>CM035132.1:139896035-144696035 GCA_020205605.1 Panax ginseng | reverse complement strand
TAATTATGGAACTACTCGGATAATAATACCTAACTATGTTATTTTATTGCATGTATTTAATGTACATGGATTATATGATGCGAGTATAAAATTTATCTTTAAATTCCTAATATGGTAACAATTGTACACTAAGATTTCATTTTGGAACCAAACCAAGTTTTAATTAACCAAATGCTGAGATTTCTCTCTTGTCCCAAATTGAGTGGCACGATAGTACGTGAACAGTGGCCTAACTCTATATTACATATGAATTAGTTGGCAGTTGAAGGCTACTATAGCCATAATCATGAACTGAGAAATGGGGGAGAAGGAGTTGGTGAATCCTTTTTACCAAACTCTCTCAATCCAATAGATTTTTCTTCTAACCTTTGAGTTGATTTCTTGGTTAATGGCTTGACATGTTCAGTAAAAATTCTATAAATTGAGTATCTCTTTCACTTTCATTATTGCTGAGATTTCTTGTTAAGTTATATTTGAGAGTGGAGAGTTTCAAATTTCTGAGAATTGCTAGTGTGGAATTGGGAGTTCATTAGGAGCAAGTTCTTTCACATTACAAAGGTATAATTCCTTTTCCTTGCTTCCATTTCATTCTCTTTCAAAACAGAGTTCGTGAGTATTGAAATTCAAATTCTTGAATTCATGGAATTAGATGTTAATGAGGTTGGGTATGGGTTATATAGTTATTATATGACCATATAAATATGTTTCAACTGTAATAGGAATATTTAGAATCAATTTTGTGAGTAATTTCTGTGTTTGGGCTAAACAGGTTCTTCGAAGTTTACTTGTTCTGGCTCGAATCTGTGTACTGGCCATAGCAACAAGACCGAATTAACACCGAGGCTTAAGCAAATTGGCGTTGGCCTCTGAGTTTAGTTTTTGCTTTCTGCTTTAAGGTCTGATCAGTGTTGGTAAAGTATTATAGCTTAAGCCAACATGCAAGCATGTGTAACATGTATACGTAAGTGTAATAATCTAATGTGAGCATGTTTTACTAAGATTAACATGATTTGGTATACGATCTTTAACAAGGACTTTAAGTTTTGGAAACAAACTTTGTTAAAGTTCATGTTCTGCAAATTTTAAGCTTAGTGGTCTATACACATGACTAATTTTACACATAGATGAACATGATATAGTGTACATAGTTCCTTTGAGCATGACCACCTTATTAGGCTTTGTGTTAGAGAAGTTTTTCAAGAAAAAGAACTAACATGCATGACTACTACATGATTTAAACTCTGACCTTGCGAGCATGATAACATGACTTGACTACGTATGTTTAGAGCTTTGAAGTTGTGTTGTATGTGTTGAATGGCATTGTTCAAGTCTACAATTGTTTTAAAAGCAAACTTAAACATATTTTCAAAATATAGTTGCATCACATGGATATCTAAATTCTAAAGGATTTATAAGTCATGTTCTGTCTAAAATATCCCTAGATATGAGTTATATGTGCAATATTGCATCATTTATTATAAAATAATTTCAAAGGAAACCTCGAGCATGTTTTTGAACTTAAGTTGTATTACATATGAGTATTTAGATTTTAAAGGCTTGAGATGCCATGTTATGTTTCATTATGTCACTAAACATAAGTCTTATATGTTAAACATAATGGAAGTAAACCAAGCATGAGGTTAAAGCATGTTTTAAAGTCTTAAACGATGATAGCTATGAGTAAAAGATGTGAATATGTACAAGCATGTGTAGCAAAGATTATATGACCCCTTTATGAGAACATAAGGCTAATTAGTACACCTAGTGATTTCATAACCCTATTTGGTTTTGATTCGTGGAAATCCTAAACTAAAGTCTCTAACATATAAGGTTGAACTTGAAGTGGTCATAAAAGTATGTAAAGACTTCTAGAGTGTATGCATGTTAAGTGTAAGTGTCTAAGTGTATTAAAGTATGGACTGAAAATAGGAAGTGTAAAGCTCAGTCTTGAGTTCGGCTGGGACGGTAGCAACAAGGCAGAATCCCTAAGCTTAGACGAGGTATGCAATTTGCGCCATCCTATGATTATAAATGAGTTCTATTTTTAATCTGATGTTTGAAGCATGGTAGTATGATTACTTTAAATTTCAATATATGATCAGTATGCTAGGTAATGTGTTAAGAAGTACGCTATGTGATAAAAATGAATGTTAATTATAACTTTCGAACGTTAAGTTCAAAGGAATGTTTTCATGATATAAAGCAATGATACGTTGTTTGAATTTGTAAGGTCTTACAATCTGATTTGTGTTATATAGGTAATGTTGTATAAAGTTACAACTAAGTTAGACGTTTGTGTATACGGTTGAACTTAACGATATGAGTTTTAAATGTGTCAAACACATAGCGAGTCAAGTGTGTGATAGATGTATATGAATGTTGATGTCATGTAAGGGTAACTATGGTATACTATATATACCTAGCTATTCTAAGTGTATGATTAGAAAGTGAAGTGTAGGTTTTACGAACCTAATTAAAGAAAAATGTAACAATATTATTACATTGAGACTGTATGAAATATATGACTAATGGATGTGAATCCATGATTATATAATTGTGTAGGAATACACGAAGTATGGATAACTATAAGCAGTTTAGTCGTAGTTGATAAACTACGAATCAGGCAAGTCTTTCAGTTCCTATTTGTTATATGAATTCGATAACTGTTAGTTGAGCTATATTATGCTATGCAAATGTTGTTATATATGAAATGCGTATGAGATATGTATGAAATGTGAAAGTTGATCTTTGATGATATACTTATGATATAAACCGCTATGCCTGTTATGTGAGAAGTAACATACGTAGTAAATATTAATCGATTGTGAATGCATGAACTGAATATGTTGTTATATGCTATGTGCTACATGAAAACTGTTAGAATTGCTGGGCTGTCGAGCTCACCCTTGCAAATAACCACTTTTGCAGGTTAAGGATTCACGGTAAAGATTACGTGCTACTTGATTGATAGAGTTCAATAGTAATTGAAGGAGATTGGTTTATGTGTTTAAATATATATACTCTTGAACCACGTTTATGTTCTAGGAGTCGTACAAGATAGTAGTTTATGAGGTGTAATACAAGTTGCGTTGTAAAGTTGTATTATGTGATACATAGAAATTGAAATGAGATGTAAATCTTTTACGATGAATTTGAATAGAAGGAATCATAACATAATTTGATTCGAGTAGATTTGTAATTGATTCAAGTTAAGAAATCAATAAAAGATTATTTTTCAAAGGAGATTAAAAAATTAAATTATTCGCAGATATTTTTATAACATCGATGTGATGTAAAAGCAGAATAGTAAATGACCAATATTTGAAACTTATAAAAGTTTGGGGTCATCATGCGAGATCCTCGGTAATGGAAAGAATTTACATTCTAAATTGTAATAAGTAAAGTTATATTCATTAAGTTATGAATAAAAGATATAAATAGTTTGACGATAGTAGTATCACGGCGGACTGAATCTGAGGTTCGAAGGAACTCGGGATTTGGGGGCGTCACATTAATCGAATCAACCCCTTACTATTTCAAATTAATAAATAGAGGAAATTCCATTTAATTAAAAAAAAAATTGGGGTCTTACAACCTCCCCTCCTTATGAAATTTCATCCTCGAAATTGACGTACGTACCTGGTGTTTCGATTCATAAAACTTTGACTTTAGGTATAACCTTTGAGCGTAGGACATGCTCCTTTCTATCCAAGATCTTGACAGGTACCTCCTCGTACGTTAAATCTTCGGCTATCTCGTCTGGTTTTAACTCAATAATGTGGTTCGGGTCGTTCACATATTTACGTAACATCGATACGCATAAAATGTTATGAACACGCGACATACTTGGCGGTAAAGCGAGTCTATAGGCCACAGTTCCTACTCGATCGAAGATTTCAAATTGACTAATAAATCGAGGGTTGAGATTTCCTCTCTTCATCGACTTTTGCTTCTAGAATAACACCTTCTTGCACCTTCTTCTTCATATTCATCAGCTCCAGGTCTGTAGCTTGAGCAGCTTTAAATTTATCGATTAAAGTTGATTCTACTCGTATATCATCACGTGGTCCCTTGAGTCTTTAACTCTATCTCTATCTTTTGTAAGTTGTACAAAATAGGTCTTTGTGTTCAACAATATCGCACCCGTACCCGCATACGATCTTCTACATAATGCGTCAGCTACCACGTTTGCTTTTCCAAGATGTTATGGTCAGAACATGTGCCGAAATGAGTCTCCTCTTGAGTTCTTGGAAGCCCTTCTCACATTCCTCGCTCCATTTGAATTTTGTATCTTTTTGAGTTAGCTGAGTTAATGGAGTAGCGATTCGAGAAAATCCTTCCACGAATCTCCGATAGTAACCAGCTAAGCCTAGAAAGCTACGTATTTCGATTACTAACTTAGGTTGCTCTCAACTGTGACTCATATCCCAATCTTGGATAACACGTCACAATGGCACCTATCAGTTTACCATTGCAGGAATATGATGTTCCCTACAGAGATTCTGGCTTCGGTGCATTCCACAAAGGAAGTCACCAGATAGAGGCTCGGGTACCAACTTCTATAGTTGGATTTTTAACTCCTGAAGTTCAATAGGAGCCATTCGATATGAGATTTTAGAAATGGTTTTTGTACCGGGTTCAAAGTCGATACAAAATTCAATATCACGCTCTGGGGGTAAGCCAGGAAATTCTTCAGGAAATACGTCAAGAAATTCACTAACAACAGAAATATCATTCAAATCTGACGTATTTTTGTTTAAATCCATGAAATGGGCTAAGAAAGCTTGACATCCGTTTTTTAATAAACGAATGGCTTTATAGCTTAATATGACAGTGATTGACGTTAATGGTTTGATTGCTTGATTTCGTACAACAGGTTGGTTAGAGATATGAAAACTAATAACCTTACAAAAAAATCAATTTTACCATGATGAGTAGTTAACCAATCAATCCCTAAAATCACATCAAATGCAAGTATCTTTAAAGAGATAAGATCAATAGGTAATGTGATGGTGCCAACTTGGATCAAACAAGATTTATAAACAGTGGATGTAATAAAATTTTCTCCTAATGGAGTCTCCACAGATAAGTCAAAGTCTAATCTCTCAGGAGTCAAGTTCAAATGTTGAGCACAAGTAGGAGAGATAAAATAATGGGTAGAACCGGTATCTAATAAGGTATAGACTTCGCAAGAATTTATAATTAATTAACTAACCAAGTGTTAACCGTTCTCAAGTTACTCGCTTTTTGAGAAGTCACGAAAAATGCTCTTCCTAAAACTGTCGACTTTATTTTGTCTGTATCCGCCTTTGGTGCCACCGTCCTAGCTGGACATGATTTCACTACAGGAAAAAATCGAGCTATATGACCATTTTTTCCACAACTAAAACATACCTTGGAAGGCTGTGAATAGTTTGGACTTATATGTCCCTCCTCTCCGTATCTGTAGCATCTAACTAGCGGTCTTTCTCCTCCCCTAGAATTTTTTGTTGGTGCTGATGCTGCTGCCGACGTCTTTTTGTCATTGTTGAATCTTCTCTTTTTGAAATTTCCACTTGACTCACCTTTCCTATTATCTTGGACATGATTATCACCAAAGTGGTTACCATTTTTGGCATGATAATTTCCTCCATGATGGTTATCATAGTCCCGATGACTGTTGCCACCGGTACGATTATCATCGAGTTGTTGGTCGTTATTCTTCGGTTGAGCTGACTCATTATCGCGCTCCAATAACTGAGCCCTATTCACAACATCTGAATATAAACAAAGTTTGTGAGAAATGAGGTATTGACGTATTTCGGATTTCAAACCTCGCAAAAACATTCGCGTCATTCTCTCCTCATTATCAACCAAATGGGATGCAAATCGGGACAACTCGACAAACTTAGCTTTGTACTGCGACACGTTCATATTGTTTAGCTCTAACTTGATGAACTCTACCTCCTTCATGTGACGAATACTTTCGGGAAAGTACTTGTCATTGAACAGTTCTTGGAACTTCTCCCAAGACATCTGCAGTGCGGCAAGCTGAGTATGCTTTACGGATTTCTACAAGTAATCTGCCTCTCCTCGCAACATGAAGGTGGCGAAAGGAACCTTTTGCTCCTCTGAGCATCCCAAGACATCAAATATCTTCGTGATCTGCTTTATCCACGTCTTACCCGTAAGTGGTTCTGGCTTTCCCAAAAACTTCGGCGGTCCCAACTCCTTGAAATGCTTAGCGGTGACCATCCGTGAGTTGCTAGTATTTCTATCTGCATTTTGAAAAGTAGTCTCTCTCGTTTTGTTTTGCATGAATTCTAGAAAGTTTCTAAACACACCATCGTTCATCATTTGGTCGGTGTTATTGTTTATAGGAGGGTTATTGCCTTCTTGATGCACCTTATCCTGAGTATTGATCAGTGGTGACTCAACGGTCTCATGTGCTCCATTGCTTATCTCAAAATCTTCAGATGCCATTTTAATGTCACAAAACAATGGTTAATTGACATGCAATATATTATCCCTATATTTTGACCGACCAATTAAATAACAACTAAGCTTAGGTAGGACACACTAGCGAATGATTTACTCATCTCTCCCCTCCTAGTTCTATTCCCCGATCTCCGCCAGAGACCATATCCCTAAGCTCTGATACCAATTGTGACGCTCCCAAAATAGGTATACGTCACCCATTTTGAGTCGCTAAATACATGGTACAGAAACAACTACAACTTTGTAACTTTAAGTTTTTCCAAATTCCAAACAAAAATTGACCGAAATTCACATACGAACAATTTTGCAGGCTATAATCAAATTTCAGTCAAAAAATGGGGTCCACCAACATGTTTAACATATTTTTAACATTTATTGTAACAAAAATACTCTTCCTCCTCATTTATTCATATATCACACATTCATTGTAAAAATATCACTATTATTATATTATTATAATATAATAATATATTTAAATAAATTATTTTATCAGAAAAGATAAAATATCAATTTTCAACAATTGTCATTTAAAAAAAAATATTGAACAGTAATTACTATAACAATTATTGAGTAGTGCCTTCTTACGTAAGAATCAATAATTGGTGCAATACCGTGTGCTATTGTGCAACACTGCGTATTATTATGTTTTAACCACCGGATATTCCAACAGTGTTAATGGTAACAACTACGCCGTTATTTTTAAAAAACTCATACTTGTTTTTTTCATTCAATCGCTTTCTGTTATGGGGCCCACAAAAGGCTACCCCGTCGTACGAATATTCCCCGATAGTAAGAATATTCCACGACCAACCGAATATTCTCCGACAATAATGAATATTTTATAACCACTTGCTTATTTAAAATATTTGCGCGTTTTACTCATAACTAACCACATTAATTGAATCAACCCCTTACTATTTCAAAATAATAAATAGAGGAAATTTCATTTTATTAAAAAAAAATTGGGGTCTTACAGCTAAGGCCATGATAGAATCTTTACATGGTATGTTTGGTGAGCATGCTCATGCCGTAAGGCAGAATATTATTGTGATAACCCAAATTTTAAAAAATTATTAAAATAAGAATTTAGTAAATACAATTCTTATTATGGCATGTGTCGGGTTCAAATAAGAATATATGTGTGTTATATATTTTGGATTATGTGGTTTGGTGGGAAGAATATATATATATATATATATATATATATATATATATATATATATATATATATATATATATATATATATATATGAGATTTTATAGTTGATTAAGCTATTAAAGAAAGTAGAGTTTGAAATGGAAGTTTAATCTATAAATTGTTGACGAATGAAGTAATTGATGTTGTAAAATCAAAGAGAAGTATGATTTTGGTTAACTGGTATAACAAGTTAGCATTCAGGAAGCATGTTCAAAGAAATTGTGATTTAAGCTTCTGTTTCTGCTGAAGTAGGACATGTCTGCATCTAAACTTGAGGTAGCGCGGTCACGCCACTTCCAAGTCTAAGACCAGCGCAGCTGCGTAGGTCTGCAGATGATTCTGGTTGGGTTTGTGTAATCTGAACTTTAGCGTATGTATATTAGTGTCTAATATATTTTAATATGGGTCATATTTGGTATTCAAACTGTCCATGAATGGATTGAAAAAACAAACTATAAATTGAATGAGAGATAGTTATGAAAATTAACTAAATAAGAATAAATATTGTTTAAATTGAATTAAGTTGAAAGTTATATTATGGAATGATATAATTTGAATATTAAAGCCTTATTTGGCAGTGGTGTGATAGTAAATTGAATTAAAGGGTTAATTCACTTAAGTAAAATGGTGAATTAATATATGTGCTTTACATGAAGAAAATGTAATGACTGTTAATTAAATTGATATTTTTAATATATTACATAGCATGGTAATATATGAAAGGGTCTAATATTCTGAAAAATGTTAATAAAAAAAATAATAAGTTGTGGATGAGAAAAGAAAACCAATATAGTTATAAATAAATATTGGTTAGAGATTTATAAATTGAATTAATATTTAAGATATGGCTAAATGTATAATTTGAAGAAGTTGTCTTGGGACAATTTATAAAAGGAAGGGAATTGAAAATTTATATTATATAATAATTAGTGTAGTACATACTAATTATTCTAAGGGGAATGGTTATTTTAAATAATGGTATTATGAGTATAAATTTATAAAGCCTAGTGTAGTAGTTATACATATTACAAGTGGCAATTATTCAAGGTAGCTAAATAATTTAGTATTAAAGTAAAACGTATCACACAAATTTTATATTAAAGGAATATTAAAATGAAGTGAAATTGGGGAAAAGCCAAACATAGCCTGGACCCCTGGTATTTTCTAATTGTTAAGACTATATTATAATAAGCTTGAGTTATATAACTCTAATAAGCTTGAATGAATGAGCCTTGTGTGGCATAAACATTAAAGTTAAACCAATTGAATGTTTAATTGGAATTATTAAAAGAGAATAAATTTCAAGTAAATAAATGGTTGGTATTAATTAATTATTGAAGTATTTATGTGTGATTAGAATAATAAGTGTTATGGAAAATAATTGGTTGTCAGTACCCAACTAAATTATAGCCCAATTTAAATATTATTTGGATTAACCCAATGTACATGAGATACATGATTATATGTATTGGTGTATGTAAGACCCCAACTTTTATGAATAAAGATTAATTTTTCTCGAAATATATTTTTGAATATTATGGTGTGGATTTGATATAATGTTATAGTTGTGGGTAATATTTAAAAATTTTGCAAAGTAAGCAAGTGGTTATAAAATATTCGATTGGTCGGGGAATATTCGTTTTAACAAGGAATATTCGTACGACAACACAATCATTAGTGGACCCCACAACGAAAGTATTGTCGGAGTTAGAAAACGACAGAAATATATTTTATAAAAATAACGACGAAAGTTTTACCGTTAAACTGTTGAACTACCCGGTAGTAAAAGTACAGTAATACGCGTGGTTGAATAGTAGCACACGGTATTGATTATTGATGCTTACGTGAGAAGTCACTCAGTTATACTCAACTATTTCTACAGTAATTGCTTCTTAATATCTCTCATATTATTGATTCGATTATTGTCACAATATCATTTGCATAATATTTTATATTTTTAAATCAATAATTGAGACGACAAAGTTATTCTTATTATTATTTGCAATATTGACGATGTCTAGAAAGTTCTGTCGAGGAAAGGGGTTTGGTCACCTAATTGCGCGCCAATAGGGAAAAATCCTTATCAGAAAGCCCCTTCTTTCTTGGGAATGATCTGGTTTTTAAATATTGTTAGTTATAATATTAATGATGAATAAGGTCATGTTGATTAAAGATAAAATTGATATTTCCATTGTGTTGGGATTATTAGTGTTAATGGAAATCGACATTTATTTCGATAATAATTGATTTCTGGAGGTTATATTGATCAATCGAGTAATTAATCGGATAAATGAGCAATTAATTGCTATTAATTCACATGCTTATAACTATTTGTTCACATGTATGTACTATTGATTCACATGCATGTACTATTAGGGGAGGTGGTGCAAGATTGATAATACCTACATGACAAAATTAAAAATGGAGGTATAGATGAAGGTACTATACTGTAACTATTTTTTCACATGTATAGAACTATTGATTCACATGCATGTACTATTAGGGGAGGTGGTGCAAATTTGATAATATTTGCAGGACTAAATTAAAAATGAAGGAAAAGATGAAGGTATTATACTGTAATATTTCGAGCCCCAAAACGTGCAATTATCGAAACTATATTTTCCTATAAATAGAAGGTCATTCTTCTTTCATTCTCACTAATTCACTAAGACTCACAAGAGCAATTATAGAGAGAAAAGCTATAGTGAGAAAGAAGAAGAGTATTCTGCTACTTCACTATTCCAGTATCCAGTCTTCTTTTAAGGTAAGGGATATTATTTTTGTTCAGTATTCATAAGGAATAATATTTTCTTTATACTCTGTAGTATGTGAGTAATATTATTTCATCTCGTATTCCTGATTATACCCTCATTTTGTTAAAGTATTGCTTCTATACTCCGTGAAATTAGTAGAATATCCTTGAAATTTGTGCTTCATCTAGTATCGTTTCACAAGGATATTTTCTGCACATTCTTGTTAAATTTTAAGCTTTTCATGCCGGAGTAATGTCCATGAGTACTATTCATTTATACGGTACTATTCACAATGAACTATTCACGGCTACTATTCACAAAGTATTATTCATGAAGTACTATTCACAAAGTACTATTCATGGGGTACTATTCTTGAAGTACTATTCATGAGGTACTATTCACCTAGAGTACTATTCATGATAAAAATTGATTTCTTTTCTGTCCAAATCATTTTTGATACAATATCATTCTTGAATTTTACTCCACAAAGCAGTATCATGTTGGCAATTTGAACATTATTGAATTCTGGATAAATTAAATTATAAATCTTAAAAAAATTTATCCTTCGCTTTCTTTTAATTGAATTCTTATATCATTGTCATCATCCTCATGCTTATATTGTGATGAAAGTCATCTTTGGCTTACGTGCATAGATGGACTGTTGATTGGTATGATTATGACTAGGGATCATTCGGTATAATCATGACCCATAATGTTACAAATGATGTGGTAAAAGTACTCATTGGCCTGTAGTGCATTGATGGACAATTGCTGGTATGATCATAACCATTGATGAAAACACGAATATCCTTGGCCTGTAGTGCATGGATAATTCGTGATCGTGATACTAATGAATATCCTTGGCCTGTAGTGTAGGGATGATTCGATGATGTGGTTTATTTATTAAGCTGAGTCTCAGCGATAAAATTGATGATAAACTTTTTAAATCATAGAAGATAGTAGATATCATGCTCTACTTGACTCTTCTAATGAATTGCTTGTTCCGCTGCAGTTAAACTTGTTGTTTATTAGTTTAACACTATTGAAGGCTAACGATAATTTATTCTGCATTATCTTAGTCATAATATTTCTTACTGGGCTAGTTGAGCTCACCCTTTTACTTTTGTTGTTCTCTTCAGGAAATGAGAACGTAGCCGGGACTAGTCGGGGAATAGAGTGACGGTCCGAGATGGTGGCTATAGTAGTCCTCACTATTTTATAAAATAGTGTGATAATAAATGTAATGAGGACTTCATTTGAGTTTGAATACTGTCTATGAGACAATATTCGTATAAAAACTCTCAGCTACACTGTTGTCGTATTGTATAGAAGAAGTTTGTATTTGATTTATGTACCATGTATTTGGCGACTCAGAATGGGTGATGTATACCTATTTTGGGGGTGTCACAGTGTATATTTAAGGTATGAGTATATTTGCATATATAAGTGTGTGCATATATGTATTTGTATATATGTGCCCCTAATTTAACATAAACTAATAACATTAAGTCATTAAATTGACCTTAGAAGCCCAAAAAGTGACTGATGTCTATGTTGTGGTTAAAATGAGAATATAGTAAGCTAAATAACTTGTCCCATATTCAGTGTCCCATTTTAATTACCAATCGTATAATAGGCCATTGGCCTACTCCTACTTTGCTAAAAATGAGATTGTGATGATGGCTAGAGAGATGGCTGATGGTGGAGTTGGTGAGCACTTTCCACCAACTCCTTCTTGTCCAACATCTTCTTCCTTCTTCCATTGGTTTAATTTCTTGGGCAAAACCCCAAATTGGACAATAGTTTGGCTATATAAGAAAGCCTTCCCCTTCATTCTAAGGCTGCTAAGTTGATGAGATTGCTAGTTATTACATAGACAGATTCAATGAGTTGAGCGTGAAAAAGAATTCCAAGAAAACTCTTGTATTGATTATTGTAGTAAGAGGGAGGAATACTATGTTAATTGAGGAAAATCATCAAAGTTATTCAATTATAACTCCTCTACATTTTTGTGCACTTATATTAGTGATAAAATGGTGGAAGCATGAGGACTATGTGATTATAATGAAAGAATGCATAATTTTGTGGGATTGATAAACTCTTAAAAATTGCATGAATTATCTCTTAATTGATTGATGAAGAAATGTCAACATGTTATTTGAGTTCATATGTATGTTATGGAGCTTGTAACGACCCCAAAATTCATAAAATTAAACTCTCGACTTCGGTCATTAACAATACATCTAACTTTTGATTATACATCATTATTCGATGTTAAACTAATAAAATGCAGAATAATTTCAAACTTTTCAATCTTCTTTCTGTAATTCCCTAAATCACAACACATATCATCTTCATGTCTTTGAATCTTATACAATCTATGATTCACTTTATCAGAGTTAATATATATACTTACATCTCAAATCGGTATCCTTTATACATCGGATAACTCAAATTTTAACATTACAACTCAACAATTATTAAACATCATAAACCATCAAGTACATATCACAAAACCTTAAACATGGATTAAAAGAATTAAAACTATTGCTAAATTATTTAATCTTCATGCATTGCATCTGATCCATGTCATTCAAGTAGCACATAATGTTACCTTGAAACCTTAACCTGCAAAAATGGTTATTTGCAAGGTTGAGCTTGACAGCCCAACAAATCTAACAGTTTTCATGCAACACGTAGCACATAAATAACATGCTCATCTTATACATTATAAACATCTATCTAAACACATTATACATGATGTACATCACATACCAAATAAAGATTGAGCTCCATAACCTAATCATTCATTCCTTACTCAACCAAATCATAAATTGACCTTAACATTTGATACTTGCAACATAAATCATACATCATGCTTTTTGTAATATAGATTTAAAATAATTAATCATCAAGTTCACATAGCAAATAGGAATTGAAAGACTTGCTTTGATCATTGTTTACCAATAACAGATTAACAACTTACAGCTATCTGCACTTCACGTGCCCTACATAATTATATAATCATGCACATCAACTATTAGTCACATAGAAATGCATAGTAGTTGTAATTTAAACTTTACTCTATATCTCATAACCCTTCCTGTTAATCAATACACAATATTTAATTTGATTGTGTTAACTTTTAACTTATATCTCACTATATTTCTTCTTAGTCAAACTCGAAGTTTATTCAAGTGTTTAAGTCTTCCTAGGTCTCCTTATTGGTGTTATATTAAACACATTCCATAACTTATAATGTTCATTTCATTTTAATTAAAACACTTTTTAAGTTCATTAACACTTGACACGACGTTTTGACATTCATTCGTCGCACACCCGATTTGTCTCTCTTGCGTACGCTTAGTATGCTTATATAACTTATCTACTACATCATTTATTAATGTTAAGCATCATTATATTTACTAATATTCATATTTTATAACTTAGAATAACATCTTTTATTGTCAGAAGCATTACTCTTGCGTATGTGTATGCCCAACGCCCTCCGATTGCCGCTGAATACACATCAGTCCCAAAGATGACCATTTGAACTCATGCTAACGACCTCAAATTGAAAAATTTAAAGAACAAAAGTTGTAGGTCTACTCGTTCTCAATCCGGATCATCTTAAATCGCCTCAATCAGAGTTTTTATGAAATAGTTAGGGCCGTTTTACTACAGGAGGTCAAAATAGTCCAACTTGAGCCATTGTTAAAAGCGCATGGCGCCCCAATTAGCCTTTGAAGTATTGACAGCGATCAAGACCGATTTTAGTTGCCCAAGTTATTCTGTTTCTCAAATTTTTGACCCTTTCTTATTCTAATCTTCATAACTCGAGTTATACACATCCAATTGAGTCTGTTTTTTACTCTATGGACTCGTAATTCATAGAACTACAACATACCAAAGAATCAACAATTTAAAGAAACATTAACTAACACAAATCTTGACCCAAAACTTATTTTCATACTAAACTTTTATGTTTTAACATGTTTAGCGAATTCATTCACTACGAATTCGTTTCTTAACCAAATTGATTCATTAAATGTTTTAAAAACATCCATCATCAATTTAAGGTTTCCATCATGATTTCATAACTAATTTTAGTCTCAAAATTGACCAAAATGTATATATTCAACCAAAAACTCAATTCTTAATCTTTAATATGTTTTCATGAGTTTAAACACTCCAAAATTGTTTCTAGATGACCATTAACAAATTATATTTATCCATAAACATATATAAACTATACCTCAACAAATTCAACCACCAAAACCCAATTATAGAGACTTTAGAAAAATAAAACCATAAATTAGAAACTTAGGAATTTTACCTTTGATTCTTCTTTAAACTTAGAATAGATGATATGAATCTTCTTCTTCTTCCTTCTTTGATTCTCAAAACCTTCTTAATTTACAAAGAATTTCTTCTCTTTCTCTCTCAATTTCTCTCTTACCCTCTTCTTCTCTGTGTTCTTCTTCTTCTTCTTAGCCTTAGGAATATTATTACGTAGAATAAATTGACAAAGCCTTAAAAATAATTTTAATGCATCAGTTAAAATACAAAAAGTAGCTGTTTAAAATACCAAAGATCATAAGACCTTGTTTGGCTAGCATCAAATAACACCTTTCTAATTTATTTTTATAACTTCCTTATTATGTACACAATTGTCACACTTTATTTAATTTAATTACTTAATCAATATAATTCCAATTTTATTTTATAAATCATTAGCCCTCTAATTTAATTATTTAATTAAATTAGGACATCAGAAACACATTAGCGTAATAAAATACGCACAAATTATAAAATTATTTATCATCAATTTATTTAATATCAACATACTTAAATAAATTATTCCATGAAAATTTTCATTGAATATTTATTTTATTCCATAAATATTTTCACTAAAATATTTATTTTATTCGATAAATATTTTAACTATTTACGAGATTCACAATCGTATATTACATTAACATATTACATTTATATGTAATATGTATTACTTTCTCATCTTATTACAACAAATATATTAACATTAATTCACTATTTTAATTAAGTGAATTAGTTGTCTTATTTATGAAATTTAATTCATAACAATTCAATTGCCAATCAAGGCTTGATAATCAAATTATATTATTTCATAATAGAATTCCCAACTCTATTTAAATTAACCAATATTTATTCAATTAATTCCTTTTTCCACCATATTCCTTTACATAACCGTCGATGTTGGGATTTTTATTTGTGCCTTTTCGTTTCTTGTTCTTTGGTGTTCTCATGTTATGTGAGATTTATTTGAAAAAACAAGTGAAAAAGGTCCAACATGTATTATGTTCTTGGATTTATTTGTAAGAGTAAATGGGTTGGTGTTTTTAAGCTGGTTGCACCAATATGAATGAAAAAAGGTTTACACATTGACCCAGTGATGTGACACTACTAAACGGGTCTGTGAAACCGAGATTTATTTAGGTTCGGGGGCTTGATTATGCGGAGGGAAGGTGTTAGGCACCCCCCGACATCCGTGTTGACACGGTGACCGCCACTTTTTAAGAAATTGTTATATGAATATGTGTGTGTGTGCGGATCAATGTGCAATTTATTTAGAAGTAGTGCGAGGCCTCGTTCGCACCTATATACAAATGGTTTGAATTTGTATGAAAAATTCAGTTTTAAACATGATATAGCAGTGAGGTTTTGTAAAAGAGATTTTTCAAACACTGTGCTCAATAGTAATTGAGACCTTTTCATAGTTCCATTTTATTATTAAATGTTCGACTTGTTTTCTTATTTTTTCGAGATGCGAGACATCTTCGAGAAAATAATATAGAGCAGTGCCGAACTTCTCATGGGCATGACAACCATCTAAGAAAATTCAGATACCGTAAATAATGTACAAGCTTCTTACAGCTGAAAATGTCCATCACGGGAACCGAATCTAGATTCAGTAGACTGAATCTGTGATCACATGATTCTTAGGCTCACATGATGCCGTAGTTTATATGAACCAATAAGCAGTTTATATATATATATATATATATATATATATATATATATATATATATATAAAAGCAATAAGCGCTCAGGATGTAAAATCCGGGCTCATCAAATGTAGTCGACAACGGTTATATATATATAAAAGCAAGTAAGCGCTCTGGATGTAAAATCGAGGCTCATCGATGTAGTCGACAACGATTTATATATATATATATATATATATATATATATATATATATATATATATATATATAAGCAAGTAAGCGCTCCGAGACATAAGTCTCAGGCTCAATCGAGGCATAACTTCGATAATGTTAGTCCATATATAAATATATACATATATAAGTATATATATACAGATAGAAATGAAAACCACGGACCGAAGTCCGAGCATACACATCACGACTCTTAATGTGAAGAATAGTGTGTGCAAAGATGAAGAGAAAGGCTTTATAGAGTGTGAGAAGGCTTACAGTGGGCTGCCAAGGCAGGCTTCTATGACTCTAGATGGATAAACACTTAGCTCCCGCCGGTAAAATATGGCTATATATGAGCTAACAGGTGTTTAAAATGAGAAAGCCCTCAATATGGGGTGTGTACAGAGTAAATTGGACAGGGCTTCCTCGCCTTTTTTCTTTTTCTAAATGGCCACCCCAAGCTCTATATTTATAGAGCTGGGACCCATGAGTGAACTGCTGGCGACCCTTTGAATGCACTGCTTGTGCTGCTCGGGGTGCCCCGGGCTCTGCGGGTCTCACTGTCTCTAAGTACGTGCACTCGTGCACTATGAT
Source organism: Panax ginseng (assembly GCA_020205605.1). NCBI lineage: Eukaryota > Viridiplantae > Streptophyta > Magnoliopsida > Apiales > Araliaceae > Panax > Panax ginseng. The sequence continues at coordinate 144,678,816 of CM035132.1, read as the reverse complement.
GTCCGCTCGAACTTGCAGAACTTCCACTCGAGCATCCGAACAAGGTGTACAAGACCTTCTTCGGACTATTTTTGTCAAGAGTTACGCAATGACATAGGATTAGAGGTTGTACAAAGTCAGGAAGAGAGGACCATGCCCATGGTCTTCAAGCTTCAAATTCTATCCGGTGTGCTTCCACGTGTAATAGTCACTCGGGATTGGAACTCCTTGGCTCTTATGGGACATTGTTGTGTAGAAATGTATGTATGAAATGTTGAGACGGTACGCTGGGGTTGAGGTGGCAAGATGACGATTTTGCCCCTCACCGGGGTTATCTCCGGTTTGGGCTGATAGCAGACGTTGCTCAGGGTTACATCTGAGATTGGACTGCTGCAAGTGTTTGAATTCTGCAAGGTCATCTATAAGTGTGCCTGTCTTCCTGGTGTTAGCTCCATGTCTTTGGAATGAGTGCGTCGGTAGGAGGTTTGAGATTGAAGCTGATTGCATGCATTTGAAATAAACATTTCTAGAGTTATCGCCGGAACTGCAACAACATTCCTTGGGGTTATCTCCAAGGATGAAACTCAGGGTTATCTTCGAGGTTGGAATTGATACTCCCGGCGTGTGTTCCGGGGTTGAGACCGAACTTTCGGTAGTATCCAGAATGGATGTGAGCTATCTTCCAGGGTTATCTCTAAAAGACGAATCTGCCCTTCTGCAATGTTAGTAACAGGTGTGCAGAAAAAATTTTGAGTGTCTACAGATGGCCCTCTTTATCATATTCATGCAATGCAAGGCATGGATAGGATAAAGAATCCTAGACACTTGAAATGCAACACGATAAACATGATGCTGTGTGCAGCAACATGATGCAAATGCATGATTCATATGGTTTTGTTGGATTGCTTTCCAACATGATGGAATGATTGCCGATTCCCTGTTAATCTTGCTGGGGATGATAATCAGTGATCTTGGACATGCGATCCAAGTCTTCCAGGATGTTGACGTTAGGGTTATCACCAAAGTCCTGAATCCTTGATACAGACTTTATTCCGAAGATGTGCCTTTTGTGTGCAAGAGATCTGTGGGGGATAAAGCTTAGTCTGTTTGAGGATGTGTATAACATATACCATGATCCTATCGGAGTTACTGCCAATAGTATGTATTGTCAGGGTTGCCTGACCTTCGCTGATGTGTGTATCACCAGATAGATCCCTGCTGGGCAAACTATCAAGGCTGTTTAACTTTCCTTGATTTGTGTATCAATGGTTGTATTGCGTTGTGACTTCCGCCAGGGAAGGTTGTGGATAAATGCACTGATGGATGAGATCATCGAATGACCTTTAATGCTTTGATGGGTTTACTTTCCATTGGTTGAAATGACATCAAGGCTGCTTGACCTTCATTGACAAGTACATCAATGGTTGAATTGCGTTGTAACCCCCACCGGGGATTCGTTCATAGATGAATAATGCGTTGTAACCACCGCCGGGGATATGTGGATGATTGAAAGTCTACGTTGTGACCCCCGTCGGGGATACTTTATCAATGTTTGAAATCTGCATTGTGACCTTTGCCGGGGATACTTTATTAATGTTTGAAATCGACGTTATGACCCCCGCCGGGGAACACGTCTTTTAGGGTTATGACCCTATGTTTAGCGGCATCGGACCTGTGTGAGGCATTGCCGAGCATGATTTGAAAAAGCTGAGGTCACTGGTATAGTATACCTTGCATTCAGGCGAATACCAATGACTGACATGTGAAGCTAAAGTTTGGCCCGTGAAAATCAAGATTGCATGCTACTCCGCTCAATCGCGTAGCGTTTTTATTCCTGATTTGGCCTTTTCAGCTTGTGAAATCTCCTTTGTAACTCAAACTGGACTTAGCCAGAGGGGTGGGACCCATTCTCGCTATATCTTTTGATAAGCCTCTGTTAGTTGTAGGGCTGTTTTGCCCCATTTCCCTGTATTTTAGCTATATAGAGATGATATATTTGATGATGATATACTTAGGAATGTATGTACAGTTTTCCATTTCCTATATTATATTGCCATCTTTTGTTTATCATGCATGTATTATGTTATGGATATGTATGTATGTCCAGAGATATTCAGCATTGACCCCTGGATGGTCTTATGACACGGCCCGTACAGATGTCTTCTTTGATAGTTAGCCGTATTGATCATACCCCACCATTATTGGTGGCATCTGGTATGCGATCGTGGTATAATAACATGTCACCATCAGACAGGGTGACTGTAGATCATTTGTTGCAGCATACTATTACCCTGTTGATGTTTCAGGTTCCAAAAGGATTCGTGGAAGGCATGCTGGGGCACTGGGTATCGGAGAGACAGGTTTTCCGATTTGGGACCCGTGGAGTTGACTCTACTCTGAGAGAGTATGCGTTTGGCGATCTTTGCCGCCTTAGACATACCTTACGTGCATATGGCGATTGGAGATATGAGTAGGCAGTTCATGACCCTCACTGGCTTGAGGCGTAGGGTGGTGCAGGATGAGATCACATCTGGCCACGTTATATCCCGACATTTTTATTTGTGATTTGGCTCTGAGGATAGTTATACACGGCATTTCGTGGATTTCACCACACCAGAGGATCATTGGCATTTGGCGAGTGGATGTCTTTGCTATTGTGCGTCTTCGTCATTATGTCTACATGTGACACCCCCAAAATAGGTATACATCACCCATTACGAGTTGTCAATACACCTGATGTAAACAACTACAACTTTATTATTACAATAGTAAAAGCTGTGAGTTTAAATATAGATATTGCCATATGTATAATATCCACATACAAATAAATTCTCATCATAATTATTGATACATTATTTTACAAAATTGGTGAGGACTACTAAACAACTCTCCTAGAACCTTCATTCCATACCCGAAGCTGTACTCATTTATATTCTCGCCTCACGAGAAGAAAAATGGAACAAAAGGAAAAGGGTGAGCTCAACTAGCCGATAAGAAGAATATTATGACTAAGATAATATACAACAAATTATCGTTAGTCTTCAACAGGAAAAATCTAATAGAATACAATAGACAACAAGTTTTAAATCAATATTCACAGTGAAATAATAATTCATTAGAAGAGTTAAGTAGAGAATGCAAAAACTACTATCTTCTATGTATGAATTTTAAAGTTCATCGTCTATTTTTATCCTGTAACATCAATCAATATATATCCGGGATCAAATATTCATCCTTGCACTACTGAGCCGAGGACATTCACCGATTGATCATATTCATCTAAACACTGTTCATCTTTGCACCACGGCCAAAGATATTCATCGAAATCATTCATCTTTGCACTACTGAGCCAAAGATATTCATCATAAATCATTCATATTTGCACTACTGGGCCAAAGATATTCAATAATATCATCATTTAAGGACCGAGGATGATGAAAATATTTTTAAAGAAAGCGAATCCGATTGAAACAAAATGACAAGGATTAAGGATTAAGGATTCGTACTTTGTTTTATCCACGTCCAAAAAAATACCTCAAAAATAATCATAGTGGTGTAAAATTCAAGAATGATCAAAACATGGATACAATCAAAGCTAGTATCCGAATAGATATTTTGAATGAACAGGAAAAATTTTCATTTTTCGATGAATAAGGCCGTATTCGTGAATAAGATCAGAGTATCGTGAATAGTCTTAGTATCGTGAATAGTAAACCCAGAACACCAAAAGTTCCAAATTTGATAAAAACTTGGATCAATATTTGAAAGATAATGATATTGAAGAAATAATATCATTACGAAAAAAATAATATCCCTTACCTCGGAAAGACGAAGATTCTCTTTGGAATATCGGATATAGGCTATAACTTGAACTTGCACCAGTATAGCAATACTCAAAGTATACTCAAAATACTCACAAGAATACGCTCGATAATATAGAGAGAGAAAACTTCAGTTTCTGGTGTGCTGGTGTGATTTTCAATTCTAACCTAAGCACCCTATTTATAGGAAAATGCTTAGAACACCAAAGTAGAAAATTTAATATATTAATAATATATTTAACAAAATTTTCCTACGCACACTAGATTTGCCCAAAGACTTCAGCCACATGTGGTCTCACCTCACCAAGCTTAAAAAAACGTTTTTGTTATTTAAAATATTTTAAACTTCCAAAAATCAATTATTTCGGGGATTCAGAACTTCAATAATTCACAATAAATAGCCCTTTTGCCAGAAAATTCGAATCTTGCAAATTTTTATAGGAAATTCAATTATCTACAACTTTCTGTAAGAAAGTTTTTCCAAATTTCGAATGAGAAAATGACAAGAAATCCATAAGCGAAGCGATTTTTCAATTTATAATCAAATTTCGACCAATAAATGGGTCCACAGGCATGTTTAACATGTTTTAAACATTTATTGCAACAAAAACTCTTTCTCCTCAGATACTCAGTATATCACACATTCATTGTAAAAATATCACCATTATTATATTATTAAAAATATAATAATATATTTAAATGAATTATTTTATCGAAAAAGATAAAATTTTAATTTTCACCAATTGTCACATTAAAATTTTTCCATCTATATCCATATAAAATCAATATTTTCCTCATCATATGAATCAATAATTAATTATTCACAAATAATATTCTGTAATTACAATATTGACAACGCAGGCGGTTCGAGAAAGAGGGGCTTTCAATAAGAATTTCTCCTTCTTGGCGCTGCAATTAGGTGACCAAACCTCTCCTTAGATGAGAACTTTCTAGACATTGCCAATAATGTTATCTAATAATATTATTAGGATAATATGAATTATTGCTTCGATAATAAAAAAAATCTTGTGTAATGACAATTATTGAAACAACAACAATATAAAATATCAATATGGCAATTATTGAATCAATAAAATAAAATATTGAATAAAGAATTACTATAACCATTATTGAGTAGTGCCTTCTTACGTAAGAGTCAATAATTGGTGCAATCTGAGTGTCTTCTTGTCAATGCAACAAACGTAGACATTGTGTTTTAACCACGGGTATTCCAACGATTAAGCAGTAACAACTACTGCCAGTTATTTTTAAACAACTTATATTTGTCGTTTTCTTCCTCCAATCGCTTTCCATTATGGGGCCCACACATGGCTGCGCCGTTGAATCTTACGAATATTCCCCGACAGTGCAGTTAATATTCCACGACCAAACGAATATTCCTCGACAATAATGAATATTTTATAACCATTTGCTTATTTTGAAATACTTGCGTATTTTACCCATAACTATCCACATTAATCAAATCAACCCTTACTATTTCAAAATAATAATTAGAGGAAATTAAATTTCATTTATTAATTATTTGGGGTCTTACAACCTCCCCTCCTTATGAAATTTCATCCTCGAAATTGACATACGTACTTGGTGTTTCGAAAAGGTGAGGATACCTCGCTTTCATTTCCGTTTCCAACTCCCAGGTCATTTCCTCTATAGCATGGTTTCTCCACAAAACTTTAACTTGTGGTATGACCTTCGTGCGTAGGACATGCTCCTTCCTATCCAAGATCTTGACAGGTACCTCCTCATACGTTAAGTCTTCGGCTATCTCGTCCGGTTCTAACTCAATAACGTGGTTCGGGTCTTTCACATATTTACGAAGTACAGATATGTGAAACACATTATGAACACGAGACATACTTTGAGGTATGTAGCGAGTCTATAGGCTACATTTCCTACTCGGTCAAGAATTTGAAATGGACCAATAAATCGTGGATTGAGCTTTCCTCTCTTCCCGAATCTTGTAACTCCCTTCCATGGGGCAACACGCAACAATATATGATCCCCTATACTAAATTCCACGTCCTTTCGATGAAGATCCGCATAACTCTTTTGTCGATCTTGTGCCATTTGTATCGTTTGTCGAATCATTTGGATCTTTTCGGTAGTCATACGTCTTAACTCGGGTCCCAACAATGTTGCTTCACCCACCTCATCCCAACATATTGAGAGCGACACTTTCGTCCATACAATGCTTGAATGGGGCCACACCTATACTTTCACGATAAGCTGTTGTTGTAGGAGAATTCCACCAATGGTAAATACTTATCCAACCCGCCCTTGAAGTTCAGGACACGAGTCTTAATAAATCTTCAAGAGTTTGAATAGTCCTCTCTCGATTGTCCGTCTGTTTGAGGATGGTATGATTTAACCAATCGTAAATCCGCACTCCATAGCTTTTTGCAAGCTAACCCAAAATCTTGAAGTAAATCTTGGGTCACGATCCGAAACTATAGATCTTGGCATGCCATGCAACCTCACAATCTCATTTACGTACATTTGAGCAAGACATTCAAGAGAATAAGTCTCCGTGTCGGCAAGAAATGTGCGGAGACTTGGTTAATCTATCAATAATAACCCAAATAGCATTTATGCCTTGAGAAACCGTGGGAAGACCAGAATTGAAATCCATGGTAATGTGTTCCCACTTCCATTTCGGAATCTCAAGTGGTTGCAATGGTCCCTTAGGCACTTGATGCTCGCCTTTACACGTTGACAAGTTAAACATGTTGAGATAAACTTTGCAATCTCTCTCTTCATATTGTTCCACCAAAATGTATGTCGAAGATCACGATACATTTTAGTACTTCGAGGATGGATTGCAAATGGTGTATTGTGTGCCTCCATCATAATCTTGTACTTCAAATCGAGTCGTTAGGAACACAAAGTGCAGAGTGGACTCAAGTATTCCTTCATCATCGATTCTTGCTTACGGAATAGCACCTTCTTGTACTTTTTCTTCTTCATACGCATCACTCGGGTCGGTGGCTTGAGCAACCTTAACTTTTTCTATTAAAGTTGGCTCTATGTCGTATACTTGACATCATCGCTTTTACATTCCTGCATATGATCTTTTACTCAACGCGTCGCCTACCACGTTCGCTTTCCAGGATGGTATTGAATAGTGTGGTCATAGTCTTTCAATAGCTCGAGCCAACGTCGCCGCCGCATGTTAAGTTCTTTTGAGTGAATAAATATTTAAGGCTTTTATGGTGCGAATATATCTCCACTTTCTCCCATATAGATAGTGCCTCCATATCTTTAGCGAAAACAATCGGGCCGCTAACTCTAGATCATGAGTAGGATAATTCCTCTCATATTCTTTAAGTTGTCGCGAGGTATAGGCTATGACTTTCCCACGTTGCATGAGAACACATCCTAACCCTTTGCTCAAGCATCATTTGTCAGAGATAACAAATCCATCCGAACCAGATGGTATTGTTAGAAACATTTTAGAAATAAGTCTCCTCTTAAGCTCTTGGAAACTCTTCTCGCATTCTTCGCGCCAAGCAATTTTGTATCCTTCCGAGTTATTTGGGTTAATGGAGTAGCGATTCGAGAAAACCCTTCCACGAATCTCCGATAATAACCAAACTAAACCCAAAAGCTACGATACTTGATCCACCGTCTTGGTTGTTCCCAACTTTGTATTGCTTCAATCTTGGTGGGTCAATCAGATACTCCATGTTTTGACACCATTGCCCAAGAAATGCTACTTCCTCAAGCCAGAACTCGCATTTCTTTAACTTAGCATATAGCTTGTTTTCACGAAGCCTTTGTAGTACCAGCTTCAAATGGTGCTCATGATCTTCACGACTTTTGGAATATATGAGGATGTCATCAATAAAGACAACAACGAACTGATCCAAATATTCCTTGAATACTCGGTTCATCATATCCATGAAAGCCGCAGGAGCATTAGTCAATCCAAAAGACATAACTAAGAATTCATAATGCCCGTACCGAGTTCTAAAGGCAGTCTTTGGAATATCCTCAGTTCTAATCTTTAGCTGATGATATCCAGAACGAAGATCGATTTTTGAAAAGAATTGTGCTCCTTGCAACTGGTCAAACAAGTCATCAATACGAGGTAGAGGATACCTATTCTTGATGGTGACATGGTTCAATTCCCGACAGTCAATACAAAGTCGCATACTCCCGTCTTTCTTCTTTACGAATAAAACAAGAGCACCCCAAGGAGATGTACTAGGGCGAATGAAACCGATGTCCAACAACTCTCGTAGTTGGACCTTTAACTCTCGAAGTTCAATAGGAGCCATTCGATATGGGGTTTTAGAAATGGGCTTTTGTGCAGTTCAAGGTCGATAAAGAATTCAACTTCACGTTCGGGGATAGGCAAGGAAGTTCTTGAAATCGTCGGGAAAGTTAATAACAACATGAATATTATTCAATTTTGACGTGTCTTTATTCAAATCCATAACATGGGCTAAGAAAGCTTGACATCCGCTTTTCAATAAACGAATAGCTTTATGATTAGATATGACAGTGATTGATTTTAATGGTTTAGTTGCTTAAATTCGAACAATAGGTTGTTTAGGAATATGAAAACTAACAACCTTACGAAAACAATCAATTTTGCATGATGAGTAGTTAACCAATCAATCCCTAAAATCATATCAAAAGCAAGTATCTTTAAAGAGATAAGGTCAGTGTAAGATAAGGGTGCCAACTTGGATTAGACAAGATTTATAAGCAAGTGGATGTGAAAGTTTCTCCTAACGGAGTTTCCACAGATACAGTCAAAGTCTAATTTCTCGAGTCAAGTTTAAACGTTGAGCACAAGTAGGAGAGAGATAAATGAATGGGTAGCATCGGTAACTAGTAAAGTATAAACTTCACAAGAATTTATAAATAGCTTACCCGTGATCACCTCGTTTGGGTTCCTCGCATTTTGACCCGGTCCACAACAAACGCTCTTCGAGAACCGATTGACTTTGACTTTTTTTGGGATGATCTTTTGAGTCACAAATCCTCATCGAACTAGGTTTCGCTACAGTGCAATCTCGAGCGATATGTCCTTCCTTTCCACAATTATAGCATACCGGCTGTTGTGGGCGGTTTGACCGATATGTCCCTCTTTCCCGCATTTATAGCATATAATGGGTGGTCGTTCTCTCTCCTTGGAACCGATTCTTTCTGCACCGCTATCGTCTTCACATGGTCGTTGTTGAATCTCCTCTTTTAAAATCTCCTCCTAACTCGCTTCTTCTATTTTCATGGCCATGATTACCAACAAAGTGGTTACCATTTTTGTCGCCTTTTTCTTTCTCCACTTTGGTTATTGTTGTTTTGTTGATCGCTATCTCCGGTATGATCCACGATTGTGGTACCTCGGTTGGCCGTACTTCGTTATCTCGCTTCTAACAATTGAGCCACATTAACAACATCCGAATAGAGAGAAAATTAATGAGAGATGAGATATCTTGGCGTATATCGGATTTCAAACCTCTCGAAACATCCGCGTCATACATTCCTCATTCTCCACCAAATGAGGTGCAAACTGGATAACTCTCGCAAACTTTGCCTCGTCTTCGAGACACCGTCATGTTGTTCTCGCTCCGATCTAATAAACTCCACTTCCTTCATATGACGAACACTTTCGGAAAGTATTTGTCATTAAATAGTTTCAAACGTCTCCCAAGACATCTTGGCTTGACTTGATGGGTACACTTCTGATTCCCACCGGTGATACGCTTCATACGGAACATAAAGGTGGCGAATGGAACCTTCATTCCTCCGTGCATCCCAAGACATCGAATATCTTGGTAATTTGCTTGACCCATGTTTCCGCCATGATTGGATCAGCTTTCCCTTAAATTCAGTGGTCCCAACTCTTTGAAGCGCTTGCTTTTGTGACAACCCGTGAATTGCTATCATTTCCTCCTATGTTTTGAACACGAGTCTCCTAAATGCGATTTTGCATAAAGCGCAAAAAGCTTCTAAACATTGCGTGCGTTCATCGTCGATTAGTGGTGTTGTTCACGGGAGGAACATTGCCGACTGTTGACGCGTTCTCCTCGTTGGTGAGTCTGAGCTCTCCACGGTCTCATTTCCATTGTTAATATTCTCATTCGACATTCTCAAATCACGTCATAAAACAAGGGTTAATTAAGGAAATCAATATATCACATAATATCCCTATTCTTGACCAACTAACAAATAAGCTTAGGTAGGACACACTAGCGAAGGATTTACTCGTCTCTCCCTCCCTAGTTCTATTCCCCGATCTCGCCAGAGATCATATCCCTAAGCTTTGATACCAACTGCGTGACACCCCCAAAATAGGTATACATCACCCATTACGAGTTGTCAATACACAGAGATGTAAACAACTACAACTTTATTATTACAATAGTAAAGCTGTGAGTTTAAATACAGATATTGCCATCTAGACAATATCCACATACAAATAAATCCTCATCATAATTATTGATACATTATTTTACAACAATGGTGAGGACTACTAAACAACTCTCTCTAGAACCTTCATTCCATACCCCAGGCTGCAGTACTCGTTATATTCTCGCCTCCAGAAGAAGAAAAATGGAACAAAAAGGAAAAGGGTGAGCTCAACTAGCCTAGTAAAGAATATTATGACTAAGATAATATACAACAAATTATCGTTAGTCTTCAACAGGAAAAATCTAATAGAATACAATAGACAACAAGTTTTAAATCAATATTCGCAATGAAATAATAATTCATTAGAAGAGTTAAGTAGAGAATGCAAACTACTATCTTCTATGGATGAATTTTAAAGTTCATCGTCTATTTTTATCCTGTAACATCAATCAATATATATACGGGATCAAATATTCATCCTTGCACTACTGAGCCGAGGACATTCACGATTGATCATGTTCATCTAAACACTGTTCATCTTTGCACTACGGCCAAAGATATTCATCAAAATCATTCATCTTTTGCACTACTGGGCCAAAGATATTCATCATAAATCATTCATCTCTGGGTATGTTATATAGTCATTAACTAAATGGTGCTTTAAAATTTCATAGTTTGGATATATTATCTTAATGTTTTTAACAACAATTTAAGTCTAGCGTCATTTGTTTTTCAAATTGTTTCTGATTCAAGTGGTACATTAAAGAAGAAAGCTTCACAAGTATTTTATTTACACTTCACATTGAAGAGGCGTGCATTTATCGAGAGGAGATTAATGAGAAGCAGAAAGCGGTGCTTTAAGTTCCTTGCAGTTTACTTTGTATGTTACCCTTTGATGAATCGTGGGCCTCTTAGCTTGTGCATTACAAATTTTACTTCAGATCCATCATGTTGTCATGAAAGGTTTTCATTGTATATCTAATTAATACATTGTCTTTAAAGGTTAAAGAATGGCTTCAAAACTTATGAATTGGAGAGAACACGGCGGTTGTGCAAGATGAGGACGAAACGATGATGAGATTGTTCCTGTAAATAATGAGGAAAGTGTTAGAAGCGGTGAGTTCGATTAAGTATCCTTCTCAAGATTGATGGGAAATACTTTTTTTTATTACCATAATTGATATAGTTCTTATAGGTGTTTTTTGTTCGGAGATGTACCCTCTAGTCTTTGCTTTTGCAATTATTCGCCCAAAAATTTCGGAAGGGCGACATTCAATGTCGAACCGAAGCAAAGGTAGCAATGCAAGGATACTTGAATCATTATCTTGGAAATATGGATATTGTGAACTCCCCGAGAGGTATAATGCGATCTTCATTCCGGAGATTTTTTGACATTACAAACCAATTTACTTGCTTCACGTAGCCATTGATGTCTTATTCTATCCGATTATGTATGTGCTTATATATTTGCATCGATATAATGGCAATGAAGTTTCCTGTGTGTTTGTCATGTGTCCCGAGTGCACGACTCTTTTGAAAGTGATTTCTTGTGCATTTGGTAGTTGAGTTGGTGCTATAAAGTGGAAATTTCTCCTTCTTTTTCTTATTTCTTTTTTAATTTATATTTTTATTTATTTATTGCTCATTTTCAATGTTAACATACATCCCAGGATTCATCTGAGCATAGAATTGAGTTGAGTATTCCTCTTTAATGTTAAAGAGCAATGACATTTTTAAGTTTTTCCTTTTTTTTTTTTTGCATTATATTTCGGCCTCTTGCATTTGGTGATTTTTATATATATGATATCTTGATTTTGTTTCACGAGAGATTAATTGTATTGTAGGTTTGCAAGTTTTTGGAGGTTTCTAAGTTATCATTTTCCCGAGTACGGTCCCAAGCAAAAGGAAGAGTATGTAATGGTGAAGCATTTACCTAAAATTCCAGATGACAATGACCATAGGAAATGTTCTCCATGTCAATGGTTCAGTTGTTGTATGATTCAATCAGTGAAGCCTTTCACAATGCATGTAACTCCATTGTTACTGGACAAGGAAAATGGTTCTCAGATTTTTTATGGAAATGATTCCTTCTACATTCTTTTTCGGCTTCATCAAGTAAAGTTCACTTTGTCGTGAAGTATCTTTAATTGGTTAACGAGGTGGACAATGTACTTGTTTGTGATGCTTGTAATATTGTAATGTGAATGATTTTAAATTATGTATACAATAATTTTTTATGTTTTATATTATATTGTATTTGTATTTGTTGGATAAATGTACACAATTAATTTTTTTTTAAATATGAAAAGGCTATAGCGACGGTCATCGACCGTAGCTATAGTGTTCTATAAAACACATCCCTATATGACGGTCACCATCGTCGCTATAATTTATCTATAGCTACTATCATGACCGTAGCAATAACTCTCAATGAATAGTTAGTAAAGAGCAAATACACGATTTTTCTGATGACCTATAGCTAGGGTCTCACGATCATCGCTATAGGCCAAAAGACCGTCGCTATAAGCATTCCGAAGACGGGTTCTATGGCGACGAGTCGGCATGACCGTCGCTAAAAAGTTTTAGCGACGGTCTTTTGGCCTATAGCGACGGTCGGCGACCGTCGCTATAGGCAAGATTTTCTAGTAGTGTGAGGTTCTTAGCATTATTTGACACAATGACCTCTAGTTATCCATATCGACAGACGATATTGTTTCTGATGAAAGCAATGATGACTTCTTCGGTAACCATGGGGAAAGAGGCTACTTCTACCCATTTGGTGAAGTAGTCAATCATGGTGAATATGAATCGATGTCCATTACTTGCTTTGGGCTCGATGGGCCTGATCATATCCATTCCCCACATTGAGAAGGGCCATGGAAAACTCATATTATGGAGTTCCCTTGGAGGGGCATGGATAGAATTTCCATGAATTTGGCATTGATAGCACCTCTTGACGTGATCATCATAGTTAGCTTTGAGCGTAAGCCAATAATGCCCTATTTTGAGGATTTTTTTGACAAGTAGGGGTCCGCTCATGTGTGGGCCACATACTCCACCATGGATCTCATGCATGAGCCTCTGAGCTTGGTCTTTGTCCAGACATCTGAGGAGACCTAATCCTGCATCTCTTTTGTAGAGTGCATCTCCGCTTAGGTAAAATTTCATAGCAAGTCGATGGATCCGCCTCTTTTCTGTCAGGCTCGCCTCAGCGGGTGTAGATCCATCTCGCAGATACTCTTTGATATGCTGATACCAAGGGTTGTGGATGGGAGGTAGCTCATCTGATACTTCTCCAATATAGTTCCCATAAGATGGGGCCTTTTGCAGAGCAAATGTGATGCTTGACATGATTTCCTTGTTAGGACACTAGAACTGCTCCCCCGTACCGGACACTAGAACTGCTCCAGCTCCAGAGCCTTCTGTGTTAACAGCTCCATCGAAATACATTTTCCATGTGTGGCATGCATCGTACTGATGGTGTTGCTGAACTGCCATTACCCCTTCATCGGGGAAATATGTTTCCAAGGGTTTGTAATCCCCCACAGGTGCGGCGGATAGTTGATCCACAATTCCTTGACCTTTGATAGACTTTTGCGTTATATAGATAATGTATAACTGCTGTAGGATCAACTGCCATCTGGACAGTCGACAATTTAGTATGGGCTTGCTGAACACATACTTGAGAGGATCCACGCGGGATATGAGATGGGTTGTGTGACCATGGAGGTAATGTTGTAACCTCATGGAAGCCCATGCTAAAGCACAACAAGTCTTCTCAATCAGAGTGTACTTATGTTCACTGCTGCTGAATCTTTTGCTGAGGTAATAGATAGCTCGTTCTTGGCCTCAATCATTTTTCTGCCCCAACATGCAGCCCATAGCATTGTCCTTAATGGACAGGTACATGAACAGGGGAACACCATCCCTGGGAGGTACCAAAATAAGAGCGTTAACCAGCTGCTCTTTGATTGTAAGGAAGGCTTTCTGATACTCAGCGTTCCATTTCATGGAGGAGTTCTTCCTTAACAATTTGAAAATGGGCTCACAGGTTGCTGTGAGTTGAGAAATGAACCTGCTAATGAAGTTGATTCTTCCTAAAAATCCCCGTATTTCCTTCTCTGTCTAAGGAATGGGCATTTCCTTGATGGCCTGAATTTTGGTGGGATCTAGCTCAATCCCTTTGTGGCTGACTAGGAAACCTAGCAACTTGCCTGATTTAACACCAAAGGCGCACTTGGCTGGATTCAACTTCAAATTGTACTTACGCAACCTGTTGAAAAGTTTTTTGAGATAGTCTAAGTGGTCTTCTTCTTTTCGGGACTTGACAATGATGTCATCCACATAGATCTCTATCTCTTTATGCATTAAATCGTGGAAAAGAGCCATCATAGCTCGCTGATAGGTTGCCCCAGCATTGATGAGGCCAAATGACAATAGTCTGTAGCAGAAGGTTCCCCAAGGCGTAATGAAAGCAGTTTTCTCACGATCTTCCTCAGCGACCATAAATTGATGATACCCCGCAAAGCAATCCGCAAAGGAGTACATGCCGTATTGAGCAGTATTGTCAATAAGAATGTGGATAAAAGGCACGAGAAAGCTATCTTTAAGGCAAGTTTTGTTTAAATCCCGATAATCCACGCAAACTCGCACCTTTCCTCCTGGCTTTGGCACGAGAACAATGTTGGATATCGATTCTGGATATGTAGATACCATGATAATTCTAGCTTGAAATTGTTTCAAACTTTCTTCCTTCACCTTTAAACTCCACTCAGGTTTCAATCGCTTGAGCTTCTGCCTAACAGGCTTAAATCCCTCCTTAATGGGAAGGCGATGAAGGACAATGTCAGTGGACAAACCCACCATGTCTTCATGAGACCATGCAAACACATCCTGGAATTGGGTTAATAGCACAACCATGTCATTTCGTTAGTTTGGGGTGAGGTCTGAACCAATCTAGATTAGCTTAGGGCTTTCTAAGGTTCCAAGATTGAAAGAAGTGGTTTGGTCAAGGTTGGGTTTAGGTTTTTCTTCGACCCATTCCTTAATCTCCTGAGGTGTCTCAATGTCCTCTTGGATTTCCATCAAGTCCGAGTCCAACTTTTCATCAAAGTTCTGATCCTTGTGGAGAAAAGGCACCTCATCGACAAATACTGAGCACATCTAAATTGAGAGTCCTGAAAAAAAAATATGCTTTCACTTAATATATGAAACTGTTTAATCATACGCAAGTGTTATCATGTACTGATAAAATAACTGCTAATACTGTACAAAAAAGTAAGCAATTAAAGTTATCTACAGGGCAGATGGATTTCTGCTCGTTTTACCCTCGTCGACCAATGCATGGAGTGCTGCTCCAATTGTTGAGGGTAAAGTCCTGATGGAATGCAGTGATGGAGGGGCTATCATCATCCTCCTTTTCCCGAATGATGACCATAAAATCTGGGAAATCATCATCTGGGGTGTATCTATTTGTATGTTCATCATGGACAATGATGCGTATGCCTGACATCATTAAGGTGATGTTATGTTTGCGTTTCTGTTCCCTTTCTTCCACTTCAGGATCAAGAATCATGACCTCTTTTGCTTTGAATGGTACTAGTTTGGGAAACAGCATGGCCATAACATGGGCTGACACCTTTACCGGAGACTATATCAGCTCATGAGGTACAGGTGAAGAAAATCGCCGTGTGGAGGAAGCTTGAGGAACCTGCTTGTGCTTATGAGGATTCCTGTGACTGGAACTGGCAGAATAGCCTAGTCCGGCTGTCCTAGTTTGACTGGACACTTGAATTGGGTGCTTAATACCCTGCCGATCTTTACTAAGCCCTTGTCCAGGCTGATGACCCAATGGCATCATTTCTTGAGTGGCCGACATAACCTCGGTAGAAATCTTGGGTACGGGAAGTGGTGCTCCAATAGGATGGTATTGCGTGTTACTCACTTCCAAAGTATGAAAACTAGTCGGTTCAACTTCTGAATTTTAGCTGATGATTGGTAGATCTCTTTGTTCAGGACATTCTGGCTCAACATTGACAGTGACTAGGCTATTGTTGACAATGTATTTAAGTTGTTGATGTAGTGTAGAAGGGATGACTCCAGCCATGTGGATCCATGGTCTCCCCAATAGCAGGTTGTATCCTGAATCTATCTTGAGTACGTGAAATGATACATTGAATGTATTTGGACCAATCTCAATTGGCAGCTCAATCTCTTCGACAGAATTTTGTCGGGATCCATCAAACGCTTTGATAACCATATGGCTACTTTAGATCTATTTGAGCTTGACGTTCATCTTCACCAAGGTGGCATAAGGACAGATATTCAGAGATGAACCTCCGTCTATCAAAACTCCAGCTAACATATACCCGGAGGATAAAACTGCAATGTGCAATGGTTTGCAATGATCGGTCCCTTCGGGAGGTATATCGTCATCAGTGAAGGATATCACATTGTTGTTAAAAATGTGATCAACCAGATGTTGAAATTTTTCCACATCCACTGATTTTGGCAAGTAGGCTTCTTCCAAAACCTTTAATAAGATCTTCCTGTGATCTTCGGAAAAGAAAACCAAGTCCAGTATTGATATTTAATGTGGAGCTTCTCTTAAGCTTAGAACCACCTTGGCTTTATTATGGCCCATAGTGCGGAGAAATTTCTCAATTTTCTCCATGGGAATCTTCCCCTTTGCTTTTATGGTGGGCTTCATCACCCTCTGAGGAAGATACAGTGGATTTTCCTTCGACATTGTAGCAGTAGTATGAGATGTGGATCCTTCAGATTCTCCATAATTCCATGGGACTTTTTGTAAGCTGACAACAGGATACTGTGGTCTGAAGGGTAAATAAATTGGCTCTGGTGCAGCCATTTTCAAAGGATTGTCAGCTCCTTTGAGTTGAATTGCTTGTATGGAAAATGGTTTGACAGTCTCATCAGCCTCGGCGGATATAACTGCTACTAATCCCTTCCATTTAGTAGGACATGTATTCCCACTCTCGAGTATCACAGTGTCATCGTCTGCCAGTTGCATGACACCACTATCAATTAGATTCTGAATAATGTGGTAGAGTGCCTATCATTCTTCTGTGCTGTGACCGCGAAAATGTGAATGATATTGACATACTCCATTAGAGTTGAACCGTCTTGAATGGGGATTAATTGGAGGTAGAAGGGAGGTGATTCTTCCTTCATTGATTAGCATCTGAAATATCTCCTCCATAGGTTGGCCCAGGTATATAAATTCCCTTAGATTGGAAAAATCCCGACGGGCTTTAGCATTTGCTCTCTTCGCAACCTTATCCTCCATAGCTTCGCTTTCTTAAGGTGATGGTGGAGCATTCATAACAAAAGGAAGGAGATAGGCATGCTCCTGGATGATTAACTGGCGTGTGACTTGATGCTGATAGGTCACCAGTTCTGCTAATTATTTAATTTGCTTACAAAGAGCTTTCATCTTTCGTTCCATAGCAAATTGGAACTTTGCGTAATACCATCTGTCAACACTGTCTTTGATGGTCTGGGATGATTCACCATTAAAATTGGAACTCTGTCCAGCGCTCCAACTAATCATGTTGACCTCTTCTTTTTTGTGTTGAGGAAGAGGGTTGTCTTGCACATGAGGTTGATCTGGTTTGGTAACCACGATCTCACAGTTGTCTATTAAATCTTGGATCTTGTGTTTCAAGGCCCAACAATCTTTAGTATTATGTCCAGGTGCCCCGGCATGATAAACACACTTCTGAGTACCATTGAAACCCCTCCCATTAGGGTTGGTTGGTGGAAGAAGATGCGTAATTTTCTTCTGAGTAGTCAGAAGAGAAAGAATATTCTCGAGCGAGTCCCTTAAGGGTGTGAACATTCGAGGGCACTTTGCTTCTCCACCTTTAGGTAATGGAGGGTTTGAAGACTGTGCTTGAAAAGGGGAGTAGTTTCTCCTCTATATAGGCATGTTCTGACTGCCTTTTTGACCTTGTAGTATCAAGAAAAAATCCTCCTCTTTCTTTTTATGGACCCTCCAGGGGTTATTTCCATAAGTTCCAGACTGGATGTGCTCAGCAACTGCTTTAAGAGCGTCTAGGTCTTGAATTTTTCCTGATTTCAACCCCATCTCAGCCATCTCTCCGTGTTTGATCATTTCTGAAAATGGTTTGCCAATACCAGCTAAGACTCTCTCATAGAAAGGAGCTTCTTACATGTCTATGAAAGTTATGACCATTTCTGATTCTATCATGGAAGGAATAACTTGAGCAGCAAGGCGCCTCCACCTTTGAGCATACTCTTTGAAAGACTCATTAGACTGTTTCTTGACCTTGGTAATTTGATACCGGTCAGGAGCCATCTGAGATTGAAAATTGTATTGAGTGAGGAAGGCGTGAGCTAGCTCTTCCCAGCTATGGATCTTTGAGTTGTCTAATCAGGTATACCATGAACGGGCTTGTAACGACCGAGAAATTTGGATCCTTTGTAAAATAATTTAATAATAAATAAAATAATATTATTTGTTATTATTATGTGTTAGTAAGGAAGTTAGTTGAGGAGGTGGGATATTATAATGACCATAATGCCCTAACCTTAGAGACTTCTATAAATAGCAAGCTCACAATTCATTTGTTGGTTGTTAATTTTCATCCAACATTAAACAACTTATTGGTTAGAGAGAATAAGCACTTTTAAGTCACAACATCCTTTGCTAGATTTTCAAGAAGAAGAGAAGTACTAGTTCTTCAAGGGTAAGACTCTTGTCTAATAATCTTCATCTCTATCATTGTAGGGTGATAAGAGAAGTGTAACTTAATAAGCATGTATGCTAAGAACATGCAAGAATTGAATAAGCAATGGACTTAAGCCGATTAAGTCATGAATAAGTAACTTAAACCTAAACAAGTTATAAACTTATGATGAACTTGTCATATGATTGCCATATGAAGTTAGTATGTTTTATGAGATGTGAGAATGTTGATAAAAGGACTTAAATCAATAATAAGTCAAAAGGAATGGAAACTTGTAGTTTATAAGTTGTTAAGTCATGAACTTATAAAGAATAAGCCAAAACCTAACTTGAAAATAAGTTGTTATAATATGTAAGTTGAAATGTCTATTGAATGAATTGAATCCCTTTAGAACGATGATCAAATCGTTAGTAACGAAGTTTCGCCGAAATTCACACGATTGGATGATAATCGTAGAATTCGTGAAATTCTCGGAATGGAAGTCGTATTTTGTTTTTGAACTTAGAAAAATGCTTGTTTTCGATGGAGACAAGTCATATTTGGCATTATAAAGTTGCGGACTCAAAAATGACCGGATTTCGACTTAGAACAAAGAAACGAGCGTTGAACGTTCACAAACGTTTACCGTTTTCGTTAAAAAATGAACTAATAGGTGAATTTGTAGCAAATGAAGTCAAATAGATAAAATTCTTGCATTAACACGTAGAGTATGTAATTTGTGAACTGTAGGCCTTTGAACAAGCCAATTTGCACTTATAACGAAGAAGTTACGAGTCCGGGAAATTTGCAAAGTTGAAAATCTGTCAAAGTTATCTGAGGCACAGAGTTGGCGCTGCGACACCAACCCGAGGCCAAATGACAGCGCTGCAGCACCGGCACAGTGTCTCAACCTAATGGAGTTTCGCGCCGCAACGCGACATGTAGCACATAGACTCGCACTGCATCATATGAATCCGATCTTTAGCCATCGCAGCGAGAAAATAGAATATGACATAGTAGAAGGAAGGGTGGCAACCCTTCCTAGGGTTTGGACAGTGAAGAAGGTTTACAAGTATGAAATGAATAATAACTCTTTAATAATGAACTAAGGAACTTAATAAGGCATTGTAATGTATTGTTAAACCTTATTTATGTTGTCTAAAGGTTGAAGATAAGTAATCGAACATGAACGTAATGTGAATGTAACGAAAATCCGGAACCAACAAAAACAAATCTAAGTCTTAATTAGATTGAGAAGAAGGGTAAGATACATTAAAAACCATGTATGTTCATTCATGACCTAATGTGTTATGTGATGTTATCATTACTGTAGAAGACCTAAAGACTTAAACAAGAACGTGTTATTAACTGTAGCAGACGCTAAAGGCAAGTATTCTAACCCTTGTTCCAGTTCACTCTGGACAAGCTTTGTAATTCATGTATTCTTATACATGAAGTATTGTATGATGAAGTCAAAGCCAATTCTTTCGGCTAGACTTATATTATGTTTCTATCAAAGCATGGTCAATGTTTACCAAGTTATATTGGTGTGGTTTTCAAATGAAGACTGAGTATGCTAAAATGTTTTGTCGTCAAACGACAGGCACACGAGGTTGCCACAACTTAAACCTATACAGGTTTAATGAATGTAGTGTAGATCAACATAGAGTACTATAGGCTGATCACCTAGATGTGCTGGTAAGAAATGTCGGACTTACGAACTTAGTGTCGGGATGTCCTTTTCAAAAGAACTTATGAAATGCTCAAGGTCTTGAACCAGAATTGATGTTTTACTGAATATTGTTGTTGTAAAACGATTTGAAGAAAAAGAAGTGCTATTTTGATTTATCGATAGTACTTCGTAACTATTGTTCAGTTATTGAAGATATACGATTTCTATGTTTCAAGCATGTTGTTTATTAGAAATGTTGTACTTGCTGAGTTAGTTATGCTCACTCTTGCTTGAACCATATGAACACAGCTAAGATCGAACGGACCGAAGGCTCTAGCAAGGATAAGGGCAAGGCGAAGACAAACCCGTAGAATACTTATGTAATAGTATAGGGTGAATGATTGTAATATATTTGATATTATGACAAGAAGAATGTAATGGTTATAAAGAACCTGGGGATATGTTAATATTATTTTGAATATATAGAAGACATATTCGTTCCTTTGAGACTTTTCAATTGAATGCATGTGTGAATGGTAGTACCGTGTAGCACCATCTGTCGGGTTGGAAGATACTCGGATTTGGGGGCGTCACAGGTTGGTATCAAAGCATTAGGTTATAAAACTTAAGGGGGATTAAAAACCTTAAGTCATAATCTTAAGAGAAGTCAAAGAAGTAAAAGAAGAAAATAACCTTATAAAAATGCATTATGATTATGTTATGTGTTTTTATTATTCTACTGACGTGTACTAATCAACTTAATTGTTTTGTGTAGATATCAGGAGTAAATGGAATGCAATTAGATGTACAAGCTGTTAGTGAAGAATCAGTGAACCAAATAGAGGTTATACCGAACCCCATAGCGGCTGAGCCCGAGATAGTTGTCATTGAGTCTGGAGACTCAGAGGATCCTGACCTCATGTCAGTATTCGATGGTATGATAGAAGAGGAAGTGGAGGTAGTGTCTTTCAATCCAGTAGCAATAGCAGCAGAGATGGCTCCTGGGTAGTCAATGATGTCACTGTTTATGTCAGTGTTGGATAGAAATATCCATTACTATCAAGAGGTTAAGGAACTGAAGGCAGAGCTCCAGGCGGTTATAGAGGACAAGATGGACATGGAGTCCATGTGGGAGCAGGAACACGATGAGAGGATTTTGGCTAAGGACAAAGTCCACGAGTTGAAGCATGAGGTTTTGGAGCTCAAGGAGGAGCTAAAGACCAAACAACAGAAAATAGGGAGAATGTCCTATATTCACAGGAGTTCTCATGCAGATTTCAAAGACGTAGTAGTGATGGTTATCCTGTAGAGGCGAGAGGCGACATGCATACTATCAGCCGTGATATTATAGCCTGTCTTGCCAAGACAGATTTTAATAATGCCTTGAGGCAGATGTGATTTAGTAGTGGTTAGAGTAGTTTAGGTATGTATATATTGTGTACCTAGTAGTGACGTAAAACCCTCTTTTGTATAAAAAAGGGTAGTCTTTTGTAAATCCCAATTTTTAGAAAGCAATAGTGGGAAAGTAATGTAATCAGCTTTGGCTGTGTAATGTGATCGATGTAGTATTATACTAAAATGAATGAATGAATATAACCCTTTTTATGGAACATAATGAGCAATGGATGATTGAAGTTATTGTTTAATATTGAATAATAACTAAATAATAAAGAAATGAATAATAACGAAATGCGTTGTTTATTGTATCAGCAAAATGCCGCCAAGAAGAGTACAACGTAACCAAGGAGCTAATGTAAATCAACTGGAGGGAGGTCCGGTTAACCCTATACAAGATTTTGTTAATCTTTTAACAACTGCATTTAATAGAACAGGGGCTAATATCCCCTTAAATCCAGGAGTAGCACGATCTACTACCTTTAAGGATTTTAAGAGTGTTGGTCCGCCGAAGTTCAAAGGAACTACGGACCCTATCGAAGCCCAAATGTGGGTAAAAGAAATCGAGAAGGCATTTGTGATAGAAAATGTTGACGAGGCCCAGAAGGTTGCCTTTGCAACCTATATGATGAAGGGAGAGGCCAACTTTTGGTGGGATGCCAATCAGGCTAGGGTCAGGATAGAGAATTTGATGTGGGTGAGGTTCAAGGAGATATTCTTCGAGAACTACTTTCCCATTAGCATGCAGGGAAGGATGGAGATGCGGTTTATTAAGTTGAAACAAGGGGACATGTCGGTTCCCCAATATGCCGCCAAGTTTAAGGAAATGGAAAGGTTCGCTCCACACCAAGTGGATACCGAGGTTAGGAAGGCGAGACGGTTTGAGCAGGGCTTGAAACCCTGGCTCTATAACCGTATTTCTGTGTTCCAGAGTACTTCATTTGGAACCATTTTAGAGAAGGCGATAATCGCCGAAGGTGGTAGTGAGGCTCTGAGCCAATACCACAAGGATAAGAAGAGAAAGGGAAAAGTGGATGGGGGAGTGAAAGTCGAAGGAGCCAGCGGTAGTGATGAGGGACAGAAGAGGAAGGCGTTCATCTCTAGGAATACCGGAGTGAAGCAAGGGGACCCAAAGAGGAGGATGGAGGCCTGCAAGACCTGTGGGAAGACTCACTTAGGAGTCTGTCTCAAGGGGAAGGCCGTATGCTACAACTGTGGACAGGAAAGGCATATTTCGCCTAACTGTCCAAGTCCGAAGAAGAATCATGGATGCTTTGTGTGTGGGTCAACTGACCACATGGCAAAGAACTGCCCGAAGAAGGGGACAGACGGGAATAGGGGCACTATTAGCGGTAAGTTAGCTATTGGTGGTCCAACGCAGTCGGGTAGGTCAATGGGCCATACCTTTAACATGACAGTCCAAGATGCGGTTGCATCAGGGGACGTTATCGCAGGTATTATTTCGATCAACGACATAAATGCTTACGTGCTGTTTGACTCAGGTGCTATTTGTTTGTTTATAGCATGTGATTTTGCTAGACAATTAGGATTATTTCCCGAAAAGTTGCCTATACCTTTAAATATTAAGGTAGCAAACGAAGAAATAATTCCTGTTGAAGATGTTCATAGGAGTTGTTGTGTAAACATACGGGGTTGTAAATTATCGGTAGATTTGATACCAATAAAGTTAGGAGAATTCGATGTAATTCTCGAAATGGATTGGTTAGTAAACCATGGGGCAATTATAGATTGTCAAAAGAAATGTGTGAACATTAAAACGTTAAGACAACCTCAGGTGGTATTTTATGGGAATAGATCGCCAGAAAGTTTGTGTTGTCTAACCATGACACAAACTAGGAAATTATTGAGGAAGGGATGTGTAGGTTATCTGTGTCATGTTGTTGATACCCAGAGAGTGGTAGCAACCATGGAACAAATACCTATAGTTAGAGAATTTGCCGATGTATTTTCGAGTGAACTGCCGGGTCTTCCACCCGATAGGGAGACTGAGTTTGTAATAGACATCGTGCGAGAGCGGAACCGGCACTCAGCTTCTGTGGCATCGATCGTATGGGCGCCAGTTGAGATGAAGGAGTTGATGGTGCAGTTACAAGAACTGTTGGACAGGAAGTACATTCAACTGAGTGTTTTTCCGTGGGGAGCACCGGTACTGTTTGTCAAGAAGAAGGATGGATCATTGAGACTTTGTATCAACTATAGAGAGTTGAACAAGTTGACGATCAAGAATAAATACCCATTGCCCAGGATCGATGATCTCTTTGATCAGTTGAAAGGGGCTAAGTATTTTTCTAAAATAGATTTAAGAACGGGGTATCACTAGTTCAAGGTTAGGAAGGAGGATGTACCGAAGACAACATTCAGGACTCATTATGGTCATTACGAGTTTCTGGTGATGTCATTTGGGTTGACTAATGCACCAGCTGCATTTATGGATATGATGAACAGAGTGTTCAAACAATATTTGGACAAGTTAATCGTGGTATTTATCGATGATATTTTAGTCTATTCTAAGATGCCAAAAGATCATGCTGAACACCTAAGATTAGTGTTGGAGACACTAAGGAAGGAGAAGTTGTATGCGAAGTTCACAAAGTATGAATTTTGGTTGAAGAAGGTATAATTTTTAGGTCATGTCATTGACCATGAGGGGATTTCGGTAGATCCAACGAAGGTAGAAGCCGTGATGAATTGGGAACAACCGAAAATGCCGACTGAGGTGCGGAGTTTCCTAGGGTTAGCGGGTTACTATCGGAGATTCATCCAGGATTTTTAGCAGATAGCTACTCCGTTGACTAACTTGACAAGAAAGATAGTGAAATGCGCGTGGACAGATAAATGTGAGGACAGTTTTCAAGAACTAAAGAAGAGATTGAGTGAATCTTCTGTTTTGTCATTACCCGATGACACAGGAAATTTTGTAGTTTATAGCGATGCTTCGCATAGAGGACTTGGTTGCATGCTCATACAACATGGAAAGGTCATTGCATATGCATCTAGGCAGTTGAAGGATTATGAGAAAGTCTACCCTACTTATGATCTGGAACTGGCCGCAATGGTTTTTGCTTTAAAGATATGGAGACATTATCTTTACGGAGAAAAATGTGAGATATACACGGACCATAAGAGTCTAAAATATATCTTCACACAGAAGGAGTTGAATATGAGACAAAGGAGATGGCTAGAGTTTATAAAGGATTACGACTGTGAAATTCGGTATCACTCTGGAAAAGCCAATGTAGTTCCCAACGCCTTAAGTAGGAAGGGTCGGGAAAAGTTGTCTTTGTTAACGGCTCAAACTGAGTTAATAACAGAGATGACTAGGATGGAATTAGAAGTGAAGTTACCAAATGAAGCAGGACAAATACTGTTTGCGATGGAGATGTAATCTACCATCATAGATAGAGAGTTAAGGAAGTGCAACTCAAAACTGATGAGTGTGACCGGATAAAGGAGCGGCTAACCAATGAAAAAGATGCTAAGTACAGTCTTGATAATGAGGGATTATTAAGATTTGAAGGAAGAATTTGGGTTCTAAATGAAACAAAATTAAAGGAGCAGGTTTTACAAGAGGCTCATAGTTCGAGGTTTTTGATTCATCCTGGAAGTACTAAGATGTATCAAGACCTTCGACAGAGTTTTTGGTGGCCAAACATGAAGAGGGAAATAGCTAAGTATGTGAGTAGGTGCTTAACTTATCATAAAGTTAAGGCCAAACATCAACGACCAAGTGGCTTGTTACAGTCATTGGAGATTCCAGAGTGGAAGTGGGAGCATATCACAATGGATTTTGTCGTGGGACTTCCGACTACAACGAAAGGGTATAATGCAATTTGGTATAAGCAATTGCGCCATTACTAAGCTTCTATGACCAAAGACAAATAATGACAAATCAGAGAAAATTTCGAGTAAGTTATGAACATTTGATGCCAAGAAATGGATACTAATAACTCCTATAAGGGTCATATATGGTGACTAAGTTGTCCATGAATGGAGTAGGATGACAAAGCATGAATTTAATGAGAGTTAGTTTTGGAAATTAACTAAACAAGAATAAATATTGGTTAATTAAAATTATATTATGGAATATTATAATCCTTGTATGGAAATGGCGTGATAATAAGTTAAATGAAAAAGGGTTAGTTCACTTGGATAAGATGGTGAGTTAACATATGTGTTTAGCATAAGAGGATGAAAGAAATATGTTAATTAATATTGGATATTTTAATATATTACATAGTTTTGTAATATATCAAAGGGTTGATATTTGAAAGGTAAATGATTAAAAGAACCAATATAGTTATAAGTAATTATTGGTTAGAGATTTATGCATAAGGTTAATATTGTATGTGGTGGTTAAGGAAAATTATTTTGGGACAATTTATGGAAGAAATGAAACGAAAGAATTATACTAATTAGTGTTGTACATACTAATTATTGTAAGATAATAAATGATTAATACTGATTAATCGTTGTGATATTAAAATGTGATTATGGGTTGGGAATACCCAATTGAATTAAACTTAGCCCAATTAAAATATTAATGTGGACATTATCATTAAATAGTATTACTATGGGTAATATGGAAAATGTGGGTAGTAGTGATGTAAAATATCTATGGCCTAAGAATACATGAAGTGTGACATTTAATTGGGACTAATGATATAAGGTACCAAGTAATACGGCGAAGTCATATGTAACTTTAATACACCAATGATTAAATATCTGCGTATTCTAGAAACTGAGAAAGGAAATTAAAGTTTTAAATAAACATTAATATTAAATAAGGTATAATGTGATTATGTGAGTAGTAGAAATAATTATGGAACTACTCGGATAATAATACCTAACTATGTTATTTTATTGCATGTATTTAATGTACATGGATTATATGATGCGAGTATAAAATTTATCTTTAAATTCCTAATTTGGTAACAATTGTACACTAAGATTTCATTTTGGAACCAAACCAAGCTTTAATTAACCAAATGCTGAGATTTCTCTCTTGTCCCAAATTGAGTGGCACGATAGTACGTGAACAGTGGCCTAACTCTATATTACATATGAATTAGTTGGCAGTTGAAGGCTACTATAGCCATAATCATGAACTGAGAAATGGGGGAGAAGGAGTTGGTGAATCCTTTTTACCAAACTCTCTCAATCCAATAGATTTTTCTTCTAACCTTTGGGTTGATTTCTTGGTTAATGGCTTGACACGATCAGTAAAAATTCTATAAAATGAGCATCTCTTTCACTTTCGTTATTGCTGAGATTTCTTGTTAAGTTATATTTGAGAGTGGAGAGTTTCAAATTTCTGAGAATTGCTAGTGTGGAATTGGGAGTTCATTAGGAGCAAGTTCTTTCACATTACAAAGGTATAATTCCTTTTCCTTGCTTCCATTTCATTCTCTGTCAAAACAGAGTTCGTGAGTATTGAAATTTAAATTCTTGAATTCACGGAATTAGATGTTAATGAGGTTGGGTATGAATTATATAGTTGTTATATGACCATATAAATATGTTTCAACTGTAATAGGAATATTTAGAATCAATTTTGTGAGTAATTTCTGTGTTTGGGCTAAACAGTTGCCGAAGTTTACTGTTCCTGGCTCGAACCAGAATGCTGTATTCTTGCCGGATTAATATCGAGGCGCAGCGCAAGCGCGTACCTCTCGAGTTTAGTTTTTGCTTTCTGTTTTAAGGTCTGATCAGTGTTGTTAAAGTATTATAGCTTAAGCCAACATGCAAGCATGTGTAACATGTATATGTAAGTGTAATAACCTAATGTGAGCATGTTTTACTAAGATTAACATGATTTGGTATACGATCTTTAACAAGGACTTTAAGTTTTGGAAACAAACTTTGTTAAAGTTCATGTTCTGCAAATTTTAAGCTTAGTGGTCTATACACATGACTAATTTTACACATAGATGAACATGATATAGTGTACATAGTTCCTTTGAGCATGACCACCTTATTAGGTTTTGTGTTAGAGAAGTTTTTCAAGAAAAAGCTTAGCATAGTGAACTAACATGCATGACAACTACATGATTTAAACTCTGACCTTGTGAGCATGATCATGACTTGACTACGTATGTTTAGAGCTTTGAAGTTGTGTTGTATGTGTTGAATGGCATTGTTCAAGTCTACAATGGTTTCAAAAGCAAACTTAAACATATTTTCAAAATATAGTTGTATCACATGGATATCTAGATTCTAAGGGATTTATAAGTCATGTTTTGTCTATAATATCCCTAGATATGAGTTATATGTGCTATATTGCACCATTTATGATAAAATAATTTCAAAGGCAACCTCGAGCATGTTTTCGAACTTAAGTTGTATTACATATGAGTATTTAGATTTTAAAGGTTTGAGATGCCATGTTATGTTTCATTATGTCACTAAATATAAGTCTTATAAGTTAAACATAATGGAAGTAAACCAAGCATGAGGTTAAAGCATGTTTTAAAGTGTTAAACGATGATAACTATGAGTAAAAGATGTGAATATGCACGAGCATATGTAGTAAAGATTATATGACCTCTTTATGAGAAAATAAGGCTAATTAGTACATCTAGTGATTTTATAACCCTATTTGGTTTTGATTCATGGAAATCCTAAACTAAAGTCTCTAACATATAAGGTTGAACTTGAAGTGGTCATAAAAGTATGTAAAGACTTCTAGAGTGTATGCATGTTAAGTGTAAGTGTCTAAGTGTATTAAAGTATGGACTGAAAACAGGAAGTGCAAAGCTCAGGTCTTAGTGCGGCGGGGGACGGTAGCATTTGCGCCATCCCTAAGCTTAGACGGTATGAAGCTGCTGGCCATCCCGCAGATTATAAATGAGTTCTTTTTTTGATCTGATGTTTGACGCATGGTAGTATGATTACTTTAAATTTCAATATATGATCAGTATGCTAGGTAATGTGTTAAGAAGCACGCTATGTGATAAAAATGAATGTTAATCATAACTTTCGAACGTTAAGTTCAAAGGAATGTTTTCATGATATAAAGCAATGATACGTTGTTTGAATTTGTGAGGTCTTACAATCTGATTTGTGCTATATAGGTAATGTTGTATAAAGTTACAACTAAGTTAGACGTTTGTGTGTAAGGTTGAACTTAACGATATGAGTTTTAAATGTGTCGAACACATAGCGAGTCAAGTGTGTGATAGATGTATATGAATGTTGATGTCATGTAAGGGTGACTATGGTATACTATACATACCTAGCTATTCTAAGCGTATGATTAGAAAGTGAAGTGTAGGTTTTACGAACCTAATTAAAGAACAATATAACAATATTATTACATTGAGACTGTATGAAATATATGACTAATGGATGTGAATCCATGATTATATAACTATGTAGGAATACACGAAGTGCGGATAACTATAAGCAGTTAAGTCGTAGTTGATAAACTACGAATCAGGCAAGTCTTTCAATTCCTATTTGTTATATGAATTCGATAACTGTTAGTTGAGCTATATTATGATATGTAAATGTTGTTATATATGAAATACGCATGAGATATGTATGAAATATGAAAGTTGATCTTTGATGATATACTTATGATATAAACCTCTATGCCTGTTATGTGAAAAGTAACATGCGTAGTAAATATTAATCGATTGTGAATGCATGAACTGAATATGTTGTTATATGCTATGTGCTGCATGAAAACTGTTAGAATTGTTGGGCTATCGAGCTCACACTTGCAAATAACCACTTGTGCAAGTTAAGGATTCACGGTAAAGATTACGTGCTACTTGATTGATAGAGTTCAATAGTAATTGAAGGAGATTGGTTTCTGTGTTTAAATATATATACTCTTAAACCACGTTTATGTTCTAGGAGTCGTACAAGATAGTAGTTTACGAGGTGTAATACAAGTTGCATTGTAAAGTTATATTATGTGATACATAGAGAAATTTGAAATGAGATGTAAATCTTTATACAGTAATTCGAATAGAAGGAATCATAACATAATTTGATTCAGGGATTTGTAATTGATTCAAGTTAAGAAAGCAATAAAAGATTATTTTTCAAAGGAGATTAAAAAAATTAAATTATTCCACATATTTTTATAACATCGATGTGATATAAAACATGAATAGTAAATGGCCAATATTTGAAACTTATAAAAGTTTGGGGTCATTGTGCAGATCCTGGTAATGGAAAGAATTTACATTCTAAATTGTAATAAGTAAAGTTATATTCATTAAGTTATGAATAAAAGATATAAATAGTTAGATGATAGTAGTATCATGGCGGACCAAATCTGAGGTTCAAAGGAACTCGGGATTTGGGGGCGTCACATTAATCGAATCAACCCCTTACTATTTCAAAATAATAAATAGAGGAAATTCCATTTTATAAAAAAAAATTGGGGTCTTACAACCTCCCCTCCATATGAAATTTTGTCCTCGAAATTGACGTACGTACCTGGTGTTTCGATTCATAAAACTTTGACTTTAGGTATAACCTTTAAGCGTAGGACATGCTCCTTTCTATCCAAGATCTTGACTGGTACCTCCTCGTACGTTAAATCTTTGGCTATCTCGTCTGGTTCTAACTCAATAATGTGGTTCGGGTCGTCCACATATTTACGTAACATCGATACGCAAAAAACTTTATGAACACGCGACATACTTGGCGGTAAAGCGAGTCTATAGGCCACAGTTCCTACTCGATCGAAGATTTCAAATAGACTAATAAATCAAGGGTTGAGATTTCCTCTCTTCATCGAATTTTGCTTCTAGAATAATGCCTTCTTGCACCTTCTTCTTCATATTCATCAGCTCCAGGTCTGTAGCTTGAGCAGCTTTAAATTTATCAATTAAAGTCGATTCTACTCGTATATCATCACGTGGTCCCTTGAGTCTTTAACTCTATCTCTATCTTTTGTAAGTTGTACGAAATAGGTCTTTGTGTTCGACAATATCGCACCCGTACCCGCATACGATCTTTTACACAATGCGTCAGCTACCACGTTTGCTTTTCCAAGATGTTATGGTCAGAACATGTGCCGAAATGAGTCTCCTCTTGAGTTCTTGGAAGCCCTTCTCACATTCCTTGCTCCATTCAAATTTTGTATCTTTCCGAGTCAGCTGAGTTAATGGAGTAGCGATTCGAGAAAATCCTTCCACGAATCTCTGATAGTAACTAACTAAGCCTAGAAAGCTACGTATTTCGATTACTGACTTAGGTTGCTCTCAACTGTGACTCATATCCCATTCTTGGATAGACGTCATAATGGCACCTATCAGTTTACCACTTTACGCGAATATGACGTCCGTCTGAGAGAGTTCGCGGCGGTGCATTCCACAAAGGAAGTCACCAGATAGAGGCTTGGGTACCAACTTCTATAGTTGGGTTTTTAACTCCTGAAGTTCAATATGAGCCATTCGATATGAGATTTTAGAAATGGTTTTTGTACCGGGTTCAAAGTCGATACAAAATTCAATATCACGCTCTGGGGGCAAGCCAGGAAATTCTTCAGGAAATACGTCAAGAAATTAACTAACAACAGAAATATCATTTAAATCTGACGTATTTTTGTTTAAATCCATGAAATGGGCTAAGAAAGCTTGACATCCGTTTTTTAATAAATGAATGGCTTAATATGATAGTGATTGACGTTAATGGTTTGATTGCTTGATTTCGTACAACAGGTTGGTTAGAGATATGAAAACTAACAACCTTACAAAAGAATCAATTTTACCATGATGAGTAGTTAACCAATCAATCCCTAAAATCACATCAAATGCAAGTATCTTTAAAGACATAAGATCAACAGGTAATGTGATGGTGCCAACTTGGATCAAACAAGATTTATAAACAGTGGATGTAATGAAATTTTCTCCTAACGGAGTCTCCACAGATAAGTCAAAGTCTAATCTCTCAGGAGTCAAGTTCAAACGTTGAGCACAAGTAGGAGAGATAAAAGAATGGGTAGAACCGATATCTAATAAGGTATAGACTTCGCAAGAATTTTTAATTAACTAACCCGTGTTAACTTCGTTTGGGTTACTCGCTTTTTGAGAAGTCACGAAAAACGCTCTTCCTAAAACCGCCGACTTTGTTTTGTCCGTATCCGCCTTTGGTTCCATCTTCCCAGCTGGACTTGATTTCACTACAGGACAAAATCGAGCTATGTGACCATCTTTTCAACAACTAAAACATACCTTGGAAGGCTGTGAACAGTTTGGACATATATATCCCTCCTCTTCGTATCTGTAGCATCTAACTAGCGGTCTTTCTCCTCCCCTAGAATTTTTTGTTGGTGCTGATGCTGCTGCCGACGTCTTTTCGTCATTGTTGAATCTTCTCTTTTTGAAATTTCCACTTGACTCACCTTTCCTATTATCTTGGACATGATTATCACCGAAGTGGTTACCATTTTTGGCATGATAATTTCCTCCATGATGGTTATCATAGTCCCGATGACCGTTGCCACCGGTACGATTATCATTGAGTTGTTGGTCGTTATTCTTCGGTTGAGCTGACTCATTATTGCGCTCCAATAACTGAGCCCTATTCACAACATCTGAATATAAACAAAGCTTGTGAGAAATGAGGTTTTGACGTATTTCAGATTTCAAACCTCGCAGAAACATTCGTGTCATTCTCTCCTCATTATTAACCAAATGGGATGAAAATCAGGACAACTCGACAAACTTAACTTTGTACTGCGACACGTTCATATTGTTTTGCTCTAACTTGATGAACTCTACCTCCTTCATGTGACGAATATTTTCGGGAAAGTACTTGTCATTCAACAGTTCTTGAAACTTCTCCCAAGACATCTTCAGTGCGGCAAGCTTAGTACGCTTTAAGGATTCCCACCAGTAATCTGCCTCTCCTCGCAACATGAAGGTGGCGAAAGGAACCTTTTTCTACTCTGAGCATCCCAAGAAATCAAATATCTTCGTGATCTGCTTTATCCACATCTCTGCCGTAAGTGGTTCTGGCTTTCCCAAAAACTCCGGCGGTCCCAACTCCTTGAACTGCTTAGCGGTGACCATCCGTGAGTTTCCAGTATTTCCACCTGCATTTTGAACAGTAGTCTCTCTCGTTTGGTTTTGCATGAATTCTAGAAAGTTTCTAAACATACCATCGTTCGTCATTTGGTTGGTGTTATTGTTTACAGGAGGGTTATTATCTTCTTGATGCACCTTATCCTGAGTATTGATCAGTGGTGACTCAACGGTCTCATGTGCTCCATTGCTTATCTCAAAATCTTCAGATGCCATTTTAATGTCACAAAACAATGGTTAATTGACATGCCACATATTATCCCTATATTCTGACCGACCAATTAAATAACAAATAAGCTTAGGTAGGACACACTAGCAAAGGATTTACTCGTCTCTCCCCTCCTAGTTCTATTCCCCAATCTCAGCCAGAGACCATATCCCTAAGCTTTGATACCAACTGTGACGCTCCCAAAATAGGTATACATCACCCATTTTGAGTCACCAAATACATGGTACAGAAACAACTACAACTTTGTAGCTTTAAGTTTTTCCAAATTCCAAACAGAAATTGACCAAAATTCACATACGAACGATTTTGCAGGCTATAATCAAATTTCAGTCAAAAAATGGGGTCCACCAACATGTTTAACATGTTTTTAACATTTATTGTAACAAAAATACTCTTCCTCCTCATTTATTCATATATCACACATTTATTGTAAAAATATCACCATTATTATATTATTATAATATAATAATATATTTAAATAAATTATTTTAGCAGAAAAGATAAAATATCAATTTTCAACAATTGTTAGTTTTTTAAAAATTCCTCCACTTATATCCACATAAATAAATATTTTTCTTATCATATAAATTAAAATTAATTATTCACAAATAATATTACAAAATCACAATAATGACGACCAGATCATTCCCAGAAAAGAGGGGGCTTTCCAATAAGAATTTCTCCTTACTGGCGCGCAATTAGGTGACCAAACCTCTCCTTAGACAGAACTTCCTTATATATTGCCAATAATGCTATCTAATAATATTATTCAAATAATATGAATTATTGATCTAATAATGGAAAATACTATGCAGTGACAATTATTGAAACAACAATAATATAAAATATTAACATAGCAATTATTGAATCAATAAAATAAAATATTGAACAATAATTACTGTAACAATTATTGAGTAGTACCTTCTTACATAAGAATCAATAATTGGTAAAATACCGTGTGCTATTGTGCAACACTGCGTATTATTATGTTTTAACCATCGGGTATTCCAACAGTGTTAACGATAACAACTATGCCGTTATTTTTAAAAAACTCATACTTGTCATTTTTTTTTCATTCAATCGCTTTCTGTTATGGGGCCCACAAAAGGCTGCGCCGTCGTACGAATATTCCCCGATAGTAAGAATATTCTACGACCAACCGAATATTCCCTGACAATAATGAATATTTTATAACCACTTGCTTATTTAAAATATTTACGCGTTTTACCCATAACTAACCACATTAATTGAATCAACCCCTTACTATTTCAAAATAATAAATAGAGGAAATTCTATTTTATTAAAAAAAAATTGGGGTCTTACCATGATAGAATCTTTACATGGTATGTTTGGTGAGCATGTTCGTGCCGTAAGGCAGAATATTATTGTGATAACCCAAATTTTAAAAAATTATTAAAATAAGAATTTAGTAAATACAATTCTTATTATGGCATGTGTCGGGTTCAAATAAGAATATATGTGTGTTATATATTTTGGATTATGTGGTTTGGTGGGAAGAAATATATATATATATATATATATATATATATATATGAGATTTTATAGTTGATTAAGCTATTAAAGAAAGTAGAGTTTGAAATGGAAGTTTAATCTATAAATTGTTGACGAATGAAGTAAGTGATGTTGTAAAATCAAAGAGAAGTATGATTTTGGTTAACTGGTATATCAAGTTAGCATTTAGGAAGCATGTTCAAAGAAATTGTGATTTAAGCTTCTATTTCTGCTGAAGTAGGACATGTCTGCATCTAAACTTGAGGTAGCACGTTTGCGCCACTTCCAAGTCTAAGACCAGCGCGGTCGCGTAGGTCTGCAGATGATTCTGGTTGGGTTTGTGTAATCCGAACTTTAGCGTATGTATATTAGTGTTTAATATATTTTAATATAGGTCATATTTGGTATTCAAACTGTCCATGAATGGATTGAAAAAACAAAGTATGAATTGAATGAGAGTTAGTTATGAAAATTAACTAAATAAGAATATATATTGTTTAAATTGAAAGTTATATTATGGAATGATATAATTTGGATATTAAAGCCTTATTTGGCAGTGGTGTGATAGTAAATTGAATTAAAGGATTAATTCACTTAAGTAAAATGGTGAATTAATATATGTGCTTTACATGAAGAAAATGTAATGACTATGTTAATTAAATTGATATTTTTAATATATTACATAGCATGGAAATATATGAAAGGGTCTAATATTATGAAAAATGTTAATAAAAAAATAATAAGTGGTGGATGAGAAAAGAAAACCAATATAGTTATAAATAAATATTGGTTAGAGATTTATAAATTGAATTAATATTTAAGATATGGCTAAATGTATAAATTGAAGAAGTTGTCTTGGGACAATTTATAAAAGGAAGGAAATTGAAAATTTATATTATATGATAATTAGTGTAGTACATACTAATTATTCTAAGGGGAATGGTTATTTTAAATAATGGTATTATGAGTATAAATTTATAAATCCTAGTGTAGTAGTTATACATATTACAAGTGGCAATTATTCAAGGTAGCTAAATAATTTAGTATTAAAGTAAAACGTATCACACAAATTTTATATTAAAGGAATATTAAAATGAAGTGAAATTGGGGAAAAGCCAAACATAGCTTGGACCCCTGGTATTTTCTAATTGTTAAGACTATATTATAATAAGCTTGAGTTATATAACTCTAATAAGCTTGAATGAATGAG
The DNA here is from genome assembly GCA_020205605.1 of Panax ginseng. Lineage (NCBI taxonomy): Eukaryota > Viridiplantae > Streptophyta > Magnoliopsida > Apiales > Araliaceae > Panax > Panax ginseng. Next base: position 144,642,846 of record CM035132.1, on the reverse strand, counting down.
CCTTGTGTGACATAAACATTAAAGTTAAACCAATTGAAGGTTTAATTGGAATTATTAAAAGAGAATAAATTTCAAGTAAATAAATGGTTGATATTAATTAATTATTGAAGTATTTATGTGTGATTAGAATAATAAGTGTTATGGAAAATAATTGGTTGTCAGTACCCAACTAAATTATAGCCCAATTTAAATATTATTTGGATTAACCCAATGTACATGAGATACATGATTATATGTATTGGTGTATGTAAGACCCCAACTTTTATGAATAAAGATTAATTTTTCTCGAAATATATTTTTGAATATTATGGTGTGGATTTGATATAATGTTATAGTTGTGGGTAATATTTAAAATTTTTGCAAAGTAAGCAAGTGGTTTTAAAATATTCGATTAGTCGGGGAATATTCGTTTTAACAAGGAATATTCGTACGATAGCACAATCATTAGTGGACCCTACAACGGAAGTATTGTCGGAGTTAGAAAACGACAGAAATATCTTTTATAAAAATAACGACGAAAGTTTTACCGTTAAACTGTTGAACTACCCGATAGTAAAAATACAGTAATACGCGTGGTTGAATAGTAACACACGATATTGATTATTGATGCTTACGTGAGAAGTCACTCAGTTATACTTAACTATTTCTACACTAATTGTTGCTTAATATCTCTCATATTATTGATTCGATTATTGTCACAATATCATCTGCATAATATTTTATATTTTTAAATCAATAATTGAGACGACAAAGTTATTCTTATTATTATTTGCAATATTGACGATGTCAGAAAGTTACATCGAGGAAAGGGCTTTGGTCACCTAATTCTTGGCGCTAATAGGGAGAAATCCTTATCGAAAAGCCCCCTCTTTCCTGGGAATGATCTGGTTGTTAAATATTGTGAGTTATAATATTAATGATGAATAAGTTCGTGTTGGTTAAAGATAAAATTGATATTTCCATTGTGTTGGGATTATTAGTGTTAATGGAAATTGACATTTATTTCGATAATAATTAATTTTCTGGAGGTTATATTGATCAATCGGGTAATTAATCGGATAAATGAGCAATTAATTGCTATTAATTCACATGCTTATAACTATTTGTTCACATGTATGTACTATTGATTCACATGCATGTACTATTAGGGGAGGTGGTGTAAGATTGATAATACTTGCATGACAAAATTAAAAATGGAGGTATAGATGAAGGTACTATACTGTAACTATTTTTTCACATGTATAGAACTATTGATTCACATGAATGTACTATTGATTCACATGCATTTACTATTAGGGGAGGTGGTGCAAATTTGATAATATTTGTAGGACTAAATTAAAAATGAAGGAAAAGATGAAGGTATAATACTGTAGTATTTTGAGCCCCAAAACGTGCAATTATTGAAACTATATTTTTCTATAAATAGAAGCTCATTCTTCTTTCATTCTCACCAATTCACTAAGACTCACAAGAGCAATTATAGAGAGAGAAGCTATAGTGAGAAAGAAGAAGAGTATTCTGTTACTTCACTATTCCAGTATCCAGTCTTCTTTTAAGATAAGGGATATTATTTTTGTTAAGTATTCATAAGGAATAATATTTTCTTTCATACTCTGTAGTATGTGAGTAATATTATTTCGTCTCGTATTCCTGATTATACCCTCATTTTGTTAAAGTATTGCTTCTATACTCTGTGAAATTAGTAGAATATCCTTGAAATTTGTGTTTCATCTAGTATCGTTTCACAAGGATATTTTCTGTACATTCTTGTTAAATTTTTAGCTTTTCATGCCGGAGTACTATTCATTTATACGGTACTATTCACAAAGAACTATTCACGGATACTATTCACAAAGTACTATTCATAAAGTACTATTCATAAGTACTATTCACAAAGTACTATTCACAGGGTACTATTCCTGAAGTACTATTCATTATAAAAATTGATTTCTTTTCCGTCCAAATCATTTTTGATACAATATCATTCTTGAATTTTACTCCACAAAGCAGTATCATGTTGGCAATTTGAACATTATTGAATTCTAGATACATTAAATTATAAATCTTTAAAAATTTATCCTTTGATTTCTTTTAATTGAATTCTTATATCATTGTCATCATCCTTATGCTTATATTGTGATGAAAGTCATCTTTGGCTTACGTGCATAGATGGACTGTTGATTGGTATGATTATGACCAGGGATCATTCGGTATAATCATGACCTGAAATGTTACAAATGATGTGGTAAAAGTACTCATTGGCCTATAGTGCATTGATGGCAGTTGCTGGTATGATCATAACCATTGGTGAAAACACGAATATCCTTGGCACATGGTGCATGGATAATTCGTGATCGTGATACTAATGAATATCCTTGGCTTTTGTAGTGCGGGATGATTCGATGATGTGGTTTATTTATTGTCGAGAGTCAAATGATAAAATTGATGATAAACTTTTAAATCATAGAAGATAGTAGATATCATGCTCTACTTGACTCTTCTAATGAATTGCTTGTTCTGCTGCAGTTAAACTTGTTGTTTATTAGTTTAACACTGTTGAAGGCTAACGATAATTTATTCTGCATTATCTTTGTCATAATATTTCTTACTGGGCTAGTTGAGCTCACCCTTTTAATTTCGTTGTTCTCTTCAGAAAATGAGAACATAGCCGGGATTAGTCGGGGAACAGATTGACGGTCCGAGATGGTGGCTATAGTAGTCCTCACTATTTTATGAAATAGTGTGATAATAAATGTAATGAGGACTTCATTTGAGTTTGAATACTGTCTATGAGGCAATATTTGTATAAAAACTCTCAGCTACACTGTTGTCATATTGTATAGAAGAAGTTTGTATTTGATTTATGTACCATGTATTTGGCGACTCAGAATGGGTGATGTATACCTATTTTGGGGGCATCACAGTGTATATTTAAAGTATGAGCATACTTGCATATATGAGTGTGTGCATATATGTATTTGTATATATGTGCCCCTAATTTAACATAAACCAATAACATTAAGTCATTAAATTGACCTTAGAAGCCCAAAAAGTGTCTGATATCTATATGTTGTGGTTAAAATGAGAATATAGTAAGCTAAATAGCTTGTCCCATATTCAATGTCCCATTCTAATTACCAATCGTATAATAGGCCATTGGCCTACTCCTACTTTGCTGAAAATGAGATTGGTGATGATGGCTAGAGAGATGGCTGATGGTGGAGTTGGTGAGCACTTTCCACCAACTCCTTCTTGTCCAACATCTTCTTCCTTCTTCCATTGGTTTAATTTCTTGGGCAAAACCCCAAATTGGACAATAGTTTGGCTATATAAGAAAGCCTTCCCCTTCATTTTCAAGGTCGCTAAATTCTTTGAGATTGCTAGTTATTACATGTATGTATTAAATTGAGTTGAAGCGTGAAAAAGAATTCCAAGAAAACTCTTGTATTGATTATTGCAGTAAGAGGGAGAAATACTATGTTAATTGAGGAAAATCATCAAAGTTACTCAATTATAACTCCTCTACATTTTTGTGCACTTATATCAGTGATAAAATGGTGGAAGCATGAGGACTATGTGATTATAATGAAAGAATGCATAATTTTGTGGAATTGATAAACTCTTAAAAATTGCATGAATTATCTCTTAATTGATTGATGAAGAAATGTCAACATGTTATTTGAGTTCATATGTATGTTATGGAGCCTGTAACGACCCCAAAATTCATAAAATTAAACTCTCGACTTCTGTCGTCAACAATACATCTAACTTCTGATTTTACATCATTATTCGATGTTAAACTAATAAAATGCGGAATAATTTCAAACTTTTCAATCTTCTTTCTATAATTCCCTGAATCACAACATATATCATCTACATGTCTTTGAATCTTATACAATCTATGATTCACTTTATCAGAGTTAATATATATACTTACATCTCAAATCGGTATCCTTTATACATCGGATAACTCAAATTTTAACTTTACAACTCAACAATTATTAAATCATAAACCATTAAGTACATATCACAAAACCTTAAACATAGATTAAAAGAATTAAAACTATTGCTAAATTATTTAATCTTCATGCATTGCATCTGATCCATGTCATTCAAGTAGCACATAATGTTACCTTGAAACCTTAACCTGCAAAAATGGTTATTTGAAAGGTTGAGCTTGACAGCCTAACAAATCTAACAGTTTTCATGCAACACGTAGCACATAAATAACATGCTCATCTTATACATCATAAACATCTATCTAAACACATTATACATGATGTACATCACATACCAAATAAAGATTGAGTTATATAACCCAATCATCATTCCTTACTCAACTAAATCATAAGTTGACCTTAACATTTGATACTTGCAACATAAATCATACATCATGCTTTTTGTAATACAGATTTAAAATAATTAATCATCAAGTTCACATAGCAAATAGGAATTGAAAGACTTGCTTTGATCGTTGTTTACCAATAACTGATTAACAACTTACAGCTATCTGCACTTCACGTGCCCTACATAATTATATAATCATGCACATCAACTATTAGTCACATAGCAATGCATAGTAGTTGTAATTTAAACTTTACTCTATATCTCATAACCCTTCCTGTTAATTAATACACAATATTCAATTTGATTGTGTTAACTTTTGACTTATATCTCACTATATTTCTTCTTAGTCAAACTCAAAATTTATTCAATTGTTTAAGTCTTCCTAGGTCTCCTTATTGGTTTTATATTAAACACATTCCATAACTTATAATGTTCATTTCATTTTAAATAAAACACTTTTTAAGTTCATTAACACTTGACACGACGTTTTGACGTTCATTTGTCGCACACCCGATTTGTCTCTCTTGCGTACGCTTAGTATGCTTATACAACTTATCTACTACATCATTTATTAATGTTAAGCATCATTATATTTACTAATATTCATATTTTATAACTTAGAACAACATCTTTTATCGTCAGAAGCACTACTCTTGCATATGTGTATGCCCAACGCCCTCCGATTGCCGTCGAATACACATCAGTCCCAAAGATGACCATTTGAACTCATGCTAATGACCTCAAATTGAAAAACTTAAAGAACAAAAGTTGTAGGTCTACTCGTCCTCAATCCGGATCATCTTAAATCGCCTTAATCAGAGTTTTTATGAAATAGTTAGGGCCGTTTTACTACAGGAGGTCAAAATAGTCCAACCTGAGCACTGTTCCGGCACCGCAGTGCTCGAATTAGCCTTGGGGGCGGCGCTGCAGTGCCCAAGAGCAGTTTAGGTTTCCCAAGTTATTCTCTTTCTCAAATTTTTGACCCTTTCTTCTTCTAACCTTCATAACTCTAGTTATACACATCCAATTGAGTCAGTTTTTTACTCTATGGACTCGTAATTCATAGAAATACAATATACCAAAGAATCAACAATTTAAAGAAACATTAACTAACACAAATCTTGACCCAAAACTCATTTTCATACTAAACTTTTATGTTTTAACATGTTTAGCGAATTCATTCACTACGAATTCATTTCTTAACCAAATTGATTCATTCAACTTCCGTTCTTTTCATTTTTAAACGTTTTAAAAACATCCATCATCAATTTAAGGTTTCCATCATGATTTCATAACTAATTTTAGTCTCAAAATTGACAAAAATGTATATATTCAACCAAAAACTCAATTCTTAATCTTTAATATGTTTTCATGAGTTTAAACACTCCAAAATTATTTCTAGATGACCATTAACAAATTATATTTATCCATAAACATATATAAACTATAACTCAACAAATTCAACCACCAAAACCCAATTATAGAGACTTTAGAAAAATAAAACCATAAATTAGAAACTTAGGAATTTTACCTTTGATTCTTCTTTAAACTTAGAATTGATGATATGAAACTTCTTTAAACTTAGAATAGATGATATGAATCTTCTTCTTCTTCCTTCTTTGATTCTCAAAACCTTCTTAATTTACAAAGAATTTCTTCTCTTTCTCTATCAATTTCTCTCTTACCCTCTTCTTCTCTGTGTTCTTCTTTTTCTTAGCCTTAGAAATATTGTTACGTAGAATAAATTGACAAAGCCTTAAAAATAATTTTAATGCATCAGTTAAAATACAAAAAGTAGCTGTTTAAAATACCAAAGGTCATAAGACCTTGTTTGGCTAGCATCAAATAACACCTTTCTAATTTATTTTTATAACTTTCGTATTATGTACACAATTGTCACACTTTATTTAATTTAATTACTTAATCAATATAATTCCAATTTTATTTTATAAATCATTAGCCCTCTAATTTAATTATTTAATTAAATTAGGACATCACCAACACATTAGCGTAATAAAATACGCACAAATCATAAAATTATTTATCATCAATTTATTTAATATCATCATACTTAAATAAATTATTCCATGATAATTTCCATTGAATATTTATTTTAATCCATAAATATTTTAACTAAAATATTTATTTTATTCGATAAATATTTTAACTATTTACTGAGATTCACAATCGTATTACATTAACATATTACGTTTATATGTAATATGTATTACTTTCTCATCTTATTACAACAAATATATTAACATTAATTCACTATTTTAATTAAGTGAATTAGTTGTCTTATTTATGAAATGTAATTCATAACAATTCAATTGCCAATCAAGGCTTGATAATCAAATTATATTATTTCATAATATAATTCCCAACTCTATTTAAATTAACCAATATTTATTCAATTAATTCCTTTTTCCACCATATTCCTTTACATAACTGTCGACGTTGGGATTTTTATTTGTCCCTTTTCGTTTCTTGTTCTTTGGTGTTCTCATGTTATGTGAGATTTGTTTGAAAAAACAAGTGAAAAAGGTCCAACATGTATTATGTTGCCGATTTGACTGTAAGAGTTGTCAGTTGGTGTTTTTAACTGGTTGCACCAATGCAACCGAAAAAGGTTTGCACATTGACCCAGTGATGTGACACTGCTAAACGGGTCTGTGAAACAGAGATTCATTTAGGTTCGGGGGCTTGATTTTACGGAGGGAAGGTGTTAGAAAACCCCCGACATCCGTGTTGACACGGTGACCGCCACTTTTCAAGAAATTGTTATATGAATGTGTGTGTGTGTGTGGATCAATGTGCAATTTATTTGGAAGTAGTGCGAGGCCTCGTTCACACATATACAAAGGGTTTGAATTTGTATGAAAAATTCAGTTTTAAACATGATATAGCAGTGAGGTTTTGTAAAAGAGATTTTTAAACCCTGTGCTCAATAGTAATTGAGACCTTTTCATACTTCCATTTTATTATTAAATGTTAAAACTTGTTGCTTTTTTTTTTTTCGAGATGCGAGGCATCTTGAGAAAATAATATATATGATCTTAGAACTCCTCATGGGCATGATGACCATCTAAGAAAATTCAAACACCGTAAATAATGTACAAGCTACTTACAAATTTGAAAATGTCCATCACGAACCAAGAATCTAGATTGATGAGATGAATCAGTGATCACATGATTCTAGGCTCGAATGATGCATGATTTATATGAACTAATAAATGTTATATATATATATATATATATATATATATAAACATGATCAACCACCACGAAGCACCTCCATGGGGATCGAAATGTAAATATATAAAAGCGATATATATATATATATATATATATATATATATATATATATATATATATATATATATATATATATATGGACATGATCAACCTCCACGGGGATGGAATGTAAATAAAAGTAAAAGGCCACTAAGTAACTCTGTGCTGACAGAAATATATATATATATATATATATATATATATATATATATATATATATATATATATATATATAATAATAAACGCCCTAGGATGTAAAATCCGGGCTCATCAAACAGAGTCTGACAACAGTTTATATATATAAGTATATATATATATATAAAAGCAAGTAAACGCTTCGGATGTAAAATCTAGGCTCATCAGACAGAGTCTGACAACAGTTTTATATATATATATAAAAGCAAGTAAACACTCCAGACATAAGTCTAGGCTCAATCGAGGCGTAACTCGATAATGTTAGTCCATATATAAATATATACATATATAAGTATATATATACAGATAGAAATGAAAACCACGGACCGAAGTCCGGGCATACACACACATCACGACTCTCAATGTGAAGAATAGTGTGTGCAAAGATGAAGAGAAAGGCTTTATAGAGTGTGAGAAGGCTTACAGTGGCCTGCCAAGGCAGGCTTCTATGACTCTAGATGGATAAACACTCAGCTTCCGCCAGTAAAATATAGCTATATATGAGCTAACAGGTGTTTAAAATGAGAAAGCACTCAATATGGGGTGTGTACAGAGCAAATTGGACAGGGCTTCCTCGCCTTTTTTCCTTTTTTTAAATGGCCACCCCAAGCTCTATATTTATAGAGCCGAGGGAGCTATAAGTGTACTGTAGCGCCCAGAGATGCACATGCGTGTTTGCCGGGGTGCCAGGCGGCTCATGGGTCCCACTGTCTCAAGCACGCGTGCACACTCGTGCAATTGTGATGTCCGCTCGAACTTGCAGAACTTCAATCCGAGCATCCGAACGAGGTGTACAAGACCTTCTTCGGACCGCTTTTGTCGAGAGTTACGCAATGACATAGGATTAGAGGTTATACAAAGTTAGGAAGAGGGGACCATGCCTATGGTCTTCAAGCTTCAAATTCTATCCGGTGTGCTACCACGTGTAATAGTCACTCAGGATTTGAACTCCTTGGCTCTTGTGGGACATTGTTGTGTAGAAATGTATGTATGAAATGTTGAGACGGTGCGCTGGGGTTGAGGTGGCAAGATGATAATTTTGCCCCTCACTAGGGTTATCTCCGGTTTGGGCTGATAGCAGACGTTGCTCAGGGTTACATCTGAGATTGGACTGTTGCAAGTGTTTGAATTCTACAAGGTCGTCTATAAGTGTGTCTGTCTTCCCGGTGTTAGCTCTGGGTCTTTGGAATGAGTGCCTCGGCAGGAGGTTTGAGATTGAAGCTGATTGCAAGAATTTGAAACAAGCATTTCCGAAGTTATCGCCGGAACTGCAACAACATTCCTTGGGGTTAACTCCAAGGATGAAACTCGGGGTTATCTTCGAGGTTGGAATTGATACTCCCGGTGTGTGTTTCGGGGTTGAGACCAAACTTTTGGTAGTATCCAGAATGGATGTGAGCTGTCTTCCCGGGTTATCTCTGAAAGAAGAATCTGCCCTTCTGCAATGTTAGTAACAGGCGTGTAGAAAAAATTTTGAGTGTCTACAGATCTCCCTCTTTATCATATTCATGCAATGAAAGGTATGGATAAGATAAAGAATCTTAGACACTTGAAATGCAACACGATAAACATGATGCTGTGTGCAGTAACATGATGCAAATGCATAATGCATGTGTTTTTATTGGATTGCTTTCCAACATGATGGAATGATTGTCGATTCCCTGTTAATCTTGCCAGGGATGACAATCAGTGATGTCTTGGACATGCGATCCAAGTCTTCCAGGATGTTGACGTTGGGGTTATCACCAAAGTCCTGAATCCTTGATACAGACTTTATTCCGAAGATGTGCCTCTCGTGTGCAAGAGATCTGTGGGGATAAAGCTTAGTCTGTTTGAGGTTGTGTATAACATATACCACGATCCTATCAGAGTTACTTCCAACAATATGTATTGTCAGGGCTGCCTGACCTTCGCTGATATGTGTATCACTAGATAGATCCCTGCTGGGCAAACTGTCAAGGCTGCTTGACGTTCCTTGATGTGTATATCAATGGTTGTATTGCGTTGTGACTTCCGCCAGGGAAGGTTGTGGATAAATGCATTGATGGATGAGATCATCGAATGACCTTTGATGCTTCGATGGGTTTACTTTCCATCGGTTGAAATGACATCAAGGCTGCTTGACCTTCATTGACACGTACATCAATGGTTAAATTGCATTGTAACCCCCACCGGGGATTCGTTCATAGACGAATAATGCATTGTAACCCCCGCCGGGGATACATGGATGATTGAAAGTCTGCGTTGTGACCCCCGTCAGGGATACTTTATCAACATTTGAAATCGGGGTTGTGACCTTTGCCGGGGATACTTTATTAATGTTTGAAATCGGCGTTGTGACCCCCGCTGGGGAACACGTCTTTTAGGGTTACGACCCTATGTTTGGCGGCATCGGACCTGTGTGAGGCATTACCGAGCACGATTTGCAAAAGCTGAGGTCACTGGTATAGTATACCTTGCATTCAGGCGAATACCAATGAGTGACATGTGAAGCCAAAGTTTGGCCCGTGAAAACCAAGATTTCAGGCTACTCCGCTCAATCGTGTAGCGTTTTTATTCCTGATTTGGCCTTTTCAGCTTGTGAAACCTCCTTTGCAACTCGAACTGGACTGAGCCAGAGGGGTGGGACCCATTCTCGCTATATCTTTTGATAAGCCTCTGTTAGTTGTAGGGCAGTTTTGCCCCATTTCCCTGTATTTTAGCTGTATAGAGATGATGTATTAGATGATGATATACTTAGGAATGTATGTATAGTTTTCCATTCCCTATATCATATTGCCATCTATTATTTATCATGCATGTATTATGTTATGCATATGTATGTATGTCCAGAGATATTCAGCATTGACCCCTGGATGGTCTTATGACATGGCCCGTACAGATGTCTTCTTCAACAGTTAGCCGTATTGCTCATACCCCACCATTATTGGTGGCATCTGGTATGAGATCGTGGTATGATAACATGTCACCAATAAACAGGGTGACTGTAGATCATTTATTGCAGCATACTATGACCCTGTTGATGTTTCAGGTTCCCATAGGATTCGTGGAGGGCATGATGGGGCACTGGGTATCAGAGAGACAGGTTTTCCGATTTGGCACCCAGGAGTTGACTCCTACTCTGGAGAAGTATGCGTGTTTCACGATGCTGCCCTTAGACAGACCTTACGTGTATATGGCGATTGGAGACATGAGTAGGCAGTTCATGACCCTCACTGGCTTGAGGCGTAGGGTGGTGCAGGATGAGATCACATCTGGCCACGTTATATCCCAGCGTTTTCTGTTTGACAGATTTGGCTCTGAGGATAGTTATACACGGCATTTCAGGGATTTCACCACACCAGAGGATCATTGGCATTTAGCAAGAGTGGATGTACTACTATTGTGCGTACTGTCATATGTCTACATGCCACGGTACAAGGATGAGTTGGACATAGGAGCCATCATGGCAGTGAGAGCTCTCAAAGAGGGTCACACCATCATACCGATGATCGTAGTAGAGACTTTGAGGTCAACCACATACTGCTGCACTTATCCGATGGGAGTGTTTACAGGAAGCTCGGTCATGCTGTACGTGTGGTTTATGTCACACTTGAGACCGATTGGTACTTTTAGACGACATAGGTATTATTGCACCCATGATATAGCCATGTCATACTCCTTTTAGCCTGTGGAGTGTATAGATGCTGCATCTTGGTTAGCTTTCTTGGCAGGGATTGGAGATCTATTTGCTATATTGTCATGTACAGGGCTTAGCTCACCCTACAGTTTCATCACTTATTCTCCGGGCATGGATTATCTCCCTCTAGCTGGTTTGAGAGGCATGATTACTTACCACCCATCGGTTTGTGATGTGTCGGGTTTGACGGGCCCAGGACTTCCATCCTTTTGAGGGAGCATTGAGTCAGCGCTTCGCTTCTCGCCACTTATCAGTAGAGGATAGATCCAGGTTGTATGCCTGTTGAGATCAGTGAGAGCTAGTTGAGTTTTCTATCAGTTATTCGGGTTGTTTTGCAGAGTATTTTGCATGGATGGAGACAGAGACTGTATCAGCTGCGGTAGTATCCATAGTGCAGGGGACTGATTCTGACGACGAGGAGCCTATGGAGGAGGCTGATATTCCCATCGATGAGGATTTGACTGCTGGGTTGCCAGCATTTATGATGGATTCTCCCACTATGTGTGCCACTGTGATTCAGTATTCAGCACAGTATTTGTAGCAGATCCTACATCTGATGACCTTTGAGAGAGATCAGGCTAGGGCCTTGATGTTGACAGCTCTTGATGGGAGAGACGCAACTCTATTAGAGAGGGACGGGGCCAGATTAGCCAGAGATGCATTGATTGTAGAGCGGGATGCTGCTCTATCTGCCCGGGATGTAGCCGTCACAGACAGTACTTCAGTGAGAGCCCTTACGATTGACATCCTTGCAGATATTAGTGCATATATTGATGAGCATCATGCCACCATGCAGTTAGCCTCAGATCTGCTAGCTCATGTAGATACCATTGGGCAGGAGCTTGCAGCGTTACCTCCTTCTTTAAAGAGGGATGCTATGTTAGATCTAATAGTCCACATACATACAGATCTGTAGATAAACTTATATTTTTCCTGCACTTAGCCATTTTGTCATGTACAACATATATGTATATATCAAACAGTATTATATATGGCAGAGAGATATATTTTGATTCACTTCCCTTTCAGTTGTGCCTTGATACTTGCTTGAAATTTGTCTGCTTCTTCAGGGCTTGTGATCTTGATGCATTTTGAACTCGCCCTTGATATGTGGACATTGAGCCATCGCAGGATCTTTCAGAATGGATCATTTATCTGTGTATATCCCTACCATCTTTGGTGTCTTGGGACTAGTTTCTGTATGGAAATGTGGAGAGGAGTGTAGCTTTTCCTCTTTGAGATTGACCGCACCATAGATGGTCGCCAGTACTTCTATTTGTGAGAAGCCTAGTTAATTCCATCTCTTATGGATTGGTGTTTCTCTTTGAGGCACAACCGCAACTTAGATGGTCGCCGAATCTCCTATTGGCGAGGAGAGGTTAGGTAGTCCCATCCCTTTGGTCTGAGCCGATGAAATGTGGTGGATTGAAGTTTGATCCCAGTACCGTGTGACAAGTATTTTTGTTCTGGTAGGGGTTAGACCGAACCATAATTGGCTGCCTACGTACTCCTATTGAAGAGGAGATCGGGTCTGTGTAGTTCGAACCTGGTGTAAGAGGTTCAACGTTGAATGTGAAAGGCAGATGGGTGTAGAAGCTTTATTGATGAAGAAGGGGGTAGAAGTGTTTTTTTGGCTTTTGTTTTTGTAGAAAAAGGGCAGAAATGTTTTTGTTGTTTTTTTATTGCGACCGGGCCATATAGAATATGGTTACCTATGTACTCCCGGGTATCAGGGAGATCAGGTCGACGTAGTTTGCCCCTCAGGACGAATTGCAGCCAAAGAGAAGTATGAATCCCATGTGTAGGCTATACTGCGGGGAAAAGAAAGTTTGATCCCATAATTGGGACAAACTACAGGTGTGGAAAAAGTTTGATCCCGTCTTCAGGACAATCTGCAAGCATAGAAAAGTTTAATCCCGTCTTCAGGATAAACTGCAGGTGTTAAAGGTTCAATCCCTAGGGGATAACTGAAATTGTGTGAAAGGTTTAAAATGAGGTGAAACCAGGCTGCTGGTTTGAAGTGTATGTTTCCCTGAGGGGCAGAAGAGTATGTAAAAAGGGTTAGAAATCCGGAATGACTGGTGATCTGATGATACAAACCAGAATGTTTGCTTGATGGAAACCTCAGACATAGTACCGTTTCATGGTGTCCAAGTTGATAAGTTATGGAAATTCATCGCCATCCATTTCCTGTAGTCTGAGAGTGCCTCCTGTCAATACCTCCTTGACAACAAACGGGCCTTCCCAGTTAGGAGAGAATTTTCACTTAGATTGATCTTGGTTGTCAATGATTTTCTTCAAAACCAAGTCGTGTTGTTTAACATGCCGTAACCAGACTTTTCTGTTGTAGGATCTTGCTATCCTTTGATGATATAACTGACCATGGAAGATAGCCGCGGTTCGCCTTTTGTTTATTAGAGACAATTGGTGATACCTGTCTTGTACCCATTGGTCTTCATCCAACTGAGCATCCATCAACACTCTGAGGGATTCCATTTCCACCTCTATGGGGAGCACTGTTTCCATCCCATAGGATAATGAGTAGGGGGTTGCCCTAGTGGAAGTACGCATTGAAGTTCTGTAGACTATAAAGTCAGAGGCATGAGGTCATGCCATCCTTTGTGATTGGCGGACATTTTCTGCATGATCTTCATAAGGTTTTTATTAGCTGCTTCAAAAGCACCATTCATCTTTGGATGGTAGATGACGGAGTTAAGGTGTTTGATGTGGAATTTACTGCATAACTCCTCTATCATTTTGTTGTTGAGGTTCTTAGCATTGTCTGACACAATGACCTCTATTTGTCCATATCGACAGACGATATTGTTTCTGATGAAAACAATGATGACTTCTTTGGTAACCATGGGGAAGGAGGCTGCTTGTACCCATTTGGTGAAGTAGTCAATCATGGTGAATATGAATCGATGTCCATTACTGGCTTTGGGCTCGATGGGCCTGATCACGTCCATTCCCCACATTTAGAAGGGCCATGGCGAACTCATATTGTGGAGTTCCCTTGGAGGGGTGTGGATAGAATTTCCATGAATTTGGCATTGATAGCACCTCTTGACGTGATCATCATAGTCAGCTTTGAGAGTAGGCCAATAATGCCCTATTCTGAGGATTTTTTTGACAAGTAGGGTTCCACTCATGTGTGGGCCACATACTCCACCATGAATCTCATCCATGAGCCTCTGAGCTTGGTCTTTTTCTAGACATCTGAGGAGACCTAATCCTGCATCTCTTTTGTAGAGTACATCTCTGCTCAGGTAAAATTTCATAGCAAGTCGATGGATCCGCCTCTTTTCAGTCAAGCTCGCCTCAGTGGGTGGAGATCCATCTCGCAGATACTCTTTGATATGCTGATACCTAGGGTTGTGGATGGGAGGTAGCTCATTCAATACTTCTCCAATATAGTTCCTATAAGATGGGGCCTTTTGCAGAGAAAATGTGATGCTTGGTATGTTTTCCTTGTCAGGTATGTGAGTCAAGGAGGCCAACGTTGCTAGTGCATCCGCAAAATCATTCCTATTATGAGGAATGTGTGAAAAGGAGATTTCTTCGAACTCCAAAGCCATAGGTAGAACTTGCCAATGGTAAGGCAGCAAATGTAATTCTTTGGTTTGATATATTCCTGTGGATTGTTTAATTATCAACTCTGAATCCCCAAAGACAGTTAACCGCATGATGCCCATTGAACGGGCAAGTTTTAGCCCCATAATACAGCCTTCATACTCAGTGTTGTTGTAATTTGATAAACCGCAATTTGATTTGGCGATGGGATATCGCTTCCCGTGCGGACACTAGAATCGCTCTAGCTCAGAGCCTTTCGTGTTAATGACTCCATCGAAATACATTTTCCATGTGTGGCATGCATCATCATCGATGGTGTTCTTTGAATCGCCATTACCTCTTCATCGGGGAAATATGTTTCCAAGGCTTTGTAATCCCCCGCAGGTGCGGCGGCTAGTTGATCCGCAATTCCTTGACCTTTGATAGACTTTTGCGTCATATAGACAATGTATAACTGCTGTAGGATCAACTGCCATCTGGACAGCTGGCAATTTAGTATGGGCATACTGAACACATACTTGAGAGGATCCACCCGGGATATGAGATGGGTTGTGTGACCATGGAGGTAATGCTGTAACCTCATGGAAGCCCATGCTAAATCACAACAAGTCTTCTCAATCAGAGTGTACTTGTGTTCACTACTGCTGAATCTTTTACTGAGGTAATAGATAGCTCGTTCTTGGCCTCTATAGTTTTTTTGCCCCAGCGTGCAACCCATAGAATTGTCCTTAATGGACAGGTACATGAACATGGGAACACCATCCCTTGGAGGTGCCAAAATAGGAGCGTTAACTAGCTGCTCTTTGATTGTAAGGAAGGCTTTCTGACACTCATCGTTCCATTTCATGGAGGAGTTCTTCCTTAACAATTTGAAAATGGGCTCACAGGTTGCTGTGAGTTGAGAAATGAACCTGCTAATGAAGTTGATTCTTCCCAAAAATCCCCGTATTTCCTTCTTTGTCTGAGGAATGGGCATTTCCTTGATGGCCTGGATTTTGGTGGGATCCAGCTCAATCCCTTTGTGGCTGACTAGAAAACCTAGCAACTTGCCTGATTTAACACCAAAGGCGCACTTGGCTGGATTCAACTTCAAATTGTACTTACGTAACCTGTTGAAAAGCTTTTTGAGATGGTCTAAGTGGTCTTCTTCCTTTCAGGACTTGACAATGATGTCATCCACATAGATCTCTATCTCTTTATTCATTAAATCATGGAAAAGAGCCATCATAGCTCGCTGATAGGTTGCCCCGGCATTGATGAGGCCAAATGACAACCGTTTGTAGCAGAAGGTTCCCCAAGGCGTGATGAAAGCAGTTTTCTTACGATCTTCCTCAACGACCATAATTTGATGATACCCCGTAAAGCAATCCGCTAAGGAGTACGTGCCGTATTGAGCAGTATTGTCAATAAGAATGTGGATAAAGGGCACGTGAAAGCTATCTTTAAGGAAAGCTTTGTTCAAATCCCGATAATCCATGCAAACTCACACCTTTCCTCCTGGCTTAGGCACGAGAACAATGTTGGATATCCATTCCAGATATGTAGACACCATGAGCTTGAAATTGTTTCACAATTTCTTCCTTCACCTTTAAACTCTACTCAGGTTTCAATCGCTTGAGCTTCTGCCTGACTGGCTTAAATCCCTCCTTAATGGGAAGGCGATGAAGGACAATGTCAGTGGACAAACCCACCATGTATTCATGAGACCATACAAATACATCTTGGAATTGGGTTAATAGCGCAACCATGTCATTCCGTTGGTTTGGGGTGAGGTCTAAACCAATATGGATTAGCTTAGGGCTTTCTAAGGTTCAAAGATTGAAAGAAGTGGTTTGGTCAAGGTTGGGTTTAGGTTTTTCTTCGACCCATTCCTTAATCTCCTGAGGTGTCTCAATGTCCTCTTGGATTTCCATCAAGTCTGAGTCCAACTTTTAATCAAAGTTATAGTCCTTGTGGAAAAAAGGCACCTCATCAGCAAGTACAGGCACATCTAAATTCAGAGTCCTAAAACAAAATATGCTTTCACTTAATATATGAAACTGTTTAATCATACACAAGTGTTATCATGTACTGATAAAATAACTGCTAATACTGTACATAAAAGTAAGCAATTAAAGTTATCTACAGGGCAGATGTATTTTTGCCCGTTTTACCTTTGTCGACCAATGCATGGAGTGTTGCTCCAATTGTCGAGGGTAAAGTCCTGATGGAATGAAGTGATGGAGGGGCTGTCATCATCCTCCTTTTCCTGAATGATGACCATAACATCTGGGCAATCATCGTTTGGGGTGTATCTGTTTGTATGTTCATCATGGACAATGATGCGTATACCTGACATCATCAAGGCGATGTCATGTTTGCGTTTCTGTTCCTTTTCTTCCACTTCAGGATCAAGAATCATGACCTCTTTTGCTTTGAATGATACTGGTTTGGGAAACAACATGTCCATAACATGGGCTGGCACCTTTACCGGAGACTATATCAGCTCATGAGGTGCAGGTGGAGAAAATCACCACGTGGCGAAAGCTTGAGGAACCTACTTGTGCTTATGAGGATTCCTGTGACTAGAACAAGCAGAATAGCCTAGTTCGGCTGTCCAGTTTGACTGGACACTTGAATTGGGTGCTTAATACCCTGCTGATCTTTACTAAGCCCTTGTCCAGGCTGATGACCCAATGACATCATTTCTTGAGTGGCCGAAATAACATCGACAGAAATCTTGGGTACGGGAAGTGGTGCTCCAATATGATGGTATTGCGTGTTACTCACTTCCAAAGTATGAAAACTGGCCGGCTCAACTTCTGAATTGAAGTAGATGATTGGTAGATCTCCTTGTTCAGGACATTCTGGCTCAACGTTGACAGTGACTAGGCCATTGTTGACAATGTATTTAAGTTGTTGATGTAGTGTTGAAGGGACAACTCCAGTCATGTGGATCCATGGTCTCCCCAATATCAGGTTGTATCCTGAATCTATCTTGAGTACGTGAAAGGATACATTGAATGTATTTGGACCAATCTCAATTGGCAGGTCAATCTCTCCTACAAAATTTTGTCAGGATCCATTAAACGCTTTGATAACCGTATGGAAGCTTCGGATCCGTTTGAGATTGATGTTCATCTTCACCAAGGTGGCATAAGGACATATATTTAGAGATGAACCTCTGTCTATCAAAACTCTAGCTAACATATACCTGGAGGATAAAACTACAATGTGCAATGGTTTGTAATGACCGGTCCCTTCGAGCGGTATATCGTCATCAGTGAAGGATATCACATTATTGTTAAAAATGTGATCAACCAGATGTTGAAATTTTTCCACATCCACTGATTTTGGCAAGTAGGCTTCTTCCAAAACCTTTAATAAGATCTTCTAGTGATCCTCGGAAGAGAAAACCAAGTCCAGTATTGATATTTGATGTGGAGCTTCTCTTAAGCTTCTCTTTGCTTTATTATGGCCCATAGTGCGGAGAAATTTCTCAATTTTCTCCATGGGAATCTTTCCTTTGCTTTTATGGTGGGCAGCATCACCCTCTGAGGAATATACAATGGATTTTCCTTCGACACTGTAGCAATAGTATGAGATGTGGATCCTTCAGCTTCTCCATAATTCCATGGGACTTTGTGTAAGCTGACAACAGGATACTGTGGTCTGAAGGGTAAATAAATTGGCTCTGGTGCAGCCACTTTCAAAGGATTGTCAGCTCCTTTGAGTTGAATTGCTTGTATGGAAAATGGTTTGACAGTCTCATCAGCCTCGACGGATATAACTGCTACTAATCCCTTCCATTTAGTAGGACATGTATTCCCACTCTCGA
Organism: Panax ginseng; assembly: GCA_020205605.1. Classification (NCBI taxonomy): domain Eukaryota; kingdom Viridiplantae; phylum Streptophyta; class Magnoliopsida; order Apiales; family Araliaceae; genus Panax; species Panax ginseng. The sequence continues at coordinate 144,623,941 of CM035132.1, read as the reverse complement.
GTATCACAGTGTCATTGTCTGCCAATTTCAGGACACCGCTATCAATTAGATTCTGAATAAGGTGGCGGAGTGCCCATCATTCTTCTGTGCTATGACCGCGAGAATGTGAATGATATTGACATACTCCATCAGAGTTGAACCATCTTGAATGGGGATTAATTGGAGGTAGAAGGGAGGTGATTCGTCCTTCGTTGATTAGCATCTGAAATATCTCCTCCATAGGTTGGCCCAGGTTTGTAAATTCCCTTTGTTGGCAAAATCCCGATGGGCTTTAGCATTTACTCTCTTCGCAACCTTATCCTCCATAGCTTCGCTTTCTGAAGGTGATGGTGGAGCATTCATAACAAAAGGAAGGAGATAGGCATGCTCCTGGCTGATTAACTGGCGTGTGACTTGATGCTGATAGGTCACCAGTTCTGCCAATTGTTCAATTTGCTTACAAAGAGCTTTCATCTTTCGTTCCATAGAAAATTGGAACTTTGCGTAATACCATCTGTCAACACCGTCTTTGATGGTCTGGGATGATTCACCATTAAAATTGGAACTCTGTCCAGCGCTCCAACTAATCATGTTGACCTCTTCTTCTTTGTGTTGAGGAAAAGGGTTATCTTGCACATGAGGTTGATCTGGTTTGGTAACCACGATCTCACCGTTGTCTATTAAATCTTGGATCTTGTGTTTCAAGGCCCAACAATCTTGAGTATCATGTCCAGGTGCCCTGACATGATAAACACACTTACGAGTAGCATTGAAACCCCTCCCATTAGGGTTGGCTGGTGGAAGAAGATGCATAATTTTCTTCTAAGTAGTCAGAAGAGAAAGAATATTCTCGAGCAAGTCCCTTAAGGGTGTTAACGTTCGAGGGCGCTTTGCTTTTCCACCTTTAGGTAATGGTGGGTTTGAAGACTGTGCTTAAAAAGGGGAGTAATTTCTCCTCAGTATAGGCATATTCTGACTGCCTTTTTGACCTTGTAGTATCAAGAAAACATCCTCCTCTTTCTTTTTATGGACCCTCCAGGGGTTATTTCCATAAGTTCCAGACTGGATGTGCTCAACAACTGCTTTAAGAGCGGCTAGGTCTTGAATTTTTCCTGATTTCAACCCCATCTCAGCCATCTCTCCATGTTTGATCATTTCAGAAAATGGTTTGCCAATACCAGCTAAGACTCTCTCATAGAAAGGAGCTTCTTGTATGTCTATAAAAGTCATGACCATTTTTGATTCTATCATGGAAGGAATAACTTGAGCAGCAAGGCGCCTCCACCTTTGAGCATACTCTCTAAAAGACTCATTAGACTGTTTCTTGACCTTGGTAATATGATACCGGTCAGGAGCCATCTGAGATTGAAAATTGTATTGTGTGAGGAAGGCATGAGCTAGCTCTTTCCAGCTATGGATCTTTGAGTTGTCTAATCTGGTAAACCATGAACGGGCTTGTAACGACCGAGAAATTCGGATCCTTTGTAAAATAATTTAATAATGAATAAAATAATATTATTTGTTATTATTATGTGTTAGTATGATGAATGTCGTTCTATAACCTAGAAATGTCAGAAAGTGGTAGTATTTTAACTACGTGAGAGAATTAAAGTGTTTGAATTTCCAAGACGAAAATACAAATTTTTCGAGATTTTTTTTGAAAAACACTATTCATCGATTTTCGCTCGGGAATTATTTTTGAACTTCCGAGAAATAAATAATGTTATAATATCAAGGTGAGATGGATTATGTAATAATAATCTAAGTATGGAAAATGCAATATTTCGCATGTGGGCTTAATTAGAAAACGTTAGGAATATTAAGCGTTAAACAAAAAATTTAATGGTTGTATGATACTTATGTATTGTACGAATGAACGAATACAAGTATAATATGAAGTATTATACGAGTATGTATGGAGAATGGAATAACGTATATTACGAATTAATATACGAGCTAGAATATGAGAATTATACGTATAATATATGTTATAAGACTTTTAGTTAAATGGAATGGACTAATAAAATTGTGTAACAATTGAAGAGTCCAATAGGAATTGGATATGCAAGCCCAAGTGTTTGTTAATCAAAAGTCCAAACCAAAGTAATGCAAGCCCAATAGGAATAAGCTAAGTTAATTAACTTAAGCCCAATGTAATGATCCAATGGGTTAGACATGATCCATGGAGCAAACCAAGGTTAATGTGGGTTAAACTTGGTGACCAAGTACTTTATGTGATGGCCAAGCATAATTAGTAAGTATACTTAATTGTTAAGCAAATGAATAGTAAGGAGGTTAGTTGAGGAGGTGTGACCATAATGCCCTAACCTTAGAGACTTCTATAAATAGCAAGCTCACAATTCATTTGTTGGTTGTTAATTTTCATCCAATATTAAACAACTTATTGGTTAGAGAGAATAAGCACTTTTAAGTCACAACATCCTTTGCTAGATTTTCAAGAAGAAGAGAAGTACTAGTTATTCAAGGGTAAGACTCTTGTCTAATAATCTTCATCTCTATCATTGTAGGGTGATAAGAGAAGTGTAACTTAATAAGCATGTATGCTAAGAACATGTAAGAATTGAATAAGCAATGGACTTAAGCCGATTAAGTCATGAATAAGTAACTTAAACCTAAACAAGTTATAAACTTATGAAGAACTTATGATGAACTTGTCATATGATTTCCATATGAAGTTAGTATGTTTTATGAGATGTGAGAATGTTGATAAAAGGACTTAAATCAATAATAAGTCATAAAGAATGGAAACTTGTAGTTTATAAGTTGTTAAGTCATGAACTTATAAAGAATAAGCCAAAACCTAACTTGAAAATAAGTTGTTATAATATGTAACTTGAAATGTCTATAGAATGAATTGAATCCCTTTAGAACGATGATCAAATCGTTAGTAACGAAGTTTCGCCGGAATTCACACGATTGGACGATAATCGTCGAATTCGTGAAATTCTCGGAATGGAAGTCGTATTTTGTGTTTGAACTTGGAAACGTTTGTTTTCGATGGAGACAAGTCATATTTGGCATTATAAAGTTGCGGACTCGAAAATAACCGGATTCCGACTTAGAACAAAGAAACAAGCATTGAACGTTCACGAACGTTTACTATTTTCATTAAAAAATGGACTAATAGGTGAATTTGTAGCAAACGAAGTCAAATAGATAAAATTCTTGCATTAACGCGTAGAGTATGTATTTTCTGAACTGTAGGCTTTTGAACGAGCCAATTCGGAATTATAACGAAGAAGTTACGATTCCGGGAAATTTGCAAAGTTGAAAATCTGTTAAAGTTATCTCGAGGCACGTGAGTTCAAGCGCCGCTGTCGCCAAATTGAAGGTTAAATGACGGCATGCAAAAGACCGGCATCATAGTGTCTCAACCTCATCGGAGTTTCAATGCAAGCAATGGCTACATGTAGCACATAGATTCGCGTCGTAATGTCGAGTCCAGTCTTTAGCCACTGCAGAGTGGCGCCTCAGCGTGGCATAGAGAAGGAGGGGGTGAAATGCAAATACCAACCCTAGGGTTTTAGACAAAGTGAAGAAGGTTTACAAGTATGAAATGAATAGTAACTCTTTAATAATGAACTAAGGAACTTAATAAGGCATTGTAAGGTATTGTTAAACCTTATTTATGTTGTCTAAAGGTTGAAGATAAGTAATCGAACATGAACGTAATGTGAATGTAGGAATGACATAACGAAAAACCGAAACCAACAAAGACAAATCTAAGTCTTAATTAGATTGAGAAGAAGGGTAAGATACATTAAAAACCATGTATGTTCATTCATGACCTAATGTGTTATGTAATGTTATCATTACTGTAGAAGACCTAAAGACTTAAACAAGATCGTGTTATTAACTGTAGCAGACGCTAAAGGCAAGTATTCTAACCCTTGTTCCAGTTCACTCTGGACAAGCTTTGTAATTCATGTATTCTTATAGATGAAGTATTGTATTATGAAGTCAAAGCCAATTCTTTCGTCTAGACTTATATTATGTTTCTATCAAAGCATGGTCAATGTTTACCAAGTTATATTGGTGTGGTTTTAAAATGAAGACTGAGTACGCTAAAATGTTTTGTCGTCAAACGACAGGCACGTGAGGTTGCCACAACTTAAACGTATACACATTTAATGAATGTAGTGTTGATCAACATAGAGTACTATAGGCTGATCACCTAGACATGCTCGTAAGAAATGTCGGACTTACGGACTTAGTGCCAGGATGTCCTTTTCAAAAGAACTTATGAAATGCTCAAGGTCTTGAACCGAAATTGATGTTTTACTGAATATTGTTGTTGTAAAACGTTTTGAAGGAAAAGAAGTGTTATTTTGATTTATCGATAGTACTTCGTAACTATTGTTCAGTTATTGAAGATATACGATTTCTATGTTTCAAGCATGTTGTTTATTATAAATGTTGTACTTGCTGAGTTAGTTATGCTCACTCTTGCTTGAACCATATGAACACAGCTAAGATCGAATGAATCGAAGGCTCCAGCAAGGATAAGGGTAAGGCAAAGACAAACCCGTAGAATACTTATGTAATAGTATAGGGTGAATGATTGTAATATATTTGATATTATGACAAGAAGAATGTAATGGTTATAAAGAACCTGGGGATATGTTAATATTATTTTGAATATATAGAAGACATATTCGTTCCTTTGAGACTTTTCAATTGAATGCATGTGTGAATGGTAGTACTGTGTAGCACCATCTGTCGGGTTAGAAGATACCCGGATTTGGGGGCGTCATAGGTTGGTATCAAAGCATTAGGTTATAAAACTTAAGGGGGGATTAAAAACCTTAAGTCATAATCTTAAGAGAAGTCAAAGAAGTAAAAGAAGAAAATAACCTTATAAAAATGCATTATTACTATGTTATGTGTTTTTATTATTCTACTGACGTGTACTAATGAACTTAATTATTTTGTGTAGATGTCAGGAGTAAATGGAATGCAATTAGAAGTACAAGCTGTTAGTGAAGAATCGGTGAACCAAATAGAGGTTATACCGAACCCCATAGCGGCTGAGCCCGAGATAGTTGTCATTGAGTCTAGAGACTCAGAGGATCCTGACCTCATGTTAGTATTCGATGGTATGACAGAAGAGGAAGTGGAGGTAGTGTCCTTCAATCCAATAGCAATAGTAGCAGAGATGGCTCCTGGGGAGTCAATGATGTCACTGTTTATGTCAGTGTTGGATAGAAATATCCATTACTGTCAAGAGGTTAAGGAGCTGAAGGCAGAGCTCCAGGCGGTTATAGAGGACAAGATGGACGTGGAGTCCTATTGCCTCTTTTTCAGTTCTGACAAAAGAGCTCTAACTCATGCAAGCATACATGTGTCAACAAGTAATACAGAGTAAGTAGAGTATCGATCCCTTAGAGAAAGTTGTCAAATTTAAACTACTATGCATCAATTAAATCACTATACTTATATGCTTAAACTAATGACTATAATTGGTGAATTACTCTAATTGCATATAACAACTAAAACAGGAATAATAATGAAATAAACCAAGTCTGGAAATAATAGGATCCTAACTTCATTTAATACTTCATCTAATTACCTCTATCATGCAAGAATTGTTGACATATTACAGGAAAGTAGCCAAGAGCATTAATAGAGTCATAGCCATTTTTCAATGTACTATGACCTACTTACACAACATCCACAAATGATAGACTCCATGTAATCATCAATATAACCAACACCACTATATGTCTATGTGAAATTACAATCATACTGAATTTAAGCATAAGCCCTTATTTTAACTCATACGGTGAAACAGTATATGTCTATCTAGTTCACAAAATACATAAGCCATATAAAACAGCCCCATATACGTATGCTATCATAATTACAATCCATACTCGGATGTTCATTGTCAATTCCATGCAAGTACTGAAACGAATGGTGATTAAGCATTCATATATGCAAAACAATCATGATAGACATCCCATATGATATGTAAAACAACCCCAACAATCAAGCATGCAACCAAACTACATATTAAAATCCGTTAGAATCCCATAATGGAGTTTAGTTCATGACTGAACCAAAAGCCATTATGGGATCAAAGCTAAACATGATTTATAAGCAAACAATTGAAAGATGAAGGATAGAAACGATCAAACCCAATTGCAGATTGTAAACCAAAGTTAATGTTCAACTCCTCATAAAAATCCAGCAAAATAAAGATGATAATCCACAATGATAGAAAATCCCAAGAAGAATTGGAAAAGATGGAGTTTAGGCTTCGTTCTTTGTTGGAATCTCTCCCAATGTGTAAACCCTAGTTCCTACTATGAAAATACATCAAAAGTTCTCCAAGTTACGTCTGACACCAGTCATATATCGTTTTAATCAAATTACAACCTTTTTAATTAAAAATTAAAATAAAATAAATCAAGAGCTTTCAGAATTATCGCACAAGGCCGCAGGCCTCCCCAAAGATAATTCTCTCATGGCGAGACTTGCAAGAAGTCATGTTGTCCGCCAGGCTGCGCCTCTGCCTAATTTTCCAAGTTTATCCGAAGGCATAGACCAGTAGCGATTTGTGTTCTCGTGGATTCATCATCGTTGCTACTTCTACTTGTTCATTCTTTTCCTTGCTTTCTTCATTACCAGTCCCTTTGCTTCACTACATTCTCATGCCATGCATTCTTCAGCCTTGAGCCATGCATCCAATAGCCTCTTGTCATCCAATACCACCAAAGTACGCCATTTCCTGCACTTTTATGCCAAAAGGAGTTCTTAGTACATGCAATACAAAATAACATGAAATGCAACTAAAACAGACTAAAATGTACTTAAGATGGGCATAATTCACGTAAATTGATGTCCAATAAGTAGGTATAAAACCCACTTATCAAATACCCCCAAACTTGAACTATTGCTTGCGCTCAAGCAATGCATGCTAACTAACAATTAAAATGCAAAAGCACTACTATGCATCTAAATTACTATGAAGACTAGTCTCACATCATTCCAACAACATAATTTCAGCCAAAAATGCCTCAGCAACTTATCCAGATTCAAAAATACAAGTTCAAACTAAACTATGGTCATAACATCATACACTCAGATAATTCATACATGCTATAGAGATATTGTGTGTGTGTGTGTATAGTGTTCACCAAAACTTGATTCAAGTAAAGAATACACATGTTAAACTACTCAAAACAGAAAATTATAGTCTAAATTAAGAATCATGTATACTTATACAGCGAAGACTGTTCCAACATATCCAAACAAACTAAAGTTCAACAATGGGCTTACCTGCTTTATTGCTACTCATAAGGGTGATTTTCGCTCTTTCCCGCGGTGTTTATTGCTATTTTTTTTTTCTTTTTCTTTTTTTTTTTTCACATGATCGTGCAATGTCTTATTCCATTAGGCAACATCGCTACCCCTTAGCGAGCTTTCAACCAACGACTCCTGCATCATGAAAGACCTTAGGGCACTAGGTGTAGAGACAATCCCCCAAGGCATTTTTACTCAAGTAGCTGTAGGGCCCCAAATAAGACTAGCCACGTTATCGTTATTCATTTTTTTTATACATAAGATACCCATGTTTTCCTAAAGTTTGAATGTCAATGTTTGTCAAGTCTACATGCATGTTCCACATATTTCTTTTTAAAACTACATTTTCTAACAAGCAATGCAACACATAATTCTTATACCTACAAGTGATTGTGAACACATCCATGCAAACCAAAAGTATTTAAACAAAGAACATGAATTTCATCGTAAAACATTATAACTACGCTCATGTTATTCCATATACTCAAAAATCCTTCACAATTCACTAACATCATTGGCTAGGCAAGAAATTCCAAAAAGCAAGAACTTTGTGAGACATGCAAACTAACTAAAACGAAAATTTTCTATCACATAAAATAATAACACACAAACAACTAAACTAGTAAACTAATTATGAAAAATTTTAAAATTTTAAACTAATCATGCAAAAACTAAATTACATGCTACTATACTACTACCCCAATACCCCCAAACTTAAAGTATTCAATGCCCCATTGAATGAAGGTAAAGGGTACAAGAGAACTACCCTAATGATCGGCTGCACTACCCTCCTCGGGTGGTGAATCTGGTGGTGGATAAGGCATTACGGTCCCGAACTGAGGCCATTCTAGCATTGTTCCTTGCTGCGCAAAGGCTTCAGCCAAGGTCCTCGTGAGACCCGTAGAAAATGCTCCAAAATTGTCGTAGATGGCATCAACCCGTCGCTCCAACCTTCAGAGCTGACGATCACCATGAGGAGCTTGTGACCGTGTCGAGGGGCCTGCCTCATCGGTCCAAGGGGGCTGCTGTGATGGCTCTGAGAATGTAGGCCGGAGAATAAATCCTCGTCCGCGCGGGTGTGCTTCGCTTCCTGCCCAATCCTCAAATTTCACAATGGTGTCATGAGTGATGTCTTGGCTTAGATATTGAATTTGTTCATTTCCCCAGTTGAATCCCTAATGAGCACATAACATGGCTACTACTGATGCGTGTGGAATGCTCCCAGTGGTACTTCCCCTCAGATACTTCAAAATGTTTTGATAAATCAAATGACCCACGTCAATATACTTTCCAGTAATTATACCCCACAGAATTATGGCCCTTTCCGCCGTGATCTCATGCTGATGCGACGAAGGAAATAACTTGGCACAAATGAATAGATTCCATGCCTTGGCATATCGATTCAGTGCAGCTGCTGGGAATATGCAAGGCTGGGTCGTGCCGACTTTGTAAGTCCACTTCGTGCCTGGCATGCACAATTCAGCAATAACAAGCTCCAAGTCTGTTTCCATATGTGCCCCTGTGATCCAATTAGTAGCCTCTCTTGGTGGTGTCTCGGTGAGTTTGAAAATGGTTCTGATGGCGGGAGGTCTGTAGTCTATCTCAATCCCGTGAACCATAGCGATACCGCTTATGGTCATCTTGGCATTGGCATAGAACTCGCGGACTACCCTCATCGGAATGGGCGTGGGAGAGGCCGTCAGTCCACCCCAGCCTCGTTCCTGGATCATGGCACATAGCTGTCCATCCTGTCTTTCTGGTTTGAATCCTCTTTCCTTGACAAATGTTTTTGCCATGATTCGGTAGTACTCCTGCTGGGCTTCCAAACACAGGAACTTGGTGTGGTCAACAATGTCCTCCCCGTGACTGCCGGAGGAGGATGATGAAGAAGAAGATGATCGCGCTCTCTTTAGACCTATTAGCAGATGATTGATCAAGAATGCAGATGAAATTACGGAGAGTGAATGAGAACTTGTAATGTGATAACCTTCAAACTTATTTTTGCCAACCCAATCAGAAACCCTAGCTTTATAGCAGTGGATGAGAGCGTGGGTATGGGCCTTGAATGTGGAGATGATCGTGGGAATGTGATTGAGAGATGTACGGCTTCAATTTGTAACTGATAGAGAGAAGGAGACGTGTGTTATGGAGACTGAGAGGATTTCACTTCTGTTATGATATCAAATGAGAGTCCAAATGGTCCCCAACACGCTTTAAAATTTTTTTTAAAATCGCTTCATCGATCGGGTGTCGTGCGGCCACGCGTGATCTATCATTGTGTTTTGCGCGCTGCCGCGAATTGAAACGATTATTATTCGATCGATGCATGGCGCTGCGCTGCGGCGATGATAACATCGCGCGGCCATGATCTTTTGTTCTTCGATCTATTGATGTTAAACTCCAATCTGCATATCAGTGATGCCTTCAGTTGCAGGGACCTACATAGACATTAATGCACACTATTAAGATATGAATTAATGACCAAATAAAGTCTAACTTCTTTCAAAAATTCTCACTGTATTTCCTGCTACACACTCAATCATGCAAATTCGACATATTATCAAAAATGAACTCAATATAAACTAACTACAACAATCTAAGCTGAATAAATAAAGAGCTAATGGAGATAGAAGTAATGGGTTGCCTCCCATCAAGCGCTAAGTTATAGTCAATTAGCTTGACTGTCTCAGAATATCATGTCGAAGGAAGAGTGGAGGTGACTTTCTACTTGTCCACCTCACCCCTAAATTTAATGACTTCAGCTTTCGTCAATGGCTCTACCTTTAACTCTGAATTTTCACCCGTTACACACCTCAACGGTCCATAATTCCTCAGTTTTTGTACCTCATCATTTAGGCCCCGATCCAGTAAATCAACCAGGAAGCATTCTTCTGCATCCGTGGGGAACTTTATTGCTTTAAAGACATTGAATGTGACCACCTGATCATGTACACGCATAGTGAGTTCCCCTTTTTGCACATCTATCGAAGTCCTGCCTGTGGCTAAGAATGGTCTCCCCAGTATTATTGGTATGCTTTTGTCCTCTTCGTAATCTAAGATGATGAAGTCAGCCGAAAAGATAAACTTGTCCACCTTTACCAATACATCTTCAACAATTCCCCGTGGATACGTGATGGATCTGTCAGCTAGCTATAATGATATGTTCGTCGGCCTTGGAGCCGACAGTCCCAACTGATTGAACACTGACAAAGGCATCTAATTTATACTTGCCCCCATATCACATAAACACTTACTAAAGTTCATCTTCACAATTTTGAACTAAAATTGTGAAGTCGCCTTGATCCTTCAACTTTTGAGGTATTTTCATCAAGCACCGTGATCGCATTCCTCTGTCAAGGCTACCATTTCAAACTCATCTAGTCTTCTCTTCCTTGACAATATACCCTTCATAAACTTTGCATAGCTTGGCATTTGTTCCAATGCCTCGGTGAACGATATGTTGATCTGCAACTTTTTTAATACATCCAAGAACTTACTGAATTTTTTATCTTCCCTCTGCTTATTTAATCTCTATGGATATGGTACTTGAGGTTGAATTGGTGGTACTGAACTCTTAATCTTTTCCTCTAAACCTGATTTATCTTTCTCTTCTTGATGCGACTCAGATTTTTCCAGATTTTCTTTCTCGTCAATGACTTTCTCTCGCTCATGTCGCTGCAAGCATCCCTTGTAATTCCAAGCAGCGCGACGCGCGGCTTGCAAAGAAGACTGCGAGATTCTTCCTAGATCTCAATGTGATCGCTTGACATTGTTCCTTCCCGTCTCTTCTAGGATTTATCTCTGTATTACTTGGCAATGAACCCTGGGGCCTGTTGTTAAGCATGCTCGCCATTTGCCCCATTTGAGTCTCCAGATTCTTGATAGCCACTGCTTGGCTTTTGATCATAACTTCCGTGTTTGCCATGTATTTCAACATCATCTCCTCCATTTTTGATTTCTTTTCCGGTCAGGTGCGCATTTGGAGTGTGATGTTGTTGTTGTTGAGAAAATCCGGTGGAAACGGTGGTTTTGATGAAAACGTGGGTCGAGATGATCGTGAATTTAAATCGCTGGTTCTATTGAAACCGATTCTCATTGATGTCCTTGGTTATTTGACCAACTAAAGTTTGGATGATTTTGGTTGTTGGGGTTGTATGTGTTCTGAAATTGATCTTGGTCTTTCCTGTAGTTGCTCACATATTGTACCAACTCTGAGATGATAGCACATTGATCCGTGGAGTGTGACCCCACACAAATCTCACATACGAAGGCAACTATTTTTACTTTGCTTTCTGCCAGTGTATCTATTTTCTTTTCCATCGCTGCCATCTGTGCTGACAACTGGGTAATAGCATCAACCTCCAACACACCTGGAACCTTGGGCTGTGGCATCTGAGCTGTAGGATTCTGGTAGTCATTTACAACCATAGTCTCGATAAGTGTATAGGCCTCGTCATAGCTCTTTGCCCATAATGCCCCTCCTGCGGCTGCATCTACAATGGGTCTCGACTGCCATCCCAATCTATTATAAAATGAGTTGATCACCATCCAATCTGGCATACCGTGATGCGGACACTTCCTCAACATCTCTTTATATCTCTCCCATGATTTATATAAGGACTCGCCCTGTTGTTGCTCAAACTGAGAGATAGCCGTCCTCATCTTTTCAGTCTTAGCCATTGGGAAGAACTTGGCTAAGAATTTCTGTGCTAAGTCCTCCCATGTAGTTATTGACCCTGACGACAAAGAATGTAGCCAACTTCTAGCCTTATCGCTCACTGAGAATGGGAATAGCCTATGTCTGATAGCATCCTCCGTCACACCGTTGTATCTGAATGTATCACAAATCTCGATGAAACTCAACAGGTGTTCATTCGGATCATCCGTAGAAAAGACCCCAAATCGCATCAATTCTACACCATTTGAATTGTGCCCGGTTTAATCTCAAAAGTATTCACTGCTATCGCCGGCCTGACTATGCTAGACTGTAGTCCATTTATATTTGGCATGGAATAATCCCTTAGAGCCCGATGCTCTTCTCTTTGCTCAATTCTCTGTTCTTCTGCCATACTAACTGTTGTATTTTCTAACTGACCTTGCAAATTTCTTCGCACACTTGATTTATAACCTCTTCCGTTAATGTTATCCTGTGCTGGTGTTAATTCTGAGTTGGACCATCTCGTGTGCATAAAAATCTACAAGTACCTGAAACCAAAAACAAAACAAAAATAGGAATGAGAAATGATCAGAATTGTCTTAGTCATACAATATAGCTTAAAACTGATGATAATTATTTAAATTAACCCCTTTTCTCGGCAACGGCGCCAAAAACTTGTTGCCTCTTTTTCAGTTCTGACAAAAGAGTTCTAACTCATGCAAGCATACATGTGTCAACAGGTAATACAGAGTAAGTAGAGTATCGATCCCACAGAGAAAGTTGTCAAATTTAAACTACTATGCATCAATTAAATAACTATACTTATATGCTTAAACTAATGACTATAATTGATGAATTACTCTAATTGCATATAACAACTAAAACATTAATAATAATGAAATAAACCAAGTCTGGAAATAATGGGATCCTAACTTCATTTAATACTTCATCTAATTACCTCTATCATGCAAGAATTATTCACATATCACAGGAAAGTAGCCAAGAGCACTAATAGAGTTATAACCATTTTCAATGTACTATGACCTACTTACACAACATCCACAAATGATAGACTCCATGTAATCATCAATATAACCAACACCACTATATGTCTATGTGAAATTGCAATCATACTGAATTTAAGCACAAGCCCTTATTTTAACTCATACGGTGAAACAGTATATGTCTTTCTGGTTCACAAAATACATAAGCCATATAAAACAGCCCCATATACGTATGCTATCATAATTACAATCCATACTCGCATGTTCATTGTCAATTCCATGCAAGTACTAAAACGAATGGTGATCAAGCATTCATACATGCAAAACAATCATAATAGACATCTCATATGATATGTAAAACAGCCCCAGCAATCAAGCATGCAACCAAACTACATATTAAAATCCGTTAGAATCCCATAATGGAGTTTAGTTCATGACTGAACCAAAAGCCATTATGGGATCAAAGCTAAACATGATTCACAAGCAAACAATTGAAATATGAAGGATAGAAACGATCAAACCCAATTGCAGATTGTAAACCAAAGTTAACGTTCAACTCCTCATAAAAATCCAGCAAAATAAAGATGATAATCCACAATGATAGAAAATCCTAAGAAGAATTGGAAAAGATGGAGTTTAGGCATCGCTCTTTGTTGGAATCTCTCCCAATGTGTAAACCCTAGTTCCTACTATGAAAATACATCAAAAGTTCTCCAAGTTACGTCTGACACTAATCAGATATTGTTTTAATCAAATTACAAACTTTTTAATTAAAAATTAAAATAAAATAAATTAGCGACTTCACCATCGCATCGTACAAGGCGCCCCCCAATATAATTCTCACATGCGGTAGACTTGCCCTCAAGCCTAATCTACCTGCGCATGCCCCGGCTTATTCTGTGTGTACGGCGGGTTATATTCGGTATTCTCGCTGTCACGCTACTTACTTGTTCATTCTTTTCCTTCCTTCCTTCATTACCAGTCCCTTTGCTTCACTACATTCTCATGTCGTGCATTCTTTAGCCTTGAGCCATGCATCCAATAGCCTCTTGCCATCCAACACCACCAAAGTACGCAATTTCCTGCACTTTTATGCCAAAAGGAGTTCTCAGTACATGCAATGCAAAATAACATGAAATGCAACTAAAACAGACTAAAATGTACTTGAGATAGGCATAATTCGCGTAAATTGATATCCAATAAGTAGGTATAAAACCCACTTATCAAGTCCATGTGGGACCAGGAACACGATGAGAGGATTTTGGCTAAGGACAAAGTCCACGAGTTGAAGCATGAGGTTTTTGAGCTCAAAGAGAAGCTAAAGACCAAACAACAGAAAATAGAAAGAATGTCCTATATTCATAGGAGTTCTCATGCAGATTTCCAGCAGCAGGTAACTGGTTATGATGAAGTATTGTATTATGAAGTCAAAGCCAATTCTTTCGGCTAGACTTATATTATGTTTCTATCAAAGAATGGTCAATGTGTACCAAGTTATATTGGTGTGGTTTTAAAATGAAGACTGAGTATGCTAAAATGTTTTGTCGTCAAACGACAGGCACGTGAGGTTGGCACAACTTAAACGTATACACGTTTAATGAATGTAGTGTTGATCAACATAGAGTACTATAGGCTGATCACCTAGACATGCTCGTAAGAAATGTCGGACTTACAAACTTAGTGCCAGGATGTCCTTTTCAAAAGAACTTATGAAATGCTCAAGGTCTTGAACCGAAATTGATGTTTTACTGAATATTGTTGTTGTAAAATGTTTTGAAGGAAAAGAAGTGCTATTTTGATTTATCGATAGTACTTCGTAACTATTGTTCAGTTATTGAAGATATACGATTTCTATGTTTCAAGCATGTTGTTTATTATAAATGTTGTACTTGCTGAGCTAGTTATGCTCATTCTTGCTTGAACCATATGAACACAACTAAGATCGAACGAATCGAAGGCTCCAGCACGGATAAGGGCAACGCGAAGACAAACCCATAAAATACTTATGTAATAGTATAGGGTGAATGATTATAATATATTTGATATTATGACAAGAAGAATGTAATGGTTATAAAGAACCTGGGGATATGTTAATATTATTTTGAATATATAGAAGACATATTCGTTCCTTTGAGACTTTTCAATTGAATGCATGTGTGAATGGTAGTACCGTGTAGCACCATCTGTCGGGTTGAAAGATACCCGGATTTGGGGGCATCACATGGCTTCTCCAGTCAGACTCTTTTGGAACAGCTGCATTCTGAGCTTCTCATTTTCCGCATAAGATCCAAGTTCTCCAGTGAACACCTTCAAATGTGTGTAAGGATCCCCTAATCCGTCATATTTTTCAAAGTCAGGGGTTTTGAATTTCTCTAGATAATGAACACTAGGGAAGATGCAAAGGTCAGCATATGAAACACTTCCATGTGTTCTAATCCCTTTGAGAGAATTGATAGTTTCTTCTATTTGAAGGACCTTCTTCCTGATATCACCAGTGTCTGGATCTCCTTTGAGATGGGTGTTTTCAGGATCTTTATTGGTCGTATCCAACTAAGGTTCTGGATTTGTTTTATTTAAACCTTGTATTCCTCCTTGTGTAGAGGATTCTGTATGTGTAGGCATCTTTGAGCCCTAAGTAGACTGATGCAATTCTTTAAGCAGGACAACCAAATCTGTAATTTGTTTACTTAATCCGTCGAATTCTTCTCGAGAAATGGGATTAGACTGGTCAGAAGAAGACATGATTGGCTGTAGGCACGTGGCCTTTTTGGATTTTGAGCGGGTAACATGCCCAATTATTTCCCTACAAAAGACTTATGTAGTTTAGTCTTAGGGATAATGTAAATGTTTACATGCTATGTTTTGTATCCGTGTTAGGAATATTATCCTGCAAAACAGATATCAGCTATTTTTGTAATATAGGATAACATGCTAATTTTAAATATGCATGTGCACATATTTCTTCATATTTTCCATTACATGAACATGAAATAAAATTACAAGTAAATGCTTTTACAAGTAATAGAAAATGGAAATCACGAAGAGACTTTCCTCCGCATTTGGTTTATCAGAGGCTAACCTATCTTAGGGTTACTCTGGCGGCTTTTTGGCATGAAGGTCCCCAAATCATCGCAATCTACTTAACGGGAAGTTAATCCATTTTTCAACTGGAGCGAATCTGGGTAGTTCCTTTCTTGAGCCTCGTTGGAATTAGTCTCCTTACGAGTCCAGTAATCAAACACCGACAGGATAGCCTCCTGGTGGAGGAACCACACAACATACATTCACATACAACGTGTCTCACCATTTATGAAAATGATGACATGTGCGAAGCACTAATATCACAGATAGATATATTGTAGTGTAGTAAGTAAATTCATTCATACACATTCATCATAAATGTAAATGCAATATTCACACACAAACATATAACAGTTTTGAAAAGCTTGTAGTAGTAACTTAAGCCCTCTTACTGGTGTCCTCAGCAGAGTCGCCACCTGTGACACCCCTAAATCTAGGTACTTCATTACCACAAGACTTGGTGTTCACTTTCCATTCATTCATATCTATCTACCCAAATATAATAAAATTAAATCATAAATCCTCCCTTTAAATAGGGTTACATCATTGAATCCAAAAACATCCCAGGTTGTCTAACCTTAACATAAACCAAGTGCGGAAATAAAATTATTACATCACATCATTAATTAAAAGTCTATCATCATAAAAATAAATGAAAATTACAAGTCTTCATCACTTGTATATTTTTCCCTTTTCTTTGCTAGTTAAAGGTTCATCTACCTTCTCACCTTTAGCCGCAATAATAATATTTATGCAAGAGTGAGCAAAACAAATGCTCACTAGATATAGCAATGAATCAACAAGATAATAATAACTGCCAATGAATAGGCTCATCAAAACTGAATAGTACTCTATCAATAATAACCAAAAACTGGAATCAAAATATAGAATATATGTATCTGAGGGTCATAAGACCACGAACTATGTCCATAGTTGTAAGTAATCTTTCAACTCCAACTTTAACAGTCATAAGACTATAAGGACTCCTCATACTTAGGGGGATCAGCCCTTCGTACAATGTATTGTGCACAAACCTTTCAACGCTAAGCGTAAATTATCCCCTACTAATAGGGTTGTTCATCTCAGTATTTAGAGTACAAGTCCGCACCAAAGTAAGTTTGGGTTGGATACATTTCAAGAGTAATTTAGAATTCAACGGTCATCAACTAAGGATTAGTTGAATACAATATTGATAACGTTATGCTATGGAATAATCATAACTGAATCGACATTGTAAATTAAGATCATGCTTTAGGAATAAACTAATAGCATAAACATCGAATAATCATAACGTACCTTGCTTGAACAATATTAAGCCAATGTTATTTAGAATTGAGTACTAAGAATGCATAAAAAATAACAATTTAAATGATAAAACTTGTTCAACATGAGTATATCAGAATATGTAAACTTGTATGCTAGATAACAATTTAAAGACAAGAATAACTTGTTAAATATCAGAATAAGATTTAGAAATCATAAACAAACTAGATACAAGAACTTGCTCAATCGTAAGAATAAACTTGCACAATGTAATAAATGAACTAACTCAACGAAAGTGTAGAGTTAGAAAACATGCTCAATTGTAAAAGTAGAATTAGAGAGCTTGCTCAATGTAAAAAAGAAAAGTTTAGAAACTTGCCTCGAGCGTAAGTTATAATATTAAAACTCACGTTCACCTATACATAGTATTAAAACCACAACATCTATTAGACATACTAATATTCACTTTTCAATATAATACGCATTTCTAGCTAAACTTATTATTTTAGTACAAGTCTTATGCTACCATACAAATATCAGAAATTCATAAGTGTTAACCTTCAAAACACCAGTTTACTATTCATCATGCTTAATAAATCATAACATGTCATTTTCATAGTTTACTAACTTCTTATAACATTCGAATTACTAAACACATTTCACTATGTTGTTTTAACCTTGTCACTACACACTTGACATGCTAACATAATCTTAACCTATGTTATGTTGCTATCCTGTGTCTCTGAGAATAATGTAACTCATGTCTCGGAGATGTAGGTATGGTGTAGGCGTACATATATACATGCTACGAACCCACAAGTAAAGTTGTGTGCTGATTTTAGCCTTGGCACTAGCAAGAAGCTGCGTTGGTGCATGCACGAATGAGGCGTAGACATCAATGAATAGTAGCCGACTTTAGCCCAACAAACACGAATTTCACCCACCAAACAGTAATATTAACATGTACAAATGGTATAGAACTATCACGAACATGTTTGCTAACATATTCCTCAACATAGAACAATTTAACAACATTTATACTAGTTTAATTTCTCAAATTTCCATGTTTTCATACATAACACCATTTTTTTGACATCCTTTACGAAATTCATCATTGTGATTTCAATTCTTCACCAAATCACTTCGTTCAAACTACAATTTCTTTGTTTCTTAATGAACTAGCATAAACAATACTCAATTTTCATATTAACTGTAATGCCCCAAAATCCGATCTATCTTCACACCCGAATTCCGTACGTCACGATCCCATCTTCTTCCAAACATACATCATTATATACTGAAATATAACAACATACACTTTCAAATCCCAAGTTCTAAAAACCATACAACCTTTTTCATTATAAATAATAATAAATACATTATTCATTCCATCTTACAAAAGTGACTTTCATCCGCCACTAAGGATACATAACAGTTCATTAAACTAATCTAAAGTTCATTTAACTTATTTTATATTACAAGTCTTCACTCAATCTTCTTGCTCATCCACATTCTTAATGGCACTTCATCTGAATACCGTCAACATGATCTTTACGGGATCCTTAAGTTCTTCTAACATCGTTCGCTGAAAATGTTTTTCATTTAAAGCAAGTATGAACATTAAATTGCCCAGTAAGTCATAACAGTTGAACAAACATCTTCAAGAATTCAAACATTCTTTTAAGACTTCAATAACCAAACAAAGGTTATGAAGCAGCTTGAATAATAAGAATAATCTCGATTCCTATCATTTTAAAACAATATTCACTTTAATTTCAAAATACTTTCATTCTTCTACCTTTTTCATACACATTCTATCTGGCAAAAATCATTAGCACAGACTTAACAATAACGGATCATGTATAAATAGAGCATTCTCTTATTGAACAGTTAAAACACAGAATAATTCATCTCATAGAAACACCGAAGTGTTCACATTATGGCTCAAGGCCTCATACGTTCTACCACCTTGCACAAATATTGCACATTAGCACATAGACGGAGGAACTTCTCAAGTTCAACATCTGAGAAGTTTAAGAAACTAGCATTCATTTGAAATATGAATGAAGTTAGGAAACTTGCCTTACGCCCAGCTACAGCTTACGCTAAACTATTTATTTCAATTCCTATATAACACATAAGAAAACACCACATACACCAATTAGTTATATATATTTGACTTATGCATTAATTTGCTTAACTTTACTTCTTAGGATTCGCGTTCTTGCAACCTAAGTTTACGCGACCACTTTCATTACCGTTCTACGGCTTCATGACATACGGAGATGTCTTACTTTTACGTTCATCATATTTGATGTTTTACATCTTATCTTCTTCTTATAACTTCTCTAGGACTCAGCACACATCGCTTCTCTGCTAGTAGTCCATATGGTACTATGAGTGGTTTCCCAAAAATAACCAACAAACAAACTCCTTTCTCGTCTACACTGCCCACAACAGTGAGTTAGATCGGTTGCCAGTTTTGTATATACCTTCGCTCTCTGAAGGAATTGTTTAGCCCAGCTACCATATGTTAACCATCAAAGGTTACGATTGTACCACAACCTAACTTATCATAACTTATCCGAACTATTAAACTATAATATTCGTTAAGTCAATTTCTTATTCCTTTTTAGCTTTCTAATAACTAAATGCCATACCTCAGGATTTATTTTTATTCGACTCACATTCGGCTTTCATTAATCTTATTACCGTTCATTACTGCTTTCTTGATAATTCATATCTTACTAATACTTTTGTTATCCATTATATGAATTCCATGTTCATTACTCGTTCCTAGTGTCAAAGCCACACCGTTCGTTGTATGCTAAGACCAATCGTTCATCGCAATAGCATTGCGTACACAGCGTCTATACGCTTCACACTTATCTCTCACTATCATAACATAAAATCGAAATGATATTCATTACCCTCGTCGCTCAACATCTAAGGAATCACAACCCTAGCAATCCCTCACGTTCGTTCATTACGACTAGGGTCCCTGGACATCGGTTATGAAATCCGTGTTTAAATTCTTTGTCTTTTAATCTCATTTAATCTTTTTTTTAACCTTCATTAAGGGTTTAATTCACTAAATTAAGTATTACATTTGTCGAATCTTATGTTCTTTATCTTCCCTTACGTTTTCCCCCCAAGAGTTGAGCAGTTAAAAACTCTTCTGTGGCTTTTTCCCTATACTGGCGCTGCGGCGCCACTCTCCCTTCTATCTCTCATTGCGCGGCGTGAGTTTGTAGTACCCGGCTTCCTGGTCTAGCTTTGTAGCACCACCTTACAAGGAATGGCTGGCGCCGCGGCGCCAAGCCCTAATTCTTGAAAATTTCTTTTAAGTGTTAAATTCATTTTGAGACGCTACTTCCCGATCTCATAACTCCATTGTTATAACTCGGAACGAGGTTGTTCCAAAGCTATTCTCTTCCTTATCTTACGTACTTGAATACCCCCAGACTGAACTTTGTTCTGAATCCATTAACGTGCCATTCGATTGGCTTGATCTTCACCCTTCGTTCATTTTATGTTTCTAACGCTCTTTATTTGTTCGTCCGTAATTCGATCATCCAAACTCGGAATTTGTTCGTTCTTGAGTCCACGACTCATGTTTTCTATGTTCTCTTACATTCTTATGAAACCGTACATGTTCAGGTTCATTTACTAACTTTCTAATTTTCGTTCGTCTTTTACAAAATATTCGCCATAACTTTATTATAGCTAAGTTTTTATCCGTTCTTCATGAACATTTCTACCATTCCTAAGCAAGCAATATGCATCTAACTTATACGTGATGGTTTTAAACTTGTCCATCAACAATAATTATCCTACGATGGTTTTAAATTTGTCCATCAACAACATTCTTCGTGTTCTTCGCATGTTCTTCGTGTTCTTCGTTCGTTCTTCATTCTAATCGATATTTTGGATTACGATTTCACTTTTTATTGGAATTTTATGTTATAGATCCTCATTCCTTACTTATTTCACCAACTTATTTTTATAGTCCACTTGGATCGTTCTAATTCATTACGAATCTTATACTTCCTTAAGAAATTTATAAACTAAACTTTTAATTCTTATTTCTTCATTTCTCATGATTTCAACCATATGAAATCATCCCTAACATCATATACTTCTTATTCTCATTAGTTTATGTTTTAAACATATAGGACTTAAATAGAATTTAAATTCGACTAGGTTTTAAGTTACCTCTCTTCTTTATTTTTCTTTCGCTAGACAAAGCCGGCGATTCGCAAGCTTTTCTATTTCACGATTACTTTCGATCCGATCATTCATGCTCATGCTCTTCTTTCTCCCCTTCATCCGAACTCTCTCTCTAGTTTGTAGGATTTTCAAAATCTCATTTAAATGAATTAAGCTTACTATTTATAGAAAACCAAGGCTAGGGGTATTTTAGTCATTTTGCCACCCAACCTCTTTACTATTCACATCTCCTTACTATTCATGACTTAGGTGTTAAGTTAACTTAGCCCTTAAGTCTACTTAGCCTTTAAGTTTCGTGGTTCTGTCTTTCGAGTTTTCGTCCGACAGTTTTAAAAACTGCGATTCTCGGAATCCAGATAGTTTTAGATATTTCGTCTTTCCTTTACCGATTAAATTTTACGTATTGTTCGGATTTCCGAAAAACTAAAAAACACTTTTTGGCATTAAGCGTTTTCCTTCACGTTTTACCCTAACGTAGCTAAACGAATGAAAAGTACATAACAATACTTTTCGTCATTTTTATTTTGTCTAATTTCTGCACATTTTTTGAGAAAAACTTTTATCAGCTTACTTAACTTTTCACGATATTTTATCATCAAATCTTTCGACGGAATGTCATTTTGACATACCGAACTCTTAGAACGGCTTAGGTTATTCAAACCCTAACCCTTAGGTTTCTTCGGGTGAATAGTACCTATTTCGTCTTTTTCCCCAGCAATATTTTTGTTCCCGGAAAATTTTCATTTTCATCTTGAAAATTCTTACTCGTTCACTCTAGCTCGTAGCCAGAATCCTCCCGACTTATAATCATCCAAGTTTCTAGAATGATTAATAAACACATAACACATAATAATATTAATAAAATTCATTTTATTAATAACTAATTCTTTAAACTTAAATTCTGGAAAATACGAATTTCCGGGTCGTTACACTCTTCCCCTCTTATAAAAATTCCGTCCTCGGAATTTCTTAAAACCACACCCATACCTGGGTCTTCCCATTCACCCCTTCTTCACAGAATTTCGTCCTCGAAATTTAACCTACCCCTCTTCTCAACTTCTCTTCAAAGAAGTTCTTATCTTTCCATCATTCCTAACTCCCATAGCCTATCAAGACTCATGAAGTAGCAAGAATAACGAGGAATATAAAATTTCCTTTAAAAAAATTTCATACTTTTGCTGAGGGGTCAAATCGACCATGAACTCTTACCAGGTTTAACATCATGACGACGTAACCTTTCTTCCACGGTCAGTTTACAATCACAAAGAAAGCAAACTACCTCTTACCCATCGTATACCCCATTTCGGGATATGTTTACGTCAGACTAAATCATTAGATTCCGCACCAAAACAATTTGATTTGGCATAACTTCTTCAAAGAAAGCTCGATGACATACCATTTGTCTAGCCGAATCAAGTAGCTTAGACCATACCAATAAATTGGATATCAACGTGAAACATTCGTCTAGTCAACTCAATTAACATCGACTACTTCTTTAAATTGTTTTTCAATACATTAAAACATTTTATGACGTCATGATACCGTACTTTTTATGGTACGTTGAGGACTTCACTAGTTTGTGACTTCGTCATTATACATCATACCATAGCGGGTTGTTGATCCTAAGATCACATCCAACACCAGGTTCAATTGCATTAATAAATCCATCTTTTTACCATCCTTGCATCAAATGCACTAATGATATAAAATTCATTTTGATATTTTAAATCAATTTCTGTCTAGCTGGAACAATTAGCATAGACATGCCAAGAATAGTTCTTTTTTTAAAAAAAAAAAATCCATTGGTTCCAAAAGTTGAACCAATTCTTTATTTTTCAAAATACGAACACATAAGCACAATTTCAATAAACTTCAAAATCTAGCATAGCTAGATGACTTGGAATATCATATTCTCCATCTTCCTTCATTGTCTTACTGCGATAATACTTAATCTTCTCTAGCACCTTCAATATTAAGCCTACTGAAAATAACTTATTTTCAGTCTAAACATCCTTTTACCTTATTACAGTCCATCAACTTACCACACATTATGAGTTTAGGAACTTTCCACAATAATACGAGTTTAAGAACCATCCCAGACAGACCATAAGCGTCCATTCACTGAGAAGTTCAAAAACCTACCATATCATTATGAGTCACGAACATACCATAAGTATGAGTTTCAAGAACTCGCACCTACCTTATTGTTCTCTACCTATCAAGTATATACATGTGAAAAGATTCACCTTCTCGTCATATACATCTTGACAGTGCGACCGATTCCAATGATTATCACTGTAATAAGCTAAGCAGTTGTTACACCAAGCACAAACCTCTGCCCATAACAAAGGTTCATACAACTCAGCTATAACATTGAGTCCTCAATTGAAATTTTACAACTTCTAAATTTTTCTTTACTTAATACGAATTTTCTTTAATTCGTATGCTATCCTTTACAACTCAATCTGAGTTCTTCTTCCCATACTACTTTATAGTACTATAAATCATTCATCGTTTAATAGCTCACATGTTACTACGATTAACTATGATCACGTGGTGATCTTCTTATCCCTCTCTCTACGATTATAGTCTTAGATACTCTTACCTAAAATTTATAACATATCAGCTTTGATACCAATCTGTAAAGCCCCGAAATCTGGTCTATCTTCACACCCGGATTTCCTACGTCACGATCCCATCTTCTTCCAAACATACATCATTATATACTGAAATATACCAACATACACTCTCAAATCTCAGGTTCTAAAAACCATATAACCTTTTTCATTATAAATAATGATAAATACATTATTCATTCCATCTTACAAGAGTGACTTTCATCCGCCACTAAGGATACATAACAGTTCATTAAACTAATCTAAAGTTCATTTAACTTATTTTATATTAGAAGTCTTCACTCGATCTTCTCGCTCATCCACATTCTGAATGACACTTCATCTGGATACCGTCAACTTGATCTTTACGGGATCCTTAAGTTCTTCTAACATCGTTCGCTGAAAATGTTTTTCATTTAAAGCAAGTGTGAGCATTCAATTGCCCAGCAAGTCATAACAGTTGAACAAACATCTTCAAGAATTCAAACATTCTTTTAAAACTTCAATAACCGAACAAAGGTTATGAAGCAGCTTGAATAATAGGAATAATCTCGATTCCTATCATTTTAAAACAATATTCACTTTAATTTTAAAATACTTTCATTCTTCTACATTTTTCATACACATTCTATCTGGCAAAAATCATTAGCACAAACTTAACAATAACGGATCATGTATAAACAGAGCATTCTCTTATTGAACAGTTAAATCACAGAACAGTTCATCTCATAGAAACACTGAAGTGTTCACATTTTGGCTCAAGGCCTCATACGTTCTACCACCTTGCACAAATATCGCACATTAGCACATAGACGGAACTTCTCAAGTTCAACATCTGAGAAGTTTAAGAAACTAGCATTCATTTGAAATATGAATGAAGTTAGGAAACTTGCCTTACGCCCAGCTACAACTTACGCCGAACTGTTCATTTCAATTCCTATATAACACATAAGAAAACACCACATACACCAATTAGTCATATATATTTTACGTATGCATTAATTTGCTTAACTTTACTTCTTAGGGTTCGCGTTCTTGCAACCTAAGTTTACGCGACCACTTTCATTACCGTTCTACGGCTTCATGACATACGGAGATGTCTTACTTTTATGTTCATCATCTTTGATGTTTTATATCTTATCTTCTTCTTATAACTTCTCTAGGACTCAGCACACATCGCTTCTCTGCTAGTAGTCCATATGGTACTCTAAGTGGTTTCCGACAAACAACCAACAAACAAGTTCCCGTCTCGTCTATACTGCCCACAACAGTGAGTTAGATCGGTTGCCAGTTTTGTATATACCTTCGCTCTCTGAAGGAATTGTTTAGCCCAGCTACCATATGTCAACCATCAAAGGTTACGATTGTACCACAACCTAACTTATCGTAACTTATCCGAACTATTAAACTATAATATTCGTTAAGTCAATTTCTTATTCCTTTTTAGCTTTCTAATAACTAAATGCCATACCTCAGGATTCATTCTTATTCGACTCACATTCGGCTTTCATTAATCTTATTACCGTTTATTACTGCTTTCTCGATAATTCATATCTTACTAATACTTTTGTTATCAATTATATGAACTCCATGTTCATTACTCGTTCTTAGTGTCAAAGCCACACCGTTCGTTGTATGCTAAGACCAATCGTTCATCGCAATAGCGTTGTGTACACAACGTCTATACGCTTCACACTTATCTCACACTATCATGACATAACATTGAAATGTTATTCATTACCATCGTCGCTCAACATCTAAGGAATCACAACCCTAGCAATCCCTCACGTTCGTTCATTGCGACTAGGGTCCCCGGACATCGGTTATGAAATCCGCGTTTAAATTCTTTGTCTTTTAATCTCATTTAATCTTTTTGTTTAACCTTCATTAAGGGTTTAATTCACTAAATTAAGTGTTACATTTGACGAATCTTATGTTCTTTATCTTCCCTTACATTTTCCCCCCAAGAGTTGAGCAGTTAAAAACTTTTCTCTGGCTTTTTCCCTACACTGGCGCTGCGGTGCCACTCTCCCTTCTATCTCTCGCACCGCGGCATGAGTTTGCAGTACCCAGCTTCCTGGTCTGGCACTGCAGAGCCACCTTACAAGGCATGGCTAACGCCGCGGCGCCAAGCCCTAATTCTTGAAAATTTCTTTTAAGTGTTAACTTCATTTTGAGACGCTACTTCCCAATCTCATAACTCCTTCGTTATAACTCGGAACGAGGTCATTCCAAAGCTATTCTCTTCCTTATCTTACATACTTCAATACCCCCTAGACAGAATTTCATTCTAAATCCGTTAACGTGCCATTTGATTGGTTTGATCTTCACCCTTTGTTCGTTTTATATTTTTAACGTTCTTTGTTTGTTCATCCGTAATTCGGTCATCCAAACTCAGAATTTGTTCATTCTTGAGTCCACGACTCACGTTTTCTATGTTCTCTTACATTCTTATGAAACCGTACATGTTCGGGTTCATTTACTAACTTTCTAATTTTTGTTCGTCTTTTACAAAATTTTCACCATAACTTTGTTATAGCTAAGTTTTAATCCGTTCTTCATGAACCTTTCTACCATTCATAACCAAGCAATATGCATCTAACTTATACGTGATGTTTTTAAACTTGTCCATCCACAACAATTATCCTACGATGGTTTTAAATTTGTCCATCAACAACGTTCTTCGTGTTCTTCGCATGTTCTTCGTGTTCTTCGTTCGTTCTTCATTTTAATCGATATTTTGGATTATGATTTCACTTTTTATTGGAATTTGATGTTATAGATCCTCATTCCTTACTTATTTCGCCTACTTATTTTTATAGTCCACTCGGATCGTTCTAATTCATTACGAATCTTATACTTCCTTAAGAAATTTATAAACTAAACTTTTAATTCTTATTTCTTCATTTATCATGAATTCAATCATATGAAATCATCCCTAACATCATATACTTCTTATTCTCATTAGTTTATGTTTTAAACATATAAGACTTAAATAGAATTTAAATTCGACTAGGTTTTAAGTTACCTCTCTTCTTTATTTTTCTTTCGCTAGACAAAGCTGGCGATTTGCAAGCTTTTCTATTTCACGATTACTTTCGATCCGCTCATTCATGCTCATGCTCTTCCTTCTCCCCTTCATCCGAACCCTCTCTCTCTAGTTTGTAGGATTTTCAAAATCTCATTTAAATGAATTAAGCTTACTATTTATAGAAAACCAAGGCTAGGGGTATTTTAGTCATTTTGCCACCCAACCTCCTTACTATTGACACCTCCTTACTATTCATGACTTAGGTGTTAAGTTAACTTAGCCCTTAAGTCTACTTAGCCTTTAAGTTTTCGTGGTTCCGTCTTTTGGGTTTTCGTCTAAAACGCTTTTAAAATCATGATTCTCAAAATCCAAATATTTTTGGATATTTCATCTTTCCTTTACTGATTAAATTTTACGTATTGTTCGGATATCAGAAAAACTAAAAAACACTTTCTGGCGTTAAGCATTTTCCTTCACGTGTTACCCCGACGTAGCTAAACGAATGAAAAGTATATAACAGTGCTTTTCGTCTTTTTTATTTTGTCCTATTTCTGCATGTTTTTCGAGAAAAACTTTTATCGGCTTACTTAACTTTTCATGATATTTTATCGTCAAATCTTTCGACGGAATGTCATTTCGACATACCGAACTTTCAGAATGGCTTAGGTTATTCAAACCCTAACCCTTTGGTTTCGTCAGGTAAATAGTGCCTATTTCGTCTTTTTTCCTGAAAATATTTTTGTTCCCGGAAAATTTTCATTTTCATCTTGAAAATTCTTTCTCGTTCAGTCTAGCTCGTAGATAGAATCCTCCCGACTTATAATCATCCTAGGTTCTAGAATGATTAATAAACACATAGCATATAATATTATTAATAAAATTCATTTTATTAATAACTAATTCTTTAAACTTAAATTCTGAAAAATCCGAATTTTCGGGTCGTTACATTAACATACAAACTAGCCACTAAATTTGGTACTTTCATAAGCCAAATACAAAATATATACACTGTAATATGCATACAATTTCTTATCTACATACAAACTCTAATTATCATTAACATAGATAATCACCATAATCAGTTGTATAGCAACAATTTGGAAGAAATAGAATTCACAGACCATATAAATTTGTACAGTAAACTCATATATGTATGTATATATATATATATATATATATATATATATATATATATAATACTAAGGTTTAGATAAAATACCTTCAAATGGTCGAACAATCCTCGCTAAACTCCATTAAAATTGCTGGAAATTGCTTAAGTTCTCTCTCAATTCTCTCAACTCTCTCTGTATTTCTCTTAGGCTTAGCAACTAGAATGAGTAAAAAAACAAACAAACTGATCGCTATAATACTTAAAACTCAACTGATAACCATAATCACACTAATTGGAATATCAGTTACAACCTAACGTATATGTTATAATTATATTTTATTTATTATTTTAATTTATTTTATTTATAATTCAAAATTCAAAAAATAATAATCCAAAAGCCATAAGGCTTTGTTCGGCAAAACCCTTTAAATATTAAAGACTTAATATATTTAAGCCTTGTTTGGCAAAAACTAATTTAAACTCCTTTAATTTATTTTAATAAACAATTTTAGTTCATCATTTATAATCACATATTATTTATTTGGATTTCCATATCCAACATTAATCAAATAAATTAATTATACACACTATATTTTAAATAAATTTTCCACTTTAACAAATATCATAAAATTATAATTTCATTATAATTTTATTTAATAATTTAACATACCATTTTAAATTATTAATCAACAATATAACACCTCATGTCATATTACAACTCTCTAAATTATAAATTAATTTAATTTAGAATATTATCTAATAAATTTAGATTCATAAATATTTACTAACACCCACTACATCAATAAAATATTTATTCAATAATTTCAACAATAACCTCATCAAATAAATATTTATATAATCCAATAAATATTTAAAATTACAATTTGAAATTCCGGATTGTTACATCCTTCCCTCCTTACAAGGATTCTGTCCCCAGAATCACAACTTAAACAATCAAATCGTCACATTCTTCCCTACTTACAAAGATTCTGTCCCCAGAATCGAAGACACAGAGCAAACAAATAACTCAGGGTAATTCTTCATCATTTCTGCTTCGAGTTCCTACGTAGCCTCTTCGACATTATGGTTCCTCCATATCACCTTCACAGAAGATATCACTTTATTCCTGAGCACTTGTTCTTTCCTGTCGACTATCTGGATAGGAATCTCTTCATATGACAAATCTTTACTGAACTGAAATGGTTCAAACTCGATCACATGTTTGTAATCGGGTTTATACGGTCGCAACACCGACACATGAAAAACATTATGCACATGTTCTAATCCTGGAGGTAAAGCTACTTCATAAGCCACCTCTCCCACTCTTCGTAGAATCTCAAAAGGTCTAATATACCTTGGGCTTAGCTTTCCTTTCTTACCAAAATGATTTTTCCCCTTCCAAGGTGAAACTTTCAGGAACACGAAATTTCCTGCTTCAAATTCACGATTCTGCCTGTGTTGATTAGTATACTTCTTCTGTCGATCTTGAGCAGCAACTAGTCTTGCTTTGATGAGTTTGATAATTTCAGTGGTCTGCTGTACCAGTTCTGGTGCTAGTAGTTGACGTTCACCAACTTCCTCCCAGCATAGTGGAGTTCTGCATTTTCTGCCGTATAATGCCTCGTATGGCGGCATACCAATGCTTGCATGGTAACTGTTGTTGTATGAAAATTCCACCAACGGTAGATGATCATCCTAGTTTCCTTTGAAATCCATTATGCACACTCTAAGCATACCTTCTAGCGTCTAGATTATTCGTTCGCTTTGACCATCGGTTTGCGGATGATATGATGTACTCATCTTCAGTTGCGTTCCCATGCATTCTTGTAGTCTCTTCCAGAAATTTGATGTGAACCTTGGATCTCTGTCTGATACAATTGACACTGGAACTCCATGTCTTGAGACGATCTCCTTGACGTATAGTTTTGCCAGCTGATCAAGATTAAATCTAATCCTTATTGGCAAAAAGTGGGCTGATTTCGTCAGTCTGTCCACTATCACCCATATCGCATCGTATCCTTTCTGAGTTGTTGGAAGACCTACCACAAAATCTATTGTGATATGTTCCCACTTCCATTCTGGTATCTCCAATGGTTGAAGTAATCCGCTTGGTCGTTGATGCTTTGCCTTCACTCTCTGACATGTTAAGCACTTTGCAACGCATTCTGCAACATCTCTTTTCATATTTGGCCACCAAAAATGTCGCCGCAAATCTTGATACATCTTTGTACTTCCCGGATGAATCGAATATCTTGAGCTATGAGCTTCTGTCAAGATTTCTTCTTTAATATCCTGTACTGCTGGAACCCAAATTCGTCCCTCAAATCTTAGCATTCCCTCAGTATCAAGTTTATACTTCACCTCTTTACCCTCGACCACACTTTCCTTTATTTTTTGGCATTCTTCATCCTGTAGTTGTGCGTTCTTCACTTTTTCCAACAAAATTGGACTAGCTTCCATCTGGTACAATTTTTCATCGGATTCTTTTGGAAATTTGATTTCTAACTCCAGCCTTGCCATTGCTGAAATGAGCTCCTCCTTATCGGTTAACAACATCAATTTTTCTCTGCATTTCCTACTCAAGGCATCTTCAACCACGTTTACTTTGCCTGGATGATAAAAGATCTCACAATCATAATCTTTTATCAATTCCATCCATCTCCTTTGACGCATGTTCAGGTCCTTCTGAGTGAAAATATACTTTAGACTCTTATGGTCTGTGTATATCTCGCACTTTTCTCCATAAAGATAGTGTCTCCATATTTTCAAAGCAAACATAACCACCACCAACTCTAAGTCATGAGTTGGATACCCTTTTTCATAGTCTTTCAACTGGCTTGATGCATACGCGATGACTTTGACGTTCTGTATAAGGACAAATCCTAAACCCTTGTGTGAAGCATCACTATACACCACAAAGTTTCCTGTATTATCTGGTAACGACAACACATGTGCCACATTGAGCCTCTTCTTTATTTTCTTAAAACTTTCTTCACACTTCTCCGTCCAAACAAATTTTACAACTTTCCTTGTCAAATTTGTCAACGGAGTGGTAATCTTGGAGAAATCCTGGATAAATCGTCTGTATTAACCTGTCAATCCCAAGAAACTTCTCACTTATGATGGAGTTCTTGGTGGTTCCCAATTTATCACAGCTTCGACTTTTGATGGATCCACTGAAATTTCATCCTTGTCAATTACATGCCCAAGAAATTATACACGTTCCAGCCAAAATTTACATTTAGAGAATTTCGCGTACAACTTTTCTTTTCTTAACGTCTCCAGTGTCAAACATAAGTGTTCCACGTGTTCTTATTGAGATTTAGAGTACACCAGAATATCATTAATGAATATCACCACAAACTTATCTAAAAATGGTTTAAACACCCTGTTCATCAAATCCATGAACGCTGTAGGGGCGTTTGTCAAACCAAAAGACATCACCAAAAATTTGTAATGTCCATACCGAGTTTGAAAAGCCGTCTTCGATTCATCCTCCTTTCTTACTTTCAGTTGGTGATACCCACTTCTCAAATCTATTTTCGAGAAATATCTAGCACCCTTCAATTGATCAAACAAGTCATCTATTCTTGGCAACATATATTTGTTTTTAATAGTGACTTTGTTTAATTCTCTATAATCAATGCAAAGATGCATTAACCCATCATTCTTCTTCACGAATAACACCGACGCTCCCCACGGTGATACGCTCGGCTGAATGTACTTCTTATCTAGAAGTTCTTGCAATTGTACCATCAGTTCCTTCATCTCGACCGGAGCCATTCTATATGGGGCCTTCGATATTGGAGTGGTTCCTGGCGCTAAGTGTAACGACCCAGAAATTTGGATCGTCCAGAATTTAAGTTTAAAGAATTAGTTATTAATAAAATGAATTTTTTTATTATTAATAATATTATGTGCTATGTGTTTATTAATCGTTCTAGAACCTAGGATGATTATAAGTCAGGAGGATTCTGGCTACGATCTAGACTGAACGAGTAATAATTTTCAAGACAAAAATGAAAATTTTTTGGGAACAAAAATATTTCTGGAGAAAAATACGAAATAGGCACTATTCACCCGACGAAACCTAAGGGTTAGGGTTTGACGAAACCTAAGCCTTTCCGAGAGTTCGGTATGTCGAAATGACATTCCGTCGAAAGATTTGACGATAAAATATCGTGAAAAGTTAAGTAAGCCGATAAAAGTTTTTCTTGAAAAACGAGCAGAAATCAGACAAAATAAAAACGACAAAAAGTATTGCTGTGTACTTTTCACTCGTTTAACTACGTTAGGGTAAAACGTGAAGGAAAACGCTTAACGCCAAAAAAAAAAAAAATGTTTTTCGCTTTTTGTAAATTCAAGAATATTAAAAGTTAATCGGTAATGGAAAAACGAAATATCCAAAAATATTTGGATTCCGAGAATCGTAGTTTTTAAAACTGTCAGACGAAACCCGAAAGACGGAACCGCGAAACTTACAGGCTATGTTTCGTGAATAGTAAGGAGGTTAACTAAGGAGGTGGAAATAGTAAACTTAAGTGTTAAGTAAACTTAAGAGTTAAGCAAACTTAAAGGCTAAGTAGACTTAAGTGTTAAGTAAACTTAAGGAGTAAGTTAACTTAGTCCTTAAGTAATGAATAGTAAGGAGGTTAAGGGGGTGAAATGACTAAAATACCCTTAGCTTGGATTTTCTATAAATAGGAAGCTAGCTTTCATTTAAATGAGATTTTGAAAATCCTATATCTTGAGAGAGAGAGAGAGAGAGTTTGGATGGGAGGATGAGAATGAGAAGGAAGAAGAAAAGTTTGCTCGTGAGCAACCTTTGTCTGACGGAAGAGATTAAATAAGAAGTAGATGATGTTAGGGATGATTTCATATGGTTGAAATCGTAAGAAAATGAAGAAATAAGAATTAAAAGTTTAGTTTATAAATTTCTTAAGGAAGTATTAAATGTGATTTTAAGGTATTAAAAATACTTTGATATACTATAAATATATTATAATATTATGTTATGATTTTCATTAATATTTAATATTAAATAAATATTAATGATAAATGAATTATGTGGTATTTAATTCATTTAAATACGATATTAATGATTAAAAAATTATGATAAATGGTAATAATTACTTGAAAATTATTACGAGCTTATGAAAAATATTTTTATTGATAATAAATTATTTAAAATATCTATGAACCAGTTTAGACCGAGTCTTAGCAATATTAGGCTCGAGAATTGTCCGACTAGACCGTCGGAGTGTTAGAATTTTGTCGGATTCAACTCAGACTTAAATAGTCTGACTTGATGCTAAGTTTTATATGCTGAATAGACTGATAGGGTTATGTGTTATGTGTTTAGGTTATTCTATTTATATATATAATAATAATAATATTATATTGTGATGATATTATTCTAATTTGTATATCGATATTATTTATTTATTAGGTCTTCAGACAAAGCTTAATAAATTGTGTAACAGTAATCGACCGAACATGCAAGTTTTCTTTAACTCCACCTTGAGTTATTTTTTTGAAATATGCTTGTGGTTAATCATTTCTGATTTCCATATCTAAGAATTGTTATATTGTACTCTGTACATATTGCATGTATTAAACAGGTATGAAAGGCTGATCACCTTCATTACCATTCGGTCCAGATATATTTATTCATGTTCAATACTTGTTCAGTCAAAATTTTGTTCGTGCTAATTCATAACTATATTGTTAAATTATAGCCAGCTTATTATTCAAACTCTTTCAATCATGATATATCATCAAATAAAGTTATACTTGCTAGGAAAACTTATGCTCACCCTTGTTATATTATGATAAACAATGCAGATTAAAGCGAATACGTCGGATACAAGGAAAGGTTAAAAATAGTTCAAACTTTAAGTTAATGTGTGAAGCTAGATTTGTAATAGTATTGTATGATAATAATGTTATTTGTTAGACAAGTTATGAATTATGAATAAGTTAAGGTTACTCGACCTTGGGGAATAGTGTGTAAAGTTTATTGTATAAATAATTTATGTTTATATCTTCCGCAATAGTTATAGAATGATTGTACCAGATCTGTGGTGATTTAGGACCCGAATTTGGCGCTGTCACACTTAACATATACAACTATCCCTTTTTAATTAAATATTAGGATTAAGAACACAACTTTACAAAAAAAGTTACAATTCTCCATTCACACATAGCTATTCCCAGTTCGTCAAACTTACCACACCGATGAGTTCAGGAACTTACCATAATTATATGAGTGTATGAACTTATCCTAGTTAGACCTTTGGTGTCCATTCGCTGAGGGGTTCGAAAATACTTCATATAATTATGAGTCATGGATTTATCATAAGTGTGAGTTTTAAGAACTCACAAATTAATCTTAATCTTATATTCATATAGAAAACAAGGATTTCATTCATACAAATATATATATTTACATATGTTCACTCATCGTTCTCGATATTACAACTTTTAATATCATAATCTTCTACCAAAAGATATTATCACTTATATCTAAGTTGTCTACCGACCACTCCCTTCACCAGTCTTCTTCTTGCTGGGAAACTTGTTGAATTCGTGCCTCGTTTGCCCATATAAAAAACACTTCCTCATATTCGACTTAGGACAATGTAGGGAAATATGTCCTTCCTACTTACAGTTGAAACACATGTTTTTCCATATCATGCATTCTCCCATGTGAGTTTTGTCACACTTGTTATAGACTTGCTTCTTCTTCAGGTTTAAATTTTTAGAATTATCGCTGTTGTTGTCCCTCTTTTTCTTGTTCTTTCCTTTCTGCTTGGTTGTTCCCTCCGACGATCCACCACCTTCTGTCTTTATCTTTTCCACCTGCACCTTCAGCTTGTTCCGTTCTTCAGTCATTTTGCGTAACGCTCGCTCCGTCTTCCATAACTCCTCCAAGAGAAATACTTTACTCCAGAGTTCTTGGACTTCTACAGATTCTTAATCTTTCTCCCCAACTTTAGTCTTATTCCCTTTCTCTACCTTAGCTTCTTTAGACTCTGCCTCCTTATTACTACTCAGATACATCTCGAGATAATCGTCATGATCACTCCCCAGATTCACCATAGGTTCATCTTTCCCCACTTCTTCCACTGACTCACTTTGTGTTGGCACCTCGGCTACTGGCACTAGTGCGACAGCAGCTGGAATCTCCTTACTCATTTCATCTTCTCCCGACATCCTACAATCGGTTTAAACAACTTGATTAGTACTTCACCAGTACGAAACTCTCACACTATGTGACCACATATCTCCCTATTGATGCACTTTGGCAATCCCTCACTTTGTACTCTAAATGAGTATTCTCTATCTCTTTTATGGTTATAATCCTAGGGTTTTCCCCACCCCACTTAAGGTTTATAACCTACAGCTTTGTTACCAACCTGTGACACCCCCAAATCCGGGTTACCTGACCCCCGAGTTTGGTGCTCACGATCCACAATATAATAAGAATCTAACTACCCATTCATTGATGAATAGAATATTACACCACATTAACTTATAAAGTTAATACATTAGTCCCAGGTTCTCTAACCTTAACATTACAAACATATATACCCTTTAAATATACAAAAAGGGTTTACAAACATAACATAATTATAATATTTATAATAACTACGCTATCACAATGCCTTTGCCTATGTCCTTCACAGCACCTCCTGCCACTTCTTCCATAGCTGAAAAGTTTTATTTAGCAAGGGTGAGCAATAAATTTACCCCGCAAGTTAAGACATACAATGAATGTATAAGAATCAGAACAACAAACTATCTATTTTAATAGAATGAAACCAAAGTTCGGGGAACTTTGAAATAGCTGAAAAAAGTTTTAATAACTAACAAGTCTTTTCGCATTCTATGCAACACAATAGTTCAATAATGAAAGAGTACAACGCTTTCAAAGTTTCTACGATATTCTAATGAATAATCAAGAATCAATTCTACACAATAACAAAGTGAAATATTTTCTAGATTTATGATGAGTGATCCATTGGATCATGAACTTCTCTTCTCGGGTATCTATCAAAGTTTTACTTTGATATATACGCAGGTGTATCAGATAACCATAAAGATTAAATCATACCCCTCTGCAAGTACTTAGAGCCGACCAACTTCTTGTACCCTATATTATGCATAATACTTACACGCGCGCAAAGGCCGAATATACGACCAATAAAATGTTCCCTTTTTAAAAAAGGTTGTTCTTCTCAGTCTCAGAATCAAAATTTGAGTTAAAACGAAATACTATGATTTCAATATCTAATCACTTTCTTGATCTAGCCGAAATAATTGGCATCGATCTGTCAATATTAATTGAATTCTTTTTTCGAACCTATCAAATTCTAACAATTATTCGTCCAGCCAGAATAATTCGCGAAGACATTTCTCAACACAATTCTACAATAGACAGAAATTATCTATACTATTTACAATCATTACTAGCTTCTACGGATGTGAATATCCAACAATAATTATTCTCTGAATATGTTTTCAGAATCATTGATTCAATTTGAATTAATAAATATGCACTAACTGCGAATAAATCAATAATAAATTCTTGAACTTGGTCTAATCAACAATTATTAACCACCATAATAATTAAACAATATTAACTCAAGGTTGAGTTAAGGAAACTTACCTTCCGTGTTGATTACTGCTACATAATATACTTATCTGCGTTCGTATGACCTAAAATCAACAATATCGTCTCACAATTAGCACAATAATTCACAACACGTATCACTGTAATTTACAGTCAATACTTCTCCTAGACACATAGCCACATTAGTCCTATCAGTGTTTATAACTTATATAAACACTCATCAAGTCTAACAAGTTCGGTTTGATTGGACTTCGGTCTATTCTCGGTGTACTGGTCACCCTATCCGACAAATTATATATTTATTGTCAATTAAATTTGGTCTCTAAGCTTCAATATTATATTAGATAAGTCATATATCATTTATAATATTTTTCGGAAGCTTTTAATAATTTATAAACAATTATTATAATTTATAATAATTTTGTAAACACTAAAATCATTTTTAATGATTTAATTACCAAATAATCTTATCATCATTAATATTTAATAATATAAAAATATTAATGTTATACTTGTCAAAATATTAAAGTTATTATTATAACTTAAAATATTTTTAAATCATCAATATTCTACTTAAATGATTTTTAAATGAATTAAAATTATTTTTAAACCATCACCATTAATATTTAAATATTAATGAAATTATCATCAAAATATTAAAAGTTATTAATTATAGCTTAAAATATTTTTAAATCATTTTAAATGATTTTTAAATCAATAAAATCATTTTTAATTCATTTATTTAATATAATAATTAAATAAATCTAATATCATTATTATTAATTTATTAATAAAATTCTCCAAAAATATTAAAAATTATATTTTATAATTCAAAATATTTGTTTAACACTTTAGTCTCATTTAAAATGATTTTTATAATATTAAAATCATTTTTAACTCATTTATTTAATATAATAATTAAATAAATCTAATATCATTAATATTAATTTATTAATGAAAATTCTCTAAAAATATTAAAAGTAACATTTTATAACTCAAAATATTTTTAAATACTTTATTCTTATTTAAAATGATTTTTATAATATTAAAATCATTTTCTCTAATTTATTTAAATAAATTAAATACCATTAATATTCCAATAATTATAATTATTAATGAAAAATATTCCAAATTCTAAAAAATTATTTTTCATAATTTAAAATAATTTTTAAAACCATTTTTAGTAATTTTTATAATTTATTTCTATTTTTAATTAATTTCTGGAAAATCAAAAATTAGAAATTAATCAAACCATCGCTGTAGGCCTTTAGCGACGCTTTCTGTCATTGTAGATGTTCTTGAGCTCAAGAACACTGACAACTGGCTAATTAAGGGGTCACCTTTGACCATGATTAATTCTTAATCCATACATGTTCTGGGCAATGTTAAGCATTGATCATGTAGTGTTTATGGAACACTACACGAATCAATCATCATCTCGATCATACAACAAACCAACAAGAAGATCTGGACTTGCAAACCTACTATCAGAGCGTTTCTGGGTTTTCCCAGAAACCCAGCAGTTCGTGGTGCCTCTTTGTAGTTCAATTTAATCTTTGTTCTGTTCAATATTTTGGTGGATTTATGGTTCATACTAGTAGTGTACATGATAAGGAACAACGACATATCAAGATCTCAATCCAACAACAACAGATCCATAGGTTATGACACGGTCAAACCTTGTCAGAAAAATTGCTCAAACTGCTTTTGGTTTTTTAGAAACGTAAAAAATCATTCTTGAGTGGTCTACTTTGACCACATTGCCACGATCGATTCGTTGTTTATCTACACGATCTAAAGCCATGGAATCAAAGAACATATAACAGGCTACAACATAGATATCATAACATCAATATATCACATAATACTTTACAAATCTGGTCATTACAAAACATTGTCAGACTCAGTTTTTAAATTTCTGGGTTGCCCAAATTTTGACTGGTCATGCCCGGTCAAAGGGTTTTGATCAAGAATAAAATGAAATCTAGACATGTGATGACTGTTTTTACACTTCCAGATCACAGACCACATAACAAACTACCGATCCAAAACTTAAAACAACACAAAACACTAACAGACAAAGATTTACAACCCCTGACATTACGTTGTCAGACTACTTTTTTAAGTTCAAGAACAGTTTTTTGAAAAACACCAATTTAAAGCCATTTGATGCTATGGATCCATAATGGATCATCATAGATCAACTAAAAATATCTTTTAACACTAATATAAACACAAAAACATGAACTTTTTCTTGCTATATAAGATCAAAATAAAAGTTAGGGTTATACCTTCTAGCTTTAAATCTTAGAACTTAGCTCTCCAAATCTGATCTAGGTGTTTAAGAGAGATGTTTTGTGACTGAACTACTTGAGAAATTAGGAGGTATTGGTGAGAGAGAGAGAGAGTTGGTGATAGCTTGAGGGCAAATGACTAATATTTGTGACTTTCTCTCTCTCAAATCTATATATATTACTTAGATTCATTGTATGTTGCTGATCTAGCTATCAATAAGAGGCTGATATGCTGAGATTTGAGTCACAATGTCAACAATAGTTGGTGAACAACTACAATTTTAGCATGATTCACAACTTATTAAAGAAATCCAGAAAGGGCATTTTGGTCATTCTCCTTGTAATTTTAATGGCATTATGGTCAATATTTGTCCAAACCCTTAGGGTTTAATCTTAAGGTTCTAACCCTTAGGTTTTACAAATTAAATTTCTAATATTTCCAATTAGGGTTTTAATAAGAAAAATTAAAATTTCTAAATTACAATTAGGGTTTTCTAATTATATTAGATTTTCCTAATCATATTAACGTTTAATAAACACAGTAGGCTTGCCAATTATGATTAGGGTTTCCTAATTAGGGTTTAAGATTCCCTGTTTTAAAATTAGGATTTCTCGGCATACGAATAGGGTTTCTAACTGCGCGTTAGGGTTTTTAATCCCGAGATTAGGGTTTCTAACCTCTTAATAGGGTTTATTAATTTTAAACCTTATCTGATCTATCATTGATCAAAAATTCTATATAGTACAAACACATACATATCAATATAATTATTTTAATTATATTTTATATCGAATCCCTATCCAGAATTAGTGTTAGGGTTTCTAAAGTTGTTAAGCACAACTCTACTTTTATTTTTCAGTCAATACATAAATTGACCATTTCTCGATACTCGTATCACAGATACACGACACAATATTAACAGTCAATATCAATATTAAATAAAAAAAAATTTATTCAAAAAATTTGGATTATTCGAAATCCTGGGTTATCACAGGAGCTGATTGCATGTATTTGAAACAAGCATTTCCGGAGTTATCGCCGGAACTGCAACAACATTCCATGGGGTTATCTCCAAGGATAGAACTCGGGGTTATCTCTGAGGTTGGAATTGATACTCCCGGTGTGTGTTCCAGGGTTGAGACTGAACTTCCGGTAGTATCCGAAATGGATGTGAGCTATCTTCCAAGGTTATCTCCAAAAGACGAATCTGCCTTCCTGCAATGTTAGTAATAGGTGTGTAGAAAAAATTTCGAGTGTCTACAATAACTAATTCTCTTCACCACCTTTAATAGTTTAACCAACTATTAAATCTTATATATATTTAATTTCTTCACACCAAAATACATAATTCAAAATATATACATCTCATAATAATTATTTTAATTATTAAATTCTTATTTTAATATCTTATGAAAATTCGGGTTGTCACATCCTTCCCCCTTTATAAGGATTCCATCCCCGGAATCAACGAAACATCCCTTACTCGATTTTCACCAAATCTCATTTCAAAATTTATCATTGAACCACTCAACATGTGACGCCCCAAAATAGGTCAACACAACCTATTCTGAGTCGCCAAATACATGATACATAATTCAAATACAACTTCACTTATACAACTTTCGTGCAAAATACGAAAAGACAGAAGCTGTGAGTTTTAATACAAATATTGTCTCGTAGATCATATCCAAACGCAAATAAAGTCCTCATTACAATTATTGTCACACTATTTTACAAAATAGTGAGGACTACTATAAGAACCATCTTTGACCATTACTACACTCCCCGACTAGTCCCAGCTACATTCTCGCCTCCTGAGAAGAACAATGGAACCAAAAGGAAAAGGATGAGCTCAATTAGCCCGATAAAGAATATTATGACTAAGATAATGTAGAAAAAATTATTCTTAGTCCTCAACAGGGAAAATTTAATAGAATACAATAGACAAAATGATTTAGATCAACAACTGCAGTGAAAATAACAATCCATTAGAAGAGTCAAGTAGTGCATGATGTCTACTATCTTCTATGATTTAAAAGTCCATCATCAATATTTTATCTTTGTAACACCAATTAATAAATATTTCAAATCAACAAATTATCTATGCACTACAGGCCAAGGATATTCATTTGTATCACCAGTGGTCATGATCATGCCAAATAACTGTCCATCTATGCACTACGGGCCAAAGAGGACTTTCACCACATCATTTGTCTGTAACATTACAGGTCATGATTTTACCAATACATAATTCCTGGTTATAATTATACCAATGAACAGTTCATCTATGCACTACGGGCCAAAGATGACTTTCACCACAATATAAGCATGAGGATGATGACAATGATATAAAGAATTAATCAAGTGAGATCAAGGATAAATATTAGAAATTTATAATTTAATTTATCCATAGTTCAAGAATGTCCAAATTGTCAACATGATATTTAATTGTGGAGTAAAATTTAAGAATGATGTTCATGTATCAAAAATAATTTGGCAGAAAAGAAACCAATTTTATCGTGAATAGTACCCCATGAATAGTACTCTGAATGAATAGTACCCCGAGTGAATAGTATTGCGAATGAACAGTACTCCGTGAATAGTACCCCGAATGAAAATATTAAAATTTCAATAAGAGAGTTCAGACCAATAATCCAATAAAATGATATTAGATGAAGCGCAAACCTCAAGGAATTTCTAATTATTTCAGGAATTATAGAAGCAATACTTACCATAATAAGTTTAGATTTAGGAATATGAAATGAAATAATATACAAAACTGTAAATGAATTTTCACCCGTCATGCGGTAATCCGCGTAGACAGATCATTTCCACAATTTAATAAAGAATGAATACGAAGGGTTATTCACTATGCATACGATAATTTGCGTAGAGAAGCTATTCCCACAGATTAATGAATGAATACAATGGCTTATTCACCAGGCATGCAGTAATCCACGTAGACAGATTATTCGCACAGATTAATAAGGAATTGAATGACAACCCTTATGAGTATGAAGAAAATAACATCCTTTACGAATACGAAAGAAATAATACCCCTTACCTTAGTAGGAGATTGGATACTGCAATAGTGTATTAGCAGAATAGTCTTCTTCTTTCTCTCTTATTCTCTCTCTATAGTTTTCTCTTGTGAGTCTTAGTGAATTGGTGAGAATGAAAGAAGAAATAAGCTTCTATTTATAGAAGATTTCTAGCTTAGCCCTTACAATGTGAAGAGAGAAGTGGCTTGACGACTTGTACCCGCATACAATTTTCTACTCAACGCGTCAGCTACCACAATCACTTTTTTAGGATGGTATTGAATGGTATGGTCGTAATCTTTCAACAGCTCGAGCCAACGTCTTTGACGCATGTTAAGTTCCTTTTGGGTGATGAAATATTTGAGGCTTTTGGATTATATTAGGATGTCATTAATATAGACAACCACAAAATGATCCAAATATTCCTTGAATACTCGGTTCATACAATCTATGAAGGCAACATGGGCATTGGTCAAATCGAGAGACATGAATAGGAATTTGTAATGCCTGTATCGAGTTTTAAAAGCAGTCTTTGGAATGTCATCAGTTTTAATCTTTAACTTATGATATCTGGAAAGAAGATCGATCTTTGAGAAGAATTTGGCACCTTGTAACTGGTCAAATAGGTCATTAATGCAAGGTAACGGGTACCTATTTTTTGATGGTGACATGGTTTAACTCCCAATAGTCAATGCAAAGTCGTATACTCCCATCTTTCTTCTTTACGAATAAAATAGGAGCACCTCAAGGCGATGTACTAGGACGAATGAAACCAATGTCTAACAGTTCCTGTAGTTGAGTTTTTAACTCCTAAATTTCA
This sequence comes from Panax ginseng, assembly GCA_020205605.1. NCBI lineage: Eukaryota > Viridiplantae > Streptophyta > Magnoliopsida > Apiales > Araliaceae > Panax > Panax ginseng. The sequence goes on along the minus strand of CM035132.1, from coordinate 144,580,853 downwards.
ATAGGAGCCATTCGATATGGGGTTTTGGAAATGGGTTTTGTCTCGGGTTCAAGGTCAATACAAAATTTGATTTCATGCTCTGGGGGTAGGCCATGAAGTTCTTCGGGAAATACATCAGGAAATTCACTAACAACAGAAATATCATTCTAATATGATGTATTTTTTTTGTTTAAATCCATGACATGGGTTAAGAAAGCTTGACATTTGTTTTTCAATAAACGAATAGCTTTATGGCTTGATATGACAGTGATTGACTTTAGTGGTTTGGTTGCTTGGCATAACAGGTTGGTTAGGAAGATGAAAGCTAACAACCTTACGAAAATAATCAATTTTAGCATGATGATTAATTAACCAATCAATCCCTAAAATCACATCAAATGCAAGTATTTTCAAAGAGATGAGATCAATAGATAATGTGAGGGTGCCAATATTAATCAAACAAGATTTATAAATAGTGGATGTAACGAAGGCTTCTCCCAATGGAGTTTCAACCGATAAGTCAAAGTCTATCTTCTCAGGAGTTAAGTTCAAACGTTGAGCATTATTAAGTGAAATAAAAGAATGGGTAGAATCGGTATCGAATAAGGTATAGACTTCGCAAGAGTTTATAATTAGCTTACCCGTGATAACTTTGTTCGAGTTTCTTGCTTTTTGGAAACTCACAAAAAAAGTTTTCCCTTGAACTACCGACTTTGACTTGTCTGGGACAGCCTTTGGTGTTACCATCTCAGCTGGACTTAATTTCGCTATAGGGAACATTCCACCCTTAACTACTTCATCGTACTCCTGATCTATGATCTGAACCATTAATATTCGATCCATATCAAATTGGGGTTGATCGCTTTGTATAGGATAATTCCAAACTTGATGTTAGGTTCTCCCAATTGCTATCCAAAAACCGAGATCCATATAATCTATTTTGGACTTTTTGGATCGTATGTCTCTTTCTACAATATCAACGCGTCATGATGCTTTTACCCATGCATCCTCTATTATCACTTGTTTAGTTGTTTCTTCTTTCAGCTGATATTTGACATTTGCATTCTCAGATTCCAGCTCTATTATCCTATACTCTGTCAAAGAGAGCTTCTATTCAAGCTTCGCATATCAGGTAGAAAAATCTTGAATTGTTGTATCCCTTTGCTCCACGACCGCCTGTCATTCTTTACCCTGCTCTTCTAACTCACGAATACGATCTTGCAGTTTTATATTTTGATCAAAAATTTCTCCTGATAAATACTCCTCAGGGTCCTCTTCTTCAACACTCTCAGCTGCTACCTCTACGACTAGCTCGGGTGTAACTATTAATTCTTCACTCACCACATGGATATATCTAATTTCTTCTTCGCATGACATCCTACAATCAAGTTCAATAACTTAATTAGTATTCCCCAAAAAAAATCTTTGTTATAATAAGATATTATACTCCAATATTTATTCTTTAAATGAATCTCCTCGATTCATCACTTAAAACTCTATATGAGTTCATCTCTTGATTTTCATATGTCATTCTTAAATACTGCCAAAAAATAAGAGTTAATTAACGAAATTGACATGCCACAAATTATCCCTATATTCTGACCGACCAACTAAATAACAAATAAGCTTAGGTAGGACACACTAGAGAAGGTTTTATTCATCTCTCCCCTCCTAGTTCTAATCCCAGATCTCGACTAGAGATCATATCCCTAAGCTCTGATACCAACTGTGACGCCCCTAAAATAGGTCCACACAACCCATTCTAAGTCGCCAAATACATGATACAAAATTCAACTACAACTTCATTTATACAACTTTTGTGCAAAATATGACAACACATAAGCTGTGAGTTTTAATATAAATATTATCTCGTAGACAATATCTAAACTCAAATAAAGTCCTCATTATAATTATTGTCACACTATTTTATAAAATAGTGAGAACTACTATAAGAACCATCTTGGACCATTACTCTACTCCCCGGCTAGTCCCAGCTACATTCTCGCCTCCTGAGAAGAACAATGGAACCAAAAGGAAAAGGGTGAGCTCAACTAGCCCAGTAAAGAATATTATGACTAAGATAATGTAGAACAAGTTATCCTTAGTCCTCAACAGGAAAAAATATGATAGAATACAATAGACAAAAAGTTTTAGATCAACAACTGCAACAGAAATAACAATCCATTAGAAGAGTCAAGTAGAGCATGATGTTTACTATCTTCTATGATTTAAAATTCCATCATCAATATTTTATCTCTGTAACACCAATAAATAAATATTTCAAATCAACAAATTATCCATGCACTACAGGCCAAGGATATTCGTTTGTATCACCAGTGTTCATGATCATGCCAAACCATTGTCCATCTATGCACTATGAGCCAAAGAGGACTTTCACCACATCATTTGTCTGTAACATTACAGGTCATGATTATACCAATACACAATTCCTGGTTATAAGCATACCAATCAACAGTTCATCTATGCACTACGAGCCAAAGATGGCTTTCACCACAATATAAGCATGAGAATGATGACAATGATATAAAGAATTAATCAATTGAAATCAAGGATAAATATTAGAAATTTATAATTTAATTTATCCATAGTTCAAGAATGTCCAAATTGTCAACATGATAACTAATTATGGAGTAAAATTCAAGAATGATGTTCATGTATCAAAAATAATTTGGACAGAAAAGAAATAAATTTTGTCGTGAATAGTACCCCAGATGAATAGTACTCCGTGCATAGTACCCCGAATGAATAGTACTCTGTGAATAATATCCCGAATGAAAATATTAAAATTTCAGTAAGAGAGTTCAGACCAATATTCCAATGAAATGATATTAGATGAAGCGCAAACCTCAAGGAATTTCTAATCATTTCTGGAACTATAGAAGTAATACTTACCATAGTAAGTTTAGATTTAGGAATATGAAATGAAATAATATACGAAAATGTAAATGGATTTTCACCCATGATGCGGTAATCCGCATAGACAGATCATTTCCATAATTTAATAAAGAATGAATACTAAGGGTTATTCACCATGCATGCGGTAATCTGCATAGACATGTTATTCCCACATAATAAAGATGGAGGTGATGGATAGGATTCACTTCGAGGAGAAGTGGGAGGAAGCCAATGATAGGGCAGATGATCTGGAGGATGAGGTGCGGTGCAAGAGGAGTAAGATGAACAAGATGGGCTATGCTTTACGCACGACCATGGAGAGATTGATCGATGGGGTAAATCACTACCCAGCTGAGCAAGGATAGACCCGACATAACATAAGTCGGGATATGGTGGTGCACATCACATAGAAGGAATATCAGAGCACCGTAGAGCGTGGGATGTTAGATTGAGTCTAGAGGGAAAAATCTCAGTAGTTGATAAGTGGGTTTTATACCTACTTATTGGATATCAATGTGCGCAAATTATGGCCCTCTCAAGTACATTTCAGTCTGTTTTAGTTGCATTTCATGTTATTTTGCATTGCATATACTTAGAACTCCTTTAGTGGAACAATTGCAGAAAATGGCTACTTTGGTGGTGTTGGATGGCATGAGGCTGATGTAGATGGCATGGCGTTGACGGATGCATGGCATGAAGGTACAATGGAGCAAGGAGACCAAGCATGGAAGGAAGGAATATAAAACAGATCACCCAAGAAGCAGAACCGTAATTCACGGTTGTAATAAGCATGACCACCACGACATATTAGGTTCGAGAGCTCGGCGCCCGTATGAGAGCCCGACCGACATCATGACTTCATCGTGAAGTCTCGCACCTGCATTGAGGAACATATCGGGGAGTCTTGTGCGGTATGTACGACGGTTAAAGCTACTAATTTGTTTTATTTTAATTTTTAATTAAAAGGGTTGGAATTTATTTTAAGCGATATATGACTTGTGTCAGACATAACTGGGAGAACTTTTGACGTATTTTCATATCGTAACTAGGGTTTACACGTGAGGGAGATTCCAACGAAGAACGAAGCCAAAACTCCATCTTTTCTAATTCTTCTTGGGAATTTCTGTCATTGTAGATTATTATTATTGCTTTACTGGATTTTTATGAGGAGTGAACATTAATTTTGGTTTACAATCTACAATTGGGTTTGATCGTTCTATCCTTCATCTTTCAATTATTTGCTTAATAATCATGTTTAGCGTTGATCCCATAATGGCTTTTGGTTCAGTCATGAACTAAACTCCATTATGGGATTCTAACGGATTTTAATATGTAGTTTGATTGCATGCTTGATTCTTTGAGGTCATTTTACATATCATATGGGAATTCTATTATGGTTGTTTTACATGTATGAATGCTTGATCACCATTCGCTTTCAGTATTTGCATGGAATTGACAATGAACATGCGAGTATGGATTGTAGTCATAATAGCATACGTATATGGGGCTGTTTTATATGGCTTGCATATTTCATGAATGAGATAGACATATACTTATTCACCGTATGAGTTAAAATAAGGGCTTGTTCTTAAAATTAGTATGATTGCAAAACATAGACATATAGGGATTTTGGTTATATTGGTGATTACATGAAGTCTATCATTTGTGGATGTTGTGTAAGTCGGTCATAGTGCATTGAAAAATGGCTATGACTCTATTAGTGCTCTTGGCTATTTTCCTGTGATATGTGAACAATTCTTGCATGATAGTGGTAATCGGAGGAAATATTAAATGAAATTAGGATCCCATTATTTCCAGACTTGGTTTATTTCGTTACATTATTATTTTTGTTTTAGAGTTATTTGCAATTAGATTAATTCACCAATTGTAGTTGTTTGTCTAAGCATATAAACATAGTAATTTAATTGGTGCATAGTAGTTTAAATTTGACAACTTTCTCTGTGGGATCGATACTTTACTTACTCTGTATTACTTGTTGATGCATGTATGCTTGCATGAGTTAGAGCTCTTTTTGTTAGAACTGAAAAAGAGGCAACAGTAGTGTAGTATTTTTATTCATGTGTTATTAATATGTTGTTGTAATCTCAGTCTTTTGTGTAAGATGTGAGATAGTAGTAGACCCCCAAACTTCTGAAAAGTGTTAGAGGGGTAGTAAGTTAGTATGTCCCCGTCTTTTGTGATATTAGGGGATACATGTTATCATTTATAGCAGTATGCTAGAAAAGAACATGTATTGTAACTATTCGGCATATTAATATAAATGATCTAATTTCAGAAACGTGTTATAAACTTGTAGTTCTTCTATTAAGAAATGTCTAAGTATTATAATTAGATAATAAAATGAAAATTTTGTGATGCAGAAAATGCCACCTAGATGTAGAATAACTATCCCAGAAGAGTCAGTTAATGATGAGAGAGGTCCAGTAGATCAAATATAGAGATTGGTAGATTTATTAGGAGAAGCTCTGAGGGGAAGAAACAAACCCGTACCACCCGTTCCCCAAGCTGTCCCAGTAACAACCTTCAAAGATTTTAAGAGTGTAGGACCCCCAGAGTTCACGGGAACCACTGATCCGATAGTTGCGAAAACCTGGATCAGGAAGATCGAGAAGGCATTCACTATAGCTCGCGTGGGTGAAGACCCGAAGGCAGTATTTTCCACATACATGATGAGGGGTGAGGCATACTATTGGTGGGAAACTAACCAGCAGAGAGTGGGGGAAGGAACGATAACATGTGAGAGGTTTACGACGCTATTTTTCGAGAATTATTTTTTGAATAGTATGAAGAGTAGGATGGAAGTGAAATTTCTAAAGTTAAAACAAGGTGATATTACGGTGGCGCAATACGTAACTAAGTTCAATGAACTAGCGCGATTTGCAGAGCACCAAGTTGTGGATGAGGAGAGGAAGGCGAGACGTTTTGAGCAAGGGTTGAAGCCGTGGTTGTATAATAAGGTATCGGTCTTCCAGATCGATTCCTTTACAACATTGTTGGAGAAGGCAATCATTGCGGAAGGTGGCAGTGAGGCCTTAAGTCTATATCATAAGGAGAAGAAGAGTAAGAATGCTGGTAGTGAGCATCGTGGAGGGAGCAGCAGCGGAGGAAGTAACTCCGGAAAGAGGAAATAGGAAAATAACAACAAAAGAAACAATAACCAAGGTGGAAATCACCAGGGAAACTTCAAGAAGAGGACCGAAGCTTGCAACAAATGTGGAAGAAGTCATCAGGGAGAATGCTGGAAGAGGAAAAACACTTGCTATAATTGCGGCCAAAAAGGGTACATATCGCCAAATTGCCCAAAGTCGAAGAAGATCAGAGGATATTTTGCTTGTGGATCAACAGAGCAGCAGATAAAGGATTTCCCGAAGAATGGAAGCGGTGGAGCTGATGGAAGCCAGGGAGGAGGAAGTAAGTTAATGATTGGTGGACCTGCGTAACCCAATCGATCGACCGCTCGAACCTTTAGCATGACCGTCCAAGACGCCGTAGCTACAAAGGACGTGGTGTCAGGTATAATCCCAATCAATAATATAAATGCTTATGTATTATTTGATTCGGGTGCCACCTGTTCGTTTGTATCTGAAGAATTTTCTAGTAAACTTAGTACACCCCGAGAATGTTTAGAAGATCCTTTGAACATAGAAGTTGCGAATAAGAAAATAATCCCTATAGAATATGTCTATCGAAATTATCGCGCAAACATTAGAGAACATGAACTTAGCGTAGACTTGATTCCTATTAAACTAGGAGAATTTGACGTAATATTGGGGATGGATTGGTTATATAACCATGCTACAGTAATTGACTATCAGAACAAATGTGTGAACCTTCAGACTCCGAGTAAGTCTAAGGTAGTGTTTTATGGTAGCTCATCACTTAAGCAATCGTGTTACGTTACGATGATGCAGGCCAAGAAATTGTTAAAGAAAGGATGTGTAGGTTATTTATCTTACATCGTGGATACTCAGAAAAAGAGAGTAGAGATTAAAGAGATACCCGTAGTGACTGAATTTCAGGATGTGTTTCCGGACGATCTGCCTAGCCTTCCGCCAGACAGAGAATTTGAATTTGTAATAGACTTATCACTGGGAACGACACCGATTTTGAAAGCTCCATATTGTATGGCGCCAGTTGAAATGAAGGAATTGATGATATAACTTCAAGAGTTATTAGATAAGGGTTACATTCGACCGAGTGTGTCTCTTTGGGGAGCACCAGTGTTATTCGTTAAGAAAAAGGATGGATCGATGAGGCTCTGTATCGATTATCGAGAATTAAACAGAGTAACGATCAAGAATAGATATCCATTACCAAGGATAAATGACTTATTTGATCAACTAAAGGGAGCGAAGTGTTTCTCGAAGATTGACCTACGGACATGATATCATCAACTGAAGGTGCGGGATGAAGATATACCTAAGACTGCGTTTAGAACCTGTTATGGACATTACGAGTTTTTGGTAATGTCATTCTGTTTAACTAATGCTCCGGCAACATTCATGGACTTGATAAATCGAGTTTTCAAGCCATACTTGGGATAAATTCGTAGTAATTTTCATCGAAGACATTTTGATCTACTCGAAGACGGAGAAAGAACACGCCGAACATCTGAGGATTGTTTTGGAGGCACTACGAAAGGAGAAGATGTATGCGAAGTTTTCTAAGTGCGAATTTTGGATGAAGAAGGATCAATTCTTAGGCCATGTGGTGGATGAGAATGGAATCTCAGTAGACCCCGAAAAGGTCGAAGCGGTAAGTAATTGAGAACAACCAAGAACTCCGACGGAGGTGAGAAGTTTCTTAGGGTTAGTTGGGTACTATCGAAGATTTATCCAGTATTTTTCTAAGATAGCGACCCTGTTAACTAATTTGATGAGGAAGACAGTGAAGTTTTTATGGACTGATAAATACAAAGAGAGTTTTCAAGAGTTGAAGAAGAGATAAGGCGAGGCGCCTGTATTATCATTACATGATGATACAGGAGGATTTGTTGTGTACAGTGATGCGTCGCATAGAGGACTTGGTTGTGTGCTTATGCAACACGGCAAAGTCATTGCGTATGCCTCACGACAGCTGAAGGATTACGAAAAATGATACCCTACTCATGACCTAGAGTTAGCGGCCATAGTTTTTGCATTAAAGATATGGAGACATTATTTGTACGGAGAGAAATGTGGGATATACACGGACCACAAAAGTCTGAAATATATCTTCACACAGAAGGAGTTGAATATACGTCAGAGAAGGTGGTTGGAATTGATCAAAGATTATGATTGTGATATTCTTTATCACCCGGGGAAGGTAAACATAGTTGCCGACGCTCTGAGCTGGAAAGGAAGGGAGAAATTGTTTCAACTGACAGCTCAGGAAGAGTTAATAAGAGTTATAGAGAAGTTTGAAATAGAGGTGAAGGGACCCGAGGGGTCTGAAGAGAAGTTATTTTTAATGGAAGCTTATTCGGCATTGCTTGATAGAGTAAAGGAAGCCCAGGAGAAAGATGGAGAATGTGAGAAAATCAGGAGAAGGATCGCGGAAAAAGAGGAAGAAAAATTTTGAATAGATAAAGACGGTATCTTAAGATTCGAAGGAAGAGTGTGGGTACCGGCAGTGGCCGAGTTAAGAGATGAGATTTTGTACGAGGCTCATAATATGACATATTCCATTCATCTGGGAGGCACAAAGATGTACCGGGACTTGAAGCAACATTTTTGGTGGCCAAATCTGAAATGAGAAATTGCGGAGTATGTTAGTAGATTTCTTACGTGTCAATGAGTCAAAGTAGATCATCAATGGCCGAGTGGTTTACTACAACCATTAGAAATACCATAGTGGAAATGGGAGCATATCACGATGGATTTCGTGGTTGGACTTCCAGTCACGCAAAAAGGTTTGGATGTCATTTGGGTTATCATGGATCGACTTACGAAGACCGCACATTTTCTACCTATCAAGATCCGCTACAGTTTAAATCAATTAGTGAGTCTGTACGTAAAGGAAATTGTTTCACGACATGGAGTGCCGGTATCGATTGTATCTGACTAAGACCCGCGTTTTACGTCAAAATTCTAGAAGATCTTGCAAGAAAGGATGGGAACACAGTTACGTTTAAGTACTGCTTATCATCCTCAGATAGATGGACAAAGTGAGTGAACAATACAAACGCTAGAGGACATGCTTAGGACTTGCGTGATGGACTTCAAGGGAAATTGGGACGACCACCTACTATTAGTCGAATTTGCGTATAATAATAGTTACCATGCAAGTATCGGCATGCCACTGTATGAAGCTCTTTACGGAAGGAAGTGCAGAACGCCATTATGTTGGGATGAAGTTGGAGAACGACGAATACTCGGACCAGAGTTAGTACAACAAACCGCGGACGTGGTTGCAGTAATAAGAGCCAGACTAGTAGCAGCTCAAGATCGCCAGAAAAAGTATGCAGATTTGCATTGGCAAGACCGAGATGTTGAATTCAACAGTTTTGCAGATTTTCATTGGCAAGACCGAGATGTTGAATTCGACAGTTTTGTATTCTTAAAAGTATCTCCGTGGAAGGGAAAGATCCGTTTCGGCAAGAAAGGAAAACTGAGTCCAAGATTCATAGGACCGTTCGAGATACTAAAGCGAGTGGGTGAAGTAGCATATAAAGTTCCACTACCACCTGAGTTGGAGCACATCCATTACGTGTTTCACATATCCGTGTTGCGTCCGTACAAGCCTAACTATAAACACGTGATTTCTTACGAACCCATTCAAGTGGTGAAGAACTTAGAAATTTCTCTCCAAATTCTTGATACGAAGGAGCAAACCTTAAGGAATAAAGTTATTTCTTCTGTAAAAGTGCTTTGGTGTAACCACGATGTCGAGGAGGCAACGTGGGAGTTAGAAGATAGGATGATGAGGGATTATCCCCATCTATTTGTGTAACCTTGTAGAAATTCCAGGACGAAATTTTTATAAGGGGGGGAGGATGTAATACCCGAGAATTTCCTCATATTATTAAATGAATATATTAATGGAAATGATATTTCTGTGAATATAAGTGTTAGTATTTTGTGAGTCAATTAAATCAATTGATTCGTATTTAATCGATGCGTATTAAGAAATGTGAAGTGACAATGAGAATTGTGAAATGCCTTGTGTGGCATATTGTGAAACAAGGAAATCCGTTAAGCAAATTAGAACGAGAATCTAGAAGATTAATAGTGTTGATCATGTGATTTGATATGTGTAATCAATACTCTCGTAGACTTGTAGTAACACTTTTGTGGACAATAATTCATGTCGTATAAAGCGAGTTTATCGATGAAAATTGACACGAGCTGAAACTAAACCAGTCTTGGCATTGTCGAGAACGCGGTCAGTGCTTGCCATCCCAATAAAGATAAATTTGTGCAAACAAGGCCAATGGTCGATTGGGAGAAAAATTAATTCTTCTACTTTGGAAAATTAAATGAAACAATTATGTGATCTGTGTGACATTAATAAACTATGAAATAAAATTCGCAAATAACCAATATTAATTGTTAATTGTTATATTAATTAATTGATAATAGTTGTTGTAGAAAATTGATTACTTGGTAATTAATTAATAATATGTGATTTTTATTGTTTGCAATATAACTATAAAAGTATAATAAGAATTATATAGATAAGTAATGGTTATGCAAATCCATAAATACATTAATCAACGATGATTGGATTAATTAATATTGATGTTAATTAATCAAGGAAGTGAATAAATTATTTATAAGTAAGTTAATAATATAATAATATTATATTGACATTTATATGCATATGGGCAATAATACAACTATACTATATAGTGTAGTGTAACATTTGTGTGACTATATATTAAGTTTTATGAAACTATAATATATTAAGTGCTAATTAATCAAGGGAATGAATAAATTTATTTATTTAACATAAACAAATAAGTTATTAATATAATAAGGTTATTATATGGTTATATGAGTGGTAGAGATAATTATGGAACTACCCGGACAATAATATCTGACTGCATTATTTTATTACGTATATTTAATGTACATGGACTATATGATGTGAGTGTATAATTAATCCCTAAATTCCTAATATGGTAACAATTGTACATTAAGATTTTGTTGTGAGAATTAAGTAAACCAAACCAAGCCTAGATAACAAGATTGCTGAGAGTTTTATTTTTGTCCCAAAATGAGTGGCACAAGTACATTAATAGTAGCTCAAATTGAAACACGTATTCTCCACAAGGCTAAATCCTAGATGATCATTGCTATCTATGTAGTTGGTATAGAGTTGTTAAACCACCCTTGAGCAACCATTGTTTCATCTCATTGCACCATGGTTTCCAATCTTGTGTAAATCCAATGCCCACTCCAAGACTTCTTCTATAAATAGCAGACATGTTTATCAGTTAGTGTTTCTTGAAGTTGTCTGAGAATTTCTAAGTAGGAGGTTGAGAGCATACAAGTGTTCTAGGAGCTTGAGAGTTCAATAGGAGCAAATTTCTTTCACAATTCAGAGGTATACTTCCATTCCTAGCTTTCTATTTCCAATTTCTGTAAACAGAGTTCTTGAAATTCAAAATTTTGATTTCATAGGATTGGATGTTAATGAGGGTGGGTAATGTTCATATATTTGTTATATGGCCTTATGAGCATGTTTAAGCTGATACATGAGTGTTTAGAATCAATTTTATGGGTAGATTCTATGTTTGGGCTAAAACAGTTCAAAAGCATTATTCTGGCTCAAACCAGTGTGGTGTAGCTACTGCCAGTATTAATCTTGAGAGATGATCAGAAATTGCTACAGTTCTTAATTTAGTTTTGAGCTTCTGTTTTGCAATCTGTTATAGTACTATGACTTATAATAGCATGCAAGCATGTGTAATGTGTATGTGTAAGTATATTATGCTAGGTGGAGCATGTTTTAATAGATTTACATGATTAACGAAAGCATATGGTTTAGATGGAGATTTGGACTTTAAGTTTTAAAAACAAACTATGTTAGAGATCATGTTCTGCAAATTGTGAACCTAGTAAGCTATACATGACTGATTTTACACATAGTTGAGCATGTTATGGTATACATAGTTCCTTTGAGCATGACCAAACTTATTAAGCCTTGTGTTAGAAATATTTTCAAGAAAAGGCTTAGCCTAGTGAGGTAACATGCATGATTCTACATAATGTATATTCTGACTTTGCAAGCATGTTAGTATGACTTAGAAATGCATGAATAAACCCTTAGCTTGTGTTTATGTGATTAGCAAGGAAGCATGAACAAGTTGAACTTACTAGTAAGCTTTGAATGTGAATATTGTCAAGCTACCATGAAGACTAAAATCTGATATTTGTGATCATGTTTGATGACACTCTTAGACTCACTCATGTAGTATAAACATATATATACCATGCTTATGTATCATATTTCAAATAAAGCATGAACGAAGCATATTTTCAACTAAAGCGGTGTTAGTTTCACATATGTGTTACGAATACTCACAAGCATGCCTAATATGAGCTTTGTAACTATCTTATATGTTTAGAGAGCAAGCATGATAGACTTTGTGGTTTCATGACCTTGAATGGCCTTAACTTGTTGAAATGATAAATTTAGAATTCTATTATGTAAGAAGGAAACTAGATTAACTTAATGAGCATGAAAAGACCCTTAACATGGCAAGTATATCATGTATGATTGTTTTGAGCAAGCCAAACAGAAACCACAAGACACCAGCTAAGTCTTGGCTTGCATTGAGGAGAGCAAGCAAGCAATTTCACGGTCCAAGGCTTAGCCATGAAGTAAATTGCCTTAATCTGAATCTGGGATGGTGAGATCTGATCTTTGACAGTTAGCTTGTATGGTGCCTATATTGCTAAAAGGAGTTTAAAACCTACTGATGTATATATGTATGTGATGCTTAGATGATAAGTTGGTGTTTTCCTTGTAATAGGAAAGTCCATAGGTAGAAAGATCTTAACCTTCCGCGTTATAAATTGTTAGACACTTGATTAATAATGGGCATATAAGTTGATTTTGTATTACATATGTGTATACTTTAATCATGTCGAGCTTGATTAAAGATTGTGTTAGCTAATGAACATCTTATACTTATAATACGTTATACTAGGATTCGAATGTGTTGATTTATTAACGTGGATAAACTACGCTTAAGGCAAGTTCCCTAAACTTACTCTAATTATTATTGAGCAAGTTTCCTTGAACTTCACTCTTGATTGTGCAAGTTCCTTGAACCCTACTTTTAAACTTATCTTGTGAATGTAAGTTATCCCGCTTATTCATTCAATCAAACTAGGATGCTTAAATTCTTGTGAAAGTTATTATTCATGTTAATCCTAGTATTGTTCTTGAATATTGTGAAAGAGTCGATGCCATTTGATTCGGCTAGACTATATGCATGCTTATAAAAGCTGTCCAAACCAATTGATTGGTGCAAAAATCTTGAAAACTGAGTTGGACAACCCTTTTGGTAAGGGGAGTGTATGTCATTGGAAACCCCAACACATGATTGAATATTATGGTGGTGTTATGCATAACGTAAAGTATTGTAGACTGATCATCTATAGTACTTGATATTTTTGGGTTATCAGTTTAATATTGGTAACTTTAGTGGAAGTTCAATAGTCCTTAGTGACTACTCAGTATAAATTGTTTATTCAGTTGGATACATTGATAGTTGTTGAATTCATATATCTCTGTTGATTTATATTGAATTATCGTTCTTATTCCAGGAATTATTGATATTCATTACTCATGATATTATTCTAAAACTCTGAACTATCTTAGAGATGATACTTTGATATTTCAAACTCGTGTTATAAAACTCTTTACCCTTGTTGTATATTACTTGCTGGGCAATTTGTGCTCATCCTTGCTTAGTTAAAACCTTTCAGTTAAGGAGGAACATGGCGGTATCTCTAGAACAGACAAGGGCAAGGGCAAGGGCAAGGCTACTGACTAGCTTGTTCCTTTTATGTTTAAAACTATTATGTTATGTTAAGACTATTTTTAGACAATATTTAAACTTAAGTAGGATTATGTAATAGGTCTTTATTTGATACTATTATGTAATCTATTAAGTACTGTAGGTTACGAGACTTGGGGGAATAATTATAATAAATCATTATATATTATTCTAATTTAGATCTTCCGTTGTGAATGTGTTATTTTAGTTATTATGGTTTTACCATGAGAACGTGATGAACCAAATTTGAGTGACCTAGTGGAGGTCCAAATTTGGGGGCATAACAATTGCACCGTCCTATGAATATTCCCCGACAAAAAGAATATTTTATGACAACTTGCTTACTTTGCAAAATTTAAACATATCACCCATAAATATAGCTTTATATCAAATCAACACCTTATTATTCTAAATAATATTTAGAGAAAATTAAATCTTTATTCATAAAAAGTTGGGGTCTTACACAACACATTATCTTAATATAGGTTTTGTATTTCCTACTACATTTGCTTTTCATAACAAACTCTTATAGACTTTATTTCACAACCTTTCCTTAAACTCAATTATAGTTGAGTATTATATATTCTTTAATCCGTTCATTACCTTTTTCTAAGTTTCATTATCATATACTCAATTCTCAAAGTCTTGGGACATTACATTCACCCCTTCTTCTATGAATTTCGTCCTCGAAAGTTTTATTCACTAAATAAATTTTTTACGTTAATCCCTTATTCATTTAGTGGGTTCTACGACTACTTCCTCCTCTAATGATCTTTCTAAAAAAATTATCGCATTCTTTACGTCTTTCTCTTCTAAGAATTTTAAATTTTCTTTAGATAACTTCATCCTTTCTCTTTTCAAAATTTAATTTCTTTCTTGGAATTATTATATTTTTCTCAATTTACTCATCATCACATGTCATGTTTCCACAAATTACTCTTTTCTGAGGAATATCTTCCTTGCCACATTCACCCTTTAGAATAACAAGAATCTTTCATAATTGTTCAATAATTGGGAAGCAATATGAATAACTCAAGAATTTAAAAGATTCTCAAATCATACTGAGGGGACACAAGACCTTGAACTACGTCCCCAGGTTATCAAGTATCTTGACTTGAACCTTTAACAGTCATAAGACTATATGGACCTTTGGTCTCATACTTAGGGGGATCAGCCTTTCGTATAATATTTTGTACACAAACATTTTAACGATATCGCGTAATATAATCCCCTATAAAAGGGTTGTTCACCTCAGCTTCTCAACATTTGAATCCGTACCAAAATAATTTGGCATAACTTCTCAAGAAATGCTTGAACTGCATAAATATCTTTCAATATTTGTCTAGCTGAATCAAATAGCATAGACTTCTAACAACAACTCAGACATTAATCAAAATAGTTTTAGCCAATTCATGTGGCATATCTTTCTTAGTTTAAAGAAAACCAAAAATCATTTTTATGATGGTTAAGATTCTGTACTATTTTAATAGTACGTTGAGGATTCAGTCATTATATGACTTCGTCATGCTACATTATACCATAGTGGGCTGACGATCCTATGATCACATCCTATACGTATCATGTTCAATTGCATTGATGACTTCCTCGTTTGTTATATCAACATCATATTTATTGATGCTTTAATGACTATGGAAAAAACAAAATATATTTTGATATTTTTTTAAATCATTTTTGTCTAGCCGAAATAATTATCATAGAAATACAAATAACGGTATTATTTTTAAATTCATTGGTTCCATCATTTGATCTAATGTTTTACAAGAAAATATAAATGCAAACTTTAGCACGAAGTCAATAAATTTTAAAAATCTAGAAAAGCTAGAAGATCTAGAATATCTAATTCTCTCTATCAACTTCAATCTTTACTCTATTACTTCATTATTGACTAATTCATTTTATTTCTAGCACCACCAATGCTCTTATACTAAATATTTTTATATCTCAATTTATAAACTTTCTATACCCCCAGTATATTTCATCAAACTTACCATATTGGAAGTTTAGGAACTTGCCACAATAATATGAGTTTAAGAACTTATCCTAGCACTACGTAGTTCAAGAACCCATCAGGAACTGTCCATATACTTAGGGGTTCAAAAACATACATATGATTATGAGTCATCAACTTACCATAAGTATGAGTTTTGAGAACTTGCACCTATTCCTAATAATATCTGACTAATCTTAATAGTCTATAACTATCAAATATACACATGAGAAAAGAATTACCTTTTTGCCACATAAACATTGATAGCACGACACCAACATTCTAATGATCATCAATGTGATAAACTGAGTGCAAGCACAAAACCTTCGCCTATACAAAGGTTTGTACAACTCAGCCATCACATGAGTCCTCAATTGAAATCTCACCTAACTCTATCTTGCTCATAACTTTCTCTTTGCTCGATACAAACTTTTCGTATCTCATCATTTATAACTCCTCGTGAGTTTTCCTAGTACTATTTCATATTACCTTCTCGTTATAGCATCAAGCTATTACCATTCAGTCATCACAAACCATCTGTTATTTTAAAACTTAATCTAATCACGTCGTGATCTTATTCTACAATCATCTTCCCTTATGATTCTTCTTCTATTTATGATCGTTTTGGTTTTACAATCTTCATCTCTCTAATCATGTTGTCTTTTGATTATTCAACTCAGATGTTCTATAATATTTTTTCTTTTCAGGTTCTTCGTTGAACTTATTCATATTATCTTAACTTATTTCATAAGCATTCTTTGAATTTTCATCAATTAAACTTTATTTGAGTTCATTATTATTATCTTAGTCATCTTCATCTTGTAGACATCGTCTATTTAATAACACTTAACATCTTATTACTGGAGTTAGGTAACTCCATATTCATATCTTTTAAATACCTCAAGATTCTTCTTTGAATCTTCCAGTATATATTTTAATCTCTTATTATAAATTTCAAAATTTATTTCTTATCACTTAAACTCTATCTGAGTTTATTTTTTCATTATCTTCACCTTCCTTTTCTAAGATTATGGCCTAAGGTACTCCTACCTAAAGTTTATAACCTATAACTCTTATACCAACTATAATGACCCCAAAATTCATATAATTAAACTCTCGACTTCGGTCGTTAACAATACATCTAACTTCTGATTTTACATAATTATTCAATGTTTAACTAATAAAATGCGGAATAATTTCAAACTTTTCAATCTTCTTTCTGTAATTCCCTGAATTACAACCTTTATCATCTGCATGTCTTTGAATCCTATACAATCCACTATTCACTTTATCAGAGTTAATATATATACTCACATCTCAAATCGATATCCTTTATACATCGGATAGGTCAAACTTTAACTTTACAACTCAACAATTATTAAACATCATAAACCATCAAGTACATATCACAAAACCTTAAACATGGATTTAAAAGAATAACAGCTATAACTAAAGTATTTAATCTTCATGCATTGCATCTGATCCATGTCATTCAAGTAGCATATAGTGTTACCTTGAAACCTTAACCTGAAAAAAATGGTTATTTGCAAGGTTGAGCTCGACAGCCCATCAAATCTATAAGTTTTTCTAACGCCCCTAAATCTATACTCCTATGATATCTGATCTGGTGTTCACAACTAATCAATTAATATAACGCATTAAAATCTATACACCCACGGTATTCGATTTGATGCTTATATCTAATCGAACTACTATACAAATATTACAAGATATATTTCTCATAGATCCAAGGTTCACAGTATCGTATAACAGACAATAATTAACTGAAGAACTATTGCTCTATTCGGATACCACCACTTGGATGTATAGACTGTATCTACGAATAGGATCTATCTATCTGAAATTCATAGTACTAGTAATAACATGAATAGTCCATATTACCAATACCCTCAGTCAGATGTATATTCTATATCATACTAATTACACTATCGTATCGATAGTACATATCTATCTGAAATCCAGAGTATCAACAACAACATGAATAGTCCATATTATCAATACCCTCACTCAGATGTATAGTTCCCAAGGATCTCAAAATAAATAAAAAGTTCTAATTACATCTATTTATGTAAAGGAAACATGGTTGCAGAAATAAATGATGATATTATATCATATATATTATGGTTCGATTACATGATTCTTCATAAAGAATTTCTCATTACAAAAGTATTACATTCAGCTAGACAGAAATTTTAAACTAATCTAAGCAGTGATGCTTCCAATTGTTTACTCTAGATGTGCCAGGGTTACCATCTAATACTGCAAAGGGAATGATTTGCAAGAATGAGCTATGGCATGCTCACCAGGTTTTATAATTTATAACAATATAAGATTTGAAGAAGTATAACAGTTTAAAACTTTTCTCAACTGAGTATTGTTTACCATGTCTGGAATTGTTATATTTCAACCATTTCTGGACTTTTTATTATTTCTGTTAGTCACAAAGACTTAGTAATTTTGTTCAGATGTGAGACATGGGATCAACCTATTAAACATCCTAGGAGTATGCATCTCATCTTAATCGTGTCCATCTTACACTAAGTGCCAAATTTTATTAACACGCATTATCCCTTCTGGGATATACAACTCAGTATATGATGTCTTACCAAAATAATTTGGTTTGACTCAACAGTTTATGCTCAATAAACAATAACATATGAATAAACATTTCATTTTTTTAGTTATGCTGAAGGTATAGCAATAACATTGCAATAATTGGCAATTAAGTTAGGTTTGCTATAGCATATCAAAAATAAATCAAGATAGGAATCTTGTTCAACGAATAAGCAGGGTTCGGGAGCTTACATAAGTAATAAGTTTAGATTTAGTAAACTTGCGAAAGTAATTAAGGTTAGGGAACTTGCGTACGTAATAAATTAGGGTTTAATAAAATTGCCTGAGCGAAGATCGATTAAGAGAAGTTACTCCATTCGTCTATAAACACATAAGATGTTCATTTATATAAGTCTAACACATTGGTATTGATAAAAATACTAAAAAACATAAACTATTCATGTTCGGTTTAAGTTTGACATGATTTCGGTGTCTTTACTTTATCGAATCATTAATAAACTAATATCACGGTTAAACTTATTTTATAAGCTTTATTATATTTTTGACAATTTTTATATTCGTTATAATAATTTTCGGAAGCTTATAATAATTTTTAAATATTTATTTATCCATTAACTGATTTTTAAATCATCTATTTCTATTTTTAATTAATTAATATTTACTTTGAATATTATAAAATCTTGTTTATTATTTTTAAATAATTTATAACCATTTAATATGATTTTTAAACCATTAATATCATTTTTAAATAATTATTTATTATTTATAAATGATTATTCTAATTAAATTATTAATAATATCTAAAAAATAAAATATTTATTAAATTTATGTAAAAATATTAAAAGTTAATTATTGTAACTTAAAATCATTTTTAAAACTTTTTTATAATTATTTATATTTATTTATTAATTATTTCTAATTTTATTAATTTATTTATTAAATTTAAAATTACTGTTTCTCGCTTAAGCCCTATAGCGACAGAAAGTGTTGCTATATGTGTTCTTCATTTTTCGGGGTCAGTTTATTCAAGGCTTAGAGGTTACTTTGACCTTAGCCTAATTGTTTACTATTAATGATTCAGGGTTCGTAAGTGTATAGGTATTTTAGTACTCATGTAATATTACAACATCATACCAATTTTAGGCTCTAACCTACATATAATAAGAAGTTATAGAGGCTCAAAGTCACTGTCAGAGCTATTCTTGGGTTTCTAGGTAACCTAGAACAGTGGTCAAGGTCGGTCAACGATCTTATGGCCTTAATAAGTTTTAATCCGTGAAATAGATTTGTGTTTTTAATTGTTGTAATATGTAGTCTATATATCAAGGTACATATATGTTACACTGGTTGGGACAGAGTAAATTCCTAAGGTCTAGATTTATGTTGGTCAATGTATAGCCAAAGGTTGTTCTTCGTGTTCTTCAGTTTTCTGGGTAACCCAGAAAATGCAGTCATGCTCGTTCAACGAAATTAAGTGTTTGAGTGTCATAGATATGTAGTATGTATATCAGGGTATTAATTCAAAACACTTAGACATCCTAACAACAAACAGAAAACAATTAAATGGTTGGTCAAAGTAACCGGTTCAACCTGTTCTTGAGATTTCTAGGTAACCCAGAACCGATCACGAAGTTCTGATTTATGGGTAACCCAGAAATCAGAACTTCGTGATCAGTCAACCACTTTTGACTACTTATATCTTGCAATATGTGATTCTAATTGACCTGTTTTCTTCACCAAATTAAAGACTTCATGTAATACTACAACTAGCATACAATTAACAGACCTAATTATTAACATACATGGATCTACAGGCTCTGACATTCGACTGTTAGACCTATTTTTCCAGAATTTCCAGTTTGCTTAAATCATCATTTTGATGCATCTAGATGTTATGAAAACATGTTCTATCAACTTAGCATACTAACATGTTATTACACATATCATAACATCTAAACTATAATTTAAATATAACATTAAAGATCTAGGTTAGAATTAGCGTTTGCACCTTTTCTTGCTTGATTTTGATTTCTGACTTCTGTTTCTGTTCTTGATATCACCAAGGCTTGTTTAGGTATGATATATGAGTGTTTAGGCTTAGAAATTTTGTGGGTTTGAACAGATCTAATCTACTATTTATAGAATTCCTAAGCTAGGGTTTTTGGTCTTTATTGCCTCTATAAAGATCTGATGTTTGATACTTGTGCTGCTTGGGAGTTACAAGCATGTCATGTGCTATCTTGAACTTGGTTTGATGAGTAGTAACCTACTTGTGAGCTAGTTCATCATAATTAATAGCTTAATTATGCCCCTAATCCTCTTTAATTTTAATTAGGGTTTTATTTTTTATGATTAGGGTTTCTTAATGATGTTTATTAGTACCTAATTGAAGTTTAATAATCATAGTTACGGTTTAGGATAACTTAACTAGGGTTTAGTCTAACTAATTAGGGTCAGGGTTTGTAAATTAGGGTTATGATTTGTAAATCTAAGGTTAGGGTTTCCTGATTCTGATATTAGGGTTCATAACTTAGTTTTTTCACAAATCCTAACAAGCACGGCAAAACGTTTTGTCAGTGTAAGCACGACAAAATAGCTTGCCAAAATACATATACTGAAAAGTATTTTCAGAAGAAATTTTGTAAGCACAACGTGTCAAGCACGTTAATTTTTGGACAAAAATTTATTTGACCTAATTCTATAATAGAGTATATAATAACACAATACACTTTCAGAACGTAGAAATTTTATTTATAAATAATTAATTTATATAACCGAGTCTTATTAGTGTTTTAGGGTTTCACATTCACTCCCACTAATAAGAATTTCGTCCTCGAAATTATAGTACAAGTTAAGTAAATAGTTGGGGATAGTTCTCTCGCATTTTTTCCTCGAGCTCCCATATAGCCTCTTCAATGTTCTGATTCCTTTAAATCACTTTGACCGATGCTATAACTTTATTTCTCAGGACTTATTCTTTACGGTCGATGATCTGCACATGTTCTTCTACATAAGAAAATCTTCTTTGATTTGGATCGGCTCATAGTTGATAACATGTTTATAATTGTGTTTATATGACACATGAAACACAATATGAATATGATTTAACTCAGGAGTTAGTGCTATTTCATAAGCAACTTCACCTATCCTCCTCAAAATTTTGAATGGTCCAATGAATCTCGGACTCAATTTTTCTCTCTTGCCAATACGTATCTTGCCCTTCCAAGGGGACACTTTCAAGAATACATGGCTTCCTACGCTAAAGTTTTGTTGTTGACGATGTGGATCGGCTTATTTCTTTTATCGATCTTGAGACGCTTGTAATCGTTCACGTATAATGCGGATTGTCTAAGTAGTTTGTTGGATTATCTCAGGTCCTAGCATTTTTCCTTCCCCGACCTCATCCCAATATAAGGGTGTTCTACATTTCCTTCCATATAGAGCTTCATAAGGTGGCATACCTATGCTAGCATGGTAATTGTTGTTGTATGTAAATTCTACCAAAGGTAACTGATCTTCCCAACTCCCTTTGAATTCTATGATATAGGTTCTTAATATATCTTCTAATGTTTGAATGGTTCTCTCACTTTGCCCATCTATTTGAGGGTGATATGTTGTACTTAATCTCAACTGCATTCCTAAATGTTTTTGAAGACTCCCCCAAAAATTTGAGGTGAAACGTGGGTCTCGGTCTGACACTATAGAAACAGATACTTCATGCCTAAAGGTAATTTCATTAATGTATAACTTGGCAAGTTGATCTAGGTTATGAGTAACCTTAATAGTAAGGTAGGAAGTGAGCTGATTTGGTAAGTCGGTCAACGATTACCCAAATGGCATTGTAGTCCTTCTATGTAGCTGGAAGGCCTACTACGAATTCCATTGTTATGTGTTCCCACTTCCACTCAGGAATTGGTAAGGGTTGAAGTAAACCACTTGGCTTTTGATGTTCAGCCTTAACCCTTTGACACATGAGACATTTGATTACCCATTCCGCTATTTCTCTTTTCATATTTGACCACCAAAAGTGTCGACTTAAGTCTTTGTGCATTTTAGTACTACTAGGATGTATGGAAAATTTAGAATTATGAGCTTCGTTTAAGATTTTATCTTTTAATGCTTGATTTAACGGAACCCAAATTCTATCTTCATATCTTAGTATTCCATCCTTGTCTATTCTGAATTTGATAGTCTTGATGTGAGTTATATCAGATTTATATTTTTGACACTTCGTGTCTTCTCCCTGCATTTCTTTGATTCTATCTAGTAAAGTCGAAACTCCCTCTAGAATGAATAACTTTTGGGAAGAGGTAGTTGGAAACCTTACCTCCATTTCAAGTCTTTCAAAATCTTTTATTAACTCTTTATTGGTGGTTATTACGTTCAACTTCTTTTGATTCTTTCTACTGCATCAACTACTACATTGGCTTTTTCGGGATGATATAAGATTTCACAGAAAAAATCTTTTATCAATTCTAACCATCTTCTCTGCCTTAAGTTTAACTCCTTTTGTGTAAAAATATATTTCAGACTTTTGTAATCTGTATATATCTCACACTTCTCCCTGTACAAGTAATGCCTCCAAATTTTCAGAGCAAATACTTCTAGGTCATGAGTAGGATACCTCTTCTCATAATCTTTGTGTGGTCATGATGCATAAGCAATCACTTTCCCATGTTGTATCAAAACACACCCTAAACCTCTGTGTGACACATCACTAAATACTACAAGGCCTCTTGTATCATCTGGTAAGGACAACACTAGAGCCATGCTCAGTCGCTTCTTCAACTCTTGGAAGCTGTCTTCACATTTATCTGTCCAGACGTATTTCACTATCTTTCGAGTTAAATTGGTTAGTGGGGTTGCTATTTTTGAAAAATATTTTATGAAACGTCATTAATAACCCGCTAAACCGAGAAAACTTCTTTACTTCTGTTGGAGTTGTTGGTTGTTCCCAATTCACAACTGTTTCGATCTTAGTTGGATCCACTGAAATTTCATTCTTGTCAATTACATGACCTAAAAATTGAACTCTCTTTAACCAGAATTCACACTTGGAAAACTTTGCGTAAAGTTGTTCCTTTCGTAATATCTCCAATATGATTCTTAAGTGTTTAGCATGTTCTTCCTGTGTTTTCGAGTATACCAGAATATCTTCGATAAACACTACAACGAATTTGTCTAAGCATGGTTTAAACACTCGATTCTGTGACGCCCCCAAATTTAGGTACTTGAAACCCAAACTCGGTGTTTTACAATACCATTTCTATGAGCGGAATAATACTAATAATAATAAAAATAATATAAATACCCAACTTAATTTACATAAATATAAGAGTCAATTCCCAAGTATGTAACCTTTAATACATTCATTACATAACATGATAGATAATATATATCATTGTCTTAATAATATCAAACTATTACATAAGATATCATTGAACTCATTCAGCAACCTTTCCTTTTCCCTTGTTCTTAGCATAGCCTTCGGGTTGTTCACACTTAGCTGAAAACATTTAAATTAAGCAAGGATGAGCATTTGAGTGCCCAGCAAGTAATAGCAATAATAAATATTAGCTGAAAGAAGTTAATATTTTCTTTGTACGACACTTCTACAACGAATCAACAGTTGTGAAGTAAGCTGAACCAATAATAGCAATATATTAATTCTATATCAAATTTTTGAAACTACGTACTGACTATAACTGAAGATTAGTCGCCAGACTATGAACATTATTTTCTATTTTTGAAAAGGTTAAACAGAACTTCATCTGCAAACCGTCATAACTTACAGGCACGGGGGGTGATCAGCCTGTTATACCCTGTAATTGATCAATACTACATGCAAGAACGATATTATCGTTCATTTGATCCGCCTTTGGCGCACAAAAGTTTTCCCATATATGGGATTTTCATACTTAGTCGGGAATCCGAACCAAAACAATTTGGTCGGATAATAATAAAGTTATATATTGTTTAACAATATTTTTAAGTTTGTGTCTAGCCGAATCAAATAGCTTAGACAGCTTTTAAGTCAACGTATACATAATGGAAATTAATAAGTATGTATCAACATGTGATTAAATACAATGACTATTCAAGTGAGGACATTTGTATAACCATATTTAGAAATTAACGAACAGAATAAATATCTGAATTATACAATAATACTGTACTGATAAATAATGATCGGATACATAATCGATAACAATAGAGTTAATATTTTGGCACAATGATAATATAATTCTGAAACTTTCTTACTTATTTCCATTGCATAAAGTAAATGCAAAGGTAGGATACTTGCCTAGTCTACTGCTTACAATACACAACTTAGTTTTATCTTTTATATAGCAACCTATCATTAATAAGATCATTTTACCGATTTGAATAACATATCGTAACACATAATACTGCTTATTGCAGTCAGCACATAACATAATCACATTGTTACACATGTTCAATAATCATTGGATCACGAACATACACGTAGCTAGTCAAATTATCTAAGTCTAGATCAATTTCTGAAACATTTTGGTGTACCGACGACTTTATCGGATAATTATAGAGTCTAAAACTCTATTCTATAGTTCAATAGATGTAAATATCAGTCATATTATTTTTCATAGCCTTATAATAATTTTTAAATAATTATTATAATTTATCATGATTTTTCAAACACTGGAATCATTATTAAATAATTTAAATATTAAATAATTCTATTATCATTAATATTTAATTAATACTCCCTCCGTCCCATAGTTATAGGCTGATTTCTTTTGGTACATAGTTTAAGAAAATCAGTTTAAGTTAATTTTTATCAGAAAT
Organism: Panax ginseng; assembly: GCA_020205605.1. NCBI lineage: Eukaryota > Viridiplantae > Streptophyta > Magnoliopsida > Apiales > Araliaceae > Panax > Panax ginseng. The sequence continues at coordinate 144,555,519 of CM035132.1, read as the reverse complement.
TTTCCACACCCCTTAATATAGAATTAATAAATTAATTAATTACTCCTTACTTATCACATTGAAACTCTTAACTTCATTGATTGCTAGTACACTTGTCTTTTATACACAAAATATGTTAAACTAGTAAAGCATAAAAAGTTGAATTCTTTTATTGAGAATACAACAACATTAAATATGGTGATAAAAATAATGACATTGAAGGTTGTTTCTTGAAAAAAAGAGTAATGGTTGAATATTTATTATAAGGGCATAAAAGTAAAATAATGAACCAACTAAATTATATAAATACTAAGTAGCATATATATTGGAATATCTCAAAATGGAAAATCAGCCTATAACTATGGGATGAAGGGAGTATTAAACTATTAATGAAACCATTGTCAAAATATTAAAGTTATTTATAATAACTTCAAATATTTTAAAAGTATTAGCCTTATCCTTAAATGATTTTTAAAATATTTAAAATCATTTTTAATTAATTATCATTAATATTTAAATATTAATATACTATTCATCAAAATATTAAAAGTCATTAATTATAACTTAAAATATTTTTAATTCATTTATATCCTTTTTAAATGATTTTTAAATTAATAAAACTATTTTTAAACTATTTATTTAATATAATTATTAAATAAATCAAATATCATTTAATATTAAATTATTAATGAAATTTACCTTTAAATATTGAAATTTATATTTTATAACTTAGAATATTTTTTAAACACCTTAGTTTCATTTAAAATGATTTTTATAATATTAAAATAATTTTTAAACTAATTTAATTAATATTATTATTAAATAATTCTAATATCATTAATGAAATTTACCTTTAAATATTGAAAGTTATATTTTATAACTTAAAATATTTTTAAACTCATTATTTTAATTTAAAATGATTTTTCTAATATTAAAATCATTTTTAAATTAATTTATTTAATATATTTATTAAATAAATCTAATATCATTAATATTAAATAATTAATTAATTTTACTTTAAAATATTAAAAGTTATATTTTATAACCTAAAATATATTTAAATACCTTATTATCATTTAAAATGATTTTTAATTTAATAAAATCAATTTTAATTAATTTATTTAATGCATTTATTAAATAAATTAAATATTACTAATACTCAAATAAATACTAATATTTATGAAAAATATGTCTAATTATTAAAAGTAAATTTTGATAACTTCAAATAATTTTTGTAATTTTTAGAAATTAATTTCTATTTTTAAATTGTAAGACCCCGATTTTATGAAATAAAAGTATTTAATTTTTCTTATAATTATTATTAGGTAAATGGTTAAATTGATAAAAGTTTAAAGTTAAGGGTGATATATGTAAAATTTTCAAAATACGCAAGTTGTTATAAAATACTCTTTTCTGTCGGGGAATATTTGTTTGGTCGTAGAATATTCTTGTTGTCGGGGAATATTTAAATGACGACGCAGCCCATTTATGGGCCCCATAATGTAATAATAAGCTTCGGATGAAGAAAAGCGACAAGTTTGAGTTTTTATAAATAACGGCGTAGTAATTACCAATTAATCTTTGTTGGAATACACGGTGGTTAAAATATAGTAATACGCGTTGTTGTTACGAGTGCTTTACGGTATTGCACAATATTTTGAATTATTGATTCTTACGTAAGAAGGCACTACTCAATAATTATTACGATAATTTATTATTCAATATTTTATTTTATTGATTCAATAATTGTTGCGTTGATATTTTATATTATTGTTGTTTCAATAATTGTCCCGCATGATATTTCCCATTATCGGATCAATAATTTATATTATTTGAATAATATTATTAGATAGCATTATTGGCAATGTCTAGAAAGTTACATCGAGGAGAGGTTTGGTCACCTAATCGCATGCCAAGAAGGAGAAATCCTTATCGAAAAGCCCCTCTTTCCTAGGAACTGCCTGGTTGTCCTAATTTTGATTCTGTAATATTATTTGTGAATAATTAATTATTGATTTATATGATAAGAAAATATTTATTTGATGCGGATATAAATGATGGATTTATTTATGTGGTTATAAATGAAGGAATTAATGTTGAGGTGTTTTATCAGTATTTTTGTCGGAATGGAGGTATTAAAAATCAAATCAGTGTTCTTGCGATATATTGTGTGAGTTATAATTTTTAATCCGACCGTTGGATCGTTGTAATTTTTGGATATGTTATACATATATAAGTTGAGTATATGTCCACAAATTTTGAACCGTTAAAAATTAACGTATGATTTGTTATGAATTTTAAGAGGTGACTGGTTTAGAAATTATTGAAGTTTTGGAATTTATCATTTTGGTGGAAAATTTTAGAATGTGTGGGCCCCACCTATGGTTGGTGAAGAAATGTCCTAAAATTCTAATTCAAATGTGGTGGGTGGCAATAGTAACAGGTAAATCCATCAGGTAGCAGGTCAAGTCTGCTTCGGCGTGCTAACATTTTCCTATAAATAGAGGGCTAAGTTAGAATTGAAAAACACACCAGAAACATAAGCTTTCTCTCTTTCTCTCTCTATATTATCAAGCGTATTATGTGAGTATTTAGATACTTTGAGAGTTGCTATTCAGTGCAAGGTTTTTTCAGCTTTACATTCCGGTCAGAAGTACTGCTCTTTTGAGGTACGGGATTTTAAGGGTTATTATGTTTCTTTAGTTTCGTAATTTTTCAGATCTTTAAAAATTCTAAAAAAATTTGAAATGATATTTTGATGAGTTTTCTCGATTGTGTCCAAAAATGACGATTTTTGGATAGATAGATTAGGAGTTATGGATTTTATGATAAAAGACTATTTTAAAAGTAAACCCTTATAACTCCTTGTGGTTAACTCCAAAATTGGTGAAATTTTTATTGAGAGTACATCTATATAACATCAGTATATTCTGTATATTTCAGAATTTTTGGATAAAATTACAATTTATGATAAATGTGAAAATATTCGACAGTTTTGGCCATATGAAAAATAGTAAATGAATTTTAAAAATTCCGAGAAAAATATATGTTCAATATTGGACTATGTTCTGCTAAATCCCAAAAAAGAAAATTTATTGGTATTGATTTGGTATTTTTCATGAAAATGGACTAGTTACGAGTAAATGAATTAAATATGTTATGTGAAGTAACAAAATTGGAAAATAGGATTTTATGGCTTGGGAATCTTATATAAGGTATATGCAGATTTTTGATGAGGGTTTTGGTTATTGATGATGAAATCTTATGAGTTTGGAATTTTAGGATGATTAAATACATTATTTAGTAAAGTGTAAACAATTAAAATAAATTGTTTATAAGTTTAAGAAATGTTATTCTTTCAATATCATTATACCGAAATATTGGTATAGATTTTATTGTGGAATTTCTACCTTTTTCATGTCGGGGTTACTATTCATGAATTACTATTCATGAGTTACTATTCATGAGTTACTATTCATGGGTACTATTCACGACAAAATTGGTTTCTTTTTCTGACCAAATTATCATTGATTTATGAATCTTACTCTTGAAATTAAATGCAGTTGTTGATCATATATAATATTTTTATAACCCTAGTGATGAAATTTCTCTTTGACTTAAGTGTAAAGATGGGTAGATTATTGGTGTGATCATGACTATTGGTTCTCTTTGGCCAGTAGTGCAAAGATGAATTGTTGACTGGTATGATCATGACCATTGAATTTACAATTGAAATTTTTTAGCTTAAGTGCAAAGGTGAATTGATCATCATTATTATAATTATGGTTTATATAAATTCTAAAATGATTGTATGTTTCTTTGAGATATTAATTTCTTTGGCCTGTAGTGCAAAGATAAATTATTGATGAATATCTTTGGCCTGTAGTGCAAAGATGGCCTGTTGCTGAATATCTTTGGCATGTAGTGCAAAGATGAACTGTTGATGAATATCTTTGGCCCGTAGTGCAAAAGATGAATTTATTAGTATGATTATGAATAGGAACTGTGATTTGGTATAACCATGATCTTTGATGTTTCAGGTAAAGACAAGTGATGTAAATTATCTTCGTCCTAGATGAGAAGAGGAATTTAGAACCACAATTATGGTTATGAGTTATTCACATGATTGTGGACAGGAACTGTTAATTGATGTTACAGGAATTAAAGCATTGTTGGTGGACTTTTAATATGGGGAAGATAATAGACTTTATGGTCTATTTGACTCTTCGAATGGATTGCTCGTTCCACTGCAATTATGGTTGAAAATTTTTATCATCTACCATATGTTCTAAATCTCTAATTTATTGCTGATGAAGGCTATTGATAATTTAATTATCTTTAGTTATGATATTCTTTATTGAGATAGTTGTGCTCACCCTTTTGCTTCACAATTCCTTTCAGGTGATAAGAGTGTAGCTGGGTCGAGCGGGGATAGCAAGGGAATAGAACGGTGGTCTATAGCTGTTGAGGTTCTCCCTAAATAGTATGGAAATAATTTTATTGAGAATTTTAGATAAGTGTGTCGTATTGTATACGTCATTTGATATTTAATTTTTGTGAACCGAATAGGGTGAGGTGAACCCAACTTTGGAAGGGTGTTTAGCCACTATCATACAAGATGTCTAATGACATACAACCTTGTGTTATCATAAGATAGGGTTGTGCACATCCAGTTGCTGACTATATCTACGAGCACTACCTATATGATCTTGGAGTTTGGTTGAAACATAATGTTCAATCGCAGACGGTGGATATAGTTATATGTCAAGAGAAGACTCACCATTGGAAGGAACATGATAGTAATCTTCTCGTTTTTCTTTGGGGTCTATTAGATCAACCAAGGATAATTCTCTGGACATATGATATCTATCATAACTTAGATTCATGGCCTCCTATGTATGAAGGTTTCCTTGAGCACTTCCCAAAGATTTTTAATTTCTAAAACAGTTATTGACTGTACCGTTATGTAATGTATCAATGTGAGGTGATGTCCATAGTTGGGACATGAGTCACAGTTGGTATTAAAACTCACAGTATATGTGTTGTTGTATTTTGCACGACAATTGTAGTAATAAAGTTGTAGTTGTTTTCTGTACCATGTATTTGGCGACTCAGAATAGGTTGGATGGATTGGACCTATTTTGGGGGCATCACATTTGGTATCAGAGCTTAGGGATATGATCTCTGGCGGAGATCTGGGATTAGAACTAGGAAAGGAGAGACGAGTAATATCCTTCGCTAGTGTGTGTCCTAACTAAGCTGAATTTTCTTACTTAAGTTAACAAATTGTGATATGTCAATTAACCTTTGTTTTAAAGCTGTATTCTAGAATGATATCTGAAATACAGGAGATGAGCAATGGAGAAATCATGAGGACATGAAAGATGGAATCTGAGATGAAAGCAAGGTATTCTCAACTCTTTGAAATACCTGGTACGTAAATTTCGGGGACGAAATTTCATAAGGAGGGGAGATTGTAAGACCCCGAATTTTATTAAATAAAAGTATTCAATTTTTCTTATAATTATTATTCAGTAAATGGTTAAATTGATAAAATTTTAAAGTTAAGGGTGATATATGTAAAATTTTCAAAATACGCAAGTGGTTATAAAATACTCATTTTTGTCGGGGAATATTCGTTTGGTCGTGGAATATTCTTGTTGTCGGAGAATATTCGTACGACAGCGCAGCCATTTATGGGCCCCATAATAGAAAAACTGTCAGATGAAGAAAACGACAAGTTTGTGTTTTTATAAATAACGACATAGTAGTTACCGTTAACACTGTTGGAATACCTGGTGGTTAAAATATAGTGTCTGGCGTTGTTACCACAAGAAAGTTGCTTTGCGGTATTGCACAATATTTTTGAATTATTGATTCTTACATAAGAAGGCACTACTCAATAATTTTTACAGTAATTATTGTTCAATATTTTATTTTATTGATTCAATAATTGTTGCGTTGATATTTTATATTATTGTTGTTTCAATAATTATCAACGCATGAAGATTTCCCATTATCGGATCAATAATTCATATTATTTGAATAATATTATTAGATAGCATTATTGGCAATGTCTAGAAAGTTCATCAAGGAGAGGTTTGGTCACCTAATCGCACGCCATGAGAGAAATCCTTATCGGAAAGCCCCTCTTTCCTCGAAGCGGCTGGTTGTCTAATTGTGATTTCGTAATATTATTTGTGAATAATTAATTATTGATTTATATGATAAGGAAATATTTATTTGATGCGAGATATAAATGATGGATTTATTTATGTGGTTATAAATGAAGGAATTAATGTTGAGGTGTTTTATCAGTATTTTTGTCGGAATGGAGGTATTAAAAATCAAATCAGTGTTTTTGTGATATGCGTGAGTTATAATTTTTAATTCGACCGTTGGATCGTTGTAATTTTTGGATATGTTATACATATATAAGTTGAGTATATGTCCACAAATTTTGAACTGTTAAAAATTAACGTATGATTTGTTATGAATTTTAAGAGGTGACTAGTTCAGAAATTGTTGAAGTTTCAGAATTTATCATTTTGGTAGAAAATTCTAGAATGTGTGGGCCCCACCTATGGTTGGTGAAGAATGTGTTGAAATTCTAATTCAAATGTGGTGGGTGGCAATAGTAACAGGTAAATCCATCAGGTAGCAGCTCAAGTCTGCTTCGGCGTGCTAACATTTTCCTATAAATAGAGGGCTACGTTAAAATTGAAAAACACACCAGAAACATAAGCTTTCTCTCTTTCTCTCTCTATATTATCAAGCGTATTATGTGAGTATTTAGATACTTTGAGAGTTGCTATTCAGTGCAAGGTTCCTTCGGCTTTACATTTCGGTCAGAGGTACTGCTCTTTTGAGGTAAGGGATTTTAAGGGTTATTATGTTTCTTCAGTTTTGTAATTTTCTGATCTTCAAAAATTCTAAAAAAATTTGAAATAATATTTTGATGAGTTTTCTCGATTGTGTCCAAAAATGGCGATTTTTGGATGGATAGATTAGGAGTTATGGATTTTATGAGAAAATACTATTTTAAAAGTAAACCCTTATAACTCCTTGTGGTTTACTCCAAAATTGGTGAAATTTTTATTGGGAGTACATCTATATAACATTAATATATTCTGTAAATTTCAAAATTTTTGGATAAAATTACAATTTATGATAAATGTGAAAATATTCGGCAGTTTTGGCTATATGAAAAATAGTAAATGAATTTTAAAAATTCCGAGAAAAATATATGTTCAATATGGGACTATGTTCTGCTAAATCCCAAAAAAGAAAATTTATTGGTATTGATTTGGTAATTTTCATGAAAATGGACTAGTTACGAGTAAATGAATTAAATATGTTATGTGAAGTAACAAAATTGGAAAATAGGATTTTATGGCTTGGGAATCCTATATAAGGTATATGCAGATTTTTGATGAGGGTTTTGGTTATTGATGATGAACTCTTATGAGTTTGGAATTTTAGGATGATTAAATACATTATTTATTAAAGTGTAAACAATTAAAATAAATTATTTATAAGTTTCAGAAATGTTATTCTTTTAATATCATTATACTGAAATATTGGTATTGATTTTATTGTGGAATTTCTACCTTTTTCATGTCGGGGTTACTATTCATGAATTACTATTCATGAGTTACTATTCACGGATACTATTCACGACAAAATTGGTTTCTTTTTCTGACCAAATTAACATTGATTTATGAATCTTACTCTTGAAATTAAATGCAGTTGTTGATCATATATAACATTTTTATAACCCTAGTGATGAAATTTCTCTTTGACTTAAGTGTAAAGATGGGTAGATTATTGGTGTGATCGTGACTATGGGTTCTCTTTGGCCAGTAGTGCAAAGATGAATTGTTGACTGATATGATCATGACCATTGAATTTACAATTGAATATTTTTAGCTTAAGTGCAAAGGTGAATTGATCAACATGATTATAATTATGGTTTATATAAATTCTGAAATGATTGTATATTTCTTTGAGATATTAATATCTTTCGCCTGTAGTGCAAAGATGAATTATTGATGAATATCTTTGGCCCGTAGTGCAAAGATGACCTGTTGCTGAATATCTTTGTCATGTAGTGCAAAGATGAACTGTTGATGAATATCTTTGGCCCGTAGTGCAAAGATGAATATATTAGTATGATTATGAACAGGAACTGTGATTTGGTATAACCATGATATTTGATGTTTCAGGTAAAGACATGTGATGTAAATTAACTTCGTTCTAGATGAGAAGAGGAATTTAGAACCACAATTATGGTTATGAGTTATTCACATGATTGTGGACAAGAACTGTTAATTGATGTTACAAGAATTAAAGCATTGTTGGTGGACTTTTAACATAGAGAAGATAATAGACTTTATGGTCTATTTGACTCTTCTAATGGATTGCTCGTTCCGCTGCAACTATGGTTGAAAAATTTTATCATCTACCATATGTTCTAAATCTCTGATTTATTGCTGATGAAGGCTATTGATAATTTAATTATCTTTAGTCATGATATTCTTTATTGAGATAGTTGTGCTCACCCTTTTGCTTCATAATTCCTTTCAGGTAATAAGAGTGTAGCTGGGTCGAGTGGGGATAACAGGGGAATAGAATGGTGGTCTATAGCTATTGAGGTTCTCCCTAAATAGTATGGAAATAATTTTACTGAGAACTTTAGATAAGTGTGTCGTATTGTATACATCATTTGATATTTAATTTTGGTGAACCGAATAGGGTGAGGTGAACCCAACTTTGGAAGGGTGTTTTGCCACTATCATACAAGATGTCTAATGACATACAACCTCATGTTATCATAAGACAAGGTTGTGCACATCCACTTGCTGAGTATATCTACGAGTACTACCTATATGATCTTGGAGTTTGGTTGAAACATAATGTTCAATCGCAGACAGTGGAGATAGTTATATGTCAAGAGAAGACTCACCATTGGAAGGAACATGATAGTAATCTTCTCATTTTTCTTTAGGGTCTATTGGATCAACCAAGGATAATTCTCTGGACATATGATATCTATCATAACTTAGATTCATGGCCTCCTATGTACGAAGGTTTCCTTTAGCACTTCCCAAAGATTTTTAATTTCTAAAACAGTTATTGACTGTACCTTTATATAATGTATCAATGTGAGGTGCTATCCATAGTTGGGACAAGAGTCACAATTGGTATTAAAACTCACAGTATATGTGTTGTTGTATTTCTGTACCATGTATTTGGCGACTCAGAATAGGTTGGATGGATTGGACCTATTTTGGGGGCGTCACATAAATGATTTTTGAAAATTAATTAATTAAAATTAACTAAGTCTGTCGCTAAAGCCTTTGGCGATAGAAAGCGTCGCCTTAGGTGTTCTTGAGCTCAAAGAACACTGACAGGCCAGTGTTCAAGGGGCTCCCTTTGACCAATTTTAATTCACAGCCTAATCATGTTCTGAGAAATTTTAAACATTGGTCATGTAGTAATTATGTAATACTACATGAATCAACTATCATCTAAGTCAAACAATCATGTATCATGAAGATCTATCCCCTCAAACTCGTCGTCAGAGCTTTTTGGGTTTTCTGGGTTACCCAGAAACCCAGTAAGCTTCGAGGGTCCAGTTTGAGGCTTAAAGATCTTAGGGTTCTAGTTGATATTATGGTGGTCTAATGGGTCTAACTTGTAGTATACATGACAGAGTACATATAACATTTATAAAATCAGTTAAACTACACCAGAATCATGAGATATAACCCGGTCAAACCATGTCAGACGACATGTTCTTGATTTTCTGGAAATTCTAGAAAACAGATTTCGTGAACTTTTATACAACTTTGACCAGTTATTACCTTCACCCTGTTTGTTATTTAGGTGATATAAAAGCTTTAATTTGTAGTACATATACCATATTACAACTGTATTACAACAACAAGAACAAAACAACAAAAAACAAGCAAGATCTAAACGCATGAACATGTTGTCAGAGCGTTCTGGGCAGTTTTTGGGCTGCCTAGATTTTGTATGGTCATGGTCAGTCAACGTGGTTTGACCACAAATATCTTACAATCTATGCATGATCTGGTCTTGCTACAAGTCCCAGAACACAGATCTCATAGCATTCTACAAGCATCAACCTTCAAAACACAAAAACCAAACACAGAAAGAGATCTACAAGACCTGACATTTGGTTGTTAGACAACAAAATTTTTTTTCTAGATTTTTTGAAAACTTTAATTTCGAGTATCTAGATATTATGAATCCACTATGTACCAACCCATAGCATTGATTAACACTATATACTACAAATTTTAACACTTAAACATAACTTTTATCATAACAATCAAGATCAGAATATAGTTAGGGTTTTTATACATTTCTAAGACACTACACCAAAAATGTCCTCTAGTGAAGGACAAATCCTTCACTAGAGGTCCTATATCTCTCACAAGTGATTTATTGCGAAGAAATATTTCCTTCACACGAGTGCTCGCATTAGACCTCCTCGTAATTGGGTATCCTTCGCTAAGTAGTAACAAAATATTTTTTGTGAAGGATATATTGTGAATAACTTATTCCTTCACAAATTGTATTTAGTAATGGAATATTGTTATTTAGTGAAAGATTGGTTTCCTTCACAAATAATATTTTAAGAAGGACTATTTGAAATTAGTGAATAACTTGATTCCCTCACAAATAATATATTATGAAGAACAAATTTATTTAACGAGAGAATATTTTCCTTCACTAATTATAAATTGAGAATCTTTTTCAAATTAGTGAGAGAAAATTCCTTCACAAATTATAAATTTGTAAATAAAAATTAATTGCTAAATAGTCAAAATTCATTGAAAATTATAATTAATTTTCAAATCAATGATTTCATATTTATTATTATTACTATTATTTTTAGTAATTGCTATAATAAATATTAAATTTAATATTTCAAGTTAATATAAATATCATACCTATTTCAACCTAATTAATAAACTAATGCATAAAGAGCCAATAATTAAAACTAATACTCCATATATAAATAGATAATGCTCAAGTCACGATAAGTACAAAATTTGTTATTATGTCTTGATCTCCCAAAGATCATAGTACTTACATATTTAATAACTAACACAAGAAAACTGAAAGAATAACAACGAAATAGATAGAATGAAGTGTACATTATGTTAGGTCCACTTCATCATTATTTTCTTCAAGGAAATCAAGGTTTGACATGTAAATTTCCTGCTGCAAAAGAAACACCAAAATTCAATTTCAATAAGATGAGGAATAAGAAAAAATGAGCCTGGTGAACTTATGATCTAGTGTGTTGAATGTGTCTTGATCGAGGTAATGTCGTTACCGCTTGAGGAAAAGAGTCGTAGTAATGGAACCACCACAGCGACCCCGGTGTTGACCATATCAGCTAACTCCAGATTTATGGAGTCCTTACAACTTTCTTCCAAAGGCAACCTCCAAAGTTTTTCTCCAGCAACATCTGAAGCTGCAAGTACCTCCTTTGCCAGGTCATCACTAGGTATAAAGATTCCTATTTAGGAAATGTTCAAAATGTCTTAGGCTTCCCTAGAGATTTAGATTCTCTTTGTAATTTCTATGAAAATGAGTAGAAAAAAAAATTGGGCACCACAGCAGTAGCCTTAATACCAAAAAGAACTGCAAACTAGTGCAAAAGTAACATTGTTTCATAAATACTATGAAGGAAAAACTACTCAAACTTCAAAGAATTTTCTTTACTCCAAAAAATTCAACAGCTTGACAGTCAAATTGATAAGAATATCAAGTACTATTGTAGAGACAGAAGATCATATATTACCTGCAATTGAGGGCCCAAGGGCAACCACAAATGCTTCAGTCAATGTAGCAAGATCAACTATCTGTTGAAAAAGTAAACATGCTCTTAGCACAATCTAAATCTATACTGCAGTTCAATAAAGAGGAGCTTAATACTCCTTATAGCCTGACGTAAACTATAGAGATTACCTCCTTACAGCCTAACGTTGAACTCCTGAATACTCCTTGAACTTGATTTACAGATCACCAAAAAACTTGAGTAAAACACATAGTCTATGTGTTGACTCTACAGATGATATGAATACAATGCACTTCTCCCTATGCAGAGTTTGCAACAGTGCAATCAAATATAGGGGTTTAAGGTTTGGTTCACATATATGTATAGAAAATGGGAAGATAACAATCATTGCTCATCAATCGAATAATTCTTATATAAAAAATTAAGAACATGTCATATTTTTAATGCAAGAACAATATTAGAAAGAATAAGAAAAAGGGTGTAAAAATATTTAATGCAAGAACAATATTAGATTAACAAAAAAAAATTCCCTCCACACCCATTATCAAGTGTTGCATTGCAAATTGTTACTTCAATTTCACAACAAAAGTTGAACCACAAGGTTACTAGTAACCCAGAAAAAGAATGGAAGTACATGTGGTACACTAGCTAAAAACACATTCCTGGCCCCCAAAAACATTTCAAGGGGGAGCAAAAATTCACACCATAGTTTATAGTCTCGTGATCAAAGAATTCACATTATGCAGAATTGTCTTGCAGCAAGTTATGTATCTAACCGAGCCTATAACCTAATATATCGGTCCTCCAAATTACACAACAGAATCAAATGAAATACCTCTCTGATACAACATATTGAGGGCATGGCTCCCCCTCGTGCTTATTTCTTTATTACTTGAATCCTTGCTCTGCCAAATTCTCTTCATAGTTCAGAGTTTTTGCTGCAGTTCAGAGTTTTTGTTGCAGTTAGTAACATGCCTGAATATCTGAGACACTGAAAGTATAACTAAATAATTGACTAGGCCCAAACATAATAAAACAAAAAGCACTAGGAAGTTTCTTTCAATGAAGAGAGCGACCAAAACTAGATCACACCACCTACTAAATGTATTCTTAGCCTTTTAATTATGCCCAAACCCATATTTGGATTTCGGCAGCGTGAGATGCAAATCCACCTGAAAACTATTGGATGATTCATTCATCTTAGCATACTAGAGCAAAAGAACACAAAAGTTTCTTCCACCAAAGTCAGTGACTGAGACAAGATCACACACCTTGACAAAGGTGAGCCTAGCCATTTATTCATATAACACAAGATCTATATTAACACGAAAAAGAAGTCTGTAGTACTAACAGAAAAAAGAAGCCTGTAATATTTCTACCTGAGACGAAAATAACTTGCACTATCCATGTACATGACATTACCCCAAAACATGAAATTGTTCCAAGGCATTACCAAGGTTAAGAGGCGACACACAGCAGTGAAGTTGATATCTGACAAAATATCCTACTCAAGTTACCTCGAGGTAACAAATATAAGCACTTGACAAATATGATAAGATGTCTCTAAGCTCATAATTGCGCATAGCACAAATCACACTCCAGGTTAACAAAAAACGATGCATTATGACTCCAACGAATAAAATAGGAAAGTGAAGACCACTGGAAAATAGGGGAGGCAAGCATATGTTTATTTAAAAAGTAGGCTAGCATGTGTAAATCTCTAGTAGTCATTTATTGTCCAGACAAGTTGAAAGATAGATCAGAATGAGATTAGAAAAGAGAGGCTGGATGTTATTTTTAGCTAGCGCTTGATTAATTGTCATCCACCTATAAATTACCTAACTATCATGTACTAGATTGAATTAACCTAACCATTGAATCAAAATGACACCTGAAAGATGGAAACCACAACAATTGTGGTAATACAATGTATTCATGTATAAATAAAAAAACAAATATCATACTATCACAATGCATGAAATTTGAAGTTTTCGCTCACCCCCTAGATAGAGTAGTGTTTTTCATTGTTTTTTAAGAGGAGTTTATCCTTGTAACATGATATGGGTTTGTTTTAGGGTGTTCTACGAATAGGATCAGGCACATCCACCAGGAACGATTCAATGACTAGAGTGCCAGCTCTCCCATCAATCACTTTGGGATGGACAGTAATGACTGAAGAATAGTTCTGCCAAAGTAACTTAAAATTAACATTAGAATGTTTACAGAAAGAGAACACGAGGAGAATTAGTATAGAATGGATTAATCTGATGCTCCCGCAAAAATTTAAAATATGCGTATGTGCTATAATCTATTTTAAATGAACTCCTTCAAAATGCATCAAATACCATATTTGACCAAATAAAGTGTAATGAGGGTCTTCATGCCTCTAGAAACCATATCCAACAACTCAAACCTCATCATAATTTTACCAACCCTCTTTTTATATGCTGCTTTTATAACATACTTTACTTCAAACAAATGAAGTACCAATTTTCAACATACTGGTGTACACAGAAGATCACATTACTCTAGAATATAGGCAACCCAATTTTTAACACCTACTTTATTTAGTCTGTATGAATACCATAAAAACTCAATTATGTATTGATGACAATACATACGGAAGAAGATGGTTGAATAATGTGATGTATGCTATGCTAGACACAAGATGGTCGTATAATGTCATTCTGATGGAAAAGTTTGTAATCTAGTCACCTAGAAACAACTTTTAATTGACACCGACTTGTGCACAACACTCCCACTTTTGATCTAAACAAGTTCCTAACCTGCAGGAATATCTTGAAGAATCTGTTCAGGTAGCACCAAACAATCATGATACACTTGGTGATTCTGTGGTCAGGGGTGGTTGTACTGTAATATATTTGCTTGGCCAACAACTGCATTTTGAACTATTTGATTTTTCGTATCAAGTCCTAAATGTTGCAAAAGCGGAAGTTGCAACAATAACACAATCCCACAAGAACCCTCAGTTTGCACAGGTAATTGAAATTTACTGGTCCACGGATAGGAAAAGTTATTTGGTGTATCAGGTTGTTTTGATGTCGCTTTAGCATGTTTCCATTTAATTCACTGATGTAAAGTGTCTGCCTTTATATATCTGTACTCTACCTTGCTTCATTAGACTAATATTAGTAATAGTTATGTTACTATTTATTTCCTTATCGGATATGTATCAAGACCACTTTGGTTAATATAGAACTAATCGTTCCCACTTTTGGAACATTTTGTTTAACCGACCTGGATTAAGGAGTTTAGACCTTATTATAATTCAAGAAAGAAAATTTTAACATAAGGGAATCTTTCTTTATTCAAGGGTGGGTTTAAGGGGTTGGATTGAATCCTTTATGCTTGCTCCTACCTTCAATTTAAATCCGTGCTTTTATCTATTTGGATTCTACATTAAAATCAGATATGTATTTCCCAATGACAGGACATAGGATATTTGTGCAAAATTAAAAGAAAGATATAAATAATTGTCCAAGTGTCTTACATCATTAAAGGAAAATATCATCAAACGAGAGAACGCAAGGGGGATAGAAAAAGATTCCTATAAGTACTTCGGCTCACACCAGATTTTCTCATCTCAACCACCTAAAGAATAGAAGATGAGCGTTTTTCTTTTTTACCTTTTACTAGTAAGGTGTTTCATGAGCTTATAGAAAACTATAATAGCCACTAAAAAGAACATACAAAATTGGATAAAAGGGAATCATGTCTACATACGGACCTTGTGACAACTCGAATTTTTATAAGTTATTAAAATAAGAATTTAATAATCAAAATTCTTATTATGAGATATTTTGAGTTTGAGCATGTATATATACATGCTATACATATATTTTGAAATATGTGATCTGGTATGAAGAGAAATATATAATCATATATTGGGAAAGTGAGGTTTAATAGTTAAGTTAACTATTGATGAAATTAAATGAATTTTGTAGTTTATTTTAAATATTTATTGAATTATATAAATATTTTAAATATTTTATTTATTGAGAAAAATAAATAATTTATGAAATTGTTGTATAATAATTTAGTTACGTGTATGATAATTAAATTAAAGCAAAGGTAAATTTAATTCTTTGAAGATTTAATTCAATGAATTAATTAAATTAAATGAGTTGTTTAACATTAAAGAAAATAAGTATAATAAATAAAGTGATGTTTAAGTCTAATTTATTAATTAAATTAGATATATAATTATTTATTAATCATTAGAATAATTATAATAAAAATTATATTATTATAATTATTATAATGGTAAGCTATTTAAATTGGTGGCAGGTGTGACAAATAAAAACTATATAATATAAGATTATTAAAATAATCTAGTTTGGGAGTTATGAGCTTAGCCAAACAAGGCGTTGTGGCCTTTGGCTTATTCAACTGACATTTTTTTTATTTGTTGTAACTGATGAACGTGGGAGAAAGCCATATCATTTGTTTTATGCGTATAACCTAAAGCCAAGAGAGAGAACAGAGTGTGAGAAGAGGAAAACACAGAGATTTTTGAGAAGGAAGAATCATGGTAGTTTTGAGGGAGGGTCACCATCTCTTGCTAGCCTACAACTAGGGTTTTAAAGGTATATTTTACTTTTAATGTTATGTTTTGAGTTTCCATGACCATTCTTTGTAAATGGTTAATCATGTTGGATTGATAAATGTATATATATATATATATATATATATATATATATATATATATATATGGTGTTATAATCTGTTAATCGTTATTTGTAAGGGCTATTTGATGATCAAATTCATGAGAATTGGGTTGTAGTAAAAGATTTCAAATAACAGTGTTTATGTTACAGAATATGGCTTACAAAGTACAAAATTTCATGGTCAATACTTGTTGTAATCTGTGAATTGGTGATGGATTATGTTAGTATGTGAAGAAACGAGAACAACATAGTTTAAATCGTGTCAATTGGTTAAGAAACGAAGTCGTGGCGATCGAATTCGCTAAAAGTGTAAAAAATGATGAAATTTGGAAAATTAAGGTTTTGATTCTTCACATATGTGTTTATGTATTTGAAATGGTGTATAACATGTTTATTGATGTTATTACATAAGTTTAGATGTTAAGTTTCATGAATTTCTGTAGGAATTGGGTTGGTTTTGGGAGTCAGGCCTGAAGCAGAGCTGCTGCAGTTTACATTTGTGTCCGTGGCAATTGCTTGGCATTACTGACAAAGTAAATGGCGCAATTGTGCTGTTCAGTCTTCTCATGATCAGACCAAAGACACTATACCGCAAAAAGTTAAGGCTTGGGGAAGCGGTACTTGGCTTGCAGTCTGTGAGCCTAAGCAGAGAATACTATTTGAGGATTGTCAAGCAAGGGTCTAATCTAGTTTAGCATGCAAGATAATGATGTGGAGACATAAGTGAAGAACTTAACCACATGTTAAGTACCATTTAAAAGAAATAACTTGAAAGTATAAAATTAAATTTAAATAATGGTAGGAAGGTTAAGTTAATTATTAACTAACCTAATATACATCTAAAAGGATGTAGATGCAAGATTGTAAGAACTTGACTAAATGTTATGTAACCATTTGAATGAAGTAATTTAAAAGCATGAGATGGAAGTTGATTTAATTAACTTTAATGATGATAATTAATTAATATAATGTAATATCAAGCTAGGACGACTTAACTAAATGCTAAGTGTCGACTAAAAGAGAAGTAGAAAGAAATACGAGATGAAGGTTAACTAAAATAATGTTAACAACCATTATATATCTAAGGTGATATAAAGACAAGGTTAAAGACTTAACTGAATGTCAAGTGTCAATTAAAGTAGAATGTAATGAGAAGGAAAAGGAATTTTAATGTAATTAAATGGATTGAACAAATAATGTAAGTAACAAGACTTAAACACTAGATTGAACATCGAGTGACGATTGGAAGGAAATGTTTTGAAATAAAAGGATAAGATGAAGAGTCAATGCAATATAATTGATTTCATTGTGTATATGTAACTGATGCTTGTATATATGAACTTCTAAACTATTGTAGGATGAACGCGAGGCAGTAAGCTGTAGTTGGTAAGGAACGAATCAGGCAAGTCTTTCAGTTTCTATTTGCTATGTGAACTTGGTGATTAACTGTTTTAAACCTTTATTCCAAAGAGCATGATTTGTTATATATATGTTGAATGTATGAAATGTTAAAGTCAACTTATGACTACGTTGATTGAGTAAAACATGCTGATTGAGTAAGGAACTCAATCTTTATACTTGTTATATGAATTGTAACATGTATGTTATGTTAGTCCAATGTTTATGAGATATATGTTGAGCATGTTATTATATGCTACGCGATGCATGAAAACTATTAGATTTTGCTGGGCTGTCGAGCTAAACCTTGCAAATAACCATTTTTGCAGGTTAAGGATTGAAGGTAACACTATGTGCTACTTGAATGACGTGGATCAGAAATAATACACGGAGAATAATATTTTAGCTAAAGTTGTTATTTCTTTAAACCATGATTAAGACTCATGAGATGTACTAAATGTTTTATGATGTATAGTTTGATGTTGAGTTGTAAAGCTAAAGTTAGAGTTATCTGCTATGTATAGGTTATCGGATTGAAATGTTAAATTTTATATAATAACAATGATAAAGTGAATCATAAGATAAGATTGATTCAAAGACATGTAGATGATAAAGGTTTTGATTGAGGGAATTAAAGTAAGAAGACATAAAAGTTTAAATTATTCCGCCTTATATAAAGTTTAACATCGAATAATGATGTAAAATCGAAAGGTAGATATGTTATTAACTAATAGAAGTTAATAATTAAATTGTATGAATTTTGGGGTAATTCTGAGACCTAAATACGGAATAGCTAGTTACTTATCGGACAAAGATATTAAGTTGCTACTAATTAATCGGATGAAAGATACCAACATTATACAGAAAAAAGGTTTGGAGGTACACGGTGTCCAAGGCAAACACCTAAAATGGGGATGTCCACGCATTCAAGCAAAGAACCTAAGACAAACTCCTGTGAGTTGCAAAGAACTAAATTGAGTATTAGCTTTTACTTTGGACATTAATATTTGTCAATAACTTTCAAGAGATACTTCTCTCCGCAAGACCACTTTCAGTTGACGGAAATTAGTGGCCAAGGATCAAATCTATAGTGCATATCTGGGAATTAAAATGTAGAGAGATTTCCATACTAATATGGAAATATTATTTTGCAGTATTGTAAATTTTTACCTTGCTGTTTATTTTTCATTCTAGAGGCAGTTGCATTTTGCAGTTCTGGAACTACAAGCCATCGCTGTAGAAATGCTAGTGTCCCATTTGCTGTCGCCTCATTAGCACGTTGACACCAGAGGTGTGTTTATTGAGTCGGCAAAATGAAGTGATTGAGGTCCTGGAAAAGTAAGTGATAGCCACAGAAGAGATCAGTGATGAAGAAAATTCTGAAAAAATAATGTGATGATAACACTACTCTACTTAGAATAAATATTTTAACCAAAACACGTCAACTATACACATTATAAACCACTTTTAGGTGCACTGGACAACATGGTATGAGATTATATATATAGGAAAAAGGTTCCAAATAAAATTCTTCCGAGATTTTTACGTTATATGATTTCTTATCTTTAACAAAAGATATAGATCTAAAAGCTTCCTATGTTACCTTATGCATTTTAATAGTCTCTAGTACTACTTTAATATGCATTAAAATTTTAGTTTTACATTGTAACTTGGCGGTTCTTTACAACCAATTCCATATGATAAAAATAATATACAAGTAAATGAAGCACAAATCTTTTCAAAGATAAATGATATAGTTATCTAAACTCATGTTGATAAACTTTAGTAATAAATAAAAAGACGGAATGATTAAACTCCAAAAAAATTAAATTTCAATATACTTACAAAGTTGTATACCATTTTTATTTTCCCATATGCAAAGAAAGGTAAAAGAATCCAAGAAAAGGTACATAATGGTCTCCTATAAGCACATAACATGAATTTATCCTACATGGAGCACAATAAAATCGTACCTTTATAAGGAAAGATAAAAATGGAACAAACTTCACAAATAATTTTTAGCAAAAGAAGAAGCATTACCTTGGTGGATACTGCCAAGCCCAAGGAAATTGATCCATCATAGTATGAATCCATAACCCCATTGGCATCATTAAGCAGGACTCTTGTCTATTTATCACAAGAACTATTAAACATGAAAAATCCAATAGTGTAAAATCCAGAACCCGACTAAATATATTTTTTAGGGAAAGGAAGATTCTTTGCTTGATCGAAGCAACTTGTTAGGGATGATAAGCCTCTGACTAGTCCAAAAAGTGAAATCAAAAGGACAACATAGCGTTACATGTACACATTAGTAATCATCAATTCAAATTCAACCAAGCACAAAAATAAAACAAAATAGGTAGTTTGTTATATAAGTCAACATGAAATTTTATGTTGGTCTTGAATTTCATAAAGTAAAGAGAGATTGAAGATGAAATAAGATCTGATAAGGAAAATTAAAGGGAAATTGGTTAGTAAGATACCAAATTAGACGAGGAAGTCAAATAGGCGATGGCGATGAGACACATAGAGAGATGAGCAATGGAAAATAACAACATTGCTCTTAATACATAGGCCTAGAAAGTAACATCACAAATTGAGTTGAGAAGTTACTAATGTAATACAAGTTATATAGCAGGAAATGGGATGTAGAAGCCTAAGTTAGCATCTGAAATAATTTAGCATTCCCAGATGTACAAAAACTCCTATATAATCTGGAACTAGACTTCAAGCATCTTAAATCTTATTTAATTCAGATGAGGACCAAAGCAAGAGTGAGGAACAACGATTTTGACAACAATAAGAATTGTGCTTGAACAATCTCACCGTATAATACCACCAGGAAGGCTTGGTTCAAGCTTGATTCGCTTCCCTGCAACGTTGCTCTTGTTCCATGAACAAAGAGCAGCTTCGATGGCTCCT
Organism: Panax ginseng; assembly: GCA_020205605.1. Lineage (NCBI taxonomy): Eukaryota > Viridiplantae > Streptophyta > Magnoliopsida > Apiales > Araliaceae > Panax > Panax ginseng. The sequence goes on along the minus strand of CM035132.1, from coordinate 144,534,690 downwards.
GTTTAGAGCCTCATAGATATTCATTCCAGAAATAGGAATTCTCCGCCGCAACAGCCTTCGCCGAAGCTGAAGACATTAAAAAGTATAAGAATAGCGTCTCTTACACAAAACAATACACACATACATACATATATGTATATATGAATCATTACAACAACTAATAGAATATGGATGAACAAAGTTGTTGGAAAAATACCTTCGAACAAATTTGGTCTTCGCAGTTAGGACTTTTATAATTGGGACAGAAAGTGCAAATTTGAAGATGCAAAGATGAAGTTTGGTGTAAAATTTTGGGATTAATCATAATCCCTTTACCCTTTACTTATAACATTATTCACACAATCAAATCTCGATCTCGCTAATTGTGGCAAAATATGGTGCTAATTTTTTATTTCTCCCGCCTAAACTATGGCTAAGTAAGAGAGGGGAAACCAAATTGGTAGAGACCTAGTATCTATCTTGTTGAAACTTCAATTTTGGCAAAAGATTGAGCGAAACCTTGATCTGGCTTGCTTCCCTTTCTCGTACGAGTCACGCACAGTACTGTACTTCAAATAAATAAAAGTTTTTTTGATTTGTTCTTATGGTTTAATACTAAACTAATTAAAAATAAAATTAAATATTCCAAAAGTTTTTTCTTAATTAAAGCCCTCTCAATTTGTTATTTAACTGAATATTAAATATAATATCAAAAAATAAAGTTACTTTAAATTAAAATCCAAAAGACTTTTTTGGATTAATTGTAAGACCCCAACTTTTTTTTAATAAAGATGATTTTTTTCTATAAATATCATTTTTAAATATTATGGAATGAATTTGATATAATGTTATAGTTATGGGTAATATTTATAAATTTTGCAAAGTACGCAAGTTGTTATATAATATTCGATTGTTCGGGGAATATTCGTTTTAACGAGGGAATATTAAATGCGAAGGCACAATCATTAGTGGACCCTAGCGTAATTATTGTCGTATTGAGAAAACGACAAAAATATTTTATGAAAATAACGGCAGAAGTTTTACTGTTAACTGTTGAAACACCCGGTGTTAAAAGTATAGTAATATGCGTGGTTGCATAGTAGCACACGGTATTGATTATTGATGCTTACGTGAGAAGTCACTCAGTTTTGTTCAATTATTGCTACAGTAATTGTTGCATAATATCTCATGTTATTTGATTCAATTATTGTCGATATTTTATATATTATTAAATTAATAATTGAGATAACAAAGTTATTAATATTATTATTTGCAATATTAACGATGTCTAGAAGTTCTGTCAAGGAGAGGTTTAGTCACTTAATTACGCGCCAATAGGGAGAAATCCTTATCGGAAAGCCACCTCTTTCCTGGGAATGACTTGGTCGATTAATATTGTGAATTATAATAATGATGATAAATGTTGTTAAAATTATTGAGGGAATTTTATGAAGTATTTGTTGTATTTATAGACCCCCCATTTACCCATTTTTTCAAAATAATCGGTAGAAAGTTATTCAGTAATGGTGGGGGCCACAAGTGGGTCAGGTGGGGACCATATGTTGGTGGAATATTGGGTTGGTTCACGAGATTTTGTGTTACAGATAATGGAAGGATTAAATATGTATTATATATATATATGTATGTATGTTTGAAAAGTGTGTCATGGTGGAGAAAAAAAAGATGCACGTGGGATTATATAAATTATATATATATATATATATAGTATGTTTAGTTTTTGGTTTTACTTGGAATTTCATTCACTCGTGACTTGGTATAAGGCGCTGTGATAAAGAAAAAAACAAAAGCATTGTGCATCTGTGAAAATATTTTGAATCTACTGTTCAGTCAGTTCTTGCACAGTACCCCTTCAATTCTCCTATAAATAGGATGCTTAGTTAGAATTGAAATCACACCAGAAATTCAGAGAATTCTCTTCTATAATCTTGAGCGTATTTCTTTAGAGTTTTAAGAAGCTTTGAGCATAGTACAAGTTTTATTCAAGAATATCCTCGCCCTACCAATCGAAATACTCTTCTTTTACGGTAAGGGGTATTATTTCTTTCGTATTCATGAAGAGAACTTATGTTATTCCATTTTTTTATTCTGTTGGAATAACCTGTATATGCGGTCTACCCTATACTTGGTAAAATTCTTCTGTTATTCCATTCTTTATCATTATGTTGGAATAACCTGTCTATGCGAAGTACCGCATACATGGTGAAATTCTTCTGTTATTCTATTCTTTATTATTCTGTTGGAACATTCTGTTTATGCGTTTACGCATGACCTGGTTCCGTTATTTATTATTCTGTTGGAACATCCTGTAAGTACGAATTTTGCCTGACCTAGTTCCGTTATTTATTATTCTGTTGGAATATCCTGTCTGTGCGTTTACACATGACCTGATTCCGTTATTTATTATTCTGTTGGAATAACCTGTCTATGCGGTCTATCGCATGCTTGGTGATTTCTTTTGTTATTCCATTCTTTATTATACACAGTTGGTTAAAGTTTTGACTTCTATACTCAATGAAATTAGTGGAATATCCTTGCTATTTGCGCTTCATCCAGTATCTTTTTATGTAAATATTCTTCTAAGCATTCTTGAATTTTACTCTGCAAAGAAGTATCATGTTGACAATTTGGACATTATTAGTTCATGGATAAATTAATTCTTGAACTTGTTTTTTTGAATTCTTATATCATTGTCATCATCCTCATGTTTATATTATGTTGAAAGTCATCTGTGACCTGTAGTGCATAGATGGACTTGGTATAATTATGACGAGGGATTATTCGGTATAATCATGACCGTTATATTATAAATGATGTGGTAAAAGTCCTCATTTGCCCGTAGTGCATTGATGGACAGTTGTTGGCATGATCATGACCGTTGATGAATACACGAATATCCTTGGCCCGTAGTGCATGGATAATTTGTGGTTGTGATACTAATGAATACCCTTGGCCATAGTGCAGGGATGATGTGGATTATTTATTAAGCTGAGTCCCAGCGATAAAAGTGATGAAAAACCTTTTAAATCATAAAAGATAGTAGATTTTATTCTTTACTTGACTCTTTTAATGGATTGCTTGTTCCATTGTAGTTAAACTTGATGTTTGTTATATTGTATCAGTTTAACACTGTTGAAGGCTAATGATAATTTATTCTGTATTATCTTAGTCATAATATTTCTTACTGGGCTAGTTGAGCTCACCCTTTTACTTTCATTGTTCTCTTCAGGAAATGAGAACGTAGCAGGGACTAGTCGGGGAACAGAGTGACGGTCCAGATAATAGCATTAGTAGTCCTCACTATTCTGTTAAATAGTGTGATAATAAATGTAATGAGGACTTAATTGAGTGTGTATATTATCTAGATGACAATATTTGTATTAAAACTCACAGCATATGTTTTTTCGTAATTTACACGACTGTTGTATAATTAAGTTGTATTTGAATTTTATACCATGTATTTGGCGACTCAAAATAGGTGATGTATACCTATTTTAGGGGCGTCACATTAATATTATATACTTCAAAATAAAATTTAAAATCTTTTGGATTATTTAATTTTATTTTTATTTAACTTTAACTTTATTTAATTATGATTATAAAATAAACTTTTATGGAGAAATTTTAAAGTTTAACATAGTGTAAAGTTATTTACTTTATAGTTTATTAAAATAAATAGTTGATATTGTAAGTTACTTAAAAGTGTTATTAAAATTAAATTTACTAATGTAAAAATTTAAGGTATTTATATTCACCACAATTAATTAAAAAAAAATATTTAGAACAAGATAACGACCAATTTTATCCCTCTTAAAAACTTCTAAATAATGATATATAGTGAGTAATAATTCCTTCACTAAATAGATTTTTTCCTCATAAATTTTCATCATAAATTGGCTCCAAAAATCTTTCTATCGCCCCAAATTTTGCGAGGAAAAAATATAAATTGCGAAGGATGTTTCTTTCACTAATAACTATATTGTCACTATACATTTTTCCTTCACTGTTCCTTCGCTAAACAACTCCTCATGTGAAGGAATAAATTCCTTCACAAAATTTCTTTTGCTATAGGCCATTTTTGGTGTAGTGAGAACTCACTTGAATCTGGACTTCTAGATCTATTATGGTGATAGTGAGGCTTAATTTTGTGGTGATATGCTAATATTTTTCGTGGGTTTGAGAGAGAGAGAATTGGTAGAGAAAGCAAGTTGAACAAATTGACTTGAAAATGATTTTCTCTCTTGATCTATATATATGTTGGTGAAATGTATATGGTCGATATATTTAGGTTGATAATTTGGAGATTTTTGGTCACATGGTCGATCAAGAGTTGCTCAACAACTCCAATCTTAGCAAGATTTTTAAGCAATCTAATAAAAAAATGTGACAAAGGGTATTTTGGTCATTAGGCTTGTGATTTTAATGGCCAATTTGTCATTTGTCTAACCCTTAAGGTTTAACCCTTAGGTTTTGTACAATAATTTCTAGCATTTTGCAATTAGGGCTAAAAATAAAATTTTGTTTCTAAAAATGAAAAATTAGGGTTTTGTTAATTAGTTAAGTTTTCTAATTATATTAAACTTGATATTAGGTTTAATAGCTAACTAATTAGCATTAAGGCTTAAAATTAGTAATTAGGGTTACCCAATTAGCAATTAGGGTTATCAATTTGTAATTAGTGTTTTCTAACAATTAGGGGTTTTCCTAATTATCATTAAACTTAAGAATTTAGCAATTAAGGTTCTAGTTTAGTAATTAGGGTTTCTAATTTTAGAAATTAGAGTTTCTAAATATTAATTAGGGTTTCTAATTAATTAGGTTTTCCAAGTCTAATTAGGGTTTTTCTAATTAACTTTAAATTCTATATTACACGACATAATTCATATAACACAAATACTACATAGTCTTGAATCTCTCATTTGAATTTTAAAATAGGGTTAAACAAAATAATGTTAGGGTTTGGTCTTGATACACCATAATTGACTTACCATTATCAGTCTATACATACAGTACATATTTATAGTACTGAAATATAATTAATATTATACTATTATTCTCTTTCCTTATTCCAAATCCAGAATTAGGGTTTGGATTCTATATCTGATTTATCTTTCATATACATACCATTATTAATTAGGTTATAATAATTAACTTAATTAATCTGAAATAAATTCATATAACAAAATAATTATTATAATAATTCTATAATCATTTAATATATTATTTAAATAATATAAAATCATATTTTCTTGTAAAAAATAAATAATAAAAACATTTCTACTATAAAATTAATTATTATAAGAATATAGTTTATAATGATCAATAATTCTAAAATAAAATCATTTGTAATTATTCATATAATAAATATATTTTTATTGATCACATAAATACATATACTTTACCTTTCACTTATTCTCACCTTTAAAATAAAAAAAAATTATATGCAAAATTTCTGATTTAATTATACAGAAAATATCAGGTTATTATAGATTCTTCAAGTCTATAAATGTTGTCGGTGCATTTGTCAATCCAAAGGACATCAAAAGAAACTCATAATGTCCATAGCGTGTCCTAAACACTGTAAAAGTGTAAAAAATGATGAAATTTGGAAAATTAAGGTTTTGATTCTTCACATATGTGTTTATGTATTTGAAATGGTGTATAACATGTTTATTGATGTTATTACATAAGTTTAGATGTTAAGTTTCATGAATTTCTGTAGGAATTGGGTTGGTTTTGGGAGTCAGGCCTGAAGCAGAGCTGCAGCGGTTTACATTTGTGTCCGTGGCAATTGCTGCGTTGGTACCACTGACCATGAAATGGAATGGGCTTTGCTGGCCAGTCTGGTCAGTTCTCGCAGTGACTGCTGACCAAGACTCTGTTGGTGCCAAGGCTTAAAGCGTGCAAATTGCGCCAGGTAATCTCGAGCCTAAAGTAGAGAGAAGTCATCTATTTGAGGATTGTCAAGCAAGGTCTAATCTAGTTTAGCATGCAAGATAATGATGTGGAGACATAAGTGAAGAACTTAACCACATGTTAAGTACCATTTAAAAGAAATAACTTGAAAGTATAAAATTAAATTTAAATAATGGTAGGAAGGTTAAGTTAATTATTAACTAACCTAATATACATCTAAAAGGATGTAGATGCAAGATTGTAAGAACTTGACTAAATGTTATGTAACCATTTGAATGAAGTAATTTAAAAGCATGAGATGGAAGTTGATTTAATTAACTTTAATGATGATAATTAATTAATATAATGTAATATCAAGCTAGGACGACTTAACTAAATGCTAAGTGTCGACTAAAAGAGAAGTAGAAAGAAATACGAGATGAAGGTTAACTAAAATAATGTTAACAACCATTATATATCTAAGGTGATATAAAGACAAGGTTAAAGACTTAACTGAATGTCAAGTGTCAATTAAAGTAGAATGTAATGAGAAGGAAAAGGAATTTTAATGTAATTAAATGGATTGAACAAATAATGTCGTAACAAGACTTAAACACTAGATTGAACATCGAGTGACGATTGGAAGGAAATGTTTTGAAATAAAAGGATAAGATGAAGAGTCAATGCAATATAATTGATTTCATTGTGTATATGTAACTGATGCTTGTATATATGAACTTCTAAACTATTGTAGGATGAACGCGAGGCAGTAAGCTGTAGTTGGTAAGGAACGAATCAGGCAAGTCTTTCAGTTTCTATTTGCTATGTGAACTTGGTGATTAACTGTTTTAAACCTTTATTCCAAAGAGCATGATTTGTTATATATATGTTGAATGTATGAAATGTTAAAGTCAACTTATGACTACGTTGATTGAGTAAAACATCTTTGATTGAGTAAGGAACTCAATCTTTATACTTGTTATATGAATTGTAACATGTATATGTTATGTTAGTCCAATGTTTATGAGATATATGTTGAGCATGTTATTATATGCTACTGCGATGCATGAAAACTATTAGATTTTTCTTTGGAAATGTCGAGCTAAACCTTGCAAATAACCATTTTTGCGAGTTAAGGATTGAAGGTAACACTATGTGCTACTTGAATAGCGTGGATCGAGAAATAATACACGGAGAATAATATTTTAGCTAAAGTTGCTATTTCTTTAAACCATGATTAAGACTCATGAGATGTACTAAATGTTTTATGATGTATAGTTTGATGTTGAGTTGTAAAGCTAAAGTTAGAGTTATCTGCTATGTAAAGGTTATCAGATTGAAATGTTAAATTTTATATAATAACAATGATAAAGTGAATCATAAGATAAGATTGATTCAAAGACATGTAGATGATAAAGGTTTTGATTGAGGGAAATAAAGTAAGAAGACATAAAAGTTTAAATTATTCCGCCTTATATAAAGTTTAACATCGAATAATGATGTAAAATCAGAAGGTAGATATGTTATTAACGACCGAAGTTAATAATTAAATTGTATGAATTTTGGGGTCGTTACAGACCTAAATACGGAATAGCTAGTTACTTATCAGACAAAGATATTAAGTTGCTACTAATTAATCAGATGAAAGATACCAACATTGTACAGAAAAAGGTTTGGAGGTACCTGGTGTCCAAGGCAAACACCTAAAATGGGGATGTCCCTGCATTCAAGCAGCAACCTAAGACAAACTCCTGTGAGTTGCAAAGAACTAAATTGAGTATTAGCTTTTACTTTGGACATTAATATTTGTCAATAACTTTCAAGAGATACTTCTCTCCACAAGACCACTTTCAGTTGACGGAAATTAGTGGCCAAGGATCAAATCTATAGTGCATATCTGGGAATTAAAATGTAGAGAGATTTCCATACTAATATGGAAATATTATTTTTTGCGATATTGTAAATTTTACCTTGTTTGTTTTTTTTTCATTCTCTGCGGATTTGCATTTTGCGATTCTCGAACTACAAGCCATCATTTGTAGAAATGCTAGTGTCCCATTTTTGTCGCCTCATTAGCACGTTGACACCGAGAGGTGTGTTTATTGAGTCGGCAAAATGAAGTGATTGAGGTCCTGGAAAAGTAAGTGATAGCCACAGAAGAGATCAGTGATGAAGAAAATTCTAAAAAAATAATGTGACAGATAACACTACTCTACTTAGAATAAATATTTTAACCAAAACACGTCAACTATACACATTATAAACCACTTTTAGGTGCACTGGACAACATGGTATGAGATTATATATATAGGAAAAAGGTTCCAAATAAAATTCTTCCAGGATTTTCTGTTATATGATTTCTTATCTTTAACAAAAAGATATAGATCTAAAAGCTTCCTATGTTACCTTATGCATTTTAATAGTCTCTAGTACTACTTTAATATGCATTAAAAATTTTGGTTTTACATTGTAACTTGGCAGTTCTTTACAACCAATTCCATATGATAAAAATAATATACAAGTAAATGAAGCACAAATCTTTTCAGCATAAATGATATAGTTATCTAAACTCATGTTGATAAACTTTAGTAATAAATAAAAAGACGGAATGATTAAACTCCAAAAAAAATTAAATTTCCAATATACTTACAAAGTTGTATACCATTTTTATTTTCCCATATGCAAAGAAAGGTAAAAAGAATCCAAGAAAAGGTACATAATGGTCTCCTATAAGCACATAACATGAATTTATCCTACATGGAGCACAATAAAATCGTACCTTTATAAGGAAAGATAAAAAATGGAACAAACTTCACAAATAATTTTTAGCAAAAGAAGAAGCATTACCTTCGGTGGATACAGCCAAGCCCAAGGGAAATTGATCCATCATAGTATGAATCCATAACCCCATTGGCATCATTAAGCAGGACTCTTGTCTGTTTATCACAAGAACTATTAAACATGAAAAATCCAATAGTGTAAAATCCAGAACCCGACTAAATATATTTTTTAGGGAAAGGAAGATTCTTTGCTTGATCGAAGCAACTTGTTAGGGATGATAAGCCTCTGACTAGTCCAAAAAGTGAAATCAAAAGGACAACATAGCGTTACATGTACACATTAGTAATCATCAATTCAAATTCAACCAAGCACAAAAATAAAACAAAATAGGTAGTTTGTTATATAAGTCAACATGAAATTTTATGTTGGTCTTGAATTTCATAAAGTAAAGAGAGATTGAAGATGAAATAAGATCTGATAAGGAAAATTAAAGGGAAATTGGTTAGTAAGGTACCAAATTAGACGAGGAAGTCAAATAGGCGATGGCGATGAGACACATAGAGAGATGAGCAATGGAAAATAACAACATTGCTCTTAATACATAAGCCTGAAAGTAACATCACAAATTGAGTTGAGAAGTTACTAATGTAATACAAGTTATATAGCAGGAAATGGGATGTAGAAGCCTAAGTTAGCATCTGAAATAATTTAGCATTCCCAGATGTACAAAAACTCCTATATAATCTGGAACTAGACTTCAAGCATCTTAAATCTTATTTAATTCAGATGAGGACCAAAGTAAGAGTGAGGAACAACGATTTTGACAACAATAAGAATTGTGCTTGAACAATCTCACCGTATAATACCACCAGGAAGGCTTGGTTCAAGCTTGATTCGCTTCCCTGCAACGTTGCTCTTGTTCCATGCACAAAGAGCAGCTTCGATGGCTCCTGTTTAGAGCCTCACAGATATTCATTCAGAAAAAGGAATTCTCTCACTTGCAATGACCTTTGGCCAAGTCAAGACATTAAAAAGTATAAGAATAGCATCTCTTACACAAAACAATACACACATACATACATATCTGTATATATGAATCATTACAATAACTAATAGAATATGGATGAACAAAGTTGTTGGAAAAATACCTTCGAACAAATTTGGTCTTCGCAGTTAGGACTTTTATAATTGGGACAGAAAGTGCAAATTTGAAGATGCAAAGATGAAGTTTGGTGTAAAATTTTGGGATTAATCATAATCCCTTTACTTATAACATTATTCACACAATCAAATCTCGATCTCGCTAATTGTGGCAAAATATGGTGCTAATTTTTTATTTCTCCCGCCTAAACTATGGCTAAGTAAGAGAGGGGAAACCAAATTGGTAGAGACCTAGTATCTATCTTGTTGAAACTTCAATTTTGGCAAAAGATTGAGCGAAACCTTGATCTGGCTTGCTTCCCTTTCTCGTACGAGTCACGCACAGTACTGTACTTCAAATAAATAAAAGTTTTTTTGATTTGTTCTTATGGTTTAATACTAAACTAATTAAAAATAAAATTAAATATTCCAAAAGTTTTTCTTAATTAAAGCCCTCTCAATTTGTTATTTAACTGAATATTAAATATAATATCAAAAAATAAAGTTACTTTAAATTAAAATCCAAAAGACTTTTTTGGATTAATTGTAAGACCCCAACTTTTTTTTAATAAAGATGATTTTTTTCTATAAATATCATTTTTAAATATTATGGAATGAATTTGATATAATGTTATAGTTATGGGTAATATTTATAAATTTTGCAAAGTACGCAAGTTGTTATATAATATTCGATTGTTCGGGGAATATTCGTTTTAACAGGGAATATTCGTACGAAGGCACAATCATCAGTGGACCCTATTAATGTAATTATTGTCGTATTGAGAAAACGACAAAAATATTTTAAGAAAATAACGGCAGAAGTTTTACTGTTAACTGTTGAAACACCCGGTGTTAAAAGTATAGTAATATGCGTGGTTGCATAGTAGCACACGGTATTGATTATTGATGCTTACGTGAGAAGTCACTCAGTTTTGTTCAATTATTGCTAAGTAATTACTGCATAGTATCTCATGTTATTTGATTCAATTATTGTCGATATTTTATATATTATTAAATTAATAATTGGGACGACAAAGTTATTAATATTATTATTTGCAATATTAACGATGTCTAGAAGTTCTGTCAAGGAGAGGTTTAGTCACTTAATTACGCGCCAATAGGGAGAAATCCTTATCGGAAAGCCACCTCTTTCCTGGGAATGACTTGGTCGATTAATATTGTGAATTATAATAATGATGATAAATGTTGTTAAAATTATTGAGGGAATTTTATGAAGTATTTGTTGTATTTATAGACCCCCCATTTACCCATTTTTTCAAAATAATCGGTAGAAAGTTATTCAGTAATGGTGGGGGCCACAAGTGGGTCAGGTGGGGACCATATGTTGGTGGAATATTGGGTTGGTTCATTTAGATTTTGTGTTACGAGATAATGGAAGGATTAAATATGTATATATATATATATATATATATATATATATATATATATATATATATATATATATGTATGTATGTTTGAAAAGTGTGTCATGGTGGAGAAAAAAAAGATGCGTGGGATTATATAAATTATATATATATATATATATATATATATATATAGTATGTTTAGTTTTTGGTTTTACTTGGAATTTCATTCACTCGTGACTTGGTATAAGGCGCTGTGATGAAGAAAAAAACAAAAGCATTGTGCATCTGTGAAAATTTTTTGAATCTACTGTTCAGTCCATTCTTGCACAGTACCCCTTCAATTCTCTTATAAATAGGATGCTTAGTTGGAATTGAAATCACACCAGAAATTCAGAGAATTCTCTTCTATAATCTTGAGCGTATTTCTTTAGAGTTTTAAGAAGCTTTGAGCATAGTATAAGTTTTATTCAAGAATATCCTCGCCCTACCAATCGAAATACTCTTCTTTTACGGTAAGGGGTATTATTTCTTTCGTATTCATGAAGAGAACTTACATTATTCCATTTTTTATTACATTGGAATAACTTTGTATATGCGGTCTACCCTATACTTGGTAAAATTCTTCTGTTATTCCATTCTTTATCATTATGTTGGAATAACCTGTCTATGCGAAGTACCGCATACATGGTGAAATTCTTCATGACGAGGGATTATTCGGTATAATCATGACCGTTATATTATAAATGATGTGTTAAAAGTCCTCATTGGCCCGTAGTGCATTGATGGACAGTTGTTGGCATGATCATGACCGTTGATGAATACACGAATATCCTTGGCCCGTAGTGCATGGATAATTTGTGGTTGTGATACTAATGAATACCCTTGGCCATAGTGCAGGGATGATGTGGATTATTTATTAAGCTGAGTCCCAGCGATAAAAGTGATGAAAAACCTTTTAAATCATAAAAGATAGTAGATTTTATTCTTTACTTGACTCTTTTAATGGATTGCTTGTTCCATTGTAGTTAAACTTGATGTTTGTTATATTGTATCGGTTTAACAACATTTCAAGGCTAATGATAATTTATATACGTATTATCTTAGTCATAATATTTCTTCTTGGGCTAGTTGAGCTCACCTTTTACTTTCATTGTTCTCTTGAGAAATGAGAACGTAGCAGGGACTAGTCGGGGAACGGAGTGACGGTCCAGATAATAGCATTAGTAGTCCTCACTATTCTGTTAAATAGTGTGATAATAAATGTAATGAGGACTTAATTGAGTGTGTATATTATCTAGATGACAATATTTGTATTAAAACTCACAGCATATATTTTTTCGTAATTTACACGACTGTTGTATAATTAAGTTGTATTTGAATTTTATACCATGTATTTGGCGACTCAAAATAGGTGATGTATACCTATTTTAGGGGCGTCACATTAATATTATATACTTCAAAATAAAATTTAAAATCTTTTGGATTATTTAATTTTATTTTTATTTAACTTTAACTTTATTTAATTATGATTATAAAAATAAACTTTTATGGAGAAATTTTAAAGTTTAACATAGTGTAAAGTTATTTACTTTATAGTTTATTAAAATAAATAGTTGATATTGTAAGTTACTTAAAAAGTGTTATTAAAATTAAATTTACTAATGTAAAAATTTAAGGTATTTATATTCACCACAATTAATTAAAAAAAAAATATTTAGAACAAGATAACGACCAATTTTATCCCTCGCAAAAAACTTCTAAATAATGATATATAGTGAGTAATAATTCCTTCACTAAATAGATTTTTTCCTCGCAAATTTTCATCATAAATTGGCTCCAAAAATCTTTCTATCGCCCCAATTTTGCGAGGAAAAAAATATAAATTGCGAAGGATGTTTCTTTCACTAATAACTATATTGTCACTATACATTTTTCCTTCACTGTTCCTTCGCTAAACAACTCCTCATGTGAAGGAATAAATTCCTTCACAAAATTTCTTTTGCTATAGGCCATTTTTGGTGTTTTGAGAACTCACTTGAATCTGGACTTCTAGATCTGTTATGGTGATAGTGAGGCTTAATTTTGTGACTGATATGCTAATATTTTTCGTGGGTTTGGAGAGAGAGAGAATTGGTAGAGAGCAAGTTGAACAAATGGACTTGAAAATGATTTTCTCTCTCTTGATCTATATATATGTTGGTGAAATGTATATGGCTGATATATTTAGGTTGATAGCTGGAGATTTTTGGTCACATGGCTGATCAAGAGTTGCTCAACAACTCCAATCTTAGCAAGATTTGTAAGCAATCTAATAAAAAAATGTGACAAAGGGTATTTTGGTCATTAGGCTTGTGATTTTAATGGCCAATTTGTCATTTGTCTAACCCTTAAGGTTTAACCCTTAGGTTTTGTACAATAATTTCTAGCATTTTGCAATTAGGGCTAAAATAAAAATTTTGTTTCTAAAAATGAAAAATTAGGGTTTTGTTAATTAGTTAAGTTTTCTAATTATATTAAACTTGATATTAGGTTTAATAGCTAACTAATTAGCATTAAGGCTTAAAATTAGTAATTAGGGTTACCCAATTAGCAATTAGGGTTATCAATTTGTAATTAGTGTTTTCTAACAATTAGGGGTTTTCCTAATTATCATTAAACTTAAGAATTTAGCAATTAAGGTTCTAGTTTAGTAATTAGGGTTTCTAATTTTAGAAATTAGAGTTTCTAAATATTAATTAGGGTTTCTAATTAATTAGGTTTTCCAAGTCTAATTAGGGTTTTTCTAATTAACTTTAAATTCTATATTACACGACATAATTCATATAACACAAATACTACATAGTCTTGAATCTCTCATTTGAATTTTAAAATAGGGTTAAACAAAATAATGTTAGGGTTTGGTCTTGATACACCATAATTGACTTACCATTATCAGTCTATACATACAGTACATATTTATAGTACTGAAATATAATTAATATTATACTATTATTCTCTTCCTTATTCCAAATCCGTAATTAGGGTTTGGATTCTATATCCGATTTATCTTTCATATACATACCATTATTAATTAGGTTATAATAATTAACTTAATTAATCAAATAAATTCATATAACAAAATAATTATTATAATAATTCTATAATCATTTAATATATTATTTAAATAATATAAAATCATATTTTCTTGTAAAAAATAAATAATAAAAACATTTCTACTATAAAATTAATTATTATAAGAATATAGTTTATAATGATCAATAATTCTAAAATAAAATCATTTGTAATTATTCATATAATAAATATATTTTTATTGATCACATAAATACATATACTTTACCTTTCACTTATTCTCACCTTTAAAATAAAAAAAAATTATATGCAAAATTTCTGATTTAATTATACAGAAAATATCAGGTTATTATAGATTCTTCAAGTCTATAAATGTTGTCGGTGCATTTGTCAATCCAAAGGACATCACAAGAAACTCATAATGTCCATAGCGTGTCCTAAACATTGTTTTTGGCACATCTTCTTTTCTTACCTTTAACTGATGATAACCTGTCCGTAGGTCAATTTTTGAAAAGTTTTCGGCCCCCCTTTAATTGGTCAAACAAATCATCAATTCTTGGTAAAGGATATCTATTTTTTATGGTTAACTTATTTAATTCTCTATAGTCGATACATAAGCTCATGGTTCCATCCTTCTTCTTTACAAACAATACTGGTGCTCCCTAAGGTAAAACACTAGGTTGTATGTACTTTTTATCTAAGAGTTCTTGTAGTTGTACTAGTAACTCTTTCAGTTCTATAGGTGCCATTTTTTATAGTGCCTTAGAAACTGGTGCCGGTGCAAGGTCAATAACAAACTCAATTTCCCTATCTGGAGGATGACCTGGTAAGTCATCTGGGAATACATTGGGAAATTCCTTAACTGTAGGTATTTGATCTAGTTTTACTCCTTCTTGTTGAGTATAAACTATATAGGCCAAATAACCTGAACAACCTCTTCTAAGTAATCTTTCTGCCTGACTTATGGTCAGACATCGAGATTGCTTAGGTGAACAACCTCTATTGAACACTACCTTTTACTTCGACGCATTCAATAGGTTTATACATTTTTATGACAATCAATCATCGTGTTATGATTAACTAACCAATCCATTCCTAAGATTACATCGAATTCCCTTAACTGTATTGGAATAAGGTTCACCAAAAATTTGTGTCCCTTTATATCCACACTATAATTCCTATATATAGTCTTAACAGGAATCTTCTCATTATTTGGAATTTCTACGCAAAATGGTATGTCTAAGTTTTCACATGGTATATTCAAATTTTTAGAAAAGCTATTAGACACAAAAGAACAAGTAGCACCAAAGTCGAATAACACATATGCATTTAAAGTGTTGATAGGGATGATACCTGTCACCACTTCCTGTGAAGCAACATCCCTCACTAACATATTAAACGTTCTGGCGGTTGGGCGACTCTGAGCTCCAACTGCAGCTACTGTTGATCTATTCTCCGGGACTCTATTCCTTCCTCCTCCTTGGTTCTTGGGTTTGGGACAGTTCCTTGCTAAATGTTCTGACGATCCACAGTTGAAACATTTATTTTTATTAGGGATAGGACACTGTGGAGAAAAGTGTCCCTCCTGACCACAATTAAAACATTTATTTTTAAGAGATAAACCTTTATGTCTTCTTCCACATGTAGGACAAGGTTCAATTTTATTCTTATTATTGTTACTGTTAAATTTTTTGTTATTATTACTTACCTTTTTCCCTGAGTTGTTAGAAAAATTAGTATCCCATTTTCTCTTATTATTAAACTTACCTGAACTGGGTTCTATCTTAGTTTTCCCTCCCTCATTTTGATTCTTCTTTTCTTTATGAAATTTAATGAGGTTCTCGTTTTCACTCTCAGCTATGAAAGCTTTCTTGAGTATTTTGGAAAAAGTCTTTATTTGGAATACACACAATTTACTACGTATCTAAGGTTTCAAACCTTCCTGATACCTCCGAGTCTTCCTACGTTCAGTATTGACTTGATGAGGAGCAAACCTGGACAGTTTATTAAACTTGGCTATATACTATGATACAGTAAGTTCTCCTTGTTTCAATTCTAAGAATCACACTTCCATATGATCCTTCAGAGATTGGGAAAAATAATTTTCAAAGAACAATTCCTTGAATTTATCCCATGATAAAACTTCTGTTTCTACACGACCCCTAGTAGATTATCACCAGTAATTTGCCTCTCCTTTTAAGAAAAAAGTTGCAAAAACTGTCTTTTAATTGTCATTGACATTGGTTACTAAGAAAAATTTTTCTATCTTAGTAATCCAGATTTGTGCATCTACAGGTTCAAATGTACCTTTAAACTCAGGTGGACCTACTAGTCTAAAGTTCTTACATGGTGTGGTTTGAGTTGTGGGTCTATTTATAGCACCTAAAAGAGTTCTACTAACTGTTGAGTAGGATTAACATCGTTATCTATCTCTCGCTGAGGTCTTCTGGTTGGTGGCATGATTCTATATAAAATAAATAAACATCCATAATAAGAATTTGTATAAAACCAACATACTTTTTTATTTATATTTGATAATAATACAAACATAAACAACTAGTAGTTTTACATAAACACTACAAGCTATAATACAAACAACAAATGCTCTTTTATTCATACTAATACAGAGCACTTATGTAACGACCGAGAAATTCGGATCCTTTGTAAAATAATTGTATTTAATAAAATAATGAATAAAATTATATTACTTGTTATTATTGCGTGTTAGTAAGTTGAATGTTGTTCTATAACCTAGAAACATCGGAATGTCGTAGTATTTCGACTACGTGAGAGAATTAAAGTGTTTGAATTTCTAAGACGAAAATAATAGTTTTCCAAGAAATTTCTGAAAAACACTATTCATCATATTCTGCTCAGGAATTATTTTTGAACTTCCGAGAAATACGTAACGATAGAATATCGAAGTGAGTTGGATTATGTAATAAGAATTCAAGTATGGAAAACATAATTTTTCGCATGCGGACATAATTCGAGAATGTTAGGAAAATAAAGTGTTAAGTAAGAGAATGTATTGATCGTATGATACGTATGTATGGTACGAGGTATTGAATATAAGTATGATACAAGTATGTGTGAAGAATGGAATATCGTATATTGTGAATTAATATACAAGTGAGAATATGAGTATAATACGTAGAGAATATGTAATAAGGCTTTTAGCTAAATGAATTGGACTAGTAGGATTGTTAGCAAATTGTAAGTCCAATAGAATTAATGTGCAAGCCCAAGTGTGTGTAATGTTAAAGCCCAAGTGGTGGTTGATGAGAAGTCCAAGTAAGTTAAGTAATACAAGCCCAAAGTTAAGTTAAGTTAATTGAATCTAAGCCCAAGCTAGGATCCAATGGGTTAGAGTGACCCATGGGACAACCCATGTTAATGTGGGTAATATTGGTGACCAAGACAATTGTGTGATGACCAAGAAAAAAATGTAATGACCAAGTAATTAAAGTGGGAATCAAGTTTACTTAAGGATGAGGAAATGAATAGTAAGGAGGTGGGTTTGGTGTATTGTCTAATATGCCCTCACTTTGGTTTTCTTATAAGTAGAAAGCTAGGATTTCATTATTTGCTTGTTAATTTTATTCAACACAATCAATTTAATTGTTAGAGAGAATAAGCAAGAATAAACTACTTTCATTTGTTAGAAAAGAGAAGAAGAAAAGCTAGTTCAACAAGGGTAAACCTTTCATATCATTAGTCTTCCATCTCTACCATTATAAGTTGATAAGAGAAGTGTGGATTAATGATCATTTATGAAAAAAAATGATAGGAATAAATAATCTATGGACTTAAGTCCTAATAAGCCGAGAATAAGCACTTTGTTTATGAATAAGCTATGAACTAAGGAAGAACTTGTAAGTCTTGTAACATGTTTACATGATTGAAGTTATATGTTAAAAAGATGTAAGAATGTTGGTTAAAGGACCTAAATTATCATAAGTTATGAGAATTGAAACTATAAGTAGTTTATACTTTGATAAGTTAAAAACTCATGGAGAATAAGTCATAACTTATCATGAAAATAAGTTGATGTAATATGTAGGATACGATGTCTTTATGATGGATGGAATCCATTTGAAATGATAATCAACTCATAAGTAACGAAGCTATGCCGGAATTCTCACGATTGGACGATAATCGTCGAATTCGTGAATTTCTCGGATTAGAGGTCAAATTTTGATATTGAGCTCGGAAATGTTGGTTTTCGATGGGAACAAGTCTTATTTGGCATTATAGAGTTGCGAAATCAAAAATGGCGGAATTCCGACTTAGAACGAAGAAACGAGCGTTGAACGTTCACGGACGTTTATCGTTTTCGTTAAAAATGAACCAATAGGTGAATTTTGAGTAAATGAAGTCAAAAATATAAAATTCTTGCATGAACACGTAGAGTATATGATTTGTGAGCTAATGGCTTTTGAACGAGCCAATTCGGACTTAAAATGATCAAATTTGGAGTCTGGGAAGTTCGTTTTGCAAATCAAAATTGTCAACTATTTGGTCCACAGAGCTAGTGTCGCGGCACCAACCCAAAGCTTTTAAGGTGGTGCATTGCACGCAGCCATTGCCATCTTGTAAACCTACTATAGAGTCACGTTCTTGGTAGCGACCAAAGGAGTTATGTGTGGCAATCAGAAGCGCCAAGGTAAGACTCTAGTTATTGCTAACCATGTACTGCATTGCAACATGAAAGTTAGATAAGGATAGCGGTGCCGCAACGCCAACCTTAAGGAGTACACAGTGAAGAAGGTTTGAAGTATAGAATGAATGGTAACTGATTAAAAAAGAAGTAAAGCTTAATTATAAAATTATTAAAGCTTTGTTAAACCTTAAATATGATACATAAAGGTTGAAGTTAGGTAATCAAACATGAACGTAAAAATAATGAGAACTATATTAGAAAGCCGGAACCAATAGTAACAAATCTATTACAGAATTAGATTTAGAAGAAGGGTAAGATTCATTAGGAACCATGCATATTTATTTATGACCTAATGTATTATATGATGTTATTATCTACTGTAGAGATCTTAATGACTTAACGTGAATGTTTAATAACCGTAACAGACGCTGAATGCAATTATTCTAAACCTTGTCTATATTCAATTTAGACAAGCTTTGTGGTTCATGTATTCTTACGCATGAATTGATGTATGATGAAGTCAAAGCCAATTCTTTTGGCTAGACTTAAAATGTTGGGATTTCTTACAATTTAATAAAGTATGGTTAATGTTTTACCAAGTTATATTGGTGTGGTTTTCAAATAAAGACTGAGTATGCTAAAATGTTTTGTCGTCAAACGAAGGCATGTGAGGTTGCCACAACTTAAATATACATACGTTTAATGAATGTATTGTTGATCAACATAGAGTACTATAGGCTGATCACCTAGACGTGCTCGTAAGAAATGCCGAACTTACGGACTTTGTGCCGGGATGTCCTTTTCAAATAAAGTATGAAATGCTAAAGGTCTTGGACCGAAATTGATGTTTTACTGAATTATGTCATTGTCAAACGTTTTAAAGAAAAAAGAAGTGCTATTTTGAATTATTGATAGTACTTCATAACTATTGTTCAATTATTGAAGATATATGATTTGTGTGATTCAAGCATATTGTTAATAGAATTGTTGTACTTGCTGAGCTAGTCATGCTCACTCTTGCTTGAACCATATGAATGCAGCTAAGACCGAACGGACTGAAGGATTAGAGAAGGATAAAGGAAAAGCGAAGACGAACCCGTAGAATACCTATGTAATAGTATAGGTTTGTAATGATAATATTTGATATTATGACAAGAACAAATGTAACGGTTATAAAGAACTTAAGGAATGTTAATATGGATTTTGAATATATACATAAGGCATATTCGTTCTTTTGAGGCATTTCAATTGAATGTTTGTGTGAACTGTAGCACCGTGGAGCACCATCTGTCGGGTTGGAAGATACCCGAATTTGGGGGCGTCAAAGGTTGGTATCAAAGCATTAGGTTATAAAACTTAAGGGGGGAATTAAAACCTTAAGTCATAACCTTAAGAGAAGTCATGGAAGTAAAAGGAGAAAATAACCTTATAAAAATGCATTATGAATATTTATGTGTTTTTATTATTCTACTGACGTGTACTAATCAGACTTAACTGTTTTGTGTAGATGTTAGGTGGAAATGAAATGTGTATAGATGCACATGCAGTGGGTGAAGAGTCGGTTAACCAGATAGAGGTTATACCGAACCCAATAGCAGAGGAGCCAGAGATAGTAGTGATTGAGTCTGGAGACTCAGAGGACCCCGACCTCATGTCAGTATTTGATGGCATGATGGAAGAGGAAGTGGAGGTTGTGTCGTTCAACCCAATAGCACTTGCAGAAGAGACACCCCAAGGGGAGTCTATGATGTCAGACCCCAACTTATTATAAATGAAATTGAATATCCTCTATTTATTATTTTGAAATAGTAAGGGTTGATTTGATTAATGTGGTTAGATATGGGTAAATTGCGCAAATATCTTAAATAAGCAAGTGGTTATAAAATATTCATTGTTGTCGGGGAATATTCATTTGGTCGTGGAATATTCTTACTGTCGAGGAATATTAAATGCGATGGCGCTTGACCTTTTTGTGGGCCCCATAACGAAAAGAAAGCGATTGGATGAAGAAAAGACAAGTATAAGTTTTTATAAATAATGGCGTAGTTGTTACCGTTAACATTATTGGAATACCCAGTATTGGTTAAAACACACGAATACGCGATTGTGTTGCACAAAGAAGTACACCAGTATTGCACCAATTATTGATTCTTACGTAAGAAGGAACTACACAATAATTGTTACAATAATTACTATTCAACAATTTATTGATTCAATAATTGCTACGTTGATATTTTATATTATTGTTATTTCAATAATTGTCACTGCACACAGTATTTCCCATTATCAGATCAATAATTCATATTACTTGAATAATATTATTAGATAACGTTATTGGCAATGTCTAAGGAAGTTCTGTCTAAGGAGAGGTTTGGTCACCTAATTGCTCGCCAGTAAGGAGAAATTCTTATCAGAAAGCCTCCTCTTTCCTTGGAACGACCTGATTTTCATTATTGTGATTTTGTAATATTATTTGTGAAAAATTAATTATTGATTTATATGATAAGAAAAATATTTATTTATGTGGATATAAATGGAGGAATTTTTAGAAAAGTGACAATTGTTGAAAATTGATATTTTATCTTTTCTGATAAAATAATTCATTCAAATATATTATTATATTTTAATAATATAATAATGGTGATATTTTTACAATGAATGTGTGATGTATGAATAAATGAGGAGGAAGAGTATTTTGTTACAATAAATGTTAAAAACATGTTAATTTGATTATAGCCTGCAAAATTGTCCGTATGTGGATTTCGATCATTTTTTGCTTGGAAAAACATAAACTTACAACGTTGTAGAGAATTGAATTTCCTATGAAATGGACATAAGATTCAAATTTTTCTGATAAAAGGGCTATTTATTATGAATTATTGAAGTTCCAGAATAATTAATTTTTAAAGTTATGATTTTTTAAAGAAAAACTTTTTTTTTTCATTTTGGTGGGCCCCACAAGTGTTGTAAACATGCTGAAATCAGATTCTCTTGAGGTGGGCGTGAATTTTTTTAAAATAATAATACTTTATAGAATTTTCTACTTTGGTGTTCTAAGCATTTTTCTATAAATATGGTGTTTAGGTTAGAATTGAAAATCACACCAGAAACTGAATTTTTCTCTCTCTATATTATCGAGCGTATTCTTGTGAGTATTTTGATACTTTGAGTGTTGCTATACAAGTTCCCTTCAACACTATACAGTATTCCAATGTAAGATCATCCTTTTGAGGTAAGGGATGTTATTTTTTTTATAAATGATATTATTTCTTTCAATATCATTATGCCGGAATATTGGTAAGATTTTTCTTGAGAAATTCTTGTCTTTTTGTGTCGGGGTTACTATTCATGTATACGGCACTATTCACGTATATGGCACTATTCACGAACAGTATTCACCGAAAAATAAAATTTTCTCTTCTATGTCCCAGATGTCTATTTTTGTTATCTTTGATTGTATCCATGCTTTGATATTCATTCTTGAACTTTACTCCACTATGGTATATTATGAGGTGTTTTTGAACATGGATAAACCGAAGTACGAATCCTTAATATGTGTTCTTTTGTCTCACTGGATTCGTTTTCTTTAAAATAGTTTTTTTTCATCATCCTCAGTCCTAAATGATGATATAACTGAATATCTTTGGCCTGTAGTGCAAAGATGAATGATTTCTTGATGAACATCTTTGGCCCGTAGTGCAAAGATTAACATGTGTTGAGATGAATATGACCAATTGATGAATATCTTTGGCTTATAGTGCAAAGATGGATATTTGATTCAAGATGTATATTTATTGATGTTATAGGGATAAAATATTAATGATGGAATTTTAAATTCATAGATGATAGTAGATTTCATTCTCTACTTAACTCTTCTAAATGAATTGTTATTTCCGCTCTGAATATTGATTTAAAAAGCGTTGTATATTATATTCTATCAGATTTGTCCTTGTTGAGGACTAATGATAATTTGTTCTATATTATCTTAGTCATAATATTATTTACTGGGCTAGTTGAGCTCACCCTTTTCCTATTTGTTCCATTTTTCTTCCCAAGAAGCGAGAATGTAGCGAGTACTAGTCTGGGTATGGAATGATGGTTCTAGAAAGTTGTTTTAGTGGTCCTCACTATTTTTGTAAAATAATATATCAATAATTTTAATGAGGACTTATATGAGTGTGGATATTGTCTAGAAGACGATATTTGTATTTAAACTCACAGTTTATATGTTGTCGTATTTTGCACCACAATTCTATTAATTTGTACCATGTATTTGGTGACTTAGAAGGTGTGATGTATACCTATTTTGGGGCATCACAGTTGGTATCTGAGCTTAGGGATATGGTCTCTGGCGGAGATCGGGGAATAGAACTAGGAGGGGAGAGATGAGTAAATCCTTCTCTAGTGTGTCCTACCTAAGCTTATTTGTTGGTTGGTCAGAGTATAGGGTTATTATGTTGCATGTCAATTTCTTTAATTAACCCTTGTTTTGTGGCAATAATTAAAAATGGCAGCTAAAAATATTAATGATGGAGTGAATGATACCGTGGAAACACCTTTAATCACCAACCAGGAGGACGTGCAACAGGATGGCAATGTTCCTCCTGTAAACAACACCACTGAGAAAACGATGAACGATGAGATGTTTAGAAGTTTTTTGCGGTTTATGCAAAACCAGAAGAGGGAGACTGCTATTCAAAATGCAGGTAGAAATAATGGCAACGCACAGCTAGTCACTACTAAGCAATTCAAGGAGTTGGGACCATCAGAATTTTGGGGAAAGCCGGATCCGATTAATGCAGAAACGTGGGTCAAGCAAATTACCAAGATATTTGATGTCTTGGGATGCACGGAGGAACAGAAGGTTCCATTCGCCACTTTTATGTTCCGTAGTGAGGTAGATTACTGGTGGGAATCTGTGAAGCGTACCCAGCCAGCCACACTCAACATGTCTTGGGAAACATTTCAAAAACTGTTCAATGATAAGTACTTTCCTGAAAGTACATATGAAGGAAGTGGAGTTTATTAGACTAGAACAGAACAACATGACGGTGTCCCAGTATGAAGCTAAGTTCGCGGAGTTATCCAAGTTTTCACCTCATTTGGTAGAGAATGAGGAATGTATGACGCGGATGTTTCTAAGAGGTTTGAAACCTAACATTCGTCAATACCTTATTTCTCACAAATTTTCTCTATATTCAGATGTTGTCAACAGGTCTCAATTATTAGAGCGAGATAATGAGTACGTTCAACCAAGGGACAACCATCAGGGTCATAACAGTGGTAGCAGTCATCGGAGCAATGATAACTAGCGAGGAGGAAAGAATATGGACAAAAGCGGTAAACACTTTGGTGTTAATCATGTCCATGATAATAGAAGAAGCGGTATCTGTTGACCCGTCGAAGATTGAAGCAATACAAAGTTGGGAGCAACTAAAGTCGGTGACTAAAGTACGTAGGTTTTTGGGCTTAGCTGGTTATTATCGGAGATTCGTGGAAGGATTTTCTCGAATCGCTACTCCGTTAACTCAACTGACTCGAAAAGATATAAAATTCGTATAGAGGGAGGAATGCGAGAAGAGTTTTCAAGAGCTTAAGAGGAGACTTATTTTGGCACCTGTGTTGACAATACCATCTAGTTCGGATGGATTTGTTATCTACAACGATGCTTCAGGCAAAGGGTTAGGATGTGTTCTCATGCAACATGGGAAAGTCATAGCCTATGCCTCGCGATAACTCAAAGAATATGAGAAGAATTACCCTACTCATGATCTAGAGTTGGCAGCAGTCATTTTCGCGCTAAAAATCTAGAGGCACTATCTATATGGGGAGAAAATGGAGATATATTCAGATCATAAAAGCCATAAATATTTCTTCACCCAAAAGGAACTCAACATGAGGAAACGACGTTGGCTCTAGCTATTGAAAGATTACGACCATACCATTCAATACCATCCTAGAAAAGCGAACGTGGTAGCTGACGCATTAAGTAGAAGATCATATTTGGGAATGAGTGCGATGTTGTCAACACAAAGGCCCATTTTGTGTGATTTACAAAAAATGAAGATAGAATTCAATACTCCGGGGACCCATGCGATGATGTCAAGTATACGCATAGAACCAACTTTAATCGATAAAGTTAAAGTTGCTCAAGCCACAGACCTGGAGCTGATGCGTATGAAGAAGAAAGTACAAGAAGGTGTTATCCCAGAAGCAAGAATCGATGAAGAAGGAGTACTTCGAGTCAACTTCAGACTTTGTGTTCCTAACAACTCTGATTTGAAGTACAAGATTATGATGGTGGCACACAATACGTCGTTTGCAATTTATCTTGGAAGTACCAAAATGTATCGTGATCTTCGACATACATTTTGTTGGAACAATATAAAGAGAGAGATCGCGAAGTTTATCTCGAGTTGTTTAACTTGTCAACGTATAAAGGCGGAGCATCAAGTACCAAAGGGTCCATTGTAACCACTTGAGATTCCAAAATGGAAGTGGGAACATATTACCATGGATTTCGTTACGGGTCTTCCCATGGTTTCTCAAGGCATAGATGTTATTTGGGTTATTGTTGATAGATTAACTAAGTCTGCTCATTTCTTGTCGATACAAGAGACTTATTCCCTTGAACGTCTTGCTCATATGTACATAAAAGAGATTGTGAGATTGCATGGCATGCCAGTATCCATAGTTTCGGATCATGACCCAAGATTCACTTCATGATTTTGGGTTAGCTTGCAGAAAGCTATGGGCACGGATTTATGATTCAGTTCGGCATACCATCCTCAAACGGATAGACAATCAGAGAGGACTATTCAAACTCTTGAAGATCTATTAAGACTCTGTGTCCTAGACTTCAAAGGGAGTTGGGATAATTATTTACCATTGGTGGAATTCTCCTACAACAACAATTATCAAGCAAGTATAGGCGTGGCTCCATTTGAAGCATTATATGTACGAAAGTGTCGCTCTTCAGTATGTTGGGATGAGGTGGGTGAAGAAACATTGTTGGGGCCAGAGTTGGTACGTATAACTAAAGAAAAGATCCAAATAATCCAACAACGTATACAAACGGCACAGGATTGACAAAAGAATAATGCGGATCTTCATCGAAAGGACGTGGAATTTAGTATTGGGGATCATGTATTGTTGCGTGTTGCTCCATGGAATGGAGTTACAAGATTTGGGAAAAGAGGAAAGCTCAATCCATGATTTATTGGTCCATTTCAGATTTTTGACCGAGTAGGAAATGTGGCCTATAGACTCGCGTTACCTCCAAGTATGTCTCGTGTTCATAATATTTTTCACATATCTGTGCTTCGTAAATATGTGAATGACCCGAACTATGTTATTGAGTTAGAACCAGATGAAATAGCCGAAGATTTAACGAACGAGTAGTTACCTGTCAAGATCTTGGATAGGATGGAGTATGTCCTACGCACAAAGGTTATACCACAAGTCAAAGTTTTATGGAGGAACCATGCTATTGAGGAAATGACCTGGGAGTTGGAAACGGAAATGAAATCGAGGTATCCTCACCTTTTCGAAACACCAGATACGTACGTCAATTTCGAGGATGAAATTTCATAAGGAGGGGAGGTTGTAAGACCCCAACTTATTATAAATGAAATTGAATTTCCTCTATTTATTATTTTGAAATAATATGGTTAGATATGGGTAAAATGCGCAAATATCTTTAATAAGCAAGTGGTTATAAAATATTCATTGTTGTCGGGAAATATTCGTTTGGTCGTGGAATATTCTTACTGTCGGGGAATATTCGTACGATGGCGCAGCCTTGTGTGGGCCCCACAACGGAAAGCGATTGGATGAAGAAAATGACAAGTATAAGTTTTTTATAAATAATGGCGTAGTTGTTACCGTTAACACTGTTGGAATACCTGGTGGTTAAAACACAGTAATACGCTGTGTTGCACAATAGCACACGATATTGCACCAATTATTGATTCTTACGTAAGAAGGCACTACTAAATAATTGTTACAGTAATTACTGTTCAATATTTTATTGATTCAATAATTGCTACATTGATATTTTATATTATTGTTGTTTTAACAATTGTCACTGCACAGTATTTCCCATTATCAGATCAATAATTCATATTATTTGAATAATATTATTAGATACCATTATTGGCAATGTCTAAGGAAGTTCTGTCTAAGGAGAGGTTTGGTCACCTAATTGCGCGCCAGTAAGGAGAAATCCTTATCGGAAAGCCCCCTCTTTCCTGGGAACGACCTGATTGTCATTATTGTGATTCTGTACTATTATTTATGAATAATTAATTATTGATTTATATGATAAGGAAAATATTTATTTATGTGGATATAAATGGAGGAATTTTTAGAAAAGTTACAATTGTTGAAAATTGATATTTTATCTTTTCTGATAAAATAATTCATTTAAATATATTATTATATTTTAATAATATAATAATGGTGATATTTTTATAATGAATGTGTGATATATGAATAAATGAGGAAGAAGGGTATTTTGTTACAATAAATGTTAAAAACATGTTAAACATGTTGGTGGACCCCATAGCCTGCAAAATTGTCCGTATGTGGATTTCGGTCAATTTCTGCTTGGAATTTGGAAAAACTTAAACTTACAAAGTTGTAGAGAATTGAATTTCCTATGGAATAGACATAAGATTCGAATTTTTCTGATAAAATGGTTATTTATTATAAATTATTGAAGTTCCAAAATAATTGATTTTTGATGTTTTAAATTTTTTTAAGAAAAATGTTTTTTTTTCATTTTGGTGGGCCCCAAAAGTGTTGTAAACATGCTGAAATCAGATTCTCTTGAGGTGGGCGTGAATTTTTTTTTAAATAATAATATTTTATTAAATTTTCTACTTTGGTGTTCTAAGCATTTTCCTATAAATAGGGTGCTTAGGTTAGAATTCAAAATCACACCAGAAACTGAAGTTTTCTCTCTCTATATTATATAGCTTATTCTTGTGAGTATTTTAATACTTTGAGTGTTGCTATACAATTTCCCTTTAGCACTATATCCGGTATTCTAGTAAGAAGTACTGTCCTTTTGAGGTAAGAAATGTTATTTTTTTTATAAATGATATTGTTTCTTTCAATATCATTATGCCGGAATATTGGTATGATTTTTCTTGAGAAATTCTTGTCTTTTTGTGTCGGGGTTACTATTCATGTATACGACATTATTCACGTATATGACACTATTCATGAATAAGACACTATTCACCAAAAAATGAAATTTTCTCTTCTATGTCCCAGATGTCTATTTTTGTAATCTTTGATTGTATCCATGTTTTGATATTCATTATTGAATTTTACTCCATTATGGTATATTATGGGGTGTTTTTGAACATGGACAAACCGAAGTACGAATCCTTAATATTTGTTCTTTTGTCTCACTGGATTCGTTTTCTTTAAAATATTTTTTTTCATCATCCTCAGTCCTAAATGATGATATAACTGAATATCTTTGGCCTGTAGTGCAAAGATAAATGATTTCCTGATGAACATATATGGCCCGTAGTGCAAAGATGAACATGTGTTGAGATAAACATGACCAATTGATGAATATCTTTGGCTTGTAGTGCAAAGATGGAAATATGATTCAAGATGTATATTTATTGATGTTATAGGGATAAAATATTGATGATGAACTTTTAAATTCATAGATGATAGTAGATTTCATTCTCTACTTAACTCTTCTAAATGAATTGTTATTTTCGCTGTGAATATTGATTTAAAACTTGTCGTATATTATATTCTATTAGATTTGTCCTTGTTGAGGACTAATGATAATTTGTTCTATATTATCTTAGTCATAATATTATTTACTAGGCTAGTTGAGCTCACCCTTTTCCTTTTTATTCCATTTTTCTTCCCAGGAAGCGAGAATGTAGCGAGTACTAGTCTGGGTATGGAATGATGGTTCTAGAAAGTTATTTTAGTGGTCCTCACTATTTTTATAAAATAATGTATCAATAATTGTAATGAGGAATTATTTGAGAGTGGATATTATCTAGAAGACAATATTTGTATTTAAACTCACAGTTTATATGTTGTCGTATTTTGCACGACAATTGTATTAATAAAGTTGTAGTTGTTTTTGTACCATGTATTTGGCGACTCAGAATGGGTGATATATACCTATTGTGGTGGCGTCATATATGATGTCATTGTTCATGGCAGTGTTAGACAGGAACCTCCACTATTGTCAGGAGGTGAAGGAGTTACGAGCAGAGCTCCAGGCTGTCTTATAGGATAAGACAGATGTGGAGTCAATGTGGGAAGAAGAACACGATGAACGGGTCTTAGCCAAAGACAAGGTCCATGAGCTAAAGCATGAGGTTTTTGAGCTCAAGGGGGAGCTAAAGACCAAGAGACAAAAGATAGGGAGAATGTCCTAAATCCATAGGAGTTCTCATCGAGATTTCAGAGGTAGTGGGTATCCGAAGAGAGGTCAAGAGACTCGACATACTATCAGTCGGGATGTTATCGCTGGTTTGGCCACGACAAATTTTAATATTGCCTTAAGGCAGATGTAATCTAGTAATAGCTAGAGTAGTTTTAGATATGTAAATATTGTGTATCTAAGTAGTGACGTAAAACCCTCTTTTGTATATCAAATGGTAGTCTTTTGTAAATTCCAATTTTTGAAAAGCAATTGCGGGATGGTAATGTAATCAGCTTAGGCTGTGTAAAAAAATGATGTAGTACTATACTACAATGAATGAGTCAATATAAGCCTTTTTACGAAACATATTGAGTAATGGATGTTGAAGTTATTGTTTAATCTTGAATAATAACTAACTAATAAGAAATGAATAATAACGAAATGTGTTGTTTGTTGTAACAACAAAATGTCACCAAGAAGAAGGCAACGAAACCAAGGCGCTAAAGTAAATCAACCAGAAGGAGGTCCGATTAACCCAATGCAGGAATTTATTAATTTATTAATAGTAGCGTTCAATAGGAATGGGGCTAATATCCCCATAAATCCAGAAGTAGCACGAGCTACTACCTTAAAGGATTTTAAAAGTTTCGGTCCGCCGGAGTTCAAAGGAACTACGGACCCCATAGAATCCCATACATGGGTAAAGGAAATTGAGAAGGCATTTGTCATAGCAAATGTCGAAGAGGGTCAAAAGGTTGCCTTTGCAACCTATATGATGAAAGGTGAAGCCAACTTTTGGTGGGAGTCTAACCAGGCTAGGGCAGGTATAAAGAACTTAACTTTGGTGAGGTTTAAGGAGATATTCTTCTAGAACTACTTTTCGATGAGTATGCAAGGAAGGATGGAGATGCGGTTTCTGGATTTGAAATAAGGGGATATGACGGTTCCCCAATACGCTACCAAGTTTAATGAACTGACGAGGTTTTCTCCACACCAAGTGGACACTGAGGTTAGGAAAGCTCGATGGTTCGAGCAGGGCTTGAAACCCTGGCTCTATAACCGTATATCTGTGTTCCAAAGTACTACATTTGGGACTATTTTAGAGAAGGCGATAATCGCCGAAGGTGGTAGTGAGGCTTTAATCCAGTACCACAAAGATAAGAAGAATAAAGGGAAGGTAGATGGGGGAGTGAAAATAGAAGGAGCCAGCAGGAGTGGCGAGGGACAAAAATGAAAAGTGTTCAACTCTGGGAATACCGAAGTAAAGCAAGGAGATCCCAAGAGAAGAATGGTGGCCTGCAAAACCTGTGGGAAGACTCATCTGGGAGTCTGTATCAAGGGGAAGACCGTATGTTACGATTGTGGACAGGAGGAGCATATTTCGCCTAACTGTCCAAGTCTGAAGAAGAACCACGGATGCTTTGTGTGTGGGTTAACTAACCACATGGCAAAAAACTGCCCAAAGAAGGGAACATATGGGAATGAGGCACTAACAGCGGTAAGTTAGCTATTAGTGGTTCAGCGCAGCCGGGTAGGCCTATGGGTCGTACCTTTAACATGACATTCCAAGATGCAGTTGCATCAGGGGATGTAGTCGCAAGTATTATTCCGATCAATGACATAAATGCTTATGTGCTATTTGATTCGGGTGCTACTTGTTCATTTATAGCATGTGATTTTGCTAGACAATTAGGATTACTTCCCAAAAAGTTGCCTATACCTTTAAATATTAAGGTAGCAAACGGGGAGATAATTCTTGTTGAAAATATTCATAGGAGTTGTTGTGTAGATATACGGGGTTGTAAATTATCGGTAGATTTGATACCGATAAAGTTAGGAGAATTCGATGTAATTCTCGGAATGGATTTGTTGGTAAACCACGGGGCAATTATAGATTGTCAGAAGAAATGTGTGAACCTTAGAACGTTGAGACAACCTCAGGTAGTATTTTACGGGAATAGATCGCCGGGACGTTCGTGTTGTCTTACCATGACACAAACTAGGAAATTATTGAGGAAGAGATGTGTAGGTTATCTGTGTTATGTTGTTGATACCCAGAGAGTGGTAGCAACCATGGAACAAATACATATAGTTAAAGAATTCACGGATGTATTTCCAAGTGAATTTTTGGTTCTTCCACCGAATAGGGAGATCGAGTTTGTAATAGACATTGTGCTAGGAGCGGCACCAGTTTCCAGGGCACCGTATCGTATGGCGCCAGTGGAGTTAATTGTACAGTTACAAGAATTATTGGATAGGAAGTACATACAACCGAGTGTTTCGTCGTGGGGAGCACCGATACTGTTTGTTAAGAAGAATGACAGATCGTTAAAACTTTGTATAGACTATAGAGAGTTGAACAAGTTAATGATATAAAATAAATACCCATTGCTCAGGATCGATGATCTTTTTGATCAGTTGAAAGGGGCTAAGTATTTTTCTAAAATAGATTTAAGAACGGGGTATCACCAGTTGAAGGTTAGGAAGGAGGATGTACCAAAGATGGCATTCAGGACTCGTTATGGTCATTACGAGTTTCTGGTAATGTCATTTTGGTTAACTAATGACGCAGCTGCATTTATGGATATGATGAACAGAGTGTTCAAATAATATTTGGACAAGTTCGTCGTAGTGTTTATCGATGATATTCTAGTCTATTCTAAGACACCAGAAGAACATGCTGAACACCTAAGAATAGTGTTGGAGACACTAAGGAAGGAGAGGTTGTATCTAAAGTTCACAAAGTATGGATTTTTGTTGGAAAAGGTACAGTTTTTAGGTTATGTCATTAACCATGAGGGGATTTCAGTAGATCCAGCGAAGGTGGAGGCCGTGATGAATTAGGAACATCCAAAAATGCCGACTGAGGTGCGGAGTTTCCTAGGGTTAGCGGGATACTATCGGAGATTCATCTAGGATTTTTCAAAGATAGCTACTCTGTTGACTAAGTTGACAAGGAAGACGGTGAAATATGTATGAACTGATAAATGCGAGGACAATTTTAAGAACTGAAGAAGATGTTGAGTGAAGCACTTGTTTTGTCATTACCC
This sequence comes from Panax ginseng, assembly GCA_020205605.1. Taxonomy (NCBI): domain Eukaryota; kingdom Viridiplantae; phylum Streptophyta; class Magnoliopsida; order Apiales; family Araliaceae; genus Panax; species Panax ginseng. Next base: position 144,502,317 of record CM035132.1, on the reverse strand, counting down.
GATGACACAAGAAATTTCGTAGTTTATAGTAATGCTTCGTATATAGGACTTGGTTGCGTGCTCATGCAGCATGGCAAGGTCATTGTGTATACATCAAGGTAGTTAAAGGATTATGAAAAAGTTTACCCTACTCATGATCTGGAACTGGTCGCAGTAGTTTTTGCCTTAAAGATATGGAAAAATTATCTTTACCGAGAAAAATGTGAGATATACATGGACCATAAAAGTCTAAAATATATCTTCACACAAAAGGAGTTGAATATGAGACAGAGGAGATTGCTGGAGTTGATAAAGGATTACGACTGTGAAATTTTGTATCACCCTGGAAAAACCAATGTAGTTGCTGATGCCTTAAGTAGGAAGGGTCGGGAGAAGTTATCTATGTTAACGACTCAAACTGAGTTAATAACAGAGAGGGCTAGGATGGAAATAGAAGTGAAGTTGCCAAGTGAATCGGGGCAGATATTTTTTGCGACAGAGATTCAATCTACCATCGTAGAAAGAGTCAAGGAGGTGCAACTCAAAACTGGTGAGTGTGACCGGGTAAAGGAGCGGCTAACCAATGAAAAAGTTACTAAGTACAGTCTTGATAACGAGGGGTTATTGAGATTTGAAGGAAGAATTTAGGTTCCGAATGATACAGAATTAAAGGAGCATGTATTACAAGAGGATCATAGTTCGAGGTTTTTGATTCATCCTGGGAGTACTAATGTGAGACCCCGAATTTTATGAAATTAAAGTATTCAATTTTCTTATTATTATTCTATTTAGTAAATGGTTAAATTGATAAAAGGTTAAAGTTAAGGGTGATATGTGAAAATTTTGTAAAGTATGCAAGTTGTTATAAAATATTCATTTGGTCGGGGAATATTCTTTTTGTCGGGGAATATCCGTACGATGGCACAATCATTGGTGGACCCCACAACAGAAGTATTGTCGTTGTAAGAAAATGACAAAATTATCATTTTATAAAAAATAATGACAAAAGTGTTCTGCGTTAAAACCGTTGAACTACCCGATAGTAAAATTACGATGTCTGGCGTGGTTGCATAGTAGTAGCTTCACGGTATTGATTATTGATGCTTACGTAAAAAGTCACTCGGTTATACTCAATTATTGCTCTGATGAATTGCTACATCATATCTCTCATATTATTGATTCAATTATTGTCACAGGTATCATCTGTATAATATGTTATATTATTAAATCAATAATTGAGACGACAAAGTTATTCATATTATTATTTGCAATATTGACAATGTCTAGAAGTTCTGTCAAGGAGAGGTTTGGTCACCTAATTGCGCGTCAATAAGGAGAAATCCTTATCGGAAAGCCCCCTCTTTCCTGGGAACGACCTGGTTGTTAAATATTGTGAATTATAATATTAATGATGAATAAGTTCGTGTTGTTTAAAGATAAAATTGATAGTTCCATTGTGTGGGAATTATTAGTGTTAGTGGGAATCAACATTTATTTTGATAATAATTAATGTCTGGAGGTTATATTGACAAATCGGGTAATTAACCGGATAAATGAGCAATTAATTGCTATTAATTTACATGCTTATAACTATGTGTTCACATGTGTGTACTATTGATTCACATGATTTACTATTAGTGGAATTGGTGCAAGTGTTATAATACTTGCATGACTAAGTTAAAAATGCAGGTATAGATGAAGATTTTTCACATGTTTAGAACTATTGAGTCACATGATTTACTATTAGGGGAGGTGGTGCAAGTTTGATAATACTTGCATGACTAAATTAAAAATGAAGGAAAAGATAAAGGTATTATACTATAATATTTCGAGCCCCAAAATGTGCAATTATTGAAACTATATTTTCCTATAAATAGAAGCTCATTCCTTCATTATTTTTCACCAATTCACTAAAGCTATAGAGTAATTATTATAGAGAGAAATTATAGAGAGAAAGAAGAAGAGAAGTCTGCTACCTCACTATTCCAGTATCCCGTTTTCTTTTAAGATAAGGCATATTATTATTATAGTAAGGGGTATTATTTCTTTCGTATTCATGAAGAGAGCTTCTGTTATTCCATTCTTTATTATTATGTTGGAATAACCTGTCTATGCAAAGTACCGCATACATGGTTAAATTCTTCTGTTATTCCATTCTTTATTATTATGTTGGCATAACCTGTGTATGGAAAGTACCGCATACATGGTGAAATTCTTCTGTTATTCCATTATTTATTATTATGTTGGAATATTTTGTCTGTGCGGATTACGCATGACCTAGTTCCATTCTTTATTATTCTGTTGGAATATCCTGTCTGTGCGTATTACGCATGACCTGGTTCCATTATTTATTAATCTGTTGGAATAACCTGTCTATGCGGTTTATCGCATGCCTGGTGAATTCTTCTGTTATTCCATTCTTTATTATTTTGTTAGAATAACCTGTCTATGTGGATTACCGCATGCATGGTGAATGACCTTTCGTATTCATTCTTTATTAAATTGTGGAAATGATCTGTCAACGTGGATTATCGCATGGCGGGTGAAAATCCATTTACAATTTTGTATATTATATTATACTCGTATGAGATATCATTTCTTTTGTACTCGTCATGGAATATCATTTTCTTTGGTATTTTCTTTACGAGTTACTATTTATGGGTTACTATTCACCCAGTTACTATTCACTTTAGTATTATTCACTCTGGTATTCGAGGCACTTTTTGTGTCGGAGTACTATTCACGGGTTACTATTCACCCAAACTACTATTCACCCGAATATTATTCACTCGGGTATTTGGGGTACTTTTCATGCCGGGGTACTAATCACGTGGTATTATTCTCAAAGTACTATTCATAGGGTACTATTACGGGGTACTATTTACCTGAAAAATATATTTTTTTCTGTCCAAATTATTTTTGGTACATGAATATTATTCTTGAATTTTACTCCACAAAGCAGTATCAGGTTGAAAATTTGGATATTTTAAAACTCTGGATAAATTTAAAGTCTTTAATATTTATCCTTGATTTCGTTTGATCAATGCTTATATCATTGTCATCATCCTCATGCTTATATTATGATGAAAGTCATCTTTGGCTTACGTGCAAAGATGGACTGTTTATTATTAGTTTTACAGTTGTATATCATTGGCTTACGTGCAAAGATGGACTGTTGATTATTGGTTTTACAAATGTATATCTTTGGCTTACGTGCAAAGATGGATTGTTGATTACTGGTTTTACAGTTGTATATCTTTAGCTTACGTGCAAAGATGGACTGTTGATTATTGGTTTTACAAATGTATATCTTTAGCTTACGTGCAAAGACGGACTGTTGATTATTGGTTTTACAGTTGTATATCTTTGGCTTACGCGCAAAGATGAACTATTGATTTATGAGTAGCTTTAGCTTATGTGCATAGATGAACTATTTATGGGTATGATTATGACCAGGGATCATTCGGTATAATCATGACCCGTAATGTTATAGATGATGTGGTAAAAGTCCTCATTGGCCCGTAGTGCATTGATGGACAGTTATTGGTATGATTATAACTAGGGATTATTTAGTATAATCATGACCATTGATGATTAAATGAATATCCTTGGCCGTAGTGTATGGATGATTCGATGATGTGAATTATTTATTAAATTCGAGTCTCGTGATGATAAAATATTGATTATACATTTTTAATTCATAAAAGATAGTAGATATCATTCTCTACTTGACTCTTCTAAAATACAGTTGTATGTCTTTAGCTTTGAAAGTGCATGATGAATTGTTAATGAATATCTTTGGCTCGTAGTGCAAAGATGAATTTATTAGTATGATTATGAGCAGGAATTGTGATTTGGTATAACCATGATTTTTGATATTTAAGGTGAAGATAGGTGATGAAAATTTTCTTCGTCCTGGGTGCGAAGAGGAATTTAGAATCACAATTATGATTTTGAGTTGTTCACATGACTGTGGAAAGGAATTGTTGATTGATGTTACAGAGATAAAACATTATTGGTGAACTTTTAATGTGGAGAAGATAATAGACTTTATAGTCTATTTGACTCTTCTAATGGATTACTCGTTCCGCTGTAACTATGGTTGAAAAGTTTTATCATCTACCATATGTTCTAAATCTCTGATTTATTATTGACGAAGACTACTGATAATTTAATTATCTTTAGTCATGATATTCTTTATTGAGCTAGTTGTGCTCACCCTTTTGCTCCACATTTCCTTTCATGTAATAAGAGTGTTGCCGAGTCGAGCGGGGATAACAGGGGAATAGAACGGTGGTCTATAGCTATTGAGGTTCTCCCTAAATAGTATGAAAATAATATTATTGAGAACTTTAGATAAGTGTGTCGTATTGTATACATCATTTGATATTTAATTTTGGTGAATCGAATAGGGTGAGGTGAACCTAACTTTGGAAGGGTGTTTTGCCACTATCATACAAGATGTCTAATGACATACAACCTCGTGTTATCATAAGACAGGGTTGTGCACATCCACTTGCTGCGTATATCTACGAGCACTACCTATATGATCTTTGAGTTTATTTGAAATATAATTTTCACTTGGAGACAGTGGAGATAGTTATATGTCAAGAGAAGACTCACCATTGGAAAGAAGATGATAGTAATCTTCTCATTTTTCTTTGGGGTCTATTGGGTCTACCAAGGATAATTCTGTGGACATATGATATCTATCATAACCTAGATGCATGGCCTCCCATGTACGAAGGTTTCCTTGAGAACTTCCCAGAGATTTTAATTTATAAAATAGTTTTTGATCGTATTTATATGTAAAGTACCATTGTAAGGTTGTGCTCGAGGCACCATGAGAGTTACATACATTTGTATTAAAACTCACAGTTTAACTATGGTCGTATTCTGCATGACAGTTCAATAGTTGTATAAATGAGGTTTGTATTTGATTTTTATAGTGTGATATCTGGCGACTCAAAATGGGTCGTGTGGACATATTTTGGGGTCATCACAAATGGTATCAGAGCTTAGGGATATGGTTGCTGGCAAAGATATGAGTCTAGAACTAGGAGAGGAGAGACGAGTAATATACTTCTCTAGTGTGTGACTTACTGTTGGGTAAAATCTAATTATGCACAACACGCAAGTATACGTGGTCAACAAGTAATAAAGTGATAAGTCAAATATCATTCCCACATAGATAAATTAGCAAATACCTTAACTTACAATTACCAATCTTGTATTAACCCTAATATTATTAAACAAACCAAATTAATAATTTAAATTAACAAAACTAAAATTAAGAATAATTAAATTAGCACACAACAACCACGAATATCAAAATCTGAATTTCAAACAATTAATGGAGAATTAGACTTATGATTTCACCCTAAGCTTCACTTTGATTTTAACACTTTTATTTCAATTCAATTCACTATCCCAGTTTATTAATCAAGAACACGAACATAGTATTAACCACCTCTTGATGCACTAATACTGTATTAACGTCAATCCACAATTAAGATAGAAATCCGTTAAACACCTAAATCAACTAACCCACTATATCTCTATGTGAATTACAATTGAAGAAGGTTGAAGAATAAGTTCTCTATCCGATTACATGCGGCGTCAAGCATATCTCTACCTTAACACTCATCAAGTTTAAGCTACTAACAAAATCTTGAACACATGCTATATTAACTAAGTCTAGATTTGAATATCCTCTCTCGATTCCATCCAACTCCATGAAGAATTGTTAATCAGGAAATTCATAGATTCAAGCACAAATTAATATAGATAAACTGGAGATAGCTTATTAAATTAGAAATCAAAGTTTACAAAATCATCGATTCACTCAAGGATCCATCACAAGCCTAAAAAGTGAATTAGTTCATAATAAATGAAATAAATGCTGAATAAATCATAGAAATCATTCTTTCAATTACAAATAATAATCTAACATAAAGAATATTAGAAAACACCCTTCACGTAGACTAGAATTGCAACCGTCTTGAAAAATTCCTCGAAATACCCCTCCACACTTGTTCTCCAAAACTCCGCTTTGATCTTCGTTATCTCACTAACTAATATCCCAATTGTGTTTGATAGAGTAGTATATATCTAGCATAACACTCTAACCGCATTCTCTATTCAATAGAGTTATAAAGCCATGCAAATAGCTAAAGTTCGTGCAAAAAAGGAATTTTAACCATAACAGGACACCTAGAATTTTTCACCCCCACCCACTTGCTGTGGGTTTATATAGCTTTGGATGTTCATACACGTGGCCCGCTTCTGTCTTGTTCGAATGAAGACCCACCCTACGGGGTGTATAACTAATAATGCTTTTACGTGTTTTTCATGTTAATCGAGTTAGAAGACCCCCAGCCCTTACGGGGTTTATGAATCATGGTATGCCCGCCTTTGACGGGTGTGTTATGTTATCTGACTTAGCTGCACTACTGAGTTACTTCCAAATATGCTCCATTTAAATTCCAAATGCACCGAATACCACCAGTTGTACGTTGGATGCCACAACCACCAACCTACACATAAAATAACATAGAACAAGTAAAAATGCACATGATTACAAGAATATAACAACGAATAAGCATGAATTAGATATGAAATTGCATATAAAAAATACACTTATCAAATCCCCAAACTTAAACCGTATAGTCCTCGAAAGCACAAGACAACTACATGCAATGCAATGATATGAATACAAATTTACTTATATGCTATCAAATCCAACAATATCGCAGAATCAAAATTATCTTAACGGGCTCAGCGAAAACAAGCAACTATACAATATCAACTATCAAAAACCAATCTACAAATCACTTTAATCCTCGAATCTCAAGCTATCATCGCTGGTATAGTGTGTGTGTGTAACATCCATGACAACTGATACCGACTCAAATTCAATACATACCCAGTCTCTTAGAAGGAATCATGCAGCACAAACTTAAAAATTTCAAGAATAGCTAGTTCCAACTAAAATTCAAGCAATCACAAACCTCAAGGGTTAACACGGGGTACTTATGCTTATTTTCATCTACGGGGGCTTTTTGCTCTTATTTCCCGTCTTCTTCATATATATATATATATATTTATCACATAGTTGTGCAATGTCTTATTTCCTTAGGCTTTTCAATGTTACCTTAACGAGCTTTCGACTAACTACTCCCAGACCATTAAGACCTTAGGGCGCTAGGTGTAAAGACAATCCCCTCAGGCATACTTACTCAAATAACAAAGGCCACAAAACTAGACAAGCATGCCATGGTGTTTTTTCATACTTTTTTTTCTATAGATAAGCTTATATACCCCACATTGTAGGGTTTTCGGGACAAAAACGCAGCGGAAATAGAAAATAAATCAATGCAATTCCGAAACCCAAAACAGGATCCAAGCGAAACTAAAATTAATTCAGTGGTTTAGATATAATACCGATTATGGAAAAATTCGAAATAGCTTCAATCCTTTACTTAATCCAATTAGAAACCGCGCCTCTACTAGAGATTCACATCTAACGCCGCACAAACCGTCGAACGATTCTGCAATAAAAGGGACTTGCCGTATTAGCCACCAAAGGAACGATTATGAAACTGTTTTCTCTCTAGTCTTTCTCTAAAAGCGGCTAGGGTTTTTCAATTATTATGTTACCGTAAATAGCTGTTATATATCATATATATAGTAGTTAAAAGGAATTAATCAAATCAAAACTTAATTTCATAAAATCAATTTTATATATATATATATATCTTAATTAAGTCTTACTTAATTAATATATATATATATATATATATATATATATACAAATTATCCTTTTAATTTAAATCTGTGATTTAAATAATATTAATCATATTAATATATTTAAATCCTTATAATTTAATAATTCCCTTTCAATAACATTCTATGTGTGTGACCTTATAGGTTATTATTACGTTGGCAATAATTTTAAAATCATATTATAAAATTATAAATAATGAGCGGCATCTAGTAATGCATCACTGCTACCCAAGTAATAATAAGATCGATGATTCGATGCAACCTTTTTGTGACCAATGTTTCAATGTAATTTAATCCTTTTAACCTTAATATCCTAGATTAAACTCGAGTCATGGAATGTGTCATACTCTTCATAATTTAATCTGAATTTTCTTGATCAATGAGTAGACTATATGAAACAAATCACTATTTGAGCACGACCATGCATTTCATAGTCATACTCAATTAAGAGGCGTATGGATATCACCCCTAATAAATAGGAGGGTTAAATTCCATCTAGATCACTCATATTCCTCACACGATTCATGATGTACCCAATAATCACCTTTATAGTCCACCCCATTAAAGGTGACATTTGATGAAATCAAAGTACATAAATTCCCGTGTAGTAATATAGGGATTTCAAGTCGGAGGACCACTACATCATTGTCACTATGAGAATTTCTAATGACACTTCGCATAATGCTCCACATAGAATTCTCATGGTGGATCTGTCCAGTACATCGTTCTCTAACATGTACCTATGCATTGACTTAATATCTCATATATTAATGACCAATGAGATTTGGTCATTAGTCAATCCACATACTAGTCTCAATGCATCATTATTGTCCCATCAACAATGATACTCGACTAGGGACATTTAAGAACAATGATACTAATTGTAATTATATAATCTCATGTTCAAGTAACATACTTGAAACTATATAATTTGTATCACTATTCTAACGATTTTTTTTATTATGTTAACATTTATATAACGCAGTAAATAAAACCATAATAAAATCATTCATTTATTCAATCAAATATAATATCAAAACGTTAAGCAATTATATCAAATAATTGGCCTCTAGGGCATGACCTCTAACACACATAACCTCCCCCAAACTTAAGTTCTTGCCTAACTTTAGCCTTTACCAGCCATCCTTGTCATTTTATCATTCACTCTAGCATTATCCTTTTAGAGATCATTTAGGTACCAGTTTGAACTTAACCAATTAACACAGATGTTTGTTAAATGTGCTATCCTTTTATACCAGTTTCAAACAAACTCAAGATTCGATTCATAAACGATCATTGTGTCATAGTTCTAATACTCAATACTGTATTTGCTACTTATTTGACAATCACATCATAGGCCCCCAATAACATGAAACTCCACATTGATAGACTTAAATAACACAATAATTACTAATTAACAAATATATATATATATATATATATATATATATATTTTATATAGATGTGAATAACAAAATGCATTACACTATTATCTACTATGAAAAACCTAAACTACCATGAATGCCCTAAGCTATCATGCAATACTGAAAATAAAACGCAATACATAAATTTAAATGACCCAAATTAAAAATGAATCCTAAAAGCTATAATGCATGTAAACATGAATTTAAATCCCCCAAACTTAAACAATACAATGTCCTCATTGGATAATTGATCTAAATAAGTAGGTGAGGACTTCCTTGTCAATGCTAAAGCTTGAGGAGGTGGTTGTTGATCTTCTTCATCGGAGTCACTCGGTGGGAACCTTGGCATCGGACCGGGCTGTTGATATGGAAATTGTGTCATCGGGTTGAAACTTTGAAGTGTTGTGTTCAATGAGGCAAAAGAAGCGTGCATAGCATCAAACATGTGCTCTTGCCTCATTGCCAATCGGCGCATTTCCCGACGAGTTGCCTTGGTTTGTGCATTAAGTTGATTTTGGAAATCAAGGAATTGAGTTCGAGATATAGCCTCGGCCTGCGGTATCTCTTCGTCTCCTTAATCGCCCATTGCGTCATCATCGTTCCCCGACGCCTCTATAACATCCATATCGTCTTCCGATGATGACGAAAAAATGAACCCCACTCCACGTAGGTGTGATTCACCTCCTGCCCATACAGAGTAACGTGCTATCATTCTTGAATCTAGCAGCGCGAGCGGCATTTGAGTGGGCTCATCATCCGACCATCTAACTCCTGCTTGACGGCACAACCCACATATGAGTGATGAGTGAGGCAAGCCTCCAGAAAAATTCCCACGTAGGCACCCGCAGATGGATAAGCAGATGATAGCTCCGACGTCAATAATAAAGTCTTGGACAATGGCGTACAACAACAACGCCTTCTCTTTGGTGACGTCTGAGGTATGTTGGGACGGAAGTAATTTTGCGCAGAGGAAGGCATACTAGATTTTTCCATACCTGCTAAGGGTCTTGCTAGGGAACACGGTGTCGCCCTTCCACCCTTTCGTCCATGACATTCCCGACTTTGTCATCTCCATGATTATGGCATCCCAGTCAGGATTGGAATCACGAAGGTGCGCATACTGGCAATGAAGAGGCACCCGTAGTTGGTAGTATGTGTTGATGGCGTCCGCACTGATTGGAACCAACCATCCTCGCACAAAAGCGCAGAATGGTTCTTTATCCTCAGTATTTGTGTAAAACTCCTTGAAAATATTTACAACGGCTGGTTCCGGCTCTTCGGTGAATTTTACCCATCCCTTTTGGTAAATTTGCGGCATGAGCTCCCCATCATTTGGATCCGGTGTCAACCCCCACTCCCGAGTAAGGGCTTTGGTGAGCATGTAGTCATAACGGTCAGCGGCGGCGGCACTTGAAAATTTTCGATGATCGAAGGTGCGGATCGGTTGGGATGGTTGTGAACTCTCCCCTCGTTGGTGTTTTGACAATGATTGAGAAGCCATGTCTCCCTATTGCTTGTTTTTCCCTAACTCTCCCCCCAACTGTTTCAATAATCTCTCTCTAGCTCATAACTTTTCTTTCTATATGCCTTTTGTGAAGTATGGTATAGGAGTTTGGAAGAGGTGTGGTGTTATTTATAGATAGAGAGGAGAGGCTATCATTGGTGGAGTGAGGAGGTGGGAAGGTGGAGAAGAGTTATTGAATATTGGGAATGTGGGGAAAGTGGGTGGTGGTTATGGAGTAGTGGGGAAGTGTAAAAGTGGGAGTTATTGGGAAGGAGAGAAGACCAACAAAACTGCCACGTCTATCAACATTGCTGGACCACCGCCCCGGTGGGGGGTAATGAGCTAAAAAGGCCCGCCCCGGCGGGCATATTCCCTGACTTCTGATGTTGAGTACCCCCGCCCCGGTGGGGGTTGTAGTGTTTTAAGGGCCCGCCCCGGCGGGCTATGTCACTGTCTGGCAGTCATGTTTTGCTTTAGCTTTAGCTTACTCTGCTGCAAAATACTCGCTTGACGATCCTTTTCCCAGCCTGTATGGCATGAAACATGAAAATTAGTGAGTCGTGGATGTCATGTCATATTGTGGAGAGATTAACGAGATTTTATTTTATTCTTCTACCTAATAATGTAATAAAAACTATGATTAAGCAAATATGAATGGAAAATACGATAAAGAAATAAAAATTGGGTTGCCTTCCAATGAGCACTTGATTTTAAGTCGTTCAGCCTGACTACTTCACCTCGCTTTGTTAGATTTACCAACGTGATAGCGATCACGTCGGTGTTGGCTTCTCCTCCACAGTAATGCTTTAGACGGTGTTCGTTGACTTTGACTGTTTCGAGAGGATTGCGACTGTAAATTTAAACGGCCCCATGAGGGAATACTTGCTTGACTGTGAATGGTCCCGACCATCTTGATTTAAGCTTTTCGGGGAACAAACGTAGCCTTGAATTGAATAATAGTACTGATTGGCCAGGCTTGAATGTTCGACGCAAAATTTTCTGGTCGTGCCATCTTTTAACTTTTTCTTTGTATATCTTGGCATTCTCATAGGCATGAAGGCAAAACTCGTCTAGTTCATTCAACTGAAGTAGTCTCTTCTCTCCTACAGATTTTTGATCAAAATTGAGTTTTTGCACTGCCCAATATGCCTTATGTTGTAGTTCCACCGGTAAATGACATGTCTTCCCGTATAACAGTTGATATGGTGACATCCCAATTGGCGTCTTGTATGCTGTCTGATAAGCCCATAAAGCATCATCCAATCTAAGTGACCAATCTTTCCGACTCGGATTCACCACTTTCTCCAATATCTTTTTGACTTCTCTATTCGATACCTCAGCTTGTCCACTGGTTTGAGGGTGATATGCTGTAGCTATTTTGTGGTTCACCCTATACTTAGCTAAAAGAGCAGTAAATGGTTTATTGCAAAAGTGACTACCTTCATCACTTATAATTGCTCTTGGTGTGCCAAACCTAGTGAAGATGTTCTTTTGCAGGAATTTGAGGACCACTTTGGCATTGTTTGTTGGTAGAGCTGCAGCTTCAACCCACTTTGACACGTAGTCCACTACGAGGAGAATGGATTGATTGTTCAAGGACGATGGAAATGGTCCCATGAAATCGATACCCCATACATCAAAAATTTCCACTTCCAGAATCGTTTGTAAGGGCATCTCATTATGCTTTGAAATGTTGCCCACCCTTTGACACCTATCACATTGTTTGACAAACTGGTGGGCATCTTTGAATAATATGGGCCAATAAAAACCACATTGTAGCACCTTCGCTTCTGTTCTCTAACTCCCATAATGCCCGACATATACCGATGAGTGACACTCATGCAGGATATTCTTCACTTCGCTGTATGGAACGCACCGTCGAATCACCTTGTCGGTACACTGCTTAAACAAATATGGATCATCCCACATGTACCACTTTACATCATGAAGAAATTTCTTTTTCTGTTGCCTTGTGAGGTTAGGTGGTAGAATGTAGCTCACAACGAAATTTGCATAGTCGCCATACCACGGAATCTCTGCTGACATCCCAAAAAGTTGCTCATCCGAGAATGATTCATTAATTTCGCATTTGTCATCTTTTTCTTTCCCGTGGTTTTCCAGTCTCAACAAGTGGTCGGCTACTTGGTTCTCCGTCCCCTTCCTATCCTTTATTTCTAAATCAAATTCTTGCAGTAGGAGAATCCACCGGATAAGGCGTGGCTTAACATCCTTTTTCACTATCAAGTACCAAATCGCTGCATGGTCTGTATAGACTATCACCTTAGTCCCGATCAAGTAAGCACGAAATTTGTCAAATGCATATACCACGACAAGCAACTCCTTTTCTGTGGTTGTGTAGTTCAATTGAGTTTCTGTAAGTGTTTTGCTTGCGTAGTATATAGGATGAAACACATTAACTCTCTACTGACCCAAAACAGCCCCAACCGCGAAGTTGCTTGCATCACACATACGCTCGAATGACATGCTCCAATCCGGTGCAACTATAATGGGGGCTGTAGTCAATTTCTTTTTTAATAAATCAAATGCTATCTTGCAATCTTCATCAAAGTTGGATGTCACATCTTTCTCTAAAAGACTGCATAGGGGTTTCGCAATTTTAGAGAAATCCTTTATAAACCTCCTGTAGAACCCGACGTGTCCCAAGAAACTCCTAATACCCTTCACTGAGGTTGGTGGAGGCAATTTTTCAATTATTTCCAGCTTTGCTTTATCAACTTCCAGCCCTTGAGCCGAGACCTTATGGCCCAAAATTATGACCTCTTCAACCATGAAGTGGCATTTTTCCCAATTTAGAACGAGATTCGTTTCCTTGCTTCTTTGTAGCACCATGACCAGATTCTTCAAACAATTATCAAAGCTGTCCCCATAAACTAAAAAGTCATCCATGAAGACCTCAACGTTTTTCTCTACCATGTCCAAAAAAATTGCCATCATACACCTTTGGAAAGTTGCCGGTACGTTGCATAGCCCGAATGACATCTTCCTGAATGCAAATGTGCCATAAGGGCACGTAAATTTGGTCTTTTCTTGATCCTCCGGAGCGATGACTATTTGGTTGTAACCCGAATACCCATCTAACAAACAGTAATACCGATGTCCCACCAATCTATCTAACATTTGGTCAATAAAGGGCAGTGGGAAATGGTCTTTTCGGGTTGACTTGTTCAATTTTCTGTAATCCATGCAAACCTTGACCCGTCGGCCTTTATTACGGTTGGGATTAACTCGTTGTTGTCATTCTGCACCACCGTCATTCCTCCTTTTTTTGGTACACACTGGACTGGACTAACCCATTTGCTATCAGAAATCGGATAGATGATGCCAGCGTCTAACCATTTTAAAATTTCCTTCTTTACCACTTCCTTCATAATTGGATTAAGTCTCCGCTGTTGTTCCACCGTTGGTTTTGCATCATCTTCCATCAGAATTTTGTGCATACAAAATGAAGGGTCGATCCCCTTTATATCCGCAATTGTCCATCCAATGGCTAATTTGTGTTCCCGAAGCACCCTTAGCAACTTTTCTTCCTGCAATTCGTTAAGTGCAGCTGAAATAATAATAGGTAAAGAATTTAAATTGCCTAAATACGCATACTTGAGGTGCTTAGGAAGTGGCTTAAGTTCCAGCTTTGGTGGTTCTTCCAATGATGGTTTCAATTTTTCTGCATTTACCTCCTCCGTGTGCAGTGGTTCAAATGGGGTTATAAATCTTGGTACTCGTGGAAATGAGTCTATCAATTGAAGGTAATCCACCAATTCCAGATCATCGTTCTCTTCATCTCCCAATAATGTTGTTTCTAATGGATCGTTCGCCAAACTTTTGCTCATATCATCACTAATGATTTGCTCAATTAGATCCATTCGAAAACATTCTTCCTCATCCATAGGGAATTTCATGGCCTTAAACACACTAAATTACACTTCTTGATCTTGGACCCTCATAGTGAGTTCTCCCTTTTGTACATCAATGAGTGTTCTCCCTGTAGCCAAAAATGGTCTTCCTAGGATAATTGGGATGTTCTTGTCCTCCTCAAAATCCAGAATAATAAAGTCCGCAGGGAATATAAACTTATCCACTTTCACTAAGATGTCCTCTACTATGCCTCTCAGATACGTAACTGACCTATCCGCCAACTGTAGGGAGATGTTAGTAGGCCTTGGCTCGGGAAAACCTAATTCTAAGTACACTGACAATGGCATAAGGTTTACACTCGCCCCCAAATCATATAAACACTTGCTGAAATGCCTCTATACATGGAATAGTAAAGCTCCCCGGGTCCTTGAGTTTTGGTGGTAATTTCTGCTGTAATACCGCACTACACTCCTCTGTTAATGCCACAATCTCAAAATCTTCCCATTTCTTTTTCCTTGATAGAATCCCTTTCATAAATTTTGCATAACTAGGCATTTGTTCTAGGGCCTCTGCAAATGGTATGTTAATTTGAAGTTTCTTGAAAACTTCCAAAAATTTTAAAAATTTCTTGTCTAACTTTTGTTTTTGAACTCTTTGCTGGAATGGTGGGGTAGGATAAATAGCTGGTTCGTTGACTGGTCTATTCTTTTCCATCTATTTTTCGTTCCCTTGCTTTACCTCACCAACTGTATTTTCTATTTCTGGTTCATTCTCCTTTGTAACCGCAATTTCTGGCTCTTGACTAACAAGCTTCTTTCCACTTCTCAACATAATGGCTTGACACTGCTCATGGTTACCCTTAGGATTTTTCTCGGTGTCACTTGGTAGTGTTCCTTATGGTCTACTATTCACTGCCAACGCTATCTGATCCATCTGATTTTCTAGGTTCTTGATCGCCATCTCTTGTCCTTTAAACATCAAGGTGTGATTTTTTATAGCCAACTCGGTGGTAGCTATGAATTTATCCAACTTTTCCTCCAAATTGGGTTTCCTTTCTTGATATTGAACTGGTTATCGTTGATTCTGGAAACCTAGAAGGTATGTTTGACGTGAAGCTTGATTTTGCTGGTTATTGCTCCATGAGAAATTCTAATGATTCCTATTTCCTTGATTGTATGTGTTCTGATATGTGTTTTGAGGAATTCTGTTGTAATTATCGATGAACTGCACAACTGCTGGATTAATTGCACATTGCTCTATTGGGTGTTCTCCTGCGCGCAACTCACATACTATTGTCACTTGCGGTGCTTGCTGTGTTTGTTGTGTTTGTGCTGCTGCCACTTGCTCCAACTTCTTCGACATTGCAGCTATCTGTGCTTGTATTGTTGTCATGTTATTTACTTCTAATACCCCAGCTACCTTTACCTGTGTCATTCTTGTTTTGGGCCACTTATAGTTATTAGCAGCCATGGTTTCAATCAACTCGTATGCGTCCTCCTAACTCTTAGCCATGAACGCTCCGCCCGATGCTGAATCAATACTTGTCCTAAGATTCCCATGTAGTCCGTTGTAGAAGGTGTTCAATTGTAGCCACTGGGGCAATCCATGATGAGGGGATTTTCTGAGAAGTTCTTTATATCTCTCCCATGCCTCATATAACGACTCCCCATGTTGCTGTTCAAACATTGTAATCTCATTCCTCATCTTCGCAGTTTTCGCCGGTGGGAAGAATTTTGCAAGGAATTTCTGAGCTAAATCCTCCCATGTTTTTATCGAACCGGACGGTAAAAATGCAACCAACTCTTTGCCTTGTCCCGTAGAGAGAATGGGAACAATCGAAGTCTCACCGCCTCATCTAAAACTACATTAAATCTAAAAGTGTCGCACATTTCCAAAAAGCTGACTAAATGCTCGTTGGGATCATCGTTTACAAATCCCCCAAACTGAACTGAATTCTGAATCATTTGTATCATCCTAGGCTTAATCTCGAATGTATTTGCTGCTATTCCTGGCCTGGTGATGCTTGAGTGCAGTTCCGTCACCTTGGGTGTTGCGAAGTCCCTCAATGCTTTTCGATCTTCGGCCGCCATTACTATTTCCTCTTCCTTTTCAGGTAATTTGAATTCTTGCCTCGTTTCCTTGATCCACTTACTCAACCTCTAAAACCTTTTCTCAATGTTGTCCTCAAAAGGCAGCAAGTTTGGATTTTGGGACCGAGTTCGCATAAACTACGTCCAACACCTGAAATAAGAAGCACAATGCAAAAATAAAAATGTCTAAGTAAAACTGGATTAATTAAACTGATATTGTAAGAATATTAAGAAATATGCTAAAAATATCCCCGGTAGCGACGCCAAAAACTTGTTGGGTAAAATCTAATTACGCACAACACGCAAGTATACGTGGTCAACAAGTAATAAAGTGATAAGTCAAGTATCGTTCCCACAGAGATAAATTAGCAAATACCTTAACTTACAATTACCAATCTTGTATTAACCCTAATTTTATTAAACAAACCAAATCAATAATTTAAATTAACAAAACTAAAATTAAGAATAATTAAATTAGCACACAACAACCACAAATATCAAAATCAGAATTTGAAACAATTAATGGAGAATTAGACTTATGATTTCACCCTAAGCTTCACTTTGATTTTAACACTTTTATTCCAATTCAATTCACTATCCCAGTTTATTAATCAAGAACACGAACGTAGTATTAACCACCTCTCAATGCACTAATACCGTATTAACGTCAATCCACAATTAAGAAAGAAATTCGTTAAACACCTTAATCAACTAACCCACTATATCTCTATGTGAATTACAATTGAAGAAGGTTGAAGAATAAGTTCTCTATTCGATTACATGCGGCGTTAAGCATATCTCTACCTCAACACTCATCAAGTTTAAGCTACTAATAAAATCTTAAACACATGCTATATTAACTAAGTCTAGATTTGAATATCCTCTCTCGATTCCATCCAACTCAACGAAGAATTTTTGATCAGGCAATTCATATATTCAAGCACAAATTAATATAGATAAACTGGAGATAACTTATTAAATTGGAAATCAAAGTTTACAAAATCATCGATTCACTCAATGATCCATCACAAGCCTAAAAAGTGAATTAGTTCATAATAAATGAAATAAATGCTGAATAAATCATAGAAATCATTCTTTCAATTATAAATAATAATCTAACACAAAGAATATTAGAAAACACCCTTCACGTAGACTAGAATTGCAACCGACTTGAAAAATTCCTCGAAATACCCCTCCACACTTGTTCTCCAAAACTTCGCTTTGATCTTCGTTATCTCACTAACTGATATCCCAATTGTGTTTGATAGAGTAGTATATATCTAGCATAACACTCTAACCGCATTCTCTATCCAATAGAGTTATAATGCCATGCAAATAGCTAAAGTTTGTGCCAAAAAGGAATTTTAACCATAAAGGACACCCAAAATTTTTCGCCCCCCCGCCTCGGCAGGGGTTTGTATGCTTTGGATGCCCGCCCTGGTGGGCCTGCTTCTTGTCTTGCTCGAATGAAGACCCCCGCCTCGGAGGGGGTTTATAGCCTAGTAATGCCACCCATGAAGCTTGCCTCCGTTAATAGCGAGTTGGAATTCCCCCACCAATGGGTTTATGAATTGTCCATACACCCGTGGGTGTGTTCTATTATCTGACTTAGCTACATTACTGAGTTGCTTCCAAATATGATCCATTTAAATTCTAAATGCACAGAACACCACCAGTTGTACGTTGAATGCCACAACCACCAACCTACACATAAAATAACATAGAACACGTAAAAATGCACATGATTACAAGAATATAGCAACGAATAAGCATGAATTAGATATGAAATTGCGTATATAAAATACACTTATCACTTACCTAAGCTGAAATTGTTTACTTGATAAGTTGACAAATTGTGATATGTCAATTAACCTTTGTTTTGAAGATATATTCTAGAATGATATCTGAAATATAGGAGATGAGCAATGGGAAAATCATGATACAGAGGAAATAACTAGGAAGGTACAATCAGAAAAGAAAACAAGGTATTCTCATCTCTTCGAACTACCAGGTACGTAAATTTTGAGGGCAAAATTTCATAAGGAGAAGAGATTATGAGACCCCAAATTTTATGAAATGAAAGTACCCAATTTTCTTATAATTATTCTATTTAGTAAATGGTTAAATTGATAAAAGGTTAAAGTTAAGGGTGATATATGAAAATTTTGCAAAGTATGAAAGTTGTTATAAAATATTCGTTTGGTCGGGGAATATTCTTTTTGTCCGGGAATATCCGTACAATGGCACAATCATTGGTGGACCCCACAACGGAAATATTATCGTAATAAGAAAATGACAGAATTATCATTTTATAAAAATAACGGCAAAAGTGTCACCATTAAAACTGTTAAAATACCTGGTAGTAAAAGTACAGTAATATGCGTGGTTGCATAGTAGCACATGGTATTGATTATTGATGCTTACGTAAGAAGTCACTCAGTTATACTCAATTATTGCTACAGTAATTGTTGCATCATATCTCTCATATTATTGATTCAATTATTGTCACAGTTTCATCTATATAATATGTTATATTATTAAATCAATAATTGAGACGATAAAATTATTCATATTATTATTTGCAATATTGACAATGTCTAGAAGTTCTGTCAAGGAGAGGTTTGGTCACCTAATTGCGCGCCAATAAGGAGAAATCCTTATCGGAAAGCCTCTTCTTTCCTGGGAACGATCTGGTTGTTAAATATTGTGAATTATAATATTAATGATGAATAAGTTCGTGTTGATTAAAGATGAAATTGATAGTTCCATTGTGTGGGAATTATTAGTGTTAGTGGGAATCAACATTTATTTCGATAAAAATTAATGTCTGGAGGTTATATTGACCAATCGGCGGATAAATGAGCAATTAATTGCTATTAATTCACATGCATGTAACTATGTGTTCATATGTGTGTACTATTGATTCACATGATTTACTATTAGGGGAATTGGTGCAAGTTTGATAATACTTGCATGACTAAGTTAAAAATGGAGGTATAGATGAAGCTACTATACTATAATTAATTTGTTCACATGTTTAGAACTATTGAGTCACATGATTTACTATTGATTCACATGATTTACTATTAGGGGAGGTGGTGCAAGTTTGATAATACTTGCATGACTAAATTAAAAATGAAGGAAAAGATGAAGGTATTATACTGTAATATTTCGAGCCCCAAAATGTGCAATTATTGAAACTATATTTTCCTATAAATAGAAGCTTATTCCTTCATTATTTTTCACCAATTCACTAAAGTTATATAGCAATTATCATAAATAGAAGTCTGCTACCTCACTATTCCAGTATCCAGTTTTCTTCTAAGGTAAGGGATATTATTATTATTGTAAGGGGTATTATTTCTTTCGTATTCATGAAGAGAGCTTCTGTTATTCCATTCTTTATTATTACGTTGGAATAACCTGTCTATGCAAAGTACCACATACATGGTGAAATTCTTCTGTTATTCCATTCTTTATTATTATGTTGGAATAACCTGTCTATGCAAAGTACCACATACATGGTGAAATTCTTCTGTTATTCTATTATTTATTATTCTATTGGAATATCCTGTCTGTGCGGATTACGCATGACCCGGTCCCATTCTTTATTATTCTTTTGGAATATTGTAATGGCCCAAAAAATTTGGATTTTTGATTATTAAATTTTTATTTCTATTATGTGGATTAAATGAATTTAATCCATTATTTATGGGAGTAAGATATTCGAGGGTCGTTCTATGACCTAGACATATCGAAACGTCATAGTATTTTGGCTACGTAATAGAATTAAAGTGTTTGAATTTCCAAGATGAAAATAAAAACTTTTCGAGAAATTTTCTGAAAAACACTATTCACGCATTTCTGCTCGGGAATTATTTTTGAACTTCCGAGAAATACTTAATGATAGAATATCGAGGTGAGATGGAATATCTTATAATATTTCAGTTATGGCAAACGCAGTTTTTCACCTGCGGACTTAAAACATAATGATTAGGGAAAATGAATTCTGAGAAGGAATTTAAATGCGTATAATGAATTAAAGCAAGGATTGTATAATACGTAAGTATTGTACGAGGTAATGAATACAAGTATAATACGAGGTATTATACGAGTATGTATGAATGATAGAATGACGTATATTGAATAAGCATACGAGTAAGAATATGAGATGAATACGTAAATTATACGTTATGAGACTTTAAGCTAAAGGTCTTGGACTTGTAGGATTTGTTAGGAATTATACAAGTCCAAGTATAGGAATGATAAGGCCCAAAGGTAGGAATGGATGAGTCCAATTGGAATTAAAGTTTAAGGTTCAAGGTTGTTTAATTTCAAGCCCAAGTATAAGTTAATCTAAAAGCCCAAAGTAAGGACTTATGGGTTATTGGATGGTTTAAACCCATGGGGCAAACCATGGATTATCCAAAGTAGTGAGCAAGTAAACTTAATGGATAAGTAAGTGTGGTGAACAAGAAGACTTAATGGCCAAGTGTTTTGGGGAGCAAGTTAACTTGGTGATTAAGAATGGAATAGTAAGGAGGTGGCTTAAGGAGGTGGAGTTAAGGAGGTGGAAGTGGTTTAAGGACCATTATGCCCTCACTTTGAAATTTCTATAAATAGCGAAGCTTGGTTTTCATTTTGTGGTTGTTCAAAAACACTAACAAGTTAGGAGCTTATGGGTTAGAGAGAATAAGTGAGAATAAGCACTTATAAGTCAAACTTATATTGAGAGATTTTCAAGAAGCAAGAAGAAGAGTAAAGATTAATCAAGTGGTATTCAAGGGTAAGAACTTAATCCTTGAATCTCTTTCTCTTCCATTTATAGGGAGATGGGTAGTGGTAGAACATGTATGCTAAGGAATGATAATAATGAGTAATCAAAGAACTTAAGTCTTAATAAGCCGTATAAGTCTTGAATAAGCTATTTACAATCAAATAAGTTATGAATCAAGGAAGAACTTGTAGTAACTTGTAATATGTTACTATAATGAATTGATATGACTAGAAGATGAGAGAATGATGATTAAAAGATTTAGACCATATTAAGTCATGTGAAGTAAAATCATAAGTAGTTTATACTTTTATAAGTTATAGACTAATGAAGAGCAAGTAATAACCTAGCATGTTTATAAGATAATGAGATGAGTATGTCAAGATATTAGTTTGATGGTTAGAATCCATTTGAAACGATGAACAAATCATAAGAAATGAAGTTAAGGCAAAATTCACGAGTTTAGACGATAATCGTCGAATTCGTGAAAATCTCGGAATGGAAGTCAAAATTTGATATTGAGCTTGGAAACATTGGTTTTCAATGGAGACAAGTCTTATTTGGAATTATAGAGTTGCAGACTCGAAAATGACCGAATTTCAACTTAAAACGAAGAAACGAGCGTTGAACATTCACGAACGTTTATCGTTTTCGTTAAAATGGACTAATAGGTGAATTTTTAGCAAACGAAGTCAAATAGATAAAATTCTTGCATGAACGTGTAGAGTATGTAATTTGTGAACTGTAGGCTTTTGAACGAGCCAATTTAGACTTATAACGAAGAAGTTATGCGTCCGGGAAGTTCACAAAATTTCAAAAGCTGTAAATTTTTCTAAGGCACAGAGTTGGCGCCACGGCGCCAACCCAAGGCCATATAGTGGCGCCACAACGCCAAGCACAGTGTCATCACCTACTGCTAACTCGTGCCGCGGCACGAGATAAAGAGTTAAGAGTGGCGCCGCGGCGCCAGTCCCAGAGTTTTGACAGACAAGAAGGTTTACAAGTATAGAAAGAAAGATAACTAATTAGTAATGAAATAAAGTGTTAATATAACATTGTTAAGGCATTGTTAGACACTTAATGTATGATGATTAAAGGTTAATAATCAGTTGAAAGATGAACGTAATGAGAACAACATAATGTGCTAAGCTGGCTATAGAAAGTTGTTGACCAAGTTGATTATGAATCCAATGGTTTGCAATACCAGTATGGATTATGTAATTACTTAATGAATAATGATAAGACCTTTCCTAAATCACCGTTACAGTGATGAATTTAGGAATTTAATGTTGTTTAATGAGTAGTTAAATGACGAACGTAAGGTATAAAGAACGTGAACCGTATTTAATAATGATAAGGACTATAACATTAAGAGTTACAACAAAAAGTTGTTAAGTAATACGTAAACGTAAACGGTATGCAATAAAGTGTACTTAACCAATGACGATCGAGTTTCGATTAATAACGTAAGAATGTTAGTAAGCCATGAAGAAGGATGATTAACTCGAAACGAGTTAGATTAATGAAGTAAATCTACGTAAGACATAGAAGAGAAAGAAGTTGGTAAGAATGATGTAAAGATAACGGCAAGTCGGAACCAATAGTAACAAATCTAATGTATGAATAGATTGATATGAAGGGTAAGATTCATTAGGAACTATGTATGTTCATTCTTGACCTAATGTGGTATGTGATGTGGTTATGTACTGTAGAGACCTTAAAGACTGAAAGGAAGAGTTATTTTTACTGTAGCAGACACTGAAGGCAAGTTTTTCTTAAACGCTTGTCTAACCTTCGTGTTAGCTAAGTTTTCTATGATTCATGCTATGAGATGCATGAACTATTTTACTAAAGAGTCGATGCCAGTTTTACCTCGGCTAGACTAATCTTGAAGAGTTGATTGATTTATTTACAAGTCTTTCAAATATAGAATTGTTAACGCTATCCTACGCCAATTGTTTGGTACGGATTCAAGGTAAGCCTGAGTATGAATAAACAAATGTATTTTTCATCGATTATTCGATGGGCACGCGAAGTTGCCAAAACATAAACGTGCATGCGTTTAATGGATGTAGTGTTGATCAACATAGAGTATTATGGGCTGATCACCTAGAAGTGCTCGTAAGATATGCCAGACTTATCGACTTAGTGTCGGGTTGTCCTTTTTAAAGAAATTATGAACTGCTCATGGTCTTGAGTAAGAATTGATGTTTTACTGAATATTGTTATTGTAAAATGTTTTAAAGGAAAAGAAATGCTATTTTAAATTATTGATAGTACTTCATAACTATTATCCAGTTATTGAAGATATATGATTCCTATGTTTCAAGCATGTTTTTTAAAAGAAATTGTTGTACTTGCTGAGCTTGTTATGCTCACTCTTGCTTGAACTATATAAATGCAGCTAGGACCGAACGAATCGAGGGATCTGATAAGGTTAAAGGCAAGACAAAGATGAACGATTAGTTTACCTTGTAATAAACTAGTAAGTTGTATATACTATAGTATAATGAACAAAGAATGTAATGGTTTTAGAACCTGGGATCGGGATGTAATATTGTTATTGTAATAAGAATGTCATTGAGACACACATTTTGATGTCGTTTCGATAGAATGAATGTACAGTTATAAGTACCGTGCAACACCATCTGTAGGGTTGGAAGAGACCTGGATTTGGGGGCATCACAAATATCCTGTCTGTTCGTATTACGCATGACCTGGTTCCATTATTTATTATTCTTTTGGAATAACCTATTTGTACGGTCTATCGCA
Source organism: Panax ginseng (assembly GCA_020205605.1). NCBI lineage: Eukaryota > Viridiplantae > Streptophyta > Magnoliopsida > Apiales > Araliaceae > Panax > Panax ginseng. Next base: position 144,478,116 of record CM035132.1, on the reverse strand, counting down.
TGCCTGGTGAATTCTTCTGTTATTCCATTCTTTATTATTCTGTTGGAATAACCTGTCTATGTGGATTACCGTATGCATGGTGAATGACCTTTCGTATTCATTCTTTATTAAATTGTGGAAATGATCTGTCTACGTAGATGACCGCATGGCAGGTGAAAATCCATTTGCAGTTTCGTATATTATATTATACTCGTATGAGATATCATTTCTTTTGTACTCGTCATGGAATATCATTTTCTTTGGTATTTTCTTTACGAGTTACTATTCACGGGTTACTATTCACCTAGTTACTATTCACTCTAGTATTATTCACTCAGGTATTCGGGGCACTTTTTGTGTCAGAGTACTATTCATGAGTTACTATTCATGGGTTACTATTCACCCGAATAATATTCACTCGGGTATTTGGGGTACTTTTCATGCCGGGATACTATTCACGAGGTACTATTCCCAAAGTACTATTCATAGGGTACTATTACGGGGTACTATTTACCCGAAAAATATATTTCTTTTCTGTCCAAATTATTTTTGGTACATGAATATTATTTTTGAATTTTACTCCACAAAGTAGTATCATGTTGACAATTTGGATATTTTTAAACTCTGGATAAATTTAAAGTCTTTAATATTTATCCTTGATTTCGTTTGATTAATGCTTATATCATTGTCATCATCCTCATGCTTATATTATGATGAAAGTAATATTTGGCTTACGTGCAATGATGGACTGTTGATTATTGGTTTTATAGTTGTATATCTTTGGCTTACGTGCAAAGATGGACTGTTGATTATTAGTTTTACAAATATATATCTTTGGCTTACGTGCAAAGATGGACTGTTGATTATTGGGTTTACAGTTGTATATTTTTGGCTTACGTGCAAAGATAGACTGTTGATTATTGGTTTTATAAATGTATATCTTTGGCTTACGTGCAAAGATGGACTGTTGATTATTGGTTTTACAGTTGTATATCTTTGGCTTACGTGCAAAGATGTACTATTGATTATTGAGTAGCTTTGGCTTATGTGCATAGATGAACTGTTTATGGGTATGATTATGACCAAAGATCATTTGGTATAATCATGACCCGTAATATTATAGATGATGCGATAAAAGTCCTCATTGGCCCGTAGTGCATTGATGGACAGTTATTGGTATGATTATAACCAGGGATTATTCAGTATAATCATGATCATTGATGAATACATGAATATCCTTGGCCGTAGTGCATGGATGATTCGATGATGTGAATTATTTATTAAGCTGAGTCTCAGCGATAAAATATTGATTATACATTTTTAATTCGTAAAAGATAGTAGATATCATGCTCTACTTGACTCTTCTAAAATATAGTTGTATGTCTTTGGCCTATAGTGCAAAGATGAATTGTTAATGAATATCTTTAGCTGTAGTGCAAAGATGAATTTATTAGTATGATTATGAGCAGGAATTGTGATTTTGTATAACCATAATTTTTGATGTTTCAGGTGAAGATAGGTGATGAAAATTTTATTCGTCCTGGGTGCGAAGAAGAATTTAGAATCACAATTATGATTATATGTTGTTCACATGATTGTGAAAATGAATTGTTGATTGATGTTACAGAGATAAAACATTGTTGGTGGACTTTTAATGTGGAGAAGATAATAGACTTTATAGTCTATTTGACTCTTCTAATGGATTGCTCGTTCCGCTGCAACTATGGTAGACAAGTTTTATCATCTACCATATGTTCTAAATCTCTGATTTATTACTAACGAAGACTATTGATAATTTAATTATCTTTAGTCATGATATTCTTTACTAAGCTAGTTGTGTTCACCCTTTTGCTTCACAATTCCTTTCAGGTAATAAGAGTGTTGCCGAGTCGAGCGGGGATAATAGGGGAATAGAATGGTGGTCTATAGCTGTTGAGGTTCTCCCTAAATAATATGGAAATAATTGTATTGAGAACTTTAGATAAGTGTGTCGTATTGTATACATCATTTGATATTTAATTTTGGTAAACCGAATAGGGTGAGGTGAACCCAACTTTGGAAGGGTGTTTTGCCACTATCATACAAAATGTCTAATGACATACAACCTCGTGTTATCATAAGACAGGGTTGTGCACATCCACTTGCTGCGTATATCTACGAGCACTACCTATATGATCTTTGAGTTTATTTGAAATATAATTTTCACTTGGAGACAGTGGAGATAGTTATATGTGAAGAGAAGACTCGCCATTGGAAAGAAGATGATAGAAATCTTCTCGTATTTCTTTGGGGTCTATTAGGTCAACCAAGGATAATTCTGTGGACATATGATATCTATCATAACCTAGACGCATGGCCTCCCATGTACGAAGGTTTCCTTGAGCACTTTCCAAAGATTTTAATTTTTAAAACAATTTTTGAACGTACTTATATATAAAGTACCATTGTAAGGTTGTGGTCGAGGCACCATGAGAGTTACATACATTTGTATTAAAACTCACAGTTTAACTATGGTCGTATTCTGCACGACAGTTCAATAGTTGTATAAATGAGGTTTGTATTTGATTTTTATAGTGTGATATCTGACGACTCAGAATGGGTCGTGTGGACCTATTTTGGGGGCGTCACAAATGGTATCAAAGCTTAGGGATATGGTTGTTGGCGGAGATATGAGTCTAGAACTAGGAGGGGAGAGACGAGTAATATACTTCGTTAGTGTGTGACTTACCTAAGCTAAAATTGTTTACTTGATAAGTTGACAAATTGTGATATGTCAATTAACCTTTGTTTTGAAGATATATTCTAGAATGATATCTGAAATACATGAGATGAGCAATGGGAAAATCATGATACAGAGGAAATAACCAGGAAGGTACAATCCGAAAAGAAAGCAAGGTATTCTCATCTCTTCGAACTACCAGGTACGTAAATTTTTAGTGCGAAATTTCATAAGGAGGGGAGATTGTGAGACCCCGAATTTTATGAAATGAAAGTATTCAATTTTCTTATTATTATTCTATTTAGTAAAAGGTTGAATTGATAAAAGGTTAAAGTTAAGGGTGATATGTGAAAATTTTGCAAAGTATGCAAGTTGTTATAAAATATTCGTTTGGTCGGGGAATATTCTTTTTGTCGAGGAATATCTGTACGATGTCACAATCATTGGTTGATCCCACAACGGAAGTACTTTCGTAGTAAGAAAACGATAGAATTATCATTTTATAAAAATAACGGCAAAAGTGTTACCGTTAAAATTGTTGAAATACCCGGTAGTAAAAGTACAGTAATACGCGTGGTTGCATAGTAGCATACGGTATTGATTATTGATGCTTACGTAAGAAGTCACTCAGTTATACTCAATTATTGCTACAGTAATTGCTGCATCATATCTATCATATTATTGATTCAATTATTGTCATAGTATCATCTGTATAATATGTTATATTATTAAAATAATAATTGAGACGACAAAGTTATTCATATTATTATTTGCAATATTAACAATGTCTAGAAGTTCTGTCAAGGAGAGGCTTGGTCACCTAATTACGCGCCAATAAGGAGAAATCCTTATCGGAAAGACCCTTCTTTCCTGGGAACGATCTAGTTGTTAAATATTGTGAATTATAATATTAATGATGAAGAAGTTCGTGTTGATTAAAGATGAAATTGATAGTTCCATTATGTGGGAATTATTAGTGTTAGTGGGAATTAACATTTATTTCGATAATAATTAATGTCTGGAGGTTATATTGACCAATCGGGTAATTAACCGGATAAATGAACAATTAATTGCTATTAATTCACATGCATGTAACTATGTGTTCATATGTGTGTACTATTGATTCACATGATTTACTATTAGGGGAATTGGTGCAAGTTTGATAATACTTGCATGACTAAGTTAAAAATGGAGGTATAGATGAAGGTACTATACTATAATTAATTTTTTCACATGTTTAGAACTATTGAGTCAGATGATTTACTATTGATTCACATGATTTACTATTAGGGGAGGTGGTGCAAGTTTGATAATACTTGCATGACTAAATTAAAAATGAAGGAAAAGATGAAGGTACTATACTGTAATATTTCGAGCCCCAAAATGTGCAATTATTAAAACTATATTTTCCTATAAATAGAAGCTCATTCCTTCATTATTTTTCACCAATTCACTAAAGCTATAGAGCAATTATTATAGAGAGAAATTATAGAGAGAAATAAGAAGAGAAGTCTGCTACCTCACTATTCCAGTATCCAGTTTTCTTCTAAGGTAAGGGATATTATTATTATAGTAAGGGGTATTATTTCTTTCGTATTCATGAAGAGAGCTTCTATTATTCCATTCTTTATTATTATGTTGGAATAAACCTGTTGCCTATGCTATGCAATCTTTGCATACATGGTGAAATTCTTCTGTTATTCCATTCTTTATTATTATGTTGGAATAACATGTCTATGCAATGTACCGCATACATGGTGAAATTCTTCTGTTATTCCATTATTTATTATTCTGTTTAATATCTTATCTGTGCGGATTACGCATGACCTGGTTCCATTCTTTATTATTCAATTAGAATATCCTATCTGTGCGGATTACGCATGACCTGGTTCCATTCTTTTTATTATTCTCGTTGAATATCTCATGTCATGCGACATTACGCATGACCTGGTTCCATTATTTATTATACTGTTGGAATAACCTATCTGTGCGGTCTATCGCATGCCTAGTGAATTCTTCTGTTATTCCATTCTTTATTATTCTGTTGGAATAACCTGTCTATTGGATTACCGCATGCATGGTGAATGACCTTTCGTATTCATTCTTTATTAAATTGTGGAAATGTTCCGTCTACGTGGATTACTACATGGCGGGTAAAAACCATTTGCAGTTTCGTATATTATATTATACTTGTATGAGATATCATTTCTTTTGTACTCGTCATGGAATATCATTTTCTTTGGTATTTTATTTACAAGTTACTATTCACGGGTTACTATTCACCCGGTTACTATTCACTCTAGTATTATTCACTCAGGTATTCGGGGCACTTTTCGTGTCGGAGTACTATTCACGAGTTACTATTCATCCAAATTACTATTCACCCGAATATTATTCACTCGGGTATTTGGGGTACTTTTCATGCTGGGGTACTATTCACGAGGTACTATTCCTAAAGTACTATTCATAGGGTACTATTACGGGGTACTATTTACCCGAAAAATATATTTCTTTTCTGTCCAAATTATTTTTGGTACATGAATATTATTTTTGAACTTTACTCCACAAAGCAGTATCATGTTGACAATTTGGATATTTTTAAACTCTGGATAAATTTAAAGTCTTTAATATTTATCCTTGATTTCGTTTGATTAATGCTTATATCATTGTCATCATCCTCATGCTTATATTATGATGAAAGTCATCTTTGGCTTACGTGCAAAGATGGACTGTTGATTATTGGTTTTACAGTTGTATATCTTTGGCTTACGTGTAAAGATGGACTGTTGATTATTGGTTTTATAAATGTATATCTTTGGCTTACGTGCAAAGATGGCTATTGATTATTGGTTTTACAGTTGTATATCTTTGGCTTACGTGCAACGATGGACTATTGATTATTGAGTAGCGTTGGCTTATGTGCATAGATGAACTGTTTATGGGTATGATTATGACCAGAGATCATTTGGTATAATCATGTCCCGTAATATTATAGATGATACGATAAAAGTCCTCATTGGCCCGTAGTGCATTGATGGACAATTATTGGTATGATTATAACCAGGGATTATTTAGTATAATCATGATCATTGATGAATACATGAATATCCTTGGCCGTAGTGCATGGATGATTCGATGACCTGAATTATTTATTAAGCTGAGTCTCAGCGATAAAATATTGATTATACATTTTTAATTCGTAAAAGATAGTAGATATCATGCTCTACTTGACTCTTCTAAAATATAGTTGTATGTCTTTGGCCTGTAGTGCAAAGATGAATTGTTAATGAATATCTTTAGCTGTAGTGCAAAGATGAATTTATTAGTATGATTATGAGCAGGAATTGTGATTTTGTATAACCATGATTTTTGATGTTTCAGGTGAAGATTGGTGATGAAAATTTTATTTGTCCTGGGTGCGAAGAAGAATTTAGAATCACAATTATGATTATGTGTTGTTCACATGATTATGAAAATGAATTGTTGATTGATGTTACAGAGATAAAACATTGTTGGTGGACTTTTAATATGGAGAAGATAATAGACTTTATAGTCTATTTGACTCTTCTAATGGATTGCTCGTTCCGCTGCAACTATGGTAGAAAGGTTTTATCATCTACCATATGTTCTAAATCTCTGATTTATTACTAACGAAGACTATTGATAATTTAATTATCTTTAATCATGATATTCTTTACTGTGCTAGTTGTGTTCACCTTTTTGCTTCACAATTCCTTTCAGGTAATAAGAGTGTTGCCGAGTCGAGCGGGGATAATAGGGGAATAGAATGGTGGTCTATAGCTGTTGAGGTTCTCCCTAAATAGTATGGAAATAATTGTATTGAGAACTTTAGATAAGTGTGTCGTATTGTATACATCATTTCATATTTAATTTTGGTGAACTGAATAGGGTGAGGTGAACCCAACTTTGGAAGGGTGTTTTGCCACTATCATACTAGATGTCTAATGACATACAACCTCGTGTTATCATAAGACAGGGTTGTGCACATCCACTTGCTGCGTATATCTACGAGCACTACCTATATGTTCTTGGAGTTTATTTGAAATATAATTTTCACTTGGAGACAGTGGAGATAGTTATATGTGAAGAGAAGACTCACCATTGGAAAGAAGATGATAGTAATCTTCTCGTATTTCTTTGGGGTCTATTAGGTCAAACAAGGATAATTCTTTGGACATATGATATCTATCATAACCTAGACGCATGGCCTCCCATATACGAAGGTTTCCTTGAGCACTTCCCAAAGATTTTAATTTCTAAAACAGTTTTTGATTGTACTTATATGTAAATACCATTGTAAGGTTGTGGTCGAGGCACCATGAGAGTTATATACTAACTAACAATTTAACTATGGTCGTATTCTGCACGACAGTTCAATAGGTGTATAAATGAGGTTTGTATTTGATTTTTATAGTGTGATATCTGGAGACTCATAATGGGTCGTGTGGACCTATTTTGGGGGCGTCACAACTAAGATGTATTAAGACCTTCAACATAGTTTTTGGTGGTCGAACATGAAAAGAGAAATAGCAGAGTATGTTAGTAGGTGCTTAACTTGTCAGAAAGTTAAGGCCGAACAACAACGACCAATTGGCTTTTTACGGTCATTGGAGATTCCGGAGTGGAAGTGGGAGCATATCACGATGGACTTTGTGGTGGGACTTCTGACTACAATGAAAGGGTATGATGCGATATGGGTAATAATGGACCATTTGACGAAGTCGGCTCACTTTTTGCCAGTTAGAGTTAAGTATATTTTTGACCAGTTAGCTAAACCTTATATTAAGGAAATAATTTCCAGACATGGAGTACCAGTATCAATTATGTCAGATCGTGATCCATGATTCACATCGAACTTCTGGAGGAGTCTGCAAGAGTAGTTGGGAACACAGTTAAAGCTAAGTACGACGTATCACCCACAAACTGATGGACAGAGCAAGAGAATAATTTAGAAGTTATAAGATATGTTAAGATCTTGCGTCATGGATTTCAAGGGTAGTTGGGATGATCATCTACCATTAGTAGAGTTTGCGTATAACAATAGTTATCATGCAAGCATAGGTATGCCGCCTTACGAAGCTTTGTACGTAAGAAAGTGTAGAACACCGCTGTGTTGGGACGAAGTGGGAGAACGCCGAATGCTAGGGCCAGAATTGGTACAACAAACAGCGGATGTGGTGAAATTGATATGAATGCATCTCAAAGCAGCTCAAGATAGACAGAAGAAGTATGCGGACTCACATCGAGAAAATAAAGAGTTTGAAGTAGGCTCTTATGTGACGCCCCCAAATTCGGGTATTTTCCAACCCGACAGATGGTGCTACACAGTACTCATAAATGTACATTCATTCTATTGAAATGACATCAAAATGTGTGTATCAACGACATTCTTATTACAATAATAATATTACATCTCGTTCCTAGGTTCTAAAACCATTACATTCTTTGTTCATCATACTATAATATATATACAGCTTAATAATTTATTATAAGGTAAACTAATCGTTCATCTTCGTTTTGCCTTTATCCTTGTCAGATCCCTCAGTTCGTTCAGTTTTAGCTGCATTCATATGGTTCAAGAAAGAGTGAGCATAACAAGCTCAACAAGAACAACAATTTCTTTTAAACGACATGCTTGAAACATAGGAATCATATATCCTCAATAACTGGACAATAGTTATGAACTACTATCGATAATTCAAAATAGCACTTCGTTTCCTTCAAAACATTTTACAATAACAATATTCAGTAAAACATCAATTCTGGCTCAAGACCATGAGCGTTTCATAATTTCTTTGAAAAGGACAACCCGACACTAAGTCTGTAAGTCTGGTATATCTTACGAGCACTTCTAGGTGATCAGCCCATAGTACTCTATGTTGATTAACACTACATCCATTAAACGTATATACGTTTAAGTTTTGGCAACCTCGCGTGCCCATCGAATAATCGATGAAAAATATATTTGTTTATTTATACCCAGGCTTACCTTGAATCCGTACCAAACAATTGGCGTAGGATAGCATTAACAATTCTATATTGAAAGACATGTAATTAAATTAATCAACTCTTCAAGTTTAGTCTAGCCAAGTTAAAACTGGCATCGACCCTTTAGTAAAACAGTTCATGCATCTTATAACATGAATCACAGAAAACTTAGCTAACACGAAGGTTAGACAAGCATTTAAGAAAAACTTGCCTTCAGCGTCTGCTACAGTAAAATACTCTCCCTTTGAATCTTTTCGGTCTCTACAACACATAACCATATAACATACAACATTAGATTATGAATGAACATACATGGTTCCTAATGAATCTTACCGTTCTTCTCAATCTAATCCTGTATTAGATTTGTTATTATTGGTTTCGGCTTACCGTTATAACTTACATCATTCTTACCAACTTCTTTCTCTTCTATAACTTAACTGAAATTATTATTAATACCACTCGTTTCGAGTTAATCATCCTTCCTCACGGCTTACTAACATTCTTACGTTATTAATTAAAACTTGATCGTCATTGGTTAAGTACACTTATTACATATCGTTCACGTTCAATTAATTATCTTCAACCCTAAGTGATAATACTTAAGGCTTAAGAATATCTTAATAATGTCACCTTATGTTTGTTAAGGTTATGTTACTTCATTTGTCTTTCCTTTTATCTTCATAATCATTTATCTCTATGTAAACCCTAAGGCTGGCGCTGTAGCGCCGGCTATCCCTCTCTGTGTAACGTTGCGGTGTGACTTAGCAGTGGGTAAGGTCCGGACTTTGCCATCTGGTAAGTAGTCTCCTTTTATATGGCATATTCTGGCGCCATGATTAGCGATGTACCTGTCTCTACGCCCTCATTGCAGCACGTGCCTTTGTGCTGAGTCGTATCATGCGCATACGGACTCTTTGCCTCGTAAATTTTGATGATTTCTAACTTTGCGAAATTCCCGGACGCATAACTTCTTCGTTATAAGTCCAAATTGGCTCGTTCAAAAGCCTACGTTTCACAAATTACATACTCTACGCGTTCATATAAGAATTTTAAACTTGATGTCAATTATATTTTATCAGTTTAACATTGTTGAAGACTAATGATAATTTATTCTGCATTATCTTAGTCACGATATTTCTTACTTGGCTAGTTGAGCTCACCCTTTTCTTTCACTGTTCTCTTTAGGAAATGAGAATATAGCTGGGATGAGTCGGGAAACGGAGTGACGGTCTAGATGATAGCATTAGTAGTCCTCACTATTCTATTAAATAGTGTGACAATAAATGTAATGAGGACTCCATTGAGTGTGGATATTGTCTAGATGACAATATTCTTATTAAAACACTCAGTTTATATTTTGTCGTATTTTACATGACAGTTTTATTATTAAGTTGTATTTGTATTTTTGTACTATGTATTTGGCGACTCAAAATGGGTGATGTATTCCTATTTTGGGGGCGTTACAGGAGCCCACTTGTGTGGTTGATGATTTCAATCTAAGAAAGTGTGTGTAGGAGTCTATAAAAAATAAATTAATATTTTATTAAATTTTCTGCTTTGGTGTTCTAAGGAATTTCCTATAAATAGGGTGCTTAGGTTAGAATTGAAAATCACACCAGAAATAAGTTTTCTCTCTTTCTCTCTCTATATTATCGAAGCGTATTCTTGTGAGTATTTTGATACTTTGAGTGTTGCTATATAAGTACATAAGTTCCTTCAAAGACTATATCCAAAGATTCCATCGAAATCTTGTCTTTTTCGAGGTAAGGGATATTATTATTTTTTTTAAATAATATTATTTCTTCTAATATCATTATGCCGGAATATTAGTAAGATTTTTCTTGTGAAATTCTTGTCTTTTAGTGTCGGGGTTACTATTCACGTATACATCACTATTCATGTATACGACACTATTCATGAATACGACGCTATTCACAGAAAAATTAAATTTTCATTTTTTGTCTAAAATATCTATTATGGATACTAGCTTTGATTGTATCCATGTTTTGATCATTCTTGAATTTTACTTCACTATGGTTATTTATGAAGTATTTTTGAACTTGGACTGTTTAAAGTACGAATCCTTATTATTTGTTCTTTTGTTCCACTGGATTCATTTTCTTTAAAATATTTTTTCATCATCCTCAGTCCTAAATGATGATATTACTGAATATCTTTGGCCTGTAGTGCCAAGATGGATGCTTTTCTTATGAATATCTTTGGCCCGTAGTGCAAAAATGTACAGGTGTTGAGATGAACATGACCAACTGATGAATATCTTTGGCCTGTAGTGTAAAGATGAATATTTTATTCAAGATGTATACTGATTGATGTTACAGGGATAAAATATTGATGATAAACTTTTAAGTTCATAGAAGAAAATAGATTTCATTCTCTACGTAACTCTTCTAATGAATTATTATTTCCGCTGCGAATATTGATTTTAAACTTGTTGTCTATTGTCTTTTATCATATTTTTTTCCCTGTTGAGGACTAACGATAATTTGTTTTATATTATCTTAGTTATAATATTCTTTACTGGGCTAGTTGAGCTTACCATTTTCCTTTTTGTTCCATTTTTCTTTTCAGGAGGCAAGAATGTAGCGAGTACTAGTCGGGGTGTGGAATGATGGTTCTAGAAGTTGTTTTAGTAGTCCTCACTATTTTGTTAAACAATATATCAATAATTGTAATGAGAACTTATTTAGGTGTGGATATTGTCTAGATGACAATATTTGTATTTAAACTAGCAGATTATGTGTTGTCGTATTTTGCATGACAATTGTATTAACAAAGTTGTAGTTATTTCTGTACTATGTATTTGACAACTCAGAATGGGTGATGTATACCTATTTTGGGGGCGTCACACTGCTCCTACCTCCTGACTGTGATGCGGGCCTTTGTGCTGAGTCGTCACTGCCAAGCTTCGGATCTGTGCCTTAGAAAATTTTGACAGTTTTCCAACTTTGCAAAATTATCGGACGCATAACTTCTTCGTTATAAATCCGAATTGGCTCGTTTAAAAGCCTACGGTTCACAAATTACATACTCATGCATTCATGCAAGAATTTTATCTATTTGACTTCGTTTGCTAAAAATTCACCTATTAGTCCATTTTTAACGAAAACGGTAAACGTTCGTGAACGTTCAACGCTCGTTTCTTCATTCAAAGTCAAAATCTGGTCATTTTCGAGTCCATAACTCTATAATGCTAAATAAGACTTGTCTCCAATGAAAACCAATGTTTCCAAGCTCAATATCAAAATTCGACTTCCATTCCGAGAATTTTACGAATTCGACGATTACCGTCCAAACTCATGAATTCCGCCTTAACTTCATTTCGTTAGATTCGTTCTTCGCTTCAAATGGATTCAATCCATCTTATTAACATCTTGACATACATACTTCATTAACTTATAAACATAAGTTATTACTTGTTCTTTGTCAGTTTATAACTTATAAACTACTAATACTTTCATTTCTCATAACTTATAATGATTTATGTTTTCTAACCACCATCCTTATATCTCACTATCATACCAATTTCATTAATGTAAACATGTTACAAGTTCTTATAAGCTTCTCATGAGTTCATAACTTAATTAAGTTTTAATTACTTATGATTTCACTTTGCATGACTTATCATAGCTTAAATCTTTTAACCATCATCCTTACTTCTTATTATCATACAACCTTATTATTACAACATAAGACAAGTTACTACAAGTTTTTCCTTGTTTCATAACTTATTAGATTAGGAATAGCTTATCCATGACTTATACGGCTTAAGTCCATTGATTAATCATTCTTATCATTCCTTAGCATACATGTTCTACCACTACCTAGTTCTCTAACAAAGGAAGATAAAGAGATTAATGGTTTAAGTTCTTACCCTTGATAATCATTTGGTTACTCTTTAATCTTCTTCTTGCTTCTTGAATTCTCAAAGGCTAACTTGTTCTAGCTTTTGTAGCTTTTTCTCTCCAACCAATAAGCTATAAGTTATTGGATGAAAATCTAACAACTAACAATTGAGCTAGCAAGCTTCCTATTTATAGGACTTCCTAAGTTAGGGTATAATGGTCATAAAGCCACTACACCTCCTTAATCACCTCCTTACTATTCATTACCTAGCTATTCAGTAAACTTGGCCATTAAGTCTACTTGATCATCACACTTACTTAGCCATTAAGTATACTTGCTAGTCACCTAGCTTATCCATTACTTGCTCATCACAATTTTTACTTGTTCATCACACATAAGCACTTTACTTGCTTATCACATTAATTACTTAGACATCATAACACTTAGCCATTAAGTTACTTTCTCATTACTTTGGATCACCCATGGGTTGCTCCAATGGATCAAGCTTTACCCTTTGGATCTTACTTTGGGCTTTTCATTCAATTAGCTTAATTAACTTATCTTATACATTGGGCTTGTAATTAAACACAAATTGGGCTTTTTTATTAATTCACATTGGACTTAACCATTCCTATACTTAGGCTTGTATAATTCCTAACAAATCCTACAAGTGCAATACATTTAGCTTAAAGTCTCATAACGTATAATTTACGTATTAATCTCGTATTCTAACTCGTATACTTATTTAATACACGACATTCCATTATTCATACATACTCATATAATACCTCATATTATACTTGTATTCATTACCTCCTACGATACTTACGTATTATACAATCATAGCTTTAATTCATTATACGCATTTAAATTCCTTCTCTGAACTCACTTTCCCTAACCGTTAGGTTTTAAGTCTGCAGGCAAAAAACTATGTTTGCCAAAACTGAAATATTATTGGATATTCTATCTCACCATGATATTCTATCATTACGTATTTCTCGGAAGTTCAAAAATAATTCCTGAGCAGAAATGCATGAATAGTGTTTTTCGGAAAATTTCTCGGAAAGCTTTTATTTTCGTCTCGAAAATTCAAACACTGTAATTCTACCACATAGCCAAAATACTACGACATTCTGATGTGTCTAGGTCATAGAACGACCTTCAAATAGCTTACTCCCATAATTAATTAATTAAATTCATTAAATCCACATAATCAAATAAAAATTTAATTATTAAAAATCCAATTTTTCTGGGGCATTAAACTCTTCTCTCCTTATAACGATACTGTCCCCAGAATCTCGCTAATAATATATACACCATTGCGGAAAATTTTTCTTTTGTTTTCATCTCAAGTTCCCACAATGCTTCTTCGACATTGTAGTTCTTTCATTTCACCTTCAACGAAGGTATTATCTTATTTTTCATGACTTGCCACTTCCTAACAATAATTTGAGTCGGAAGTTTAAATACTTATTAACATATTACACTATCTTCCTCTGATTAATTCTTCCTTTAACTTTAAAATTATTTGAAACTCAAATTCCTCCTTCAAAACATGATTATACATGATCTTCTCTTTATATTGCATCATCTTCTTCACTCGCTTGCACTCCTCATTACCTAGTTGTATTTAATTAACTCGTTCCATTATCATGGATTGATTCTACATTGTGAAAAACATTTCTACCACTTCATTCTATAATTTAACTTCTAGCTCCGTTCTTGCCATCTCCGTTAGTAACTCATTCTAAGTCGTTAACATCGATAGCTTTTCCCTACCCTTCCTACTTAACGCGTCGGCTTCTACGTTTACCTTCCATGTATGATATAAAATATCACAGTCGTAACCTCTTATATCCATTCTAATCACCTTCTCTACTTCATATTCAACTTCTTCTATGTGGAGATATATTTCAAACTCTTAGAGTCCGTGTATATCTCACACTTCTCCCCGTATAAATACTATATTCCGATTTTTAATTCTAAAACTACAACTACCAATTATAGATCATAAGTAGGATAAACCTCCTTATAATCCTTTAACTGGCATAATGCATACACAATGACATTTCCATGCTACATGAGAACGCAATCTCGTCATTTATGCGAAACATTTAGATACACTACAAAATTCCCTGTATCATTTGACAAAGACAATACAGATGCCTCACTTAAATCTTCCTTTTAGGTCCTAAAAACTATTTTGCACTTCTCATTCCCAACATACTTCTTAATAACAAATCTGTCTATCTCTCATGCTACAATTCACACGTAGTGAATTCCATATCTAACTTCTCCCTCCATAGTGTTTCTCACACTATCTTCAAATGTTCAACGTGATCTTCTGACGTCTTAAATTAGACTAAAATATCACCAAGGATCATTACGACACCCTCGTCCAAATAATATTTGAACACTATGTGATGCTAATGGTACTTTCAACCATAGCACCTCACAAGAGTACCTATCAATTTGCCATTGACTTGCTCGGTACCCCTTACGAAAAGTCTAACTTCTGCACATTAGTTAATCCAAACGACATAACCAGAAACTCATCATAACTATAACAATTTCTAAATGTCATCTTAGGTACCTCGCCCTTCCTTACGTTTTACCGATAATACCCCGTACACAAATCTATCTTAGAAAAATATTTTACCCCCTTTCAACTGATCAAATAGATCATCGATCCTGGGCGCTGGGTATTTACTCTCAACCACTAATTTACTCCACTACCGGTAGTCGATACGTAAACATAATGACTCATTCCCTTTCCTTAACATCCTCCTAACTTGTGTCATCGTTAGACAACAAGAGCGTCGCGATATTTTATTACCGTACTACCTTGGGTTACTTAGAAAATCGAAGATTCATACTTTTATTCTAGCAATTTATTAAAGTTCTATGATTAATCAACTCATTCATACCGAGAATTACTTCAAATCCTCTCAACTTTATCGGTACTTATCTATCGATACTTGCTTCCATTCCTTATTCATGAAGCCATTTCCACGAATATAATTAACGAATGTTATTTCCCCATTCTCTACCTTAACGTATAAAGGTATTTATAATCCCTTCTGAGAATGAACTTAATGTCTTAGCAAACTCTCATGCTATAAAAGAAAAGTAGCACTCCAATCAAACAGAACATAAGCATTCATTGTATTGACCGAAATGATACCTGCTACTAAATCCGCCGATACAACCGCATCATGGCTAACTTACCACTACTAACACCTTTACTTTCCTCCGACCCCTTCTTTGGGCAATTTCTTGCCATGTGGTCCAACGACCCACATACAAAACAACAATGGTTTTTCTTAGATTTAGGACAATTGGGTAATATATGATCCTCCTGCCCACAGTTATCATAAACCAATTTCCTTTTGAAATAGACTACGAGATGAGTCTTTCCATATGTCTTACATACCTCGATCCTACGCTTAGGATCCCTTTGTTCCCCCTCCAGTATTCCCGGAGTTAAAATTCTTTCTTTTTAGCATACTGCCACTAGCACTGGCACTCTCTACCTTAGTTCCTCCCTCTCCCTTGCTCTTATTCTTCCTCTCTTTGTGATATTGAGTCAACGCCTCACTACCACCCTCTGCTATAATCACCTTCTCCAGAATGGTCCCATAGGAAACACTTTGAAACACCAAAATCCTACTATATAGCCAGGGTTTCAGGCCCTGCTCAAACCTACGAGCCTTCCTCTCCTCAGTGTCCACTTGATGTGGAGCAAACTTTGCCAATTCATTGAATGCGGACGCCGTCATCGGGAACCAACCATCCTCTCCCTTTACTTAAGTTCTAAGAAATTAATCTCCTTCCTCCCCTGCATACTTGTAGGGAAATAATTCTTGAAGAAAACCTTCTTGAATTGTTCCCAGATTACCCCATCTGTTCTAGCCCCACCTTGGTGAGCCTCCCACCAAAAATTGGCTTCCAATTTCATCATATAAGTCGCAAAAGAAGTCTTTTGCGCCTCACCTACGTTTTGTAATAACAAACGCCTTCTCTATTTCTATTACCCATGTCTGGGCTTCTAATGGGTCCGTCGTTCCTTTGAACTCCGGCGGACCTATGCTTTTAAATTCTTTAAAGGTAGTCATTCTAGCTAACCTAGGTTCGGTGGGTACTCTACCCCCGGTTTAGTTAAATGCAGCCGTTAATAAATTAACGAACTCTTGCATAGGGTTGTTTTGACCCCCTTGATTTTCATTACGTGATTCTGCTTCCTGATTACATTGTCTTCTTCTTGACGGCATTTAAATAGAATTTCATTATTATTTATTTACTTACTTCGTTATTATTCGTCTCATAACAACTCATACCATAACAAAGCATATTACATGAAAACTTCATTATGTTCACATGCTTCTTCATAGTTAAAACTATTTATAATTTGCTTACATAGCCAAAGGCTATTACATTTCTATCCCGCAATTGAATTTCTCAAAAGTTGGGATTTACAAAAAGACTACCCTTTTATACAAAAGAGGGTTTTACGTCACTACACATATATTTATTTACTCTAGACTTCTAATAATGCATAACAACATCCTCATGTTTCTTGTTCGCAATCTTCTCTACAGTATCCCGACTAATAGTATGTCGAGTCTGCCCCGACTCTATGGAATAACAAGCAACTTTAAGCTTGAAATCCTTATGAGCACTCCTATGGATGTAAGACATCCGTGCTATCTTTCAATCCTTCTCGACCAATTTCCTACGAAGCTCTACCACCTCGTTCATATAATCCCTAGCCTTATTTATCATGAGCACCTTCTCATCATACTCTGACTCAAAATCTGCTTCTACAGACTCCTTCGCTATATAAAGATCGAGCACTAATCTCTTCATTCTGATTCTGCACAACTGTACTCAGTTGCACATTCCTGTCAAGCACCGCTAGATACAATGATCTCATTCCATCTGGAGGTGATGACTCTAGTGTTGGTACCACTGTATCAACCAATGTTACCTCCATCCCTTCCTCCACATCGTTCATCATACTAAGGTATGACGCTATATCCATATCTCACTCGGAGTAGTCTTCCTCAGAAAAGTACTCCTTTGTCTCTGACTCCTCTAGAATCACTAATGGTACCTCCGTCACTGGCATAGGTACAGGCTCTACTCTATTCACAATTTCTTCGCTCACCGCGTGTATATCTCTATACATCAAGCTATCGATCGACATTCTACAATAACACATATGTTGATTAGTACATAACACACAATAGTATAAGCACAAATCACATTTAATTTATTTAGGGTTACTTTCCATCTTTTAAATCTTTTGGTACTGAGTTTCCTCAATACCTTATTAACTCATTCAACTTAAGTAAAGCTTGAGTTTACTTCCTTCGGACTTTTCTTCCTTAACGAGGTTATTAGCCTAAGGTTCTTCTCCCCTTAAGTTTTATAATCTAATGCTTTGATACCAAGCTATGACGCCCCCAAATCTGGGTATCTTCCAACCCGACAGATGGTGCTACACAATACCCATAACTGTACATTCATTCTATTGAAATGACATCAAAATATGTGTATCAACGACATTCTTATTACAGTAATAGTATTACATCCTGTTCCTAGTTCTAAAACCATTACATTCTTTGTTCATCATACTATAATATATACAGCTTACTAGTTTATTACAAGGTAAAATAATCGTTCATCTTCGTCTTGCCTTTATCCTTGTCAGATCCCTCAGTTCGTTCGATTTTAGCTGCATTCATATGGTTCAAGCAAGAGTGAGCATAACAAGCTCAGTAAGTACAACAATTTCTTTTAAATGACATGCTTGAAACATAGGAATCGTATATCTTCAATAACTGGACAATAGTTATGAAGTACTATCGGTAATTCAAAATAGCACTTCTTTTCCTTCAAAACGTTTTACAATAACAATATTCAGTAAAAACATCAATTCTGGCTCAAGACCATGAGCGTTTCATAATTTCTTCGAAAAGGACAACCCGGCACTAAGTCCGTAAGTCCGGTATATCTTACGAGCACTTCTGGGTGATCAGCCTATAGTACTCTATGTTGATCAACACTACATCCATTAAATATATATACGTTTAAGTTTTGGCAACCTCGCGTGCCCATCGAATAATCGATGAAAAATACATTTGTTTATTCATACTCAGGCTTACCTTGAATCCGTACCAAAAAATTGGCGTAGGATAGCGTTAACAATTCTATATTGAAAGACTTGTAAATAAATCAATCAACTCTTCAAGATTAGTCTAGCCGAGGTAAAGCTGGCATCGACCCTTTAGTAAAATAGTTCATGCATCTCATAACATGAATCACAGAAAACTTGGCTAACATGAAGGTTAGACAAGCGTTTAAGAAAAACTTGCCTTCAGTGTCTGCTACAGTAAATACTCTCCCTTTGAATCTTTTCAGTCTCTACAACACATAACCATATAACATACAACATTAGGTTATGAATGAACATACATGGTTCCTAATGAATCTTATCGTTCTTCTCAATCTAATCCTGTATTAGATTTGTTATTATTGGTTCCAGCTTACCGTTATAACTTACATCATTCTTACCAACTTCTTTCTCCTCTATAACTTAACTGAAATTATTATTAATACCACTCGTTTCGAGTTAATCATCCTTCCTCACGGCTTACTAACATTCTTACGTTATTAATCAAAACTTGATCGTCATTGGTTAAGTACACTTACTGCATATCGTTCACGTTCAATTATTTATCTTCAACCCTAAGTGATCATACTTACGGTTTAAGAATATCTTAATAATGTCACCTTATGTTTGTTAAGGTTATGTTACTTTATTTGTCTTTCCTTTTATCTTCATAATCATTTATCTCTATGCAAACCCTAAAATTTGGAGTCATGCGGTCTTGCTATCCATCTTTGTATGTATGCTTGTGGCGTGACTTTAGATTAGTAAGGTCCGGACTCGTATTTGTGGTGCGAGTCTCCTTTTCAATGGCCGTGCTGTGGCGCTAGTTAGCAGTGTACCCTTACTTGGCCTCGTGATCGCCTTGCTGGCCTTTGTGCTCGAGTCGAAATTGTCAGTCAGTATGACTCTGTGCCTCGTAAAATTTTGATGATTTTCCAACTTTGCGAAATTCCCGGACGCATAACTTCTTTGTTATAAGTCCGAATTGGCTCGTTCAAAAGCCTACGGTTCACAAATTACATACTATATGCTTTAATGCAAAAATTTTATCTATTTGACTTCATTTGCTAAAAATTCACCTATTAGTCCATTTTTAACGAAAATGGTAAACATTCGTGAACGTTTATTGCTTGTTTCTTCGTTCGAAGTCAGAATCCGATTATTTTCGAGTCCACAACTCTATAATGCCAAATAAGGTTTGTCTTCATTGAAAACCAATGTTTCCAAACTCAATATCAAAATTCAACTTGTATTCCGAGAATTTTATGAATTCGACGATTATCATCCAAACTCGTGAATTCCGTCTTAACTTCATTTCATAAGATTCGTTCTTCGCTTCAAATGGATTCAATCCATCATATTAACATCTTGACATACATACTTCATTAACTTATAAACATGATAAGTTATTACTTGTTCTTTGTGAGTTTATAACTTATAAAACTACTAACACTTTCATTTCTCATAACTTATAATGATTTATGTTTTCTAACCACCATCCTTATATCTCACTATCATACCAATTTCATTAGTGTAAACATGTTACAAGTTCTTATAAGCTTCTCATGAGTTCATAACTTAATTAAGTTTGAATTACTTATGATTTCACTTTGCATGACTTATCATAGCTTAAATCTTTTAACCATCATCCTTGCTTCTTATTATCATACAACCTTATTATTACAACATTAGACAAGTTACTACACGTTCTTCCTTGTTTCATAATTTATATGATTATGAATAGCTTCTCCATGACTTATACGGCTTAAGTCCATTGATTAATCATTCTTATCATTCCTTAGCGTACATGTTCTACCACTACCCACTTCTCTAACAATGGAAGAGAAAGAGATTAATGGTTTAAGTTCTTAACCTTGATAATCACTTGGTTAATCTTTAATCTTCTTCTTGCTTCTTGAATTCTCAAAGGCTAACTGGTTCTAGCTTTTGTAGCTTTTTCTCTCCAACCAATAAGCTATAAATTATTGGATGAAAATATAACAACTACCAAATGAGCTAGCAAGCTTCCTATTTATAGGACTTCCTAAGTTAGGATATAATGGTCATAAAGCCACTCCACCTCCTTAATCACCTCCTTACTATTCATTACCTAGCTATTCAGTAAACTTGGCCATTAAGTCTACTTGATCATCACACTTACTTAGCCATTAAGTATACTTGCTAGTCACCTAGCTTATCCATTACTTGCTCATCACAACTTTTACTTGTTCACCACACATAAGCACTTTACTTGCTTATCACATTAATTACTTAGACATCACAACACTTAGCCATTAAGTTACTTGCTCATTACTTTGGATCACCATGGGTTGCTCCAATGGATCAAGCTTTACCCTTTGGATCTTACCTTGGTTTTTTCATTCAATTAACTTAATTAACTTATCTGATACACTGGGCTTGTAATTAAACAAACATTGGGCTTGTTTATTAATTCAAATTGGACTTAACCATTCCTATACTTGGGCTTGTATAATTCCTAACAAATCCTACAAGTCCAATACATTTAGCTTAAAGTCTCACAACGTATAATTTACGTATTAATCTCGTATTCTAACTCGTATACTTATTTAATATACGACATTCCATCATTCATACATACTCGTATAATACCTCATATTATACTTGTATCCATTACCTCATACAATACTTACGTATTATACAATCATAGCTTTAATTCATTATACACATTTAAATTCCTTCTCGGAACTCACTTTCCCTAGCCGTTAGGTTTTAAGTCCGCAGGCGAAAAACTCTCTTTGCCATAACTGAAATATTATTGGATATTCTATCTCACCTCAATATTCTATCATTATGTATTTCTCGGAAGTTCAAAAATAATTCCCGAGCAGAAAATGTGTGAATAGTGTTTTTCAGAAAATTTCTCGAAAAGCATTTATTTTCATCTTGGAAATTCAAACACTTTAATTCTACCACGTAGCCAAAAATACTACGACATTCTGATATGTCTAGGTCATAGAACAACCTTTAAATAGCTTACTCCCATAATTAATTAATTAAATTCATTAAATCCACATAATCATATAAAAATTTAATTATCAAAAATCCGATTTTTCTAAGGCGTTACATCTTACGTGTTTCTAAAGGTATCTCCCTGGAAAGAAAAGATACACTTTGGAAAGAAGGAAAAGTTAAGTCCAAGGTTTATTGGACCTTTTGAAGTGTTAAAACGGGTAGGTGAGGTAGCTTATATGATAGCATTACCTCCAGACTTAGAATGAATATATAACGTGTTTCACATATTCATGTTACGTCCTTATAAGCCGGATTATAAGCACACAATAGAGTATGAGCCTATTCATATCGAGAAGGATTTAACGTACGAAAAGATGCCAATTGAAATTATTGATAGAAAAGAGCAAGTTCTGCGGAACAAAGTTATACCTTCTATGAAGGTGTTATGGAAGGACCACGATGGAGAAGAAGCAACGTGGGAATTGGAAGAAAAGATAAGGAAGGATTACCCTCAATTGTTTGCGTAATGGGAGACGAGATTCTGGGGACAAAATCTTTATAAGGGGGAGAATGTAACGACCGAGAAATTTGGATCCTTTGTAAAATAATGAATAAAATTATATTTCTTGTTATTATTGCGTGTTAGTAAGATGAATGTCGTTCTATAACCTATAAACGTCGAAATGTCATAGTATTTCGACTACATGAGAGAATTAAAGTGTTTGAATTTCTAAGACGAAAATAAAAGTTTTCCGAGAAATTTTTAGAAAAACACTATTCATCCATTTCTGCTCGGGAATTATTTTTGAACTTCCGAGAAATACGTAACGATAGAATATCGAAGTGAGATGGATTATGTAATAAGAATTCAAGTATGGAAAACATAATTTTTTGTATGTGAACGTAATTCGAGAATGTTAGGAAAATAAAGCGTTAAGTAAGCGAATGTATTGATCGTATGATACGTATGTATGGTATGAGGTATTGAATATAAGTATGATACAAGTATGTATGAAGAATGGAATATCTTATCTTGTGAATTAATATACAAGTGAAAATACGAGTATAATACGTAGAGAATATGTAATTAGGCTTTTAGCCAAATGAATTGGTCTAGTAGGATTGTTAGCAAATTGTAAGTCTAATAGAATTAATGTGCAAGCCCAAGTGTGTGTAATGTTAAAGCCCAAGTGGTGGTTCATGAGAAGTCCAAGTAAGTTAATTAATACAAGCTCAAAGTTAAGTTAAGTTAATTAAATCCAAGCCCAAGCTAGGATCCAATGGGTTAGAGTGACCCATGGGGTAACCCATGTTAATGTCGATAATCTTAGTGACCAAGACAATTGTGTGATGACCAAGAAAAAAATGTAATGACCAAGTATTAATGTAAGACCCCAACTTTTATGAATAAAGATGAATTTTCTATAATTATCATTTTTTTGAATATTATGGAATGAATTTGATATAATGTTATAGTTGTGGGTAATAGTTATAAATTTTGCAAAGTACGCAAGTTGTTATATAATATTCGATTGGTCGAAAAATATTTGTTTTAACAGGGAATATTCATCCTACGGCACAATCATTGGTGGACCCCACAACAAAATTATTATCGGATTGAGAAAACGACAAAAATATTTTATGAAAATAACGGCGGAAGTTTTATCGTTAACTGTTGAAACACCCGGTGTTAAAAGTACAGGAATACGCGTGGTTGCATAGTAGCACACGGTATTGATTATTGATGCTTACGTGAGAAGTCACTCAAATTTGATTCAATTATTGTCAATATTTTTATATATTATTAAATCAATAATTGAGATACCAAAGTTATTAATATTATTATTTGCAACATTAACGATATCTAGAAGTTCTGCCAAGGAGAAGTTTGATCACCTAATTGCGCGCCAATAGGGAAAAATCCTTATTGAAAATCCCCCTCTTTCCTGGGAATGACCTGGTCGATTAATATTGTGAATTATAATAATGATGATAAATGTTGTTAAAAATATTGAGGTGATTTTATGAAATATTTGTTGTAAATTTTGTTTATTATTTGGACCCCCACTTACCCATTTTTCAAAACTGTCAGGAGAATTTATCTCAGTTTTTTTTATATATATATACATGTGTTAACAGTAATGTGGTAGTGGGGGAGGGGGAATCTTGATTAATGAGGGGAATCTAATATAATGTTATATATATAATAAAGGAATGAGTGAGTGGAAAATGGTGGAGGGAGCATGTGGGGCTATGTTGGAAGAAAGAAAAATGGGGGTGGAGAAAAAATCCTAATGTTTGTCGGGTGGGTGTGTTTTTCTTTGTTGTTTTGTTGCATTATAACATGTGTTGTCTATTTTTTTATATATATTATATTTGGTTGCTTTGTTCTTATTGGAGGAAGGTTTGAATTTTGCATCCGTAGGTTATCAAAATTTCATCCGTGAATTGCATAGCTGTAGCGTCTGCGATATTTTTCTCAAATAGTATCCTTTCCATTCTCTTATAAATAGAAGCTCATTCCTTCATTATTTCTTACGAATTCACTGAACTCTAGAGAGAAAGAAGAAAAGTATTCTGCTACTTCACTACTCCTATATTTAGTACTCTTCTTTCAAAGGTAAGGGGTATTATTTCTTTTGTATTCATGAAGAGAACTTCTGTTATTCCATTCTTTATTATTTTGTTGGTATAACTTGTATACGCGGTCTACCTTATACTTGGTGAAATTCTTCTATTTTCCCATTCTTTATCACTATGTTGGAATAACTTGTCTATGCGAAGTACCACATACATGGTGAAATTCTTCTGTTATTCCATTCTTTATTATTCTGTTGGAACATCCTGTCTATGCGTTTACGCATGACCTGGTTCCGTTATTTATTATACATTGGAACATCCCAGAAAGGTGCAATTTTGCGACACGGGTTCCGTTATTTATTATTCTGTTGGAATATCATGTCTGTGCGTTTACGCATGACCTAGTTCTGTTATTTATTATTCTTTTGGAACATCCTGTCAGTGTAAATTTCGCCTGAACTTGTTTAATTGAACTTGTTTAATTGAATTCTTATATCATTGTCATCATCCTCATGTTTATATTATGTTGAAATTCATCTGTGGCCTGTAGTGCATAGATGGACTTGGTATGATTATGACCAGGGATTATTCGATATAATTATGACCGTAATGTTAGAAATGTTGTGGTAAAAGTCCTCATTGGCCCGTAGTGCATTGATGGACAGTTGTTGGCATGATCATGACCATTGATGAATACACGAATATCCTTGGCCCGTAGTGCATGGATAATTTGTAGTTGTGATACTAATTTATATCCTTGGCCGTAGTGCAGGGATGATGTGGATTATTTATTAAGTTGAGTCCCAGCGATAAAAGTGATGAAAAACCTTTTAAATCATAAAAGATAGTAGATTTTATTCTCTAGTTTACTCTTTTAATGGATTGCTTGTTCCGCTGCAGTTAAACTTGATATATGTTATATTGTATCAATTTAACACTGTTAAAAGCTAACGATAATTTATTCTGTATTTTCTTAGTCATAATATTTCTTACTGGGCTAGTTGAGCTCACCCATTTACTTTCATTGTTCTCTTTAGGAAATGAGAACGTAGCAGGGACTAGTCGGGGAACGGATTGACGGTCCAGATAATAATATTAGTAGTCCTCACTATTCTGTTAAATAGTGTGATAATAAATGTAATGAGGACTCAATTGAGTGTGGATATTGTCTAGATGACAATATTTGTATTAAAACTCACAACATATGTTTTGTCGTATTTTACACGACTGTTGTATAAATAAGTTGTATTTGAATTTTTTACCATGTATTTGGCGACTCAAGATGGGTGATGTATACCTATTTTGGGGGCATCACAGTTGGTATCAAAGCTTAGGGATATGATCCCTGACTGAGATGTGAGACAAGAACTAGGAGGGGAGAGACGGGGATTTCCTTCACTAGGATGACCTACCTAAGTGTATTTGGCATTTAATTGGTCAATCAGAGTATAGGGATAATATATTGCATGTCAATTAACCTTTGTTTTATGGCAGTATTTAAAAATGGCATCCAAGATTGTTGAGATTAGCAATGGAGCACAGGAGACCGTTGAGTCTCTATAGATCAATAATCAGGATAATGTGCATCAGGAAGGTGACAATCCTCAGGCAAACAACAACACTAAACAGATGATGAACGATGGAATGTTCAGAGGCTTTATGCAATTCATGCAACATCAGGCAAGAGCGGCTCCTGTACAAAATGCAGGTGGAAACACTGGCAACTCTCAGATGGTCACCGCTATGCAGTTCAAGGAACTGGGACCACCAGACTTTTTTGGAGAGCCAAAACCACTTAAGGCAGAGACGTGGATAAAGTATATCTGCAAGATATTTGATCTCTTGGGATGCTCCGAGGAGCAAAAGGTTCCCTTTGCCACCTTCATGTTGTGTGCAGAGGCAGATTACTTGTGGGAATCTGTAAAAATGTACTCAACCTGCCGCATTGAAGATGACTTGGGAGAAGTTCCAAGAATTATTCAACGACAAGTACTTTCCCGAAAGTATTCGTCACATGAAAGAGGTAGAGTTCATTGAGTTGGAGCAAAACAACATGACCGTGTCGTAGTATGAAGCCAAGTTTGCCGAGTTATCCCGGTTTGCGTCCCATTTGGTTGATAATGAGGTGAGGATGACGCGAATGTTTCTAAGATGTTTGAAACCTGAGATACGTTAATATCTTATCTCTCATAAGCTGTGTTTTATTTAGATGTTGTTAATAGGGCTCAGTTATTAGAGCGCGATAATGAGTCAACCCAACCAAAAGAGAGCAACCGACAAAATGATAATACTAGTGATAGCAGTCATCGAAGCGGTGACAATAAGCGTGGAGGGAATCAACATGCCAGAAATAATAACAACTTCGGTGGTAATCATGGCAAAAACAATAAGAATGGACATTTCAAGAAGAGGAGATTCAACAATGATTGAAAGATGTTAGCACCAGCGCCCGTTGTTAAGGAAGGAGAACGACCACCTATCATATGCTTCAAATGCGGAGGGAGGGACACATCACCAAAGCTGTGCGATGTCGCGTCAAAGCATGTTATAATTGTGGAAGAGAAGGTCACCTAGCCTAATTTTTTGTCGTTCACCAGAACACAAGTTCACTAGGATGGAGGCACCAAAAGGACGTCGTCCCGGAAAAGTCAAAGCCGAGTGAGTGTAAGGAGGCGTTTGTCGTGACCTCCCAGAAAGCAAGGAACCTGAATGAGGTCATCATGGGTAAGCTTATCATAAACTCTAGCGAAGTATATACCTTATTTGATACCGGTTCTACCCATTCTTTTATTTCTCCTACTTGCGCTCAACGTTTAAATTTGACTCCGGAGAAATTAGACTTTGACTTACCTGTTGAAACTCCGTTGGAAGAAACCTTCATTACATCCACTGTTTATAAGTCTTGTTTGGTTCAAATCAGTACCCTCACATTACCTATCGATCTTATTTCATTGAAAATACTTCCATTTGACGTAATTCTAGGGATTGATTGGTTAACCACTCATCATGCAAAAATTAATTGTTTTCGTAAGGTTGTTAGCTTTCATATTCCTAACCAACCTATTATGCGAATTCAAGCAACCAAACCATTAAAATCAATCATTGTCATCTCAAGCCATAAAGCTATTCGTTTATTGAAAAATGGATGTCATGTTTTCTTAGCTCATGTCACGGATCTAAACAAAAATACGTCAGTTTAAAATGATATTTTTATTGTTAATGAATTTTCTGACGTATTCCCTAAAGAACTTCCTGGCCTACCCCCAGAATGTGAAATTGAATTTTGTATTGACCTTGAACCCGGTACAAAACCTATTTCCAAAGCCCCATATCGAATGGCTCCTTTTGAACTTCAGGAGTTAAAGACCCAATTGCAGGAATTGTTCAACATCGATTTCATTCGTCCTAGTACTTCTCCTTGGGGTGCTCCTGTTCTATTCGTGAAGAAGAAAGATGAGAGTATGTGACTTTGTATTGATTATCGGGAGTTGAATCATGTCACCATCAAAAATAGGTACCCATTGCCACGTATTGATGACCTATTTGACCGGTTGCAAGGAGCCAAACTCTTTTCAAAGATTGATCTTCGTTTCAGATATCACCAATTGAAGATTAGAACCGATGACATTCCAAAGATGGCTTTCAGAACTCGGTACGGGCATTATGAATTCCTTGTCATGTCTTTTGGATTGACTAATGCTCCTGCTGCCTTCATGGATATGATGAACCGAGTATTCAAGGAATATTTGGATCACTTTGTGGTCGTCTTTATTGATGACATCCTTATTTATTCCAAAAGCCGTGAAGATCATGAGCAATACTTGAGGCTGATACTTCAAAAGCTTTTTGAATATAAGCTTTATGCCAAGTTGAAGAAATACAAGTTCTGGCTTGAGGAAGTAGCATTCCTTGGGCACGTGGTATTAAGTCATGGAATATCTATTGACCCAGCAAAGATTGAAGCTATTCAAAGCTGGGAGCAACCTAAATCAGTGACTGATGTACGTAGCTTTTTCGGCTTAGCTGGTTATTATCGGAGATTCGTAGAAGGGTTTTCTAGAATCGCTACTCCCTTAACTTAGCTGACTCAGAAAGATACAAAATTCAGTTAGAACGAGGAATGTGAGAAGAGTTTTCAAGAACTCAAGAGAAGACTCATTTCAGCACCTGTTCTGACAATACCATCTGGCTCGTAGGGATTTGTCATCTATAGTGATGCTTCAGGCAAAGGGTTAGGATGTGTTCTCATGCAACATGGGAAAGTCATAGCCTATGCCTCTCGACAACTCAAAGAATATGAGAGGAATTATCCTACTCATGATCTAGAGTTGGCAGATGTTGTCTTCGCACTTAAAATTTGGAGCCATTACTTGTATGGGGAGAAAGTGGAGATCTATACGGATCATAAAAGCCTCAAATATTTCTTCACTCAAAAGGAACTCAACATGTGACAGCGACGTTGGCTTGAACTATTGAAAGATTATGATCATACCATTCATTACCATCCTGGAAAAGTGAACGTGGTAGCTGACGCATTGAGTAGAATATCATATGCGGGTACAAGTGCGATATTATCCACGCAAAGGCCTATTCTGTATGACTTGCAAAGGATGGAGATAAAGATAAAGACTCCAGGGACCCAAGTGATGATGGCGAATATACGAGTGGAACCGACTTTAATCGATAAAGTTAAAGTTGCTCAAGCTACGGACACAGTGATGCGTATGAGGAGGAAGAAAGTACAAGAAGGTGCTTTGCCTGGGAAGCAAGAATCAATGAAGAAGGAATACTTCGAGTCAACTCTAGACTTTGTGTTCCTAACGACCCTGATTTAAAGTATAAAATTATGATGGAGGCGCACAACACACCGTTTGAAATCCATCCTGGGAGTACCAAAATGTATCATGATCTTCGACATACATTTTGGTCTGGCAATATGAAGAGAGAGATAGCGCTATTTATCTCAAGGTGTATAACTTGTCAACGAGTCAAGGCGGAACATCAAGTACCAAAAGGTCCATTGCAACCACTTGAAATTCCAGAATGGAAGTGGTAGCACATTACCATGGATTTTGTTACTGGTCTTCCCAAGGTTTCTTAAGGCATAGATGCAATTTGGGTCATTGTTGATAGATTGACCAAGTTTGCTCATTTCTTACCAATACGAGAAACTTATACACTTGAACGTCTTGCTCGTATGTACATAAACGAGGTTGTAAGATTGCATGGTATGCCAGTATCCATTGTTTCAGATCGAGACCCAAGATTCACTTCAAGATTTTGGGTTGGTTTGCAAAAAGCTATGGGCACAAATTTATGATTTAGTTCGACATATCATCCTCAGACAGACGGACAATCAGAGAGGACTATTCAAACTCTTGAGGATTTATTAAGACTTTGTGTCCTTGACTTCAAGGGAAGTTGGGACAAGTTCTTACCATTGGTGGAGTTTTCCTACAACAACAGTTATCAAGCAACTATTGGCATGGCTCCATTCAAGGCGTTGTATGGAAGAAAGTGTCGTTCTCCAGTATGCTGGGATGAGGTGGGTGAAACAACGTTGTTGGGACTGGAGTTGGTACGTATGACTACAGAAAAGATTCAAACGATCCGACAACGTATAAAAACCTCATAAGACCGACAAAAAAGTTATGCTGATCTTCATCGAAAAGACGTAGAATTCGATATTGGAGATCATGTGTTATTACGTGTTGCTCCATGGAAAGGAGTTACGAGATTTGGAAAGAGAGGAAATCTCAATCCTCGATTCATTGGCCCATTTTTAATCCTCGATCGAGTAGGGAATGTAGCCTATAGACTCGCTTTACCGCCAAGTATGTCTCGTGTTCATAACGTTTTTTATATATCCATATTACGTAAATATGTGAAAGACCTGAACCACATTATTGAGTTAGAACCGGACGAAATAGCGGATGATTTAACGTATGAAGAGGTTCCTGTTCAAATCTTGGATAAGAAGGAATATATTCTACGCTCCAAGGTTATACCTCAAGTCAAAGTTTTATAGAGGAACCATGATGTTGAGGAAATGACCTAGGAGTTAGAATCTGAAATGAAATCAAGGTATCCTTACCTCCTCGACATACCCGATACGTACCCTAATTTCGAGGGAAAAATTTCATAAGAAGGGGAGATTGTAAGACCCCAACTTTTATGAATAAAGATGAATTTTCTATAATTATCATTTTTTTGAATATTATAGAATGAATTTGATATAATGTTATAATTGTGGGTAATAGTTATAAATTTTGTAAAGTACGCAAGTTATTATATAATATTCGATTGGTCAGGGAATATTCGTTTTAATAGGGAATATTCATACGACGGCACAATCATTGGTGGACCCCACAACGGAATTATTGTCGGATTGAGAAAATGACAAAAATATTTTATGAAAATAACGACGGAAGTTTTATCGTTAACTGTTGAAACACCTGGTGTTAAAAGTACAGGAATACGCGTGGTTGCATAGTAGCACACGATATTAGTTATTGATGCTTACGTGAGAAGTCACTCAGATTTGATTCAATTATTGTCAATATTTTTATATATTATTAAATCAATAATTGAGATAACAAAGTTATTAATATTATTATTTGCAATATTAACGATGTCTAGAAGTTACGCCAAGAGAGAGGTTTGGTCACCTAATTGCGCTAATATAGGAGAAATCCTTATTGGAAAACCCCTCTTTCCGGGAACGACACGGTCGATTAATATTGTGAATTATAATAATGATGATAAATGTTGTTAAAAATATTGAGGTGATTTTATGAAATATTTGTTGTAAATTTTGTTTATTATTTGGACCCCACTTACCCATTTTCAAAAGCATCAGAGAATTTATCTCAGAGTTATATATATATATATATATATATATATATATATACACATGTGTTAATGATAAAGTGATAGGGGGGGAAATCTTGATTAATGAGGGAATCTAGTATAATGTTATATATATATATATATATATATATATATATATATATATATATATATATATATATATATATAATAAATGAATGAATGAGTGAGTGGAAAATGGTGGAGGGAGCATTTGGGGCTATGTTGGAAGAAAGAAAAATGGGGGTGGAGAAAAAATCCTAAAGTTTGTCGGATGGGTGTGTTTTTCTTTGTTGTTTTGTTGCATTATAGCATGTGTTGTCTATATATATATATATATATTATATTTGGTTGCTTTGTTCTTATTGGAGGAAGGTTTGAATTTTGCATCCGTAGGTTATCAAAATTTCATCCGTGAATTGCATAGCTATAGCGTCTGTGATATTTTTCTCAAATAGTATCATTTCCATTCTCCTATAAATAGAAGCTCATTCCTTCATTATTTCTTACGAATTCACTGAAACTCTAGAGAGAGAAACTATAGAGAGAAAGAAGAAATGTTTTCTACTACTTCACTACTCCTATATCCAGTACTCTTCTTTCAAAGGTAAGGGGTATTATTTCTTTTGTATTCATGAAGAGAACTTCTGTTATTCCATTCTTTATTATTCTATTGGAATAACCTGTTTACGCGGTCTACCTTACACTTGGTGAAATTCTTCTGTTTTTCCATTCTTTATCATTATGTTGGAATAACCTGTCTATGCGAAGTACCGCATACATGGTGAAATTCTTCTATTATTCCATTCTTTATTATTATGTTGGAACATCCCAATACGTGCATTTACGCATGACGACCGTTCCGTTATTTATTATTACATTGGAACATCCCATGCGATTGTGAATTTTTGCTCGACTGGTTCCGTTATTTATTATTCTATTGGCATATCCTTTCTGTATGCGTTACGCATGACCGTTCCGATTATTTATTATTCATTTGGAATATCCCGTCATGTAAATTTTGCTCGAATTTGGTTCCGTTATTTATTATTCTGTTGGAATATCATGTTTGTGTTGACGCATGACCTGGTTCCATTATTTATTATTACATTGGAATAACTTTGAGAAAAGCGATCTATCGCATACTGTTGATTTTTTTGTTATTCCATTCTTTATTATACTCAGTTGGTTAAAGTTTTGACTTCTAAACTCCATGAAATTAGTGGAATATCCTTGATATTTGCGCTTCATCCAGTATCTTTTCATGGAAATATTCCTTTTAGCATTCTTGAATTTTACTCTACAAAGAAGTATCATGTTGATAATTTGGACGTTATTAGTTCCTGGATAAATTAATTCTTGAACTTGTTTTATTGAATTCTTATATCATTGTCATCATCCTTATGTTTATATTATGTTGAAAGTCATTTGTGGCAGAAGTAGTGCATAGATGGACTTGGTATGATTATGACTTTGTGGATTATTCGGTATAATCATAACCGTAATGTTACAAATGATGTGGTAAAAGTACTCATTGGCCCATAGTGCATTGATGGACAGTTGTTGGCATGATCATGACCATTGATGAATACACGAATATCCTTGGCCCGTAATGCATGGATAATTTGTGGTTGTGATACTAATGAATATCCTTGGCCGTAGTGCAGGTATGATGTGGATTATTTATTAAGCTAAGTCCCAGAGATAAAAATGATGAAAAACCTTTTAAATCATAAAAGATAGTAGATTTTATTCTCTACTTGACTCTTTTAATGGATTACTTGTTCCGCTGTAGTTAAACTTGATGTATGTTATATTGTATCAGTTTAACACTGTTGAAGACTAACGATAATTTATTCTGTATTATCTTAGTCATAATATTTCTTATTGGGCTAGTTGAGCTCACCCTTTTACTTTCATTGTTCTCTTCAGGAAATGAGAACGTAGCAGGGACTAGTCGGGGAACAGAGTGACGGTCCAGATAATAACATTAGTAGTCCTCACTATTTTATTAAATAGTGTGATAATAAATGTAATGAGGACTCAATTGAGTGTGGATATTGTCTAGATGACAATATTTGTATTAAACTCACAGCATATGTTTTATCGTATTTTACATGACTGTTGTATAAATAAGTTGTATTTGAATTTTGTATCATGTATTTAGCGACTCAAGATGGATGATGTATACCTATTTTGGGGGCGTCAGAATTAAAGTGGGAAGCAAGTTTACTTAAGGATGAGGAAATGAATAGTAAGGAGGTGGGTTTGGTGTATTGTCTAATATGCCCTCACTTTGGTTTTCTTATAAGTAGAAAGCTAGAATTTCATTATTTGCTTGTTAATTTTATCCAATACAATCAACTTAATTGTTAGATAGAATAAGCAAGAATAAGCTACTTTCATTTGTTAGAAAAGAGAAGAAGAAAAGCTAGTTCAACAAGGGTAAGCCTTTCATGTCATTAGTCTTCCATCTCTACCATTATAAGTTGATAAGAGAAGTGTGGATTAGTGATCATGTATGCAAAGAAATGATAGGAATAAATAATCTAAGGACTTAAGTCCTAATAAGCCGAGAATAAGCACTTTGTTCATTAATAAGCTATGAACTAAGGAAGAACTTGTAAGTCTTGTAACATGTTTACATAATTGAAGTTATATGTTAATAAGATGTAAGAATGTTGGTTAAAGTACTTAAATTATCATAAGTTATGAGAATTGAAACTATAAGTAGTTTATACTTTGATAAGTTAAAAACTCATGGAGAATAAGTCATAACTTATCATGAAAATAAGTTGATATAATATATAGGATATAATGTCTTTATGATGGATGGGATCCATTTGAAATGATAATCAAATTATAAGTAACGAAGCTATGCCGGAATTTTCACGATTGGACGATAATCGTCGAATTCGTAAAATTCTCGGATTAGAGGTTCAGTTTTGATATTGAGTTCAAAAATGTTGGTTTTTGATGGGAACAAGTCTTATTTGGCATTATACAGTTACATACTCAAAAATGGCAGAATTCCGACTTAGAACAAAGAAACGAGCATTGAACATTCACAGACGTTTATTATTTTCGTTAAAAATGAACCAGTAGGTGAATTTTGAGTAAACAAAGTCAAAAATATAAAATTCTTGAATGAACACGTACAGTATGTGATTTGTGAGCTAATGGCTTTTGAACGAGCTAATTCGGACTTAAAATGATCAAATTTAGTGTCCGGGAAGTTCGTTGTGCAAATTAAAACTATCAACTACCTGGTGCACAGAGTTGGCGCCGTACCAATTTCAGGCTCTAACCTACATATAACAAGAAGTTATAGAGGCTCAAAGTCACTGTCAGAGCTGTTCTTAGGTTTCTAGGTAACCCAGAACAGTAGTCAAGGTTGGTCAACGATCTTGTGGCCTTAATAACTTTCAATCCGTGAAATAGATTTTTGTTTTTGATTGTTGTAATATGTAGTCTATATACCAAGGTACATATATGTTATACTGGTTTGGACAGAGTAAGTTCCTAAGGTTTAGATTTATGTTGGTCAAAGTGTAACCAAAGACTGTTTTTCATGTTCTTCAGTTTTCCGGGTAACCCATAAAAGGCAGTCACGCCTGGTCAACGACATTTGACCATTAATTCTAGTAATACTATAAATTGATTAAGTGTTTGAGTGTCATAGATATTTAGTATGTATATCAGGGTATCAATTCATAACACTTAGACATCCTAACAACAAATAGAAAGCAATTAAATGGTTTGTCAAAGTAACCGACTCAACCTGTTCTTGAGATTTCTGGGTAACCTAGAAATCAAAACTTCGTGATCGGTCAACCACTTTTGACCACTTATATCTTGTAATATATGATTCTAATTGACCTGTTTTCTTCTCTAGATTAAAGACTTCATCTAAACTACAACTACAATATAATTAATAGACCTAACTATTAACATACATGGATCTATAGGCTCTGACATTCGACCGCCAGACCTATTTTTCCAGAATATCCAGTTTACTTAAAACATCATTTTAATGCATCTAGATGTTATGAAAACATGTTCTATCAACTGAGCATACATACTAACATGTTATTACACATATCTTAACATCTAAACTACAATTTAAACATAACATCAAAAATCTAGGTTAAAATTAGGGTTTGCACCTTTTCCTGCTTGATTTTGATTTCTGACTTCTGTTTCTATGACGCCCCCAAATTCAGGTACTTAAAACCCGAACTTGGTGCGACACGATACCATTTCTTTGAGCGAAATAATAATAATAATATAAATAACAAACATAATATACATATTAGAGGTGTCTAATCCCAGATACGCAACCTTTAAAATATTTCATTACATGATAGATAATAAATACTATCATCTTAATACAGTTTAACTATTACATAAGATATCATAAAACTTATTCTTCCAGCTTTCCCTTTCCTTTGTCCTTGTTAAAACCTTTAGGTCGTTCACGCTTAGCTGAAAATATTTAAATTTAAAGCAAGAATGATCATTTGATTGCCCAACAAGTAATAACAGATAATAAACTTTAGCTGAAAGAAGTAAATGTTTTCTTTGAACTGCACTTCTACAACGAAGCAATAGTTGTGAAGTATACTGAAACAATACTGAACTACATATTAATTCTATTTCAATTTTGAAACTACTTTCTGACTATAAATGGAGAGCATTCGACAGACTATGAACTTGCTTTTCAATTTTCGAAAAGGTTATACAAAACTTCATTCGTAAACCGTCATGTCTTATGGGCACAGATGGTGATCAGCCTGTTATGCCCTGTAGATCAATACTACTTGTTAGAACGATATCTTCGTTCATCATTGTGACAACCCGAATTTTTATAAGTTATTAAAATAAGAATTTAATAATTAAAATTCTTATTATGAGGTGTATATATTTTTAATTAAGTGAATTATTCACACTATTTATGAAACTTAACTCATAATAATTTTCATTGCCTACAAGGCATAATAATTAAAATTATATTATCTCATAAAATAATATCAACTTAATTAAATAAACTAATATTATTTAATTTCTTTAATAGTTTAATTAACTATTAAATCTCACATTCTCCAAAATATGAATATATAATTCTCTTCACACCAAATCACATAATTCAAAATATATACACCTCATAATAAGAATTTTAATTATTAAATTCTTATTTTAATAACTTATAAAAATTCGGGTTGTCACATCATTCCCTCCTTATAAGGATTCCGTCCTCGGAATCACAGAAACCTCCCTTACTTGATTTTCACCAAATATCTTTTCAAAATTTACTTGGGATATTACATTCACCCTTTCTTCTAAGAATTTCGTCTTTGAAATTTTATCTATTAATCTTTATTCATTCAATCTATCAAAATAGATTTTACGTTAATACTTTATTCAGTCATTGAGTTCTATAACCACTTTCTTTTCATAAAGATCTTTCTACAATTATTAACTTTTCTATTAAAAGTTTTACATTATTCTTTGATAACTCATCTCATTCTCACTTCAAAATTTCTTTTCTCACTTATTCAATATGTCCATTATTCAGTGTCACATTCTACGACTAACTTCTTTCTAAGGAATATCATCCTTACCACATTCACCTTTTAGAATAGAAAGAATCTTCCACAATTGCTCAATAATTGGGAAGCAGTATGAATAACTCAGGAATTTAAAAGATCCCAAATCATGCTGAGGGTCGCAAGACCTTGAACTACATCCACGGTTATAAGTACTCTTTTAACTTAAACCTTAACAATCATTAGACTATAGGGACTCCCGTACTTAGGGTGTTAAGCCCTTTGTACGATGTATTGTGCACAAAAATTTAAACGCTATGCGTATGTCCATAGTTATAAGTAATCTTTCAACTTAAACTTTAACAGTCATAAGACTATAGGGACTCCTAATACTTAGGGTGA
This sequence comes from Panax ginseng, assembly GCA_020205605.1. Lineage (NCBI taxonomy): Eukaryota > Viridiplantae > Streptophyta > Magnoliopsida > Apiales > Araliaceae > Panax > Panax ginseng. Next base: position 144,440,981 of record CM035132.1, on the reverse strand, counting down.
TCAGCCCTTCATATAATGTATTGTGCACAAACATCTAAATGCTTCCGCGTAATCCCCTATAACAGGGTTGTTCATCTCAGCTTTTCAACATCTGAATCCGCTCCAAAACAATTTGATTTGGCATAGTTTGACAAATAACTCTTGAATTCCATGAACATCTTTCAATATTCGTCTAGCTCAATCAAATAACATAGACTTCTACAACAATTCGGACATCAATCGAAATATAAATATACATATACATATATATATTATCATATCTTAAAGAAATCTCAAAAATATTTTTATGACGTCATGATTCCGTACTGTATTTACAGTCTATGGAGGATTCTGTTATTTGGTGATTTTATCATACTACATCATACCATAGTGGGCTGACGATCCTTAGATCACATCCAACACTACGTAATACTGCATTGATGACTCCATCATTTTTATCATCTCTGCACCAGGTTCCATGATGCATTGATGATATAAAAAATACATTTTGATATATTTCAAATCATTTTTGTCTATCCGAAACAATTAGCATAAACATACGAATAACGGTATTGTTTTTAAAACTCATTGGTTTCATCATTTGATCCAATGTTTTTCAAGAAAATAGAAGTACAAACATCAGCACGCAGTCAATAAATTTTGAAAGTCTAGCATAGCTTGTAGATTTAGAATATCCAGGTATCCATCAACTTCAATCTTTACTCCATTACTCCATTACTTAACCAATTCTTTTTATTTCTAGCACCACTAATGCTCTTATATTAAATAATCTTGTATTTCAACTTACAATCTTCCTATACCCCTAGTATAGTTCATCAAACTTACCGCACATTAGAAGTTCAGGAACTTTCCACAATAATATGAGTTTAAGAACTTATCCTAGTCAAACCATAGGCGTCCATTCGCTGAGGGGTTCAAAACATACCATATTATTATGAGTCACGAACTTACCATATGCATTAGTTTTAAGAACTAATCTTAGTAATATCTAACTAATCTTAATAGTTTCTAACTATCAAATATACACATGAGAAAAGAACCACCTTTTCACCACATATACATTGATAGCGCAACACCAACATTCCAATGATTATCAATGGGATAAACTGAGTGCAAGAACTAAACCCTCGCCCATACAAAGGTTTGTACAACTTAGCCATCACATGAGTCCTCAATTGAAATCCCACCTAACATTACCTTACTCTTAACTTATTCTTAACTTGCCCTTAACTTACTCAATACGAATTTTTCATACCTCATCATTCATAACTCCTCGCGAGTTTACCTCGTACTATTTCATAGTACATTATCTTCATAGCATCAAGGTATAATTATTCAAACATTACAAACCATCTTTCTTTTATAACTTAAACAGATCACGTCGTAATCTTATTCTATAATCATCTCCCTTAAAATTCTTTTCTTAACTCGTGATTGTTTTGTTTTACAATCATCTTTCTTTCCTTTTTAATCATTTACGATTTCATTTATTCTTTTAATCTTACAGGCTTTGCCTATTCATCATTATTCGTTATCTTGGCTATTGGAGTTAGGGTAACTCCTATTTCTTATCTTTATATCTCTTCAAGATTCTTCTTTAAATTTCTTGTTTATATAACAATTCTTCCTTTATGAATTTCTAACTTCATTTACATTGCTTAACAATTCATTCGAGTTCCACATTTTCATCATACGTATCCATTTTCGATACATGGTACACATCGAGTGTCCAATAGTTTCACTATGGTATGCTGAGTGGTTTCCCACAAACAACCAACAAACTAGGTTTCGAATTACTAGTTCGTATATACCTACGCTCTATGAAGGAATCGTTTAGCCCAGATACCATACATCAACTATTAAAGAGTACAATTGTACCATACTTAGATATAACTTTTTATTCTTAACTTCTTTATCATTCTCTTTGTATAGACATTGTCTATTTATTATAACCTTACATCCTTATTATTGGAGTTGGGTAACCCCACATTCATATTCCTTATAACTCTGCGAGATTCTTCTTTGAATCCTCTTACACATTTTTTAATCCCTTCTTTATAAATTTCTTAAATTACTTCTTATTGTTCAAACTCTATTTGAGCTTATTCGTTCATTATCTTCACCTCTCTTCTCTAAGGTTATAGCCTAAGGTACTATTACCTAAGGTTTCAAACCTATCAGCTTTGATACCAACTGTAACAACCCCAAAATTCATACAATTTAATTCTCGACTTTGGTCGTTAATAATATAACTGAAACGACACCAAAATTCAAACAATTTAATTCTCGACTTCGGTCGTTAATAATACATTCAACCTCTAATTTTACATCCTTAAACGATAATACAACCATTGAAATTTGCGGAATAATTAAAATTTTCTATTACAAACTATCCTCGTTCCCAAAACCTTCAACCTTTACATCTAAATATTTCAGAATCGTTTTAATACTACAATAGTTTACATCGTAAAACGATATTACAATTCAACCTTAATACATTATTCGGAACCTTAAACATGGTTTAAATAATAATAACACAACCAAAGTGTATAAATCTTCAAGTATCACATCTGATTCATGTCTTTCAAGTAACACATAACTTTACCTTAAATCTTAAACATGCAAAAGTGGTTATTTGCAAGGTTGAGCTCGACAGCTCAGCAAAATCTAACAGTTTTCATGCATCACATAGCACAAAATAACATGTTCAAGATATAACATACATGCTACAGTTCATATAACAAGTATAAAGATTGAGTCCTTACTCAATCAGCATGCTTTAATCAATCAACATAGTCATAAATCGACTTTAACATTTCATACTTTCAACATATATATAACACATCATGCTTTTTGAAATAAAGATTTAAAACAGTTAATCATCAAGTTCACTTAGCAAATAGGAACTGAAAGACTTGCCTGATCCGTAGTTTATGAACTACGACTTAACTGCTTAACGCTTATCTGCACTTCGTGTATTCCCGAAAATACGAGTTTTACAAACTGAATACGCACTTCCACGCCAAAATTTAAATAAAGAGATCTTTATAAAAATGATGTGACAACCCGAATTTTTATAAGTTATTAAAATAAAAATTTAATAATTAAAATTCTTATTATGAGGTGTATATATTTTGAATTATGTGATTTGGTGTGAAGAGAATTATATATTCATATGTTGGAGAATGTGAGATTTAATAGTTAATTAAACTATTAAAGAAATTAAATAATATTAGTTTATTTAATTAAGTTGAAATTATTTTATGAGATAATATAATTTTAATTATTATGCCTTGTGGGAAATGGAAATTATTATGAGTTAAGTTTCATAAATAGTGTGAATAATTCACTTAATTAAAATAGTGAATTAATACAAGTATAATTGATTTAATAAAGTGAGAATGTAATATATTGCATGAAAAATGTAAATGTTAGTATAATGCGAGTAAAATATTTATGAAGTGCATTAAATATTTTAGTTGCAAACTTTATGGAATAAAATGAATATTTATGGTATTAAATAAATATTTGATAAAAATTGTTATGGGATAGTTTATTTAAGTGTGATAAAATAGATGCGATTTATACGTATTTTATTATGCGAGTATAATTATGATATTCTAATTTAATTAAATAATTAAATTAGAGGAGTGAGAATTTGTTAAATAATATTATGATTATAATGGTTGAATAGAAATTATAATTTTACTGATAAGGTTAATTTTATTTCTTAAGGAATTAAAGGTACATAATCTAGTTTATATTTCTAGTTTATGTGTTCTTGAGTTTCTTTTAAAATTGGAGTTTTGGTTATTGAATTTGTGGGATTACGATATTTTATATGTTATTAGATATTTATAATATGATAATGGTCATCTAGAAACAAATTTTCAAAAATCAAATTCATGTATTTATACTAAAGAAGAGGAGTTTGGGTTTTGATTGTAATGTGTGTTTTTGTGTACTTTGTGACTAAAGTTGATGATGAATTCGTGATTGAAACTTTAAATTGATGGACGATTGTTGTTCTCCTCTATAAAACGAAAACAACGCAACTTGAACGGATCGAATTGGTTAAGAAACGAATTCGTGATGAATGAATACACTTAGCATGTTGAAAATAGGAAAAATTAGTATAAACAAATTAGAATTAGTATAAACCAAGTCCCACATAAACTAAATTGAAAACTTTACCCTTTCCTAAACCTATAAATAGAAGGGCTTGATCCTTTGTTTCATTCACCAACAAGAAGGCCTCCAATTTTTGAGAAAGGCTTTGTTGTGGGAGGACTTTTTATAAAGATCTCCTTAGTTAAATTTTGGCGTGGAAGTGCGTATTCAGTTTGTAAAACTCGTATTTTCGGGAATACACGAAGTGCAGATAAGCGTTAAGCAGTTAAGTCGTAGTTCATAAACTACGGATCAGGCAAGTCTTTCAGTTCCTATTTGCTAAGTGAACGTGATGATTAACTGTTTTAAATCTTTATTTCAAAAAGCATGATGTGTTATATATATATTGAAAGTATGAAATGTTAAAGTCGATTTATGACTATGTTGATTGATTAAAGCATGCTGATTGAGTAAGGACTCAATCTTTATACTTGTTATATGAACTGTAGCATGTATGTTATATCTTGAGCATGTTATTATGTGCTATGTGATGCATGAATATTGTTAGATTTTGCTGAGCTGTCGAGCTCAACCTTGCAAATAACCACTTTTGCATGTTCAAGATTCAAGGTAAAGTTATGTGTTACTTGAAAGACATGAATCAGATGTGATACTTGAAGATTTATGCACTTTGGTAGTGTTATTATTATTTAAACCATGTTTAAGGTTCTGAATAATGTATTAAGGTTGAATTGTAATATCGTTTTGCGATGTAAACTATTGTAGTATTAAAACGATTCTGAAATATTTAGATGTAATGGTTGAAGGTTTTGGGAACGAGGATAGTTTGTAATAGAAAATTTTAATTATTCCGCAAATTTCAATGGTTGTATTATCATTTAAGGATGTAAAATTAGAGGTTGAATGTATTATTAACGACCGAAGTCGAGAATTTAATTGTATGAATTTTGGGGTCGTTATCGTTGTATTATTAACGACCGAAGTCGAGAATTAAATTGTATGAATTTTGGGGTCGTTACAATCATATCTAGCCGAATCAAATAGCTTAGACGGCTTTTAATTAATGTATACATACCGAAAACCAATAGGTATGCATCAACTTGTGATTAAATACAACCATTATCCAAGTGAGGACACTTGCATAACAAAACTTAGCTATCGATAAATAGGATATATCTTGATCAATAACAATAGTGTGACACCCCCAAAATAGGTATACATCACCCATTCTGAGTCGCCAAATACATGGTACAGAATATAAATACAAACTTAATTATACAACCTTCGTGTAACATAAGCTGAGAGTTTTAACACGAATATTGTCTCCTAGACAATATCCAAACTCAAATGAAGTCTCATTACAATTATTATTACACTATTTCATAAAATAGTGAGGACTACTAAAGCAACCATCTGGACCGTCACTCCGTTCCCTGACTAGTCCCAGCTATATTGTCATTTCCTGAATAGAACAATGAAAGCAAAGGGTGAGCTCAACTAGCCCAATAAAGAATATTATGACTAAGATATTGCAGAATAAATTATCATTAGCCTTCAACAGTGTTAAACTGATAGAATACAATAGACAACAAGTTTAACTACAGCGGAACAAACAATCCATTAGAAGAGTCAAGTTGAGCATGATATCTACTATCTTCTATGATTTAAAAGTTCATCATAAATTTTATCGCTGAGACTCAACTCATTAAACAATACACATCACTGAATTATCCATGCACTATGGGCCAAGGATATTCGTATTATCATCAATGGTCATGACTATAACGCATAATTCCTGGTCATAATCATACCAATCAACAATTTATCTATGCACTACGGGCCAAAGATGACTTTTATCACAATATAAGCATGAGGATGATGACAATGATATAAGAATTCAATCAAACGAAATCAAGGATAAATATTAAAGATTTATAATTCAATTTATCCAAAGTTTAAGAATGTCCAAATTGTCACCATGATAACTGCTTTGTGGAGTAAAATTCAATAATAATATTCATGTAAAAATAATTCGGACAGAAAAGAAATCAATTTTTATCATGAATAGTACCCGGGTGAATAGTACCTGAGTGAATAGTATCCTATGAATAGTACTTCATAAATAGTATCCCGTGAATAGAACCCCGGCATAAAAAGATTAAAATTTAACAAGAATATTCAGAAAAATATCCTTGTGAAACGATACTAGATGAAGAACAAATTTCAAGGATATTCTACTTATTTCAGGAATTATAGAAGCAATACTTACCATAGTAAGTTTAAATTTAGGAATATGAATAAAATAATTTAACTTTCATAATATCAGATATTATTCAGAGAAAATCTTGCACAAAAATAACGCTCAAAGTATTCTTATACTCAAAAGAAATACTCATAATACTATAGTAAAAATGCTTGAGATTTTTGGTGTTTTTTAGGATGGAGGGTTGCCCTCCTTTTATACTGCAATTCGGAGGAAGAAAAATGAACTGCATGTGCCTAACTTTTCCTTATCTGCCAAACTCCTCATTTTTCAATGCCTAACATCTTACTTTAAATGGACGGGGCCCACCATTTTGGAGAAATATGCTTGTAGGAGGAATCCTTACCAACGAATTTAGGAAAAACAAGGACAAGCTACACTACTTTTGAACAATGCATCCAAATACAATTTGTTCACTCATTCTCTTTAATCATATGCGTGTATATATATATATATATATATATATATATATATACATATATATTATAACGATATTATTATTTAAAAAATTATAATATATTATAATAATATATTTGAATGAATATTTTATCGGAGAAAATAATTGCCAAACTTTCAAAAATATTTTATACTAAATTCCTTCCTTTATATCAAAATTGAACGAATATCCACCACATAATAATTATTCATAAATAATATTATAAGCTCACAATATTTACAAACAGATCATTCCCAAGAAAGATGGGGCTTTCCAATAAGGACTTCTCCTTATTTGCGCACAATTAGGTGACCAAACCCCTTTCCTCGATAAAACTTTCTAGACATTGCCAATAATGCTAACTAATAATATGAATAATTTTGTCGCGTAAATTAATGATTTAATAATATAAAATATTGTGCAGATGATACTGTAACAATAATTGAATAAAACTGAGTGACTTCTCACGTAAGCATCAATAATCAAAGATACTGTACAATACCGTGTGCTACTATGCAACCACGCGTATTACTGTACTTTTATCACCGGGTATTTCAACAGTTAACGGTAAAACTTTTTGCCGTTATTTTTATAAAAAGTTATTTTTGTCATTTTCTAACTCCGACAGTAATTACGTTGTGTGGTCCACCAATGATTGTGCCTTCGTACGAATATTTCTTGATAAAACGAATATTCCCTGACCAAACAAATATTTTATGACAACTTGCTTACTTTGCAAAAATTTGTAAATATTACCCACAACCATAACATCATATCAAATCCACACCATAATATTCAAAAATAATATTTAGAGAAAAATTAATCTTTATTTTTAAAGTTGGGGTCGTGCAACCTCCCCTTCTTATGAAATTTCATCTTCGAAATTGGTGTATGTACCTGGTATGTCGAAGAGGTGAGGATACCTTGATTTCACTTCAGATTCTAACTCCCAGGTCATTTCCTCAACATCGTGGTTTCTCCACAAAACTTTGACTTGAGGTATAACATTGGAGCGTAGAATATGTTCATTCTTATCCAAGATTTTAACCGGTACCTCTTCATACATTAAGTCTTCCGTTATCTCGTTTGGTTCTAATTCAATAATGTGGTTCGGGTGTTCCATATATTTACGTAACATAGATATGTGAAGAACGTTATGAACACGAGACATACTTGGCGGTAAAGCGAGTCTATAAGCCATAGTTCCTTCTCAGTCGAGGATTTCAAATGGGCCAATGAATCGAGGATTGACCGTTCCTCTTTTTCCAAATCTCGTAACTCCTTTCCATGGAGCAACACGTAATAATACATGATCACCAAAATTGAATTCCACGTCCCTTCGATGAAGATCAACAGAACTCTTTTGTCAATCTTGTGAGGTTTTTATACGTTGCCGGATCATTTAAATATATTCTGTTTTTATGCGTACCAATTTCAGTCCCAACAACGTTGCTTCACCCACCTCGTCCCAATATACTGAAGAATGACACTTGCATCTATACACCACATCGAATGGAGCCATGCCTATACTTGTTTAATAACTGTTGTTGTAGGAGAATTCCACTAATTAATGGAAAGAACTTGTCCCAACTTTCTTTGAAGTTAAGGACAAAGAGTCTTAATAGATCTTCAAGAGTTTGAATAGTCCTCTCAAACTGTCCATTAAATCCCGAGGATGATATGATTTAATCGAATCGCAAATTGCACTTCCATAGCTTTTTGCAAACTAACCCAAAACCGTGAAGTGAATCTTGGGTCTCGATCAGAAACTATGGATACTGGCATACCATGAAGTCTTACAATCTCATTTATGTATATACGAGCAAGACATTCAAGTGAATAAGTTTGTCGTATAGGTAAGAAAAGAGCAGACTTGGTCAATCTATCCACAATGACCCAAATTGTATTTATGCCTTGAGAAACCTTGGGAAGACTAGTAATGAAATCCATTGTAATGTGCTCCCACTTATATTCTGGATTTTCAAGTGGTTGCAATGGACCTTTTGGCACTTGATGCTCCACCTTGACACGTTGACAAGTTAGACACCTTGAGATAAACTCCGCTATCTCTCTCTTCATATTGCTCCACCAAAATGTATGTCGAAGATCATGATACATTTTGGTACTCCTGGGATGGATTGCAAATGGTGTGTTGTGTGCCTCCATCATGATTTTCTACTTCAAATCAGAGTTGTTAGGAACACAAAGTCTGGATTTGACTCGAAGTATTCCTTCTTCATCGATTTTTGCTTCCGGAATAGCACCTTCTTGCATTTTCTTCTTCATACGCATCAGCTCCAGGTCTGTAGCTTGAGCAGCTTTAACTTTATCTATTAAAGTTGGTTCTACTCGTAAATTTGACATCATCACGTGGGTCCCTAGAGTCTTTAACTATATCTCCATCCTTTGCGTTGACAATATCGCACTCGTACTCGCATAAGATCTTCTACTCAACGCGTCCGCTACCACATTCACTTTTCCAGGATGGTATTGAATGGTATGATCATAATCATTCAACAACTTGAGCCAACGTCATTGTCGCATGTTGAGTTCCATTTGGGTGAAGAAATATTTGAGTCTTTTATGATCTGTATAGATCTCCACTTTATCCCCATACAGGTAATGCCTCCAGATTTTAAGCGCAAAGTCGACTGCTGCCAACTCTAGATCACGAGTAGGATAATTCCTCTCATATTCTTTAAGTTGTCATGAGGCTAGGCTATGGCTTTTCCATGTTGCATGAGAACACATCCTAAACCTTTGCCTGAAGAATCGCTGTATATGACAAATCCCTCCGAACCAGATGGTATTTTAAGAATAGGTGCTGAAATGAGTCTCGTCTTGAGTTCTTGGAAACTCTTCTCACATTCCTTGCTCCAATCGAATTTTGTATCTTTTTGAGTCAGCTGATTTAATGGAGTAGCGATTCGAGAAAATCCTTCCATGAATCTCCGATAATAACCAGCTAAGCCCAGAAAGCTATGTACTTCGGTTATTGACTTAGGTTTCTCCCAGCTTTGAATTGCTTCAATCTTTGTCGGGTCAATAGATATTCCATGATTTGATATCACGTGCCCAAGGAATGCTACTTCCTCAAGCCATAACTCATAGTTCTTCAACTTGGCATATAGCTTATTTTCACGAAGCTTTTGGAGTATCAGCCTCAAGTGTTGTTCATGATCTTCACAGCTTTTGGAGTATATGAGGATGTGATCAATAAAGATAACCATAAAATGATCCAAATATTCCTTGAATACTCGGTTCATTATATCCATGAAGGTAGCAGAAGCATTAGTAGATCCAAAAGACATGACTAGGAATTCGTAATGCCCGTACCGAGTTCTGAAAGCAGTCTTTGGAATGTCATCCGTTTTAACTTTTAATTGATGATATCCAGAATAAAGATTGATCTTTGAAAAGAATTTAACACCTTACAACTGATCAAATAGGTCATTAATTCGAGGTAACGGGTACCTATTTTTGACGGTGACATGATTCAACTCCCAATAGTCAATACAAAGTCGCATACTTCCATCTTTCTTCTTTACGAATATAACAGGAGCACCCCAAGGAGACGTACTAGGACAAATGAAACTGATTTCTAATAATTCTTCCAGTTGGGTTTTTAACTCCTGAAGTTCAATAGTAGTCATTCGATACGGGCTTTTGAAATGGGTTTTGTACTTGGTTTAAGGTTAATACAAAACTCAATTTCATGCTCTGGGGGTAGACCTGGAAATTCTTCAGGGAATAAATTAGTAAATTTATTAATAATAGAAATATCATTCAAATATGATGTATTTTTGTTGAAATCTGTGACATGGGCCAAGAAAGCTTGACATTCATTTTTCAATAAACAAATGGCTTTATGACTTTATATGATAGTGATTGACTTTAGTGGTTTGGTTGCTTGAATTCGCATAATAGGTTGGTTAGGAATATGAAAACTAACAACCTTACGAAAATAATCAATTTTTGCATGATGTATAGTTAACCAATCAATTCCTAAAATCACATCAAATGCAAGTATTTTCAAAGAGATAAGATCGACAGGTAATGTGAGGGTACTGATTTAAATCAAACAAGACTTATAAATAGTGGATATGTGACACCCCCAAATCCACGTACTTCATTCCCACAGGAACTGGTGTTCACTTAATCAAACATTCATATCTAACTACCCAATCGCAATAAAACTGGATAAATAAAACCTTTCCCATTAAATGGTTACATAATAAAATCTCCCAGGTTATCTAACCTTTAATTACAATCATTCAAATGCGAAAATTAAATAAACTTCATTAAAACCAAGTCTAAGATCATCATAATTAAAATCTAACATCTCAATCAAAGTAAATTACAAGTCTTCATCACTTGCACATTTTTCCCTTTCCTTTGCTAGACGAAGGTTCATCTACCTTCTCTTCTTTAGCTGCAATGAGTTTTAAAATATGCAACTGGATACAATATGAAATCAACAGGAGTATAGTAATAATAACTTCCAATAATAGGGTCATCAACAATGAATAGTACTCTATCATCTATAATCAGAAACTGAAATCCAAAATGTGGAATAAATATAACTGAGGGTCATAAGACCATGAACTATGTCCACGAAGCTAAGAGTAATCTTTCAACTCCAACTTTAACAGTCATAAGACTATAAGGACTCCTCGTACTTAGGGGGATCAGCCCTTCGTACCATGTATTGTGCACAAACATTTAACACTACACGTAAGTTAACCCCTAATCATAACATTAGGGTTGTTCATCTCAGTATTTAGAGTACAAGTCCGCACCAAAGGAAGTTTGGTTTGGATAAGCTTTTAGGGTAATTTGGAATTCAACGAACATCAACTAAGGATTAGTTGAATGAAACCAAGAACATTTCACTATAGAATAATCGTGATTGAATTAATCATAGTAAACTAAAGTCATGCTTTAGGAATAATCTAAGAGCATACAATTTGAATAACTATAACACCTTGCTTGAACAATACTAAGCCAAGGTTAATTAGAATTGAATACTAAGCATGCATAACAAGTTGATCGATAAAAATGTTCAACATTAGAATATATAAATTTTTGCATGCTAAACAACAAGTTAAATACAAGAATAACTTGCTCAAGAATAACTTACATCATTATATCATAATTGAATTGAAAACAGTAATTTGATTAACAAGATAATAGATTAGGAGACTTGCTCAAAGAAAATTTAAGCGCTTTCACAATTATAAAAGTAGAGTTAGAGAACTTGCCTTGCTCGTAGGCTAAACCAAATCAATACGAATCACAATATCCTATAAACATATGTCATCATGACATAATTAGTCATTACCATCTTACAAACATAACTAAGTACGTTCATCATTTAAAAATTTGATTTTTAATCATATAATCGAGTTATAACACAAGTTATTCCTTAATAACATAATTATTCATAGTATAGAAATACCAAAATCAACATTTTACAGTCCTACTATTATCACATAACTTTTCTTAAAATTTCATGTACAAAAAGTACCATCGGACCATTCGCTTAACTTAACGCGCCTTGGCGCCACAGTTTACATTGTGGGTCGTATGCATGGCATGAGCATGGTGTCATGTTAAGAGATCAGATATAAGGTACATACAATATGCAATATGAGAGCATGCATTGCATTTCACAAAAGGTATCTGCAAGTCCGTCACACATGTATTGAATTGCAGACCTCGCAGACAAATTTCGCAACAAAAGACAAAAAAGCCAATTTTGGACTACAAGCTCGATTCTAACAGGCTGATTATCACATAAATCATATAGAGACTTCATATAAACATATTTCAAAGACTCTAAACATGATTCTACCTATAAAACCACATAAACAACGAAATTAACACACCCCAAAATCACTGTTTTTGGCTAAAACTCACTTTTTGATATTTCAATGAAAATTAACACTGTAACTTTTGTTTTTCAACCAAAACCACTAATTCAAAGTGTCTTTATCAATGATTATACATACTCTAAGAAATTAAACGTTCAATTTATCAACTAAACCACTAATTCACCCTTAATTTCTACTTTAAGCTAAATAATATATTTTCATAGAAACTCTCTGCAAAAACATTTTCTTCACAAATTACATATATATCATCAATTCATTGATTATAATCATATATAACCTATGAAAATAACTTTACAACAATGGTTTATCATATGAACACACATAAAATCAACAATTATCCTATCACAAGAATTTGACAGAGAAAAATAGGAGAAGAGAAACTAAAACTTTAAAAACTTTTAAAACTTAAAAAAAATAGGGTAATACCTTGAAGAAGATGATGACTATCCTTTCTATTCTCAAGCTCCTCTCTTCTCTTCTTCTTCTCTTCTTCTTCCCTTCTTCTTCCTCTCGAAGTTTTTTTTTTCTCTCTCTCTATCTAACGTACTTAACAAATAACGTATATAGAATATAATATATATTGATTATATAATATAAATACAAAACATATAACTGATATCTGTTATATGAGTTTTAAAAATCAAAAGCCATAAGACTTGTTTGGTTACTAACTAAAAAAAATAACCCATTAATCCTAACACCCTGTTTGGTAAAACTTAAATAGATTAAAGACTTAATAGGCATTAGGCCTTGTTTGACAAAACGGAATTAAAACTCCTTTAAGTTATTTTAATAACTACTTTATAAAAGGTTATTTGTCACACATTAATTTAATTAAATTAATCATAATAACAATTTATGAAATCACTTTAACACGTAAATCAATATCACAAAATTATAATTTTCTATATAATTATAACTTTATTTAATCAACTAACACATCCTTTTTAATTACAATTCCAATAAAAAGAATAGTAATTCAATTAATCAAAATTCTCTAACTTAATAATTAAATTAAATTAGCAAAATGAATAATTTTCCTTAATTATTTATTTAGCAAATAGTTAACCACATCAATTCAAATTTGAACAATTATTTATTCAACAATAAACACATCCATTAAATGTTTAAATAATTCAATAAATATTTAATATAACAATTAAAATTCTAGAATGTTACAGGATGTAATGAAGGTTTCTCCCAACGGAGTTTCAATAGATAAGTCAAAGTCTAATTTCTCTGGAGTTAAATTTAAACATTTTGCGCAAGCAGGAGAAATAAAAGAATGGGTAGAACCGGTATCAAATAAGGTATAAACTTCGTAAGAGTTTATAATTAGCTTACCCGTGATAACCTCATTCGGGTTCCTAGCTTTTTGGGAGGTCACGACAAACGCTTTCCTTTGAACTACCGGCTTTAACTTATCTGGGACGATATTTGGTGTCACCCCCCAGCTGGACTTGTCTTCACTACATGACAAAATTACGCTAGGTGGCCTTCTCTTCTGCAATTATAACACGCTTTGGATTGTTGCGTGCAGTTTGAACTGATGTGTCCCTCCCCTCCGTATTTGTAGCATACGACCAGTGGTCGTTCTTTTTCCTTAACAACGGGTGATGGTGCTGACGTCTTTCCATCATTATTAAATCTCCTCTTCTTAAAATTTCCACTTCTATTATCTTGGTCTGAATTACCACCGAAGTGGTTACTATTTCAGGCATGTGACTTCCTCTACGTTTGTTATCACCGCTTCGATGACTTCTACCATTGGTAATATCATTTTTCCGGCTGCTCTCTCTTGGTTGGGTTTATTCATTATCGCGCTCCAATAACTGAGCCCGATTCACAACATCTGAATACAAGCAAAGTTTGTGAGAAATGAGGTATTGATGTATTTTGGGTTTCAAACCTCACAGAAACATTCACGTTATTCTCTCCTCATTATCAACCAAATGGGATACAAACCGGGATAACTCGGCAAACTTAGCTTCGTACTGTGACACGATCATATTATTTTTCTCCAGCTTGATGAATTCTACCTCCTTCATGTGACGAATACTTTCAGGAAAGTACTTATCGTTGAACAATTCTTTGAACCTCTCCCAAGACATCTTTAGTGCGGTAGGCTGAGTACGTTTTATAGATTCCCACCAATAATCTGCCTCTCCTCGCAACATAAAGGTGGTGTAGACACTCAAAATTTTCTGTGCACCTGTTACTAACATTGCAGGAGGGCAGATTCGTATTTCAGAGATAACCCTGGAAGACAGCTCACATCCATTCCAGATATTATCGGAAGTTCAGTCTCAACACCGGAACACACACCGGGAGTATCAATTCCAACCTCGGAGATAACCCCTAGGAATGCTGTTGCAGTTCCGACGATAACTCCAGAAATGCTTGTTTCAAATGCATGTTATCAGCTTCAATCTCAGACCTCCCGTCGATGCACTCATGCAAAAGACCCGGAGATAACACCGGGAAGACATGCACACTTACAGATGATCTTGCGGAATTCAAACACTCGCAGCAATCCAATCTCAGATGTAACCTTGAGCAACGTCTGATATCAGCCCAAACCGGATATAATCCTGATGAGGAGTTAAATCGTCATCTTGCCACCTCAACCCCAGCACGCCGTCTCAATATTTTATACATACATTTCTACACAACAATGTCCCACAAGAGCCAAGGAGTTTTAATTCGGAGTGACTATTATATTACTAAATAATTATATTAATGAAAATGAATATTTATTTGAATATGAACAATTTCGTGTTGTGAAATGAGATAACTCAATTATATTAAATAATTAAATAGTTGAGAATACGTGGAGTTTGTGGTAAACTCGTTGAAAGCCTTGTGTGGCATGGTGAATGCAAATACAAATAGTAATGATAAGCGATGAAGAAATTATGAGTTGAGCAATTAAGTAATATTAATTGTTAAGGGTTGTTGTAGTATATTTATGGATTTTTAATTGATATTAATAAGGTCAGTTAATATTTGATTATTAATTGTTATTTAATTGATAATGGTTGTGGTGGAATATTGATTTCTTGACGATTATTATTAATAGGTGATTATTAAATAGATAAGTAACGATAATGGAAAACCCATAAATGGTTGGATTAATTAATATTAGTGTTAATTAATTATGGAAGAGCATGGTTATTTATTTAACATAATTAAGTGAGTTATTAATATAATAATATTATATTGATAGTTATGTGCATAAGAGCAATATACAACTATAATATATAGTGTATTATGGCATTTATGTGACTATATATTAAGTTGTATGAAACCATATTGTAAGAAGCAAGGTAATTAAACATATTGAAACTATATGGTATAAATATATCATGAAATGTGTATGTAATAATATGAATGTGAGTAGACATTTAAAATATGGTGATATGAGTAGTAGAAATAATTATGGAACTACCCATACAATAATATCCGACTACATTATTTTATTGCGTATAATTAATGTACATGAACTATATGATGTGAGTTTATAATTTATCCCTAAAAAAATTCCTAATATGGTAACAATTGTACATTAAGATTTCATTGTGGGAATTAAATAGACCAAACCAAGCCTAGATAACAAGATTGTTGAGTTCTTCATTTTGTCCCAAAATGAGTGGCACAAGTACATGAAGAGTAGCTGAGATTGAAAACACGTATTCTCCATAAGGCTAAATCCTAGATGATCATTGCTAGCTATGTATTTGGTATGGAGTTGTTAAACCACCCTTGAGACGCCATTGTTTCATTGCATTACACCATGAGTTCAAGTTTTGTGTAACACCAATGCCCATTCCAAAACTCTTCTATAAATAGCAGTCATGTTGATCAATTGGTGTTGCTTGAAATTGTCTGAGAATTGTCAAGTGTGAGGGTGAGAGCTTACAAGCATTCTTAGAGCTTAGAAGTTCAATTGGAGCAAGTTTCATTCATATTGCAGAGGTATAATTCCATTCTATACTTGCCATTTTCAGTTTCTGTAAACAGAGTTCTTGAACTCTTAAAATTCAATTTCTTAATTTCATGAAATAGATGTGAATGAGGTTGGGTATAGGTTATATGGATGATTTATGATCATATAAGCATATTGAAATTGATATATGAGTGTTTAGGAATAAATTCGTGTGTAATTTTTGAGGTTGGGCTATCTTTTACGCCAAGCAAACTATTTCTCACGCTTGAACAGTGCAGCCGCAGAAATAAGCGCCACATTTGTATTGAGGCGCAGAATCAGAATCTACCAAGGTTGTCGAGTTCGCTTTTTAGTTTCTATTTTGTAATCTGATATTGTACTATGACTTATAATAGCATGCAAGCATGTATAATGTGTATGTGCATGTATATTATGCTAGTGGAGCATGTTTTAATAGGTTTGCATGGTTAATGAAAGTATATGGTTTACATGGAGATTTGGACTAAGTTTTGAAAATAAACTATGTTAAAGATCATGTTCTACAAATTATGAACGTAGTAAGCTATACATGACTGATTTTGCACATAGATGAGCATGTTGTAGTGTACATAGTCCTTTGGGCATGATCAAACTTGTTAAGCCTTATGTTAGAAATATTTTCAATAAGAAGCTTAGCCTAGTGATCTAACATGCATGATTTCTATGTGGTTTATATTCTGACTTTGAAAGCATGTTAGTGTGACTTAGACATGCACGAATAAACCTTTAGCATATGTTTATGTGATTAGCAAAGAAATGTGAACAAGTTGGACTTATTAGTAAGTTTAGAATATGAATAGTGTCATGATATCTTGAAGACTAGAATCTGACATTCATGATCATATTTAATGACTCCCTTAGACTCACACATGTAGCATAAACATATATATACCATGCTTGTGTAGCATATTTCAAGAAAAGCATGAACAAAGCCTATTTTTCAACTAAAACGGTGTTAGTTTCACGTATATGTTATGAATACACACAAGCATGCCTAATATGATTTTTATAACTATCTTGTATGTTTAGAAAGCAAG
The DNA here is from genome assembly GCA_020205605.1 of Panax ginseng. Lineage (NCBI taxonomy): Eukaryota > Viridiplantae > Streptophyta > Magnoliopsida > Apiales > Araliaceae > Panax > Panax ginseng. Next base: position 144,423,235 of record CM035132.1, on the reverse strand, counting down.
CATGCTAGACTTTGTGGTTTCATGACCTTGAATGACTTTAAATTATTGAAATGATCAAACTTAGAACCATGTTATGCAAGAAGGTACCTAGATTGATCTAAGAAGCATTTGAAAGCCTTTAACATGACAAAATATGATTGTGTGTTCAAGCCAAACAGAGATCACAAGCAAAGAACTTGGTTTTATTTGGTGGGGGACGACAGCAATTGGCCATCTGGAATCCCAGATAGTGAGTTCTGATCTTTTGGGCAGTAACTTACATGATGCCTATGATGCTACATGTGATCTAAAACCTACTGATGTACATATATATGTGTGATGCTTAGTTGATAAGTTGGTGTTGCATTGAATTGGAAAGTCCATGAGTAGAGGAGGTCCTAACCTTGAGCATTCTTGATTTGTTTATAAAGTAACTATGTTATTTGATTTTCATGGTGGCTTACAAACGGATTTTGTGTTATAAGTACATAAGGTATAAAATGAAGTATGTGAAGAGTATATAACTAAGTTAGATGTTTAAGTATGCATTTAAACTTACATATCAAGCATGAGCACATTTAACTAATGAATATCTTATATACATATTACATTATGTTAGGATTTGAAAGAGTATTGTTAAGCGATATTTTGGTCAAATGCGCTTGAGGCAAGTATCCGAACCCTACTATTATTGTTGTCCAATATCATTGCATTATTCGACAAATATCGTAAGTTTATCCCTTTTGAATACAATTTAGATTACTTTCTCGTTCAATGAGCTAGTATGTTAAACCCTAGTGAAAGCTATTATTCATGTTGAAATTGGTATTGTCTTTGAATATTGTGAAAGATTTGATGCCATTTGATTCGGCTAGACTATATGCATGTTTATAAAAACTGTCCAAACCAATTGATTGGTGCAAAAATCATGAAAACTGAGTTGGACAACCCTTTTGGTAAGGGGAGTGTTTGTTGTTGGAAACCCCAACACATGAATAAATATTATTGTGGTGTTATGCATAACGTAAAGTATTGTAGACTGATCATCTATAGTACTTGATATTTTTGGGTTATCAATTTAATATTGGTAATTCTAGTGGAAGTTCAATAGTCCTTAGTGACTGCTCAGTATAAATTGCTTATCCAGTTGGATGCATTGTTAGTCGTTGAATTCATATTTATTTGTTGATTTATATTGAATTGTCATATCCCTTATTCATGATGTTATTCTGACACTTTGAACTATCCTAGAAATAACCCTTCGATATTTCAAACCTTGTGATATTATATCCTACACCCTTGTTGTATATTACTTGTTGGGCAATTTGTGCTCATCCTTGCTTATTTAAAACCTTTCAGTGAAGGAGGAACAGGGCGGTGTCTCTGGAACAGACAAGGGCATGGGCAAGGCTACCGACTAGCTTGCCCTTTTTATGTTTAAAGCTATTATGTTATGCTAAGACTATTTGTGGACTATGTTTAAACTTAAGTAGGATTATGTAATAGGTCTTTATTCGATATTATTATGTAATCTATTAAGTACTGTAGGTTGCGAGACTTGGGGGAATAATTATAATAAATCATTGTATATTATACTAAAGTAGATTTTCCGTTGTGTATGCATTATTTTAGTTATTATGGTTTTACCATAAGAACGTGATGAACCAAATTCGAGTGACCAAGTGGAGGTCCGGATTTGGGGGCGTCACAGGTTGGTATCAAAGCCTTAGTTATAAACCTTAGGAGCGAGTGTCCTTAGATTATAACTTAAAGAAACTTATAAGTTAGGAAGGAGATAAAACTCATGTAGGGTTTTCCTTGAGAGACTTAGTGTGTTATGAAATGTAACTTCATTCTATACAATGAACTTATGTTTGTTTAACATTCTAATGGAGTTGTTGTTTGTATTGTCTTATGTTGGTGATTATAGGATGACTGACATGGGAGGACCTAGCCGAGTAGTAGAGGAGGAGCCACGTGATAGCCATGTAGTATTTGAGACACCCTTGATAGCAGAGCCTATTTCAATAGTATCCCATTTTGATGATAATGATGAGGAAGAAGTGGAGTCTGACCCTGAAGAGGAGCCTTTGGAGGAGGAGCCCGAGCCTGTGGAGGACTCTGACGAGGCTAGTTTTGAGGATCAGATGTTAGGAGAGTATGAGGAACAGATATTGGAGTTGGGATGTAGGGTAGAGGAGCTTGAGGCTGAGGCTAGGGAGAGGGAGTTTGCATTCCCGAAGTTGAGGGACGAGGACCATCAGAGGCAACTACTGATGCAGGAGATGGAGGTGGAGATTGCTCAACGTAAGGAATCAGGGATCCAGATGGGAGCTTTGTTTCACCGAGCGGTGGCGAGGAATGCTGAGGTGGTATGAAAGCTGGAGGAATTAGAACAGAAGGTGTTAAGTGAGAGGGCGGAGAAGGAGGCTCTCCAAACTAAGTTAGAAATGGAGGTGATGGATAGGATTCACTTCGAGGAGAAGTGGGAAGAAGCCAATGATAGGGCAGATGACCTAGAAGATGAGGTGCGGTGCAAGAGGAGGAAGATGGACAAGATGAGCTATGCTCTTCGCACGGCCATGAAGAGATTGATAGATGGGGTACATCACTACCCATTTGAGCAAGGATAGACCCGGCATACCATAAGCCGAGACATGGTGGTGCACATCACACATAAGGAATATCATAGCGCCGTTGAGCGTGGGATGTTAGATTGAGTCTAGAGGGAAGAGCTCAGTAGTGTAGTACTTTTATTATTTAAATGATGTTGTAATCTCAGTCTTTTTGTGTAAGATGTGAGATAGTGGTAAACCCAAAATTTCTGAAAAGTGTTAGAGGGGTAGTAAGTTAGTATGTCCCCGTCTTTTGTGATAGTAGGGGATATGTGTTATCATTTATAGCAGTATGCTAGAAAGAACAAATAATGCAACCCTTTGGCATATGAATATAAATGATCCTATTTCAGAAAAGTGTTATAAACCTATAGTTCTTTCTATTAAGAAATGTCTAAGTATTATAACTAGATAATAAAATAAAAATTTTGTGATGCAGAAAATGCTGCCCAGACGTAGAATAACTGTCCCAGAAGAGTTATGATGAGAGAGGTCCTGTAGATCCGATATAGAGACTAGTAGATTTATTGGGAGAAGCTCTTAGGGGAAGAAATGAACCATACCACCCGTTCCCCAAGCTATCCCATTAATGACCTTCAAAGATTTTAAGAGTGTAGGACCCCTAGAGTTCGCGGGAACCACTGACCCGATAGTTGCACAAACTTGGATCAAGGAGATCGAGAAGGCCTTCACTATAGCTCGTGTGGGTGAAGACCAGAAGACAATATTTGCCACATACATGATGAGGGGTGAAGCAAACTATTAGTGGGAAACCAATCTGCAGAGAGCGGGGGAAGGAACGATAACGTGGGAGAGGTTTATTACGTTGTTTTTAGAAAACTATTTTTTCGAAGAGTATGAAGAGTAGGATGGAAGTAAAATTCTTAGAATTAAAACAAGGTGATATGATGGTGGCGAAGTACGGAGCTAAGTTCAATAAATTAGCGCGGTTTGCAGAACACCAGGTTGTGGATGAGGAGAGGAATGCGAGACATTTTGAACAAGGGTTAAAATCGTGGTTGTATAATAAGGTATCGGTCTTCCAGATTGATTCCTTTACAACATTGTTGGAGAAGGCAATCATTGCGGAAGGTGGCAGTGAGGCCTTAAGTCTGTATCATAAGGAGAAGAAGAATAAAAATGCTGGTAGTGAGCATCGTGGAGGAAGCAACAACGGAGGGAGTAACTCCGAAAAGAGGTACTGGGAAAACAACAACAATAAAAGCAATAATCAAGGTGGGAATCACCAAGGAAACTTCAAGAAGAGGACTAAAGCTTGCAACAAATGTGGAAGAAGCTGTGACACCCCCAAATCCAGGTACTTCATTCCCACAGGATCTGGTGTTCACTTAATCAAACATTCATATCTAACTACCCAATCACAATAAAACTGGATAAATAAAACCTTTCCCATTAAATGGTTACATAATAAAATCTCCCAGGTTATCTAATCTTTAATTACAATCATTCAAATGCGAAAATTAAATAAACTTCATTAAAACCAAGTCTAAGATCATCATAATAAAAATCTAACATCTCAATCAAAGTAAATTACAAGTCTTAATCACTTGCACATTTTTCCCTTTCCTTTGCTAGACGCGAAGGTTCATCTACCTTCTTCTTCTTTATGTGCAATGAGTTTTAAAATATGCAAGAGTGAGCAAAACAATTGCTTATCGGATACAATATGAAATCAACAGAGTATAGTAATAATAATCGCAAATAATAGGCTCATCAACAATGAATAGTACTCTATCATCTATAATCGTAAATGAAATCCAAAATGTGGAATAAATATAAATCGAGGGTCATAAGACCATGAACTATGTCCACAGATTGCGAGCAATCTTTCAACTCTAACTTTTAATAAATATAAGACTATAAGGACCTGCTTTCAGTACTTAGGGGATCAGCCCTTCCTACCATGTATTGTGCACAAACATTTAACGCTACGTGTAAGTTAATCCCTAATCATAACATTAGGGTTGTTCATCTCAGTATTTAGAGTACAAGTCCGTACCAAAGGAAGTTTGGTTTGGATAAGCTTTCAGGGTAATTTGGATTTCAACGAACATCAACTAAGGATTAGTTGAATGAAACCAAGAACATTTCACTATAGAATAATCATGATTGAATCAATCATAGTAAACTAAAGTCATGCTTTAGGAATAATCTAAGAGCATACAATTTGAATAACTATAACACCTTGCTTGAACAATACTAAGCCAAGGATAATTAGAATTGAATAGTAAGCATGCATAACAAGTTGATCGATAAAAATGTTTAACATTAGAATATATAAATTTTTGCATGCTAAACAACAAGTTAAATACAAGAATAACTTGCTCAAGAATAACTTACATCAATATATCATAATCGAATTGAAAACAGTAATTTAATTAACAAGATAATAGATTAGGAGACTTGCTCAAAGAAAATTTAAGCGCTTTCACAATTATAAAAGTAGAGTTAGAGAACTTGCCTTGCTCGTAGGCTAAACCAAATCAATACGAATCACAATATCCTATAAACATATGTCATCATGACATAATTAGTCATTACCATCTTACAAACATAACTACGTACGTTCATCATTTAAAATTTGATTTTGAATCACATAATCGAGTTATAACACAAGTTATTCCTTAATAACATAATTATTCATAGTATAGAAATACCAAAATCAACATTTTACAGTCCTACTATCATCACATAACTTTTCTTAAAATTTCATTTACAAAAAGTACATTGTCAGACCATTCTGCTAACTCACGCTGCGGCGCCACAATTTACACTGTGGGTCGCACTGCGACGTGAGCATGGCGCTACGGCGCCACAAAGGTACTACAAGTCCGCGCCACACCGTCGAATTGCAGACCTCGGCAGACACCACAGAAAAAGCCAATTTTGGCCTACAAGCTCGTTTCTAACAGACTAATTAGCACATAAATCATATAGAGACTTCATGTAAACATATTTCAAAAACTCTAAACATGATTCTACCCATACAACAACATAAAATTAACACACCCAAATTCACTATTTTTGGCTAAAACTCATTTTTTTATATTTCAATGAAAATCAACACTATAACATTTGGTTTTCAACCAAAACCACTAATTCAAAGTGTCTTTATCATTGATTATACATACTCTAACAAATTAAACGATCAATTTATCAACTAAACCACTAATTCACCCTCAATTTCTACTTTAAGCTAAACAATAAATTTTTATAAAAACTCTCTGTAAAAACATTTTCTTCACAAACATATACATAACAACAATTCTTTGATTATAACCCATGAAAATAGTTTTAACATCACTATTATGACATATAAAGCCACATAACAACAAAAATTCATGCTTACACAAAGATTCTACAGAGAATTTGGAAAGATAAAACTAAACTTTTAAGAACTAAAAGGAATAGGAGAATACCTTGATAGAAGATGATATGGCTAATCTTTTCTACTCTCAAGCCTCCTTCTCCAATCTCTAGCCTTCTTTTCTCTCTCTTCTTCTTTTCTTCTTCTTCTTCTCGAAGTTTTCTTTCTTCTCTCTAAACTCTCTCCTCTAACATACGCCTTAACCAAATAACGATATAGATATTATATATATTAATTATATAATATAATTATAAACATAACTGATATCAGTTATGTTAATTTTAAAATTAAAAGCCATAAGGCTTGTTTGGTTAACCACTAACAAAATAACCCATTAATCCTAACACCTTGTTTGGTAAAACTCAAATAAATTAAAGACTTAATAGGCCTTAGGCCTTGTTTGACAAAACTGAATTAAAACTCCTTTAAGTTATTTTAGTAACTCCTTTATAACAAGGTTATTTGTCACACATTAATTTAATTAAATTAATCATAATAACAATTTATTAAATCACTTCATCACATAAATCAATTCCACAAAATTATAATTTTCTATATAATTATAACTTTATTTAATTCAACTAACACATCTTTTTAGTTACAAATTCAAATAAAAGAATAATAATTCAATTAATCAAAACTCTCTAACTTAATAATCAAATTAATTAGAATATAATAATTAATTTCCTTAATTATTTATTTAACAAACAATTAACCAAATCGAATCAAATTTAAACAATTACAAATTCAACCATAAACACATCCATTAAATATTTAAATAATTCAATAAATATTTAATAAAAAACAATTAAATTTCGGAATGTTACGTGAAGCCATGGGGAGAATCTTTGGAAGAGGAAAAAACACTTGCTATAATTATGCCAAGAGGGCACATATCGCCAATTGCGTTCGAAGCCAAAGAAGATCGAGGATGTTTTGCTTGTGGATCAACACAAAGACCAGATAAAGGAATGCCCAAAGAAAGGAAACGGTGGAGCTGGCGGAAGCCAAGGAGGAGGAAGTAAGTTGATGATTGGTGGACCTGCGTAACCCAACCGATCGACCGCTCGAACCTTTAACATGACCGTCCAAGACGTCATAGCTGCAAAGGACGTGGTGTCAGGTATAATCCCAATCTATAATATAAATGTTTATGTATTATTTGATTCGGGTGCCACCTGTTCGTTCGTATCTGAAGAATTTGCTATTAAACGTAGTATACCCCAAGAACGATTAGAAGATCCTTTGAACATAGAAGTTGCGAATAAGGAAATAATCCATGTAGAATACGTCTATCGAAATTGTCACGCAAACATTAGAGAACATGAACTGAGCGTAGACTTGATTCCTATTATACTAGGAGAATTTGACGTAATACTGGGGATGGATTGGTTATATGACCATGCAGTAGTAATTGGTTGTCAGAACAAATGTGTGAACCTTCAGACTCCGAGTAAGTCTAAGGTAGTGTTTTATGGTAGCTCATCGCTTAAGCAATCATGTTGCGTTACGATGATGCAGGCCAAGAAATTGTTAAAGAAAAGATGTGTAGGTTATTTAGCTTACGTTGTGGATACTCAGAAAAAGGGAGTAGAGATTAAGGATATACCCGTAGTGAGTGAATTTCAGGATGTGTTTCCGGACAATCTTCCTGGCCTTCCACCAGACAGAGAAATCGAATTCGTGATAGGTTTAGCACCGGGAACGACACCGATTTTGAAAGCTCCATATCGGATGGCGCCAGTAGAAATGAAGGAATTGATGATACAACTTCAAGAGTTATTGGATAAAGGTTACATTCGATCGAGTGTGTCTCCTTGGGGAGCACCAGTGTTATTCGTGAAGAAAAAGAACGGACCGATGAGGCTCTGTATCGATTATCGAGAATTGAACAGAGTAACGATCACAACCGATATCCGCTACCGAAGATTGACGACTTATTCGATCAATTAAAGGGAGCGAAGTGTTTCTCAAAGATCGACCTGCGGACGGGATATCATCAACTAAAAGTACGAGATGAGGACATACTGAAGACTGCGTTTAGACCCCGTTATGAACATTACGAGTTTTTGGTAATGTCATTCAGTTTAACTAATTCTCCAGCAACATTCATGGACTTGATGAATCGAGTTTTCAAGCCATATTTGGATAAATTCGTAGTAGTTTTCATCGACGATATTTTAATATACTCGAAGACGGAGGAGGAACACACCGAACATCTGAAGATTGTTTTGGAGGCACTACGAAAGGAGAAGATGTATGCGAAGTTTTCTAAGTGCGAATTTTGAATGAAGAAGGTTCAATTCTTAGGCCACGTGGTGGATGAGAATGGAATCTCAGTAGACCCCGAAAAGGTCAAAGCGGTAAGTAATTGGGAACAACCAAGAACTCCGACGGAGGTGAGAAGTTTCTTAGGGTTAGCTGGGTACTATCGAAGATTCATCAAAGATTTTTCTAATATAGCAACCCCGTTGACTAATTTGACAAGGAAGGCGGTGAAATTTTTATGGACCGAGAAATGCAAAGAGAGTTTTCAAGGGTTAAAGAAGAGATTGAGCGAGGCCCCTGTATTATCATTACCAGATGATATAGGAGGATTTGTGGTGTACAGTGATGCGTCACATAGAGGACTTGGTTGTGTGCTTATGCAACACGGCAAGGTCATTGCGTATGCATCATGAAAATTAAAGGATTACGAAAAATGATACCCTACTCATGACCTAGAGTTAGCGGCTGTAGTTTTTGCGTTAAAGATATGGAGACACTATTTGTATGGAGAGAAATGTGAGATATACAAGGATCACAAAAGACCGAAATACATCTTCACACAGAAGGAGTTGAATATGCGTCAGAGGAGGTGGTTAGAGTTAATCAAAGATTATGACTATGAAATTCTTTATCACCCGGGGAAGGCAAACGTAGTTGTCGACGCTTTGAGCATGAAAGGAAGGGAGAAATTATTTCGAGTGACAACTCAGGAGGAGTTAATAAGAGATATGGAGAAATTGGAATAGAAGTGAGGGGACCCGAGAGGTCTGCAGAAAAGTTATTTGTAATAGAAGCTTGTCCGACATTGTTGGATAGAGTAAAGGAAGCCCAGGAGAAAGATGGAGAGTGTGAGAAAATCAGAAGAAGGATCATGGAAAAAGAGGAAGAAAAATTTTGAGTAGATAAAGATGGTATCTTAAGATTCGAAGGGAGAGTATGGGTACCGGCAGTGGCTGAGATAAGAGAGGAGATTTTGCACGAGGCGCATAATACGACATATTCCATTCATCCGGGAGGCACAAAGATGTACCAGGACTTGAAGCATCATTTTTGGTGGCCAAATCTGAAACTTGAAATTGCGGAGTACGTTAGTAGATGTCTTACGTGTCAACGTGTAAAAGCAGAGCATCAGCGACCGAGTGGTTTATTACAACCGTTGGAAATACTAGAGTGGAAATGGGAGCATATTACGATGGATTTCATGGTAGGATTTCCAGTCATATAGAAAGGTTTGGATGCTATTTGGGTTATCGTAGACCGACTTACGAAGACCGCACATTTTCTACCTATCAAGATCCGCTATAGTTTAAATCAATTAGCGAGTCTGTATGTAAAGGAAATTGTTTCATGACATGGAGTGCCGGTGTCGATTGTTTCTGACCGAGACCCGCGTTTCACGTCAAAATTCTAGAAAAGCTTGCAAGAGAGGATGGGAACACAGTTGAGATTAAGTACTGCTTATCATCCTCAAACAAACGGATAAAGTGAGCGAACAATACAAACGCTAGACGACATACTTAGGACTTACGTGATGGACTTCAAGGGAAATTGGGACGACCACCTACCCTTAGTCGAATTTGCGTATAATAATAGTTACAATGCGAGTATCGGCATGCCACCGTATGAAGCTATTTACGGAAGGAAGTGCAGAATGCCGTTATGTTGGGACGAAGTTGGAGAACGATGAATACTCAAACCAGAGTTAGTACAACAAACCGCAGACGTGGTAAAAGTGATAAGGACTAGACTTGTAATAGCTCAAGATCGCCAGAGGAACTACGCAGACTTGCATTGGCAGGACCGAGATTTTGAAGTCTACAGTTTTGTATTCTTAAAGGTATCTCCGTGGAAAGGAAAAATCTATTTCGACAAGAAAGGAAAACTGAGTCCAAGATTCATAGGACCATTCGAGATACTAAAGCGAGTGGGCGAAGTAGCGTACAAAGTTGCATTACCACCTGAGTTAGAGAACATCCATAAGGTGTTTCACATATCTGTGTTATGTCCGTACAAGTCCGACTACAAACACGTGATTTCTTACGAACCCATTCAAGTGGAGAAAAACTTAGCGTACGAAGAAATTCCTGTCCAAATTCTAGATAGGAAAGAGCAAACCTTGAGAAATAAATTTATTTCTTCTGTAAAAGTACTTAGGCGTAACCACGATGTCGAGGAGGCAACGTGGGAGTTAGAAGATAGAATGATGAGGGGTTATCCCCATCTGTTTGTCTAACCTTGTAGCAATTCCGGAAAAATTTTTATAAGGGGGGGAGGATGTAATACCTAAGAATTTCGGCATATTATTAAATAAATATATTAATGAAAATGAGTATTTATTTGACTATGAACAATATCGTGTTGTGAAATGAGATAACTTGATTATATTAAATAATTAAATAGTTTAGAATACGTGGAGTTTGTGGTAAACTCGTTGAAAGCCTTATGTGGCATGGTGAATGGAAATACAAATAGTAATGATAAGCAACGCAGAAATTATGTGTTGAGCAATTAAGTAATATTAATTGTTAAGGGTTGTTGTAGTATATTTATGGATTTTTAATTGATATTAATAAGGTCAGTTAATATGTGATTATTAGTTTTTATTTAATTGATAATGGTTGTGGTGGAATATTTATTTCTTGGCAATTATTAATAATAGGTGATTATTATATAGATATGTAACGATAATGGAAAACCCATAAATGGTTGGATTAATTAATATTAGTGTTAATTAATTATGGAAGAGCATGGTTATTTATTTAACATAATTAAGTGAGTTATTAATATAATAATATTATATTGATAGTTATGTGCATAGGAGCAATAATACAACTATACTATATGGTGTATTATGGCATTTATGTGACTACATATTAAGTTGTATGAAACCATATTGTAAGAAGCAAGGTAATTAAACATATTGAAACTATATGGTATAAATATATCATGAAATGTGTATGTAATAATATGAATGTGAGTAGACATTTAAAATATGGTGATATGAGTGGTAGAAATAATTATGGAACTACCCGGACAATAATATCTGACTGCATTATTTTATTGCGTATATTTAATGTACATGGACTATATGATGTGAGTGTATAATTTATCCCTAAAAAAATCCTAATATGGTAACAATTGTACATTAAGATTTCATTGTGGGAATTAAATAGACCAAACCAAGCCTAGATAACAAGATTGTTGAGTTCTTCATTTTGTCCCAAAATGAGTGGCACAAGTACATGAACAGTAGCTGAGATTGAAAACACGTGTTCTCCACAAGGCTAAATCCTAGATGATCATTGCTAGCTATGTAGTTGGTATAGAGTTGTTAAACCACCCTTGAGCAACCATTGTTTCATTGCATTACACCATGAGTTAAAGTTTTGTGTAACACCAATGCCCAGTCCAAAACTCTTCTATAAATAGCAGTCATGTTGATCAATTGGTGTTGCTTGAAATTATCTGAGAATTGTCAAGTGTGAGGATGAGAGATTACAAGCATTCTTAGAGCTTAGGAGTTCAATTGGAGCAAGTTTCATTCATATTGCAGAGGTATAATACCATTCTATACTTGCCATTTTCAGTTTCTAGAAACAGAGTTCTTGAACTCTTAAAATTTAAATTCTTAATTTCATGAAAATGGATGTGAATGAGGTTGGGTATAGGTTATATGGATGTTATATGATCATATAAGCATGTTGCAATTGATATATGAGTGTTTAGGAATAAATTCGTGTGTAATTTTTGAGTTTGGGCTAGCTTTCATGCAAAGGCAGATTGCTTTTTCTTACTGAACTAGGCACGAGACAATTGCGCCACATTTATATTATTAAAAGAATGCAAATTGCCTTGATTCTTTGAGTTCGCTTTTTAGTTTTCATTTTGCAACCGATATAGTACTATGACTTATAATAGCATGTAAGCATGTATAATGTGTATGTGCATGTATATTATGCGAAGTGGAACATGTTTTAATAGGTTTGCATGATTAACGAATGTATATGGTTTACATGGAGATTTGGACTATGTTTTGAAAATAAACAATGTTAAAGATCATGTTCTAAAAATTGTTAACTTAGTAATCTATACATGAATGATTTTGCACATAGATGAGCATGTTGTAGTGTACATAGTCCTTTGGGCATGATCAAACTTGTTAAGCCTTATGTTAGAAATATTTTCAATAAGAAGCTTAGCCTAGTGAGCTAACATGCATGATTTCTACGTGGTTTATATTATGACTTTGAAAGCATGTTAGTGTGACTTAGACATGCATGAATAAACCTTTAGCTTATGTTTATGTGATTAACATTAACAAAGAAACATGAACAAGTTGGAATTACTAGTAAGTTTAGAATATGAATAGTGTCATAATATCTTGAAGACTAGAATCTGACATTCGTGATCATATTTAATGACTCTCTTAGACTCACTCATGTAGCATAAACATATATGTACCATGCTTGTGTAGCACATTTCAAGAAAAGCATGAACAAAGCCTATTTTTCAACTAAAACGGTTTTAGTTTCACGTATGTGTTATGAATACACACAAGCATGCCTAATATGGTTTTTATAACTATCTTGTATGTTTAGAAAACAAGCATGCTAGACTTTGTGGTTTCATGACCTTGAATGACTTTAAATTATTGAAATGATCAAACTTAGAACCATGTTATGCAAGAAGGTACCTAGATTGATCTAAGAAGCATGTGAAAACCTTTAACATGACAAAATATGATTGTGTGTTCAAGCCAAACAGAGATCACAAGGCAAAGAAATTGGTTTTCATTTGGTTAGGGATTTAAGCAATTGCAATACTTGCCTTAGTCTTAAACCATGGCATGAATCAAGGGCGCATGATCGAATCCAGATAGTGAGTTCTGATCTTTTGGGCAGTAACTTACATGATGCCTATGATGCTAAATGTGATCTAAAACCTACTGATGTACATATATATGTGTGATGCTTAGTTGATAAGTTGGTGTTGCATTGAATTGGAAAGTCCATGAGTAGAGGAGGTCCTAACCTTGAGCATTCTTGATTTGTTTATAAAGTAACTATGTTATTTGATTTTCATGGTGACTTATAAACGGATTTTGTGTTATAAGTACATCAGGTATAAAATGAAGTATGTGAAGAGTATATAACTAAGTTAGGTGTTTAAGTATGCATTTAAACTTACATATCAAACATGAGCACATTTAACTAATGAATATCTTATATACATATTGTTAGGATTTGAAAGAGTATTGTTAAGCGATATTTTGGAAAAATGCACTTGAGGCAAGTATCCGAACCCTACTATTATTGTTGTTCAATATCATTGCATTATTTGTCAAATACCGTAAGCTTATCCCTTTTGAATACAAGTTAGATTACTTTCTCGTTCAAATGAGCTAGTATGTTAAACCCTTGTGAAAGCTATTATTCATGTTGAAATTGGTATTGTGTTTGAATATTGTGAAAGGTTTGATGCCATTTGATTCAGCTAGACTATATGCATGTTTATAAAAACTATCCAAACAAATTGATTGGTGCAGAAATCTTGAAAACTGAGTTGGACAACCCTTTTAGTAAGGGGAGTGTTTGTTGTTGGAAACCCCAACACATGAATAAATATTATTGTGGTGTTATGCATAACGTAAAGTATTGTAGACTGAGCATCTGTAGTACTTGATATTTTTGGGTTATCAGATTAATATTGGTAACTCTAGTGGAAGTTCAATAGTCCTTAGTGACTGCTCAGTATAAATTGCTTATCCAGTTGGATACATTGTTAGTCGTTGAATTCATAGATATCTGTTGATTTATATTGAATTGTCATATCCCTTATTCATGATGTTATTCTGACACTTTGAATTATCCTAGAAATAACCCTTCGATATTTCAAACCTTGTGATATTATATCCTACACCCTTGTTGTATATTACTTGTTGGGCAATTTGTGCTCATCCTTTCTTATTTAAAACTTTTCAGTTACGGAGGAACAGGGCGGTGTCTCTGGAACAGACAAGGGCTAGGGCAAGGCTACCGACTAGCTTGCCCTTTTTATGTTTAAAGCTATTATGTTATGCTAAGACTATTTGTGGACTATGTTTAAACTTAAGTAGGATTATGTAATAGGTCTTTATTCGATATTATTATGTAATCTATTAAGTACTGTAGGTTATTAGACTTGGAGAAATAATTATAATAAATCATTGTATATTATTCTAAAGTAGATTTTTCGTTGTGTATGCGTTATTTTAGTTATTATGGTTTTACCACGAGAACATGATGAACCAAATTCGAGTGACCAATTAGAGGTCCAAATTTAGGGGCGTCATAAGCACACCAGATAGAATTTGAAGCTTGAAGACCATAGGTATGGTCCCCTCTTCCGGACTTCGTACAACCTCTAATCCCATGTCATTGCATAACTCTCGACAAAAGCAGTCCGAAGAAGGTCTTGTACACCCCGTTCGGATGCTCGGATTAAAGTTCTGCAAGTTCGAGCGGACATCACAATGCATGTACTTTGAGATGGCGGGCAGCCGCGGGTACACCTGTGGCACCCCCCTCTATAAATAGAGGGCTTGGGGTGGCCATATTCAAGAGAAAAAATGCGAGAAAGCCCTGTTCAATTTGCTCTGTACACACCCCATATTCAGTGCTTTCTCATTTTAAACACATGTTAGCTCACATATAGCTATATTTTACCAGCGAGAGCTGAGTGTTTATCCATGTAGAGTAATAGAAGCCTGCCTTGGCAGCCCACCGTAAGCCTTCTCACACTCTATAAAGCCTTTCTCTTCATCTTTGTACACACTATTCTTCAAATTGAGAGTCGTGTTGTGTGTGTATGCCCGGACTTCGGTCCGTGGTTTTCATTTCTGTATGTATATATATACTTATATATGTATATATTTATATATGGACTAACATTATCGAGTTATGCCTCGATTGAGCTTAGACTTATGTCTGAAGCGTTTACTTGCTTATATATATATATATATATATATATATATATATATATAAACTGTTGTCAGACTCTGTCTAATGAGCTTGAATTTTACATCTGGAGCGTTTATTGCTTATATATATATACATTTCTGTCAGGCCTAGAGTTTACTTCGAGGCCTTTTACTGCTTTATTTACATTTAGTCCCGTGTGGAGTTTACTTCATGGCGGTTGATCGTATTTACTGCTTTCTTTACATTTAGTCCCGCCTGGAGTTTACTTCGTGACGGTTGATCATCTTTTACTGCTTTATTTACTTTTTTGATCCCCCGTGGAGGTGCTTCGTGGTGGTTGATCATGTCTGTATATATATATATTTACAGCTTTTATATATATAACTTCTTATTGCTTTTCATATAAACTGCGGCATCATGTGAGCCTAGGAATCATGCAATCACAGATTCAGTCTACTAAATCTTGATTCGGTTCCTGTGATGGACGTTTTTTAGCTGTAAGCAGCTTGTACATTATTTACAGTGTTTGAATTTCCTTAGATGGCTATCATGCCCATGAGGAGTTCGGCACTGCTGTATTTTATTTTCTCGAAGATGCCTCACACCTCGAAAATAAAAGCAAACAAACCGAACATTTAATAATAAAATGGAAGTATGAAAATGTCTCAATTACTATTGAGCACAGAGTTTGAAAAGCCTCTTTTACAAAACTTCATTGCTATATCCTATTTAAAACTCAATTTTTCTACAAATTCAAACCCTTTGTATATAGGTGCGAACGAGGCCTCACACTACTTCCAAATAAATTACACATTGATCCACACACACACACACATTCATATAATAGTTTCTTGAAAAGTGGTGGTCACCGTGGCAACACGGATGTCGGGGGGTGCCTAACACCTTCCCTCCGCATAATCAAGCCCCCGAACCCAAATGAATCTCAGTTTCATAGACCCGTTTAGCAGTGTTACATTACTGGGTCAATGTGCAAACCTTTTCTCGGTTGCGTTGGTGCAACCAGTTAAAAACACCAACTGGTGACTCTTACAGTCAAATCGTCGACATTACACATGTCAGACCTTTTTCACTTGTTTTTTTCAAACAAATCTCACCTAACATGAGAACACTAAAGAACAAGTAACGAAAAGGGACAAAAAAAATCCCAACGTCGTTAGGTGGCGACACTGCTGGGGACTCCAGTAAGAGGGCTTAAGCCGCTACTACAAGCTTTTCAAAACTGTTATATGCTTATGTGTGAATGTTTTATTTACATTTATGATGAATGTGTATGAATGCATTTTACTTAATGCACTGCAATATATCTATCTATAATATTAGTGCTTCGCACATGTCATCATTTTCATAAACGGTGAGACACGTATGCGAATGTATGTTATGTGGTTCCTCCATCAGGAGGCTATCCTGTCGGTGTTTGATTATTGGACTCGTAGGTAGACTAATTCCAACAAGGCTCAGGAAAGGCAACACTCAGATTCTCTCCAGTAGATTGCGATGATCTGGGGACCTTCATGCCAAAAAGTCACGAGAGTAAACCTAAGATAGGTCAACCTCTGATAAACCAAACGCGGAGGAAAGTCTCTTCATGCTTTCCATTTTTTCAATTACTTGTAAAAACATTTATTTGTAATTTTATTCCATGTTCGTCTTTATGTAATGGAAAATATGAAGAATATTTGTGCATACATGACATGTTATCAAATAACGCCCGTTTTTGCAGGATGATATTCCTAGAATGGACACATTATGATAGCATTTACATTTTTCCTAAGACTAAACTACATAAGTCTTTTATAGGGAAACAATTGGGCCTGCTACCCACTCAAAATCCAAAAAGGCCACGAGCCTACAGCCAATCATGTCTTCTTTTGACTAGTCTAATCATGTTCTCGAGAAGAGTTTGACGGATTAAGTAAACAAATTACAGATTTGGCTGTCTTGCTTAAGGAATTACATCAGTCTACTGAAGGTTCAAAGATTCCTACACATACAGAATCCTCTACACAAGGAGGGACACAAGGTTTGGATAAAACAAATCCAGAACCTCAGTTGGATACGACCAACAAAGACCCTGAAAACATCCATCTCAAAAGAGATATATACACCGATGATATCAGGAAAAAGGTCCTTCAAATGGAGGAAACTATCCATGCTCTCAAAGGGATTGGAACACATGGAAGTGTTTCATATGCTGACCTTTGCATATTCCCTGGTGTTCATTATCTAAAGAAATTTAAAACCCCTGACTTTGAAAAGTATGATGGATTAGGGGATCCTTACACACATTTGAAGGTGTTCATTGGAGAACTTAGATCTTATGCAAAAAACGAGAAACTCAGAATGTTGTTGTTCCAAAAGAGTCTGACTGGAGAATCCCATTCATGGTATACCAGATTAGAAAACTCAAAGATCCATACCTGGGAAGAGCTAGCTCACGCCTTCCTCGCTCAATACAATTTTCAATCTCAGATGGCTCCTAACCGGTACCAGAATACCAAGGTCAAGAAACAGTCTAATGAGTCTTTCACAGAGTATGCTCAAAAGTGGAGGCACCTTGCTGCTCAAGTTATTGCTTCCATGACAGAATCAGAAATGGTCATGACTTTCATAGACATACAGGAAGCTCCTTTATATGAGAGAGTCTTAGCTGGTATTGGCAAACCATTTTTTGAAATGATCAAACACGGAGAGATGGTTGAGATGGGATTGAAGTCCGGTAAGATTCAAGACATAGCCGCTCTTAAAGCAGTTGCTGAGCACATCCAGTCCGGATCTTATGGAAACAACCCCCAAAGGGTCTATAAAAAGAAAGAGGATGATGTTTCCTTGATATTACAAGGTCAAAAAGGCAGTCAGAACATGCCTATATAGAGGAGAAATTACTCCCCTTTCCAAGCACAATCTTCAAACCCTCCATTGCCTAAAGGTGGAGATGCAAAGTGTCCTCGAACGTTCACACCCTTAGGGGATTCGCTCGAGAATATTCTTGCTCTTTTGACCACTCAGAAGAAAATCACACATCTTCTTCCACCAGCCAACCATAATGGGAGGGGTTATAATGCTACTCGGAAGTGTGCTTATCATGCCAAAGCACCTGGACATGATACTCAAGATTATTGGGCTTTGAAACATAAAATCTAAGATTTAATAGACAACGGTGAGATCGTGGTTACCAAACCAGATCAACCTCATGTGCAAGACAACCCTATTCCTCAACACAAGGAAGAAGAGGTCAACATGATTAGTTAGAGCGCTGCACAGAGTTCCAATTTTAATGGTGAACCCAGATCATCAAAGACGATGTTGACAGATGGGACTACGCAAAGTTCTAATTTGCTATGAAACGCAAGATGAAAGCTCTTTGTAAGAAAATTGAACAATTGGCAGAACTGGTGACTCATCAGCATCAAGTCACACGCCAGTTAGTTATCCAGGAGCATGCCTATCTCCTTCCTTTTGTTATGAATGCTCCACCATCACCTTCAGAAAGTGAAGCTATGGAGGATAAGGTTGTAAAGAGAGCAAATGATAAAGTCTGTCGGGATTTTGCCAATCAAAGGGAATTTACATACCTGGGCCAACCTATGGAGGAGATATTTCAGATGCTAATCAACGAAGGAAGAATTACCTCCCTTCTACATCCAATCAATCCCCATTCAAGACGGTTTAACTCTGATGGAGTTTTTCAATATCATTCACATTCTCGCGGTAACATCACAGAAGAATGATGGTCACTCCGCCACCTTATTCAGAATTTAATTGATAGCGGTGTCCTGCAACTGGCAGACAATGACACTGTGCTACTCGAGAGTGGGAATACCTGTCCTACCAAATGGAAGGGATTAATAGCAGTTATATCCACTGAAGCTGATGATACTGTCAAACCATTTCCCATACAAACAATTAAACTCAAAGGAGCTGACAATCCTTTGAAAGTGGCTGCACCAGAGAAAATTTCTTTACCCTTCAGACCATAGTATCCTTTTGTCATCTTACACAAAGTCCCATGGAATTATGGAGAAGCTGAAGGATCCACGTCTCATATTACTAGTATAGTGTCAAAGGAAAATCCATTGTATCTTCCTCAGTGGGTTATGAAGCCCACCTTCAAAACAAAGGGGAAGATTCCCATGGAGAAAAATTGAGAAATTCCTCCGCACAATGGGCTATAATGAAGCCAAGGTGGTTTTAATCTTAAGAGAAGCTCCACATTAGATATCAATATTGGACTTAGTTTTCTCTTTCGAATATCATAGGAAGATCTTTTTGAAGGTTTTGGAAGAAGCCTACTTGCCAAAATTAGTGGATGTGGATAAATTTCAACATCTGGTTGATCACATTTTTAACAACAATGTGATATCCTTCACTTATGACGACATACCCGAAGGGACCGGTCATTGCAAGCCATTACACATTGTAGTTTTGTCCTCCGGGTATATGTTAGCTGGAGTTTTGATAGATGGAGGTTCGTCTCTGAATATCTGTCCTTATGCCACCTTGGTAAAGATGAACATCAATCTCAAATGGATCCAAAGTAGCCATACGGTTATCAAAGCTTTTGATGGATCCCGACGAAATTTTGTCAGAGAAATTGATCTGCCAATTGAGTTTGGTCCAAACACATTTAATGTATCCTTCCATGTCCTCAAGATAGATTTAGGATACAACCTGCTATTAGGGAGACCATGGATCCACATGACTGGAACCGTTCCTTCTACACTACATCAAAAACTCAAATACATTGTCAACAATAGCCTAGTCACTGTCAACGCTGAGTCGGAATGTCCTGAACAAGGAGATCTATCTATCATTAGCTTCAATTTAGAAGTTGAACCGGCCAGTTTTCATACTTTGGAAGTGAATAATATGCAATACCATCTTATTGGAAAGCCATTTCCCATACCCAAGATTTCTGCCGAGGTTATGTCGGCCACTCAAGAAATGATGTCATTGGATCATCAGCCTAAACAAAGGCTTGGTAAAGATAAGTAGGGTATTAAGCACCCAATTCAAGTGTCCAGTCAAACTGGGACATCCGGACTAGGCTATTCTGCCAGTTCCAGTCATAGGAATCCTCATAAGCACAAGAAGATTCCTTAAGCTTCCGCCACACGGCGATTTTCTCTATTTGCACCTCATGAGCTGATACAGTCTCCGGTAAAAGTGCCAGCCCATGTTATGGCAATGCTGTTTCCCAAACCAGTACCATTCAAAGAAAAAGAGGTCCTAATTCCTTATCCCGAAGTGGAAGAAAGGGAGCAGAAACGTAAACATGATATCACCTTTATGATGTCAGACATACGTATCATTGTCCATAATGAACATACAAATAGATACACCCAAGCGATGATTGCCCAGATGTTATGGTCATCATTCAGGAAAAGGAGGACAATGACAGCCCCTCCGTCACTGCAGTCCATCAGAACTTTACCCTCGACAATTGGAGCAACACTCCATGCATTAGTCGACGAGAGTAAAATGAGCAGAAATCCCTCTGTCCTATAGATAACTTTAATTACTTAGTTTTCTATACAGTATTAACAATTATTTTATCAGTACATGCTCACACTTTTGTATGATTAAACAGTTTCATATATTAAGTGAAAGCATATTTTGTTTCAGGACTCTGAATTTAGATGTGCATGTACTTGCTGATGAGGTGCCTTTTCTCCATAAGGATTGTAACATTGATGAAAAGTTAGACTCAGACTTGATGGAAATCCAAGAGGACATTGAGATACCTCAGGAGATTAAGGAATGGGTCGCAGACAAACCTAAACCCAACCTTGATCAAACCACTTCTTTCAATCTTTGAACCTTAGAAAGCCCTAAGCTAATCCAGATTCGTTCAGACCTCACCCCAAACCAACAAAATTACATGGTTGCACTATTAAACCAATTCCAGAATGTGTTTGTATGGTCTCACGAAGACATGGTGGGTTTGTCCACTGATATTGTCCTTCATCGCCTTCCCATTAAGGAGGGATTTAAGCCAGTCAGGTAGAAGCTCAGGCGATTGAAACTTGAGTGGAGTTTAAAAGTAAAAGAAGAAATTATGAAACAATTTCAAGTTGGCATTATCATGGTGTCTACATATCCGGAGTGGATATCCAACATTGTTCCCGTGCCTAAACCAGGAGGAAAGGTGTGAGTTTGCGTGGATTACCAGGATCTGAACAAAGAATGCATTAAAGAAAGCTTTCCTATGCCCTTTATTCACATTCTTATTGATAATACTGCTCAATACGGCATGTATTCCTTTGCTGATTGCTTTGTGGGGTACCATCAGATTATGGTCGCTGAGGAAGACCATGAGAAAACTACTTTCATCACGCCTTGGGGAATATTCTGTTACAGACGGTTGTCATTCGGCCTCATCAATGTCGGGCAATGTACCAGCGAGCTATAAAGGCTGTCTTCCACGATTTAATGCACAAAGAGATAGAGATCTATGTGGATGACATCATTGTCAAGTCCCGAATGGAAGAAGACCACTTAGACCATCTCAAAAAACTCTTCAACAGGTTGTGTAAGTACAACTTGAAGTTGAATCCAACCAAGTGCGCCTTTGACGTTAAATCAGGTAGGTTTCTAGGTTTCTTAGTTAGCCACAAAGGTATTAAGCTGGAACCCACCAAAATCCAGGCCATCAAGGAAATGCCCATTCCTCAGACAGAGAAGGAAATACAGGGATTTTTGCAAAGAATTGTGACGGTCCCATATCTACGTCCCTTCAAACCTTGAATTCGGTCCGCCACGATACTACTATCGTCAAACTATTTATATCATTTATTCATAACTTAATGAATATCACTTTACTTATTACAATTTAAAATATAAATCCTTTCCATTTCCAGGATCTATGTATAATGGCCCCAAACTATTATTAGTTTCAAATATTAGTCATTTACCATTCCTGTTTTACATCACATTCGATGTTATAAAAATATGCGGAATAATTTAAACTTTTTCAATCTCCTTGAAAATAAATCTTTTATTGATATCTTAACTGGAATCAATTACATATCCTTGAATCAAATTATGTTATGATTCCCTCTATTCAAATTATTGTATAAATATTTACATCTCAATTTGAATTTCTCTATGTATCACATAATAAAACTTTGCAATGCAACATGTATTACACCTTGTAATCTACTATCTTGTACGACTCCTATAACTTAAACATGTTTCAAGAGTATATGTTTAAACACATAAACCAATCTCCTTCAATTTTTATTGAACTCTATCAATCAAGTAGCACATAATCTTTACCGTAAATCCTTAACCTACAAAAGTGGTTATTTGCATGGGTGAGCTCGACAGCCCAACAATTCTAAAAGTTTTCATGCAGCATATAGCATATAATTGCATATTCAGTTCATGCATTCATAATCGATTAATATTTACTACGCATGTTACTTCTCACATAACAGGCATAGATGTATATATCACAAGCATATCATCAAAGATCAAATTTCACATTTCATACATATCTTATATGCATTTCATATATATACATCAACATTCACATGGCATAATATAGCTCAACTAACAGTTATCGAATTCATATAACAAATAGGAACTAAAAGACTTGCCTGATTCATAGTTTATCAACTATGACTTAACTGCTTAAAGCTTATCTGCACTTCGTGTATTCCTACAAAGTTATATAATCATGGATTCATATCCATTAGTCATACATTCATATAGTCTTAATGTAATAATAATGTTTCATTATTCTTTAACTAGGTTCGTAAAACCTACACTTCACTTTCTCATCATACGCTTAGAATAGATAGGTAAGTATAGTATACCTTAGCTACACATGTTCAATATCAACATTCCTAAATCTAATTAACACGTGACTCGCTATGTGTTTGTTACACATTTCAAACTCATAGATGAATATTTCATATAGTTCTTGCATTTTGCAAACTTTAATAACTTTTAACAATTTGGGTTTTCTATAACCATTACATGCTTTTAGGTCCAAAACATCATTCATGTCAAGTACTATAGCTGAGAATAGTACTATAAGTAAGTTGCCAAAATCAGAAAGCAAATAAAATGTTCGTAACAAATCGCTCTGCTAGTCATAGTATTGCCATTGAGGTTAAGCTTGGGATGGCGCATTGCTACGTCTCCCGCCGCACTAAAGTTGAGCTTTTATCTTTTGGGTTTCTGTCCAAACTTTAACACACATATATACTTATACTTAACATGCATACACGCTAGAGGTCTTTACATACTTGTATGACTACTTCAAGTTCAATCTTATATGTTAGGGACTTTAGTTTAGGATTTTCACGAATCAAAACCAAATAGGGTTATGTAATCACTAGGTGTACTAATTAGCCTTATGTTCTCATAAGGAGGTCACATAATCTGTACTACACATGCTCATACATATTCACACCTTTTACTCATAACTATCATCGTTTAACACTTTAAAACATGCTTTAACCTCATGCTTGGTTTACTTCCATTATGTTTAATATATAACATGTTTAGAGACATAATGAAACATATCATGGCATCTCAAGCCTTTAAAATCTAAATACTCATATTTAATGCAACTTAAGTTTAAAAACATGCTCGAGGTTGCCTTTGAAATCATTTTAGCATAAAAGATGCAATATAGCATATATAAATCATATCTAGGGATATTATAGACATAACATGTCATATTAATCCTTTAAAATCTAGATATCCATGTGATGTAACTAGATTTTGAAAATATGTTCAGGTTTACTTTTGGAAACCACTTTAAACTTGAACAATGCCATTTAACACATACGAGACAACTTTAATACTCTATTCATATGTAGTCAAGTCATGTTAACATGCTCGCAAGGTCAGAGTTTAATTCATGTAGTAGTCATGAATGTTAGTTCACTATACTAAGCTTTTTCTTAAAAAACTTCTCTAACACAAAGCCTAATAAGGTGGTCATGAACAAAGGAACTATGAATCACATGTCATGCTCATTTATGTGTGAAATCTGTTATGTGTGTATACTACTAAGCTCAAAATCTGCAGAACATGAACTTTAACAAAGTTTATTTCCAAAACTTAAAATGCCAAAATTCCATTTACTATATGATATTGTTAATCATGTATGCTCATCCAATCGCGCTCACATTAGGTTATTATCCTTATATATACATGTTACACATTCTTGCATGTTGGCTTAAGCCATAATAACTAAGCATATTTAGTAGATTTTTAAAATGTAAAGCTCAATGAACTAAGAAGAGGTTTACAGAACAATTCAATACCTCATGTTAATCAAAGCAATTGTTACTGCACTGGTTCGAGCCAAGAACAGTAAACTTCAATAACAGTTTATCCCAAACACAGAAATTACTCACGAAATTGATTCTAAACATGCCTATTATAGTTTAAACATATTTATATGGTCATATAACAACTATATAACCCATACCCAACCTCATTACCATCTAATTCCATGAATTCAAGAATTTGAATCTCAATACTCATGAACTCTGTTTCTGCAAATTCCAGAATTCAAAACATATATTCCTCAATCTAGCATGCTTAGACCAACCATATAGGTTTCATAACATACATACCAACTCGTACAACATCATGACAGCAATTCAAAAACCAATTATCAAGACTCTAGTAGAATTTCCATAATTTGTAAACTTTGAAATTAGGTTTATAAAACAAGAGTTTACCTTCTAAGGAGCTTAGTTTCCTCAATTTCTATCTTCTTCAAATGCTAAACTCACTTTAAACAACTAGTAACTCATACTCAAATTCTTGGGTTTTACAGACAATTCTTAACAACGTGATTCCAATAACATAGCTGCCATTTTATAGAGGAATGATGGACTGGGCATTGACTTTTCAATAAAGTTGGATTCATTGTGTATTGAAAAGAAACATTGGTTAATTAGGAGTTGGCCAACCACTCAATTTCTAGCCATCATCACTACACAATTTTAGCCTTTTTGGTTTACTGAGTTCCACGAAATATAGAGCTAGCCCACTGTTCATTTACTAGAAGGGACACTCATTTTGGGACATAGTTCTAAACCTCAACATTTGGTTATCTAAGGTTTGGTTTGGTTCTTTTAATCCCTATAATGTAATATTAAGGTACAATTGCTACCATATTAGGAATTTAAAGATAAGTTTTATACTCACATCATATAAGCCATATACATTAACTACACGCGATCAAATATCACAATTAGGCATTAATGTCCGGGTAATCTTACAATTATCTCTACTACTCATATAACCACATTATAACCTTATTTAATATTAATATTTATTTAAACATTTAATTCCTTCCTCAGTTTCTAGAATACCCAGATATTTAATCATTTATGTATTAAAATCACCTATGTGTTTATTGTACCACTTGACACCTTATATCATTAGTCCCAATTACATGTCATACTCTATGTATTCTTAGGCCACAGGTATTATATACTACTACTCACATTATTTTTCATATCACACATTATAATACTATTAATATTTTAATTGGGCTACCAATTATTCACTTGGGTACTTTTAACCTATTATCACATTTGAATATCACAATGATTAATTAATATTAGTCATCTATTATCTTTCTCATTAATTCTCTTTTAATAATTCCAATCAAACCTTCGGTCCGGTTTAACTTTAATACCCAGGCCACACAAGGCTCATTATTTTTATAATAAAATATTAGGGGTTTAGGCCACGTTTGGCTTTTCCCCAATTCCACTGTATTTTTAATATTCATTTAATATAAAACTTAAGTGGTACACCTTACCTTAATGCTAAATCATTTAGCTTACCTTACACTTGTAATATGTATAACCTTTACACTTAAAATAATTAATATCTACTTTATTAATTATTTAAATTATACACTATGCATACACTATACGTAAAATTATTCAGTTATCCTAAGACAATTTCTTCCACCTCTAACCAATAATTATTTATAACCAATATACTTATTATCATGCTATCACTCGCAATAATAATAATTCAATATACCATCAAATAATTACTAGATACTAGTATATTGTCCATAACAATAATTAATATTATAAGACAATATATCTCATACCTCATCAATACAATTTTCGATTATATTCATAATCAATTTTTTTATTATTACATTATTGTCATACAAGGATTATAATATTCCATAATATCTCTTGGTTAACCATATTTATTCTGGGCTAATTATTTAAATCTTTATTCAAGTCATGTTTTGATAACTAAGTTTCTTCATGAACACTAAGTCACCATTCATGACCTTATAAGAGTTATTAGTATACATGGCTTTGAAAATCACATTTCATAAACTGACTCAGAGTTTTCTACAGACCGGCGCAGCTGCGCTGGTCACAGGCTTGGAAAAGGCACAGCTGTGCCATACCAAAATCAGAGGTAGTCAAGTTCTGCCCTAGCATAAATGAAACCTACGCTTCTAAATACTTTACACATCCTTCTTAAGCATTAGCTCGTCTAACATCAATCCTCTCTTTGATTACACCTCATCGGTTACTATTTTCCTTAGACATTTAAGAATCACACTTCAAGCTTTAAAACTCTATCTCACGTATTAGTTTAATCAACTATATATCTCATTTATGGTTTCATACCACCAATAACACAACACTCGAATATATAACACATGCATACATTACTTTAATCCTCACTTCTCGTCGTGTATCAATTTACTTAATAATTCTCTAACCACTTTAAAGGTATATTGATTTTCTTCTCTTGTCAACAACGTACATATATGCAAGTCAAAACCTAGCACACCTTGAGTCTTTAATAGTATTCAATATATTACACTGAGTGGTTTCCCACAAACAACGAACAAATTAGTTTTCGTCTCGTCTACACTATTTTCACAGTGAGTTAGATCAGTTACCAATTCGTATATACCTCCGCTCTTTGAAGGAATCGTATAGCCCAGCTCTTATATGTCAATCACTAAAGAGTAAGATTGCACTACCTTAGACTTGATATTCACTCATACATATACTCCATAAATTGGTGATTATCAAAGATATTTTAATGTCACCAACTTACTATAATAAAATAATTCTATAAATTATTTAATGTCGATAGATAAATCTTATCCATCTTCATATAAATTCATCTCTACAATTTCTAACAAATATATAATAATGATATATATATTTATTAAACACAAGCACACTTATTACATAGCGTATATTACCCTATGTAACACCATACCACATACCTCGCAACACACTATATATTTTTATTTGAACCCTTCACATGCATTAAGAATTTTATCTTCTAAATTCTTATTTTAATATTTTTTGAAAATTTGGGTTCTTACATCCTCTCCCCCTTATAAGGATTTCGTCCTCGGAATCACCGAAACCTCCTCTACTCGGTGCTATTTTGAATATTACATATTCTTTTTCATAATTTTATCCATTCTCTTTTTGGAAGTTTTATTATAACTTACTCACTTGCATTCTACCACATTTTCCTTTCTAAGGAACATTCTACTCACCACATTCATCACACAAAAGAATAAGAGTCTTCCACGATTTTTCAATAATCGGGAAGTAGTATGAATAACTCAGATTCTAATTTATGATGAGGGGTCACACTAGACCATGAACCAGTGCTTCATTACAATCCTTCGCACTACAAACCAGAGTGTTTATCAATCACAAGGACTGAAAACACCCTCCACACGTATGCTAGGTGGCCAACCTATTGCACCACTACATTGGGCCGCAACGTAGTGTTTTGTAACGACTACATACGTTACATTTGGAACCATTGTCCCCAAAAACATGTCCCCTTATAGGGTTGTTCACCTCAGCATTTCAACATCTGAATCCTCACCAGAGCAATCTGGTTCGACATAAATACTTAAGAACACTTGAATTTTGTCAATATTTTTCAACAGTCGTCTAGCCGAATCAAATAACTTAGACTTATCAACATTTCGGACATCATTTGAAATAATTTGGCCAACTTAATTGACATTCTTTATAATTTAAAAGAAAACCAAAAATTCTTTTATGACGTCATGATACCGTACCAGATTAGTAGTACGTTGAGGATTTTGCCATTTTGTGACTTTGTCATATTACATCATACCATAGTGGGCTGACAATCTTTCGATCACAACCAACACTAGGTTCAACTGCATTGATGACTCCATCGTTTACCATTTCTACACGATACCAAATGATGTAAATGGTCAGAAATACATTTTGAAAATTTTCAAATCATTTTGTCTTAGCCGAATTTAAATAATTAGCATAGACATATAGATAACGGTATTATTTTTAAAACATCATTGGTTCAATCACATGACCCAAAGTTTTTCGAGAAAACAGAATTACAAACATTAGCACGAAATTAATAAATTTTGAAAATCTAGTAAAGCTAGAAGATTTAGAAAATTCATGTTTCTCCATCAACTTTACTCCTTGCCTCATTCTATCATTCTCTAACACCATCAATGTTTACTATACCAAAATTTCTAACTTTATAACATATATATACCCAATATAGTTCATCAAACCTACCACACTTTGGAAATTCAGGACTTGCCATAATCATATGAGTTTAAGAAATTACCCTAGTAAGACCACATACGTCCATTCGTTGAGGGTTTCAAAAACATTTCATATAATTATGAGTCAAAAACGTACCACAAGTATGAATTTTAAGAACTCACAACTTAACCTTATCTTCTCTAACTATAACCTATCTATCTGTTATACACGTGAGAAAAGAATCACATTCTCAACAGGTATATAGCAAATAGCGCGACACAAATATTTCAACAATTATCAGTGCCAGAACTAAGTGGTTTTTACACCAAGTACAATTCCCTGCCCATAACAAGGAATCATACAACTCAGCTGCTGACATGGGTCTTCAATTAAAATCCCACCTAACTTTATCTCACACTTTACTTGATATGAATTCTTCGTATCTCATCACATACAACTCCTCATGAGTTCATATCGTACCATTTCATAGTACAATCTATTATAGCATCAAGCTATACACACTTAGTCGTTACGGACTATTTATCACTTCACAGCTCAATTTGATCATGTCGTGATCATCGGTTAACTTAGGGTTCTTTCCTAGTATAAACAAAACTGCACTCGACTTCATTCTCATTTTCTTTGTCATATTTATCTTATGGACATTATCTTAACATTTTTATTACCAGAGTTAGGAAACTCCTGAATTATCATTCTCTTAGATACTTCAAGATTTTTCTCTCTCTTAGGTTATAGCTTAAGGTACACTTACCTAAAGTTTATAACCTACAGCTCTGATTCCAACCTGTGACGCCCCCAAATCCAGGTCCCTTCGAACCTCAAATTCGGTCCGCCACGATACTACTATCGTCAAACTATTTATATCATTTATTTATAACTTAATGAATATCACTTTACTTATTACAATTTAGAATATAAATCCTTTCCATTTCAAGGATCTATGTATAATGACCCCAAACTATTATTAGTTTCAAATATTGGTCATTTACCATTCCTGTTTTACATCACATTCGATGTTATAAATTTGTGGAATAATTTAAACTTTTTCAATCTCCTTTGAAAATAAATTTTTTATTGATATCTTAACTTTAATCAATTATATATCCTTGAATCAAATTATGTTATGATTCCCTATTCGAATTATTGTATAAATATTTACATCTCGATTCGAATTTCTCTATGTATCACATAATTCAACTTTGCAATGCAACATGTATTACACCTTATAATCTACTATCTTGTACGACTCCTATAACCTAAACATGGTTCAAGAGTATATGTTTAAACACATAAACCAATCTCCTTCAATTTCTATTGAACTCTATCAATTAAGTAGCACGTAATCTTTACCGTGAATCCTTAACCTGCAAAAGTGGCTATTTGCAGGGGTGAGCTCGACAGCCTAGCAATTCTAACAGTTTTCATGCAGCACATAGCATATAATATCATATTCAGTTCATGCATTCATAATCGATTAATATTTACTACGCATGTTACTTCTCAAATAACAGGCATAGAGGTATATATCACAAGCATATAATGAAAGATCAACTTTCAAATTTCATACATATCTCATATGCATTTCATATATATACATCAACATTCTCATTGCATAATATAGCTCAACTAACAGTTATCGAATTCATATAACAAATAAGAACTGAAAGACTTGCCTGATTCGTAGTTTATCAACTATGACTTAACTGCTTAAAGCTTATCTGAACTTCGTGTATTCCTACACAGTTATATAATCATGGATTCATATCCATTAGTCATACATTCATACAGTTTTAATGTAATAATAATGTTACATTATTCTTTAACTAGGTTCGTAAAACCTACACTTCACTTTCTCATCATACACTTAGAATAACTAGGTATGTAGAGTATACCTTAGCTACACATGTTCAATATCAACATTCCTAAATTTATTACACACATGACTCGCTATGTGTTCGTTACACATTTCAAACTCATAGATAAATGTTTCATATAGTTCTTGCATTTTGCAAACTTTAACAATTTCGGTTTTATATAACCATTGCATGCTCGTAGGCCTAAAACATCATTCATGTCAAGTACTATAGCTTAGAATAGTACTATAAGTAAGTTGCCAAAATCAGAAAGTAAATAAAATGTATGCATTAAATCGCCTCAGCAGTCATAACAAGGCTTAAGGTTAGGCTTGGGATCTGGCATTGCTACTGCCCCCCGCTGCACTAAAGTTGAGCTTTTATCTTTTGGGTTTCTGTCCAAACTTTAACACACATATACACTTATACATAACATGCATACATGCTAGAGGTCTTTACATACTTGTATGACCACTTCAAGTTTAATCTTATATGTTAGGGACTTTAGTTTAGGATTTTCATGAATCAAAACGAAATAGGGTTATGTAATCACTAGGTGTACTAATTAGCCTTATGTTCTCATAAGGAGGTCACATAATCTGTACTACACATGCTCATACATATTCACACCTTTTACTCATAGCTATCATCGTTTAACACTTTAAAACATGTTTTAACCTCATGCTTGGTTTACTTCCATTATGTTTAATATATAACATGTTTAGAGACATAATGAAACATATCATGGCATCTCAAGCCTTTAAAATCTAAATACTCATATTTAATGCAACTTAAGTTCGAAAACATGCTCGAGGTTGCCTTTGAAATCATTTTAGCATAAATGATGCAATATAGCACATATAAATCATATCTAGGGATATTATAGACATAACATTTCATATTAATCCTTTAGAATATAGATATCCATGTGATGTAACTAGATTTTGAAAATATGTTCAAGTTTTCTTTTGGAAACCACTTTAAACTTGAACAATGCCATTTAACACATACAAGACAACTTTAAGGCTCTATTCTTATGTAATCAAGTCATGTTAACATGCTCGCAAGGTCAGAGTTTAAATCATGTAGTAGTCATGCATGTTAGTTCACTATGCTAAGCTTTTTCTTGAAAAACTTCTCTAACACAAAGCCTAATAAGGTGGTCATGAACAAAGGAACTATGAATCACATGTCATGCTCGTTTATGTGTGAAATCAGTTATGTGTGTATACTACTAAGCTCAAAATCTGCAGAACATGAACTTTAACAAAGTTTATTTCCAAAACTTAAAATCCCAAAATTCCATTTACTATATGCTTTCATTAATCATGTATGATCATCCAATCACCCTCACATTAGGTTATTATACTTATATATACATGTTACACATGCTTGCATGTTGGCTTAAGCCATAATAACTGTAACAATTCAGAATTTCAAGTTGTAATTTTAAATATTTATTGAATTATATAAATATTTATTTGAGGTGTTTATTGATGAAATAAATATTTTATTGATGGGATAATTATTAGTAAATATTTATGAATTAATAAAATTCTAAATTTATGTGATTATAATTGAGAGAGTTGTAATATAACATGAGATGTTATATTGTTGTGTGGATTTAATAATTTAAATGGTATGTTAAATTATTAGATAAAATTATAATGAAATTATAATTTTGTGATATTTGTTCAAATGGAAAATTTATTTAAAATATAGTATGTAATTAATCTATCTCGATTAATGTTGGATATAGAAATCCAAATAAATAAGATGTAATTATAAATTATAAACTAAATTATTTATTAAAATAATTAAAGTAGTTTTAAATTGATTTAATCCAAACAAGGCTTAAATATATTAAGTCTTTAATATTTAAAGGGTTTTGCCAAACAAAGCCTTATGGCATTTGGATTATTAATTTTTGGATTTTGATTTAAATAATATAAATAAAATAAATTAAAATAATAAATATAATGTATTTATAATATATACGTTTATTTTGTAACTGTCATTATATTTAGTATACGTATTAAGGTATCAGTTTTTCTTTTACGCATTTGTCTATATTGGCTAAACTGAGAGTTCAGAGAATTTGATAGAGCTTAACAAAGAGAATTGAGAAATGAGCTTGAGAGAATTTGAGGGAGATTGGTCTGTAATTAGCAAAGATTGCATTAGCATATTGAAGGTATGTTCATAATCTTAGTATTGCATATGCATATATGTTATGATATGTTTTACGTCATGTATGTTCTATCCTCTGTGAATTCAAATTCTCTTAAATTATTGTAGAAAAATGAGTTGTTACAATTGCATGTGTTTATGATGTCTAGAGTTTGTGTTTAAACAAGGAAATTGCATGTTAATTTCGGATAACAGTAGAAAAATAATGACAGTGTATGTTGTATGAATATTTTCTTATGTGGCTTATGAAAGTATCAATTTTGATGGTTAATTCGTATGCTAAACTTCAAATTGAAGCTTGTGTATGCTAGTTCATTAAGAAACGAAGATTACGTAATTTGAACGAAGCAATTTGGACAAGAATTGTGTTTACAATGTTGATTTTTGTAAGAGATATCAAAAAAATGGAGTTTTATATGAAAATATGGAATTTGAGGAAATTAAACTAGTATAATTGTTGTTAAATTGTTCTATGTTGAGGAATATGTTGGCAAATATGTTTATGATGGTTTTGTATCAATTGTTTGTGTTAATATTACTTTCTAATGGGTGAAATTCGTGTTTGTTGGGCTAAAGTCTGCCATCGCTCATAGTCGTCTTCGCTCTTCTCTGCATGCACCAACACAGATGTGTTACAGTTAAGAGGCTAAAAATTACAAGATGCAATGCCATAAGAATTTGCGCCATAACCTGGTTTGGGATAGTGACTTCTGCTATTGTTACAGTTATGGGATAGCAACATACCTTGGTCCAATGATGTGTTAGTATGATAAACACGTAACAACAAGATTAAAACAGAGTTGTGTTATGTGGTTAGTAAATTTAATGTTTCAAATGATTAGTAAGTAATGAACGTGGAATATTAGACTTAGTGAGCATGATGAATAGTAAACAGGTGTTGTGAAGGTTAACACTTGAAAATTCTTATATTTGTATAGTAGCATAAGACTTGTGCTAAAATGATAAGTTTAGCTAGAAATGTTCATGTTATGGTATGTTAGCATATCTAATAGGTATTTTGGTTCTAAACCTATGTGTAGGTGAACGTGAGTTTAATATTATAGCTTATGCTCGAGGCAAGTTTTCTAACTCTACATTTACGTTGAGCAAGTTTCTTACTTTAAACTTTCATTGAGCGAACTCTTGTATTCCTAATCATTATTTGAACAAGCTATCTATGACTTTAACTTTATTCGAACATGTGACAACCCAAATTTTTATAAATTATTAAAATAAGAATTTAATAATTAAAATTCTTATTATGAGATGTTTTGAGTTTGAGTATATATATATGCGTGCTATATATGTTGAAATATATGATCTGGTGTGAAGACAAATATATTCATATATTGGGAAACTGAGGTTTAATAGTTAAATTAACAATTGAAGGAATTAAATGAATTTAGTAATTAATTTTAAATATTTATTGAATTAAATAAATATTTTAAATTTATTTATTTATTGAGATAAATAAATGGTTGATAAAATTGTGGTGAATTAATTTAATAACTAAATTGATTAATGTAAATTAAATTGAGTAATGATAATTTTATCTCAAGGATTTAATTAAGGAAATAATTAAATTAAATAAATTGTTTAATTTATTTGGAAATATATAAATTAAATAAAGTGATGTTTCTAATTTATTAATTAAATTAGATATATAATTATTTATTAATTATAAGTATAATGATAATAAGATTATTATTATTATTATTATAAGTTATTTAAATTAACTAAACTAAAGTTATTTAAATTAACTAAAGTGTGACAAGTGGAAACTATATAATATAATATTATTAAAATAATCTAGTTTGGAGAATAAAGTGGTAGCCAAACAAGGCCTTGTGGCCTTTGGTTTATTTAACTGATGCCTTTTGTTTTTTTTTAACTGAAAGAGAGCGTGCGAGGATGGCCATATCAGTTTTATTTTCTACGCGTCTAATTTTTTTAAGGCTAAGTTCAGAGAGGGTTTGGTGAGAAGAAGGATACACAGAGAGTTTGGAGAGAGAGCATGAGAGGAAACATGGTGATTTGGATTCTCTGTGATTGTCAAGGAGATGAATTCTAAATCTAGTCATCATCTCTTGCTAGCAAACAATCAAAGGAATAAGGTATAACCCTAATGTTAACTTTATTTTTGGAATTTCCATTGATAATTATGTTGGATTGATATATATACATGTATGAAGGGTTTATACTCTGTTAATCATCACATGTGATTGTTGTTTGAGTATCAAATTCATAAAATTTGGGTTTGTAGGGAGAAAAGTTAATAACAATGTATGTTTATGAAAATGGCCTAAGAAAGTACAAATTTGTATGTCTAATATGTGTTATAATCTATAAATTGGTATTGGATTATGTTAGTATGTGAAGAAACAAAAACAACGTAGTTTAAATCGTGTTAATTGGTTAAGAAACGAAGCCAAGGCGATCGAATTCGCTAAATGTGTTTAAAACATGAAAATATAGCACGAACATTGAATTGGAATCCTTAAATTGATTTGTAAAAAGTTTTTGAAATGTTAAAATTATTCTGTAGATGAGTAGTTTAGTGTTTCACGAGTTCATAGAATCAAAAACTAACTAATTCCGACTTAAAACGAAGAAGTTATGAAGGTTTGAAGTAAAAACATTACAAAATCTGTAATCTGGGCGTAGCCATGGGTGGTCATGCAGCATCAGATAACTGACGACGAGCAATTGGACGCCGCCAAGTTGCTCAAGCACGCGGTATTTGTGTGAAGAGGGCAGTGCGCACGCCTATGTGTTGAATGTGACTGCTTTGACCTATTTTGGTAAAATAGTCATAACGTTTTCATACAAACTCCGGTTGAGGTGATTCAAGATGATCCGGAACGAGGACGAATAGACCTACAACCTTTGTTCTTTAAGTGTTTTAATTTGAGGTCATTAGGAAGGGTCAAAATGGTCATTTGTAGGACTGTTGTGTTTTCGGGGACAATCGAAAGGCGTCGGGCATGCATGTATGCAAGTGTAGTGCTCTTGACGATAAAAGATGTTGTTCTAAGTTATAAAAAATGAATATTATGAATTATAATGATGCTTAACATTAAAAAATGATATATTAGATAAGTTGTATACACATACTAAGCACACACAAGAGAGCCAAATTGGGCGTGTGATGAATAAACGTCGAAACGCCGTGATAAGTTATAATGAACATAAAAAGTTTTTTATGTCTAATGAAATGAATATTATAAGATATGAAATGGGTTTAATATAAAACTAGTAATGATTCCTAGCAAGACTTAAACACTTGAATGAACTTCGAATATGAAATATAGTGAGATATAAGTCAAAAGTTAACACAATCAAATTGAACATTGTGTATTTATGATAGGAAGGGTTATGAGACGTAAATTAAAGTTTACATTACAACTACTATGCATTGCTATGTGACTAATAATTAATGTGAATGATTATATAATTGTGTAGGGCACGTGAAGTGCAGATATCTGTAAGCTGTTAAACTGTTATTGGTAAACAACGATCAAGGCAAGTCTTTAAATTCGTATTTGCTATGTGAATTTGATTGTTTTAAATCTTTATTGCAAAGAGCATGATGTGTTATATATATGTTGAATGTATAAAATGTTAAAGTCAACTTATGACTACGTTGATTGAGTAAAGCATGTTGATTGAGTAAGGAAGTTATATGAACTGTAGCATGTATGTTATGTTAGTCCAATGTTTATGAGATATATGTTGAGCATGCTATTATGTGTTACGTGATGCATGAAAATTGTTAGATTTTGTTGGGCTGTCAAGCTCAACCTTGTAAATAACCATTTTTGCAGGTTAAGGATTGAAGGTAACACTATGTGCTACTTGAATGACGTGGATCGAAAATAATACACGAAGATTAATATTTTAGCTAAAGTTGTTATTTCCTTATATCATGATGAAGATTCATGAGATGTATTAAACATTTTATGATGTATAGTTTTATGTTGAGTTGTAAAGTTAAAGTTAGAGTTATCTGATATGTAAAGATTATCAAATTGAAATGTAAACATTTATATAATAGCAGTGATAAAGTGAATCATAAAAATAAGATTGATTCAAAGTCATGTAGATGATAAAGGTTTTGATTCAGGGAATTAAAGTAAGAAGACATAAAAGTTTAAATTATTCTGCATTTTATAAAGTTTAACATCGAATAATGATGTAAAATCAGAAGGTAGATGTGTTATTAACGACCAAAGTTGGGAATTAAATTGTATGAATTTTGGGGTCGTTAAAGAACATGTTTTGAATTCCAATATTTATTGATGTATTCTAACTTTTTTATTGTTAGACAAATTTCTTTATTGTCCTTCATGTACTATGAATGCAATTTTCTTGAATTCTAATTTCTAATGTTGAATTATCTTAGTTCATTTACTTGACACAAGCTATTCTCATAATGAGCAAGCTTTATTTTTAGCTTGCTATTACTTAATGTATATTCAATAATTCATAGTCCTAGCTTAATATTATTCAAGCAAGTTTTATTGTCATTCAATACTTATGCTTTGTAGTTGTTTCTAAGCATGAGTTCAAGATATAGTTAGTTCGCTTACACATATTCATTGCTCCATATTATGTTATTATTGACCAACTGTTGTGTTATCAAACACTATTGATTCAACTAGTCCTCTAGTTGATGATCGGTAAACTTCAAATTACCTTTGAAAGCTTATCCAAACCAAACTTTCTTTGGTGCGAACTTGTACTCTAAATACTGAGATGAACAACCCTATTATTAGGGGATAATTTACGCTTAGCCTTGAAATATTTGTGCACAATACATTGTACGAAGGGCTGATCCCCCTAAGTACGATGAGTCCTTATAGTCTTATGACTGTTAAAGTTGGAGTTGAAAGTTTACTCACAACTGTGGACATAGTTCGTGGTCTTATTACCCTCATATATATATTCCATATTTTGATTCCAGTCTTTGGTTATCATTGATAGAGTACCATTCAGCTTTAATGAACTTATTCATTGGCAGTTATTATTATCTTGTTGATTCATTGCTATATCTAGTGAGCAATTGTTTTGCTCACTCTTGCATAAATATTATTATTGCAGCTAAAGTTGAGAAGGTAGATGAGTCTTCAACTAGCAAAGGAAAGGGAAAAATGTACAAGTGATGAAGACTTGTAATTTTCATTTATTGTTATGATGATAGACTTTTATTTAATGATGTAATGTAATAATTTTATTTCCGCACTTATATGATGTTAAGGTTAGACAACCTGAGATATTTTTTGGATTTATTGATGTAACCCTATTTAAAGGGAGGATTTATGGTTTAACTTTTATTATATTTGGGTAGATAATATGAATGAATGGATCGTGAACACCAAGTCTTATGGGAGTGAACTACCTAGATTTGGGGGTGTAACAATAACTAATCATACTTAGCAGATTTTTAAAATAGAAAGCTCAACTAAACTCAGAGGGCAGGCGGTAGCAATGTCACGTTGCCTCAAAGTGTTAATCCACAGAAGTCGCACTGCACTGGTTCTAGCCAGAATAGTAAACTTTAAGAATCTGCTTAGCCCAAACACAGAAATTACTCATGAAATTTATTCTAAACATGCCTAATTTAGTTAAAACATATTTATATGGTCATATTAAAACTATATAACCCATACCCAACTTCATTACCATCTAATTCCATGAATTCAAGAATTTGAATCTCAATACTCACGAACTCTGTTTTTGCAAATTCCAGAAATCAAAACATATATTCTTCAATCTAGCATGCTTAGACCAACCATATAGGTTCCATAACATACATACCAACTCGTACAACATCATGACAATAATTCACAAACCAATTATCAAGACTATAGTAGAATTTTCATAATTTGTAAACTTTGAAATTAAGTTTCTAAAATAAGAGTTTACCTTCTAAGGAGCTTAGTTTCCTCAATTTCTATCTTCTGCAAATGCTAAACCTCACTTTAAACAACTAGTAACTCAGACTCAAATTCATGGGTTTTACAGACAATTCTTAACAACGTGATTCCAATAACATAGCTGCCATTTTATAGAGGAATGATGGATTGGGCATTAGCTTTTCACTGAAGTTGGATTCATTGTGTATTGAAAAGAAACATTGGTTAATTAAGAGTTGGCCAACCACTCAATTTCTAGCCGTCATCACTACACAATTTTAGCCTTTTTGGTTTACTGAGTTTCACGCAATATAGAGCTAGCCCACTGTTCATGTACTAGAAGGGTCACTCATTTTCGAACATAGTTCTAAACCTCAGCATTTGGTTATCTAAGGTTTGGTTTGGTTCTTTTAATCCATATAATGTAATATTAAGGTACAATTGCTACCATATTAGGAATTTAAGGATACGTTTTATACTCACATCATATAAGCCATGTACATTAACTACACGCGATAAAATATCGCAGTTAGGCATTAATGTCCGGGTAATCCTATAAATACCTCTACTACTTACATAACCACATTATAACCTTATTTAATATTAATGTTTATTTAAACATTTAATTCCTTCCTCAGTTTCTAGAATACCCAGATATTTAATCATTTATGTAATAAAATCACATATGATTTTATTGTACCCCTTGACACCTTATATCATCAGTCCCAATTACATGTCATATTTCATGTATTCTTAGGACATAGGTATTATATACTACTACTCACACTTTTCCCATATCACACATTATAATACTATTAATATTTTTATTGGGCTACCAATTATTCAGTTGGGTACTTTCAACCTATTATCACATTTGAATATCACAACGATTAATTAATATTAAATATTTATTATCTTTCTCATTAATTCTCTTTTAATAATTCCAGTCAAACCTTCGGTCCAGTTTAACTTTAATACCCAGGCCATGTTTGGCTTTTCCCCAATTCCACTGAATTTTTCATATTCATCTAATATAAAAATTAAGTGGTACACCTTACCTTAATGCTAAATCATTTAGCTTACCTTACACTTGTAATATGTATAACCTTTACACTTAAAATAATTAATATCTACTCTATTAATTATTCAAATTATACACTATGCGTACATTATACGTATAATTATTCAATTGTCCCAAGACAACTTCTTCCACCTCTAACCAATAATTATTTATAACCAATATACTTATTATCATGCTATCACTCGCAATAATAATAATTCAATATACCATCAAATAATTACTAGATACTAGTATATTGTCCATAACAATAATTAATATTATAAGACAATATATCTTATACCTCATCAATATAATTTCCGATTATATTCATAATCAATTTTCTTATTATTACACTATTGTCACACAAGGATTATAATATTCCATAATATCTCTTGATTAACCATATTTATTCCGGGATAATTATTTAAATCTTTATTCAAGTCATGTTTTGATAACTAAGTTTCTTCATGAACACTAAATCACCATTCATGACCTTATACGAATTATTAGTATACATGGCATTGAAAATCACATTTTATAAACCCGACTCGTAGTTTTTCTACAGGCCGGTAGCATTCTGCTACTGGTCATCATAAGCTTGAAATGGCGCAGTGATTGCGCCATTCCAAAAATCGAGGCACCAAGTTTCGCCCTAGTAGAAATGAAACATATGCTTCTAAATACTTTACACATTCTTCTTAAGCGTTAGCTCATCTAACATCAATCCTCTCTTTGATTACACCTCATTGGTTACTCTTTTCCTTAGACATTTAAGAATCACACTTCGAGTTTTAAAACTCTATCTCCCTTATTAGTTTAACCAACTATATATCTCCTTTATGGTTTCATACCACCAATAACACAACACTCGAATATATAACATATACATACATTTCTTTAATCCTCACTTCTCGTCGTGTATCAATTTACTCAATAATTCTCTAACCACTTTAAAGTTATATCGATTCTCTTCTCTCGTCAACAATGTACATATATACAAGTCCAAACCTAGCACACCTCGAGTCTTTAATAGTATTCAATATAGTACACTGAGTGGTTTCCCACAAACAACCAACAAATTAGTTTCCGTCTCGTCTACACTATTTTTCATAGTGAGTTAAATCGGTTACCAATTCGTATATACCTCCACTCTCTGAAGGATTAGTTTAGCCCAGCTCCTATACGTCAATCATTAAAGAGTAAGAATGCACTACCTTAGACTTGATATTCACTCGTACATATACTCAATAAATTGATGATTATCAAAGATATTTTAATGTCACCAACTTACTACAATAAAATGATTCTATAAATTATTTAATGTCGATAGATAAATCTTATCCATCTTCATATAAATTAATCTCTACAATTTCTAACAAATATATAATAACGATATATATATTTATTAAACACAACCACACTTATTACATAGCATATATTACCCTATGTAACACCATACCACATACCTCGCAACACACTATATATTTTTATTTGAACCCTTCAAATGCCTTAAGAATTTTATCTACTAAGTTCTTATTTTAATATTTTTTGAAAATTCAGGTTCTTGCAAGAATCAACTTCATTAGCAGGTTTATTTCCCAACTCACAGCAACCGGTGAGTCCATCTTCAAATTGTTAAAGAAGAACTCCTCCATGAAATGGAATGATGAGTGTTAGCTCATTACCTCCATGCTCAGAGGCTTAATGAGGAGATCCATGGTGGAGTATGTGGCCCACACATGAGAGGACCCCTACTTGTTAAAAAGATCCACAAAACATGGCATTATTGGCTACTTCACCAAATGGGTAGAAGCGGCCTCCTTCCCCAGGGTTACCAAAGAAGTCATCATTGCTTTCATCAGAAACAATATCATCTGTCGATATGGACAACCAGAGGTCATTGTGTCAGACAATGCTAAGAACCTCAATAACAAAATGATGGAGGAGTTATGTAGTAAATTCCACATCAAACACCTTAACTCCGTCATCTACCGTCCAAAGATGAATGGTGTTGTTGAAGCTGCTAATAAAAACATCAAGAAGATCATGTAGAAAATGTCTGCCAATCACAAAGGATGGCCTGACCTCTTGCTTCTGAGTTTATTAGCCATAGAGCTTCAATGCGTACTTCCACTGGGGCAACCCCCTACTCATTAGCCTATGGGATGGAAGCAGTGCTCCCCATAGAGGTGGAAATGGAATCCCTTAGAGTGTTGATGGATGCTCAGTTAGATGAAGACCAATGGGTACAAGACAGGTATCACCAATTGTCTCTAATAGACAAAAGGCGAACCGCGGCTATTTTCCATGGTCAGTTATATCAGCAAAGGATCGCCAGATCCTACAATAGGAAAGTCCGACTACGGCAATTTAAATAACATAAATTGGTTTTAAAGAAGATCATTAACAACCAAGATCAATCCAAGGGAAAATTCGCTCCTAACTGGGAAGGTTCATTTGTTGTCAATGAGGTATTGACAAGAGGCGCTCTCAGACTACAGAAAATGGATGAAGATGAATTTCCACAGCTTATCAACTCAGACACCATGAAATGGTACTATGTCTGAGGTTACCATAAAGCAAACACCTGCAGTTCAAACGGTACTATGTCTGAGCTTATCCGGGTTTTTGATCAAATCACCAGTCATTCCAGCTTTCTAACCCTTTATACATACTCTTCTGCCCCTCAGGGGAACATACACTTCAAACCAGCATCCTGGTTTCACCTCATTTCAAAACGTCCATACAATTTTGGTTATCCTGAAGACGGGATTGAACTTTTCACACCTGCAGTTTATCCTGAAGACGGGATTAAACTTTTCTACGTTTGTAGTTTGTCCTGAAGACAGGATCAAACTTTTTCCACACCTGCAGTTTATCCCAATCATGGGATCAAACTTTCTTCTCCCCGCAGTATAGCATGCACATGGGATTCATACTTCTCTTCGGCTGTAATTCGTCCTGAGGGGCGAACTACGTCGACCCGATCTCCCTGATACATGGAAGTA
Source organism: Panax ginseng (assembly GCA_020205605.1). Classification (NCBI taxonomy): domain Eukaryota; kingdom Viridiplantae; phylum Streptophyta; class Magnoliopsida; order Apiales; family Araliaceae; genus Panax; species Panax ginseng. The sequence goes on along the minus strand of CM035132.1, from coordinate 144,380,417 downwards.
CATGGGCAACCATATTCTATATGGCCCGGTCACAATAAAAAAAACAACAAAAACATTTCTACCCTTTCTCTATAAAAACAAAAACAAAAACACTTCTACACCCTTCTTCATCAATAAAGCTTCTACACCCATCTGCCTTTCACATTCATCGTTGAACCTCTTACACCAGGTTTGAACTATGCAGACCTGATCTCCTCTTCAATAGAGTACGAGGCGTACCATTTATGGTCTTGGTCTAACCCCTACCGTAACAAAAATACTTGTCACACGAAGATCGGGATCAAAATTCAATCCACTACATTTCATCGGCTTCAGACCAAAGGGATGGAATTACCCAACCTCTCCCCACCAATACGAGATTCGGTGACCATCTAAGTTGTGGTTGTGCCTCAAAGAGGAACACCAATCCATAAGAGATGGAATTAACTAGGCTTCTCACAAATAGAAGTACTGACGACCATCTGTAGTGCGGTCAATCTCAAAGAGGAAAAGCCATATTCCTCTCCACATTTCCATACAGAAACCAGTCCCAAGACACCAAAGATGGTGGGGGATACATACATATCAATTATCCGTTCTAAAAGATCATGTGATGTCTTAATGTCCACACATCAAGGATGAGTTCAGAATGCATCAAGATCACAAATCCTGAAGAAACAGGCAAATATCAAGTGCGTATCAAGGCACATCTGAAAGGGAAGTAAATCAAAATATATTTCTCTGCCATATATAATATTGTTTGATATATATAATATGTGCTTTACATGACAAAATGGCTAAGCTAGTCTGTGCAAGAAAATACAAAGCTATCTACGGATCTGTATGTATACAAACTATCAGATCTAACATAGCATCCCTCTCTGAAGAAGGAGGTAACGCTGCAAGCTCCTGCCCAATGGTATCTACACGAGCTAGCAGATCTGAGGCTAACTGCATGGTAGCATGATGCTCATCAATATATGGACTCATATCGGTAAGGATGCCAGTCGTAAGGGATCTCACTGAAGTATTGTCTGTGACGGCCACATCCCGAGCAGATAGGGCAGCATCCCGCTCCATAATCAATGCATCTCTGGCTGATCTAGCCTCGTCTCTCTTTAATAGAGCGGTGTCTCTACCATCAAGAGCTGTCAACATCGAGGCCCTAGCCTGATCTCTCTCATAGGTCATCAGATATAGACTCTGCTCCAGATACTGTGCTGAATGCTGAATGACAGTAGCACTCGTAGTGGGAGAATCCATCACAAATGCTGGCAACGCAACAGTCAAATCCTCATCGATAGGAATATCAACCTCCTCCATAGGCTCATCATCGTCGGAATTAATCCCCTGTACTATGGATACTACCGCAGCCGATGTAGTCCCTATCTCTATCCATGCGGAATACTCTGCAGAACAACCTGGATGGCTGATGGAAAACTCAGCTAACTCTCACTGATCCCATCAGGAATACCTTCTAGATATGTCCTCTATTGATAAATGGCGTGAAGCGAAGCACTGACTCGATGCCCCCTCAAAAGGATGGAAGTCCTGGAACTAGTTAAACTGACACATCACGGTCAGCGGGTGGTAAGTAATCATGCCTCTCAAACCAGCCAGAGGAAGATAATCCATGCCCGGAGCATGAGTAATGAAGCTGTAAGGTGAGCTAAGCCCTGTACACGGCAATTTAACGAACGGATCTCCGATCCCTGCCAGGAAAGCTGACCAAGATGCAACATCCGTACACTCTGCAGGCTGAAAGGAGTATGACATGGCTATATCATGGGTGAAACAATACATATGCCATCTGAAAGTGCCAATCGGTCTCAAGTGTGACATAAGCCACACGTACAGCATGACCGAGCTACCTGTAAACACTCCTACCGGAGAAGTGCAGCAGTATGTAGCTGACCTCAGAGTCTCTGCGATGATCATTAGTAGGATGGTGTGACCCTCCCTGAGAGCTCTCACTGCCATAATGACGTCAATGTCCAACTCATCCATGTATCATGGCATGTACACATACGACGGTACGCACAATAGCAGTACATCCACTCTGGCCAAACGCCAATGATCTTCCGGTGTGGTAAATTCCCCAGAATATCGTGCATAATTATCCTTAGAGCCAAATCTGTCAAACAGAAAACGCTGGGATATAACGTGGCCAGATGTGAGCTCATCGTACACTACTCTACGCCTCAATCCAGTGAGGATCATGAACTGCATACTCATATCTCCAATCATCATATGCACGCAAGGTCTGTCCAGTGGCATTATCGTCAAACATGCATACTCTTCCAGAGTAAGAGTCAACTCCTGGGTCCCAAATCGGAAAACCTGCCTCTCCGATACCCATTGCTTTAGCATACCCTCCACGAATCCTATGGGAACCTGAAACATCAACATGGTCATAGTATGCTACAAACAAATGATCTACAGTCACCCTGTCTGATAGTGACATGTTATCATACCACGATCGCATACCAGATGACACCAAAAATGGTGGGGTATGATCAATACGGCTAACTGTCGGAGAAGACATTTGTACGGGCCGTGTCATAAGACCATCCTAGGGTCAATGCTGAATATCTCTAGACATATATGCATAACATAATAACATGCATAATACTATAGATGGCAATATGATATAGGGAATGGAAAACTGTACATACATTCCTAAGTATATCATCATCTAATACATCTTTGTACAACTAAAATACAGGGAAATGGGGCAAAACTGCCCTACAACTAACAGAGGCCTATCAAAAGATATAGCGAGAATGGGGCGCAGCTACCCAATGTCTAACAGAGACCTATCAAAAGAGATAATGAGAATATACATCAGAAGAAGTCAATGGTGTCAATGTCTGCATGATCAATCTTGTTCACCTTATGTAACTCCTCCTGAGTCACTGGATCTCTATCTACAGGGATGTCAGGCCTATACAAGGGAGGATCTGCACTGATAAAACCATATGGGTCACCTGAGGGGCCAGCGCCAGAGCTGGAAGGATCAAAATTATATGACTCTGAAGGATCTCTACCGAAATGCCAGATAAAGAAATGTGCCTGGTCCAACTGCCAAGTCAAACTGTCAATCTGTGTCAAATGAGTCGGATCTCTGACACATGCTAGCCAATCCATCATCATCACGGATCCTGGAACCATATCCCCCATGAACTGAGTGGCGCGGGTCTAGGCTCCAATAGTACGAGGGAACCACCAATGTTGGAATATCTCCTGAGTGCAGGGACCCTCTAATAGTGTGAAACCGTCAATCCCCAACAATGGGATACAATGATGGGTGACTGCGAAACAGGCCAATAACACCTGGTAGGAGGCAAGATCGGCATGCGAATCTCTCCTGTAGTGCTCCTAATAGCACGCTCTCCTAAGTAGAGCTCCCATCCTCCATGTGTGAAGAGAGGAATCCTACGGGTGGAAATCACATACTCGACACCATTCGGGTACCTATCCTCAAATCCAATGCTCAAATGCTCCCCAGAGTAGGGAACCCACGTGATGACATCCGCTGTCAACAACTCCAGCTATAGGCGGTAATGAGTGAAACCCTTAGCAACAATTACCTCCGCAATTATGGAATGATTCCATCTCTATCCTCGTGGATAGGTGTCTAAACCTAACACGCTCACAGAACGCAAACATGGAAACCTCTCACAGGCCCAAAAATGCTAACACAAAGGCAAACATCTACTGTCAGTCAACGCTCTTAACCTATACATGGGAAAAGACAAGAGAAATATTCACCAGCAGAAATGGGTAGAATCCTACCCAATCCTCGGTCAAGCCCTGCGATCGCATGCGCATTCCCTTGAGGAAGTAGGTGAAGGTGTAGGAACTCCAATCATAATCTCCTATGCGGTCCATGTGTCGAGTGGCGCTAATCAAAGCGAAGGACACCGTAGAAGAGTTATCTTCTATGAAGCAGCCTCTAATGATCATCAGGAATAATCGTCGAAGAATGTGATCCCTGACTCTCACATCATCGGGTATGGGCTCACTCAACTGCCCGCTCATAACATCTACACTCAAAGGACCTGTACAAATAGTCCTACCCTTGAGCGCCTCTGTCGGAACTCCTAACAAGGATCTGACGGCAGTAGGGGTAATATCTGTCGCACAAGGCACTAGATCCCTTCCAAACTCCATACTTGTGATAAACCGCCAATCCATCAGCGTCATCATCACCTCACAGTCCAGCAAATGGAGTGACTGAGTCTGGTGAAACCTGCGCTCAGATAATGCCCTAAGTTAACCTCAGGGACAATGATGGAGAAGAATGGAAAAGAACATCCCGAATCCCCAGCCATGTACAATCGCTCTATTATCATCATAAAAAGCCTAATACATAGAGTGGATGCTAAACCAATTCCCTCGAGGCTGTGTAAAGCCAGGAACCTACATCAAATGCAGATCAACATCAGAACCCTTCACTCCTCATCAATAGGAAATAAGGAAGATTAAGATCTAACTTTATACCTCGTTTGCGTGCAGGTAGACTGAAGGATGTCGACTTAAGTCGCCCAGAAGCTCTGGGTTCACCACGTGAATACCTGGAAAATCCCTACAGGGAACATATGCAGCAGGAGCAGGAACGATCCGCCTCCACTAAACGATGAGGTTGTCCAATAGAACGGAGTCGAGGCACTTTAGAAGCCCTTCTCTGTACACCAGAAGTGGTCCTGCGGGAACTACTCGGCTGATCCGGATCCATAATATCTAGATAACAAGTCTCCAAATCACCTCAGAAAGGGTGTGGTAAATTCTTACCTGGAGTTTTGTTCAAAATGCATTTTTTGATTACATGCATGCATGCATTATTTTAACATACGTCTATAGTAGAGTTAAAAATGCATGAATACTCAATGCCAACATTTTGGAAAAAATTTTACATAGCCCCCTTTGTAAATGGGACTATCCACATGCACATAGGCATGACTAGGTGGCCATTCAGTAGCACACCTACCCACAGTCATATACATCCTACATGCATTAATACATCACAATAAAAAAATCCGTAAGTGTAGTCTAATTACCAGGATTATTTTGCTTTCCAACCTTTACTCATTTGTCCTCAAATAGGATAACAAATGACAGTAAAAGGTGCCAATTTGACTATTTCAAAAGTTAAATTTTTTCACATCATTATGTTCAGCATGGTTTAATACTAACATGTACTATGTTGAATATTTTTTATCAAGTCATATCAGTATGCATATTCACTACTATATGTCTAAATGCATTTCATATGATAAGTCATTTTCCAACGGATAGAAACTGGAAAAGAATACATGCATATGTTACCAAGACAGTGAAGAACTCTTGTATGGTGGAAGAATGTGCAGAAAGTCGCCCGAACTCAGCAGATCTGAAGAAGAGCTCTCAGATTTCCTTCGCGGCGTAGTTTGAAAGTGATTTATGAAAGCAACTCGCATGCCTTTCATACCCACGGTTAGCCACAGGTCCACCTGTGGCTACCACGGGTGTACCTGTGACACCCATACATGGGTTCGACACCTCCGGCTCAGTCTAGTTCGAGTTGGAAAGGAGGTCTCACAAGCTGAAAAGGCCAAATTAGGAATAAAAATGCTACTCGATTGAGCGGAATAGCCTAAAATCCTGGTTTTCACGGGCCAAACTCTGGCTTCGCATATCACTCATTGGTATTCACCTGAATACAAGGTACACTATACTGATGAGCTCAGCATTTGCAAATCATGCTCAGCAATACCTCACACAGGTCCGATGTTGCCAAACACAAGGATGTAACCCTAAAAAAAGTATCCCCGACGGGGGTTACAATGCCGAAGTCAAACATTGATAAAGTATCCCCGGTGGGGGTTACAACGCCGAATTCAAACATTGATAAATTATCCCCGGCGGGGGTTACAACGCCGAAGTCAGACATTGATAAAGTATCCCTGGCGGGGGTCACAACGCAAACTTTCAATCATCCACGTATCCCCAGCGGGGGTTACAACGTAATTCAACCATTGATATATGTATCAGTGAAGGTCAAGCAGCCTTGATGTCATTTCAACCGATGACAAGTAAACCCATCGAAGCATCGAAGGCCATTCGATGATCTCATCCATTAGTGCACTTATCCATAACCTTCCCCGGCGGGGGTCACAACGCGATTCAACCATTGATATACGCGTTAATGAAGGTCAAGTAGCCTTGACATACTCCCCAGCAAGGGTCATAATATAATGCAATCATTGATATACACATCAATGAACATCAAGAAGCCTTGACAGTTTGCCCAACAGGGACCTATCCGGTGATAAACACATCAGCGATGGTCAGCAAATTTCGACAATAATACCTTCGTTGGCGAGAACTCTAACAAGATCATGGTATATACTGGTGACACAAACCAGAGAAGACCATCCTCATCTGAGAGGACGGATGGTGGAATATGTTATACACATCCTCAAACAGATAAAGTTTTATCCCTAAAGATCTCTTGTACACGAGAGGCACATCTTTGCAGTAAAGTCTGTATCAAGGATCCAAGACTTTGGTGATAACCCCAATGTCAACATCCTGGAAGACTTGGATCGCATGTCTAAGACATCACTGATTGTCATCCCTGGCAGGATTAACACAGAACTGGAAATCATTCATTCATGCATCATGCATTTACATCATGTTGCTGCATTTAGCATCATGTTTATCTTGTTGCACTTTAAGTGTATAGGATTCTTTATCATATCCATGCCTTACATTGCATGAATATGATAAAGAGGGGCATCTGTAGACACTCGAAATTGTATGTACACCTGTTACTAACATTGTAGGAGGGCATATTCGTCTTTCAGAGATAACCCTGGAAGACAGCTCACATCCATTCCGGATACTACTAGAAGTTCAGTCTCAACCCCGAAACACACCCCAGGAGTATCAATTCCAACCTCGAAGATAACCCCGAGTTTCTCCCTTGGAGATAACCCCAAGGAATGTTGTTGCAGTTCCGGCGATAACTCCAGAAATGCTTGTTTCAAATGCATGCTATCAGCTTCAATCTAAGACCTCCCGTTGAGGCACTCATTCTAAAGACCCGGAGATAACACCGAGAAGACCGGCACACTTACAGATGACCTTGCAGAATTCAAACACTTGCAGCAATCTAATCTCAGATATAACCCTGAGCAACGTCTGCTATCAGCCCAAATCGGAGATAACCCCGGTGAGGAGTCATATCTTCATCTTTCCAACTCAACCCCAACACGCCATCTCAACATTTCATACATACATTTCTACACAACAATGTCCCACAAGAGCCAATGAGTTCCAATCCTGAGTGACTATTACGCTTGGCAGCACACCGGATAGAATTTGAAGCTTGAAGACCATGGGCATGGTCCCCTCTTCCTGACTTCGTACAACTTCTAATCCCATGTCATTGCGTTACTCTCGACAAAAGCAGTCCGAAGAAGGTCTTGTACACCTCGTTTAGATGCTCGGATTGAAGTTCTGCAAGTTCGAGCGGACATTACAAAGTGCACAAGTGCACGTACTTCGAGACGGCAGACTGCAGAAAGCACGGGCACCTGGGGCGCCCAGCAGTACACCTGTGGCTCCCCCCTCTATAAATAAAGGGCTTGGGGTGGCCATATTCAAGAGAAAAAAGGCGAGGAAGCCCTGTCCAATTTTCTCTGTAGACACCCCATATTGAGTGATTTCTAATTTTAAACACATGTTAGCTCACATATAGCTATATTTTATCGGGGAAAGCTGAGTGTTTATCTATCTAGAGTCATAGAAGCCTGCTTTGGTAGCCCAATGTAAGCCTTCTCACACTCTATAAAGCCCTTCTCTTCATATTTGCACACACTATTCTTCACATTGAGAGTCGTGTTGTGTGTGTATGCTCGGACTTCGATTCGTGGTTTTCATTTTTGTCTGTATATATATACTTATATATGTATATATTTATATATGGAATAACATTATCGAGTTATGCCTCGATTGATCCTAGACTTATATCTCGTAGCATTTACTTGCTTATATATATATATATATATATATATATATATATATATATATATATATATATATAAATTGTTGTCAAACTCGTTTGATGAGCCCGGACTTTACATCCTGAAGCGTTTATTGCTTTATATATATATATATATATATATATATATATATATATATATATATATATATATATGTCAGCCCGGAGTTTACTTTGAGGCCTTTTACTACTTTTTATTTACATTTAGTCCTCTTGGAGTTTACTTCGTGGCGATTGATCGATATTCGCTTTTTTACATTTAGTCCCTACTTTGTAGTTTACTTTGTGGCGGTTGATCATCTTTTAATGCTTTTTATATATATATATATATATATATATATATATATATATATATATATATATATATATATATTTACTGACTTTTTATATATATAACTCGCTTATTGCTTTTCATATAAACTATGGCATCATGTGAGCTTAGGAATCATGTGATCACAGATTTAGTCTACTGAATCTAGATTCGGTTCCCGCGATGGACATTTTTCAACTGTAAGCAGCTTGTACATTATTTACGGTGTTTTAATTTCCTTAGATGGCTATCATGCCTATGAGGAGTTCAAAGATTCTTTCAGATATTATTTTCTCAAGATGCCTCACATCTCAAAAAAAAAAAGCAAACAAAGTTTAACATTTAATAATAAAATGGAATTATGAAAAGGTCTCAATTACTATTGAGCACAGGGTTTGAAAAATCTCTTTTACAAAACTTCATTTCTTTATCATGTTTAAAACTGATTTTTTTTCAAATTCCAACCCTTTATATATAGGTGCGAACGAGGCCTCGCACTACTTCCAAACAAATTGCTCATTGATCCACACACACACACATTCATATAACAGTTTCTTAAAAAGTTGTGGTCACCGTGGCAACACAGATGTCGGGGGGTGCCTAACACCTTCCCTCCGCATAATCAAGCCCCCGAACCCAAATGAATCTCAGTTTCACAGACCCGTTTAGCAGTGTTACATCACTGGGTCAATGTGCAAACCTTTTCTCGGTTATGTTGATGCAACCAGTTAAAAACACCAAATGGCGACTCTTACAGTCAAATCATCGACATTACAATGTCTGACCTTTTTCACTTGTTTTTTTCAAACAAATCTCACCTAACATGAGAACACCAAAGAACAAGTAACGAAAAGGGACAAATAAAAATCCCGACATCGACAGGTGGCCAAGGGAACCTTTTGCTACTCGGAGCATCCCAAGACATCAAATATCTTGGTGATATGCTTAATCCACGTCTCTGCCTTAAGTGGTTCTGGCTTTCCCAAAAACTCCGGTGGTCCCAGCTCTTTGAATTGCTTATCGGTGACCATCCGAGAGTTTCCAGTGTTTCGACCTACATTTTGAACAGGAGTCTCTCTCGCCTAGTGTTGCATGAATTACAGAAAGCTTCTAAACATCCCGTCGTCCATCATTTGGTCGGTGTTGTTAAAATAAAATAGTTTTATTTTGATTTAAATTTGGATTAAAATAAAGGAGTTTATTTTGATTCAAAATTAGATTTTATACTAACTAAATTTGCCCATTAAATGATATCAATATATATATTGAATGTTTATCTATTCATGAGATGAATATTATTTATTGATACATATGGTGATGTGTATGATAATTATTGGGATTGATTATGGACTATTGACCAATGTGATTGGATTTTATTTTAGTTGGATGCATGAATGTATGGGTTTTATTAAATGGGGACTGCGTACCTCGTCTTCTCTAAGTTTTTTCTTAATGTAAATTCTATCTCCCTCCTATGTACTTCCCCTTGATTGCTGATCAAGGTTTCTATTTATTTTAAAATAGTTTTGTAATAATAATAGTTAGAATTAATTTTGAAGAATTGGAGATCAAGGAGCAAGGAACGCTTGAAGACCCGTTTATAATGGAGCCCGAGTTTAAATGTAATAGTTATATTTAAATATTAATTCTTGAACCTCTAGGGTTTGACCTTTTGGTTCACTTGGTGGCTCTAGTGAACCAAACTAGAATAAAAGTCCATAATCAATCCGGATAGAATATAGTATTCTATATGTTGCATGCTTATAATATATATATTATATTATGCAAACATGCTTCGCGTGTTAATTAATATGACGCGTATTATATATATATATATATATATATATATATATATATATATATATATATATATATGTGTGTGTGTGTGTGTGTGTGTGTGTGTGTGTGTTTGCATGCACACTAAAAACAAGACGAGACAAATTAATAACAAACCCCTCAAATATTTTTATATTAAGTCCTAAGCGTTCAAAGATATTTGGAATATCGAACGTCCGCCTTTCTAGCATGATAAAATTAATAGAGTATTAAATATTTAATATGAGTTTGTTATGTCACCACAAAGCAAGTATTAAGTATTTAAGATGTTAATTTATCACATTTGATGCTTATAAAGAAAATTGAACAATATTGTTTTGTTGTGTCACCACAAGGATGATATTTTTCTTTTTGAATATATGGAGTGCTAGGTTGGACTTAACTTGGATAATTTTGATTCGGATGTGCCACCACTTGATCAAAATAATCTAAGAGGCAAAATACAAGGAGTTGCATAGTTGATGTAATTGACAAGAGTTGTCTACCTATTTATTTATATATAGTTTGTTGTGTCACCACAAGGCTATATACATTTGAAATGGGATCCTTATTCTCACTAGCAAAACTTTAATTAGATTTTTGCTTTAACTATATATATTGAGGGTAATATAGTTTGAAGAAAATAGTGGGAGATACCAATTTAAAACAAGACCTAATTTATTTTGGTAATTAATAAAAGAATGTATGTTAAAATGTTGTTAAATACAAATTCATTTACAAAATTTTACAATGTCTTAATTACTATCACTGCGAAATATATTAGATGTTATTTAACTGGACTGTATTAAACGGATTGGTTAAAGAATATGAGAATAGTTCTCATGGCTGAAAAGCTATCTTATGTCTTTAATACGCCTATCCCTGCAATGGTTGCAGACAATGCCTCTGAGGAAGAGATTGCTACTTTTAGAAAGTGGCAAAATGATGCACAGTTGGCTTAATGCATCATCCTCGCATCCATGAGTAACGAGCTTCAAACACAAGATGAAACTATGGATGTTTTACTATATTCCTGCACATCAAGTAGTTGATGGCGAGGAAAGTAAGACTGATAGATATCAGATATCTAAGGAGCTCTTCCGATCTAGAATGACCGAAGGCACTACAGTACAGACACATGTCCTAATGATAATCAATTTGATTGATCAATTAGGACAACGAGTTTTGTCATGGATGGAGAGTTGAGCCAAGATTTGATCTTGCACTCACTCTCAGACTCCTTTCACAATTGTTGTGAATTTTTCATATGAACAAGCTAGATATCAGCCTCGCTAATTTTCTTAACATGTTGAAAAATATTGAGAGTCACTTTCCAACCAAGAAAGACCAAGTCTTACTAGTAGGGGCCAAAGGATCTTCTGAAAAGAAGAAAGATTCAAAGAAGGTAAATAGAAAGGCAAAATAAAGGATAATAAGAACAAAACTGATACGGATAGCAAAAGAGTTTGCTTCCACTACAATAAGCCAGGACACTGGAAAGAAACTGCGAGAAGCATCTTGCAGAGGTTAACCAAAGAAGCTTAGTGAAGTTTCAGTTACAAATACAAATTTGTTCATGATTTGAAATAAATTTTTCTTTAAGTCAATGTTCTACTTGGGTATTGGATACCAACTTTGGTTATCATAAATATAGATTTATGAAAGGACCAAACAGAAGTAGAAAGCTAAACAAATATAAGTAATCCTATGTGTGGGAAATGAAGCAAAGGTTGCAACATTAGCCATAGAAACTTATAGTTTAGCACTGCCTATGGGCAAATCTATTAAGTCAATAAGTTGTTATTGTATTCCAGTTCTCGTTAAAAACATTATTTCCATTTTATTGTTGGAAAATGAAATCTTTGGTATTATATTTAAGAACAATTGTTGTTCTATTTATAATAATAATGTTTTGTATAGAACTGAAATATTACTTAATAGATTTTGTATACTTGACTTACGTGGAAAATTATTTTATAAATTGAACAAACTAATATAAGAAAAGGAGATGATCATTCAAAGAGTTGAATGTATGTATTTGTTGAAATAAAAGTGTGAATTATTTAAAAGGTTCAAAGAATTCAGAAGTGAAACAAATTGGCAAAGTATTAAGATTCTTTGATTATATCAAGGAATAAATACTTGTACAATAAGTTTTTAGATCATCTCAAATGGTTTTCTCATAATGGACGCCTCCTGATACGTAATAATTGATTGATGTATCTGAAAGGAAAAATTGTACCTTGTTGGACATGGTACGGTCCATAATGACTTTACTAACATTCCAGTATCCTTATAGGATCATGTCCTAGAAATGGCTGCATATCTACGGAATAGGTAACCTCAAAATCCGGCCCCAAGACTCCATAAAAGTTATGGACAGGGAGGATTCCTAATCTTAAGTATGTTAAGATAAGGGGTTGTCCAACTTATATGACAAAGTTTCAAAGGATAAGCTTGGGACAAGATTTGACAAGTACAGATTTGTGGGACATCCTAAAGTAAGTTGAGGGTATATGTTCTATAATTCTACTTAGCAAAAGGTGTTTATTGAGAAACACGCTGCCGTCTAAGATAAGGGTGTTTATCATTGAAGGGGCTAGTGGGAGGATTATAGATCTTAAAGAGTTCAAGATCCACAAAACACTATAAGTCAAATAAGAGGAACCTGTGGATGAACCTATTGTACCACAACCGAATCGTTAATCTAGAATAGTACCGAATATACCTACGAGGTATGGATTCATCATGGATGATGATGATGAGGTACACATCATAGAAGATGATGATCCAGAGTTACATACGATGAGGTAAGAGTTCTAGTATGTACAAAAGGGTCAGTGGGAGCGTCGTGAAATTTTTAGTATTATATGTTGATATACTACGTATGAAGAATAACAAACTAATGTTACAATTAGTAAAGATAAAGTTGTCTAAACATTCCTCCATGAATGATTTGGGAAGAGTATAGTAATTGGGGATGAAAATCTATATAGATAGATTTAAAAGGATGTTCGACTTAACCCAAGGAACGTATATTCATTTGATGCTAAAGTCGTTTAGCATGGCAAACTCCAAGAGATGTCTCATGTTGATGAGCCATGGAGTGTATCTCTCTTAATAGTCCCCATAGACTCCAAAAGAGAGATCACATGAGTGACTATCATGTATGCAATGAAATGTACGAGACCTGATGTTGATCAGTCATATTCTGGAGAAGTTCACTGTGAGTCAATGAAAGACATCTTAAAGTTCTTAACCGACACTAAGGATGTAATCATACATGGTGGGTCTAAATTAAAACTAGAGGGCTTAACAAACTCAAGTTTTTTAGATCGACCAAGACGACAGAAAATCCACTTTAAGGTAAATCGTTACCTTGAATGGTGGTGCAGTGAATTGGAAAGGTTCCAAACAGCAAAGAGTTGCTGGTTTAGTGATAAAGACAAAGTATATAGTTATAAATGAAGCTGCAAGTTGATTGTTTGGATGAAAAGTTCATTACAGAACTAGGAATAGTTCCTAAGTCTCATCTTGGATCTAAACATGTGTTGTGGCACTTTTATTTGATTATAAGAATCATTAAAATATGGGAAATCACTATAGAGATAGTGCACTCTCAAGAACAACATTACATATCCATTTACTAAAGCTTATCCAACAGTAGGATAATCGTCACTTAGAGAAGAAGAGTATGAGATACCATGACGATTGACTTTAGTGCAAATGGGAGATTGAAAGTAGTATGTATACAAGCCAATCATGTTTGATGATAAAGCATATACTTTGTAACAATCTTATTCATTTATTAATAAAAAGTATTAATTTATTAAAGGCTTTTAATTATCTACATGATGCTGTTTTATAATATGTGATAAACCCATAGTTTTAAGCAATGCTTTTAGAATAATGATGATGATCATTCTAATGAGATCTAAATTATTAGAAAGCTTAAAACTAAAATAGTTCCCAATCGTTGGATTACTAAATTGGGGATTAGTGAATCCGGATAGATTGGTATATACGTTGCTTGCTCATTGGATGAGGATGATTGATCTCATGATCATTTGTGTGGAGACACTAAAGCAAGTATGTAGGTGCTTATTGGAGAATAAGTTCATTGAACGTGGCTCGCTAAGGAATACCTAATGGAGTTTTACTTGCCTGTCAATAGGAATTCCTGTAGTGATAGTAGTACAAGTGATCCTTGGACTTGAGATCATCATAGTATCTTGTATATGATGAGTTATACTTTGACTTATTCCTTAAGACCCTTAGGGTATATCAAAGCGTATGCTTGGGTATAATAAGTTGAACATAAAGATAATGTATAATCAATAAAGAATCTAAACTTCTAGTAAAAGAAGAGAAATGTCCTATGTGATTCGATAAATGACAACCCAGTAGTCATTGGCTAAGGCAGAATGAAATTAGAAAGGAGTTTCTAATTTGCATTATTTGGAGTTGTGCATTAAAGAGTCGAAATACATATAATTAAATAAAATAAGAATTGACAGTAATTCTATGTCTTATATTTAATTGGGACATTGTATGGTGGTAGAATTGAATTGTACGGTAACTATTTACTCAAAGGTTCTTTATATGATTGATGTTGAAATCTATATTCTGGAAAGTCGTTGATCGCTGGGGAGGCTTATCCCTATTGTAGAATAAATATTATTTATTTAAATAAATTATTAGTTTAATTTATTTATTTAAATAAGATTAGAATTGTTCTAATTGATTTATTCACAATAGGGTTTAATATGAAGAACCTAAAGGGTCACACCATAAAAGGAAGAATAATTATTTAAGAAGTTAATAGCATAATCGTAATAATAATTAAGTATATTTAATTTAATCTATGGTGATAGAATAAATTAAATAGCTTAATATTTATTATTTAATATTTTGGAAATATTAAATATAAATTGATAAGAGGAGTCTTATTATTATTATTACTATTACTATTATTTAATTCCTAAAGGAGTTTGGGAATTAATTAATAAAAGTACTCTCGTATATCCTAATAAGATTAGGAGGCCAATTAATTAAAAGAGTTTAATTAATTATTCCTAATAAGATTGGGAGCCTAATTAATTAAAGGAATTTAATTAATTAAAATAAAACTCAATTCCTTAATTGTTAAGGAGGTTTGCCCACATCTATAAATAAGAGGAGTCTTATTATGGGTGAAGGGGTGGTGGACTTTTACAACATACGTAATTCCAATAGTTGGGAGAGTACGTCTTTTCTATAGAAATAGAAAACTAGGGTTTTGCCAAATACCCATTTTCTTGAATTCTTCTTCTTCCTTGGTGGATCACCTTTAGAGGTCAAACACTTGCGTGGCTAACGTTGATCAAAGGAAGGAACCAAACCCGGTGGATTCAAGTTGAACGCGAAAAGGATTGGAGGTGAACTTGTACCTGAGGAAGCTCGGATCTTCAAGGGTATGATTCTTGTTCTTTCTTTTTCGTTTAATTAATAATTATGCATAAAGGGTGATCCGGGTTTATGGTTTGTAAAATTTTAAACTCTGATTTTTACACGTTTTCGCTTATTTATGCAATTTGATTGTGTTCTTGAATGTTACAAACCTAACACATACTACAAGTCCAATACATAAAACAAGCAAAACCATAAATAGATCTAGATCTATGGCCTCTGACATTCGGTTGTCAGGCCATAAATCTAGGGTTCTTGACAGTTTTAAAAAACATGATTTTTGAGCATTTTGATGTTATGGATCTATGATGTAACATCATAGATCACTAAATAACATCTAATAAGACAAGATTAAACACAAAAATATAACTTTTAACATGGCATACAAGATCGGATTCTTGGTTAGGGTTTATACCTCACTTTGATAAATCTTGAATCTAGGCTTACTAATCTGTTCTTGATGTTCCAGGGGCTTGATTTGGGACTGGTCCACTGATGATTTTCATGGGTTTGGGGTTGAGAAATTTTGATTGAGAGTATGTGCAGAAATGGGCTAGTTTTTGTGACTTTTCTCTCTTTTAATCTATATATATCTTGATTCAATGAAATGTGGCAAGAATTGGCTGATTGGCATTGATTTTAATCACATGGGATATCTAGAGTAGTTGAGCAACTCATTATTTGACAAGATTTGCAAGTTACCTAATAAAAAATGTGAAAAGGGGTACTTTGGACATTTTTCTTTCCATTTTAATGGATAACTTGTAAACTTATCCCAACCCTTAAGGTTTAACCCTTAGAGTTTATCCCTAAGGTTTTGCAAACTAATTTCTATAATTTTCTAATTAGGGTTTAAATTAGAAAACTAAGCTCTCTAATTTTGAAATTAGGGTTTCCTAATCATGTTAGATTTCCTAATTACTTAGAGCTTCGAAATTAGGTTTAAGATTTCCTAATTAACATTGAGCTTTGTAAATTAGCGATTAGGGTTTCTAACTTAACAATTAAGGTTTCTGATTAATAATTAGGGTTTTCCTAATTAACATTAAAATCTATAATACTTGACCTTAATCATATTAACACCATCACTTATAAGTCTTAAATTCCTATTTGAATCTCAAATTAGGGTTTATCAGTTTAACTTTAAGGTTTTGTCATGCCACACTATAATTGATCAACAATTATCAGTGCACACATATAGTATATACTTATAGCACTAAAATATAATTAATATTATATTAATATTGTCATTGTGATGCCCCCAAATTTAGGTTACCTGACCCCCGAGTTTGGTGTTCACGATCCATTATATAATAACATCTAACTACCCATTCATATAGAAATAGTAATACATATCACATTAACATATGTTGTTAATACATTAGTCCCAAGTCCACTAACCTTAAATTTACAAACATACCCCTTAGATATACAAAAAAGGTTTACAAACAACATAATAAATATGTTAATCATAACTAATTTATCACGATGCCTTTTCCTTTATTCTTCTTCACAACACCTTCTGTCACTTCGTCCCTAGCTAAAAAGTTTTATTAAGCAAGGGTGAGCAACAAGTTTGCCCCGCAAGTTAAAACATACGATAAATGTATAGGAATAAATAACAGGTCTTCTCGTATTCTACACAACAATAATCTGATAATGAAAGAGTACAACGCTTTTAAGGTTTTCTACGATATTCAAATGAATAATCAAGAAGTAATTCTACAAAATAGCAAAGTGGAATGTTTTCTAGATTTATGCTGAGAGATCCATTGGATCTTGAACTTCTCTTCTCGAGTAACTATCAAAGATTTGACTTTGATATACCCAGGTATATCAGATAACCATAAAGATTAAATCATACCCCTCTGTAAGTATATAAAGTGATCAGCTTTATTATACCCTATATTATGCATAATATTTAGAATGCGCACAATGGCCGAATATACGACCAAATATTCTACCTCTTTTATAAAAAAAGGTTGTTCTTCTCAGTCTTTGAATCAGAATTTGATTTAACAACGAAATACAATGATTTCAATTTCTAATCAATTCTCTTGTCAAACCTATCAAGTTTTCTTTTTTGATCTAGCCGAAACAACTAGCATTGATCTATCAATGACAATTGAATTCTCTTCTCTTTTCTTCTTTTCTCGAACCTATCAAGTTCTAACAAATGTTCGTCTAGCCAAAATAATTAGCTAAGACACATTTAAATACGATTAAACAATAGACATAATTTAACTATACTATTTGAAATCAATAATAGCTTCTACGGATGTGAATATCTAATAACAGTTATTCTACAAGTATATTCTCAGCATCAATAATTCAATTTGAATTAATAAGCATGCACTAACTGCGAATAATCAACAACAAATTATTGGACGTAGTCTAATTAACAATAATTAACCACCATAATAATTGACCAATATTAACTCAAGGTTGAGTTAAGGAACCTTGCCTTCTCCTCTGATTAAAGCTACACAAAATACTTATTTGCTTTCGTAAGACCTATAACCAATAATATCGGTCTCACAATTAGCACAATATTTTATAACACGCAACACTGTAATTCATAGTCAATCTTCTCCTAGGCACATTACCACATAGGCACATCAGTGTTCATAACCCATATAAACACTTATCAAGTCTAACTATTTCGGTCTGGTTGGACTTCGATCTAGTCTCGATGTTCAGGTCACCCTATCCGACAATTAATACAACTATTGTCAATTAAATTCAATTTCAAAGCTTCACTATTACATTAGATAAGTCATATATCATTTATAATATTTTCTGGAAGCTTTTAATAATTTATCAAACAATTATTATAATTTATAATAATTTTTAAAAAACTGAAATTATTTTTAAATGATTTAATTATCTAATAATCTTATCATCATTAATATTTAATATTATTAAAATATTAATGAAATACTTATCAAAATATTAAAGTTATTATCAATAACTTAAAATATTTTTAAATCATAAATATTCTAATTAAATGATTTTTAAAATAATTAAAATCATTTTTAAATCATAACCATTAATATTTAAATATTAATGAAATTATATCAAAATATTAAAAGTTATTAGTTATAACTTCAAATATTTTTAAATCATTTTCCTCATTTTTAAATGATTTTAAATCAATAAAATCATTTTTCTATCATTTATTTAATATAATATTTAAATAAATCTAATATCATTAATATTAATTTAATAATATGAATTCTCCAAAAATATTGAAAATTGTATTTTATAATTCAAAATATTTTCTAACACTTTATTCTCATTTAAAATGATTATTAAATCAATAAAATCATTTTTAACTTATTTATTTAATTTAATAATTAAATAAATCTAATATCATTAATATTAAATTATTAATAAAAATTCTCTAAAAATACTAAAAGTTATATTTTATAACTCAAAATATTTTTAAATTCATTATTCTTATTTAAAATGATTTTTATTTAATTAAAATCATTTTCTCTAATTTATTTAATATACTAATTAAATAAATTAAATATCATTAATATTTAAATAATTATAAATATTAATGAAAAATATCCCAAATAGTCAAAAATTATTTTTCATAATTTAAAATAATTTTTAAAACCATTTTTGGAAATTTTTATAATTTATTTTCTATTTTTATTCAATTTTTTGGAAAATCAGAAATTAAAATTAATAAAACCGTCGTTATAAGCCTTTAGCGACACTTTCTGTCGTCATAGGAGTTCTTGAGCCGCAAGAACACTGTCAGACCGGTTAACAAGGGTGCTCGTTTGACCACGTTTAATTTCATATCTATCTTGTTTCTGTCCAATCTAAAACTCAGATCATGTAGTGTTTATGTCATACTACAATGAACACCAGCAATCTAGGTCCAACAATTAAACATCATAAAGATCTGGGATTTTAAATTCGTTGTCAGACATTATTTGGGTTTCCCCTGA
The DNA here is from genome assembly GCA_020205605.1 of Panax ginseng. Lineage (NCBI taxonomy): Eukaryota > Viridiplantae > Streptophyta > Magnoliopsida > Apiales > Araliaceae > Panax > Panax ginseng. The sequence continues at coordinate 144,360,853 of CM035132.1, read as the reverse complement.
AACACAGAACTTCGATTAGTCACTTTCATGCTTGATTTCCTTTATGTTATGGTCATGATTTATGTTGTTTAATGGTTCAAATATATAGTATACATGACAAGGAACATTACTATAACAATAAATCAGTTTAACAATAACAGATCCACAAGTTATGACTCGGTCAAACCCTGTCAGAAAGCTGTTCATCCGATTTTCTGGAAATTCCAAAAAATAGCTATCATGGTCGAGTAGGCTACTTTGACCACTTGTTACATTCGATCTGTTGATTGTTTAAGAGTTCTTAAGGCATGGGTCTACAGTCCATATTACCAGCTATAATCTGAATATAACAAATCATCAAAACACTAACACGACTGACAGATCAAGGGGCTTAAAGAGGTTGTCAGATACGGTTTTTAAATTTCTAGGTTGCCCAAATATGGCTCTTCATTACGCCTTAATAATCCAAGTTTCAATTGCTTATATCTTATAATCTAAACATCCAATGACCCTGATTTCACTTGAAGATCAAAGACAACATAACAAGCTACAGATTCCAACTTTAAAACAACAAAAATCATTAACGAGCAAGGATCTGTGGCCACTGACATTCGGTTGTCAGACCACATTTCAAGCTCAAGAACAGTTTTGAAAAATCATCATTTTAAGGTACTTTGATGCTATGGATCCATGATGGATCAACATAGATCAACTAAAAATATTATATAACACATGATTAAACACATAAACACAAAATTTTGCTAAGCATGTAAGATCAAAATAGGTTTAGGGTTTATACCTTCTTGCTAAATCTTTGATCTTAGATCTCCTTATCTGATATTGGTGTTTAAAAGAGGTGTTTTGTGACTGAACTACTTGTGAATTTCGGAGGTTTTGTGTGAGAGAGAGTTGGTGAGAGCTTTGGAAAGAAATTATGAGCAAAAATGAGGACTTTCTCTTTCTCTCTCAAATCTATATATATTGCTTGATGCAATGTATAATTTGATGTGTTGGCTGATTTTTGTTGGATTTTTAGGTCACCAAGTCAATATAGTGGTTCACCAACTAAAGTTGTTGGAAAATTTTGCAAGTTACCAAATAAAGAAAGTAAAAAGGGCATTTTGGTCATTAGCATTATAATTTTAATGGCATACTTGACATTTGCACAAACCCTTAGGGTTTAACCTTAAGGTTCTAACCCTTAGGTTTTAAAACTTTAGTTTCTAGGATTATTTTATAATTAGGGTTTTAATTAGAAAATTTAAAATTTCTAAATTATAATTAGGGTTTCCTAATTAAATTAGGATTTCCTAATCACATCAACGTTTAATAAACACATTAAGCTTACCAATTAGGATTAGGGTTTCCTAATTAGTGTTTAGGAATCCTGAATTTAGAATTAGGGTTTTCCGGCATAGGATTAGGGTTTCTAACTGCGTGTTAGGGTTTCTAATCTCTTATTAGGGTTTATAAATTTTAAATCTTATCTGATCAATCATTGATCAAAATTTCTATACAGTACAAATACGTACTCAACAATACAATTATTTTAATTATATTTTCTATCGAATCCCTATTTAGAAATTAGGGTTAGTGTTTCTAAAGCTGTTAAGCACAACTCTACTCTAATTTCTCAATCAATACACAAATTGACTAATTCTCGAGACTCATATCTTAGATACACAGTATAATATTAACAGTCAATATTAAATAAAAAAAATTATTCATAAAATTTTGATTATTCAAAATTCCGTGTTATCACATTCACCCCTCCTTAAAAGGATATTGTCCTCGGAATCACCGCTTTTTTATTCTCTACAATCTTTTAAAGTTGTATCATCAATTTATTTTTATCACCACAATATTAATTTGTGTTTTAAATTCTAACCTATGACTTGAATCTATAAAAGAACACAGTTCACAGAAATATCTGACTCATATTACTTGTGTAATTTAAGTATTAAGTTAAATTGTTACCTATTGCCACCTCCTGAGTAGCCACTGCATCCTACGTCGTCATGTTAAAATTACGGGTGGTTGATCTTCCTGGTTGTGCAGGTCCTCGAATTGCCAAGGTTCCACCATCGGGTCCCTGGTTGACACTTTCCTTCTCCGCATTCCTCGTTGGATCATACCAGATGATCCGTCGATCCACACGCATAACAACCTTGTATCTTCTTCGGACTAGGGCAATTGGGTGACATGTGTCCCTCTTGCTCGCAGTTGTAGCAAACTCCCTTCTTCCTCAAACAAACTCCTGCATGGTTCTTCCCACAAGTTGCACATGGTTCCCTCCCTTTCCTATTCTCTTCAGTCTTGCTACCCGATTGGGTATTCTCACTCCACTTTCTCTTATTCAGATTAATACCACCACTGCTTCCTCCGTCATTTGTCTTCTTCTTCTTCTCCTGATGAAATCGAGATGCAGCTTCGCTCCCTCCTTCAGCAATTAAATCTTTCTCCAATAAAGTCGCGAACATATTGATCTACAATACTATTACCTTGTTGAATATCCCTGGCTTTAGTCCATTCTCAAATCTTCTCGCTTTTCTGCTTCTATATATGTCCGCCTGATGAGGTGCAAATCTCGCTAATTCATTAAATTTAGCTGCATATTCAGATACCGACATGTTCTCCTGCTTAAGTTCTAAGAACTTAACTTCGATCCGAGCTTGCATGCTCGGTGAAAAGTAGTTCTCAAAGAACAGTTCCTTGAATCTTGTCCACGTCACCACCGTTGTACCAGCTCTCGCCTGATTAGTCTCCCACCAGTAATTGGCTTATCCCTTCATCAAGTATGTTGCAAAACCTGTCTTTTGGTCCTCCGTTACTCTGGAGATAACGAATGCTTTCTCCATCTCCTTCACCCAAGTTTGGGCTTCAATTGGATCCATGGTCCCCTTGAATTCAGGCGGTCCTACCGCTTTAAAGCCTTTAAAATTTGCCAATCTGTCGGCTGGCTGATTCCTCGCTCTTCCTCTTGCAGCTGGAGCTCTATTTTCCATAGCTTAGGCTAGCATATCTACGAAATTCTGCATTGGGTCTGATTGACCTCCTTCATTATTCACTGACTATTCTTCTCGTTGGTTTCGATTCTGTCGTCTAGGCGGCATGATCTGATTTAAATAAAAATCTTATATTAATTTTCTTTCTTTATACAAATTCTTAACACAATAAGAATTCAACACATAGTTCTCATATAACCGCATATTTATTCAAATAGCACATAGTACATTTAGTACTTAACATATATTATTATCCCTTTTTAAAATAATTTTAGGATTAACATACACAACTTTACACAACAAGTTGCAATTCTCCAACTTTACACAAAAGTTGCCATTTACCAATTTCACGTATCTATTCCCAGTTCATCAAACTTACCACACTTATGAGTTCAGAACTTGCCACAATTATGTGAGTGTATGAACATATCCTAGTCAAACCTTTGGCTTCCATTCGCTGAGGGGTTCAAAACATTTCATATAATTATGAGTCATGAACTTATCATAAGTATGAGTTTTAAGAACTAACAAATTAATTTTAATCTTATATTCATATAGAAAATAAAGATTTCATTCATACCAACATATATATTTACATGTGCTTATACATCATTCTCGCTATTACAACATTTAATATCATAACCTTCTACCAAAAGATATTATCACTTATATCTAAGTTATCTACCGACCACTCCCTTCACCAGTCTTCTTCTTGTTAGGACACTTGTTGAATCCGTGACCCGTTTGCGCACATAAAAAACACTTCCTCATATTCGGCTTAGGACAATGCAGAGAAATATGTCCTTCCTGCTTACAGTTGAAGCACACGTTGTTCCACATCATGCATTCTCCCACATCGGTCTTTCCACACTTACTGCAAGCTTGCCTCTTCTTCGGGTTTGAATTTTCAAAATTATCGCTGTCTTTGTCCCTTTTTCTTTTATTATTGCTCTTCTTGCTGGTTCCTTCAGACGATCCACCACCTTCAGCTTTCATTCTGTCCACATGTGCCTTCATCTCGTTCCGTTCTTCAGTCATTTTACGTAACGCTCGCTCTGTCTTCCACAACTCCTCCAAGAGAAATACTTTACTCCGGAGTTCCTGGACTTCTGCAGATAGTTGATCTTGTTCTCTAACTTTGATCTTATTCTTTAACTCCACCTTAACTTTTTCAGACTCCGCCTCTTCATCACCACTTAGATACATCTCGGGATAATCATCATGATCACTCCCGAGATTGATCATAGGTTCATCTTTTCCCACCTCCTCTACTGACTCGCTTTGCGCTAGCACCTCGACTACTGGCACTGGTGCGATAGCCGCTGGCATCTCCGTACTCATCTTATCTTCTTCCGTCATCCTACAATCAGTTTAAACAACTTGATTAGTGAAAGTAGTATGAACACAAGCCAATCATGTTTGATGATAAAGCATATACTTTGTAACAGTCTTATTCATTTATTGATAAAAAGTATGAATTTATTAAAGGCTTTTAATTATCTACATGATATTGTTTTATAATATTTGATAAACTCATGGTTTTAAGCAATGCTTCTAGAATAATAATGATGATCATTCTAATGAGATCTAAATTCTTAGAAAGTTTAAAACTAAAATAGTTCCTAATCGTTGGATTACTAAATTGGGGATTAGTGAATCCAGATAGATTGATACATACGTTGCTTGCTCATTGGATGAGGATGATTGATCTCATGATCATTTGTGTGGAGACACTAAAGCAAGTATGTATGTGCTTATTAGAGAATAAGTTCACTGAACGTGGTTCGCTAAGGAATACCTAATGGAGTTTTACTTGCCTGTCAATAGGAATTCATGTAGTGATTGTAATAATCCAATATTTTCAATAAGAAATTTTGTGATTTAAATTTTATATATATATATATATAAAGGTGAAAATATTTGCAAAGTAAAGTATATGTATCTATATGATAAATAAAATTATTTATTAGATGAAAATAATTCCTTTTTAGACTTATTGATCATTATAGATTATATTCTTATAATAAATTAATTTTGTAATAAAAATATTTATTATTTATTTTCCATGAAAATATGATTATGGTATACATGATATGATTATTAGGATTATTATGATATATATTTTATTATATTGGTTAGGTTAATTATTTTAACTTAATTAATGATGGTATGTATGAAGGTTATGTCAAATATGAATTCAAAACCCTAAGTCTGGATTTTGAATAAGGACTGAGAATAATAATATAATATTATTTATATTTCAGTAATAGAAATATGCCTGATATGTGTGTAATGTTAATTTGTAGATCAGTTATAGTAAAACAGTACAAACCCTAGCATTACTAATAAACTATGGTATAGAAGTCAGTTATGACTGTAAGATCTGTTAAGTTGTGTATTATGTAGTTAATGACCTTTATTATGTTTTGTGTTAATTAGGTAAACCATAATTAATATCTAGAAACCCTAATTACTAAATTAGAACGCTAATTGCTAAGTTATAAACTCTAAGTATTAATTTAGCAAGGTTAATAGTAATTAATTTATTATAATGGCTAATTTACAAAACCTAGGTGATTAGGAAACCTAGTGTAATTAGGGAACCCTAATCAACATTTTTAGAAACTAAGATTTCCATTTTTGCCCTTAATACACAATCCTAGATTTAGAGCTTATGGATCCTTATGGTTAAACCCTAAGTGTCAAACCCTAAGGGTTAGAAATGAATTGACAACTTTGCCACAAAAAGTAAGCACCAAAATGACATAATTGCCCTTTTTATTATTTTAATGAGGTGGAGTGTAGATCTAACCCTAGTAAGGAGTTGGTGACCAACTCTAGCTAGCCATGTGGTCTAGAAATAAGCTTTAATTATTCAATTTCAGCCATCTTGCATCACAAGTACACTAGATTCAAGTATTATACATAGATTATGGGAGAGAGAATGTCATATTCAAGCCTCATTTGATCACAACACTCAACCAAAACCCTCTCAACTTCAAACATCCAAAATTTTCTTGCTAGAACAGTCACTAATCAAGCCCCACTAACACTTGTAGCAGATCAGAAGCATTAGATCAAGATTTGGTTCATAGAAAGGTATAAAAACCCGAAACCTAGAAATCCTTTTGATTCATGTTAATATTTGTGTTTAGATGTTTAAAGTTGTGTAATAGGATGTTATTGAGTGATCTAGGTTGTTATAACTTAGATCCATAACACTTAGATGCTCGAAATTGATGTTTTTAGAAATCTGGAAAAGTTTAAAACTGTGGTCTGACAATGAATGTCAGAGCCTCTAGATCTTTCTATGTTAAGTGTTATGTGTGTTTTAAGTTATAGATTTGTAGTATGCTGTAAGGGCTTTGATCTGGAACTTGAATCAAGCCCAGATAATGTATAGATTGAAAGTTATTAAAGGTCAACGTGCGTTGACCGATCACATAAAACTATTTCTGGGCAGCCCAGATTTGCCCAGAAAATCTGACAACGTTTTTCTAAGCCTTAGATCTTGCTGTTGTTTCCTAGTTTGTCCATATTGTTGTTTTGATGTTGTAGTCTGACATGAGGACTACACAATCAAGTCATTAGATCACTTAAGTCGTAACCAGAGTGAAAGATAATCAAGGTCAACCTATAGTTGACCGTCTGTTTTGTTGTATTTCTGGAAAATCCATAAAGTAGATGAACAAGGTTTCTGACATGGTTTAACCATGCCAGATCTTGCTCATGTGATGATGTTATGATGTAATAGAAATGTAGTCTGACATGTATGCTACAAGATTTGACCATTAGAACACATTAAGTAAGCCTGGAACTTATAGATTCAAGGGCTCAAAGTGAGACCCATGAATTGTTCTTCATTTTTGGGTAACCCATAAATGAAGAACAACCTCTGACAACACTTTCTGTAGCTTAGATCTTGATGAGGTGATATGTTACGACCATGAAACTTGTTTAGGGTTGTAGTACTACATCAGTACTACAATATTAATACTTTAGAGAACCCCGAAAAAACAAGGAACATAGATCAAATGCTAGTCAAACTACCTACCATGTACATTGAGTTTGAAGATCTAGGTTTACTGATGAATACTCAAGAACACCTATAGCGACAGTTTCGTCGCTATAGAGCCCTTTAGCGACAGTTTATTTATGGAAATTATTATTTTTATTAAATAATTATAGAAAATTAGTTTTTAATTATTAAAAATACATAATAAATTATTAAAAATTATTTTAAAGTCTAAAAAAAGGTTTTTAATTATCTTGAATATATTTCATTAATATTTATTATTTTTGGAATATTAATGGTATTTAATTTATTTAATTATGATATTAAATAAATTACTTAAAAATGATTTTAATACTTGAAAAATCATTTAAAATTATATTATGTTATATGAAAATATTTTAAGTTATTTTTAATATTTTGTGATGAAAATTTGTTAATAATTTAATATTAATGATATTTAAGTTATTTAATAAATGTATTAAATAAATTATGAAAATAGAATTAATAATTTAAAATTATATAAATAATCATTTAAATTGTTATAAAAATATTTTAAGTTGTAAAATATAACTTTTGGTATTTTTTCATGAAAATATTAATTATTTAATATTATTGATATTAAATTTATTTAATAATTATATTAAATAAATAATTTAAATATTATTTTATTTATTTAAAATTATTTAAAAGGATATAAATGAATTAAAAAATATTTTTAAGTTATACTTAATGACTTTTAATATTTTGAGGAATAGTACATTAATATTTTAATATTAATGGTAATGGTAATTATTTAAAATGATTTAAATGTTTTAAAAATCATTTAAGGGTAATATAAATGTTTTAAAAATATTTTGAGTTATTATAAATAACTTTAATATTTTGCCAAGGGTTTTCATTAATAGTTTAATATTAATTAAATGTTAATGATAATAGAATTATTTACTATTTAAATCATTTAATAATGATTCAGGTGTTTGAAAATTCATGATAAATTATAATAAATGTTTAAAATTATTATAAGTCATTTAAAAATGATATGACAAATACTTATAGATATTGAACTTTAGAATATAGTTTTATACTCGATAATTACCCGATAAAGCTGTCAGAACACTGACATGTTTCAGAAATTGTTCTGGACTTAGATGTTTTGATTGTATTAATGTTTGTTTCTGATTTAATGACTGTTAAATATGTGTGACAAAGTGATTAGGTTATGTGTTGACTGCAATAAGCAGTGTTATGTGTTATAGTATGTTATTCTAATGGAGCGAATGATCTTATTAATGATAGGTTTCGGTATAAAAGATAAAATTAAGTTTTCATAACAGTAAGCAGTAGACCAGGCAAGTATCCTACCTTTGCATTTCCTTTATGCAATGGACAGAAATAAGAGAGTTTCAGAATTATATTATTATTGTACTAGATTATTAACCATATTGTTATATATGTTATATCCGATCATTGATTATCAACATGATACTATATGGTAAATCAGATATATATATATTCTACTCGTTAATTTTTATATGTGATTATACAAGCGTCCCCACTTGGATAATCATTGTATTTAATCACACACACACATACACACATACATACACACACACACACACACACACACATATATATATATATATATACCTGCTGAGCCCCAGTATTTATACGTTAAGAAAAAGACGTCTAATCTATTTGACCAGCTAGACACAGATTTAGAAATATCGTTGAATATGATAAAACCTTTTTGTATCCAATCAAATTATTTTGATTTGGATTCCCGACTATGTATGAACATCCCAAACATGAGAAAACTTTTATGCGCCCAAGGCGGACAGAGTGAACGATAATATCGTTCTTGCATGTAATATTGATGAATACAGGGCACATTGGGCAGATCACCCTCGTGTCCGTAAGTTATGACGGTTTGCGGATGAAGTTCTGCTAAACCTTAGCGAAAATGAAAAACAATGTTCATAGTATGTCACCTTAACCCTATTTATAGTCGGTACGTAGTTTCAAAAATTTGATAGAGAGTTGTTATGTTATTATTATCGGTTCAGATTACTTCACAACTTTTGATTTTCTGTAGAAGGGTAGTACAAAGAAAACATTTAATCCTTTCAGTTAATATTTATAATTGTTATTACTTGTTGGGCACTCAAATGCTCATCATTGCTTAATTTAAATGTTTTCAGTTAAGTATGATCGGCTAGAGGGCTCTGCCAAGAACAAAAGGTAAGGAAAGCTACCCGAATAAGTTTGTGTTATCTTATGTAATAACTAGACTTAAATAAGATGATTATATTTATTATCTATCATGTAATGAAATGTTTTAAGGTCGTGTACATAGGATTTAGAAAACTCAGATATGTAAATTATGTTAGATATTTATGACAATATTAATATTTTCGCTCATAGAAATGGTATCGTAATGCACTGAGTTCGGGTTTCAAGTATCTGAATTTGGGGGCGTTACAGTGATAGTAGTACAAGTGATCCTTGGACTTGAGATCATCATAGTATCTTGTGTATGATGAGTTATACTTTGACTTATTCCTTAAGACCCTTAGGGTATATCAAAGGGTATGCTTGGGTATAATAAGTTGTACATGGAGATAATGTATGATCAATAAAGAATCTACCACTTCTAGTAAAAGAAGAGAAATATCCTATGTGATTCGATAAATGACAACCCAGTAATCCTTGGTCAAGGCAGAACGAAATAAGAAAGGAATTTCTAATTTACATTATTTGGAGTTGTGCATTTAAGAGTCGAAATACATATAATTAAATAAAATAAGACTTGACAGTAATTCCATGCCTTATATTTAATTAGGACATTCTATGGTGGAAGGATTGAATTGTACGGCAACTATTTACTCAAAGGTTCTTTTATGATTAATATTAAAATCTATATTATCTGGAAAGTCGTTGATCGCTAGGGAGGCTTATCCCTATTGTAGAATAAATATTATTTATTTAAATAAATTAATAATTTAATTTATTTATTTAAATAAGATTAGAATTGTTCTAATTGATTTATTCACAACCGGTTTAATATGGAGAACCTTTAGGGTCACACCATAAAAGGAAGAATAATTATTTAAGAAGTTAATGACATAATTGTAATAATAAGTTAGGTATATTTAATTTAATCTATGGTGATAGAATAGATTAAATAGCTTAATATTTATTATTTAATATTTTAGAAATATTAAATATAAATTAATAAGAGGAGTCTTATTATTATTATTTAATTCCTAAAGGAGTTTGGGAATTAATTAATAAAAGTACTCTCATAAATTCCTAATAAGATTAGGAGGTAAATTAATTAAAAGATTTTAATTAATTATTCCTAATAAGATTGGGAGCATAATTAATTTAAGGAATTTAATTAATTAAAATAAAACCAAATCCTTAATTGTTAAGGAGGGTTGCCCACATCTATAAATAAGAGGAGTCTTATTATGGGTGTAGAGTTGTTGTTGACTTTTTCACAATAGATGTGATTCCAATTGTTGGAGAGTACGCTATTTTTCTGTGAGAGATAGAAAAGAAACTAGGGTTTTTCCAAACACCCATCTTCTTGAATCTTTATTCTTTCTTGGTGGATCACCTCTAGAGGCCAAACACTTGGGTGGCTAACGTTGATCAAAGAAAGGAACCAAACCTGGTGGATTCAAGCTGAACGCGAAAAGAATTGGAGGTGAACTTGTACCTGAGGAAGCTCGAATTTTCAAGGGTATGATTCTTGTTCTTCATATCTTTTTGTTTAATTAATAATTGTGCATAAAGAATGATCCGGGTATATGGTTTGTAAAATTTTAAACTCTAATTTTTACACGTTTTTGCTAATTTGTGCAATTTGATTACGTTCATGAATATTACAAACCTAACAATTAGTACTTCACCAGTACAAACTCCTCACAATATGTGTCCACATATCTCACTATCGATACACTTCAACAATCTCTCACTTAGTACTCTAAATGAGTATTCTTTATCTCACTTATGGTTATATTCCTAGTGTTTTCCCCACCCCACGTAAGGTTTATAACCTGTAGCTTAGATACCAACCTGTGACGCCTCCAAATCCGGGTTACCTGACCCCCGAGTTTGGTGTTCACGATCCATAATATAATAACATTTAACTACCCATTCATATAGAAATAGTAATACATATCACATTAACATATGTGGTTAATGCATTAGTCCCAGGTCTGCTAACCTTAACGTTACAAACATACCCCTTAGATATACAAAAAGGTTTACAAACAACATAATAAATATGCTAATCATAACTAATTTATCACGATGTCTTTTCCTTTACTCTTCTTCACAGCACCTTCTGTCACTTCATCCCTAGCTGAAAAGTTTTATTAAGCAAGGGTGAGCAACAAGTTTGCCTCGCAAGTTAAAACATACGATAAATGTATAGGAATAAATAACAAGTCTTCTCGCATTCTACCCAACAATAATCTGATAATGAAAGAGTACAAAGCTTTCAAGGTTTTCACGATATTTAAATAAATAATCAAGAATTAATTCTACAAAATAGCAAAGTGGAATGTTTTCCAGATTTATGTTGAGCGATCCATTGGATCTTGAACTTCTCTTCTCGAGTAACTATCAAAGATTTGACTTTGATATACACAGGTGTATCAGATAACCATAAAGATTAAATCATACCCTTCTGCAAGTATATAAAGTGATCAGATTTATTATACCCTATATTATGCATAATATTTAGAATGCGCGCAATGGCCGAATATACGCCCAAAAATTCTACCCCTTTTATAAAAAAGGTTGTTCTTCTCAGTCTTTGAATCAGAATTTGATTTAACAACGAAATACAATGATTTCAATTTCTAATCACTTCTCTTCTCTTCTCTTCTCAAACCTATCATGTTTTATTTTTTGATCTAGCCGAAACAACTAGCATTGATCTATCAATAATAATTGAATTATCTTCTCTTCTCTTCTCTTCTCGAACCTATCAAGTTCTAACAAATGTTCGTCTAGCCAAAAAAATTAGCTAAGACATGTTTCAATATGAATAAACAATAGACATAATTTAACTGTACTATTTGAAATCAATAATAGCTTCTACGAATGTGAATATCCAATAACAGTTATTCTACAAGTATATTCTCAGAATCAATAATTCAATTTGAATTAATAAGCATGCACTAACTGCGAATAATCAACAATAAATTATTGAACGTGGTCTAATTAATAATAATTAACCACCATAATAATTGAACAATATTAACTCAAGGTTGAGTTAAGAAAACTTGCCTTCTCCGCTGATTATAGCTACACAAAATACTTATCTACTTTCGTAAGACCTATAACCAATAATATCAGTGTCACAATTAGCACAATATTTTATAACACGCAACACTGTAATTCACAGTCAATCTTCTCCTAGACACATTACCACATAGTCACATCAGTGTTCATAACCCATATAAACACTTGTCAAGTCTAACTATTTCGGTCTGGTTGGACTTCGGTCTAGTCTCAGTGTTCAGGTCACCCTATCCGACAATTAATATAGCTATTGTCAATTAAATTCGATTTCAAAGCTTCACTATTACATTAGATAAGTCATATATCATTTATAATATTTTTCGGAAGCTTTTAATAATGTATCAAACAATTATTATAATTTATAATAATTTTTCAAACACTTAAATCATTTTTAAATGATTTAATTATCTAATAATCTTATCAACATTAATATTTAATAATATTAAAATATTAATGACATACTTGTCAAATTATTAAAGTTATTATCAATAACTTAAAATATTTTAAATCATCAATATTCTAATTAAATAATTTTTAAAATAATTAAAATCATTTTAAATCATAACCATTAATATTTAAATATTAATGAAATTATCATCAAAATATTAAAATTTATTAGTTATAACTTAAAATATTTTTAAATCATTTTTCTCATTTTTAAATGATTTTTAAATCAATAAAATCATTTTTCTATCATTTATTTAATATAATATTTAAATAAATCTAATATCATTAATATTAATTTATTAATGAGAATTCTCCAAAAATATTGAAAATTATATTTTATAATTCAAAATATTTTCTAACAGGTTTATTCACGTTTAATATAATTTTTAAATCAATAAAATCATTTTTAACTTATTTATTTAATTTAATAATTAAATAAATCTAATACCATTAATATTAAGTTATTAATTTAAATTCTCTAAAAATATTAAAAGTTATATTTTATAAGTCAAAATATTTTTAAATTCATTATTCTTATTTAAAATGATTTTTATATAATTAAAATCATTTTCTCTTATTTATTTAATATACTAATTAAATAAATTAAATATCATTAATATTCAAATAATTATAAATATTAATAAAAAATATCCCAAATAGTCATAAATTATTTTTTCGTAATTTAAAATAATTTTTAAAACTATTTTTTTGTAATTTTTATAATTTATTTTCTATTTTATTCAATTTTTGGAAAATCAGAAATTAAAATTAATAAAACTGTCTCTATAGGCCTTTTGCGACACTTTCTGTGTCTTAGGTGTTCTTGAGCCTCAAGAACACTGTTAGACCGGTTAACAAGGGTGCTCGTTTGACCACGTTTAATTTCATGTCTATCTTGTTTCTGTCCAATCTGAAACTCAGATCATGTAGTGTTTATGTCACACTACAATGAACACCAGCAATCTAGGTCCAACAATTAAACATCATAAAGATCTGGGCTTTTAAATTCGTTGTCAGACATTATTTGGGTTTCCCCAGAAACACAGAACTTCGACTGGTCACTTTCATGCTTGATTTCCTTTATGTTATGGTCATGATTTATGCTGTTTAATGGTTCAAATCTATAGTATACATGGCAAGGAACATTACTATAACAATAAATCAGTTTAACAACAACAGATCCACAAGCTATGACTCGGTCAAACCCTGTCAGAAAGTTGTTCATCCGGTTTTCTGGCAATTCCAAAAAACAGCTATCATGGTCGAGTAGGCTACTTTGACCACTTGCTACATTCGATCTGTTGATTGTTTAAGAGTTCTTAAGACATGGGTCTACAGTCCATATTACCAGCTACAATCTGAATACAACAAATCATCAAAACACTAACACGACTGACAGATCAAGGGGCTTAAAGAGGTTGTCAGACACGGTTTTTAAATTTCTGGGTTGCCCAGATTTGGCCCGGTCTTGCCCGGTCAACGGGTTTTAACCGTTTATATCTTATAATCTGGACATCCAATGACCCTGATTTCACTTGAAGATCAAAGACAACATAACATGCTACAGATTCCAACTTTAAAACAACAAAAATCATTAACGAGCAAGGATCTGTGGCCACTGACATTCGGTTGTCAGACCACATTTCAAGCTCAAGAACAGTTTTGAAAAATCATCATTTTAAGGCACTTTGATGCTATGGATCCATGATGGCTCAACATAGATCAACTAAAAACATTATATAACACATGATTAAACACAAACACAAAATTTTTCTAAGCATGTAAGATCAAAATAGGTTTTAGGGTTTATACCTTCTTGCTAAATCTTTGATCTTAGATCTCCTTATCTGATATTGGTGTTTAAAAGAGGTGTTTTGTGACTGAACTACTAGTGAATTTCGGAGGTTTTGTGTGAGAGAGAATTGGTGAGAGCTTTGGAAAGAAATGAGCAAAATTGAGGACTTTCTCTCTCTCAAATCTATATATATTGCTCGATGCAATGTATAATCTGATGTGTTAGCTGATTTTTGTTGGATTTTTAGGTCACCAAGTCAATATAGTGGTTCACCAACTAAAGTTGTTGGAAAATTTTGCAAGTTACCAAATAAAGAAAGTAAAAAAGGGCATTTTGGTCATTAGCATTATAATTTTAATGGCATACTTGACATTTGCACAAACTCTTAAGGTTTAACCCTTAGGTTTTAAAACTTTAATTTTTAGGATTGTTTTCTAATTAGGGTTTTAATTAGAAAATTTAAATTTTTTACATTACAATTAGGGTTTCCTAATTAAATTAGGATTTCCTAATCACATCAACGTTTAATAAACACATTAAGCTTACCAATTAGGATTATGGTTTCCTGATTAAGGTTTAGGAATCCTGGATTTAGAATTAGGGTTTCCCGGCATACGATTAGGGTTTCCAACTGCGCGTTAGGGTTTCTAATCCTGAGAGTAGGGTTTCTAATCTCTTATTAGGGTTTATAAATTATAAATCTTATCTGATCAATCATTGATCAAAATTTCTATACAGTACAAACAGGTACTCAACAATACAATTATTTAATTATATATTCTATCGAATCCCTATTCAGAAATTAGGGTTAGGGTTTCTAAATTTATTAAGCACAACTCTACTCTAATTTCTCAGTCAATACACAAATTGACTAATTCTCGAGACTCGTATCGCAGATACACAATAAAATATTAACAATCAATGCCAATATTAAATAAAAAAAAGTATTTGTAAAATTTGGATTATTCGAAATCCCGGGTTATCACACTCATTCCTTATTCAAAATCCAAAATTAGGGTTTTGAACCATAACCGACTTTACTTTCATTCTTAGTCAACTTCAGAATTTAAATTGACTATCCTACTAAATCCATATCGCATAAATTTTCAAAATTCTATTCATGATACCAATATTCATAAAAATTATTAATATAAATAATTAAATACAATAAATATTTTATTCAAGATACCAATATTCATAAAAATTATTAATATAAATAATTAAATACAATAAATATTTGTAAAAATATAGATATAATTGCTCGAAAATTCCCGGTCTTTACAATTTCTGTTCGTGTTATCACCAAGGCTTATTTAGGTATGATATATGAGTGTGTAGGCTTAGAAATTTTGTGGGTTTGAACTGATCTAAGGCTGCTATTTATAGAATTCATAAGCTAGCGTTTTTGGTCATTATTTCACCTTCTTGCCTCTTCAAAGATCTGATGTTTGATACTTGTGTTGCTTGGGAGTTACAAGCATGTCATGTGCTATCTTGGAACTTGGTTTGATGAGTAGTAACCTACTTGTGAGCTAGTTCATCATAATTAGTAGCTTAATTCTGCCATAATCCTCTTTAATCTGGATTAGGATTTTAGTTTTTATGATTAGGGGTTGCTTAATGATATTTATTCGCATCTAATTGTAGTTTAATAATTATAGGTAGGGTTTAGGATAACCTAACTAGGGTTTAGTCTAACTAATTACGGTTAAGATCTATAAATTAGGGTTAGGGTTTGTAAATCTAGGGTTAGGGTTTCCAGATTTTAATATTAGGGTTCCTAACTTAGTTTGATCACAAATCCTAACAAGCATGACAAAGCATTTTGTCAATGTAAGCACGACAAAACAGCTTGATAAAATAAAAGTCCGTTTTCGGAAGAAAATTTTTAAGCACGACGTGTCAAGCACGTCAATTTTTGGACAAAAAATTATTTGACCTAATTCTATAATAGAGTATATAATAACACAATACACATTTAGAACGGAGAGGTTTTATTTATAAATACTAAATTTACATAACCGAGTCTTATTAGGGTTTTGGGGTTTCATAGTTTTCATGCAACACGTAGCACATAATTAACATGATCATCTTATACATCATAAACATATATCTAAACACATTATACATGATTTATATCACATACCAAATAAAGATTGAGTTCCATAACCCAATCAACATTCCTTACTCAACCAAGTCATAAATTGACCTTAACATTTGATACTTGCAACATAAATTATACATCATGCTTTTTTGTAATACAGATTTAAAATAATTCATCATCAAGTTCACATAGCAAATAGGAACTAAAAGACTTGCCTTGATCGTTGTTTACCAATAATAGATTAACAACTTATAAATATCTGCACTTCACGTGCCCTACACAATTATATAGTCATGCACATCAACTATTAGTCACATAGTAAGGCATAGTAATTATAATGTAAACTTCTCATAACCCTTCCTGTTAATCAATACACAATGTTCAATTTAACTGTGTTAACTTTCGACTTATATCTCACTATATTTCTTCTTAATCAAACTCGAAGTTTATTCAAGTTTTTAAGTCTTCCTAGGACTCCTTATTGAATTTTATATTAACCACATTCCATATCTTATAATGTTCTTTTTATTTTAATTAAAATAATTTTTAAGTTCATTAACACTTGACACGACGTTTTGACGTTCATTCGTCGCACACCCGATTCGTCTCACTTGCGTACGCTTAGTATGCTTATACAACTTATCTACTACATTATTTATTAATGTTAAGCATCATTATATTTACTAATATTAATTTTTTATAACTTAGAACAACATCTTTTATCGTCAAAAGCACTACACTTGCATACGTGCATGTCCGACGCCCACTGATTGCCTCTAAATATACATCAGTCCCAAATATGACCATTTGGACCCATCCTAACGACCTCAAATTGAAAAACTTAAAGAAACAAAAGTTGTAGGTCTACTCTTCCTCAATCCGGATCATCATAAATCACCTCAATCAGAGTTTTTATGAAAATGTTATGGCTGTTTTACTACAGGAGGTCAAAATAGTCCAACCTGAGCACTGTTCTGGCGCTGCGGTGCCCCAATTATCCTTGGGGGTGGCGCTTGTTGCTCGATTTCGCAACCGATAAACATATGAACAAGTAATATAAGATAAGTAGGGTGTCGTACCCACGAGGACGAAGTCTTATAAGTTAATCAAGTTTTAAGGTAAGTGATATACTGTCTTATCTAAACAAGTAAATGAAGATGGTGTGTTAAGATAGATGATTAAAACTGTAGGACTAAGAGATTTATTTGTACAAGGAAGTCAAGTTAAGATTACAATTCCCCTAATGCGTCGCCTAATCTACTAGCTCTCCATATTAATACAAATGAATCAAGGAATGGTCAACCAGAACAATAACTACATATAAGCTCATTTCGAAGGTCAAATGCACATCCCTAGCTAGATGAATCACAATATTTCTATTGGTAAAATAACTAAAGTAGGGTCATTAAGCTTAGTCTCTGGCTACACAAGGAAAATAGAGATATGTCTATCTTATTAAGCAGATTATGAACACATTCCCATATGCATGGTCATAACGAGTGCTATTGTATTTAAAGGTTAGATATCAATATCCATTTTTCAATATCCATTAATATTAATATTGATTTCTTTGTCAAGAAATCAATCAATAATCATAAAATACAACAACCCATTCCAAAATGATTCATTAATATAAATAGGAGAGAAAGTTAATTAAGCTAATCAATAGGTTACATTGCAATCCTAAAAATGGAATTTGTTCATAACTATGGTACTAATACACGTTTTTAAAGTATTCAATATGCTCATAAATACACTAATGAATGAAAGATTTGGAACAAGAAAACTCCTGTTGTGAAGTTTTATATCTCCAACTCTTCTCTTCTAAGTGTAGAGTCTGAGCTGTGTAGGATGCAATGACTTTTCCTGTAACGACACAGAAATTCGGATCGTCTAGAATTTAAGTTTAAAGAATTAGTTATTAATAAAATGAATTTTTATTAATAATATTTTGTGCTATGTGTTTATTAATCGTTCTAGAACCTAGGATGATTATAAGTCGGGAAGATTCTGGCTACGAGCTAGACAAAACGAGTAAGAGTTTTCAAGATGAAAATAAAAAAAATTTGAGAACAAAATATTTCTGGGGAAAAAGACGAAATAGGCACTATTCACTCGACGAAACCTAAGGGTTAGAGTTTGAATAATCTAAGCCTTTCCGAGAGTTCGGTATGTCGAAATGACATTCCGTCGAAAGATTTGATGATAATATGTCGTGAAATGTTAAGTAAGCCGATAAAAGTTTTTCTCAAAAAACGTGCAGAAATCAAACAAAATAAAAACAACGAAAAGTGTTGTTATGTACTTTTCACTCGTTTAACTACGTTAGGGGAAAACGTGAAGGAAAACGCTTGACACCAAAAAGTGTTTTTCAGTTTTTTAGAAATCCAAAGAATACGTAAAAGTTAATCGGTAAAGGAAAGATGAAATATCCAAAAATATTTGGATTCCGAGAATCGCAGTTTTTAAAACTGTCGGACGAAACTCGAAAGACGGAACCACGAAACTTACAGGCTAAGTTTCGTGAATAGTAAGGAGGTTAACTAAGGAGGTGGAAATAGTAAAATTAAGGGCTAAGTAAACTTAAGGGCTAAATTAACTTAAGGAGTAAGTAAACTTAATGCTTAAGTCATGAATAGTAAGGAGGTTTTGGGGGTGAAATGACTAAAATACCCCTAGCTTTGGTTTTCTATAAATAGGAAGCTTAATTCATTGTTTTGGGATTTTGAAAATCCTACACTTTGAGAGAGAGAGAGAGAGAAAGAGAGAGAGTTCAGATGGGAGAAAGAGAAGGAAAAGGAAGCGAAAAAGCTTGCTTGTGAGCAACCTTTATCCGACGGAAGGAGATTAAAGAAGAGAGGTAATCCAAAAACCGAACTTTTAATAAATTTTTCTATGTTAAAACATAGTTTAATGGGAATATGAAGTAAAAGATGTAAGAATGATTTCATATGGTTGAAATCATGAGAAAATGATGAAAATAAGAATTAGAAGTTTAGTTTATAAATTTCTTAAGGAAGTATAAGATTTGTAATGAATTAGAATGATCCGAGTGGATTATATGAATGAGTAGGTGGTATAAGTAAGGAATGGTGTTCTATAACATCAAATTCCAATAAAAAGTGAAATCATAATCAAAACATCGATTAAAAATTAAGAACGAACGAAGAACACGAATAACATGTGAAGAACACGAAGAACGTTATTGATGGACAAATTTAAAACCATCGTAGGATAATTGTTGTTGATGGATAAGTTTAAAACCATCGTGTATAAGTTAGATGCTTATTGCTTAGTTAGGAACGGTAGAAACGTTCATGAAGAACAGATTAAAATTGAGCGAGAATTAGAAAGTTAGTAAATGAACTCAAATGTGTAGGGTTTCATAAGAAAGTAAGAGAACATAGAAAACGTGAGTCGTGAACTCAAGAACGAACGAGTTTCGAGTTTGGATGACCGAATTACGGAAGAGCGAACGAAGAGCATTAAAAACGTAAAATGAACGAAGGGTGAAGATTAAGCTAATCAAATGGCATGTTAATGGATTCAGAATCTCTTTCTATCTAATGGGGATTGAAGTACGTAAGATAACGAATAGAATGGCTTTGGAATGACCTCGTTCCGAGTTATGACTAATAAGTTATGAAAGGAGGAAGTAAGCGTCTCAAATTGGATTTAACACTTAGAAAAATTTTTAGGGTTAGGGCTTGGCTGGCATGGCAAACCATGCCTGTAAGGTGGCATTGCGGCGCCATACCGTGGAGAGTGCATCGCAAACTCGTCTTTGCGGCGTGAGAGATAGAAGGAGAGTGGTAACGCTGCGGTTAATATAGGAAAAAAAAGGAGAAAGGGCTTTTAACTACTCAGCTCTTGGGGGAAACGTAAGGAAAGATAAAGAACATAATGTTCAACTAATGTAACACTTAATCAAGTGTTTTTAACCTTTAATAAAGTTTGAACGAAAAGATTAAACGAGATTAGAAGAATATGAACGCGGGTGACAGAACTGATATCCGGGGACCGTAGTAGCGATAAACGAGCGTGAGGGATTGCTATAATTGTGACACCTTAGACGTTAAGTGATGAGAGTAACGTATAAAATTTCAATGTTATGATATGGTAGTGAGAGATATGTGTAAAACGTATTGACATTATGAATGGAACATATTTGCGTTGAACGACTGATCTTAACATACTGCGAACCGTATGGCTTCGACATTAAGGAAGAATAATGAACAGTATTAAGAAAGCCGTAGCAAATGGTAAGAAGATTAACAAAAGTTGAATATGAGTCGGATGAGAATGTTAGAATGAAATTTAAGCGTTGAACACTTTAACCGATGTGAAGGTTGAGTACGCAAATATTAAACGGGATAAACCTACACTCCGTGTATGGTTTAACCGTATGATAATGAATACCAATGATTAAACCGTGAACAGTAAAGAAGTTGAATTAAAGATAATAACGTTTAACGTAACGAAGCCGAGTTAATGATTAACTGGAATGATCGCTTTGAGTATACAAAAGACTATATGACTTATACGATAAGGAGTGAATCCTGAGGTGTGGCATTTAGTTTCCAGGAAGCCATAAGGAATGAGAAATTGACTTAACGAAGATTGTAGTTTAATAGTTCGGATAAGTTAAGATAAGTTAGGTTGTGGTGCAATCGTAACCTTTGATGGTTGACATATGGGAGCTGGGCTAAATAATTCCTTCAGAGAGTGAAGGTTTATACAAAACTGGCAACCGATCTAACTCACTGTGATGGCAGCGTAGTCGAGATGGGAACTTATTTGTTGGTTGTTTATGGGAAACCACTTAGAGTACCATATGGACTACTAGTAGAGAAGCGATGTGTGCTGAGTCCTAAAGAAGTTATAAGAAGAAGATAAGAATGTAAAACATATAAGATGATGAATGTATAAGTAAGAAATCTCCGTATTTCATGAAGCCGTAGAACGGTAATGAAAGTGGTCACGTAAACTTAGGTTGCAAGAATGCGAACCCTAAAAAGTAAAGTTAAGGAAACTAATGCATAAGTCAAATATACATGACTAATTGGTGTATCACTACTACAAAATAGTAAATAGACAACACTTAAACCACAACATTTTTTATAAAAATGTTGTGGTATTTTTTTTACAACATTTTTAAAAAAAATGTTATAGATATATATGCAAAAACGTTATCTATTTAAAATGACATTTTTTTGGTTTTAACTAGATAATGATTTTTTTTTTAAAAACGTTGTATATCTAAAAAACACAGAGCTCAAAAAAAAAATGATGAACTTAAAATAAAACGCCAGCACTCTCTTGGAGCCCAAAACAGTAGCCTCTCTTCTCTCTCACTCCGAAATCCGTCCCGATCTCGTCAACCAGTTCAAAGGAAAAAAGGATCGATAGTGGCTCCCAAGCCTAACTGTTGTTCGAATCAGCTTCGCCAGAGATTGGGTACCAATTTTGGGGTTTCTTCTCAGAGCATGAAACATAGAGGGAAAACATCAAAGGGTAAAACCTGGTCCAATCGTCCCCCAGAGGAGACGATTTTGCTCGACAATTGTGATTTTGAGCACTAGCTTGTTGTTGTGGAGAAACCTAAGGAAAAGTCAGTTGTTGAATACTTTCAAGAGATGTGCAGCTTCAGGATTCAGCATACTCGTTGGAGGTTAAGAGCAGTTGTAACAAACTTTTCAGTTCTAACTGATGGATTCATTTAGGTTTCCTTCCCTTAATTTTTATGGTTATCTAATGCCATCGAGTTTTATGAGGCTATCATGCCTATAAATACGAGGCTATCATATCTCCTAGGGTTGGGTAGTAGGTAAGGTGTATTTGATATTTAATTTTAGTTTTTTCAGTCGGTATATAACTTTTATGAGGCTCTGTATCTCTCTCTCTTCCCTGCTTCATTCTGTTTTTATTTTCTGTAGGTCAGCCGTTCATTCTGATGTTTGATTGATTCGTAGATGTAAGAAAAAATTCACCCCTAATATCTTTTTCTATCTTGAAGATAATAATAAGAATTATGCTTGTACCAACAAATCAAGGTGTAGTGTATTATTACTATTGTTGGTGAGTAGATGGAAGAGGAGGTTGTTTTTAAACTTCTATGTCAAGTTGAGAAAGTTGGAAGTTTAATAGGGAAGGGTGGCTCTATCATCCGGGTACTGCAGAACAAAAATGGTGCATCTATTAAGATAACTGATGCTGCAGCACCTGATTCAAATGAAAGGGTGGTTCTTATATCTGCACGAGAAGCATGTCACTCAAACACAAACACAAACACACACCACTATTATATCATATGATTCACATCAAAATATGGCTTTCAGTGCCAGCTATTGCATTTTTATTTCTTTTTTTTAAAGTTTTTTCTTTCTTTTCACTAATGTAGTTCAAGCCCTTTTTTATAATTAGCCTGTATATCAGTCCTATACCTATAACTGTCGTCTCAGAACTAGAAAGTTCTTTATGGTCACAGTATGAAATATATTTGTACGAGTGTACATTGCATTTTAATAGTTAATTGGTGGGTCTATTCAACAGTAAAGATGTCACAGATGCGTCAACAACAACATTAAGATGTCAACATCACTCCATTAAGCTATATTATCTCATCAAATCACTAAAATAGTCATCCTTGATACATGTTGAATTTCAGTGTCTCTGCCTGATCTATTTCTTTGATATATGTGTATGCTTACAAGTATTTAAGTCCTTTATCTTGCTGTTATATTTGGCTTGTTCCTCATCTAACAACACTCAGTGCAAAGACATTTTCTAACACAGGATGCTGTTATTCGTGTACATAGTAGAATCGCTGAGATTGGATTTGAACTAGGTGCTGCAGTTGTTGCAACGCTACTTGTAATAAATGGATACTTTCATGGAGAAGTCACATGGACTTGGGGTATATGCTTTGTTACTGCTTCTCTTGATAGTACTTGGTGCTTTTATGAACTATCTTCTCGTTTATGCCTCGCACAGGTTTCCATCTCTCTCTCTCCCCCTTCCCTCCTTCACACGCTCACTATCACTCGCTCATTCGACACACAAATCCATATGTGCGTTCACCTGCAGGCACCTTTACAAAGTTTCTAAATGCCTCTAGCAAGTGTCACTGCATAACTTCTGAACTTGGAGATATTCTGCAGGTTGCTGATGCGTCGGGATCCGAAGGTTATACATCTGCAGCCTTTCATCCTGATGGTTTCATCCTTGGAACAGGCACCTTTGGGTCTCTTGTTAAGATTTGGGATGTGGAAAGCCAAGTGTGATACTATTGTAGTTTTACCCTTAATTTGTTTTTTTTTCTTTTTCCTGTTCAAGTCTTATTAGTATCCTTGGGTAGTATGATTTTAGGTTTGGTGAACTTGTGCATTTTAAACTATTTGTTTGTGTGTTTTTTCTGTGGTTGTTTTGACACCCTGAAGAGATCCCATGGGGTGAAGCTGAAGCTGACTTTGTGGTGGAGTGTACTGGAGTCTTAACTGACAAGGACAAGACTGCTGCTCACTTGAAGGTTTGATACGATCTGTCTGTAGATTTTTAGTTAATTTTGCCTAATCTATATGATCATTATCAGATTTGATGTCTTGGTTTTATTTTTATGGATTTTATATGGATCCAATATTAAGCTCCTTTTAATGCATAAATTAGAGCTAGTCATGATCTTGTTTCAAATTGGCCAACCAGTTCTCAAAATTAATCCCAAGTTAAAATAAAGACTCCTTTGCTGTATGAATGAGAAATTTATTGGTTTGAATTGTGGGGGAAAATTGACCAATTTTTTTTGGGTTTTATAAGGGTGGTGCAAAGACTATGGATAGGCCATCAAGCAAAGACTGAAGACTGTGGATGGGCCATCAAGCAAAGACTGGAGAGGTGGAAGAGCTGCTTCTTTCAACATTATTCCCAATAGAACTAGAGCTGCCAAGGTAATCATGCATCAATAACCTTGATAATTTTTTATTATTATAAAACACTACAACTTGAAATTCTAGTACGTTTGTTGCAATCAACTAGGTACTCATTACTATTACTAATCACAGAAGTAAATATGATGAAATATCTCTTGGTAGCATCTATATGTGATTACATGAGTTCTCTTGCGTTGGTTAATTTAATACATGTCATCCAATTCAAATGTGTGCAATTGTCAAAATTGTTACATTATTACTGACCCAAACATTTTACTAACATTGAGCACATGTAGTAGTATCCTTATTGCTTACTTCAATACTTCATTCCTTCCATTTGTAATATTGGCAAAGGCATTGTAGCACAGGAGTGATATGCTAGAACAGTATCAAAAAAGTGACGCTGATTTAAGGGTTTAATTATTAGTTGATTGGAATTTGAACATTGTGATGCTATAGGAGTGGATATGATATTTATCCGGGTTTCTTATTTTTCTTGCATGTCTTCATACCCTCCTATGTTGTGTAAATGCATGAATACAGCACAATTGGTACTCATATGAATCTCTTTTTCCACTAGATAATGTGTACATGTGCTTCATCTTTGGTGCTTGATTTACAAAAGCTTGCCTCTCTGTATTTAAAGTATCCACTATAGTGTTGTTATTTACTACTCCCCTTCTAACTTTATCCCTATTTACAAATACTCTTATCAACTACAACTAACTAAGTTTTTAACTGTATGCAGGCATATGATGGCATGATTGTTGGCGAACATTCACGGATCATGCACAGTTGAAGGAGAACCTAGGCTTTTTTGCACATACTTAGGTAGTAGCTTAATTTTATGGATAGTTTGATTTATTTTGTGGATGTAATCAAATTCACAATTCAATATAGTAGTATTTTATATTGAAAAGTGAATTTGTGATGTATATATAGATAGTTTGGTATATATTTTGTGGATGTAGTAATTTGAATCTGTAAACGAATGGTATTATTGGGATGTATTTTGAATGGTTGATATATTTTGGCTTTAAATTTAAATGAGAATTTAGACCTTTTAGATATATATCTTGGCATTAGCATATTGCAGGTGTATTGGTAATGTAGGTGAACCACAACCTTTTTTTTCTTTTTTTTTAATCTACAACATTTTAAAAACGTTGTGTAAATATGCCTAAACGTTGTCTAATATATTAAACTACAGCATTTTTAGCCAGAAAACGTTGTGGAATCATACTTTTTACAACGTTTTTAAGCATCTGCTAATTTATGGAAAACAAATCTACAACGTTTTTTTCTTAAAAACGTTGTGTATTGTGCTTAACTACAACGTTTTAAAAATGTTGTGTAAGGGTGTCAAATAGACAACACCCTTAACCACGACGTTTTTCTGACTGAAACCACAACGTTTTTTTCGCATTGTCTATTTACTGTTTTGTAGTAGTGTATGCGTTGTTTTTCTTATGTGCTACATAGGAACTGGAATGAGCAGTTCAGCGTAAGCTATAGCTATGCGTAAGGCAAGTTTCCTAACTTCATTTATATTTTAAATGAATACCAGTTTCTTAAACTTCTCGGATGTTGAACTTGAGAAGTTACATACATATCTTGAATGTGTGATATTTGTGCAAGGTGGTAGAACGTATGAGGCCTTGTGCCACAATGTGAACACTTCGGTGTTTCTATGAGATGAACTGTTCTGTGATTTAACTGTTCAATAAGAGAATGCTCTGTTTATGTAAGAACCCAAATTTTTAGAAAACATTAAAATAAGAATTTAGTAAATAAAATTCTTAAAGCATGAGATGGGTTCAAACAAGAATATATAAATGTGTTACGAGGAATGTGGTATTATGTTACATAGGGTAATATGAGCTATGTAATAAGTGATGTTGTGTTCAATAAATATATATATCATTATTATATATTTATTATAGATTGTAGAGATGAATTAGTAAGAAGATGGATAAGATTTATCTATCGGCATTAAATAATTTATAGAATTATTTTATCATAGTTGGTGACATTAAATATCTTTGATAATCACCAATTTCTTGAGTATGTAAGAGTAAGTATCAAGTCTAAGATAGTGCAACCGTACCCTTTAATGGTTGATGTATAGGATCTGGGCTAAATGATTCCTTCAAATAGCGGAGGTATATACGAATTAGTAACCGATCTAACTCACTGTGAAAAAAGTGTAGACGAGACAAAAACTAATTTGTTGGTTGTTTGTGGGAAACCACACAGTGTACTATATTGAATACTATTAAAGATTTGATGCGTGCTAGGTTTAAATTTGTATGTGTGTATGTTGTTGACGAAATAATAAAATTAATTTACCTTTAAATTGGTTAGAGAATTACTAAGTAAGTTAATATACGACGAGAAGTGAAGATTTAAGGAATGTATGTATGTGTTATATATATATATATATATATATATATATATATCTTGAATTGTGGAAAGAAATTAGATATATATATATATATATATATATATATCTTGAATTGTGGAAAGAAATTAGATATATATATATATATATATATATATATATATATATATATATATATATATATATATATATGAGATCTTTAGAGTTAACTAACTATTAAAGAAAGAAGAGTTCGAACTTGAAGCTAAATCTCTAAATTATTGAAGAATGTAGTCATTGGAGATTTATTTTGGTTAATGTAATAAGATAGCATGTAGGGAGCATGTTAAAGGATTTGTGAGTTAAGTTCTGTTTCTATTAAAGCATAACGCATCCTAACTTGAGGTGGCGTGGTAGTGCCACTCTCAAGCCTAAGACAGAGAGCTAATGGCGCTTTGTCATGAACAATTCAAGATAAGTTTGTAAAAATCTCATGAGTTGTGTAATTTGAACTATAGGAATTATATATTAGTGACTAATATGTTATCATATGAGTCATATTTGATATTTATAGTGTCCATAAATGGATTGAGATAGCAAAGCATGAATTGAATGAGAGTTAGTTATGGAAATTAACTAAACAAGAATAAATATTAGTTAACTTTAATTAAGTTAAAAATTATATTATGGAATAATATAATTTAAGTATTAAAACCTTGTGAGGCAATGGCGTGATAATAAATTGAATGAAAGAGAGTAATTCGCTTAAGTAAAATGGTGAATTAATATATGTGCTTTACATGAAGAGAAGGAAATGATTATGTTAAGTAATGTTAGTATTTTTTTTATATATTACATAATATGGTAATATGTGAAAGGGTTAATATTTGAAAGCTGTGAATGTAAAGATTGATGATGTTGTCTTGGGACAATCGAATAATTATACGTATAGTGTATAATTTAAATAATTAATAGAGTAAATATTAATTATTCTAAGAGTAAAGGTTGTACATATTTTAAGTATGTAATTATTTAAGTAAGCTAAATAATTTAGCATTATGATAAAGTGTGATATAAACTTTATATTAAATAAATAATAAAATAATGTGGAATTGGAGAAAAGCCAAACGTGACCTAGACCCTAATATTTTATCATAAAAATAATGAGCTTGAGTTATATATAACTCTAGTAAATGAGATAGATGGGCCTTGTATGGCCTAAATATTAAAGTTAAGCCAGACTGAAGGTTTAACTGAAATTATTAAAAGAGAATAAATGATTGACATTGATCATTTTGATATCTAGGTGATATAAGAGATAATGGGTTAAGAGTACCCAAATGAATTATAATTAGCCCAATTAAAATATTATTTGGACTAGCCCAAATGTACATGGGATATAGGATTATATATTGGAGTATATAAATATACTTCCTACATGTGGGTAGGTACATATATATATGTGTGTATATGTATCCCCAACTTATCACAAGATAATAATAATAACACCTTAATGTTACATTTTGTAAGTAAAAAGGGAAATAAACATAAGTGTTGTAGCAACTATTTTGCTATTATAAACCAAAATCAACTGCTTGTCCCAAATTTATTGTCTCACTTCATTTAACACGCCGTGGATAGGCCAATGGCCTAACTCTACCATTGTTGAGAAATAAAATGGCTAGTTAGAGTTGATGATGGCTAGAGGGACGGAAGAAGATGGAGTTGGTCACCAACTCTTCAACATCCATTGGACTCTTCGGTAGCATATACAGTCATTAACATCCATTGAACTCTTCAACCTATATAGTTTGACTGTATAAGTGTTTTGGTTCGAATTCCCGACTAAGTATGAACATCCCAAAAATGGGAAAAACTTTTATGCGCCCAAGGCGGACAGATTGAACGATAATATCGTTCTTGCATGTAGTATTGATCAATACAGGGCATAACGGGCTGATCACCCCCCGTGCCTGTAAGTTATGACGGTTTGCGGATGAAGTTCTGCTAAACCTATTCGAAAATTGAGAACAATGTTCATAGTATGTCACCTTAACCTTATTTATAGTCAGTACGTAGTTTCAAAAATTTGATAGAGAGTTGTTATGTTATTATTATCGGTTCAGATTACTTCACAACAATTGATTTGTTGTGGAAGGGTAGTACAAAGAAAACATTTAATCCTTTCAGCTAATATTTATAATTGTTATTACTCGTTGGGCACTTAAATGCTCATCCTTGCCTATATTAAATGTTTTTAGTTAAGTATGACAAGCCAGAGGGCTCTGCCAGGAATAAAGGGAAAGGAAAGCTGTTAGAATAAGTTTATGTTATCTTATGTAATAGCTAGACTTAAATAAGATGACATTATTTATTATCTATCATGTAATGAAATGTTTTAAGGTCGCGTACCTAGGATTTAGAAAACTCTGATATGTAAATTAAGTTTGATATTTATGACATTATTATTATTATTCCGCTTAAAGAAATGGTATCGAAAACCTTTGAATCAAGGGTTTCAAGTGCACGAATTTTAGGAAATCATGAGTTAATATCGAGCTTTAGGGTTAGAAACCATAGGTGGGAGTAGACCTTAGGCTATAACCTTGGAGCAAAGGAAAATGTGGAAAGTACAAATACCTCATATAGAGTTTAAAAGGAGATGAATCGAATAAATTCATTGTCAAACAAAAATAAAAGATAACTTATATAAAACTTTTACTTGTTGTGTGTATATATATATTATATGCTAATCAGGATAATTTATGTGTAGATGTCAGGAGGAAAAGGATTAGGATACCCTAAGATCGTAAAGAAGGAGCCAATCTCCATAACCAAGCCGATATCAAAGCTAATAGCTGAAATAGAGGCTCACATTGAAGATAACCTTGATGAGGTGATCATTTTGGAAAAATATAGTACCGGACCCAGAAACGTTGGAACTAACAAATAGTGATTCAAAAAACTAAAGTTGAAGCTGATCAAGGATCAACGGAGGTGCCGAATCTGAGGAACAAGGTCACTTCTCTGGAAAAGCTGTGGGAAATAGAAAAGGTGTTGAATAGTCAGTTGCAAAAAGCCTTACTAGAAACAATGGAAGAACAGGATAAGCTTAGAATCCAAATTGATCAAATGGGAGCCATAGCAACACATCGTGTGCAGCTCCGAGAAATAAGGGGAAAAGAAAGATAGAAGACCATGACTTAGGAAAATCTGATAAGCAGAAAGGGAAAAGAATACGTTATCTTTGCGGCTATGAAGGACATACCACTCTGTATTGTCCCGACTATAAACCAGGTGCATGTTTTATTTGTGGATTGGAAGGTCATCAGGTGAATGGTTGTCCAGAATCAGGAAAGAGGTGTAGGAAATAGGTAGAACTAGTATTTAATTGTGTATGTTTGGTAATGTATGTGTGCATTGTAATAATCCCAACTTTGGTGTAAGTTGTAGTAGCAACTCTCGACTTTTGTGGTCATAAAGGGATATCGGATGTTTAAAGCAGTATGTGCTATGCTATGTAAAGTATTTTGAAATTCCTAAATGAATATGAATCTATGTTTGATTAATGGAATAAGTTTGAAACATTAAACTTATACGATAAGGTTTAGAATGTAAGTTAATAAAATATAGATTTTGTTTTATTTAATCAGAAAATGCCACTAAGACGTCAAGCTCGAAACCAAAGGGCAGAAGAGTCTGTCAACATTACTGGATGACAACAACCAGACCTGATGCATAATTTTGCGAACATGGTAGCTCAGGCCATGTAGAATGGAATGCCAGCAGCGGGAAATCAGCTAGACAACCGATTTGCGAACTTCAAGGATTTTAAGGCCGTAGGACTGCCCGAATTTAGAGGTACCACTGACCCGATAGAAGCCCAAACTTGGGTTAAGGAAATAGAAAAAGCATTTGTAGTCGCTAGGGTAGATGAGGGGCAAAAGATAGCTTTTTCTACCTATATGATGAAAGGAGAAGCGAATTTCTAGTTGGAGGCAAATCAAGCTAGGGAAGGAGAAAGAGTGATAGCATGGACTAGGTTTAAGACGTTATTCTTCGAGAACTATTTCTTGGCTAGTGTGCATACTAGGATGGAGGTAAATTTTTCAGAATTAAAGCAGGAGAACTTGACAGTTACGAAGTATGCCGCAAAGTTCAATGAATTAGCTAGGTTCGCTCCGCACCAAGTGGATACGGAGGCTAGAAAGGAAAGGAGGTTTGAGCTAGGCCTAAAACCTTGGCTCTACAATAAGGTGGTGGTGTTACAGATCAATACGTTTGATGCACTCTTTGAAAAGGCTATCATAGCTGAAGGGGGAAGTGAGGCCATGAGCCTCTACAATAGGGAGAGGAAGAATAAGGGTGACGGAGCCGGGAAGGTAGAAGTAGGTAGTGTGGAAGTAGGGGTGAGAAAAGGAAGTGGAGCAATGTTGGTAGTGTCCAAGTCAAGCAGGAAGGTGTGAAAAAGAAGGCTGAGCAGTGTAAAAATTGTGAGAAGAGTCATTCAGGTGAGTGTCTTAAAGGCAAGTTTGTGTGCTACAAGTGTGGGCAGGAGGGACATATCTCTCCTAACTGCCCCAATCCTAGGATGAGCAATGAGTGTTTTCTGTGTGGATCCACGGAGGATAAGGTGAAGGACTGTCCAAAAAGGAGAATGGATATAGGGAGCGTGAATGCGGGAATAAGAAGTGGAACAATGCCGATAACGGGACCAACTTCGACGAAATCATTCGCAAGAGTCTTCAACATGACAGTTCAGGATACCGTAGCAGCCGGGGATGGAACTTCAGATATTATTCGTATGAATTGTATATTCGTATATATGATTTTTCTTAAATATAATTAAATTAGGTTATAAAGAAATTTTGAAGGAAAAATTTGAGTTCTGTTAGAAATCAAATTTCCATTGAATTAGATAGACATGATTTATGTTGAGTAGTTAAAGATCAGTTCGATCGAATCTGATCGAGATCTACTTAAAATGACTGCGTATGCTATTTACCCTAGTGTCTATAGGTTTTAAAGCGGTGATTTCGTGGACGGAATCCTTATAAGGGATGGTGGATGTAATAACCCAATATTTTCAATAAAAAATTTTGCAAATAAATATATATATATATATATATATATATATATATATATATATATAAGGGTGGGAATATGTGCAAAGTAAAGTATATATATATATATCGATAAATAAATTTATTTATTAGATGTAAACAAATTCTTCTTTTTTTTAAGAATTATTGATCATTATAGATTATATTCTTATAATAAAATTATGTTGTAATAAAAATATTTATTTATTTTCCATGAAAATATGATTATTGTATATATGATATGGATATTATGATATGTATTTATTATATTAATTAAGTTAATTATTTTAACTTAATTAATAATGGTATCTATGAAGGTTATGTGGATATGAATTCAAAACCTAAGTCTGGATTTTGAATAAGGAATGAGAATAATAATATAATATTATTTATATTTCAAGTAATATAAAGCATGCCGATATGTGTGTAATGTTAATGTGTGGAATAGTTATAGTAAAACAAAGACAAAATCTTAGCATTCTCGATAAACTATAAGTCTGAGTCAACTATGACTATAAGGTTTGTTAAGTTATGTGTTATGTAATTAATGACCATTATTATGTTTAATGTTAATTAGGTAAACCCTAATTAATATTTAGAAACCCTAATTACTAAATTAGAACCCTAATTGCTAAGTTATAAACCCTAATTATTAATTTAGAAAGTTTTAATAGTAATTATTAGATTATAGAGCCTAATTTATAAGTCTAAAGTGATTAGGAAACTTAATTTTATTAAAGAAACCCTAATTCACCTTTTTTGAAACTAAGATTTCTATTTTGCCCTTAATACACAAATCCTAGAGGAGCTTGAAACCTTAGGTTAAACCCTAAGGGTCAAACCCTAAGGGTTAGAAATGAATTGACAACTTTGCCACTAAAAGTAAGTACCAAATGACCAAATTGCCCTTCTTTCATTATTTAATAGATAACTTATATAAGTTGCCATAACTTTAGTTAGTAAACCAACTCAACCTAGCCACGTGGTCTAATGATGAACTTTAATCATTCAAATATGATAGGCATGATCAACCATAAGCATTACACCATATTATATATAGATCAAAAGAGAGAGAATGTATACTAACCTCATTTTATCACAACACTCAACCAAAACGCCTCAACTTTAAACATCAAAATTTTAGTGTTGGACCGACCACAAATCAAGCCCCACTATCACTTATAGCGAGATCGGAAGCGATTAGAGGAAGAATTTGTAAAAGAAAGGTAAACCCTAAGCCAAGAATATTTGATCTTCTATGCTATGTTGCATTTGATGTTAGAATGTTTAGATATGTTATATAAGGTGTAAATTAGTGATCTGGGTTGCTAAGTAGTGGATCCATAACATTTATATGCTCGAATTTAAGTTTTTACAAAATCTGGGAAATTTTCAAAAGTGGTCTGACAACCGAATGTCAGACCACATAGATCTTTATCTGGTTATCATTTTCGTTGTTTAAATGTTTCAACATGTAGTATGCTAGAAGGACTTTGATCTGGACTTGAAACCATGCTTAAATCATGTGTAGATTTCGTGTTCTTAATGGTCAAACCTCGTTGACCAAGCATGACCAAGGGGTTTCTGAGTAACCCAGAAACTCATTATCCGAGTCTAACAAGATTTTCAAAGACTAATAACTATCAGGTTTTTGTTGTTTTGCTCTTGTTGTTGTAATAGAATTGTAGTATGTTATATGAACTTCAATATCATGCCTTTAGATCACTAAAACATCAAACAGATTTAACACAGTGGCCGGTCAAAGTAGGCCAGATGATCACGACTTTGTTTTCTGGGTAACCCAGAAAACTAAAGACCGTGATCTCTGACATGGTTTGATCGGCATGGATCTTGATCGTGTATGGTTGTTATATGTATATTATGTAATAGATATGTACCTCTACATGTTAGCTACACACTACAACTCTTAGATCACATAAACATTACACCAGCAACATGTAGTGGAAGACCAAAGTAGGCTAGTCGAACTGTTCTTCATTTCTGGGTAACCCAGAAAATGAAGAACAACTCTGACAGCTACTTTAAAGGCTTTGATCTTTTAATTGTGATGCAGTTTGTTCATGATTATTGTTGGATCTTGTATTACACTAGTACTATAAGATCAAGGTATTAGATTGCCCAGAATCACACTGAATCAGTGTTTAATGTTTGGTCAAAGTGAGACCCTTGAACACTGACTGTCAGTGTTCTTGGTGCTCAAGAACAGTTTAGGCGACGATTTCTGTCGCTAAAAGCTATAGTGACAGATTTATTAATTTTAATTAATTAAATTTCTAAAAATCATTTAAAAATAGTAAATAAAATCTAAAAATTACAAAATCAGTTTTAAATATTATTTTAAGTTATAACAATTAACTTTTAATAATTTGACATATTTTTTATAAATATTAGTAATTATTTGAATATTATTGATATTTAATTTATTTAATAAATGCATTAAATAAATTAACTATAAATTATTTTATTATATTAAAAATCATTTTAAATGATAATAAGGTATTTAATAATATTTTAAGTTATAAAATGTAAATTTTAATATTTTAATGTAAATTTCATTAATTATTCAATATTAATGATATTAGATTTATTTAATAATTATATTAAATAAATTAGTTTAAAAATGATTTTAATATTATAAAAATCATTTTAAATGAAAATAAAGAGTTTAAAGATATTCTAAGTTATAAAACATAACTTTTAATATTTTAAGATAAATTTTATTAATTATTTAATATTAATGATATTAGATTTATTTAATAATAATATTAAATAAATAGATTAAAATGATTTTATTGATTTAAAAATCATTTAAAAAGGATATAAGTGGTTTAAAAATATTTTAAGTTATTATAAATGACTTTTAATATTTTAGTGAATAATACCTTAATATTTAAATATTAATGGTAATTGTTTAAAAATTATTTTAAATATTTTTAAAATCATTTAAGGGTAATAATTAATACTTTAAAAATATTTTGAGTTATTATAAAATAACTTTGATATTTTGGCAAGAGTCATATAAATATTTTAATATTATTTTAATATTAATGGTAATATAATTATTTAATATTTAAATCATTTAATAATGATTCGAGAGTTTGAAAATTATGATAAATTATAATAATTAATTATTATAAGTCATTTATAAATAATATGATTGATATTTAAATTATCGAGAATAATAAGTAATTCTGATTAGAGTTTTATACCGATAATTACCGATAAAGTCGCAGAAATACACCAAAATGCTACCGAATTTGATTTGAACCTATATAGTTTGACTGTATAAGTGTTTTTTGTGTCTTAATGACTGATATAACTATGTGACAATGTGATTAAGTTATGTATTAACTGTAAATAACAGTATAATGTGTTATGATATGTTATTCTAATCAATAGAACATTCTTATAAATGATAGGTCGTTGAATTAAGGATAGAACTAAGTTGTGTAAGTAGCAGACCAGGCAAGTATCCTACCTTTGCATTTTCTTTATGCAATGGACATGAGTAAGAAGTTTCAGAATTATATTATTATTGTATCAGATTATTAACCCTATTGTGATATATGTTATATTCGATCATTGATTATCAACATGGTACTATATTGTATCCCAGATATTTATATTTTGTTCGTTAATTTCTAAATATGGTTATTCAAGTGTCCCCACTTGGATAATCATTGTATTTAATCACATGTATATATATATATATATATATATATATATATATATATATATATATATATACCAAAGATGTATACAAAAGATGTATAAGTAAAAGTCGCCTAAGCTATTTAACTAGCTAGACACAAATTTAGAAATATTGTTGAATATGATAAAACCTTTTTGTATCCGATCAAATTGTTTTGGTTCGGATTCCCGACTAAGTATGAACATCCCAAAAATGGGAAAAACTTTTATGCTACCCAAGGGGACAGAGTGAATGATAATATCGTTTTGAATGTAGTATTGATCAATCACAGGCATAACGGCCGATCACCCCCGTGCTGTAAGTTATGATGGTTTTGCGGATGAAGTTTTGCTAAACCTATTCGAAAATTGAGAACAATGTTCATAGTATGTCACCTTAACCCTATTTATAGTCAGTACGTAGTTTCAAAAAAATTTGATAGAGAATTGTTATGATATTATTGTCGGTTCAGATTACTTCACAACCATTGATTTGTTGTAGAAGGGTAGTACAAAGAAAATATATAATCCTTTCAGCTAATATTTATAATTGTTATTACTTGTTGGGAACTCAAATGCACATCCTTGCTTAAATTAAATGTTAACAGCTAAGTATAACCAAC
This sequence comes from Panax ginseng, assembly GCA_020205605.1. Classification (NCBI taxonomy): domain Eukaryota; kingdom Viridiplantae; phylum Streptophyta; class Magnoliopsida; order Apiales; family Araliaceae; genus Panax; species Panax ginseng. The sequence continues at coordinate 144,324,451 of CM035132.1, read as the reverse complement.
TAGAGGGCTCTGCCAGGAACAAAGGGAAAGAAAAGCTTTCGGAATAAGTTTGTGTTATCTTATGTAATAGCTAGACTTAAATAAGATGATCATATTTATTATCTATCATGTAATGAAATGTTTTAAGGTCGCTTAACTGGGATTTAGATAACTCTGATATGTAAATTAAGTTTGATATTTATGACATTATTATTATTATTCCACTCAAAGAAATGGTATCGTGAAGCACTAATTTCGGGTTTTAAGTACTTGAATTTGAGGGCATCACAGGTTGTTATCAGAGCTTTAGGGTTAGAAACCATAGGTGAGGGTAGACCTTAGGCTATAACCCTGGAACAGAGAAGAACGTTGAAAGTACAATAACTCATATAGAGTTTAAAATGAGATGAATTGAATAAATTCATCGTCAAATCAAATAAAAGATAACTTATATGAAACTTTTACTTGCTATGTGTATATATTATATGCTAATTAGGATAATTTATGTGTAGATGTCAGGAGGAAAAGGATTAGGATACCCTAAGATCGTAAAGAAGGAGCCAATCTCCATAACCAAGCCAATATCAAAGCCAATAGCTGAAATAGAGGCTCACGTTGAAGATAACCTTGATGAGGTGATCATTTTGGAAAATATAGTACTGAACCCAGAAACGTTGGAACTAACAGATAGTGATTCAGAAACTAAAGTTGATGCTGATCAAGCATCAACGAAGGTTCAAAATCTGAGGAAAAAGGTTTCTTCTCTTAAAAATTTGTGGGAAATAGAAAAGTTGTTGAATAGTCAGTTGCGAAAAGCCTTACTAGAAACAATGGAAGAACAAGATAAACTTAGAATCCAAATTGATCAAATGGGAGGCACAAACATCCTATCGTAATGCGGCCCAAGAAAGAAAGGGAAAAGAAAGATAGAAGACCATGACTTAGGAAAATATGATAAGAAGAAAGGGAAAAGAATATGTTTTTTTTGCGGTTATGAAGGACATACCACTCTGTATTGTCCCGACTATAAACCAGGTGCATGTTTTATTTATGGATTGGAAGGTCATCAGGCGAAGGGTTGTCCAAAATCAGGAAAGAGGTGTAGGAAATATGTAGAATTAGTATTTAATTATGTATGTTTGGTAATGTACGTATGTATTATAATAATCCCAACTTTGGTGTAAGTTGTGGTAGCGATTCTCGACTTTTGTGGTCACAAAGGGATATCGGATGTTTAAAGCAGTATGTGTTATTCTATGTACTATGAATTAATCAAATGAATATGAATCTATGCTTGATTAAAGGAATAAGTTTAAAATATTAAACTTATACGATAAGGTTTAGAATGTAAGTTAATTAAATATAGATTTTGTTTTATTTAATCAGAAAATGCCGCCAAGACGTTAAACTCGAAACCAAAGGGCAGAAGAGTCTGTCAAAAATGTTGGAGGACAACAACCAGACCTGATGCAGAATTTCACGAACATGGTAGCTTAGGCCATGCAGAATGGAATGCCAGCGTGGGAAATCAGCTAGACAATCGATTTGCGAACTTCAAGGATTTTAAGGTCGTAGGACGGCCCAAATTTAGAGGTACCACTGACCCGATAGAAGCCCAAACTTGAGTTAAAGAAATAGAAAAAGCGTTTGTAGTCGCTAGGGTAGATGAGGGCAAAAGACAACTTTTGCCACCTATATGATGAAAGGAGAAACAAATTTCTGGTAGGAGGCAAATCAAGCTAGGGTAGGAGAAGGAGTGATAGAATGGACTAGGTTTAAGACGTTATTCTTCGAGAATTATTTCTCAGCAAGTGTGCAGGCTAGGATGGAGGTGAAGTTTTTGGAATTGAAGCAGGAGAACTTGACAATTGCGGAGTATGCCGCAAAGTTCAATGAATTAGCTAGGTTCGCTCCGCACCAAGTGGATACGGTGGCTAGAAAGGCAAGAAGGTTTGAGCTAGGCCTAAAACCCTCGATCTATAATAAGGTGGCGGTGTTGTAGATCAATACGTTTTTCGCACTATTAGAAAAGGCTATCATAGCTGAAGGGGGAAATGAGGCCATGAGACTCTACAATAAGGAGAGAAAGAATAAGGGCGAGGGAACCGGGAAGGTAGAAGTAGGTAGTGGAAGTAGGGGTGAGAAAAGAAAGTGGAACAATGTTGGGAGTGTCCAAGTCAAGCAGGAAGGTGTGAAAAAGTAGTCAGGCAATTGTAAGAATTATGGGAAGAGTCATTCAGGTGAGTGTCTTAAGGGTAAGTTTATGTGCTACAAGTGTGGGCAGGAGGGACATATCTCTCCTAACTACCCCAATCCTAGGATGAGCAATGGGTGTTTTCTGTGTGGATCCACGGAGCATAAGGTGAAGGATTGTCTAAAAAGGAGGATGGATATAGGAAGCGTGAATGCGGGAAAAAGAAGTGGAACAATGGCGATAACGAGACCAACTTTGACGAAATCAACCGCAAGAGTCTTCAACATGACGGTTCAGGATACTGTAGCAGTCGAGGATGGAACTTCAGGTATTATTCATATGAATTGTATTTTCGTATATATGATTTTCTTAAATATAAGTAAATTATATTATAAAGAAATTTTGAAGGAGAAATTTGAATTCTGTTAGAAATCAAATTTCCGTAGAATTAGATAGACAAGCTTTATGTTGAATAGTTAAAGATTAGTTCGATAGAATTTGATCGAGATCTACTTGATTTGACTGTGTATATTATTTGCCCTAGTGTATATAGGTTTTAAAGCGGTGATCCTGGGACTTTAATCCTTATAAGGGAGGTGGATGTAATAACCCAATATTTTTTCAATAAGAAAATTTATATATATATATATATATATATATATATATATATATATATATATATATAAGGGTGAGAATATATGCAAAGTAAAGTATATATATATATATCGATAAATAAAATTATTTATTAGATGTAACAAATTCTTTTTAAGAATTATTTATCATTATAGATTATATTCTTATAATAAAATTATGTTGTAATAAAAATATTTATTTATTTTCCATTAAAATATGATTATTGTATATGTGATATGGATATTATGATATGTATTTATTATATTAATTAAGTTAATTATTTTAAATTAATTAATAATGGTATCTATGAAGGTTATGTCAGATATGAATTCAAAACCCTAAGTTTGGATTTTGAAAAAGGAATGAGAATAATAATATAATATTATTTATATTTCAGTAATATAAACATGCCTGATATGTGTGTAATGTTAATGTGTGGAACAGTTATAGTAAAACTATACAAAATCCTAGCATTACTGATAAACTATAGTATAGAGTCAACTATGACTATAATGTTTGTTAAGTTATGTGTTATGTAATTAATGACCATTATTATGTTAATGTTAATTAGGTAAACCCTAATTAATATTTAAAAACCCTAATTACTAGATTAGATCCCTAATTGCTAAGTTATACACCTTAATTATTAATTTAGCAAGCTTAATAGTAATTATTAGATTATAGAGCCTAATTTGCAAGTCTAAAGTGATTAGGAAACTTAATTTCATTAAGGAACCCTAATTCACCTTTTTAGAGACTAAGATTTTCATTTTTGCCCTTAATACACAATCCTAGATTTTGAGCTTTGGAAACCTTAGGGTTAAACCCTAAGGTTAGAAGTAATTGCCAATTTTGCCACTAAAAGTAAGTACCAAATGACCAAATTGCCCTTCTTGTATTATTTAATAGATAACTTGTATAAGTTGCCATAACTTTAGTTGGTAAACCAACTCAACCTAGCCATGTGGTCTAGTAATGAACTTTAATCAATAAAAATCGATAGACATGATCAACCATAAGCATTACACCATATTATATATAGATAAGAGAGAGAATGGTTATATTAGCCTCATTTTATCACAACACTCAACCAAAATCTCTCAACTTCAAACATCCGAAAATTTTAGTGTTAGACCGGGTCCCAAAATCAAGCCCCATTATCACTTATAGCAGATTAGAAGTCGATTCAAGGATCAAAATTTGTAAAAAGAAAGGTATAAACCCTAATCTTTAAAATATATGATCGATGTTAAATGTTGATTAATGAATATTTAGATATGTTATATAAGGTGTAAATTAGTGATCTGGATTTCTAAGTAGTGGATCCATAACATTTATATACTCGAATTTAAGTTTTTACAAAATCTGGGAAATTTTCAAAAGTGGTCTGACAACCGAATGTCAGACCACATAGATCTTTATCTGGTTATCATTTTTGTTGTTTAAATGTTTGGAACATGTAGTATGCTAGAAGGACTTTGATCTAGAACTTGAAATCATGCTTAAATCATGTGTAGATTTCGTGTTATTAATGGTCAAACCTCGTTGACCAATCATGACCAAGGAGTTTCTAGGTAACCCATAAACTCCTTATCTCAGTCTGACAAGATTTTCAAAGACTAATAGTTGTCAGGTTTTTGTTGTTTTTCTCTTGTTGTTGTAATAGAATTGTAGTATGTTATATGAACTTCAATATCATGCCTTTAGATCACTAAAACATCAAAGCAGATTTAATGATAAAGGGGTTGGTCAAAGTAGGCCAGATGATCACGACTTATGTTTTCTGGGTAGCCGAGAAAACTAAAGACTGTGATCTCTGACATGGTTTGACCGAAGTGGATCTTGATTGTGTATGGTTGTTATATGTATATTATATAATAGATCTGTACCTCTACATGTTAGCTACACACTACAACTCTTAGATCACATAAACATTACAAAGCAACATGTAGTGGAAGGCCAAAGTAGTTAATGAATCTGTTCTTCATTTTCGGGTAACCTAGAAAATGAAGAACAACTCTCGACAACTACTTTAAAGGCTTTGATCTTTTAATTGTGATGCGATTTGTGTTCATGATTGTTGTTGGATCTTGTAGTATTTACATTAGTACTACAAGATCAAGGTATTAGATTGCCCAAAATCACCATTGAATCGGTGTTTAATGTTTGGTCAAAGTGAGACCCTTGAACATCGATCGTCGTTGTTCTTGGTGCTCAAGAACACTTTAGGTTACGGTTTCTATCGCTTAAAGCTATAGCGACAGATTTATTAATTTTAATTAATTAAATTATTAAAAAATAATTTAAAAATAGTAAATAAATTCTAAAAATTACAAAATTAGTTTTAAAAATTATTTTAAGTTATAAAAATTAACTTTTAATAATTTGACATATTTTCCATAAATATTAGTAATTATTTGAATATTATTGATATTTAATTTATTTAATAAATGCATTAAATAAATTAACTAAAAATAATTTTATTATATTAAAAATCATTTTAAATGATAATAAGGTATTTAATAATATTTTAAGTTATAAAATGTAAATTTTAATATTTTAATGTAAATTTCATTAATTATTCAATATTAATGATATTAGATTTATTTAATAATTATATTAAATAAATTAGTTTTAAAATGATTTTAATATTATAAAAATCATTTTAAATGAAAATAAAGAGTTTAAAGATATTCTAAGTTATAAAATATAACTTTTAATATTTTAAGATAAATTTCATTAATTATTTAATATTAATGATGATAGATTTATTTAATAATAATATTAAATAAATAGATTAAAAATGATTTTATTGATTTAAAAATCATTTAAAAAGGATATAAGTGGTTTAAAAATATTTGAAGTTATTATAAATGACTTTTAATATTTTAGTGAATAATGCCTTAATATTTAAATATTAATGGTAATTGTTTAAAATGATTTTAAATGTTTTTAAAAATCATTTAAGGGTAATAATTAATACTTTAAAAATATTTTGAGTTATTATAAAATAACTTTGATATTTTGGCAAGGTTTGCATAAATATTTTAATATTATTTAAATATTAATGATAATAGAATTATTTAATATTTAAATCATTTAATAAATGATTCTAGAGTTTGAAAAATTATGATAAATTATAATATTTAATTATAAATTATTATAAGTCATTTATAAATAATATGATTGATATTTAAATTATTAATATTTATCTGATTAAGTTTTATACTGTGGAATTACTCCGATAAAGAGTTTTACACCAAAATGCTACCAAATTTGATTCGAACCTATATAGTTTGACTGTATAAATGTTTGTTTGTGTCTTAATGACTAATATAACTATGTGACAATATGATTAGGTTATGTATTAATTGTAAATAACAGTATAATGTGTTATGATATGTTATTCTAATTAATAGAACAATCTTATAAATGATAAGTTGTTGAATTAAGGATGAACTAAGTTGTTTAAGAGCACAACCAGGCAAGTATCCTACCTTTGCATTTTCTTTATGCAATGGACATGAGTAAGAAAGTTTCAGAATTATATTATTATTGTACTAGATTTTTAACCCTATTGTTATATTTGTTATATCCGATCATTGATTGTCAACATGGTACTATATGGTAATTCAAATATATATATATTCTGTTTGTAAATTTCTCAATTTGGTTATTCAAGTGTCCCCACTTGGATAATCATTGTATTTAATCACATGTTGATATATATATATATATATATATATATATATATATACCTATTGATACCTAAAGATGTATATACAATAAGTAAAAGTCGTCTAAGCTATTTAACTAGCTAGACACAAATTTAGAAATATTGTTGAATATGATAAAACCTTTTTGTATCCGATCAAATTGTTTTGGTTCGGATTTCCGACTAAGTATGAACATCCCAAAAATGGGAAAAACTTTTATGCTACTTCAAGGGATGTGAGTGAACGATAATATCGTTTTTGAATGTAGTATTGATCAATATAGGCATAACGAAATGATCACCCCCCTCGTACTGTAAGTTATGATGATTTGTAGATGAAGTTCGCTAAACCTATTCAAAATTGAGAACAATGTTCATAGTATGTCACCTTAACCCTATTTATAGTTAAGATGTAGTTTCAAAAATTTGATAGAGAGTTGTTATGATATTATTATTATCGGTTCAAATAACTTCACAACCATTGATTTGTTGTAGAAGGGTAGTACAAAGAAAACATTTAATCATTTTTCACTAATATTTATAATTGTTATTACTTGTTGGGCACTCAAATGCTTATCCTTGCTTAAATTAAATGTTTTCGATTAAGTATGACCAACCGAGGCTCACGCCAGAATAAAGGGAAAGGAAAGCTTTCGTAATAAGTTTGTGTTATCTTATGTAATAGCTAGACTTAAATAAGATGATGTTATTTATTATCTATCATGTAATGAAATGTTTTAAGGTCGCGTGAATCTGATTTTAAAAACTCTAATATGTAAATTAAGTTTGATATTTATTATTATGACATTATTATTATTATTCACGATCAAAGAAATGGTGAATCTTTTATCAGCATATACTTGATAGGTCGATAAGGTAGGTGTGAATTCTTGAAAGTACTTATAGTACATTTGTGACTCATAATGAACCCGCTATGTAATACGATGTATAATGACGAAGTCACATACTGACGAAGTCCTCAACGTACTGTGAAAAGTACGGTATCATGACGTCATAAAACGTTTTAATGTATTGAAAAAGAATTTAAAGAAGTAGTCGATGTCAATTGAGTTGACTAGACGAATGTTTCAAGTCGATATCCAATTTATTGATATGGTCTAAGCTATTTGATTTGGCTAAGACAAATATTATGTCATGTTTAAAAGATAATCGAGCTTTCTTTGAAGAAGTTGTGCCAATCCAAATTGTTTTGGTACATAATCTAATGATTAAGTCAGAGGTGAACACACCCCGAAATGGGGTTATACAATGGGTTGATTTCCTGCGTATGAAAGAGGTAGTTTACCTTCATTGTGATTGTAAACTGGCCGAGGAAGAAAGGTTACGGCGTCATGCAGTTAAACCTAGTAAGAGTTCATAGTCAATTTGACCCATCAGCAAAAGTATGAAATATTTTAAAGGAATTCTTATATTCCTCGTTGTTCTTTGTACTTCATAATTCTTGATAAGTTATGAAGGTGAGAGCATGTTTGAAAGATTAAAAATTCTTTGAAGAGAAGTTGAGAAGAGGGGTAGGCTAAAATTTTGAGGACGGAATTCTGTGAAGAAGGGGTGAATGTGATGACCCGGGTATGGGTGTGGTTTTAAGAAATTTCGAGGACATAATTTTTATAAGAGGGGAAGAGTGTAACGACCCAGAAATTCGGATCGTCCAGAATTTAAGTTTAAATAATTAGTTATTAATAAAATGAATTTTTATTAATAATATTTTGTGATATGTGTTTATTAATCGTTCTAGAACCTAGGATGATTATAAGTCGGGAGGATTCTGGCTACGAGCTAGACTGAACGAGTAAAACTTTTCAAGACGAAAATAAAAAAAATTCGAGAACAAAATATTTCCGAGGAAAAAGATGAAATAGGCACTATTCACCCGATGAAACCTAAGGGTTAGGGTTTGAATAACCTAAGCCTTTCCGAGAGTGTGGTATATCGAAATGACATTCCATCGAAAGATTTGACGATAATATGTCATGAAAAGTTAAGTAAGCCGATAAAAGTTTTTCTCGAAAAACGTGCAGAAATTGGACAAAATAAAAACGATGAAAAGTACTGTTATGTACTTTTCACTTGTTTAACTACGTTAGGGGAAAGCGTGAAGGAAAACGCTTGATACCAAAAAGTGTTTTTTAGTTTTTTAGAAATTCCAAGAATACGTAAAAGTTAATTGATAAATGAAAGATGAAATATCCAAAAGTATTTGGATTCCGAGAACCGCAGTTTTTAAAACTGTCAGAAGAAACCCGAAAGACGGAACCACGAAACTTACTAAGTTTCGTGAATAGTAAGGAGGTTAACTAAGGAGGTGGAAATAGTAAACTTAAGGTCTAAGTAAACTTAAGGGCTAAGTAAACTTAGTTCTTAAGTCATGAATAGTAATGAGGTTTGGGGGGGGGGGGAATGACTAAAATGCCCCTAGCTTTGGTTTTCTATAAATAGGAAGCTTAATTCATTATTTTGGGATTTTGAAAATCCTACACTTTGAGAGAGAGAGAGAGAGAGAGAGAGAGTTCAGACGGGAGAAAGAGAAGGAAAAGGAAGCGGAAAAGCTTGCTCGTGAGCAACCTTTATCCGACGGAAGGAGATTAAAGAAGAGAGGTAATCCAAAAACTAAACTTTTAATAAATTTTTCTATGTTAAAACATAGTTTAATGAGAATATGAAGTAAAAGACGTAAAAATGATTTCATATGGTTGAAATCATGAGAAAATGAAGAAAATAAGAATTAGAAGTTTAGTTTATAAATTTCTTAAGGAAGTATAAGATATATAATGAATTAAAACAATCCGAGTGGATTATATGAATAAGTAGGTGAAATAAGTAAGGAATGGTGTTCTATAACATCAAATTTCAATAAAAAGTGAAATCGTAATCAAAACATTGATTAAAAATGAAGAACGAACGAAGAACACGAAGAACTATATTGATGGACAAATTTAAAACCATCGTAGGATAATTGTTGTTGATGGAAAAGTTTAAAACCATAGTGTATATGTTAGATGCTTATTTCTTTGTTAGGAACAGTTGAAACTTTCATAAAGAACAGATTAAAATTGAGCTATAACGAAGTTATGGCAAAATTTTTGTAAAAGACGAACAAGAATTAGAAAGTTAGTAAATGAACCCAAATGTGTAGGGTCTCATAAGAAAGTAGGAGGAAATAGAAAATGTGAGTTGTGGACTCAAGAATGAACGAGTTCCGAGTTTAGATGACCGAATTACGGACGAGCGAATGAAGAGCAATAAAAAAATAAAACGAACGAAGGGTAAAGATTAAACCAATCGAATGGCACATTAATGAATTCAGAATTTATTTCTATCTGAGAGGGATTGAAGTACGTGAGATAAGGAATAGAATGGCTTTGGAACGACCTCGTTCCAAGTTATAACGAATAAGTTATGAAAGCGAGAAGTAAGCGTCTCAAATCGAATTTAACACTTAGAGAAATTTTCTAGGGTTAGGGCTTGGTGCCGCGGCGCTAGCTATACCTTGTAAGGTGGCGCTGCAGCACCAGATCAGGGAGCCGGGTATTGCAAACTCGCCCCGTGGCCCAAGAGATAGAAGGGAGAGTGGCGCCGCAGAGCCAGTGTAGGGAAAAAGCCAGGGAAGAGCTTTTAACTGCTCAGCTCTTGGGGGAAACATAAGGAAAGATAAAGAACATAATGTTCAACTAATGTAACACTTAATCAAGTGTTTTAAACCTTTAATGAAGTTTGAACGAAAAAATTAAATGAGATTAAAAGAATATGAATGCGAGTTACGGAACAGATATCCGGGGACCATAGTCGCGATTAACGAGCGTGAGGGATTGCTATAATTGTGATTCCTTAGACGTTGAGTGACGAGAGTAACGTATAACATTTTGATGTTATGATATGGTAGTGAGAGATAAGTGTAAAGCGTATAGACGCTATGAAAGAAACGCATTTGCATTGAATGACCGGTCTTAGTATACCGCGAACCGTATGGCTTCGACATTAAGGAAGAATAACGAATGGTATTAAGAAAGTCGTAGTGAACGATAAGAAGATTAACGAAAGCAAAATGTGATTCGGATGAGAATGTTAGAATGAAATGTAAGCGTTGAACACTTTAATCGACGTGAAGGTTGATTGTACGCAAATATTAAACGGGCTTAACCTACACCTCGTGTATGGTTTAAACGTATAATAATGAAGACCAATGATTAAACCATGAATGGTAAAGAAGTTAAATTAAAGACAATAACGTTTAACGTAACGAAGCCGAGTTAATGATTAACTAGAATGATCGCTCTGAGTATACAAAAGATTGTATGACTTAGACGATAAAGAGTGAATCATGAGGTGTGGCATTTAGTTGCTAGGAAGCCATAAGGAATGAGAAATTGACTTAACGAAGATTATAGTTTAATAGTTCGATAAGTTAGGTTGTGGTGCAATCGTAACCTTTGATGGTTGACATATGAGAGCTGGGCTAAATAATTCCTTCAGAGAGCGAAGGTATATACAAAACTGGCAACCAATTTAACTCACTGTGATGGGAGTATAGACGAGACTGGAACTTGTTTGTTAGTTGTTTGTGGAAAACCACTCAGAGTACCATATGGACTACTAGCAGAGAAGAGATGTGTGCTGAGTCCTAGAGAATTTATAAGAAGAAGATAAGAATGTAAACATCAAAGATGATGAATGTATTAGTAAGACATCACCGTATGTTATGAAGCCTTAGAATAGTAATGAAAGTGGTCGGGTAAACTTTGGTTGCAAGAGCGCGAACCCTAAGAAGTAAAGTTAAGAAAACTAATGCATAAGTCAAATATACATGATTAATTGGTGTATGTGTTGTTTTTCTTATGTGCTATATAGGAACTGGAATGGGAAGTTCAACGTAAGCAGTAGCTGTGCATAAGGAAAGTTTCCTAACTTCATTCATATTTTAAATGAATGCTAGTTTCTTAAACTTTTCAGATGTTGGACTTGAGAAGTTCTGTCTATGTGCGACTATGTGATATTTGTGCAAGGTGGTAGAACGTATGAGGCCTTGTGCCACAATGTGAACACTTTGCTGTTTCTATGAGATGAACTATTCTATGATTTAACTATTCAATAAGAGAATGCTCTGTTTATACATGATTCATTATTGTTAAGTGTATGCTAATGATTCTAACCAGACAGAATGTGTATGAAAACGGTAGACGAGTGAAAGTATTTTAAAATGAAAGTAAATATTGTTTTAAAATGATAGGAATCGAGATTATTCCTATTATTCAAGCTGCTTCAAAACCTTTGTACGATTATTGAAGTTCTAAGGGAATGTTTAAACTCTTGAAGTTGTTTTTTCAACTGCTATAACTTGCTAATGAGTTGGATTTATACCTACGAATCAATTTCTTTGTGGCTTAAGTTGTTGCCTGTTTTCAGTCTCTTAGTTAGTTTTTATCTACTCCCTCTGTCCCATAGTTATAGGCTGATTTCTTTTGGCATATAGTTTAAGAAAATCAGCTTAAGTGGCAATTTTAACAAAAAAATTTCACATATACCCCTTAATATTGAATTAATGAATAAGTTAATTACTCCTTACTTATCACACTGAAACTCTCAACTTAATTGATCAACGTGTACTGACCATTAAAATAGAATTTTAACCAAAGATAGTTTCAATCTACATAAACTTTCAACCAATCACAAAACATTTATGTTATTCCAAATTCATTTATTGAGCCTAAAAAGTTGAATTCTTTTATTGAGAATACAACAACATTAAATGTCGTGATAACAATAATGTCATTGAATGTTGTTTCTTCAAAAAAAAAAAAGTAATGGTTGAATATTTATTAAGGGCATACAAGTAAAACAATGAACTAACTAAATTTTATAAATAGTAAGTAGCCTATATATTGGGACATCCCAAAATGGAAAATCAGCCTATAACTATGGGACGTAGGGAGTATATTTTATTGTTATTTTATTTAAGTTCTATCATACAGGCTTTGTAGATTGTTTCCCGGTTTCTTGGCATTTTTGCTGTACTTGCACTCAACATGGCCTTGATGTCATATTGGAGCCGGTAGCCTACAGCAGTCCGTGCCACTCTGGTAGCTACTAGAAAGTGGCGCCTGACTCCTACCACTAGCTTCACGCCATACATTGCTAGAGCCTACTTTAAGTGGCGCCCCGACGCCAATTAGTGTATAATGATCCATGTGCAATACTGGATGTTGCTATTAGCTCTTGGTAGCTGGCGCCCAGTGTGAGTCGGCCTTGACTCAATTCTCACGCCCGTGGCGTGTCCCAAGCGCCCTAGTGCTACTGCTCCTTGTCTTGTGCGTCACTGCCTCGCTCTATATGGTGTGGCCAAGCAAAGACGAGCTTCGGTTTCTTCAGCCATACGTGGCATCGCAGCGCCATTTGTCAAGCTTATGCTCGCGTTGCAATGCGAGCTCCGGTGCCTAAACAGTAAAGAGTCTTTAATGACCTAGAAGAAAGAGGGGAGCAATATATAAAGAAAGAGAAGCCACTTGCATTGGGGATCGAAGAATATTAGAGATATTTAGAGAGAACTTTTATAGCAGATAGCTTAGACTAGGTTTTATTTATGTCATTTAATTTCTAGAAGAGAAAGAAGCTGTGTTTCAAGGAAGGAGAGTTATTGCATTTGACAGAGCTCAGAAGTTCCACAGTGAAGAGAAGATTTGGAGGAAGAACTCTTCAAAACAAGGGTTTTCTTATTCCAAATCTCTCAATTATTTGTGTAATTCTAATAATGTGGAATGTATTAAAATTGTGTGTTAGCACCATAGTCATGAACTAACTCCATTTTTAGGATTGCAATGTAACCTCTTGTTTAGCTTAATTAACTTTCTCTCCTATTTTATATAATGAATCATTTTGGAATGGGTTGTTGTATTTCTTATTTAATGACTGATTGCTTGATAACGAAATTGGTATTGATAGTAATGGAAATTGACAAATGGATGTAATTATCTATCTTTAAATACAACAACACTTGTTGGGAACATGCCAATGGAATGTGTGCATAAAATGCTAATAAGATAGATATATCCCTATTTACCTTGTGTGACCTTGAGACTTAGCTTAATGACCTTAACCTAGTTATTTTCACCAATAGACATATTGTGATTTATCTGGTTAGGGATGTGAATTTGACCATCGATAAAAGCTTATGCGTATTTATTGTTCTCGGTCGACCATTCCTTGATTCATTTGTAATTTGGAGATTTAGGAGATTAGGCGACGGATTAGGGGAGTTGTAATCTTATCTTGACTTCCTAGCACAACTACTTCTCTTATTCTTATAGTCTTATTGAAATAGCTTAACCAACCACTTGATTTATCTTATTTAGATAAGAATAGTAACGACTTTGCCTTAGTAATTGTTTTTATCTTAAGACTTTGTCCTCGTGCATTTGACACTCTAGTTTCATATATTACTTGTGGGCTGCATATGCTTGCGCGCGATTTGGCAATAGCTAAATCGACCAACAAGTTTTTGGCGCCGTTCCCGGGGACTTAGAAATAATTATTTTTCAATATTAAAACTAAGTCATTATGATCTTACTTTAAACTGATTCTTCTGTTTAATTCTCTTTTCAGGTAGTCTTCACTGTTTATGCCACCTCAAAAGGGACGACATAAATTACCTATTGATCCCGAGGTTGATAGAACATTCAGACGACTGCGGAGGAAAAAATCCGAGGACACACCCGATGACATACCTGCTCCTATCATAATGGCTGAGGAACTTCAGAAATCTTTGAGGGAGTACGCTATGCCTCACATTGACGATCTCCAGGCCAGCATTCTAAGGCCTGCCATCCAAGCTAATAATTTTGAGATCAAGCCGGGCACCATTCAAATGTGCTCCAACATTCAGTTTGGGGGACTAATGTAAGACCCCAACTTTTATGAATAAAGATTAATTTCTCTCGAAATATATTTTTGAATATTATGGTGTGGATATCATATAATGTTATAGTTATGGGTAATATTTACAAATTTTACAAAAGTAAGCAAGTGATTATATAATATTCGATTGGTCAGGGAATATTCGTATGACGGCACAATCATTGGTGGACCCCACAATGGAAGTATTGTCGTAGTAAGAAAACGACAGAATTATCTTGTTATAAAAATAACGGTGGAAGTGTTACTGTTAAAACTGTTGAACTACCCGGTAGTAAAAGTATAGTAATATGTGTGGTTGCATAGTAGCATACGGTATTGGTTATTGATGCTTACGTGAGAAGTCACTCAGTTATACTCAATTATTGCTACAATAATTGTTGCATCATATCTCTCATATTATTGATTTGATTATTGTCACAGTATCATCTGCATTATATGATACATTATTAAATCAATAATTGAGACGACAAAGTTATTCATATTATTAAATTGTAATATTTACAATGTCTAGAAGTTCTTCCAAGGAGAGGTTTGGTCACCTAATTGCGTGCTAATAGGGAGAAATCCTTATTGGAAAGCCTTCTCTTTCCTAGGAATGACCTGGTTGTTAAATATTATGAGTTATAATATTAATGATGAATAAGTTCGTGTTGATTAAAGATGAATTTGATAGTTCCATTATTTTGGGATTATTAGTGTTAGTGGTAATCAACATCTATTCCGATGATAATTGATGTCTGGGGGTTATATTGATAAATCGGGGAATTTATCGGATAAATGAGCAATTAATTGCTACTAATTCACATGCTTATATAACTATTTATTCACATGTGTGTACTATTGAATCACATTCTTATACTATTAGGGGAGTTGGTGCAAGATTGATAATACTTGCATGATTAAATTAAAGATGGAGGTATAGATGGAGGTACTATACTGTAATTCGTATTTTCACATGATTATAACTATTAATTCACATGATTGAACTATTTATTCACATTTTTTACTATTAGGGGAGGTGGTGCAAGTTTGATAATACTTGCAGGACTAAATTAAAAATGAAAGAAAAGTTGGAGGTATTGTACTGTAATTTTTTGAGCCCCAAAACGTGCAATCATCGAACCTATATTTTTCTATAAATAGAAGCTCATTCTTCCTTCATTTCTCACCAATTCACTAAAGCTATAGAGAAATTATAATAGAGAGAAATTATAGAGAGAAGCTATAGAGAGAAAATCTATATAGAGAAAGAATAAGAGAAGCCTGCTACGTCACTATTCTAGTATCCAGTTTATTCTAAGGTAAGGGGTATTATATCTTTTGTATTCATGAAGAGAGCTATTGTTATTCCATCCCTTATTATTCTGTTGGAATAACCTATTTATGTGAAGTACCGCATACATGGTGAAATTCTTCTGTTATTCCATTCTTCATTATTATGTTGGAATAACCTGTTTATGCGAAGTACCGCATACATGGTGAAATTCTTCTATTATTCCGTTCTTTATTGTTCTCACGTAGAATATCACATGCATACATATCTGCGGACTGGTTCCATCATTTAATATTCTCGCCGAATATCACGTGCTCACATGCGTTCTGTGGGACTGGTTCCATTATTTATTATCCTGTCGAAATATCCTGTCAGTGCATTTACGCATGACCTGGTTCCATTCTTTATTATTCTATTAGAATAACCTGTCTGTGCGGTCTATCGCATGCATGGTGATTTCTTCTATTATTCCATTCTTTATCATTCTGTTAGAATAACCTGTCTATGTGGATTATCACATGCATGGTGAATGAACCTTTGTATTCATTCCTTATTAAATTGTTGAAATGATCTGTCTAAGTGGATCCACGTAGCGGACGAAAATCCATTTGCAGTTTCATATATTCTCTTATACTCAGTTGGTTAAAGCTTTGACTTCTATACTCCATGAAATTAGTGGAATATCCTTGATATTTGTGCTTCATCCAGTATCTTTTAATGGAAATATTCTTATGAGCATGCTTGAATTTTTACTCCACAAAGAAGTACCATGTTGACAATTTGGACATTATTGAGTTCAGGATAAATTAACTTATAAATCTTTAAAATTTATTCTTGAACTTGCTTTATTGAATTATTATGTCATTGTCATCATCCTCATGCTTATATTGTTATAAAAGTCATCTTTGGCTTACGTGCATAGATGGACTTTGTATGATTATAACCAGGGATCATTCGGTATAATCATGACCTGTAATGTTATAAATGAGGTGGTAAAAGTCCTCAGTAGCCTGTAGTGGATTGATGGACAGTTTTTGGTATGATTATGACCAGGGATTATTCGGTATAGTCATGACCATGGATGATTTAATGAATATCCTTGGCCCGTAGTGCAAGGATGATTCGATGATGTGGTTTATTTGTTAAGTTGAGTCTCAACGATAAAAATTGATGAAAACTTTTTAAATGATAAAAGATAGTAGATTTTATTCTCTACTTGACTCTTCTAATGGATTGCTTGTTCCGCTGCAGTTAAACTTGATGTCTATTATATTTTATCGGTTTAACATTGTTTTAGACTAATGATAATTTATTCTGCATTATCTTAGTCGCGATATTTCTTACTGGGCTAGTTGAGCTCACCTTTTTCTTTCACTGTTCTCTTCAGGAAATGAGAATATAGCTGGGACGAGTCAGGGAACGGAGTGACGGTCCAGATGATAGCATTAGTAGTCCTCACTATTTTGTTAAATAGTGTGATAATAAATGTAATGAGGACTCCATTGAGTGTGGATATTTTCTAGATGACAATATTCTTATTGAAACTCTCAGTTTATGTTTTGTCGTATTTTACACGACAGTTGTATTATTAAGTTGTATTTGTATTTTTGTACCATGTATTTGGCGACTCAAGATGGGTGATGTACACCTATTTTGGGGGCGTCACAGTTGGTATCAAAGCTTAGGGATATGATCCCTGCCTGAGATGTAAAACAAGAACTAGGAGGGGAGAGACGGGGAATTCCTTCGCTAGTATGACCTACGTAAGCTTATGTGTTATTTAATTGGTCGGTCAGAGTATTGGGATAATATGTGATATTTTAATTAACCCTTGTTTTGTTGCAGTATTTGAAAATGGCATCCGAAAATGTTGAGATAAGCAATGAAGCACATGAGACCGTTGAGTCACCAACGATCAATGCCCAGGGTAATGTGCAACAGGAAGACAATAATCCTCATAAAAACAATAACACCGATGAAATAGTGAATGATGGGATGTTCAGAGGTTTTATGCAATTCATGTAACATCAGGTGAAGGCAGCTCCTGTCCAAAATGCGGGTGAAAACACTGACAACTCGGATGAGAACCGCTTAAGCGATTCAAGGAGATGGGACCACCGAGTTTTTGGAGAGCCAAAACCACTTAAGGTGAGGCGTGGATAAAGCGGATCAACAAGATATTTGATATCTTGGGATGCTCCAAGGAGCAAAAGGTTCCTTTGCCACCTTCATGTTGCATGTAGAGGCGATTCTTTGGTGGGAATCAAAAGCGTGACACAACCCGCCTTGAAGATGTCTTGGGAGAAATTCAAGAGTCTGTTTCAACGACAAGTACTTTCCTGAAAGTATTCGTCACATGAAGGAGGTAGAGTTCATCAAGCTTGAGCAAAATAATATAACCGTGGCGCAGTACGAAGCTAAGTTTGCCGAGTTGTCTCGGTTTGTATCCCACTTGGTTGATAATGAGGAGAGAATGACGCAGATGTTTTTAAGAGGTTTGAAACCCGAGATATGTAAATACCTTATCTCTTATAAACTGTGTTTGTATTCAGATATTGTGAATAGGGCTCAGTTATTAGAGCGTGATAATGAGTCAACCTAACTAAGAAAGAGCAGCCGAAAAGTTAATAATACTAGTGGTAGCAGTTATCGAAGCGGTGACAACAAACGCGGAGGGAATCAACCTGCCAGAAATAATAAGAGTGGAAAGTTCAAGAAGAGAAGGTTCAGAAAAGATGGAAAGACGTCAGCACCAGCACACGCTTTTAAGGAAGGAGAACGACCGCCGGTCGTATGTTACAAATGTGGAGGGGAGGGACACATAAGTCCAAACTGCACGATGCAGTCCAAAGCATGTTATAATTGTGGAAAAGAAGGCCACCTAGCCCAATTTTTCCGTGCACCAAAGTCAAGTCCAGCTGGGATGGCGGCATCAAATGGTGTCCCAGAAAAGACAAAACCGGTAGTTCAAGGGAGAGCGTTTGTCCTAACCTCCTAAAAAGTGAGGAATCTGAACGAGGTGATCACGGGTAAGCTAATCATATACTCTAGTGAAGTTTATACTTTATTTGATACTGGTTCTACCCATTCTTTCATTTCTCCTACTTGCGTTCAACGTTTAAATTTGACTCCGGAAAAATTAGACTTTGACTTATCTGTTGAAACTTTGTTGGGAAAAACCTTCATTACATCCACTGTTTATAAGTCTTATTTGATTCAAATCGGTAACCGCACATTACTTGTCAATCTTATTTCTTAGAAAATACTTGCATTTGATGTGATTTTAGGGATTGATTGGTTAACTACTCATCATGCTAAAATCGATTGTTTTCTTAAGGTCGTTAGCTTTCATATTCCTAACCAACCTATTATACGAATTCAAGCAGCCAAACCACTAAAATAAATCACTATCATATCAAGCCATAAAGCTATTTGTTTATTGAAAAACGAATGTCAAGCTTTCTTAGCCCATGTCACGGATTTAAATAAAAATACGTCAGATTTGAATGATATTTCTATTATTAATAAATTTCCTGACGTATTCCCTGAATAACTTCCTGGCCTACCCCTGGAGCATGAAATTGAATTTTGTATTGACCTTGAAACCGGTACAAAACCCATTTCCAAAGCCCCATATCGAATGGCTCCTATTGAATTTCAGGAGTTAAAAACTCAACTACAGGAATTGTTCGACATCGGTTTCATTCATCCTAGTACGTCTCCTTGGGGTGCTCTTGTTCTATTCGTGAAGAAGAAAGATGGAAGCATGCGACTTTGTATTGATTATCGGGAGTTGAATCATGTCACCATCAAAAATAGGTGCCTGTTACCTCGTATTGATGATTTGTTTGACCAGTTGCAAGGAGTCAAATTCTTTTCAAAGATCGATCTTTGCTCAAGATATCATCAGTTGAAGATTAAAACTGATGACATTCCAAAGACTGCTTTCAGAACTCGGTACGGGCATTATGAATTCCTAGTCATGTCTTTTGGATTGACTAATGCTCATGCTGCCTTCATGGATATGATGAACCGAGTATTCAAGGAATATTTGGATCACTTTGTGGTTGTCTTTATTGATGACAACCTCATTTATTCCAAAACCCGTGAAGACCATGAACAACACTTGAGGCTAATATTTCAAAAGCTTCGTGAAAACAAGCTATATGAAAAGTTGAAGAAATGCGAGTTCTGGCTTGAGGAAGTAGCATTCCTTGGGCATGTAATATCAAATCATGGAATATCATTGACCAAGCAAAGATTGAAGCAATTCAAAGTTAGGAGCAAACCTAAGTCGATGAATCAAGAAATCGTAGCTTTCTCGGCTTAGCTGGTTATTATCGGAGATTCGTAGAAGGGTTTTCTCGAATTTCTACTCCATTAACGTAGCTGACTCGAAAAGATACAAAATTTGGTTAAAGCGAGGAATGTGAGAAGAGTTTTCAAGAACTCAAGAGGAGACTCATTTCAGCACCTGTTTTTACAATACCATCTGGCACGGAGGGATTTGTCAATTGCAGTGATGCTTCAGGAAAAGGGTTAGGATGTGTTCTCATGCAACATGGGAAAGTCATAAGCCAATGCCTCACGACAACTCAAAGAATATGAGAGGAATTATCCTACTCATGATCTAAAGTTGGCAGCTATTGTCTTCGCACTTAAGATTTGGAGGCATTACCTGTATGGAGAGAAGGTGGAGATCTATACGGATCATAAAAGCCTCAAATATTTCTTCACTCAAAAGGAACTCAACATGTAGCAACGACAATGGCTTGAGTAGTTGAAAGATTATGATCATACCATCCAATACCATCCTGGAAAAGCGAACGTAGTAGCTGACGCATTGAGTAGAAGATCATATGTGGGCACGAGTGCATTATTGTCAATGCAAAGGACCATTGTGTATGACTTGGAAAGGATGGAAATAGAGTTAATGACTCTAGGGACCCATGTGATGATGGCGAATATACGAGTGGAACCAACTTTAAACGATAAAGTTAAAGCTGCTCAAGCTACAGACCTAGAGCTGATAAATATGAGGAAGAAAGTACAAGAAGGTGCTATTCCGGAAGCAAGAATCGATGAAGAAGGAATAATTCGAGTCAACTCCAGACTTTGTGTTCCTAACGATTCTGATTTGAAGTATAAAATCATGATGGAGGAGCACAACACACCATTTACAATCCATCCTGGGAGTACCAAAATATATCGTGATCTTTGACATACATTTTGGTGGAGCAATATGAAGAGAGAGATAGCGCTGTTTATCTCAAGGTATTTAACTTGTCAATGAGTCAAGGCGGAGCATCAAGTGCCAAAAGGTCCATTGCAACCACTTGAAATTCCAGAATTGAAGTGGGAGCACATTACCATGGATTTCGTTACTGGTCTTCCCAAGGTTACTACTCCAAGGTTATACCTTAAGTCAAAGTTTTGTGGAGAAACCACGATGTGGAAGAAATGACATGGGACTTAGAATCTGAGATGAAGTCAAGTTATCCTCACCTCTTCGATATACCAGGTACGCAACCTAATTTTGAGGACGAAATTTCATAAGAAGGGGAGGTTGTAAGACCCCAACTTTTATGAATAAAGATTAATTTCTCTCGAAATATATTTTTGAATATTATGGTGTGAATATGATATAATGTTATAGTTGTGGGTAATATTTACAAATTTTGCAAAGTAAGTAAGTGGTTATATAATATTCGATTGGTCGGGGAATATTAAATGCGATGGCACAATCATTGGTGGACCCCACAATGAAGTATTATAAGTAGTAAAGAAAACAATGTAATTATCTTGTTATAAAAATAACGGCGAAAGTGTTACCATTAAAACTGTTGAACTACCCGGTAGTAAAAGTACAATAATACGCGTGGTTCCATAATAGCACACGGTATTGGTTATTGATGCTTACGTGAGAAATCACTCAGTTATAATCAATTATTGCTATAATAATTGTTGCATCATATCTCTCATATTATTGATTCGATTATTATCACAGTATCATCTTCATTATATGCTATATTATTAAATCAATAATTGAGATGAAAAAGTTATTCATATTATTGAATTGCAATATTTACAATGTCTAGAAGTTCTGCCAAGGAGAGATTTGGTCACCTAATTGCGTGCCAATAGGGAGAAATCCTTATTGGAAAGCCCCCTCTTTCCTAGGAATGACCTTGTTGTTAAATATTGTGAGTTATAATATTAATGATGAATAAGTTCGTGTTGAATAAAGATGAATTTGATAGTTCCATTGTGTTGGGATTATTAGTGTTAGTGGTAATTGACATCTATTCCGATGATAATTGATGTCTGGGGTTTATATTGATAAATCGGGTAATTTATCGGATAAATGAGCAATTAATTGCTACTAATTCACATGCTTATATAACTATTTGTTCACGTGTTTACTATTGAATCACATTCTTATAACTACTAATTCACGTGATTTCTAACTACCCAAATCCTAGGATGAGCAATGGGTGTTTTCTGTGTGGATCCACGGAGCATAAGGTGAAGGACTGTCCAAAAAGGAGAATGGATATAGGGAGCATGAATGCGGGAAAAGGCAGTGGAATAATGCCGATAACGGGACCAACTTCGAGGAAATCAACCGCAAGAGTCTTCAACATGATTGAGTTCGAGGATCTAGTAGCGATGGGAGATGGAACTTCAGGTATTATTCGTATGAATTGTATTTTTGTATATATGATTTTTCTTAAATATAAGTAAATTAGGTTATAAAGAAATTTTGAAGGAGAAATTTGAGTTATGTTAAAAATCAAATTTCTATAGAATTAGATAGACAAGATTTATGTTGAGTAGTTAAAGATCAGTTCGATCGGATCTGATCGAGATCTACTTGAAATGACTGCGTATGCTATTTACCCTAGTGTCTATAGGTTTTAAAGCGGTGATTCCGGGGACGGAATCCTTATAAGGGATGGTGGATGTAATAACCCAATATTTAATAAGAAATTTTGCAAATAATTTTAAAACATATATATATATATATATAAGGGTGGGAATATGTGCAAGGTAAAGTATATTTATATATCTCGATAAATAAAATTATTTATTGGATGTAACTAATTTTTTTTTTTTTTTAACTATTGATCATTATAAATTATATTCTTATAATAAAATTATGTTGTAACAAAAATATTTATTATTTATTTTCCATGAAAATATAATTATATGGATTTTATGATATTGTATTTATTATATTAGTTAAGTTAATTATTTTAACTTAATTAATAATGGTATCTTTGAAGGTTATATGGGATATGAATTCAAAACCCTAAGTCCGGATTTTGAATAAGGAATGAGAATAATGATGAAGAGAAAGTTTGAAGTCCTGAAAAAGACATTTAAGAGAGTTAAATGATATGCAATCCAGTACTGACATGTCCACCTTTGGCGATTACTAACCTACCAGTGACCAAACAATTGTCTAGGTGTGAAAGTCTCTCTTACTAAGACGATATTTCTCTACTTCTCATGCAGACACACAACACACATAATACATGCACAAGGTTACTGGTCTTCCCAAGGTTACTGCTCCAAGGTTATACCTCAAGTCAAAGTTTTGTGGAGAAACCACGATGTGGAAGAAATGACCTGGGAGTTAGAATCTGAGATGAAGTCAAGTTAGCCTCACCTCTTCGATATACCAGGTACGCAACCTAATTTCGAGGATGAAATTTCATAAGAAGGGGAGGTTGTAAGACCCCAACTTTTATGAATAAAGATTTATTTCTCTCGAAATATATTTTTGAATATTATGGTGTGAATATGATATAATGTTATAGTTGTGGGTAATATTTACAAATTTTACAAATTAAGTAAGTGGTTATATAATATTCGATTGGTCGGGGAATATTCGTACGACGGCACAATCATTGGTGGACCCCACAACGGAAGTATTGTCGTAGTAAGAAAACAACAGAATTATCTTGTTATAAAAATAATGGCGGAAGTGTTACCATTAAAACTGTTGAACTACCCGGTAGTAAAAGTACAATAATACGCGTGGTTCCATAATAGCACACGGTATTGGTTATTGATGCTTACGTGAGAAATCACTCAGTTATAATCAATTATTGCTATAATAATTGTTGCATCATATCTCTCATATTATTGATTCGATTATTATCACAGTATCATCTTCATTATATGCTATATTATTAAATCAATAATTGAGACGAAAAAGTTATTCACATTATTGAATTGCAATATTTACAATGTCTAGAAGTTCTGCCAAGGAGAGGTTTGTCACCTAATTACGTGCCAATAGGGAGAAATCCTTATTGGAAAGCCCCCTCTTTCCTAGGAATGACCTGGTTGTTAAATATTGTGAGTTATAATATTAATGATGAATAAGTTCGTGTTGAATAAAGATGAATTTGATAGTTCCATTGTGTTGGGATTATTAGTGTTAGTGGTAATTGACATCTATTCCGATGATAATTGATGTCTGGGGTTTATATTGATAAATCGGGTAATTTATCAGATAAATAAGAAATTAATTGCTACTAATTCACATGCTTATATAACTATTTGTTCACATGAGTGTACTATTGAATCACATTCTTATAACTACTAATTCACATGATTTCTAACTGCCCAAATCCTAGGATGAGCAATGGGTGTTTTCTGTGTGGATCCACGGAGCATAAGGTGAAGGACTGTCCAAAAAGGAGAATGGATATAGGGAGCGTGAATGCGGGAAAAGGCAGTGGAATAATGCCGATAACGGGACCAACTTCGAGGAAATCAACCGCAAGAGTCTTCAACATGACGGTTCAGGATACCGTAGCAGTCGGAGATGGAAATTCAGGTATTATTCATATGAATTGCATTTTTGTATATATGATTTTTCTTAAATATAAGTAAATTAGGTTATAAAGAAATTTTGAAGGAGAAATTTGAGTTATGTTAAAAATTAAATTTCCATAGAATTAGATAGACAAGATTTATGTTGAGTAGATAAAGATCAGTTCGATCGGATCTGATCGAGATCTACTTGAAAAATGATCTCAAGTATGCTATTTACCCTAGTGTCTATAGGTTTTAAAGCGGTGATTCCAGGGACGGAATCCTTATAAAGGATGGTGGATGTAATAACCCAATATTTTCAATAAGAAATTTTGCAAATAATTTTAAAACATATATATATATATATATATATATATATATATATATATATATATATATATATATATATAAGGGTGGGAATATGTGCAAGGTAAAGTATATTTATATATATCGATAAATAAAATTATTTATTGGATGTAACTAATTTTTATTTTTTTTTAACTATTGATCATTATAAATTATATTCTTATAATAAAATTATGTTGTAACAAAAATATTTATTATTTATTTTCCATGAAAATATAATTATATGGATTTTATGATATTGTATTTATTATATTAGTTAAGTTAATTATTTTAACTTAATTAATAATGGTATCTTTGAAGGTTATGTCAGATATGAATTCAAAACCCTAAGTCTGGATTTTGAATAAGGAATGAGAATAATGATGAAGAGAAAGTTTGAAGTCCTGAAAAAGACATTTAAGAGAGTTAAATGATATGCAATCCAGTACTGACATGTCCACCTTTGGCGATTACTAACCTACCAGTGACCAAACAATTGTCTAGGTGTGAAAGTCTCTCTTAATAAGACTATATTTCTCTACTTCTCATGCAGACACACAACACACATAATACATGCACAAACACACACACATAACTGTAACCAATCAAACACCAGTGATTTAAACTCACACACCATTATACTGCCACCAATACAAATTTATGATTTAAATCATTAAGCAAATGAACTATTCGTTGAGATAGTACTAAGAAAACTTTATTGGATTGTAAGTCCATATATTTACCTTAAAAAATTGATTATTTGTTACAATCTCTCTAAATTCTTACTGTAATCAATCTAAATCATTCCCCTTACATACATATATGTCTGCTCATTTGTTTTTTAGATAATAATTCAGGGTAAAGTAAGGGGTCTTATGTTTCGAATTTATAATTGTTTTATTTAAACTCACATATTTTGATAATTTTTAAATTTCAATTATTTTCAGGTATATATTGAAGGATACATGATGTAAGCTGTAAAGAATATACTTGGTGTAAGCTGTAAAGTAAAGGGTCTTATGCTTAACATGTTGTTTCTCTATTTTCTGCATGTATGTATTTTTTGTGTTCCACCTTTTGTAAATTTAGCTAATTATACTTGGTTATGATGATTTTGGGTATGTAATGATGGTTTTTTAGTGGTTTGGATATGTATAGCTGATTGTAAGTTTTGTAAACATGTTTAGATTTTTTCTGGATATCTATTTTTAAAGGAAACTCTGCCGAATATTCTTGAAATTAGTAGCTACTAGCTTGAGGTTTCTGTGGTTGGATGTGTTGATGATTGAGCATGATTTAATTTCTTTATGTATGTATTGTTTTTTGTTCTGTATTTTGTAAACTTAACTAATTATACATGGTTATGATGATTTTGGGTATGAAATGATTGTTTTTTTGGTGGTTTGGATATCTATGGATGATTGTAAGTTTTATAGACAGGTTTATATTTGTCTGGATATCTATTTTTAAAGGAAACTCTGTCGATATTATTAAAATTAGTAGCAACTAGCTTGATGTGTGTATTTTATCGGTTACGTCTTATATAAAGTTAAATAATTATACATGGTTATGATGATTTTTGTGTATGGAATGATAGTGTTTTTGGTGGTTTGAATATGTATTGATGATTGTAAGTTTTGTAGACAGGTTTAGAATTTTGTAGATATCTATTTTTAAAGGAAATTTTACCTATTTTTTTAAAATTAGTACCGACTAGCTCGATGTTTTGGTAATTTGGACATGTATTGATGATTGAGTATGTATTAATTGTTCAATAATAGTATGGTGAATTGTGGTGGTATGTGTCTTTAGGTAATGTAATATTTTTTGAATTTTAATTTAATTTTTTTTTAAGGCCGTGCCTTTTAGGCACGCATATATATCTTATATATATATATATATATATATATATATATATATATATATATATATATATATATATATATATATATATAAGGGTGGGAATATGTGCAAGGTAAAGTATATTTATATATCCGATAAATAAAATTGTTTATTAGATGTAACTAATTTCTTTTTTTGAACTATTGATCATTATAAATTATATTCTTATAATAAAATTATGTTGTAATAAAAATATTTATTATTTATTTTCCATGAAAATATAATTATATGGATTTTATGATATGTATTTATTATATTAGTTTTGTTAATTATTTTAACTTAATTAATAATGGTATCTATGAAGGTTATGTGGATATTTCAAAACCCTAAGTCTGGATTTTGAATAAGGAATGAGAATAATAATATAATATTATATTTCAGTAATATAAGCATGCCAGATATGTGTGTAATGTTAATGTGTGGAACAGTTATAGTAAAACAGTACAAAATCCTAGCATTATTGATAAACTATAGTACAGAGTCAACTATGACTGTAAAGTTTGTTAAGTTATGTGTTATGTAATTAATGACCATTATTATGTTTAATGTTAATTAGGTAAACCCTAATTAATATTTAGAAACCCTAATTACTAAATCAAAACCCTAATTGCTAAGTTATAAACCCTAATTATTAATTTAGCAAGTTTGTGGTGATTGGTACATTATAAAGCCTAATTTATAAAGTCCTATGTGATTAGCAAACTTAATTTAATTAAGTAACCCTAATCCACCTTTTTAGAAACTAAGATTCCTATTTTTCCCTTATTACACAAACCTAGATAATGAGTTTAGGAAACCTTAGGGTTAAACCCTAAGGGTTAGAAATGAATTGACAACTTTGCCACTAAAAGTAAGTACCAAATGACCAATTGCCCTTCTTTCAGTATTTAATAGATAACTTGTAAAACTTGCTATAACTTTTGTTGGTCACCAACTCTAGCTAGCCATGTTGTCTAGTAATAGCCTTTAATCAATAAAAATCTGATAGACATGATCAACCATAAGCATTATACCATATTATATAAGATCAAAGAGAGAGAAAGGTTACTAACCTGCTCATTTATACACCAAGACTCTCTCAACTTCAAACCTCTGAAATTACCTTGCTAGACCAGTCCCCAATCAAGCCCCACTATAACTTATAACAGATTAGAAGTCAGATTCAAGGATCAAAGCTAAAAAGGAGGTACAAACCCTAATCTTTAAAATCTTATGATTTGATGTTAAATGTTGTTAATGATTAGTTAGATATGTGCTAGAGGGTGTCTTTTAATGATCTGGGTTGATAAATAGTGGATCCATAACATTTATATGCTCGAATTTAAATTTTTACAAAATCTGGGAAAATTTCAAAAATAATCTGACAATCGACTGTCAGACCATGTAGATCTTTATCTGGTTATCATTTTTGTTGTTTAGATGTTGGAACATGTAGTATGCTAGAAGGACTTTAATCTAGACTTGAAATCAAGCTTAAATCATGTGTAGATTTCGTGTTATTAATGGTCAAACCTCGTTGACCAAGCATGACCAATGAGTTTCTGGGTAACCCAGAAACTCATTATCCGAGTCTGACAAGATTTTCAAAGACTAATAGCTGTCAGGTTTTTGTTGTTTTGCTCTTGTTGTTGTAATAGAATTGTAGTATGTTATATGAACTTCGATATTATGCCTTTAGATCACTAAAACATCAAACAGATTTAACACGATGGGTTTATTAAAGTAGGCGGATGATCACGACTTGTGTTTTCTGGGTAACCCAGAAAACTAAAGACCGTGATCTCTGACATGGTTTGACCGACATGGATCTTGATCGTGTATTGTTGTTATATGTATATTATATAATAGATCTGTACCTCTACATGTTAGCTACACACTACAACTCTTAGATCACATAAACATTACACGAGCAACATGTAGTGGAAGGCCAAAGTAGGCTAGTCAAACTGTTCATCATTTAGGGTAACCCAGAAAATGAAGAACAACTCTGACGACTACTTTGAAGGCTTGGATCTTTTAATTGTGATGCAGTTTGTTCATGATTGTTGTTGGATCTTGTAGTATTACACTAGTACTACAAGATCAAGGTATTAGCTTGCCCAAAATCACACTGAATCAGTGTTTAATGTTTGGTCAAAGTGAGACCCTTGAACACTGACTATCAGTGTTCTTGGTGCTCAAGAACACTTTAGGCGACGGTTTCTGTCGCTAAAAGCTATAACGACAAATTTATTAATTTTAATTAATTAAATTTCTAAAAATCATTTAAAAATAGTAAATAAATTCTAAAAATTACAAAATCAGTTTTAAAAATTATTTTAAGTTATAAAAATTAACTTTTAATAATTTGACATATTTTCCATAAATATTAGTAATTATTTGAATATTATTGATATTTAATTTATTTAATAAAATGCTTTAAATAAATTAACTAAAATTGATTTTATTATATTAAAAATCATTTTAAATGATAATAAGGTATTTAACAATATTTTAGTTATAAAATGTAACTTTCAATATTTTAATGTAAATTTCATTAATTATTTAATATTAATGATATTAGTTTTATTTAATAATTATATTAAATAAATTAGTTTAAAAATGATTTTAATAATATAAAAATCATTTTAAATGAAAATAAAGAGTTTAAAGATATTCTATGTTATAAAATATAACTTTTAACATTTTAAAGATAAATTTCATTAACTATTTAATATTAATGATGATAAATTTATTTAATAATAATATTAAATAAATAGATTAAAAATGATTTTATTGATTTAAAAATCAATTTAAAAGGAAACAAGTGGTTTAAAAATATTTTAAGTTATTATAAATGACTTTTAATATTTTAGTGAATAATACCTTAATATTTAAATATTAATAATAATTGTTTAAAAATGATTTTAAATATCATTTAAGGGTAATAATTAATACTTTAAAAATATTTTGAAATATTATAAAATAACGTTGATATTTTGGCAAGGGTTGCATAATATTTTAATATTATTTAAATATTAATGATTTTAGAATTATTAAATATTTAAATCATTTAATAAATGATTCCAGAGTTTGAAAAATTATGATAAATTATAATAATTAATTATAAATTATTATAAGTCATTTATAAATAATATGATTGATATTTAAATTATCCAGAATAGTATTGGAGTTACAGATTAGAATTTTACACCAAAATGCTACCGAATTTGATTCGAACCTATATAGTTTTACTGTATAAGTGTTTGTTTGTGTCTTAATGACTGATATACCTATGTGACAATGTGATTAGAATATGTATTAACTGTAAATAACAGTATGATGTGTTATGATATGTTATTCTAATCAATAGAACAATCTTATAAATGATAGGTTGTTGAATTAAGGATATAACTAAGTTGTGTAAGCAGCAGACCTGGCAAGTATCCTACCTTTGCATTTTCTTTATGCAATGGACATGAGTAAGAAAGTTTCAGAATTATATTATTATTGTACTAGATTATTAACCCTATTGTTATATTTATTATATCCGATCATTGATTATCAACATGGTACTATATGGTAATTCAGATATATATATTTTGTTCGTAAATTTCTCAATGTGGTTATTCAAGTGTCCCCACTTGGATAATCATTATATTTAATCATATGTTGATATATATATATATATATATATATATATATATATATATATATATATATATATATATATATATACACACACACACACACCCCTATTGACCCCCAGTATGTATACAATAAGTAAAAGTCATCTAAACTATTTGACCAGCTAGACACAGATTTAGAAATATTGTTGAATATGATAAAACATTTTTGTATCCGATCAAATTGTTTTGGTTCGGATTCCCGACTAAGTATGAACATCCCAAAAATGGGAAAAACTTTTATGCGCCCAAGAAGGACAGTGTGAACGATAATATCATTCTTGCATGTAGTATTGATCAATACAGGGCATAACGGGCTGATCAACCCCCGTGCCTATAAGTTATGATGGTTTGCAGATGAAGTTCTGCTAAACCTATTCGAAAATTGAGAACAATGTTCATAGTATGTCACCTTAACCCTATTTATAGTCAGTACGTAGTTTCAAAAATTTGATAGAGAGTTGTTATGTTATTATTATCGGTTCAAATTACTTCACAACCATTGATTTGTTGTAGAAGGGTAGTACAAAGAAAACATTTAATCCTTTCAGCTAATATTTATAATTGTTATTACTTGCTGGGCACTCAAATGCTCATCCTTGCTTAAATTAAATGTTTTCAGTTAAGTATGACCAGCCAGAGGGCTCTGCCAGAAATAAATGGAAATGAAAGCTGTCAGAATAAGTTTGTGTTGTCTTATGTAATAGCTAGACTTAAATAAGATGATGTTATTTATTATCTATCATGTAATGAAATGTTTTAAGGTTGCGTACCTGGGATTTAGAAAACTCTAATATGTAAATTAAGTTTGATATTTATGACATTATTATTATTATTTCGCTCAAAGAAATGGTATCGTGAAGCACTGAATTCGGGTTTTAAGTACCTGAATTTGGGGGTGTCACAGTCAAGATGTATATGACGAGAAGGTGAATCTTTTATCATGTATATACTTGATAGGTAGAGAACGATAAGGTAGGTGCGAGTTCTTGAAACTCATACTTATGGTACGTTCGTAACTTATAATGATATGGTAGGTTTTTGAACTTCTCAGCGAATGGACGCTTATGGTCTGTCTGGGATAGTTCTTAAACTCATATTATTGTGGAAAGTTCTTGAACTCATAATGTGTGGTAAGTTGATGGACTGTATTGTGGTATAGGGATGTTTAGACTGAAAACAAGTTATTTTCAGTAGGCTTTGTATTGAAGGTGCTAAAGAAGATTAATTATTATCGTAAG
The DNA here is from genome assembly GCA_020205605.1 of Panax ginseng. NCBI lineage: Eukaryota > Viridiplantae > Streptophyta > Magnoliopsida > Apiales > Araliaceae > Panax > Panax ginseng. The sequence continues at coordinate 144,292,746 of CM035132.1, read as the reverse complement.
TAAGACAATGGAGGAAGATGGAGAATAGGATATTCTAAGTCATCTAGTTATGCTAGATTTTAAATTTATTGAAATCTTACTTATGTGTGCGTGTTTTGAAAATGAAATAATTTGTTCAACTTTTGGAACCAATGGATTTTTAAAGAAACATTCTTGGTATGTCTATGCTAATTGTTTAAGCTAGACGGAAATTGATTTGAATTAACAAAATGAATTTTATATCATTTGTGCATTTGATGCAAGGATGGTAAAGGGATGGACTTATTAATGCAATTGAACCTGGTGTTGGATGTGATCTTAGGATCAACAACCCGCTATGGTATGATGTGTCACATACTGACGAAGTCCTCAACGTACTGTGAAAAGTACGATATCATGATGTCATAAAACGTTTTAATGTATTGAAAAAGAATTTAAAGAAGTAGTTGATGTCAATTGAGTTGACTAGACGAATGTTTAAAGTCGATATCCAATTTATTAATATGGTCTAAGCTACTTGATTTGGCTAAGACAAATAGTATGTCATGTTTAAAAGATAATCGAGCTTTCTTTGAAGAAGTTGTGCCAATCCAAATTGTTTTGGTACAAAATCTAATGATTAAGTCAGAGGTGAACACACCCCGAAATGGGGTTATACAATGGGTTGATCGCCTACGTATGAAAGAGGTAGTTTACCTTTATGGTGATTGTAAATTGGCCGAGGAAGAATGGTTACGGCGTCATGCAGTTAAACCTAGTAAAAGTTCATGGTCAATTTGACCCCTCAGCAAAAGTATGAAATATTTTAAAGGAATTCTTATATTCCTCATTGTTCATTCTACTTCATAATTCTTGATAAGTTATGAAGGTGAGAGGATGTTTGAAAGATTAAAAATTCTTTGAAGAGAAGTTGAGAAGAGGGGTAGGCTAAAATTTCGAGGACAAAATTCTGTGAAGAAGGGGTGAATGTGATGACCCGGGTATGGGTGTGGTTTTAAGAAATTTCGAGGAAAGAATTTTTATAAAAGGGGAAGAGTGTAACGACCCGGAAATTCGGATCGTCCAGAATTGAAGTTTAAAGAATTAGTTATTAATAAAATGAATTTTTATTAATAATATTTTGTCATATGTGTTTATTAATCATTCTAGAACCTAGGATGATTATAAGTCGGGAGGATTCTGGCTACGAGCTAGACTGAACGAGTAAGACTTTTCAAGACGAAAATAAAAAAAATTCGAGAACAAAATATTTCCGAGGAAAAATATGAAATATGGACTATTCACCTGACGAAACCTAAGGGTTAGGGTTTGAATAACCTAAGCCTTTCCGAGAGTTTGGTATATCGAAATGACATTCCATCGAAAGATTTGACGATAATATGTCATGAAAAGTTAAGTAAGCCGATAAAAGTTTTTCTCAAAAAATGTGCAGAAATTGGACGAAATAAAAACGATGAAAAGTACTGTTATGTACTTTTCACTCGTTTAACTACGTTAGGGGAAAACGTGAAGGAAAATGCTTGACACCAAAAAGTGTTTTTTAGTTTTTAAAAAATTTGAAGAATACGTAAAAGTTAATCGGTAAAGGAAAAACGAAATATCCAAAAATATTTGGATTCTGAGAATCGCGGTTTTTAAAACTATCAGACGAAACCCGAAAGACGGAACCACGAAACTTACAGGCTAAGTTTCGTGAATAGTAAGGAGGTTAACTAAGGAGGTGGAAATAGTAAACTTAAGGTCTAACTAAACTTAAGGAGTAAGTAAACTTAGTGCTTAAGTCATGAATAGTAAGGAGGTTTCGGGGGAAAATGACTAAAATACCCCTAGCTTTGGTTTTCTATAAATAGGAAGCTTAATTCATTGTTTTGGGATTTTGAAAATCCTACACTTTGAGAGAGAGAGAGAGAGAGAGAGTTCAGATGGGAGAAAGAGAAGGAAAAGAAAGCAGAAAAGCTTGTTCATGAGCAACCTTTGTCCGACGGAAGGAGATTAAAGAAGATAGGTAATCCAAAAACTAAACTTTTAATAATTTTTTCTATGTTAAAACATAGTTTAATGAGAATATGAAGTAAAAGATGTAAGAATGATTTCATATGGTTGAAATCATGAGAAAATGAAGAAAATAAGAATTAGAAGTTTAGTTTATAAATTTCTTAAGGAAGTATAAGATTTATAATGAATTAGAACGATCCGAGTGGATTATATGAATGAGTAGGTGAAATAAGTAAGGAATGGTGTTCAATAACATCAAATTCCAATAAAAATTGAAATCGTAATCAAAACATCGATTAAAAATGAATAATGAACGAAGAACACGAAGAACACGCGAAGAACACGAAGAAAGTTGTTGATAGACAAATTTAAAACCATTGTAGGATAATTGTTGTTGATGGACAAGTTTAAAACCATCGTGTATAAGTTAGATGCTTATTGCTTGGTTAGGAACAGTAGAAACATTCATGAAGAACAGATTAAAATTGAGCTATAACGAAGTTATGGCAACAATTTTGTAAAAGACGAACGAGAATTAGAAAGTTAGTAAATGAACCCAAATGTGTAGGGTCTCATAAGAAAGTAGGAGAAAATAGAAAATGTGAGTCGTGGACTCAAGAACGAACGAGTTCCGAGTTCCGATGACCGAATTACGGACGAGCGAATGAAGAGCAATAAAAATGTAAAACGAACGAAGGGTGAAGATTAAGCCAATCGAATGGCACATTAATGGATTAAGAATTTATTTCTATCCAAGAGGGATTGAAGTATGTAAGATAAGGAATAGAATGGCTGTGGAAAAACCTCGTTCTGAGTTATAACGAATAAGTTATGAAAGCGAGAAGTAAGCGTCTCAAATCAGATTTAACACTTAGAGAGAATTTCTAAGGTTAGGGCTTGGTGCCGCTTGCCTATGTCTTAGGGTGGTGGCTATGCACTGAGATCGAGAGCCGGTATTGCAAACTCGCCCCACGGCCCAAGAGATAGAAGGGAGAGTGGCGCCGCAGAGCCAGTGTAGGGAAAAAGCCAAAGAAGAGCTTTTAACTGCTCAGCTCTTGGGGGAAACATAAGGAAAGATAAAGAACATAATGTTCAACTAATGTAACACTTAATCAAGTGTTTTAAACCTTTAATGAAGTTTGAACGAAAAGATTAAATGAGATTAAAAGAATATAAACGCGGGTTACGGAACTGATATCCGGGGACCGTAGTTGCGATAAACGAGTGTGAGGGATTGTTATAATTGTGATTCCTTAGACGTTGAGTGATGAGAGTAACGTATAACATTTCAATGTTATGATATGGTAGTGAGAGATAAGTGTAAAGCGTATAGACGCTGTGAATGGAACACATTTGCGTTGAATGACCAGTCTTAGAATACCGCGAACCGTATGGCTTTGACATTAAGGAAGAATAACGAATGGTATTAAGAAAGCCGTAACGAATGGTAAGAAGATTAACAAAAGCCAAATGTGAGTCGGATGAGAATGTTAGAATAAAAAGTAAGCGTTGAACACTTTAACTGACGTGAAGGTTGAGTGTACGCAAATATTAAACGGGCTGAACCTACACCCCGTGTATGGTTTAACCGTATAATAATGAAGACCAATGATTAAACCATGAATGGTAAAGAAGTTGAATTAAAGACAATAACATTTAACATAACGATGCCAAGTTAATGATTAACTGGAATGATCGCTCTGAGTAAACTAAAGATTGTATGACTTAGACGATAAAGAGTGAATTTTGAGGTGTGGCATTTAGTTGCCAGGAAGCCATAAGGAATGAGAAATTGACTTAACGAAGATTATAGTTTAATAGTTCAAATAAGTTAAGATAAGTTAGGTTGTGGTACAATCGTAACCTTTGATGGTTGACATATGGGAGCTGGGCTAAATAATTCCTTTAGAGAGCAAAGGTATATACAAAGCCGACAAACAATTTAACTCACTGTGATGGGAGTGTGCTGAGTCCTAGAGAATTTATAAGAAGAAGATAAGAATGTAAAACATCAAAGATGATGAACGTATTAGTAAGACATCACCGTATATCATGAAGCCGTAGAACGGTAATGAAAGTGGTCGCGTAAACTTTGGTTGCAAGAACGCGAACCCTAAGAAGTAAAGTTAAGAAAACTAATGCATAAGTCAAATATACATGATTAATTAGTGTATGTGTTGTTTTTCTTATGTGCTACATAGGAACTGGAATGAGCAGTTCAACGTAAGCAGTAGCTGTGCGTAAGGCAAGTTTCCTAACTTCATTCATATTTTAAATGAATGCTAGTCTCTTAAACTTCTTAGATGTTGAACTTGAGAAGTTCTGTCTATGTGTGACTATGTGATATTTGTGCAAGGTGGTAGAATGTATGAAGCCTTGTGCCACAATGTGAACACTTCGGTGTTTCTATGAGATAAACTATTCTATGATTTAACTTTTCAATAAGAGAATGCTCTGTTTATACATGATTCGTTATTGTTAAGTGTATGCTAATGATTCTAGCCAGACAGAATGTGTATGAAAAAGGTAGAAGAGTGAAAGTATTTTAAAATGAAAGTAAATATTATTTTAAAATGATACGAATCAAGATTATTCCTATTATTCAATCTACTTCATAACCTTTGTACGGTTATTGAAGTTTTAAAGGAATGTTTAAACTCTTAAAGTTGTTTGTTCAACTGCTATAACTTGCTAATGAGTTGGATTTATACCTACGAATCAGTTTCTTTGTGGCTTTAGTTGTTGCCTGTTTTCAGTCTCTTAGTTAGTTTTTATCTACTCCCTCCGTCCTATACTTATAGGCTGATTTCTTTTGGCACATAAGAAAATCAGTTTAAGTGGCAATTTAAACAAAAAAAATTCACATATACCCCTTAATATGGAATTAATGAATAAGTTAATTACTCCTTACTTATCACACTGAAACTCTCAACTTAATTGATCAACGTGTACTGACCATTAAAATAGAATTTTAACCAAAGATATTTTTAATCTACATAAACTTTCAACCAATCACAAAACGTTTATGTTATTCCAAATTCATTTATTGAGCATAAAAAGATGAATTCTTTTATTGAGAATACAACAACATTAAATGTGGTGATAACAATAATGACATTGAATGTTGTTTCTTCAAAAAAAAAAGTAATGGTTGAATATTTATTATAAGGGCATAAAAGTAAAATAATGAACTAACTAAATTTTATAAATAGTAAGTAGCCTATATATTAGGACATCCCAAAATGGAAAATCAGCCTATAACTATGGGACGAAGGGAGAATATTTTATTATTATTTTATTTAAGTTCTATCATGCAGGCTTTGCAGATTGTTTCCAAGTTTCTTGGTATTTTTGCTGTACTGGCGCCGCAGTGCCAGTGTTATATTTGGAGCCCGTGTCGCAGCACCGTGCCACTTTGGTAGCTACTAGAAAGTGGCGCCCCAGTTCCGTACTTCACGCCCCAGCGCCATACATTGCTAGTGCGTTTACGCATGACCTGGTTGCATTCTTTATTATTCTGTTGGAATAACCTGTCTGTGCGGTTTATCACATACATGGTGATTTCTTCTGTTATTCCATTCTTTATCATTTTGTTGGAATAACTTGTCTATATGGATTATCACATGCATGGTGAATGAACCTTTGTATTCATTCCTTATTAAATTGTGGAAATGATCTGTCTAAGTGGATTACCGCGTGGCGGACAAAAATCCATTTGCAGTTTCATATATTCTCTTATACTTAGTTAGTTAAAGTTTAACTTCTATACTCCATGAAATTAATGGAATATCCTTGATATTTGCGCTTCATCCTGTATCTTTTAATGGAAATATTCTTCTGAGCATTCTTGATTTTTTACTCCATAAAGAAGTATCATGTTGACAATTTGGACATTATTGAGTTCAGGATAAATTAACTTATAAATCTTTAAAATTTATTCTTGAACTTGTTTTATTGAATTATTATGTCATTGTCATCATCCTCATGCTTATATTGTTATAAAAGTCATCCTTGGCTTACGTGCATAGATGGACTTTGTATGATTATAACCAGGGATCATTCGGTATAATCATGACCTGTAATGTTATAAATGAGGTGGTCAAAGTCCTTAGTAGCTTGTAGTGCATTGATGGACAGTTTTTGGTATGATTATGACCAGGGATTATTCGGTATAGTCATGACCATGGATGATTTAATGAATATCCTTGGCCCGTAGTGCAGGGATGACTCGATGATGTGGTTTATTTGTTAAGCTGAGTCTCAGCGATAAAAATTGATGAAAAATTTTTAAATGATAGAAGATAGTTGATTTTATTCTCTACTTGACTCTTTTAATGGATTGCTTGTTCCGCTGTAGTTAAACTTGATGTCTATTATATTTTATCGGTTAAACATTGTTGAAGACTAATGATAATTTATTCTGCATTATCTTAGTCACAATATTTCTTACTGGGCTAGTTGAGCTCACCCTTTTCTTTTACTGTTCTCTTCAGGAAATGAGAATATAGCTGGGACGAGTCGGGGAATGGAGTGACGGTCCAGATGATAACATTAGTAGTCCTCACTATTCTGTTAAATAGTGTGACAATAAATGTCATGAGGACTCCATTGAGTGTGGATATTGTCTAGATGACAATATTCTTATTGAAACTCTCAGTTTATGTTTTGTCGTATTTTACACGACAGTTGTATTATTCAGTTGTATTTGTATTTTTGTACCATGTATTTGACGACTCAAGATGGGTGATGTACAACTTTTTTGGGGGCGTCACAGTTGGTATCATAGCTTAGGGATATGATCCTTGGCTGAGATGTGAGACAAGAACTAGGATGGGAGAGACGGGGAATTCCTTCACTAGTATGACCTACCTATGCTTATGTCTTATTTAATTAGTCGGTCAGAGTATTGGGATAATATGTGATATGTTAATTAACCCTTGTTTTGTTGTAGTATTTGAAAATGGCATCCGAAAATGTTTAGATAAGCAATGAAGCACATGAGACCGTTGAGTCACCAATGATCAATGCCCAGGGTAATGTGCAACAGGAAGAAAATAATCCTCATGAAAACAATAACACCGATGAAATAGTGAACGATGGGATGTTCAAAGGTTTTACGCAATTCATGCAACATCAGGCTAAGGCGGCTCCTGTCCAAAATGCGGGTGGAAACACTGACAACTCTCGGACGGTCACCGCTAAGCAGTTCAAGGAGCTGGGACCACCAGAGTTTTTTGGAGAGCCAAAACCACTTAAGGCGGAGACGTGGATAAAGTAGATCAACAAGATATTTGATGTCTTGGGATGCTCCGAGGAGCAAAAGGTTCCCTTTGCTACCTTCATGTTTCGTGCAGAGGCAAATTACTGGTGGGAATCTGTAAAGCATACACAACCTGCCACACTGAAGATGTCTTGGGAGAAATTTCAAGAGCTGTTCAATGATAAGTACTTTCCTGAAAGTATTCATCACATGAAGGAGGTAGAGTTCATCAAGCTTGAGCAAAACAATATGACCGTGGCGTCATACGAAGCTAAGTTTGCCGAATTATCTCAGTTTGCGTCCCATTTGATTGATAATGAGGAGAGAATGACGCAGATGTTTTTAAGAGGTTTGAAACCCGAGATACATCAATACCTTATCTCTTATAAAGTGTGTTTGTATTTAGATGTTGTGAATAGGGCTCAGTTATTAGAGCGTGATAATAAGTCAACCCAACCAAGAGAGAGCAGCCGAAAAGTTGATAATACTAGTGGTAGCAGTCATAGAAGTGGTGACAACAAACGCGGAGGGAATCAACCTACCAAAAATTATAACCACTTTGGTGGTAATCATGTCCAAGACAATAGGAGTGGAAAGTTCAAGAAGAGAAGGTTCAACAAAGATGGAAAGACGTCATCACTAGCACTCACTATTAAGGAAGGAGAACGACCGCCGGTTGTATGTTACAAATATGGAGGGGAAAGACACATAAGTCCAAACTGCACGATGCAGTCCAAAGCATGTTATAATTGTGGAAAAGAAGGCCACCTAGCCCAATTTTTTCGTGCACCAAAGTCAAGTCCAGCTAGGATGGAGGCATCAAAGGGGGTCCCAGACAAGACAAAACCGGTAGTTCAAGGGAGAGCGTTTGTCGTAACCTCCCAAAAAGTAAGGAATCCAAACGAGGTGATCATGGGTAAGCTAATCATAAACACTAGCAAAGTTTATATTTTATTTGATACTGGTTATACCCATTCTTTCATTTCTCCTACTTACGCTCAACGTTTAAATTTAACTCCGAAAAAATTAGACTTTGACTTATCTGTTGAAACTTTGTTGGGAGAAACCTTCATTACATCCACTGCTTATAAGTCTTATTTGATTCAAATCGGTAACCGCACATTACTTGTCGATCTTATTTCTTAGAAAATACTTACATTTGATGTGATTTTAGGGATTGATTGGTTAACTACTCATCATGCTAAAATCGATTGTTTTTGTAAGGTTGTTAGCTTTTATATTCCTAACCAACCTATTATACGAATTCAAGCAGCCAAACCACTAAAATCAATCACTATCATATCAAGAAATAAAGCTATTCGTTTATTGAAAAATAGATGTCAAGCTTTCTTAGCCCATGTCACGGATTTAAATAATAATACGTCAGATTTGAATGATATTTCTATTGTTAATAAATTTCCTGACGTATTCCCTGAATAACTTCCTGCCCTACCCCTAGAACGTGAAATTGAATTTTGTATCGACCTTGAAACCGGTACAAAACCCATTTCCAAAGCCCCATATCGAATGACTCCTATTGAACTTCAGGAGTTAAAAACCCAACTATAGGAATTGTTAGACATCGGTTTCATTCATCCTAGTACGTCTCCTTGGGTTGCTCCTGTTCTATTCGTGAAGAAGAAAGATAGAAGTATGCGACTTTGTATTGATTATCGGGAGTTGAATCATGTCACCATCAAAAATAGGTGCCTGTTACCTCGTATTGATGATCTGTTTGACCAGTTGCAAGGCGTCAAATTCTTTTCAAAGATCGATCTTTGCTCAAGATATCATCAGTTGAAGATTAAAACTGATGACATTCCAAAGCGCTTTCGAACTTCGAAGACGGGCATTATGAATTCCTAGTCATGTCTTTTGAATTGACTAATGCTCATGCTGCCTTCATGGATATGATGAACCGAGTATTCAAGGAATATTTGGATCACTTTGTGGTTGTCTTTATTGATGACAACCTCATTTATTTCAAAACCCGTGAAGACCATGAACAACACTTGAGGCTAATATTTCAAAAGCTTCGTGAAAACAAGCTATATGAAAAGTTGAAGAAATGCGAGTTCTGGCTTGAGGAAGTAGCATTCCTTGGGCACGTAATATCAAATCATGGAATATCTGTTGACCCAGCAAAGATTGAAGCAATTCAAAGTTGGGAGCAACCTAAGTCAGTAACTGAAGTACGTAGCTTTCTCGGTTTAGCTGGTTATTATTGGATATTCGTAGAAGGGTTTTCTCAAATTGCTACTCCATTAACGCAGCTGACTCGAAAAGATACAAAATTCGGTTGGAGCGAGGAATGTGAGAAGAGTTTTCAAGAACTCAAGAGGAGACTCATTTCAGCACCTGTTCTGACAATACCATCTGGCATAGAGGGATTTGTCATTTGCAGTGATGCTTTAGACAAAGGGTTAAGATGTGTTCTCATGCAACATGGGAAAGTCATAGCCTATGCCTCACGACAATTCAAAGAATATCAGAGGAATTATCCTACTCATGATGTAGAGTTGGCAGCTGTTGTCTTCGCACTTAAGATTTGGAGGCATTACCTGTATAAAGAGAAGGTGGAGATCTATACAGAACATAAAAGCCTCAAATAATTTCTTCACTCAAAAGGAACTCAACATGTGGCAAATACGATGGCTTGAGTTGTTGAAAGATTATGATCATACCATCCAATACCATCCTGGAAAAGCGAACGTAGTAGCTGATACATTGAGTAGAAGATCATATCCGGGCACGAGTGCATTATTGTCAACGCAAAGGCCCATTGTGTATGACTTGGAAAGGATAAAAATAACGTTAAAGACCTCAGGGACCCATGTGATGATGGAGAATATACGAGTGGAACCAACTTTAATAGATAAAGTTAAAGTTACTTAAGCTACAGACCTAGAGCTGATACGTATGAGGAAGAAAGTACAAGAAGGTGCTATTCCGGAAGCAAGAATCGGTGAAGAAGGAATACTTCGAGTCAACTCCAGACTTTGTGTTCATAACGATTCTAATTTAAAGTATAAAATCATGATGGAGGCGCAAAACACACCGTTTACAATCCATCCTGGGAGTACCAAAATGTATCGTGATCTTCGAGATACATTTTGGTGGAGCAATATGAAGAGAGAGATAGCGCTGTTTATCTCAAGGTGTCTAACTTGTCAACGAGTCAAGGCGGAGCATCAAGTGCCAAAAGGTCCATTGCAACCACTTGAAATTCTAGAATTGAAGTGGGAGCACATTACCATGGATTTCGTTACTGGTCTTCCCAAGGTTTCTCAAGGCATAGATGCGATTTGGGTCATTGTTGATAGATTGACCAAGTTTGCTCATTTCTTATCGATACGAGAAACTTATACACTTGAACATCTTGCTAGTATGTACATAAACGAGATTTTAAGACTGCATGGTATTCCAATATGCATAGTTTCTGATCGAGACCCAAGATTCACTTCAAGATTTTGGGTTAGTTTGCAAAAAGTTATGGGCACAGATTTACGATTTAGTTCGGCGTATCATCCTCAAACGGATGGACAATCAGAGTGGACTATTCAAACTCTTGAGGATTTATTAAGACTCTATGTCCTTGACTTCAAGGGAAGTTGGGACAAGTTCTTACCATTGGTGGAGTTTTCCTATAACAATAGTTATCAAGCAAGTATTGGCATGGCTCTATTTGAGGCGTTATATGGAAGAAAGTGTCGTTCTCCAGTATGCTGGGATGAGGTGGGTGAAGTAATGTTGTTGGGACCAGATTTGGTACGTATGACTACAGAAAAGATTCAAACAATCCGATAACATATAAAAACCTCACAAGATCGACAAAAGAGTTATGCTCATCTTCATCGAAAGGACGTGGAATTCAATATTGGAGAACATGTGTTGTTACGAGTTACAAAATTTGGAAAGAGAGGAAAACTCAATCCTCGATTCATTGGCCCATTTATAATCCTCGAACGAGTAGGAACTGTGCCCTATAGACTCGCCTTACCGTCAAGTATGTCTCGTGTTTATAATGTTTTCCACATATATATGTTATGTAAATATGTGAAAGACCCGAACCACATTATTGAATTAGAACCAGACGAGATAGAGGAAGATTTAACGTATGAAGAGTTACCTGTTAAAATCTTGGATAAGAAGGTTCATATTCTACGCTCCAAGGTTATACCTCAAGTCAAAGTTTTGTGGAGAAACCACGATGTGGAAGAAATGACCTGGGAGTTAGAATCTGAGATGAAGTCAAGTTATCCTCACCTCTTCGATATACCAGGTACGTACCCTAATTTTGAGGATAAAATTTCATAAGAAGGGGAGGTTGTAAGACCCCAACTTTTATGAATAAAGATTAATTTCTCTCGAAATATATTTTTGAATATTATGGTGTGGATATGATATAATGTTATAGTTGTGGGTAATATTTACAAATTTTGCAAAGTAAGCAAGTGGTTATATAATATTCGATTGGTCGGGGAATATTCTTTTTAACAGGGAATATTCGTACGACGGCACAATCATTGGTGGACCCCACAACGGAAGTATTGTCGTAGTAAAAAAATAACAGAATTATCTTGTTATAAAAATAATGGCGGAAGTGTTACCGTTAAAACTGTTGAACTACCCGGTAGTAAAAGTACAGTAATACGCGTGGTTTCCTAGTAGCACACGGTATTGGTTATTGATGCTTACGTGAGAAGTCACTCAGTTATACTCAATTTTTGCTACAAGAATTGTTGATCATCATCTCTCTCATATTATTGATTCGATTATTGTCACAAAGATCATCTGCATTATATGATATATTATTAAATTAATAATTGAGATGACAAAGTTATTCATATTATTAAATTACAATATTTACAATGTCCAGAAGTTCTGCCAAGGAGAGGTTTTGTCACCTAATTGCGTGCCAATAGGGAGAAATCCTTATTGAAAAGCCCCCTCTTTCCTGGGAACGACCTGGTTGTTAAATATTGTGAGTTATAGTATTAATGATGAATAAGTTCGTGTTGATTAAAGATAAATTTGATAGGGTGTGAATTAAATATGAATAAGTTCGTATTAATGAGCCCTTCCTTTTCAAACAATGTTCTGATCAAATTTTGAGGACATGCTTACCGGATGAGAAAATTGAAGGTTTGTTACATCACTGCCACTCGTCAAACTATGGAGGTCATTTTGGAGGTCAACGAACTGCAGCTAAAGTGCTTCAGTCTGGATTTTATTGGCCTACCCTATTCAAGGATGCACACATATATGTGTTGCACTGTGACATATGCCAAAGGGTGGGCACCATATCAAGATGGCAAGAATTACCACTGCAGAATATCCTGGAGGTGGAATTATTTGATGTATGGGGCATCAACTTCATGGGTCCATTCCCGTCCTCCTTCAACAATCTCTATATCCTCGTGGCAGTTGATTATGTCTCCAAGTGGGTGGAAGCAGTTGCCTTGCCGACTAATGATGCTAAGGTGGTGCTTCAGTTCCTTAAGAAAAACATTTTCACCCGTTTTAGCACTCTTCGGGCTATTATTAGCGATGAAGGGTCTAATTTTTGCAACAAATACTTTGAAGCCCTTCTAGCAAAGTATGGGGTTAACCATAAGATCGCCACTGCCTATCCCCCACAGATAAGCGACCAAGCTGAAATTTCAAATCGAGAGGTGAAACAAATCTTAGAGAAGATTGTTAACCCAAATCGTAAGGACTGGTCTATGAAGCTCGACGATGCATTATGGGCTTACCGCACAGCTTACAAAATGCCTATCATAATGTCTCCGTATAGGCTTGTCTATGGTAAGGCATGTCATCTCCTAGTAGAATTGGAGCACAACACTTATTGGGCTATTCAGAAGCTAAACTTTGATCTTGATGCAGCCGATGAGAAGCAACTCTTGCAACTAAATGAATCAGACGAGTTTCGTCTGCAAGCGTATGAAAATGCTAAGTTGTACAAGGAGAAGACCAAGAGGTGGCACGATAAGAAAATCCTCGAGAGACACTTCGAACCGGGCCAGAAGGTTCTTTACTTCAATTCACGTCTGAAGTTATTTCTAGGCAAACTAATGTCCCAATGGTTGGGCCCATTCACAGTTGCAAAGGTTTATCCGTATGGGGAAATAGAGGTTGAGGACCCCAATTCTGACAAAACATTCAAAGTTAATGGGCAAAGATTAAAACATTACTTGGGCGGCGAGGTGGACCGACAAAACACTTCCATTACATTAGGAGACTTGGTGTAAGACGGGAAAATAGTCAAGCTGACGACTTTAAATCAAGTGCTTGATGGGAGGCATCCCCATCTCAGTATCAAACAAATTGTTTTTATTTTTATTAACTTATGTTTCATGTAATTGTCTAGTTACTTTCTGTAGTTTTTAGTATAGTTGTAGTCTGCATAGTATGTTAGTATGTGTGTAAGGTTTTTAGTAGTTAGAATTATTAATACTATCTATGTTCTGTATACTGTCTGTGTTCTGTATAGTGCATGTGGTGTGTATAGTGCATGTTGTTAGTATCTGTTTTAGGGTTGTCCTTAGTTAGAACTTGTCAATAATATGTTGATTACTGATATAGATTTTAGTCTGTGCAAGATTGTATTTGTATCAGAAGATTAGGCTCGTGGCGCCAATGTTTATACCGGCATTAGAGGCGTCACCATATTCACGCTGCAGCCTTAGCTTCTCGCGCTGGGAAAGGTGTTGACATACTATAAACTGGCACCCCAGCGCCAGTTCTTAACGAGCCATTCGCGCCGTATCGCCATTTACTAGGTGAGTACATCACACTGCTAATTCAAATACCATACTCGGCGTCAGTAGTGCAAGGCCCGCTCAAACACTGCAAGCTTTCGCACTTCATGAAAGTATCATTAGAGGTTCGAACAGCGGCGCCAAATAGGGTTTTTCACCGCGCCCCGGTGCCATGCATCGCGCCATAGTGCCACCAGCGAGTTTCTTGTTTAAATGAGGCGTTTTCACCTTAAATTTCAGTCTCTCCTCTCAGTTAGCCATTCTTTCTCTCCAACCAACGCCACTTCCTATCCCAAGAGCCGTTAGAGAAAATGAATTGTCTCGCCCATTCAGTTGCCAACGATTCAATTTCCGATTGTTCATCAACCGTCGGCCGTTTCTAATAGTTTGGGCACCCAACCGTCTTCATAGTTCCATTTCTTACCATTGCTTCCTCGCATTTACCTCTTTAAAAGCCCAAACAAGGTACGGTTCTTTCATACTGTTCGACTTGATAAAATTTGCTTTCAGAGCATAGAGTGAATTCCTTTGAATTATTCGTGTAAATTATTCATGGCTTCTGAGCGCCCTAGAACTAGCATTGGCCCCCCTCCTCAATCCTCCTCCCAAAACCAGATTACACCTTGGGACCCTGTAAAATTCCATCAGAAGATGTATATAAACAGTACACACACAATTTCAAGTTGCGTAGTCTGGTGCCTGAGTGAGGCCTTAGACCCGATGATAAATTAGATGGCCAGTTAAATGTTATGATTAGCGCCATGAAATGGGTGCATTTCACCAAACCGCCGGAATCTGATGTGGTCGTAGTGGTAAAGGAGTTCTATGCTAATGCCATTCTAGATGGCCCGCTGGCAGCACCAGTGAGGGGGAAGTTAATCCCATTTGATAGCAAGGCTATTAATGAAGTGTTTGGGACTCCCAATTTTGACAAGCACGATTATAGGGAGAATGGGATTCGGAGTTACCACACTGATGAAATTATTGGCAAACTCTGTAAGCCTGGGACGGTGTGGAAGACGAATGAGTACACTGGTGAAAGAATGTCGTTCCCCCAGCAGGCACTTAGCCGTTATGGTAAGGCTTGATATGCTTTTATCTGTG
The DNA here is from genome assembly GCA_020205605.1 of Panax ginseng. NCBI lineage: Eukaryota > Viridiplantae > Streptophyta > Magnoliopsida > Apiales > Araliaceae > Panax > Panax ginseng. The sequence goes on along the minus strand of CM035132.1, from coordinate 144,277,644 downwards.
CAAATATCTAGTCTATGCGTCATGTGAGTGATTTAACTCGGGAAAGGGAAACTCTGCTCTATGCCATTGTTACTGGGTTAAAGATTGATGTGGGGGTTCTGATAAATGAGTACATCAAAAAGGCTATAAAGAGCAAAGTTATGTCTGAACTCCCACACCCATCTCTTATTACCCGTCTATGCATAAGGGCGGGTGTTCAGTGGGAGACAGAAGAACCCCTGTCACTAATGTCTGTCATTGATCATAAACTCTTAAGTCACTATGTTGTTTGGGAAGGCGTGCCATCGCATCCCCAAGTAGAAGGATTTTTACCAGCACCTCAGTCGCCCCCATCAGATGATCCACAACCATCCACTCAGGCAGGAACCTACACTCACGTGCCAGTTCCCCCTTCTGTTGAGACCATTGATTCTGAGACCCTTGCACAGATTATGAATAGCCTAAATTTTTTTCACTGCAAGGTAGACACGGTCGCCTAGTGGAATAGCCAACTCCACCATTACCATGTTGAGTTCGCCGACACATTAGCCAATATTCATGCTGCTCAGGGGGGTGAGGATGCGGACTTCATGCCATTCCCATTTCCAGCGCTTCCAATCTATGTACCGTATCCGCCACAATTTCCAGCGCCTGCTGAAGAGGCCCACGCGAATGAGCCAGTTAACGTGGATGATGATGATGGAGATGATGATGATCTTGACTTGTTCGGTGATGATGAAGATCTTGGTCATGATGGTGATGAAGGCGGTGATACTGCTGATGTTTGATGCTGCAGTCGAGAGGCCAGTGAGGACATGGGCCAACGTACAAGTTTGCGGGGAAGACTTCCTTTTATTTATTATATATATGAATTATGTTTGTCTTTAAATATTTGAACTGCTGTTTAATTATGTTGGTGTGAGGATTTGAGCATATGAATTGGGCTTGATAGCCCCAGATTTATGGTTTAATTTTATTTTATCTATTGTGTTTATTATTGTGGTAAAGCTTTTGGTTTCTAGAAGCATGTTTTAATTTATTTTGGATGCATGTCTTTGTTTAATAGTATTTTAAGTTTCATATTAATGCTTTTGGGTATATATCTTTTACTTGGGAATATCTTAACTAAGTAAGATATTGTTTTACCTAAAGCCTCACTTTTTAGGTTTTTCGCTGATTAATTGGTATACTTGATGCCATGTGTTATGGCTTTGCCCTATGTTGAAAAGGGTACTTTATAGTTTATAGTTTTTGCCTATTACATTTTGATTAACTCTAACCCCGAGTCTGTAACTGTCTATATGATGGGTTAGGGTAGTTTAGGGTTAAGGTAGTTTAGCATTAAGGTAGTTTAGCGTTAAGTTTTGTTTGTGGCCTTTGACGAGCGCCAAGAAATTATATCATTTTCTTAGACTAGTGGAAAATCTATATGAATTTGGGGCGTGTGTTTTAGATAAATTGAGACTGTTTTGGATCCATCCGTTTAGCGAGCACTGACCAATTATCTCTCTAGTTATTTGTCTAGTTTCTGGTTGTCTATTTACTGTGTTGAAAATATTGTGCACTATTAAATACTCTATTGATTTCAAGAATAAAAGACTTAGAAGCTTTAGCACTTTCGGCTCTTTAGTTCTATGTAAAAAAAACTATTATAATAACGGTCTTACGGTGGGTTGATATAGAGCGTGGAAACGCACTCGCCCATAAACGCATGCTGGTAAAATCTATTTTGGACTTATATTGTTTACGTGGCCTTTGTGCTTGAGTTATTAGATTCTTAGGGATGTTCTACACCTAGTGCCCTAAAGTCTTCTGGCTTGGGAGTCATTGATCGAAAGCTTGCTAATGGGTGCTCTGTTTAGCCTAAAAGTAATCAAGTACTGTCTATGTCGGAATTTACTTCTTTATTCTAGAACTTTTGAGCCTTTCGTGTTTTTGCGTCTTATCTTAATGCTTGTTAATTATGTGAGTTTCATAGTAAGCTTATTGGTTATCACGGTGGATTGTATGATCTTAATTTGGGTTATGGCTAGTTTAGATATGTGGTCTGCACACACACACACACAGAGAATGGATCTATTACAGTCTCATGTTTATTTTTATACTTTAGGCCCTCGTTTGCATGCGTTTTTGCCCTATTCTTAGAGGATGTTTATGATTTTTCTTAGAGGCCATTTTCTTAGTTGTTAGTATTAGTCTTCATTCGTATCTTGCAAAAATGGGTATGGATGTATGTTAGTTTTCTTGAGGACAAGCAAAAGCTTAAGTTTGGGGGTATTTGATGAGTTGGATTTATACCTATGAATCAGTTTCTTTGTGGCTTAAGTTGTTTCCTGTTTTAAGTCTCTTAGTTAGTTTTTATCTATATTTTATTGTTATTTTGTTTAAGTTCTATCATGCAGGCTTTGCAGATTGTTTCCAGGTTTCTTGGCATTTTTGATGTACTGGCGCCGCAGCGCCAGTGTCATATTTGGAGCCCGTGCCGTAGCGTCGTGTCACTTTGGTAGCTACTGGAAAGTGGTGCCCCAGCTCCCTACATCGCGCCCCAGTGTTATACATTGCTAGAGCCTATTGTAAAGTGGTGCCTCGGTGCCAATGAGTGTATAATGATCCGCTCCGTAGCGCCGGATGTTGATATTAACATCGAAACTAGCGCCCGGCGCCAGGAGTCGGCCTTGACTCTAATTTCGCGCCCGGCTGCAGTGTCCGGTGCCCCAACGCCTCGCTCCTCACTTGTGCAAGCATTGTTCTCGCAGACTATAAGTGCGCTACCATAATGCAAGCTTCGGTTTCTTCAGCCATACGTGGCGCCGCAACGCCACTTGTCAAGCTTATGCTTGCGCTGCAGCGGGAGCTCCGATGCCCAAACAATAAAGAGTCTTTAATGACCTAGAAGAAAGAGGGGAGCAGTATACAAGGAAAGAGAAGCCGCCTGCATTGAGGATCGAAGAATATCAGAGATATTCAGAGAGAACTTTTATTGCAGATATCTTAGACTAGGTTTTATTTCTGTCTTTTAATTTCTAGAAGAGAAAGAAGCTGTGTTTCAAGGAAGGAGAGTTATTGCATCCGACAGAGGTCAGAAGCTCCACAATGAAGAGAAGATTTGGAGGAAGAACACTTCAAAACATGGGTTTTCTTATTCCAAATCTCCCATTTATTTGTGTAATTCTGATAATATGGAATGTATTGAAAATGTGTGTTAGCACCATAGTCATGAACTAACTCCATTTTTAGGATTGCAATGTAACCTCTTTTTAGCTTAATTAACTTTCTCTCCTATTTTATATAATGAATCATTTTGGAATGGGTTGTTGTATTTCTTATTTAATGACTGATTGCTTGATAAAGAAATTGGTATTGATAGTAATGGAAATTGACAAATGGGAGTTATTATCTATCTTTAAATATGACAACACCTGTTATGACCATGCCAATGGAATGTGTTCATAAAATGCTAATAGGATAGACATATCCCTATTTGCCTTGTGTGGCCTTGAGACTTAGCTTAATAACCTTCACCTAGTTATTTTCTCCAATAGACATATTGTGATTTATCTGGTTAGGGATGTGCATTTGACCTTCGATAGAAGCTTATGCATATTTACTATTCTCGGTGGACCGTTCCTTTATTCATTTGTAATTTGGAGAGTTAGGAGATTAGACGACACATTAGGGGAGTTGTAATCCTATCTTGACTTCCTAGCGCAACTACTTCTCTTATTCTTATAGTCTTATTGAAATAACTTAACCAACAACTTGTTTTTACTTGTTTAGATAAGATTAGTAATAACTTTGCCTTAGTAATTGTTTTTCTCTTAAGACTTTGTCCTCATGGGTTCGACACTCTACTTTTATAAATTACTTGTGGACCGCGTATGCTTGCGCGCGATTTGGCAATAGCTAAATCGACCAACACTTGCTGAACAATTGAATGCTCACACTTTCTTTAAATGAAAAACATTTTCAGAGAACGATGTTAGAAAAACTTAGGATCCCATAAAGATCAAGCTGACTGGTATCCAGGTGCAGTGCCATTCAGTATGTGAATGAGCATGAAGATCAATCGAAGACTTGTAATATAAAATAAGTTAAATTAACTTTAGATTAGTTTAATGAACTTTTATGTATCCTTAGTGGCAGATGAAAGTCATTCGTGTAAGATGTAAAGAATAATGTAATTATCGTTATTTGAAATGAAAGAATTTATAAGGTTTTAGAACCTGGGAATTTAGAATGTATGTTGTTATATTCCAGTATATACTGATGTATGTTTGGATGAATGATGTACTCATGATGTACGGAATCCGGATGTGAAGATAGACTGGATTTCGGGGTGTTACATTTCCTTCATCTAAGAATAACTTCTTTCTCTTCTAAACTAATAAAATTTTAATAACTTCTATTCTACCGTGACGCCCCCAAAATAGGTATACATCACCCACTTTGAGTTGTCAATAACATGGTACAGAAACAACTACAACTTTATTAATACAACATATAAACTGTGAGTTTAAATACAAATATTTCCATCTAGACAATATTCACACCCAAATAAGTCCTCATTACAATTATTGATACATTATTTTACAAAAATGGTGAGGACTACTAAGACAACTTTCTAGAACCATCATTCCACACCCCGACTAGAACTCGCTACATTCTCGCCTCCCGAGAAGAAAAATGGAACAAAAAAGAAAAAGGGTGAGCTCAACTAGCCCAAAGAAAGAATATTATGGACCGAGATAATATAGAACAAATTATCGTTAGTCTTCAACAGAAAAAATCGATAAAATACAATAGACAACAAGTTTCAGATCGATATTCATAATGAAATAATAATTCATAGATGAGTTACGTAGAGAATGAAATCTACTATAATCTATGAATTTAAAAGTCCATCATCAATATTTTATCCCTGTAACATCAATCAATATTCATCTTGAATCAAATATTCATCTTTGCACTACAGGCCAAAGATATTCATCTGTTGGTCATGTTCATCTCAACACCTGTACATCTTTGCACTACGGGCCAAAGATATTCATAGAAAAATTAACCATCTTTGCACTATAGGCCAAAGATATTCAGTAATACCATCATTTAGGATTGAGGAAGATGAAAAATATTTGAAAGAAAACAAATCCAGTGAAACAAAAGAGCAAATATTAAGGATTCGTACTTTAAACAATCCAAGTTCAAAAATACTTCATTAATAATCATAGTGAAGTAAAATTCAAGAATGATCAAAACATGGATACAATCAAAGATAGTATCTATAATAGATATTTTGGACAAAAACGAAAATTTAATCTTTCTATGAATAGTATCGTATACGTGAATAGTGTCGTATACGTGAATAGTAACCTCGACTCTAAAAGACAAGAATTTCACAAGAAAAATCTTATCAATATTCCGGCATAATGATATTAGAAGAAATAATATTATTTAAAAAAATAACATCCCTTACCTCGAAAAGACAGTACTTCTGACTGGAATACTAGATATATTGCTGAAGGGAACTTGTACCGTATAGCAACACTCAAAATATCAAAATATTCACAATTATACGCTCGATAATATAGAGAGAGAAAAAGAGAGAAAACTTATTTCTGGTGTGATTTTCAATTCTAACCTAAGCACCCTATTTATAGGAAATTGCTTAGAACACCAAAGTAGAAAATTTAATAAAATATTAATATATTTATTATAAATTCCTATGCACACCAAAGACATCTGATTTCAGCCATTAACATGTGCAAGTGGGGCCCACCCAAGTGTAAAAAATATTTTTCTTAAATAAAACAATTAAAACTTCCAAAAATCAATTATTCCGGAACTTCGAAGCTTCAATAATTCATAATAAATAGCCCTTTTATCAAAAAAATTTTAATCTTATGCCCATTCCATAGGAAATTCAATTTTCTACAACTTTGTAAGTTTAAGTTTTTCCAAATTCCAAACAGAAATTGACAGAAATCCACATACGGACGATTTTACAAGCTATAATCAAATTTCAGTCAAGAAATGAGGTCCACAAACATGAAAAACATGTTTTAAATATTTTTAGTAACAAAAATACTCTTCCTCCTCAGTTATTCATATATCCAACATTCATTGTAAAAATATTACATTTATTATATTATTAAAATATAATAATATATTTAAATGAATTATTTTATCAGTAAAGATAAAATATCAATTTTTCAACAATTATCAGTTTAAAATTTTCTCCATCTATATCCACATAAAATGAATATTTTCCTTATCATATATATCAATAATTAATTATTCACAAATAATATTACAGAATCATAATATCGACAACCAGACCGTTCCTAGGAAAGAGGGGGCTTTCCAATAAGGATTTCTCCTTACTGGCGCACAATTAGGTGACCAAACCTCTCCTTAGACAGAACTTTCTAGACATTGTCAATAATGCTATCTAATAATATTATTCAAATAATATGAATTATTGATCTGATAATGAAAAATACTGTGTAGTGACAATTATGGAAACAACAATAATATAAAATATCAACGTTGCAATTATTGAATCAATAAAATAAAATATTGAACAATAATTACTGTAACAATTATTGAGTAGTGTCTTCTTACGTAAGAATCAATAATTGGTGTAATACCGTGTGCTACTGTGTTTTAACCACCGAGTATTTTAACAGTATTAACGATAACAACTACGCCGTTATTTATAAACAACTTATACTTGTCATTTTCTTATGGGGCCCACACAAGGCTGTGTCGTCGCATGAATATTCCCCGATAACAAGAATATTCCACGACCAAACGAATATTCCCCGACAACAATGAATATTTTATAACCACTTGCTTAATTAAAATATTTGCGCATTTTACCCATAACTAACCACATTAATCAAATCAACCCCTTACTATTTCAAAATAATAAATAGACGAAATTCCATTTTATTAAAAAAAAATTTGTGGTCTTACATCTACGCTCTATATCTCTGATGGCGGCTACTCTCCGTTTGAAAATCTTCACTTCTCTTCTTTTAGGTCATTAAAAGCAAGTCTCTGCCTGGACACCGGAGGTGGAGCTGTGGCACAGAAAATAACCTGTTGGATGGTGCTGCAGTGCCACATCAAGATTAAAACACAGAGCTTCATACTGCAGTGCCTACCACAAAGGAGTTGTATGTCATTGCGGTAGCCATAATGATGTAAACTTGGACCCGTGTGTCATAACAGAACGCTACGCTAAAGCTTGGTATCATGCCATTGCTGTGAGTGTAAATATTGACCATTTTTCCCCTTTAAGTTGGAAATGACCTAATTAGCCCTGCATCATAAAGATTAAACATAATAACCACAATATATATAAAAGTTAAACAAATAATAGGAAAAGGGTAGCTTCTTAAGCCAAAGAGGATCTGATTCACAGATATAAATCCCATTCATCAAATACCCCCAAACTTAAGCTTTTTCTTGTCCTCAAGCAAACTAGCAAACTATCGGACATCCACACCTACATTACTGTAAGACACGAATGAAAACTAATCCTATAGACTATTATCATGGCTTCTAAGCACAATTATAGACCCTATCTGAGAACAAGACAAACATAGATATGAATGAGGGTTTAATATCAATTTTTAAGTATAAGATTGTACTCGATCCATTCTAAGTGCGTGTGTACAGACCAACCATCCTAACTAATCATAGCCCAAATGAAGATCACACAGTCGATTGTGATAACCAATATGTTTACTCTGCAACTTAAACAATCAACAAGCATTAAGAACAAGACGCAAATACAAGAAAGGATCAAAAATCTCTATCATTAAAGAAGTAAAATCTGAATCAGATAGTGCTTAATTACCATAGGCTAATTAGAGCATACCCATTAACAAGCTTTTAATCAATGACTTCCAAGCCAGATGACTTTAGGGCACTAGGTGTAGAACACCTCTATGAATCTAATAACTAGAGCAGCAAAGGCCACACAATCAACTTATGTCAAAATAGACTTTAATAAATCCGAAGATTATTAGGCGAGTGCATTTTATGCTCTATCTCGCATAAGTCCGCGTTTATTGAGGAGTGCGTTTTACGCTCCATCTCGACCCACCGCAAGACTTTTATTATTATTATTATTAATAATAATAATTTGCCAGAACTAAAGATCCAAAAATGTAAAAGCGTTAAGTCTTCTATTACCTTAAAATCAAAAGAGTTTTAACAGAGTGCACAAATTTTCAAAACAATAAACAAACAATCTTAATCCAAAAAAATAACTAGTTAAAACAATTGGTCAGTTCTTGCTAAAAAGGACAGATCCATGACAGTCTCTGTTAGTTTCCAGTAGGCACACAATAGATCTAGAATGGGGGGGGGGGTTGAATAGATCCTTTTTCTTTTCAAATACTTTTCCCTTTTATTTGATTATTGCTAATGAATTAGCATATTTTCCCTTTTCCCATATGTCTTGGGATGCTCTGAGGAGCAAAAGGTTCCCTTTTCCATCTTCATGTTGCGGGCAGAAGTAGATTACTGGTGGGAATCTTTAAAGCGTACTCAACCTGCCGCACTGAAGATGTCCTCGAAGAAGTTCCAAGAGTTGTTCAACGACAAGTACTTTCCTGAAAAGTATTCGTCACATGAAAGAGGTAGAGTTCCTCAAGCTGGAGCAAAACAACATGACCGTGTCGTAGTACGAAGCCAAGTTTGCCGAGTTGTTCCGGTTTGCATCCCATTTGGTTGATAATGAGGAGAGAATGACTCGAATGTTTTTAAGAGGTTTGAAACCTGAGATACGTCAATATCTTATCTCTCATAAACTGTGTTTGTATTCAGATGTTGTTAATAGGGCTAAGTTATAGGAGTGCGATAATGAGTCAACCCAACCAAAAGAGAGCAGCCGACAAAATGATAATACCAGTGATAATAGTCATCGAAGCAGTGGCAATAAGCATGGAGGGAATCAACATGCCAGAAATGGTAACCACTTCGGTGGTAGTCATGGCCAAAACAATAAGAATGGACATTTCAAGAAGAGGAGATTCAACAATGATGGAAAGACGTCAGCACCATCACCCATGGTTAAGGAAGGAGAATGACCACCTATCATATACTTCAAATGCGGAGGGGAAGGACACATCAGTCCAAACTACGCGATGCCGTCCAAAGAATGTTATAATTGTGGAAGAGAAGGTCACCTAGCCCGATTTTGTCATTCACCGAAGACAAGTTCAGTTAGGATGGAGGCACCAAAGAACGTCCCAGAAAAGTTAAAGCCAGTAGTGCAAGGGAGAGCATTTTTCATGACCTCCCAGAAAGCAAGGAACCCGAACGAGGTCATCACGGGTAAGCTTATCATAAACTCTAGCGAAGTATATACCTTATTTGATAACGGTTCTACCAATTCCTTCATTTCTCCTACTTGCGCTCAACGTTTAAATTTGACTACGAAGAAATTGGACTTTGACTTATCTGTTGAAACTCCGTTCAGAGAAACCTTCATTACATCCACTGTTTATAAGTCTTGTTTGGTTCAAATCGGTACCCTCACATTACCTGTCGATCTTATTTCTTTAAAAATACTTGCATTTGATGTGATTCAAGGAATTGATTGGTTAACTACTCATCATGCAAAAATTAATTGTTTTCGTAAGGTTGTTAGCTTTCATATTCCTAACCAACCTATTATGCGAATTCAAGCAACCAAACCATTAAAATTAATCACTGTTATCTCAAGCCATAAAGGTATTCGTTTATTAAAAAATGGACATCAAACTTTCTAAGCCCATGTCACGGATCTAAACAAAAATACTTCAGTTTTGAATGATATTTCTATTGTTAATGAATTTCCTGACGTATTCCCTGAAGAACTTCCTGGCCTACCCCTAGAGCGTGAAATTGAATTTTGTATCGACCTTGAACCCGGTACAAAACCCATTTCCAAAGCCCCATATCGAACGGCTCCTATTAAACTTCAGGAGTTAAAGACCCAACTGCAGGAATTGTTAGACATTGGCTTTATTCGTCCTAGTACTTCTCACAGGGGTGCTCTCTGTTCTATTCGTGAAGAAGAAAGATGGGAGTATGCGACTTTGTATTAATTATCGGGAGTTGAATCATGTCACCATCAAAAATAGGTACCCATTACCACGTATTGATGACTGTTTGACCCGATTGCAAGGCGCCAAAATTTTTTTCAAAGATTGATCTTCGTTCCGGATATCACCAATTGAAGATTAGAACCGATGACATTCCAAAGACGGCTTTCAGAACTCGGTAAGGGCATTATGAATTCCTAGTCATGTCTTTTGGATTGATTAATGCTCCTGCTGCCTTCATGGATATGATGAACCGAGTGTTCAAGGAATATTTGGATCACTTTGTTGTCGTCTTTATTGATGACATCCTTATTTATTCCAAAAGCCATGAAGATCATGAGCAACACTTGAGGCTGATACTTCAAAAGCTTCGTGAATATAAGCTTTATACCAAGTTAAAGAAATACGAGTTCTGGCTTGAGGAAGTAGCATTCCTTGGGCACGTGGTATCAAGTCATGGAATATTTATTGACCCAACAAAGATTGAAGCTATTCAAAGCTGGGAGCAACCTAAATCAGGGACCGAAGTACATAGCTTTCTCGGCTTAGCTGGTTATTATCGGAGATTCGTAGAAGGGTTTTCTCGAATCGCTACTCCCTTAAATCAGCTGACTCGAAAAGATACAAAATTCGGTTGGAGTGAGGAATGCGAGAAGAGCTTTCAAGAACTCAAGAGGAGGCTCATTTTAGCACTTGTTCTGACAATACCATCTGGTTCGGAGGGATTTGTCATCTACAGTGATGCTTTGGGCAAATGGTTAGGATGTGTTCTCATGCAACATGGGAAAGTCATAGCCTATGCCTCTCGACAACTCAAAGAATATGAGAGGAATTATCCTACTCATGATCTAGAGTTGGTAGCTGTTGTCTCTGCACTTATAATTTGGAGGCATTACTTGTATGGGGAAAAAGTGGAGATCTTTACGGATCATAAAAGCCTCAAATATTTCTTTACTCAAAAGGAACTCAACATGCGACAAAGATGTTGGCTTGAACTGTTGAAAGATTATGATCATATCATCCAATACCATCCCAGAAAAGCGAACGTGGTAGCTGACGCATTAAGTAGAAGATCATATGCGGGTACGAGTGCTATATTGTCAACCCAAAGGCCCATTTTGTATGACTTGTAAAGGATGGAGATAGAGTTGAAGACTCCGGGGACCCATGTGATGATGGCGATCATACAAGTAGAACCGACTTTAATTGATAAAGTTAAAGTTGCTCAAACTATAGACCTGGAACTGATGCATATGAGGAAGAAAGTGCAAGAAGGTGTTATGCCGGAAGAAAGAATCGATGAAGAAGGAATACTTTGAGTCAACTCTAGACTTTGTGTTCCTAACAATCCTGATTTAAAGTATAAAATCATGGTGGAGGTGCACAACACACCGTTTGCAATCCATCCTGGGAGTAACAAAATGTATCGTGATCTTCGTCATACATTTTGGTGGAGCAATATGAAGAGAGAGATAGCGTTGTTTATCTCAAGGTGTCTAACTTGTCAACTAGTCAAGGCGGAGCATCAAGTACCAAAAGGTCCATTGTAACCACTTGAAATTCCAGAATGGAAGTGGGAGCATATTACCATGGATTTCGTTACTGGTCTTCCCAAGGTTTCTCAAGGCATAGATGCAATTTGGGTCATTGTTGATAGATTGACCAAGTCTGCTCATTTATTACTAATACGAGAAACTTATACACTTGAACGTCTTGCTCGTATATACATAAAGCTATGGGCACAAATTTACGATTTAGTTCAGCATATCATCCTCAGACGGACGAACAATCAGAGAGGATTATTCAAATATGGAAGATTTATTAAGACTCTGTGTCCTTTACTTCAAGGGAAATTGGAATAAGTTTTTACCATTGGTGGAGTTTTCCAACAACAATAGTTATCAAGCAAGTATTGGCATGGCTCCATTTGAGGCGTTGTATGGAAGAAAGTTTCGTTCTCCAATATACTGGGATGAGGTGGGTGAAGCAACGTTGTTGGGACCAAAGTTGGTACGTATGACTACGAAAAAGATTCAAATGATACGGCAACGTATAAAAACCTCACAAGACTAACAAAAGAGTTATGTTGATCTTCATCGAAAGGATGTGGAATTCGATATTGGAGATCATGTGTTGTTACGTGTTGCTCCATGGAAAGGAGTTACGAGATTTGGAAAGAGAGGAAAGCTCAATCCTCGATTCATTGGCCCATTTTTAATCCTCGATCGAGTAGGGACTGTAGCCTATAGACTTGCTTTACCGCCAAGCATGTCTCGTGTTCATAACGTTTTTCATATCTCCATATTACATAAATATGTGAAAGACCCGAACCACATTATTGAGATAGAACCGGACGAAATAGCGGAAGATTTAACGTATGAAGAGGTTCCTGTTCAAATCTTGGATAAGAAGGAACATATTCTACGCTCCAAGGTTATACCTTAAGTTAAAGTTTTATGGAGGAACCACAATGTTGAGGAAATGACCTGGGAGTTAGAATCTGAAATAAAATCAAGGTGTCCTTACCTCTTCGACATACCAGGTACGTACCCTAATTTTGAGGGCAAAATTTGATAAGAAGGGGAGATTGTAAGACCCCAACTTTTATGAATAAAAATGAATTTTCTATAAATATCATTTTTGAATATTATGGAATAAATTTGACATAATGTTATAGTTGTGGGTAATATTTATAAATTTTGCAAAGTACGCAAATTGTTATATAATATTCGATTGGTCGGGGAATATTCGTTTTAACAGGGAATATTCGTACGACGGCACAATCATTGGTGGACCCCACAATAGAATTATTGTCGGATTGAGAAAACGACAAAAATATTTTATTGAAAATAACGACGAAAGTTTTATCGTTAATACTGTTGAACTACTCCTTAGTAGTAAAAGTATGATGAATCTGGCGTGGTTGCATAGTAGCACACAGTATTGATTATTGATGCTTACGTGAGAAGTCACTTAGTTTTGTTCAATTATTGCTACAGTAATTGTTGCATAGTATCTCACATTATTTGATTCAATTATTTTCAATAATTTATATATTATTAAATCAATAATTGAGACGACAAAGTTATTAATATTATTATTTGCAATATTAACGATGTCTAGAAGTTCTGCTAAGGAGAGGTTTGGTCACCTAATTGCGCGCCAATAGGGAGAAATCCTTATTGGAAAGCCCCCTCTTTCTTGGGAACGACCTGGTCGATTAATATTGTGAATTATAATAACGATGATAAACGTTGAAGTGTTTTTTTTATGGAGTATTTGTTGAAGATTTTGGCGTATTAATTGGACCCCCATTTACCCATTTTTTAATTTATCGGTAGAAGTTATCCCAGTTTTGTTACTTATATATATATAATTTAAATATATATATATATATATATATATATATATATATATATTATATGTATAAAATGATGAATCATGAAAGTTTTGGGGGAAACCTTGCCGGGAGGGTAAGGTAATATATATAGATATTAAATAAAAGTCTTGTGTGGGGGAGGGGGAAATGACATTGTCGAAAGAAAGTTGAAGTGTGAATACATGGTGGGTGTGAGTGTTTATGATATTTAAATCATGTGTTTATATATATATATATATATATATTATATTTTAATTTTTTGTTTTATTTTATTGGATGGTTGATTGAAAAATTTGCATTCGTAATTCTCAAAGTTTTATCCGTGAGTTGCGCATTGATTGCATCCGTGATTTTTCCTTGCACAGTGCCTTTCTATTTTCCTATAAATAGGATGCTTAGTTAGAATTGAAAACCACACAAGAAATCCAGAGAATTCTCTTCTATAGTCTTGAGCGTATTTCTTTAGAATTTTAAGAAGCTTTGAGCATAGTGCAAGTTTTCTTCAAGAATATCCTCGCCCTACCAGTCGGAATACTCTTCTTTTATGGTAAGGGGTATTATTTCTTTTGTATTCATGAAGAGAACACATTATTCCATTCTTTATTATTACATTTGGAATATCCACATCATGCGTTTTACACCGGACTTGGTTAAAATCTTTATTATTCTGTTGGAACATACCTATTGCAAGTAATTTTGTCCGACTGGTTTCGTTATTTATTATTCGTTAGAATAACTTGTCTATGCCAAGTACAAAGATGCATGGTGATTTCTGTTGTTATTCCATTCTTTATTATTCTATCGGAATATCCTGTCGGTGCGTATTACGCCTAACCTGGTTCCGTTATTTATTATTCTGTTGGAATAACCTGTCTATGCGAAGTACCGCATGCATGGTGATTTCTTTTGTTATTCCATTCTTTATTATACTCAGTTGGTTAAAATTTTGACTTCTATACTCCATGAAATTAGTGGAATATCCTTGATATTTGCGCTTCATCCAGTATCTTTTCATGGAAATATTCTTCTGAGCATTCTCGAGTTTTACTCTATAAAGAAGTATCATATTGACAATTTGGACGATATTGGTTCTTGGAAAAATTAATTCTTGAACTTGTTTTATTGAATTCTTATATCATTGTCATCATCCTCATGTTTATATTATGTTGAAAGTCATCTGTGGCCTATAGTTCATAGATGGACTTGGTATGATTATGACCAGGGATTATTCGGTATAATCATTATCGTAATGTTACAAATGATGTGGTAAAATTCCTCATTGGCCTATAATGCATTGATGGACAGTTGTTGGCATGATCATGACCATTGGTGAATACACGAATATCCTTGGCCCGTAGTGCATGGATAATTTGTGGTTGTGATACTAATGAATATCCTTGGCCGTAGTGCATGGATGATGTGGATTATTTATTAAGCTGAGTCCCAACGATAAAAGTGATGAAAAACCTTTTAAATCATAAAAGATAGTAGATTTTATTCTCTACTTGACTCTTTTAATGGATTGCTTGTTCCGCTGCAGTTAAACTTGATGTTTGTTATATTTTATCAGTTTAACATTGTTGAAGGCTAATAATAATTTATTCTTCATTATCTTAGTCATAATATTTCTTACTGGGCTAGTTGAGCTCACCCCTTTCTTTCACTGTTCTCTTCAGGAAATGAGAACGTAGTCGGGACTAGTCGGGGAATGGAGTGACGGTCCAGAAGATAGTATTAGTAGTCCTCACTATTCTGTTAAATAGTGTAAAAATAAATGTAATGAGGACTCTTTTGAGTGTGGATATTGTCTAGATGACAATATTCTTATTAAAACTCTCAGTTTGTATTTTATCGTATTTTACACGACAGTTGTATTATTAAGTTATATTTGAATTTTGTACCATGTATTTGGCGACTCAAGATGGGTAATGTATACCTATTTTGGGGGCGTCACAAAAGCTATTGCACTTGCTTACTTCCCTTAGTCAGTTACTGAAGTCTTCTTCTATTCAACTTATGGAAGACTTCATCTCGAATGGCTTCACAACTCAATTTAGATGTTGATTGAGTTGGTGCTTAGATCTTCTGTTAGCTTACATGACATTCGTTGAGTGTTCTCTGATTTCCATTAGGTGAGATGTATCTTTGTAGTACCAACCAGAGGCTTCATTCCTTTGGATATTTTGGGAGTGCATAATTTTTGAGAATCGTGTTTGCTCTGCGATCCTGCCTTGGCATTTTGAGAACGTCTGACAAGCCTATCTATTACATCATAAGATCAACCTAACATGTTTGATCTTTCTATATTTATAGTCCTTGTACATCATTTCTTTTTAAGGACTTTACAAATCTGTTTTGCTTATGTAGGATCAACCTAACACATTTGATCAATTTATTCTAAGTCCTTAGTACATATATTTCTATCATCTATCAATGGACTTTATAGCTTTTCTTAATGCAAGCATACTTGCATATTCATTCATATATATATATATATCATAATCAGATCATATGTAAATAGAAATATCATTCTCGTGCTTATTCCTGATAATCTCCCCCTATTTGATTATGAAAAAAATAATAAGTGCATATGCATGTTATGAATGAATCTTATATACAATGAGCAACTGTATTTCTAAAGCAGATAATCATTACTGTCATTTATAATAATATGGAATTAAAGACACTATGACATTTCTATATCCTGGATCTAGAACATGCCTAATGGTTAGAGATATACCTCTTTGGCTCCATGTGTGTTTCCAGTATGTCTGTTGATTAGCTATTCATCTGATTGATCTTCTTGCACCTGCTCACCTTGGGATGTTGACTTCATTTCTTTTGCCTGCTCCCCCTCAGATGTATACTTCTCTTCTTCTTCTTCTGGCTCCCCCTTAGCCTTTGCAAACACAGGCTCATCATCCTTTGGCTCCCCCTCAGATGATGACCCGGCTTCTTCTTCTTTACCTTCTTTTCTTGTTTCTTTCTGCTCTCCTTGCCCTTTCTTGAATGACTCTTACCGTGCCTCTTTTTCTCCCCTTTTTTTTCATTAATCACTTGAGAGAGTTGTTCTATGTTGGACATAAGCTGCTCCATCAGATGAAAGGAGTTACCAACTTCAATCTTGAGTTCTTGTTGATTTAACTCAAGTTGCATAGAGAAAGACTGATTCATGTTGTCAATCTTGTCAGAGAGGGCTTGAATTTGCTCTTCATTGGCCTTCTATGCTCGTAGAGCTTCTGTCTTCTGATCATGTATGGCCTTCAGATAAATGTGATCTCTCTCTTTGATTTTGAGAGACACATCAGCTATAGTAGCTTGAAGTCTGTTCTGAATTGAATTATCTCCTTCTGCTATAATCTTTGACTCTTAATTAATTTGAGATATCTTCTCAACCAGCTCATCAGAATTCTTCAATAGTTCCTGCTCCATAGGAATTTGGTCATTTGATTGGGCAGCCTCTTGTTGAACAACAGATTGGACTATACGATTTTCAACCTTAGATGGATTTTCAAAAGTAGTGAGAATCTGAAAAATCGTTGGACACCAATCGTTATTGGAGAATGAAGGAATGTTAGATAGTTGTGCTTGGGCAAACAGTGTAAGACCCCAACTTTTATGAATAAAGATTAATTTCTCTCGAAATATATTTTTGAATATTATGGTGTGGATATGATATAATGTTATAGTTAACAGACGTAATATTTACAAATTTTGCAAAAGTAAGCAAGTGGTTATATAATATTCGATTGGTGGGGAATATTCGTTTTTAACAGGAATATTAAATGCGATGACACAATCATTGGTGGACCCCACAACAGAAGTATTATCGTAGTAAGAAAATGACATAATTATCTTGTTATAAAAATAACGGCGGAAGTGTTACCGTTAAAACTGTTGAACTACCTGGTAGTAAAAGTATAGTAATACGCGTGGTTGCATAGTAGCACACGGTATTGGTTATTGATGCTTACGTGAGAAGTCACTCAGTTATACTCAATTATTGCTACAATAATTGTTGCATCATAACTCTCATATTATTGATTCGATTATTGTCACAGTATCATCTGCATTATATGATATATTATTAAATCAATAATTGAGACGACAAAGTTATTCTTATTATTAAATTGCAATATTTACAATGTCTAGAAGTTCTGCCAAGGAGAGGTTTGGTCACCTAATTGCGCGCCAATAGGGAGAAATCCATATTCGAAAGCCCCCTCTTTCCTGGGAATGACCTGGTTGTTAAATATTGTGAGTTATAATATTAATGATGAATTAGTTCGTGTTGATTAAAGATGAATTTGATAGTTCCATTGTGTTGGGATTATTAGTGTTAGTGGTAATTGACATCTATTCTGATGATAATTGATGTCTGGGGGTTATATTGATAAATCGGGGAATTTATCGGATAAATGAGCAATTAACGGCTACTAATTCACATGCTTATATAACTATTTGTTCACATGTGTATACTATTGAATCACATTCTTATACTATTAGGGGAGTTGGTGCAAGATTGATAATACTTGCATGATTAAATTAATGATGGAGGTATAGATGGAGGTACTATACCGTAATTCGTATTTTCACATGATTATAACTATTGATTCACATGATTGAACTATTGATTCACATTATTTACTATTAGGGGAGGTGGTGCAAGTTTGATAATACTTGCAAGACTAAATTAAAAATGAAAGAAAAGTTGGAGGTATTGTACTGTAATTTTTCGAGCCACAAAACGTGCAATTATCGAAACTATATTTTTCTATAAATAGAAGCTCATTCTTCCTTCATTTCTCACCAATTCACTAAAGCTATAGAGAAATTATATAGAGAGAAATATATAGAGGTTATATAGAGAAAATCTATAGAGAGAAAGAAGAAGAAGAAGCCCTGCTACGTCACTCACTATTCTAGTATCCAATTTCTTCTAAGGTAAGGGGTATTATCTTCTTTCAGTATTCATGAAGAGAGCTAATGTTTTCCATCCCTTATTATTACATTGGAATAACTTTGTTTATGCTGGCACCGTATATATGGTGAAATTCTTACATTATTTCATTTTTCATTATTATGTTGGAATAACTTTGTTTTATTTATTATGATATCGCATACATGGAGAAATTCTTCTATTATTCCGTTCTTTATTATTACATCGAATAATATCACATGCATGCGTTTACATGGGACACGGGTTCCATCATTTATTATTCGCCGAAATATCCTCATGTGTGCGTTCGTGGGACTGGTTCCATTATTTATTATTCGTCGTAATATCCGTCGGTGCATTTACGCATGACTGGTTCCATTCTTTATTATTCTATTGGAATAACCTGTCTGTGCAGTCTATCGCATGCATGGTGATTTCTTCTGTTATTCCATTCTTTATCATTCTGTTGGAATAACCTGCCTATTTGGATTATCACATGCACGGTGAGTGAACCTTTGTATTCATTCCTTATTAAATTGTGGAAATGATTTGTCTAAGTGGATTACCACGTGGCGGATGAAAATCCATTTGCAGTTTCATATATTCTCTTATACTTAGTTGATTAAAGCTTTGACTTCTATACTCCATGAAATTAGTGGAATATCATTGATATTTGCACTTCATCCGGTATCTTTTAATGGAAATATTCTTATGAGCATGCTTGAATTTTTACTCCACAAAGAAGTACCATGTTGACAATTTGGACATTGTTGAGTTCAGGATAATTAACTTATAAATCTTTAAAATTTATTTTTGAACTTGTTTTATTGAATTATTATGTCATTATCATCATCCTCATGCTTATATTGTGATAAAAGTCATCTTTGGCTTACGTACATTGATAGACTTTGTATGATTATGACCAGGGATCATTCGGTATAATCATGACCTGTAATGTTATAAATGAGGTGGTAAAAATCCTTAGTAGCCTGTAGTGCATTGATGGACAGTTTTTTGTATGATTATGACCAGGGATTATTCAGTATAGTCATGACCATGGATGATTTAATGAATATCCTTGGCCCGTAGTGCAGGGATAACTCGATGATGTGGTTTATTTGTTAAGTCGAGTCTCAGCGATAAAAATTGATGAAAACTTTTTAAATGATAGAAGATAGTAGATTTTATTCTCTACTTGACTCTTCTAATGGATTGCTTGTTCCGCTACAATTAAACTTGATGTCTATTATATTTTATCAGTTTAACATTGTTGAAGACTAATGATAATTTATTCTGCATTATCTTAGTCACGATATTTCTTACCGGGCTAGTTGAGCTCACCCTTTTCTTTCATTGTTCTCTTCAGGAAATGAGAATATAGCTGG
Source organism: Panax ginseng (assembly GCA_020205605.1). NCBI lineage: Eukaryota > Viridiplantae > Streptophyta > Magnoliopsida > Apiales > Araliaceae > Panax > Panax ginseng. The sequence goes on along the minus strand of CM035132.1, from coordinate 144,257,865 downwards.
GACGAGTCGGGGAACGGAGTGACGGTCCAGATGATAGAATTAGTAGTCCTCACTATTCTGTTAAATAGTGTGACAATAAATGTAATGAGGACTCCATTGAGTGTGGATATTGTCTAGATGACAATATTGTTATTAAAACTCTCAGTTTATGTTTTGTCTTATTTTACACGATAGTTGTATTATTAAGTTGTATTTGTATCTTTGTACCATGTATTTGGCGACTCAAGATGGGTGATTTATACCTATTTTGGGGGCGTCACAGTTGGTATCAAAGCTTAGGGATATGATCCCTGGCTGAGATGTGAGACAAGAACTAGGAGGGGAGAGACGGGGAATTCCTTCGCTAGTATGACCTACCTAAGCTTATGTGTTGTTTAATTGGTCGGTAAGGGTATTGTGATAATATGTGATATGTTAATTAACCCTTGTTTTGTTGCAGTATTTGAAAATGGCATCCAAAAATGTTGAGATAAGCAATGAAGCACATGAGACCGTTGAGTCACCAACGATCAATGCCCAGGGTAATGTGCAACAGGAAGACAATAATCCTCATGAAAACAATAACACCGATGAAATGGTGAACGATGGGATGTTCAGAGGTTTTACGCAATTCATGCAACATTAGGCGAAGGCGACTCCTGTCCAAAATGGGGGTGGAAACACTGACAACTCTCGGACGGTCACCGCTGAGCAGTTCAAGGAGCTGGGACCACCGGATTTTTTTGGAGAGCCAAAACCACTTAAGGGGAAGATGTGGATAAAACAGATTAACAAGATATTTGATGTCTTGGGATGCTACGAGGATCAAAAGGTTCCCTTTGCCACTTTCATGTTGCTTGCAGAGGCAGATTACTGGTGGGAATCTGTAAAGCGTACACAACCTGCCGCACTGAAGATGTCTTGGGAGAAATTTTGAGAGCTGTTCGTCGACAAGTACTTTCCTTAAAGTATTCATCACATGAAGGAGGTAGAGTTCATCAAGCTTGAGCAAAACAATATGACCGTGGCGCAATACGAAGCTAAGTTTGTCGAGTTATCTCTGTTTGCGTCCCACTTGGTTGATAATGAGGAGAGAATGACGCGAATGTTTTTAAGAGGTTTGAAACCCGAGATACGTCAATACCTTATATCTCATAAAATGTGTTTGTATTCAGATGTTGTGAATAGAGCTCAGTTATTTGAGCGTGATAATGAGTCAACCCAACCAAGAGAGAGCAGTCGAGAAGTTGATAATACCAGTGGTAGTAGTCATCGAAGCGGTGACAACAAACGCGAAGGGAATCAACCTGCCAGAAATGATAACCACTTCGGTGGTAATCATGGCCAAGACAATAGGAGTGGAAAGTTTAAGAAGAGAAGGTTCAACAAAGATGGAAAGACGGCAGCACTAGCACTCGTTGTTAAGGAAGGAGAATGACTGTCGGTCGTATGTTACAAATGTGGAGGGGAAGGACACATAAGTCCAAACTGCACGATGTAGTCCAAAGCATGTTATAATTGCGGAAAAGAAGGCCACCTAGCCCTATTTTTCCGTGCACCAAAGTCAAGTCCAGCAGGGATGGAGTCATCAAAGGGGGTCCCAGACAAGACAAAACTTGTAGTTCAAGGGAGAGCGTTTGTCGTAACCTCCCAAAAAGCGAGGAATCTGAACGAGGTGATCACGGGTAAGCTAATCATAAACTCTAGCCAAGTTTATACTTTATTTGATACTGGTTCTACCCATTCTTTCATTTCTCCTACTTGCGTTCAACGTTTAAATTTAACTCCGGAGAAATTAAACTTTGACTTATCTATTGAAACTCCGTTAGGAGAAACCTTCATTACATCCACTGTTTATAAGTCTTATTTGATTCAAATCGGTAACTGCACATTACCTGTCGATCTTATTTCTTTGAAAATACTTGCATTTAATGTGATTTTAGGGATTGATTAGTTAACTACTCATCATGCTAAAATCGATTATTTTCGTAAGGTTGTTAGCTTTCATATTCCTAACCAACCTATTATACGAATTCAAGCAGCCAAACCACTAAAATCAATCACTATCATATCAAGCCATAAAGCTATTCGTTTATTGAAAAACGCATGTCAAGCTTTCTTAGTCCATGTCACGAATTTAAATAAAAATACGTCAGATTTGAATGATATTTCTATTGTTAATAAATTTCCTGACGTATTCCCTGAAGAACTTCATGGCCTACCCCCAGAGCGTGAAATTGAATTTTGTATCGACCTTGAAACCGGTACAAAACCCATTTCCAAAGCCCCATATCGAATGGTTCCTATTGAACTTCAGGAGTTAAAAACCCAACTACAGGAATTGTTAGACATCGGTTTCATTCATCCTAGTACGTCTCCTTGGGGTGCTCCTGTTCTATTCGTGAAGAAGAAAGATGGAAGTATGCGACTTTGTATTGATTATCGGGAGTTGAATCATGTCACCATCAAAAATAGGTACCCGTTACCTCGTATTGATGATCTATTTGACTAGCTGCAAGACGCCAAATTCTTTTCAAAGATCGATCTTCGTTCTATATATCATCAGTTGAAGATTAAAACTGATGACATTCCAAAGACTGCTTTCAGAACTCAGTATGGGCATTACGAATTCCTAGTCATGTCTTTTGGATTGACTAATGCTCCTGCTGCCTTCATGGATATGATGAGCCAAGTATTCAAGGAATATTTGGATCACTTTGTGGTCGTCTTTATTGATGACATCCTCATTTATTCCAAAACCCGTGAAGACCATGAGCAACACTTGAGGCTGATACTTCAAAAGCTTCGTGAAAACAAGATATATGCCAAGTTGATGAAATGAGAGTTCAGGCTTGAGGAAGTAGCATTCCTTGGGCACGTAATATCAAATCATGGAATATCTTTTGACCCGGCAAAGATTGAAGCAATTAAAAGTTGGGAGCAACCTAAGTCGAGAATCGAAAATCGTAGCTTTCTCGGCTTAAATTTGGTTATTATCGGAGATTAAGTAGAAGGGTTTTCTCAAATTGCTACTCCATTAACGCAGCTGACTCGAAAAGATACAAAATTCGGTTGGAGCGAGGAATTTGAGAAGATTTTTCAAGAACTCAAGAGGAGACTCATTTCAGCACCTATTCTGATAATACCATCTGGCACGGAGGGATTTGTCATTTACAGTGATGCTTCAGGCAAAGGGTTAGGATGTGTTCTCATGCAACATGGGAAAGTCATAGCCTATGCCTCACGACAACTCAAAGAATATGAGAGGAATTATCCTACTCATGATCTAGAGTTGGCAGTTGTTGTCTTCGCACTTAAGATTTAGAGGCACTACCTGTATAGAGAGAAGGTAGAGATCTATACGGATCATAAAAGCCACAAATATTTCCTCACTCAAAAGGAACTCAACATGCGGCAACGACGATGGCTTGAGTTGTTGAAAGATTATGATCATACCATCCAATACCTTCCTGGAAAAGCGAACGTAGTAGCTGAAACATTGAGTAGAAGATCATATGCGGGCACGAGTGCATTACTATCAACACAAAGGCCCATTGTGTATGACTTGGAAAGGATGGAAATAGAGTTAAAGACTCTAGGGACCCATGTGATGATGGCGAATATACGAGTGGAACCAACTTTAATCGATAAAGTTAAAGTTGCTCAAGCTACAGACCTGGAGCTGATACGTATGAGGAAGAAAGTACAAGAAGGTGCTAATCTGGAAGCAAGAATCGATGAAGAAGTAATACTTCGAGTCAACTCCAGACTTTGTGTTCCTAACGATTCTAATTTGAAGTATAAAATCATGATGGAGGTGCACAACACACCGTTTGCAATCCATCTTGGGAGTACCAAAATGTATCGTGATCTTTGACATACATTTTGGTAGAGCAATATGAAGAGATAGATAACATTGTTTATCTCAAGGTTTCTAACTTGTCAACGAGTCAAGGTGGAGCATCAAGTGCCAAAAGGTCTATTGCAACCACTTGAAATTTCAGAATGGAAGTGGGAGCACATTACCATGGATTTCGTTATTGGTCTTCCCAAGGTTTCTCAAGGCATAGATGTAATTTAGGTCATTGTTGATAGATTGACCAAGTCTGCTCATTTCTTACAGATACGAGAAACTTATACACTTCAACGTCTGGCTAGTATGTATATAAACGAGATTGTAAGACTGCATGGTATGCCAATATCCATAGTTTCTGATCGAGACCCAAGATTCACTTCAAGATTTTGGGTTAGTTTGCAAAAAGCTATGGGCACGGATTTACGATTTAGTTCAGCGTATCATCCTCAAACGGACGGATAATCAGAGAGGACTATTCAAACTCTTAAGGATTTCTTAAGACTCTGTGTCCTTGACTTCAAGGGAAGTTGGGACAAGTTCTTACCAATGATGGAGTTTTCCTACAATAATAGTTATCAAGCAAGTATTGGCATGGCTCCATTTGAGGCGTTGTATAGAAGAAAGTGTCGTTCTCCAGTATGCTGGGATGAGGTGGGTGAAGCAACATTTTTGGGACTAGATTTGATACGTATGACTACGGAAAAGATTCAAACAATCCGACAACGTATAAAAATCTCACAAGATCGACAAAAGAGTTATGTTGATCTTCATCGAAAGAACGTGGAATTCAATATTGGAGATCATGTGTTGTTACGTGTTGCTCCATGGAAAGGAGTTACGAGATTTGGAAAGAGAGGAAAGCTCAATCCTCGATTCATTGGCCCATTTTTAATCCTCGATCGAGTAGGGACTGTAGCCTATAGACTTGCTTTATCGCCAAGCATGTCTCGTGTTCATAACATTTTTCATATATCCATATTACATAAATATGTGAAAGACCCGAACCACATTATTGAGTTAGAACCAGACGAGATAGAGGAAGATTTAACGTATGAAGAGTTACCAATTAAAATCTTGGATAAGAAGGATCATATTCTACGCTCCAAGGTTATACCTCAAGACAAAGTTTTTTGGAGAAACCACGATGTGGAAGAAATGACCTGGGAGTTAGAATCTAAGATGAAGTCAAGATATCCTCACCTCTTTGATATACCAGGTACGCACCCTAATTTCGAGGACAAAATTTCATAAGAAGGGGAGGTTGTAAGACCCCAACTTTTATGAATAAAGATTAATTTCTCTCAAAATATATTTTTGAATATTATGGTGTGGATATGATATAATGTTATAGTTGTGGGTAATATTTACAAATTTTGCAAAGTAAGCAAGTGGTTATATATTATTCGATTGGTCGGGGAATATTCGTTTTAACGGGGAATATTATAACAACAAGCACAATCATTGGTGGACCCCCCTAGCGGAAGTATTATTGTCGTAGTAAAAAAGCAGCGTAATTATCCTGTTATAAAAATAACGGCGGAAGTGTTACCGTTAAAACTGTTGAACTACCCAGTAGTAAAAGTACAGTAATATGTGTGGTTGCATAGTAGCACACGGTATTGGTTATTGATGCTTACGTGAGAAGTCACTCAGTTATACTCAATTATTGCTACAATAATTGTTGCATCATATCTCTCATATTATTGATTCGATTATTATCACAGTATCATCTGCATTATATGATATATTATTAAATCAATAATTGAGACGACAAAGTTATTCATATTATTAAATTACAATATTTACAATGTCTAGAAGTTCTGCCAAGGAGAGGTTTGGTCACCTAATTGTGCGCCAATAAGGAAGAAATCCTTATTGGAAAGCCCCCTCTTTCCTGGGAACGACCTGGTTGTTAAATATTGTAAGTTGTAATATTAATGATGAATAAGTTTGTGTTGATTAAAGATGAATTTGATAGTTCCATTGTGTTGGGATTATTAGTGTTAGGGGTAATCGACACCTATTCCGATGATAACTGATGTCTGGGGGTTATATTGATAAATCGGGTAATTAATCGGATAAATGAGCAATTAATTGATACTAATTCACATGTTTATATCACTATTTGTTCACATGTGCGTTCTATTGAATCACATTCTTGTACTATTAGGGGAGTTGGTGCAAGATTGATAATACTTGCATGACTAAGTTAAAAATGGAGGTATAGATGGAGGTACTATACTGTAATTCGTATTTTCACATGATTATAACTATTGATTCACATGATTGAACTATTGATTCACATTATTTACTATTAGGGGAGGTGGTGGAAGTTTGATAATACTTGTAGGACTAAATTAAAAATGAAAGAAAAGTTGGATGTATTGTACTGTAATTTTTCGAGCCCCAAAACGTGCAATTATCGAAACTATATTTTTCTATAAATAGAAGCTCATTCTTCCTTCATTTCTCACTAATTCACTAAAGCTATAGAGCAATTATTATAGAGAGAAATTATAGAGAGAAAATCTATAGAGAGAAAGAAGAAGAGAAGCCTGCTGCGTCACTATTCCAATATCCAGTTTCTTCTAAGGTAAGGGGTATTATTTCTTTCGTATTCATGAAGAGAGCTATTGTTATTCCATCCCTTATTATTTTGTTGGAATAACCTATTTATGCGAAGTACCGTATATATGGTGAAATTCTTCTGTTATTTCATTCTTCATTATAATGTTGGAATAACCTGTTTATACGAAGTACCGCATACATGGAGAAATTCTTCTATTATTCCATTCTTTATTATTATATCAGAATATCCTGTCTGTACGTTTACGTCGGACCTGGTTCCATCATTTATTATTCTGTCGAAATATCCTGTCTGTGCGTTTACGTCGGACCTGATTCCATTATTTATCATCATGTCGGAATATCCTATCAGTGCATTTATGCATGACCTGGTTCCATTATTTATTATTTTGTTGGAATAACCTGTCTGTGCGGTTTATCGCATGCATGGTGATTTCTTATATTATTCCATTCTTTATCATTTTGTTGGAATAACCTGTCTATGTGGATTATCACATGCATGGTGAATGAACCTTTGTATTCATTCCTTATTAGATTGTGGAAATGATCTATCTAAGTGGATTACCGCGTGGCGGACGAAAATCCATTTGCAGTTTCATATATTCTCTTATACTCAGTTGGTTAAAGCTTTGACTTTTATACTCCATGAAATTAGTGGAATATCCTTGATATTTGCACTTCATCCAGTATCTTTTAAGGGAAATATTCTTCTGAGCATTCTTGAATTTTTACTCCACAAAGAAGTACCATGTTGACAATTTGGACATTATTGAGTTCACGATAATTAACTTATAAATCTTTAAAATTTATTCTTGAACTTGTTTTATTGAATTATTATGTCATTGTCATCATCCTCATGTTTATATTGTGATAAAAGTCATTTTTGGTTTACGTGCATAGATAGACTTTGTATGATTTTGACCAGGGATCATTCGGTATAATCATGACATGTAATGTTATAAATGAGGTGGTAAAAGTACTCAGTAGCCTGTAGTGCATTGATGGATAGTTTTTGGTATGATTATGACCAGGTATTATTCGGTATAGTCATGACCATGGATGATTTAATGAATATCCTTGACCCGTAGTGCAGGGATGACTCGATGATGTGGTTTATTTGTTAAGCTGAGTCTCAGCGATAAAAATTGATGAAAACTTTTTAAATGATAGAAGATAGTAGATTTTATTCTATACTTGACTCTTCTAATGGATTTCTTGTTCCGCTGCAGTTAAACTTGATGTCTATTATATTTTATCGGTTTAACATTGTTGAAGACTAATGATAATTTATTCTGCATTATCTTAGTCACAATAATTCTTACTGGGCTAGTTGAGCTCACCCTTTTCTTTCACTGTTTTCTTCAGGAAATGAGAATATAGCTGGGACGAGTCGGGGAATGGAGTGACGGTCCGGATGATAGAATTAGTAGTCCTCACTATTCTGTTAAATAGTGTGACAATAAATGTAATGAGGACTCCATTGAGTGTGGATATTGTCTAGATGACAATATTCTTATTAAAACTCTCAGTTTATGTTTTTTCGTATTTTACATGACAGTTGTATTATTAAGTTGTATTTGTATTTTTGTACTATGTATTTGGTGACTCAAGATAGGTGATGTATACCTATTTTGGGGGCGTCAAAGACAGAGGCTCCTTATTTTGGCTTGAACATTATTAGTGGTAAAGTGAATAGACTCTACGATTATCTCCTTGACCATAATCGTTCTGCCTTCATAGTCCACTCTACGATCGTAGGGAATATAGTGATTACCAGCATATCGGTAGACTTTGTAATGGGGCTAGTCTTTGATCACCATTGTTACAAACTTCTTCACCCTGGGGAAGTTCTAAGACACCAGTTCTAGGCTTGGAAACTGAGAGAAGAACCAGTTGAGGTAACTTTCATCCTTTTTAGTATGTGCCTTTAACCAAGGCATCCATTGGAAAAAACCATCTTTCTGGAGGTACTTCTGGTGGTTCATTCGAGACTTCCACCACTATTCTCCTGTTAATCCTAGCTAGAGAGAAAACATGGTAGTATTCTGGTTCCTCTGATTCCTGATGTGTAGAATCAGAATCTTTCTCCATTTATTCTCTTTCTGAGTCTGAAACATTTTGATCAGATTAATCAGTGAATCCTTCTTTCTAAATTTTATTTCCAGAATCTTCTTCAGCAAAATCTTCCTTGGATTCATCTTCTTCATTACTAGTCCCATCTTCAACACTTTCTTCCTTTGATTCAGATTCATCATCACTTACTTCAATGACTGTAGTAGAGTGATCACTTTTCTTCTTGGAGGCAAATTTAGCTAGTAGTCTGTAGCTCTTTCTTCTCCTTGGGGGTTCAGCTATGGGAGAGTGAGATTCTTCTTCCTCTTCAGACTCTGAGGACTTTGAATCATCAGGCAACCTTCCTTGTCGTTCAGTATTGGCAGGGGCAGGTCTTTCTTCACCCGAATCAACATCATTTGACCCATCATCTAGGTTTGTTAGAGCATTTGCATTTGGAGATGCAGTTGGGCCATCTTGTAGCTTTTCTTCATCATCAGAGTGAATGCTCTGAGAGTTAGCCATAGGGCTTGCATATTCTTTTTCATCAGCAAGGTTTACACTATCTTTTATGAATTCAGCTTCATCTTCATCGCTGGATTTGAACTTTTAGGACTCAACCTTGAGACCATCAGTTCCCTCATCTTCTTCTGACTCTACGTCCTCTTCTTCTTCAGATGTACTTTCTTGGGAAACTGGGGCTGACTGGTTTACCACCTTAGCTTTCTTCCTTGATGGCCCTTGAAGCAGCATGTTGCTTCTTCTCTTTGTGGTCTCTGGTGTAGTTAAGACCTCTTCACCTTCATCTTTGTCTTCGGTGGAGAGACTTCTTGGTGGGGCTTCAGTTTTCTTTACATCCCTGGATCTCTTCCTTACTGGTGTGGCTGCTATTGGTGCAAAGTCACCAGACTCAAAACTTTCCACCTCTTTCACCTTCCTCTTTTACAGAGACCTTGCTTCTACTCCCAGTTGTTGTTAGCCTCCTGTTTCCCTTTGGGTTCTTCTTCCAGTTCACGAACAGCTGTGGAGACATTACTTTATAAACATTTAGAGGCTCTCCTTCATCGTCCTTGATTTTGCCTCCTAGCTTCTTCTTCATTACAATACTCAGCAGTCTTCCATGAAAGACCTTAGTCAGGGGTTTATCTGTAGACTTCTTTATCTCAGCCTTTTCTACCCATTTGGAGATCTGATCGAACAAGATAGCTCTATAGTTGATTTGCTTCTTCAGAACTATTGTAGACATAATCTTCAACTGCTGATCAAGCACAATGTCATGTGTAGTATCCTTGCATAGCGTACATTTTCCCACTATCTCAGCAAGGAACTCGAATTCCTCAGGAAACTCCTTTTTCTTCATGTCCTTTAGACTAGGGTTTCTTTGGTACCCCATAATCTTCTTCGCTTGCTCAGTGTCGATCTCATCAAGGTTTTTCAGTCCTAGGTCAGGAAAACCTAAGCATTGATTGATATCGGATGATTTCAGCTTTAGAGACTGACCTTTAACCTTGGTAAAAAGGGTTCCAGCATTTATGGATGCGTTTAAGTAAAACTCCTTAACCAGTTCATAAATACTCGAGTGCTTACCTCAAGACATTCTGAGAATCCAGCTTTCTTCACAAGTTCAAGAATATCTCTGAACTTCTTTTCAGATTTCTGAAATGACTTATTTTCGAGCTGAATGCCAGTGATTACTCGCCAATCTTCCATTTAAATAGTTTGAGGAAAATAAATATTTGATTCAGAAAGATTTATGAGAAATAGCTGATTGTGATTTGGGCTCTGGAAGTTTAATTGATTTTGGCTTCGAAGAGGATTCCACGGTTTGAAAATAGGAGGGAGAGAGGTTTGATAGTTTCTGATAACTTTTTGTAATTTTTGAATTTTCCTTTATAGAAGTTCCTTCTGACTCTGCATACGCTGTGATGTGTCAACTAGCCATTGGTTACATGATGCCCAATAATGAGCTGTAACTCCCCATAACCTTTTTGATTTTATATTCCTTTTGAGAGAAATAGGCGTCAATGACGTGGATTGACCGTTGACCATTTTGGTTCGTAGAGTAGCATGGTAAGAAAACTATGGACTCTACACTTTCCTTTGTTGACTCACGATCTTCTTCTGAGAGATGCTGCAGTGAATGGTTTTGACACTGATCCTCATCTTTAAACTGCAAAGCTTGACCACTAACGTATCCCAAGCCAGTTTTGGCACTTAAGTTCTGAGGTGAGTTTTCAAGATGTCTTTTTAAACTATATTCGAACTTATCTCCTCATAATTTGAACGGTTAAGCAATTGTCTCATTATTTCAAGCTGCTTATGAGCTAGAGTATTCTGGTAGGACTGTGATCATCGAGTCTGCTTCTACGATCGTTGAGTCCTCTTCAAACTTTACTCTACAATCGTTGACTGTCTTGGTCCTTGAGATGAACTTGACTAAGCAATCCTTCTAGGTTAAGGTAGCTCAGGAAGGGCCAACCTCTTAGAGTGAGCTAAGGGTCAGGTTTATCCCTGAGGTGCTTTCCAGATGAAATACTTTAGAAGTGATTTGCACTGATATCTCATTTGACCTTTTTAGCTGGGGAGGTCCTCTACCAACTTTATACAATTGCATTTACTGTAATCGTGGTGTCCTTCTACTCTTACACTTCAATCAAATGTTTGATTGTAGGCACTCTACGATTTTGAGTTGGGTGGCTGATTAGTTATCAGTAGTACATTTTGAGACGTTTTTACTAACTATGGTTCTTCATTTGGTTCATCAGCCAAAAAGTTTTGGGATTCTATAGCTGGTACATTGCTTCATAGTATATCTCAGTGTTGTTGTTCCTTAACAAATCACTGCTTCCCCATTTTTATACTGTCCTCTCAGTACGGTGTAATTTCCTTCTCTTCATGTGCATTAGAAGGCATCCTTGCATATCTCCTTCTGACTAGAATCACCATTAACAAATAAATCTATTTACATCGTAGACATGGAAATCTCCAGGGTTGATAATTCTACGATCATTTAACAACACTACGAATGTAGTCTTCTTTGATAGTTTGTGCTTGCTGAGTTCTACTTCCATAATGAGTTCCTCATGTTTGATGCTCGATGATCCTCTCGTGTGAGATTCCTTAAGAATTCTTCTCATATGACATGCTTTTCATGATTGAGCATATATGACCCTTTTTATCTTTGGTTGAATGGCCTGCTTCCATATAAAGACCAGCACCCATGTGAGCTTTATTTAGATTAGCTCAGCAGGTCTTTAAGAACAGGCTTTGACATATATGAGTTTTATCAGAGTCATTTCTGAACAGTCTTAAGCTTTCTGCTGGTTGAATCTTCTTGACTGAAGTCTTCTGCTTCAGCATTCCTTAGTGTGGCCAGATAGACCTGGTACCTGCAGGTTAGATACATTTCTATTTTCGTACCCATAATTAAATGGGTCCTGCTAGGTTAGTTTTCTAAATCCATGTTCCTCATGTATTTAGATAATCATCATATTGATCACCAACAGTCATATTCATGCATGTAACTAATTTCGATAATACATTTTGAGATGCATGATGGTGAGTGTGTGTAAGATTTGCCATTTTAATAAAACATTCTTTTTCTTTGATGGTTTCACCATTTGCTTGGTTATGTTCACAGAGTAAGAATCAACACTATTACTTACGTATATCTGGTTGATTCATGGAGGTGATCAGTTTCTATGAATATTCAAGATATTCTTGTAGAACTGATCATACTCTGTGTGTTATCAAACACTTAGAACATGGTTTTGTCCGTACATACTAGCCCGTCAGCAAAGATTACATCATATTAGATTAATTTAACCTTTGATATTCTTATGATCCATTTCAGATTTCTCTCAAGATGTCATCTTCAACCTAAAACTTGGATGGAGAGAACGTTTGTAAGCATTTGAGGTACCACCCTTAGTGTACTTTCTCTCTTCACCTTTTTAGGTAGAATATGATTCCTTGAAAGAATACAGTTATAGTTCATAAGGAGGTGCAACATGATGTACACAATTATATTAGTGAGGAACCGTACCTTTCTATTGTCAGTTTCTTAACAGTCATTTATCTTTGATATACTGAGATTAGGCATTGATGTGCATAGTTTCTCATTTGCTCCTGACAGCTTGTTGCTCCAATTAACTTTCGATCAATCAGTCATGGTCTTGAAGATGCAAGCTAAGAGACTTTCAGCATGTTTAGTTCTTTGACATCCTTGAGTTCACAAGGTTTACATCCAGCTGCTGGTTGGCCAGACACATGTTTGAGAATTTCTTCTTTCTTTTCTAAATAGGCATTTCTCAGCATGTATAGTCTTTTCATCTTTTCAGGCTGGTGGATGTTTGACTCTTTTCTGTTGATATCTATTGAGCTTTCTAGCCTGGTCTTCAGACTACAAGATTGACCGCGAGTAAGGATTGGTCTTGTTGATATGGCAATCAAAAGCATGGACCAATTTGAGCAGCTTCAGGGGTATATTCACATTTACCTGTACACAGTATTTTCAACGTGTGAGCTCATCTGCATATAATAGGTGATTGACTACTAAACCAAGTTTAGAACAATTTTTGTGCCTAGGATCAGACTCAAAGCGATTAGCTTTTGAATATAGCAAGAGAACCTATTCTGATACCAATTGCTAGTTCCCAATGGCACACAATAGATCTAGAAGGGGGGTTGAATAGATCCTTTTTCTTTTCAAATACATTTCAATTTTATTTGATTATTGCTAATGAATTAGCATATGACAAACATTAGAATCTTTTCAAGCACAGCGGAATAAGTGAAAGATCCCCTTCATTGATATATTCATAATCATACGTACATTGTTCTTAGAGTTAGTTAAGTTGTAAGCAGTTAATACATACATAGCAGATATAGAAGTTAAGTACATAATGTAAATGACATAAAGTAAAAGACACAAGGGATTTTAAGTGGTTCAGAGACTCAAGCTCCTAATCCATGCTTTTGCTTTCAACTAGCAGGATTTCTACTAAGGAAGGGCCGCACCCTGAATCACTAAGATTTCTTCAAGGCCAGCAGCCTTGGGACTTCAGTTCACTAAGAACTCTACAAGGCCAGCAGCCTTAGAACTCCTCTAGTTCCCTAGGAACCCTTCAAGCCCAGCAGGCTTGGAACTTCATTTAGTCCCTCTGGACAAGGACCCCTCAGGCCATGGCTTCTTGTTGTTGTAGTTGTTGTTGTTGGTGCTGAGCTGCTAAGATGTCTTTAAGCTTGAACATCTTTTGTACTTAGCAAGTTGGTGTGGTCCTCTTTTTATTCTGTCTTGAGTCTGGACCACATCTTCTCTGGTGCAGCTGATCTTCACTCTTTTATGCTTATCTTCATCTGATGTCAACTGTGTACCATCACCATCTGGATTTGCTAAGTCTCTGAGCTTTTGGTAGAGTTCGTCTGGTACTTAGCAATCCCTGAACCCTTCTTTAATATTTTTCAAACATGGTTATACACTTGTTCAGTTTCAACTTTAGGTTCATGGTGATTCGTAGAGTGGCTCTCTGGATCTTCTTTATGCTCTGTCACTCTTTTGAATGCTATCTTTTTGTCCTTCTCGACTCTCAGTTTAGATGCCATCTTCAGTGGAATTCTCATCTTTGTTGAGTGAAGCTTTAGTTTGTTTAAGTCCTTCTACAAAGCTGCTTCACTTCCACCTATGTAGTCTCAATGTCATTGAGAGTTGATCTGTTAATCTTTCGTAGAACTCGTAGAGTCAACAATAGCATTCAACAACTCAATGATTCTACAACATAGCTATCATCAACAACTCTTGATCTTTGAAGCTCTATTGATTTATACTCCTTCCCAATGATCCCGTTGGAAAGAAGTCGTTAAAATCTTTTTGAATTGCTTCGCAGATCTCGAGCTATTTGGTGTAGACTGTAGATGTGACATGATATGACTTTCTGACACTGTTGTCTACTGTCTCACCTACCCCATCAGAGATGTCACTTTTATATCTCGGGCAGGTAGTCGAATTTATTACCTCCTTCTGATTTCTCGATCAGAGGTTGTCCTTTTGCATCAATGCTCTCAATAAGCTTTGTTCAAATATCAATTTTTGGGTTGAACCATTTCCAATGCTTCAATCCTCAGTTGTTCGAACTCTACGATTCTGTTACACATCTTCTTGGACCTGATCGTAGTGTCTAGTTGACAGGAAAAGACAATACTACGATCTTGACGAGTGTTCATTAGCTCTCCAATGTGGAACACCTCTTCCTTTTTCTTGTGCAGTGCTTCAACACTTCTGTTTGCCTCGACTACTCTCAGATACTGATGGCTTGACTCTTTGTTCTGGCACCTTCTGAACATCAAGACACTTCAAATTTATGGCGTGTCCAACTCGCTTTCTCCCTGTGATCTCCCGTTCACTTATCATCAATGGACTGACCCAATGCTTAATCACTTTAGCCTTGTTCTTCAGAGGCTAACCAGTATCTTTGCGTACACTCCATCAGTTCCTTCTCTGTCTGGAAAACACTATGATCCTGATTGCTTTCAAGATCGTTGTCTTCTATTTACTTGATAGCTATTGCACTTGCTTACTTTCCTTAGTTAGTTACTGAAGTCTTCTTCTGATCAACTTGTCGAAGACTTCATCTCGAATGGCTTCACAACTCAATTTGGATGTTGATTGAGTTGGTGCTTAGATCTTCTGTTAGCTTACTTGCCATTCGTTGAGTGCTCTCTGGTTTCCTTTAGGTGGGATGTATCTTTGCAGCACCAACCAGAGGCTTCGTTCCTTTGGATATTCTGGGAGTGCACAATTTTTGAGCATCGTGTTTGCATTGCGATTTTGCCTTGGCGTTTTGAGCACGTCTGTTGAAGTCTCAGTCCTACACTCTACGATTCAGCTTCGACTATGCAGACACTATGACTCCGAGATCAGATCTTGACACTCTACAATTTCTGCCATTGTGCTTGTTGTCGTCATTTGATCTTGCTCGACTACGATCTTTGCCTCTAATGCGATCAGTAGACTCTACGACTCTGAGTGTAGACTACCATTCTTGCCTTGGCTTCGACATCAGTAGACTTTACGACTCCGAGTGTAGTCTACGATTCTTGACTTGGCTTTGGCAGATGCTCAGTCGGCTCGTAGGCAGGCTGTGTCTATGATTCTGAGCATGACTTCCTTAGCAGACTACGGTTCTAAGGACGCTCTACTCGACACACTACGATCCTTCCTCGTCTCTCCTGGCAGTCTACGAACTCCGAGATCTATTATCTTGCAGACTACGATTATGCCTTGATAACTCTCAAGTTTTCCTTGACTCTCCTGGAAAACTACGATTTCTGGTACAGTGCTCGACGATCAGACAAGCCTATCTATTACATCATAAGATCAAACTAACATGCTTGATCTTTCTACATTTATAGTCCTTGTACTTCATTTCTTTTTAAGGACATTACAAAGCTGTTTTGCTTATATAGGATCAACCTAACACATTTGATCAATTCATTCTAAGTCCTTGTACATATGTTTATATAGTCTATCAAAGGACTTTACAACTTTCCTTAATGTAATCATACTTGCATAGTCATTCATATATATATCATAATCAAATCATATGTAAATAAAAATATCATTCTCGTGCTTATTCCTGACAGTCTCGGCTTATCGAATTAACAAACCCCTAGCTCACATATGCTTGACACGACTCTAAGAGAAAGATATAATCACTTGGCGCTTGTCATTAGCCATAATCAAAAATTAAAAGCTATAACACCCTCACCCAGCATATGAACAGTTATAGATCGGGGGATAGGGTTAATCAAAACATTTAGGAAAGAAGCATTAAAAGATAAAGTACCCTTGCCAAAATAAGGAAAAGACATAACACATGACATTAAGTATACCAATCATCTGTGCAAATCCCAAAATATGGCTATAAACAAAATAATTCTAGAATTAACGTGATATATATCACAATCCCAAAATGCTATTTATATAAACAAAACATTCATATATAAAACCAAACATAATTAACATACATCTTATTATGCATCCCAAAATAAACCATTATCAAACCAATCTAAAAGCAGCATAATTAAACCAAACATTAAAACATAGTCTAAGGCCATACAACCCAAAAGAAACTCTCACAGCTCTCCTAGTTCAAATAAAAGAAATTCATATAACTAAAATGAAAAGGAAATCTCCCCCAAACTTGAAATTTGCCAATGTACACAATGGACATCGTGCTGCAACATTAATCATCCTCATCATCATCATCATCATCAGCTGGCTCTTCCTCGTGGACTTCTTCCTTAGGCGGGAATGGTGGTGGATAAGGCGCGAAAGTTGGAGGTTCTGGAATTTAAAAGGGCATGGACTGTGCGTCATCTCCTCCCTGAGCAGCATAGATACTAGAAATTATATTCGTGAATTTCATGTGGTAGTGATGGAATTGGCTCTGCCATTGAGCAACAATATCCACCTTGCTGTGTAGAAAATTAAGACTGCCTAATATCTCCGCTAGGGCTGCAGGTGGAATAGACTCAGATAATGGGGGCTCAGGCACGTGCATGGAGGGACTGGCCTCAGTGGAGGGTGGCGGCTGCAAAGCCGGTAAATAACCCTCGCCCCTTGGGTGCAACTGTGCTCCTTCCTAAACGTTGAATCGGGTGATAACATGATGATCAATGACAGTCATGGGCGGCTGAGTGACGTCTTCCTTCTCCCACAGCACACCTGCTCTTTTGCAGAGTTGGGTTATTAAGGATGGGAGAGGGAGTCCCAACATGGTGTTACTCCGGATGGCCTTCTTTATTGACTCCTGGATCAGAACCCCTACATCAACCTTTAGTCCTGTGACGATGGCGTAAAGCAGAACCACCCTTTCTCTTGTGACATCGCTGAGATGACGGGTTGGCATGATATTAGAGCAAATAAAAGCATATCAAGCCTTGCTGTAGCGATTTAAAGCCTATTGGGGAAAAGACGTCTTCTCGGCATGGAACTCGCTTGTTTTCCAGACGTTGTCAGGCTTGCAGAACTTGGTTACTATCTCATCAGTGTTATAACTCCACAGCCCGGGCTCTAGGTAGTTGTGACCATCATAGTTAGAAGTCCATAGACTTGGTAGATGGAGTGACTGTTGAAGGGGATAAGCTTACCCCGAACTGGCACTACTAAAGGGCCATCCACACTAGCATTTGCGTAGAATTCCTTTACCACTAAAATAATCGCAGACTCAGGCTGCTTGGTGAAGGGACCCATTTCATAGCCAGAATCATGGTAATCATTTCACCATCCGTCTTCTCATATGGCCTTACCCCCCTCTTTGGCACCAAATTGAGCTAGGAAAAAGATTGGGTGTAGATCTTCCAAGCTTCCTCACTTATGAATTTTGCAGTATCATATTTGGAAGGAGGGGCTCTGGGTGTCGGTGAAGGGGGACCTATGCTAGTATGAGGACGCTTTGAAGCCATTACACAACCTCAAGGAGACAAAATCCAATAACAGTAATACCCAAACCCTAACTTTCTCAACAAAGTCCCACACCCAAAGAATAACAAGAGAAGAAGCCCCAATCTATTTTTCAATTAACACAGAAAAAAGCTTGCCCCAATCTATTTTTCAATTAACACAGAAAAAAGCTTACCTCGTGAGTTCAGCCTTTAAAGAGCTACGACAGCAAAGGGAAGAGAGAGAAACGGCCACCAGAAGGGGATAAGGCACAACTGTTGAGATGCTTGAGAGTAAGTGCTGCGATAAATATGGAGAAGGGACTCTGATGCACAATTATTGGGAAAAGGGGATGTATTTAATCTGAGAGAAGCTGGGGATAAAGGGGATGTAACTGCTGATAAAGATCTGAAAAGCCCCTTTTAAATTCAAATACTCGATGGTGGCGCTGCAGCGCAGTTTCAAAAATCCCAAATTTAAGGTGGCACTGCAGCGCGAGACTTAGTATAGTAGTCGGCGCTGCGGCGCAAAAATACAGTATATCCTGGCAACCTTGGGGCTGCAGTGCGGTATGTAGTGTGGCTGGTGGTGCTATAGCACGAAAATGCAGTATACCTCACCTTGATTCAGTGTTGCGGCGTGGTAGATAGCGTAGTGGTTGGCGCTGCAGTGCAAAAATACTATGTGTCTAGTTTAGCTATGGCATTGTGGCACGGTAGATAATGAGGCTAGAGGTGCTGCGACGTGAGGTATGACGCGGCGGCGTGAAAGTTGGCACTGTAACACGATTTAACAGTAGGTCATGGCTTCTTCTGGCGTTGCAGCGCGAGAGATAGTGCACTAATTGGGGCTCAGTTTCTTGGCTTTTCTTCTGTACAAGCCAATTCTTAGATCACTAACTATACACACAACAACAAAACTATCAGAACAATGAAATAACACACACTAACTACTATATACACTTAACCACAGACTAACTATCATTTTAACATGAACTATACAAACACTAGCAATTATACTAAGTAAACAAGGAAATAGAAAGGGAAACCTATGATAACTAAAGAAAACAGAATGAATGAAAACAAAAAGGATATTTTTGATACTAAGAAGGGGTGGCCTCCCCACCAAGCGCTTGATTTATAGTCGTTGGCTTGACTTTTACCCCTGCCTTACACCGGTTCACTCAAAGTAATGGAGGTGTTTTACCAGTCCACCTCGCCGCCCCAATAGTGTTTTAGGCGTTGTCTATTGACTTTAAAGGTTTTATCCGAGGGAGGGTCTTCGACCTCAAAGCACCATGAGGATACACCTTAGCAATAGTGAACGGCCACGACCATCGGGACTTCAACTTCCCAGGGAAAAATTTCAATTGGGAGTTGAAATGAAGCACCTTCTGGCCCTGTTCGAAATTTCATTCGACTATTTTCTTATCATGCCACCTCTTCATCTTTTCCTTATACAATTTATCATTTTAATACGCTTGCAGACGAAACTCGTCTGATTCATTGAGTTGTAACAATCTTTGTTCATCATCTGCATCCAAATCGAAATTGAGCTTTTGGATAGCCCAATATTCGTTATGCTCCAATTCCACAGGTAGATGACATACCTTGCCATAAACAAGCCTATACGGAGACATTCTGATAGGCGTTTTATATGAAGTGCGGTACACCCACAGGGCATCGCTAAGCTTCTTGGACCAATCCTTCCGATTCGGGTTAACAATCTTTTCCAAGATACGCTTGACCTCTCTATTGGATATCTCCGTTTGGCCACTTATATGCGGATGATAAGCAGTGGCTATTTTACGGGTCACCCCATACTTAGCGAGAAGGGCTTTGAAATATTTGTTGTAGAAATGTGACCCTTCGTCACTGATTATCACCCGAGGTGTGCCAAAACGAGTGAATATATTCTTCTTTAAGAAATTTAGCACCACCTTAGCATCATTAGTTGGCAGGGCGACTGCTTCTACCCACTTAGAGACATAGTCAACTGCAACAAGGATATAAAGATTGTTGTAAGAAGACGGAAATGGGCCCATGAAATCAATGCCCCAGACATCAAATAACTCCACTTCCAGGATATTCTACAGAGGCATTTCATGTCTTTTTGAGATGGTTCCTACCCCTTGGCACTTATCACAATGCGATTCATATATATGAGCATCTTTGAACAAGGTAGGCCAGTAGAAACTAGATTAGAGTACTTTAGTTGATGTTCTTTGGCCCCCAAAATATCCTCCATAGTTTGAGGAGTGACAATGATGGAGCACACCTTCGATTTCTTCTTCTAGCAGACATCTTTGCAGATTTTGATCTGAACACTATTTGAAAAGGAAGGGTTCATCCCACAAATATTGCTTTGCATCATTTATGAATTTCTTCCTCTGTTGATAGCTCATGTTGGGAGGAAGCACATGACAGGTGACAAAATTAGCAAAGTCAGCATACCACGAGGCTTTGCTTTGGACAACAAAGAGCTGTTCATCCAGGAAGAAATCATTTATGTCTGTTTCTGCATCTCCCGAATGAGGAGGGTTTTCCAACCTTGACAAGTGATCCGGTACTTGGTTTTCAGTCCCCTTTTTATCGCGGATCTCCAGATCAAACTCCTGGAGAAGAAGGACCCACCTAATTAGCCTAGGCTTCACATCTTTCTTTTCTATAAGATATTTGATGGCCGAGTGGTCAGTGTACACGATCACTTTGGTTCCAATGAGATAGGAATGAAACTTATCAAAAGCATAGACAACTGGAAACAGTTCTTTCTCAGTTGTTGTGTAATTTAGCTGAGCATCAGTCAATATTTTGCTCACGTAGTAGATCATGTGGAAATCTTTGTCCCTTCTTTGGGCCAACACTGTCCCAATTGCAAAATCGTTGGCATCGCACATAAGCTCGAATGGGAAAGTCCAGTCAAGAGCTACCACAATAGGAGCCGAAACGAGTCGTTCCTTCAATAGTTCAAATGCTTTGAGGTAGGCTTCATCAAATTAAAAAGGCATGTCCTTTTCCAATAATGTAAAGAGCGATTTGGTTATTTTGAGAAGTCCTGGATAAACCGCCTGTAGAATCCAGCATGCCCAAGAAAACTTCTCACCCCTTTCACTGATGTAGGCGGTGGTAGATTCTTAAAGACATCAATTTTGGCCTTGTTTACCTCAATACCGCCCATAGATACTTTGTGCCCCAGAATAATGCCCTATTTGACCATGAAGTGACACTTCTCCTAATTCAATATAAGATTTGTCTCAACACATCTTTTAAGAACGACAGTCAAATTTGCTTCAAAGGAACTCCTGAAGACAGAAAAATCATCCATAAAGACCTCGAGGGTCTTTTCAACCATATCTGAGAAAATGGACATCATGCAACACTGGAATGTTGCAGGAGCGTTACACAGCCCAAAAGTTATTTTTCGAAAGGCAAAGGTCCCATAGAGGCATGTGAACGTTGTTTTCTCATGATCTTCAGGAACAATAGAAATTTGATTATAACCAGAATAACCATCAAGTAGACAATAAAATTCATGCCCAGCAAGTCTATCGAGCATCTGATCAATAAATGGTAGAGGGAAATAATCCTTATAGGTGGACTTCTTCAACTTTCTGTAGTCCATACATAACCTCCATCCAGTAACTGTTCTGGTTGGAATCAGCTCATTATTCTCATTGGATACTATCATCATGCCGCCCTTTTTTGGCATGCACTGAATGGGACTGACCCAAGGACTTTTTGAGATGGGGTAGATAATGCCCGCATCTAGCAACTTGATAATTTCCTTTCGAACCACCTCTTTCATTATTGGGTTCAACTGCCTCTGATGTTCAATGGTCAGCTTAGATCCTTCCTCCAATAGGATTTTGTGTATGCATAGAGATGGACTGATCCCTCTAATATCAGCAATCGACCACCCCATGGCCGTTTTATACTATTTGAGCACTAGCAGTAGCTTCTGTTCCTGGCACTCATCTAAGGATGCAGAAATGATAACAGGTAAAATGGATAATTCCCCTATATATGCATACCTCATATAATTGGGCAAAGGCTTTAAATCGAGGACAAGAGGTTCTATGATTGATGTTTGAGCCTTTGAAGTTGATGTTTCTTATCATTTAGAGACTCAAACTGTCTTTGGAACTGTTTAGATATTTGGGGTGCATCCAACCAATTAGTATATTCAACATGAGTGGGCTCTTCCATGGTATTAGCACTTGTCAGTGTCGCTTACAATGGGTCTATCATGAAGGTTTCTGAGAATACTTCCCTCACTGTATTATCAATCACTTTAATCTGAAAGCAGTCTTCAGGAGTATTCGGATATTTCATTGACCTGAACACATTGAAAGTCACTTCTTGATCTTGTACTCTCATACTCAACTCCCCTTTCTACACATCTATAAGGGTCCTCCTAGTTGCTAAGAATGGTCTGCCTAGTATTATCGGGACCTCCATGTCTTCCTCGAGATCCAAGATAATAAAGTCAGCTGGAAAGATGAACTTGTCCACCTTGACAAACACATCCTCTATTATCCCCTTTGGGTAAGTAAGAGATCTATCTGCCAATTGCAAGGTAACGCTTGTGGCTTTTGCTTCATTTAGTACCAGCTTTTTATATATTAACAGAGGCATCAGATTTATATTAGCCCCCAAATCACACAAGGCCTTGCCAATGAATTGATCCCCAATAGTGCATGGAATCATGAAACTTCCGGGATCTTTTAGTTTCGGTGGAAGCTTATTCTATAAGATGGCACTACACTCCTCTGTCAGAGCGACTGTTTCATAATCCCCAATTTTCCTCTTTTTAGATAGAATGTCTTTCATGAATTTGACGTAGCTCGGCATTTGCTCCAATGCCTCTGCAAACGGGATGTTTATATAAAGCTTCTTAAACACCTCTAGGGGTTGGTGGTGTAGGTTCTTCTTGAGCATTTTCCTCTCCCCCAGACTTATCATCACACGGCTCCATAATAGGTGCCTTTTCCGTCACTTCCTCTTGCTTATTAGAATTCTCTCCACCGTTTTCATTTATAGTCCTCCCGCTCCGGAGTGTAACTGCTTTGCATTGTTCCTTTCCATCCTGTTTTGGGTTGACATCAGTGTCACTCGGCAATGTGTCTTGCGGACGAAAGTTCAAAGCAAAGGCCAACTATCCCATTTGGACTTCAAGGTTCCAGATGGAAGCTTCTTTATTATTGCTCCTTGTTTCATTTTGGGCAATATATCATGACAGGACATCTTCCAAAATAGGTTTTCTTTCCTGTTAAGGTGGTGTATGGTGGAACTAATTCCGAGAACTCTGTGGTTATTGGTTGTACTGATTTTGAGATTGGAAACCTGGAGGGTTTGAAAAATTAGGCCTAGTGGTAGACGGTTGCGCTTGGTTGCTATTGGTGTTGCCTTAGGAGAAGTTTGGATGACTCCACAATCCCGGATGGTAATGAGTAGGGACATTTACATTTTTCTGCTGCCCATAATTGGAAACAAATTGAAATAACTCAGGGCTTATGGCGCACTGATCAGTTGGGTGGTTCCCTTGACACAATTCATATGGCATTGTGACACTCTGAACATTCTGCACTGCTTGCACTCCCATAGTGTCGAGCCTTTTAGTTAGCGCTAAACCTGAGCCGCTAATGTTGTGACTGAGTCGACCTCATATACCCCTGCTGCTCTTCTAGGGGCCTGCCTATCATTTGGCCATTGAAAATTTTTGGCCGCCATTGTTTCCACCAATTCATACCCCTCTGTGTGATGCTTAGACATAAAGGCCCCTCCAGAAGCGGTATCTATACTCGAACGAGTAGACCCAGATAACCCATTGTAAAATGTCTAGATGGGAAGCCATTCTAGCAGTCCATGGTGGGGGCATTTTCTCAGGAGATCCTTGAATCGCTCCCATGAGTCGTACAAAGACTCTAATTCAAATCGGACAAAGGATGTAATGTCGTGCCTGAGCCTTGCAGTTTTGGCGGGTGGAAAGAACTTCGCCACAAACTTTGGAGCCAAGTCAGCCCATGTGGTGATGGAACCTGACGGAAGTGAATGTATCCAGCTCTTGGCCTTGTACCTCAAGGTGAATGGAAATAGTCAGAGTCTGATGGCATCGTCAGACACTCCGTTGCACTTAAACATATCACAAATCTCTAAGAAATTTATCAAGTGCACATTTGGATAGTGCCCGGCTCTCCATATTAATACACCTAATCTCCTAACTCTCCATATTAATACAAACAAATCAAGAAATGGTCAACCGAGAATAGTAACTACACATAAGCTCCTTTTGAAGGTCAAATGCACATCCCTAGCTAGATGAATCACAATATTTCTATTGGTGAAAATAACTAGACTAGGGTCATTAAGCTTAGTCTCTGGCTACACAAGGAAAATAGAGATATGTGTATCCTATTAAGCATATTATGCACACATTCCCATAGGCATGGTCATAATGAGTGTTATTGCATTTAAAGGTTAGATATCAATATCCATTTTTCAATATCCATTAACATTAATATCGATTTCTTTGTCAAGCAATCAATCATTCATGTAAGACCTCATCTTATTATTAATGAAATTGAATTTTCTCTATTTATTATTTTGAAAATAGTAAGGGTTGATTTGATTAATGTGGTTAGTTATGGATAAAATGCGCAAATATTTCAAATAAGCAAGTGGTTATAAAATATTCATTGTTGTAGGGAAATATTCGTTTGGTCGTGGAATATTCTTACTGTCGGGGAATATTAAATGCGATGGTAGCTTGACCTTAATGTGGGCCCCATGTAAAAGCGATTGGATGAAGAAAGCGCAGTATATAAGTTGTTTATAAATAACAGGCGTAGTTATTCTGAATTAATCTTGTTGGAACACCCGGTGGTTAAAACACATTAGCACATACGGTATTGCACCAATTATTGATTCTTACGTAAGAAGGCACTACTCAATAATTGTTATAATAATTACTGTTCAATATTTTATTTTATTGATTTAATAATTGCTATGTTGATATTTTATATTATTATTGTTTCAATAATTGTCACTGCACAGTATTTTCCTTTATTAAATTAATAATTCATATTATTTAAATAATATTATTAGATAGCATTATTGGCAATGTCTAGAAAGTTCTGTCTAAGGAGAGGATTGGTCACCTAATTGCGTGCCAATAAGGAGAAATCCTTATTAGAAAGCCCCCTCTTTCCTGGGAACGGCCTAATTGTCATTATTGTGATTCTGTAATATTATATATGAATAATTAATAATTGATTTATATGATAAGAAAAATATTCATTTTATGTGGATATAGATGGAGAAAATTTTTAAATGTTACAATTGTTAAAAATTGTTATTTTCCGATACAATAATTCATTCAAATATATTATTATATTTTAATAATATAATAATGGTGATATTTTTACAATGAATTGTGTGATATATGATTAAATGAGGAGGAAGAGTATTTCCGTTACTAAAAATATTTAAAACATGTTTTTCATGTTTGTGGACCCCATTTCTTAACTGAAATTTGATTATAGCCTGTAAAATCGTTCGTATGTGGATTTCGGTCAATTTCTGTTTGGAATTTGGAAAAACTTTCTTCTGCAAAGTTGTAGAGAATTAAATTTCCTATGAAATGGACATGCGATTCGGATTTTTTTGATAAAAGGGCTATTTATTATAAATTATTGAAGTTTCAAAGTTCCGAAATAATTGATTTTTTGAAGTTTTAATTATTTTTTTTAAGAAAAACATTTTTTTATCTAGGTGAGGGGAGCCCACTTGTGTGGTTGATGATTTCAATCTAAGAAAGTGTGCATAGGAATTTATAAAAAATAAATTAATATTTTATTAAATTTTCTGCTTTGGTGTTCTAAGCAATTTCTTATAAATAGGGTGCTTAGGTTAGAATTAAAAATCACACCAGAAATAAGTTTTCTCTCTTTCTCTCTCTATATTATCGAGCGTATTCTTGTGAGTATTTTGATACTTTGAGCGTTGTTATACGGTGCAAGTTCCTTTCAAGATTATATCCGATTATTCCAAATTGGAAATCTTTGTCTTTTCGAGGTAAGGGATATTATTTTTTTTAAAATGATATTATTTCTTCTAATATCATTATGCCTGAATATTAATAAGATTTTTCTTGTGAAATTCTTGTCTTTTAGTGTCGGGGTTACTATTCACGTATACGACACTATTCACGTATACGGTACTATTCACGAATACGTATTTTTGAACTTGGACTGTTTAAAGTACGAATCCTTATTATTTGTTCTTTTGTTCCACTGGATTCGTTTTCTTTAAAATATTTTTTCATCATCCTCAGTCCTAAATGATGATATTACTGAATATCTTTGGCCTGTAGTGCAAAGATGGATGATTTTCTTGTGAATATCTTTGGCCCGTAGTGCAAAGATGTACAGGTGTTGAGATGAACATGACCAACTGATGAATATCTTTGGCCTGTAGTGCAAAGATGAATATTTGATTCAAAATGTATATTGATTGATATAACAGGGATAAAATATTGATGATAAACTTTTAAGTTCATAGAAGAAAGTAGATTTCATTCTCTACGTAACTCTTCTAATGAATTATTATTTCCGCTGCGAATATTGATTTAAAACTTGTTGTCTATTGTATTTTATCAGATTTTTTTTCCTGTTGAGGACTAACGATAATTTGTTATATATTATCTTAGTCATAATATTCTTTATTGAGCTAGTTGAGCTTACCCCTTTCCTTTTTGTTCCATTTTTCTTCTCAGTAGAAGTCCTCACTATTTTGTAAAATAGTGTATCAATAATTGTAATGAGGACTTATTTGAGTGTGGATATTGTCTAGCAGACAATATTTGCATTTAAACTCGCAGATTATGTGTTGTCGTATTTTGCACGATAATTGTATTAATAAAGTTGTAGTTATTTCAGCACCATGTATTTGACAACTCACAATGGGTGATGTATACCTATTTTAGGGGGGTCACAGTTGGTATCAGAGCTTAGGGATATGATCTCTGGCGGAGATCGGAGAATAGAGCTAGGAAGGGAGAGACGAGTAAATCCTTCGCTAGTGTGTCCTACCTAAGATTATTTGTTGGTTGGTCAGAGTATATGGTTATTATGTTGCATGTCAATTTATTTAATTAACCCTTGTTTTTATGGCAGTATTTGAGAATGTCAACTAAGAATGTTAATAGTGGAATAAATGAGACCGTGGAGACTCCTTTATTCACCTATGAGGAGAACGTGCAACAGGCCGACAATGTTCCTCTTGTAAACAACACCACTGATCAGACGATGAACGATGGAATGTTTAGAAGCTTTTTACAGTTCATGAAAAATCAGACGAGGGAGACTCATATACAAAATACAGGTGGGAATGATAGCAAAACACGGTTTGTCACAACCAAGTAGTTCAAAGAGTTTGGACCACCAGAATTCTGGGGAAAATCGGATCCGATTAAGGCGGAGACGTGGGTCAAGCAAATTACCAAGATATTCGACGTCTTGGGATGCACGGAGGAACAGAAGGTTCCATTCGCCACCTTTATGTTCCCAAGAAAATTACCAAGATATTCGACGTCTTGGGATGCACGGAGGAACAGAAGGTTCCATTCGCCACCTTTATGTTCCGTAACGAGGCAAATTACTGGTGGGAATCTGTGAAGCGTACCCATCTAGCCGCACTCAGCATGTCTTGGGAAACATTTCAGAAACTGTTTAATGACAAGTACTTTCCTGAAAGTATTTGTCGTATGAAGGAAGTAGAGTTTATTAGACTAGAGCAGAACAACATGACAGTGTCCCAGTACGAGGCGAAGTTCGCAGAGTTATCCAGGTTTGCACCTCATTTGGTGGAGAATGATGAACGTATGACGTGGATGTTTCTGAGAGGTTTGAAACCCAACATATGTCAGTATCTCGTTTCTCATAAATTTTCTCTCCATTCAGATGTTGTTAACAGGGCTCAATTATTAGAGCGAGATAACGAGTACATTCAGCCGAGGGACCACAACTAGGGTCATACCAGTGACAGCAGTCATCAAAACAACTATAACCAGCGGAGAAAGAAAAATACGGATAAAAACGGTAACCACTCTGGTGGTAATAATGGCCATGAGAATTGAAGAAGCGAGTCGGGAGGAGATTTTAAAAAGAGAAGGTACAACAATGACAATGCGAAGACATCAGCACCAGCAGCAATTGGTTATAAGGGAGGAGAACGACCACCGGTCGTATGTTATAAATGTGGGAAAGAGGGACATATCAGCCCAAACTGCCCACAACAGTTCAAGGTATGTTATAATTGTGGAAAGGAAGGACATATCGCTCGAGATTGTATGATAACAAAACCAAGTCTAGTGGGGATGGTGATTCAAAAGGCTATTCTAAAAAAGTCAAAGTCAGCGATTCCTAGAAGAGCGTTTGTCGTGACTGGTCAAAATGCAAGGAACCCAAACGAGGTAATCACGGGTAAGATAATCATAAATTCTTGCGAAGATTATACCTTACTAGATATCGGTGCTACCCATTCATTTATCTCTCTTGTTTGTGCGCAATGTTTAAAATTAACTCCGGAGAAATTAGACTTTGACTTATCTGTGGAGACTCAGTTAGGAGAAACTTTCATTACATCCACTGTTTATAAATCTTGTTTGATCCATACTTGCTTTTGATGTGATTTTAGGGATTGATTGGTTAACTACTCATCATGCCAAAATTGATTGTTTTTGTAAGGTTGTTAGTTTTCATATTCCTAACCAACCTATTGTACGAATTCAAGCAACTAAACCACTGAAATCAATCACTGTCATATTAAGTCATAAAGCTATTCGTTTATTGAAAAACGGACGTCAAGCTTTCTTAGCCCATGTTATGGATTTGAATAAAGACACGTCAGATTTGAATACTATTCCTGTTGTTAGTAAATTTCCTGACGTATTTCCTGAAGAACTTTCCAGTCTACCCCCAGAACGTGAAGTTGAATTCTTTATTGATCTTGAACCTAGTACAAAGCCCATTTTTAAAACCCCATATCGAATGGCTCCTATTGAACTTCAGGAGTTAAAGGTCCAATTACAGGAGTTATTGGACAACGGTTTTATTCGTATTAGTACATCTCCTTGGGGTGCTTTTGTTTTATTTGTAAAGAAGAAAGATGGGAGTATGTGACTTTGTATTGACTACCGGGAATTGAACCATGTCACCATCAAGAATAGGTATCCGCTACCTCGTATTGATGACCTGTTTGACCAGTTACAAGGAGCACAATTCTTTTCAAAGATCGATCTTCATTCTGGATATCATCAGCTGAAGATTAGAACTGAGGATATCCCAAAGACTGCCTTCAGAACTCGGTACAGGCATTATGAAATCTTGGTCATGTCTTTTGGATTGACTAATGCTCCTGTGGCTTTCATAAATATGATGAACCGAGTATTCAAGGAATATTTGGATCAATTCGTTGTGGTCTTTATTGATGACATCCTCATATATTCCAAAAGTTGGGAAGATAATGAGCACCATTTGAAGTTGGTATTCCAAAGGCTTCGTGAAAATAAGTTGTATGCCAAGCTGAAGAAATGCGAGTTTTGGCTTGAGGAAGTAGCATTCCTTGGGTAAGTAGTGTCAAAACATGGAGTATCTGTTGACCTGGCGAAGATTGAAGCAATACAAAGTTGGGAGCAACCGAAAATGGTGACTGAAGTACGTAGGTTTCTGGGCTTAGTTGGTTATTATCGGAGATTCGTGGAAGAATTTTCTCAAATTGCTACTCCGTTAACTCAGCTAACTCAGAAAGATATAAAATTTATATGGAGCGAGGAATGCGAGAAGAGTTTTCAAGAGCTCAAGAGGAGACTCATTTCGGCACCTGTTCTGACAATACCATCTGGTTCAGATGGATTTGTTATCTACAGCGACGCTTCGGGCAAAGGGTTAGGATGTGTTCTCATGCAACATGGGAAAGTCATAGCATATGCCTCGCGACAACTTAAAGAATATGAGAGAACTTATCCTACTCATGATCTAGAGTTGGCAGCAGTCATTTTCGCGCTAAAGATCTGGAGGCACTATCTATATAGGGAGAAAGTGGAGATATATTCAGACCATAAAAGCCTCAAATATTTCTTCACTCAAAAGGAACTCAACATGCGGCAACGACGTTGGCTCGAGCTATTGAAAGACTACGACCACACCATTCAATACCATCCTGGAAAAGCGAACGTGGTAGCTGACGCATTGAGTAGAAGATCATATGCGGGAACGAGTGCGATGTTGTCAACACAAAGGCCCATTTTGTGTGATTTATAAAAGATGAAGATGGAATTCAAGACTCCGGGGACCCATGCGATGATGTCAAGTATACGCATAGAACTGACTTTAATCGAAAAAGTTAAAGTTGCTCAAGCCATAGACCCGGAGTTGATGCGTATGAAGAAGAAAGTACAAGAAGGTGTTATTCTAGAAGTAAGAATCGATGAAGAAGGAATACTTCGAGTCCACTCCAGACTTTTTGTTCCTAACAACTCTGATTTGAAATACAAGATCATGATGGAGGAACACAATACACCGTTTGCAATCCATCCTGGAAGTACCAAAATGCATCGTGATCTTCAACATATATTTTGGTGGAACAATATGAAGAGAGAGATTGCAAAGTTTATCTCGAGGTGTTTAACTTGTCAACATGTAAATGTGGAGCATCAAGTGCATAAGGGTCCATTGTAACCACTTGAGATTCTGAAATGGAAGTGGGAACACATTACCATGGATTTTGTTACGGGTCTTCCCACGGTTTCTCAAGGCATAAATGCTATTTGGGTTATTATTGATAGATTAACCGAGTCTGCTCATTTCTTGCCGATACGGGAGACTTATTCCCTTGAATGTCTTGCTCGTATGTATGTAAATGAGATTGTGAGATTGCATGGCATGCCAATATCCATAGTTTTGGATCGTGACCCAAGATTTACTTCACGATTTTGGGTTAGCTTGAAAAAAGCTATGGGCACAGTTTTACGATTCAGTTCGGCATACCATCCTCAAATGGAAGGACAATCAGAGAGGACTATTCAAACTCTTGAAGATATATTAAGACTCTTTGTCCTAGACTTCAAAGCGAGTTCGGATAAGTATTTACCATTGGTGGAATTCTCCTACAACAACAGTTATCAGACAAGTATAGTTGTGGCTCCATTTGAAGCATTATATGGACGAAAGTGTCGCTCTCTAGTATGTTGGGATGAGGTGGGTGAAGCAACATTGTTGGGACCAGAGTTGGTACGTATTACTACAGAAAAGATCCAAATGATTTGACAACGTATACAAATGGCACATGATCGACAAAAGAGTTATGCGGATCTTCATCGAAAGGACGTGGAATTTAGTATTAGGGATCATGTATTGTTGCGTGTTGCTCCATAGAAGGGAGTTACATGATTTGGGAAGAGAGGAAAGCTCAATCCACGATTTATTGGTCCATTTCAGATTCTTGACCGAGTAGGAAATGTGGCCTATAGACTCGCATTACCTCCAAGTATGTCTCGTGTTCATAATGTTTTTCACATATCCGTGCTACGTAAATATGTGAAAGACCCGAACCACGTTATTGAGTTAGAACTGGATGAGATAGCCGAAAACTTAATGTATGAAGAGGTACCTATCAAGATCTTGGATATGAAGGAGCATGTTCTACGCACAAAGGTCATAGCACAAGTCAAATTTTTCTGGAGGAACCATGCTATTGAGGAAATGACCTGGGAGTTGGAAACGGAAATGAAAGCGAGGTATCCTCACCTTTTCAAAACACCAGGTACGTACGTCAATTTCGAGGACAAAATTTCACAAGGAGGGGAGGTTGTAAGACCCCAACTTATATTAAAGAAATTGAATTTCCTCTCTTTATTATTTTGAAAATAGTACGGGTTGATTTGATTAATGTGGTTAGTTATGGGTAAAATGCACAAATATTTCAAATAAGCAAGTGGTTATAAAATATTCATTGTTGTCGCGGAATATTCGTTCGGTCGTGGAATATTCTTACTGTCGGGGAATATTCATACAACGGCGCAGCCTTGTGTGGGCCCCATAACGGAAAGCGATTGGATGAAGAAAATGACAAGTATAAGTTGTTTATAAATAACGGCGTAGTTATTCACTAATTATCTTTGTTGGAACACCTGATGCTTAAAACACAGTAGCACACGGTATTGCACCAATTATTGATTCTTACGTAAGAAGGCACTACTCAATAATTGTTACAGTAATTACTGTTCAATATTTTATTTTATTGATTCAATAATTGCTATGTTGATATTTTATATTATTATTATTTCAATTATTGTCATTGCACAATATTTTCCTTTATCAAATCAATAATTCATATTATTTAAATAATATTATTAGATAGCATTATTGGCAATGTCTAGAAAGTTCTGTCTAAGGAGAGGTTTGGTCACCTAATTGCGCGCCAGTAAGGACAAATCCTTATTGGAAAGTCCTCTCTTTCCTGGGAATGGCCTGGTTGTTAGTATTGTGATTCTGTAATATTATTTATGAATAATTAATTATTGATTTATATGATAAGGAAAATATTCATTTTATGTGGATATAGATGGAGAAAATTTTTAATGTGACAATTGTTAAAAATTGTTATTTTCTAATAAAATAATTCATTCAAATATATTATTATATTTTAATAATATAATAATGGCGATATTTTTACAACGAATGTGTGATATATGATTAAATGAGGAGGAAGAGTATTTTTGTTTGTGGACCACATTTCTTAACTGAAATTTGATTATAGCCTATAAAATCGTCCGTACGTGGATTTCGGTCAATTTCTGTTTGGAATTTTAAAAAACTTTATTCTGTAAAATTGTAGAGAATTAAATTTCCTATGGAATGGACTTAAGATTCGAATTTTTCTGATAAAAGAGCTATTTATTATGAATTATTAAAGTTTCAAAGTTCCGAAATAATTTATTTTTTGAAGTTTTAATTATTTTTTTGAAGAAAAATGTTTTTTTGATTTAGGTGAGGGGAGCCAATTTGTGTGGTTGATGATTTCAATCTAAGAAAGTTTTCATAGGAATTTATAAAAAATAAATTAATATTTTATTAAATTTTCTACTTTGGTGTTCTAAGCAATTTCCTATAAATAGAGTGTTTAGGTAAGAATTGAAAATCACACCAGAAATAAGTTTTCTCTCCTTCTCTCTCTATATTATCGAGCGTATTCTTGTGAATATTTTGATACATTGAGTGTTGTTATACGGTGCAAGTTCCTTTCAGCACTATATCCAGTATTCCAGTCAGAAGTACTATCTTTTCGAGGTAAGGGATATTATTATTTTTTAAATGATATTATTTCTTCTAATATCATTATGCCGGAATATTAGTAAGATTTTTCTTGTGAAATTCTTGTCTTTTAGTGTCGGGTTTACTATTCACGTATACGACACTATTCACGTATATGGCACTATTCACAAATACGATACTATTCACAAAAAAATTAAATTTTCGATTTTTGTCCAAAATATCTAATGGATACTAGCTTTGATTGTATCCATGTTTTGATTATTCTTGAATTTTACTTCACTATGGTTATTTATGAAGTATTTTTGAACTTGGATTATTTAAAGTATGAATCCTTATTATTTGTTCTTTTGTTCCATTGGATTCGTTTTCTTTAAAATATTTTTTCATCATCCTCAGTCCTAAATGATGATATTACTGAATATCTTTGGCCTGTAGTGTAAAGATGGATGATTTTCTTATGAATATCTTTGCCCCGTAGTGCAAAGATGTACAGGTGTTGAGATGAACATAACCAACTGATGAATATCTTAGGCCTGTAGTGCAAAGATTAATATTTGATTCAAGATGTATATTGATTGATGTTACATGGATAAAATATTGATAATAAACTTTTAAGTTCATAGAAGAAAGTAGATTTCATTCTCTACGTAACTCTTCTAATGAATTATTATTTCCGCTGCGAATATTGATTTAAAACTTGTTGTCTATTGTATTTTATCAGATTTTTTTCCCTGTTGAGGACTAACGATAATTTGTTCTATATTATCTTAGTTATAATATTCTTTACTGGGCTAGTTGAGCTTACCATTTTCCTTTTTGTTCCATTTTTCTTCTCAGGAGGCCAGAATTTAGCGAGTACTAGTCGGGGTGTGGAATGATGGTGCTAGAAGTTGTTTTAGTAGTCCTCACTATTTTCTAAAATAGTGTATCAATAATTGTAATGAGGACTTATTTGAGTGTGGATATTGTCTAGATGACAATATTTGTTTTTAAACTCGCAGATTGTGTGTTGTCGTATTTTGCACGATAATTGTATTAATAAAGTTGTAGTTATTTATGTACCATGTATTTGACAACTCAGAATGGGTGATGTATACCTATTTTGGGGGCGTCACAATTTACACTTGCCCCCAAATCACACAAACATTTGTTGAACGCCATTTTCCTAATCGTGCACGGAATAGTGAAACTCCCTGGATCTTTCACCTTGTGTGTCAATTTTCGCTATAAAACCGCACTACACTCCTCTGTTAATGCCACTGTCTCGACATCTTCCATCTTCTTTTTCCTAGACAAAATCCCTTTCATGAATTTCGCATAACTAGGCATCTACTCCAGGGCTTCTACGAACGGGATGTTAATCTGAAGTTTCTTAAAAACTTCAAAAAATTTCGCAAACTGCTTGTCTAATTTCTGCTTTTGGACTCTCTACTGAAATGGTAGGGGAGGATAGACAACTAGTTCATTAACTGGTTTGCTCATTTCCACTTGCTTTTCTTCCCACTGATTGACCCCAACCACTGTATTTTCACTATCGGTCTCAACCTCCTTTGTAGCCAAATTTTCTATTTCATAACCATCAAGCTGTTTTCCACTTCTCAACATAATTGCTTGACATTGCTCATGGTTAAACTTCGGATTTCTTTCAGTGTCACTTAGTAGAGTCCCTTGTGGTCTATTATTCAACGCTAATACAATTTGTCCCATCTGATTCTCTAGATTCTTGATGGCTATCTCTTGCGATTTCATTGCCATTGCTTGATTTTTCATAGCCACCTCATTGCTTGTTATGTACTTTGTCAACAACAACTCCAAATCTAATTTCCTCTCTTGATGTTGCGCTTGTTGTTGATGATTCTTGAATCCTGGGGGATATGATGGTCTTGGAGCTTGTTGATGCTGATTATTACTCCATGAAAAGTTCGGATGATTCCTATTCCCTTGATTGTAAACATTTTGGTATGTATTCTGTGGAATTCTATTGTAGCTACCCACAAATTGTACTGACGCTGGGTTGATTGCACATTGATTTGTAGGATGCTCACCTCCGCATAATTCACAAATAACCGCAACTTGTTGTGTCTGTGCCCTTGTCATAGCATCCAATTTCTTTGAATGTGCTAAAATTTGCGCTTGTATTGCTGTCACATCATCTACTTCTAACACTCTAGCTACCTTTACTTGCGTCATTCTTACCGTGGGCCACCGGTAGTTGTTAGCTGTCATAGTCTCTATCAATTCATAAGCCTCCTCATAACTTTTAGCTATAAACGCTCCACCCGAAGCTGCATTAATATTGGTTCTGAGATTTCCAATCAATCCATTGTAAAATGTGTTCATCTGCAACCACTTAGGCAATCCATGATGCGGGCACTTTCTAAGCAATTCCTTGTATCTTTCCCACGCCTCATACAGTGACTCCCCATGTTGCTATTCAAACATCGTTATCTCATTCCTCATTTTTGTAGTTTTTGCTAGTGGGAAGAATTTTGCAAAAAATTTCTGAGCGAGGTCTTCCCAAGTAGTTATTGATCCCAGCGGTAGAGAATGTAACCAACTCTTCACCTTGTCCCATAAGGTGAATGGGAACAAGAGAAGTCTCACCGCATCATCCGACACCCCATTATACCTTAAGGTGTCACAAATTTCCAGAAAGCTGACTAAGTGTTCATTCGGATCATCATTTGTCAATCCCCCAAACTGAACTGAATTTTGGATCATTTGAATCGTCCCAGGATTGATTTCAAATGTATTTGCAGCTATCGCGGGCCTGGTGATACTCGCTTACAGCTCAGTCACCTTGGGTGTAGCAAAGTCCCTCAACGCTTTCTGATCTTCAGCTGCCATTGCTTCTTCTTTTTCAGAGTTTTCGAATTCTTCTCTTGTTTCCTTAATCCACTTACTTAACCTCTGAAAGCGTTTCTCAATATCGTCCTCAAAAGGAAGCAAGTCTGGATTTTTGTACCGCGTTTGCATAAACCATTTCAAAAACCTGAAATAAGACGAACAAAACAAAAATAAAAATCTTTAAGTAAAATTGGACTAATTAAACTGATATCGTAAAATATTAAAATCTATACTAAAATTATCCCTGGCAACGGCGCCAAAAACTTGTTGGGTAAAATCTAATTACGCACAACACACAAGTATATGTGGTTAACAAGTAATATAATAGTAAGTAAAGTATCGTTCCCACAGAGATAATTAAGTAAGAATTTAACCTCACGATTATCAATTTCCTATTAATCCTAATTTTATTAAACTATCCAAATCAATGATTAAAATTATAAAAACTAAATTATTAATAAATATAAGATCACAAACCAATCACAAATATTAAAAACTAAAAATTCAAACAATTAATAGAGAATTAGGCTTACGATTTCATCCTAAGCTTCACTATGATTTTTACACTTTTATTTCAGTTCAATTAACTATCCTAGTTTATTAATCAAGAACACGAATGTAGCACTAGCCACCTCTCGATGCACTAATACCGTATTAACTCAAATCCACAAATTATATAGAAACAAGTTAAACACCATAATCAACTAACTCACTATATCTCTATATGAATTATAATTAAAGAATGTTTAAGATTAAGTTCTCTATCCCGATTACATGTGATGTAAAGCATATCTCTACCTTAACATTCATCAAGATTCTGTTCATTCACAAAATTCAAGAACACATGTTATATTAACTAAGTTTAGATTCGTACTTCCTCTCTCGAATTCATACAAATCCACAAAGAATTATTGATCAGGAAATTCATAAATTCAAGCTCAAATTAATATAGATAAACTGGACAATAGCTTATTAAACTGGAAATCAAAGTTATAAAACCATCGTTTCACTTAAGGATCCATCATAAGCCTTAAAGGTAAATTAGTTCATCATCAATGAATTAAATACTGAATAAATTAAAGATAACATCTTTTCAATTACAAATATAAGACTAAGAAGAATAATAATGCAGAACACCCTTCACGTTAGCCTTAATACGCAATCAATATGAAAGTATTCAAAATCTTCACTCAAATGCTCAATATAAATTTCCTGGAATTAATCTCTGATAATTGCTATATATCCTCCTCATTATGATGTTTGTTGCTCAGTATTTATCTAACACACCAGTTTTGGTCGAAATCCCATGTCAATTAGAGTCCAAATGCTATCCATGCACTAAAATCCATGTTCTATCAAAGTTTCAAACAAACCAGGAGTGTCAGCAATCTGGACCCCCCGCCCCAGCGGGGGTATAAGCTCATAAAAGGCCCGCCCCGGGTGGCTAGGCTTCTGTCTCCTGAATGTTGGATCCCCCACCCCAGTGGGGGTGTAAGAACTAAATAGGCCCACCTCGGCGGGGTTACCTTCTACTTTCTGACTTTGCTAAACTTCATGCTTACTGCCATAATTGCTTCAAATGACTCCCTTTCTTTGTTATTTGCCACACCAACCACCCTACACATAAAATAACACAAAATGAGTAAAAACGAACATGGAAACAAGAAATTAACAACGATTAAGCTTGAAATGGACATCGATTCGTGGATATAAAATCCACTTATCACTTACGCTCATCTGTGTTAACTTGATATGACGCTAACAATGCCAACTCATTGAGCCTTGATGTGTACTCCGACACTGTCATTGTGCCCTGCTTCAGTTCTAAAAAAGAACCTCTATCTGATTTTGCCAACTCTCTAGAAAATATGTCTCAAAAAATATTTCCTTGAACCTATCCCAAGTCATCACTCCCTGACCTCCTCGGGTTTTATTGGTTTGCCACCAATAAATGGCCTCTGCTTTCAACATAAATGTTGTAAAAGCAATCTTCTGATCCTCACCTACTCTAGCAACATCAAAAACTTTCTTTATTTCCATGATCCAGGTATGTGCCTCAACTAGATTCATGGACCCACGGAATTCTGGTGGTCCAACCGCCTTGAAATCTTTAAAAGTTACAGCTTGATTCTGCGGTTGATTATGCAGCGCTCCAACCAGAAGTGTTACCAATTGCTGAACTGGGTTAGCTTCAACGTTGTTTTTGTTGGTAGACCCCTCAGGGGTTTGTTTTCGTGGTTGACGTCTTCTTGGAGGCATTTTCTGATTAAAGAAAAATACACTTATTAGATTATTACCTAATCTTTTAAGTATTTTCTACTTAACTTGTATATCATAAAAGATCATCACATAACACATAACATCTTGAATAAATATTAACTTTTATTCATTCATCATCTTTTAAAACATAATAATGATAGCATCCTTGCTATCTACATCATTTTACTGAACTACATAAGTTTAAGAATAACATCCTCATCATATCCCATAGGTTACATAATACCTGGGATTTACATCTTATTAATTATATCATTAATTACATAACCATTACACTCTCTTTACGATCACCTACTAAAATGATTCATAGCCTTACGACACTTCTCTTCTATAATATGAAACATTGTTCTGCGATTTAACATGTACCATGGCAGCATCTCGAACTGAATCGGATAATACATAACTCGTTCTTGAGCTCGATTTATCATGGTGTTGAAAACACCATTCATCTCCTTTATCTTGATCTTCTTTACTTGTACTTCCCCATCTGTTACTTCTGCATGCTGAGAAGCTTCCCCGTACGCGTCTTTAACTATTGCTCTCTTAGCGGATTCTTCTTTCAATTTGTCCTTCAGCTTCGCAATCTCCTCTGTCAGCTCCTCATTCTCCCCCTCAGTGTGAATCAACTTCACCTCAACATTACTCAGACGTTCGTCAAGATCACGGATCTCATCATCCTTCTACGCCATCGAACTCTGATGTTCAGCCACTAGCTCCTCCAACTCCTAAACTCTATCATGAAGCTCAATGTTGCGGTCGTATACTTCATCGTACATATAAGTTGTGATAGAGTTTGGTGGACACTCTTCCTCCTAATCCTCATCCATCTGTGGCAGCTCCACAGGGTCTTCCTCTTCCGTCTCTACCTCATCCTCCTCATCAGGTATCCCCTCCTGCTCAAACTCTGGGGTGGCATCACTAACCACTGTGACCAACGAAGATGACTCCCTTGGCACCAGTTGTTCCTATACTACCTGAATATCTCGAGGATCCTCCAGTCTAGGCATCTGAGGTCCCTCCTCCCTAGCCTGACTGGATTCTCTCACATTAGCCATCCTGACAACAAAATTTTAAGTATTTAATTACTATTTGTCACTATTCGACACTCACGAACACATAGGTTGTAACCACATAAACATATAAAGTGTTCTATTATTTCTTTCTTAAAACTCAATAAGAGTTGATCATCTCTATCTTTTAAGGCTTTTCCCCCACCTAAGATTCATAACATAAAGCTTTGATACCAACTTGTGACACCCCTAAATCATGGTACTTTATTCCCACAAGATTTGGTGTTCACTTTCCATTCATTCATTTCTAACTACCTAAATATAATAAAATTTAAACAATAAACTTTCCCATTAAAGGGTTACATCAATAAGTCCAATAAAATCTCCCAGGTTATCTAACCTTTAAAACAAATATCAAGTGCGGAAAATTAAATAATACATCACAATATTTAAAATAAAGTTTAACATCAAGAAAGTCAATAAATTTTAGAAGTCTTAAACACTTGTTTAATTTTCCTTTCCCTTTGCTAGTGGTAGGTTCATCAACCTTCTCAACTTTAGCTACAATGATTATATTTGCAAGAGTGAGCAAAACAAATGCTCACTTGAAACGACAATGAATAATAACATCATAACAACTTCTAATGAATAGGCTCAATAGAACTGAATAATATTCTCTATCAATAATAATCAAGAACTAAAAACAAAATTTGAAATGTATCTGAGGGTCACAAAACCACGAACTATGTCCAAGGTTATAAGTATTCTTTCAACTTAAACCTAAATAGTCATAAGACTGTAGGGACTTCCCGTACTTAGGGGGATCAGCCCTTCGTATCATGTATTGTGCACAAGACTCTAAATGCTAAGCGTAAATTATCCCCTGTAATAGGGTTGTTCATCTCTGTATTTAGAATACAAGTCCGCACCAAAGTAAGTTTGGTTTGGATAAGCTTCACGAGTAATTTATAGTTTAACGAACATTAACTAAAGATTAGTTGAATCAAAATGTAATAACAATATGCTATGGAATGAGTCATAAATGAATCAACATTGTATATTGAAGTCATGCTTAAAAGTGATCTAAAAACATAGGCATTGAATAATAAAACAAACCTTGCTTGAACAATATTAAGTTAAGGCAAGAATTTTTTTTAATAAAAGGATTAAGTTATTGAACATGCATAATTGCTAGCAAGTTGAACAATAAAACTTACTCATCATAAGAATAACAGAATTTAGAAACTTACATAATAAGCAACAAGTTAAAGATAGGAAACCTTCTCAAAGTAAGAGTTGGGTAAAGAGCTTGCATGAATATAATTAAGTTATACAAACAAGATTAGGAATTACTTGCTCAATATATAGGTAGATAAGATAGAACAACTCAAATAAAGGTTGGGGTTTGAAAACTTGCCCTGCGTGTAAGCTAAATCATATAACTCGATTCTCAATATCATATACACATTTCATCATGACATAATTAGTTACTACATATACCCAGTACAAATTCAGTATGTACGACTTGTAATCTTAGGTTTAATTACTTGGTTAAACCTTAACTCTACAATTTATCACATAATTCATTAATTGCTATATATATATATATATATATATATATATATATATATATATATATATTCATACTTGGTACTATAACACCACAATAAGACAAAAATCACATTTTAACAGTCATAACATTACTCTTTATTAACAATTACATAATTGTATAATCAAAATAAATTTTCTAGCCAAAACTACTAATTCATTTATGGCATGACCAGCTTTTACTTGGGAATTATGTCTGATGACAATGAAAGTCATTGCTGAGTGTGAGACAAAGGCCTATAACTGGCGCTACAGTGATGACCTAGCTCTGCGGTGATGGAATTATACTATGGGGTAGTGCTATAGCGCCGAAGTACAGTTCTAGAAAGATAGTGTTCGCGAAGAACACAGAACAAAGCCAAATTGGCCTACAAGCTACTTTTTAACAACCAATTAACATATATGAATTACATAAACCTCACAGAAACATAACTTAAGGTTTTCAACATGTTTTTAACTATATAATCAACATAAACATCAACATTATAACCTTTAATTTCACTATTTCTACTATTTCTTCACCTTTTTGACATTTATAGTGAAATTCATCACTGTTAATTCATTTTTCAAATAAAATAGTTAATTTAAATTACTTTGTTTTTGTTTCTTCAAGTATTTTCAAAATCAATAGTCAATTTATTAATTAACACATGAATTAAACATAAAATTTGATTCCAAACTAAGCCGTATTCATACATATTTCACTATAATATGATTTTCTCCATATATATCATATTTACAGGAATTAATTTACTCTAAATCATCTATAAACCATATGATAACAATTTATATCAACAAATTATCATATAAAAATACATAATAAACAATTAATCTTTCATACCAAAATTTATAGAGAACTTTTGATAGAATAAAACTAAAAACTTTAAAAAACTAAAATTATACATTTGATTGCTAGAAGATATGAAAGACTTGAAAATCTTCCTCCTTCTTCTAAATTCTCAAACTCATAGAGAATCTCTCTTCTTCCTTCTCTCTTTTCTCTCTTATTTCTTCTCTCTTTTCTCTCTTTTGTCTTTTCTATGTTCTTTCTTTCTCTTCTACTTTTACGTAATATAAACTGACATAATATAATATAATATAATGTCTACTTATAATACGTATTAATATATATATATATATATATATATATATATATATATATATATATATATATATAAGCGATGTCGGTTATATCATTTGAAAATCAAAAGTCATAAGGCTTGTTTGGCTAAAACCATTTTTTAAAAATTAAAGACTTAAAACCCTTAAGCCTTGTTTGGAAAAACTAAATTAAAAATAATAGCTTAAAATCCTTATGCCTTGTTTGGTAAAACTCATTTAAATTAAAGACTTAACATTCATTAAGCCTTGTTTTGCAAAAATGAATTAAACTCTTTTAATTTATTTTAATAACTCATTTATAATATAGTTTATTGTCACATTTTATTTAATTAAATTAAAAGTAATAACAACTTATTAAATCATCTCTCACATAATCACGATTGCCACAAAATTATAATTTTCATTATAATTATAATTTTATTAATAAATTAACACATCACTTTAATTACTAAATTAAATTAAAATAACATTATAGCAAATTCTTTAATCCACATCAATTCTCTAATTTAATTATTTAATTAAATTAGAATATTATCTTATAAATTTTAATTCCTCACTATTTTATTTAATTAACTTCAAAAATACCAAATTACCAATTATCACTTATTTAACAAATTAAGCTAATTTCCTCAACTCATAAATTAATTATTTAACAAATAAATAATAAAATCAAATTAAATTAAACAAATATTTATTAAACAATAATACATCAATTGAATTATTTATTTACTTCAATAAATATTTGAAATTACAATTAAAATTCTGGATTGTTACATAATCAGACGAAGATAGTACTGTGATGCACCAGGTCTGAGGTAACAAATACCCGGATTTGGGAGTGATACAAGTATCCTAATCCTTTGCATTTATTTTATGTAAGTGATTTTCTGAAAAAATAAGTTTTTCAAAGCTGTGTTTTTATTTGAGAAGCAGTTTATTTATATGATGTATAGTTGTTGAATTAAGGTATTCAATAGTTGAAAAGAAGACTTTGTCATTTGTTTCGGCTAGACACAGATTAAATAATTTCAATTTATTTACATTAAGTCCTGAAATATTATTGTTGTAATGCCCGAGAATTTTATGAATAATATTAATAATTATGTTAATGAAAGTTGAATATCTATTTGAATATAAATAAATATTGTTGTGTCATGGGATATAGTAATTCAAATTAAATTAAGTTAAGTATGTAGCGTCCCCAAATCCGGGTACTAATCACCATGAACCTGGTAGACCAATTCTATAACTATTGCGGAAGATATAGACATAAATTATTTATACATTGACATTTATACATAATCTCCAAGGTCAATGACCTTCACTTATTACACAAATTCAAATCCTAAAGGACTTACAATGTTATTTGCCTTTGCCTTTATCCAACGTATGCGTCCTAATCTAAAATGTTTATCATGATATAGCAAGGGTGAGCAATAAGTTTGCCCAATAAGTTTAATTTCAAGGAAAGATATATCATGATTGAAAGAATGAATAATAAGCTGACAAACTTTCAGCAATATAATAATTGTGAAAGAGCATGAATCAATTTTCAAAACTCAACAACCGAGATAATAAAATGAATGGCCAATAATTAACATGAACAAATTAACTGGAAAAAATGGTAATGAAGGTGATCAGCCTTTCAGACCTGATGAACATATGCAACATGCATCAGCCTTTCATACCTGATGAACATATGCAACATGCACAAAGTGGGAATAAACAAATCATAGACGTGATACAATCAACAATGATTAACCACTAGTTTAAAGTTTAATTCAAGAAAACTTACATGCACAATCGACTACTGCCGAACAATCTATTTAGCTTCATCTGAAAGACCTAATATTGATAATATCGATCTCCCAATTAGAATAATAAAATCACATATACTATTGCTAATTACAGTTATAAAATAACCTAAACACATTACCATATAATCCTAACAGTCAATAAAGCACATAAGACCCAATATCAAGTCAAACTATTTCAGTCTGAGTTGAGTTTGGTACTATTTCAACATCCCGACTACTTAATCGGATAATTATCAAGCCTATTATCAGTAAGACTCTACTTAAACGCTTCAATATTATCTTAGATAATTTATTTATTAATCAAAATATTTTTCAATATCTCATAATAATTTTCAAATAATTATTATCATTTATATAGATTTTTAATCCTTAATATCATTTTTATATGATTTAAA
This sequence comes from Panax ginseng, assembly GCA_020205605.1. NCBI lineage: Eukaryota > Viridiplantae > Streptophyta > Magnoliopsida > Apiales > Araliaceae > Panax > Panax ginseng. The sequence goes on along the minus strand of CM035132.1, from coordinate 144,213,543 downwards.
TACCACATAATTCCCATTATCATTAATGCCAAATATTAATGAAATACATGACATAATATTATAAGTTATTTATAATATCTCAAAGTCTTTTAATACCTTATTATCACCTTTAAATAATTTTAAAACATTTAAAACCATTATTAAATAGATCACGATTAATATTAAATATTAATGTATTTCATGAAAAATATTAAAAGTTATATTTTATAACTTAAAACATTTTAAAACCTTTAAATCATTTTATATGATTTTAAAACATTAAAACTATTTTTCTATAATTTATTTAATATATTTATTAAATTAATTAATTATCATTAATATTAAATTATTCTTGAAATTCATCCCAAAATATTAAAAGTCATTCAAAATAACTTAAAATATTTTCTAACACTTTAATATAATTTTAAATGATTTTTAAAGTATTAAAATCATTTTTAAGTAATTTATTTAATATAATTATTAAATAAATTAAATATCATTAATATTAAAATATTAATGAAATATATCTCAAATTATTTAAAATCAATTTGTATGCTTTAAAATAATTTTTACAAATTAATTATGAATTTTTCATAATTATTATTCATTTTATTCTAATTATTTAAATTAAATAATTCATTTTTATTAAAATCATCGCTAAAGGGGCCTATCGCGACCAAACTGTCATTATAGGTGTTCTTGAGCCCTCAAGAACATTCAAAGTCAGTCACTATGGTGCCTAGTTTAACCACATATAGAACTTTGATCTTAAAGTTTCTAGGCAATTAAGTGTATTAGTGTTGTAGTACTAATATAATATTAGAAGAACAAACTAGTTTCATGGCCAAAATACAACAAAACAGTAAGTTATAAGCCATTAAAAAAGCTTGTCATAATTGTTCTTCATTTTCTGGGTTACCCAGAAAATAAGAACATTTCAAGGGTCCATTTTCCAGCCTTTAAATCTTGGATTTTGGGCTTACTCAGTGTGTTTAAGTGTCACAAATATGTAGTATGTATGTCAAGGTACAAAAGTAACACACTTTTGTAGCTCAACAACATCGCAACTGAAAGATCTAGGCCGGTCAAAGTGATGTGAGAAGTTGTTCTTCATGGATTTTGGGTTATCCAGAAATGGAACCCAGACAGTTGGTCAACCCTACTTTGACCATCATTATCATTGATCCTGCTAATGATCTAAGTGTTCTAGTGTCATGGTTGTGTAGTCTATATGTCAGTCTACAAAACCTATACAATTACATGGCCTAACTACTTAACAACAACAAGATTCAAGCCCTGCAAAACCTTGTCAAATAGTTTCTAGGTTTTTGGGTTACCCAGATTTTCAGGTTCTGTGACTGGTCAACCATGTTTGACCATTAATATCTTGAGATCTATACATGGTATGGACTTGATTCCACTTCCAGTCTACTCTCCTCATGGCATAGAACATAAATAATACACTTATATAACCTAACAATTAACATGTTGAGATCTATAGGCCCTGACATTAGGCTGTCAGGCCATAAAATTAGGGTTCATAGTCAGTTGCTAAAATCCTATTTTCATACACTTAGATGTTATGGTTCCATGATGTAACATCATAAATCACTAAATAATATCTTAAAACACATATCTAAACAACAAATCACATCATTAACATAAATATTAAAGATCTACAAAAACTAGGGTTTATACCTTTAATACTCAAAACATGATTTCTGATCCTTTGATTCTGATCTTGGCATGCTAAGAATTGTTCTTGGCATAACATAACACTCATATTCACTCTCAATTTTTGAAAGTTTAGAGAGAGAAGGTCTTGGCTATGTTGAAAAGTAAAGTAAAGATATTTTCTAAACTTTTGAGTTTTAATCTATTGATTCAACGGGTCTAGTTGTTGCTAGGTTGCACATGAGGGCTGATTGCTTGTCCATTTAGATCACATGGCATAAAAAAAGTTGTGACTCAGCAAGATTTGGCAAATCTTTTACTTAAACATTAAGTAAAAGGGCATTCTAGTTATTTTGCACCTACTAAGGGTATTTTGGTCATTCTCCTACAATTTGAAGGGTAATTTGGTCTTTTTACATATATCCCACATCTTTTAACCCTTAAGTATTTATACTTAGCATTAGGGTTCCCAAATTAGGGTTTTGAAACTACCAGTTAGGGTTTAGGGTTTCCAAAAATTAAATTAGGGTTTCCAAAACTGGAATTAGGGTTTTTAACCAATTAGTAGGGTTTACTATCTGAACATCAAAGTTCTTAACATAACATTAGGGTTTACCAATGTTACACTTTACCTGCTCAATACCTGACACTTAACCACATACACATACATACATATAATCACATACAATTTATAAATTATACAAGTCCTTCACAAAAGTTTTTAAATCCATACTTTTTTTTACAGTCTAGGTCTTATTATTGAACCTTTATTTAATAAGTTAAGATTTTATAAATCATCTAAATTCTTGGGTTGTCACATTCACCCCTTCTTCTAAGAATTTCGTCCCCGAAATTACAGCCTACTACACCTTACTTTTTTCATTCACCAAAACTAGGTTTTCAATACAACCTTTATTCAATCATATCAGATTCTACCCACACACAACGAGTTTATACTATCTCATACACATCATCACATACTACCCAGAACATCACTCCCAAGAGTTACAATTTCCAAATCGTGCTGAGGAGTCATATAGACCATGAACTTTCATTTTCAATTTTTGAAAAGGTTTATACAAAAATTCTTTTGTAAACTTTCATGACTTACAAACACGGAGGGTGATCAGCCCATTATGCCCTGTATTGATCAGGTACTACATGTTAGAACTATTTTTCCGTTCAACATATCCTCATTGGGCGCACAAAAGTTTCTTGTTCACCTCAGTCTTATCATAGGATTCTGCACCAAACAATTCGGTTCGGGAAATATTTCAAAGAATACTTAAAATTTTCATAAACGTTGGTCTAGCTGAATCAAATAGCATAAACTCATACCAATAATTTAATTTAAATCAAAACATATATGGCTAAACCCTGTTGGCAATAATTTATCTTTAAAATTATAAAAATATTTTATAACTTCATGATACCGTACTGTGTTTAGAGCTCGTTTTAGGATGTCGTCATTGTCTGACTTTGTAATAATACATCATACTATAGTGGGCTGACAATCTTTCGATCACATCCAACATTAAGTAATTCTGCATTTATAACTCCGTCAAATTTTTACCATCTTTGCACCAGGTTACATGATGCATTAATAATATAAAATACATTTTGATATTTTCAAATTATTTTTGTTTAGCCGAAACAATTACCATAGATTATTCTTTAAACAGTTCAAAACCATTGAAAATCATTTTAGTGATATCATATCTCAACAGGTAACAATGTGTCAGTGTTCCGAAGTCCACAAATACACAATGGTCACCATGTGAGAGTAAAAATTCATTTTTTTTTAAAAGGCAGATAGTGCGTATTTAGCTTGATGTCAAAAATTTCGAAGTCTAGCATAACTAGAAGATTTGGAATACCTATGCTTCCATCGTCAACTCCACTTTCTATAATGATACATTGCTTAATAAGTCTATCTATTCCTTTCATCCTCAATTCTCCATTCACAACTCTCGTATGCCCCAGTTCATCAAACTTACCACACGTTATGAGTTCAGGAACTTTCCACAATAATATGAGTTTCAGAACTTATCCTAGCTGTGACAACCCGAATTTTATAAGAATTTAATAATTAAAATTCTTATTATGAGGTGTATATATTTTGAATTATGTGTTTTGGTGTGAAGAAATTAAATTTTTATGAGATTTAATAGTTGATTAAACTATTAAAGGAAACAATAGAAAGTAATCATGATATGGAATTTGGTGGCAAGGGGAAATTAACCCTACAAATATTGGGTAATTTAAATTAAGTTGAAATTATATTATGGAGTAATATTGTTGGAATATTTAAACCTTACTAGGTAGTGGTGTTGTAGTAAAGTGAATAAAAGGGTTAATTCACTTAATTAAAATAGTGAGTTAATATATGAGTTTTGCTAATTAAATTTGGTATTCTTAATGTATATTACATGTCATGGTAATATATGAAAAGGTTTAGTATCTTGAATGATGTTAAAAAAATATAAATTGATGGTGAGAGAAGAAATACCAATATACCTATAAATAATTATTGGTTAGAGATTAATAAATTGAATTAATAATTAAGTGGTGATTAGATGTATGGATTAAATAAATTGTAATTGAGACAATTGATGCAAGAAAAGGAATGGAATGATGATATATAATAATTATATAATTCATTTGAGTTAACTAAAATAATTAGTGGATTAAATATTAACTATTTAAATGTAAATACTTATTTTATTAGAGATGTTTATTTTAGTTACAAAGGTAATTTCATAATTTATAGTGTAGTAATTATACATATTATAATTGTGTAATTACTTAATGTGGCTAAATAGTTTAAAAATAAAATGAAGTGTGACAATGATTTAATATATAATAAGGAAGTAATAAAAATAAATTAAAAAGGAGTTTTTGGGTGCTAGCCAAACATGGCTTAGTGACCTTTGATATTGTAACTGATGAGACTCTTTAGTTTTTTTTTAAACTGAAGGTTTTATTGTGTGTAACTCTCCTTATCAGTTTTATTCTTGCGTTCTTTTCCTTAAGTCTAAGAAAACAGAGAAGAGAGAGGGAGGGAGAAATTGAGAGAGGGTGAGAGTTCTCTATGAAGTTGGAGAGAAACTTTGAGAATTCAAAGGAGAAGAAGAGGATTAATTAAGCAATTCCTATCTTCTAACTAGTCCAAGAAGAAATTAAAAGGTAAAAACCCTTATTTGAGTTTTCTTGATTTTTGTAAGTTTTCTATGAATGTTAAGTTGTGAAATTTGATTGTGATGGTTATATATATATATATATATATATATATATATATATATATATATAATCTGTTATGAGTAATCTATAATTGGTTTTGGGGTTATCAAAATCATGAGAACATGTTAAAGATGAGAAATTAGAGTTTTGTTAAAATACATATATGTTTTGGTCAAATTTGAGACTTATATTAGTTATGAAATCATGATGGAAACCTTAAATTGATGAGGGATGTTGTTAAAATGTTTGAAAACGAAAAGAACGCAAGTTGAATGAATCAATTTGGTTAAGAACGAATTCATAGTCAATGAATTCGCTAAACATGTTAAAACATGAAAGTTTAGTATGAACATGAGTTTTCGGTCAAGATTTAGGCTACTTAGTATTTCTATAAATTGTTATAATTCTATTACATTGTAGTTCTATAAATTACGAATCCATAGAATCAAAAACGGACTAATTTGGATGTGTATAACTTAAGTTATGAAGATTAGAAAGAGAAAAAGGTCCAAAAATCTAGAGAACAGTGAACTACAAAGTCCCGATTCTGCTAACGGGGGCAGCTGCGATGTGCCATAAGTCTTTTGGGGCGCAGATGCACTGTGCCCAAGGCTTAATTGAGTGCACATGCGCTCTAGGTTTGCTCGGTGTGACTATTTTGATCTCCTGTAGTAAAACAACCATAACCTTTTCATACGGACTCTGATTGAGGCAATTCAAGATGATTCGGAACAAGGAAGAATAGAAATACAACTTTTATTCTTTACTTTTTTAATTTGAGGTCATTAGCATGGATCAAAATAGTCATATTTAGGACTGTAGTGTTTTCGAAGACAATCGGAGGGCATCGGGCATGCACATATGCAAGTGTAGTGTTTCTGACGATAAAAAATGTTGTTATAAGTTATAAAACATGAATTTTAGTATATATAATGATGATTAACATTAATAACTGATGTATTAGATAAGTTATATAAACATACTAAGCACACACAAGAGAGACAAATTGGGTGTGTGGCGAATAAACTTCGAAACGCCGTGATAAGTGATAATGAACATAAAAAGTGTTTTAAGTCAAATGAAATGAATGTTATAAGATATGAAAAAGGGTTTATATAAAACCAATAATGTAAGACCCCAAATTTTTATAAATAAAATTGAATTTCCTTTATTCATTATTTCGAAATAGTAAGGGGTGGATTTGATTATTGTGGTTAGTTATAGGTAAAATATGCAAATTTTGCAAAATAAGCAAGTGGTTAAAAAATATTCATTGTTGTTGGGGAATATTTGTTTGTTCGTGAAATAATCTTATTGTCAGGGAATATTCGTACGACGATGCAACCATTTATGGGCTCTATAATAGAAAATGGTCGGATGAAGTAAACGAAAAGTTTGAGTATTTATAAATAACGGCGTAGTTGTTACCATTAATATTGTTGGAATACCTGGTGGTTAAAGTACAGTAATACGCGTGGTTGCATAGTAGCACACTCAATATTGTTGGATTATTGATTCTTACGTAAGAAGGCATTACTTAATAATTGTTACAATAAGTATTGTTCAATATTTTATTTTATTAATTCAATAATTGCTACGTTGATATTTTATATTATTGTTGATTCAGTAATTGTCACTGAACAGTATTTCGCATTATCAGATCAATAATTTATATTATTTGAATAATTTTATTAGATATCATTATTGGCAATGTCTAAGGAAGTTCTGTCTAGGAAAGAGGTTTGGTCACCTAATTGCGCGTTAGTAATGAGAAATCTTTATCGGAAAGCCCCCTCTTTCCTGGGAACGACCCGGTTGTCATTATTGTGATTCTGTAATTTTATTTGTGAATAATTAATTATTGATTTATATGATAATGAAATATTTATTTTATGTGGATATAAATGAAGGAATTAATGTTGAGTTGTTTTATCAGTATTTTTGTCAGAAATGGAGGAATTAAAAATCATTTGTATGTGGATTTAAACATTTTTTGTTTGGAATTTGGAAAAACTTTCTTCTACAAAGTTGTAGAGAATTAAATTTCCTACATAATTAACATAAAATTCGTATTTTTTGGATAAAAGGCTATTTATTATTAATTATTAAAGTTTTGAAAATAAATATTTTTATTAAAAACATGGGAGGGCCCCACTCTTGTCCTTTGTTGGTGAAATGTGCTGAGACTTTTTTTTCAAAAGTAGTGTGCGTGAATAGCAGCAGGTAAAGCCATCAGATAGCAGGTTAAGTATGCTTTGGCGTTTTAGCATTTTCCTATAAATATGGTGCTTAGGTTAGAATTGAAAATCAAGCCAGAATCAAAAATTTTCTCTCCATAATATCGAGCGTATTTTTGTGAGTGTTTAGATACTTTGAGAGTTGTTATTCAGTGCAAGTTTCCTTCAACATTATATTCGATATTCCAGTCAGAAGTACTATTTTTTTGAGGTAAGGGATGTTATTTTCTTCGTAAATGATGTTATTTCTTCAATATCATTATACCGAAATATTGGTATGAATTTTATTATGAAATATTTACCTTTTCATGTTGAGATTACTATTCACGTAAACAACATTATTCACGAATACGGTACTATTCAAAAAGTATGATTTTTTTGTGGAATTTCTAACTTTTTGTGTCGGGGTTACTATTCACGTATACGACACTATTCACGTATACGGCACTATTCACAAAAATTTAATTTTTTTTTCTTTGTCCAAGTTGTCTATTATGGTTACTATCTTTGATTGTATCCATGTTTTGATCTTTATTTTTGAATTTTGCTCCACAATTGATTATTACGAAGTATTTTTGAACTTTGAGAAACCAAAATATGAATCCCTAATCTTTGTCCTTTTATCTCACTGGATTCATTTTCTTTAAGATATTTTTCATCATCCTTAGTTCTAAAGTGCAAAGATGAATGATTACCTGATGAATATCTTTGGCCCGTGGTGCAAAAATGTACAGGTGTTGAGATGAACATGACCAACTGGTGATACAAATGAATATCTTTGGCCTGTAGTGCAAAGATGAATATTTGATTCAATATGTATATTGATCGATGTTACATGGATAAAATATTGATGATGAACTTTTAAATCATAGAAGATAGTAGATTTCATTCTCTATTTAACTCTTCTAATGAATTATTATTTTCGCTGCGAATATTGATCTAAAACTCGTTGTCCATTATATTTTATCTGATTTATTAAAGGATAACGATAATTTGTTTTACATTATCTTAGTCATAATATTCTTTACTGGGCTAGTTGAGCTCACCCTTTTCCTTTTTGTTCTATTTTTCTTCTCAGGAGGCGACCATATAGCAGGAACTACTCGGGGTGTAGAGTGATGGTTCGAGACAGTTGTTTTACCAGTCCTCACTATTTTGTAAAATAGTGTATCAATAATTGTATTGAGGACTAATTTGAGTGTGGATATTGTCTAGAAGACAATATTTGTATTTAAACTCATAGTATATGTGTTGTCGTATTTTGCACGACAATTGTATTAATGAAGTGGTAGTTATTTCTGTACCATGTATTTGGCGACTCAGAATGGGTTGTGTATACCTATTTTGGGGTTGTAACAAATAAGCAAGACTTAAACACTTGAATGAACTTCGAGTGTGACCTAAGAAGAAATATAGTGAGATATAAGTCAAAAGTTAACACAATCAAATTGAACATTGTGTATTGATAATAGGAAGGGTTATGAGATGTAGAGTAAATTTTATATTACAACTACTATGCATTTCTATGTGACTAATAGTTAATGTGAATGATTATATAATTGTGTAGGGCACGTGAAGTGCAGATAGCTGTAAGATGTTAAACTGTTATTGGCAAACAATGATCAAGGCAAGTCTTTCAGTTCGTATTTGCTATATGAACTTGATGATGAAATGTTTTAAATCTTTATTACAATAAGCATGATGTGTTATATATATGTTGAAAGTATGAAACGTTAAAGTGAATTTATGACTACATTGATTGTGTGATGAATGCTGATTGAGTAAGGAACTCAATCTATATACTTGTTATATGTACTGCAGCATGTATGTTATGTCCAATGCTTATGAGATGTATGATAAACATATTATTATGTGTTATGTGATGCATAAAAATTATTAGATTTTCTGGACTGTCGAGCTCAACCTTGCAAATAACCATTTTTACAAGTTATGGATTGAAGTTAACACTATGTGCTACTTGAATGATGTGGATCAGAAATAATACACGAAGATTAATATTTTAGTTAAAGATTGTTATTTCTTTACACCATGATTAAGGTTCATAAGATGTACTCAATGTTTTATGATGTATATTTTATGTTGAGTTGTAAAGTTAAAGTTTGATCTGTCGGATGTATAAAGGATATCGATTTGATATGTATGTATATATATATTAACTCTGATAATGTGAGTCATGGATTATATAATTTTTAAAGAAATGTAGATGATAAAGGTTTTGATTAAGGGAAAATAAAGGAAAAAGATAGAAAATTTTAAAATATTCTGCATTGTTAGTGATTGTATCATCAAATAATGATGTAAAGTTAAAATAAATGTGTATTGTTAAAGACCGAGGTTGAGAGATGAATTCTATGAATTTTGGGATCGTTTCAGTTGGTATCAGAGCTGTAGGTTATAATCCTTAGGTAGGAGTACCTCTGGCTATAATCTTAGAGAAGGAAGATGAAGATAATAAAAGAATAAGCTCAGATAGAGTTTGAACAATAAGAAGTAATTTAAGAAATTTATAAAGAAGGGATTAAAACATACGTGAGAGGATTCAAAGAAGAATCTCACAGAGTTATAAGTAATATGTATGTGGCGTTACCCAACTCCAATAATAAGGATGTAAGGTGATAATAAATAGACAATGTCTATAAGAAGAGAATGATAAAGAAGTTAAGAATAAAAAGTTATATTTAAGTATGGTACAATCGTACTCTTTAATAGTTGATGTATTGTATCTGGCTAAACAATTCCTTCATAGGGCGGAGTTATATACGAACTAGAAACTCGAAACCTAGTTTGTTGGTTGCTTGTGGGAAACCACTCAGCGTATCATATTAAAACTATTAGAGACTCGATGTGTACCAAGTATAGAAAATGGATACGTATGATGAAAATGTGGAACTCGAATGAAATGTTGAGCAATGTAAATGAAGTTAGAAATTCTTAAAGGAAGAATTGTTATATAAACAAGAAAATTCAAAGAAGAATCTTGAAGAGATATAAAGATAAGAAATGGGAGTTACCTAACTCCAATAGCCAAGATAACGAATAATGATGAATAGACAAAGTCTGTAAGATTAAAAACATAAATGAAATCGTAAATGATGAAAAAGGAAAGAAAGAGGATCGTAAAACAAAACGATCACGAGTTAAGAAAAGAATTATATGGGAGATTATTATAGAATAAGATCACGATGTGATCTGTTTAAGTTATAAAAGAAAGATTTTTTGTAATGTTTGAATAATTATAGCTTGATGCTATGAAAATAATGTACTATGATATAGTATGAGATAAACTCACGAGGATTTATAGATAATGTGATACGAGGAATTCGTATTGAGAAAGTTAAGGGCAAGTTAAGAATAAGTTAAGAGTAAGGTAATGTTAGGTGAGATTTCAATTGAGGACTCATATGGTGACTAAGTTGTAAAAACCTTTGTATAGACAGAAAGTTTGTGCATGTACTTGGTTTATCACATTGATAATCATTGAAATGTCGGTGTTGCGCTATCAATGTATATATGGTTGAAAGATGATTCTTTTCTCATGTGTATATTTTATAGTTAGGGGTTTTTATGGTTAGATTAGATGATATTAAGATTAGGTACGGTTCTTAAAACTAATGCATATGGTAAGTTCGTGACTCATAATAACATGGTATGTTTTGAAATCCTCAACAAATGGACGCTATGGTTTGACTAAAATAAGTTCTTAAACTCATATTATTGTGGCAAGTTTCTGAACTTCCAATGTGTAGTAAGTTCGATGAACTATATTGGGGGTATAGGAAGATTGTAAGTTAAAATACAAGAATATTTAGTATAAGAGCATTGGTGGTGCTAGAAATAAAAAGAATTAGTTAGTAATGAGGTAATGGAGTAAAGATTGAAATTGATGGACGAAAATTAGATATTCTAAATCTTCTAGCTTTGCTAGATTTTTGAAATTTATTGACTTCGTGCTGATGTTTTCACTTCTATTTTCTTAAAAAATACATTGGATCAAATGATGGAACCAATGAGTTTTAAAAATAATAACGTTATTCGTATGTCTATGTTAATTATTTCAGTTAGACAAAAAATTATTTAAAAATATCAAAATGTATTTTGTTTTTTTTTCCGTAGTCATTAAGGACTCACTAAATATGATGCTGATTTGACAAACGAAGAAGTTATCAATGCAATTGAACCTGGTGTTGGATGTGATCATAAGATTTTCAGCCCACTATGGTATGATGTAGTATGACAAAGTCATATAATGACTGAATTCTCAACGTACTAATGAGATAGTACGGTATCATGTCATCATAAAAAGATTTTTGGTTTTCTTCAAACTAAGAAAGATATGCCATATGAATTGGATAAAACTATTTCGATTGATGTTCGATTTGTTGCTAGAAGTCTATGTTATTTGATTCAGCTAGACAAATATTGAAAGATGTTAATGTTGTTCAAGCATTTCTTGAGAAGTTATGCCAAACTAAATTGTTTTGGTACGGATTCAGGTGTTGAAAAGCTGATGTGAACAACCCTTTTATATGGGAGTACGCGAAAGTATTTAGATGATTGTGCACAATATATGGTACGAACGGGCTGATAACCTTAAGTACGGGAGTCCCTATAGTCTAATGACTGTTTAGGTGTAAGTTGAAAAAAAAAATACTTATAACCTTGGACATAGTGCACAATTCATCGTACGAAGGGCCTAACACCTTAAGTTTGAGAGTCCCTACAGTCTAATGACTGTTTAGGTTTAAGTTGAAAGAAATACTTATAACCCTAGACGAAGTTCAAGTTCTTGTGACCCCTCAGCATGATTCGAGAATCTTTTAAATTCCTGAGTTATTCATACTGCTTCCCAATTATTGAGCAGTTATAGAAGATTCTTGTTATTCTAAATGGCGAATGTGGTAAGGATGATATTCCTTAGAAAGAAGTAAGTCGTAGAATGTGACATTGAGTGATGAATATATTGAATAAGTGAGAAAAGAAATTTTGAAATGAGAAGGAGATGAGTTATCACAAAATAATGTAAAACTTTTAATAGAAAAGTTAATAATTGTAGAAAGATCATTGTGGAAAGAAAGTGGTTATAGAACCCAATGAGTGAATAAAAGACTAACATAAATTCTATTTTGATAGATTAAATGAATGAAGATTAATAAATACAATTTCGAGGACGAAATTCTTAGAAGAATGGGTGAATGTAATATCCCTAGTGTTTATGAGTTGAGTATATGATAATGATCCTTAGAAAAAAGTAATGAATGTGTTAAAGAATATGTAATTCTCAAATATAATTGAGTCTAAGTAAAGGTTATGAAATAAAACTTACAAGAATTTATTGTGAAGAATGGTTGGAGTGGTAATAAATAAAAACTGTATTAAGGTAATGTGTTGAAGATATTAAATGATAAATTTTGAAAAGAGATTTGGTGAAAACTAAGTAAAGGAGGTTTAGTTCAAGAAAACTAGCCTGCACCATCGACTATTGCTACGCAATCTATTTAGCTTCATTTGAAAGACCTAATATTAATACTATCGCTCTCCCAATTAGAATAATATCATCATATATACTACTGCTAATTATAGTTATAAAATAACTTAAACACATTACCACATAATCCTAACAGTCAATAAAGCACATAAGACCCAATATCAAGTCAAACTATTTCAGTCTGAGTTGAGTTCAGTACTATTTCGACATCTCGACTGCCTAATCAGATAATTATCGAGCCTATTATCAATAAGACTCTACTTAAACGCTTCAATATTATCTTAGATAATTTATTTATTAATCAAAACATTTTTCAATAGCTCGTAATAATTTTCAAATAATTATTATCATTTATATAGATTTTTCAATCCTTAATATCTTTTTTATATGATTTAAATAGCACATAATTCCCATTATCATTAATGTCAAATATTAATGAAATACATGAAATAATATTACAAGTTATTTATAATATTTCAAAGTATTTTAATACCTAAATATCACCTTTAAATGATTTTAAAACATTTAAAATCATTATTAAATAGCTACCATTAATATTAAATATTAATTTATTTCATGAAAAAATATTAAAAGTTATGTTTTATAACTTAAAACATTTTTAAAACCTTTAAATCATTTTTATATGATTTTTAAAACATTAAAACTATTTTTCCATATTTATTTAATAAATTTATTAAATTAATTAATTATCATTAATATTAAATTATCAATGAAATTCATCCCAAAATATTAAAATTCATTCAAAATAACTTCAAATATTTTCTAACACTTTAATATAATTTCAAATAATTTTAAAGTATTAAAATAATTTATTTAATATAATTATTAAATAAATTAAATATCATTAATATTAAAATATTAATGAAATGTATCTCAAATTATTTAAAATCAATTTTTATGCTTTAAAATAATTTTTACAAATTAATTATGAATTTTTCATAATTAATATCCATTTTATTCTAATTATTTAAATTAAATAATTCATTTTTATTAAAATTGTCGCTATAGGTGTTCTTGAGCCCTCAAAAACATTCAAAGTCAGTCACCAAGGTGCCTAGTTTGACCACCTATAGAACTTTGATCGTAAAGTTTCTGGGTAGTTAAGTGTATTAGTGTTGTAGTATTGATGTAATACTACAAGCACAAACTAGTTTCATGGCCAAACTACAACAAAACATTAAGTTATAAGCAATTAAAAAGCTTGTCAGAACTGTTCTTTATTTGCTGGGTTACCCAGAACAATTCAAGGGTCCATTTCCAAGCCTTTAAATCTTGGATTTTAGGCTTACTCATGTGTGTTTAAGTGTCACAACTATGTAGTATGTATGTCGAGGTACAAAAGTAACACACTTTTGTAGCTTAACAACATCACAACTGAAAGATCTAGGCCGGTCAAAGTGATGTCAAAAGTTATTCTTCATGAACTCTGGGTTTTCCAAAAATGGAACCCAGGAAGTTTTTCAACCCTACTTTGACCATCATTATCATTGATCCTGTTAATGATCTAAGTGTTCTAGTGTCATGGTTATGTAGTCTATGTGTCAGTCTACAAAACCTATACAATTATATGGGCTAACTACTTAACAACAACAAGATTCTGTGACTGGTCAACCATGTTTGACAATTAATATCTTGAGATCTAGACATGGTATGGACTTGATTCCACTTCAAGTCTACTGTCCTCATGGCATATAACATAAATAATACACTTATTCAACCTAACATCTAACAGGTTGAGATCTATAGGCCCTGACATTAGGCTGTCGGACCACAAAATTAGGGTTCATAGTCAGTTGCTAAAATACTATTTTCATACACTTAGATGTTATGTATCCATGATGTAAAATCATAAATCACTAAATAACATCTTAAAAACATATCTAAACAACAAATAACATCATTAACATAAATCGTAAAGATCTACAAAAATTAGGATTTTTACCTTTAATTCTCAAAACTTGATTTCTGATCCTTTGATTGAATTTGGCTTGCTAAGAGTTTTTCTTGGCTTAACATAACACTCATATTCGCTCTCAATTTTTGAAAGTTTAGAGAGAGAAGGTCTTGGCTATGTTGAAAAGTAAAGTAAAGATATTTTCTAAAGTTTTAAGTTTTAATCTTTTGATTCAATGCATCTAGTTGTTGCTAGTTGGCACATGAGGGATGATTGCTTGTCCATTTAGAGCACTTGGCATAAACAAAGTGGTGAATCACCAAGATTGTGCAAATTTTTTTACCTAAACATTAAGTAAAAGGGTATTTTAGTTATTTTGCACCTACTTTGGGTATTTTGGTCATTTCCCCTATAATTTGAAGGGTAATTTGGTCTTTTCACATATATCCCACATCTTTTAACCCTTAAGTCTTTATACTTTGCATTAGGGTTCCCAAATTAAGGTTTTGAAACTCCCGGTTAGGGTTTAGCGTTTCCAAAAATAAAATTAGGGTTTTCAAAATTGGAATTAGGGTTTCTAACCAATCGTTAGGGTTTACTATCTGAACATCGAAGTTCTTAACATAACATTAGGGTTTAATAATGTTACACTTTACTTGCTCAATACCTGACACTTAACCACATACACATACACACATATAATCACATACAGTTTATAAATTATACAAGTCCTTCACAAAAGTTTTTAAATCAATATTTTTTTTACAGTCCAGGTCTTATTATTGAACCTTTATTTAATCAGTTAAGATTTTATAAATCGTCTAAATTCTTGGGTTATCACAAAGTATGTGACAATTATATGTTATGGTGGAATTGATGAAAAGCTTAATTTAAAGCTTATGAGGATTGTCTAGTGTAGCATAAGGAAAGATTAAGAAATTCATTGAGTGAATTAATAAGGGAATGATTTAATAAGAAAAGAATTAATTAATATTATATTATTAATTAAGTGTCATTATGAGTAGTTGTATATAATTGAGTAATAAAGTAACTTCATGCATGAAAAATAAATAAGATGTTTAAGTAGTAGTATTATCAATTTGGTATTTATTATATGTGAAATAGGATTGGTAAGGGAAAATAGAACTGGAAAGTAGCTATACCAGTTTGCCACTACTAGTGAGTGAAAGACTGATTGATTTCCTTCTGCAGAAGATAAATGGCAGCAAATTACTAGTAAGTAAATGATTAGAAAAATTTGTTTATTACTTTGATACAATATGGAACATTATTTTAATGTGTGACATTATTGAAATTATGTAGTAAAATTAAATTGAATGTTATGAAGTACTAAGTAGCAAAATAGAATCATATGTGGCATTCTAATACGGAAAGAATTAATTAACTGTGCATCTCAGAAATTCGGGAGGAAGTTAAGTTTTAGAAGATAAACAGTTAGTATTGAATACCTTTATAATATTGAAGTGTGTAAATATAATAAATTATTTGGAGAATACCAGTTTAATAATACCCAACTGCATTACTTTATCTAAATTTAAATATTATTTGGACTAACCTAATGTACATGGATTATATGATTATGTGTATATGTGTTCATGACTAAAGCCTAGGAAATATCATTAAGTCATCAAATGTGAACTAGTATGCCAAAAAGAAAATAAACCCAAGTGTATTAGCAACCATTTTGCTACTGTAGACCAAAATCAGAGTCCTTGTCCCATATGAAGTGACCTAATAGTGCATAACAGTAGCCTATTTTTCATTTCGTGAACTCAAACCTTCACATGATGGCTAGATAGCTGCAATGATGATAGAAGAATGGAGGAGAAGAAGTTGGTAACTTCTTTTCACCAAACCCTCTGAACCCATTAGATTCTTTTTCTTCCTTTTGGATTAATTCAATGTGCAAGACCCAAAATTAGGCAATGATTTCTCTATAAATTGTAAGCTCCTCTTCTCAATTCATGGTACTGAGTTCTCTAATAAGTTCATATAGAGTGTGAGTCTAGTAATTGAGAGGGAATAATCTAAGATTGGAAGGATTTCCATTTTAAGCTCCAACAGGGGTAGTATTCATGTTCCCTATTCTTAATTTCCAAGTTGGTAAATTTATAGAATTTCATGAAAATCTTTATGATTTGGCTTAGAAGTTACTAGCATGTTGTTAGTTAAGTTAATGTACATGCGAAAGGTGCAATGTGGTTGATATTGAGCATGTTAAGTGAGAGATTTCGTTTATGGGTTTTGATTTCTGCCGAAATAGAGGCTATTATGGACGGTCCAGGGTAGGGTGCACTTGCGCGCTCCATCCAGTTCAGAACGGTGTAGCTGCGCCATGCACCAGTCTTGATTCTTGACTTCTGATGTAATATGGTAGTTCTAACATGCTAATACGACTTAGACATGTATGAAAACAGACCTGATTTGTGAACCTAGGTTTATTTGCATATCATGAGTACCTTAACTTGCTTTACTATGCGTTTTCTAAAGAAGACTTGGAGTTTTTAAAATAAACTTTGATGAATCTAATAATGTCTCAGTTATGACTTTGTGAGCGTGTGTATATGGTCTAGCTATGCATGAAATGTGATTTAAAGTGATATATAAGTGTTGAAAATACTTTAGCTTGGGTTAAAATGAATTTTAAAAGCAAACTTTGATGTGTTGTAACTAATACTATGAGCATGATGTTGTGTATGTTTTGAACTTAGAGCATGTATGATTAATACTTCCTATATGACCACACATAACACATATGTACGTCCATCTTGGTTAGACACAATGAAAATTAGTCAAGCACGAGTTAGGCATGTTTTAAAGCAATAAATGATGCTAGTTATGTGTATATGATGAAAACCCTTGTGAGTATGCATATTACAGATTTCATGACCACCTCATGTGGATAGATGGCGAACATAGTAGCCCTTGTGATTTCATGAGCTTAATTGGCCTTAACTCATTAGAGATCCCAAAGTAAAACCATAACATACAAAGTTACACTTGAATGGACCTTAAAATTATGTAGACTTTTTAATATGTGTTTATGTTATGTGTTGATATCCATGTATGCTATGGAATGAGACTGTAACGACCCCAAAATTCATACAATTTGTCTCTCAACTTCGGCCATTAACAATACTTCTAACTTCTGATTTTACATAATTATTCGATGTTAAAGTTAATAAAATACGGAATAATTTAAACTTTTTTATCTTCTTCTTTTATTTTCTCTGAATTACAACCTTTATCATCTACATGTCTTTGAATCTTATATAATCCATGATTAACTTTATTAGAGTTAGTTTATATATACTTAAATCTCAAATTGATATCCTTTATACATCGGATAGCTCAAACTTAAAATTTACAACTCAAAAATTATTAAACACAATAAACCATCAAGTACATATCACAAAACCTTAAACATGGATTAAAAGAATAACAACTATAGCTAAAGTATTTAATCTTCATGCATTGCATCGGATCCATGTCATTCAAGTAGCATATAGTGTTACCTTGAAAACTTAACCTGTCAAAATGGTTATTTGCAAGGTTAAGCTCGACAGCCTAGCAAATCTAACAGTTTTCATGCAACACATAGTTCATAAATAACATGCTCATCTTATACATCATAAACATCTATCTAAATACATTATATATGTTGTACATCACATACCAAATAAAGATTGAGTTCCATAACCCAATCAGCATTCCCTACTCAACCAAGTCATAAATTGACCTTAACATTTGATACTTGTAACATAAATCATACATCATGCTTTTTGTAATGCAGATTTAAAACAATTCATCATCAAGTTCACATAGCAAATATGAACTAAAAGACTTGCCTTGATCATTATTTACCAATAACAGTTAACAACTTACAGCTATCTGCAGTTCACGTGTCCTACACAATTATACAATAATGCACATCAACTATTAGTCACATAGAAACACATAGTAGTTGTAATATAAGCTTTACTTTACATCCCATAACTCTTCCTATTAATCAATACACAATGTTCAATTTGATTGTGTTAACTTTTGACTTATATATCACTATATTTCTTCTTAGGTCATACCCGAAGTTCATTCAAGTGTTTAAGTCTTGCTAGGACTCCTTATTAGTTTCTATTAGCCACATTCCATATCTTATAATATTCATTTCAACTGAATTGAAACACTTTTTAAGTTCATTAACACTTGTCACGGCATTTTGACGTTCATTCGTCACACGCCCGATTTGTCTCTCTTGCATACACTTATAAAAATTATCTAATATATCATTTCTTTATGATAAGCATCATTATATTTAATATTATTAATGTTTTATAACATAGAAAAATATCCTTTATCGTTAGAAGCACTACACTTGCATACGTGCATGCCTGACGCCCTTCAATTGCCTCTAAATGCATATTAGTCCAAAAGATGGCCAGTTGGACCCCAGTAAACGACCTCAAATTAAAATCCCTAAAGAACAAAAGTTGTAGGTCTATTCGTTATCTTTCTGAATCATCTTGAATCGCCTCAATCGGAGTTCGTATGAAAATGTTATAATTGTTTTACTACAGAAGGACAAAACAGTCCAACATGAGCATTGTTACGGTGCCGCGTTGCCCAAGAGCATTTTAGGTTGCCCAAGTTATTCTATTTCATGAATTTTTGACCCTTTCTTCTTCCAACCTTCATAACTCGAGTTATACACATCCAATTGAGTCTGTTTTCGACTTCATGGACTCGTAATTCAAAGAACTGCAACATACCAAAGAATCAACGATTTAAAGATGTAACGCCCACAAATTCAGGTACTTGAATCCGAACTTAGTGCTTTACGATACCATTTCTATGAACAGAAAAAATACTAATAATAATAACAATAATATAAATACCAAACTTAATTTACATATATCAGAGTCTAATCCCAAGTACGCAACCTTTACTACATTCATTACATGATAATAATAAATAACATCATTATCTTAATAAAACCAAATTATTACATATTATATAGCATAATACCCATTCAACAACTTTTCCTTTTCCTTTGTTCTTAGCAGAGCCTTCTGGTTGTTCACACTTAGCTGAAAACATTTAAATTAAGCAAGGATGATCATTTGATTGCCCAACAAGTAATAACAACAATAGATATTAGTTGAAAGGATTAAATGTTTTCTTTGCATGACACTTCTACAACGAATCAAAAGTTGTGAAGTAAGCTGAACTAATAATAAGAACATATCAATTCTATATCAAATTTTTGAAACTACGTACTGACTATAAATGAAGATCAGTTGACAGACTATGAACATTATTTTTTAATTTTCATTAAGGCTTAGCAGAACTGCATCAGTAAACCGTCATAACTTACGGGCGCGAGGGTGATCATCCCAATTTGCCCTGTATTGATCAATACTACATACAAGAATGATATTTCTGTTCAATACATCCGCCTTAGGTGCATAAAAGTTTCCCAGATTCGGGATGTTCATACTTAGTCAGGAATCCAAACCAAAATAATTCGGTTGGATACAATAAAGTTTTATCATGTTCAACGATTATTTCTAAATATGTGTTTAGCTGGGTCAAATAGCTTAGACGACTTTTAATTAATGTATATATTCCAGAAATCAATAGGTATGTATCAACATATGATTAAATACAATGATTATCCAAGTGAGGACACTTGTATAACCATATTTAGAAATTAAAGAACAGAATAAATATCTGAATTATAATATGATACTGTGTTGATAAACAATGATCGGATAATTTAAGAACTTGTATGAATACAAATGTTTGGATACATAATCGATAACAATAGAGTAATAATCTATCACAACGATAATATAATTCTGAAACTTTCTTACTCATGTCCATTGCATAAAGTAAATGCAAAGGTAGGATACTTGCCTGGTCTGCTGCTTACAGCTACGCAACTTAGTTTTGTCTTTTATATTCAGACCTATCATTGATAAGATCATTCTAGCGATTAGAAATACATACTATAACACATAGTACTACTATTTACAGTCAGCACATAACCTAATCACATTGTCATATAATTAGATCAGTCATTGGTTCACAAACAAACATTAATACAGTCAAACTATCTAAGTCCAGATCAATTTCTAAAATATTTCGGTGTACCGACGGTTTTATCGGGTAATGATCAAGTCTAAAACTCTATTCTATAGTTCAATAGATGTAAATATCAATCATATTATTTTTAAATGACTTATAATAATTTTTAAATAATTATTATAATTTATCATGATTTTTTAAACACCAAAATCATTATTAAATTATTTAAATATTAAATAATTCTTTTGTCATTAATATTTAATTAATATTAACAATTAATGAAACCATTGCCAAAATATTAAAGTTACTTATAATAACTTAAAATACTTTTAAAGTATTAATATTACCCTTAAATGATTTTTAAAATTTTTAAAATAATTTTAAATAATCACCATTAATATTTAAATATTAACGTATTATTTATCAAAATATTAAAAGTCATTAATTATAACTTAAAATATTTTTAAACCATTTATATCATTTTTAAATGATTTTTAAATCAATAAAACAATTTTTAAATTATTTATGAAATCTACCTTTAAATATTGAAAGTTATATTTTATAACTTAAAATAATTTTAAACACCTTAGTTTCATTGAAAATGATTTTTATAATATTAAAATCATTTTAAACTAATTTATTTAATATAATTATTAAATAACTCTAATATCATTAATAGTAAATAATTAATAAAATTTACCTTTAAATATTGAAAGTTATATTTTATAAATTAAAAATATTTTAAACTCTTTATTTTCATTTAAAATGATTTTTCTAATATTAAAATCATTTTTAAATTAATTTATTTAATATAATAGTTAAATAAATTTAATATCATTAATATTAATGAGAATTCTCCAAAATATTGAAAATTACATTTTAAAATTTAAAATATTTTTAAACACTTTATTCTTATTTAAATGATTTTTATAATATTAAAATCATTTTCTCTAATTTATTTAATATACTAATTGAATAAATTAAATACCATTAATATTTAAATAATTATAATTATTAATGAAAAATATATCAAATTATCAAAAGTTATTTTTCATATTTTAAAATAATTTTTAAAACCATTTTTATAATTTTTAGAATTTATTTTCTATTTTTAATCATTTTTTCAGAAATTCAGAAAATAAAAATAATAGAAACCATCGTTATAGGCTATAGCAACACTTTCAATCGTTGTTGGTGTTCTTGAGCCTCAAGAACACTAACAGGCAGAGTTCAAGGGGTCATCTTTGACCGTTTGCAATTCGCAGTTTAATGCGTTTCTGGGCAAGCTTGAGCATCGATCATGTAGTGTTTATGTAACACTATAAGTACCAACCATAATCTAGGTCATATCATACCACACCATGAAGATCTGGCCATTCAAAATCATTGTCAGATAGCTCTTGGGTTTTCTGGGTAACCCAGAAACCCAAGTAGTGACATGGTCACACTTTCAAGCTCCCTAAATCAGGTGTTCTGGTCATTAGTAAAGTGTTCTTATGGTCGAAGTATGTTGTAAACATGACAAGGAACACATGGTTATCAACATATCAGCTTAACAATAACAAGATCACAAGTTATGATTCGGTCAAAGGCTGTCAGAAAACTTGTTCATACAGTTTCTGGGTTTTCCAGAAACTCAATCACTGACCGAGTGACCTAGTTTGACCGTTCATTAAATTTAACATACGTAATGTTTTAGTGATATAAAGGCATAAGCATGAAGTAAAAATAACATAGTTCAACTTAGATGTAACAATAATAACAAACTGACAAACAAGGGAAAGATGTGAGGCTATGAACATGTTGTTAGGCTGTTCTGGGCACATTCTGGGTTTTCTAGATTTTAGAAAGTCATGGTCGGTCAACGACCTTTGAACATTAATAACTTGAAATATAAACATGATCTACACATGATTCCAGTTCCAGATCAAAGATCTCATAACAGACTACAACTATAAACTTTCAAAACACAAAAATCATTAACGATCACTAAGATATAAGGCTTGACATTCGTTGTCAGACCAAAAAAAAATTATTTTCCAGATTTTGGAAAACATCAAATCCGAGCCTATAGATGTTATGGATCTAACATCTATCAACCCAGATCATCTATTTACACCACATACACCATGTTTTAACATAAAAATCTAACATCTAACACATTAATCAAGATCAGATTTCTAGGGTTAGTTTTTTATACCTCACTTTGATCTATCTTGAATTCGGGCTTCTGATATGTTAGTGGATGAAATAGGGACTTAAGAATGGAATGATATGCTAAATAATTTCGATGCTTAGGAGAGAAAATGGCTTGGTTGAGTATTTGGTCACAAAAGAGACTTACAAATGAATTTTCTCTCTCTTAATCTCTATATATATTACATGGATGCCATGTATGCAACTGAATATGGCTGATGTGCTAGAGATTTTAAGTCAAGAGAGTAGATATAGTTGTTGAGCAACTAAAGTTTTGGCCATTTTGACAAGTTAGCTTAATAAAATATGCACAAGGGTAGTTTGGTCAATTTTCTTGTGATTTTAATGGTAATTTAGTAGTCTTGGAAAGCCCTTAGGGTTTGACCCTTAGGGATTAACCCTAAAGTTTAGCACAATGAATTTGTAGGATTACCAACTAGGGTTTAATTAAAATAAAATTTTAGTTTCTAAAACCACAAATTAGGGATTTATAAAATAGTTTAGGTTTTTAATTACTTAGAACTTTCTAATTAGGTTTAAGACCCACTAATTATCATTATGCTTTCCAATTAGTGATTAGGGTTTACAATTAGCAAATTAGTGTTTATAATTTAAAAATTAGGGTTTCTAAAAATTAGAATTTCTAAATATTAATTAGGGTTTCTCTAATTAACATTAAGTTCTATAATACTTAACCTTAATCATAATAACACAATTACATAGCAGTCTCGAACTCATAATTGAGTTTTAAATTAGGATTTCCACTTAGCAATTAGCTAATTACTATTTAAGGTTTCTAATTTTAGAAATTAGGGTTTTAAATTACTAATTAAGGTTTTCCATAATTAGCGCTAAAACCTATAATACATATCATATACCACATAACACAGTGACTTAATAGATTGTAAAGTCTCATTTGATTTCAAAACTAGGATTTATCAGAAATACTAGGGTTTTGTCAGGTTATAATAAAACTGCTCCACAGATTAACCTTACACACATAACATACATATTTATAGCACTGAAATATACTTAATATAATATTATTATTCTCTTTCCTTATTCCAAATCCAGAATTAGGGTTTGGATTCCATATCTGATTTATCTTGCATAAAAAAATATTATTAATTATGTTAAAATAATTAACTTAACTAATCTGAATAAATTCATAAAATAAAATAAAATAATTATTATAATAATTCTATAATCATTTCATATTTTATTTAAATAATATATAATCATATTTTCATGGAAAATAAATAATAATAAAAATATTTTTACTACAAAATTAATTATAAAAATATTGTTTATAATGTTCAATAATTCTAAGAAAATTATCTCGAAATTATTCATGTAATAAATAAATTTTATATTTATTACATAAATACATACACATTACCTTGCGCATTCTCACCTTTAAAATAATAATAATAATAAAAATTATACGCAAAAAATTCTGATTTAATTATATAGAAAATATCGGGTTATTACAAAAGAAACATTAAATAACCTAAATCTTGACTCAAAACTCATGTTCATACTAAACTTTCATTTTTTTAATATGTTTAGCGAATTCATTCACTACGAATTCGTTTCTTAACCAAATTGATCATTCAACTTGCATTCTTTTCATTTTTTAACATTTTAACAACATCAATCATCAGTTTAAGGTTTTCATCATGATTTCATAACTAATCTTTGACTCCAACTTAGCTATAACATACATATTTCATCAAGAACACAATTTCTTCATCTTTAGCATAATTTCACGAATCCGATTACCTAAAAATTGCTTAAAGATGATATATACAAAATATATATATATATATATATATATATATATATATATATATATATATAAACTATACTTCAACAAATTCAACCACCAAAATCCCAATTCCAGAGAATTTAGAAAACAAAAACTATAAACTAGAAACCTAGAAATTTTACCTTTGATTTGCTAAAAGCTTGAACAATTTCTTTTTCTCCCTTCTTTGATTCTGAAACTCCTCTTCAATGACAAAGAATTTCTTTTCTCAATTTGTCTCTCTTCCTCTCTTCTATGTATTTGTTCTTCTTTGTTTTTAGTCTTAAGAAAACACATGTAATGCTAAAATTGATAAAAGGCATAAAGTCTTCTGTTAAAAAAATAACGAGCTTCATCAGTTACAAAAACTAAGGTCACTAAGATATGTTTGGCTAGCACCCAAAACCCTCCTTCCAATTTATTTAAATTTCTTCCTTATCATATATTTTATTTGTCACAACCATTAGTAAATTAAATTAAACCTCAATATAATTATAACTTCCATTTAGCCAATATAAAAAATTACTAAATCTCTAATTTAATTACTTAATTAAATTAAAATATTCCCATTCCATCAATATTATCACACTTTTATTACATTATTCCATAACGATTTCCATCAAATATTCATTTTAAATTTCATAAATATTTTAACTATTTACGAGATTCACAATCTTATTTCATTAACATGTAATAACATGTAGTAACATGTAATCTGATTATGTAACTAAGTTATAACCTAATATATGTGCTCAATGTATGTATCGATTATATGTATTCGACTTATGTAACTAATGAATTTACATTTATACGTAACTACGTTACAATAGGATTTCAAAGTGTTGATAAGCTATAAATTGGTAAACTATGCTTGAGGCAAGTTCTCTAACTTCATTTGATTTTCATATTAAATGCAAGTTCCCCAACTCTCTTCACTTTACATATTGTATAAATCTGAATTGCCGCCATATCGACAATATGTACATCGAGCAAATATCTATTACTATTCGAAAATCGATTTTATATCTTTATGTTGTTGCAAGCATTGAACTTATTGTTCCTAAATGCATTATAAAAGTTGTCTAAGCCATTGATTTGTCTAGACTAATATCATGTTATAGAAAGCTATCCAAACCAATTGTCTTAGTGCGGACTCTTATAAATCTACTAAGATGAATAATGTTCATTGAAGGGGAAATTATATAATTGTCGGGGAACCGACGTGCGCACATACTAGCATGTTTAAATGTTATGCATAACGTAAGGTACTTTAGGCTGATCACCTGTTGTACTTGATTTTAATGGATTTTCAGTATAATACTATTAATTCTAGTATAAGTTCTTAGTAAGGGTGTAAACGAGTCGAACCGGAACGAACAGAGAGCTACTCAAATTTAACTCGAAATGATAAATTCTTACTCGAATTCGGCTCGAATTCGAATTATATTTGAAAAATTCTACTCAGATTCGACTCGGCTCGAATATTTATTACTCGAATTCGATCCGACTTGACTCGAATATTTCTTCAAACTACTCGCGAGCTTCAAATTAAAGCTCAAATTCGAGTCTCCACATAATAACTAGTTTTATAATAAATATAATTATAAATTAAATTTGTTATTTTACTTAAAAATGAGAAAATATATTTATTATTATACTTTACCAGTATAAAATCACAATTAACATTAAAAACAAAACAAAATAATAAATAATTATCCTAATTTTATTTAAATATGTATATATTATAAGAGAATGTATCGAACATCTAATCGAATATGTATTAACCGAGTATGTATCGAATCACAATCAAAAATTTGAGTAGTTTGAATATTAAACGAGTCGAGTATAACCTTGCTCAAATTTTACTCATATTTTTATTCAAACTATTTTTAATGCTCAGATTTGGATCATTTTATTAACGAATCTAAGTCTCGCTCGTATTTTTTCGAGTCAAGCCCGAATCGAGCCCGAACTATGTTGCCTCGTTTACAGCCTTAGTTCTTAGTCTCTAGTGACTGCTCAGTATATTCATTATTCTTGAATCTTAAAATGATTAACTCTTTGAATCTTGTTGATATCTTTCAGTCCATAGTGAAACTTTTTGAGAATTATTGATAATTCCTAAACTATTATTCATTGTTATACCCTTAAGATTTGACCTTTATAATTGTTCACCTTTATTACTTTATTACTTGCTGGGCAAAATTGTTACTCATTCTTTCTTTCCTTAAAAATTTCAGTTAAGGCAGAACATGGTGAACCCTCAGGCAATGAAAAGGGTAAGGGCAAGGCTACGGAATAACTTTGTTCCTTTGCGCTAGGAATTTAATATTATCATGTTGTATTAAGACTTATGATATATAATGTACTAAGTTATGTTTAAAGTTAAGTTATGTAATTTTGTAGTAATGGTTACGAGACTTTGGGACGAGAATTATTATGTTATCACAATGTAAAGTATTTTATTATTCCGTTGTGTGAGATTTTTGATTTGTTATTAGAGTTAGCGCATGATGTACCGAATTCAAGATATGAGTGTTTAAATTTAGGGGCGCCACAATTGTGATATGGTTTAATCTGTCCAGCTATACTGATATAGTTTGGAATTCAGTCTGAGAATGAACAATCCATGAATTGGGAAATTTTATATTGCACTTTGGGAGCAGTGACAGTGAACAGAAATGTTGTCCTAGATAAGATAAAAGTTATATAGAGTTTTCCTAGAGATTTAATGGAATTATTGTATACACTCAAAAATTTCTACATACCTGTTACTAACATTGCAGGAGGGCAAAATTGTATTTCAGAGATAACCTTGGAGGACAGCTCAGCTCAATACCGAAAATCACACCAGAGAAGGCCGTTTCATCCCGGAGATAACCCTGATATACTAAGTCTTAGTCTCAAAAACAACACCGGGAAAGACAGTGTTAACCTCAGAGATATCCTCGAGGAGTACAATAGCAATTCCGGAGATAACCCCGGAGATGCTCGTTTCAACCTCCAACAATCAGCTTCAACCTCAAAGATAACCCCGAGGCACTCAATCCCAAACCTGTAGATAACCCCAAGAGGTCAGGCACACCTCGGATATTACCCTAAGGACATCCAGCGCTTGCAGCAACCCAATCTCAGAGATAACCTGAGCAATGACTGCTTTATCCGCCCAAACCGGAGATAACCCCATTGAGGGGCAAAATCTTCATTTTGCCACCTCGATTCCACATTGCGCTATCTCAATAATAGTTCAACATAAATTCTACACAACAATGTCCCACAAGAGCCAAATAGCTGCAATCTCGAGTGACTACTACACAAGACAACACACCGGATGAAACTTGAAGCTTGAAGACCACGGGCATGGTCCCATCTTCTTGACTTTTGACAACCTCTAATCCCATGTCATTAGTGTAGTTCTCAATAATAGCACTCAGTAAAAGGTCTTATACACCTCAATCGAAGGCTCAGATTGAAGTTCTATAAGTTCGAGCGGACATCATATTGCACGCATGCACGTACTTCGAGACGGCAGGACTCGAGGAGTGCAGGGGGCACCGAGGCGGCAACAGTAGGTACATCTCTGGTGCCAGTAGAGGTGTACTGTGGCTCCCCCCTCTATAAATAGAGGGCTTGGGGTGGCCATTTTGTAAGATAAAACGACGAGGAATCCCTGTCCAATTTGCTCTGTACACACACTAAACTAGGTAGTTTCTCATTTTAAACACTTGTGAGCTTATATTCAGTCATATTTTTACCGGTGGAAGCCGAGTGTTCATCCATTTAAAGCTATAAACGTCTTCCTTGGCAGTCCACTGTAAGCCTTCTTAAACCCTTTAAAGCCTTTCTCTTCTACTTTACACACACCGTTCTTCATATTGAGAGTCGTGTTGCGTGTGTATGCTTGAACTTTGGTCCGTGGTGTAATGCCCCCAAAATAGGTATACAACACCCATTCTGAGTCACCAAAATACATGGTACAGAAACAACTACAACTTTATTAATACAATTGTTGGGGAAAATACGACAACACATAAACTGTGAGTTTAAATACAAATATTGTCATCTAGACAATATCCACACTCAAATAAGTCCTCATTACAATTACTGATACACTATTTTACAAAATAGTGAGAACTGCTAAGACAACTTCTAGAACCATCATTACTAACTAGTACTTGCTATATTCTCGCCTCCAGAGAAAAACAATGGAATAAAAAGGAAAAGGGTGAGCTCAACTAGCCCAGTAAAGAATATTATGACTAAGATAATATAGAACAAATTATCGTTAGTCTTCAACAACAAAAAAATTTGATAAAATACAATAGACAACAAGTTTCCGATCAATATTTACAGCGGAAATAATAATTCATAGATGAGTTACGTAGAGAATGAAATCTACTATAATCTATGAATTTAAAAGTTCATCATCAATATTTTATTCCTGTAACATCAATCAATATTCATCTTGAATCAAATATTCATCTTTGCACTATAGGCCAAAGACATTCATCATTTGGTCATGTTCATCTAAACACATGTACATATTGGCACTACGGGTCAATGATATTCATAAGAAAATCAACCATCTTTGCACTACAGGCCAAAGATATTCAGTAATATCATTATTTAGGACTGAGGATAATGAAAAATATTTTAAAGAAAACGAATCCAGTGAAACAAATGAGCAAATATTAAGGATTCGTACTTTAAACAGTCCAAGTTCAAAAATACTTCATAAATAACCATAGTGAAGTAAAATTCAAGAATGATCAAAATATGGATACAATCAAAGCTAGTATCCATAATAGATTTTTTGGATAAAAACAAAAATTTAATTTTCTTGTGAATAGTATCGTATACGTGAATAGTAACCCCAACACTAAATGACAAGAGTTTCACAAGAAAAATCTTACCAATATTCTGACATAATGGTATTAGAAGAAATAATATCATTTAAAAAAATAATATCTCTTACCTCGAAAAGACAATACTTCTGACTAGAATACTGGATATAGTGCTGAAGGGAACTTGTACCGTATAGTAACACTCAAAGTATCAAAATACTCACAAGAATATGCTCGATAATATAGAGAGAGAAAGATTTCAGTTTCTAGTGTGATTTTCAATTCTAACCTAAGCAACCTATTTATAGGAAAATGCTTAGAAAACCAAAGTAGAAAATTTAATAAAATAATAATATATTTATATAATTTTCCTTAGCCCACCTTTTTGACCAAAACATCAGCCACACATGTTCCAAAAATAACAAAAACATTTAAAAGTCCAAAAATCAATTCAGATCTGATATACCGGGACTTCAATAATTCACAATAAATAGTCTTTTTATCAGAAAAATTCAAATCTTATGTCCATTGCATAGGAAATTCAATTCTCTACAACTTTGTAAGTTTAAAATTTTCCAAATTCCTAGTAGAAATTGACCAAAATCCACAAACGGATGATTTTACAAGCTATAATCAAATTTCAGTCAAGAAATGGGGTCCACAAACATGAAAAACATGTTTTAAATATTTGTAGTAACAAAAATACTCTTCCTCCTCATATATTCATATATCCCACATTCATTGTAAAAATATCACCGTTATTATATTATTAAAATATAATAATATATTATTTTATCAGAAAAGATAAAATATCAATTTTTCAACAATTGTCATTTTAAAATTTTCTCCATCTATATCCACATAAAATGAATATTTTCCTTATCATATAAATCAATAATTAATTATTCACAAATAATATTACAGAATCACAATATCGACGCAATTAGGTGACCAAACCTCTCCTTAGGCGGAACTTTCTAGACATTGCCAATAATGCTATCTAATAATATTACTCAAATAATATGAATTATTGATCTGATAATGGAAAATACTGTGTAGTGACAATTATTAAAATAACAATAATATAAAGTATTAACGTAGCAATTATTGAATCAATAAAATAAAATATTGAACAATAATTACTATAACAATTATTAAGTAGTGTCTTCTTATGTAAGAATCAATAATTGGTGCAATACCGTGTGCTATTGTGTTTTAACCACCGGGTATTCCAACAGTATTAACGGTATCAACTACGTCGTTATTTATAAACAACTTATATTTGTCGTTTCCTTCATCCAATTGGTTTTTGTTATGGGCCCACACAAGGCTGCGCCGTCGTACGAATATTCCCCCTGACAGTAAGAATATTCTACGACCAAACAAATATTCCCCGATAACAATGAATATTTTATAACCACTTGCTTATTTAAAATATTTGCGCATTTTACCCATAACTAACCACATTAATCAAATCAACCCTTACTATTTCAAAATAATAAATAGAGGAAATTCAATTTCATTTATAATAAGTTGGGGTCTTACAACCTCCCATCCTTATAAAATCTTGTCCTCAAAATTGACGTACGTACTTGGTGTTTCGAAAAGGTGAGGATACCTTGCTTTCATTTTCGTTTCCAATTCCCAGGTCATTTCCTCAATAGCATGGTTCCTCCACAAAACTTTGACTTGTGGTATAACCTTTGTGCGTAGGACATGCTCCTTCCTATCCAAGATCTTGACAGGTACTTCTTCATACATTAAGTCTTTGGCTATCTCATCTGGTTCTAACTCAATAACAGGGTTTGGGTCTTTCACATATTTACGTAACACAGATATATGAAAAACATTATGAACACGAGACATACTTGGAGGTAACGCGAGTCTATATGCTACTTTTCCTACTCGGTCAAGAATCTGAAATGGACCAATAAATCGTGGATTGAGCTTTTCTCATTTCCCAAATCTTGTAACTCCCTTCCATGGAGCAACACGCAACAATACATGATCCCCAATACTAAATTCTATGTCCTTTCGATGAAGATCCGCATAACTCTTTTGTCGATCTTGTGCCATTTGTATACGTTGTCGAATCATTTGGATCTTTTCTGTAGTAATATGTACCAACTCATGTCCCAACAATGTTGCTTCACATACCTCATCCCAACATATTGGAGAGCGACACTTTCTTCTATATAATGCTTCAAATGGAGCTACCCCTATACTTGCCTGATAACAGTTATTGTAGGAGAATTCCACCAATGGTAAATACTTATCCTAACTCCCTTTGAAGTCTAGGACACAGAGTCTTAATAGATCTTCAAGAGTTTGAATAGTCCTCTCTGATTGTCCATCCGTTTGAGGATGGTATGCTGAACTGAATCATAAATCCCTGCACATAGCTTTTTGCAAGCTAACCAAAAATCGTGAAGTGAATCTTGGGTCACGTACATACGAGCAAGACATTCAAGGGAATAAGTCTCCCGTATCGGCAAGAAATGAGCAGACTTAGTTAATCTATCAACAATAACCCAAATCGCATCTATGCCTTGAGAAACCATGGGAAGACTCGTAACAAAATCCATGGTAATGTGTTCCCACTTCCATTTCGGAATTTTAAGTGGTTGAAATGGACCCTTTGACACTTGATGCTCCGCCTTTACACGTTGACAAGTTAAATACCTCGAGATAAACTTTGCAATCTCTCTCTTCACATTGTTCCACCAAAATGTATGTCGAAGATCATAATACATTTTGGTACTTCCAGGATGATATTGAATGGTATGGTCGTACTCTTTCAACAGCTCGAGCCAACGTCATTGCCACATGTTGAGTTCCTTTTGAGTGAAGAAATATTTGAGGCTTTTATGATCGGAATATATCTCCACTTTCTCCCCATATAGATAGTGCCTCCAGATCTTTAGCGCAAAAATGACTGCTGCCAACTCTAGATCATGAGCAGGATAATTCCTCTCATATTCTTTAAGTTGTCACGAGGCATAGGCTATGAGTTTCCCATGTTGCATGAGAACACATCCTAACCCTTTGCCCGAAGCGTCACTGTAAATAACAAATCCATCCGAACCAGATGGTATTGTCAGAACAGGTGCCGAAATGAGTCTCCTCTTAAGCTCTTGAAAACTCTTTTTGCATTCCTGGCTCCATATGAATTTTGTATCTTTTTGAGTCAGTTAAGTTAACGGGGTAGCGATTTGAGAAAATCCTTCCACGAATCTTCAATAATAACCAGCTAGGCCCAGAAAGCTACGGACTTCGGTTACCATCTTTGGTTTCTCCCAACTTTGTATTACTTCAATCTTCTTTGGGTCGACAGATACTCCATGTTTTAACACCACGTGCCTAAGGAATGCTACTTCCACAAGCCAGAACTTGCATTTCTTCAACTTGGCATAAAACTTGTTTTCACGAAGCCTTTGGAGTACCAGCTTCAAATGGTGCTCATAATCTTCATGGATTTTGGAATATATGAGGATGTCATCAATAAAGACAACAACGAACTGATCCAAACATTCCTTGAATACTCGGTTCATCATATCCATGAAAGCCTCAGGAGCATTAGTCAATCTAAAAGACATGACTAAGAATTCATAATGCCCGTACCGAGTTCTAAAGGCAGTCTTCGGAATATCCTCAGTTCTAACCTTAAGCTGATGATATCCAGAATGAAGATCGATCTTTGAAAAGAATTATGCTCCTTGCAACTGGTCAAACATGTCATTAATACGAGGTAGCGGATACCTATTTTTGATGGTGAAATGGTTCAATTCTCGGTAGTCAATACAAATTCGCATACTCCCGTCTGTCTTCTTGACGAATAAAATAGGAGCACCCCAAGGTGATGTACTAGGACGAATGAAATCGATGTCCAACAACTCCTGTAGTTGGACCTTTAACTCCTAAAGTTCAATAGGAGCCATTCGATATGGTGTTTTAGAAATGGGCTTTGTACCAGGTTCAAGATCAAATAAGAATTCAACTTCACGTTCTGGGGTTAGAGCGGGAAGTTCTTCAGGAAATACATCAGGAAATTCACTAACAATAGAAATATTATTCAAATCTGGCGTGTCTTTATTCAAATCCATAACATGGGCTAAGAAAGCTTGACATCCTTTTTTCAATAAACGAATGGCTTTATGGCTTGATATGGCAGTGATTGATTTTAGTGGTTTAGTCGCTTGAATTCGCATAACAGGTTAGTTAGGAATATGTAAACTAACAACCTTACAAAAATAATCAATTTTGGCATGATGAGTTGTTAACTAATCAATCCCTAAAATCACATCAAATACAAGTATCTTTAAAGAGATAAGATCAACAGGTAATATGATGGTGTCAACTTGGATCAAACAAGATTTATAAACATTGGATGTGATGAAAGTTTCTCCTAACGGAGTCTCCACTGATAAGTCAAAGTCTAATTTCTCCGGAGTCATGTTTAAACGTTGAGCACAAGCAGGAGAGATAAATGAATGGGTAGAACTGGTATCTAGTAATGTATAAACTTCACAAGAATTTATGATTAGCTTACCCGTGATCACCTCGTTTGGGTTCCTCGCATTTTGACCAGTCACGACAAATGCTCTTCCTGGAACCGTTGACTTTGACTTTTCTGGGATAGCCTTTTGAGTCACCATCCCTGCTGGACTTGGTTTCGTTACTGTATAATCTCGAGTGATATATCCTTCCTTTCTACAATTATAACATACCTTGAACTATTTTGGGCAGTTTGGACTGATATGTCCCTCTTTCCCGCATTTATAGCATACGACCGGTGGTCGTTCTCCTCCCTTAGAACCAGTTACTACTGGTGCTGACGTCTTCGCATTGTCATTGTTGAATCTCCTCTTTTTCAAATCTCCCCCCGACTCGCTTCTTCTATTTTCATGGCCATGACTACCACCAGAGTGGTTACCGCTTTTGTCCGTATTTTTCTCTCTTCGGTGATTATCGTTGTTCTGATGATTGCTGTCACTGGTATGATCCTGGTTGTGGTCCCTCGGTTGAACGTACTCGTTATCTCGGTCTAATAATTGCGCCCTGTTGACAACATATGAATAGAGAGAAAATTTATGAGAAATGAGATATTGACGTATGCCGGGTTTCAAACCTCTCAGAAATATCCGTGTCATACGTTCCTCATTTTCCACCAAATAAGGTGCAAACCTGGATAACTCTGCAAACTTCGCCTTGCACTGGGACACCGTCATGTTATTTTGTTCCAATCTAATAAACTCCACTTCCTTCATATGACGAATACTTTCAGGAAAATACTTGTTATTGAGCAGTTTAAAGCGTCTCCCAAGACATCTTTGAGTCTTGAAATTTGGATGGGTACGCTTCACAGATTCCCACCAATAATCTGCCTCATTACGAAACATAAAGGTGGCGAATTGAACCTTATGTTCCTCCGTGCATCCCAAGACGTCGAATATCTTGGTAATTTGTTTGACCCACGTTTCTGCCTTAATCGGATCCGGCTTTCCCCGAACTACGGTGTCCGAACTCTTTGAACCGCTTGCATTTGTGTGAAACCGTGTGTTGTTATCATTTCCACTGTATTTTGTGCACGAGTCTCTCCTAAATCGATTTTGCATGAACTGCAAAAATCTTCTAAACATTTTGTCGTTCATCGTCTGACCAGTGGTGTTATTTACATGAGGAACGTTGTCGTCCTGTTGCACGTTTTCCTCATTGGTGAGTAAAGGAGTCTCCACGGTCTCATTTACTCCACTGTTAACATTCTCAGTCGACATTCTCAAATACTGTCATAAAACAAGGGTTAATTAAAGAAATCAAGATACCAGATAATATCCCTATATACTGACCAACCAACAAATAAGCTTAGGTAAGACACACTAGAGAATGTTTTACTCGTCTCTCCCCTACTAGTTCTATTCCCCGATCTCTGCCAGAGATCATATCCCTAAGCTCTGATACCAACTGTGACGCCCCCAAAATAGGTATACAACACCCATTATGAGTCGCCAAAATACATGTTACAGAAACAACTACAACTTTATTAATACAATTGTCGTGCAAAATACGACAACACATAAACTGTGAGTTTAAATACAAATATTGTCATCTAGACAATATCCACACTTAAATAAGTCCTCATTACAATTATTGATACACTACTTTACAAAATAGTGAGAACTGCTAAGACAACTTCTAGAACCATCATTCCATCCCCCGACTAGTACTTGCTACATTATCGCCTCCTGAGAAGAACAATGGAACAAAAAGGAAAAGGGTGAGCTCAACTAGCCCAATAAAGAATATTATGACTAAGATAATATAGAACAAATTATCGTTAGTCTTCAATAGAAAAAAATCTGATAAAATACAATAGACAACAAGTTTCAGATCAATATTTGCAGCGAAAATAATAATTCATAGATGAGTTACGTAGAGAATGAAATCTACTATAATCTATGAATTTAAAAGTCCATCATCAATATTTTATCCCTATAACATTAATCAATATTCATCTTGAATCAAATATTCATCTTTGCACTACAGGCCAAAGATATTCATCAGTTGGTCATGTTCATCTCAACACCTGTACATCTTTGCACTACGGGCCAAAGATATTCCTAAAAAAATCAACCATCTTTGCACTATAGGCCAAAGATATTCAGTAATATCCTCATTTAGGACTGAAGATGATGAAAAATATTTTAAAGAAAACGAATCTAGTGAAACAAAAGAGCAAATATTAAGGATTCGTACTTTAAACAGTCCAAGTTTAAAAATACTTCATAAATAACCATAGTGAAGTAAAATTCAAGAATGATCAAAACATGGATACAATCAAAGCTAGTATCCATAATAGATATTTTGGATAAAAAACGAAAATTTAATTTTTCTATGAATAGTACCGTATTCGTGAATAGTTTCGTATACGTGAATAGTGTCGTATATGTGAATAGTAACCTGACACTAAAATACAAGAATTTCACAAGAAAAATCTTACCAATATTCTGGCATAATGATATTAGAAGAAATAATATCATTTTAAAAAAAACAATATCCCTTACCTCGAAAAGCGATGACTTACCGAATGGAATCTTTGGATATAGTCTTTGAAGGAACTTGTACCGTATATCAACACTCAAAGTATCAAAATACTCACATGAATATGCTCGATAATATAGAGAGACAAAGATTTCAGTTTCTGGTGTGATTTTCAATTCTAACCTAAGCGCCCTATTTATAGGAAAATGCTTAGAACACCAAAGTAGAAAATTTAATAAAATAATAATATATTTATATAATTTTCCTTAGCCCACCTTTTTAACCAAAACATCAGCTACACATGTGCCAAAAACAATAAAAACATTTTTCTAAACAAAAACATTTAAAACTCCAAAAATCAATTTAGACCCGATATACCAGAACTTCAATAATTCACAATAAATAGTCCTTTTATCAGAAAAATTCAAATCTTATGTCCATTCCATAGGAAATTCAATTCTCTACAACTTTGTAAGTATAAGTTTTTCCAAATTCCAAGTAGAAATTGACCGAAATCCACAAACGGATGATTTTACAAGCTATAATCAAATTTCAGTCAAGAAATGGGGTCCACAAACATGATTAACATGTTTTAAATATTTTTAGTAACAAAAATACTCTTCCTCATATATTCATATATTCCATATTCATTGTAAAAATATCACCATTATTATATTATTAAAATATAATAATATATTATTTTATCAGAAAAAATAAAATATCAATTTTTCAACAATTGTCATTTTAAAATTTTCTCCATCTATATCCACATAAAATGAATATTTTCCTTATCATATAAATCAATAATTAATTATTCATAAATAATATTACAGAATCACAATATCGACAACCAGACCGTTCCTAGGAAAGAGGGGGTTTTCCAATAAGGATTTCTCCTTACCGGCGCGCAATTAGGTGACCAAACCTCTCCTTAGACAAAACTTTCTAGACATTGCTAATAATGTTATCTAATAATATTACTCAAATAATATGAATTATTGATCTGATAATGGAAAATACTGTGTAGTAACAATTATTAAAACAATAATAATATAAAATATTAACATAGCAATTATTGAATCAATAAAATAAAATATTGAACAGTAATTATTGTAACAATTATTGAGTACTGCCTCCTTATGTAAGAATCAATAATTGGTGCAATACCGTGTAATACGAATATTCCCCGACAGTAAGAATATTCCATGACCAAACGAATATTCCCCGACAACAATGAATATTTTATAACCACTTGCTTATTTGAAATATTTGCGCATTTTACCCATAACTAACCACATTAATCAAATCAACCCTTACTATTTCAAAATAATATATAGAGGAAATTCAATTTCATTTATAATAAGTTGGGGTCTTACACATGGCTTTTATTTCCTTTTGTTTATATATATATATATATATATATATATATATATATATATATATATATATGGACTAACATTATCGAGTTATGCCACGATTGAGCACGATTGAGCCTGGACTCACAGCTGGAGCGTTTATTTGCTTATATATATATATATATATATACTTATATATAAGAACTGTTGTCGAACTCTGTTTGATGATCCTGAATTTTACATCCAGAGCATTTATTGCTTTTATATATATATATACTTATATATATAAAGCATTATCGAACTCTATTCGATGAGCACGGATTTTACATCCAAAGCGTTTATTGCTTTCATATATATATATATATATATATATATATATATATATATATATATATATATATATATATATTTGTCGTGCCTAGAGTTTACTTCGTGGCCTTTTACTACTTTATTTACATTCCGTCCCACCTAGAGTTTACTTCGTGGTGGTTTATTATCTTTATTGCTTTATTTACGTTCCGTCTCCCCTTGAGTTTACTTCATGGCGGTTCATCGTCTTTAATGCTTTATTTACATTTTTGATCCCCCATGGAGGTGCTTCGTGGTGGTTGATCATATCTCTATATATATATTTACCGCTTTTATATATTTACATTTTCGATCCCCCATGAAGGTGCTTAGTGGTGGTTGATCATGTTTGTGTGTATATATATATATATATATATATATATACTTATATATATGAACTGTTGTCGAACTCTATTCGATGAGCCTGGATATTACATCCAGAGCATTTATTGTTTTTATATATATATACTTATATATATAAAGCTGTTGTCGGACTCTATTCGATGAGCAGATTTTACATTGAGTGTTTATTGCTTATATATATATATATATATATATATATATATATATATATATATATAAAAGCATGTTTGATTGTGTTCGATGAGACCTGGATTTTAAATCCGGTGCATTTATTGCTTATATATATATATTTATATTTTTGTCAGGCCTAGAGTTTACTTCGTGACCTTTTACTACTTTATTTACATTCCATCCCGCCTAGAGTTTACTTCGTGGCGGTTGATTATCTTTATTGCTTTATTTACGTTTCGTCCCGCCTGGAGTTTACTTCGTGGCGGTTGATTGTCTTTACTGCTTTATTTACTTTTTTGATCCCCCATGGAGGTGCTTCGTTGTGGTTTATCATGTCTCTATATATATATTTACCGCTTTTATATATTTACATTTTTGATCCCCCATGAAGGTCCTTCGTGGTGGTTGATCATGTCTATATATATATATATATATATATATATATATATATATATATATATATAATCGCTTCATGTTTCCTATAAACTGCGACATCATGTGAGCCTAGGAATCATGTGATCACAGATTCAGTCTACTGAATCTAGATTCGGTTCCCGTGATGGACATTTTTAGCTGTTAGTAGCTTATAAATTATTCACGGTGCCTGAATTTCCTTAGATGGCTTTCATGCCCACAAGGAGTTCG
Organism: Panax ginseng; assembly: GCA_020205605.1. Taxonomy (NCBI): domain Eukaryota; kingdom Viridiplantae; phylum Streptophyta; class Magnoliopsida; order Apiales; family Araliaceae; genus Panax; species Panax ginseng. Next base: position 144,174,120 of record CM035132.1, on the reverse strand, counting down.
GCACTGCTATATATATATTTTTCTCGAAGATGCTTCGCATCTCAAAAATAAAAGCAATCGAGCCGAACATTTAAGAAAATGGAAGTATCAAAGGCCTCAATTACTATTGAGCACGGGGTTTGAAAAACCACTTTTACAAAACATCACTACTATATCTTGTTTAAAACTGAATTTTTACGCAAATTCAAACCCTCTATATATAGCTGGGAACGAGGCATAACACTACTTCCAAATAAATTACACATTGATCCACATACACACACACATTCTATTATAGTTTGTGCCCTAGAGGCAAATTATTTGATATAATTGCTTAACAGTTTGATATTATATTTGATTGAATGTATGAATTATTTTATTATGATTTTATTTACTGCGTTATATAAATGTTAACATAATAAAAATTCCTTAGAATAGTGATACAAATTATATAGTTTCAAGTATGTGACTTGAACATGAGATTATATAATTATAATTAGTATCATTATTCTTAAAAGTCCCTAGTCGAGTATCATTGTTGATGGGACAACAATGATGCATTGAGACTAGTATGTGGATTGACTGATGACCAAATCTCATTGGTCATAAATATATGAGATATTAAGTCAATGCATAGGTACATGTTAGAGAACGATGTACTGGACAGACCCACCATGAGAATTCTATGTGGAACAGTATGCAAAGTGTCATTAGCAATTCTCATAGTGACAATGATGTAATAGTCCTCCGACCTAAAATCATTATATTACTACATGGGAATTTATGTACTTTGATATCATCAAATGTCACCTTTAATAGGGTGAACTATAAAGATGATTATTGGGTAAATCATGAATCGTGTGAGGAATATCAGTGATCTAGATGAAATTTAACCCTCCTATATATTAGGGGTGATATCCATATGCCTCTTGATTGAGTAGGACTATGAAATGCATGGGCATGCCCAAATAGTGATTTGCTTTATATAGTCTACTCATTGATCAAGAAAACACAGATTAAATTATAAAGAGTATGACACATTCCATGACTTGAGTTTAATCTAGGATGTTAAGGTTAAAAGGATTAAATTACATTGAAACATTGGTCTCGAAAAGGTTGCATCGAATCATCGATCTTATTATTACTTGGGTAGTAGTGATGCATTACTAGATGCCGCTCACTGTTTATAATTTTATAATATAATTTTAAAATTATTGCCAATGTAATAATAACCTATAGGGTCACACACATAGAGCGTTATTAAAAGAGAGTTAATTTAAATTGTAAGGATTTAAATATATCAATATGATTGATAACATTTAAATCATGAATTTAAATTAAAAGGATATATATATATATATATATATATATATATATATATAAATTTGGATTTTATTTTAATTGGATTAGGGTTTTGATTAATTCCGATTTATTGCTATATATATGATATATCAGCGTTTTAGGTAAGTTAATCATAACCAAAAAACTCTAGCCGCTCTTAGAGAGAGACTAGAGAAAAAATTCAAAAATCCTAATCCTTGGTGGCTAGTACCGCAGTTCTCTTCACTGCAAATCGTGTGACGATTCGCGGGACGTTCGTGTGGATACCGTAGAGGCGTGGTTCTGATTGGATTGCGTAAGGGATTCGAAGCCGTTTCAAAACTCTTTCATAATCGGTATAATATCTAAACCACTGAATTAATTTTTGTTTCGCATGGATCCTGTTTTTGGGTTTCAGAAATTGCTTTATAAAATTTTATTTTTCGCTGTGCGTTTCTGTGTCGAAACCCTACACATTCATATAACAGTTTAATTGAAAAATGGCGGTCACCGTGGTAACATAGATGTTGGGGGGTGCGTAACACATTCCCTCCACATAAGTAAGTCCCCGAACCCTAATGAATCTCAGTTTCACAGACTCGTTTAGCAGTGTCACATCACTGGGTCAATGTGCAAACCTTTTCTCAGTTGTGTTGGTACAACCATTTAAAAAACTAATTGGCGACTCTTACAGTCAAATCGTCGACATATAAATGTCGAAACATTTCACAACTTGTTTTTTTAAACAAATCTCACCTAACATGAGAACACAAAAAGACACGAACACAAGAGGGACAAAAAAAATCTCGACGTCGACAGGTGGTGACTCTACTGGGGATTCCAATAAGAGGACTTAAGCCACTACTACAAGCTTTTCAAAACTATTCCATGCTTGTGTGTGGATGTTGTATTTACATTTTTGATGAATGTGTACGAATACATTTTACTTACTATACTGCAATATATCTATCTGTGATATTAGTGCTTCACACATGTCATCATTTTCATAAACGGTGAGACACGTTGCATGTGAATGTATGTTGTGTGGTTCCTCCACCAGGAGGCTATCCTGTCGGTGTTTGATTACTGGACTCGTAGGGAGACTAATTCCAATGAGGCTAAGGAAAGGCACCACCCAGATTCGCTCTAATTGAAAAACTGGATTAACTTCCCGTCAAGTAAATTGCAATGATCTGGGAACCTTCATGCCAAAAAGCCAAGAGAGTAACCTAAGATAGGTCAGCCTCTGATAAACCAAACGCAGAGGAAAGTCTCTTCATGCTTTCCATTTTCAATTACTTGTAAAAACAATTACTTGTAATTTAATTCCATGTCAATCTCTATGTAATGGAAAATATGAAGAATATGTGTACATGCATATTAAGGCTTGACATGCTATCAAGTGACACCCATTTTACAAGATAATATTCCTAAAATGGGCGCATTATGATAGCATGTAAACATTTTATACATTCCCTAAGACTAGACTACATAAGTTTTTATAGGAAAACAATTGGGCCTGTTACCCGTTCAAAGTCCAAAAATGCCACGAGCCTACAACCAATTATATCTTCATCTGACCAGTCTAATCCTTCTCCTGTCTCTCGAGAAGAGTTTGACGGTTTAAGCAAACAAAATACAGATTTGGTTGTTCTGCTTAAAGAACTAGACCAATCTACTCAGGGTTTGCAAATACCCATACATACATAATCCTCTGCACAAGGAGGAACACAAGGTTTAGATAAAATAATTCAGGAACTTCAATTGGATACAACCAATAAAATTCCTGAAAACGCCCATCTCAAAGAAGATCTAGACACCGGTGATATCAGGAAAAAGATCCTTCAAATGGAAGAGACCATTCGGTCTATAAAAGGGATTGGAGCACATATGAGTGTTTCATATGATGATCTTTGTATATTCCCTGGTGTTCATTATCTAGAGAAGTTCAAGACTCCTGACTTTGAAAACTATGATGGGTTAGGAGATCATTATACACACTTGAAGGTGTTCATTGGAGAACTCAGATCTTATGCCATGGATGAGAAACTCAGAATGCAGCTGTTCTAAAAGAGTCTAACTAGAGAAGCCCGATCATGGTATACTAGATTAGACAATTCTAAAATAAATAGTTGGGAAGAGTTAGTTCATGCCTTCCTCACTCAATACAGCTTCCAGTCTCAGATGGCTCCTGACCGATACCAAATTACCAAGGTCAAGAAATAGTCTAATGAGTCTTTTCAAGAGTATGCTCAAAGGTGGAGGCGCCTTGCTGCTCAAGTTATTCCCTCTATGACGGAGTCAGAAATGGTGATGACCTTCATAGACATACAAGAAGCTCCTTTCTATGAGAGAGACTTAGCTGGCTTTGGAAAGCCATTTTTTGAAATGATCAAACATGGAGAGATGGCTGAGATGGGATTGAAGTCAGGAGAAACTCAAGACCTAGCTGCTCTGAAAGATGTTGTCGAGCACATCCAATTCGGAACTTATGGAAACAACCCCGGATGGTCCATAAAAAGAAAAAGGAGGATGTTTCCTTGATACTACAAGGTCAGAAAGGCAGTTAGATAATGCTTATCCAAAGGAGAAACTACTCCCTTTTTCCAGCACAGTCTTCCAACCCCACGTTGCCAAAGGGTGGAGAAGTCCGACGCAATAGAGTGTTCACACACCTAGGGGATTCGCTCGAGAATGTTCTCAATCTTCTGACTACATAGAAGAAAATTACACATCTTCTTCCACCAGCCAACCCGAATGGGAAGGGTTATAATGCTACACAGAAGTGTGCTTATCATGCCAGGGCACCGAGACATGATACTCAGGATTGCTGGGCCTTGAGACACGAGATCCAGGATTTAATCGACAACGGGGAGATTGTCGTGACTAAACCCGACCAACCTCATGTACAAGACAACCCTCTTCCTCAACACAAAGAAGAAGATGTCAATATGATTAATTAGAGCAGTGGACATAATTCCAATTATGTTGTCGAATCTTCCCAAACCAGTAAGGACGATGCTGAAAAAAGGGATTACGCACAGTTCCAGTTCATGGTGGAACGAAAGATTAAGGCTCTTTGTAAGCAAGTAAATCAATTGGCAGAACTGGTAATCCATCAACACCAAATCATACGCCAATTAGTCAGTCAGGAGCATGCTAGTCTCCTTCCTTTTATTATGAATACTCCATCATCGCCTTCAGAAAGTGAAACACTGGAGGATAAAAGTTACAAAAAGAGCAAGTGCCAAAGCCCGTCGAGATTTTGCCAACAAACGGGAATTTATATATGTTGGCCAACCTATGGAGGAGATATTTCAGATGCTGATCAATGAAGGAAGAATTACATCCATTCTGCCTCCAATCAATCCCCATTTCAGATGGTTCAATTCCAATGAAGTATGGCAATATCATTCCTATTCTTGTCGTCATAACACAGGAGAATGCTGGGCACTCCGCCACCTCATTCAGAATTTAATTGACAGCGGTGTCCTTTAGATGGCAGACAATGACACTTTGTTACTCAAGAGTTGGAACACTTGTCCTACAAATGGAAGGACGACGTAGCAGTTATATCCGCTGAGGATTATTTGGCTGCCAGACCATCCACAATACAATCAATTCAAATCAAGGGTGTTAAAAATCCTTTGAAAGTGGTTGCACCAGAGCCAATTCTCTTGTCATCTAAGCCACAGTATCCTGTTGTCAGCTTGAAAAAAGTCCCATGGAATTATGGGCAGGCTGAGGGATCTATATCAAATACAACTATTGCAGTATCGAAGGAGAACCCACTGTATATTCCCCATCGGGTGATGAAGCCTACCATCAAATTAAATGGGAAAGTCCCCATGGAGAAAATTAAAGAGTTCCTTCGTACCTTGGGCCATAACGAAGCCAAGGTGGTTTTAAGCTTGAGAGAAGCTCCACAATAAATTTCCATCCTGGACTTGGTTTTCTCTTCCGAAGATCACAAGAAGATCTTACTAAGGGTCTTGGAAGAAGCCCATTTACCGAAATCAGTGGATGTTGAAAAATTCAAAAATCTGGTTGATCACATTTTTAACAACAATGTGATATCTTTCACTGATGACGACATACCCGCTGAAGGGACTGGTCATTGCAAGTCGTTGCACATAGCAGTTTTGTCCTCCGGATACATGGTGGGAGTAGTCTTGATAAATGAAGGTTCATCTCTGAATATCTATCCTTATGCTACCTTGGAGAAGATGAATATCAACCCCAATAGGATCAAAAGTAGACATACGATTATCAAAGCTTTTGATGGGTCCCGACGAAACGCCGTTGGAGAGATTGAACTACTAGTGGAGATTGGTCCACATACATTCAGTGTATCCTTTCACGTGCTTAGAATAGCCACAGGATACAACCTGCTTTGGGAAGACCGTGGATTCAAATGGCTGGAGTCGTCCCTTCCACCCTTCACCAGCAACTAAAGTACATTATCAACAATAGCCTAGTCACTATTAATGCTGAACCGAAATGTCCTGAACAAGGGTACATACCACTCATCAGCTTCAACACAGAAGTTGAGCTGGTTAGCTTCCATGCCCTGGAGGTGAGCAACACTTATTACCATCCCATTGGGGCGCCACTTCTCACACCAAAGATTTCTGTCGAGGTAATGTCAGCCACTCAAGAGATGATGTCATTGGGTCATCAACCTGGACAAGGGTTGGACAAAGATCATCAGGGCATTAAGCACCCGATTCAAGTTCCCAATCAAACAGGGATAGATGGATTAGGCTATTCTGCTAGCTCCAGTCATAGGAATCCTCACAAGCACAAACAAATTCCTTCATCATTAGCCATACGACGATTATCTCCACCTACCGATCCTGAGCCTATACAGTCTCTGGTAAAGGTTCCAGCCCATGTTATGGCTATGCTATTTCCTAAATCGATACCAATTTGAGAAAAAGAGGTCCTAATTCTTCATCCCAAAGTGGAAGAGAGGGAACGGAGACGTAAACAAGACATCACTAGGAGTTTGTCTCATCTACGCATCCTTTTACATGATGAGCACACAAATAGATACACTCCAGATGATGATTGTCCCGACATTATGGTCATCATTTGGGAGAAGGAGAACGATGATAGTCACTTCATTACTGCCGTCCACCTGGACTTCACCCTTGGCAATTGGAGCAGCACTCCTTGCATTTGTCACCAAGGGTAAAAAGGGCAGAAACCACTCTGCCCTGTAGATAGATTTAAATGCTTAATTTACTGTACAATATTAGTAGTTATTTTGTTAGTACATGCTAACACTTGGTATAATTAAACAGTTTCATATATTAAGTGAAAACATATTTTATTTTAGAACTTTGAATTTAGATGTGCCTGTAATTGCTGATGAGTTGCCTTTTCTCCACAAGGACTGTAACTTCAATGAAAAGTTGGACTCAGACTTGATGGAAATACAAGAGGACATTAAGATACCTCAGGAGATCTAGGAATGGGTCAAAGATAAACCCAAACCAAATCTTGATCAAACCACCTCATTCAATCTTGGTACCTTAGAAAGCCCTAGGTTGATCCAGATTGGTACAGACCTCACTCCAAACCAAAGGAATGACATGGTTGGACTATTAACCCAATTCTAGGATGTGTTTGCATGGTCTCATGAAGACATGGTGGGTTTGTCCATGGACATCGTCATCCATCTCCTTCCCATTAAAGATGGATTCAAGCAAGTCAGGTAGAAGCTCAGGCGATTAAAACCTGAGTGGAGTTTAAAGGTTAAAGAAGAAATTGTAAAATAATTTCAAGCTGACATCATCATGGTGTCCACATATCCTGAATGACTATCCAACAAAGTCCCCGTTCCTAAATCAGGAGGAAAGGTGCGAGTTTACGTGGATTACCGTGATCTAAATAAAGCTTGCCTTAAGGATAGCTTTCCCGTGCCATTTATCCATATTCTCATTGACAATACTATTCAATATGACATGTTCTCCTTTGCTGATTGATTTGTGGGGTATCATCAAATTATGGTTGCTGAGGAGGATCATGACAAAACTGCATTCATCACGCCTTGAGGAACCTTTTACTATAGACAGTTGTCATTCAGCCTCATTAATGCTGGAGCAATGTACTAGCGAGCTATGATGGCTCTTTTTCATGACTTAATGTACAAAGAGATGGATATCTACATGGATGACATCATTATCAAATCCCGAAGGGAAGAAGACCACTTAGACCATCTCAGAAAGCTTTTCAAGAGGTTGCGTAAGTACAACTTGAAGTTGAATCCAGCTAAGTGTGCCTTTGGCATTAAATCAGGCAAGTTGCTAGGTCTCTTAGTCAGCCACAAAGGGATTGAGATGGATCCCACCAAAATGTAGTCCATCAGTGAAATTCCCATTCCTCAGACAGAGAAGGAAATACATGGATTTTTGGGAAGAATCAACTTCATTAGCCTGTTCATTTCTTAACTCACATCAACCTGTGAGCCTATCTTCAAGTTGTTAAGGAAGAACTCGTCCATGAAATAGAACGATGAGTGTCAAAAAGCCTTTCTTACAATCAAAAGGAAGCTTGTTAACGCTCCTGTTTTGGTACCACCCAGGGATGATGTTCCCTTGTTCATGTACCTGTCCATTAATGACAATGCCATGGGCTGCATGTTGCGACAAAAAGACGATAGAGGCCAAGAGCGAGCTATCTACTACCTCAACAAAAGATTTAACATAAATGAACAAAATTACACTCTGATTGAGAAAACTTGTTATGTTTTAGCATGGGCTTCCATGAGGTTACAACATTACCTCCATGTCACACAACCCATCTCATTTCCCGCATTGATCCTCTAAAGTACGTGTTCAGTAAACCCATATTGAATTATTGGCTGTCTAGATGGCAGTTGATCCTACAACAATTTGACATCGTCTACGTGATGCAAAAGTCCATTAAAGGTCAAGGAATTACAGATCAACTGGTCGCCGCACCTGCAGGGGATTTCAAACCCCTTGGAAACATACTTCCCCATTGAAGGGGTAATGACAGTGAAACAACACCATCAGTACGATACACAACAGTCATGGAAAATGTATGTTGATAGAGCTGTAAACATGGAAGGTTCTGGAGCTGAAGCATTTCTAGTATCCGGTACGGGGAAGGAGTATCCCGTCGCTGTCAAATTGCAATTTGTCAGAACCAACAATGCAACTGAGTATGAAGGCTGTATCATGGGACTTAAACTTGCCCAATCAATTGGTATCAAGTGATTAACTGTCTTTCAGGATTCAAAATTGGTAATCAAACAGACCACATGAATCTATCATACTAAAGAGCTACCTTTGCTGCCTTACCATCGGCAAGTTTTACAGATGTCTTCGGAGTTTGAAGAAATAAACTTCCTCAACATTCCGTGGAATAAGAATGATTTTACGGATGCGCTAGCAACTTTGGCAACCTTGATCAATATACATGACAAGGAAAACATGTCAAACATCCCATTTTCCCTATAAAAGGCTCCAGCCTATGGGAATTACATTGGAGAAGTATTGGATGAGCTACCTCCCATCTAACATCCTTGGTATCAGCACATCAAAGAGTACTTGGGAGATGGATCGACACCCGCTGAGGCAAGCCCAACTAAAAGAAGATGGATCCATCGACTGGCTATGAAGTTCTACCTGAGCGGAGATGCACTCTACAAAAGAGATGCAGGAATAGGTCTCCTCAGATGTATGGACAAGGACCAAGCTCAGAGGCTCATGGATGAAATCCATGGTGGAGTATGTGGCCCACACATGAGCGGCCCTCTACTCGTTAAAAAGATCCTTAGAACAGGGAATTACTGGCTCTCGCTTAAGGCTGACTGTGAGGATCACGTCAAGAGGTGCTACAAATGTCAAATTCATAGGAATGTTATCCATGCCCTTCCAAGGGAACTCCACAATATGAGTTCACCGTGGCCCTTCTCAATGTGGGGAATGGACGTGATCAGGCCCATCGAGCCCAAAGCCAGTAATGGGAATCAGTTTATCTTCACTATGATCGACTACTTCACCAAATGGGTAGAAGCAACCTCCTTCCCCAAGGTTACTAAAGAATTCATCATTGCTTTCATCAGAAACAATGTCATTTGTCGATATGGACAACAAGAGGTGATTGTGTTAGACAATTCTAAAAACCTCAATAACAAGATGATGCAGTAAATTCCACATCAAACACCTTAACTCCATCATCTACCGTCCAACGATGAATGGTGTTGTTGAAGTGGCTAATAAAAACATCAAGAAGATCATGCAAAAGATGTCCGCCGATCATAAAGGATGGCCTGACCTCTTGCCTCTAACTCTATTAGCCTACAAAACTTCAATGTGTACTTCCACTGGGGCAACCCCCTACTCATTGACCTATGGGATGGAAGCAGTAATCCCCATAGAGGTGGAAATGGCATCCCTCAGAGTGTTGATTGATGCTCAGCTGGATGAAGACCAACTGTTACAAGATAGGTATAACCAATTGTCTCTAATAGACGAAAGGCAAAGCGATGTTATCTTCCATGGTCAGTTATACCAACAAAGGATCGCCAGATCCTACAACAACAAAGTCTTGCTATGGCAGTTTAAATAACATGACTTGGTTTTGAAGAAGATCATTGACAACCAAGATCAAGCAAAGGGAAAATTTGCTCCAAATTGGGAGGGCACATTTAATGTCAAAGAAGTATTGACAGGAGGTGCTCTCAGGTTACAGGAAATGAATGGCAATGAATTTCCACAGCTCATCAACTCAGACATCGTAAAAAGGTACTATGTCTGAAGTTACCATCAAGCAAACATCCTAGTTTTGGATCACCAGATCACAAGTCATTTCAGGTTTTCTAACCCTTACTACACACAACCCTTTCTTTATACCCATTTGCCCCATCAGGGAAACACACTCTTCAAGCCAGCAGCCTGGTTTTGGATCATTAGATCCCTCATTTCACATCTCATACAATTTTGGTTATCCCATAGGGATTGAACCCTTCCCCTGTAGTTTGTCTTGAATATGGGATCAAACTATTTTACACCCGCAGTTTGTCCTGAAAATGGGATCAAACTTTTCCCCTACAGTTTGTCCTGAACATGGGATCAAATTTTTTTTCCCTACAAATCATCCTAAACATAGGGCGAACAACGTCGACCTGATCTCCCCGATACCTGGGAGTACGTAGGCAACCATTTTATATGGCCCAGTCGCACTAAAACAAAAACAACAAAAACATTTCTACGCCCTTCTCTATAAACAAAAATAACCAAAACATTTCTACACCTCTTCTACCCTTACACCATTTAGCGTTGAAACTTCTTACACTAGGTTCAAACTACACAGACCTGATCTCCTCTTCAATAGGAGTACGTAGGCAGCCATTTATGGTTTGGTCTTACCCCTACCAAAACAAATACTTGTCAACGGTACTGGGATCAAACTTCAATCCACTACATTTCATCGGCATCAGACCAAAGGGATGGAACTACCTGGCCTCCCCATAAATGGGAGAGTTGGAGGCCATTTAAGCTGAGGTTGAGTCCTCAAAGAGAAACACCAATCCATAAGAGATGGAACTAAATAGGCTCCTCTTGAATAGGAGTACTAGCGACCATCTGTGGTGCGGTCAATCTTAGAGAAGAAAAGCCACACTCCTCTCCACATCTACATACAGAAACTAGTCCCAAGACACCAAAGAGGGTAGGGATACATACAGATCAATGATCCATTCTAAAATATCCTAAGATGTCTCAATGTCCACCTATCAAGGATGAGTACAGAATACATCAAGATCACAAGCCCTAAAGAAGCAGACAAACATTAAGCAAGTATCAAGGCATAACTAAAAGGGAAGTGTATCAAAATATATTTCCCTACCATATATAATGTTGTTTGATATATACAATATTTGATGTACATGACAAAATGGCTAAGTTAGTCTGTGCAGGAAAATATAAGTCTATATATAATCTCGTGGATATACGAACTATCAAGTCCAACATGGCATCTCTCTCCGAAGAAGGGGGTAACGCTGCAAGCTCCTGTCCAAAGGTATCTACATGAGCTATCAGATCCGCAGCCAACTGCATGGTGGCATGATGCTCATCAATATATGCACTTATATTGGCAAGCATGTCAGTAGTAAGGGATCTCACTGAAGTACTATCTGTAACGGCCACATCTCGGGCAAATAGGGCAGCATCCCGCTCAATAATCAATGCATCTCTGGCTGATCTGGCCTCATCTTTCTCCAATAGAGCGGTGTCTCTCCCATCAGGAGCTGTCAACATCAAGGTCTTAGCCTGATCTCTCTCAAAGGTCATCAGATGAAGACTCTGCTCTAAATACTGTGTTAAATGCTGAATCACAGTAGCACTCGTATTGGGAGAATCTACAAGAGCTGTTGGCAACCCAGTGAATAGTTCCTCCTCTATAGGAATATTAATGTCCTCTGTGGGCTCCCCATCATCACAATCAATCTTTGGCACTGTGGATACTACCGCAGCTGATGCTATCTCTGTCTCCATCCATGCAGAATACTCTGTCGAACAACCCAGATGGATAATAGAAAATACAGCTAGCTCACGCTAATCCCAACAGGCATACACCCTGGATCTATCCTTTGTTGACAAGTGTCGAGAAGTCAAGAGCTGACTCAATGCCCCCTCAAAAGGATGGAAGTCCTGGAACTAGTCAAACTGACACATCACATCTAGTGGGTGGTAAGTAGTCATGCCCCTCAAACCAGCTAGAGGGAGATAATTCATGCCCAGAGCATGAGTAATGAAGCTGTAGGGTGAACTGAGCCCTGTACACGACAATATATCAAATGGATCTCAAATCCCTGCCACAAAAATGGACCAAGTTGCAGGATCTATACACTCTAGAAGGTGAAAGGAGTACGACATGGCTATCTCATTGGTAAAACAATATCCTTGCCATCAGAATATGCCAGTCGGTCTCAAGTGTGTCATGAACCACACGTACAACATGACTAAACTACCTATGAATAACTTTGTAGGGTAGGTGCTGCCATATTTAGCCGATCTTAGCGTCACTTCTATAATCATCGGTACAATGGTGTGACCCTCCCTGAGAGCTCTCACTGCCATAATGACACCAATGTCCAACTCATTCATGTACTGTGGCATGTATACATATGACAATACGCACAGTAGCAGTACATCTACTCTGGCCAAATGCCAATGATCCTCCAACATGGTAAAATCTCTGAGATGCCGTGTATAGCTATCCTCTAAGCCAAATTTGTCCATCAGAAAATGCTAGGATACCACGTGGCCAGATGTGATCTCATCCTGCACAACTCTATGCCTCAGCCCGATGAGGGTCATAAGCTGTCGGCTCATGTCGCCGATAGCCATCTACGCACAAGGTCTGTCCAGTGGCAGCACCATTAACCGTGCATACTCCTCTAAGGTAGGAGTCAACTCATGGATACCAAACTGGAAAACCTACCTCTTCGGTATTCAATGCTCCAACATACCCTCTACAATGCCTGCGGGAACCTGAAACATCAGGAGAGTCATAGTATGCTACAATAATGGATCTACAGTCACCCTATCTGAAGCTGACATACTATCATACCACGATCTCAAACGGGTTGCCAATAATACTGGTGGAGTATAATCAATACGGGTAACTATAAAAGAAGAGATCTGTGTGGGCCATGTCATAAGACCATCAGGGGTCAATGCTGAATATCTATGGACATACAAACATATTCATAACATAATACATGCATGATAAATAATAGATGGCAATATGATGTATGGAATAATAGTAAATACATTCTTAAGTATATACATCATCATCTAATACATCTCTTTACAACTAAAAATACAGGGAAATGGGGCACAAATGCCCAACTACTAACATAGGCCTATCAAAAGATATAGCGAGAATGGGGCACAGCCACCAAGTGTCTAACAAAGGCCTACCAAAAGATATAACGAGAATATGCATCAGAAGAAGACAATGGTGTCAATGTCTACATCATCAATCATATCCACCTGATGTAACTCCTCCTAAGTCACTAGATCTCCATCAACGGGGATGTCAGGACTATATAATGGATGATCTGCACCGGAAAAACCATATAGGTCATCTGAGGGGCCAGCATCTGAGCTGGAAGGATCAAATGTATCTGTCTCTGTCGGATCTCTACCCAAGTGCTGGATAAAGAAATGTGCCCGGTGCAACTGCCGGGTCAAACTATCAATTTGTGTTAAATGAGTAGGATCTCTGACACAGGCCATCCAATCTGTCATCATCACGGATCTAGGAACTATATCCCCCATAAACTGTGTGGCGTGGGTCTGGGCTTCGATGGTACGAGGGGACCACCAATGCTGGAACGTAGCCTGGTATGTGGACCCTTTGACAGTTTGAAACCATCAACACCCATCAAGGGGCTATCAATGATGGGTGACTGTAAAACAGGCCAATAACGTCTAGCAGGAGGCAAGATCGGTATACAAATTTCTTTTGTGGTGCTTCTAATAGTACGCTCTCCTAATTAGATCTCCCATCCTCCATCTGTGAAGATAGGAATCCTACGGGTGGAAATCATGTACTCAACACCAGTCGGGTATCTATCCTCAAAACCAATGGCCAAGTGCTCCCTAGAATAGGGAATCCAAGTAATGGCATCAGCTGTTAATAACTCCAGCTGTAGGCGACAATGTGTAAAACCCTCAGCTACAAGGACCTCCTCCAGTATGGAATGATGCCATCGTCATCCTCATGGATAGGTCTCCAAGACTAACACACTCACAGGACGCAAATATTGGAGCCTCTCATAGGCTGAGAACTTCCAACACAAAGGCAAACATCTGCTGTCAGTCAACACTCTTAACATATACATGAGAAATTATAAGAGAGATACTCACCAGCAGAAATGGGTAAAATCCTAGCCAAGCCTCTGTCAAGCCCTACAAACGCATGCGCATACCCCTGAGGAAATAGGAGAAGGTGTAGGAACCCCAGTCATACTCTCGGATGCGGTCCACATGTCGTGTGGTGCTCACCAAAATGAATGACACCATAGAAGAGTTATCAGCTATGAAGCATCCCCTAATGATCATCAGGAACAATCGATGAAGAATGCGATCCCTGACTATCACATCATCGGGTATAGGCTCACTCAACAGCCCGCTTATAGCATCTACGCTCAATGGACCTGTATGAACGGTTTTACCCTTGAGAGCCTCAGCCAGAACTCCTAGAAAGGATCAAATGGCAGTTGGGGTAATATCCGCCATACATAGCACTAACACCCCTCCAAACTCCATACCGGTAATAAATCGCCAATCCATTAGCATCATCATCACCTCACAATCCAATAAATGGAGAGATTGAGTCTGGTGAAACTAGTGCTCTGACAATGCCTTAAGATTACCCCAAGGACAACGATGAGGAAGGATGAAAAAGAACGCTCCGAAGCCCCAGCCATGCACAATCGCTATATAATCAGGATGTAGAGCCTGGTATATATTGTGAATGCTGAACCAGTTCCCTCTAGGTTGTGTGATGTCGGGAACCTGCATTACAAAGAAGATCAACATCAGAAACCTTTAGTCCTCATCAATAGGAAAAAAGGAAGATCAAAATCCAGCTGGTAACTCATTTGCGTGCAAGTAAATTGAGGGGTGTCTACTTAAATCATCCAAAAACTCTGGGATCGACACCTGAATGCTTGGGAAATCCCTATGGGGAACATGTGCAGTAGGAGCAGGGTCTGCAACCGGAACATCCTCCTCCTCATCCTCAACGTCCAGCACGTCATCCCAGATAGGACGTATCACCGCCTCCGCCAAACGATGAGGCTGTCTAACAGAACGGGGTCGAGGCACTTTAAAAGCCCTCCTCCACACACCTGAAGTGGTCCTGTGGGAACTACTCGGCTGATCCAGATCCATATATCTGGGCAACAAGTCTTCAAATCACCTCAGAAAGGTTGTGGTAAATTCAAACCTAGAGCTTTTCAAAATGCAGTTTTATGACTACATGCATGCATGCATTATTTTAACATACGTCTACAGTAGAGTTAAAAATTCAAGACTACCCAATGCCTACGTTTTGGAAAATTTTTGCCATAGTCCCCTTTGTAAATAGGATTATCCACATGCACATAGAACATCCTCATCGGGGAAGACTGATGATGGAATACGTTTTACATATCCTCAACAGACAAAGCTGTATCCCCACAAAGTCTCTTGTACATGAGAGATTCATCTTCAGTGTGAAGTTTGTATCAAGGATTAAGGACTTTGGTGATAACCCCAACGTCAACATCCTGGAAGCTCCTGAAAGCATTGGATTGCACGTCCAAGACATGTCATTAGGGTTGTCAGTAATAATTGTCAATCCCGGTAGAAGTCAAGGGGAGGCGGCAATCATCCCACCATGTTGAAGAACAATCCAACAAACCACATACATTTGCATCATGTTGTTGTACATTGCATCATGATCATCTTGTTGCATTTCAAGTGTCTAGTATTCTTTATCCTATCCATGCCATTGCATTATATGAATATGATAAAGAGGGGCATCTATAGATACTTTAAATTTTCTGTATACATGTTACTAACATTGCAGGAGGGCTGAATCATCTTTCAGAGATAACCCTGCAAGACAACTCAGCTTAATACCAGAAATCACACCAGAGAAGGTCGTTTCATCTCGGAGATAACCCCGAGATACTCAGTTTTTGTCCCGAAAATAACACCGAGAAAGAAAGTGTCAACCTCAGAGATAATCCCGAGGAGTGCAGTTGCAGTTCTTGAGATAACCCCGGAGATGCTCGTTTTAACCCCCAACAATCAGCTTAAACCTCGGAGATAACCCCGAGGCACTAAGTCCTAAACCTGGATATAACCCCGGGTGGTCAGGCACACCTCAGATATAACCTTGAGGACATCCAGCGCTTGCAGAAGCCCAATCTCAGAGATAACCCTGAGCAACAACTGCTTTATCCGTCCAAACTAGAGATAACCCCGGTGAGGGGCAAAATCATCATTTTTCCACCTCAATTCCACATTGCGCCATCTCAACAATAGTTTAACATACATTCTACACAGCAATGTCCCACAAGAACCAAATAGCTGCAATCCTGAGTGACTACTACACAGGACAACACACCGGATAGAATTTAAAGCTTGATGACCAAGGGCATGGTCCTATCTTCATGACTTCTAACAACCTCTAATCCTATGTCATTTGTGTAGCTCTCGACAACAACACTCTGTACAAGGTCTTATACACCTCAATCGGAGGCTCGGATTGAAGTTCTTCAAGTTCGAACGAACAACAAGCTGTAAGCGTGCATGTGCCAAAGCAGTAGGACCATGAGATCTGGGACACCCGGGCACCCAGTAGTACATCTCTGACTACCGCAAGTGTACCTGTGGCTCCCCCCTCTATTAATAGAGGGCTTGGGGTGGCGATTTTGTAAGAGAAAACGGCGAGGAAGCCATGTCAATTTGGTCTGTACATACCCTAAACTGAGTGCTTTCTCATTTTAAACACTTGTGAGCTTATATTCAGTTATATTTTTACCGGCGGGAGCCGAATGTTCATTCATTTAAATCTATAGAAGTCTTTTTTGGCAGTCGATTGTAAGCCTTCTTACACCCTTTAAAGCCTTTCTCTTCTACTTTGCACACACCGTTCTTCACATTAAGTCGTGTTGTGTGTGTTGTGTGTGTGTATATATATATATATATATATACTTATATATATATACACACATATATATATATATACTTATATATATGAAGTATTGCCAAACTCTATTCGATGAGCCTAAATTTTACATCCGGAGCGTTTATTACTTATATATATATATATATATATATGTGTGATTTAACATCTAGTGCATTTCTCGCTATATATATATATATATATATATATATATATATATATATATATATATATATGATAAGGATCTAAAGCTCACCCAATAAAAAACTCACCCAACTCACCTATATATACCCTATCTCTTTTTCTCTCTCCTAATTACAGAAGTCAGTCGAAAAACTAGAAACGCGGATTGGAAAATTCTCATTCCCTCTCTCATCGTAAAAACTGGTAATTGGTCCATCAAAAGAGAATCGGCCCCTTCTCGCTCTCTAAGCCTCAGGAATCTGCCTTTTCCCTCTCTCTTCGCGAGTAATCGACGCCTTCGCGAGAATCGGCCACTTCTTCCTTCCTCATCGATTCTAGACCAAGGTAACAAAATTAGAACTTTGGGTGATGATTTTCTTATTTTATGAGTTAAAATCAGGCTTAGATTCATTCCAATTTGTGATTTGGTGTTCAATAATAGCTTTTTTAGGGCTTTTACTTAAAAAGGGCCAAACCCTATAATCTGCAAAATTATTGTGTTCTTAAGATTAGGGCTTTTTGACTCTTAATCATAATTTTAGTGACAATATTTTATTTTATGAACAAGGTGTTAAACAAAAATCAGTAATTATATTAATCGACTCACTTTCGCAGAATTGAGATTTTTTTCCAAAACAGGGGCATGCATATGGAGCAATTGTTACACCCCCAAATTCGGGTTACCTGACCCTTGAGTTTGGTGCTCACGATCCACAATATAATTAACATCTAACTATCCATTCATTGATGAATAGAAACATACACTACAATAATTGTTATAGTTAATGCATTACCCTAGGTTCTCTAACCTTTACATTACAAACTTACCCTTTAGATACACAAAAAGGGTTTACAAACATGACATAATAATAATAATGCTCATTCATAATTATTCCAACATAACACCTCTCCCTTTGTTCTTCACAGCACCTCCTGTCACGTCGTCCCTGGCTAAAATGTTTTATTTAGCAAGGGTGAGCAACAAATTTGCCTCGCAAGTTAAGACATACAATGAATGTATAAGAATCAAGAATAACAGACTATCTATTTTGATAGAATGAAACCAAAGTTCGGGGAACTTTGAAATAGCTGAACAAATCATTATTTACTAACAAGTCTTCTCGCCTTCTATGCAACACAATAATTTAATAATGAAAGAGTACAACGCTTTCAAAGTTACTACGATATTCAATTGAATAACAATTTAGAAGTATTCTCCAAAGTTTAATCTGAATGATCTCAAATGATCTTGAAATTATCTTCTCGAGTAACTATCAAAGATTTACTTTGATATACCCAAATAACAGGATAGAAATATTTTCCAGAATTTATGCTGAGTGATCACAAAGGATTTAGAACTTTTCTTCTCGAGTAACTATCAAAGATATACTTTGATATACCCGGGTGTATCAGATAACCATAAATATTAAATCATACCCCTCTGCAAGTATATAAAGTGATCAGCTTCATTATACCCTATATTATGCATAATATTTAGAATACGCGCAATGGCCGAATATACGACCAAAAATTCTACCCCTTTTATAATAAAAGGTTGTTTTTCTCACTCTTAGAATCAGATTTTGATTTAACAATGAAATATAATGATTTCATAATATAATCACTTTTCTTCTCTCCTCTTCTCGAACATAACAAATTTACTTTCTTAATCTAGCCAAAACAATTGGCATCGATCTATCAATAAAAATTGAATTTTCTTATCTTATCTTCTCTTCTTAACAAATTCTAACAAATATTTGTCTAGCCAGAACAATTGGCTAAGACATTTCTCAACATGATTCGACAATAGACAGGAATTATCTGTACTATTTGTAATCATTAATAGATTCTACGGATGTGAATATCCAATAACAATTATTCTACAAATATATATTCTCAGAATCACTAATTCAATTTGAATTAAATAGCATGCACTAACTGCGAATAATCAACAATAAATTCTTAGACGTGGTCTAATTAACAATAATTAACCACCATAATATTTGAACAAATATAACTCAAGGTTGAGTTAAGAAAACTTGCCTTCCACGTTGATTACTGCTACACAATATACTTATCTGCGTTTGAAAGACCTATAATCACAATATCGGTCTTACAATTAGCACAATAATTCACAACACACAATATTGTAATTTACAGTCAATACTTCTCCTAGACACAATACCACATAGTCACATCAGTGTTTATAACATATATAAACATTTATCAAGTCTATCTAGTTCGGTCTAGTTGGACTTTGGTCCATTCTCGGTGTTCTGGTCACCCTATTCAACAATTAACACATTGAGTGTCAATTAAACTTGGTCTCTAAGCTTCAATATTATTTTAGATAAGTCAATTATCCTTTATAATATTTTTCGGAATCTTTTTATAATTTATAAACAATTATTATAATTTATAATAATTTTTCAAACACTTAAATCATTTTTAAATGATTTAATTATCAAATAATCTTATCATTATTAATATTTAATAATATAAAAATATTAATGTTATACTTGTCAAAATATTAAAATATTTTTAAATCATCCATATTCTACTTAAATGATTTTTAAATTAATTAAAATCATTTTTAGACCCTCACTATTAATATTTAAATATTAATAAAATTATAATCAAAATATTAAAAGTTATTAATTATAACTTAAAATATTTTTAAATCATTTTCTCATCTTTAAATGATTTTTAAATTAATAAAATCATTTTAATTCATTTAGTTAATATAATAATTAAATAAATCTAATATCATTAATATTAATTTATTAATGAAAATTCTCCAAAAATATTGAAAATTATATTTTATAATTCAAAATATTTTCTAACACTTTATTCTCATTTAAAATGATTTTTAAATCAATAAAATCATTTTTAACTTATTTATTTAATACAATAATTCAATAAATCTAATTTCATTAATATTAAATTATTAATGAAAATTCTCCAAAAATATTAAAAGTTAGATTTTATAACTCAAAATATTTTTAAATACTTTATTCTTATTTAAAATGATTTTTATAATATTAAATTATTTTTCTTTAATTTATTTAATACACTAATTAAATAAATTAAATATCATTAATATTCAAATAATTATAAATATTAATCAAAAATATCCCAAATAGTCAAAAATTATTTTTCATAATTGAAAATTATTTTTAAAACCATTTTTGGTAATTTTTATAATTTATTTTCCATTTTTAAGTATTTTCTAGAAAATCAGAAAATAAAATAAATAGAAACCGTCGATATATGCTATAGCGACACTTTTCTGTCGTCTTAGGTGTTCTTGGCCTCAAGAACACTGACAGTTTAGCTTAGCGAGGAGTCAACTTTGACCGGCTATAAATCTTAATCCATACATGTTCATGGCAAGATAGAACCTTGATCTTGTAGTGTTTATGTAACACTACAAGTATCAATTATCATATAGGTCATTCCATATCATAGCAATACGATCTGGCCATTCAAAGTCACTGTCAGACGTTACCTGGGTTTCCTAGAAACCCAAGCAGATCGAGTGGCCATCTTGAAGCTCTATTTAATCTATGATCGAACTTATGATTTAAATATGTAGTACATGTGTCAATAAACATTTATATAACAACATCTCAGTTCAACAACAACAGATTCGCTAGATTAAGTCCGTTCAAACATGGTCAGAAATCTTGTTCATACACTTTCTGGAAATTCCAGAAAAGTGTCTTCCTGATAGATGGCTACTTTGACCATCACTTACAACCAATATATTTGTTGTTTATGGAATCTAAAGGAATGGATTTAGAGTACATATAACATACTACAAGCTAGTTACAACAACATCAACATAACTCATAACACCTGACAGATCTATAGCTTATAAAATCTTGTCAGACTCTAGAAATTGCTTTCTGGGTTACCCAAAATTCGCTCGGTCATGGTCGGTCAACCGACTTTGACCGATTATAACAAGCAATATAGACACCCAATGACTGTGATACCACTTCCAGATCAACGAACACATACCAAACTATAGATCCAAAACATAAAACAACTAAAACCAAAAACGGGGAAAGATTTATGGCTCCTGACATTAGCTTGTCAGACCATTTAAGTGTTCTTGGACAGTTTTGAAAAACATCAATTTTAAAACATTTTGATGTTATGAATCTATGTTATATCAACATAGATCACCATAAAACATTATCTAACACTTCTATAAACACATAAACACAAATTTTAGCTTAGTACACAAGATCTATGATGGGTTTAGATTTATACCATTTCTTGAGGATGCTTTGATCTTGGCTCTACCAATCTGATCTAGATGTTTTAGAGGGTTAATATGTGACTGAAACACTTGATGAGTTCAGAGGTTTGGTGAGAGAGAGAGTTGTTGAGAGCTTTGGTGAAAAATGACCATCTTTTGGTGACTTTCACTCTCTAATTCTCTTATATATGATGATATAATGCAATGGTTGATACATTGAACTGATATTGCTGGAGATTTAGGTCATGCAAGTCAAATGAGTTGGTCACCAACTCTTGATTTGGAAAGATTTGCAACACTACAACAAAAAGGCTTATTTCCGACAGAATATTCCGTCGATAATAAGGTTATTCCGCCGAGGACAACATTATTTACGTCTGAATATTCTGTCGGACATTCGGTCGTATATAAGCACGTCAAAATTAAGTCCATCATTTTTTCGGTCGGGAATACTTAGAGTCGACGGAATTATTATCGACCGAATATTCAGTCGGAGTTAATATATCACCGACTGAAAATTGTCTGTCGAGGCTATTCGGTCGATGATAAGCATGCCACGTGGCAGTCTGATAAAATTGGAAAAACAATTTAAACTCGACGGATTTCCGTCGAGTATACCACCATTACGTCGAGGTTAGTCGGTCGAGGATATTCGGTTGATAATAAGTATGCAACGTGGCAGTCTAATAAATTTGGGAAACACCTTAACCTCGACGGATAGCCGTCGATAATACCACCATTCCGTCGAGGATAGTGTTTTTTTTTAATATTTTATTTGTTTTTGCAATATCCACGGATTTAAGTTAGCTATTAAAAATATACTAAAAGGGCATTTTGGTCATTATACATGCAATTTTAATGGCAAACTAGACCTTTGTCCAACCTTTAGGGTTTAACCCTAAGGTTCTAACCCTTAGGTTTTATAACTTTAGCTTCTAGGATTTTCTAAATTAGGATTTTAAAATAGAAAATTTAAGAAAACTAAAATACTATTAGGGTTTCTAATCATATTAGAGTTTAATAATCACATTAGTTATGCTAATTAGGATTATAGTTTCCTAATTATGGTTTAGGATTTCTGAATTTTAAATTAGGGTTTCGCAGCATATAATTAGGGTTCCTAACTAAGCATTAAGGTTTTTAAATCTGAGATTAGGGTTTCTAATCTCTTATTAGGGTTTATTAATTTTAAACCTTATCTAATCTATCATTGATCAATAATTCTATACAGTACAAACACATACATATCAATATAATTATTTTAATTATATTTTCTATCAAATCCCTATTCAAAATTAGGGTTAGGGTTTCTAAAGCTGTTAAGCACAACTCTACTCTTATTTTCTCAGTCAATACACAAATTGACTAATTTTCAAAACTTGTATCACAGATACACAACACAATATTAATAGTCAATATCAATATTAAATTAAAAAAAATATTTTAAAAATTTGGATTATTCAAAATCTCGGATTATTCGAAATTCTGGGTTATTACAGCAATAGTTGTAGTAATAGTTTTTCACTTCAAAGATAATAAGATGGAACAAAATTTGTTCTTTATATCACAGTTGATAAAATGTGGAGTGCTATTATAATAAACTAAATAATGAAATGTGTTTGTGGTATTAATATCAAAATTATTTCCACATGTAATAAAAAAAATATTATTTATGTTTGTCATTTTCAATGTAAGCAAAGATCTTGCTAATTATTAACCTTTAGGCTCCAATTTAGTGTGCATGGATGTTGAGGTGCATTTAATACAAAAAAGAAAGTGAACTTATCCCTCATGTCTTGTTTGTGATTACCAACTCTATCATGATAGCACTTCTTTTTAAAAATTTATATTTATATTATTATTATTATTATTGTTATTTTGACTATTAAAATAAATTATTATGTCATGTCAAATGGAAAAAAGTTCTTATATTTTGCTGCTAATGAGAGTCAATACACATTTTTCTATCAACAGAATGCATATGCAGGTACACATAGTAAGCTACGCATCTACTTTGACGTGTCTTCACATTTTCACATTATCTATTTTCTTTCTTGAATTTGTTATATCTGCATGTTCATTTCGTGTAGCTGTACTATCCATTCATTTTGTTTTTGTGTAACAGTAAAGCTTTTAAATTAAAACATTGATTAACTTCAATTTATCTAATATTAATTTTGTCATTTATAAGAAGTATCCATTGTTGTTTTATAAGGATGCTTCTAGCTCTATTGGTATTATGAACTTGCTAATTGGTTCTATTTCATTTCAATGTCTTTTTCTAACTATATGCAATACATGGCATTGACATTTGTCCAACTTGTGATTTTTAGGTAACCAGTCACGAGACAAGCCTTTTAGCTAGATGTCGAACAGTTTATTAATCATGTTACGAGACAAGCCTGGATTCTTGGTTATTGATTTTAATCATGTTATTGTAGATGGAATAAATATTGTTATTTGAGTTGACTAAATTTTGGCATTAGTTTATTGTAACCTTATCCAAGAAGGACGTGTAGTCATGATATCCTTTCGATTTTATATTGTGGAATTATAACATTACTGAGTTGATACGCAATTTTCTGACCTTCTCCATCCAATGAGTATCAACATTTCTCACTTTGGAAGAGATGTCATGAACATTTTATTATTATTATCAGAAGGTTTCAAGCTTAAACCAATTGAATACAAGTGTTTAGAAATTTACACATGCCAATACGAAGTTGTGAGAGCATGTGGTTTGTTCTATCTAAGTTTATATCATCACCAGAGCAAAAGGCTAAATTCCCCAACCTGAACTTGACCGGGAAGATATCTAATTTGGTCTGCGACAGTTCTTTGAAACAAAAACTTAGTCTTTGATAAGAGAGCAGTTTATAGACAGGATATGGTTTCAAAACTGATATGACCCAGTTTTATTCCAGTATAATTTTTTTGTTATATATGTATTTACCAAAAGTATAACACTACACTTTCACTTCTCTATCATGTTATTTTTTTGTTTTGTTAACTCTTTAATATCATGCAGTAGGACGAGGAAGTTAAATTCAAATACACACGACAAAATAAAATTTTTGTAGTCATATTTTCTTTAAAAATGTTTTTGAATTAAGGATAAAGAGATTGATCAGGTTCCATACCCGCACCTTTCTTCCCAAAATTTGAAAATCTAAAGAAAATATGCAACATGGTATTCAACCATATACCAAATAATACAAAACCAATTCAATTCAATTATTATTAAATGAATAACTAAATTAGCTGCTGGCATTATATATAGGTAATTTGCATATCTGAATGTTATATAACACAAACTTCCTTTCAGCTCAGCCGACAATACTAAATGTGCATAGTTTTTCCCGAGACAAAGGAAATGCCAAATAGAACTAACATCGGGTTCCAAAAGGCAGCAAAATCTAGCAGTCCATAAATAATAACTAAAATGACAGTAGTACAAAAACCAGCAATACGTTTATCCCATAGTTGCTGCAGATCCAGATCCTGTCGGGAGCAACAACAGGAAAAATAACCAAGTAAATACCAAATGTGATGAAAAAAATGATCCAATTCGCATAATCCACTAAAGGCGTAAGGCTATATCTATATATCCCAAGAAAGAACCAGGTCATAAATATTGTAAAACAAAGATATAGCAGGTGTAGGTGAAGAAATAGTCAACTGTGAAGGCTAAACAGAGTGCAAAATATCAATTCTCCAAAACACACTGCATATTGAGACCGACTATCAAAATATATTCCAAGTGAGAATGACTATCAAATAACACTGCATATTGATATAAATTTAATACACTTGGATGAATATTATCATTACCTCAAAATTTAGAAATCTCTGTTGGATCACTATAATCATTAGCTACACTTGGATCCTGAGTAGCATCATCATTTGATTCTCTAGTTCTAAATTTAAATAATTAGTAAAGTCAAATTTAAACAAATACCAAAATCAATTTTAAATAAATAACAAAGTCAAAATAAGTAAATTTGCTTACAAATTATTAAGCATCGGACAATTTCTTTTATCGTGTGTCACACCAACTAGGCCACATGCATGACAACGTCTACTCTTTGCTTTTTTTGCTTTCCCCAAAGCCTTTTCTTTGCCACCCTTCAACCTTTTGACACACCCTTTTGCTCGCACGTGGTTCGGCTCAATATAACCATGTTCATAAGTAGAAGTCATGTTAACTGACTTGGATGCACTAATTCCACCACACTCCATTTCCTTGTTTCTTTCGGAATCATTCTTACGTATAATTTGCTTGATCTTTTCATATCCATTATCTAAATATTCTTTTAATACATTTGTGGCTTCTTCATTTGTGAGAGCACTATCAGTCAAATCTAAAGAACGTTGAATCAACTGACTCCGCAAGAGTAAGTATGACTTGTCATCTTTTATTGCCACACCATTATCTTCAATTACACCTACAAATAACACACATACGACTTCCTTGCTTATAACACACATATGACTTCCTACAAATCTCACCGCTTCCCTCTTTTTTTTTCTCACTATGCTTTCGCACACTAAAACCAACATGCATTGCATATGTATTGTAAAAAGTGTGAGCGTCGTCTAATGTTTGAAATTCTTGACCTGGCTTACATCCAACCCCTCTTCACTCAAGTCATCCCTCTCCATATCCATTTCTATTTCTGTATTATCCCCAAAACTAACTATTTCATGGTTCATGACATCCATTTTAAAAAATTCTTCCCATAATAAAGTTAAATAAATGATTAGGTCCACACTCAATAGAAATAATGTAACAAGCATTA
Organism: Panax ginseng; assembly: GCA_020205605.1. NCBI lineage: Eukaryota > Viridiplantae > Streptophyta > Magnoliopsida > Apiales > Araliaceae > Panax > Panax ginseng. The sequence goes on along the minus strand of CM035132.1, from coordinate 144,147,846 downwards.
ATACAATAAGGCACAAAAGATAATATTTTGATAATATTTTAAAAAATATTTTCATTTATATGCATTATAAATGCATATAACATATTAACATGGCATGTGTGCTACACGAAATGAACATGCAAATATAACAAATTAAAGAAAGAAAATAGATAATGTGAAAATGTGAAGACACGTCAAAGTAGATGCGTAGCTTACTATGTGTACCTGCATATGCATTCTGTTGATAGAAAAATGTGTATTGACTCCCACTAGCAGCAAAATATAAGAACTTTTTCCCATTTGACATGACATAATAATTTATTTAAAAAAGAAGTGCTATCATGATAGAGCTGGTAATCACAAACAAGACATGAGGGATGAGTTCACTTTCTTTTTTCTATTAAATGCACCTCAACATCCGTGCACACTAAATTGGAGCCTGGAGGTTAATAATTAGCAGTACTACCTGTTCTATTGAAAATGACAAAAATAATTTTTTTTTTTTTATTACATGTGGAAATAATTTTGATATTAATACCACAAACACACTTCATTATTTAGTTGATTATAATAGCACTCCACATTTTATCAGCTATGATATAAAGAACAAATTTTGTTCCATCTTATTATATTTGAAGTGAAAAACCATTACTACAACTATTGCTCCATATGCGTGCCCCTGTTGTGGAAAAAATTCCCAATGCTACGAAAGTGAGTCGATTAATATAATTACTGATTTTTGTGTAACACCTTGTTCATAAAATAAAATATTGTCACTGAAATTATGATTCAGATTCAAAAAAACCTAATCTTGAGAACACAATAATTTTGCATATTATAGGGTTTGGCCCTTTTTAAGTAAAAGCCCTAAAAAATCTATTATTGAACACCAAACCACAAATTGGAACGAATCTAAGCCTGATTTCAACTCATAAAAGAAGAAAATCATCACCTAAAGTTTTGATTTTGTTACCTTGTCTAGAATCGACGAGGAAGGAAGAAGTGGCCAATTCTCGCGAAGGCGTCGATTGCTTGCAAAGAGAGAGGGAAAAGGAAAATTCCTGAGACTTAGAGAGAAACAAGGGGCCGATTCTCTTTCGATGGACCAATTACCAGTTTTTGCGATGAGAGAGGGAGTGAGAATTTTCCAATCCGCCTTTCTATTTTTTCGACTGACTTGTGTAATTAGGAGTGAGAAAAAAAGAGAGGCTATATATAGGTGAGTTTGGTGAGTTTTTTATTGGGTGAGTCCTTACTATATATATATATATATATATATATATATATATATATATATATATATATATATATATATTTCAGTTCACGGAGTTTACTTCGTGGCGGTTGATCGTCTTTACTACGCTATTTACATTTCTGATCCCCCATGGAGGTGCTTCGTGGTGGTTGATCATGTCTCTCTATATATATATTATCGCTTTTATATATTTACATTTCTGATCCCCATGGAGGTGCTTCGTGGTGGTTGATCATGTTTATATATATATATATATATATATATTAAATATATAGTTACAAATTTTATATATATAACTGCTTATTGTTTCCTATAAATTGTGACATCATGTGAGCCTATGAATCATGTGATCACAAATTCAGTCTACTGAATCTAGATTCGGTTCCTGTGATGGACATTTTCAGCTGTAAGCAGCTTGTAAATTATTCACGGTACCTAAATTTCCTTATATGGCTTTCATGCCCACAAGGAGTTCGGCACTGCTATATATATATTTTTCTCGAACATGCTTCTCATCTCGAAAATAAAAGCAATCAAGCCAAACATTTAATAAAATGGAAGTATCAAAGGCCTCAATTACTATTGAGCACAAGGTTTGAAAAACCGCTTTTACAAAACATCACTGCTATATCTTGTTTAAAACTGAATTTTTACACAAATTCAAACCCTCTGTATATAGGTGCGAACGAGGCATAGCACTACTTCCAAATAAATTGCACATTGATCCACACACACACACACACACACATATATTTATACAATAGTTTAATTAAAAAGTGGCGGTCGTCGTGGTAACAAGGATGTCGGGGGGTGCCTAACACCTTCCCTCCGCATAAGCAAGTCGTCGGACCCTAATGAATCTCGGTTTCACCAACTCATTTAGCAGTGTCACATCACAAGGTCAACGTACAAACATTTTCTCGGTTATGTTGGTACAACCATTTAAAAAACCAACTGATCACTCTTACAGTCAAATCGTCGACATATAAATGTCGGATCTTTTCACAACTTGTTTTTTCAAACAAATCTAACCTAACATGAGAACACCAAAAGACAAGAACAGAAGAAGGACAATAAAAATCCCGACGTCGACAATTATGAAATATATTTTCATTCCATACAATGAATTTATATTTTATTTTGACATTATAATGGAGTTTTTTGTTTGTTGTCTTGTGTTTGTGGTTGTAGGATGTCAGATTTGGGAGGAGCCACTAGGCTGGTAGAGGAGGAGCCACGTGTCATACACGTAGTGTATGAGGCACCTCTAGTAGTAGAGCTCATTTTGACAGTAGCCCCTATAGATGATGAGTATGAGGAATTGGAGATGGAGCCATATCCAAGAGAGAAGGATCCCGAGGAAGAACCCATAGAGGATGAGCTCGTGGAAGACTCGAACGAGGCTACATTTGAGGACTGGGTGTTGAGGGAATATGAGGAGCGGATTTTGGAATTTGAATGTCGAGTTAAGGAACTAGAGACCTAGGCTCAGGATTGAGAAACCGAGATGTAGAAGCTGAAGGATGAAGATCGTAAGAGGAAACTTGAGATGCAAGAGATGGAGGTAGAACTTGTATATCGCAAGGAAGTAGGTATACAGATGGGAACCCTTTTTCATCGTTCGATAGTTATGAATGTAGAATTGGCAGGTACGCTAGAGGAGTCTGAACAGAGGAAGTTAAGTGAGAAAACTGAGAAGGAGGTTCTTCATACACAGCAAGAGATGGAGGTTATGGAGAGGATCCACTTCGAGGAGAAGTGAGAAGAAGATAATGATAGGGTAGGAAACCTAGAAGATGAAGTAAGGTGTACGAGGAGGAAGATGAACAAGACGGGCTACGTTTTTCGCACATCTAAGGAAAGGTTGATCGATGGCATGTGCCATTATCCAACAGAACACATTGAATAGAGAAATGATGGCTCACATGATACGGGTCGAGTAAAAGAGCGCAGTGGAGCACGAGATGTTGGGATAGCTTGTTGGTTAGGTGTGTAGTAGTATAGGCATGTTGTGTATATTTGATATGTAATCCAAATCTTTTGTGTGAGATTTGGGATAGTTATGTAAACCCCGAGTAGGTTCATGTTAGAGGGGTAGTATATTAATGTTTCCCCATCTTTTGTGATATTAGGGGATAAATGTTGATGTGACGTCCCCAAAATTGGTATACATTACCCATCTTGAGTCGTCAAATATATGGTATAAAATTCAAATACAACTTAATAATACAATTGTCGTGTAAAATACAACAACATATAAACTGAGAGTTTTAATACGAATATTGTCTTCTAGATAGTATTCAAACTCAAATGGAGTCCTCATTACATTTATTATTACACTATTTAACAGAATAGTGAGGACTACTAATGCTATCATCTGGACCGTCACTCCGTTCCCCGACTAGTCCCAGCTATATTCTCATTTCCTGAAGTGAACAATGAAAGCAAAGGGTGAGCTCAACTAGCCCAGTAAGAAATATTATGACTAAGATAATGAAAAATAAGTTATCGTTAGCCTTCAACAATGTTAAACTGATAGAATATAATAGACAACCAATTTAAGTACAGTGGAACAAGCAATCCATTAGAAGATTCAAGTAGAGCATGATATCTACTATCTTCTATGATTTAAAAAGATTTTCATCAACTTTATCGCTGAGACTCAGCTTAATAAATAAACCACATCATCGAATCATCCCTACACCACGGCCAAGGATATTCATGTAATCATCAATGGTCATGACTATACCGAATTATCCCTAGTCATAATCATACCAACAACTATCCATCAATGAACTACAGACCAATGAGGACTTTTACCACATCATTTGCAACATTACGGGTCATGATTATACCGAATGATCCCTGGTCATAATCATACTAATCAACAGTTCATCTATGCACGTAAGCCAAAGATGACTTTCATCACAATATAAGCATAAGGATGATGACAATGATATAAGAATTCAATTAAAAGAAACAAAGGATAAATTTTTAAAGATTTATAATTTAATTTATCCAGAATTCAATAATGTTTAAATTGCCAACATGATACTGCTTTGTGGAGTAAAATTCAAGAATGATATTGTATCAAAAATAATTTGGACCGAAAAGAAATCAATTTTTGTCATGAATAGTACTGTGGGTGAATAGTACCTTGGTGAATAGTATCTCATGAATAGTACTTCGAGCATAGTACCCCGTGAATAGTACTTTGTGAATAGTACTCATAAATAGTACTTCATGAATAGTACTTTGTGAATAGTACTTTGTAAATAGTACCCATGAATAGTACTTTTGTGAATAGTATCATATAAATGAATAATACTCATAGACAGTACTCCGGCCAGAAAAGCTTAAAATTTAACAAGAATGTGCATAAAATATTCTTGTGAAACGATACTAGATGAAGCACAAATTTTAAGGATATTCTACTAATTTCACATAGTATAGAAGCAATACTTTAACAAGATGAGGGTATAATCAGGAATACGAGATTAAATAATATTACTCATATACTACAGAGTATGGAAGAAAATATTATTCCAACGAATACTGAACAAAATAATATCCCTTACGACTGTTGAACGAAAATAATATTCCTACGAATATTGAACGAAGATGATATTCCTTATGAATATTAAACGAAAATAATATTCATACGAATACGAAAAATAATATATGTTCAGAATATGAAATAAATAATACCCCCTTACGAGTATTGAAAGAAAATAATTCTCTTCATGAATACGAAAGAAATAGTACCCCTTACCTCGGAAGAAGACTTGATACTGGAGTAGTGAAGTAGCAGACTACTCTTCTTCTATCTTTCTATAGCTTCTCTCTATATAGCTTCTCTCTCTATAATTGCTCTTGTGAGTCTTAGTGAATAGATGAGAATGAAGGAAGAATGAGCTTCTATTTATAGAAAAATATAGTTTCGATAATTGCACGTTTTGGGGCTCGAAATATTACAGTATAATACCTTCATCTTTTCTTTCATTTTTAGTTTAGTCCTGCAAGTATTATCAAACTTGCACCACCTCCCCTAATAGTATATCATGTGAATCAATAGTTCTATACATGTGGAAAAAAAAATAATTACAGTAAAATACCTTCATCTATACCTCCATTTTTAATTTAGTCATGCAAGTATTATCAATCTTGCACCACATCCCCTAATAGTACATACATGTGAATCAATAGTACACACATGTGAACACATAGTTATAAGCATGTGAATTAATAGCAATTAATTGCTCATTTATCCGATTAATTATCCGATTGGTCAATATAACCTCCAGAAATCAATTATTATTGAAATAAATGTCAATTTCCACCAACACTAATAATCCCAACAGAATGAAAATATTTTATCAACAATTTCATTTTTGAATTTTCAAAGTTTGACTTTTTTCTAAAAAAGTCAACTGTTGACTTTTTGACCAAAAAGTTAACCCCAATAAATTTTGAGTTTATAGTCTATTTTTACTAATTTCATCATTCCGGACTCAAATATCACGTCCGCGTCTCAAAATTCATCTTCGAGCTCAAATTTGATTTTTAATAACATTCATCATTAATATTATAACTCATAATATTAACAAGCAGATCGTTTCCAAGAAAGAGGGGACTTTCTGATAAGGATTTCTCCCTATTGGTGCGCAATTAGGTGACTAAACCTCTCCTCGACAAAACTTTCTAGACATCATCAATATTGCAAATAATAATATGAATAACTTTATTGTCTCAATTATTTATTTAATAATAATAAATATTATGCAGATGATACTGTGACAATAATTGAATCAATAATATGAGAGATATTATGCAGCAATTATTGTAGCAATAATTGAGTATAACTGAGTTACTTCTTATGTAAGCATCAATAATCAATACCGTGTGCTACTATTCAACCACGCGTATTACTGTACTTTTACTACCGGATATTTCAACAGTCTAACGGTAAAACTTTCGCCGTTATTTTTATAAAAAGATATTTCTGTCATTTTCTATATCTAACAGTTATTCCATTGCGGGGTCCACCAATGATTGTGTCTTCGTACGAATATTCCCCGACCAAACGAATATTTCCCAAGACAACGAATATTTTATAACAACTTGCTTACTTTGCAAAATTTTCAAATATCACCCTTAACTTTAAACTTTTATCAATTTAACTATTCACCAAAATAGAAAAATTGAATACTTTTATTTCATAAAATTCGGGATCTAATTGTTGACATTTATAGAAGTATTCTAGGAATGATCATAACAATGTAATGATTGGGCATATGAATATAAATGTTCTAATTTCGAAAACGTGTCATAAATTTTTATTTCCTTTTTGAATTGAAGATATACTTAAGTAATATAATTAGATAATAAGAATAAAATTTTGTGATGCAAAAAATGTCGCCCAAACATAGACTAACAGCACCAGAAGATTCAGTTAATAATGAGAGAGAATAAGTAGACCCTATCCAATTGCTAGTATATTTGCTAGGAGAGTCCCTACGGGGAAGAAATAACGAACCAGTACAACCCAATCCCCAAGCGGTTCTAGTTACAAACTTTAAAGACTTTAGGAGCGTAGGACCTCGAAATTTGTGGGTACTACTGATCCTATCGTGGCTCAGACATGGATCAAAGAGATGGAAAAATCCTTCGCCATTAATCGTGCGGGTGAAGATCAAAAAATTGTGTTCGCTACGTATATGATGAGGGGTGAAGCAAACTACTGGTGGGAAGCCAATCAACAAAGAGTGGGAGAAGGGACTATAACTTAGGAAAGGTTTAAGGCCTTATTCTTTGAGAATTACTTCCCGAAGAGCATAAAGGATAGGATGGAGGTGAAGTTTCTAGAACTAAAACAATGGGAGATGACGGTGGCGTAGTACGCGACCAAGTTCAACAAGCTCGCATAATTTGCAACGCATTAAGTAGATACTGAAGAAAGGAAAGCTAGACGCTTCGAACTAGGACTAAAACCTTGGTTGTTCAACAAGGTGTCAGTTCTCCAAATCGACTCGTTTTCCACGCTGTTCGAAAAGGCCATCATCACAGAAGGAGTTAATGAGGCCTTGAGTCAGTATAACAAGGAAAAGATGAGTAAGAACACGGGAGGAGAAGGTCGTGGAGGAAGCAGTAGTGGAGGGAACAATCTACGAAAAAGAAAATGGGATAACAACAACAACAAAAATAACAATCAAACAGGAAGTTTTCATGGAGGATTTAAGAAGAGAACGGAGGGATGCTTGAAATGTGGGAAGTGTAACAACCGAGAAAATTAAATTATTTGTACAATAATATTATTTGACTTAAAGTGTTTTAATTTCCAAGACGAAAATAAAATCTTTTCGAGAAATTCTCCAAAAAACACTATTCATCAATTTTTGCTCGGGAATTATTTTTGAACTTCCAGGAAATACATAACGATAGAATAATAAGGAAGGATGGATTATGTAATAATAATTTAGTTATGACAAACGCAGTTTTTCACCTGCGTACTAAGTTCGAGAATGTTAAGTAGGTAAAGATTGAATAAATGATGATCGTATGATATGCAAGTATTATACGAAGCAAAGAATACGAGTATGATATGAAGTATTGTACTAGTATACGAAAGATAGTATATTGTATATGATGAATGATTATACGACTTATTATACGCAAAGAATACGAAGATTATATGTTAAAAGCTTTAAGCTAATTATAATGGACTTGTAGGATTTGTGTAAGAATTGGGCTAGCCCAAATGAAAACTTGCTAAGGCACAAGAATTAATAATACAAGCCCAAGGTAATCAAAGTAGTTAAAACCTAAGCCCAAACCAAGAACTAGACCCGTGGATCGAACCGATGGGGCACCGGGTAAGAAAAACCCATGGGGAAACCCATATGGGCCCCATAGGTGAGTCATGGCTGGCCAACTTGGTGGCCAAGCAAGGGATAAGAGTTATGGGGAGCAAGCAAGGAATAGTAAGGAGGTGGAAGGTCTTAATGACCTTAATGCCCTAACCTTTTAAATCCTAAAAATAAGAGAGTTGCTAGTTCATTTATTGCTTTGTTCAAATTTCCACCAACAACTTAGCATAATCACATTAAGTGAAAAGTGAGAAGTGTCTTGCCAATTCAAGAAAAAAAGAAGAAGAACCAAGCTAAGAAATTCAAATGTAATGAATCCCTAACCATTAATCTCCATTTATTCAATTATAGTTTGATAGAGAAGTCAGTATTGGTGGTGCATGTACCATAAGGAGTATAAGGATGGTTATTGGAGGACTAAAACCTTAATAAACCATGTTGTAACTGAATCATAATCATAAAAGTTATGAACTAATGAAGAACATTGAAGAATTTTTATGGTGTTGTTGATGGACAAGTTTAAAACCATCATGTGTAGGCTTAGATGATTTATGTTGTGTTAATGGAAGAAATCCATTTGGAATGGTGTAAAAATCTTAAGTAACGAAGTTATGGCGAAATTTACGAGATTAGACAATAATCGTCGAAATCGTGAAATTCTCGGAATGAAAGTCAAAAGTCATCGTTGAACTTAGAAACATTTGTTTTAGATGGAGAATAGTCTAAATTTACATTTTGGATTTCCAGACTAGAAAATTGTCAAATTCCAACTTAGAACGAAGAAACGAGCTATGAACGTTCAAGAACGTTTAACAAATTCATAATAAAGAACTTAATCAGTGAATTCCATGTTAACAGATTCGAAAATGTAAAATTCTTAAATGAAATCGTAAAACATGTGATATGTGAGCTAACGGATCTTGAATGAGCCAATTCAGACTTATAATGAATAAGTTATAAGCCTAGAAAATTTATAAGAGAAGAAAACTGTGAAATTCATCTGATGCTCATGGTCGGGACCTCGCAACAAGTGATTTCAAGCTTTTTTATAGTTGGTCTTTTGTCAAGCGCACAGTAGAAGCCCTTACCCACTGAAGAGTGGCACCGCATCGTGGCCATTAGTATAGAGTGTGGCCCCACAGTGCCAAGGTCAAGACATAGGCATCAAAAAAGGCGCGGCGTAACATGTGAGTCTCAATAAGGAAGAAGTCGGTATAAATAGCCAAAGACTAAGAAAGAGCCAGAGAAGAATAACAATGAATGTAAAACAAATAGAAGTTGATTAATGATGAGTATAACTTTAATTAACTTAAAGTAATGTCTTTAAGGAAGATAATAACCTTAAGAATTTCAACTAAAGGTTGACGAACGATTACTTGAATGTAAACACAAAGTAATATGATAAACCGTAACACATGTTAAACAATCTATGGAATGATTAAATTGAAAAGAAGGGTAAGATACATTAGTAACCATACATGATTGTTTATGACCTAATGTGACGCCCCCAAATCTGGGTATCTTTCAACCCGAAATATGGTGCTCCATGGTGCTACAGTTCACACAAACATTAAATTGAAATCCCTCAAAAGAATGAATATGTCTTATATATATTGCAAATTAATATTACCATTCCCCAGGTTCTTTATAACTGTTACATTTATTCTTGTCATAATATCAAATATTATCATTACAAACCTATACTATTACATAAGTAATATACAGGTTCACCTTAGTCTTTCCTTTATCCGTGGTGGATCCTTCGGTCCATTCGGTCATAGCTAAATTCATATTGTGATGCCTCCAAAATAGATATACATCACCCATTTTGAGTCACCAAATACATGGTACAGAAACAACTACAACATCATTAATACAGTTGTCGTGCAAAATACGACAACACAAATACTGTGAGTTTAAATACAAATATTTTCCTCTAGACAATATCCACACTCAAATAAGTCCTCATTACAATTATTGATATACTATTTTACAAATAATGAGAAATACTATAACAACTGCCATGGAATCATCACTCCACACCCCGACTACTCCCCGTTATATTCTCGCTTCCTGAGAAGAAAAATGGAACAAAAAGAAAAGGGTGAGCTCAACTAGCCTAGTAAAGAATATTACGACTAAGATAATGAATAACAAATTATCGTTTGCCTTCAACGAATCAGATAAAATATAATGGACAACAAGGTTTAGATCAATATTCGCAGCGAAAATAACAATTCATTAGAAGAGTTTAGTAGAGAATGAAATCTACTATCATCTTAAGAATTTAGAAGTCCATCATCAATATTTTATCCCTGTAACATCAATCAATATACATCTTGCATCAAACATTCATCTTTGCACTACTGGCCAAAGATATTCATCAAGTATCACTAGTTGGTCATGTTCATCTCAACACATGTTCATCTTTGCACTACGGGCCAAAGATATTCAACAGGTAATCATTCATCTTTGCACTACAGGCCAAAGATATTTATCAAGTATCACCATTAAAGACTGAGGATAATGAAAAAAATTTTAGAGAACGAATCTAGTAAGATAAAATGACAAAGATTAGGGATTCGTACTTCGATTTATCCATGTTCAAAAATACTTCATAATAAACCATAGTGGAGTAAAATTCAAGAATGAAGATCAAAAGATGGATTCAATTTCAAGAATAATGGTCACAACAGATAACTTGGAAGGAGAGAAAAAAAATATTTTTTTTTCTTTTGTGAATATGACCGTGAAGCGATGTAACTTTGAGCGAAGACCCATAGCGAGAATCGTGTGAGCAGTACCAAGCATGAAAAGTTCCAAATTTGATAAAAAAAATTAAGACCAATATTCCTATGAAAGGAAATTAGATGAAGCGATCATTTCAAGAATTATAGAAGCAATAAAATAATATCCTTTACCTTAGTAGAAACTGGATTTACCTGGAATATCAGATATTATTCTGAGAAAATCTTGCAGAAAACTACACTCAAAGTATTCTTATACTCAAGAAAAATACTCACAATAATACGCTCGATAATCTAGAGAGAGAAAGCTTATATTTCTGGTGTGATTTTCAATTCTAACTTAAGCACCTATTTATAGAAAAATGCTAGAACGCCAAAGGAGACTAAAATAATAAAATAATATTATTATTATCTTCTCTTCTATGCACACCCTAATTGAACCAAACTTTTCCAACTTTGCTCACCCACCCCATTTATCACATGTTTTTGAAAAATAAATAAATAAAAGAATTCAAATTCAATTTGAACCCTAATTCAATTTGATTATCTTTACCCCATTTAATTCACAATAAATAACCCTTTTATCAAAAAAATATGAATTTTATGTCCATTGCATAGGAAATCGAATTCTCTACAACTTTGCATAAGAAAGTTTTTTCGAATTTCAAACCGAAAATGTCCGAAATCCACATACAGATGATTTTTAATACCTCCATTCCAACAAAATACTAATAAAACACCTCAGTTGTAATTCCTTCATTTACAACCACATAAAATATATCCATCATTTATATCCACATAAAATAAATATTTCCTTATCATATAAATCAATAAATAATTATTCACAAATAATATTACAGAATCATAATAATGACAACGGTAGTTCTCAAGAAAGAGGGGCTTTCAGATAAGGATTTTTCTCTTCTTCTTGTCGGCGCATGATTAGGTGACCAAACCTCTCCTTGTGAGAACTTTCTAGACATTGCCAATAATGCTATCTAATAATATTATTCAAGTAATATGAATTATTGATTTGATAATGGAAAATACTGTGCCGTGACAATTATTAAAACAACAATAATATAAAATATCAACGCAACAATTATTTAATTAATAAAATAAAATATTGAATAGTAATTACTATAACAATTATTGAGTAGTGCCTTCTTATGTAAGAATCAATAATTCAAAAATACTGTGTAATATCGTGTACTACTGTGCAACCACGCGTATTACTACATTTTAACCACTGGGTAATCTAACAGTGTTAACGGTAAAAATTACGCCGTTATTTATAAATACTCAAATTTGTCGTTTTCTTCATCCGACAGTTATTCCGTTATGGGGCCCACAAATGGCTGCACCGTCGTATGAATATTTCCCGACAACAATAATATTCCACGACCAAACGAATATTCCCCGATAACAATGAATATTTTATAACCACTTGCTTATTTTATAAAATTTGCACATTTCACTCATAACCAAAGTATTATATCAAATTAACTCCTTATTATTTTAAGATAATGAATAGAGAAATTCAATTTTATTTATAATAAGTTGGGGTCCTACAACCTACCCTCCTTATGAAATTTCATCCTCGAAATTGATGTACATACCTGGTGTTTCGAAAAGGTGAGGGTACCTTGCTTTCATTTCCGATTCCAACTCCTAGGTCATTTCGTCAATAACATGGTTCCTACAAAAAACCTTGACTTGTGGTATAACTTTTGTTCGTAGGACATGCTCTTTCCTATCCAATATCTTGATAGGTACCTCCTCGTACGTTAAATCTTCGGCTATCTCGTCTGGTTCTAACGCAATAATGTGGTTTACGTCTTTCACATATTTACGAAGCATAGATATATGAAAAACATTATGAACACGAGACATGCTTGGAGGTAATGCTAGTCTATAGGCCACATTTTCTATTCAGTCAAGAATTTCAAATGGACCAACAAATCATGGATTGAGCTTTTCTCTCTTCCCAAATCTTATAACTCCCTTCCATGGAGTAATACGTAACAGTACATGATCTCCTATATTAAATTCAACGTCCTTTCGATGAAGATCAGCATAACTCTTTTGTCGATCCTGTGAGGTCTTTATACGCTGCCGTGTCATTTGAATTTTTTCTGTAGTCATGCGTACTAATTCTAGTCCCAACAACGTTGCTTCACCCACCTCGTCCCAACATACTAGAGAACGACACTTTCATCCATACAAGGCTTCAAATGGAGCCATAACTATACTTGCCTGATAACTGTTGTTGTAGGAGAATTCCACCAATGGCAAGTACTTATCCCAACTTCCGTTGAAATCTAGGACACAGAGTCTTAATAGATCTTCAAGGGTTTGAATAGTCCTTTCTGATTGCCTGTTCGTTTGAGGATGATTTGCTGAACTGAATCGTAAATCTGTGCCCATAGCTTTTTGCAAGCTAACCCAAAATCGTGAAGTTAATCTTGGGTCACGATCAGAAACTATGGATACTGGCATGCCATGCAATCTCACAATCTCATTTACGTACATACGAGAAAGACGTTCAAGGGAATAAGTCTAACGTATAGGCAAGAAATGAGCAGACTTGGTTAATCTATCAATAATAACCCAAATCGCATCTATGCCATGAGAAACTTTTGGAAGACCTGTAACGAAATCCATAGTAATGTGTTCCCACTTCCATTCCAGAATCTCAAGTGGTTGCAATGGACCTTTTGGCACTTGATGCTCTGCCTTTACACGTTGACAAGTTAAACACCTCGAGATAAACTCCGCGATCTCTCTCTTCATATTGCTCCACCAAAATGTATGTCGAATATCATGATACATTTTGGTACTTCCAGGATAGATTGCAAAAGGTGTGTTGTGTGCCTCCATCATGATTCTATGCTTCAAGTCAGAGTTATTAGGAACACAAAGTCTGGAGTTAACTCGAAGTATTCCTTCTTCATCGATTCTTGCTTCCAGAATAACACCTTCTTGCACTTTCTTCTTCATACTCATCAACTCCAGGTCTGTAGCTTGAGCAACTTTAACTATATCGATTAAAGTCGGTTCTACTCGTATATTTGATATCATCACGCGGGTACTTAGAGCCTTTAAATCTATATCCATCCTTTGTAAGTCATACAAAATGGGCCTTTGTGTTAACAACATTGCACTCATACCTGCATATGATCTTCTACTTAATGCGTCAGCTACAACGTTTTCTTTTCCAGGATGATATTGAAAGCTATGGTCGTAATCTTTTAACAGCTCGAGCCAATGTCGTTGCCACATTTTGATTTCCTTTTGGGTGAAGAAATATTTGAGGCTTTTATGATCCGTATAAATCTCCACTTTCTCCCCATACAGGTAGTGTCTCCAGATTTTCAACGCAAAAATGACTGCTGCCAACTCCAAATCATTAGTAGGATAATTCCTCTCATATTCTTTGAGTTGTCGCGAGGCATAGGCTATGACTTTCCCATGTTGCATAAGAACACATCCTAACCCTTTTCCTGAAGCATCGCTGTAGATAACAAATCCATCCGAACAAGATGGTATTGTTAGAACAGGTGCTGAAATGAGTCTCCTCTTGAGCTCTTGGAAACTCTTCTCGCATTCCTCGCTCCATACCAATTTTGTATCTTTAAAAGTCAATTGAGTTAGCGGAGTAGCGATTCGAGAAAATGCTTCCACGAATCTCCGATAACAACCAGCTAAGCCCAGAAAGCTACGCACTTCGGTAACCAACTTCGGTTGCTCCCAACTTTGTATTGTTTCAATCTTCGCCGGGTCAACAGATACTCCATGTTTTGAAACTACATGCCCAAGGAATGCTACTTCCTTAAGCCAGAACTCGTATTTCTTCAGCTTGGCATATAGCTTGTTGTCACGAAGTCTTTGAAGTACCAGCTTCAAATGGTGCTCATGATCTTCACGGCTTTTGGAATAGATGAGGATGTCATCAATAAAGACAACAACGAGCTGATCCTAATATTCTTTGAATACACGGTTCATCATATCCATGAAACCAGCAGGAGCATTAGTCAATCCAAAAGACATGACTAAGAATTCATAATGCCCATACCGAGGAGTTACGAAAAGGCGGTCTTGGATATATCCTCAGTTTTAATCTTCAGCTGATGATATCCAGAATAAAGATCGATCTCTGAAAAGAATTATACTCCTTGCAACTGGTCGAACAGGTCATCAATACGAGGTAGGGGATACCTATTCTTGATTGTGACATGGTTCAATTCCCGGTAGTCAATACAAAGTCGCATACTCCCGTCTTTCTTCTTTACAAATAAAACAGGAGCACCCCGAGGAGATGTACTAGGACGAAAGAAACCGATGTCTAACAATTCTTGTAGTTGGACTTTTAACTCCTGAAGTTCAATAGGAGCCATTCGATATGGGGTTTTAGAAATGGGCTTTATACCTGGTTCAAGATCAATAAAGAATTTAACTTCACGTTCTGGGGGTAGACCAGGAAGTTCTTCAGGAAATACGTCAGGAAATTCACTAACAACAAAAATATTATTCAAATCTAACATGTTTTTGTTCAAGTCTATAATATAGGCTAAGAAAGCTTGACATCTGTTTTTCAATAAACGAATAGCTTTATGGCTTGATATGACAGTGACTGATTTTAGTGGTTTAGTTGCTTGAATTTATATAACAGGTTGGTTAGGAATATGAAAACTAACAACCTTATGAAAACAATCAATTTTGGCATGATGAGTAGTTAACCAATAAATGCCTAAAATCACATCAAATGCAAGTATCTTTTAAGAGATAAGATCAACAGGTAATGTGATTGTGCCCACTTGGATCAAGCAAGATTTATAAACAGTGGATGTGATAAAGGTTTCTCCTAACAAAGTCTCGACAAATAAGTCAAAGTATAATTTCTTCGGAGTCAAGTTTTAACGTTGAGCACAAGCAGGAGGGATAAAAGAATGGGTAGAACCGGTATCAAGTAAGGTATAAACTTCGCAAGAGTTTAAGATTAGCTTAACCGTGATCACCTCGTTCGGGTTTCTCGCATTTTGGCCAGTCACGACAAACACTCTCCCTTGAACCACCAACTTTGTTTTGTCATTAGTCGCCTTTGGTTTCGCCGTCCTAGTTGGACTTGACTTCGCTACCGGACAAAATCGGTCTATATGACCGTCTTTTCCATAATTGAAATACACCTTGGAAGTTTGTGAACAGTTTGGACTTATGTGTCCCTCTTCTCCGCATTTGTAGCATCTAACTGGCGGTCGTTCTCCTCCCCTAGAATTTGTTGTTGGTGCTGGTGTTGCTGCTGATGTCTTTCCGTCATTGTTGAATCTCATCTTTTTGAAATTTTCACTTGACTCACCTCTCTTATAATCATGGCCACGATTACCACCCGAGTGGTTACCGCTTTTGTCCGTATTTTTCCCTCCTCGTTGGTTAGTATCGCTCCGATGACTGCTGTCACCTGTATGACCCTAGTTGTGGTCCCTCGGTTGAACATACTCACAACTCGCTCTAATAATTGAGCCATGTTGACAACATCTGAATACAGAGAAAATTTATGAGAGATAAGGTATTGATGAATCTCGGGTTATAGACCTCTCAGAAACATCTGCGTCATACGTTCCTCATTCTCTACCAAATGAGGTGCAAACCTGGATAACTCCACGAACTTTGCCTCGTACTGGGACACCGTCATGTTGTTATGTTCCAATCTAATAAACTCTACCTCCTTCATATGACGAATACTTTCAGGAAAATACTTGTCATTGAACAGTTTCTGAAATCTTTCCCAAGACATGTTGACTGCGGTTGGCTGGGTACGCTTCACAAATTTCTACCAATAATCTGCCTCACCACAGAATATAAAGGTGGCGAATGGAACCTTCTGTTCCTCCGTGCATCCCAAGATATTGAATATCTTGGTAATTTGCTTTACCCACATTTCTGCCTTAATTGGATCCGGCATTCCCTAGAAGTCTGGTGGTCCCAACTCCTTGAACTGCTTGGTTGTGACAAATCGCGTGTTGCTATCATTTCCATCCGTATTTTGTACATGAGTCTCCCTCGTCTGATTTTGCATGAACTGCAAAAAGCTTCTAAACATTCCATCATTCATTGTTTGCTACATAGTGTTGTTTACAGGAGGAATATTTCCTTCCTATTGCACGTTCTCTTGGTTGGTGATTGATGGTTGTTCCACAGTCTCATACACTCCATTGTTAACGTTCTCAGTAGCCATTCTTAAAAACTACCATAAAACAAAGGTTAATTAAACAAATTAACATGTCACATAATATCCCTATATTATGACTGATCAATAAATAAGCTTAGGTAGGACACACTAGTGAAGGATTTACTCGTCTCTCCCCTCCTAGTTCTATTCCTCGATCTCCGCCAGAGACCATATCCCTAAGCTCTGATACCAACTGTGATGCCCCCAAAATAGATAAACATCACCCATTTTGAGTCGCCAAATACATGGTATAAAAATAACTACAACATCATTAATACAATTGTCGTGCAAAATACGACAACACAAATACTATAAGATTAAATACAAATATTTTCCTTTAGACAATATCCACACTCAAATATGTCCTCATTACAATTATTGATATATTATTCTACAAATAGTGAGAAATACTATAACAACTGCCATGGAATCATCACTCCACACCCCGACTACTCCCCGCTATATTCTCGCTTCCTGAGAAGAAAAATGGAACAAAAAGAAAAGGGTGAGCTCAACTAGCCCAGTAAAGAATATTACGACTAAGATAATGAACAACAAATTATCGTTAGCCTTCAACAAATCAGATAAAATATAATGGAAAACAAGTTTTAGATCAATATTCGCAGCGAAAATAACAATTCATTAGAAGAGTTTAGTAGAGAATGAAATCTACTATCATCTTAAGAATTTAGAAGTCCATCATCAATAATTTATCCCTGTAACATCAATCAATATACATCTTGCATCAAACATTCATCTTTGTACTACGGGCCAAAGATATTCATCAAGTATCACCAGTTGGTCATGTTCATCTCAACACCTGTTCATCTTTGCACTACGGGCCAAAGATATTCATCAGGTAATCATTCATCTTTGCACTACAGGCCAAAGATATTCTTCAAGTATCACCATTAAAGACTGAGGATGATGAAAAACATTTTAGAGAACGAATCTAGTAAGATAAAAGGAAAAAGATTAGGGATTCGTACTTCGGTTTATCCATGTTCAAAAATACTTCATAATAAACCATAGTGGAGTAAAATTCAAGAATGAAGATCAAAACATGGATTCAATTTAAAGAATAAGGGTCACAACAAATAACTTGGAAGGAGAGAAAAAAAATATTTTTGTTCTTTTGTGAACAGTACCCGTGAACAGTACCCGTGAACAATTCCCAGGCATGTAAAGTTCCAAATTTGATAATAAAAAAAATCAGACCAATATTCCTATGAAAGGATATTAGATGAAATAATCATTTTACGAATTATAAAAGTAATAAAATAATATCTTTTACCTTAGTAGAAACTGGATTTGCCTGGAATATCAGATATTATTCTGAGAAAATCTTACAGAAAACTACGCTCAAAGTATTCTCATACTCAAGGAAAATACTCATAATAAATCGCTCGATAATCTAGAGATAGAAAGCTTATGTTTCTGGTGTGATTTTCAATTCTAACTTAAGCACTTATTTATAGGAAAATGCTAGAATGCCAAAGGAGACTAAAGTAATAAAATAATATTATTATTCAAATCTCTTCTACGCACACCCTAATTGAACCAAAATTTTCCAACTTTGCTCACCCACCCCATTTATCACATGTTTTTGAAAAATAAATAAATAAAAGAATTCAAATTCAATTTGAACACTAATTCAATTTGATTATCTTTACCCCATTTAATTCATAATAAATAACCCTTTTATCAGAAAAATACGAATTTTATGTTCATTCCAAAGGAAATCAAATTCTCTACAACTTTACAGAAGAAAATTTTTTCAAATTCCAAACAGAAAATGTCTGAAATCCACATACGGATGATTTTTAATACCTCCATTCCGACAAAATACTAATAAAACACCTCAGCTTTAATTCCTTCATTTACAACCACATAAAATATATCCATCATTTATATCCACATAAAATAAATATTTCCTTATCATATAAATTAATAAATAATTATTCACAAATAATATTACAGAATAACAATAATGACAACTAGTCCGGTCCCAGGAAAGAGGGGGCTTTCCGATAAGGATTTCTACTTACGGGCACGCAATTAGGTGACCAAACCTCTCATTGATAGAACTTTCTAGACATTGCAAATAATGCTATCTAATAATATTATTCAAATAATATGAATTATTGATTTGATAATGGGAAATACTATGTCGTGACAATTATTAAAACAACAATAATATAAAATATCAACGCAGCAATTATTGAATTAATAAAATAAAATATTGAACAGTAATTACTGTAACAATTATTGAGTAGTGTCTTCTTACGTAAGAATCAAAAATTCAAAAATACTGTGCAATACCGTGTGCTACTGTGCAACCACGCGTATTACTATATTTTAACCACCGAGTAATCTAACAGTGTTAACGGTAATAATTACGCTGTTATTTATAAAAACTCAAATTTATCATTTTCTTCATCCGATAGTTATTCCGTTATGGTGCCCACAAATGATTGCGCCGTCGTACGAATATTCCTCGACAAAAATAATATTCCACGACCAAACAAATATTCCTCAACAATAATGAATATTTTATAACCACTTGCTCATTTTGTAAAATTTGCACATTTCACCCATAACCAAAGAATTATATCAAATTAACTCCTTATTATTTCAAGATAATGAACAGAGAAATTCAATTTTATTTATAATAAGTTGGGGTCTTACACATATGGTTCAAGCAAGAGTGAGCATTACTAGCTCAGCAAGTACAACAATTCTATTTAACAATATGCTTGAATCAAACAAATTGTATATCTTCAATAACTGAACAATAGTTATGAAGTACTATCGATAATTTACATTAGCGCTTCTCTTTTCTTTAAAATGTTTTACAATGATAATATTCAGTAAAACATCATTTTCGGTCCAAGACCTTGAGCATTTCATACTTTTCTTTGAAAAGGACATCCCGAAAATAAGTCTGTAAGTCCGACATTACATGCGAGCACGTCTAGGTGATTAGTCTATAGTAATCTATGTTGATCAACACTACATTCTTTAAACGTATGTACGTTTAAGTTGTGGCAACCTCACGTGTTTGTCGTTTGACGACAACACATTTGTTTAGCATACTCAGTCTTCATTTGAAAACCATACCAATATAGTTTGGTAAAACATTGACCATACTTCAATAGATTATAAGAAATCCAAAACATCTTAAGTCTATCCGAAAGAATTGTCTTTGACTTCATCATATATTAATTCATGTGTAAAAACACATGAATCATAAAGCTTGTCTAGATTGAACATAGAGAAGGGTTAGAATACTTGCCATCAACATCTGCTACTGTTATTACACGTTCACTTTAAGTCTTTAAGGTCTCTACAGTAGATGATCACATAACATAACAAAATACGTCATGAATAAACATATATGGTTCCTAATGAATCTTACCCTTCTTCTCAATCTAATTCTGTATTAGATTTGTTACTATTGGTTTTGGCTTTCTGTTATAGCATACATCATCATTACGTTCATGTTCAATTGATTATCTTTAACCTTTAGTGATTGTACTTTAAGGTCTAACAATGTCTTAATAATGTTACAAATAAGCTTTAGTTCATTGTTAATTAATTAACATCCTTGCTCTACTTACAAATATTCTTTCTTTTGTCAAAACCCTAAATTTTGGTGTTGTGGGCGCAAAGATTCCTTCTTTTTGTACTTGTGCACGAGTTAACTGATGCAAAAGGTCGGAGCACGGCGCTGGCTGGCGCTAGTCCTTGTCTAGTGGGTTGCCACTCTTCAGTGCCTAACTTCCCGACTCGACGCTGCAGTGCGAGTCCCAGTACTATATGTCACGCTGTGGTGCGACTCCTCAGTATGTCAAGACACTATACGCAGCCTTTGAGTGCCACACATTGCCTTGAAATGGTGTGGCATGGCAAATTTCTATGCACCAGACAAATAGAAATTTTTCTTTGCATAACGAAGTTCCTAGACTCCAAATTTGATCATTTTAAGTCCGACTTAGCTCGTTTAAAAGCCATTAGCTCACAAATCACATACTCTACGTGTTCATGCAAGAATTTTATATTTTCGACTTCATTTACTCAAAATTCACCTGTTGGTTAATTTTTAACGAAAATGATAAACGTTCGTGAACGTTCAACGCTCATTTCTTCGTTCTAAGTCAAAATTCGGCCATTTTCGAGTCTGCAACTCTATAATGCCAAATAAGACTTGTTCCCATCGAAAACCAACATTTCCAAGCTCAATATCAAAATTCGACTTCTAATTCGAGAATTTCACGAATTCGACGATTATCGTCCAATCGTCAGAATTCCGGCATAGCTTCGTTACTTATAATTTGATTATCATTTCAAATGGATTATATCCATCATATTGACATCTTAACCTACACATTACATCAACTTATTTTCATGATAAGTTGCTACTTGTTTTTCATGAGCTTATAACTTATCAAAGTATAAACTACATATAACTTTGTTTCACATGGCTTATGATAGTTTAAGTCTTCTAACCATCATTCTTACATACTTTGATCATACTAACTTCATTCATGTAAACATGATACAAGTCTTACAAGTTCTTCCTTAGTTCATAGCTTATCTATGAACAAAGTGATTATTCTCGGCTTATTAGGACTTAAGTCCTTAGATTATTTATTCCTATCATTTCTTAGCATACATGTCCATTAATCCACACTTCTCTTATCAACCTACAATAGTAGAGATGGAAGACTAATGACATAAGAGGCTTACCCTTGATGAACAACCTTTTTCTTCTTCTTTTTTAATAAATGAAAATCTAGCTTATTCTTGCTTAATCTCCCTAATAATTAAGTTAAAAGTGTTGGATGAAAATGAACAAGCAACAAATGAAATTCAAGCTTGCTATTTATAGAATTTTCTAAGTTAGGGCTTTATAGACAAAAGCCAAATCCCACCTCCTTAGTAACCTCCATACTATTCATTACCTAGCTCTTAAGTAAACTTGCTCCCTACTTCTTTTTCTTAGTCATTACACAATTATCTTTGTCACCAAGATTAACCAAATGATCATGGGTTTCCCCATGGGTCACCTTAACTCATTGGATCATAGCTTGGGCTTAGGTTTAATTTGCTTAACTTAAGCTTTGCTCTTATATTAACAAACTTAATTGGACTTCACATTACCAAACACTTTGGCTTGCACATTCCATTATATTAGACTTTACCATTTGTTAATCAATCCTACAAGTCCATTTCATTTGGCTAAAAGCCTTATAACTTATTGTTTATCTATTATTCTCGTATTTTAACTCCTATACTAATTCATAATATATGATATTCCATCCTTCATACATACTCATATAATACTTCGTATTATACTCGTATTCGTTACCTCGTACAATACATACGTATCATACGATCATCACATTAGCTTCTAACACTTTATTTTCCCTAACATTCTCCAATTACGCCCACATGAAAAAAATTACGTTTTCCATACTTGAATTATTATTACATAGTCCAACTCACTTTGATATTTTATCGTTACGTATTTCTCAAAAGTTCAAAAAAAATTCCCAAGCATAAATCGATGAATAGTGTTTTTTGAAAAATTTCTCGGAAAACATTTATTTTCGTCTAGGAAATTCAAACACTTTAATTCTCTTAGGTAGTTGAAATACTACGACGTTCTGATGTTTCTAGGTTATAGAACGACATTCATCTTACTAGCACATAACAATAATAAATAATTTAATTTTATTCATTATTTTATTAAATAATATTATTTTACAATGGATCCAAATTTCTCGGTCGTTATATTCTTCCCCCCTTATAAAGATTCTGTCACCAAAATCTCGTCTCACATTACACAAACAATTGAGGGTAATCCTTCTTTATCTTTTCTTCGAATTCCCACGTTGCTTCTTCTGCATCGTTGTTCTTTCATAACACCTTCACAGAAGGTATAACTTTGTTCCGCAAAACTTGCTCTTTTTTATCGATAATTTGAATCGGCATCTCTTTGTACGTTAAGTAATTTTCGATGTGAATAGACTCATACACTATTACGTGCTTATAATCCAGCTTATAAGGACATAACACCGATACGTGAAACACGTTATGTATTCTTTCTAGGTCTGGAGGTAATGATATCATATAAGCTACCTCACCTACCTATTTTAACACTTCAAAAGGTCTTATAAACCTTGGACTTAACTTTTCCTTCTTTCCAAAGCGTATCTTTCCTTTCTAGGAAGATACCTTTAGAAAAACGTAAGAGCCTACTTCAAACTCCCTATTTTATCGATGCGAATCCGCATACTTCTTTTGTCTGTCTTGAGCTGCTACGAGACACATTCGTATCAACTTCACTATCTCCGCTGTTTGATGCACCAATTTTGGCCCTACCATTCGACGTTCTCCCACATCGTCCCAAAACAATGGTGTTCTGCATTTTCTTCCGTACAAAGCCTCGTAAAGCGGCATACCTATGCTTGCATGATAACTATTGTTATACGCAAACTCAACTAATGGTAGATGATCATCCCAGCTACCCTTAAAATCCATGACGCGAGATCTCAACATATCTTCTAACGTCTGAATTGTCCTCTCGCTCTGTCCATCGGTTTGTGGATGATATATACGTTGTACTCAGCTTCAACTGCGTTCCCAACTACTCTTGTGACAACCCGAGAAATTAGAAAAATTATTAAAATCTTAAATGATGGATTTAAGGTCAAATAATAGACCTAGACATAAAATAAGTGTATGCGTTTGATATTTTTGGGAAGGAATTTTGAGGATTTTAAAATTTTGTGAAGAATTTTTGTGAATTATTCATGTGTACATGGTTCACTGAATATGGTATTATATGTGTACAGAATGTGGTTAAGGGTCAAGGGTTGAACAGATAAATTATATCAGTGTCAAACCCTAATATTATTGTCGAATGTAAACGTTCAGTTAGAAAACCCTAATGACTGATAAGAAACACTAAAACCGGTTCTGAAACACTAATTTCAGTTCCGTGGATTTCAAAACCCTAATTCGGAATATGAAACCCTAATTTGGGAACTTAATGACTTAAGGGTATTGATTATAAACTTAATTAGGGTAAAGCTTAATTAATTAGAAAACCCTAATCGTAAAATTTGAAACACTAATTGTTCTGTTAAAAACCTTTATGTACAATTGAGGACTTAATTGCTATTTTAGCAATTTTAATTAGGATAAATTAATCCTAATTAGTAAGCTTAATTTATGATTAGAAAAAATATTAGTATAATTAGAGAATTCTAATTCTAATTTATAAATGTTAATTTTTATTTCAAAAACCCTAATCTGGAAATCCTAAAAAGGTGAATTATGGAAACCTTAGGTTTTAACCCTAAGGGTTAAACCCTAAGGGTTTGATCAAATGACAACTTTGGTATTAAAATTTAAAGCAAAAGGACTTTTGTGCCCTTTTTATATTTTTTATGAGATGGAGTGAAAATCTAGCCATAATATTGAGTTGTTTACCAACTTAAGATATACACATATGCAATTATCTATAATATCAGCCATTTTATTGTCCAATGTACAATGTATTCAATAAATATATAAGATTAAAAGAGAGAGAAAAGTTCAATTTACTTTTCATTTTTGCCAACCTCTTCTCTCTCAATATAATTCGAAATGTAGAGTGAGAGTGAGTGATTAGATATGCCATGATCAGGTGTTAGCACTCAAGGATCAGTTCATGAATCAAAGCTAGAAAAGGTATAAAACCCTAATTTTTAGAAAACATATGATCTTATATTATAGGGTGTAATTTATTGGTTAAATTGTGTAATAAGATATCCTTTAGTGATCTGGGTTGTTAAATCCCAGATCCATAACATCAAAGTGCTCGAAACTAGAATTTTTAGAAATCTGGAAAAGTTGAAAAATAAGACCTGAGAACCTATTGTCAGATCCTCTATATTCTTTTGTGTTAGATGTTTAGTGTGTTTTATGTTATAGATTTGTTCTTTGTTGAAAGGGCTTTGATCTAGAACTTGAATCAAGCCCAAATCATGAGTAGATTGAATGTTATAAGTAGTACAAGGTCGTTGACCAACCATGACCAAGCGAAACTGGGTAACCCAGATTTCCCAGGAAGATTCTGACAACCTTTTGACGGCTTCTAATATTCTTCTGTTAAGCGATCTGACCATGTTTGTGTAATATAATTGTAGACTGACATTTAGCTTTCATGCTCATGCTTATAGAACTCCTAGATCATGTATAGAATCAAAGATAGGAAGGGTCAAAGTAGGGTTGATCGACTGTTCATGAAGATTTCTGGAAAACCCAGAAACCTTCATGTACGATTTTTCTGTCAGACTTTGACTAGCCTTGATCTTGCACATGTGATGTCTTTTGGTTGATTTAGTGATACGAAGTTGTTCTATGACATAAGTATTATAATCTTATATATTTAAACCACCTAAAACATGAATAGAGACTGGATTAATTAAGACTCCAAAAGAGACCCTTGGCACTGCTTGAGTTTTTGGAAAACCCAGAAACTCAAGAACAAGTCTGACAGGTATTTCTAACGCATAGATCTTGCTGTGATGATGTAGTTTGGGCATGAAATTGATTTGTAATCGTAGTATTGCATGTATACTATAACATTAACGCAATATACAACCCTAATAACGTCCAGAACATGAAAAATTATGTGGTCAAACCACCTACCTTAGCCATTGACAAGAATTTTGGAAAATGCTCAAGAACACTCAAGAACACCTATAGCGACGGTTATGTCGCTATAGGGCCCTTTTAGCGACAGTTTATTTCTAGAATCAATTATTTTATTTATTAAATTAAAAAAAATTGTTTTCAATTATTAAAAATTAATATTAAATTCCTAAAATTAATTTCAAAGTCCAAAAATTAGTTTTTAATTATATATAGTATATTTCATAAATATTTAATATTTTTGGAATATAAAGGGTATTTGATTTATTTAATTATAATATAAAATAAATTATTTAAAAAGATTTTAATACTTTAAAAATCATGAAAAATTATATTATGGTATAAGAAAATATTTTAAGTTATTTTTAATAACTTTTGATATTTTGTGATGAAATTTTAATTGATAAATTAATATTAATGATAATTAATTTATTTAATAAATATATTAAATAAATTATGGAAAAATAGAATTAATATTTTAAAAATCATAAAAAAAATTATTCAAGGGTTAGAAAAATATTTTGAGTTATAAAATATAACTTTTGATATTTTGCCATGAAAATATTAATATTTTTAATACTAAAAAACAACTATGAGATAATGAAATTAAAGGTTTAAAAATCATATAAATATGATTTTAAAATATTAAAAAATACTTTGTGATATATTACAAATATATTATAATATTATGTTATGATTTTCATTAATATTTAATATTAAATAAATATTATTGATAAAGGAATTATATGGTATTTAATTTACATAAATACGAGATTAATGATTGAAAAATCATGATAAATGGTAATAATTATCTGAAAATTATTACGAGCTTATGAAAATTATTTTGACTGATAATAAATTATCTAAGATATCTGTGAACCAGTTTAGACCGAGTCTTAGTGATTTTAGACTCGAGTTTTGTTCGACTAGACCGTCGGGATGTCAGAATTGTGTCAGTTTCGACTCAGACTGAAATAGTTTGACTTGAGATTTTGTTTTATGTGAGCTATAGATTGATAGGGTTATGTGTTTAGGTTATTCTATGTATATATATCATAATATTATATTGTGATGATATTATTCTAATTTGTATATTGATATTATTTATATATTAGGTCTTCAGTCAAAACTTAATAAATTTTGTAATAGTAATCGACCAATCAGGCAAGTTTTTCTTAACTCTACTTAGAGTTGTTTCATTCAGATATGCTTATGGTTAATCATTGCTGATTTCCATGTCTAAGAATTGTAGAATTGTACTCTGTACATATTGCATGTATGAAAGGCTTATCACCTTCATTACCATTCGGTCCAGATATATATGTTCATATTCAAAACTTGTTCAGTCAAAAGTTTGTTCATGCTAATTCACAAATATATTGTTAAATTATAGCCAGCTTATTATTCAAATTCTTTCAATCATGATATATCCTTAAATAAATTTATACTTTCTGGGCAAACATATGTTCACCCTTGCTATATCAAGATAAATATTGCAGATTAAGGCGAATACGTCGGATACAAGGAAAGGTTAAAGACAGTTCCAACTTTAAGTTAATGTGTGTAGCTAGATTTATAATAGTATTGTATGATAATAATGTTATATGTCAGATAAGTTATGAATTTTGATTAAGTTAAGGTTACTCGACCTTGGGGAATAGTGTGTAAAGTTTAATGTATAAATAATTTATGTTTATATCTTTCGTAATAGTTATAGAATGATTGTACCAGATCCGTGGTGATTTAGGACCCAGATTTGGGGATATCACAGTTGGTATCAAAGCTATTGGTTATGAAGCTTAGGTAGGAATACATGAGACAAATAACCCCAGTGATTAGGATAAGATCTAACTCATATAGAGTTAGTCGGTCGGTAAGATTCAAAGACGAATCTCGGCGAGTTATAAAGATACAGAGTTCCCTAACTCTGATAATAAAGTTGAACAATAGTGATGAATAGATCGAGTCTAAAAGACTAAAAGTATCGGGATAGGAGATCAAAATGCAAAACGATCAAGACATAAAAATGAATCATAATATATACGATGAGATCACCCCGTGATCTGATAAGGACATAACACGGAAAAGAATCAATCTGATGATTGGAAAGTTTAAAGCAAGATTGATGTGTGAATTGGTACAGAATCAGGAAAGGATTATGAATACGAGTTGAATGGAATTCGTATTGAGAAGGGAGTTAAGATTAGGTGGGAATTTCAACTGAGGACTCATGTCAGCAACTGAGTTGTATGATTCCTTGTATGGGAGGGGAATTGTACTTGGTATAAAAACAACTTAGTTTCTGGTACTGATAATCATTGAAATATCTGTGTCGCGCTATTTGCTATATGCATGTTAAGAGGGTGATTCTTTTCTCATGTATATATAATAGATAGATAGGTTCTAGGTAGAGAATATAAGGTTAAGTACGAGTTCTTAAAACTCATACTTATGTTACGTTCGTGACTCATAGTTATATGAAATGTTTATGAACCGCTCAGCGGATAGACGCCAAAGGTTTGACTAGGGTAAGTTCTTAAACTCATATGATTGTGGAAAGTTCCTGAACTCATGAGTATGGTTTGACGAACTGGGAATAGTTATGTGTGAATGGAGAATTGAGGATAATAGGAATAGATAGACTGTTTAAGAAAATGATTATTAGCGGAGACATAGGTTTTCCAAAACTCTTAGCTATGCTAGACTTTGAAATTTTGACATCAAGCTAAATACGTACTATGTGCTTTTAAAAAAAAATATAGACTCTTAATAATTTTTGGAACGATTTAAAGTATAGTCTATGCTACTTATTTCGGCTAGACGCAAATGATTTGAAATATCAAAATATATTTTTATTTATCACTTATGTACCATTTAACCTGGTGCAGAGATGATAAAAAATTGATAGAGTTATAAACGCATGAATACTTAGTGTGAATTCGATCTAAAAATCATTGTTCCACTATTGTATGATGTGTTATGGCAAAGTCATACAATGATGGCATCCTCAAACAGACTGTTAATACAGTACGACATCATGACGTCATTCTCAAAAATATTTTTTCAAAATTTTAATTTGCCCACGGGGTTTGGCTACACTTAAATAATTCGATTTAATTGAATTATTGATATGGGTTTACGCTATTCGATTCAACTAGACTAATGTTTATGAAAACTCTAAGTGTTCATTGAAAGAAATTTCTTGAACCAAATTGTTTTGGTGCGAAATCCAATAAGACTGAGGTAAGAAAATTTTATGCGCCCAAAGCGAATAAGAGGAACAAGAAAATGGTTCTGACCAGTAGTACTTGATCAGTACAGGGAATAACGGGCTAATCACCCACTATGTCCGTAAGTTATGACGGTTTGCGGATGAATTTCCATAAAACCTTTGCGAAAATGACAGACAATAGTCTATATGTGTAATAACCCGGAATTTCGAATAATTAAAATTTTACGAATAATTTTTTTTTTTAATATTGGCATTGACTGTTAATAGTGTACTGAGAATTAGTGAGACAAATCTCGAGAATTAGTCAATATATGTTTTGACCGAGAAATTAGAGTAGAGTTGTGCTTAATGATTTAGAAAACCCTAACCCTAATTTTTTGGATAGGGATTCTAGAGAAAATACAATTAAAATAATTGTATTGTTGATTATGTGTTTGGACCAGATAGAAATGTTGATCAATGGTTGATCTGGATAAGGTTTAATATTAATAAACCTTAATAAGGGATTTAAAACCCTAATCTTAAATTTAGAAAATAAAATATACAGCTTAAAACCATAATTGACACGGAAACCCTAATCGAAAAACCGAAATTATAAACCCTAATTAGGTAACACTAATTTTATTAGCATGCCTAAAGTGTTTGTTAAACTTAAATATGATTAGAAAACTCTAATTATATTTTTGTATGTTAAATTTCTATTTTAGAAACCCTAATTTTATTTTAGAAAATTATTTTTCTAATTAAGCCCTAAATTTGCAAATTTTGAGAATTAGAATTTTTAGACCTAAAGGGTACAAAACCTAAACCCTAGATTGTCCAAACCCTAAACCCTAAGGGTTTCATCTAATGCAAAAAACTAGAAATAAAAGGAAAAGACTAAAATGCCCTTTATGGGTTTTTTTTTAAGTTAACTTGCAAAATTGTCCAACAAATTTATTAGGTCACCAACTCTCTTGACTTTGCAACATAAAATCCAGCAAATCAGCAGCCAAAATCGTCCAAATGATCAGCCAAAGCAACTAAGGTCATTATATATAAGATTTATAGAGAGAAAGTTCATAAAAACTTAGCCATTTTGCATTTAGCTCTCACCAACTCCCATTCTCTCTCAAACCCACGAAAAATAGAGGTGTTTCAGTTATATATCCAGCCCTAGATCAACCATAAACATCTTGGGGAGCTAAGATCAAAAATCGAAGCAAGAAAGGTATAGCCGAAAATGTTAATTTTGATCTTTATTGGTTAGAAAATTTTTGTGTTTAAGTGTTTAAAAGTGTGTTATAATATGTTATTAGTTGTTATATAATGATCCATGATGGATCCATAGCATCAAAGTGCCTTTAAAATAATTTTTTCAAAAATGTTCTTGAGAAAAAATTTGTGTCTCGACAAGGAATGTCATCGCTTTTAAATCCTTGTGTGTTTGTTGTTTTAGTTGTTTTAAAGCTTTAATCGATAGCCCGCTATGTTGTCTTTCATATCCAAGTGGTAGATTAGCAATTGGATGGCTAGATTAGAGTTATTAATGCAATTCAAAACCGTTGGACCGGATCGATCGAAAGCAAAAATCTGGGCAAGCCCAGAAACTGAAATCAATGTCTGACAAGCTTTTGTAATGACCGGATTTGTCAGTATGTTTAGTGTTTGATGTTGTTGATTAGGACATCCTGTAGCTGGTTATGTGTACTACAGATCTGGGTCCTTACATCTTTTATATCGTCTACAGATCAACCGTGAAAGGTGGTCAAAGTAGACCACCCGATCTGTTCTTTAACTTTCTGGAAAACCCAGAAACAGTTAGAACAACTATCCTGACATACTTTGACCATGTCTTGTAGGTTGATTCTGTTGATGATAACCTGAGTTTATATTTTAGTAATGTACCTTGACACTAGTACTATAATGTTGAGCCATCAAACGACTTAAAATAAGACCAGAACATAGCTTAAATCGAGCTTGAATATGGCAACTCGAATCGCTCATGCCCGTAAAATTTCAGTCACGTTGTCGGTGATTTTAGGGCTTGAATCTTGATGGTGTTGAGTGATATCACCTTGATTGTTGTTGATTCTTGTAGTGTTACATAAACCCTACAAGATCGTGCTTAAAGATTTTTAAACTGTTTGGATCGAGAATGGCAAGCCAAAGTTGACCTTGATCTCTAGTAATTTGTCGTTGTTCTTGAGCTCAAGAACACCAACAATGACGCTTTGTGTCGCTAATGGCTTTTAGCGATGACATTAATTAAATTATTTTTCTAATATTAGGAAATTAATAAAATTAGAAATAAATTCTAAAAATTACCAAAAATGGTTTTAAAAATTATTTTAAATTATGAAAATAATTTCGAATTAATTGGAATATTTTTTTTAATATTTATAATTATTTAAATATTAAAGGTATTTAATTTATTTAATTAGTGTATTAAATAAATTAGAGAAAAATGATTTAATATTATGAAAAATCATTTTAAATAAGATTATTGTATTTAAAAATATTTGTAGTTATAAAATGTAACTTTTAATATTTTTGGAGAATTTTCATTAATAATTTTATATTAATGATAATATATTTATTTGATTATTAAATTAAATAAATAAGATTAAATGATTTAAATGATTTAAAAATCATTTTAATTGAGAATAAAGTGTTATAAAATATTTTAAATTATAAAATATAATTTTCAATATTTTTGGAGAATTTTCATTAATAAATTAATATTAATGATATTTGAATTATTTAATTATGATATTAAATAAATGAATTAAAAATGATTTTATTGATTTAAAAATCATTTAACAATGAGAAAAATAGTTTAAAAATATTTTAAGTTATAATTAATGACATTTAATATTTAGATGATAATTTCATTAATATTTATATATTAATGGGTGATTTAAAAATGATTTTAATTACTTTAAAAATCATTTAAGTGGAATATTGTTGATTTAAAATATTTTAAGTTATTGATAATAACTTTAATATTTTGACAAGTATGTTATTAATATTTTAATATTATTAAATATTAATAATGATAAGATTATTTGAGAATTAAATCATTTAAAAATGATTCCGATGATTGAAAAATTATTATAAATTATAATAATTGCTTGATAATTATTAAAAGCTTACGAAAAATATTATAATTGATAATTGACTTATCTAAATTAATATTGAAGCTTAGAGACCAAATTTAATGGACAATCAATGTGTTAATTGTCGGATAGGGTGACCAAAACACCGAGAATGGACCGAAGTCCAACCTGACTGATATAGTTAGACTTGTTATGTGTTTATATAGGTTATAAACACTGATGTGGCTATGTGGTAATGTGCCTAGGAGAAGTTTGACTGTGAATTACAGTGCTGTGTATGATGAATAATTGTGCTAATTGTAAGACCGATATTATTGGTTATAGGTCTTTCAAAGCGTATAAGTATTTTTTGTGTAATGTAATCGTGGAAGAGGCAAGTTTCCTAACTCAACCTTGAGTTAAATTTATTCAATTATTATAGTGGTTAATTATTGCTAATTACACCACATCCAGGGAATTTATTGTTGATTATTCGCAGTTAGTGCATGCTTAATAATTCAAATTGAATTATTGATTGTAAATATATATTTGTAGAATAACCGTTGTTGGATATTCATATCTCGTAGAAGTTAGAATTGACAATACTGGATAATTCCATTTATTGTCAAATTATCTTGAGAAATGTCTTAGCTAATTATTCGCTAGAGCGAATATTAGTTAGAACTTGATAAGTTCGAGAAGAGAATTCAATTATTATTGATAGATCGATGCCAATTATTTCGCTTAAGATCGAGAAGTAAATAGAATTTGAAATCACACGATTTCGTTGTTAAATCAAAATCTTGATCTCGAGATCGAGAAGAACAACCTTTTATAAAAGGGAATATCATTAAATCGTATATTCGATCATCATGCATGACTTAAATATTATGCATAATATAGGGTATAATAAGTCGATCACTTGTTATACTTTGCAGAGGGTATGATTTAATCTTTACGGTTATCTCGACACACTGGGTATATCAAAGTATAACTTTGATAGTTACTCGAGAAGAGAAGTTCAAGATCCAATGGATCTTTCAAAGATAAATCGAAAACATTTCACCTTGATATTTCGTAGAATTGATTCTTGATTATTCATTAGAATATCGTAGAAACTTTGAAAGCGTTGTACTATTTCATTATTGAATTATTATGTTGTATAAAATACGAGAAGACTTGTTATTGAATAACGATTTGTTCAGCTATTTCAAAGTTCACCGAACTTTGGTTTCATTCTATCAAAATAGATAGTCTGGTGATTTGAATACTTATACATTTATTGTATGTCTTAACTTGCGGGGCAAATTAGTTGCTCACCCTTGCTAAATAAAATATTTCAATTTAGGGACTGAAGTGGGGAGGTGTCTTTGCGAAGAATAAAGGCAAAGGCGTTGTAATAAACTAGTTATGATTAACATATTTATGATGTTGTATTTGTAAACCCTTTTTGTATATCTAAAGGGTATGTTTGTAAAGTTAAGGTTAGAAAACCTGGGTGATGTATTATAAAACTCTGATAAAAACTTATGTAAGATACTATCTATATAAATTATGGGTAGTTAAATGTTATTTATATTGTGGATCGTGAACACCAAACTCGGGAGTCAGGTAACCCGAATTTGGGGGCGTCACAATATGACTCCTCAACACAATTTGAAAATTTTAACTCTTGTGAGGGGTGTATTTGGTAGCCTGTGATGATGTGTATGAATGGTGTAAGTTGTATGGTGTAGGGTGTAAGGTGAATTTTGGGGACGAAATTCTTAGAAGAAGGGGTGAATGTGACAACCCAAGAAATTAGACAAATTATTAAAATCTTAAATGATGGATTTAAGGTCAAATAATAGACCTAAACAGAAAATAAGTGTATGCGTTTGATATTTTTGGGAAGGAATTTTGAGGATTTCAAAATTTTGTGATGAATTTTGGTGAATTATTCAGGATTAAGTTTATATGTGTATATGGTTCGGTGAATATGGTATTATAAGTGTACAAAATGTGGTTAAGGGTCAAGGTTGACAGATAAATTTTATCGATGTTAAACCCTAATATTATTGTTGAATGTCAACGTTAGGTTAGAAAGCCCTAATGACCGATAAGAAACTCTAAAACCAGTTCTGAAACCCTAATTTCAGGTGTGGGGATTTTGAAACCCTAATTCGAAATATGAAACCCTAATTTGGGAACTTAATGGCTTAAGGATATTGATTATAAACTTAATTAGGGGTAAAGCTTAATTAATTAGAAAACCCTAATCGTTAAATTTGAAACCCTAATTGTTCTGTTAGAAACCTTTATGTTCAACTGAGGACTTAATTGTTATTTTAGCAATTTTAATTAGGATAAATTAATCCTAATTAGTAAGCTTAATTTATGGTTAGAAAAATCTTACTACAATTAGAGAATTCTAATTATAATTTAGAAATGTTAATTTTTATTTCGAAAACCCTAATTTGGAAATCCTAAAAAGGTGAATTATGGAAACCTTAGGTTTTAACCCTAAGGGTTTGATCAAATGACAACTTTGGTATTAAAATTTGAAGCAAAATGACTTTTGTGCCCTTTTCATATTTTTTTTATGAGATGGAGTGAAAATCTAGCCATAATATTGAGTTGTTTACTTAACTTAAGATATACACATGTGCAAATATCTATAATATCGGCCATTTTATAAGCCAATGCACAATGTATTCAATAAATGTATAAGATTAAAAGAGAGAGAAAAGTTCACTTTACTTTTCATTTTTGCCAACCTCTTCCCTCTCTCTATAATTCGAAATGTAGAGTGAGAGTGAGTGATTAGATAAGCCATGATCGGTGTTAGCACTCAAGGATCAGATCATCAAGGATCAGTTCATGAATCAAAGCTAGAAAAGGTATAAAACCCTAATTTTTAGAAAACATATGATCTTATGTTATAAGTTGTAATTTGTTGGTTAAATTGTGTAATAAGATGTCCTTTAGTGATCTTGGTTGTTAAATCCCAGATTCATAACATCAAAGTGCTCGAAACAAGCATTTTTAGAAATCTGGAAAAGTTAAAAAATAAAACCTGACAACCTAATGTCAGAGCCTCTAGATTCTTTTGTGTTAGATGTTTAGTATGTTTTATGTAATAGATTTGTTCTTTTTTGTAAGGGCTTTGATCTGGAACTTGAATCAAGCCCAGATCATGAGTAGATTGAATGTTATAAGCAGTCAAAGGTCGTTAACTGACCATGACCGAGCGAATCTGGGTAACCCAGATTTCCCAGGAAGCGTTTGACAACCTTTTGATGGCTTCTGATCTTCCTTATGTTAAACGATCTAGCCATTTTTGTGTAATATAATTGTAGACTGACATTTAGGCTTCATGATCATGATTATAGAACTCCCAGATCATGTATCGAATCAAAGATAGGAAGGGTCAAAGTAGGGTTGACCGGCTCTTTTTGAAGATTTCTGGAAAACCCAAAAATTTTCATGTACGATTTTTCTGTCAGACTTTGACTAGCCTTGATCTTGCACATGTGATGTCTTTTGGATGATTTAGTGATACGAAGTTGTTCTATGACATAAGTATTATAATCTTATAAATTTAAACCAGCTAAAACATGACTAGAGACTAGATTAATTAAAACTCCAAAAGAGACCCTTGACACTGCTTGAGTTTCTGGAAAACCCAGAAACTCAAGAACACACGTCCTCTGACATGTGTATTTCTAGAGCATAGATCTTGCTGTGATGATGTAGTTTGGGCATGAAATTGATTTGTAATCGTAGTATTGCATGTATACTATAACATTAACACAATATACAACCCTGATAACGTCCAGAACATGAAAATTTATGTGGTCAAACCACCTATCTTAGCCACTGACAAGAATTCTGGAAAATGCTCAAGAACACTCAAGAACACCTATAGCGACGGTTTTGTCGCTATATGGCCCTTTTAACGACAGTTTATTTCTAAAATCAATTATTTTATTTATTAAATAGAAAAAAAAGGTTTTTAATTATTAAAAATTAATATTAAATTCCTAAAAATTATTTTAAAGTCCGAAACTTAGTTTTTAATTATTTAGAGTATATTTCATAAATATTTAATATTTTTGGAATATAAAGGGTATTTAATTTATTTAATTATAATATTAAATAAATTATTTAAAAATGATTTTAATACTTTAAAAATCATAAAAATTATATTATGGTATAAGAAAATATTTGAAGTTTTTTTAATAAATTTTGATATTTTGTGATGAAATTCATTAATAAATTAATATTAATGGTAAATAATTTATTTAATAAATATATTAAATAAATTATGGAAAAATAGATTTAATGTTTTAAAAATCATATAAAAATGATTTAAGGGTTAGAAAAATATTTTGAGTTATAAAATATAACTTTTGATATTATGCCATGAAAATATTAATGTTTTTAATATTAAAAGCAATTATCGAAAAAATGAAATTAAAGATTTAAAATTCATAAAATATGATTTAAAAATATTAAAAAATACTTTGTGATATATTATAAATATATTCTAATATTATGTTATGATTTTCATTAATATTTAATATTAAATAAATATTAATGATAAAGAAATTATATGGTATTTAATTTACATAAATATGATATTAATGATTGAAAAATCATGGTAAATGGTAATAATTATTTAAAAATTATTACAAGCTTATGAAAAATATTTTGATCGATAATAAATTATCTAAGATATCTCATGTGAAACAGTTTAAGACCTAGTCTTAGTGATTTTAGACTCGAGTTTTGTTCGATTGTACCAGCTCGGGATGTCGTAATTGTGTTTGTTTTAACTCGGATTGAAATAGTTTAACTTGAGGTTTTGTTTTTATGTGAGCTATAGATTGATAGGGTTATGTGTTTAGGTTATTCTATGTATATATATCATAATATTATATTGTGATGATATTATTCTAATTTGTATATCAATATTATTTATATATTAGGTCTTCATTTAAAGCTTAATATATTTCGTAATAGTAATCGACCAATCGGAAAGTTTTTTCTTAACTCTACTTAGAGTTGTTTCATTCGAGATATGCTTATGGTTAATCATTCTTTGA
Source organism: Panax ginseng (assembly GCA_020205605.1). Lineage (NCBI taxonomy): Eukaryota > Viridiplantae > Streptophyta > Magnoliopsida > Apiales > Araliaceae > Panax > Panax ginseng. The sequence goes on along the minus strand of CM035132.1, from coordinate 144,110,668 downwards.
TTTCCATGTCTAAGAATTATAGAATTGTACTTTTGTACATATTGCATGTATAAGTCGTATGAAAGGTTGATCACCTTCATTACCATTCGGTGCAGATATATTTGCTCATGTTCAATACTTATTTAGTCAAAAGTTTGTTTGTGCTAATTTACAACTATATTGTTGAATTATAGCCAGCTTATTATTTAAATTCTTTCAATCATGATATATCCTTAAATAAAATTATACTTGTTGGGCAAACATATGCTCACCCTTGCTATATCATGATAAATATTGTAGATTAAAGCGAATACGTCGGATACAAGGTAAGGTTAAAGACAGTTCCAGCTTTAAGTTAATGTGTACATCTAGATTTATAATAGTATTATATATGTTATATGTTAGACAAGTTATGAATTGTGTATAAGTTAAGGTTATTCGACCTTGGGGAATAGTGCGTAAAGTTTAATGTATAAACAATTTATATTTATATCTTCCACAATAGTTATAGAATGATTATACCGGATCCGTGGTGATTTAGGACTCAGATTTGGGGCTATCACAACTCTTGCAGGACTTCTCCAAAGTTCGATGTGAATCGTGGATCACGATTTGATACAATCAAATCGGTACTCCATGTCCGGAAATTATTTCCTTAACATAAAGTTTAGCTAATGGTCCAAGTTATACTTGACCCTTATTGGCAAAAAGGAGCCGACTTCGTCATCCAGGTCCACTATTACCAAAATCGATTGCCCTTTCATTGTAGTGGAAGTCCCACCACAAAGTCCATCGTGATATGCTCTCACTTCCACTCCGGAAGCTCCAATGACTGTAATAAGCCATTTAGTCGTTGATGTTTGGCCTTAACTTTCTGACAAGTCAAGCACCTACTCACATACTCGGCTATTTCTCTCTTCATGTTCGGCCACCAAAAACTATATAGAAGGTCTTCATACATCTTAGTACTACCAGGATGAATCGAAAACCTCGAACTATGAGCCTCTTGTAATACTTGCTCCTTTAATTTCGTCTCATTCGGAACCCAAATTCTTCCTTCAAATCTCAATAACCCCTCGTTATTGAGAGTACTATACTTAATATCTTTTTCCTTAGTTAACCGCTCCTTTATCCGGTCACACTTATCAGTTTTGAGCTGCACCTCCTTAACTCTCTATACGATGGTAGATTAAATATCTGTCACAAACAGTCTTTGCCCCGATTCACTCGGCAACTTCACCTCTATGATGTGTTATGGCAAAGTCATACAATGATGGCATCCTCAAATGCAATCGTTAATACTGAAGACGACATCATGACGTCATTCTCAAAAAATATTTTTCAAAATTTTAATTTATTTACGGGGTTTGGCTACACTTAAATAATTGATTTAATTGAATTATTGATATGGGTTTACGCTTATTCGATTCAACTAGACTAATGTTTATGAAAACTCTAAGTGTTCATTGAAAGAAATTTCTTGAACCAAATTGTTTTGGTGCGAAATCCAATAAGACTGAGGTAAGAAAATTTTATGCGCCCAAAGCGAATAAGAGGAACAAGAAAATGGTTCGACCCGGTAGTACTTGATCAAGATAGGAATAACGGGCTAATCACCCACTATGTCCAGTAAGTTATGACGGTTTATGGATGAATTTCCATAAAACCTTTGCGAAAATGACAGACAATAGTCTATATGTGTAATAACCCGGAATTTCGAATAATTAAAATTTTACGAATAATTTTTTTTTTTTAATATTGGCATTGACTGTTAATAGTGTACTGAGAATTAGTGAGACAAATCTCGAGAATTAGTCAATATATGTTTTGACTGAGAAATTAGAGTAGAGTTGTGCTTAACAGATTTAGAAAACCCTAACCCTAATTTTCGGATAGGGATTCGGTAGAAAATACAATTAAAATAATTGTATTGTTGATTATGTGTTTGGACTGTATAGAAATGTTGATCAATGGTTGACTGGATAAGGTTTAATATTAATAAACCTTAATAAGGGATTTAAAACCCTAATCTTAAATTTAGAAAATAAAATGTACAGTTAAAAACCATAATTGTACGCCGGGAAACCCTAATTTCAAAACCGGGAATTGTAAACCCTAATTAGGTAACACTAATTTTTATTAGCATGCCTAAAGTGTTTGTTAAACTTAAATATGATTAGAAAACTCTAATTATATTTTTGTATGTTAAATTTCTATTTTAGAAACCCTAATTTTATTTTAGAAAATTATTTTTCTAATTAAGCCCTAAATTTGCAAATTTTGAGAATTAGAATTTTTAGACCTAAAGGGTACAAAACCTAAACCCTAGATTGTCCAAACCCTAAACCCTAAGGGTTTCATCTAATGCAAAAACTAGAAATAAAAGGAAAAGACTAAAATGCCCTTTATGGGTTTTTTTTAAGTTAACTTGCAAAATTGTCCAACAAATTTATTAGGTCACCAACTCTCTTGACTTTTGCAACATAAAATCCAACAAATCGCAGTAAAAAATCGTCCAAATGATCAGCCAAAGCAACTAAGGTCATTATATATAAGATTTATAGAGAGAAAGTTCATAAAAACTTAGCCATTTTGCATTTAGCTCTCACCAACTCCCATTCTCTCTCAAACCCACGAAAAATAGAGGTGTTTCAGTTATATATCCAGCCCTAGATCAACCATAAACATCTTGGGGAGCTAAGATCAAAAATCGAAGCAAGAAAGGTATAGCCGAAAATGTTAATTTTGATCTTTATTGGTTAGAAAATTTTTGTGTTTAAGTGTTTAAAAGTGTGTTATAATATGTTATTAGTTGTTATATAATGATCCATGATGGATCCATAGCATCAAAGTGCCTTAAAATAATTTTTTTCAAAAAATGTTCTTGAGAAAAAAATTTGTGTCTGACAAGGAATGTCAGTCGCCTTAAATCCTTGTGTGTTTGTTGTTTTAGTTGTTTTAAAGCTTTAATCGATAGCCTGCTATGTTGTCTTTCATATCCAAGTGGTAGATTAGCAATTGGATGGCTAGATTAGGAGTTATTAACGGTCAAAACCCGTTGACCGGGATTGACTGAGCAAAAATCTGGGCAAGCCCAGAAACTGAAATCAATGTCTGACAAGCTTTTGTAATGACCGGATTTGTCAGTATGTTTAGTGTTTGATGTTGTTGATTAGTACATCCTGTAGCTGGTTATGTGTACTACAGATCTGGGTCCTTACATCTTTTATATCGTCTACAGATCAACCGTGAAAGGTGGTCAAAGTAGACCACCCGATCTGTTCTTTAACTTTCTGGAAAACCCAGAAACAGTTAGAACAACTATCCTGACATACTTTGACCATGTCTTGTAGGTTGATTCTGTTGATGATAACCTGAGTTTATATTTTAGTAATGTACCTTGACACTAGTACTATAATGTTGAGCCATCAAACGACTTAAAATAAGACCAGAACATAGCTTAAATCGAGCTTGAATATGGCAACTCGAACTGTTCATGCCCAGAAAATTTCCAGGTCACGTTGTCAGTGATTTTAGGGGCTTGAATCTTGATGGTGTTGAGTGATATCACCTTGATTGTTGTTGATTCTTGTAGTGTTACATAAACCCTACAAGATCGTGCTTAAAGATTTCCCAGAAACTGTTTGGATCGAGAATGGCAAGCGGTCAAAGTTGACCCCTTGATCTGCCGGCTGTCAGTGTTCTTGAGCTCAAGAACACCAACAGCGACGCTTTGTGTCGCTAATGGCTTTTAGCGACAGATTAATTAAATTATTTTCTGAATATTCCGGAAATTAATAAAAATTAGAAATAAATTCTAAAAATTACCAAAAATGGTTTTAAAAATTATTTTAAATTATGAAAAATAATTTCGATTAATTGAATATTTTTTTTAATATTTATAATTATTTAAATATTAAAGGTATTTAATTTATTTAATTAGTGTATTAAATAAATTAGAGAAAAATGATTTAATATTATGAAAAATCATTTTAAATAAGATTATTGTATTTAAAAATATTTGTAGTTATAAAATATAAATTTTAATATTTTTGGAGAATTTTCATTAATAATTTTATATTAATGATAATATATTTATTTGATTATTAAATTAAATAAATAAGATTTAAATGATTTAAAATCATTTTAATTGAGAATAAAGTGTTATAAAATATTTTAAATTATAAAATATAATTTTCAATATTTTTGGAGAATTTTCATTAATAAATTAATATTAATGATATTTGAATTATTTAATTATGATATTAAATAAATGAATTAAAAATGATTTTATTGATTTAAAAATCATTTAACAATGAGAAAAATAGTTTAAAAATATTTTAAGTTATAATTAATGACATTTAATATTTAGATGATAATTTCATTAATATTTATATATTAATGGTGGTGATTTAAAAATGATTTTAATTACTTTAAAAATCATTTAAGTGGAATATTGTTGATTTAAAATATTTTAAGTTATTGATAATAACTTTAATATTTTGACAAGTATGTTATTAATATTTTAATATTATTAAATATTAATAATGATAAGATTATTTGAGAATTAAATCATTTAAAAATGATTCGATGATTGAAAAATTATTATAAATTATAATAATTGCTTGATAATTATTAAAAGCTTACGAAAAATATTATAATTGATAATTGACTTATCTAAATTAATATTGAAGCTTAGAGACCAAATTTAATGGACAATCAATGTGTTAATTGTCGGATAGGGTGACCAAAACACCGAGAATGGATAGAAGTCCAACTTTGACCGATATAGTTAGACTTGTTATGTGTTTATATAGGTTATAAACAACGATGTGGCTATGTGGTAATGTGCCTAGGAGAAGTTTATTTGTGAATTACGGTCTTTGTGTATGATGAATAATTGTGCTAATTGTAAGACCGATATTATTGGTTATAGGTCTTTCAAAGCAGATAAGTATTTTGTGTAGTCAGTAATCGTGGAAGAGGCAAGTTTCTAACTCAACCTTGAGTTAAATTTATTCAATTATTATAGTGGTTAATTATTGCTAATTACACCACATCCAGGAATTTATTGTTGATTATTCGCAGTTAGTGCATGCTTAATAATTCAAATTGAATTATTGATTCGTAAATATATATTTGTAGAATAAGCTCGTTGTTGGATATTCATATCTGTAGAAGTTAGAATTGACAATACAAATAATTCTCATTTATTGTCAAATTATCTTTGAGAAATGTCTTAGCTAATTATTACGGCTGAGCGAATATTAGTTAGAACTTGATAAGTTCGAGAAGAGAATTCAATTATTATTGATAGATCGATGCCAATTATTTGGCTAAGATCGAGAAGTAAATAGAATTTGAAATCACGAAGATTTCGTTGTTAAATCAAAATCTTGATTTCGAGATCGAGAAGAAAAACCTTTTATAAAAGGGAATATCATTAAATCGTATATTCGATCATCATGCATGACTTAAATATTATGCATAATATAGGGTATAATAAGTTTGATCACTTGTTATACTTGCAGAGGGGTATGATTTAATCTTTACGGTTATCTCGATACACTGGGTATATCAAAGTATAACTTTGATAGTTACTCGAGAAGAGAAGTTCAAGATCCAATGGATCGCTTTCAAAGATAAATCTGGAAAACATTTCACCTTGATATTTCAGTAGAATTGATTCTTGATTATTCATTAGAATATCGTAGAAACTTTGAAAGCGTTGTACTATTTCATTATTGAATTATTATGTTGTATAAAATACGAGAAGACTTGTTATTGAATAACGATTTGTTCACTATTTCAAAGTTCACATTAGAACTTTGGTTTCATTCTATCAAAATAGATAGTCCGGTGATTTGAATACTTATACATTTATTGTATGTCTTAACTTCATGGGCAAATTAGTTGCTCACCCTTGCTAAATAAAATATTTTAAATTTAGGGACGAAGTGGCGAGGTGAGTCTGTTGCGAAGAATAAAGGCAAAGGCGTTGTAATAAACTAGTTATGATTAACATATTTATGATGTTGTATTTGTAAACCCTTTTTGTATATCTAAAGGGTATGTTTGTAAAGTTAAGGTTAGAAAACCTGGGTGATGTATTATAAAACTCTGATAAAAACTTATGTAAGATACTATCTATATAAATTATGGGTAGTTAAATGTTATTTATATTGTGGATCGTGAACACCAAACTCGGGAGTCAGGTAACCCGAATTTGGGGGCGTCACAATATGACTCCTCAACACAATTTGAAAATTTTAACTCTTGTGAGGGGTGTATTTGGTAGCCTGTGATGATGTGTATGAATGGTGTAAGTTGTATGGTGTAGGGTGTAAGGTGAATTTTGGGGACGAAATTCTTAGAAGAAGGGGTGAATGTGACAACCCAAGAAATTAGACAAATTATTAAAATCTTAAATGATGGATTTAAGGTCAAATAATAGACCTAAACAGAAAATAAGTGTATGCGTTTGATATTTTTGGGAAGGAATTTTGAGGATTTCAAAATTTTGTGATGAATTTTGGTGAATTATTCAGGATTAAGTTTATATGTGTATATGGTTCGGTGAATATGGTATTATAAGTGTACAAAATGTGGTTAAGGGTCAAGGGTTGACCAGATAAATTTTATCAGTGTTAAACCCTAATATTATTGTTGAATGTCAACGTTCAGTTAGAAAGCCCTAATGACTGATAAGAAACTCTAAAACCAGTTCTGAAACCCTAATTTCAGGTGTGGGGATTTTGAAACCCTAATTCGGAATATGAAACCCTAATTTGGGAACTTAATGGCTTAAGGATATTGATTATAAACTTAATTAGGGTAAAGCTTAATTAATTAGAAAACCCTAATCGTTAAATTTGAAACCCTAATTGTTCTGTTAGAAACCTTTATGTTCAACTGAGGACTTAATTGTTATTTTAGCAATTTTAATTAGGATAAATTAATCCTAATTAGTAAGCTTAATTTATGGTTAGAAAAATCTTACTACAATTAGAGAATTCTAATTATAATTTAGAAATGTTAATTTTTATTTCGAAAACCCTAATTTGGAAATCCTAAAAAGGTGAATTATGGAAACCTTAGGTTTTAACCCTAAGGGTTTGATCAAATGACAACTTTGGTATTAAAATTTGAAGCAAAATGACTTTTGTGCCCTTTCTATATTTTTTATGAGATGGAGTGAAAATCTAGCCATAATATTGAGTTGTTTACGAACTTAAGATATACACATGTGCAAATATCTATAATATCGGCCATTTTATAAGCCAATGCACAATGTATTCAATAAATGTATAAGATTAAAAGAGAGAGAAAAGTTCACTTTACTTTTCATTTTTGCCAACCTCTTCCCTCTCTCTATAATTCGAAATGTAGAGTGAGAGTGAGTGATTAGATAAGCCATGATCAGGTGTTAGCACTCAAGGATCAGATCATCAAGGATCAGTTCATGAATCAAAGCTAGAAAAGGTATAAAACCCTAATTTTTAGAAAACATATGATCTTATGTTATAAGTTGTAATTTGTTGGTTAAATTGTGTAATAAGATGTCCTTTAGTGATCTTGGTTGTTAAATCCCAGATTCATAACATCAAAGTGCTCGAAACAAGCATTTTTAGAAATCTGGAAAAGTTAAAAAATAAAACCTGACAACCTAATGTCAGAGCCTCTAGATTCTTTTGTGTTAGATGTTTAGTATGTTTTATGTAATAGATTTGTTCTTTTTTGTAAGGGCTTTGATCGGAACTTGAATCAAGCCCGGATCATGAGTAGATTGAATGTTATAAGCAGTCAAAGGTCGTTAACTGACCATGACCGAGCGAATCTGGGTAACCCAGATTTCCCAGGAAGCGTTTGACAACCTTTTGATGGCTTCTGATCTTCCTTATGTTAAACGATCTAGCCATTTTTGTGTAATATAATTGTAGACTGACATTTAGGCTTCATGATCATGATTATAGAACTCCCAGATCATGTATCGAATCAAAGATAGGAAGGATCAAAGTAGGGTTGACCGGCTCTTTTTGAAGATTTCTGGAAAACCCAAAAATTTTCATGTACGATTTTTCTGTCAGACTTTGACTAGCCTTGATCTTGCACATGTGATGTCTTTTGGATGATTTAGTGATACGAAGTTGTTCTATGACATAAGTATTATAATCTTATAAATTTAAACCAGCTAAAACATGACTAGAGACTAGATTAATTAAAACTCCAAAAGAGACCCTTGACACTGCTTGAGTTTCTGGAAAACCCAGAAACTCAAGAACACGTCTGACAGGTATTTCTAGAGCATAGATCTTGCTGTGATGATGTAGTTTGGGCATGAAATTGATTTGTAATCGTAGTATTGCATGTATACTATAACATTAACACAATATACAACCACGATAACGCCCGAACATGAAAATTTATGTGGTCAAACCACTATCTTAGCTAATCGACAAGAATTCTGGAAAATGCTCAAGAACACTCAAGAACACCTATAGCGACGGTTTTGTCGCTATATGGCCCTTTTAACGACAGTTTATTTCTAAAATCAATTATTTTATTTATTAAATAGAAAAAAAGGTTTTTAATTATTAAAATTAATATTAAATTCCTAAAAATTATTTTAAAGTCAAAACTTAGTTTTTAATTATTTAGAGTATATTTCATAAATATTTAATATTTTGGAATATAAAGGGTATTTAATTTATTTAATTATAATATTAAATAAATTATTTAAAAATGATTTTAATACTTTAAAAATCATAAAAAATTATATTATGGTATAAGAAAATATTTGAAGTTTTTTTAATAAATTTTGATATTTTGTGATGAAATTCATTAATAAATTAATATTAATGGTAAATAATTTATTTAATAAATATATTAAATAAATTATGGAAAAATAGATTTAATGTTTTAAAAATCATATAAAAATGATTTAAGGGTTAGAAAAATATTTTGAGTTATAAAATATAACTTTTGATATTATGCCATGAAAATATTAATGTTTTTAATATTAAAAGCAATTATCGAAAAAATGAAATTAAAGATTTAAAAATCATAAAATATGATTTAAAAATATTAAAAAAATACTTTGTGATATATTATAAATATATTCTAATATTATGTTATGATTTTCATTAATATTTAATATTAAATAAATATTAATGATAAAGAAATTATATGGTATTTAATTTACATAAATATGATATTAATGATTGAAAAATCATGGTAAATGGTAATAATTATTTAAAAATTATTACAAGCTTATGAAAAATATTTTGACTGATAATAAATTATCTAAGATATCTGTGAACCAGTTTAGACCGAGTCTTAGTGATTTTAGACTCGAGTTTTGTTCGACTAGACCGTCGGGATGTCAGAATTGTGTCGGTTTCGACTCAGACTGAAATAGTTTAACTTGAGGTTTTGTTTTATGTGAGCTATAGATTGATAGGGTTATGTGTTTAGGTTATTCTATGTATATATATCATAATATTATATTGTGATGATATTATTCTAATTTGTATATCAATATTATTTATATATTAGGTCTTCATTTAAAGCTTAATATATTTCGTAATAGTAATCGACCAATCAGGAAAGTTTTTTCTTAACTCTACTTAGAGTTGTTTCATTCAGATATGCTTATGGTTAATCATTGTTGATTTCCATGTCTAAGAATTATAGAATTGTACTTTGTACATATTGCATGTATAAGTCAGGTATGAAAGGTTGATCACCTTCATTACCATTCGGTGCAGATATATTTGTTCATGTTCAATACTTATTTAGTCAAAAGTTTGTTTGTGCTAATTTACAACTATATTGTTGAATTATAGCCAGCTTATTATTTAAATTCTTTCAATCATGATATATCCTTAAATAAAATTATACTTGTTGGGCAAACATATGCTCACCCTTGCTATATCATGATAAATTTTGTAGATTAAAGCGAATACGTCGGATACAAGGTAAGGTTAAAGACAGTTCCAGCTTTAAGTTAATGTGTACATCTAGATTTATAATAGTATTATATATGTTATATGTTAGACAAGTTATGAATTGTGTATAAGTTAAGGTTATTCGACCTTGGGGAATAGTGCGTAAAGTTTAATGTATAAACAATTTATATTTATATCTTCCACAATAGTTATAGAATGATTATACCAGATCCGTGGTGATTTAGGACTCGTATTTGGGGCTATCACAACTCTTGCAGACTTCTCCAAAAGTTCGATGTGAATCGTGGATCACGATTTGACACAATCGAAACTGGTACTCCATGTCTGGAAATTATTTCCTTAACATAAAGTTTAGCTAACTGGTCCAAGTTATACTTGACCCTTATTGGCAAAAAGGGAGCCGACTTCGTCATCCGGTCCACTATTACCAAAATCGTATCGTACCCTTTCATTGTAGTCGGAAGTCCCACCACAAAGTCCATCGTGATATGCTCTCACTTCCACTCCGGAAGCTCCAATGACTGTAATAAGCCATTTAGTCGTTGATGTTTGGCCTTAACTTTCTGACAAGTCAAGCACCTACTCACATACTCGGCTATTTCTCTCTTCATGTTCGGCCACCAAAAACTATATAGAAGGTCTTCATACATCTTAGTACTACCAGGATGAATCGAAAACCTCGAACTATGAGCCTCTTGTAATACTTGCTCCTTTAATTTCGTCTCATTCGGAACCCAAATTCTTCCTTCAAATCTCAATAACCCCTCGTTATCGAGAGTACTATACTTAATATCTTTTTCCTTAGTTAACCGCTCCTTTATCCGGTCACACTTATCAGTTTTGAGCTGCACCTCCTTAACTCTCTATACGATGGTAGATTAAATATCTGTCACAAACAGTCTTTGCCCCGATTCACTCGGCAACTTCACCTCTATTTCCATCCTAGCCATCTTTGTTATTAACTCAGTTTGAGCCGTTAACATAGATAACTTCTCCCGACCCTTCCTAGTTAAGGCATCTGCAACTAAATTAACTTTTCCAGGGTGATACAGGATTTCACAGTCGTAATCCTTTATCAACTCCAACCATCTCCTCTATCTCATATTAAACTCCTTTTGTGTGAAGATATATTTTAGACTCTTATGGTCCGTGTATATCTCATATTTTTATCCGTAAAGATAATGTCTCCATATCTTTAAGGCAAAAACTACTGCTGCCAGTTCTAGTTCATGAGTAGGGTAAACTTTCTCATAATCCTTCAACTGCCTTGATGTATACGCAATGACCTTGTCATGCTGCATGAGCACACAACCAAGTCCTCTATGTGAAGCATCGCTATAAACTACGAAATTTCATGTGTCATAGGGTAATGACAAAACAGGCGCTTCACTCAACCTCTTCTTCAGTTCCTGAAAACTGTCCTCACATTTCTCCGTCCACACGTATTTCACCGTCTTCCTTTTTAAGTTAGTCAATGGAGTAGCTATCTTTGAAAAATCCTGGATGAATCTCCGATAGTATCCCGCTAACCCTAGGAAACTCCGCACCTCAGTAGGCGTTTTTGGTTGTTCTCAATTCATCACAGCTTCCACCTTCGCTAGATCTACTAAAATCCCCTCATGGTCAATGATATGACCTAGAAACTGTACTTTTTCCAACTAAAATTCATACTTGGTGAACTTCCCATACAACTTCTCCTTCCTCAGTGTTTCTAACACTATTCTTAGGTGTTCAATATGATCTTCTGGCATCTTAGAATAGACTAGAATATCATCGATAAACACTACAACGAACTTGTCCAAATATTGTTTGAACACTCTGTTCATCATATCCATAAATGCAGCTGGTGTATTAGTCAACCCAAATGACATCACCAGAAACTCGTAATGACCATAACGAGTCCTGAATGCTGTCTTTGGTACATCTTCCTTCCTAACCTTCAACTGGTGATACCCCATCCTCAATTCTATTTTAGCAAAATATTTAGCCCCTTTCAACTGATCAAAGAGATCATCGATCCTGGAAAATGGTTATTTATTCTTTATTATTAACTTGTTCAACTCTCTTTAGTCGATACAAAGTCTTAATGATCCGTCCTTCTTCTTTATAAATAGTACCGGTGCTCCCCACGATGAAACATTCGGCTTAAAGCCTCGCTACCATCATCCTTCCCCTTATTCTTCTTGTCTTTATGGTACTGGCTTAAAGCCTCGCTACAACCTTCAGCGATTATCGCCTTCTCTAAAATGGTCCCAAACGATGTACTTTGGAACACAAATATATAGTTATAGAGCAAGGGTTTCTAGCCCTGCTGTTGCCTCTTTTACAGTTCTGATAAAAGAACTCTAACTCATGCAAGCATACATGTGTCAACAAGTAGTAAAGAGTAAGTAGGGTATCGATCCCACAGAGAAAGTTGTCAAATTTAAACTACTATGCATTAATTAACTCATTATATTTATATGCTTAGACTAATGAATATAATTGTTGACTTAAACTAATTGTAACTAACAACTAAAAATAAGTATACTAATGGAATGAATATAATCTGGAAATAATGGGACCCTAACTTCATTTAATATTTCATCTAATCACCACTATCATGCAAGAAGTGTTCACATATCATAGGAAAATAGCCAAGAGCACGAATAGAGTTATAACCATTTTTCAATGCACTATAACCTACTTACATAGCATCCACAAATGATAGACTCTATGTAATCATCAATACAACCAAAATCACTATATGTCTATGTGAAATTGCAATTATATTGATTTTAAGAACAAGCCCTTACTCTAGCTCATATGGTGAAACAATATATGTCTATCTGGTTCACAAAATAAGCAAGCCATATACAACAGCCCTATACTCGCATGATATCGTGATTACAATCCATACTTGCATGTTCATTGTCAATTCCATACAAGTACTGAGATGAATGGTGATCAGGCATTCATACATGTAAAACAATCATGACAGAATTCCCATATGATATGAAAAATAACCCTAGCATTTAAGCATGCAACCAAACTACATATTAAAATCCGTTTGAATCCCATAATGGAGTTTAGTTCATGACTAAACCAAAAGTCATTATGGGATCAACGTTAAACATGATTACAAAATAAACAATTGAATGATGAAAGATAGAACGATCAAACCCTATTGCAGATTTGGAACCAATAATAACATTCAAATCCTCATAAAAATCCAGTAAACAATAATAAGTAACCACAATAACAGAGAATCCCAAGAAGAATTGGAGAAGGAGACATTCTGGCCTCGTTCTACGTTGGAATCTCCTCACAGTGTAAACCCTAGTTACGATATGAAAAATACGCCAAAAGTATCAATCTTTTTGTCTGACACCAGTTAGAATCATTTAAAAACCAATTACAACTCATTTAATTAAAAATTAAAATAAAACAAATAAAGCGGCTTGACATCAGATCACATGCGCACTCCTCCGAGACGTTCCTCATGCGACGCTCTCTGCTCTCGAGGATATTATGTGGCGGCGGTACATGCTGCCGCGACTGCGCATCTGCAAGTTCTGGTTCTAGTTTTGTCTTGCTGCTACTGCTGCGACTTGTTCATTCATGCTTAGTTTTCTTCTATGCTTGATCTCTTTGCTTCATAGTACCTTCATGTCATGCAAATCCTCGCTTGTGCCTTGCCTTCATGCATCTATTAGCCTCGTGCCCTCTAATACCACCAAAATTAAGCCGATTCCTGCACTTATTCACCAAAAGGAGTTTTAAGTAAATGCAATGCAAAATATCATGAAATGCAACTAAAACACAATAAAATGTGCTTGAGATGGGCATAGTTCGCGTGAATTGGTATTCAATAAGTAGGTAAAAATACCACTTATCAAATACCCCCAAACTTGAAGCTCACATTTGCCCTCAAGCAATGCACACTAATGAACAATGAAAATACAACTACAATACTACGCAACTAATCTATGATGCAACCTAGTCTCACATAGTCCTAGCCATAACAGAATTCCAGCCCAAATTACCTCAGTGAATTCTCCAGATCCAAGAATATAATTTCACACCAAACTATAGGTATAAAATATCATACACTCAAATAATTCATATCTGTTATGGAGATGCTGTGTGTGTGTGCGGTGTTCACCAAAAATTGATTTAAGCAAAGAATACATATGCACATTGCTCCAAACAGAAAATTATAGTCTAAATCAAGACTCATGTATACTCATGCCACACAGACTGTTTCAGCATATCAACACAAACTAAAGTTCAACAATGGGCTTATTGCTTTATTGCTACTTATGAGGGCGATTTACGCACTTTCTCGCGGTGTTTATTGCTATTTTTCTTTTCTTTTTCTCTTTTTTTTTTCACATGACTGTGCAATGTCTCAATCCATTAGGCACACTGCTACCCCTTAGCGAGCTTTCAACTAACGACTAGCAGACCATAAAAGACCTTAGGGCGTTAGGTGTAGAGACAATCCCCTCGGGCGTACTTACTAAAATAGCCAGGGCCCCGAATTAAGACTAGCCACGTTATTGTTATTTGAATTTTTTTTTTTATATATAGCATACCCATGTTTTGACAAAGTTTGCTTGTCCATGTTTCATACAGTTTAAGATCGCTTTCCACACATTTCTCTTTTTAAAACTACATGTTTTATCAAGCAATGCAACACATACTTCTTAAACCTACAAGTGATTGTGAACACGTTTGTGCAAACCGAAAGCATTTAAATAACAACATGAATTTTATCATATGAAACATTATAACTACGTTCATGTTATCCAATATACTCTAGAATCCTTCACAATTTACTATCATCATTGGCAAGGCAAGAATTTCTATAAAGCTAAACATTATGAGACATACAAACTAAAACATACTAACACAAGCAATCATGACTAAAAATTAAAAAAGTTCAGCAAAATTTTATAACATACAAAATTACATTAAACATGCAAAAACTAAATGAACATGCAAAATTACACTAAACATGCAAAAACTAAATGAAACTACACCACTACCCCAATACCCCAAAACTTATAATATTCAATGCCCCATTGAATGAAGGTAAAGGGTACAGAAAACTCCCCTAATGATCGGCTTGACCACCCTCCTTGAGTGGTGGTGGTGCATATGGCACTACGGTCCCAAACTGAGGCCACTCGAGCATTATCCCTTACTGCACGAAGGCTTCGGCGAAGGCCCTAGTGACTCCCGTGGTAAACGTTCCAAAATTGCCATACATGGCATCGACTTTTCGCTCTAACCTTCAGAGTTATCGATCGCTAGGAACGGTTTGTGCTCGGGTGGATGGGCCTGCCTCATATGTCTGAGGGGGCTGCTAGGATGGCTCGGGGAATGTGGGCCTGAGAATAAATCCTAGTCCACATGGGTGTGCTTCGTCTCCTTCCCAGTCCTCGAATTTTGCAATGATGGCATGGGTGATGTTCTGGCTTGGATATTCCATTTGTTCATTGCCCAATTGCACCCCTGATGAGCACATAGCATGGCGACCACTGACGCATGTGGAATGCTCCCAGTGGTACTTCACTTCAGATACTTCATGATGTTTTGATGAATCAAATATCCCACGTCGATAAACTCGCCAGTAATTATGCCCCATAGAATTATGGCCCTTTCCGTCGTTATCTCATGCTGATGCAATGAAGGCAATAACTTGGCACAAATAAATAGGTTCCACGCCTTGGTGTATCGATTCGGTCTTAATGTTACTTTGCGGGAATATGCGCGAAAGGTGGTCGTCTTTGAATTTGTAAGTCCACTTCGTGCCTGATATGCACAACTCTGCAATGACACGCTCCAAGTCCGTTTCCTGATGTGCCCCTGTGATCCAATTGATAGCCCCTCGTGGTGGTGTCTCGGTGATTCTCAGAATGGTTCTAATGGCGGAAGGTCTGTATGCTATCTCAACACCTCGAACCATAGAGGTATCGTTCATGGTGACTTTGAGATTGGCGTAAACTCTTGGACTATGCTCATCGGAATGGGCGTGGGAGATGCAGTCAGTCCACCCCAGCCTCGTTCCTGGATCATGGCACAAAGCTGTCCATCCTGGCCTTCTAGTTTGAATCCTCTATCCTTGATAAATGTTTTTGCTAGGATCCGGTAGTACTCCTGCTGGGCTTCCAGACACAAGAACTTGGTGTGGTCAACAATGTCCTCCTCGTGACTGCTGGAGGAGGATGAGTAAGATGAAGATGGTCGGGCTCTTTTTGGACCCATTTGTAGATAATTGAGTAAGAATACAGATGAACTTACTGAGAATGAATGAGAATTTTTGATGTGCTAATCTTCCAACTTGTTTCTGCCAACCCAATTAGGAGCCCTAGTTTTATAGAGTGGATGAGAGTGTGGGTTAAGCTTTGAACGTGGAGAGAATCGTGGAAATGTGATTGAGAAATGCACGGTTTCAATTTGTAACTGATAGAGAGATAGAGACATGAGTTATGCAGATGGAGAGATTTTCGCGTATGTTATTTTCCCAAATGAGAGTCCAAATGGTCCACAACTCTTTTTAAAAACGTTCAGATCTGTCTTAATTTGGTGTCGCGCGCGGCCGCACGAGTGTGTAGTGGGCTAGGTGCCCGGACGCGAGACTTGCAGAATGTTTGTTGGCCTGATTGACTTGGCACGCGGTCGCGCGAGTTTGTACTTCATAGGCTGCGCGACCGCGTGAGCTTGATATATGCAATGCTCAAGTTCAACTCCATTCTGCCTATCAGTGATGCTTTCCAATGATGGTTCCTGCATAGACAATAGTGCACATTGTTAATATATGAATTAGTGGCCTTATAACGCTATCATCTTGCAAATATTCGCAAAGCAATTCTTGCTACACACTTAAGCATGAAAATCTAATATCCTATTAAAAATGAATGAGATATAACTGACTAAAGTAATTCAAAATGAGTAACTAAAAAGTCAATGGGGGTAGAAATAATGGGTTGCCTCCCATCCAGCGCTAAGTTATAGTTAATTAGCTTGACTATCTCTGAATCTCACGTCACATCAAGAATTGAGGTGCCTTCCTTATTGTCCACCACACCCCGAAATTTAATGACTTCAGATTTCATTAATGGCTCTACCTTCAACTCTGAACTTTTGCCAGTTACACACCTCAATGGTTCATAATTCCTCAGTTTCTGTACCTCATCCTTTAGGCACCGATCTACCAAGTCCACCAAGAAGCATTCTTCTTCATCTATTCGGAACTTTATTGCCTTAAAGACATTGAAGGTGACCTCCTGATCATATACACGCATAGTGAGTTCTCCTTTTTGCACGTCTATCGAAGTCCTTCCAGTGGCTAAAAATGGTCTTCCCAGTATTATTTGTATGTTTTTGTCCTCTTCGTAGTCTAGAATGATGAAGTCAGCCTGAAAAATAAACTTGTCCACCTTAACCAACACATCTTCAATAATTCCCTGTGAATATGTGATGGATCTGTCAGCTAGCTGTAGAGAAATGTTTGTCGGCCTTGGAGTCGGCAATCCCAACTAGTTAAACACTGACAACGGCATCAAATTTATACTTGCCCCCAGATCACATAAACACTTACTAAAGTTCATCTTCCCAAATTGTGCACGGAATTATGAAGATGCCTGGATCTTTCAGCTTTGGAGGTAGTTTGCGCTGAAGCACTGCACTGCATTCCTCGGTCAAGGCTACCATTTCAAACTCATCTAATCTTCTCTTCCTTGACAATATACCCTTCATGAACTTTGCATAGCTTGGCATTTGTTCCAATGCTTCGGCGAAAGGTATATTAATTTATAGCTTTTTGAATACTTCCAAAAACTTGTTGAACTGTTTGTCTTCTTTCTGCTTAATTAACCTCTGCGGATACGGTACTTTAGGGTGAATTGGTGGCTCTGGACTCTTGACCTTTTCTTCTGAACCTGCTTTGTCTTTCTCTTACTGCTGAACATCAGAATTTTCCAGATTTTCCTCCTCTTAAGCCACCTGCTCTGCCTTGAATGGCCGCGCGGCCTCCTTAGTACTCTCAGGCACGGGCGCGCGACTTGCAGAACCTGTCAAATCTTTCCCCGATCTCAATGTGATCGTTTGACACTGCTCCTTCCCATCTCTTCTTGGATTTGTCTCAGTGTTACTTGGCAATGAACCTTGGGGCCTGTTGTTCAGCATACTCGCCATTTACCCCATTTAAGTCTCCAAATTCTTAATAGCAACTGCTTGGCTTTTGATCATAACCTCTGTGTTTGCCATGTATTTCAACATCATCTCCTCCATTTCTGATTTCTTTTCTGGTTGTGGTGCAGCTGGAGTGTGATGTTGTTGTTGTTGAGAGAATCTCGGTGGGAACAGTGGTTTTGGTGTAAACTGTGGCTGAGATGACTATGGTTGAAACTGTTGGTTCGGCTGAAACTGATTTTGTTGACTTCCTTGGTTATTTGACCAGCTAAAGTTTGGATGATTCAGTTGTTGGGGTGGTATGTGTTCTGAAATTGACCTTGGTCTTTCCTATAGTTGCTCACATATCTTGCTTGACCTACGAGGAAATGATAAGACACCGATCCGTGGAGTGTGACCCCGCACAAATCTCACAAACGAAGGCAACTATTTTTACTTTACTTTCTGCCAAAGTTTCTATCTTCTTAGCCATAGCTGCCATCTGTGCCGACAACTGTGTAATCACATCTACCTCCAACACACATGTAATCTTGGGTTGTGGCATCCGAGCTGTAGGATTCTGATAATCATTCGCAGTCATAGTCTCGATAAACATATAGGCTTCATCATAGCTCTTTGCCCATAATGCCCCTCCTGCGGCTGCATCCATAATCGGTCTCGACTGCCATCCCAAACCATTGTAGAAGGAGTTGATCACCATCCAATCTGGCATACCATGATGCAGACATTTCCTGAGCATCTCTTTATATCTTTCCCATGCCTCATATAAGTACTTACCTTGTTGTTGCTCAAACTGAGAGATAGTAGTCCTCCCATGTAGTGATTGACCCTAACGGCAAAGAATGTAGCCAACGTCTAGCCTTATCCCTCAATGAAAATGGGAATAGCCATAGTCTAATGGCATCCTCCGTCACACCATTGTATTTGAATGTATCACAAATCTCGATGAAGGTCAATAGGTGTTCATTCGGATCATCTATGACAGCACCCCCAAACTGAACCGAGTTCTGCACCATCTGAATAGTGCCCGGTTTGATTTCAAAGGTATTGGCTGCTATCACCGGTCTGACTATGCTCGAATGTAGTCCGTTTATGTTTGGCATGGCATACTCCCATAGAGCTCGATGGTCTTCTCTTTGCTCAAGTCTCGGTTCTTCCGCCATTCTGGATGTTATATTATCTAACCGCGCTTGCAAATTTCTCCGCACACTCCAACCTCTTCCCTTTATGTTATCATGCGCTGGTGTTAGTTCTGAGTTGGATGATCGTGTGTGCATAAAAATCCACCAGTTCTTGAAACGAAAAATGCAACAAAAATAGAAATGAGAAACGATCAGAATTGTCTAAGTCATACAATATAGCTTTAAACTAATGATAATTATTTAAATTCAACGCCTTTCCCAAGCAATGGTGCCAAAAACTTGTTGCCTCTTTTACAGTTCTGATAAAAGAGCTCTAACTCATGCAAGCATAGATGTGTCAACAAGTAATACAGAGTAAGTAGAGTATCGATCCCACAGAGAAAGTTTTTAAATTTAATCTACTATGTATCAATTAACTCACTGTATTTATATGCTTAGACTAATGAATATAATTGTTGACTTAAACTAATTGTAACTAACAACTAAAAATAAGTATACTAATGGAATGAATATAATCTGGAAATAATGGGACCATAACTTCATTTAATATTTTATCTAATCGCCACTATCACGCAAGAAGTTTTCACATATCATAAGAAAATAGCCAAGAGCACGAATAGAGTTATAACCATTTTTCAATACACTATAACCTACTTACATAGCATCCACAAATGATAGACTCCATGTAATCATCAATACAACCAAAATCACTATATGTCTATGTGAAATTGAAATTATATTGATTTTAAGCACAAGCCCTTACTCTAGCTCATATGGTGAAACAGTATATGTCTATCTGGTTCACAAAATAAGCAAGCCATATACAACAGCCCCATACTCGCATGCTATCATGATTACAATCCATATTTGCATGTTCATTATCAATTCCATACAAGTAATGAGATGAATGGTGATCAGGCATTCATACATATAAAACAATTATGATAGAATTCCCATATGATATGCAAAACAACCCTAGCATTTAAGCATGCAACCAAACTACATATTAAAATCTGTTAGAATCCCATAATGGAGTTTAGTTCATGACTGAACCAAAAGCCATTATGGGATCAACGTTAAACATGATTACAAAACAAACAATTGAAAGATGAAAGATAGAACGATCAAACCCTATTGCAGATTTGGAACCAATAATAACATTCAAATCCTAATAAAAATCCAGTAAACAATAATAAGTAACCACAATGGCAGAGAATCCCAAGAAGAATTGGAGAAGGAGACGTTTTGGCCTTTTTCTACGTTGGAATCTCCTCACAGTGTAAACCCTAGTTACGATATGAAAAATACGCTAAAAGTATCAATCTTTTTGTCTGACATCAGTCAGAATCGTTTAAAAACCAATTACAACTCATTTAATTAAAAATTAAAATAAAATAAATACAAAGCTTCAGTATCCCGCGTAGCCTCATGCTCCTCCAGTACGTTCCTCGCGGGCATTTAGACTTGCGAGAAAGTATGCCTGTCGGTAGGAGTCCTCATGGCGGTAAGGCAAGGCTCTCAAGGCTCTTATATGGCGGCGGTAGCGTGACTGCAGATCTTCAAGTTCAGTTACGGTTACGTCATCATGCTGTCATTGCTTCACGACTTGTTCATTCATTCTTAGTTTTCTTCCATGCTTGATCTCCTTGCTTCATAGTACCTTCATGTCATGCAAATCCCCGCTTGTTCCTTGGCTTCATGCATCCATTAGCTTCGTGCCCTCTAATACTACCAAAATTAAGCTGATTCCTGTACTTATTCACCAAAAGGAGTTTTAAGTAAATGCAATGCAAAATATCATGAATTGCAACTAAAACACAATAAAATGTACTTGAGATGGGCATAGTTCGCGTGAATTGGTATTCAATAAGTAGGTAAAAATACCACTTATCACCTGCTCGAACCGTCAAGCTTTCCTAACCTCAGTGTCCACTTGGTGTGGAGCAAACCTCGCCAGTTCATTAAACTTGGCAGCGTATTGGGGAACCATCATGTCCCCTTGTTTTAAGTCAAGAAACCGCATCTCCATCCTTCCATGCATACTCATGGGACAGTAGTTCTCGAAGAATATCTCCTTGAACCTCACCCACGTTACATTCTCAATACCAGCTCTAGTCTGGTTAGCCTCCCACCAAAAATTGGCTTCACCTTTCATCATATAGATTGCAAAGGAAACCTTCTGACCCTCATCGACATTTGCAATGACAAATGCCTTCTCGATTTCTTTTACCCATGTTTGGGCTTCTATGGGGTCCGTAGTTCCCTTGAACTCCGATGGACCTACACTCTTGAAATCCTTAAAAGTAGTAGCTCGTACTACTCCCAGATTTACGGGGATATTAGCCCCATTTTTATTAAACGCGGCTGTTAATAAGTTAACAAATTCCTACATCGGGTTAACCGGACCTCCCTCCGGTTAATTTACATTAGCACCTTGGTTTTGTTGTCCTCTTCTTGGCGGCATTTTGATGTTACAATAAACAACACATTTCATTATTATTCCCTTTTTGTTAGTTAGTTATTATTCGTGATCAAACAATAACTTCAACATTCATTATGCAATATATTCTGTAAAAAGGCTTATATTGATTCATTCCTTGTAGTATACTACTACATCGTTCCATTACACAACCTAAGTTAATTACGTTACTATCCCACAATTACTTTCCAAAAATTTGGATTTACAAAAGACTACCCTTTGCTATACAAAATGGGGTTTTACATCACTACTAGATACACAATATTTACATATCTAATTCTACTCTAGCTATTGCTAGATTACATCTGCCTTAATGCATTATCAAAATCTGCAGCGGCAAGACTGGCGATAACATTTCGTCTGATAGTATGCTGAGTCTGCCCTGCCTCTATTGGATATCCAACTACCTACTGCTGGAAATCCTTATGAGAAATCCTATGAATATAGGACATTCTTCCTATCTTTTGCTTCTTGGTCTTTAGCTCCCCCCTGAGCTCAAATACCTCCTATTTTAGCTCATGTACCTTGTCCTTGGCTAAAACTCGTTCGTCATGTTCTTTCTCCAACATTGACTCCACATTTGTCTTATCTTGTAAGACAGCCTGGAGCTCTGCTTTTAACTCCTTCTCCTCCTGACAGTAGTTGAGGTTTATGTCTATCACTGTCTTGAACAGTGACATCATAGACCCCCCCTGGGGTGTCTCCTTTGCAAGTGTTATAGGGTTGAAGGACACAACCTCCACCTCTTATTCTAACATGTTGTTAAAAACCAACATGAGATCATGGCTCTCTGAGTCTCCATACTCAATCACCACTACTTCCGGCTCCTCAGCTACATGGTTCGGTATAACCTCTATCTGGTTAACTGAATCTTCACTTTCTATATGTTCGTCTCTATACATTCCATTTCTACCTGACATCTAAAACAAAATAATTAAGTTTGATTAGTACACGTCAGTTGAATAATAAAAACACATATCATATATATAATGCATTTTTAAGGTTATTTTCATCTTTTATTTCTTTGACTTCTCTTAAGGTTATGACTTAAGGTTTTATTTCCCCCCATAAGTTTTATAACCTAATACTCTAATACCAACCTGTGACGCCCCCAAATCCGGGTATCTTCCAACCTGACATATGGTGCTCCACGGTGCTACAGTTCACACAAACATTCAATTAAAATGCCTCAAAAGAATAAATATGTCTTATATATATTACAAATCAATATTACCATTCCCCAGGTTCTTTATAACCGTTACATTTATTCTTGTCATAGTATCAAATATTATCATTACAAACCTATACTATTACATAAGTAATCCACAGGTTCGCCTTAGCATGTCCTTTATCCTTACTGGATCCTTCGGTCCATTGGGTCTGAGCGGCATTCATACGGTTCAAGCAAGAGTGAGCATGACCAGCTCAGCAAGTACAATATTTCTATTTAACAATATGCTTGAATCATACAAATCATATATCTTCAATAACTGAATAATAGTTATGAAGTACTATCGATAATTCAAATTAGCACTTCTCTTTTCTTTAAAACGTTTTACAATGACAATATTCAGTAAAACATCAATTCCGGTCCAAGACCTTGAGCATTTCATACTTTTCTTTGAAAATGACATCCCAACACTTTGTCCGTAAGTCCGACATTACTATCGAGCACGTCTAGGTGATCAGCCTATAGTACTCTATGTTGATCAACACTACATTCTTTAAATATATGTACGTTTAAGTTATGGCAACCTCACGTGCCTGTCGTTTGATGACAAAATATTTGTTTAGCATACTCAGTCTTTATTTGAAAACCATACCAATATAAATTGCTAAACATTGACCATACTTCAATAGATTATAAGAAATCCAAAACATCTTAAGTCTAGCCAAAGGAATTAGCTTTGACTTCATCATACATTAATTCACGCGTAAAAATACATGAATCACAGAGCTTGTCTAGATTGAACATAGACAAAGGTTATAATACTTGCCTTCAGTGTCTGCTACTGTTATTACACATTCACTTTAAGTTTTTAAGGTCTCTACAGTAAATGATCACATAACATAACACATTAGGTCAAGAATAAACATACATGGTTCCTAATGAATCTTACCCTTCTAATCAATCTAATTCTGTATTAGAATTGTTACTATTGGTTTTGGCTTTCCATTATAGCTTACATCATCATTACGTTCATGTTCAATTCATTATCTTCAACCTTTAGTGATTGTACTTTAAGGTCTAACAATGTCTTAACAATGTTATAAATAAGCTCTGGTTCATTGTTAATCAATTAACATCCTTGCTCTACTTACAAATATTCTTTACTGTCAAAACCCTAAGGCTGGTGTTGTGGCGCCAACATTCCTTCTTTGTGCCTTATTTACATGTACTTGAGTTTAAAGATGGTAAAGGTCGTGGCACGCGACGCTGCGATGCGAGTCCTTGTGTAGTGGGAAGCCACTCTTCAGTGCCTAACTTCCTGACTCGACGCTGCAGCACGAGTCCCTGTACTATAACTTATTTTCATGATAAGTTACTACTTGTTCTTCATGAGCTTATAACTTATCAAAGTATAAACTACATAAAACTTTTTTTCACTTGGCTTATGATAGTTTAAGTCTTCTAACCATCATTCTTACATACTTTTATCATACTAACTTCATTCATGTAAACATGATACAAGTCTTACAAGTTCTTCCTTAGTTCATAGCTTATATATGAACAAAGTACTTATTCTCGGCTTATTAGGACTTAAGTCCTTAGATTATTTACTCCTATCATTTCTTAGAATATATGTCCATTAATCCACACTTCTCTTATCAACCTACATTGGTAGAGATGGAAGACTAATGACATAGAAGGCTTACCCTTGATGAACAAGCTTTTCTTCTTCTTTTCTAACAAAAGAAAATCTAGATTATTCTTGCTTAATCTCTCTAACAATTAAGTTGAAAGTGTTGGATGAAAATGAACAAGCAACAAATGAAATTCAAGCTTGCTATTTATATAATTTCCTAAGTTAGGGCATTATGGACAAAAGCCAAATCCCACCTCCATACTATTCATTACCTAGCTCTTAAGTAAACTTGCTCCCTACTTCTTTTGCTTGGTCATTACACAATTATCTTAGTCACCAAGATTAACCAAATGATCATGGGTTGCCCCAAGGGTCACCTTAAACCATTGGATCATAGCTTGGGCTTAGGTTTAATTTGCTTAACTTAAGCTTTGGGCTTGTATTGACAAACTTATTTAGACTTCACATTACCAAACACTTGGGCTTGCACATTCCATTCTATTGGACTTTACCATTTGTTAAACAATCCTACAAGTCCATTTCATTTGGCTAAAAGCCTTATAACTTATTATTTATGTATTATTCTCGTATTCTAACTCATTTACTAATTTATAATATATGATATTACATCCTTCATACATACTCATATAATACTTCATATCATACTCGTATTCGTTACCTCGTACAATACATACGTATCATACGACCATCACATTAGCTTCTAACGCTTTATTTTCCCTAACATTCTCGAATTACGTCCGCATGTGAAAAATTATGTTTTCCATACTTCAATTATTATTACATAATCCAACTCACTTCGATATTCTATCGTTACGTATTTCTCAGAAGTTCAAAAATAATTCCCGAGCAGAAATCTATGAATAATGTTTTTTGGAAAATTTCTCAAAAAACTTTTATTTTCGTCTTGAAAATTCAAACACTTTAATTCTCTTACGTAGTCGAAATACTACGATGTTCCGATGTTTCTAGGTTATACAATGACATTCATCTTACTAGCATATAACAATAATAAATAATATAATTTTATTCATTATTTTATTAAATAATATTATTTTACAATGGATCCGAATTTCTCAGTCGTTACACCTAATGTGGTATGTTATGTGATTATGTATTGT
Source organism: Panax ginseng (assembly GCA_020205605.1). Lineage (NCBI taxonomy): Eukaryota > Viridiplantae > Streptophyta > Magnoliopsida > Apiales > Araliaceae > Panax > Panax ginseng. The sequence continues at coordinate 144,084,973 of CM035132.1, read as the reverse complement.
AGAAACCTTAAAGATTCAAAAGGAAAGTGTATTAACTATAGAAGACGCTGAAGGCAAGTGTTCTAACCCTTGTTTATGTTCATTCTAGAGAAGCTTTGTGATTCATGTATCTTACGCATGAGTTGATGTGAAATGAAGTCGAAGCCAATTCCTTCGGCTAAACATAGTATATTTTGTGGATTTCCTTATAATTTATCAAAATGTTATCAATGTTGTTATCTTTTGCCAAACTATTTTGGTATGGATTACAAAGAAAGACTAAGTATGAATAAACAAAAGTTTTGTCATCAATCGACAGACACGCGAGGTTGCCAAAACTTAAACGTAGATACGTTTAATGAAGTAGTGTTGTACAACATAGAGTACTATAAGCTGATGACCTAGACGTACTCGTAAGATATACCGGATATACAGACTTGGTGTCGGGTTGTCCTTTTTAATGAAAGAATGAAATACTCAAGGTCTTGGACCAAAATTTATGTTTAACGAATATTGTTCATTGTTAAACATTTTAAAGAGAAGTGTTATTTTGAATTATCGATAGTACTTCATAATTATTAATTCAGTTATTGTAGATATATGATTCGTATGATTCAAGCTTATTGTTAAATGTAATTATCATACTTGCTGAGCTAGTTATGCTCACTCTTGCTTGAACTATATGAATGCATCTAAGATCAAACGAACTACAAGATCCACTAAGGATAAAGGGAAGGCTAAGGCAGACCAATAAGCTGTATTTGTAATAGTATAGTATAAATGTTGTAATTATTTGATATTATAACAAAGAACATATTTAATGGTTACAAAGAACCTAGGAAAAGAAATATTGTTTTGGAATATATAAAAGACATATTAACTCTTTTGAGTAATTTTAATTGAATATGTGAACTTTAGCACCGTGTAGCACCTTCTGTCGGGTTGGAAGATACCCAGATTTGGAGGTGTCACAGGTTAATATCAAAGTTGTAGGTTATAAAACTTAAGGGTAGAAAAGAACCTTAAGTCTTAACCTTAAGAAGAGTTAAAGAATTAAAAGATGAAGTTAACCGCAAAAATGTATTATATGTGATATTTGTTTTTATTATTATAATGATGTTTACTAATCAAACTAAATTTTTTTGATGTACATGTCAGGAAATAACATGATGTATAGGGATATACATGTGGTTAGTGAGGGCTCTGTAAATCAAGAAGATCTCACCGACACTTGTAGCTGAGTTGCCAGAAGTGGTGATGGTTGAGTCAGAAGACTCGAAAAACTTAGACTTCATGTCATTGTTTGATGGCGTGTCAGAGGAGGAGGTAGAGGGGGTGTTGTTTAATACGGTAGCACCTGCAAAAGAGATAACTCCAGGGGAGTCAATGAAGGCGTTGTTCATGATAGTATTGGATAGAAACATCCAGTATGGGGATGAGGTGAAAGTATTAAAGGAGGAGATCCATGATATCTTGGTAAACAAGAAAGATATATTGACATTGTGGGAGGAAGAGCACGATGAGAAGGTTTTTGCAAAGGACAAGGTCCATGAGCTGAAACATGAGGTCTTTGAGATTAGGGAGAAGCTAAAGGCCAAGAAGCAGAAGATCAGTAGAGTGTCCTATATACATAGGAGTTCTCACGAGGATTATTAGCAGGAAGTTGTTGAGTATCCTGTAGAGGCAGGAGAAACTCGTCATACTATCAGTCGAGCTGTGATAGCCAGTCTCGCCAGTGCAGCTTATGAGAATGCCATTAGACAAATGTAACCTAGTTAGTAACTAGAGTAGAGTTAGATATGTAAATATGTTGTATCTAAGTAGTGACGTAAAACCCTCTTTTGTATATCAAAGGGTAGTCTTTTGTAAATCCCAATTTTTGGAAAGCAATAGCGGGAAAGTAATGTAATCAACTAAGGCTGTGTAATGACGAATGATGTAGTATTATACTACAAGGAAGAAGCAAATCAATATAAGCCTTTTATGGAACCTGTTGTACAATGAGTATGAGTTATTGTTTGATAATAAATAATAACTAACTAACAAGAAGAAAGTAATAATGAAGTGTTATTTATTTTAACAAAAAGATGCCACCGAGAAGAAGACAACGAAATCAAGAAGCAAACGTGAATCAACTGGAAGGGGGACCGGTTAATCCGATGTAATAGTTCATTAATTTATTAACGGCAGCTTTAAATAGAACTTGGATGAATATACTGTTGGTTGATTTCACAATCAAAGCAAACATACAAGTATACACGGTCAACAAGTAATATAGTGATAAGATAGAGTGTCGATCCCATAGAGAATTCTAATTAATAAACTCCAACTACTAGTACTATATCAATTCAATTTTATTTAAACAGACAATAATTGTGATTTTTAGAATTAAGAAAGCTAAATTAAACAACGCAAAAAGATTATTCTAAAAGAAAGCAAATAAACAAACTAAGATTTGATTGAATTCAGATAAATAAGGATTAAGACTCCAATATCCCCAGTTATGACTTATAAATCAATTATTCAATTATCCCAATTATTATGTCTACTGAATTGTTAACAAGAATTCTCAAATGCCAAAAGCCCTTTTCTAAGTGATCAATTGCCTTCTATTTAACCCAGATTAATTTTGCTATATTCCTATGCCAATCAATTGAATTAAACTCATTACAATCCAAATTCCTAATGTGTTAAATGTGACAAACAGATATTTCCATTCTATTCACAAACCTAATTATTCACTGTGCAAATAACTAAGTCACATGTCACCATGCCCAGTTGTAACCCTAGAATTCCTTTTCCAATTCCCTCTAGAGTAACAAGGTAATTATTGGCCAGATAATTAATCAATCAGCACAAAGCAAGATGAACAATTCATTTCAACATAAATAATTGGAATAAATCAAATAATCAATTCATAATCATAAAAGGTTCAATTGGAATCTTAATTAAAGAATTTAGTTCATAATGAAAATTTGAATCAACAACAATTTAAAAATTATCCTTAATGAATTACACAAATTAAAAGAATAAAGAAGAAGAACTCCCAGTAAAAGTCTTCCAAATCTCCTCTTGCTCCTTGATCAATCTACAAAATTGTGTAGATGACTCCCCTATTCCAATGTAAATAACCATTATATATACATCTTAATTTAGCCCACAATCCTTTTCCAAAACAACCTCTAGCCCCCAACAAACAAGTAATCCGGATGGTCAACGCACGCACCTTGGTTAACGCCTGACACGGCCCAGAACCCCGGCGCTGTAATTAATACTATGATGAGCGCCCCAGCGCTGTAAGGTAGAAAGTGACTCTTATGCCCATTTTTAGCTCATTTTCCCCCAAGTGTTCCAATGACTCACAATCCTGCAATAACACAACTAAACACAGTAAAACGAATCTAAATGCTTTGAGAATACAATAAATTAAGCCCAAATATATCCAAATCATGGGTATATTACCCAATCATCATATACCCGTAAATCCTGCGATAATACGAGCTTCTACATTTAAGGATTTTAAGAGTGTAGGTTAGCTGGAGTTCAAAGGAACTACGGACCCTATAGAAGCCCAAACTTAGGTAAAAGAAATTAAGAAGGTATTTGTTATTGCAAATTTCGAAGAGGGGAAAAAGGTTTCTTTTGCTACCTATATGATGAAAGGAGAGGCCAACTTCTGGTGGGAGGCAAACCAGGCTAGGGCTGGGGTAGAAAACATAACGTGGACACAGTTCAAGGAGATTTTCTTTGAGACCTACTTTCCCACGAGTATGTAGGGGAGGATGGAGATGTGGTTTTTAGAGTTGAAACAAGAGGAAATGATTGTTCCCCAATATGCTGCCAAGTTTAATGAACTGGCTAGGTTTTCTCCACATTAGGTGGATACGGAGGTAAGGAAGGCGAGGAGGTTCGAACAGGGCTTGAAACCCTGGTTCTATAACCGGATATCAGTGTTTCAAAGTAATTCCTTTGGAACCATTTTGGAGAAGGCAATAATTATTGAGGGTGGTAACGAGGCTCTAAGGTAATAGTATAAGGAGAAGAAGAATAAGAATAAAGTAGAAGGGGGAGTGAACACCGGGTAAGAAGAGGAAGGGTTTAAACTCTAGGAATACCAGAGTAAAGTAAGGAGATCCTAAGAAGAGGATGGAGGCATGCAAGAACTATGGGAAGACTCACTTAGGAGTCTATCTCAATGGAAAATCGGTGTGCTACAATTGTGGATAGGAGGGGCAGATTTCGCCTAACTGTCCAAGTCTGAAGAAGAATCACGAATGCTTCATGTGTGGATCAATTGATCACATGGCGAAGAACTGCCCGAAGAAGGGGACAGATGGGAATAAGGGCACTAATAATAGTAAGTTAGCTATTAGTAGTCTAGCTCAGGCGAGTAGGTCGATGGCCCGCACCTTTAACATGACGGTCCAATATGCAGTTGCATCAGGGGATGTAGTTGCAGGTATTATCCCAATCAACGATATAAATGCTTACGTAGTGTTTGATTTGGGTGCTACTTGTTCGTTTATAGCATGTGATTTTGCTAGACGATTATGATTATTTCCCAAAAGATTTTATACACCTTTGAATATCAAGGTAGCCAATGAAGAAATAATTCTTGTTGAAAATATTCATATGTGTTATTGTGTAGAAATACAAGGTTATAAATTATCGGTAGATAGGATACCGATAAATTTGGGAGAATTCAATGTAATTCTCGGAATGGATTGGTTGTTTAACCATGGTGCAATTATAGATTGCCAAAAGAAATGTGTAAATATTAGAACGTTGAGACAGTCTCATGTAGTGTTTTACGGTAATAAATCATCGGGACATTCGTCTTGCCTTACCATGACACAGACTAGGAAATTGTTGAGGAAGGGATGTGTAGGTTATTTGTGTTATGTTGTTAATACCCAGAGAGTGGGAGCAACGATGGAACAAATACCTATAGTCAAAGAATTCATGGATGTATTTCCAAGCGAAATACTAGGTCTTCTGCCAGATAGTGAGATCGAATTCGTAATAGATATTGTGCCAGGAACGACACCAGTTTTAAGGGCACCGTATCGTATGGCACCGGTATAAATGAAGGAGTTGATGGTTCAGTGACAAGAACTGTTGGACAAAAAAATACATTCAACCGAGTATTTCACCGTGGGGAGCACCGATACTATTAGTGAAGAAGAAGGACGGATCATTGAGACTTTGTATCGACTACCGAGAGTTGAAAAAGTTTATGATAAAGAATAAATACCCATTGCCCAAGATTGATGATCGTTTTGATCTGTTGAAAGAGGCAAAGTATTATTCTAACATAAATTTTTGAATGAGGTATGATCAGTTGAGGTTAGAAAGGGTGATGTACCTAAGACAACATTCAGAACTAGTTACGGCCATTACGAGTTTCTGGTGATGTCATTTGGGTTGACGAATGCACCAGTTGTATTTATAGATATGATGAACAGAGTGTTCAAACAATATTTAGACAAGTTCATCGTAGTGTTTATCGATGATATTCTAGTCTATTCTAAGATGCCAGAATATCACGCTGAACACCTAAGATTAGTGTTAGAGACAATAAGGAAGGAGAAGTTATATACGAAATTCATTAAGTTTGAATTTTGGCTAGAAAGGGTACAGTTTTTAGGGCATGTTGTGATGTACCCAAATTCTCTACATTCACTGTAGCCAATTTGGTGCTCACGTAAATATTCTGTAAGATAATAATTCCTATAAATCCAAGATACACAGTACTCATAGTAAATAGTAGTTCTCGTCAGAACAATCATTGAATCGAGTACCCCTCGGTTGGATATATACAGTTCAATTATGTTATAGATATTTCTTCCATATCTATAATTCTTATCTATCTGACCTCTATAGTGTTAATGTTATAGTTCTTAGAATTGAGTGAATCACTACCTCAGTGCATCAGAGAGCCAATGTTTGTTAACACTATCATTCAGATATATAGTTCATATAGATACTGTACACTTTTCTAATTCTATTAGAATAACAACTAAATACCTCAACTAATAATACACTAAACCAATAATATACCGTTACATTGATTAAAAAAAATCATTACTAATACATTATAGTTTTCAACAGGGTATCCATGTCTTAAGCCTTTTATCAACAATACCAGAACTTCTAGAATATATTCTTTCTATCTGCAAATGAAGAAACTATTTGCAGGGATGAGCTACAGAAAGCTCAGCAAGTTTTGAACAATAAACAAACGTTATACATATATCAATTCTAAAATAAATGAACATAAAGTTCAGAGTTTTTCCACATACACCAAATCTGGATTGAGTGAACATAAAGTTTAAAGTAATTCCATAAATATATACTGAGGTTTATCTGCCAAACCCTGCACATTATGAGTTACTGTCAGTCCTATAGACTTAGCAACCCGGGTTAATCCGCTCAACCAAACAAGATTAATAGTATGCATATCATCCTCTATGTAATGTCCGATCATTGCTATAAATGTCGGAGACAGTTTACTACTGATCATTGCTATAAATGTTGGAGACAGCTCCTCACTACCAAGGACAACCATAATTGCCCACCGACAATTCCTCACTACCGGTTCTAATAGTGTCAATATATATATCGACACCAAACAAAATTTCTTTTTCACAAACTGTGCTTTTATACATTGGTACCAAACAAAATTGGTTTCTCACAAACTATGCTTTGATATCAAATCAAATGCATTTTTCCATAATAATAACTCATATGACTTGGTTATGTTTGAACAAGAATTCATAACCTTTGAATAACAGAATTCATAAACACTATGTATTACCAGATCATATTTGATAAATATCAAATTTTCATTTAATAAAATAATTTAAATGAAACTGGCATTTGAAATATGAGGTTTGCACAAAGTGCAGAAAAACTTGCCTGTATCATCGACTATTGCTACACAGTCTATTTAACTTCATCCGAAGACCTTTCGAACTTGGATTTTGATTTATGTCCTTGTGATCTGTTATTGGAAGGATAAGAGCTGATTTTGGCTATGTTTCTCCCACTCTTTCACTCTAAGTTTCAAAAATATAGACAAAGAAGGACTAGGATAGGTTTTAAAAGTAAAGTGAAGTTACTTTACTTAACTTACAAGTTTAATTTTTGATTCAATGAATCTAATGTTGCAAAGTGGCAACACAATCTGATCTTGGAAGATTTTAAACACATGGGATAAGCTTTGGCCTGATGACTCACCAAGATTGCAAAATCTTTTGCTTAATTTTTAAGATAAAGGGTATTTCAGTCATTTCCCATTTAACCTTGAGGTTAATTTGGTCATTTATATATTGGATTTAGACACATGGCAAATCTTGGTGGTGAGTCACCAAGATTTGTGTTTATCTTTTGTTAAAAGATAAGCTCGAGGGTATCTTGGTCTTTTTACCCCTACTAAGGGTATTTTAGTAATTTCCATATTATCCATAGGGTTATTTTAGTCATTTCAAATACTTCCCTAATATTTTTACTCCTTAAGTTTTGACAATAAGTATTAGGGTTCCCTAATTAGATTTTAGGGTTTCAAAATTAAAATTAGAGTTTATCGAATATGGTTTGATAATCTGGGTTAGGGTTTCTTAATCCTCATTAAAATTCTCTGATAGAATTTTATAATTTATCCTACATCCACATACCTATTATAATATTTAGTATCACAGCTTCTTATTGATAACCCTAATTAGAGTTAAGATTTGTTTATCAGGGTTTAGGTTTCCTGAATTAAAAATTAGGATTTTCCAGCATTCGATTAGGGTTTCTAACTGTATGTTAGGGTTTATCAATCACATATTAGGGCTTCTTATCCCTCATTAGGGTTAACTAAGTTTGTATCATATCTGATTAATCATTAATCATTTATTTTATATCATACAAACACATACTCACAATTATATTTATTATAACTGTATTTTCTATCGAATCCCTATCCGTATCTAGGGTTAGGGTTTCTATTCTCTGCTAAGCACAACTCATATTTCTTAGTCAATACACAAATTGACCACTTCTCTAAACTTGTATCATAGATACTTAACAAAATATTGATAATCAATATAAATATTAAATAAAAAAAAATTATTCGTAAAATTATGTATCCTCACATTCTCCCCTCCTTATAAGGATTCCGTCCACGGAATCATCATCACTATATACTTACCTTTATGTCTATCGTTCAACATTTATTCCACTTTTAATTCCTTTTTAGGAATAAAACAATTTCTGGGTTCAGCCTAAGTTTTATTTAACTTATCTTGACCCATAATTTCCTTAGGAAACATAGTCCCATATCCATACATTTAATGCAAAATTATGATTTTGAATTAATGTATTCTCCCCTCCTTATAAAATTTGATCTTACGAATCTTGATCCATTCTTTATTCTCAAGTTCATAAAAATTGAATCTACACACTTAATAATAACAATTAAATCAGGTCATTAAACACATAGAATATTTATCTATCCATTTCTTTATTTGTCGTTTTACCATGACTATTTGTCAAGTTAAAATCAATAACTATTTATCCTTATCTTAATTTCCTTTAACTCAAATTCCTCCTTCAATATTTATTCTAATTTCATGCCTCTTTAACTGCAGCACTCTTAGACTTATCATCTTATATCTTATACCCTTAGTATTTTAACCAATTTGTGACCTTTATGATTCAACCACAACATCTCACAATGATACCTATCGGTTTGGAATCAAACAACTCGACGTACCTACGGAAAATCTGGCTTCTGTGCCTTCTCTTTTACTAATTTGTTTTTTTTTTCAAATTATATCTTTATATCTTATCACCCCGTCTCTATTTATCATCTTATTTATGATGTATCCTCCTTCTCATGACCTTTTTCTGTAACTAACGATTCTGGATAGAGTTAGCTGAAACTCTTATCTCAATCTTAAATTTACTAAAATCTTTTATCAGTACCTCGTTGTTTCATTTAACTTTTAATATTATTGTTAAATGTTTCCTCCTTTATATATCTCAAAACCAAATACTATTTACACTTATGGTAATCCATTATACCTCTTATTTCCAGATACAGCTAATTCATTTCTCCATTTGAATTACTTTATCATTACTAGTAATAATGATATTTTTAAATCATTTCTTTATTTCTCAATTTATATCTAACTTTCTTCACTTCAAAATATTTATTCAAATAATTTCTTTGGCTATGGTTGACAAATCCACTGCTAATCTCATACATCTAATATAGAGTAACCTTAATTACTTTTACCTCCTTTCCTACTGACTCTCCCTCCTTCACAAATTTCTTCTTGACCAGAAGACTACTATCACCAACATCATCTTTTATTATTAAATTTATTCAAATCTTTTATAGTATCTTTCAAAATACTTTTTAGACTTATCATTAATTCATATTCTGCCATAATTCATCATATTTGATGCATAATTCTCTCCTTTTTACCCCAATTTTTTTACACTTTGTAAGTACCTTCCCAATTTAAAATATATTATATATCAACAAGTTTTACAAATTACACATCAGTTCACCTTACCACATAATATACATATCCTTAAATCATAGACCAAAAGATAAAATCTATTATCTTTACCAAACTTATACAAAAGTTGTAACATCTACCGTACATATAGATGTATTTACATATACTATTCAAAATATTATTCTAACATTCTTACTATTTCAAATATCCCCAAAATCTAACTTTTATCTTGGACGTCTCTGCTTCCTTCACTTGTTGGTTTGAGGTTTTGATTTTCCCTTAGGTCAAATTTCTTGGGTTTTGGAAAAAATCTTGCCACGTGTCTCTCTATCCCGCAATTGAAACACTTAATTCCGATTCTCTTATTATGCTTCTGCTGTGGACATCTATTTGAATAATGTCCACTATTTCCACAAGTAAAACATTGAGTCCCACTAAACCTACATACCCCTCTGTGCTTCTTCCCACAAATACAACACCATTCACTCCTTTGGCTGGTGATACTATTTCCCTTTTTCACTGAGTTATTTGAAAAATTAACATCACGCTTTCTTTTACGATCTCCCTGCTGTTGACACTGCCTGTGATGCCCCCAAAATAGGTATACATCACCCATCTTGAGTCGCCAAATACATAGTACAAAATACAAATAAAAACTTAATTATACAACTGTCGTGTAAAATACGACAAAACATATGCTATGAGTTTTAATATAAATATTGTCATCTAGACAATATCCACACTCAATGGAGTCCTCATTACATTTATTATCACACTATCTAATAGAATAGTGAGGACTACTAATGCTATCATCTGGACCGTCCCTCCGTTCCCCGACTCGTCCCAGCTATATTCTCATTTCCTGAAGAGAACAGTGAAAGAAAGTGTTAGCTCAACTAGCTCAGTAAGAAATATTAGGACTAAGATAATGCAGAATAAATTATCATTAGCCTTCAACAATGTTAAACTGATAAAATACAATAGACATCAAGTTTAACTGCAGCGGAATAAGCAATCCATTAGAAGAGTCATGTAGAGCATGATATCTACTATCTTCTATGATTAAAATGCTTTCATCAATTTTTATCGCTGAGACTTAGCTTAATAAAAAAATCACATTATCGAATCATCCCTGCACTACGGGCCAAGGATATTCATTAAATCACCAATGGTCATGACTATACTGAATAATCCCTGGTTATAATCATACCAAAAATTGTCCATCAATGCACTACAGGCCACTGAGGACTTTTACCACATCATTTATAACATTATAGGTCATGATTATACGGAATGATCCCTGGTCATAATCATACCAAGTCCATCTATGCACGTAAGCCAAAGATGACTTTCATCACAATATAAACATGAGGATGATAACAATGATATAAGCATTAATCAAACGAAAACAAGGATAAATATTAAAGACTTTAAATTTATCCAAATATTATCAATCACTTAATAAACTCATCATCTAATATTATTAATATTGTAACAATATTTTAATCACTTCATAAACTTATAAACAATTTATTTCAATTGTTTACACTTTACCAAATAATGCATTTAATCATTCAAAAATGTCATACTCATAAGATTTCATTACTAATGATCAAATCCCTCATAAAAAATCTGCATATACTCTATATAGGATTCCCAAGCCATAAAATCATATTTTCCAATTTTGTTACATCACATAACATATTTAATTCATTTACTCATAACTAGTTCATTTTAATGAAAAATACCAAATCAGTCCCAAAAATATTTATTTTCTGGGATTTAGTAGAATATAGTCTCATATTGAACATATATTTTTCTCGAAATTTTTAAAATTCATTTACTATTTTTATATGGCCAAAATCGCTTTAATATTTAGACATTTATCATAAATTGTACTTTTGTCCAAAAATTCCAAAATTTACAGGTATATACCTCGTTATATACATATACTCCCAATAAAAATTTCACCAATTTTGAGTTAACCACAAAGAGTTATAAGGGTTTACTTGTAAAATAGTCTTTTCCCATAAAATCCATAACTCTTAATCTATACATCCAAAAATCGTTATTTTTGGACACAATTTAAAAAACTCATCAAATTATCATTTCAAATTTTTCGAAAATTTTTGAGGGACATAAAAATTATGAAACCGCGCCTGGCGTAAACCCTTTTGAATGAAAATACTATTCATATGAATACAAAGGATCATTCACCATGCATGCAGTAATCCATATAGACAAAGTTATTCCAATGTAATAATAATAAAGAATGGAATAATGTAAGAATTCACCATGCATGCGATAGATCGCATAAACATGTTATTCTCAACAAAATAATAATGAATGGAACTATAGTCATCGCTTAAAAAAGCATGCATGTGATATTCCAAATGTAATAATAAAGAATGGAACTGTGTCATGCGAAAATCGCACAGCATGGATATTCAAATGTAATAATAAAGAATGGAATAACAACAAAATTCACCGTGCATGCGATAGACCAGATGACAAAGTTATTCCAATGTAATAATAAAGAATGGAATAATAGAAGAATTTCACCATTTATGCAAGATTGCCGATAGATAGGTTATTCCAACATAATAATAAGGAATGGAATAACAATAGCTCTCTTCATGAATACAAAATAAATAATACCCCTTACCTTAGAAAGAAACTAGATACTAGAGTAGAGAGGTAGCAGACTTTTCTTCTTCTTTCTCTATATAATTTCTCTATATAGTAATTGCTCTACAGCTTTAGTGAATTGGTGAGAAATGAAGGAAGAATGAGCTTCTATTTATAAGAAAATATAGTTTTGATAATTGCACGTTTTGGGGCTCGAAATATTACAGTACAATACCTTCAACTTTTCATTCATTTTTAATTTAGTCATGCAAGTATTATCAAACTTGCACCACCTTCCCTAATAATAAATAATGTGAATCAATAGTTCAATCATGTGAATCAATAGTTATAATCATGTGAAAATATGAATCAGTATAGTACCTCCATCTATACCTCCATTTTTAACTTAGTCATGCAAGTATTATAAATCTAGCACCAACTCCCCTAATAGTATAAGAATGTGATTCAATAGTACACACATGTGAACAAATAGTTATATAAGCATGTGAATTAGTAGCAATTAATTGCTCATTTATCCGATTAAGTACCCGATTTATCAATATAACCCCCAGACATCAATTATCATCGGAATAGATGTCGATTTCCACTAACACTAATAATTCCAACACAATTGAACTATCAATTTCATCTTCAATCAACACGAACTTATTCATCATTAATATTATAACTCGTAATATTTATCAACCAGGTCGTTCCCAGGAAAAAGGGGGCTTTCCGACAAGGATTTCTCCTTATTGGCGCGCAATTAGATGACCAAACCTCTCCATGACAGAACTTCTAGACATTGTAAATATTGCAATTTAATAATATGAATAACTTTGTTGTCTCAATTATTGATTTAATAATATATAAAATATTATGTAGATGATACTGTGATAATAATCGAATCAATAATATGAGAGATATAATGCAGGAATTACTGTAGCAATAATTAAGTATAAATGAGTGACTTCTCACGTAAGCATCAATAATCAATATCGTTTGCTACTATGCAACCACGCGTATTACTATACTTTTACTACCGGCTAGTTCAACAATTTTAACGGTAACACTTTCGCCGTTATTTTTATAAAAAGATAATTATGTCATTTTCTAACTACGACAATACTTTCGCTAGGGGTCCACTAATGATTGTGTCTTGCCGCACGGATATTCCCAACAAAAAGAATATTCCCCACCAAACTAATATTTTATAACAACTTGCATACTTTGCAAAATTTATAAATATCACCAACAACTATAACATTATATCAAATCCACACCATAATATTCAAAAAATATTTTGAGAAATTTAAATCTTTATTCATAAAATTTGGGGTCTCACAATCTCTCCTCCTTATGAAATTTTCACCTCAAAATTTTACGACGCACTGGTATGTCAAGAGATGAGGATACCTTGACTTCATTTCAGATTTTAACTCTTGAGGTATAACCTTTGAGTGTTGAATACAATCATTCTTATCCAAGATTTTAACACGTATCTCCTCATGCGTTAAATCTTCTGTTATCTCATTTAGTTCCAATTTAATAATGTGGTTCGGGTCGTCCACATATTTACGTAACATCGATACGTGAAAAAAATTATGAACACGTGACATACTTGGTGGTAAAACGAGTCTATAGGCCACAATTCCTACTCGATCGAGGATTTTAAATGGGCCAATTAAATTGAGGGTTGAGATTTCCTCTCTTCATTGACTCGTGCTTCTAGAATAACGCCCTCTTGAACCTTCTTCTTTGTATTCATCAGCTCCTGATCTGTAGCTTGCACGGTTTTTAACTTTATCGTTTAAGGTCGATTCTACTCGTATATTCGTTATCTTCACGTGGGTCCCTAGAGTCTTTAACTCTATCTTCATCATTTGTAAGTTATACGAAATGGGTTTTTGTGTTAACAACGTCGCACTCGTAAACGTATACGATCTTCTACTCAACGTGTCAACTACCATGTTCGCTCTTCTACAATGATATTGAATGGTATAGTCGTAATCTTCAACAGCTCGAGCCAACATCTTTGGCGCATTATACATTCGTTTTGGTTGAAGAAATATTTAAGGGTTTTAGAAATGGGTTTTGTACTGTGGTCAATACGAAATTCAATTTCACGCTCTGGGTAGGCCAGGAAGTTCTTCGAGAATACGTCAAGAAATTTATTAACGATAAAAATATCATTCAAAACTGTGACCCTCATCCAAGACTTAGATAGCACGTCACATTGATACCTATCAACTTGCCACCGTCATTCACAGCGTCCCCTATAGAAAGTCTGGCTTCGGTGCATTACACACAAGGAAGTTAACAACGAAAGCATCGGGGCTCTTTACTTATGGCTTGATATAACAGTGATTAACTTTAGTGGTTTGGTTGCTTGAATTCGCATAACAGGTTGGTTAGGAATATGAAAGCTAACAACTTTACAAAAAGCATGATGAATAATTAACCAATCGATTCCTAAAATTACATCAAAGGCAAGTATTTTCAAGGAAATAAGATTGACAGGTAACGTGAAAGTGTCGATTTGAATCAAATAAGATTTATAAACAACGGAGGTAACGAAGGTTTCTCCTAATGAAGTTTCAATCGATAAGTCAAAGTCTAATATCTCCGGAGTCAAATTTAAACATTGAGCGCAAGTAAGAGAGATAAAAGAATGGGTAGAACCGGTATCTAATAAGGTATAGACTTCGCAAAAATTTATAATTAACTAACATGTGCTAACTTCGTTTGGGTTACTTGTTTTTTGAGAAGTCACAAAAATGCTCTTCCCGAAACCACCGACTTTTGTTTTGTCCAGATATCGCCTTTGGTGCCACCGTCCCCAAATGGACTTGACTTTGGTGCACGACAGAATCGGGCTAGGTGACCTTCTTTTCCATAATTGTAATATACTTTGGACTGCATCGTGTAGTTTAGACTTATGTGTCCTTCCCCTCCATATTTGTAACATACGACCGGTGGTCGTTCTCCTTCCTTAACAACAGGTGTTGATGCTGATGTCTTTCCATCATTGTTGAATCTCCTCTTCTTGAAATGTCCATTCTTATTGTTTTGGCCATGATTCCCACCGGAGTGGTTACCATTTCTGGCATGTTAATTCCCTCCACGCTTATTGTCACCTCTTCGATGACTGCTATCACTGGTATTATCATTTTGCCGGCTGCTCTCTTTTGGTTGGGTTGACTCATTATCGCGCTCCAATAAGTGAGCCCTATTAACAACATCTGAATACAAACACAGTTTATGAGAGATAAGATATTGACGTATCTCAGGTTTCAAACCTCTTAGAAACATTCACGTCATTCTCTCCTCATTATCAACCAAATAGGACGTAAACCGGGACAACTCGGTAAACTTGGCTTCATACTGCGACACGGTCATGCTGTTTTGCTCTAGCTTGATGAACTCTACTTCTTTCATGTGACGAATACTTTCGGGAAAGTACTTGTCGTTGAACAATTATTGGAACTTTTCCAAAGTCATCTTCAGTGTGGCAGGTTGAGTACGCTTTACAGATTCCCACCAGTAATCTGTCTCTGCTTGCAACATGAAGGTGGCAAAGGGAACCTTTTGCTCCTCGAAGCATCCCAAGACATCAAATATCTTGCAGATCTACTTTATCCATGTCTCTGTCTTAAGTGGTTTTGGCTCTCCAAAAAACTCTGGTGGTCCCAGTTCCTTGAACTGTTTAGCGATGACCGTCCGAGAGTTGCCAGTGTTTCCACCTGTATTTTGGATAGGAGACGCTCTTTCCTGATGTTGCATGAATTTCATAAAGCCTCTGAACATCCCATCGTTCATCATTTGATTGGTGTTGTTATTTCCCTGAGGATTATTGTCTTCATGTTTCACATTATCCTGGGTATTGATCGTTGGTGACTCAACGGTCTCATGTGCTTCATTGCTGATCTCAACATTTTCAAATGCCATTTTCAAACATTGTCACAAAATAAGGGTTAATTAACATATCACATATTATCCCTATACTCTGACCGACCAATTAAATACCAAATAAACTAAGGTAGGTCATACTAGCGAAAGAATTCCCCATCTCTCCCCTCCTAGTTCTTGTCTCATATCTCAGCCAGGGATCATATCTCTAAGCTTTGATACCAACTGTGACGCCCCCAAAATAGGTATACATCACCCATCTTGAGTCGCCAAATACATGATATAAAATACAAATAAAAACTTAATTATACAACTGTCATGTAAAATACGACAAAACATATGCTATGAGTTTTAATATAAATATTGTCATCTAGACAATATCCACACTCAATGGAGTCATCATTACATTTATTATCACACTATTTAACAGAATAGTGAGGACTAATAATGTTATCATCTGAACTGTCACTCCGTTCCCCGACTCGTCCCAACTATATTCTCATTTCCTAAAGAGAACAGTGAAAGAAAGGGTGAGCTCAACTAGCCCAGTAAGAAATATTATGACTAAGATAATGCAAAATAAATTATCATTAGCCTGCAACAATGTTAAACTAATAAAATATAATAGACATCAAGTTTAACTGCAGCGGAATAAGCAATCCATTAAAAGAGTCTAGTAGAGCATTATATCTATTATCTTCAATGATTAAAATGTTTTCATCAATTTTTATCGCTGAGACTCAGCTTAATAAATAAACCACATTATCGAATCATCCCTGCACTACGGGCCAAGGATATTCATTAAATCATCAATGGTCATGACTATACCAAATAATCCCTGGTCATAATCATACAAAGTTGTCCATCAATGCACTACAGGCCACTGATGACTTTTACCACATCATTTATAACATTACAGGTCATATTTATACTAAATGATCCCTGGTCATAATCATACCAAGTCCATCTATGCACGTAAGCCAAAGATGACTTTCATCACAATATAAGCATGAGGATGATGACAATGATATAAGCATTAATCAAACGAAAACAAGGATAAATATTAAAAACTTTCAATTTATCTAAATATTATCAATCACTTAATAAACTCATCATCTAATATTATTTATATTATAACAATATTTTAATCACTTCATAAACTTATAAACAATTTATTTCAATTATTTACACTTTACCAAATAATGCATTTAATCATTCAAAAATGCCATACTCATAAGATTTCATCACCAATGATCAAATCCCTCATAAAAAATCTACATATACTCTATATAGGATTTCCAAGTCATAAAATCCTATTTTCCAATTTTGTTACTTCACATAACATATTTAATTCATTTACTCATAACTAGTTCATATTCATGAAAAATACCAAATCAGTCCCAAAAATATTTCTTTTCTGGAATTTAGCAGAATTTAGTCCCAGATTGAACATATATTTTTCCCGAAATTTTTAAAATTCATTTACTATTTTTCATATGGCCAAAACTGCAGAATATTTAGACATTTATCATAAATTGTACTTTTGTCCAAAAATTTCAAAATTTACAGGGTATACTCCTGTTATATACATGTACTCCCTATAAATATTTCACCAATTTTGGAGTTAACCACAAAGAGTTATAAGGTTTTACTTTTAAAATAGTCTTTTTCCATAAAATCCATAACTCTTAATCTATACATCCAAAAATTGTCATTTTTGGACACAATCTAGAAAACTCATCAAATTATCATTTTCAATTTTTCTAGAATTTTTGAGGGTCAAAAAAATTATGAAACTACCCCTGGCAGAAATCCCTTTTGAATGAAAATACTATTCATATGAATACAAAGGATCATTCACCATGCATGCGGTAATCCACATAGACAGGTTATTCCAACAGGATAATAAATAATGGAATAACAGAAGAATTTACCATGCATGTGATAGACCGCATGCATAATGTTATTCTCAATGTAATAATAAAGAATGGAACGGTGTGTCATGCACGTGAAACCAACATAATAATAAAGAATGGATGCATGCATGATATTCCAATGTAATAATAAAGAATGGAACTGTGTCATGCGACGAATGAAGTCATATATGTAAATCGCATATTATGTGATATTGCAATAGAATAATAAAGAATGGAAATAAAGAATGAATAATAAAAACCCATGTATGATTAGATAAAGATATTCCAACAGAATAATAAGGAATGGAATAACAATAGCTCTCTTCATGAATACGAAAGAAATAAATTCCTTTACCTTAGAAAAAGAAACTGAATACTCGAGTAGAGAGGTAACAGACTTCTCTTTTTCTTTCTCTCTATAATTTCTCTCTATAATAATTGCTTTATAGCTTTAGTGAATTGGTGAGAAATGAGGGAAGAATGAGCTTTTATTTATAGAAAAATATAGTTTCAATAATTTCACATTTTGGGGCTCAAAATATTACAGTACAATACCTTCAACTTTTCTTTTATTTTTAATTTCATCCTGCAAGTATTATCGAACTTGCACCACCTCCCCTAACAGTAAATAATGTGAATCAATAGTTCAATCATGTGAATCAATAGTTACTATCATGTGAAAATACGAATTACAGTATAGTACCTCCATCTATACCTCCATTTTTAACTTAGTCATGTAAGTATTATAAATCTTGCACCAACTCCCCTAATAGTACAAGAATGAGATTCAATATTACACACATGTGAACAAATAGTTATATAAGCATGTGAATTAGTAGCAATTAATTGCTCAATTATCCGATTAGTTACCCGATTTTTCAATATAACCCCCAGACATCAATTATCATCGGAATAGATGTCGATTTCCACTAACACTAATAATTCCAACTCAATGGAACTATCAATTTCATCTTTAATCAACACGAATTTATTCATCATTAATATTATAACTCATAATATTTATCAACCTGGTCATTCCTAGGAAAGAGGGGCTTTCGATAAGGATTTCTCCTTATTGGCGCCGCAATTAGATGACCAAACCTCTCCTCGATGTAACTTCTAGACATTGTAAATATTGCAATTTAATAATATGAATAACTTTGTCGTCTCAATTATTGATTTAATAATATATAAAATATTATGCAGATGATACTGTGACAATAATCGAATCAATAATATGAGAGATATAATGCAGCAATTACTGTAGCAATAATTGAGTATAACTGAGTGACTTCTCACATAAGCATCAATAATCAATACCGTGTGCTACTATACAACCACACGTATTACTGTACTTTTACTACCGGGTAGTTCAACAGTTTTAACGGTAACACTTTCACCGTTATTTTTATAAAAAGATAATTGTCATATTCAAACTACGAAAATACTTCTGATGTGGGGTCCACCAATGATTGTGCCGTCGTACGGATATTTCCTGACAAAAAGAATATTCTCCGACCAAACGAATATTTTATAACAACTTACAAGATGAGTGTATATTATTCATTTATTTTGATTCCATTGTATATAGTTTTATTGCATGTTTCATGTGTATATGAGCTTATTAAGGTGTTTAATGATTTTAGAAAGAATTGGAGGTGAAATGAGGACAAAGAGAAAATAGCAGAATTTTTAGCATTAATTTGGATGCATGTTCTTAGCTTGGCTTGAATTTTACTGTAGAGCTCTTCTTTAGCTTTCTGGAACATCTTGAATCGTCCCAATCGGAGTTCATATGAAAAAGTTATGATATTTTTACCAAAGGACGTCGCAGCAGGAAATGAAAATTCGCCCCAATGAATTTGAGCGGGAAAATTAGGAAATCTTGGATTTTTGGAATGTTTCTAAATGCAATTTTTGGTAGACTTCTACATGGAATTGGATTGATATTTCTATTAGCTTTAGGATTTCCTTTAGACTAAGATTTATTTCCAAATTGAATTCTATTTCTTTATGGAAACTAGTTATGATTTGTAATTCCTTTTAGGATTTGGATTTCTACATCCTATAGGATTTAGGACTTTGTCTAGCACTATAAATAGAGGATGAGATTCAAGGTTTTATTCATTCAACTATTAACTATCATCTATTGGAGTGTAGACTCAAGAGCATGTCAGGCTAGTTCTTTTTATTCACTTCTAAAGGGAGGTGAATCCTTGTTACAAGTAATTGATTAATTGAGTATTATTATTTATTCCTTCTTGTGTGAAATTTCTTCTGATAATTTGTTTTCATTGATTGCATGCTAATTGATCTAATTGATTTAATATGGCCAATTGAATTAGTTTGATCATTATCATATGCTAGATTAAGATTGGTATTACGTGTAATTGATATCTTTCTTCATCACAAGTAGCAACTTGGTAATACTAATTGTGGACAAGCTTTTGTGTATTGCTAAGATTATTAGAAAACAAGTTAAATAAATCGAGCTTATGTGTTTGTTTCTTGGATTAGCCTAATTCTCTATTTCTTAATGCTTCTATCATATTAAATCTAGAGAGCTTATTCCAAGTTGTATGCTAGTTAGAATCTGGTGGAGAGCTTGTTTCATACAGTGATAATCTAAGTAGAATTTCGGATAGCAGAGCTTATTGTTATCTAGGGTTAATAGTTTCATTGAAGGAAAAATAATAATAACTTGATTAATTGATTGTTGTACTTGGTGAAATTGAACTACAGAACTGAAGTTTTTACATCCTTAATTAATATTATCATTTAATTCTTGTTCTCTTAGTTTAAAAACAATTTTCAAAAACCCCCAATCTTTAATTTCTATCAAAATAATAGAATAAATATAAAACAAATCACTCTCTGTGGGATCGATCCTTACTTGTTACTGTGCTAGTTATTATAAATTGTGAAGTGAAAGTGAGGTTAATTTAGGAGTGTCAACGACAGCTCCCAAATTTTGGCACCGTTGCCGGGGAGTGTTATTTGTTTTCGTTTATTCTTTATTTTCGTTTATTTTTATTATTTGCTTTTTGTTTTTGTTTTATGACTCAATCCTCTAACTTTATTGACTTAAATTTTGATTAAGAGATAGAGATAACTGCAGATATAGAAGAAGCTCTTGTTCCATCACTTGAAGAGGAAAAGATGGCGGTGCCAAACAAAAATAGGACTTTAAAAGAACTAGCTACTATCGATCTTGATCAATCATCATTTTGTATTGAGTATCCTACTTTAGATGTTGCTTTTGAACTTAACTCTAGACTAATTCGTCTTTTGCCTACTTTTCGTGGTCTTACAGGTGAAAATCCATATAAGCATCTAAAAGAGTTCCATGTGGTGTGTTCCACGATGAAAGAACAAGGAGTGACAGAGGAGCAGATCAAGCTTAGACTTTTTCCGTTTTCATTAGCAGATTTGGCTAAAGACTGGTTATACTATCTTCCTTCAGAATCAATACGATCATGGACTGATATGCAAAGGTTATTCTTAGAGAGGTATTTCCCTGCATCAAGAGTTGCCGATACAAGGAAGGAGATATGTGGAATCATGTAATTCAAATGAGAAACTCTCCATGAGTATTGGGAAAGGTTCAAGAAGTTGTGTTCCAGCTGTCCACCTCACGGAATTGATGAACATTACTTGATCTAGTACTTCTATGAGGGGTTGCTACCAATGGAAAGAAGAATGATTGATGCAACAAGTGGAGGAGCACTGGTAGACAAGACTCCAGAAGCTGCAAGGAACTTAATTGCAAACATGGCAGTTAACTCACAGTAGTATGGAACTAAGATGGATCACACACCACATAGGGTAAATGGGGTAAGCACGAGAGACTTGGAGCAACAGATTTCTGATTTAACTTCTTTGGTTCAACAAATGGCTGCAAGGAATACACAAGGTTTTCAGTAAGCTCAACCTCAGTACCACACAGAGAACCAAGAAGTACCTGTCAATTCTAGGACATCCATGGAGGATATGTTCAAGGAATTTATGATCCAAACACAACAATTCATGAGTCAGACAAGAACTTGTGTTCAAGATTTGAGGGACCAAGTTGGTCATCTTGCAACCACAGTAAGAAGGTCACTTTCTCAAACTGTTGAAAATGTAAGTTCCATAACATTGAGATGTGATGCAGAGGATCAACAACAAGGAAAGTCAATACAAAGCAAGTCCGATGATAGTGAAACAGGCAGCAGTGATGTACTCAAGTACAAATTTCCACCTCTTTCAGCTTATGAACCGAAACTACCTTTTCCCAAAGTTCTAACAAGGAATTTGAAAGTTGGACACAAATCAACGTGGTATACAGAGTCTAATGAAAAATTCCTGGAAGAAATGATGAATAGGGAACAAAAACTTAAAGATGATGATGAGTTCACTAGTGGAAACCAGTTGGAAGTGCTTGAGGCTACTACCGAATTTGAAGAAGAAATCAGGTATTCAAAGTTTGAAAAGGATGAACAAGAGGAAGAGGAAAACAATTGGATAAGTTTTACAGATCTTTACAAAGAGGATATATGTGATACAACGTTGCAAACAACAAAAACACTACATGACACATATCATAGGACCTTAACTGTGGAATTGGATGAGGCATATGTCCAGTTCAGCACATATGAGACTAAAAGGTATCTTGGTATTGTTGATTTTGTTTTTACATCGATGTTGTTGACTTATAGTGCGTAAATCTTTTGATCAAATACAATTATACGAGAAGGATTTGAGGGGTGGAATGGAGCAAAATCATGATCTAAAAGATGCTCTTAATGAAGAATTAAAGTTGTTACCAGTCCACTTAAAGTTCACAAGTCCAATTACATAGAATGAGAAGGATGATGTCAAGCCAATGACAATAAACAAGGGCAGCTGCATGGGAGGCCACCCAAGATCTCAGATTTGATTTTTCTATCCCTCTACTTTTTAATTTTATTTTTTTTATTGCATGTTAGCTAGTAGTATTTTCTTCTTTGCATGATTTTCTTACATTGGGGACAATGTATGGTTTGAGTGTGGGGGGGAGATTTAGGTTTTATTTTATGTAGGAAAAAAAATCCAATTTTGATGGGAAGTTGAAACAAAAACTGAAAACTTGGGTTTCATGGTTCTATTTGCCTATGTGTTCGAAGGTTAAAGTCAAAGATTGAAAATTGATGCTAAAATTCAGAATCTGTTTCATGCTTATTTCGTTAATGAATGATGACAACTAAGCCACGACCCATAGTAATTGATTTGAATTGAATTTGTGATACATGAGTACTTGAATATGAGAAGCATGTTTATTTGGCTAAGTTATTTGTGGAGTTGTCTATGTGCACTGATTTCACGACTTAGAACTGTTTAACTTGCTTATGTTGTTCCAGAACCATGTGAAAAAAATGATGAATGAAAAAAAAAGAAGGAAAAAAATGAAAATTGAAAATCTGCTTCAATGTCCATTGTGCGAAATAATTGGGTATCTAAGCCTAGGGAAGCATCGGTATTCACGCTGAAAAGTGCGATGGATAAAAGCAGCTTGACTAGTCGACTTTTGTGGCCTTTGTTACTTGAATAAGTAAGCCCTTAGGGGTCTCTCTACACCTAGCGCCCTAAGATCATCTGGTTTGGGAGTCGTTGGTAGAAAGTTCGCTAATGGGTAACTCTGAAAAGCCTAAGAAAAAGGAGACATTGCACATGTCAAGAAAAAAAAAATACGAAAAAAAGAAGAAGCATGAAAATACATTCATCTGTGCTAAAAAGAAGGTTCTATGAAAAAAAATTAAAAATCAGAAAAAATTTGTTCTTGGTTATGAGTTAGTGTGCACGGTTTTTGCTCTATGGTAACTAATTTGAGTAAGTATGATGATTTTGGGAAAGTTACTTATGTGGCTATTATTTGATTTAATGAAATTCATTGGTGAAATGATAAAGTTGGTAATTGTGAGTTAATCGATAAGGCATTTATTAGATTTCTGCAAATTTAGTGTTGATAGTCATTATTTGTATCTTGAAATCTTTTGACACTATGGTTGAATAGAATTTTTTTGAAATCAAACTTTTGGTTTACACGAGGACGTGTAAAAGGATAAATGTGGGGGAATTTGATGAGTGCATATTATTCATTTATTTTGATTCCATTATATTTAGTTTTATTGCATGTTTCATGTATATATGAGCTTATTAAGGTGTTTAATGATTTCAGGAAGAATTGGGAGTGAAATGAGGAAAAGAGAAAATTGCAGAATTTTTAGCATTAAGTTGGATGCATGTTCTTAGCTTGGGACTTGAATTTTACTGTAGAGCTCTTCTTTAGCTTTCTGGAACATCTTGAATCGTCCCAATCGGAGTTAATATGAAAAAGTTATGATATTTTTACCAAAGGACGTCGCAGCAGGAAATGAAAATTCACCCCAGCGAATTTGAG
Organism: Panax ginseng; assembly: GCA_020205605.1. Classification (NCBI taxonomy): domain Eukaryota; kingdom Viridiplantae; phylum Streptophyta; class Magnoliopsida; order Apiales; family Araliaceae; genus Panax; species Panax ginseng. The sequence continues at coordinate 144,060,611 of CM035132.1, read as the reverse complement.
CGGGAAAATCAGGAAATCTTGGATTTTTGGAAAGTTTCTAAATGCAGATTTTGGTAGACTTCTACATGGAATTGGATTGATATTTCTATTAGCTTTAGGATTTCCTTTAGACTAAGATTTATTTCCAAATTGAATTCTATTTCTTTATGGAAATTAGTTATGATTTGTAATTCCTTTTAGGATTTGGATTTCTACATCCTATAGAATTTAGGACTTTGTCTAGCACTATAAATAGAGGATGAGAGTCAAGGTTTTATTCATTAAACTATCAACTATCATCTATTGGAGTGTAGACTCAAGAGCATATCAGGCTAGTTCTTTTTATTCAGTTTTAAAGGGAGGTCAATCCTTGTTACAAGTAATTGAGTATTATTATTTATTCCTTCTTGTGGGAAATTTCTTCTGATAATCTGTTTTCATTGATTGCATGCTAATTGATCTAATTGATTTAATATGGCCAACTGAATTAGTTTGATCATTATCATATGCTAGATTAAGATTGGTATTACGTGTAATTGATATCTTTCTTCATCACAATAGCAAATTGGTAATACTAATTGTGGACAAGCTTTTGTGTATTGATAAGATTATTAGAAAACAAGTTAAACAAATCGAGCTTATGTGTTTGTTGCTTGGATTATCCTAATTCTCTATTTCTCAATGCTTCTATCATATTAAATCTAGAGAGCTTATTCTAGGTTGTATGCTAGTTAGAATCTGGTGGAGAGCTTGTTTCATACAGTGATAATCTAAGGTGAATTTCGGATAGCAGAGCTTATTGTTATCTAGGGCTAATAGTTTCATTGAAGGGAAAATAATAATAACTTGATTAATTGATTGTTGTACTTGGTGAAACTGAACTACAGAACTAAAGTTTTTACATCTTTAATTAATATTGTCATTTAATTCTCGTTCTCTTAGTTTAAAAACAATTTTCAAAAACCCCCAATCTTTTTTTTCTATCAAAATAATAGAATAAATATAAAACAAATCACTCTCTGTGGGATCGATCCTTACTTGCTACTGTGCTAATTATTATAAATTGTGAAGTGAAAGTGAGGTTAATTTAGGAGTGTCAACGACAGCTCCCATTGCATACTTTGCAAATTTATAAATATTACTCACTACTATAACATTATATCAAATCCACACCATAATATTCAAAAAATATTTCGAGAAATTTAAATCTTTATTAATAAAATTTGGGGTCTCACACTGCCTTACTACTTTATTTCCTGATTTATCGGTTCCCTTCAATTCTGATGGTCCCGCTAATTTAAAGTCTAAGGTAATCCTTAAAGTATTGGGTTCAACCTCCGTGGATTCCCCGACCTCCATTGTGAATAAATCTAAGTAACGTGTTTACCAATTGTTTGATTGGGTTTGTCTCTAACTATTTTTCGATAATCCTTCTTTGGTGATGCCATTTATCTATAAACAAACAATTAACTACATATAAGCATAACAATCAATTAATTTGATAGACAAGGTGTATATATTCAATTACATTCTATATATTCCAAGAAAATTGACCAACTAATGATTTATAAAATTTCACTAGTTTTCTCCCAACGAATTCTTATACTAAAAACACCATACTATTTCAACTATTGTTTTCCCACTGCCATATATTTTCCTTAACCTCTTATGCTCTTCATTTCTTTCTCTTTGTAATGTTACTCCAATTTCCTCTCCTTCCTCTTCTGTTTTCCTTCCTTCTGGCTCTATATGAGCCTTATAAAAAACTTTAATCTCCCTCTTCACTTAACTCCAACTTCGGTACTCTTTATGAGCATTCTCTAAATCTTCCACAGATTTGTCTTTTATAGCTTCAACTTCTTAGTTGTAAACTACTTCCCCTTGATACTTCCTCTATTCTATCCATCAAAACATTCTTCATTACTACAACCTATTATGTTTCAATTACTACCTCAGGTAAAACAATCAGCTCTCCTCTAAGTATATGAATACAATTAACTCCTTCACTTACCAAACATCAATTCAATATCATTACTTATATAACAATCTATTCCTCCACTTTTACTGATGAAGTTCCTTAATTCATCTCTTACCAACTTAACTTTGGTTTATCTCTCTATTACTACTTTTTCCCTAATACCAAATCTCTTATTGTATTCACAATAGTTTTTAAACTCCTTGCTATATCTAACTCCAAATCTCACTCTTCCAGGTCACTTCCTAGATCCATCGCCATCTCATTTCTTACAACCTTAATCATCTTTATATATTACAAAGACCTTTTATCTTCATATCTCCACATTTCTTACAACTTCCCTTTGTCTATTCTAGACATGTCTAATATCTCCAAAATTTTCCCTGCAATGAGTATCTAACTCTTTCCCTATCTCTAAGTTTATCTCTTTATTACCTTCACTGCAATCTCTCAGGTCATATCCTAAGGTATTCCTACGCTAGCTCTATAACCTACTGCTCTAATACCAAATTGTGGCACCCCCAAATTCTCTACATTCACTGTAGCCAATTTGGTGCTCACGTAAATATTTTGTAAGATAATAATTCCTATAAATCCAAGATTCACAGTACTCATAGTAAATAGTAGTTCTCGTCAGAACAATCATTGTAACTGAGTACCCTCACTTGGATATACAGGTTCAGTATCTTATAGATATTTCTGTCATATCTATAATTCCTATCTATTTGACCTCTATAATATTAATGTTAGAGTTCTTAGAACTGAGTGAAGCGCTACCTCAGTGCATCAAAGAGCCAATGTCTGTTAACACTATCATTTAGATATATAGTTCGTATAGATACTGTACACTTTTCTAATTCCATTAGAATAACAACTAAATACCTAAACTAATAATACACTAAACCAATAATATACCGTTACATTGATTAAAAAAAATCATTACTAATACATTATAGTTTTCAACAAGGTATCCACGTCTTAAGCCTTTTATCCACAATACTGGAACTTCTGGAATATATTCTTTCTATCTGCAAATGAAGAAAATATTTGCAGGGATGAGCTACAGAAAGCTCAGCAAGTTTTGAATAATAAACGAACGTTATATATATATATATATATATATATATATATATATATATATATCAATTCTGAAATAAATGAACATAAAGTTCAACCCCGCACATTACGAGTTACTATCAGTCCTATAGACTTAGCAACCCTGGTTAATCCGCTCAACCAAACAAAACTAGGAGTATGCATATCATCCTTTATGTACTGTTCGATCATTGCTATAAATGTCGGAGACAGTTTACTACCGATCATTGCTGTAATTGTCGGAGACAGCTCTTCACTGCCAAGGACAACTATAATTGCCCACCGACAATTCCTCACTCCTGGTTCTAATAGTGTCAATATATATATCGGCACCAAAAAAAATTTCTTTTTCACAAATTGTGCTTTTATACATTGGTACCAAACAAAATTGGTTTCTCACAAACTATGCTTTTATAAATTAGTCCCAAACAAAATTGGTTTCTCACAAACTATGCTTTGATATCAAACCAACGCATTTTTCCATAATAATAACTCATATGACTTGGTTATGTTTGAACAAGAATTCATAACCTTTGAGTAACAGAATTCATAAACACTATGTATTACCAGATCATATATGATAAATATCAAATTTTCATTTAATAAAATAATTTAAATGAAACTGGCTTTTGAAATATGAGGTTCGCACAAAGTGCAGAAAAGCTTGTCGGTATCGTCGACTATTGGTTTCGCACAAAGTGCATAATCTGTTTTCATTGATTGCATGCTAATTGATCTAATTGATTTAATATGGACAATTGAATTAGTTTGATCATTATCATATGCTAGATTAAGATTGGTATTACGTGTAATTGATATCTTTCTTCATCACAATAGCAAATTGGTAATACTAATTGTGGACAAGCTTTTTTGTATTGATAAGATTATTAGAAAACAAGTTAAACAAATCAAGCTTATGTGTTTGTTGCTTGGATTAGCCTAATTCTCTATTTCTTAATGCTTCTATCATATTAAATCTAGAGAGCTTATTCTAGGTTGTATGCTAGTTAGAATCTGGTGGAGAGCATGTTTCATACAGTGATAATCTAAGGTGAATTTCGGATAGTAGAGCTTATTGTTATCTAGGGCTAATAGTTTCTTTGAAGGGAAAATAATAATAACTTGATTAATTGATTGTTGAACTTGGTGAAACTGAACTACAGAACTGAAGTTTTTACATCTTTAATTAATATTATCATTTAATTCTTGTTCTCTTAGTTTAAAAACAATTTTCAAAAACCCCCAATCTTTTTTTTCTATCAAAATAATAGAATAAATAAAAAACAAATCACTCTCTGTGGGATCGATCCTTACTTGCTACTGTGCTAATTATTATAAATTGTGAAGTGAAAGTGAGGTTAATTTAGGAGTGTCAACGACAGCTCCCATTGCATACTTTGCAAATTTATAAATATTACCCACAACTATAACATTATATCAAATCCACACCATAATATTCAAAAAATATTTCAAGAAATTTAAATCTTTATTAATAAAATTTGGGGTCTCACAACGCTTCATCGCTTTATTTCCTGATTTATCGGTTCCCTTCAATTCTGATGGTCCCGCTAATTTAAAGTCTAAGGTAATCCTTAAAGTATTGGGTTCAACCTCTGGTGGATTCCCTGACCTCCATTGTGAATCGTCTAGTAACGTGTTTACCAATTGTTCAGTTGGGTTTGTCTCTAACTGTTTTCCGATAATCCTTGTTGGTGATGCCATTTATCTATAAGCAGCAATTAACTACATATAAGCATAACAATCAATTAATTTGATAGACAAGGTGTATATATTCAATTACATTCTATATATTCCAAGAAAATTGACCAACTAATGATTTATAAAATTTCACTAGTTTTCTCCCAACGAATTCTTATACTAAAAACACCATACTATTTCAACTATTGTTTTCCCACTGCCATATATTTTCCTTAACCTCTTATGCTCTTCATTTCTTACTCTTTGTAATGTTACTCCAATTTCCTTTCCTTCCTCTTCTATTTTCCTTCCTTCTGGCACTATATGAGCCTTATAAAAAACTTTAATCTCCCTCTTCACTTAACTCCAACTTCGGTACTCTTTATGAGCATTCTCTAAGTCTTCCACAGATTTGTCTTTTATAGCTTCAACTTCTTAGTTGTAAACTACTTCCCCTTGATACTTCCTCTATTCTATCCATCAAAACATTCTTCATTACTACAACCTATTATGTTTCAATTACTACCTCAGGTAAAACAATCAGCTCTACTCTCAGTATATGAATACAATTAACTCCTTCACTTACCAAACATCAATTCAATATCATTACTTATATAACAATCTATTCCTCCACTTTTACTGATGAAGTTCCTTAATTCATCTCTTACCAACTTAACTTTGGTTTATCTCTCTATTACTACTTTTTCCCTAATACCAAATCTCTTATTGTCTTCACAATAGTTTTTAAACTCCTTGCTATATCTAACTCCAAATCTCACTCTTCCAGGTCACTTCCTAGATCCATCGCCATCTCATTTCTTACAACCTTAATCATCTTTATATATTACAAAGACCTTTTATCTTCAAATCTCCACATTTCTTACAACTTCCCTTTGTCTATTCTAGACATGTCTAATATCTCCAAAATTTTCCGTGCAATGAGTATCTAACTCTTTCCCTATCTCTAAGTTTATCTCTTTATTACCTTCACTGCAATCTCTCAGGTCATATCCTAAGGTATTCCTACCCTAGCTCAATAACTCTCGCTCTAATACCAAATTGAGGCGCCCCCAAATTCTCTACATTCACTGTAGCCAATTTGGTGTTCACGTAAATATTTTGTAAGATAATAATTCCTATAAATCCAAGATTCACAGTACTCATAGTAAATAGTAGTTCTCGTCAGAACAATCATTGTAACTGAGTACCCTCACTTGATATACTGAGTTCAAGATCTTATAGATATTTCTATCATATCTATAATTCCTATCTATCTGACCTCCATAATATTAATGTTAGAGTTCTTAGAACTGAGTGAAGCGCTACCTCAGTGCATCAAAGAGCCAATGTCTCATTAACACTATCATTTAGATATATAGTTCAGATAGAATCGCATACACTTTTCTAATTCCATTAGAATAACAACTAAATACCTCAACTAATAATACACTAAACCAATAATATACCGTTACATTGATTAAAAAAAAATCATTACTAATACATTATAGTTTTCAACAAGGTATCCATGTCTTAAGCCTTTTATCCACAATCATCGAACTTCGGAATATATTCTTTCTATCTCGCAAATGAAGAAAATATTTGCGAGGATGAGCTATCTAAAGCTCAAAGCAAGTTTTGAATAATAAGCTTAACGTTATATATATATATATATATATATATATATATATATATATATATATCATTTTCAAATAAATGAACATAAAGTTCAACCCCCGCACATTACGAAAGTTACTATCGATCCTATAGAATTAGCAACCCCTGGTTAATCCGCTCAACCAAACAAAACTAGGAGTATGCATATCATCCTTTATGTCTTTGCTCGATCATTGCTATAAATGTCGGAGCAGTTTTACTACCGATCATTCATTGTAATTGTTGGAGAGATGACTCTTCACCGCTAAGGACAACTATAATTGCCCAACCGACAATTCCTCACTCCCGGTTCTAATAGTGTCAATATATATATCGGCACCAAAAAAATTTCTTTTCACAAATTGTGCTTTTATACATTGGTACCAAACAAAATTGGTTTCTCACAAACTATGCTTTTATAAATTAGTCCCAAACAAAATTGGTTTCTCACAAACTATGCTTTGATATCAAACCAACGCATTTTTCCATAATAATAACTCATATGACTTGGTTATGTTTGAACAAGAATTCATAACCTTTGAGTAACAGAATTCATAAACACTAAGTATTACCAGATCATATATGATAAATATCAAATTTTCATTTAATAAAATAATTTAAATGAAACTGGCATTTGAAATATGAGGTTCGCACAAAGTGCAGAAAAGCTTGTCGGTATCGTCGACTATTGGTTTCGCACAAAGTGCATAATCTGTTTTCATTGATTGCATGCTAATTGATCTAATTGATTTAATATGGCCAATTGAATTAGTTTGATCATTATCATATGCTAGATTAAGATTGGTATTACGTGTAATTGATATCTTTCTTCATCACAATAGCAAATTGGTAATACTAATTGTGGACAAGCTTTTTTGTATTGATAAGATTATTAGAAAACAAGTTAAACAAATCGAGCTTATGGGTTTGTTGCTTGGATTAGCCTAATTCTCTATTTCTTAATGCTTCTATCATATTAAATCTAGAGAGCTTATTCTAGGTTGTATGCTAGTTAGAATCTGGTGGAGAGCATGTTTCATACAGTGATAATCTAAGGTGAATTTCGGATAGTAGAGCTTATTGTTATCTAGGGCTAATAGTTTCATTGAAGGGAAAATAATAATAACTTGATTAATTGATTGTTTTACTTGGTGAAACTGAACTACAGAACTGAAGTTTTTACATCTTTAATTAATATTATCATTTAATTCTTGTTCTCTTGGTTTAAAAACAATTTTCAAAAACCCCCAATCTTTTTTTCTATCAAAATAATAGAATAAATATAAAACAAATCACTCTACTGTAGGATCGATCCTTACTTTTCATGTGCGCTTAATTATTATAAATTGTGAAGTGAAAGTGAGGTTAATTTAGGAGTGTCAACGACAGCTCCCATTGCATACTTTGCAAATTTATAAATATTACCCACAACTATAACATTATATCAAATCCACACCATAATATTCAAAAAATATTTCGAGAAATTTAAATCTTTATTAATAAAATTTGGGGTCTCACACTGCCTTACTACTTTATTTCCTGATTTATCGGTTCCCTTCAATTCTGATGGTCCCGCTAATTTAAAGTCTAAGGTAATCCTTAAAGTATTGGGTTCAACCTCTGGTGGATTCCCTGACCTCCATTGTGAATCGTCTAGTAACGTGTTTACCAATAGTTCAGTTGGGTTTGTCTCTAACTGTTTTCCGATAATCCTTGCTGGTGATGCCATTTATCTATAAACAACAATTAACTACATATAAGCATAACAATCAATTAATTTGATAGACAAGGTGTATATATTCAATTACATTCTATATATTCCAAGAAAATTGACCAACTAATGATTTATAAAATTTCACTAGTTTTCTCCCAACGAATTCTTATACTAAGAACACCATACTATTTCAACTATTGTTTTCCCACTGCCATATATTTTCCTTAACCTCTTATGCTCTTCATTTCTTTCCCTTTGTAATGTTACTCCAATTTCCTTTCCTTCCTCTTCTGTTTTCCTTCCTTCTGGCTCTATATGAGCCTTATAAAAAACTTTAATCTCCCTCTTCACTTAACTCCAACTTCGATACTCTTTATGAGCATTCTCTAAATCTTCCACAGATTTGTCTTTTATAGCTTCGACTTCTTAGTTGTAAACTACTTCCCCTTGATACTTCCTCTATTCTATCCATCAAAACATTCTTCATTACTACAACCTATTATGGTTCAATTACTACCTCGGGTAAAACAATCAGCTCTACTCTCAGTATATGAATACAATTAACTCCTTCACTTACCAAACATCAATTCAATATCATTACTTATATAACAATCTATTCCTCCACTTTTACTGATGAAGTTCCTTAATTCATCTCTTACCAACTTAACTTTGGTTTATCTCTCTATTACTACTTTTTCCCTAATACCAAATCTCTTATTGTCTTCACAATTGTTTTTAAACTCCTTGCCATATCTAACTCCAAATCTCACTCTTCCAGGTCACTTCCTAGATCCATCACCATCTCATTTCTTACAACCTTAATCATCTTTATATATTACAAAGACCTTTTATCTTCATATCTCCACATTTCTTACAACTTCCCTTTGTCTATTCTAGACATGTCTAATATCTCCAAAATTTTCCGTGCAATGAGTATCTAACTCTTTCCCTATCTCTAAGTTTATCTCTTTATTACCTTCACTGCAATCTCTCAGGTCATATCCTAAGGTATTCCTACCCTAGCTCAATAACCTACTGCTCTAATACCAAATTGTGGCGCCCCCAAATTCTCTACATTCACTGTAGCCAATTTGGTGTTCACGTAAATATTTTGTAAGATAATAATTCCTATAAATCCAAGATTCACAGTACTCATAGTAAATAGTAGTTCTCGTCAGAACAATCATTGTAACTGAGTACCCTCACTTGGATATACAGGTTCAGTATCTTATAGATATTTCTGTCATATCTATAATTCCTATCTATCTGACCTCCATAATATTAATGTTAGAGTTCTTAGAACTGAGTGAAGCGCTACCTCAGTGCATCAAAGAGCCAATGTCTGTTAACACTATCATTTAGATATATAGTTCGTATAGATACTGTACACTTTTCTAATTCCATTAGAATAACAACTAAATACCTCAACTAATAATACACTAAACCAATAATATACCGTTACATTGATTAAAAAAAATCATTACTAATACATTATAGTTTTCATCAAGGTATCCATGTCTTAAGCCTTTTATCCACAATACTGGAACTTCTGGAATATATTCTTTCTATCTGCAAATGAAGAAAATATTTGCAGGGATGAGCTACAGAAAGCTCAGCAAGTTTTGAATAATAAACGAACGTTATATATATATATATATATATATATATATATATATATATATATATATATCAATTCTGAAATAAATGAACATAAAGTTCAACCCCGCACATTACGAGTTACTATCAGTCCTATAGACTTAGCAACCCTTGTTAATCCGCTCAACCAAACAAAACTAGGAGTATGCATATCATCCTTTATGTACTGTTCGATCATTGCTATAAATGTCGGAGACAGTTTACTACCGATCATTGCTGTAATTGTCGGAGACAGCTCTTCACTGCCAAGGACAACTATAATTGCCCACCGACAATTCCTCACTCCTGGTTCTAATAGTGTCAATATATATATCGGCACCAAAAAAAATTTCTTTTTCACAAATTGTGCTTTTATACATTGGTACCAAACATAATTGGTTTCTCACAAACTATGCTTTTATAAATTAGTCCCAAACAAAATTGGTTTCTCACAAACTATGCTTTGATATCAAACCAACACATTTTTCCATAATAATAACTCATATGACTTGGTTATGTTTGAACAACACTTTTCTAATTCTATTAGAATAACAACTAAATACCTCAACTAATAATACACTAAACCAATAATATACCGTTACATTGATTAAAAAAAATCATTACTAATACATTATAGTTTTCAACAGGGTATCCATGTCTTAAGCCTTTTATCAACAATACCAGAACTTCTAGAATATATTCTTTCTATCTGCAAATGAAGAAACTATTTGCAGGGATGAGCTACAGAAAGCTCAGCAAGTTTTGAACAATAAACAAACGTTATACATATATCAATTCTAAAATAAATGAACATAAAGTTCAGAGTTTTTCCACATACACCAAATCTGGATTGAGTGAACATAAAGTTTAAAGTAATTCCATAAATATATACTGAGGTTTATCTGCCAAACCCTGCACATTATGAGTTACTGTCAGTCCTATAGACTTAGCAACCCGGGTTAATCCGCTCAACCAAACAAGATTAATAGTATGCATATCATCCTCTATGTAATGTCCGATCATTGCTATAAATGTCGGAGACAGTTTACTACTGATCATTGCTATAAATGTTGGAGACGACTCCTCACTACCAAGGACAACCATAATTGCCCACCGACAATTCCTCACTATCGGTTCTAATAGTGTCAATATATATATCGACACCAAACAAAATTTCTTTTTCACAAACTGTGCTTTTATACATTGGTACCAAACAAAATTGGTTTCTCACAAACTATGCTTTGATATCAAATCAAATGCATTTTTCCATAATAATAACTCATATGACTTGGTTATGTTTGAACAAGAATTCATAACCTTTGAGTAACAGAATTCATAAACACTATGTATTACCAGATCATATATGATAAATATCAAATTTTCATTTAATAAAATAATTTAAATGAAACTGGCATTTGAAATATGAGGTTCGCACAAAGTGCAGAAAAACTTGTCGGTATCGTCGACTATTGCTACACAGTAAATTTAACTTCATCTGAAGACCTTTCTAACTTTGATTTTTGATTTCTGTCCTTATGATCTGTTCTTGGAAGGATAAGAGCTGATCTTGGCTATGTTTCTCCCACAATCTCACTCTAAGTTTCGAAAATATAGACAGAGAAGGTCAAGGATAGGTTTGAAAAGTAAAGTGAAGTTACTTTACTTAACTTACAAGTTTGATTTTTGATTTAATGAATCTAATGTTGCAAATTGCAACATAATCTGATCTTGGAAGATTTTAAACACATGGGATAAGCTTTGGCTTGATGACTCACCAAGATTGCAAAATCTTTTGCTTAATTTATAAGATAAAGGGTATTTTGGTCATTTCCCATTTAACCTTGATGTTAATTTGATCATTTATATATTGGATTTAGACACATGGCAAATCTTGGTGGTGAGTCAACAAGATTTGTGTTTATCTTTTGTTAAAAGATAAGCTTGAGGGTATTTTGGTCTTTTTACCCATACTAAGGGTATTTTAGTAATTTCCATATTATCCATAGGGTTATTTTAGTCATTTCAAATACTTCCCTAATATTGTTACTCCTTAAGTTTTAACAATAAGTATTAGGGTTCCCTAATTAGATTTTAGGGTTTCAAAATTAAAATCAGAGTTTATTGATTAGGGTTTGATAATCTGGGTTAGGATTTGTTAATCCTCATTAAAATTCTCTAATAGAATTTAATAATTTATCCTACATCCACATACCTATTATAATATTCAGTATCACAACTTCTTATTAATAACCCTAATTAGAGTTAAGATTTGTTTATCAGGGTTTAGGTTTCTTGAATTGAAAATTAGGATTTTCCAGCATTCGATTAGGGTTTCTAACTGTATGTTAGGGTTTATCAATCACATATCAGGGCTTCTTATCCCTCATTAGGGTTAACTAAGTTTTTATCCTATCTGATCAATCATTAATCATTTATTTTATATCATACAAACACATACTCACAATTACATTTATTATAACTGTATTTTCTATTGAATCCCTATCCGTATCTAGGGTTAGGGTTTCTATTCTATGCCAAGCACAACTCTACTCGTATTTCTTAGTCAATACACAAATTGACCACTTCTCTAAACTTATATCACAGATACTTAATAAATATTGATAATCAATATAAATATTAAATAAATAAAAATTATTCGTAAAATTCCGGATCCTCACACATGTTATTGACCAGAATGGAATTTCAGTAGACCCAGCGAAGGACGAAGTAGTGATTAATTGGGAACAACCAAAAATGACGACTGAGGTAAGGAGTTTCCTAGGGTTAGCGGGATATTAATGATGATTCATACAAGATTTTTCTAAGATAGCTTTTCCGTCGACTAATTTGATAAGGAACACAATGAAGTATGTGTGGACTTAGAAATGTGAAGAACGTTTTCAAGAACTGAAGAAAAGATTGAGTGAAGCATCTGTATTATCTATACCCGATGATACAGAGAATTTTGTAGTTTATAGCGATGTTTCGCATAGAGGACTTGGTTGCGTGCTCAGGCAACATAGCAAGGTCATTGCGTATGGATCATGACAGTTAAAGGATTAAAGTTTATCCTACTCATGATCTGGAACTGGACGTGGTAGTGTTTGCCTTAATGATATGGAGGCATTACTTGTATGGAGAGAAATGTGAGATATACACGGACCATAAGAGTCTAAAACATATCTTCACATAAAAAGATTTAAATATGAGAAAAAAGAGATGGCTAGAGTTCATAAAGGATTACGACTACGATATCCTGTATCACCTAGGAAAAGCCAATGTAGTGGTCGGCGCCTTAAGTAGGAAGGGTCGGGAAAAGTTTTCTATGTTAACGGCTCAAATTGAGTTAATAACAGAGATGGCTCGAATGGAGTTAGAGGTGAAGTTACCGAGTTAATTGGGTCATAGATTGTTTATAAAGGAGATTCGATCTACCATTGTAGAGAGAGTCAAGGAAGTAAAACTCAGAAATAATGAGTGTGATCAGATTAAGAAGCGGCTAGCTGAAGAAAAATATATAAAGTATAGTCTTTATAATGAGGGATTATTAAGTTTTGAAGGAAGAATTTGGGTTACGAATGAAACAGAATTGAAGGAGGAAGTGTTACAAATGGCTCATAGTTTGAGGTACTCGATTCATCCTGGTAGTACTAAGATGTGTCAAGACCTTCGATAGAGTTTTTGGTGGCCAAACATGAAGAGAGAGATAGAAAAATATTTGAGTAGGTGCTTTACTTGTCAAAAATTTAAGGCCGAACATCAATGACCAAGTGGCTTATTACAGTCATTGGAGATTCCGAAATGGAAGTGGGAGCATATCACGATGGACTTTGTGGTGGGACTTCCAATTACACAGAAAGGGTATGATGTTATTTGGCTAATAGTAGATCGGTTGAAGAAGTCGGCATACTTTTTTCCAATAAGAGTAAAGTATAACATAGATCAGTTCGCTAAACTTTATATTAAGGAAACTATATCTAGACATGGAGTACCAGTTTCGATAATGTCAGATCGTGATCCACGATTCACATAAAACTTTTAGAGAAGTCTATAAGAACAGATGGGAATGCAGTTGAAGTTAAGTACAACATATCATCCACAAACAGATGGGAAGAGCGAAAGAATAATTCAGACGCTAGAAGATATGCTGAGATCTTGCGTTATGGATTTCAAGGGTAGTTAGGATGATCATCTACCTTTGTAGAGTTTGCGTATAACAACAGTTATCATGCGAGCATAGGCATGCCGCCTTATGAAGCTTTATATGGAAGGAAGTGCAGAACACCATTGTGTTGGGATGAAGTAGAAGAACGCCGAATGCTAGGACCTGAATTGGTATAGCAAACATCGGATATAGTTAAGCTGATACGAATGCGATTGGTAGTAGCTTAAGACAGATAGAAGAAGTTTACGGATTCACATCGAGTCAATAGAGAGTTTGAAGTAGGCTCGTATATATTTCTAAAGGTATCTCCATGGAAAGGAAAGATACGCTTTGGAAAGAAGGGAAAGTTAAGTCCAAGGTTTATAGGACCTTTCAAAATATTAAAAAGGGTATGAGAGGTAGCTTACATGGTAGCGTTACCTCCAGACTTAAAATGAATACACAATATGTTTCATGTATCTGTGTTCCATCCTTATAAGATAGATTATAAGCATGTAATAGAGTATGAGCCTATTCATATTGAGAGTGACTTAACGTATGAAGAGATGCCAATTAAAATTGTTGATAGAAAAAAGAAAATTCTGAGGAGTAAACTTTTACATTCGGTAAAGGTGTTATGGAGGAACCAAGATGCCGAAGAAGCAACGTGGGAACTTGAAGAAAAGATGAAAAAGAATTACCCTCAGTTATTTGTTTAAATTATAGCGAGATTCTGGGGACAGAATCCTTATAAGAGGGGAAGAATGTAATGACCGAGAAAATCAAATAATTTGTACAATAATTTTATTCGACTTAATAATGAATAAAATTATAATATATGTTATTATAATGAGTAAAAAAGATGAAGGTTGTTCTATAGCCTAAAAGTGTTATAAAGTCGTAGTATTTTGGCTACGTGAAGGAATTAAAGTGTTTGAATTTCCAAGACAAAAATAAAATCTTTCCGAAAAATTCTCCGAAAAACAATATTCATCAATTTCTACTCGAAAATTATTTTTGAACTTCCAGGAAATACATAACGATAGAATAATAAGGAAGGATGGATTATGTAATAATAATTCAGTTATGATAAACACAGTTTTTTGCATGCGTACTATGTTAGAGAATGTTAAGTAGGTAAAGATTGAATAAATGATGATCGTATGATATGCAAGTATTATACGAAGCAAAGAATATGAGTATGATACGAAGTATTGTACTAGTATATGAAAGATAGTATATCGTATATGATGAATGATTATATGACTTAGTATACGCGAATAATACGAAGATTATACGTTACAAGCTTTAAGCTAATTGTAATGGACTTGTAGGATTTGTGTAAGAATTGGGCAAGCCCGAGTGCAAACTTTCTAAGGCCCAAGCATTAATAATACAAGCCCAAGGTAAAGACCAAAGTAGTTAAAACCAAAGCCCAAAACAAGAATCGGACCCGTGGATCGAACTGATGGGGCACAGGGTAAGAAAAACCCATGGGGCAACCTATGTGGGCCCCATAGGTGAGTCATGGCTGGCCAACTTGGTGGCCAAGCAAGGGATAAGAGTTGTGGGGAGCAAGCAAGGAATAGTAAGGAGGTGGAAGAGTAAGGAAGTGGAAAGGCTTAATGACATTAATGCCCTAACCTTTTATATCCTATAAATTAAAGAGTTGCTAGTTCTTTTGTTGCCTTGTTCAAATTTCCACCAACAACTTAGCATAATCACATTGAGAGAAAAGTGAGAAGTGTCTTACCAATTCAAGAAGAAAAGAAGAAGAACCAAGCTAAGAACTTCAAAGGTAATGAATCCCTAACCATTAATCTCCATCTCTTTAATTATAGTTTGATAGAGAAATGAGTATTGGTGGTGCATATACCATAAGTAGTATAAGGATGGTTATTAGAGGACTTAAACCTTAATAAACCATGTTGTAAGGGAATCATAATCATAAAAGTTATGAACTGATTAAGAACATTGAAGAATTGTTATGTTGTTGTTGATGGACAAGTTTAAAACCATCATGTGTACGCTTAGATGATTTATGTTGTGTTAATTGAAAAAATCCATTTGAAACGGTGTAAAAATCTCAAGTGACGAAGTTATGGCAAAATTTACGAGATTAGACAATAATCGTCGAAATAGTGAAATTCTCAAAATGAAAGTCAAAAGTCATCATTGAACTTTGAAACGTTGGTTTTCGATGGAGAATAGTATAAATTTGCATTTTGGAGTTGTGTTCTTGAAAATGGTCAAATTCTGACTTAGAACAAAGAAACGAGCTATGAATGTTCACGAACGTTTAACAAATTTTTACTAAAGAACTTAATCGGTAAATTCCATGTTAACGGATTCAAAAATGTAAGATTGTTAAATGAAATCGTAAAAAATGTGATATGTGAGCTAACGGCTCTTGAACGAGCCAATTCAGACTTATAATGAATAAGTTATGAGCCCAAAAAATTTACAGAAGAAGAAAACTATGAAATTCATTTGTGGTTCAGGGTCGGCGCTGCAACGCGACCCAAGGCTTTATAGTTGGCACCGCAGCGCCATAGTCGATCCTTAACCCTCTTAAGAGTGGCGTCGCAGCGTGGCCATTAGTATAGAGTGTGGCGCTGCAGTGCCAATGTCAAGACATAGGCACTGTAAAGGCGCGCCATAGCACGAGTCTCAATAAGGAAGCCAGCGCTGCAACGCCAGCACTAAGAAAGAGCCAAAGAAGAATAACAATGAATGTAAAGCAAATAGAAGTTGATTAATGATGGGTATAACATTAATTAACTTAAAGTAATGTCGTGAAGGATGATAATAACCTTAAGAATTTCAACTAAAGGTTGATGAATGATTACTTGAACGTAAACACAAAGTAATACGATAAACCATAACTAATGTTAAACAATCCAAGGAATGATTAGATTGAGAAGAACGGTAAGATACATTATTAATCATGCATGATTGTTTATGACCTAATATGGTATGTTATGTTATTATGTATTGTAGAAACCTTAAAGATTCAAAATGAAAGTGTATTAACTGTAGAAGATGCTGAAGGCAAGTGTTCTAACCCTTGTCTATATTCATTCTGGACAAGCTTTGTGATTCATGTATCTTACGCATGACTTGATGTGAAATAAAGTCAACGCCAATTCTTTCGGCTAGACTTAGTATATTTTGTGGATTTCCTTATAATTTATCAAAATGTTATCAATGTTGTTATCTTTTGCCAAACTATTTTGGTATGGATTTCAAAGAAAGATTGAGTATGAAAAAAAAAAGTTTTTTCGTTAATCAACAGGCACATGAGGTTGCCAAAACTTAAACGTAGATACATTTAATGAAGTAATGTTGTACAACATAGAGTACTATAGGCTGATCACCTAGACGTGCTCGTAAGATATACCAAACTTATGGACTTGTTGCCGGGTTATGCTTTTTAAAGAAAGAATGAAATGCTCAAGGTCTTGGACCAAAATTTATGTTTAACGAATGTTGTTCATTGTTAAACGTTCTAAAGAGAAGTGTTATCTTGAATTATCGATGGTACTTCAAAACTATTGATTCAGTTTTTGAAGATATATGATTCGTATGATTCAAAGCTTATTGTTAAATGAAATTATCATACTTGCTGAGCTAGTTATGCTCACTCTTGCTTGAACCATATCAATGCAGCTAAGACCGAACGGACTACAGGATCCAATAAGGTTAAAGGGAAAACTAAGGTAGACCAATAGGCTGTCTTTGTAATAGTATAGTATGAATGTAGTAATTATTTGATATTATAACAAAGAACATATGTAATGGTTACAAAGAACCTGGTAAAGGAAATATTGTTTTGGAATATATAGAAGACATATTCACTCTTTTGAGTTATTTTAATTGAATGTTTGTGTGAACTGTAGCACCGTGTAGCACCATCTGTCGGGTTGGAAGATACCCAAAATTGGGGGCGTCACATGAAGAACCACCAAGGAGAGTGCTGGAAAGGGCGCATTGTTTGTTCATAAAGAAGAAGATGTAGAAGCATTTTTTGAAGGGAGAAGATGTACACGAAGTTTTCAAAGTACAAATTTTTGATGGAGAAGGTTCAATTCTTACGGCACGCAATCGACAAGAACAGGATTTCTGTAGACCCTGCAAAGGTGGAGGTAGTGAGTAATTGGGAACAGCCGAAGACACGAACTGAGGTGAGAAGTTTCTTAGGGTTAGTTGGGTATTATCCAAGATTTTTCTAAGATAGCAACCCCTATAACTAATCTAACGAGGAAGATAGTGAAGTTCATGTGGACGGACAAATGCGAAGGAAGTTTCCAAGAGTTAAAGAATAGATTAAGCAAGGCACCTTTATTATCATTGCTAGATGATTCGGGAGGCTTCGTGGTGTATAGTGATGCATTGCACAAGGGACTTGGGTGTATGCTAATCCAATACGACAAGGTCATTGTGTATGCATCACGAAAGTTGAAGGATTACAAAAAATGATACCCTACCCATGACTTGGAGTGTACTTTTTTATGAGAACTAATATCTATGACCTTTTAGAGTTATTAAATAAAGATATTAATAAAGGGTAAACCATTAAAATAAATTATTTAATTGGTTTAATAAATGATTAAAATATTATTAATATTAGAATAAGATATTTTTAAATAATCAATAATATTTATATTAAGATTGGATTTAAAATATTATTAAATGATTAATAATATTAGATTAAAGCATTAATAAATGATTAAGATATTATTAAATGACTAATAATATTAGATTAAAATATTATTAAAAGATTAAAAATATTAGATTAAATTATTATTAGATAATTAAAATATTGTTAAATAATTAATGATATTCAAATTAAATACAATATTATTAAAAGATAAATAGTATTAGCAAATGAATAAAATATTGTTAGAGTAATAAAATATTAATAAATAATTAATTATATTAGTTAATAATTAAGATATTATTAAATGATTAATAATATTAGTAAAAGAAGTAAATATTAAGAATATTAGAAATTGATTAAAATATTATTAAGAGGGTAATAATATTAGTAAGAGAATAAAGTATTATTAATTGATTAATAATACTAAGAAGTAAATAAAATATTATTAAGGTAATAATATTATATGAGTTTAAGAATGCTTACGTGATAGTACTATTTTCAAGGGATGATTACTAACGAAGTACTGTAATGACTAAAAGCTCAATGATTTAATATAGAGTAATGATATTATATGATTTATTAATTTGAAGATCAATCATATGTCTTTCAAAGGAAGGTAGATTAAACTGCTTAATCGGATAAATTTAATTTCGTAGCAGTAGACCGCGAATGAGGCAAGTTCTGTAACGCCCCCAAATTCAGACACTTATATGTCGAATTTTGTTCATCACGTGCTAATCTAATATTATACTAAATCATCAACAACGAAATAATAGAATAATTTACATTGATATAATATAAATATTCGCGTCCAAAGGTCTCATTACTGTTACTACAACATTCCAGTAGGTATAAACTTAATATGACTTAAAGATACTCTGATCATCCATTAATATAACATTATAAGCATAATAATAATAATAATAATAATTCTACACTTAAAGGACTAAGCTATTCTGTAGCCTTTCCCTTTCTTTTGTCATTTCCTGAAGTACCAGCTTGCTCTGCCTCAACTGTAATGTTTTTAGGGAAGCAAGAAATGAGCAACAAGTTTGTCCAGTAAGTATTATAGTAATAAGAATAAGCAGTTATAATGTTTGAATCTCAAAGATATAAAAATAAATGATAGTTCAAGGATAACAAGAAGTATCACGAGTTCTCAATAAGTGTTGCTATAGACTGAAGGACATCAACAAGATTTCAAAGTTTATTCATTTCAAGGTTCGATAAGAATAAACACTGAGCAGTCACTAAGGACTAAGAACTGTTACTTAACCGTATTATACAACAAATCCAATATAAATGAGTACAACAGGTGATCAGCCTAAAGTACACTACGTTATGCATTATATTTAAACATACTAGTATGTGTGCATGCCAGTTCCCCGACAATTATATAATTTCCCCTTAAATGAGGGTTGTTCATCTCAGAAGATTTACGAGAGTCCGCACCAAGTCAATTGGTTTGGATAGCTTTCTAATACATGATAATATTCTAGCCGTATCAAAGGCTTATACAACTTTTATAATGCATTTAAGAACGATAAGTTTAAGGCTTGCAACAACGTCAAGGTATACAAATGATTTTCAAATAGTAATAGATATTTACTCGATATAATATGGTTGATATGGCAACAATTCGGATTATACAATATATACCGTGTAAGAATTAGGGAACTTGCAATAATGTAAGAAGTTTAAGGTTAGAGACTTGCCTTTAGCGTTGATTACCACTTATAGCGTGCGTAAAATCACCTCAATGAACTATATTATCCTATTTATATATGTATAGGTATTCATTAGTCACACACGCATTGACATAGATATCCACATACATTTATCACAGATATCTATACTCATGTATGGTATACGCAATCGAACTCATAGATGTATAATTCACATTATTCTTACTTTTAAAAATCTTTAGGAACATTGTGGCAATCTTTAGTACCCTATACTCATCTTTTATTTGTATACGTGAAATATCACTTACGTCACGTATTCTAGTTTAAGTTGCCTCACATATTCATGTTAAAGAATCTTTAAGCTAGGTTTTGTTCAAGGATAACAAGAAGTATCACGAGTTCTCAATAAGTGTTGTTATAGACTGAAGGACATCAACAAGATTTCAAAGTTTATTCATTTCAAGGTTCGATAAGAATAAACATTGAGCAGTCACTAAGGACTAAGAACTCTTACTTAACAGTATTATACAGCAAATCCAATATAAATGAGTACAACAGGTGATCACCCTAAAGTACCCTACATTATGCATTACATTTAAACATGCTAGTATGTGCGTATGTCAGTTCCCCAACAATTATATAATTTCCCCATAAATGAGGGTTGTTCATCTGAGAAGATTTACGAAAGTCCGCACCAAGTCAATTAGTTTGGATATCTTTCTAATACATGATAATAGTCTAGCCTAATCAAAGGCTTAGAAAACTTTTATAATGCATTTAAGAACGATAAGTTCAATGCTTGCAACAATATCAATGTATACAAATGATTTTTGAATAGTAATAGATATTTGCTCCATATATTATGGTTGATATGGAAACAATTCGGATTATACATTATATACCGTGTAAGAATTAGGGAACTGGCAATAATGTAGGAAGTTTAAGGTTAGAGACTTGCTTTTAGTATTGATTACCACTTTAGCATTAGACTTGCCTTTATGTATGTATAGGTTTTCATTAGTCACACAAACTTTGACATATATGTCCACACAAACTTAGATCTAGAGAAGGTCGAGAGGGCAAGACTTGGGAATGTATGGTTTGATGCATCTCGTAGAGTGGACCAGCTAGAGATTGAGCTGCACGACAAGGAGGTCAGAATTTAGACGTTGGGGCTGGCACTAGATTTAGCCTATGAGGGTCAGCAGGGAGGTACTAGGAGGCCTCACATAGAGACAAGGGAGTCGAGCCGTTCAATTCGATGCTAAGTCGTGGAGGGATTATTTCCCCAGAAGAACGTTTAGATGACCCGACAGAGCCACCAGTGAATATATGATATGAACCAGTTATTATGTTGATAGATGCAGTAGTACCTCTTTTGTTTAATAGGGTTGTATGTTGATGTAAACCTCAGTAGGTATGAGGTAGTAGGTTGGTAAGTGGTATCCCCGTTTGTATATGTATTGGAGTATCATTTATAGTAGATCCCATCTTTTATGTCTAAAATGGGATAGTAGCATTTATAGTAATATGCCAGGCATGAAAGTGTAAGACTCAAAGATATGGTATATGAATATAAGTACAGTATTATGTTATGTGTTTTAAGAACTAAGATAGTAAGTTGTATATCTGATAATATGTTTAATTCAACAAACTGAATTGGTAATTTGGCAAACTATATTCATCAATCCGATAAACTAAATTCAATAGCCCAGTAAACTAAAATTGTCACATCATGAGTATGTGATTGTTTGAGTTTAAATCATGTGTTACATGATAAAAACTAATAAGATGTGACATATGATGTAAAACAGGGAAGAGTAACTTTTGGTTTTGCTTTATCAGACAATGTCGCCAAGAAGAGAACCTTGAAACCGAAGGGTTGAGGAGTCCTTTAATAATGCTGGGGATCAAGCAGCGAACCCAATGCAAGAGTTTGTAGACATGTTAGCTCAAACAATGTAGAACAGAGCACCAACAACAAGGAATAGGTCGGGTAATAGATTGGCAAGTTTTAAGGACTTTAAAGTAGTGGGACCGCCAGAGTTTAGTGGAACCACTGACACTATTGAAGCCCAAACATGGGTAAAGGAGATGGAGAAAGCCTTTGTCATTGCAAGAGTTGCAGAGGAGCAAAAGACCATTTTTTCCACTTAATGAAATGTGAGGCTAATTACTAGTGGGAGTCAAATCAGGCGATAGCCAGGGTAAGAGTCATGACATGGGAAAGTTTCAAAACCATATTTTTCAAAACTATTTTTTGACAAGTATTCAAACATGAATGGGGGTCAAATTCCTAGAGCTGAAGCAGGAAAATATGTCCATGTTGGAATACGCTACGAAATTTAATGAGTTGGCCAGATTAGCTCTACATCAGATGGACACTGAAGTAAGGAAAGCTAGGAGGTTTGAGAATGGGTTAAAGCCATGGATTTTCAGCAAGGTAGCAGTATTGAAAATCAATTCTTTCTCAACTTTATTGGAGAAAGCTCTCTTTATAGAAGGCGGGAGTGAAGCAGTTTTAAAGTACAATCAAGAAAAGAATATGAAGAAAGTCGAAGGAGGAAATCCAAATGTTAGCAGTGGACGCAGTAACAATAAAAAACACAAGTGGAGCAGCAGCGGCAATAATTTTGAAGGCTAACAAGGAAGTGTACAACAAAAGAAGCAAGCATGTGAGAACTGTGGAAAGAGTCACTCGGGAGAGTGTATAAGGGGAAAGAATGTATGTTACAACTTTGGGCAAGAAGGACTCATTTCACCAAATTGTCCTAAGCCAAAGAAAGGAGGTTGTTTTTCATGTAGAGGAAAAAGACATCGATTCAAGGATTGTCTACTGAAGAAGAACACCAATGTAGGAAGCGACATTAGGGGCAATAACACTAAGTCAACTAGTGGAGGACCAGCTCAACCCAACAAGCTGATAGCTAGAACCTTCAACATGATTGTGTAAGATGTAGTGGCATCGACGGAGGTGTGGAAAGTATAATTTCGATCAATAATATAAATGCCTATGTGTTATTTGATTCGGGAGCTACCTATTGTTTTGTATCTGCTAAATTTGCTAAAAGGTTAGATTTAACTCACAAAAGGATAGAAAACCCAATGAATATAGAAGTTGTAAACCATGAAATGGTCATTGTAGATTATATCCATAGAAACTGTTGTGTGGAAATAAGGGGACATAAGTTAAGCATGAATTTTATTCTGATACGCTTAGGAGAATTTGATGTGATACTAGGAATGGATTGATTGTTTAACCATGATGTAGTTATTGACTGTCAGAAGAAAAGCATACGCCTTAAGACACCAAAGAAGTCTAAGGTTGTATTTTATGGTTGCAAGTCGCCATGACAATCGAGTTGTTTGATGATGATGCAGGCCAGGAGAATGTTAAAGAAAGGATGTAAAGGTTATTTCGCTCATGTAGTGGATACAAGGATGGTGAATTTTGACATGGGATAGATACCTATAGTTAATGAGTTTGGGGATGTCTTTCCAGAGGAACTTTCGAGACTTCCACCAGAAAGAGAAATAGATTTTATGATCGATTTAGTACCAGGGACAACGCCGATATCTAAAGCACCATATAGGATGGCTCCTATAGAAATGAAAGATTTAATGGTCCAAATACATGATTTATTAGACAAAAATACATCCAACCTAGTGTATCTCGATGGGGAGCACATGTGTTGTTTGTAGAGAAAAAGGATGGATTAATGAGGTTTTGTATGGATTATAGAGAGTTGAATAAGGTGAAAATCAAGACTTAATATCCACTACCAAGAATAGACAATCTGTTTGATGAACTTAAAAGAGTGAGATAATTTTCAAAGATTGATCTGAGGACTGGTTATCATCAGTTGAAGGTGAGAAAGGAGGATATACCAAAGATAACATTTAGGACTATTTATGTCCATTATGAGTTCTTAGTGATGTCGTTTGGACTGATGAATGTGCCAGTTGCTTTTATGGACTTTATGAATCGAGTGTTCAAGCAATACCTGGACAAGTTTGTGGTTGTGTTCATTAACGACATTCTGGTGTATTCAAATATTAAGGAGGAGCACGCCGAGCATGTAAGAATAGTACTGAAGACATTGAAGAAGCAGAAACTTTATACAAAATTTTTAAAGTATGAATTTTGGTTGAATAGAGTGCAGTTTTTGGGACATGTTATCGACAACGAAGGAGTATCGGTAGATCTAACAAAGGTAGAAGCGGTGAGGAATTGGGGACAACCGAAGATGTCGACCGAAGTCAAAAGTTTCTTAGGATTGACAAGATATTATTGAAGGTTTATTCAAGATTTCTTGAAGATAGCGACGCCGTTGAAAAACCTTACCAAAAAGGCAGTTAAGTATGTATGGACGGAGAAATGTGAGCAGAGCTTTAAAGAGTTAAAGAAGTGATTGAGTGAAGCACATGTATTATCCTTACCAGATAATACGGGAGGTTTTACAGTGTACAGTGATGCATCACATAAGGGACTAGGTTGCGTATTGATGCAGAATGATAAAGTCATTGCGTATGCGTCACGACAATTAAAGGACTATGAGAAGGGATACCCTACCCATTGTGACGAACGAGACTTTTTTAATTAATTTTTTAAACATCTATCGAATTAAATAAATATTTTGTTAATTTATTTATTGAGTTAAATAAACTTTTGATGGACCTGTGGTAGATCAATTTAATTAAATGTGCTACATTGATTAAATTAATGTGGAATAATGTTATAATTCAAAGTGTGAATTTAATTGAGATAATTAAATTAATAGAGTTGTTAAATAATTTTAATATTATTCTAATTAATTAGAGATTTAATGATTAGTCATAATTAATAAATGAGAATTATAATTATGTGATGATGTGATTTAATGGGTAATATTGCCTTTATTAAATAATATTATTTGATTAATTAAAGTGTGACAAATAAACTATATAATAAATAAGTTAATTAAAATAAATTAGAAAGAAAAATTAATAAGCTAGTCAAACATGACCTAAGGAACATAGGAGCAGTTAAGGCCCCATTCTGCTTAACTGATGCCCATGATTGAACCGGTTATAATATACGACTTTTTATTCATTCACTCTATCAAGTCTGGAGAGAAAACTCAGAGAGAAAAGAGAAGGAATTGAGAGAAAAAATAGACATTGAGAAAGAAGTTTGTAGAATCAAGGAGGAAGTTCCTATCATCATTTTATATCTAAACAAAGAAATCAAGGGTAATCCCTTAATCTCACTTTTAATTTTACGTTCTTAAAATTTTTTCATGAAAATCAATTTTAATTCTGTGTAATTGAATTTTTATGGTTAATTATTGAATATATGATGTTGTATATGTTTATAACATGTTATATATATATGGTTTATATGTGTTTTAATCAAATCCATGTAATTGTGTTTAATTGGAGTTTTATAGTTTACAGTGAAAATATGTGACGCCCCCAAATTCGGGTACTTTCAACCCACAAATATGGTGCTACATGGTACTCATAAATATATAGTCATTCCATCAAAATAACATCAAAATGATTGTATTTACTACATTCTTATTACAATAGTAATGAATCCTTTCACAGGTTCTGTAACCAAATACATTCTTAGTTTATCATAGTATAATTCATACAAATATACTAGTCTATTACAGGATAAACTACCTATCCATCTTAGCTTTTCCTTTATCTTTAATAGAACCCTCGGTACGCTCGGCCTTAGCTATAATCATATAATTCAAGCAAGAAGTAAGCATAACTAGCTTAGCAAGTCTAGCAATATATAATACAATTACCACGTCAAGAATTATACGAGTATTCTTCATTTACTAAACAAATAGCTATGAAGTACTATGAAACATCGAGATAACACTTTTTATTCTCATAAAACCATTCCAAAGTGCATACAGGAACTTAGGAATTCTGAGTTGGTCAAAAGACCATGAACATTCTCCTTTGATTTTCATTCATGAGAAAAGACAACCCGACACTAAGTCCGTAAGTCCGATATATCTTACGAGCACTTCTAGGTGATCAACCTATAGTACTCTATGTTAAGCAACACTTATCCGTTAAACGTATCTACGTTTAAGTTTTGGCAACCTCACGTGCCTATCGAATAATCGATGTAAAATACTTTTGTTTATTCATACTCAGGCTTACCTTTGAATCCTTACCAAATAATTTGCATAGGATAACGTTATCAGTACTATATCTAAAGACTTGTAAACAAATTAATCAAACTCTAAGGTTTGTTCTAGCCGAGTTAAAACTGGCATCGACTCTTTCGTAAAATAATTCATGTATATTATAACATGAATCACAGAAACATGGCTAACACGAAGGTTAGATAAGTATTAAAGAAACTTGCCTTCAAGAGTCTTCAATTAAAATTCAACAGTTCCTGATCTTTATAGTTTCTACATGATATATTCACATAGCACACTAGAATTAGCTACCAAACAATCTAATCACATTATTTTTACCAACTTCTTTCTCTTTTAACTTAACTAAATTTATTTCATTAATAATATTCATTTCGAGTTACTATCCTTCCTTACGGCTTATTAATGTTCATGTGTCATATACCAACACTCAACAACCAATTGATACGTTAACTCAAATGAATTCCTCTCGGATTACCGACATCAGACTCCGTATAATACGTACATAGGTTTTAGCTTCAGTTATTATCAATTACGTATTACACACATCTATTACATACTGTATAATATTAGGATGCGCGTTAAGCCTGAAAATGATTTACGATTTACATTCTCACACTTTACGTTCTTCGTTTAATTACTTTTAAACAACATTAATTTCCTAAAATTCATCACTATAAATGTTATTTACGAAATTTCTTATCATGTATATTAAGTATATACCTGCCCCATAGTTATCATGTAAATATTTGGGTTAACAATTAACTAAGTCAGACATTTTTCCCTTACCGGCGTTGTGGCGCCAGTTTCGAGTACATAAGTTGCATTGTGGCACAACTCTCCAGTATCTTCTCTCCCATTACAGCACTGCGGCGCCACTTCCTTAAGCTTGGGAGGCGCTGCGGCGCCGGCCCTGAGCCTTTGAATTTTTTTTAAGGTTTTCATTTTAATTCTTTTCGGGCTCATAACTTGATCATTATAAGTCGGAATTGGCTCGTTCAAAAGCCGTTATCTTACATATCTCATATACTTCAATTTCATTCTGACAAAAAGCAGTTTTTAATTCCGTTAAGAATGAATTTACTATTTAAATTTTCTATTACGTGTTCGTTTAATGTTCGTGAATGTTCATAACTCTTTTCTTCGTTTTAGGTCAAAATTCAACCATTCTTAAGTCCACAACTCTTAAATATGTTGTTCTATGATACACCATCGAAAACAAAGTTTTCTGAGTTAAATAGCCACTTTTAACTAATAATCTAGGAATTCTACGATTTCGACGATTATCGTCTAATCTAGTAAATTTCATCATAACTTCGTTACTCGAGATTTATACACCAAACCAAATGGAACCAATCCATTGATTTGGTATTTATAACCTAACCAAGAAATATACATATAGCCTATACTTGATGGTTTTGAATTTGTCCAGCAACAACCAAATCAACGTTTTAATGGTTTTCTTTGATTAAAACTCACTTAGACGCTTATGATTCTTACTTATACATGGCTTATTAATGTTTTAATTCACTAATAGGCATCCTTATTACTCCAGAAGAGACATGCTCCACCAATTCATACTTCTCTATGAGAAATAAATAGAAAAGAATTGAAGACTAGAGTTTACATATTGTTACCTTAATGTTCTTCGCATTCTTGACTTAAGGTTAAATATTTTTCTTTGATTCCTCTTGATTACTTGTTATTTCTCTTCTCTCTCTCTCTCAATATATTGTTCAATATTGATGAAAACCACAAATGAACTAACATAGCTTCTCTTATATAGAAAAATCAAGTGGAGGGCAAATTGGTCATAAGGGCCATCCAATTATTATTCATTTCATTTCTTTCCCACCAAGAAAACCACTTTACTTGGTCACCAAGTGGTCGGCCCACATGCCCTTTTGGGGGACCCACATGGATTACCTAATGGGTTATACCCATCCGGTGTTCCATCGATTCGACCCACGATTTGGTTTCTTGGTTTGAGCTTAGAATTAATTCATATCATGCTTATCTTGGGCTTGATTTACTATAACATTGGGCTTGACATAAATCTCATCCAATTGGAATTGACAAGATCCAATTACTAAAGTCCATGAATAACTAATCGTATTATACTCGTATAATTCTAGTATTCTCTTCATACATAATTTGTATGATATTCGTATTATACGTCGTGATAATCTTCATACTATACTCGTATAATAACTAGTATCATACTCGTACTTCTCACGTATAATAACTATAATTACTATATATAGTCATTTAATTCTCGAAACTCACTTTTCCTAACACTTAGGTTTTAAGTCTGCAGGCGAAAACTTTGTTTTCCATAACTGAAATATTATGGGATATTCCATCTCATCTTAGAATTCTATCATTATGTGTTTCTCAGAAATTCATAATAAATCCCCGAGCAGAAATGGATGAATACGGTTTTTACAGAAATATCTCAAAAAACTTTTATTTTCGTCTTGGAAAATCAAAACAATTAATCCTAGCACATAGCCAGAATCCTAACCAAATCCGAACATTATTGGTCATAGAATGACCTTTAAACAGTTTACTCACGTAAATAAATAATTAAATTCATTTAATTCAAATAATCAAACAAAAATTTAATTCACATAAAATCCGATTTTTCTTGGGCGTTACATTCTCCCCCCCCCCTTATAAGGATTCTGTCCCCAGAATCTCGATATAATTACTTAAACAAATGGGGAAAATTTTTATTCATTTTACTCTCGAGTTCCCACGTTGTTTCTTCAACATTGTGGTTCCTCCAAATTACCTTCACCGAAGGTATTATCTTATTTCTTAAAACTTGTTCCTTCCTATCAACAATCTGAATTGGAAGTTCTTCATACGTTAAGTCTTTTTCTACCTGAATAGAATCATAATCTATTATGTGTTTATAGTCTGGTTTATAAGGACGATGTACTAACACATGAAACACATTATGTATTCGTTCCATCTCTAGAGGTAAATCTACTTCATAAGCTACCTCTCCTACCCTTCTTAAAATTTTAAAAGGTCTTATAAACCTTGGACTTAACTTCCCTTTCTTTCCAAAGCGTATCTTCCCTTTCCAAGGTGACACCTTCAGAAAGACATACAAACTGACGTCAAACTCCTTCTTCTCGTAGTGAAGATCTGCATACTTCTTTTGTCTATCTTGAGCCGCTACCAATCGAATACTTATCAACTTCACCATGTCTGTCGTTTGTTGTACCATTTCAGGTCCCAACATTTGAATTTCACATACTTCATCCCAATACAGTGGAGTTCTTCACTTCCTCCCATATAAAACTTTGTAAGGCGGCATGTCTATACAAGTGTGAAAACTATTGTTGTAAGCGAATTCTACCAAAGGCAGATGTTCATCCCAACTCCCCACGAAATCCATAACGCAAGATCATAATATATCATCACTTCTAACGCAAGGATGATAAGATGTACTCAACCTCGACTACGTTCCCAGTTGCTCTTGCAAACTTCTCTAGAAATTCAAGTGAATCATGGATCACGATCTGACATAATCAAAACAAGTACTCCATGTCTTGAAATAATTTCTTTGACATAAAGTTTAGCCAATTGCTCTAGATTATACCAAACTCCTATTGGTAAAAAGTGAGCCGATTTTGTCAAACGATCTACTATTACCCAGATAGTATCATATCCCTTCCTCTTCATTGGAAGTCCCACCACAAAGTCCATCGTGATATGCTCCCACTTCCACTCTAGAATCTCTAATGATTGCAAAGTATGGGCCTCTCTCATTATCTCTTATTTTAACTCGAAATTATTCGCAACCCAAATTCGTCCTTCAAAATGAAGTAATCCTTCTTTATCAAGGTTATACCTAGTCTTCTCTTCATCCTCCATTCTCTTCTTCATTCGCTCGCACTCCTCGTTACTTAGTTGTACTTCCTTAACTCGTTCAATTATCGTTGGTTGAGTCTCCATTGTGAATAACATCTCTATCAATTCACTCAATAATTTAACTTCTAGCCCCATTGTTGCCATCTCTATTATTAACTCATTCTGAGTCATTAACATTGATAGCTTTTCCCTACCCTTCCTACTTAACGCATCAACCACCACGTTTGTTTTCCCTGGATGATATAAGATATCACAGTCGTAATCTTTTATCAACTCTAACCATCTTCTCTACCTCATATTCAACTCCTTCTGTGTGAAGATATATTCAGACTTTTATAGTCCGTGTATGTCTCACACTTCTCCCCGTATAGATAATGTCTCCATATTTTTAACGGAAAAACTACTGCTTCCAGTTCTAGGTCATGAGTAGGATAAACCTTCTCGTAATCTTTTAAATGGCATGACGCATACGCAATGACCTTGCCATTCTGCATGAGCACGAAACCCAGTCCTCTATGCGAAGCATCTCTATAAACTACAAAATTCCCCATATCATCTAGTAAAGATAATACAGGTGCCTTACTTAACCTCTTTTTTAGTTCTTAAAAACTATTTTCACACTTCTCAGTCCACACATACTTTACTAACTTCCTCGTCAAATTTGTCAACGGAGTAGCTATTTTAGAAAAGTCATGGATGAACCTTCGATAGTATCCTACTAACCCCAGGAAACTCCGGACCTCGTTTGGTGTTTTCAGTTGTTCCCAATTATTAACTGCTTCCACCTTTGTTGGATCAACAAAAATGCCATCTTTATCAATAAAATGTTCTAGAAATTGCACTTTTTAAAGCCAAAATTCACACTTAGTGAATTTCACATATAACTTCTCATTCCGTAGTGTTTCCAACACTATCCTCAAATGTTCAGCGTGATATTTTTGGCATCTTAGAATAGACTAGAATATCATCAATGAACACTACGAAAAACTTGTCCAAATATTGTTTGAACACTCTATTCATCATATCCATAAATGCGGCTGGGTCATTGGTCAACCCAAACGACATAACCAGAAACTCATAATGACCACAAAGAGTTCTAAACATTGTCTTAGGTACATCCTCCTTCCTTACTTTCAGCTGATGGTACCCCGTACATAAATCTATCTTAGAAAAATACTTTGCCACTTTCAACTAATCAAATAGATCATCGATCCTGGGGAAAGGGTATTTATTCTTAACTATTAACTTGTTCAACTCACGATAGTCGATACAGAGTCATAACGATCCATCCTTCTTCTTTACAAACAATATTGGTGCTCCCCATAGAGACACACTCGGTTGAATGTACTTCTTATGTAATAAATCTTGTAATTAAACCATTACCTCCTTCATCTCTATCGGTGCTATCCTATATGGTGCCCTAGAAGCTGGTGTCGTACCTGGTAACACATCAATCACAAATTCGACCTCCCTATCCGACGGAAGACCTGGTAACTCATCTGGAAATACATCCGCAAATTCTTGTACTATAGGTAACTGTTCTAATGATGCTTCCACTCTTTGGGTATCCACAATATGGCACAGGTATCCTATACAGCCCTTCCTCAACATCTTCCTAGCTTGTGTTATGGTTAGACAACAAGAATGTCCCAGTGATTTACTATCATAGAACACTACCTTGGGTTTTTTAGAAATCTGAAGCTTCACACTATTTCTGTGACAATCTATTATAGCTATATAATTAATCAACCAATCCATACTTAGAATTATATCAAAATCTCTCAACCTTATTGGTATAAGATCTACCGATAATTTATTACCTCTAATATCTATGAAACAATTTCTATAAATATGTTCAATGGGAATTATCTCTTTATTCGCTAACTTAACATTTAAAGGTATTTCTAACCTTTCTGGGAATAAACCTAATCACTTAGCAAATTCACATGCTATAAAAGAACAAGTAGCACCCGAATCAAACAGGACGTAAGCATTTATTTCATTGACTGGAATAATATATGCTACAACATCCGATGATGCAACCGCATCTTGGATAGTCATATTAAAAGTATGGGCCATGGCTCTAGCCGATGGTGTTGGTCCAGTAATGGATAACTTACCACTACTAGCACCCTTGCTACCCTCCGACCCTTTTTTTGGGCAATTTCTTGCCATATGGTCTATCGACCCACAAACAAAATAGCCTTGGTTCTTCTTAGGGTTAGGACAATTGGGTGATATATGACCCTCCTGTCCAAAATTATAGCAAACCAACTTCCCCTTAAGACAGACTCCTAAATTAGCCTTTTTGCATGTCTTGCATGCTTCGATCCTACGTTTAGGATCCCTTTGTTTTACTCATGTATTCCGGAGTTAAAACCCTTCCTCTTGAGCACACTTCCGCTGCCACCTGCTCCCTCTGTCTTGGATACTCCCTCTCCTTTGCTCTTAATCTTTCTCTCTTTGTGGTATTGGCTTAAAGCCTCACTACCACCCTTGGCAATAATTTCCTTCTCCAGAATGGTTCCATACAAAGCACTCTGAAATACAGATATCCTACTGTAGAGCTAGGGTTTCAGGGCTACCCTAGGGACTACAGGTGTTCTACCCCCGGTTTGATTAAATGTAGCCATTAATAAATTAATGAAATCTTGCATAGGGTTGTTCTGACCGTCTTGGTTATCATTATGGGATTCAGCTTCCTGATTACGTTGTCTTCTTCTTGGCGGCATTTTTCAGAATAAATAAACTTTCATTATTACTTATTATGTTACTTATTTATAATATCTTAAAGTATTTTTAATACCTCAAAATCATATTTATATGATTTTTAAACAGTTAAATTCATTATCTGATCATTGCTATAAATATTAAAATATTAATATTTTCATGACAAAATATCAAAAGTTATATTTTATAATCATTAATTCTATTTTTCTATATTTTATTTATTTCATTTATTAAATAAATTAATTACCATTAATAATAATTAATTAATGAAATCCATTACATAATATTAAAAGTTATAGAAAATAACTTAAAATATTTTCTTATACCATATAATATATTTTTAAATGATTTTTCATGTATTAAAATCATTTTAAATAATTTATTTAAAATTATAATTAAATAAATTAAATACCCTTAATATTTCAAAAATATTAAATATTAATGAAATATATTCAAAATAATTAAAAATCCATTTTTGGACTTTAAAATAATTTTTAGGAATTTATTATGTATTTTTAATAATTAAATTTTTTTTCCTATTTATTTAATAAAATAATTTATTTTATAATTAAACTGTCGCTAAAGGGGCTTTAGGCGACAAAATCGTCGCTGAATGTGTTCTTGAGGAAACCCAGAAATGCATGTCAGTGAGCAAGGTACCACGTTTGACCATCATTTGATCCATGATCCTAAGGTTTTCTGGCCAGACTAAAGTGTTTAGATTGTAGTATAAATGTAATACTACCATCATCAAACAAGTTCATGGCCATCTAACAACCTACCAAAGAGATCTAAGCCTCTAAAAATCATGTCAGGCCTGTTCTTCATTTTCTGGGTTTCCCAGAAATGAAGAACAGTCCAAGTGACTACTTTTCAATCCTTATAACTATCATTCTGGGTATACTTTGTGTAATATAATGATTTATAATTGTAGTAGAGATGTCAAAGAACAACTATATATCATCATATCAGACTAACAACAACACCAAATGAAGATTTGAGCCGGCCAAACGTTGTCAGAAAAAATTATTCTTGAATGTTTTTGGGTTTTCGAGAAACTTAAAGTCATGAGCAAACTGCATACTTTGACCATACACTACATTGATCCTGTTGATTATTTTAAGGGATATAAGTCCATGGATCTATAGTCCATATAACAAACTACAACTTGGTTACAACAACACCAACAAATCTCATAACATCTGACAGATCCTGGCCCTTGAAGATCCTGTCAGACACTGATAATGAGTTTTTGGGTTACCCAGAAACTCTTGGTTATGCTCGGTCAACGGGCTTTGACCTATAATAACTTGAAATTCATACCAGATCTAAACCTGATTCAACTTGCAGAACAAAGTCCTCATAACATACTACAATTAAAAACCTATAAAACAGCAAAGTAATTAACAGACACCGATCTATTAGGTCTGCCATTTGGTTGTTAGACAACATTTCCCAGTTTTCCAGATTTCTAAAAACATTGAATTTCGAGCATCTAGATGTTATGGATCCAAGTTATGACAACCCAGATCACTAACTAACATCCTAATAGACAACTTTAAACATCTAAACACAACATCTAACATCAAATCACGTGATTTTTAAAGATTAGGGTTTTATACCTTTTTGGAGCTTTGATCTAGAATCTGATCATCATGATTTATTCTTGGTGTTCTAAGTGCTTGAACGTGGACTGGTCCACTTAATATTTTCGTGGCTAAGAGGTTGAGAGAGTTTGGTTAGGTTTTGGTGACCAAATGGCTAGCTTTTTGGACTTTTCTCTCTTTCTAATTTATATATATTATTATGTTACAATGAACTTGGCTGATGTTGCTAATATTTAGAGCACATGGAATGTTCTAGAGTTGTTTAACAACTCCAATCTTAGCAAGATATACAAGTTACCAATAAAGAATTCAAAAGGGCAATTAGGTCATTTTGCACTCAATTTTAATGGCATACTAGTCATTTTCCCTAACCCTAAGGGTTTAACCTTTAGGGTTAAAACCTAAGGTTTTCAAAAATCAATTTTCTAGGATTTCCAATTTAGGTTTTAAAATAAAAAAAATTAAGCTTTCTAATTTTTAATTACGGTTTTCGAATTAGATTAGGGTTTCCTAATTACTTAGACTTGAACATTAGAATTAAGGATTCCTAATTTAGCAATTAGGGTTCCTAATTTAGTAATTAGGGTTTCAAATTATTCATAAGAGTTTTCCTTAATTAGGTTATAATTAATAACACACATCATTAATCACATAACATAATTACTTAACAGTCTTAAATTCCGATTTGAATTTCAAATTAGGGTTTTAATATCTCCGGTTAGGGTTTTGGATTCCATGAACTGAAATTAGGGTTTCCAGAACCAGTTTCTAGGGTTTCTTATTAATCATTAGGGTTTTCTAACTGAATGTTGTCGTTCGAATTTAATATTTGGGTTTGGACACTGATATAATTTATCTGGTCAACCCTTGATCCTTAACCAAATTTTGTACACATAAAAAACCATATACACAAAACATATATACTTAATCATTAATAATTAATTCACCACAAAAAATTTAAATTCACTAAAATTTCTTCCCAAAAATGTCAAATCCATTCACTTATTTTCAGTCTAGGTTTATTATTCAACCTCTAATCCATCAGTTAATATTTAAATAATTTTCTAAATTATCGGGTTGTCACATTCACCCCTTCTTCTAAGAATTTTGTCCCCGAAATTCAACTTACACCTTATACCATGCACCATACATCATTCATACACGTCATCACATGCTACCCAATACATTCCTCACCAGAGTAAAAATTTTCAAATAGTGCTGAGGAGTTATATATACTATTATCTGTCATTTTTGAAAAGGTTATACAAAAATTCATCCGCAAAACCGTCATACTTACAGACACATAGGGTAATTAGCCTGATATGCCCTGTACTGGCCAAGTACTGCTGGTTGGAACAATTTTTCCCCGTTCCTTCTATTCTATCCGCCTTAGGCGAGTAAAAATTTTCTTACCTCAGTCTTTATTGAAATTCGCACCAAAACAATTTGGTTCGGGAAAATTTTCAAAGAACGCTTAGAGTTTTTCATAAACGTTGGTCTAGCCGAATCGAATAGCTTAGACTCATATCGATAATTAATTTCAAACGAAATATTACGGTATCGCCAAACCCCATTGGCAAATTAAATTTTAAAAATAATTTTGAAAATGACGTCATGATGTCATACTGTATTAACATCCCGTTTGAGGATGTCGTCATTATATGACTTTGTCATAACACATCATACACTAGTGGAGCATGATTTTTAGATCGAATTCAACACTAAGTATTCCTATATTTACAACTCCATCATTTTTTATCAATCTTGCACTAGGTTTCATGGTACATTAATGTTAAATAAAATAAATTTTGATATTTCAAATCATTTTTCGTCTAGCCGAAACAATTAGCATAGATTGTTCTTTAAACCGTTCAAAAATCATTTCAAATAAGTTATATCATCTCAACATGTAATGAGGTGTCAGTGTCCCGAAATCCACACGTAATGTCCTGAGAGTTTGAGAATATAGTATATGATAATGATCCTTAGAGAAAGATAATGAACGGGTCAAATAATATGTAACACTCAAATATAATTGAGTCTAAGTAAAGGCTATGAAATAAAACTTACAAAAATTTATTATGAAGAATGGTTGTAGTGGTAATAAATAAAACCTATATTAAGGTAATGTATTGAAGATATTCAACGATAAATTTTGAAAATAGATTTGGTGAAAACCAAGTAAGGGAGCTTTCGTTGATTCCAAGGACGGAATCCTTATAAGGGGGAAAGGATGTGACAACCGAAATTTTTATAAGTTATTAAAATAAGAATTTAATAATTAAAATTCTTATTATGAGATGTTTAAAGTTTGAGTATGTATATATACGTGCTATATATTTTGAGATATGTGATCTGGTATGAAGAGAAATATATATTCTTATATTGGGAAAGTGAGGTTTAATAGTTAATTTAACTATTGAAGATTGTAAATGAAATTGTTACGAAGACAAAATTGACTAAATGTTATTATTTAATTTAATTAAGTTGAAAACTATGTTATGAAATAATATAATTTGATTATTATGCCTTATTGGAAATGGAATTGTTATGAATTAAATTTCATAAATATTGAGAGTAATTAACTTAATTAAAATAGTGAATTAATGTAAATATATTTGTTTTAATAAAATGAGAGGGTAATGTGTTACATATAAATGTAATGTGTTAATGTAATTTGATTGTGAATTTTGTAAATAGTTAAGATAATTATCGAGTAAAATAAATATTTTAGTTGAGATATTTATTAAATAAAGTAAATATTTAATGGAAATTATTATGGAATAATTTATTCATGTATGATGATATTAAGTAAATTGATGATAACCAATTTTATAATCGGTGCATATTTTATTACGCTAATGGTATGGCAATGCTCTAATTTAATTAAATAATTAAATTAAAGGATGAATGATTTATTAAATAAATTTATTATGGTGACAAGGAGTGATTTGATAAATGAAGTTATTAATAAACCCAATATAACTTAATATGAAGTTATGAAGATTAGTTTGATTATGTGTGACAAATGTACTATATAATAGAGGAATATTAAAATAAAATAAAAAGAGATTTTGGGTTCTAGCCAAACATGGCCTAGAGACCCTTTGTATTTTCTAATTGCTGAGACTATTGGTTTGTGTAACTGAGGGCTAAATAAATATACGTAACTTATTTTCTAAGGTTAAGAACACAGAAGAGAAGAATAGAGAGATGGAGAGAATTCTCTATAAATTGAGAAGAAGATTAATCAAGCTTCTCTAATCATCTAGCTAATTAAAGGTAAGCAGTCTAGTTTAAAGTTTCGAGTTCTTAGTTTTGTTTTCTAAGTTCTCTGTAATTGAAGTTCTATGGTTGATTTGCTGAGAAATTAGCTTTATGTTTATTGGGATTACATAATCTGTTATATGTTTTCTATAGATGATTTTTGAAGTATCGAATTCATGAAAGCATGTTTGAAAGTGAAGAAATTGAGTTTTATTGATATATATACATTAGGGCTTGTTTTGGAATCAAAATTTATGATGAAGTCGTGATATAATCTGAAATTGATTATATATGTTGTTAGTACATTGAATTACGAAAACAACGAAAGTTGAATGAATCGAAATGGTTAAGAAACAAACTCGTGGTGTTAGATTTTGCTAGAGATGTTAAAACATGAAAATAGAGTATGAACATGTGTTTTGGGTTAGTTAATGTTTTTTAAGTGTTATAATTACTCTGTAGATGAGTAGCTAAGAGTTTAACGAGTTTAACGAATCGAAAACCAACTAATTCGGACTAAAAATGAGAGTTATATCAAAAACTGTAATATGTGCGAGGCCACGCGCGGGCGCGCTGCCTGTGGGCCATTTTTGGGACTGATATGTATTAAGAGGTAATCGGAGGGCGTCGGGCATGCACGTATGCAAGTGTAGTGCTTCTGACGATAAAAGATGTTTTTCTAAGTTATAAAAAATGAATATTAGTAAATATAATGATGCTTAACATTAAAAAATTATGTATTAGATAAGTTGTATAAGCATACTAAGCACACACAAGAGAGACGAATCGAGCGTGTAACGAATGAATGTCGAAACGTCGTGCCAATGTTAATGAACTTAAAAAGTGTTTCAATTCAATTGAAATAAATATTATAAGATATGGAACAGGGTTAATATAAAACCAATAATGATTCCTAGAAAGACTTAGGCACTTGAATGAACTTCGAGCATGAAATATAGTGTGATGTAAGTCGAAAGTTAACATAATCAAATTGAACATTGTGTAGTGATAATAGGAAGGGTTATGAGATATACAGTAAAGTTTACATTACAACTACTATGTGTTGCTATATGACTAATAGTTGATGTGTATAATTATATAATTGTGTAGGGCACGCACAGTGTATATAATTATAAGCTGTTAAACTGTTATTGGTAAACAACGATCAAGGAAAGTCTTTCAGTTCCTATCTGCTATGTGAACTTGACGATGAACAATTTTAAATATTTATTGCAAATAGAATGATGTGTTATATATATGTTGAAAGTATGAAATGTTAAAGTCAATTTATGACTACATTGATTGAATAAGGAGCTCAATCTTTATGCTGGTTATATGAAATTTAGCATGTATGTTATGTTAGTTCAATGTTTATGAGATGTATGTTGAGCATGTTATTATGTGCTATGTGATGCATGAAAACTATTAGATTTTGCTGAGCTGTCAAGCTCAACCTTGCAAATAAACACTTTTGCAGGTTAAAGATTCAAGGTAAAGTTATGTGGTACTTGAAAGACATGAATCAGATGTGATGCTTGAAGATTTATACACTTTGGCTGAGTTATTATTATTTCAACCATGTTTAAGGTTCCAAATAATGTATGATGTTCAATAGATGTTGAGTTATAAAGTTTAAATTTTGTTTGTTGTACGAAAGAGTATTGAACCTGGATGTAAGTTTTAGTTATTAACTCTGATAAGTTGAGTAATAAGCTAAGTATGGTTTAAAGGTAGGTAAAGATAAAGGTTTTTGAAAAATGTACTTGATAAATCTCAATAATTGTGTAAAGTTAAGTTATCTGATATGAAAAAGTTATCAGATTGAAATGTAAGATTTTATATAATAACTTTGATTAAGCGAATCATAAAATAAAATTGATTCAGAGATGTGTAAATGATAAAAGTTTTGATTTAGGGAATTAAAGTGAGAAGACATAAAAGTTTAAACTACTCCACATTTTATTAAGTTTAACATCGAATAATGATGTAAAATCAGAAGTTAGACGTGTTATTAACGACCAAAGTAGATAATTGAATTGTATGAATTTTGGGGTCGTTACAGTTGGTATCAAAGCTGATAGGTTAGAAATCTTAAGCAAGAGTACCTTAGGCTATAACCTTAGAGAAGAGAGTTGTAGAAAATGAAAGAATAAGCTCAAATAGAGTTTAAACAATAAGAAGTAATTTAAGAAATTTATAAAGAAGGGATTAAAACATGTGTGAGAGGATTCAAAGAAGAATCTCGTAGAGTTATAAGGAATATAAAAGTGGGGTTACCCAACTCCAATAATAATGATGTAAGGTGATAATAAATAGACAATGTCTATAAGAAGAGAATGATAAAGAAGTTAAGAATAAAAAAAAGTATGGTACAATCGTACTCTTTAATAGTTAATATATGGTATCTGGGCTAAACGATTCCTTCATAGAGCGGAGGTATATACGAACTAATAACTCAGAACCTAGTTTGTTAGTTATTTGTAAAAAACCACTAAACGTACCATATTGAAACTATTAGAGACTTGATGTGTACCGAGTATAAAAAATGGTACGTATGATGAAAATGTGGAACTCGAATGAAAAGTTGAGCAATGTAAATGAAGTTAGAAATTCTTAAAGGAAGGATTGTTATATAAACAAGAAAATTCAAAGAAGAATCTTGAAGAGATATAAAGATAAGGAATGAGAGTTACCTAACTCCAATGGCCAAGATAAAGAATAATAATGAATAGACAAAGTCTGTAAGATTAAAAGCATAAATGAAATCACAAATGATGAAAAAGAAAGAAAAAGAGGATCATAAAACAAAACGATCACGAGTTAAGAAAAGAATTTTAAGGGAGATGATTATAGAATAAGATCACAACGTGATCTGTTGAAGTTATAAAAGAAAGATGGTCTGTAATGTTTGAATAATTATAGCTTGATGTTATGAAGATAATGTAATATAATATAGTACGAGATAACTCATGAGGAGTTATAGATAATGTCATACGAGGAATTCATATTGAGCAAGTTAAGAATAAGTTAAGAGTAAGGTAATGTTAGGTGGGATTTCAATTGAGGACTCATATGGTGACTAAGTTGTACAAACCTTTGTATGGGCAGAGATTTTGTGCATGTACTTATTTTATCACATTGATAATCATTGGAATGTCGGTGTCACGCTATCA
Organism: Panax ginseng; assembly: GCA_020205605.1. NCBI lineage: Eukaryota > Viridiplantae > Streptophyta > Magnoliopsida > Apiales > Araliaceae > Panax > Panax ginseng. The sequence continues at coordinate 144,019,544 of CM035132.1, read as the reverse complement.
ATATATATGTGGTGAAAAGGTGTTTCTTTTCTCATGTGTATATTTGATAGTTAGAAACTATTAAGATTAGTCAGATATTATTAGGATTAGGTGCAATTCTTAAAACTAATACATATGGTAAGTTCGTGACTCATAATAATATGGTATGTTTTGAACCCCTCAGTAAATGGACGCCTATGGTTTGACTAGGATAAGTTCTTAAACTCATATTATTGTGGCAAGTTCCTGAACTTCCAATGTGCGGTAAGTTTGATGAACTATACTGGGGATATAGAAGGATTGTAAGTTGAAATACAAGAACATTTAGTATAAAGATTGAAATTGATGGAGAAAATTAGATATTCCAAATCTTCTAGCTTTACTAGATTTTCAAAATTTATTGACTTCGTGCTTATGGTTGCATTTCAATTTTTCTTGAAAAACATTGGATCAAACGATGGAACCAATGAGTTTTAAAAATAGTATCGTTATTCATATGTCTATGCTAATTGTTTCTGCTAGACAAGAATGATTTAAAAATATCAAAATGTATTTATTTTTTTTGTAAGTCATTAAGGCGTCACTAAATATGATGCTGATTTGACAAACGAGGAAGTCATCAATGCAATTAAACCTGGTGTTGGATGTGATCATAAGATCGTCAGCCCATTATGGTATGATGTAGCATGACAAAGTCATATAATGACTGAATCCTCAATGTACTATCGAGATAGTATGATATCATATAATCATAAAAGGATTTTTGGTTTTCTTTAAACTAAAAAAAAAAGATATGACATATGAATTGGATAAAACTATTTCGATTGATGTTCGATTTGTTGATAAAAGTCTATGCTATTTGATCCAGCTAGACAAATATTAAAAGATGTTCATGACATTCAAGCGTTCTTTGTTAAAATATACCAAACCAAATTGTTTTGGTGTGGATTCAAATGTTAAGAAGTTGAGGTGAACAACTCTGAAAAAGAGGACATGTTATCGGAGACAATGGTTCCGAAAGTAACGCATATAGTCGTTACGATGTTAAGAAATAATACGTTGTGCACGACGTAGGGGTACGATAGGCTAATCACCTAGAGTACTTGCAGAGAGTGTTTTCAGTCTATGTGATTGCTAAACATTCTGTTAAAGATGGTTTACAGTGGTGATGCACTATTAAACCTGGAGAAGAGTTCAAGGTCTGTATAGTCTTATGACTGTTAATGTTTTAAGTCGAGATACTTGATAACCTAAGGACGTAGTTCAAGGTCTTATGACCCCTCAACATGATTTGGAATCTTTTAAATCCATGTTATTCATATTCCTTCCCAATTATTGAACAATTGTGGAAGATTCTTATTATTCTGAAAGGATAAAGTGGAAAGGATGTGAAAATTAAGCAAAACATAATAATTTCAAGAAAGAAATGAAATTCCAGACAAAAGAGAAATGTGAAACTCTTAGAAGATGAAGAGGTGAGGAATATGATGATCTTAGAAAGATTCTTAGAGAAAGAATTTAGTTATACAACCTAATGAATAAATAGATATTAACATAAAATCTATTTTGATAAATGGAATGAACGAATATTACTAAGTCAAAATTTTGAGGATTAAATTCTTAGAAGAAAGGGGTGAATGTAATGTCCCGAGAGTTTGAGAATATAGTATATGATAACAATCCTTAGAAAAAGATAATGAACAGGTCAAAAAATATGTAATACTCATATATAATTGAGTCTAAGTAAGATTTATGAAATAAAATTTACAAGAATTTATTATGAAGAATGGCTGTAGTGGTAATAAATAAAACATATACTAAGGTAATGTGTTGAAGATATTCAACGATAAAGTTTGAAAAGAGATTTGATTAAAATCGAGTAAGGGAGGTTTCGTTAATTCCGAGGACAAAATCCTTATAAGGGGGGAAGGATGTGACAAACCAAATTTTTATAAGTTATTAAAATAAGAATTTAATAATTAAAATTCTTATTATGAGATGTTTTGAGTTTGAGTATGTATATATACGTGTTATATATTTTGAGATATGTGATCTGGTATGAAAAGAAATATATATTCATATATTGGGAAAGTGAGGTTTAATAGTTAATTTAACTATTGAAGAGAGTAAATGAAATTGTTACGAAGACAAAATTGACTGAATGTTATTAGTTAATTTAATTAAGTTGAAAACTATGTTATGAACTAATATAATTTGATTATTATGTCTTATTGGCAATGGAATTGTTATTAATTAAATTTCATAAATATTGAGAGTAATTCTCTTAATTAAAATAGTGAATTAATGTAAATATATTTGTTTTAATAAAATGAGATGGTAATGTGTTACATATTAATGTAATGTGTTAATGTAATTTGATTGTGAATTTTGTAAATAGTTAAGATAATTATCGAGTAAACTAAATATTTTAGTTGAGATATTTATTAAATAAAGTAAATATTTGATGGAAATTATTATGGAATAATTTATTCATGTATGATGATATTAAGTAAATTGATGATAAACAATTTTATAATCGGTGCATATTTTATTACGCTAATGGAATGACAATGCTCTAATTTAATTAAATAATTACATTAGAGGATGATTGATTTATTAAAGAAATTTATTAAATTGATAAGGAGTGATTTGAGAAATGAAGTTATTAATAAACCCAATGTAACTTAATATGAAGTTATGAAGATTAGTTTGGTTATGTGTGAGAAATGTACCATATAATAGATGAATATTAAAATAAATTAAAAAGGAATTTTGGGTTCTAGCCAAACATGGCCTAGAGACCCTTTGTATTTTCTAACTGCTGAGACTATTGGTTTGTGTAACTGCGGGGCTAGGTAAATATACGTAACTTATTTTCTAAGGTTAAGAACACAGAAGAGAGGAATAGAGAGATGGAGAGAATTCTCTATAAATTGAGAAGAAAATTCTGAGAATCAAAGAAGAGGAAGAAGATTAATCAAGCTTCTCTAATCATCTAGCTAATTAAAGGTAAGCAATCTAGTTTAAAGTTTTGAGCTATTAGTTTTGTTTTCTAAGTTCTCCGTAATTGAAGTTCTATGGTTGATTTGTTGAGAAATTAGTTTTATGTGTATTGGGATTATATAATCTGTTATATGTTGTCTATAGATGATTTTTGAAGTATCGAAATCATGAAAGCATGTTTGAAAGTGAAGAAATTGAGTTTTATTGATATATATACATTAGGGCTTTTTTGGAATCAAAATTTATGATGAAGTCGAGATATAATCTGAACTTGATGATATATGTTGTTATTACATTGAATTACGAAAATAACGAAAGTTGAATGAATTGAAATGGTTATGAAACAAACTCGTGGTGTTCGATTTCGTTAGAGATGTTAAAACATGAAAATAGAGTATAAACATGTGTTTTTGATCAAATTTTGGGTTAGTTAATGTTTTTGAAGTGTTATAATTACTATGTAAATGAGTAGCTAAGAGTTTAATGAGTTCAACGAATCAAAAACCAACTAATTCAGACTTAAAATGAGAAAGTTATGTCAAAATCAGAATCATATGCGAAACCACGTCTTGAGGCGCTCGCTCATTGCACATCGGAAGCAACTGAAAGTGGGAAATGATCTTGGTATTTGGAATGGTGAGAGCAAGGGGCACGGCCACGCCCAATGTGTGGTAACTGTGACTACTTTGACATGTTTTGGTAAAATGTCCATAACGTTTTCATACGAACTCCGATTGAGGCGATTCAAGATGATTCGGAATGAGGACGAGTAGAAATACAACTTTTGTTCTTTAAGATTTTCAATTTGATGTCGGGAACAGGGGTCTAAATGGCCATTTTTGGGACTGATATGTATTATGAGGTAATCAGAGGGCGTCAGGCATGCACGTATGCAAGTGTAGTGCTTTTGATGATAAAAGATATTTTCCTAAGTTATAAAACATGAATATTAGTAAATATAATGATGATTAACATTACAAAATGATGTATTAGATAAGTTGTATAAGCATACTAAGCACACACAAGAGTGACGAATCGGACGTGTGAAGAATGAACGTCGAAACACAGTGCCAAGTGTTAATAAACTTAAAAAGTGTTTCAATTCAATTGAAATAAATATTATAAGATGTGGAATAGGGTTAATATAAAACCAATAATGATTCCTAGCAAGACTTAGGCAACTTGAATGAACTTCGAGTATGAAATATAGTGAGATGTAAGTCGAAAGTTAACATAATAAAATTGAACATTGTGTAGTGATAATATGAAGGGTTATGAGATATATACAGTAAAGTTTGCATTACAACTACTATGCATTGCTATGTGACTAATTGTTGATGTGTATGATTATATAATTGTGTAGAGCACGTGAAGTGCAGATAACTGTAAGCTGTTAAACTGTTATTGGTAAACAACGATCAAGGCAAGTCTTTCAGTTCCTATCTGCTATATGAACTTGACGATGAACTATTTTAAATATTTATTGCAAATAACATCATGTGTTATATATAAGTTAAAAGTATGAAATGTTAAAGTCAATTTATGACTATGTTGATTGAGTAAGGAACTCAATCTTTATACTTGTTATATGAATTATCGCATGTATGTTATGTTAGTTCAATGTTTATGAGATGTATGTTGAGCATGTTATTATGTGCTATCTGATGCATGAAAACTATTAGATTTTGCTGAGCTGTCCAGCTCAACCTTGCAAATAACCACTTTTGCAGGTTAAAGATTCAAGGCTGAGTTATTATTATTTGAACCATGTTTAAGGTTCCGAATAATGTATGATGTTGAATAGATGTTGAGTTATAAAGTTTAAGTTTTGTTTATTGTATGAAATAGTGTTGAACCTGGATGTAAGTTTTAGTTATTAACTCTGATAAGGTGAGTAATAAGCTAAGTATGGTTCAAAGGTGGGTAAAGATAAAGGTTTTTGAGAAATGTACTTGATAAATCTCAATAATTATGTAAAGTTTAAGTTATCTGATATGCAAAGGTTATCAGATTGAAATGTATGATTTTATAGAATAACTTTGATTAAGCGAATCATAAAATAAAATTGATTCAGAGATGTGTAAATGATAGAGGTTTTGATTTAGGGAATTAAAGTGATAAGACATAAAATTTTAAACTACTCCGCATTTTATTAAGTTTAACATCGAATAATGATGTAAAATCAGAAGTTAGACGTGTTATTAATGACCGAAGTCGATAATTAAATTGTATGAATTTTTGGGTCATTACACAACACATAAAATAGTCACCAGGAGTTGAGAAAAAATATTCATTTTTTTCAAAAGCACATATTGCGTATTTAGCTTGATGTCCAAAAAGTTCGAAGTCTAGCATAGCTAGGAGTTTAGGAAAACCTATGTCTCCACTAATGATGAATTTCTTAATCACTCTATCTATTCCTATTATCCTCATTACTCCATTCACACGAAACTATACCCAGTTCATTAAACTTTCCACACTTATAAGTTTAGGAACTTTCCACAATCATATGAGTTTAAGAACTTGTCCTAGTCAGACATTTGGCATCTATTCGCTGAGGGGTTCATAAATATTTCACATAATTATGAGTCACGAACATAACATAAGTATGAGTTTTAAGAACTCGTACTTAATCCTATATTCTCTACTTATAACCTACCTATCTGTTATACATCTGGGAAAAGAATTACCTTCTCAATAAGTATATAGAAAATAGCGCGACACAGACATTTCAATGATTATCAATGCCAGAAACTAAGTGGTTGTTACACCAAGTACAATTCCCCACATATAACAAGGAATCATACAACTCAGCTGCTTACACGAGTCCTTAATTGAAATCCCCACTTAATACTAACTCCCTTCTCAATACGAATTTCATTCAACTCGTATTCATAATCCTTTCCTAAATCTGTACCAATTCATAGTACATCTTACACACAACATTCTTTTCGTAAACTTTTCAATCATTCGATTGATCCATATTAGATCACGGGGTAATCTCATCGTATATATTACGATTAATTTCTATACTATGATCATTTTGTTTGACGATCTCCTATCCCTGCTCCTTTAGTCATTTAAACTCTATCTATTCACCATTACTGTTCACCTTTATTATCAAAGTTATTGAACTTTGTGTCTTTATAACCCGCCGAGATTTGTCTTTAAATCTTACCGACTCACTAACTCTATATGAGTTAGATCAAATCCTAATCAATGTGGTTATTAGTCTCAGGTAACCCTACCTGAGATTCATAACCAACAGCTTTGATACTAACTGTAGCATCCCCAAATCCCGGTCCTAATCACCAAGGATCTGGTATACTAATTCTATAACTATTGCGAAAGATATAAACATAAATTGTTTATATATTAAATTTTACACATTAACCCCAAGGTCGAGTAACCTTAACTTATACACAATTCAATATCCTGTCTAATAAACAATATTATTATCATATATTACTGTTACAATTCTAGCTACACATATAATCCCAAGCTGGACTTGTCTTGATCTTTTCCTGTATCCGATGTATTCGTCTTAATCTACAATGTTTATCATGATATAGCAAGGGTGAGCAATAATTTTGCCCAGCAAGTAAAAGTTTATTTGAGGATATATCATGATTAAAAGAATTTGAATAATAGCTGGCTAACATTCAACAATATAATTGTGAACTAGCATGGATAAATTTTTATAGCTAAACGAACATTGAACATGAACATATCAAATATATCTGGACCGAATGGTAATGAAGGTGATCAGCCTTTCATACCTGATGAATACATGCAGTATACACAGAGTACGATTTAATAATTCTTAGACATGACAATCAGCAATGATTAACCACAAGTTAAAAGAATAGTTCAAGAAAAACTTGCATGATCCGTTGATTATCGTTACGCAACTTATTAAGCTTTAGCTAAAGACCTAATATTAATAATATTAATTTCCATGTATTAGAATAATATCATCACATTATAATACTATTATATATAATCATAGAATATCCTCAACACATAACTCATAACCCTATCAGTCTATACATCACATAAGACCTAGTATCAAGTCAAACTATTGTAGTCTGAATTGAATTCGGTACAATTTTGGCATCCCGACATCCTAGTCGGACGATTCTCGAGCCTACTAATCATAAGACTCGGTCTAAACATTGAACAATTAACTTAAATAATTTTTTATTCAGACATAATAATTTTTATAGTCTCGTTATAAATTTAAGATAGTTATTACCATTTATCATGATTTTTCAATCATTAATATCGTATTTATATGATTTAAATACCATATAATTCCTTTATCATTAATATTTATTTAATATTAAATATTAATAAAAATCATTAAATAATATTATAATATATTTATAATATCTTAAAGTATTTTTAATACCTCAAAATCATATTTATATCATTTTTAAATAGTTAAATTCATTATCTCGATAATTGCTATTAATATTAAAATATTAATATTTTCATGACAAAATATCAAAAGTTATATTTTATAACTTAAAATATTTTTTATGACACTTAAATCATTTTTATATGATTTTTAAATTATTAATTCTATTTTTCCATAATTTATTTAATTCATTTATTAAATAAATTAATTATTATTAATAATAATTAATTAATGAAATTCATCACATAATATTAAAAGTTATAGAAAATAACTTAAAATATTTTCTTATACCATATAATATATTTTTAAATGATTTTTTATGTATTAAAATCATTTTTAAATAATTTATTTAATATTATAATTAAATAAATTAAATACCCTTCATATTCCAAAAATATTAAATATTAATGAAATATATTCAAAATAATTAAAAATTCATTTTGGGACTTTAAAATAATTTTTAGGAATTTATTATGTATTTTTAATAAATAAAAATTATTTTTTTCTATTTATTTAATAAAATAATTAATTTTATAATTAAACTGTCGCTAAATGGGCTTTAGGCGACAAAATCGTCGCTGAATGTGTTCTTGAGGAAACCCAGAAATGCCACATTTGACCATCATTTGATCCACGATCCTAAGGTTTTCTGGCCAGACTAAAGTGTTTATATTGTAGTATAAATGTAATACTACCATCATCAAACAAGTTCATGGCCATCCAATAACCTACCAGAGAGATCTAGGCCTCTAAAAATCATGTCAGGCCTGTTCTTCATTTTCTAGGTTACCCAGAAATGAAGAACAGTCCAAGTGAGTACTTTTCAATCCTTAAAACTGCCATTGTGGGTATACTTTGTGTAATATAATGGTTTATAATTGTAATAGAGATGTCAAAGAACAACTATATATCATCAGATCAGACTAACAAAAACACCAAATGAAGATTTGAGTCGGTCAAACGTTGTCAGAAAATTTGTTCTTGAAGGTTTTTGGGTTTTCTAGAAACTTAAAGTCATGAGCAAACTGCCTACTTTGACCATCCATTACATTAATTCTGTTCATTATTTAAGGGATATAAGTTCATGGATCTATAGTCCATATAACAAACTACAATCTGGTTACAACAACACCAACAAATCTCATAACATCTGATAGATCTTGGCCCTTGAAGATCCTGTCAGACACTGATAATGAGTTTCTGGGTTACTCAGAAACTCTTGGTCATGCTCGGTCAACGGGCTTTGACCTATAATAACTTGCAATCGATACCAGATCTAACCTTGATTCAACTTGTAGAACAAAGTCCTTATAACATACTACAATTAAAAACCTTTAAAACACAAAAATAATTAATAGACATTGATCTATGAGGTCTGACATTTGGTTGTCAGATAACATTTTCCAGTTTTCCAGATTTCTAAAAACTTTAAATTTCGAGCATCTAGATGAATCTAAGTTATGACAACCTAGATCACTAACTAACATCCTAATACACAACTTTAAACATCTAAACACAACATCTAACATCAAATCACATGATTTTTAAAGATTAGGGTTTTATACCTTTTTGTAACTTTGATCTAGAATCTAATCATCATGATCTGTTCTTGGTGTTCCAAGGGCTTAAATGTGGACTGGTCCACTTAATATTTTCTTGGCGAAGAGGTTGAGAGAGTTTGGTTGGGTGTTGGTGACCAAATGGCTAGCTTTTTGGACTTTTCTCTCTCTCTCTCTCTAATCTATATATATTATTATGTTACAATGAACTTGGTTGATGTTGCTGATATTTAGAGCACATGGAATGATCTAGAGTTGTTGAACAACTCCAATCTTAGCAAGATATACAAGTTACCCAATAAAGAATTAAAAAAGGGCAAATTAGGTCATTTTACACTCAATTTTAATGGCATACTAGTCATTTGCCCTAGCCCTTAGGGTTTAACCCTTAGGATTAAAAAGGGTTAAACCCTAAGGTTTTCAAAAATCAATTTTCTAGGATTTCCAATTTAGGTTTTAAAATAAAAAAAATTAAGCTTTCTAATTTATAATTAGGGTTTCCTAATTACTTAGACTTGATCATTAGAATTAAGGATTCCTAATTTAGCAATTAGGGTTCCTAATTTAGCAATTAGGGTTTCCAATTAAAAATCAGGGTTTTTAATAATTAGGATTTCTAATTATTCATTAGAGTTTTCCTTAATTAGGTTATAAATAATAACACACATCGTTAATCACATAACACAATTACTTAACAGTCTTAAATTCCTATTTAAATTTCAAATTAGGGTTTTAATATTCCCGATTAGGGTTTCGGATTCCAGGAACTAAAATTAGGTTTTCTAGAATAGGTTAATAGGGTTTCTTATCGACCATTAGGGTTTTCTAACTGAACGTTGTTTTTCGAATTTAATATTAGGGTTTGGACGCTGATATAATTTATTTGGTCAACTATTGACCATTAACCACATTCTGTACACATATACAACCATATACACAGAACATATACACTTATATACTTAATCCTGAATAATTCATCATAAAAATTTTTAAATTCACTAAAATTTCTTCCGAGAAATGTCACATCCATTCTCTTATTTTCTGTCTATGTTATTTATTCAACCTCTAATCAATCATTTAAGATTTAAATAATTGTTTCAATTCTCGGGTTGTCACAAATAAAATGAATTTTTATTAATAATATTTTGTGCTATGTGTTTATTAACCATTCTAGAACCTAGGATGATTAGAAAAAGGGAGGATTCTGGCTACGAGCTAGACTGAACGAGTAAGAATTTTCAAGACGAAAATAAAAAAGTTTAGGGAATAAAAATATTTTTGAGTAAAAAAACGAAATAGGCACTATTCACCTGATGAAACTCTAACAGTTAGGGTTTGAATAACCTAAGCCTTTCAGAGAGTTTGGTATGTCGAAATGACATTCCGTCAAAAGATGTGCGGATAATATATCGTGAAAAGTTAAGTAGGTCGATAAAAGTTTTTCTTGAAAAATGTGCAGAAATCAAACGAAATAAAAATGATGAAAAGTATTGTTATATACTTTTTATTCGTTTAACTACGTTAGGAGAAAACGTGAAGAAAAATGCTTAACATCAAAAAGTGTTTTTCAGTTTTTCAGAGATCCGAAGAATGCATAAAAGTTAGTCGGTAAAGGAAAGACGAAATATCCAAAAATACTTGAATTCCGAGAATTATAATTTCTGAACTGTCGGACGAATTCCGCAAGGCTGAAGCACGAAGCTTCCAAGGGAAGCTTCGTTAATAGTAAGGAGGTGGAGTAAGGAGGTGTGAATAGTAGATTTGGGGGCAAAATGACTATTTCGCCCCTAGCCTTGGTTTTCTATAAAAGGAAGCCTTAATTTCATTTGCTGGTGATTTTGAAAATCACCAACACTTGAGATAGAGAGAGAGGTCAGATGAGAAGGAGAAGAAGAAGGAGGAGGAAAAGCTTGCTCGTGTGCAAACTTTGTTCGATGGAAGAAAATTAAAGAAAAAAGGTAATCCAAAACGTAGTCTAAGTTTAATTTTTTTTAAAGTTTTATATGTTTAAAACATAACTTAATTAGAATAGAAGTAAAAGATGTTAATAATGATTTTCATATTGTTGAAATCATGAGAAAACGAAGAAATAAGAATTAGAAGTTTAGTTTGTAAATTTCATAAGGAAGTATAAGTTTAGTAATGAATTTGAGCGATCCAAATGAATCATATAAATGATTCGGTGAAATAAGTAAGGAATGGTGTCTTATAACATCAAATTCCAAGAAAAAGTGAAATCATAATAAAAATAACGATTAAAAATGAAGAACGAACGAAGAATGCGAAGAACACGCGAAGAACATGAAGAACATTGTTGATGGACAAATTTAAAACCATCGTAGTATAATAGTTTTTGATGGAAAAGTTTAAAACCATCGCACATAAGTTAGTTGCTTATCGCTTGGTTAGGAACGATAGAAACGTTCATGAAGAATGGATAAAACTTAGCTATAACAAAGTTATGGCAAAAATTTTGTAAAAGACAAACGAGAAGTAGAAAGTATGTAAATGAAACTGAATGTGTAGGGTTTCATAAGAATGTAAAAGAACATAAAAAATGTGAGTCGTGGACTCAAGAACGAACTAGTTCTGAGTTCGAATGACCAAATTACGAACGAATGAACGAAGAACGTTAATAACATAAAAATGAACGAAGGACGAAGATTAAGCCAATCGAATGGCATGTTAACGGATTCAGAATGATTGTTTGTCTGAGTGGAATTGAAGTACGTAAGATAAGGAAGAGAATGACTTTGGAATGACCTCGTTCTGAGTTATAACGAATAAGTTATGGGATTGGGAAGTAAGCGTCTCAAACAGGTTCAGCACTTAGATAAAATTTTTGAGTTTTACGCTTGGCGTCTCAAATGACCATGCCTTTGGGAGGCGGTGTCGTAGCGCCACCCAGCGGTTAGCTATCGCAGAGTTGCTTATAAGCGAGAGAAAGAGATGGAATTAGGCGCGCAAACACGGTAGTAGGGAACAAGCCAGAGAAGAGCTTTTAACTTCTCAACTCTTGGGAGAAGTGTAAGGGAAGATAAAGAACATATAGTTCGCATAATGTAACACTTAATCAAGTGTTTTAAACCTTAAATAAAGGTTGAACGAAAAGATTTAAATGGGATTAAAAGATAAAGATGTAAACGTAAATTATGGAACCAATATCCGGGGACCGTAGTCGCGATAAAATGAACGTGTGGGATTGTTATGATTGTAATTCCTTACACGTTGAGTGAAGAGGGTAAGGAATAGCATTTCGATGTTCTGATGTCGTAATGAGAGATAAGTGTAAAGCGTTTAGACGCTGTGAACGCAATGCAGTTGCGATGAACGATTGGTCTTAGCATACAACGAACCGTATGGCTTCGACATTAAGAAATAATAATGAATGTGGGGTTCATGTATTGGATAACGAATGAGAGCGGGTGAATAGAATTAAGAGACGAGTAACGTGAATGCTGAATACGTAAACGATTCTCGTGAGTCGTATTCACGTCTGGCGAAAGTTCTAATTATATATTGGATGTATGACTTAGACGTTGACAAAGGTAGTAAATAAGATATGAATTATCAGAAAAGCCGTAGCGAACGGTAATAAGATTAATGAAAGTCGAATGTGAGTCGGATAGAGAATGTTAGAATGAAATGTATTCATTAAAAACTTTAACCAATGTGAAGGTTGAGTGTACGCAAATATTAAATGGGCAGAACCTACACCCTGTATATGGTTTGACCATATGATAATGAAGACCAATGATTAAACCATGAACGGTGAAGAAGCTAAATTAAAGACAATAACGTTTAACTTAAAGAAGCCGAGTTAATGATTAACTTAAATGATCGTTCTGAGTATACAAAAGATTGTATAACTTAGACGATAAGAATGAATCCTGAGGTATGACATTTATTTGCCACAAAGCCATAAGGAATAAGAAATTGACTTAACGAACATTATATTTTAATGGTTTGGATAAGTTAAGAAGAGTTTAGGTTGTAGTACAATCGTAACCTTTGATGGTTGACTTATGGGAGCTGGGCTAAACAATTCCTTCAAAGAGCGAAGGTATATACGAAACTGGGAAACGATCTAACTTACTGTGATGGTAGTGTAGATGAGACAGGAACTTGTTTGTTGGTTGTTTATGGGAAACCACTCAGAGTACCATATGGACTACTAGCAGAGACACGATGTGTGCTGAGTCCTAGGAGAGTTGTAAGAAGAAGATAAGAATGTAAATCATCAAAGATGATGATAGTATGAGTAAGACATCTCCGTATCTCATGAAGTCATAAACCAGTAGTAAAGGAAGTTGGTCTCATAAACTTAGATTGTAAGAATGCGAACCCTAAAAAGAGAAGTTAAGTAAACCATTGCGTAAAGTGAATTATATGCCTAATTGGTATATGTGTTATTCCTTATGTATTATATAGGGATTGGAATAAGCAGTTCAGTGTAAACTATAAGTTGTAGCTATGCGTAAGGAAAGTTTCCTAACTTCATTCATATTTTAAATGAATGCTAGTTTCTTAAACGTCTCAGATGTTGAACTTGAGATGTTCTGTCTATGTGTGAATGTGCGATATTTGTACAAGGTGGTAGAATATATGAGGCATTGTGCCATAATTTTAACACTTTGGTGTTTCTATGAGATGAACTGTTCTATGGTTGAACTGTTCAATAAGAGAATGTTCTATTTATACATGAACCATTATTGTTAAGTCTGTGCTATTGATTATATCCAGATAGGATATTTATGAAAAAAGTAGAAGAATGAAAGTATTTCAAAGTAAATATGACTAATATTTTAAAATGATAGGAATCAGAATTATTCCTATTATTCAAGTTGCTTCATAACCTTTGTTTGGATATTGAAGTCTTAAAAGAATGTTTAAATTCTTGAAGTTGTTTATTCAACTGCTATTGTAACGCCCCCAAATTCAGGTACTTAAAACCCGAACTTGGTGCTTTACGATACCATTTCTATGAGCAGAATAATACTAATAATAATAATAATAATAATATATAAATATCGAACTTAATTTACATACATCAGAGTCTAATCCCAAGTACGCAACCTTTACTACATTCATAATAATACATATCAATAATAAATATCATTGCCTTAATAAAGTTATACTATTACATAGAATATCATAACACTTATTTTGTTTGCTTTCCTTTTCATTTGTTCTTGTCTGAAACTTCGGGTTGATAATGCCTAGCTAAAAACATTTAAATTTAAAGCAAGAATGAGCATTTGAGTGCCCAGCAAGTAATAAAAATTATAAATATAATTAGCTGAAAGAATTAAATGTTTTCTTTGTACATCACTTCTACAACAAATCAATAGTTATGAAGTAAACTGAACCAATAATAATAACATAACAATTGTATATCAAAAATTTGAAACTACATATTGACTATAAATAGGGTTAAGGTGACATACTATGAACATTATTTTAAATTTTCGAATAAGTTTAGCAGAACTTCATCTGCAAACCGTCATAACTTACGGGCGCGAGGGTGTCCATCTTATGGGCCTTGTATTGATCAATACTACATGCAAGAATGATGTTATCGTTCACTCTGTCCGCCTTGGGCGCATAAAAGTTTTCCCTTGATCGGGATGTTCATACTTAGTCTGGAATCCGAACTAAAACAATTTCATTGGATACAAAAAGGTTTTATCATATTCAATGATATTTCTAAATCTGTGTCTAGCTGGTCAAATAGCTTAGATGACTTTTACTTAATGTATACATACGGGGAATCAATAGGTATATATATATATATATATATATATATATATATATATCAACATGTGTTTAAATATAATGATTATCCAAGTGAGGACATTTGTATAACCATGAACAGAATATATATATGAGTTATATAATATAATATCATGTTGATAAATAATGATTAGATATAATATATATAACAATAGGGTTAATAATCTGGTATAATAATAATATAAATCTGAAACTTTCTTACTCATGTCCATTGCATAAAGAAAATTCAAAGGTAGGATACTTTCCTGGTCTGCTTCTTATAATACGCAAATTTTTTTTATCTTTTATACCGAAACCTATCATTAATAAGATCATTCGTTCAATTAGAATAACATCCTATAACATATAGCACTACTTATTGCAGTCAGCACATAACCTAATCACCTTGTCACGCACATTCATCAGTCATTGAATCACAAACAAACATTAATACATTAAAATTATCTAAGTCCAGATCAATTTCTAAAACATGTCGGTCTACTGACGGCTTTATCGAGTAATATCGAGTCTAAGAGTCTATCTTGTAGCTCAATATCTGCAAGTATCGGTCATATTATTTTTAAATGACTTATAATAATTTTGAAATAATTATTATAATTTATCATGAATTTTCAAACACCAGAATCATTATTAAATGATTTAAATATTAAACAATTCTATTATCATTAACATTTAATTAATATTAAACAATTAATGAAATCATTGCTGAATATTAAAGTTATTTCTAATAACTTAAAATACTTTTAAAGTACTAATATTACCCTTAAATGATTTTTAAAATATTTAAAATTATTTTTAAATAATTACCATTAATATTCAAATATTAATGCATTATCTATCTAAATATTAAAAGTCATTAATTATAACTTCAAATATTTTTAATTCCTTTATATCCTTTTTAAATAAATAAAATTATTTTTAAATTATTTATTTAATATAATTATTAAATAAACTTAATATCATTAATATTAAATAAATATCGGTAATATTAAGTTATTAATGAACTTATCCTTTAAATATTAAAAGTTATATTTTATAACTTAAAATATCTTTAAACACTTTATTTTCATTTAAAATGATTTTTCTAATATTAAAAATCATTTTATTTAATCTAATTATTAAATAACTTTAATATCATTAATAGTAAATAATTAATGAGATTTACCTTTAAATATTGATATTTATATTTTATAACTTAAAATATTTTTAAAATCTTTATTTTCATTTAAAATGATTTTTCTAATATTAAAATTATTTTTAAACTAATTTATTTAATACATTTGTTAAATAACTTAAATATCATTAATAATAATTAATTAATAAAATTCATCACAAAATATTAAAATTTATTAAAATAACTTAAAATATTTTTCTTATATCATAATATAATTTTAAATGATTTTTCAAGTATTAAAATCATTTTTAACTAATTTATTTAATATTATAATTAAATACCATTAATATTTCAAACATATTAAATATTTATGAAATATACTTAAAATAATTAAAAACTAATTTTCGGACTTTAAAATAATTTTTAATAATTTATAATATTTTTTTAATAATTTAAAACTATTTTTTTTATTTAATAAATAAAAATAATTAATTTTAGAAATAAACTGTCGCTAAAGATCGCTTATATTGCAGGCGTAATCTGTCATATATAGTCATTCGTTGTGTTCTTCATGGATTGAGAAACTTCGTATGCGATTAACGTGGTTACTACTTTGACCATCATTTGATCCATATTCCTAAGGTGTTCTGACCAAAGTAAAGTGTTTATATTGCAGTACAAATGTAATACTATCATCATCAATCAAGTTCATGGTCAACACATAACAGATCAGTGAGATATAAGCCCTGGAAAACCTGTCAGACACTGTTCTTCAATTTCTGGGTCATGCTACCACTTTTGGGCTTCCACAACTTGCAATCTAGGTGATGATTTTGTGATCTAAGGATTCTAGGTTGTAGACAACATAACAAGGTACAGATCTATTACAAAACATCAACACAATCTCTAGATTTCAGGTGGTCAAACGTGGTCAGAAAAATCGTTCATACAATTTCTGGAAATTCCATAAATCAGAAATCGTTATCGGATGGTCTACTTTGACCATCCACTAGATCCAACATATTTGACATTAAGGAGATTTTAAGGCATAAACATGTAGTATAACCAACATACTACAACTTAGATACAATAAACATAACAAAACATCAAAACATGATCATCTCTGGAGCTATCAAAACTTGTCAGACACGATTTGGGAAAATCTGGGTTGCCCAGAAATCTCCCGGTCAATGCTGGTCAACGGTCTTTGACCATTAATAACATGAAATATGTGCATCATATGACCGTGATTTCACTTGCAGAGCAAAGAACACATATCAAGCTATGGATCTAACACATAAAACAACAAAAAGCATGAACAAAGAAGAATCTATGGGGTCTGACATTCGTTGTCAAACAACATAAATCAAAATTCCCAGATTCTTAAAAACTCCTATTTCGAGTTTCTAGATGTTATGGATCACCTATGTACCAACCTAGATCATGGTTTAACACAACATATAACATTTTTAAACATAAAAACAAAAAATCAATCATAGCATACTAGATCAAATTTTATTAGCTTAGGGTTTACCTCTCTTGCACTAATTTGAATCCTGCCTTGCTAATATGTTTGTGAAGGTGGTGGGGACTTGATAGGGAACTGGTCCACTTATATATTTTGTAGGTTTGAGCTTAAGAGAGGCATGTTGGGTGTTTGAACAAAAATGGGCAAAATGTGGCTTTCTCTCTCTCTTGGATCTTATAAATAACAAGTTGTAATGAATTGGTTGAGTTGTAGTGGTTGGTATGCATTTAATTTCAGTCACAAGGAAGTCAAGAGTTAGTAACCAACTCCAATTTTTCCTAGATCTTCAAGTAAGCTCAAATAATACAAAAAGGGGTATAATTGTCATTAGCCTTATGATTTTAATGACAAAATGGTATCTTGGCAAATCCTTAGGGTTTGACCCTTAGGGTTTAACCCTTAGATTTTCCAACAAATGAATTTCTAAGTTTTCATTTAGGGTTTAAAATAAAAATAAAAATTAGTTTCTAAAAATACAAATTATGGTTTCTTAATTAATTTAGGTTTTTAATTACTTAGCATTTTGCTAATTAGGTTTAAGATGCACTAATTAGCATTAAACATCCCAATTTAGCAATTAGGGTTTACCATAAGTAAATAGGGTTTATAATTTAGAAAAATAATAAGGGTTTATACTTCAAAAAATTATGGTTTTGAATAATTAACATTCTCCCTAATTAGGGTTAATACCTTTAATATCGGTCATTACCCACATTAACATGATTACATAACAACCTTATTCGACTTTTAAATTAGGGTTTAACAGCTTGGAAACTAGTTTTTTTTCTAATTTTTAGAAATTAGGGTTTCTAAATTTTAATTCGGGTTTACCTAATTAATCATATCATTATATAATACAAAACATACATCGCATAACACAGTTATATAACAGTCTCGAACTCATAATTGAGTTTCAAATTAGGGTTTCTAGTTTAAGAAATTAGGGTTTTGAATTATTAATTAGGTTTTTCCATAATTAGCATTAAAACTGACAATACAAATCATATACCACACAACACAGTGACTTAACAGATTTTAAAGTCTCATTTGACTTTAAAAGTAGGGTTTATCAATAATACGAGGGTTTTCAAATACTGCCCCATCATTAACCAATCATTAACAATGCGTACATACAGTACACATTTATAGCACTGAAAAATCAAAATATAATTAATATTATAATATTATTCTCATTCCTTGATCAAAATCAAAAATTAGGGTTTGGATTCCATATATGATTTATCTGTCATATATGACATTATTAATTAAGTTAAATAATTAGCTTAATTAATCTAAAATAAATTCATATAATAAAATTGTTATTATAATAATGCTATAAACATTTCATATATTATTTAAATAATATATAAACATATTTCCATGGAAAATAATTAATAAAAACATTTTCTTTGTAAAATTAATTCTTATAAGAATATAATTTATAATGATCAATAATTCTAAAATAAAATTATTTAAAATTATTCATATAATAAATAAATTTTTATTTGTCACAAATATACATACACATTACCTGGCACATATTCTCACCTTTAAAATACTAATAAAAAAAAATTATACGCAAAATTTCTGATTTAATTATATAGAAAATATCGGGTTATTACAACTATGACTTGCTGAGCAATTGAATGCTCACACTTTCTTTAAATAAAAACATTTTCAGCGAATGGTGTTAGAAAGAACTTAAGGATCCCGTTAAGATCAAGTTGACCGGTATCCAGAAGAAGTGTCATTCAATGTATGAATGTGCCTAAAGATCAAGCCAAAACTTGTAATGTAGAATAATGTAATTAAACTATAGAATAGTTTAATAAACGGCTATGTATCTTTGGTGGCAGATGAAAGTCACTCTTGTAAGAGATAAAGAATAATGTAATTATCATTATTTGTAATGAACAAGGTTATAAGGTATTAGAACCTGGGAGTTGAGAATGTATGCTATTATATTTAACTATATAATGATGTATGTTTGGAAAGAGATGGGACCGTGACGTATGGAATCTGGGTGTGAAAATAGACCGAATTTCAGGGTGTTACAGAGTGTTATCAGAGCTGATAGGTTATAAACCTTAGGTATGAGTACTGAAGGCTATAATCGTAGAGAGAATGTTAAGAAAATCGCTGAGTTAAACGATTAAGGAAGGAGATCACCACATGATCATATTGAATCATAATAACAGATATTCTGTTGAACGATGGATGGTTTATAACAAATTTTATAAATGAATGGTACTACGAAGTAGTACTGAAAGAAAAACTCAGATTAAGTTGTAAAGGATAGTATACGAATTAAAGAAAATTCATATTATGGAAAGAGAAAGTTAGAAGTTGTAAGATTTCAATTGAGGACTCATGTGATAGCTGAGTTGTATGAACCTTTGTTAAGGGCAGAGGTTTGTGCTTTGTTGGAACAACTACTTATCTTATTACAGTGATAATCATTGGAATAAGTGGTCGGGCTATCAATATGTATATGATGAGAAGGTGAATCTTTTCTCATATATATGTGTGATAGGTAGAGAATGTTAAGATTAGGTGCAAGTTCTTAAAACTCATACTTATGGTAAGTTCGTGAATCATAATCATATGGTATGTTTTTGATCTTCTCAGTGAATGGACGCCTATGGTCTGACTGGGAAAAGTTCTTAAACTCATATTATTGTTGAATGTTCCTGAACTCATAATGTGTGGTAAGTTTATGGACTGTACTAAGGTAGAGGAATGTGTAGACTGAAAATGAGTTATTTTTAGTAGACTTAGCATTGAAGGTGCAAGAGAAGATTAAGTATTGTCGCAAGTAAGACAATGAAGGAAGATGGAGAAATAGGATATTCCAAGTCATCTAGCTATGCTAGATTTCGAAGTTTATTGAAATCGTGCTTATGTGTGCACATTTTGAAAATGAAAGAATTGGTTCAACTTTTGAAACCAATGGATTTTAAAAAGAACTATTCTTTATATGTCTATGCTAATTATTTCAGCTAGACAGAAATTGATTTTAAATATCAAAATAAATTTTATATCATCAGTGCATTTGATGCAAAGATGGTAAAGGGATGGAGTTATTAATGCAATTGAACCTAGTGTTGGATGTGATCTTATGATCAACAACCCACTATAGTATGATGTATAATGATGCAGTCATAAACTGACAAAGTCCTCAACATACTATGAAAAGTACGGTATCATGACGTCATAAAACGTTTTGATGTATTGAAAAAGAATTTAAAGAAGTAGTCGATGTCAATTGATTTGACTAGACGGATGTTTCAAGTTGATGTCCAATTTATTGGTATTGTCAAATCTATTTGATTTGGCTAAGACAAATGGTATGTCAAGTCATAAGAAAATCAAGCTTTCTTTGAAGAGTTATGCCGAACCAAATTGTTTTGGTGCGGAATCTAATGATTAAGTCTGAGAAGAACATACCCCAAAATGGGGTTATACAATGGGTTGATCGCCTACGTATGGAAGAGTTAGTTTACCTTCTTGGTGATTGTAAACTGACCGTGATAGAAGGGTTTACGGTGAAATACTGTCAAAACTAGTAAGAGTTCATGGTCGATTTGACCCCTCAGTAAAAGTATGAAATGTTTTAAAGGAATCTTTATATTCCTATTTATTACTTCTACTTCATAATTCTTGATAAGTTATGATGGTTAGGGAATGTGTGAAAGATAAGAACTTCTTTGAAGAGAAGTTGAGAAGAAGGGTAAGCTAAAATTTTGAGGACGAAATTCTTTGAAGAAGGGGTGAATGTGATGACCCGGGAATGGGTGTGGTTTTAGAAATTCGGAGGACGGAATTTTTATAAGGAGGGAAGAATGTGACAACCCGGAAAATCGGATTGTCCAGAATTTAAGTTTAAAGAATTAGTTATTAATAAAATGAATTTTTATTAATAATATTATATGCTATGTGTTTATTAATCATTCTAGAACATAGGATGATTAGAAGACGGGAGGATTCTGGCTACGAGCTAGACTGAACGAGTACGAATTTTCAAGACGAAAATAAAATTTTCCCGAGAACAAAAATATTTCTGACGAAACCCTAAGGGTTCGGTTTTGAATAACCTAAGCCTTTCTGTAAGTAAGCCGATAAACGTTTTTCTCAAAAAACATGCAGAAATCGGACAAAATAAAAATGACGAAAAGTGAAGGAAACCGCTTAACATCAAAAAGTGTTTTTCAGTTTTTCGGAGATCCGAAGAATGCTTAAAAGTTAGTCGGTAAAGGAAAGATGAAATATCCAAAAATATTTGGATTTCGAGAATAGTAGTTTTTGAACTTTCGGACGAATTCAGCAAGATGAAATCACGAAGCTTCTAAGGGAAGCTTCGTGAATAGTAAGGAGGTGGAGTAAGGAGGTGTGAATAGTAGATTCAGGGGTGAAATTACTATTTTCCACCTAGCCTTGGATTTCTATAAAAGGAAGCCTTAATTTCATTTGTTGGTGATTTTGAAAATCACCAACACTTGAGAGAGAGAGAGAGAGAGAGGTCGGATGAGAAGGAGAAGGAGGAGAAAAATCTTGCTTGTGTGCAAACTTTGTCCGATGGAAACCTAGTCTAAGTTAAATTTTCTTTAAGTTTTATATGTTTAAAACATAACTTAATGAGAATAGAAGTAAAATATGTTAAGAATGATTTTCATATGGTTGAAGTCATGAGAAAACAAAGAAATAAGAATTAGAAGTTTAGTTTGTAAATTTCTTAAGGAAGTATAAGTTTAGTAATGAATTTGAGCGATCTAAATGAATCATATGAATGATTCGATGAAATAAGTAAGGAATGGTGTCCTATAACATCAAATTCCAAGAAAAAGTGAAATCGTAATCAAAATATCGATTAAAAAGAAGAACGAACGAAGAACACGCGAAGAACATGAAGAACGTTGTTGATGGACAAATTTTAAACCAACGTAGTATAATAGTTGTTGATGGACAAGTTTAAAACCATTGCGTATAAGTTAGTTGCTTATCGCTTGGTTAAGATAATGGCTTTGGAACGACCTCGTTCCGAGTTATAACGAATAAGTTATGAGATCGAGAAGTAAGCGTCTCAAACAGGTTCAACACTTAGAAAAAAATTTGGGTTTTATGCTTGGCAGCCTTGCCATTTCGGCCGGAGCAATTAGCTCTTTGTAAGCGGTATTTGAAGCGAGAGAAAGAGAGGGAACCGGTTGGCCGCGGCCGATTGTTGGAAAAAAAGCAGGAGGAGAGCTTTTAACTGCTCAACTCTTGAGAGAAGTGTATGAGAAGATAAAGAACATATAGTTCGCGTAATGTAACACTTAATCAAGTGTTTTAAGCCTTAAATAAAGGTTGAATGGAAAGATTTAAATGGGATTAAAAGAAAAAGAATGTAATCATATATTACAAAGCCAATATCCGGGGACCGTAGTCGCGATAAAACGAACGTGTGGGATTGCTATGATTGTGATTCCTTACACGTTGAGTGACGAGGGTAAGGAATATCATTTCGATGTTATGATGTCGTAATGAGAGATAAGTGTAAAGCATTTAGACGCTTTGAACGCAACACAGTTGCGATGAACAATTGGTCTTAGCATACAACGAACCATATGGCTTGGACATAAAAAAAGAATAATGAACGTGGGGTTCATGTATTGGATAATGAATTAGAGCGATTAAAACCTTGGGTGAAGGTTGAATAGAATTAAATGACGAGTAACGTGAATGCTGAATACGTAAACGATTCTTGTGAGTCATATTCGCATCGGGCGAATGTTCTAAGTATACATTGGTTGTGTGACTTAGACGTTGACAAAGGTAGTAAGTAAGATATGAATTATCAGAAAAGTTGTAGTAAACGGTAAGAAGATTAATGAAAGCCGAATGTGAGTCGGATAGAGAATGTTAGAATGAAATGTAATCATTAAACACTTTAACTAACGTGAAAGTTTAGTGTACACGAATATTAAACGAGCATAACCTACACCCTGTATATGGTTTGACCGTATAATAATGAATACCAATGATTAAATCGTGAACGGTGAAGAAGCTGAATTAAAGACAGTAATTTTTAACGTAAAGAAGCCGAGTTAATGATTAACTTGAATGATCCTTCTGAGTATACAAAAGACTATATAACTTAGATGATAAGAATGAATCCTGAGGTATGACATTTATTTGCCAGAAAAAGCCCTAAGGAATAAAAAATTGACTTAACGAACATTATAGTTTAATGGTTTGGAAAAATTAAGATGAGTTTAGGTTGTAATACAATCGTAACCTTTGATGGTTGACATATGAGAGTTGGGCTAAACAATTCCTTCAGAGAGCGAAGGTATATTCGAAACTGGCAACTGATCTAACTCACTGTGGTGGTAGTGTAGATGAGACGGGAACTTAGTTGTTGGTTATTTGTGGGAAACCACTCAGAGTACCATATGGACTGCTAGCAGAGACACGATGTGTGCTGAGTCCTAGGAGAGTTGTAAGAAGAAGATAAGAATATAAATCATCAAAGATGATGATAGTATGAGTAAGACATCTCTGTATGTCATGAAGCCATAAACCGGTAGTAAAGGAAGTTGGTCGCGTAAACTTAGATTGGAAGAATACGAACCCTAAGAAGAGAAGTTAAGTAAACCAATGCGTAATGTCAATTATATGACTAATTGGTGTATGTGTTATTCCTTATGTGTTATATAGGGATTGAAATAAGCAGTTCAGTGTAAACTATAACATGTAGATGTGCGTAAGGCAAGTTTCCTAACTTCATTCATATTTTAGATGAATGCTAGTTTCTTAAACTTCTCAGATGCTAAACTTGAGAAGTTCTGTCTATGTGTGAATATGCGATATTTGTACAAGGTGGTAGAATGTAAGAGGCCTTGTGACACAATTTTAACACTTCGGTGTTTCTATGAGATGAATTATTCTGTGATTGAACTTTTCAATAAGAGAATGTTCTGTTTAGACATTAACCGTTATTGTTAAGTCTGTGTTATTGATTCTAGACAGATATGATGTGTATGAAAAAGAGTAGAAGAATGAAAGTATTTCAAAGTGAATGTGACTAATGTTTTAAAATGATAGGAATAAAAATTATTCCTATTATTTAAGCTGCTTCATAACCTTTGTTTGGATATTGAAGTCTTAAAAGAATGTTTAAATTCTTGAACTTGTTTGTTAAACTGTTATGACTTGCTGAGCAATTGAATGTTCACACTTTCTTTAAATAAAAACATTTTCAACGAACGATGTTAGAAAAAACTTAAGGATCCCGTAAAGATCAAGTTGACTGGTATCCAGAAGAAGTGCCATTCAGTGTATGAATGTGCTTGAAGATCAAGCCAAGATTTGTAATTTAGAATAATGTAATTATAATATAGAATAGTTTAATGAACGGTTATGTATCCTTGGTGGCGGATGAAAGTCACTCTTTTAAGAGATGAAGAATAATGTAATTATCATTATTTGTAATGAACAAGGTTATAAGGTATTAGAACTTGGGATTTGAGAATGTATGTTGTTATATTTAACTATATAATAACTTATGTTTGGCAAGAGATGGGACTGTGACGTGTGAAATTTGGGTATGAAAATAGACTGAATTTTGGGGTGTTACAATAACAGCATTCTCGTTCTTCTAATTCGCAAGAATCGACACAATATCCCAACTAATAGTATGACAAATTTTCCCCGACTCAATGGAATAACAAGCAATTTTTAGCTTGAAATCCTCATGAGCACTCTTATGGATGTAAGACATCCATGCTATCTTCTGGTTCCTCTCCCCTAGTTCTTTACGAAGCTCAATGGCCTCATTCTTAAAATCCATCGCCTTATCCTTCATGAGCACATTCTCATCATGCTCTATCTCAAAATCTACTTCTGCAGACTCCTTGGATTCATGGAGGTCACTAACCTCCTCCCCTAGGTTCTACATAATAGTGCGCAGTTGACATTCCGGTCAAGCACTGCCAGATAAAATGCCCCCATTGCCTCTGTAGGTGTTGGATCGAGTGCAGGTACAACCGTATCAAATGATGCTACCTCCATATTCTCGTCCACATCGACCACTATATCAAAATATGACGTCGATCCACAGTTTTCCATGTCCCCATCTAGATAGTCCTCCTTTAGTTCGGACTCATCTATATTCACCATTGGTGCCTTCGCCACTGGCACTGGCACTAGTACTGGCTTTATCATGTTTACTAAATCTTCACTCACCACGTGTATATCCCTATACATGAAGCTATCGATGGACATCTATAATAACACAACATGTTGATTAGTACATAATACACAATAATATAAGCAAAAATCACATTTAGTTTATTTAAGCTTAATTTCCATCTTTTAAATCTTTCAGTATTGAGTTTCCTCAATACTCAATTAACAAATTCTAGTAGAGTTCATTTGCTTCTAACTTCTCATTTACTAATGAGGTTATTAGCTTAAGGTTCTTCCCCCCTTAAGTTTTATAACCTAATGTTCTAATACCAACCTATGACACCCCAAAATCTGGGTACTTTCAACCCACAGATATGGTGTTACACGGTACTGATAAATATACATTCATTTCATCAAAACAACATCAAAATGATTGAATTTACTACATTCTTATTACAATAGTAATGAATCCTTTCCCATATTCTGTAACCAAATACACTCTTTGTTTATATAGTATAATTCATACAAATATACTAGTCTATTACAGGATAAACTACTTATCTATCTTAGCTTTTCCTTTATCTTTAATAGAACCCTCGGTTCGCTCGGCCTTAACTGCAATCATTTAATTCTCGAAACTCACTTTTCCTAAGACTTAGGTTTTAAGTCTTCAAGCAAAAACTTTGTTTGCCATAACTGAAATATTATTGAATATTTCATCTAGTCTTAGAATTCTATCATTACGCGTTTCTCAGAAATTCATAATAAATCCCTGAGTAGAAACAGATGAATAGTGTTTTTATGAAAATTTCTCAAAAAACTTTTATTTTTGTCTTATAAATTCAAAACAATTAATCCTAGCACATAGCCAGAATCCTAACCACATCTGCACATTATAGGTCATAGAACGACCTTTAAACAGTTTAATCACGCAAATAAACAATTAAATTCATTTAATTTAAATAATCAAATAAAAATTTGATTCGCATAAAATCTGATTTTTCTCGGGCGTTACAAAATATGTATGAATATGGCTTAAAAGTATGAAAAATAATGTTTAAATTGAATAATAAATGGTTAATTGATGGATGATTATGTTTATACATGTAAAAACAAAAAAAAACGTAACTTGTATGGACTGATTTGGAAAAATGAGTTCGTAGTAGTTGCTTTCATTAAGAATGTCAAAAATGGAGTTTTCCCAAAAATATCAAAGTTATGGCTTTAAATCTTGTTGTTTATGTGACTTAAGATGCTAAAAGCATGCTAGGAATGTCATTAAATGTTTTTGTTATATTTAGAACAAAGGGGTAATATTGAATTCGTTGTTTGTGTGAAGTTTTGGCCTAATTTGGCCATGTTCTGTGTTCTTCATGAACTGCAAAAATAGAAACTGCATCACAGCGTCGTAGCGCCGCTTAGCAAGCTTGTCTGCGTGATGCAAAGACCGATCTCGATATAATTTGTGCGCTTCTGACATCGAGGCGAGGCTGCGGTATACCGCCATAACAATGAATGCTACAGTAGCTACA
Organism: Panax ginseng; assembly: GCA_020205605.1. NCBI lineage: Eukaryota > Viridiplantae > Streptophyta > Magnoliopsida > Apiales > Araliaceae > Panax > Panax ginseng. Next base: position 143,992,450 of record CM035132.1, on the reverse strand, counting down.
AATACGGCATTTGATCGCAAAGGCTTCTGAACAAAGGGCGTATTGCAGTGCCACTTAGTAGAATTGCCCAAAATTTTTTATTTAACTGTTCAAGTCCAGATAATGAGATTTAAACTCCATCTTTTAAATATGAAAATGTATTAAACATATAATGTGATGTTAAAACATATTCTTAACATGTCAATGATGTTCTTACGTTTGTAATTAATATGTTGAACACGTAGTTAACTCGTCATTTGTGAAGTCTAATAATGTGTGAGAATGAATGTTGTGATAGTCATAATCAATGTTTAGTGATAAGAGAATGTACTTATGATGCTGGTTACGTTATAATTAATTGGTATTGTGAATGTAAATGATATATAGGATTAAATTGAGGAACGTGAATAGTAAACGTATAATCTATGCGCGAGGCATGTTTCTGAACCCTAATCTTATGTTGAGCAAGTTTCTTACCCTATCTTGATTACGAATATACATGTTTTCTAACCCTAAACTTACTTTGAGCAAGGTTCCAAACCCTAATCTTACATTAAACAAGTTCTTATTCTATATTATGTTATGATTGAGCAAGTTTTCTATTTCTAAACTTTTATTTAGTAAGTTCTTAAACTTTATTATTGGTTAGCAAGCTTCATATTCTTATTTTGAATTGTTCAGAGCTTAATCATTCAATTTCATGATTCCAAATGAAATGTTCTAACTCGTTTGAAGTACTACTTTTGTTATAAAATGTTCATTCAATTATATAGATTTGAGATTCAATCTTTTATTTGAGTATTGATTTCAATATTGCATTGTGATAGTCCAATAATAATCAAGAAGGGGGGTTGAATAGATTATTACAGGTTAAGAAAATTATATTAGGCCTTTTTGAATTTTTAATAATCAATTTGCATTTTTAGAAATTAGCATGCAAGATAATAAAAATGCAATCACATAATGCACAAAGATTTATCTGGTTCACAACATACACCCCTTGGTATGTTGCTACGTCCAGTCTCAAGTCCCTACTTGGAGCTTGAGATCATATTACTATCAGTAATAAAAACTCCTTTAATAGGCGGAGAAGCCTTTACAAATTTTTATAGACAAACTTCCTACTATTCAAATATTCTATCTTGGACAGCAAGCTCCACGTTCCCTCCTCAAGTTTAGTTGTTTCTCCTTTTGAGTTCAGTTCTATTCTATGATCTGGTCGTGAAACAAAAGCTTCTTCCTCACCTCACAAGTACACTAGAGACCCAACTTCTCGCTGACCTCTCTAAGACTCTGGTCTTGGTCGAAGAATTACTCATCTTTCTCACAGGTACATAAAATAAATTAACTCTTACCATTTTCTCTTTTTATAAATGATTTTACAACACTTTGCTTCTTGAATAAGCAGATAATAAGTGAGTACAAATTAATTCTTCTCAAATAAGCAGATATCAATTTAAAGAACAAATTTATAAAAGTTTAAAGACTTTTATACTCAAAAATATGCTTCTTAGTAAGCAGAAAATAAATTATGTTTAGATCAAACGATGCTTCTGATTAATCAAATATGTAAAATATGCACAGTTATAAAATTTCAAGTAACTTTTATGTTTTTGAGAGATGCTTCTTGAATAAGTAGATAAGTTAATTTTGGTTTTAACTAAACAAGGCTTCGGTAAAAGTAGATATATAATTTTAATACAATTTATAAAGAATTATTAACTCTTTTAAAATAAAGAGTGTTTTTCTATGGATTAAATAAAATTGTTTCTTAGATAATATTTATCAAGTATTATATGAAAATTTTTATGTATCAATACTTGTATAAAAAGAATAAATCAATTTAAACAATATTTATCAAGTATAATATTTAAGTCAGTTAAGCACATACTGATATAGCAAATATTATTGTTTAACTCAGATATTATATAAGAATATTTGATCTATTATGTGATTTTTTATAAATAAAGGCACTCAGTACTATAAGGAATCGTACAGTTAGATTCCCTCACTTAAGAGGAATATATCCGTAGCCTTGCGGCGTCTAAGTATGACAAAATTTATAATTTCACAATTGATATTTATATAAATATTTTCAATAGATTACTACGATTCTCAAATCTAGTTCGGATGACTCCTTTTTTTTGGAGGAATATCTCAGTGTCATTTTGAGCTATCAAGTGTCGTATCTATTTTACGATATTTATATAAATAATGTCGATAAAAGGTTACTGAAGACTATAAGGAATCGTACGGTTCGAATTCCTCTCCGTAGAGGTGTATCACCGTAGACTTGCGGCGCCCAAGTATCCTTTTATTTGACAAATAGATGAAATATAGATATATAAAATTGTGTATAACAATGTATATTCGTATATCTATGTATAAATAAAGCAAGTAAGAAATAACTCAACGGAAGTTAAACTCAAATGACTTATCTTAGTACTTGGTCAAATTTTCTCTTCTAAAATGATCAGAACTTTTGTAAGAAGATATATAAATCTTTTAGAGAGAATGTAGGCAAGGAGAGTATGCTTTGCTTTTCACTGAATTGGTAAAAACCAAATGAACGAAATGCTCCCTATTTATAGATTTTTGAAGTCGGGGGAAAAAATGTAATCTATGAAAATTGATTTTGAATGTATGGCTCGGATGCTGTATTTTTGAATTTAACGGTCCAGATGAAAATAGAATACGCGGTTTATTAATGGCCAGTACTCAAAAATTCGCCCATTCCTTTTTCAAAGAACTTTAGCATTTAATGAGAAAATTTGCCGCATGTAATGTCAGCACACACACACAGTTTTTGATGTCCCAAAAAGAATGTCTCAACATGCCAGCACATTACATACACACATACAAAGTTATATATTTATATTATTAAGCATATGCATGCATTGTAAATATATATATATATATATATATATATATATATATTATATACACATAATATTATATATATATATATATATATATATGTATGCATGAAATGAAATATTTTTGCCCAAACTTTTATTTTGAAAACAAATAGGATCTCGTTGCCTTTAAATATTTATATGAATCAATTTATTTAACACTTGACATTTAAATTATCAAGGTCAATAAAAATTAATTCAAATAAAATCAGAAAGTAGTTTAAAAATAAATACAAAAAATGATTAAATATTTACATATTTATTTAATTACTACATAATTGTTATCATCAAAATATATAAAATAAGATGAGACCTATCAATCTCCCCCTTTTTGATGATGACAATTATAAAAAAAATTGTCCTTTAAGAAGCTCCTCCTCAAATTATGAACACTTTTTAATTCCAAAAATAGTAGTTTATAATAGTTTATCCAATCTCATAGCAGTTTATATAACAGTTATAGCAGTTATAACAGTTTATCCAATCTCATAGCAGTTTATATAACGGTTATAGTAGTGATAATATTTTATCCAATCTCACAAAAGTTTATCCAATCTCATAGCAGTTTATATAACAGTTATAGCATTTATAATAGTTTATCCAATCTCATAGTAGTTTATAATATTTTTCTTCTCCCCCTTTGTCATGATAAAAAATGATGGGGAAAACAGCTTAATCTTGCACAGAAAATTTAGATAAGCAATCCTGCACAGAGAGTTAGTAATCAAAATATATAGAAAACTAGAAAAGATAGTTCTAGCAGCAATAGTAGTAGAGAGGGGTTAAGGGAATTTAAGTTACAGTCATCCCGAATAGTTAGACAAATTACAGTTAGTTCAAATAGTTAGAGATCTTCTAGATTTAGAGGGGAGAAGTGAGAGATTTCTGGAATGTTGCCATCAGGATCTTCTTGAAATGGTTGTGGGACAAGAACAGCTAGGTCATCAGTGGCATTGGCATTAAATTGATAGGGACCCATGAACAGTTTATTGTTCTCCATTAGAAAACATACCATGGACTTAACATCATGTAAAGATAACTGCCCATCTTCTAACTTTTCTAACAAAAGAGTTTGGTTGTGTAGAAGAAGCTGATTCATGATGTGACACCTCCAAATCCGGGTACTTCATTTCCACCAGATTTGGTGCTCACTTAATAAAAACATTCATATCTAACTACCCAAACATAATAAAGTTTAATAATAAACCTTCCCATTAAAGGGTTACATAAAATAGTTCAACAAAATCTCTCAGGTTATCTATCCTTTAAATACAAACATCATATGCAGAAAATTAAATAATTACATCACAAGATTTAAAATAAAATCCAACAACATAAAAGCTAACGGGTTTACAAGTCTTCAATACGTGCTTATCTTCCTTTTCCCTTTACTGGTTGTAGGTTCATCGACCTTCTCAACTTTAGTTGCAATATTTATATAAGTAAGAGTGAGCAAACAATGCTCACTTGAAATGACAATGAATACATCATATCAACTGCCAAATGACTAGGCTCAATAGAAATGAATAAGGTACTTCGTCAATAATAATCAAGAATAAAATTTGAAATATATATATATAACTAAGGGTCAAAAGACCACGAACTATATTAATATTTTAAGTATTCTTTCAACCTAAACTTTAACAGTCATAAGACTATGGGGACTTCTCATACTTAGGGGAATCAACTCTTCGTAGAATGTATTGTGCACAAACATTTCAACGCTATGCGTAAATTATCCCCTATAATAGGGTTGTTCATCTCAGTATTTAGCATATATGTCCGCACCAAAGTAAGTTTGGTTTGGATAAGTTTCAAGGTAATTTAGAGTTTAATGAACATCAATATTGCATAATAAGTTCATGCTTTAGGAACAAACTAAAAGCATAAGCATTGAATAACATAGCATACTTTGCTTGAACAATATTAAGCTAAGGTTAAAATCTTATTTAGAATTGAGTATTGAGCATGCAAAACAAATAGTAAATTGAATGACAAATCTTGTTCAATATTAGTGTATCAAAATTTAGAAACTTGCATGCTAAATAACAAGTTAAATATTAGAAAAACAACTAGCTCAATATAAAAATGTAAGATTTAGGAGCTCGCACGATATAATTATGGTTAAGAAACTTGCACAAAGAAAGTTGAGGTTAGAAAACTTACCTTGCGTGTACGCTAGACCATACCAGTTTGATTCACAATATCCTAATCACATATCATTAGGACACAATTAGTCACTACAGATACTCTGTATACAAATAATTATATATTTCATGTATGGCCTAATTTTTAACCACATAGTCAAGTTACATTAGTAACAAAACTCGTTAAGTGTTAATTATATGCTCATTCTTAGCACTATAATATCAAAATAACAAAATTACATTTTTAACATTCATAATATTGCATCATATCAACTATTACGGACTCTGTGTACAAGAAAATAATTTTCTAAGCTATCTTGCTAACTGAGGAATATGTAGTAGCAGTTAGAACTAAGAACTAAGGTCAAGCTGAGAATGCGGTGGCAATGTGTCAGGACGTGAGACATAGGCCAGACAGTGGCGCTGTGGCATGAGACTGGTGTTGTGGCGTTGATTTTGGCACTGCGACGCGAGGCTTTGGCGCTGTGGCGCCGAATTATAGAACCGAGCATGATGAGCAAAAACAAAGCAGATTTTGATTGTTTAACATTTGCTAGCACCTAAATTATCACGTATAACTTACATAAACTACACATAAACGTTAATCATCATACATATACTAATTTAAACAACTAAACAACAACTCCAGAATGTGTTAACCACAATTATACACCAATTTACCACATACGAACAACGTTTTTTTTTCATTTCTTAACATATTAAAATATTAAAAATTTAATTTCACAATTAGCTCACACTCAAATATTAATTTTGATACTTCGAAAAGCCAAGTTCATACATAATTTCACTGTAAAAACCAATTTCTTTCTTTTAAACATAACTCAACATACAATTCCTTGTCTAAGTACAACCCTAACATCATAATTATATACAATCACCATAAACAGGTTGTATAACAATAATTACAGAAAAATTGACTCCACATAACATGGAAATTTTATGCAGTAAACATATATATATATATATATATATATATATATGGTATCAAGGGTTTGGAAAATACATTTTCGTGTTTAGTTATCCCTTGTCAAAAGACGAACTTGCAACCCACTGAACTTTTCTCTCTTCTCAAGCTCTCTCAAATTCTCTCACAAATTCTCTGTATTTTCTTAGGCTTAGCAAATAACTAGAATGCGTAAACAAACTGATAACCAAGCCAATAACAATATTCGTAAATTAAAACTGATAGGCCATAATAAGCGTACTTAATATAATATCAGTTGCTAAATATAACGTATAGGTTATAAATATATTTTATTTATTATTTGATTTATTATAATTATAATTCAAAATCCAAAAGCCATAAGGCTTTGTTTGGCGAAAACTCTTTAAAAATTAAAGAGTTAATATCTTTAAGCCTTGTTTCGCAAATTAATTTAATCTCTTTTAATTTATTTTAATAACCCTTCTATAGCATAGCTTATTGTCACACCTTTATTACCAAATTTAAATTAAAAAATTATAATAATCCATTTAATCCCTATCAACTCTCTAATTTAATTATTAAATTAAATTAGAATATTATCTCATAATAATTAATTTTCTTCACTCATTAATTATTTATTTAAAAAATAATTAATCAAATCAAATCAAATTAAATAAATATTTATTCAACAATAACACATCAATTAAATATTTAAATAATTCAATAAATATTTAAAATTACAATTTAAAATTCCAAATTGTTACATCCTTCCCTCCTTACAAGGATTCTGTCTCCAGAATCACAACTCAAACAAATTATTTGTCACACATGCTATTAAGTTAATCAATTTCCTACGTTGAATTCATGATCTTGTCTATGTTGATCAGCATATTTCTTATGTCTGTCTTGAGCAGCTACCAATCTTGTCCTGATGAGTTTAACAACCTTAGTAGTTTGTTTTACCAATTTCAGTCATAATAGTTGGCGTTCATCGACTTCATCCCAGCACAGTGGAGTTCTGCACTTCCTGCTGTATAATGCTTCGTAAGGCGGCATGTCGATGCTTGCGTGGTAAATATTATTGTAGGCGAATTCCACCAATGGTAAATGTTCATCCCAGCTCCCTTGGAAATCCATGATGCATGCTCTAAACATATCTTCCAACGTCTGGATTGTTCGTTTGCTTTGGCCATCTGTTTGTGGATGATATGCCGTACTCATTCTCAACTGTGTTCCCATGAATTCTTGTAGTCTCTTCCAGAAGTTTGACATGAATTGCGGATCTCTATCTGATACAATTGACACTGGAACTCCATGTCTCGAAATGATTTCTTTAACGTACAACTTTGCCAAATGATCAAGATTGAATCTAATCTTTATTGGCAAAAAGTGTGTTGACTTTGTCAGTTTGTCAACTATCACCCAAATCGCATTGTATCCTCTCTGAGTAGTTTGAAGACCTACCAAAAAATCTATTGTGATATGTTCCCACTTCTATTCTGGTATGTCCAACGGTTGAAGTAATCCACTTGGCCTCTAGTGTTCTGCCTTTACTCTTTGACATGTCAAGTAACTCGCAACACATTCTGCGACATCTCTTTTCATTTTTGGCCACCAAAAGTGTTGTTGTAAATCTTGATACATCTTCTTTCTTCCCGGGTGAATCGAATATCTTGAGTTATGAGCTTCGGTCAAGATTTCTTCTTTAATATCTGGTACTGCTGGAACCCAGATTCTTCCCTCAAATCTTAGTAGCCCTTCACTATCGATCTTGTATTTCACTTCAGCACTCTCAACCACTTTCTCTTTGATCTTTCCACATTCTTTATCTTTTAGTTGAGCATTCCTTACCTTGACCACAAAAGTTGGACTAGCTTCTATTTGGAATAGTCGTTCATCGGATTCCTTTGGACATTTTATTTCTAACTCTAGCTTTGTCATTGCTGAAATAAGCTCCTCTTGAGTGGTTATCAGCATCAACTTTTCCAGGCCTTTCTTACTTAAAGCATCTGCAACCACATTCGCTTTGCGTGGATGATAAAAGATCTCACAATTGTAATCTTTTATCAATTCTATCCATCTCCTTTGACGCATGTTCAGGTCCTTCTGAGTGAAAATATACTTCAGACTATTATGGTCTATGTAGATCTCACATTTTTCTCCATAGAGATTGTGTCTCCATATTTTCAAAGCAAATACCACCGCACCCAACTCTAAATCATGAGTCGGATATCCTTTCTCATAATCCTTTAGTTGTCTTGATGCATATGCAATAACTTTGTCGTTCTGTATAAGCACACAACCTAATCCTTTATGTGAGGCATCACTATACACCACAAAGTTTCTCGTATTATCTATTAATGACAAAACAGGTGCCACACTTAACTTCTTTTTTTAATTCTTAAAAACTCTCTTCACACTTCTCCGTCCAAACAAATTTTACAGCTTTCCTTGTCAAATTTGTTAACGGAGGGAAATCTTGGAAAAATCCTGAATAAACCGTTTATAATAGTCGGCCACTCCCAAGAAACTCCTCACCTCCGAAGGTGTTCTTGGTTGTTCCCAATTGATTACAGATTCAACTTTTGATGGATCCACTGAAATCCCATCTTTTTTAATCACATGCCCAAGAAATTGTACACATTCTAGCCAAAATTCACACTTAGAGAATTTTTCGTACAACTTTTCACTTCTTAGTGTCTCCAACGTCAAACGTAAATGTTCCACGTATTCTTCTTGAGATTTGGAGTACACCAGGATGTCATCAATGAATACCACCACAAACTTGTCTAAAAATGGTTTAAACATCCTGTTCATCAAATCCATGAATGCAGCAGGGGCATTTGTCAATCCGAAAGACATCACCAAACACTCGTAATGTCCATACCAAATTATGAATGTCGTCTTTGGTACATCCTCCTTTCTTACTTTTAATTGGTGATACTCATTTCTCAGATCTAATTTTGAGAAATATCTAGCACCCTTCAGTTGATCAAACAAGTCATCTATTCTTGGCAATGGATATTTATTCTTAATAGTGACTTTTTTTAACTCCCTATAATCAATGAAAAGATGCATTTACCCATCCTTCTTCTTCACAAATAACACCGGTGCTCCCCACGGTGACACACTCGGATGAATGTACTTATTGTCTAACAGCTCCTACAATTCTACCATCAGTTCTTTCATTTCTACCGGAGCCATTCTGTACGGGGCCTACGATATCGGAGCGGTTCTTGGCACTAAGTCGATCATGAACTCAATCTCTCGGTTAGGCGGAAGTCCTAGTAAATCCTTCGGAAACACATCTACAAATTCCCTAACCACTGGTATCTCTTCCAATTTCACCCCCTTCCTCTAAGTATCGACTATTTAAGCTAAATAACCCACACAGCCTTGACTCAACAACTTCTTGGCCTACATAATTGTCAGATATCTCACATGTCTAGGCGATCTGTTACCATGGAAAACTACCTTTGACGGAGTCAAAAGGTTTACACATTTCTTTTGGCAATTAATTATCGCTCCATAATTGAACAGCCAATCCATTCCCAAAATAACATCCAACTCTCCAAGTTTTATCATAATTAAATCTACCATCATGACATTCCCCTTAATGTTCACCCTACAATTCTTGTATATGAAGCTAACAGGAATCACTTCCCTATTCACAATTTCTATGTTTAAAGGGAAATTCAATTCTTCACCAGGCAATCCTAACCTCTTAGCAAATTCACCAAATATAAACGAGCAAGTAGCACCCGAATCAAATAATACATAAGCATCTATATCATTGATTGGGATAATACCTGACACAACATCTTTTTATTGCACTACATCCTACACCGTCATGTTGAAGGTTCTGGCTGTGGGTCTATTTGATAATGTTGGTCCTGCAATGGTCAATGTTCCTCCACTGCTACCTCCCTTGTTTCCCGTTGTCTCTTCAGGTTTCTTCTTAGGGCACTCGCGAGCAAAATGATCCTTCAACCCGTACATGTAACAAACATTCTTCTTGGGTTGGCTGCAATTTTGGGCAATGTGACCCTCCTGGCCACAGTTAAAGCATACACGCTTCCCCCTTAAGCATACATCCGTGTGAAACTTTCTGCATGTAGCACATGCTTCGAACTTCTTATTCTGCTGGTTACGTTGCTAGTTTCCAGAACCAACATTTCCATTCCATTTTCTCTTTAGGTTATTGTTACCATTTCCACCACTCCCACTACCATTCTTACCTTCACCCTCATTTCATATTTCATATGGTGTCTTCTGAACCATCTTTGTAGGAACACGGTTAAGTGTGAATGCAGCTGTCTCTAGGGCATGACCCCAGAAGCTTATTGGAAGATCTGTACAATAAAGGTTTCAGTCCCTGTTCAAATCTTCGCGCCTTGCGCTCATCTGTGTTGACTTGATATGGCTCAAACCTCGCCAACTCGTTAAATTTTGTGGCATACTCCGATACCGTCATTGATCCCTGCTTCATATCTAGAAACTTCACCTCCATCTGATTCTTTGAACTCTCTGGGAAATAGGTCTCGAAGAATATCTCCTTAAACAAGTCCCAAGTCATCACCCCTTGTCGTCCTCGAGTTTTATTTGCTTGCCACCAATAACCCGCCTCTGCTTTCAACATGAATGTTGCAAAAGCAGTCTTCTGATTCTCACCTACTCTAGCTACATTAAACACTTTCTCTATCTCAATAATTCAAGTCTGTGCCTCAACCAGATTCATAGACCCACAAAATTCTGGTGGTCCCACCGCCTTGAAATCCTTAAATGTCACAAACTTGATTGATTGCATACGATTACGCAATGCACCGCTTAGTAATGATGACACTAATCTCTTTGAGCAGGGGTTAGCTTCCGCGATGTTATTGATATTAGATCCCTCAGGGGTTCTTTGTCGTGGTTGACGTCTTCTTGGAGGCATTTTTTGTTAAAATACACCCATTAGACTGTTACTCAATTCCTCTAAGTATTTTCTACTTAACTTGCACACCATAAAAGATTATCACGTAACGCATAACACTTTGAATAAAATAATAGCTTTTATTCATTCATAATCTTTTAGAAAACATAAGAACAATAGCATCACTGTTATTTACTTTACTTTCCTGAACTACTAAAGTTCTAGGATAACATCATCATCATATCCCACAGGTTACATAACACTTGGGATTTACATTTTTATTTATTATATCATTATTCACATATCAAGTACATTTATGACGGCCTACTAAAATACTGCATAGCCTTACAACGTTCTTCTTCTATAATACGGAACATTGTTCGGCGATCTAATATATACGATGGCAGCGTCTCAAACAATATCGGATTACCCATGACCCGATCTTGAGCTCGATTGATCACTATGTTGAAAAAACTATCCATCTCTTCCATCTTGATCTTCTTTACTTGTACATCTCTCTCTGCTACCCTGGCTCATTTAGTAGCTTCTTCGTATGCGTCTTCGGCTCTTGCCCTCTTAGTAGATTCTTCCTTCAGCTTGGTCTTCAATTCTGTGATCTCCTCTGTCAGTTGCTCGTTTCCTCCTTCAGTGTGGACCAGCTTCTCTTAGACATTACTCAATCGTTCCTCTAGATCCTGGATCTCGTTGTCCTTCTGCGCCATTGAGGTCTGTTGTTCAGCTACTATCTCTCTCAACTCCTCGACGATATCCTGAAGTTCCACATTACGGTTGTATACTTCTTCGTACATATGGGTAGCAATCGAGTTAAGTGGAATCTCTTCCTCCTCGTCCTCCTCATCCTCATTCGACTGTGGCAGCTCCACAGGGTCTTCCTTGTCCGTCTCTATCTCATCATCCTCATCAGGTAACCCCTCCTGCTCAACTACTGTGACCAACGGAGATGTTTCTTGTGGCAGTAGTTGTTCCCAAACCACATGAATATCTCGAGGCTCCTCCTCTAGAGGCATCTAGGGTCCTTCCGTCCTAGTCTGACTAGATTCTCCTACATTAGCCATCCTGACAACAACATTTTAAGTTTTTAATTACTAATCATTACTACTCGACACTCACGAGCACATAAGTTATAATCACATAAGCACATAAGTGTTTTACTTTTTCTTTAAAACTCGATAAGAGTTTATCACCACTATCTTTTCAAAGGTTACTTCCTAAGGCTTTTCCCCACCTAAGGTTCATAACCTAAAGCTTTGAAACCAACTTGTGACACCCCTAAATCTAGGTACTTCATTTCCACCATATTTGGTACTCACTTGATAAAAACATTCATATCTAACTACCCAAACATAATAAAGTTTAATAATAAACCATCCCATTAAAGGGTTACATAAATTAGTTCAACAAAATCTCCTAGGTTATCTAACCTTTAAATACAAAAATCATATGCGGAAAATTAAATAATTACATCACAAGATTTAAAATAAAATCCAACAACATAAAAGCTAACGAGTTTACAAGTCTTCAATACATGCTTATTTTCCCTTTCCCTTTACTGGTTATAGGTTCATCGACCTTCTCAACTTTAGCTGTAATAGTTATATAAGCAAGAGTGAGCAAACAATGCTCACTTGAAATGATAATGAATACATCATATCAACTGCCAAATGACTAGGCTCAATAGAAATGAATAAGGTACTTCATCAATAATAATCTGGAACAGAATTTGAAATATATATAACCGAGGGTTAAAAGACCATGAACTATGTGCATAGTTTAAATATTCTTTCAACCTAAACTTTAACAGTCATAAGACTATAGGGACTCCTCGTACTTAGGGGGATCAGCTATTTGTACAATGTATTGTGCACAAACATTTGAACGCTATGCGTAAATTATCCCCTGTAATAGGGTTGTTCCTCTAAGTATTTAGACTACATGTCTGCACCAAAGTAAGTTTGGTTTGGATAAGTTTCAAGGTAATTTAGAGTTTAACGAACATCAACTAAGGATTAGTTGAATAAAATATAGTAACAATGCGCTATGTAATAAGTCATAAATGAATCAACATTGCATAGTAAGGTCATGCTTTAGGAACGAACTAAAAGCATAAGCATTGAATAACATAGCATACCTTGCTTGAACAATATTAAGCTAAGGTTAAAAATTATTCAGAATTATGTATTGATCATGCATAACAAATAGTAAATTGAATGACAAATCTTGTTCAATATTAGTGTATCAAAATTTAGAAACTTGCATGATAAATAACAAGTTAAATATTAGAAAAACAACTTGCTCAATATCAAAAGGTAAGATTTAGGAGCTCGCGCGATATAATTAGGGTTAAGAAACTTGCACAAAGAAACTTGAGGTTAGAAAACTTGCCTTGCATGTAAGCTAGACCGTACCAGTTTGATTCACAATATCCTAATCACATATCATTAGGACACAATTAGTCACTACAGATACTCTGTATACAAATGAGTACATATATCATATATGGCCTAATTTTTAACCACATATTCAAGTTACATTAGTAACAAAACTCGTTAAGTGTTAATTATATGCTCATTCTTAGCACTATAATATCACAATAACAAAATTACATTTTTAACAGTCATAATATTGCATCATATCAACTATACAGACTCTGTGTATAAGAAAATAAATTTTTGGGCCATCATCGCTAAAGCAAGGCTTGGCGCCACCAGTTAGAACTAAGGTTAGCATGATCCTTTGGCGTTAATGGCGTGAGACACAAAGCCGTAGTGTGTGCTGTGTGGCGTGAGACAAAGCGTTAGGCGCTGATTTTTAGTGTCTGCAATACATGAGGCTTTTGGTGATGTGGCGCTAAGACTTAGCGCTGTGGCGCTAAGGCTTAGTGTTGTGGCGCCGAATTACAAAACCGAGCATGATGAACAAAAATAGAGCAGATTTTGACTGTTTAACAACTGCTAGCACCTAAATTATCACGAATAACTTACATAAACTACACATAAACATTAATCATCATACATATACTGATTTAAACAACTAAACAACAACTCCAGAAAGTGTTAACCACAATTATACACCAATTTACCACATACGAACTACGTTTTTTTCATTTCTTAACATATTAACATATTAAAAATTCAATTTCACAATTAGCTCACACTCAAATATTTATTTTGATACACCGACAAGCCAAGTTCATACATAATTTCACTGTAAAAACCAATTTCTTTCTTTTAAACGTAACTTAACATACAAATTCCTTGTCTAAGTACAACCCTAACATCATAATTATATACAATCACCATAAACAGGTTGTATAACCATAATTACAGAAAATTTGACTCCATATAACATGGAAATTTTATGCAGTAAACATATATATATATATACATATATAGTATCAAGGGTTTGGAAAATACCTTTTCTTGTTTAGTTATCCCTTGTCAAAAGTCGAACTTGAAACCCACTGAACTTTTATCTCTTCTCAAGCTCTCTCAAATTCTCTCACAAACTCTGTGTATTTTCTTAGGCATAGCAAATAACTAGAATGCGTAAACAAACTGATAACCAAGCCAATAACAGTATTCGTAAATTAAAACTGATAGGCCATAATAAATGTACTTGATATAATATCAGTTACTAAATATAACGTATAGGTTATAAATATATTTTATTTATTATTTGATTTATTTTATTTATTATAATTATAATTCAAAATCCAAAAGCTATAAGGCTTTGTTTGGCAAAAACTCTTTAAAAATTAAAGAGTTAATATCTTTAAGCCTTGTTTCGCAAACTAATTTAATCTCTTTTAATTTATTTTAATAACCCTTCTATAGCATAGCTTATTGTCACACATTTATTACCAAATTTAAATTAAAACGTTATAATAATCCATTTAATCCTTATCAACTCTCTAATTTAATTATTAAATTAAATTAGAATATTATCTCATAATAATTAATTTTCTTCACTCATTAAATATTTATTTAACAAATAATTAATCAAATAAAATCAAATTAAATAAATATTTATTCAACAATAACGCATCAATTAAATATTTATATAATTCAATTACAATTTAAAATTCCATATTGTTACATCCTTCCCTCCTTACAAGGATTCTGTCCCCAGAATTACAACTCAAACAAATTATTCGTCAAACATGCTATTAAGTGAATCAATTTTAGTGGCCATGTTAATGTTGGTCTCAATAACCTCATGATCAACAAGTTTAAACACTATTAATGACTGAGGTGGCATATTTAAATGGGAGACAATGTTATTAGTGGGAACAAGTTAGGACTGATGTTGTGACACAGGGATGTCCAGATAATTGAAAATATGAGTGACCAGTAAACTAAATCCAAGACAGTTGTTATGAAAGTAGAATTCAAAGAATGATAATAAAAAATAGGCCAAGTTATAAGGCATGCACTCATTCAAGATGTTCTTAATGATTTCTAAATCAAAGGGCAGTAGTTTCCTGTCATCTGTAGCAGGCATGAAGTTGTTTCTCAAAAGTTTACCCAGAAACTGACACTCAACAGTGAGAAATTCTAAACCAATTTTATAAGGAAAATCAAACAAGAGAGCTGTCACCATTTGGTTAGTCACAATAGACAGATTGTGCTAAAATAACATGCATTCTCCCACAGAGATACCAGATGGATGAAGATAGGAGTTGATCCTAGGTAATTTTAAAGTGGAGGGATGTAGTTGAAGTGCATGTACAAGAAATAGTTCATCAATTAAGTAGGTTTGACCTTAAAAGCAAGTAGTGATGTTTTTTAATTAACTAGAAGAATCCTTAAAGAATTCCATATGAGAGTAAAACTCAACTATAAGACCAGGATATATATATAGACTTATCATAGAAAGTTAGTAAACATTCCCACCCAACATTTTTAAAATTTTGAACAAGTCTGGAAAACTATGAAAAGTAATCACATTCCCTACACAAATATTGTGTCTCATACTCCTATATTTAGATTGTGCAGATGCAGTAGTGAGATGAGGAACAACATTAGAAAACTGTAACTCAGAATGTAGAGGAAGTGTTTTTTGTTTGGATGAAAAGAGGTTAGACATTATTAGTAATGAAGCAGGAAAGACAGTGGAGAGGATGAAACTAAGTAAGAATTGAAGAGATGAATGCCCCATGTTTGAAAAAGAGCTTAGATATAGAGATATGTAGAGAATAGGGTAATGATATGCTGCATGTAATATAGCTCTTATACTCAGTCAAGATTTAGAAATTAATATGAGTATGAGGTTACAAGTAATATGACCATACGAAGAACTATAGTTAACATCAGAAAGCATTTAAGTAAAATAGTAATGTGAATAAAAAGAAAAATTATTTTTAAAACTTGTATTTAAGAGGGTAGAGAAAACGTTAACATAAGAGTGCCACATGTCACTTAGAGAACATAGAGAACAATTAAGTTCAGTTAACTTCAAGAATGATTACAAAAGATTTCAGAAGAATATAGAAAGGTTTGTCATTTAAAACATTCTTTGGTAAAACACGGCAAGAAACTATCTGATAGATACGAATAGAGTTGAGTTGAATCAGCAGATAGAAAGATTGTCATTTCAGAAATAAATTTTTAGAGAGGCAGGTAATTTGTAATATTTAACATTCATAGAAAATCTCAGAAAGATAGATCACACAGTAGATAGTGCAATAAATAAACCCAATGGACATTAGTATCCACACAATATATATAAGACATTCAAAAATAAATCAAGTGGATATCATTATCCACACAATTTATAGTAGACATTAATTAAAAATGGAGGATTACACCTGAGTGAGTAGCAAAAATTATACCAGTTCCATATAGAAAGTAAGCGTGATATGCTCATCCTTATGCAGTTTCGCATGAGAACCTCATTCACCCAAGCAGAAGTGCGCAGACACAGAGGTATATACATATATATAATATATAAGAGTATATATCCATATATATATATATATATATGAATATATAATATGTATAAAGAGAATAATTCTAGTGTGAAAAAGTAAGATAAAAATTACAAATTTTTAGCCAAAATTAAATGGAGTTAAAAATAGGTTTAGGGGAAAAAAATTTGAATATCAACACTGGTTAAAAAAATTGTTAAGATTCTAGGATTTTAAAAAAACATTATTAAGAAGGTGAAACCCCAAATCACAAACTTCATGAATCTGTCAAAAAAATTTCAAAGAAGGATTTTAACGACCGAAACAAAATGATGATCCAGTGGAAGTTTAAACAGAACTTGGTGATTTGAATCACAGAAGATAAAAAAAATCTTAACGAATTTTAGAGAGCGATTATAAACATGAACTGTTATGATGTGACGGTTAAAAAATGATGGGGTTTCAAATCAAATAAATCAGTGAGTTATCAATAAAAAATTGCTTTTTGTCAAAACCCTAAAAACATAGATATCTCATATTTAAAAAAAATAAAGATTGATTTTCCAAAAGATAAACCAGAGAAAGTTTAGACACACGGAAATTGTGGTTATAAATCATAGTAGCTAAAAGTATGAAAATGAGATTTTGAAAGTTAACAGAAGAAATTAGGATTGAGTTTTCGAACAAAAATTTACTAGAAAGTATAATGGATTTGAGAAAGTAGAAATAAGAGAAGCAATTTTCATCATTCTTCGATTAAAACCCTAAAAACTTCTCAGATCTTATCAATTTCTGAACATAACTTGTTTTTTTAAAAAAATTGAGAGTGAGTTTAAAAAAATAAACCATTGAGTGACTTTTTTTTGATGATTTTGAATAAAAAGTCAGAAGAAATTAGGGTTTTCTAAAAATTTGCACACAAAAATCACCAAAGATTATAATGGATTAGAGAGAGTAGGATCAAAAGAGATGATTTTCATCGTTCTTCAATCAAAACCCTAAAGAGTTCTAGGAATTTTGAGTTTTCATGATTAATTAGATAGATTAACCAACAACAAAATTTGTAAAACGTATTATGATGATGAGAAGCATGAGTTGATAGATAATAGGAGAGACAGAAATTGGAAATAGAGATCAGAGTAGACGAGAAGACGAGAGAGGAGAAGAGAGAGAACTAGAGATCGGTGGGCTGAGAAGAGAGAGAAAGAAGAATAAAAAATGAATTAAAAAAATAAATTATATATATATATATAGCTTAACTCACCTTCTTGATCTAACGGTGGAGAGTTGGTCTAAACTTAAAGTGAAGGCTTGGATTTAATCTAAAGATGAACAGTTGTGCTTCTTGAAATAACCTAGATCCAACAACTGAGATTAAGTCCTTATTTTGATTGAAAGGCTCAGATGATGATCCGTGTGCTTCCTAATGCTTGAATCTGATTGGTTCGATGGGAGAGACGCGGATGGGTCCAGATAGCCATTGAATTTGTACTTTAATGAATGGTTCAAATCAATTTTTGATGTATATAAATATTAATTTAAAAAGAATAAAATGTTAAGGATTATTTATAAAATTAGTAAAATAAATATTGGTAGATAAAATATTTAAATGTTTTGGTTTTATAATAATTACTATATAAATATATATAAATAATATATAATCTAATTAGAAATTATTAAATATGAGTTAAGCAAAATCAAGAGGAAATATCTAGCATGCCTAATTCAATTTGTGATTTGCAAAATCTTTCTAAACTTAGTGGTTTAGTGAATATATCAGCTATATTTAATTAAGTGTCAATGTGTTCTAGCTTAATAATTTCGTTATTAACATGATCACATAAAAAATGATCCCTAATGTCTATATGCTTTGACCTAGCATGTAAAACTATATTTTTGCTGAGATTGATAGTACTTGTATTATCATATAGAATTGGTACACAGTCAAATTTCAAGTTATAATCAGCAAAAGTCTGTTTCATCCACAGTATTTGAGCACAGCAACGTGTAGCAGCAATATATTCAGCTTCGGTGGTTGAAATAGACATCGAGTTCTATTTCTTAGAAAACCAAGAAACTAAACATCCTCTTAAAAACTGACATGTACCATTGGTACTTTTTCAATCGACATGATGACCTGCATAGTCAGAGACTGAAAAACACATGAGATTAAATGGTTGATCCTTAGGATTCCATAGACCTAATTCAGCTGTTCCTTTAAGATACCAAAAAATTCTTTTTACTGCGGTCAGGTGAGAGTCTTTAGGATTAGCTTAAAATCTGGCACATTTACAAACACTAAACATAATGTCAGGTCTACTAGAAGTTATGTATAATAGACTTTCGATAATTCCTCTATATTTCTTTGAGTCGACAGATTTTCCATTTTCATCGATAATTAATTTATCTGTAGTTGAAATAGGAGTGTTAAGAGGTTTTGCACATTCTAAGCCAAATTTCTTGATCATTTCTTTACAGTATTTATATTGAGATATATGAATACCTTTTTCTCCTTGTTTGATCTGCAATCCGAGGAAGAAGTTTAATTCTTCCATTATACTCATTTCAAATTCTTTACTCATACTTTCAAAGAAATCATTACACAAAGTAATGTCAGTGGAACCAGAAATAATATCACTAACATATATTTGAATTACCACTATATCATCATTTTTATTTTTAGTAAATAAAGTAGTATCAAGAGTTCCCCGTTTAAAACCATTATTTAGCAAAAATTTATTCAATCTTTCATACCAAGCTCTAGGGGCCTGTTTTAAACCATATAAAGCTTTACATAATTTATAAAAATATTTAGGGTGACCAAAATCTTCAAAGTCAAGAGGTTGTTTAACATAAAATTCCTCTTCTATGACACCATTTAAGAACGCAGATTTGACATCCATTTGAAATAATTTAAAATTTTTGTGACATGGAAATGCTAATAACATGCAAATAGATTCATTTCTAGCAACAGGAGCATATGTTTCATCATAGTCAATACCTTCCATTTGATTATACCCTTGTGCAACTAATCTTGCCTTATTACGTACAACAATTCCACTTTCATCAACTTTATTACGAAATACCCATCGAGTTCCAATAATTGAAACATCCTCGGGTTATGGGACTAGCTCCCATACTTTATTTCTAGTGAATTGTTCAAGTTCGTCTTGCATAAGAAAGATAAGAAAGCATCTTTTATATTTTTAGGTTCAATTTGAGATAAGAAAGATAAGTGACCAGCTAAATTATGTGCTTGTGATCTAGTGACAACTCCTTTTTCAATATTACCAATGACATTTTTTGTAAGATGATTTTTAATGACGTGAGACTCTTTGGGCAATTCATTCAACTGAGGGTTTGGGTTTTTGGGGATTCTCATCAGTAGGTGGAGATGCATTATCTAATTTTGATTCTTCCATATTTCTGAGAATGTCTTCAATGACAACATCATTATCAACAAGCTCTTTATATTTTGGAGGAGACTGAGTTTCATCAAAGCTCTTTAATTTAATCTTCAACAACTAGACTTCTTTTGTTGAAAACTCTGTATGCTTTACTATTAAGAGTGTATCCAAGAAAAATTTCTTCATCAAATTTGGGATCAAATTTCAATAAATGTCCTTTGGTGTTTAGAATAAAACATTTGCTCCCAAAAACATTAAAATAGTTTATTTTTTGGAGTTCTTTTATAATAAAGCTCATAGGGAGTTTTGAGCAAAATAGGTCTTAATAAAACTCTGTTTAAAATGTAACATGATGTTGCCACAGCTCCAACTCAGAATTACTTTGGAAGATGGTATTCATTAAACATGGTATTAGCCATTTCTTGCAAAGAATCATTTTTCCTTTCAACTACACCATTTGACTGAGGTGTATAAGGAGCAGAGAAGTTATGACTTATACCGTTCTCATCACAGAACATAATAAAATTAGAATTGTCAAATTCTTTTCCGTGATCAAATCGAATATAGACAATAGAACTCCCCTATTGATTTTGAATCTTTTTACATAGGGTAGAAAAAGAGTTAATAACATCATTTTTAAATTTTAGAAAATCAACCCATGTGAATCGTGAATAATCATGAACCAAAACTAGAATGTATACAGCACCACCCATGCTATGTTCAGGAATAGGTCCAACAAGGTCTATGTATAACAATTCCAAGGGTCGAGAGGTTAACACAGTAAATTTAGGTTTATGTGATGCATGAATTTGTTTTCCTAATTCACAAGCTTCACAGATGTGATCTTTAAAGAATTTCAATTTAGGAAGACCACGAACATGTTCTTTAGAAAAAATGTTGTTTATAAGTTTTATGTTGATGTGTCCTAGTCTACGATGCCATAGCCAAGGATCCTCATTTGCATATACAAGATAAATGTTATCTAAATGAGAGTATGCATTTAAGTCACAAGTATACACATTTTGATATTTTGGATAAACTAAAATTAATTTACCAGTTTGATCAAAGATAGAGCAATTATGTGTGTTAAATGTTATTTTAAAATCACTATTATAGAGTTGACTAATAGATAGAAGATTATACCTGAGTCCAGTGACTAACTAAACGTTGGAAATGGTTATGTGGTTATTACCAACACATCCAACTCCAATTATTTTACCTTTATTGTTATCTCTGAAAGTTACCTCACCAAAGTCTGTAGCTTGTAGATTTTTTAATTTGGACAGTCGCGAGTCATGTGTCTTGAGCAGCCACTATCAAGATACCATTTGCTTTTATTCAAATCAGGTGCAAGATATACCTGCAATGTATGTACTAATTTTACAAGTTGGTACCCTTTAATATGAAGGGTCCTTAGAGTGAGTTTTCCATTTTATATAAGGAGCATTTGAAGTTTCCTTTACAAAACTTGGCATAGGATAATCAATTTTAGTAGAAAAAATCATTCTATGATTAATCAGATTATAAGAAGTATGATAATATTGTTTATGAAATTCTCTTCTTGTGATAGTTGGTGCAATATATGTTCCTTTGGGAACCCAAATCATTTTTCCTTTATAGTTTCCATTTCTAGCATTGGACATATAAAATGAATGACCATTTCTATTACAATAGGAACAATTCGTGAAGGGAGATATATGACTTTCTTTTTCTTTGATTTTAACATGATATACTCCTTTATCTTTTGATTTACTTGTTTCTCCAGTATATCCTAAACCATCATTAATAAAGCTACATTTTTTTTTTGATTTAACATGACATCACGATTTTCTTTTCCTTTTGTAAATTTATAAATTATGGTATTTAGATCTTCACGTTCTTTAGTTAAGTTTTCAATTATGGAATTATGTTTTTCTATTTCTAATTTTAAAAATGTATTTTCATTTCTGATTTCTTCAATTACCGCTTGATCTTGTACTTGATTATCTTCATTGATTATAGCAAGTGTTGAATTTTCAATTTCAAGATTTTCAATTGAGATAATAAGTGATGAATTTTTTATTTCAAGATTTTTATTTATTTTCTTAAATTGTTCTAATTCTTCTTTATTTTTAAGTTTACTTCATTTAAACTTTTATTGATGATAATTAAGTTAGCATTTTCAATTTCAAGACTCTTATTTATTTTTCTTAATCTTTCTAACTATTCTTTTAATAATTCATTATTTTCATATAAATGACTGTAAGCCTCTTCTAATTCATAGTGTTCTTCATTTATGTTTTTCAGCGTATATGTAGAAAATAAGGTGCTAGGCAATTGGTGTTTAGAATTTACCTCAGATCTTGGTGATGAGTCATTGTCTGTTTATGAGTCATTGTCTGCCATTAACAGAGATTTGCAATTTCTTCGGTTTGTTAAGCAGTTTCTTCCTCGTCACTTAGATCTCATCCTTCCTCAGCTACAAGAATTTTGTTGTTGGCCAATTTTGGACAATCCTTTTTGAAGTGTCCAGGCTGCTTGCATTCAAAGCATGTATTTGAATTTTCATTTGGGTTGGTACTTTTGAAGTTGTTGTTATTGGCTTTAAAATTTCTTCCTTGCGTCTTTGGCTTGAAAATTTGTTTGCCTTTGAAGTTGTTGAAGTTTTTGTTTGTCTTCTTAAAGCCTTTTCCATATTTTCTTGCCTTGCTTTGAATTACTCTCCTGAGGTTTCTGGATAATAAAGCAACTTCATTCTTGTTTAGACTTAGGAGTTCTTCATTTAGTTCTTCATCATCGCTATCTTGGTCCACCAGAAGGGCTTTGAAGGCGATTCCTTTCTTTTTGAGATCTGTTTCTGATCCGGCTTTTTCGACGAGCATGTCGACTTCGTGTGCATGAAGATTTCCAATGTGATTATCCATAGGGTATGTGGTTAGATCTTGCATTTCTTTGATTGATGTAACCTTCATGTTCCAGATGGATGGAAGGGATTTGAGAATTCTTCTATTTTTCACATTTGTAGTGTATTCCTTTCCCAATTTCTCTAGCTCATCAATGATTCTGGAAAATCGTGTTTCCATATCAATGATATTTTCTCCTTCTTCAAGATTGAAACTTATATACTCTTGAATTAGAGCATCTTTTCTGGTTTCTTTGATATAATTGGTACCTTCATAGGTTACAATTAATTTTTCCCAAATTTCTTTTGCATTTTTGCAGTTGCTAATTCTTTTGTAATCTTTTTCAATCAAAGCACTAGTTAGCACTTGTTCAGCTCGAGATACAATATTCATAGTTTCTTCTTCTACAGTATTGAATTCATAGATGTCTTTCTCTACAATCTTTTCTCCTTGAATTTTGGTTGGAATTTGTAAACCTCATTCGATGGCACAACAAATTTTGATTCCTTGGGATTTGGCATAGATTTTGAATCTATTTTTTCAGGTGGCAAAGTTGGTACCATCAAATAGTAGAGGTCTGGACATTGATAGTCCTTCTCCGTAACCAGTAGCATTGTAGGCCATGGATCTACTCTTAGGTATGCATGTATATACTTAACAAATAAGTTAAAGAGCATTGCTCTGATTCCAATTGAAAGTCCAATCATAATCTAGAAGGGGGGTTGAATAGATTATTATAGGTTAAGAAAATTATATTAGGCCTTTTTTGAATTTTTAATAATTAATTTGCAGTTTTAGAAATTAGTATGCAAGATAATAAAAATTTAATCACACAATGCACAGAGATTTATTTGGTTCACGACATACACCCCTTGGTATATTGCTACGTCCAGTCTCAAGTCCCTACTTGGAACTTGAGATCCTATTACTATCAATAATAAAAACTCCTTCAATAGGCGAAGAAGCCGTTATAAAGTTTTATAGACAAATTTCCAACCCTCGCTCCCTCCTCAAGTTTAGTTGTTCCTCTTTCTGAGTTCAGCTCTATTCTATGATCTGGTCATGAAACAACATCTTCTTCCTCACCTCAAAAGTACACTAGAGACCCAACTTCCCACTGACCTCTCTAAGACTCTGGTCTTGGTCGAAGAATTACTCGTCTTTCTCACAGGTACATAAAATAAACTAACTCTGACCTTTTCTCTTTTTATAAATGATTTTACAACACTTTGCTTCTTAAATAAGCAGATAATAAGTGAGTACAGATTGATGCTTCTTAAATAAGCAGATATCAATTTAAAGAACAAATTTTTAAAAGTTCAAAGACTTTTATACTCAAAATATGCTTCTTAGTAAGTAGAAAATAATTTATGTTTAGATCAAATGATGCTTCTGATTAAGCAAATATGTAAAATATGCACAGTTATAAAAGTTCAAGTAACTTTTATGTTTTTGAGAGATGCTTCTTGAATAAGCAAATAAGTCAATTTTGGTTTTAGCTAAACAATGCTTCGGTATAAGTACATATATAATTTTAATGCAATTTATAAAGAATTATTAATTAAAATAAAGAGTATTTTTCTATGGATTAAATAAAATTGTTTCTAAGATAATCTTTAACAAGTATTATATGAAAAATTTTATGTATCAACATTGCAGGAGGGCAGATTCGTGTCTCAGACATAACCCTGGAAGACAGCTCATATCCATTTTGGATACCACCGGAAGTTAAGTCTCAACCCCGGAACAAAGACCGGGAGTATCAGTTCCAACCTCGGAGATAACCCCGAGTTTCATCCTTGGAGATAACCCCAAGGAATGTCGTTGCAGTTTCGTTGATAACCCTGGAAATGCTTGTTTCAAATGTATGCAATCAGCTTCAACCTTGGAACTCCCATCGGGGCACTCATTCCAAAGACCTAGAGAGAACACCGGGAAGACAAGCACACTTAAAGATGACCTTGAGGAATTCAAACACTTGCAGCAGTCCAATATCAGAGATAACCCTGAGTAATGTCTGCTTTATCAGCCCAAACTGGAGATAACCCCGGTGAGGGGCAAAATCATCATCTTGCCACCTCAGCCCCACATCGCGCCATCTCAACATCTCACACATACATTTCTACACAACAATGTCCCACAAGAGCCAAAGAGTTCCAATACCAAGTGACTATTACGCAGGGCAGCACACCGGATAGAATTTCAAGCTTGAAGACAATGGGCATGGTCCCCTCTTCCTGACTTCATACAACATGTAATCTCATGTCATTGCATAACTCTCAATAACGACAGTCCGAAAAAGGTCTTGTACACCTCAATCGGATGCTCAGATTGAAGTTCGCAGAACTTCGAAAGCGGACATCACGAAAGGTGTACGAGTGCACGATGCCGAGATGTTTGGACTGCGGAGCCTTGGGCACCGGCAACCAAATGTATATGTGTATGGTGGCGCATAGTACACCAGAACCACCAGCTCTATAAATATAGAGGTTGGGGTGGCCATAATTTAAGAGGAAAAGGCAAGGAAGCCCTGTCAAATTTGCTTTGTACACATCCCATATTAAGTGCTTTCTCATTTCAAACACTTGTTAACTCACATATAGCTATATTTTTACCGGCGGAAGCCGAGTGTTCATCCACTTAGTGTAATAGAAGTCTTCTTTGGCAGCCCACTATAATCCTTCTTACACTTTATAAAGCCTTTCTCTTCATCTTTGCACACGTTATTCTTCACATTGAGAGTCGTGTTGTGTGTGAATGCCCGGACTTCGGTTCGTGGTTTTCATTTCTGTCTATATATATATATATATACTTATATATGTATATATTTATATATATTGACTAAAATTATCCAGTTATGCCTCAATTGAGCCTAAACTTATGTCTAGAGCGTTTACTTTCTATATATATATATTAACATTTCTGTCAGGCCTAGAGTTTACTTTGTGGCAGTTGAACGTTTTTACTGCTTTATTTACATTTAGTCCCGCCTGGAGTTTACTGCGTGGCAGTTGATCGCATATATTGCTTTATTTATATTTTTAAGCCCCCATGGAGGTACTTCATGGTGGTTAATCATGTCTTTATATATATATTTACCGCTTTTATATATTTACATTTTCGATCCCACATGGAGGTGTTTCGTGGTGGTTGATCATGTCTGTATATATATATATTTACAGCTTATATATATATAATTGCTTACTGATTTCCATATAAATTGTGGCATTATGTGAGCCTAGGAATCATGTGATCATAGATTCATTCCACTAAATCTAGATTCCGTTCCCGTGATGGACATTTTTAGCTGTAAGCAGCTTGTAAATTATTCACGGTGTTTGAATTTCCTTAGATGGCTTTCATGCCCATGAGGAGTTCGGCACTTCTATATATTATTTTCTCGAAGATGCTTCACATCTCGAAAATAAAAGCAATCAAGCTGAACATTTAATAATAAAATAGAAGTATGAAAAGGTCTCAATTACTATTGAGCACAGGGTTTGAAAAATCTCTTTTACTAAACCTCATTGCTATATCATGTTTAAAAATGAATTTTTCATATAAATTCAAAACCTTTGTCTATAGGTGCGAACGAGGCCTCGCACTAATTCCAAATAAATTGCACATTGATCCGCATATAGACACACACACACATTCATATAACAATTTCTTAAAAAGTGGTGATCACTGTGGTAACACGGATGTCGGGGGGGTGCCTAACACCTTCCCTCCGCATAATTAAGCCCCCGAAACCAAATGAATCTTGATTTCACAGACCCGTTTAGCAGTGTCACATCACTGGGTCAATGTGCAAACCTTTTCTCGGTTGCATTGGTGCAACTAGTTAAAAACACCAAACTGGCGACTCTTACAGTCAAATCGTCGACATGTACATGTCGGACCTTTTTCACTTGTTTTTTCAAACAAATCTCACATAAAATGAGAGCACCAAAGAATAAGAACAAAAAAATCCGCTACTACAAGCTTTTCAAAACTGTTATATGCTTGTGTGTGAATGTTGCATTTACATTTATGATGAATGTGTACGAATGCATTTAATTATTGCACTGCAAAATATCTATCTGTGATATTAGTGCTTCGCATATGTCATCATTTTTCATAAACGGTGAGTCACGTTCTATGTGAATGTATGTTGTGTGGTTCCTCTAACAGGAGGCTATCCTGTCGGTGTTTGATTACTGGACTCGTAGAAAGACTAATTCCAACAAGGCTCAGGAAAGGCACCACCCAGATTCGCTCTATTTGAAAGACCGGATTAACTTCCCGTCAAGTAGATTGTGATGATCTGGGAACCTTCATGCCAAAAAGCTGCGAGAGTAAACCTAAGATAGTCAGCCTCTGATAAACCTAATGCAGAGAAAAGTCTCTTCATGCTTTCCATTTTTGATTACTTGTAAAAGCATTTACTTGTAAATATCATTTCATCGTAATGGAAAATATGAAGAAATATGTGCACGTGCATATTAACATGCTATCCTGTATTATAAAACAGCTAACATCCATTTTGCAGGATAATATTCCTAACACGGATACGTCATATAGCATGTAAACATTTACATTATCCCTAAGACTAAACTACATAAGTTTTTTTATAGGGAAACAATTGGGCCTGTTACCCGCTCAAAATCCAAAAAGGCCACGAGCCTACAGCCAATCATGTCTTCTTCTGACCAGTCTAATCACGTTTCTTGAGAAGAATTTGACGGATTACGTTTCTTGAGAAGAATTTGATGGATTAAGTAAAAAAATTACAGATTTAGTTGTTCTGCTTAAAGAATTGCATTAGTCTACTCAGGGCTCAAAGATGCCTACACATACAGAATCCTCTGCAAGAGGAGGAACTCAAGGTTTGGATAAAATAAATCAGGAACCTCAGTTGGATACAACCAACAAAGATCCTGAAAACACCCATCTCAAAGGAGATACAAACACTGGTGATATAAGGAAGAAGGTCCTTCAAATGGAAGAAACCATCCGTTCTCTCAAGGGGATTGGAGCACATAGGAGTGTTTTGAATGCTGACCTTTGTATATTCCCTGGTGTTCATTATCCAGATAAATTTAAAACCCCTGACTTTGAAAAGTATGATGGATTAGGGGATCTTTACACACATTTGAAGGTGTTCATTGGAGAACTTGGATTTTATGTAGAGGACGAGAAGCTCAGAATGCACTATTCCGGAACTTTCGACTTTTATCAACCAAGGTCAACAAAAGTCAATAGTTTAATATTATGATTAGCGCTTTATTTTTCAATTTAATTTAAAAATGTTGAATTGATAAATGGTCAAATGCAAACAATTAAAATGATCAAAAGAGCAAATAAAGGAGGAGATTAAAGTTTGTTAAACACAAATTTTCCTTAGGGTCCATAAAAAGCTAAATGTTTTTCATCAAAAAGCATTCACCAAACTAAATTTTTATGATGATTGGTGGGTTATAAATATTAAATGGCAAAGAGTGGATAAAAGAGATGATGGCTAACTTATTATTTTCCTACGCTAAAATTTTTTATAAAGCATTCACAAACTTTTTGATTGGTGGGTTATCAAATATTCTAAGAGGGGGCAGGATGACTAAATTGCCTGTAGGCAAAGAACAAAAGAGACAAAATGTGGAGAAGAAAAGATAAAAAGGAGGAGAGAGAAAAGAAAGAAAACAAAATAAAAGGAAGAAAAAGAAAGAGGGAGTACTCCACCCATTTATTCCATTCACTCATTCTCTCGGTGGAGGAAACCAGAAGAAAGAAGAGTAGAGAAAAAGAAAAAGAAGAGGGGAAGAAAAGAAGAAAGAGAAGGAATAAATGAAGAAGAAGAAATTAAAAGAAAAAGGTATGTTTAAACCTTTGATTTATTTTTCTATTTAAGTTTTTATGAATTTTATATGAAGAGATTTTGTTCATACTTGATTTAGATGATTTAAACTTGTATAAACAAGGATCAAATGAGAAAAATCTAGAAATCAAATGAAAAACAAAATTTGGAAATTTTTAAAAAAATTAGTTTACTATTTGATTTTGTAAAATCCATAACTCTTTGTGTATAATAAGTTAGGAGATGAGACGTATATCAAAAGAAAGATCTGGAAGTAAGCTAAGCGTAAAAATTTTAATCAGCAAAAAATTCTTTGTAGATTTTGCGTGGTGACAATTTGAGTGAAATTGGTACGAAGGACTTATAGTTTGAAAAATAAGTTTTATTAAGCTCTATTAAGTGAGTTATAATTTTTTTAATCAAACCGTTGGATCGTTGTGATTTTTGGATATGTTATGCATATATAAGTTGAGTATATTTTCACAAATTTTGAACCGTTAAAGATTAATATATAATCTGTTGTGAATTTTGTAAGGTGGCTGGTTCAAAAATTATCAAATAGAATATTTCGGTAAGCGTTTCTCTCTATGTTAGAGTCAAAATTTGGGAAAACTTTCTTCTACAAATTTGTAGAGAATTAAATTTTACATGGAAGGACATAAGATCTGTTTTTTCTGATAAAAGTGCTAATTATTGTGAATTATTAAAATTTCTGAATATTGGAGTTTATAATTAATTTATAAGAAAAATTATTTGGGTTAAAATATTTTTACAAAATGCTTATAATATCATCTTAGAATTTCTGTAAAATTTTGATGAATTATTGAAAAGCTAAAGTAATTATTGTATTTTTAAACTATTTATAGTTAGTTTGAAAATAGAAGAAATTCTTAAAAAATTCTATGAATGATGAAAAATTATGAAACTTGGTGAAAAATGGTATAATATTGTTTTATAATTTCTGGACAGTTTTGGAAATTTTTTGAATAATACAAGTATTTATTATATTTTTAAACTATTTATGGTTAGTTTAAAAATAGAGGAAATTCATAGAAAATTCTATGAATGGTGAAAAATTATGAATTTTGCTAAAAAAATATTATAATAATATAAGATTAATATTGATGATGTTTTAATGATATAAAATTATGTGGTCTTAGTATTTCTATTTTGAAGCTATTAAATGATAGTTTTTATAAATAGAAATAATTATTGAAAATTGTTAGATAATCTGAAAAATATGAAAATTGTTTGGAAAATTCAGAATCATATTTTTAAATATTTTAGAAGTGTTAGTAAGCTCATGAGGTGTCGGGATGTAAACACACTAGTAACGAATGAGTTATGATAAAACCAAAAATAATATTTTTGTTAAAGTAAAAATGGTGATAATATCAAAACAGTGGATTGTCATGTATGAGGTTTAGATTTGTCAAGTTTTATTATTCACTTCTAAAGTTTTGGAATATGAATAATGGTTTTATTCGATAAATAAAGACAACTTGAATGAATAATGAATTATTAGTTGATTTATATGTTATTCGAGATAAATATGATTTGGTGTTGATCCCAACTTTTAATAGAATTTAAATTGTTTATAATAAAGTATTGATTTGATTCTTACGTAAGAAGTCACCATGTATTTCATTCAATAATTGTCACAGTAATTATTGCACAGTGATTCATATTATTGATTCTTAATTACAGAAGAAGTCACTCAGTCTTTCATTCAATAATTGTCACAATAGTTATTGCACAGTGACTCATATTATTTGATTTGATATAATTATACGAGTTAGAAGTATTGTGAGTCTATGTTAATAATTGAGAATAATTGTTGAAAGATTGAAAATATGTAAATAATTGATGAATAAAAGGTGTTGATTAAAGATAGGTATGATATACAGATGTTTGTTCAATTATTTTCTTGTTACAAAAGTAAGTTTTGCAGGACTTGCCGACACTCTACTTTTTCTAAAGTAGTGTGGACCACAACTCTATTATTGAACAAATGTTGTTAAAACGTGTACAAGTTGGTTTAATTTTCTCGGTGGGACAATAAATTCAACTACAATTATTATATACCTCATTTGATTATTTTATCAATGCAGGTGTGCTAGTTGTTTACTAAAATTTTCAGTATAAATAGGTTGCCCGGTTGAGCAACTAAGCACACACCATCACTACACTAAAAATATAGAATTTTTTTACTATAATATTGTGAGTATTTCTATTGAGTGTAATGTTACTCCAAGTGTAGATAAGGAATGCAAGCATTGTTTAAGTTGATCAATTTCACAAAAAGCAAAATCAAGTCACATGCTAAGGTAAGGGATATCATTATTGTGGTAAGGAGGTATCATTTTTATGGTAAAAAGAATATCATTTTCTTTCATACTCCATATTATGGTAAGATATTATTATTCGTTTATTCAGTTTATCATTGAATGGCCAAAATTTCTAAAAGGATTAGAATATCCTTAATAGTTTGTGCTTCATCTATTATTATGTTATCAATTTGGACTCTGGATAATTAAGTTGAAAATCACAAAGATCTATGTTATCTTATTATTCTGATGATTTATGTTTATTAATTATATATATCATAGTCATCATTCTCATGATTATATTGTATTGAAAGTCATTTATGGCCAGTATTATATAGATGTACTTGGTATGATTATGACCAGGGATTATTCGGTATAATCATGACCGTAATGTTACAAATGATGTGGTAAAAGTCATCTTTGGACCGTAGTGCATAGATGGACTTTTTATGATTATGACCAGGGATTATTCGGTATAATCATGACCGTAATTGAAAACACGAATATCCTTGGCCCGTAGTGCATGGATAATTTATGGTCGTGATACTATTAAGCTGAGTCTCAGCATTGTTGAATTTACAGTTGTATATCTTTGGCCTGTACTGCAAAGATAGATTGTTGGTTATTGGTTTTTTTTACTGTTGTATATCTTTGGCATGTAGTGCAAAGTTGGACTGTTGATTTACTTGATTATAAATATGAATTGTGATTTAATTATAATCTGTGGTAGTTCAGGTGAAGATAGGTGATGGGAGTTCTCTTTATCTTGGGTATAACGAAGAACTGTTGATGAGTATTACAGGAATAAAATATTAACGATGGACTTTTAATCTAGAGGAGATAGTAGACATTATGTTCTACTTGACTCTTCTGATGGATTGTTAATTCTGCTGCTATTATGGTTGAAAACTTTTATCTTCTACCATATATTCTAAATATCTGAATTATTTGATAATTTAATTATCTTAAGTCATGATATTCTTTACTGGGCTATTTGTTCTCACCCTTTTACTTCACCACCCCTTTCAGGAAATAAAAGTGTAGCTGGGACTAGTGGAGAGGACGTGGGTATAAAGTGGTGTTTCAAATTAGTCGAAATCCTAATCAAATTATAAAACGGTGGGGCATAATAATGGTACTGAGAATTTAAAATGTGCGTGACATATTTTATACATCATTTAATAGTTATATTTGGTGAATTAAATAGGGTGATGCGAACTCGATTTTGGAAGCCTCAAAAATGCAATCCATTAAAATGAGAAGGGCAAAAATCTTCTCGCATTCCTTTGGAGATTTGAAATATTTGCTATTGTACTTTATATGGCATTGTAATAATTTGAGTATGAATTTTATGAAACTCAAGATATATGTATTATATACGATAGTTATATAAATGGAAATATTTGTATTGAAACTCACAATATAAGCTTAGGGATATGATCTCGTTGAGATTTTAGAACTAAGAGGGAGAGGCGGGTAATTCTTTCCGCTAGTATGACCTATAAATGGATTTGTTATTTTTTAGTGAATATAGGTGTAATATATTGCATGTCAATTAACCCTTATTTTGAAACTGTATTCTAGAATGATATCTAAAATACAGGAAATGAGCAATGGATGAACCAATAAGGTGTGATGATTGTAAGACCCCGACTTTTATGAAATAAAAGTCTAAATTAATTTATGATTATTGGTCTAAAATTTTAAAATGATAAATTGATAAATGGTCAAATGAACAATTAATTGGATAAAAGAGCAAATAAAAGAGGGAGATTAAAGTTTGCTGATACAAATTTTCCTTAAGCTGCTAAAATTTTTATAAAGCATTCACCAAACTTTTTCATGATTGGTGGGTTATCAAATATTAGGCAAGAGCGGGGCAAGGATAATGGCTAACTTATTAGCCTACTAAGGCAAATTTTCAACACACGCACTTCTCCCGTATACAAAATGTGTAGGAAAGAAGAAAAGATAAAAGGAGAGGAAGAAAAAGAGGGAGAGAGAAAAGATAGAAAACAAAATAATAGGAATAAAAGAGAGAGGGAGTACTCCACCCATTTATTCCATTCACTCATTCTCTCGGTGGAGAAAACTAGAAGAAGGAATATTAGAGAAAAAGAAAAAGAAGAGGAGAAGAAAAGAATAAAGAGAAGGAATAAATGAAGAAGAAATTAAAAGAAAAAGGTATGTTTAAACCTTTGATTTATTTTTCTATTTAAGCTTTTATGAATTTTATATGAAGAGATATTGTTCATACTTGATTTAGATGATTTAAACTTGTATAAACAAGGATCAAATGAGAAAAATCTATAAATCAAATGAAAAACAAAATTTGGAAATTTTTAAAAAAATTAGTTTACTATTTGATTTTGTAAAATCCATAACTCTTTGTGTATAATGAGTTAGGAGATGAGCCATATATCAAAAGAAAGGTCTAGAAGTAAGCTAAGCGTAGAAATTTTAATCACCAAAAAATTCTTTGTAGATTTTGCGTGGTGACAATTTGAGTGAAATTGGTACGAAGGACTTATAGTCCGAAAAATCAGTTTTATTAAGCTCTATTGCGTGAGTTGTAATTTTTAATCCGACCGTTGGATCGTTGTGATTTTTGGATATGTTATGCATATATAAGTTGAGTATATTTTCACAAATTTTGAACCGTTAAAGATTAATATATAATCTGTTGTGAATTTCGTAAGGTGGCTGGTTCAAAAATTATCAAACAGAATATTTCGGTAAGCCTTTCTCTCTATGTTTGTTCAATTATTTTCTTTTTACAAAAGTAAGTTTGGCAAGCCTTGCCGACACTCTACTTTTTCTAAAGTACTGTGGACCACAACTCTATTATTGAACAAATGTTGTTAAAACTTGTAGAAGTTGGTTTAATTTTCTCTATGGGACCATAAATTCCACTAAAATTATTATATACATCATTTGATTATTTTGTCAATGCAGGTGTGCTAGATGTTTACTAAATTTTCAGTATAAATAGGTTTCCCGGTTGAGCAACTAAACACACACCATCACTACACTAAAAATATAGAATTCTTTTACTACAATATTGAAAGTATAATATTGTGAGTATTTCTATTGAGTGTAATGTTACTCCAAGTGTAGATAAGGAATGCAAGCATTGTTTAAGTTGATCAGTGTCACAAAAAGCAGAATCAAGTCACATGCTAAGGTAAGGGATATCATTATTGTGGTAAGAAGGTATCATTTTTATGGTAAAAAGAATATCATTTTCTTTCATACTCCATATTATGGTAAGATATTATTATTCGTTTATTCAGTTTATCATTAAATGGTTAAAAGTCCTGAAAGGATTAAAATATCCTTAATAGTTTGTGCTTCATCTATTATTATGTTATCAATTTGGACTCTGGATAATTAATTTGAAAATCACTAAGATCTATGTTATCTTATTATTCTGATGATTTATGTTTATTCATTATATATATCATTGTCATCATTCTCATGATTATATTGTGTTGAAAGTCATCTATGACCAGTAGTGCATAGATGTACTTGGTATGATTATGATCAGGGATTATTCGGTATAATCATGACCGTAATGTTATAAATGATGTGGTAAAAGTCATCTTTGGCCCGTAGTGCATAGATAGACTTGGTATGATTATGACCAGAGATTATTCGGTATAATCATGACCATAATTGAAAGCACGAATATCCTTAGCCCGTAGTGCATGGATAATTCATGGTCGTGATACTATTAAGTTGAGTCTCAGCATTGTTGGTTTTACAGTTGTATATCTTTGGCATGTAGTGCAAAGTTAGACTATTGATTTACTTGATTATAAATATGAATTATGATTTAATTATAATCTGTGGTGGTTCAGGTGAAGATAGGTGATGTGAGTTCTCTTTGTCTTGGTTATAACAAAGAACTGTTGATGAGTATTACAGGAATAAAATATTAACGATGGACTTTTAATCTAGAGGAGATAGTAGACATTATGTTCTACTTGACTCTTCTAATGGATTGTTGATTCCGCTACTATTATGGTTGAAAACTTTTATCTTCTAGCATATATTCTAAATATCTGAATTATTTGATAATTTAATTATCTTAAGTCATGATATTCTTTACTGGGCTATTTGTGCTCACCCTTTTAATTCACCACCCCTTTCAGGAAATAAAAGTGTAGCTGGGACTAGCAGAGAGGACGTGGGTATAAAGTGGTGTTTCAAATTAGTCGAAATCCTAATCAAATTATGAAACGGTGGGGCATAATAATGGTACTGAGAATTTAAAATATGCGTGACATATTTTATACATCACTTAATAGTTATATTTGGTGAATTAAATAGGGTGATGCAAACTCAATTTTGGAAGCGTCAAAAATGCACTCCATTAAAATGAGAAGGACAAAAATCTTCTCGTATTCCTTTGGAGACTTGAAATATTTGCTGCTGTACTTTATATGGCATTGTAATAATTTGAGTATGAATATTGTCATATTATATACGCTACAATATTTATATTGAAACTCATAGTATATGTGAAGTTGTATTTTGCACGACAGTTGTATAAATGGAGTTGTCTGTAGTGTTATTTCTGGAGACCCAAGATGGGTGATGTATACCTATTTTGGGGGCGTCACATAGAATATCCCTACATAGAGGAAAAAATACTCCCCTTTTCAAGCACAGTCTTCAAACCCTCCATTGCCTAAACCTGGAGAAGTAAAGCTCCCTCGAACTTTCACACCCTTAGGGGACTCGCTCGAGAATATTCTTGCTCTTCTGACTTCTCAGAAGAAAATCACGCGTCATCTTCCACCAGCCAACCCTAATGGGAGGTGTTTCAATGCTACTCGAAAGTGTGCTTATCATTCCGGGGCACCTGGACATGATACTCAAGATTGTTGGGCCTTGAAACACAAGATCCGAGATTTAAAAGACAATGGTGAAATCGTGGTTACGAAACCAGATCAACTTCATGTGCAAGACAATCCTTGTAAGACCCCAAATTATTATGAATAAAATTAAATTTTCTCTATTTATTATCTTGAAATAATTAGGAGTTAATTTGATATAATACAAAATAAGCAAGTGGTTATAAAATATTCATTTTTTGTCGGGGAATATTCGTTTGGTCGTGGAATATTCTTACTGTCGGGGAATATTCGTACGACGGTGCAGTTATTCGCGGGCCTCATAACAGAATAAATGTCGGATAAAGAAAATGACAAGTTTGAGTTTTTATAAATAACGGCGTAGTTATTACCGTTAACACTGTTGGAATTTTCGGTGGTTAAAAATACAGTAATATGCGTGGTTGCACAAAGAAATAGCACGATATATATTGCGCGATATTTTGAATTATTGATCCTTACGTAAGAAGGCACTACTCAATAATTGTTACAGTAGTTACTGTTTAAAATTTAATTTTATTGATTCAATAATTGTTGCGTTAATATTTTATATTATTGTTGTTTCAATAATTGTCACTGCACAGTATTTTCCATTATCAGATCAATAATTCATATTATTTGAATAATATTATTAGATAGCATTATTGGCAATGTCTAGAAAGTTATGTCTAAGGAGAGGTTTGGTCACCTAATTGCGCGCTAGTAAGGAGAAATCCTTATCGGAAAGCCCCCTCTTTCTTGGGAACGGCCTGGTTGTCATAATGTGATTCTGTAATATTATTTGTGAATAATTAATTATTGATTATATGATAAGAAAATATTTATTTTATGTGGATATAATTGATGGTTATATTTATTTTATTCGATTATAATTGAAGGAATTAATGTTGAGGTGTTTTTGTCGGAAGGGAGGTATTAAAAATTAAATAACGGTTCTTGAGATATATTGCGTGAGTTATAATTTTTAATTTGACCGTTGGATCGTTGTGATTTTTGGATATGTTATACATATATAAGTTGATTATATGTCCACAAATTTTGAACATTTAAAAATGAACGAATGATTTGTTATGAATTTTAAGAGGTGTCTGATTCAAAAATTAGGGTTATAATTGATTTTGGTGGAAATTTCTAGAATTAAGTAGGCCCCACTTGTGGTTGGTGAAAAAAATGTGCTGAATTTTATTTCAAATGTGGTGGGTGGCAATAGTAGCAGGTAAAGCCATCAGGTAACAGTGTGTCAAGTCTACTTGAAAGCTAACATTTTCCTATAAATATCAATTTGAAGTTAGAATTGAAAATCACACCGTAAACACAAGCTTTTCTCTTTTCTCTCTATATTATCGAGCGTATTTTGTGAGTATTTAGATACTTTGAGAGTTCTTTGTCAAAGATAAGTTTCATTCAAAGATCACTTGAGACCTTTCATTCAAGAAATCTTCGATTCTTTGAGGTAAGGGATGTTATTTTCTTCTTAAATGATACTATTTTCTTCAATATCATTATGCCGAAATATTGGTTTGAATTTTTTAATCAAATTTGGAACTTTTGTGTGGGTTACTATTCACGATACAAAGACTATTCACGATATCTAAGACTATTCATGAATCTGGTACTATTCACCAAAAAATGAAATTTTCTCTTTTTCGTCCTAGATGTTTTTTATGGTTACTATCTTTGATTGTATCCATGTTTTGATCTTTATTTTTGAATTCTACTTCACACTTGGTTATTATGGAGTATTATTGAATTTGGATAAACCGAAATACGAATCCCTAATATTTGTCCTTCTGTCTTACTGGATTCATTCTCTAAAATGTTTTTCATCATCCTCAGTCCTTACTGGTGGTACTTGATGAATATCTTTGGCCTGTAGTGCAAAGATGAATGATTACCTGATGAATATTTTTGGCCCGTAGTGCAAAGATGAACAGGTATTGAGATGAACATGACCAACTGGTGATACAAATGAATATCTTTGGCCCGTAGTGCAAAGATGTATATTGATTGATGTTACAGTGCTAAAATATTGATGATGGACTTTTAAATTCATAGATGATAGTAGATTTCATTCTCTACTTAACTCTTCTAATGAATTATTATTTCCGCTGCAATTGTTGATCTAAAACTTGTTGTCGATTATATTCTATCAGATCTTTCCCTGTTGAAGACTAAGGATAATTTGTTGTATATTATCTTAGTCATAATATTCTTTACTAGGCTAGTTGAGCTCACCCTTTTCCTTTTTGTTCCATTTTTCTTCTCAGGAAGCGAGAACATAGCAGGAACCAGTCGGGGTATAGAGTGATGGTCCTAGACAATTGTTTTAACAGTCCTCACTATTTTTGTAAAATAGTACATCAATAATTGTAATGAGGACTTTATTTGGGTGTGGATATTGTCTAGAAGACAATATTTGTATTTAAACTCACAGTATGTGTTGTCGTATTGTGCACGACAATTGTAATAATAAAGTTGTAGTTGTTTTTCTGTACCGTGTATTTGGCAACTCAGAATGGGTGTTGTATACCTATTTTGGGGGCGTCACAATTTTCATCATCTTCATGCTAATATTGTGATGAAAGTCATCTTTGGCTTACGTGCATAGATGGACTTGGTATGATTATGACCAGGGATTATTCGGTATAATCATAACCTGTAATGTTATAAATGATGTGGTAAAAGTCCTCAGTAGCCTGTAGTGCATTGATGGACAGTTTTTGGTATGATTATGACCATGGATTATTCGGTATATTCATGACCATTGATGATTTAATTAATATCCTTGGCCCGTAGTGCAGGGATGACTCGATGATGTGGTTTATTTATTAAGCTGAGTCTCAGCGATAAAGATTAATGAAAACATTTTAAATCATATAAGATAGTAGATATCATGCTCTACTTGACTCTTCTAATGGATTGCTTATTCCGTTGCAGTTAAACTTGATGTCTATTGTATTTTATCAGTTTAACATTGTTGAAGAATAATGATAATTTAATCTCCATTATCTTAGTCATAATATTTCTTACTAGGCTAGTTGAGCTCACCCTTTCTTTCATTGTTCTCTTCAGGAAATGAGAACGTAGCCAGGACTAGTCGAGGAACGGAGTGACGTTCCAGATGATAGCATTAGTAGTCCTCACTATTCTGTTAAATAGTGTGACAATAAATGTAATGAGGACTCCATTGAGTGTGGATATTGTCTAGATGACAATATTCTTATTAAAACTCTTAGATTATATTTTGTCGTATTTTACACGACTGTTGTATAATTAAGTAGTATTTGAATTTTGTACCATGTATTTGGCGACTCAAGATGGGTGATGTATACCTATTTTGGGGGCTTCACAATCATCATTATTCTAAAAGTATTGCTTAAAACTATGGGTTTATCACATATTATAAAACAGCATTATGTAGATAATTAAAAGCCTTTAATTAATTAATACTTTTTATTAATAAATGAATAAGATTGTTACAAAGTATATGCTTTATCATCAAACATGATTGGCTTGTATGCATACTACTTTCAATCTCCCACTTGCACTAAAGCCAATCGTCATGGTATCTCATACACTTCTTCTCTAAGTGACAATTATCCTGTTGTTGGATAAGCTTTAGTTAATGGATATGTAATGTTGTTTTAAAGAGTCCACTATCTCTATAGTAATTTCCCATCTTTCAATGATTCCTGTAATCAAGCCAAAGTGCCACAACACATGTTTAGATCCAAGATGAGACTTAAGAACTATTCCTAGTTCTGTAATGAACTTATCATCCAAACAATCAAATTGCAGCTTCATTTATAGCTATATACTTTGTCTTTATCACTAAAACAGTAACTCTTTGTTGTTTGGAACCTTTCCAATTCACTGCACCACCGTTCAAGGTAACACTTTACCTGAAAGTGGATTTTATGTCGTCTTGGTCTGGCTAAAAAAACTTGAGTTTGTTAAGCCCTCTGGTTTTAATTCAGACCCACCATGAATATGATCACATCCTTAGTGCCGATTAAGTACTTTAAGATATTTTTCACTGACTCATAGTGAACTTCCCTAGAATATGACTGATCAGCATCAGGTCTCGTGCATTTCATTGCATACATGATAGTTCTCATGCGATCTCTCTTTTATGAGTCTATGGGGACTATTAAGAGAGATACACTCCATGGCTCATCAACATGAGACATCTCTTGGAGTTTGCCATGCTAAACGACTTTAGCGTCAAATGAATATACGTTCCTTGGGTTAAGTCGAGCATCCTATTAAATCTATCTATATAGATTTGTATCCCCAATTAAGATACTCTTCCCAAATCATTCATGGAGGAATGTTTAGATAACTTTATCTTTACTGATTGTAGCATTGGTATGCCATTCCTTATCCGTAGTATATCAATATATGATACTAAAAATTTCATGACGCTCCCACTGACCCTTTTGTACACACTAGGTTCATTCTTGTTTTTGATAAAATCAAACTCTTTTGATCGTCTCATCAAAACGAATGTTCCATATTTGAGAAGCTTGCTTCAATCCATTTCTCTGAGTGTCTACAACTCTTACCTCATCGAATGTAACTGGATCATCATTTACTATGATGCGTACCTCATCATCATCATCTATGATGAATCCATACTTCCCAAGTATCTTTGGTACTATTCCAGATTTATGATTCGGTTGTGGTACAATAGGTCCGTCTACATGTTCCTCTTATTTGACTTATAGTTATTTGTGGTTCTTGAACTCTTCAAGATGAATTATCCTCCCACTAGCCCCTTTAATGATAAACACCTTTATCTTAGAAGGTAGCATGTTTCGCAACAAACACCTTTTGCTAAGTAGGATTATAGAACATATACCCTAAACTTACTTTAGGATGTCCCACAAATCTGTACTTGTCAAATTTTGTCCCAAGCTTAACCTTTGAAACCTTTTCACATAAGTTGGACAACCCCTTATCTTAACATACTTAAGATTAGAAATCCTCCCTGTCCATAACTTTTATGGAGTCTTGGGGCCTAATTTTGAGGTTACCCTTTTCGTAGATATGCATCCATTTCTAGGGCATAACCCCAAAAAGATACTGGAATGTCAGTAAAATCATTATGGACCATACCATGTCCAACAAGGTACGATTTTTCCTTTCAGATACATCAATCAATTATTACATATCAGGAGGCGTCCATTGTGAGAAAACCATTTGAGATGATTTAGAAACTCATTGCACAAGTATTTATTCCCTGATCCAATCAAAGAATCTTAATACTTTGCCAATTTGTTTCACTTTTGAATTCTTTGAACCTTTCAAATAATACACACTTGTATTTCATCAAATACAAACATTCAACTCTTTGAATGATCATCTCCTTTTCCTTATACTAGTTTGTTCAACTTGCAATATAATTTTTCACGTAAGTTAAGTAAACAAAATCTATTAAGTAATATTCATGTTCTATACAAAACATTATTGTTATAAATAGAACAAAAATTATTCTTAAATATAATACCAAAGATTTCATTGTTCAACAACAAATTGGAAATTATGTTTCAAACGAGAACTGGAATACAATAACAACTTATTGACTTAATAGATTTTTCCCGTAGGCAATTCTAAACTATAAGTTTCTATGGCTAATGCAGCAACCTTTGGTACATTTTCACACATAGTATTACTTATCTTTGTTTAACTTTCTACTCCTGCTTGGTCCCTTCATAAATCTATATTTATGATAACCAAAGTCGGTATCCAATACCCAAGTAGAACCTTGACTTAAAGAAAAATTTATTTCATTCATGAACAAAACTGTATTTGTAACCGAACCTTCACTAAGCTTCTTCTGTTAGCCTCTGCAAGATGCTTCTCACAGTTTCTTTCCGGTGTCCAGGCTTATTGCAGTGGAAGCAAACTCCTTTGCTATCCGTATCAGTTTTGTTCTTATTATCCTTTGTTTTTGTCTTTCTATTTACTTTCTTTGAATCGTTCTTCTTTTCAGAAGATCCTTTGGCCCCTACCAGTAAGACATGGTTTTTCTTGGTTGGAAAGTGACTCTCAATATTTTTCAACATGTTAAGCAAATCAGCGAGGTTGATATCTAGCTTGTTCATATGAAAAATTCACAACAATTGTGAAAGGAGTCCGGGAGTGAGTGCAATATAAAATCTTTGCACAACTCCCCATCTATGGCAAAACCCATTGTCCTAACTGTTCAATCAAATTGATCATCATTAGGACATGTGTCTATACTGTAGTGCCTTCGGTCATTCTAGATCGGAAGAGCTCCTTAGATATCTGATATCTATTAGTCCTACTTTCCTCACCATCAACTACTTGACGTGCAGGAATATAGTAGGAGCATCCATAGTTTCATGCTGACGCTGAAGCTCGTAACGCATGGATGTAAGCATGATGCATTGAGCCAACTGTGCATCATCTTGCCATTTTCTAAAAGCAGCAATGTCTTCCTCAGAGGCATTATCTGCAACCATTACAGGGATAGGCGTATTAAGGACATAAGATAGCTTTTCAGCCATGAGAACTATTCTCAAATTCCTTAACCAATCCATTTAATTTGGTCCGGTTAAATAGCATCTAATATGCTTCACAGTGATAATAATTTAGACATTGTAAAATTCTTTAAATGAATTTGTAATTAACAACATTTTAGCATACATTCTTTTATTAATTACCAAAATAAATTAGGTCTTGTTTTAAATTGGTATCTCTCACTATTTTCTTCAAACTATATTACCCTCAATATATATACTTCGGCAATATCTAATTAAAGATATGCTAGTGAGAATAAGGATCCCATTTCAAATGTATATAGCCTTGTGTGTGCACAATAAACTATATATAAATAAATAGGTAGACAACTCTTGTCAATTATATCAACTATGTAACTCCTTGTATTTTTGCCTCTTAAATCATAATGGTCAAGTGTAAAAGCATCAGAACTAAAATGATTTAAGTTAAGTCGAACCAAACATTTCCATATAAGTGAAGAGAAAACTACAGCCCTTGTGTGTGCACAACAAAGCAGTAATGTTCAATTCCTTATAAACATCATATGTAATAAAATTACAACATCTTAAATATTTAATACTTGCCTTGTGTATGCACAACAAACTCATATTAAATATTCAATACTCTATTGTTTCTATTATGCTAGAAGGCGGCGTTCGATATTCCAAATATCTTTGAATGTTACAACTTAATATAAAATATTTGAGGGGTTTGTTTGTAATTAATTTGTCTCATCTTGTTTAGTAGCATGCAAATATATATATAAAATACACGTCTATATTAATTAACATGCGAAGCATGTTTGCATATATATATATATATATATATATATATATATATATATATATATATATATATATATATATATATATATATATATATATATATTATAAGCATGCACATATAGAATATATATTCTAGGATTGATTATAAACTTTTATTCTAGTTTGGTTCACTAGAGCCACCAAGTGAACCAAAAGGTCAAACCCTAGGGGTTCAAGAATTAATATTTAAATATAACTATTACATTTAAACCCGGGCTCCATTACAAACAGGTCTTCAAGCACTCCTTGATCCTTGATCTCCAATTCTTCAATATTAATTCTAACTATTCTTATTACAAAACTATTTAAAATAAATAGAAACCTTTATCGTGATCGAGGGATGTACATAGGAGGAGATAGAATTTACATTAAGAAAAAATTAGAGAAGGCGAGAGGCTTGAGACCCCATTTAATAAAACTCATACATTCATGCATCCAACTAAAATAAAATCCAATCACATTTGTTAATAGTCCATAATCAATCCCATTTATTATCATACACATCACCATATGCATCAATAAATAACATTCATCTCATGAATAATAAACATTCAATATATATATATATATATATATTGATATCATTTAATGGGCAAATTTAGTTAGTATAAAATCTAATTTTAAATCAAAATAAACTCCTTTATTTTAATCCAAATTTAAATCAAAATAAACCTCTTTTATTTTAATTTATCCAATTTTGAATAAAATAAACTATTTTATTTTAATCAAAATCTTTAATCAAAATAAACTCCTATATTTTAATTAATTATGGAATCTAATTCCAAGTAAAAAAAATTCCTTTATTAAGGGAAACACGAATTCTCTTTCCTATCACAAATAAACTCCTTTATTTTGAATAATATGAAATCGTATTTCATATCTAAATAAACTTATTTATTTAAGGAAAGATGGATTCACTTTCCTATTAACAAATAAACTCTTTTATTTTGAATAATATGAAATCTTATTTTATATCTAAAAAAACTCATTTATTTAAGGAAACATGAAATTCAATTTCAACTCCAATTAGTTATCATGGAATCCAATTCCAACTATAATTAGTTTGCATGAAATTCAATTTTAAAATTAAATTAAAATTTTATTTTAATATTAAAATAAACTTTTATTTTAATTATAAAATAATTAAGAATATATATATATATATATA
The DNA here is from genome assembly GCA_020205605.1 of Panax ginseng. Lineage (NCBI taxonomy): Eukaryota > Viridiplantae > Streptophyta > Magnoliopsida > Apiales > Araliaceae > Panax > Panax ginseng. The sequence goes on along the minus strand of CM035132.1, from coordinate 143,947,758 downwards.
TATATATATATATATATATATATATTATTGTGATTCAAGGTTAAGGATTCGTGATTCCTACTTCCTGGTGAATATTCACTTCATGTGGGAATGATTTCCATAATATATTATATATTATATATAAATTTCGTTAATATATATATATATATATATATATATATATATATATATATAATACTATGTAATCAATTAATCATGTAAAGCCATTTACATTGGATGAAGCAACAAGAAAACAATATACTGATTTCAGTGAATTAATTACGTCTTTCATTATATATATATATATATATATAAAACACGAATCACGGACCTGGCGAAAAATAGTACATTTTTTAAAATAAATTTTATACAATAAATTATGCCTAATTAAATTATTCTAAACACATATCAATATACATATCAAATCTGAACAATTAATAATTCGCATACAGGTTTGGCTCTGATGCCACTGTTAGGTTTGAAATATTCTTGGACGCAATCAAATTGCACAAATTAAGCGAAAACGTGAAAAAATCAGAGTTTTAAAAGTTTACAAACCATATACTCGGATCACCCTTTATGCACAATTATTAATTAAACGAAAATATGAAGAACAAGAATCATACCCTTGAAGATTCGAGCTTCCTCAGGTACAAAGTTCACCTCCAATCCTTTTCGCTTTCAACTTGAATCCACCGGGTTTTGTTCCTTCTTTTGATCAACGTTAGCCACCCAAGTGTTTGGCCTCTAGAAGTGATCCACCAAGGAAGAAGAAGGATTCAAGAAGATGGGTATTTGGCAAAACCCTAGTTTTTCTATCTCTCATAGAAAAGGGTGTATTCTCCCAACTATTAGAATTACGTATTCTATGAAAACGTCAACAACCACATCTCTCATAATAAGACTTCTCTTATTAATAGATGTGGGCAACTCTCCTTAATAATTAAGGGATTGAGTTTTATTTTAATTAATTAAATTCCTTTAATTAATTAGGCTCCCAATCTTATTAGGAATAATTAATTAAACTCTTTTAATTAATTAGCCTCCTAATCTTATTAGAATATATGAGAGTATTTTTATTAATTAATTCTCAAACTCCATTAGGAATTAAATAATAATAATAGTAATAATAATAATAAGACTCCTCTTATTAATTTGTATTTAATATTTTAAAAATATTAAATAATAAATATTAAGTTATTTAATTTATTCTATCACCATAGATTAAATTAAATATACTTAACTTATTATTACGATTATGCCATTAACTTCTTAAATAATTATTCTTCCTTTTATGGAGTGACCCTTTAGGTTCTCCATATTAAACCGGTTGTGAATAAATCAATTAGAACAATTCTAATCTTATTTAAATAAAAAAATTAAACTATTAATTTATTTAAATAAATAATATTTATTCTAGAATAGGGATAAGCCTCCCTAGCGATCAACGACTTTCCAGATAATATAGATTTCAACATTAATCATAAAAGAACCTTTGAGTAAATAGTTACCGTACAATTTAATATTTCCAACATACAATTTCCCAATTAAATATAAGACATGGAATTACTGTCAAGTCTTATTTTATTTAATTATATGTATTTTGACTCTTAAATGCACAACTCCAAATAATACAAATTAGAAACTCCTTTCTAATTTCATTATACCTTGGCCAAGGACTACGGGTTGCCATTTATCGAATCACATATGACATTTCTCTTCTTTTACTAGAAGTGGTAGATTCTTTATTTATCATACATTATCTCCATGTATGACTTATTATACCCAAGCATACCCTTTGATATACCCCAAGGGTCTTAACGAATAAGTCAAAGTATAACTCATCATACACAAGATACTATGATGATCTCAAGTCCAAGGATCACTTGTACTACTATCACTACAGGAATTCCTATTGACAGGCAAGTAAAACTCCATTAGGAATTCCTTAGCGAGCCACGTTCAGTAAACTTATTCTCTAATAAGCACCTACATACTTGCTTTAGTGTCTCCACACAAAAGATCATGAGATCAATCATCCTCATCCAATGAGCAAGCAACGAATGTACTAATCTATCCGGATTCACTAATCTCCAATTTAGTAATCCAACGATTGGGAACTATTTTAGTTTTAAGCTTTCTAAAAATTTAGATCTCATTAGAATGATCATCATCATTATTCTAAAAGCATTGCTTAAAACTATGGGTTTATCACATATTATAAAATAGCATCATGTAGATAATTAAAAGCCTTTGAATAATTAATACTTTTTATTAATAAATGAATAAGATTGTTACAAAGTATATGCTTTATCATCAAACATGATTGGCTTGTATGCATACTTCTTTCACTAATATATAAATAATATCGATATACAAATTAGAATAATATCATCACAGTATAATACTATTATATATAATCATAGAATAACCTAAACACATAACCTTATCAATTCACAAACTACCTAAGAGTCGGTATCAAGTCAAACTATTTCAGTTTGAGTCGAAACCAACACAAATCTGACATCCCGATGGTTAAGTCAGATAAATCTCGAGTTTAAAATCACTTAGACTCGGTCTACACTGGTTCACAGATACTTTTGATAATTTATTATCAGTAAAAATATTTTTGATAAGTTCGTAATAATTTTCAAGTAATTATTACCGTTTATCATAATTTTTCAATCACTTATATCATATTTATATAATATAAATACAAATTTTTTCTCATATCATTAATATTTATTTAATATTAAATTTTAATAAAAATCTTAACATAATATTATAATATGTTTATAATATCTCAAAGTATTTTAATACTATAAAATCATATTTATATAATTTTAAACCGTTAAATCCAATATCCAGATAATTGCTATTAATATTAAAATATTAATATTTCTATGGCAAAATATCAAAAGTTATATTTTATAACTTAAAATATTTTTATAACACTTAAATCATTTTTATATGATTTAAAAATCATTAATTCTAATTTTCCATAATTTATTTAATATATTTATTAAATAAATCAATTACCATTAATATTAATTTATTAATGAAATTAAGTCACAAAATAACAAAAGTTATAAAAAATAACTTCAAATATTTTCTAACACCATAATATAATTTTTATGATTTTAATTGTATTAAAATCATTTTTAAATAATTTATTTAATATAATAATTAGATAAATTAAATACCATTATTATTCCAAAAATATTAAATATTTATGAAATATATTCATAATAATTAAAAACCCATTTTTGGACTTTAAAATAATTTTTAGGAATTTATTTTGAATTTTTAATAATTAAAAACTATTTGTATATATTTATTAATTAAAATAATTAATTTCTGAATTTAAGTGTCGCTAAAGGTGCATTAGGCGACAAAGACCACATGGCATACTACATATCCATAACATAAAACACACATAACACTTAACAAACACTGATCTACGAGATTTGACATATGGCAGACAGACAACATTTTAGGGTTCAAAGTCAGTTTCTAAAAACTTCAATTTCGAGCACTTTGATGTTATAGATCTGGGATTTAACAACCTAGATCACTTAATGACATCTTATTACACAACTTTAACCAACAAATTACAACATATATCATAAGATCACTTGATTTTCAAAATTTAGGGTTTATACCTTTTCTAGCTTTGATCTAGATTCTGACTTCTTGATTCTGTTATTGGCTTGCTATGAACTGATCATGGCTAAACTTTTCACTCTCTCTCACTCTAGATTTTGAAATTTTAGAGAGAGAATGGACTTGGAGCAAATGAGAAGTAAAGTAAGTATTTCTTACTTGTTAATCTTAGATCTTTTGAATCTATGGTTGCAAATGTGGCTAGGTGTTCAAAATTAGCTGGTCCAAGGTGTTTGGTGGTAATTCAAGAGACATGACAACAATTTTGGCCATAACTCTTTTAACATCAAAGTTAAGGGTATTTTGGTCTTTTCGTACATAATTTTAATGGCGAATTAGTAACTTGTGCAAACTTTTAGGGTTTAACCCTTACGGTTAAAACCTAAGGTTTCCAAAAATCAATTTTCTAGGATTTCCAATTTAGATTTTCAAAATAAAAAATTAATATTTCTAAATTATAATTAGAATTCTATAACTATACTAAGATTTCTTAATCATACTTCAAGCTTGCTAATTAGGATTAATTATTCCTAATTAAAATTAAAATTACCTAATTACCAATTAGGGTTTCTAATTCTCGAAACTGAAATTAGGGTTTCCAAATAATTCGCTAGGGTTTCTTATAAATTGTAAGAATTTTCTAACTGAACGTTGATGTTCTAAATATATACTTAGGGTTTGTCACAGATATAATTTATCTGGTCAACCCTTGACTCTTAACCTCATTTTGTACACATATAATACCATATTCACAGAACATATACATATATACCCTTAATCCTGAATAATTCATTTAGATCCTTCAAAAAATTTTGAAATCCTCAAAATTCCTTCCTGGAAATCTAAAATCCATTCACTTATTTTTTTTGTCTAGGTTAATTATTCAACCTTTAATCCATCATTTAAGATTTAATTAATTTTCTAAATTCTCAGGTCATCACATTCACCCCTTCTTCTAAGAATTTTATCTCCGAAATTAACCTTACACCTTACACCATACTACTTACACCATTCATACACATCATCACCTGCTACCCAATACACCACTCACAATAGTAAAAATTTTCAAATTGTGCTGAGGAGTCATATAGACTATGATTTTTCATTTTCACAAAGGTTTTATGGAAATTCATCCACAAACCATCTTACCTTGAAGACAAAGGGTGATTAACCCAGTATGCCCAGTACTAGCCCAGTAATAATTGTTTTATCTGTTTCTCGTCACTGCCATAGGCACAAAAATTTTACCTCAGTCTTATTGGATTCCGCACCAAAAAAATTTGGTTCGGGAATTTTTTTTTATGAACACTTAGAGTTTTCATAAACATTAGTCTAGCTGAATCGAATAGCGTAGACTCATATCAATAATCAATTTCAATCAATATATGAATTTGTATAGCCAAACGCCGTTGGCAAATTAAAATTTTTAAAATATTATTGAGAATGACGTCATGATGCCGTACTGTATTAACAATCCGTTTGAGGATGCTGTCATTGTATGACTTTGTCATAACACATCATACAATAGTGGAATAATGATTTTTAGATCGAATTCACACTAAGTATTCATGTATTTATAACTCTATTAACTTTTATCATATCTGCACCAGGTTACATAGTACATAAGTGATAAATAAAAATATATATTTTGATATTTCAAATCATTATCGTCTAGCCAAAACAAGTAGCATAGACTATACTTTAAACCGTTCAAAAATCATTACAAATATATATATATATATATATATATATATTTATATTTAAAAGCACATAATGTGTATTTAGCTTGATGTCAAAATTTTGAAGTCTAACATAGCTAGGAGTTTTGAAAAACTTATATCTCCACTAATAATCATTTGCTTAAACAGTCTATCTATTCCTATAGTCCTTAACAATCCATTCACACAAAACGATACCCGGTTCGTCAAACCACACTTATGAGTTCATGAACTTTCCACAATCATATGAGTTTAAGAACTTGTCCTAGTCAGACCTTTGGCGTCCATTCGCTGAGGGGTTCATAAACATTTCATATAACTATGAGTCACGAACGTAACATAAGTATGAGTTTTAAGAACTTGTACTTAACCCTATATCCTCTACCTATAACCTATCTATCTGTTATACACATGAGAAATGAATCACCCTCTTAACATGTATATAATAAATAGCGCGACACAAACATTTTATAATCCCTACTTAATCCTAACTCCCTTCTCAATACGAATTTAATTTAATCCGTATTCATAATCTTGTCCTGAATCTATACCAATTCATAGTACAACTGACACACAACAATCTTGCTATAAATCTTTTCAATCATTTGCATTATCCTTCTCCATACTATAAAGTTATCAGATCACGAGGTGATCTCATCGTATATATTATGATTTATTTCTATATCTTGATCGTTTTGTTTTATGATCTCTATCCCTTTACTTTTAGTCTTTTAGACTCGATCTATTCATCACTATTGTTCACCTTTATTATCAGAGTTAGGGAACTCAGTATCTTTATAACTCACCGAGATTCGTATTTGAATCTTACTGACCAACTAACTTTATGTGAGTTAGATCTTATCCTAATCATTGTGGTTATTAGTCTCAGGTATTCCTACCTAAAGTTCATAACCTACAGCTTTGATACCAACTGTGATAGCCTCGAATCCGGGTCCCGAATCACCACAGATTTGGTTCAATCAAATTCTATTTCTATTGCGGAAGATATAAACATAAATTGTTTATACAATAAACTTTATACACTATTCCCCAAGGTCGAGTAACCTTAACTTATACACAATTCATAAACTATCTAACATATAACATTATTATCATACTATACTTTTACAATTTAGCTGCACACACAGTCCCAAGGTGAACTTGGCTTTATCCTTTCCAGTATCCGACGTATTCGTCCTAATCTGCAATGTTTATCATGATATAGCAAGGGTGAGCATAAGTTTGCCCAACAAGTATAAGTTTATTTAAGGATATATCATGATTGAAAGAATTTGAATAATAAACTGGCTATACTTTAACAATATAGTTGTGAATTAGCATGAACAAATTTTTATAAATGAACGAGCATTGAACATGAACAAATATATATGGACCGAATGGTAATGAAGGTGATTAGCCTTTCATACCTGATGAATACATACAATACGCACAGAGTGCTATTAAATAATTCATAGACATGGAAATCAGTAATGATTAACCACAAGTATATTTGAATGAAACAACTCGACGTCGAGTTAAGAAAAACTTGCACAATAATAATTAGAAGTTCAAGTTAAAGAACTTGCCTGTTCGGTAGATTACTGTTACACAATTTATTAAGCTTTGACTAAAGACCTAATATATAAATAATATCGATATACAAATTAGAATAATATCATCACAATATAATACTATTATATATATTCATAGAATAACCTAAACACATAACACATAACCCTATCAATCCACAAACTACCTAAGACTCGGTATCAAGTCAAACTATTTCAGTTTGAGTCAAAATCAACACAAATCTAACATCCCGACGGTCTAGTTGGATAAATCTCTAGTCTAAAATCACTAAGACTCGGTCTAAACTGGTTCACATGTACTTTTTATAATTTATTATCAATAAAAATATTTTTCATAAGCTCGAAATAATTTTCAAGTAATTATTACCGTTTATCATAATTTTTCAATCACTTATATCGTATTTATATAATGTAAATACCACATTATTCTCTTATCATTAATATTTATTTAATTTTAAATATTAATAAAAATCATAACATAATATTATAATATATTTATAATATCTCAAAGTATTTTAATACTTATAAAATCATATTTATATGATTTTTAAACCATTAAATCCATTATCCGATAATTGCTATTAATATTAAAATATTAATATTTCCATGGCAAAATATCAAAAGTTATATTTTATAACATAAAATATTTTTATAACACTTAAATCTTTTTTATATAATTTAAAAATCATTAATTCTAATTTTCCATAATTTATTAAATATATTCATTAAATAAATCAATTACCATTAATATTAATTTATTAATGAAATTCATCACAAAATATCTAAAGTTATTAAAATAACTTCAAATATTTTCTAACACCATAATATAATTTTTCATGATTTTTCATGTATTAAAATAATTTTAAATAATTTATTTAATATTATAATTAAATAAATTAAATACCATTATTATTCTAAAAATATTAAATATTTATGAAATATATTCATAATAATTAAAAACCCATTTTTGGACTTTATAATAATTTTTAGGAATTTATTTTGAATTTTTAATAATTAAAAACTATTTTTATCTATTTATTAATTAAAATAATTCATTTCTAAATTTAAGTGTCTCTAAAGGTGCATTAGGCGACAAAACTGTGGCTAAATGTAACGCCCCTATGTCTATACTCCCATGGTATCCGATATGGTGTTTACAATGAATATATAATGTATTTAAATCTATACACCCACGGTATCTGATTACAAGATTAATTTAAATAGAGGGACTATCAGATATAATTCTCATAGATCAAAAATTCACAGTATCCCATAACAGATATCAATTCTCAAGAGAACTATTACTGTGTTTGGATACCCTCACTTGGATATATGAACTGTATCTGTGACTAGAGTCTATCTATCCGAAATTTAGAGTACTAATAATAACATGAACATTACGTATTACTAATACCCTCACCGAGATGTATAGTCTATGCTATGCAAATTTATACTATCGTATTGATAGTAACTATCTATCTGAAATCTAGAGTATCAATAACAACATGAACAGTCCATGCTATTAATACACTCACTCAGATAAATAGTTCCCAAGGATCTCAACTAGATTCGGAGAATTCTAACTTTAAATCTATATATGTAAGAAAACACGGTTGCGGAAATAAAAGATGTTATATATATATATATATATATATATATATATATATATCATAATATTAAGATTTGATTACATGATTTTCATAATGAGTTTCTTATTAAAAAGTATTCAAATAGACAAGAATATAATCTAATATAAGCAGGGACACTTTCCTTTATCTACTCCAAATGTTCCAGGGTTACCATCTAAAACTCCAAAGGGAATAATTTGCAAGGGTGAGCTATGACATGCTCAACAAGTTTTGTATTTATTAACAATATATGATTTGAAGAAATACAACAATTCAAATTTTGATGATAGTTGTTACCATTTCACTATGGATTTGTATTTCTGTCAGTCACACAGACTTAGAAATTTTTTTGTTTAGATATGAGATAGGGGATCAGCCTATTCAATATATTATCGACTGAATGATCCCATACGAGATACCCAACTTCAGAATAGGATGTCTTACGAAACAATTTGGTTTGACACAACATTTTAAGCTTAACAATCAATATGAATAAATAATTCATTTCTTAGTTATGCTGAAGCTATAACAATAACCTTACAATAAGAGGTAATTTAAATGTAGGTGTAGTATATTATATCAACAGTATATCAAGATAAAAATCTTGTTCAATAAATAAACATGGTTGAGAAATTTGCAATAAAGAAATAAAGTTTAGATACTTGCTTGAGCGTAGATCAGTCAAGTTATGCTATTCAATTCGTTAATAAATACCTACGATGTTCATATATATAAATCTAACACGTTAGTATCGATAACAATACTTAAATAAACATTTACATAAGATTGAGTTAGATTTAATATGGTTTCAATGTTCAATGCCTTTATCGAATATTAAATGAGTTGATATATGGACTAAATTTTATTTATAAAAATTATTATATTTTTAGATAATTTATATATCCATTAAAATAAATTTTTAGAAGTTTTAAAATATTTCAAAACATTTATTTATCCTTTAAATGATTTTTAAATTATTTATATTTTATTTCTAAGTAATTAATATTTACTTTAAATTTTACAAAAACATTATTTATTATTTTTAAATAATTTAATCATTTATTATGATTTTTATATCATTAATATTATTTTTCAATAATTATTTAGTATTTATAAATAATTATTCTAATTGTTTTATTATTAAGTTAATTATTAATAATATCCAAATAAAATAAAATATTTATTAAATTTATGTAAAAATATCAAAAATTAATTATAATTATTTAATATAATTTTTAAAACTATTTTTATATTTATTTATTAATTATTTCTAATTTTTATAATTTAATTTTTAGAAAATCAATTTCTATCTGTCGCTAAATCCCTTCGGTGACAGAAAGTGTCGTTGTAGGTGTTCTTGAGTTTTTGGGCATCAGTTTGGTGCGGTGGTGAGTGACCGGTTTGACCATAAATTATCTAGCTCTTGGTTATGATTTTGGATTTGGTGAGTGTTGATGTTCTGATACTTTTACGGTAGTACAACATGAATCAATTTCGTGCTTTAAACTACATATAACAGGAAGTTATAAAGGCTCAAAATCACTTCATCGAGTCGTTTCTTGAGTTTCTGGGCGACCCATAATAGTGGTCATGGCCGGTCAACGGTTTTGTGGCTTGAATATCTTTGATTCTGTGTATTAGATGTGTGTTGTGTTTGTTGTAACATGTAGTATATATGTCAGGGTACATATATATAACACTAACATGAACAAAGCATAAATCCAAGGTCTCTAATTATGCTAGTCAAAGTACAACCAAACACTGTTCTTCGTGTTCTTCAGTTTTCTAGGTAACCCATAAAACTTGGTCAACGACTTTTGACCATTAATTCCAGTAATCCTATGAGTTGTTTAAGCAATTTAAAATCATAAATATGTAGTACATGTGATGACTTGAGAATTTAGAAAAATAATTAAATCTTAAATGATAGATTAAAGGTTAAATAATAAACATAGACAGAAAATAAGTGTATGGATTTGATATTTCTGGAAAGAATTTTTTTTTTTGGATTTAAAAATCTTTGTGGTGAATTATTCAGGATTAAGTATATAAGTCTATATGTTCTGTATGTATGGTTATTTATTTGTTAAGTATGTGGTTGAGGGTCAAGAGTTGACCAGATAACCCTGATTAGTGGCAAACCCTACTATTATACTAAGAACGTCAACGTTCAGTTAGAAACCCTAACGATTGATAAGGAACCCTAAAAACCGGTTCTAGAAACCCTAATTTCAGTTCTGGGAATTTAAAATCCTAATTTGGGAATTTAAATGCTATGTATAAAGTTTATTTATTTTAATTACAAACCTAATTAGGGATAACCCTAATGATTAATTAGATTTTCTAATAATTTAGAAACCCGAATTCTTGGATTATAAACCCTAGTGTACAATTATGAACCTAATTGCTAAATTAGCAATTTTAATTAGGAAATATTAATCCTAATTAGCAAACTTGAATTTATTATTAGGAAATCTTTAAATAATTAGAGAATCCTAATTATAATTTAGAAATATTAAATTTCTATTTTTAAAACCTAAATTGAAAATCCTAGAAAGTTTATTTGTAAAACCTTAGGTTTTAACCCTAAAGGTTAAACCCTAAGGGTTAAACCCTAAAGGTTTGTTCAAGTTACTAAAATGCCATTAATAATGGAAGCTAAAAGTCTAATTTACCCTTTGTGCATTATTGGAGGGAAGTGAGTGAATCTTTCCATGTATTGACAAGTCAACTACCATAGATTAGCCACATGCTAAAAATCTCAGCAATCTCAGCCCCTTACATCATATAGATTCATTGTATCAAGTTTATAAATAATTGAAGGGAGAGAAAGTTCACAAATTTTGCTAATTTGCTATCAAACTCTCAATCAACCCTTTTCTCTCTAGACCCTTTGAAATTACAAGTGATTGGGTCCTTATATGATCCATAGCAAGTAATGATCGGATCATGAGGATCAGAATCAAGATCAAGCATGAATAATGTATAAAAACCTTAAATCTTAAAATTTTATGATCTACTGTTAGATGTAGTTAATGATTGGTTAGATATGTGTTATAGGGTGTCTTTTAATGATCTGGGTTGTTGGATCATGGATCTATAACATCTAGATGCACGATTTTGAAGTTTTGAAAAATCTGGAAAAACTTTAAAATGTTGTCTGACAGTCAAATGTCAGGTCTCCTAGATCTGTCTCTGTAAATGTTTTTAGTGTTTTATATGTTTGTACTTGTTGTATGTTATAAGGTCTTTGATCTGGAACTTGTATCAAGTCCAGATCACGTGTAGATTAAGCGTTATTGTTGGTTAAAACCTGTTGACTGTACACATCAAAGCCATTAGACCCACCAGATCATGCACTGGATCAAAGTTATGCAAGGTGAAACCACCGTTGACCACCAGCCGGATGAACAATCTGGAAAACCCAGATTTGTTCAAGAACATGTTTTCTGTCAGAGTTTGACTTCCCTAGATCTCTTTAATGTGTTAATGATAAACTGGTTTAAGGTTGTATACGTGTACCTTGACATCCCTACTTCATGATTGAACCTTTATATTATACAAAGCAAGCCCAAATTGCATGTTATGAGGATCCAAAGTGAACATCTCGAACTGTTCTTCATTTTTGGAAAACCCAGAAATGAAGAACAACTTCTGACAAGTTTTCTGAAGCTTTAATCTCTCAGCTTAGTTATAGTTTGGTCATGTAATCGATTGAATGTTGTAGTATTACATGTATACTACAACATTAAAGCAAAATACAAGCCCGTAAATCAAGTGGAACATGGATTAAATTGAGGTCAAAGTATTTACCTTAGTCATTTGACATAAAGTTCGGAAAAAGCTCAAGAACACCTATAGCGGCAGTTACGTATTATAGGCCCTTTAACGACAATTAATTATTGAAAATTATTATTTTATTTAATAAATATAGAAAATGGTTTTAATTATTAAAATTAATATTAAATTCTAAAATTATTTTAAAGCACGAAAATTAGTTTTTAATTATCTAGAGTATATTTCATAAATATTTAATATTTTGGAATATAAAGGGTATTTAATTTATTTAATTATAATATTAAATAAATTATTTAAAAATGATTTTATTACATAAAAATCATGAAAAATTATATTATGGTGATAAAAATATTTTAAGTTATTTCTAATAACTTTTGATATTTTGTGATGAAATTCATTAAAAATTTATATTAATGGTGATTAATTTATTTAATGAATATATTAAATAAATTATGGAAAAATAGAATTAATGATTTAAAAATCATATAAAAAATGATTTAAGAGTTATAAAAATATTTTAAGTTATAAAATATAACTTTTGATATTTTTTCATGAAAATATTAATATTTTAATATTAATAGCAATTATCGGATAATGGATTTAATAGGTTTAAAATCATATAAACATGATTTTAAGGTATTAAAAATACTTTGATATATTATAATATTATGTTATGATTTTCATTAATATTTAGTATTAAATAAATATTAATGATAAAGTAATTATGTGGTATTTAATTCATTTAAATACGATATTAATGATTAAAAAATTATGATAAATGATAATAATTATCTAAAAATTATTTCGAGCTTTTGAAATTTAGTTTGACTGATAATATAATTATCTAAGATAATTGCTAAGTGTTAGGCAGAGTTTAATAGAACTTAAACTTGATATTTGTTCGACTAGACCGTCAGAATGTCAGAATTGTACCGAACTCGACTCGGACTGTAAAAGTTTGACTTGAGGTTAGGTTTTATGTGTTTTATAGACTGATAGGATTATATGATACTGTGTTTAGGTTATTTTAAATATCGTGATAATATTATTCTAATTTGTAGATCAATATTATTTATATTAGGTTTTCAGTCAAAGCTAGATAGATTACGTAATGGTAAACATCAGAACATGCAAGTTTTTCTTAACTTGACCTCGAGTTGTTTCATTCAGATATACTTGTGGTTAATCATTACTGATTGCCATGTCTATGAATTATTTATTCGCACTATGTGCATAATGCATGCATTCATCAGGTATAAAAGACTGATCACCTTCATTACCATTCGGTCCATATATAATTGCTATATTCATGTTCTATGTCCGTTCAGCTACGAAAGCTTGTTTATGCTAGTTCTTAATTATATTATAGAATTATAGCCATCTTATTGTTCAATTCTTTTCATTATGATATATCCTTAAATAAATTTATACTTGTTGGGCAAACTTATGCTCACCCTTGCTATATCATGATTAACATTGAAGATTAAGAAGCATACGTCGGATACGGGAAATGATAAAGCCCAGTTCAGCTTGGGATTTTATGTGCAGCTTAATTGTAATAGTATAGTATGATAATAATGTTACATGTTAGACAGGTTATGAATTGTGTATTAAGTGAAGGTTCTCGACCTTGAGGTAATGTGTAAAGTTTATTGTATAAACAAGTTATGTTTATATCTTTCGCAATTAGTATAGAATGATTGTACCGGATCCGTGGTGATTCGGGACCCGGATTCGGGGCTTTCACAGTTGGTATCAAAGCTGTTGGTTATAAACCTAGGGTAGTGATACCTTAGTCTAATAACCGCTGTGATTAGGATAAGTACTAACTCAAATAGAGTAAGTGTGTTGGTAAGATTTAAAGACGAATCTCGGTGAGTTATAAGATATAGAGTTTCCTAACTCTGATAATAAAAGTGAACAGTAGTGATGAGTAGATCGAGTCTAAAAGACTAAAAGTACAGGGATAGGAGATCATAAAACAAAACGATCATAGTATAGAAATCAATCGTAATATATACGATGAGATCACCCCGTGATCTAATATGGATCAAGCAAATGATTGACAAGTTTACGACAAGAATGTTCTGTGATAGTTGTACTATGAATTGGTACAGATTCAGGAAAGTATTATGAATACGGATTAAATAAAATTCGTATTAAGAAGGGAGTAGGTTTAGGTGGGGATTTCAATTGAGGACTCATGTCAGCAGCTAAGTTATATGATTCTTTGTATGGGAATTGAATTATACTTTGTGTAACAACCACTTAGTTCTTACACTGATAATCATTGAAAGATTTGTGTCGCGCTATTTGCTATATGCATATTAAGAGGGTGATTCCTTTCACATGTGTATAACAGATAGAAAGGTTATAGGTAAAGAATATAAGGTTAAGTACGAATTCTTAAAACTCATACTTATGTTACGTTCATGACTCATGATTATATGAAATGTTTATGAACCCCTTAGCGAATGGACGCCAAAAGTTTTACTAGGACAAGTTATTAAACTCATATAATTGTGGAAAGTTCCTGAACTCATAAGTCTGGTAAGTTTGATGAACTAGGTATAGTTTTTTATGAATGGAGTATTAAGGATAATAGGAATAGATAGACTGTTTAAGCAAATGATTATTAGTGGAGACATTAGGTTTTCCAAATCTTCTAGCTATGCTAGACTCGAAATTTTTGACATCAAGCTAAATACGCACTATGTGTTTTTGAAAAATGAATTTTTATTCTCAACTCTTGGTGGCTATTGTGTATGACTGGACTTCATGCCACCTACACCTAGTTACTTGTTGAGATGATAAAATAGATTTGCAAAGATTTTTTAATGGTTTAAACTACAGTCTATGCTAATTGTTTCGGCTAGACAATAATGATTTGAAATATCAAAATATATTTTTATTTATCACTTATGTATCATGTAACTTGGTGTAGAGATGATAAAAAGTTGATGGAGTTGTAAATGCAGGAATACTTAGTGTTGAATTTGATCTAAAATCGTTATTCCATTATTGTATGATGTGTTATGACAAAGTCACCCGATGACGACATCTTCAAACGGGTTGTTAATATAGTACGACATCATGACGTCATTTTCAAACTGACTTTTTAAAATTTTAATTTGCCAACGGGTTTTTGGCTATACAATAATATTTCTACTGAAATTGATTATGGATATAAGTCTATGCTATTTGATTTGGCTAGACCGACTTTTTACGAAAATCCTAAGCGTTCTTTGAAGACTTTCCCGAACCAATTTATTTTAGTGCGGATTTCGATAAAGACTGAGGTAAGAAATTTTGTACACCTAAGGTGGATGGGATAAGAGGAACGGGGAAAAATTGTTCGACCAGCGATTGCTTGAGCGATCTGACAGGCATCTTGGGCTAATCACCTTTGTAATACGTAAGTTATGACGGTTTGCGGATGAATTTCCATAAAACCTTTGCGAAAATGAAAATTCATAGGCTTTATGACTCCTCAACACAATTTGATTTTTTTTTTTACTCTTGTGAGGGATGTTGTGGGTAGCATGTGGCGATGAGTATGAATGGTGTAAGTTGTATGGTATGCGGTGTAAGTTGAATTTCGGAGACAAAATTCTTAGAATAAGGGGTGAATGTGACGACCTGAGGATTTAGAAAAATAATTAAATTTTAAATGATAGATTAAAGGTTAAATAATAAACATGGATAGAAAATAAGTGTATGGATTTGACATTTCTAGAAAGAAATTTTTTTTTAGATTTAAAAATCTTTGTGGTGAAGTATTCAGGATTAAGTATATAAGTGTATATGTTCTGTATGTATGGTTATTTATTTCTTAAGTATGTGGTTGAGGGTCAAGGGTTGACCAGAAAACCCTTATCATTGGAAAACCTTACTATTATACTAAGAACGTCAACGTTCAGTTAGAAACCCTAACGACTGATAAGAAACCCTAGAAACCGATTCTAAAAACCCTAATTTTAGTTTTGAGAATTTAAAATCATAATTTGGGAATTTAAATACTATGTATAAGGTTTATGTATTTTAATTACAAACCTAATTTTAATGATTAATTAGATTTTCTAATAATTTAGAAATCCTAATTCTTGGATTATAAACCTTAGTGTACAATTATGAACCTAATTGCTAAATTAGCAATTTTAATTAGGAAATATTAATCCTAATTAGCAAACTTGAATTTATGATTAAGAAATCTTTAAATAATCAGAGAATCCTAATTTTAATTTAGAAATATTAAATTTCTATTTTTAAAACCTAAATCAAAAATCCTAAAAAGTTTATTTGTAAAAAATTAGGTTTTAACCCTAAGGGTCAAACCCCCTAAGGGTTAAACCCTAGAGGTTTTTTCAAGTTACTAAAATGCCCTTAATAATGGAAGCTAAAATTCTAATTTACCCTTTGTGCATTATTGGAGGGAAGTGAGTGAATATTGCCATATATTGGCAAGTCAACTACCATAGATCAGCCACATGTTAAAAATCTTTGCAATCTCAGCCCCTTACATAATATAGATTCATTGTATCAAGTTTATAATTAATTGAAGAGAGAGAAAGTTCATAAATTTTGCTAATTTTCTATCAAACTCTTAATCAACCCTTTCTCTCTCTAGACCCACGAAATTCTGAAGTGATTCAGTCCCTTATATGATCCATAGCAAGTCAAGATCAAATCATGAGGATCAGAATCAAGATCAAGCATGAATAAGGTATAAAAACCCTAAATCTTAAAATTTTATGATATGATGTTAGATGTAGTTAATGATTGGTTAGATATGTGTTATAGGGTGTCTTTTAATGATCTGGGTTGTTGGATCATGGATCTATAACATCTAGATGCACGATTTTGAAGTTTTGAAAAATCTGGAAAAAACTTTGAAATGTTGTCTGATAGTCAAATGTCAGGTCTCCTAGATTTGTCTCTGTAAATGTTTTTAGTGTTTTATATGTCTATACTTGTTGTATGTTATAAGGTCTTTAATCTGGAATGTGATGCCCCAAAATAGGTATACATCACCCATCTTGAGTCACCAAATACATGGTACATAAATCAAATACAAACTTCTTTAATAAAACTGTTGTGTAAAAATACGACAAAACATAGCCGAGAGTTTAAACAAGAATATTGCCTTCTAGACTATATCCACTCTCAATAGAGTCCTCATTATATTTATTATCACACTATTTCACAGAATAGTGAGGACTACTAAAATAATCATCTGGACCGTCAATCCATTTCCCGACCAGTCCCAGCTATATTCTCATTTCCTGAAGAGAACAGTGAAAGAAAAGGGTGAACTGAAGTAGCCCAGTAAGAAATATTATGAGTAAGATAATGCAGAATAAATTATACTTAGCCTTCAACAGTCTAATAATTGATAGAATACAATAGACAATAAGTTTTAGATCAACAACTGCAGCGGAATAAGCAATCCATTAGAAGAGTCAAGTAGAGTATGATATCTACTATCTTCTATGATTTAAAAAAATTTCATAAACTTTATCGCTGAGACTCAGCTTAATAAATAAAATCGAATCATCCCTGCACCACGACCAAGGATATTCATGTAATCATCAATGGTCATGATTATACCGAATAATCCCTGGTCATAATCATACCAACAACTGTCCATCAATGAACTACAGACAAATGAGGACTTTTACCACATCATTCGTTACATTACGGTCATGATTATACCGAATAATCTTTGGTCATAATTATACCAAGTCCATCTATGCACGTAAGCCAAAGATGACTTTCATCACAATATAAGCATGAGGATGATGACAATGACATAATAATTCAATAAAACAAGTTCAAGGATAAATTTTAAAGATTTATAATTTAATTTATCCAGAATTCAATAACGTTCAAATTGTCAACATGATACTGCTTTGTGGAGTAAAATTCAAGAATGCTCAGAAGAATATTTCCATGAAAGATACTGGATGAAGCACAAATATCAAGGATATTCTACTAATTTTATGGAGTCTAGAAGCCAAAACCTTAACCAAATGAGTATAATAGAATATATGAAACTGCAAATGGATTTTCACACGCCATGCGGTAATCCACGTAGACAGATCATTTCCATAAATGAATACGAAGGGTCATTCACCATGCATACGATAGTCCGCGTAGACAGGTTATTCCAACAGAATAATAAAGAATGGAATAACAGAAGAATTCACCATACATGCGGTAGTCCGCGTAGACAGGTTATTCCAACAGAATATAAAGAATGGAATAACAGGAGAATTCACCATGCATGCGGATGTGACTCCCCCAAATCCAGGTATCTTCCAACCCGATAGAGGGTGCTACACGGTACTACCATTCACACATACATTCAATTAAAAAGTCTCAAAAGAACGAATATGTCTTCCATATATTCAAAATAATATTAACATTCCCCCAGGTTCTTTATAACCATTACATTGTACTTGTCATAATATCAAATATATTACAATCATTCATCCCATACTATTACATAAGTATTCTATGGGTTCGTCTTTGCCTTGCCTTTATCCTTTTCGGAGTCTTCAGTCCGTTCGATCTTAGATGTGTTCATATGGTTCAAGTAAGAGTGAGCATGACTAGCTCAACAAGTACTACAAATCTAATAAAAAACATGCTTGAAATATAGAACTCCTATATCTTCAATAATCGAACAAATGAATTAAGTACTATCGATAATTCAAAATAGCACTTCTTTTCATTCAAAACGTTTTACAACAATAATATTCAGTAAAACATCAATTCCGGTCCAAGACCTTGAGCATTCATAAGTTCTTTTGAAAAGGACATCCCGACACTATATCCGTAAGTCCGACATTACTTACAAGCACGTCTAGGTGATCAGCCTATAGTACTCTATGTTGATCAACACTAAATTCATTAAACGTGTATACATTTAAGTTGTGGAAACTTGATGTGCCTGTCGTTAAACGATAAAAACATTTTAGCATACTCAGTCTTCGTTTGAAAAACACACCAATATAACTCGGTAAACATTAAACATGCTTGATAAAATCATAACATAAGTCTAGCCGAAAGAATTAGCTTTGACTTCATCATACAAGGCTTCATGCGAAAGAATACATGAATTTCAAAGCTTGTTTAGACTGAACTGGAACAACGGTTAGAATACTTGCCTTTAGTGTTTGCTTACTGATTATAACACGTACACTTTAAGTCTCTAAGTCTCTATAATACATGATCACATAACGTACCACATTACGTTATATATATAATCAAGTATGTATACTACTATATCTTACCCTTCATCTCAATCTAATTATGACTTAGATTTGTTATTATTGGTTCTGGCTTTTCATTACATTGCTTCATTACGTTCATGTTTGATTATTAATCTTCAACCTTTAGACAACATAAATAAGGTTTAAAATTAAACAATGCCTTATTAAGTTCCTCAGTTTATTATTACTGAGTTACTGTTCATGCTACACTTATAAACCTTCATCACTGTCCAAATCTTAGGGTTGGCGCTACGGTGCCACCCTTTTTCTTTAAAGCGCGTTGCGGCCATGAAAGTTAACGATAAGTACAAACCGGATCTTCTGGCTGCGGTGCGAGTCCTTACTCTTCATGTCATGCACTGCAACACGAAAGTTCAAGAGGGTTCAGAGATTATTACGGTACTGTATACTTATCATTTTAGTTTTGGGTGGGGCGGCCAGTAAGCGCCAACTCTATGCCTTAGAAAATTACAGATTTTGAAATTTTTGTGAAACTCCTGGACGCATAACTTCTTCGTTATAAGTTCGAATTGGCTTGTTCAAGAGCCTACGGTTCACAGATTACATACTCTATGCGTTCATGCAAGAATTTTATCTATTTGACTTCGTTTGCTAAAATTTAACCTATTAGTTCATTTTTAACGAAAACGATAAATGTTCGTGAATGTTCAACGCTCGTTTCTTCGTTCTAAGTCGGAATCCGGTCATTTTTGAGTCCGCAACTGTATAATGCCAAATTTGACTTGTCTCCATTGAAGACCATCGTTTTTGAGTTCAAACACAAAATACGACTTCCATTCCGAGAATTTCAAGAATTCGATGATTATCGTCCAATCGTGTGAATTTCGGCGAAACCTCATTACTAATGATTTGATTATCATTACTAATGGATTTTAATTATCATATGAACATTTTAAGTTACTTATTATAACAACTTATTATCAAAGTAAGTTTTGACTTATTCTCTTGAGTTAATGACTTAATCAAATTATAAACTACGAATTCCATTTCTTATGACTTAATATGGACTTAAGTCCTTTACTCAATGTTCTCATACAATATTTGAACATACTAACATCATATGACAATCATATGATAAGTTCATCATAAGTTTAATGATCGTTCAAGAGCCTACGGTTCACAAATTACATACTCTATGCGTTCATGCAAGAATTTTATCTATTTGACTTCGTTTGCTAAAATTTCACCTATTAGTTCATTTTTAACGAAAACGATAAGCGTTCGTGAACGTTCAACGCTCGTTTCTTCGTTCTAAGTCAGAATCCGGTCATTTTCGAGTCCACAAATCTATAATGCCAAATTTGACTTGTCTCCATCGAAAACCATCATTTTCGAGTTCAAACACAAAATACGACTTCCATTCTGAGAATTTCACGAATTCGACGATTATTGTTCAATCGTGTGAATTCCGGCGAAACCTCATTACTAATGATTTGATTATCATCCTAAATGGATTTTAATTATCATATGAACATTTTAAGTTACTTATTACAACAACTTATTATCAAAGTAAGTTTTGACTTATTCTCTTGAGTTAATGACTTAATCAAATTATAAACTATGAATTCCATTTCTTATGACTTAATATGGACTTAAGTCCTTTACTCAATGTTCTCATACAATATTTGAACATACTAACATCATATGACAATCATATGATAAGTTCATCATAAGTTTATCAACTTATTTAAGTTCTAGTTGCTTATTCACCACTTATTCAACTTAAGTTCATTCATTAATCACTTCTTATATGTTCTTAGCATACAATTACACTTCTCTTATCACCCTACAATGATAGACATAAAAGATGTATTAGACTAGAGTCTTACCATTGAAGACTAGTACTTCTATTCTCTTTGAAAATCTAGCAAAGGTTGATTGACTTATTCTTGGCTTATTCTCTCTAACACTTAAGCACTTATCTTGATAGAAGTTGAATGAATTTTAATCAAGCAACAAAATAATTGTGGAGCTCTCTATTTATAGGCTTGGAAAAGTGAGGGTACTATGGTCATTATAACCTCCCACCTCCTCAACTAACCTCCTTATTAACCTCCTTACTATTCCTTACTTTAGCCCTAAGTAAACTTGCCCATAACTTCTATTACTTGGTCATCACAACACTTATCTTATGCTTGACCACCACTTAAAGTTCTTGCTTACCAAGTCTTACCCATATTCACCTTGGTTTGCTCCATGGATCATGGCTAATCCAATGGATCATTACATTGGGCTGGCATAATTAATCTAGCTTATTTCTTGTTGGGCTTGCATCTAAATTCTCATTGGACTCTACCAATTTAACAATAATCCTACAAGTTCAATCCCTTTAATTAAAAACCTTATCATTATACCATACGTATAATTCTCGTATTCTAGCTCGTATATTAATTCATAACATACATTATTCCATTCTTCATTCATACTAGTATGATACCTTGTATCATACTCGCTTTCAATACCTCGTATAATACTTACGTATCACACAATCAATATAATTCCTTCTTAATACTTAATATTCCCATCGTTCTCTAAATACGTCCGCATGCAAAATATTGTATTTTCCATACTTATATTTTATTACATAATCCATCTCCTCTTGATATTATAACGTTACGTATTTATCGAAAGTTAAAAAATAATTCCCGAGCAGAAAATGATGAATAGTGTTTTTTGAAAAAATTTTCAGAAAGCTTTTATTTTTGTCTTAGAAATTCAAACACTTTAATTCTCTCATGTAGTTAAAATACTATGACATTTCGACGTTTCTAGGTTATAGAACGACATTCATCTTATCAACACGTAATAATAATAAATAATATTATTTTATTCATTATTAAAAGTATTTACAAAAGGTTCGATTTTCTAGGGCGTTACACTCTCTCCCCCTTATAAGGATTCTGTCCCCAGAATCTCGCTATATATAAAAAATATTACATAAACAAATGAGGGTAATTCTTTTTCATCTTTTATTCCAATTCCCACGTTGCTTCTTCTGCATCGTGGTTCTTCCATAACACGTTCACGAAAGGTATGACTTTATTCCGCAGAACTTGTTCTTTCCTATCGACAATTTGAATCGGCGTTTCTTCGTACGTTAAGTCCTTCTCGATATGAATAGGCTCATATTCTATCACGTGCTTATAAGGACACAATACCGATACATGGAACACGTTATGTATTCGTTCTAAGTCTGGAGGTAACGCTATCATATAAGCTACCTCACCAACCCGTTTTAATACCTCAAAAGGTTTTATGAACCCCGGACTTAATTTTCCCTTCTTTCCAAAGCGTATCTTTCCTTTCCAGGGAGATACCTTCATAAATACGTAAGAACCTACTTCAAATTCTCTATTTTCTCGATGTGAATCTGTAAACTTCTTTTGTCTATCTTGAGCTGCTAAGAGACACATCTATATCATCTTAACAATATCCACTGTTTGCTGCACCAATTCTGGCCCCAGCATCCGGTGTTCTCCCACTTCATCCCAATAAAGTGGTGTTCTGCATTTCCTCCCATACAAAGATTCGTAAGTCGGCATATCTATGCTTGCATGATAACTATTTTTATATGCAAACTCTACTAATGGTAGATGATCATCCCAACTACCCTTGAAATATATGACGCAAGATCTTAACATATCTTCTAACATCTGAATTGTTCTCTCACTTTGTCCATCGGTTTGTGGATGATACGCCGTACTCAGCTTTAACTGCGTTCCCAACTGCTCTTGTAGACTCCTCTAAAAGTTCGATGTGAATCGTGGGTCACGATCTGACACAATCGATACTGGTGCTCCATGTCTGGAAATTATTTCCTTAATATAAAGTCTAGCTAACTGGTCTAAGTTATACTTAACCCTTATTGGCAAAACGTGAGCCAACTTCATCAACCGGTCCACTATTACCCAAATCGCATCATACCCTTTCGTTGTAGTAGGAAGTCCCACCACAAAATCCATCATGATATTCTCCCACTTCCATTCCGGAATTTCTAATGACTGTAACAAGCCACTTGGTCATGGATGTTCGGCTTTAACTCTCTTACAAGTCAAGCACCTACTCACATACTCATCTATTTCTCTCTTCATGTTTGTCCACCAGAAACTCTGTCGAAGATCTTGATACATCTTAGTGCTACCAGGATGAATCAAAAATCTCAAACTACGAACCTCTTGTAACACCCGCTCCTTTAATTCCATCTCATTCAAAACCCAAATTCTTCCTTCAAATCTCAATAATCCCTCATTATCAAGACTAAACTGGATATCTTCTTCTTTGGTCAACCGCTTCTTCATTTGGTCACACTCATCAGTTTTAAGTTGCACCTCCTTAACTCTCTCTACGATGGTAGATTGCATCTCCGTCGCAAAAAGTATTTGTCCTGCTTCACTTGGAATCTTCACTTCTAATTCCATCTTAGCCATCTCTGTTATTAACTCAGTTTGAGAAGTTAACAAAGACAACTTTTCCCGACCCTTCCTACTTAGGCGCGTCAGCAATTACATGGCTTTTCAGGTGATCTGAGATTTCATAGTCGTAATCCTTTATCAACTCCAACCATCTCCTCTACCTCATATTTAACTCATTATGTGTGAAGATATATTTTAGACTCTTATGGTCCGTGTATATCTCACATTTTTCTCCATAAAGATAATGTCTTCATATCTTTAGAGCAAAAACTACTGCGGCCAGTCCTAGATCATGAGTAGCGTAAACTTTCTCATAATCCTTCAACTGCCTAGATGCATACGCAATGACCTTGCCATGCTGCATGAGCACGCAACCAAGTCCTCTATGCGAAGCATCGCTATAAATTACAAAATTTCCAGTGTCATCGGGCAATGACAAAACAGGCGCTTCACTCAACCTCTTCTTTAATTCTTGAAAACTATCCTCACACTTATCAGTCCACGCGTATTTCACCGTCTTTTTTGTCAATTTAGTCAACGGAGTAGCTATCTTCAAAAAATCCTGGATGGATCTCCGATAGTAACCCGCTAACCCTAGGAAACTTTGCACCTCAGTCGGCATTTTTGGTTGTTCCCAATTCATCACGGCTTCCACCTTCGCTGGATCTACTGAAAATTGTACCTTTTCTAACCAAAATTCATACTTAGTGAATTTTGCATACAACTTCTCCTTCCTTAGTGTCTCCAACACTAATCTTAAGTGTTCAGCATGATCTTCTAGCGTCTTTGAATAAACTAGAATATCATCAATAAACACCACGAAGAACTTGTCCAAATATTGTTTGAACACTCTGTTCATCATATCCATAAATGCAGCTGGTGCATTAGTCAATCCAAACAACATCACCAAAAACTCGTAATGACCATAACGAGTCCTGAATGATGTCTTTGGTACATCCACCTTCTTAACCTTCAACTGGCGATACCCCGTTCTTAAATCTATTCTAGAAAAATACTTAGCCCCTTTTAATTGATCAAAGAGATCATTGATCCTGGGAAATGGGTATTTATTATTTGTCGTTAACTTGTTCAACTCTCTATAGTCGATACAAAGTCTGAACGATCCGTCCTTCTTTTTGACAAACAGTATTGGTGCTCCCCATGGTGAAACACTCGGTTGAATTTACTTTATGTCCAACAGTTCTTGTAACTGCACCATCAACTCTTTCATCTCTACCGGCGCCATACGATACGGTGCCCTGGAAATTGGTGCCGCTCCTGGCACGATGTCTATTACAAATTATGTCTCCCTATCTGGCAGAATACCCGACAATTCACTCGGAAATACATCGGCGAATTCTCTCACTATAGGTATTTGTTCCATGGTTTCTACCACTCTCTGGGTATCAACAACATGACACAGATAACCTACACACCCCTTCCTCAATAATTTCCTAGTTTGTGTCATGGTTAGACAACATGAACGTCCCGATGATCTATTCTAGTAAAATACTACCTGAGGTTGTCTTAACATTTTAGGGTTCACATTGTCCCATGGTTAACTAACCAATCCATTATGAGAATTACGTCGAATTATCCTAACTTTATCGGTATCAAATCTACCGATAATTTACAACCCCGTATATCTACGTAACAACTCCTATGAACATCTTCAACAGGAATTATTTCTTCATTTGCTACCTTAATATTTAAAGGTATAAGCAACTTTTTGGGAAGTAATCCTAATCGTCTAGCAAAATTGCATGCTATAAACGAACAAGTAGCACCCGAATCAAACATCACATAAGCATTTATGTCGTTGATTGGAATAATACATGCGACGACGTCCCCTGATGCAACTGCATCTTGGACTATCATGTTAAAGGTACGGTCCATCGGCTTGCCCGGCTGCGCTGGACCACTAATAGCCAACCTACCGCTATTAGTGCCCCGGTTCCCGTCCGTCCCCTTCTTCGGGCAGTTCTTTGCCATGTGGTCGGTTGACCCACACACAAAGCATCCATGATTCTTTTTTGGACTTGGACAGTTAGGCGCAATGTGCCCTTCCTGTCCACAATTGTAACAGACGGCCTTCCCCTTGAGACAGACTCCTAAGTGAGTCTTCCCACAGGTCTTGCAGGCCTCCATTCTCCTTTTTGGGTCTCCTTGCTTCACTCCGTTATTTCTAGAGCTAAAAACCTTCCTCTTCTGTCCCTCGCCACTACCGCTGACTCCTTCAACCTTTACTCCCCCATCCACTTTCCCCTTGCTCTTCTTGTCCTTGTGGTATTGACTTAGAGCCTCACTACCACCTTCGACGATTATCACCTTCTCTAAAATGGTTCCAAATGAAGTACTTTGGAACACCAAAATACGGTTATAGAGCCAGGGTTTCAAGCCCTGCTCGAACCGTCGCACCTTCCTAACCTCGGTATCCACCTGGTGTGGAGCGAACCTCGCCAGTTCATTAAACATGGCGGTGTATTAGGGAACCATCATGTCCCGTTGTTTCAACTCCAGAAATCGCATCTCCATCCTTCTCTGTATGCTCGTGGGAAAGTAGTTCTCAAAGAATATCTCCTTAAACCTCTCCCACATCAGATTTGCTATCCCGACCCTAGCCTGATTGGCTTCCCACCAAAAGTTGGCCTCTCCCTTCATCATATAGGTTGCAAAGGAAACCTTTTGGTCCTCATCGACATTTCCTATCACAAATGCCTTCTCTATTTCCTTCACCCACGTTTGGGCTTCGATAGGGTCTGTAGTTCCTTTGAACTCTGGTGGACCCACGCTCTTGAAATCCTTAAAGGTAGTAGCTCGTGCGAGTCCTGGATTTAGGGGGATATTAGCCCCTATTCTATTAAAGGTAGCTGTTAATAAATTAACAAACTCCTGCATCGAGTTAACCAGACCTCCCTTCGGTTGATTCACATTAGCTCCTTGGTTATGTTGCACTCTTCTTGGCGGCATTTTGCTGATACAATAAGCAACAAATCGCGTTATTATTTCCTTCATATTAGTTTGTTATTATTCAAAATTAAATAATAACTTCAACATTCATTGTTCAGTTGTTCCATAAAAAGTCTTATATTCATTCATTCCTTGTAGTATAATACTACATCGTTTCATTACACAACCTAAGCTGATTATATTACTTTCCCGCTATTGCTTTCCAAAAATTGGGATTTACAAAAGACTACCCTTTGCTATACAAAACAGGGTTTAACGTCACTACTAGATACAAAATATTTACATACCTAAACTACTCTAGCTACTACTAGATTACATCTGCATTAAGGAATTATCAAAATCTGCCTTGGCAAGACCGACAATGATATCACGGCTAATAGTATGTCGTGTCTGCCCCACCTCTATAGGATATCCAGCTACCTGCTGCTGGAAATCTGTATGAGAACTCCTATGGATATGGGACATTCTCCCTATCTTCTGACGTTTGGTTTTTAGCTCCTCCTTAAACTCAAAAACCTCATGCTTCAGCTCATGGACCTTGTCCTTGGCCAAAACCCTTTCATCGTGTTCCTGCTCCCAAATGGACTCCACATCAGTCTTGTCCTCTATGACAGCTTGGAGCTCTACCTTCAAATCCTTGACCTCTTGATAGTAATGGATATTTCTATCCAATACTGACATGAACAACGACATCATTGACTCCACCGGAGCCATCTCTGCTGCTATTGCAATTGGGTTGAAGGACATTACCTCCACCTCCTCCTCTATCATACCATCGAATACTGACATAAGGTCAGGATCCTATGAGTCTCCAGACTCAATTACAACTATCTCAGGCTCTACAACTATGGTGTTCGGTATGACCTCTACTTGGTTCACAGACTCTTCACTAACAGCCTATCCATCTACATGCATTCCATTTACTCCTGACATCTACATGCATTTTTATAAGGTTATTTTCTTATTTTACTTCTTTGACTTCTCTTAAGGTTATGACTTAAGGTTTTTAATCCCCCTTAAGTTTTATAACCTAATGCTTTGATACCAACTTGTGGACGCCCCAAATCGGGTATCTTCCAACCCGATGATGATGGTGCTACTGCATCTTACCATTCACACATACATTCAATTGAAAAGTCTCAAAAGAACGAATATGGCTTCTATATATTCAAAATAATATTAACATTCCCCCAGGTTCTTTATAACCATTAAATTGTACTTGTCATAATATCAAATATAATACAACCATTCACCCTATACTATTACATAAGTATTCTACGGGTTCGTCTTTGCCTTGCCTTTATCCTTGCCGGAGCTTTCAGTCCGTTGGATCTTAGCTGTGTTCATATGGTTCAAGCAAGAGTGAGCATGACTAGCTCAGTAAGTACTACAAATCTAATAAACAACATGCTTGAAACATTGAACTCGTATATCTTCAATAACTGAACAATAGTTACGAAGTACTATCGATAATTCTAAATAGCACTTCTTTTAATTCAAAACGTTTTACAACAACAATATTCAGTAAAACATCAATTCCGGTCCAAGACCTTGAGCATTTCATAAGTTCTTTTGAAAAGGACATCCCGACACTAAGTCTGTAAGTCCGACATTACTTACGAGCACGTCTAGGTGATCAGCCTATAGTACTCTATGTTGATCAACACTACATTCAATAAGCGTGTATACGTTGAAGTTGTAGCAACCTCACGTTCTTGTCGTTAAACGACAAAAACATTTTAGCATACTCAGTCTTTGTTTGAAAACCACACCAATATAAGTCTGTAAACATTAAACATGCTTGATAAAATCATAACATAAGTCTAGCCCAAAGAATTGGCTTTGACTTCATCATAGAAGGCTTCATGCGAAAGAATACATGAATTTCAAAGCTTGTTCAGACTGAACTGGAACAAGGGTTAGAATACTTGCCTTTAGCGTCTGCTTACTGATTATAACACGTACACTTTAAGTCTCTAAGTCTCTACAATACATGATCACATAACGTACCACATTACGTTATATATATAATCAAGTATGTATAATCAAGTCTCTGCGACGCGAGTCCTTACTCTTCATGTGGCACTGCGACACAAAAGTTTAGTAGGTTCAAACACTGTTACGGCACTACAGCGCCATCTTTTGGCCTTGGGTTGGCGCCGCGGCGCCAACTCTGTGCCTTAGAAAATTAACAGCTTTTGAAATATTTGTGAAACTCCCGGACGCATAACTTCTTCGTTATAAGTCCGAATTAGATCGTTCAAGAGCCTACGGTTCACAAATTACATACTCTATGTGTTCATGCAAGAATTTTATCTATTTGACTTCGTTTGCTAAAATTTCACCTATTAGTTCATTTTTAACGAAAACGATAAGCGTTCGTGAACGTTCAACGCTCGTTTCTTCGTTCTAAGTCAGAATCCGCTCATTTTCGAGTCCACAAATCTATAATGCCAAATTTGACTTGTCTCCATCGAAAACCATCATTTTCGAGTTCAAACACAAAATACGACTTCCATTCTGAGAATTTCACGAATTCGACGATTATTGTTTAATCGTGTGAATTCCGGCGAAACCTCATTACTAATGATTTGATTATCATCCTAAATGGATTTTAATTATCATATGAACATTTTAAGTTACTTATTACAACAACTTATTATCAAAGTAAGTTTTGACTTATTCTCTTGAGTTAATGACTTAATCAAATTATAAACTACGAATTCCATTTCTTATGACTTAATATGGACTTAAGTCCTTTACTCAATGTTCTCATACAATATTTGAACATACTAACATCATATGACAATCATATGATAAGTTCATCATAAGTTTTTCAACTTATTTAGGTTCTAGTTGCTTATTCACCACTTATTCAGCATAACTTCATTCATTAATCACTTCTTATATGTTCTTAGCATACAATTACACTTCTCTTATCACCCTACAATGATAGAGATAAATTATGTATTAGACTAGAGTCTTACCCTTGAAGACTAGTACTTCTCTTGACTTATTCTTGACTTATTCTCTCTAACACTTAAGCACTTATCTTGATAGAAGTTGAATGAATTTTAATCAAGCAATAAATGAATTGTGGAGCTCTCTATTTATAGGTTTGGCAAAGTGAGGGTACTATGGTCATTATAACCTCTCATCTCCTCAACTAACCTCCTTATTAACCTCCTTACTATACCTTACTTTAGCCCTAAGTAACTTGCCCATCACTTCTATTACTTGGTCATCACAACACTTATCTTATGCTTGACCACCACTTAAAGTTCTTGCTTACCAAGTCTTACCTATATTCACCTTGGTTTGCACCATGGATCATGGCTAATCCAATGGATCATTACACTGGGCTTGCTTAATTAATCTAGCTTATTTCTTGTTGGGCTTGCATCTAAATTCTTACTGGACTCTACCAATTTAACAATAATCCTACAAGTTCAATCCATTTAATTAAAAACCTTATCATTATACCATACGTATAATTCTCGTATTCTAGCTCGTATATTAATTCGTAACATACGTTATTCCATTCTTCATTCATACTAGTATGATACCTTGTATCATACTCGCTTTTCAATACCTCGTATAATACTTACGTATCACACAATCAATATAATTCCTTCTTAACACTTAATATTCCTATCGTTCTCTAAATACGTCAGCATTCGAAATATTGTATTTTCCATACTTAGATTATTATTACATAATCCATCTCCTCTTGATATTATAACGTTACGTATTTCTCGGAAGTTCAAAAATAATTCCCGAGCAGAAAATGATGAATAGTATATTTCGGAAAATTTCTCGGAAAGCTTTTATTTTTGTCTTAGAAATTCAAACACTTTAATTCTCTAATGTAGTTAAAATACTATGACATTTCAACGTTTCTAGGTTATAGAACGACATTCATCTTATCATCACGTAATAATAATAAATAATATTATTTTATTCATTATTAAAAGTATTTACAAAAGGTTCGATTTTCTGGGGCGTTATAGCAGTAGTCCGCGTAGACAAGTTATTCCAACAGAATAATAAAGAATGGAATAATAGAAGAATTCACCATGCATGCGGTAGTCCGCGTAGATAGGTTATTCTAACAGAATAATAAAGAATGGAATAACAGAAGAATTCACCATGCATGCGGTAGTCTGCGTAGACAGGTTATTCCAAAAAAATAATAAAGAATGGAATAATAGAAGAATTCACCATGCATGCGGTAGTCCGCATAGACAGGTTATTCTAACAGAATAATAAAGAATGGAATAATAGCCCTTACGAGTATTGAAAGAAAATAACTCTCTTCATGAATACGAAAGTAATAATACCCCTTACCTTAGAAGAAAACTGGATACTAGAATAGTGAGGTAGCAGACTTCTCTTCTTCTTTCTCTCTAAAATTTCTCTCTATAATAATTGCTCTTGTGAAACTTATTGAATTGGTGAGAAATGAAGGAATAATGAGCTTCTATTTATAGGAAAATATAGTTTCAATAATTGCACATTTTGGGGCTCGAAATATTACAGTATAATACCTTCCTCTTTTTCTTCATTTTCAATTTAGCCCTGCAAGTATTATCAAACTTGCACCACCTCCCCTAATAGTAAATCATGTGAATTAATAGTAAATCATGTGACTCAATAGTTCTATACATGTGAAAAAAATAATTACAATATAGTACCTTCATCTATACCTCCATTTTTAATTTTGTCATGCAAGTATTATTAATCTTGCACCAACTACCCTAATAGTAAATCGTGTGAATCAATAGTACACACATGTGAACACATAGTTATAAGCATGTGAATTAATAGCATTTAATTGCTCATTTATCTTGTTAATTACCCGATTGGTCAATATAACCTCCAGACATCGATTATTATCGAAATAAGTGTAAATTTCCACTAACACTAATAATTCCCACAAAATGGAACTATCAATTTCATTTTTAATCAACACGAACTTATTCATCATTAATATCATAACTCACAATACTTAACAACCAGGTCGTTCCCAAGAAAGAGGGGGCTTTCCGATAAGGATTTCTCCCTATTAGCGCGCAATTAGATTATCTAACCTCTCCTTGACAGAACTTCTAGACATTATCAATATTGCAAATAATAATATGAATAACCTTGTCGTCTCAATTATTGATTTAATAATATAACATATTACATAGATGATACTATAACAATAATTGAATCAATAATATGAGAGATATGATGCAACAATTACTGTAGAAATAATTGAGTATAACAGAGTGACTTCTTACGTAAGCATCAATAATCAATACCGTGTGTTACTATGCAACCACGCGTATTATTGTACTTTTACTACCGGGTAGTTCAGCAGTTTTAAAGGTAACACTTTCGCCGTTATTTTTATAAAATAAAAATTTTGTCATTTTCTTACTACGACAATACTTCCATTGTGGGGTCCACCAATGATTGTACCGTCGTACGGATATTCCCCGACAAAAAGAATATTCCCCGACCAAACGAATATTTTATAACAACTTGCATACTTTGCAAAATTTTCACATATCACCCTTAACTTTAACCTTTTATCAATTTAACCATTTACGAAATAAAATAATAATTATATGAAAATTGAATCCTTTCATTTCATAAAATTCGGGGTCTTACATGGAACTTGTATCAAGTTCAGATAAAGTGTAGATTAAGTGTTATTGTTGGTCAAAACCAGTTTACCGTTCACGAAATTTGGTTTTTGGGTAACCCAGAAACCCAGATTTTTCTCACAGCATTTTTGTAGACCACGGATCTTTCTACTGTTAATGTTAATGACCATGTTAGTGTTTGATTTTGGTAGTATGACATGAGAACTACACATCAAAGCCATTAGACCCACCAAATTATGCACTGAATCAAAGTTATGCAAGGTCAAACCACCGTTGACCACCAGCCGGATGAACAATCTGGAAAACCCAGATTTGTTCAAGAACATGTTTTCTATCAGAGTTTGACTGCCCTAGATCGCTTTAATGTGTTGATGATAAACTGGTTTCAGGTTGTATACGTGTACCTTGACATCCCTACTTCATGAATGAACCTTTATATCTTACAAAGCAAGCCCAGATTGCATGTTATGAGGATCAAAAGTGAACTTCTCGAACTGGTCTTCATTTCTAAAAAAACCTAGAAATGAAGAACAACTTCTGACAAGTTTTCTAAAGCTTTAATCTCTCAGCTTAGTTATAGTTTGGTCAAGTAATCGATTGAATGT
Organism: Panax ginseng; assembly: GCA_020205605.1. Lineage (NCBI taxonomy): Eukaryota > Viridiplantae > Streptophyta > Magnoliopsida > Apiales > Araliaceae > Panax > Panax ginseng. The sequence continues at coordinate 143,914,447 of CM035132.1, read as the reverse complement.
TATAGTATTACATGTATACTACAACGTTAAAGCAAATACAAGCCCAGAAATCAAGTGGAACATGGATTAAATTGAGGTCAAACTAGCTACCTTAGTCACTGACATAAAGTTCTGGAAAATGCTCAAAAACACCTATAGCGACGGTTCTGTCGCTATAGGCCCCTTTCGCGACATTTAATTACTGAAAATTATTTTTTTATTTAATAAATATAGAAAAATGGTTTTTAATTATTAAAAGTTTGTTCATGCTAGTTCTCAACTATGTTGTAGAAAAATGGTTTTTAATTATGTTTTATGAAAGGCTGATCACCTTCATTACCATTAGGTCCATATATAATTGCTATATTCATGTTCAATGTTCGTTCAACTACGAAAGTTTGTTCATGCTAGTTCTCAATTATGTTATAGAATTATAGCCAGCTTATTGTTCAATTCTTTCCATCATGATATATCCTTAAATAAATTTATACTTGCTGGGCAAACTTATGCTCACCCTTGCTATATCATGATTAACATTGCAGATTAAGAAGCATACGTCAGATACAGGAAAGGATAAAGCCAAGTTCAGCTTGGGATTTTATGTGCAGCTTAATTGTAATAGTATAGTATGATAATAATGTTATATATTAGACATGTTATGAATTGTGTATTAAGTGAAGGTTCTCGACCTTGGGGTAATGTGTAAAGTTTATTGTATAAAAATGTTATGTTTATATCTTCCACAATTAGTATAGAATGATTGTACCGGATCTGCGGTGATTCGGGACCCGGATTCGGGGCTTTCACAGTTGGTATCAAAGCTAATGGTTATAAACCTAGGGTAGTGATACCTTAGTCTAATAACCGCAGTGATTAGGATAAGTACTAACTCAAATAGAGTTAGTGTGTCGGTAAGATTCAAAGATGAATCTCGACTAGTTATAAGATATAGAGTTTCCTAACTCGGATAATAAAAGTGAACAATAGTGATGAGTAGATCTAGTCTAAAAGACTCAAAGTACGGGGATAAGAGATCGTAAAATAAAATGATCATAGTATAAAAATGAATTGTAATATATATGATGATATCACCCCGTGATCTGATATGGATCAAGCAAATGATTGACAAGTTTACGACAAGAATGTTCTGTGACAGTTGTACTTTGAATTGGTACAGATTCAGGAAAGGATTATGAATACGGATTAAATGAAATTCGTATTGAGAAGGGAGTAGGTTTAGGTGGGGATTTCAATTGAGGACTCATGTCAGCAGCTAAGTTGTATGATTCTTCGTACGGGAGTTGAATTATACTTGGTGTAACAACCACTTAGTTCTTACACTGATAATCATTGAAATGTTTGTGTCGCGCTATTTGCTATAAGCATGTTAAGAGGGTGATTCCTTTCTCATGTGTATAACAGATAGATAGGTTATAGGTAAAGAATATAAGGTTAAGTACGAGTTCTTAAAACTCATACTTATGTTACGTTCGTGACTCATGATTATATGAATTGTTTTTGGACGCTAAAGGTCTGACTAGGACAAGTTATTAAACTCATATAATTATGGAAAGTTCCTGAACTCATAAGTGTGGTAAGTTTGACGAACTGGGTATAGTTTTGTGTGAATGGAGTATTAAGGATAATAGGAATAGATAGACTATTTAAGAAAATGATTATTAGTGGAGACATTAGGATTTCCAAATCTTCAAGCTATGCCAGATTCGAAATTTTTGACATCAAGCAAAATACGCACTATGTGCTTTTGAAAAATGAATTTTTATTCTCAACTCTTGGTGACTATTGTGTATGACTGGACATCGCGCCACCTACACCTAGTTACTTGTTGAGATGATAAAATAAATTTGCAAAGATTTTTGAACGGTTTAAAGTACAGTCTATGCTAATTGTTTCAGCTAGACAATAATGATTTGAAATATCAAAATATATTTTTACTTATCACTTATGTATTATGTAACCTGGTGCAGAGATGATAAAAAGTTGATGGAGTTGTAAATGCAAGAATACTTAGTGTTCAATTTCATCTAAAATCGTTATTCCATTTTTGTATGATGTGTTATAATAAAGTAACCTGATGACGGCATCTTCAAACGGGCTGTTAATACAGTACGACATCATGACGTCATTTTCAAACTGACTTTTTAAAATTTTAATTTGCCCACGGCGTTTCGGCTATATAATAATATTTCGATTGAAAATGATTATGGATATGAGTCTATGCTATTTGATTTGGCTAGACCGACTTTTTATGAAAATCCTAAGCGTTCTTTGAAGATTTTCCCGAACCAAATTGATTTGGCGCGAATTTCCATAAAGACTGAGGTAAAAAATTTTGTACGCCTAAGGCGGATGGGATAAGAGGAACGGGGAAAATTTGTTTCGACCAACAGTACTTGGCCAGTACAGGGCATACCAGGCTAATCACCCTCTGTGTCTGTAAGTTATGACGATTTGTGGATGAATTTCCATAAAACCTTTGTAAAAATGAAAATTCATAGTCTATATGACTCCTCAGCACAATTTGAATTTTTTTTTAATCTTGTGAGGGATGTTGTTGGTAGCATCTGGCGATGAGTATGAATGGTGTAAGCTGTATGGTATACGGTGTAAGTTGAAATTCGGGGACAAAATTCTTAGAAGAAGGGGTGAATGTGACGACCCGAGAATTTAGAAAAATAATTTAATCGTAAATGATAGATTAAATGTTAAATAATAAACCTAGACAGAAAATAAGTGTATGGATTTGACATTTTTGGAAAGAAATTTTTTTTTTTTGGATTTAAAAATCTTTGTGGTGAATTATTCAGGATTAAGTATATAAGTGTATATGTTCTGTATGTATGGTTATTTATTTGTTAAGTATGTGGTTGAGGGTCAAGGGTTGACCAGATAACCCTTATCAGTGGTAAACCCTACTATTATACTAAGAATGTCAACGTTCAGTTAGAAACCCTAACGACTGATAAGAAACCCTAGAAACAGGTTCTAGAAACCCTAATTTCAGTTCCGGGAATTTAAAATCCAAATTTAGGAATTTAAATGCTATGTATAAGGTTTATGTATTATAATTACAAACCTAATTAGGGATAACCCTAATGATTAATTAGATTTTCTAATAATTTAGAAACCCTAATTCTTGGATTATAAAACCTAGTGTACAATTATGAACCTAATTGCTAAATTAGCAATTTTAATTAGGAAATATTAATCCTAATTAGCAAACTTGAATTTATGATTAGGAAATCTTTAAATAATTAGAGAATCCTAATTATAATTTAGAAATATTAAATTTCTATTTTTAAAACCTAAATCGAAAATCCTAGAAAGTTTTTTTGTAAAACCATAGGTTTTAACCCTAAGGGTTAAACCCTAAAGGTTTATTCAAGTTACTAAAATGCCCTGAATAATGGAAGCTAAAAGTCTAATTTAACCTTTGTGCATTATTGGCGGGAAGTGAGTGAATCTTGCCATATATTGGCAAGTCAACTACCATAGATCAGCCACATGCTAAAAATCTCAGCAATCTTAGCCTCTTACATCATGTAGATTCATTGTATCAAGTTTATAAATAATTGAAGAGAGAAAGTTTGCAAATTTGCTATCAAACTCTCAATCAACCCTTTCTCTCTCTAGACCCATGAAATTCTGAAGTGATTCAGTCCCTTATATGATCCATAGCAAGTCATTATCAGATCATGAGGATCAGAATCAAGATCAACATGAATAATGTGTAAAAACCGTAAATCTTAAAATTTTATGATTTGATGTTAGATGTAGTTAATGATTGGTTAGATATGTGTTATAGGGTGTCTTTTAAAGATCTGGGTTGTTGGATCATGGATCTATAACATCTAGATGCACGATTTTGATGTTTTGAAAAATCTGGAAAAAACTTTGAAATGTTGTCTGACAATCAAATGTCAGGTCTCCTAGATCTGTCTCTGAAAATGTTTTTAGTGTTTTATATGTTTGTACTTGTTGAATGTTATAAGGTATTTGATCTGGAACTTGTATCAAGTCCAGTTTGTACTTGTTGAATGTTATAAGGTATTTGATCTGGAACTTGTATCAAGTCCAGATCAAGTGTAGATTAAGCGTTATTGTTGGTCAAAACCCGTTGACCGTTCACAAAATCTGGTTTTTAGGTAACCTAGAAACCCAGATTTTTCTGACAGCGTTTTTGTAGACCACGGATCTTGCTACTGTTAATGTTACTGACCATGTTAGTGTTTGATTTTGGTAGTATGACATTAGAACTACACATCAAAGCCATTAGACCCACCGGATCATACCTTTGGATCAAAGTTATGCGGTCGAAACCACCGTTGACCACGGTAGGGTGAACAAAACTGGAAAACCCATTTGTTCAAGAACATGTATTACATCCGCGGTTTGACCGCGCCTAGATCTCTTTAATGTGTTAATGATAAACTGGTTTAAGGTTGTATACATGTACCTTGACATCCCGACTTCATGATTGAACCTTTATATCATACAAAGCAAGCCCAGATTACAAGTTATGAGTATCAAAAGTGAACATCTCGAACTGTTCTTCATATTTGGGAAACCCAGAAATGAAGACCAGCTTCTGACAAGTTTTCTGAAGCTTTAATCTCTCAGCTTAGTTATAGTTTGGTCATGTAATCGATTGAATGTTGTAGTATTACATGTATACTACAACATTAAAGCAAATACAAGCCCAGAAGTCAAGTGGAACATAGATTAAATTGAGGTCAAACTAGCTACCTTAGTCAGTGACATAATGTTCTAGAAAATGCTCAAGAACACCTATAAGCGAGTTACGTGCGCTTATAGCCCCTTTAGCGACATTTAATTACTGAAAATTATTATTTTATTTAATAAATATAGAAAAATGGTTTTTAATTATTAAAAATTAATATTAAATTCCTAAAAATTATTTAAAGTCTGAAAAATTAGTTTTTAATTATTTAGAGTATATTTCATAAATATTTAATATTTTTGAATATAAAAGGGTATTTAATTTATTTAATTATAATATTAAATAAATTATTTAAAATGATTTTAATACATGAAAAATCATGAAAAATTATATTATAGTGATAGAAAATATTTTAAGTTATTTCTAATAACTTTTGATATTTTAATGATGAAATTCATTAATAAATTTATATTAATGGTGATTAATTTATTTAATGAATATATTAAATAAATTATGGAAAAATAGAAATAATGATTTAAAAATCGTATAAAAATGATATAAGTGTTATAAAAATATTTTAAGCTATAAAATATAACTTTTGATATTTTTTTCATGAAAATATTAATATTTTAATATTAATAGCAATTATAGGATAATGGATTTAACAGGTTTAAAATCATATAAACATGATTTTAAGGTATTAAAAATACTTTGATATATTATAATATTATGTTATGATTTTCATTAATATTTAGTATTAAATAAATATTAATGATAAAATAATTCTGTGGTATTTAATTCATTTAAATACGATATTAATGATTGAAAAATCATGATAAATGATAATAATTATCTGAAAATTATTTCGAGCTTATAAAATTATTTTGACTGATAATATACTTATCTAAGATAATTGTTAAGTGTTAGGCAGAATTTAATTGATCTTAAACTCGATATTTGTCCGACTAGACCGTCGAATGTCAGAATTGTACAGAATTCGACTTAGACTGTAAAAGTTTGACTTGAGGTTAGGTTTTATGTGTTTTATAGAATGATAGGATTATGTGATACTGTGTTTAGGTTATTTTAAATATTATGATGATATTATTCTAATTTGTAAATCGATATTATTTATATTAGATTTTCAGTCAAAGCTAGATAGATTGCATAATGGTAACCATTGGAACAGACAAGTTTTTCTTAACTCGACCTCGAGTTGTTTCATTAAGATATACTTGTGGTTAATCATTACTGATTGCCATGCCTATGAATTATTTATTTGCACTCTGTGCATAATGCATGTATTCATCAGGTATGAAAGGTGGATCACCTTTATTACCATTCAGTCCTTATATAATTGTTATATTCATGTTCAATGTTCGTTCAGCTACGAAAGTTTGTTCATGCTAGTTCTCAATTATATTGTAGAATTATAGCCAGCTTATTATTCAATTCTTTCCATCAGGATATATCCTCAAATAAATTTATACTTGCTGGGCAAACTTATGCTCGCCCTTGCTATATCATGATTAACATTACAGATTAAGAAGCATACGTCGGATACAGGAAAGGATAAAGCCAAGTTTAGCTTGGGATTTTATGTGCAGATTAATTGTAATAGTATAGTATGATAATAATGTTATATGTTAGACAGGTTATGAATTGTGTATTAAGTGAAGCTTCTCGACCTTGGGGTAATGTGTAAAGTTTATTGTATAAACAAGTTATGTTTATATCTTTCGCAATTAGTATAGAATGATTGTACCAGATCCGCGGTGATTCGGGACTCAGATTCGGGGCTTTCACAGTACATATATGAGGGTGTTTATCTAATACAGAACATTACAAAAACAACAAATAGAAGATGATCAAAAAGTTGGTCAAAGTAGCCGGTACAGACTGTTCTTGAGTTTTCTGGGTAACCCAAAAAACTACAATCCGTGAACGGTCAACACACTTTGACCACTTATAACTTGCAATCTATGGTTCTAATGAACCTGTTTTATTTTCCAGATTAAAGACCTACTAACATGCTACAAGTAACATATAATTAACAGACTTAAACATAAACACATATGAATCTACAAGCTGTGACATTCGGCTGTCAGACTTGGTTTTCAAAATTTCCAAATTTCTAAAAACACTTAATTAAGGCATCTAGATGTTATAAAAATGTGTTCTATCAATTTAAAATACTTTCTAACATATTAATACATATTTCTAAACATCTAAACAACAAAATTAACAAAGGATCAAAGAGCTAGCTATGAACTAGGGTTTGTACCTTTCTTGATTGATCTCTTGATTCTAGTTTCTGATTTTGTTGCTGCTATCACCCAGGCTTGATTTGGTAAGTAAGTAAGTGTATAATGGCTTATAAATTTCGTGAGTTTGCTCAGACCTAAGGTTCCTATTTATAGAATTCTTCAACTTGGCTTTTTGGACATTTTTAAGCTACTTGCCTCCACAAATATCAGATCTGATGACTCTACTCATGCTTGGGAGTTACAAGTGTAGACACAAGAAATTTTATGTGCACCTGTTACTAACATTGCAGGAGGGCAGATTCGTCTTTCAGAGATAACCCTAGAAGATAGCTCACATCCATTCCGGATACTACCGAAAGTTCAGTCTCAACCCCGGAACACACACTAGGAGTATCAATTCCAATCTCAGAGATAACCCCGAGTTTCGTCCTTGGAGATAACCCCAAGGAATGCTGTTGTAGTTCTAACAATAACTTCAGAAATGCTTATTTCAAATACATGCTATCAGTTTTAATCTTAGACCACCCGTCGAGGCACTCATTCCAAAGACCCGGAGATAACACCGGGAAGACATGCACACTAACAGATGACCTTGCAGAATTCAAACACTTGCAGCAGTCCAATCTCAGATGTAACCTTGAGCAACGTCTACTATCAGCCCAAACCGGAGATAACCCCTGTGACGCCCCCAAAATTAGGTATACATCACCCATCTTGAGTCGCCAGATATATTGTACAAAATACAAATACAACTTAATTATACAAACGTCATGTAAAAATACGACAAAACATAGCTGAGAGTTTTAATAAGAATATTGTCATCTAGACAATATCCACACTCAAAGGAGTCCTCATTACATTTATTGTCACACTATTTAACAAAATAGTGAGGACTACTAATGTTATCATTTGGACCGTCACTCCGTTCCCCGACTCATCCCAACTATATTCTCATTTCCTGAAGAGAATAGTGAAAGAAAGGGTGAGCTCAACTAGCCCAGTAAGAAATATTATGACTAAGATAATGCAGAATAAATTATCATTAGCCTTCAACAATGTTAAACTAATAAAATACAAAAGACATCAAGTTTAACTGCATCAAAATAAGCAATCTATTAAAAGAGTCTAGTAGAGAATTAAAATCTACTATCTTCTATGATTTAAAAAGTTTTTCATCAACTTAATCGCTGAGACTTAGTTTAATAAATAAACCACATCATCGAATCATCCTTGCACTACGGGCCAAGGATATTCATTAAATCATTAATGGTCATGACTATACCGAATAATTCCTGGTCATAATCATACCAAAAACTATCCATCAATGCACTACAGGCCACTGATGATTTTTACCATATCATCCATCACATTACGGTCATGACTATACCGAATAATCCATGGTCATAATCACACCCCAAAGATGACTTTTATCACAATATAAACATGAGAATGATGACAATGATATAAGCATTAATCAAACGAAAACAAGGATAAATATTAAAGACTTTAAATTTATCCAAATATTATCAATCACTTAATAAACTCATAATCTAATATTATTAATATTATAACAATATTTTAATCACTTCTTAAACTTATAAACAATTTATTTCAATTGTTTATACATTACCAAATAATGCATTTAATCATTCAAAATGCCATACTCATAAGATTTCATCACCAATGATCAAATCCCTTATCAAAAATCTGCATATACCCTATATAGGATTTCCAAGCCATAAAATTCTATTTACTAATTTCGTTACTTCACATAACATATTTAACTCATATGTTCATAACAAAACCATTTTCATTAAAAATTATCAAATCAACTTGTTATTTTTATATCCTTTGCCCAAACATATATACATATATTTCATACACAACAAGTATTTTTTTTAATTTTTCAACTCCCTTAAATATTTTTCAAAAATCAATTTCTAATTAATTCCTTAAGAAATTAGCTACCTCAAGTTTAACTCCAGAAATTACCAAATCTTGGAAGGATCTTACACATGTTAACGTGAGCTTCCAATTTAAATTTCATGGTCATCGGAGTTATAGAACTCCGGTTATAGCATTTTTCGTCGGAAAAACCTAAATATTGAAATAGTCGTAACTTGTTCATTTTAAGTCAGAATGAGCTCATTTTTGGACAGGAGGAACTTCATACCATATATTTTCATGTCCCAAAAGGTCAAAACTTTTCTCACAAACTAAGTGGCCGAAAATGCCCTATTAAATTTATGGACAGTAGCCTTTTTGGTACTTTACAGTTTTTGACTCCTTTGCTAAAATCGGTCCACACGAAAATCTATAACACCTTTTCCAGTTATTCCACTCGGATAAGTTAGAAAACTCATAGATCTAACTCTAGAACTTGACCACACTCAAAAATTCGAAATATAATAGGAGATATGGTCAATTGAATTTCATATTTCATTTTCACCAAAATCTGATTTTCAACCCTTTGTGATTTCTAAGAAACTTTCATGTCTTCACATAATAACCAATATAACTCATCATGACAATGACATAATAATTCAATAAAACAAGTTCAAGAATAAATTTTAAAGATTTATAAGTTAATTTATCCTGAACTCAATAATGTCCAAATTGTCAACATGATACTGCTTTATGGAGAAAAATTCAAGAATGATCAGAAGAATATTTTCACGAAAAGATACTGGATGAAGTGCAAATATCCAGGATATTCCACTAATTTCAAGGAATATAGAAGCCAAAGATTTAACCAACTGTGTATAATAGAATATATGAAACTGCAAATGGATTTTTGCCCGCTATACGGTAATCCACGTAGCTAGATCAATTCCATAATTTAATAAGAAATGAATAGAAAGGATCATTCACCATGCACGTGGTAATCCACACAGATAGATTATTCCAACAGAATAATAAAGAATGGAATAACAGAAGGATTTACCATGCATGCGATAGATCGATCTTGACGAGTTATTTCAATGAGAATAATAAATAATGGAACCGGTCATGCGTAAGCGCACGCAGACATGATATTCGGCGAATAATAAAGAGCGGAACGGTCAAAGAAATTACATGACCGACGGGATATTCCAACAGAATAATAAAGAATGGAATAACAACAGAAATCACCATGCATGTGATAGACCGCACAGACAGGTTATTCCAACAGAATAATAAATAATGGAACCAGATTATGCGTAAACGCATAGACATGATGTTCCAACAGAATGATACAAAATGGAATAACAGAAAAATTTCACCATGTATGCGGTACTTCACATATACAGGTTATTCCAACAGAATAATAAGGAATGGAATAACAAAAGAATTTCACCATGTATGCGATACTTCGGATATACAGGTTATTCCAACAGAATAATAAAGAATGGAATAACATAAGTTTTCATCATGAATACGAAAGAAATAATACCCCTTACCTTATAAAGAAGAGTACTCCGACGAATAGGGCGGGGATATACTTGAAGAAAACTTGCACTATGCTCAAAGCTTTCTTAAACTCTAAAGAAATACGCTCAAGATTATAGAAGAGAATTCTCTGAATTTCTTGTGTGATTTCAATTCTAACTAAGCATCCTATTTATAGGAAAATAGAAAGGATACTTATGCAATAAAATATATATATATATATATATATATATATATATATTTATATATTTTATTTAAAATCTAATAAAACAAACAACTTTATAAAAGTATTACTGCTTTTTATATAAAAGCTTTTACATTTTATTACATTAATAATACTAATAAAACAAATTTTTTTTTTTATATATATATATATATATATATATAAAACTTCCGTGACTTCATAAAAAGACACTTCAATATATTTAACAACATTTATCATCATTATTATAATTCAAAATATTAATCGAACAGGTCGTTCCCAGGAAAGAAGGGCTTTCCAATAAGGATTTTTTCTATTGGGCCTTGCAATTAGGTGACCAAACCTCTCTTTGGCAGAACTTCTAGACATCGTTAATATTGCAAATAATAATATTAATAACTTTGTTATCTCAATTATTGATTTAATAATATAAAAATATCGACAATAATTGAATCAAATAACGTGAGATACTATCAAGCAATTACTATAACAATAATTGAACAAAACCGGTGACTTCTCACGTAAGCATCAATAATCAATCTGGTGTGCTACTATGTAACCACGCAGTATTCTTTGTACTTTTACTACGAGAGTAGTTCAACAGTTTTAATGGTAAAACTTCCGTAGTTATTTTCATAAAAATATTTTGTCATTTTCTTAATCCAAACAATAATTACATTTGTAGGGTCCACCAATGATTGTACCATCGTACGGATATTCCCTAACAAAAAGAATATTCCCCGACCAATCAAATATTATATAACAACTTGCATACTTTGCAAAATTTATAAATATTATCCACAACTATAACATTATCTCAAATCCACACCATAATATTCAAAAAAAATATTTCGAGAAATTTAAATCTTTATTCGTAAAATTTGGGGTTTTACAACCCCGGTGAGGAGTCAAATCGTCATCTTGCCACCTCAACCCAAGCGCGCCGTCTCAACATTTTATACATACATTTCTACACAACAATGTCCCACAAGAGCCAAGGAGTTCCAATACCGAGTGACTATTACGCATGGCAGCACACTAGATAAAATTTGAAGCTTGAAGACCATGGGCATGGTCCCCTCTTCCTGACTTTGTACAACCTCTAATCCCATGTCATTGCATAACTCTCGACAAAAGCGGTCCGAAGAAGAGCTTGTACACCTCATTCGGATGCTCGGATTGAAGTTTTGTAAGTTTGAGCGGACATCATAGTGCAGGAGGGCACGTACTTCAAGACGGCGGGACTTGCAGAGCACAGGACACCACAGGTACCTTGAGTGCATCTGCGGTGCCACAGGTACCAATGACACCCCTATATAAATAGAGGGCTTGGGGTGGCCATATTCAAGAGAAAAAAGGCGAGGAAGCCCTGTCCAATTTTCTTTGTACACACCCTATATTGAGTGCTTTCTCATTTTTAACACCTGTTAGCTCACATATAGCTATATTTTACCAATGGGAGCCGAGTGTTTATCTATCTAAAGTCATAAAAGTCTGCTTTGGAAGCCTACTATAAGCCTTCTCACACTCTATAAAGCTTTTCTTTTCATCTTTGCACACACTATTCTTCACATTGAGAGTCCTGTTGTGTGTGTATGCCTGAACTTCGGTCCATGGTTTTCATTTCTGTCTGTATATATATACTTATATATGTATATATTTATATATGGACTAACATTATCGAGTTATGCCTCGATTGAGCCTAGACTTATGTCTGGAGCGTTTACTTGCTTATATATATATATACTTATATATATAAACTGTTGTCAGACTCTGTCTGATGAGCCTGAATTTTACATCCGGAGCATTTATTACTTTTATATACATATATATATACTTATATATATGAACTGTTGTCGAACTCTGTTTGATGAGCCTGGGATTTATATCCAGTGCATTTACCACTCATATATATATATATATACATATTTACATTTTTGTCAGGCCTGGAGTTTACTTCGAGGCCTTTTACTGCTTTATTTACAGTTAGTCCCGCTTGGAGTTTACCTCGTGGCGGTTGATCGTATTTACTACTTTCTTTACATTTAGTTCACTGAGTTTACTTCGTGGCGGTTGATAAATCTTTTTACTGACTTTATTTACTTTTTTTGATCCCCATGGAGGTGCTTCGTGGTGGTTGATCATGTCTATATATATATATATTTACTGACTTTTATATATATAATCGCTTATTGCTTTTCATATAAATCATGACATCATATGAGCCTAGGATCATGCGATCTGATTGATCTCATGAATCTAGATTCGGTTTCCGTGATGGACATTTTTTAGCTATAAACAGCTTGTACATTATTTACGGTGTTTGAATTTCCTTAGATGGCTATCATGCCCATGAGGAATTCGGCACTGCTGTATATTATTTCCTCGAAGATGCCTCACATCTCAAAAATAAAAGCAAACAAGCCGAAAATTTAATAATAAAATGGAAGTATGAAAAGGTCTCAATTACTATTGAGCACATGGTTTGAAAAACCTATTTTACAAAACTTCATTGCTATATCCTGTTTAAAACTAAATTTTTCTACAAATTCAAACCATTTGTATATAGGTGCGAACGAGGCCTCGCACTACTTCCAAATAAATTGTACATTGATCCACACACACACACACGCATTTATATAATAGTTTCTTGAAAAGTGGCGGTCACCGTGGAAACACGGATATTGGGGGGTGCCTAACACCTTCCCTCCGCATAATCAAGCCCCCAAACCCAAATGAATCTCCGCATAATCAAGCCTCGCAAAAATCTATGGGCACAGATTTACGATTTAGTTCGGCATATCATCCTCAGACGGACGGACAATCAGAGAGGACTATTCAAACTCTTGAAGATTTATTAAGACTCTATGTCCTTGACTTTAAGGAAAGTTGGGACAAGTTCTTACCATTGGTGGAGTTTTCCTACAACAACAGTTATCAAGCAAGTATTGGTATGGCTCCATTCGAGGCGTTGTATGGAAGAAAGTGTTATTCTCCAGTATGTTAGGATGAGGTGGGTGAAGCAACGTTGTTGGGACCGGATTTTGTACGTATGACTACGGAAAAGATTCAAACAATCCGACAACATATAAAAACCTCACAAGATAGACAAAAGAGTTATGCTAATCTTCATCGAAAGGACGTGGAATTCGATATTGGAGATCATGTGTTGTTACGTGTTACAACATGGAAAGAAGTTACGAGATTTAGAAAGAGAGGAAAACTCAATCCTCGATTCATTGGCCCATTTTTAATCCTCGATCGAGTAGGAATTGTGGCGTATAGACTCGCTTTACCGCCAAGTATGTCTCATGTTCATAACGTTTTTCACATATCCATGTTACGTAAATATGTGGAAGACCCAAACCACATTATTGAATTAGAACCGGACGTGATAGAGGAAGATTTAATGAATGAAGAGTTACCTGTTAAAATATTGGATAAGAAGGATCATATTCTACGCTCCAAGGTTATACCTCAAGTCAAAGTTTTGTGGAGAAACCACGACGTGGAAGAAATGACTTGGGAGTTAGAATCTGAGATGAAGTCAAGATATCCTCACCTATTCGACATACCAGGTACGTACCCTAATTTTGAAGGCGAAATTTCATAAGAAGGGGAGGTTGTAAGACCCCAACTTTTATGAATAAAGATGATTTTTCTATAATTATCATTTTTGAATATTATGGAATGAATTTGTTATAATGTTATAGTTGTGGGTAGTATTTATAAATTCTGCAAAGTATGCAAGTTGTTATATTATATTCGATTGGTCGGAGAATATTCATTTTAGCAGGGAATATTCGTACAACGTCACAATCATTGGTGGACCCCACAATGTAATTATTTGTCGGATTGAGAAAATGACAAAAATATATTTATGAATATAACTGGCGGAAGTTTTCTTTATTATCTTGTTGAACTACTCGGTAGTAAAAGAAATAACGATGTCTGGCGTGGTTGCATAAGAACTACGGTATTGATTATTGATGCTTACGTGAGAAGTCATTCGATTATACTCAATTATTGCTACGATAATTCTTTGCATCATATCTCTCATATTATTGATTCGATTATTGTCACAGTATCATCTGCATAATATCTTATTTTATTAAATCAATAATTGAGACGACAAAGTTATTCATATTTTTAAATTGCAATATTTACAATGTCTAGAAGTTCTATCAAGGAGAGGTTTGGTCACTTAATTGCGTGCCAATAGGGAGAAATCCTTATTGGAAAGCCCCCTCTTTCCTGGGAACGACCTGGTTGATAAATATTGTGAGTTATAATATTAATGATGAATGTTATTAAAATTTAAGTTGTGCTCAGAGTTGAATTTGGAGACGCGGACGTGATATTTGAGTCTGAAATGATGAAATTAGTAAAAATAGACTATAAACACAAAATTTTCCGGATTTTACTATTTGGTCAAAAAGTCAACAGTTGACTTTTTTGGGAAAAGTCAAACTTCGGAATTTCAAAATTTATATTTTTGATAAAAATAGTTTCATTGTGTTGTAGTTATTTGTGTTGGTGAAAATTGACATTTATTTCGATAATAATTGATGTCTTGAGGTTATATTGACCAATCGGGTATTTTACCGGATAAATGAGCAATTGATTACTATTATTTCACATGATTATAACTATTTGTTCACATGTGTATAGTATTGTTTCACATTCTTGTTACTATTAGGGGAGTTAGTGCAAGATTGATAATACTTGCATGACTAAATTAAAAATAAAGAAAAAGTTGGAGGTATTGTACTGTAATTTTTCGAGCCCCAAAACGTGCAATTATTGAAACTATATTTTTCTATAAATAAAAGCTCATTCTTCCTTCATTTCTCACCAATTCACTAAAGCTATAGAGCAATTATTATAGAGAGAAATTGTAGAGAGAAAATCTATAGAAGAAGAGAAGCCTGCTACCTCACTACTCATATATCCAGTTTCTTTCAAAGGTAAGGGATATTATTTCTTTCTTTCGTCTTCATGAAGAGAACTTCTGTTATTCCATTCTTTATTATTATGTTGGAATAACCTGGTTATGTGAAGAACTGCATACATGGTGAAATTCTTACGTTATTTCATTCTTTATTATTACGTTGGAACATCCTCGTCATGTGCTTTCGTAGAACACGGGTTTAAAATCTTTATTATCCTGTTGGAACATCCTATCTGTGCTTTACGCCGAACCTAGTTCCATCTTTATTATTCTGTTGGAACATCCTATCTGTGCATTTTACACTTGACCGGTTGGTTAAAAGTCTTTATTATTACATTGGAATATCTGTAGGTGCGCTTTTTACGCCTTGGGACCGGTTAAAATCTTTATTATTACGTTGGAATAACACTTGCTGTCTGCGGTCTACCGCATGCTTGATGATTTCTTTTGTTATTCCATTCCTTATTATACTCAGTTGGTTAAAGTTTTGACTTCTATACTCCATGAAATTAGTATAATATCCTTGATATTTGCGCTTCATCCAGTATCTTTTCATGGAAATATTCTTCTGAGCATTCTTGAATTTTACTTTACAAAGAAGTATCATGTTGACAATTTGGACGTTATTAGTTCCTGGATAAATTAATTCGTGAACTTGTTTTATTGAATTCTTATATCATTGTCATCATCCTCATGTTTATATATTTTTTTAATGTCATTGGTGGACTGTAGTGCATAAATAGACTTGGTATGACTATAACCAGGGATTATTCGGTATAATCATTACCGTAATGTTATAAATGATGTGACAAAAGTCCTCATTGGCCCGTAGTGCATTGATGGATAGTTGTCGGCATGATTATAACCATTGATGAATACACGAATGTCCTTGGCCGGTAGTGCATGGATAATTGTGGTCGTGATACTAAAGAATATCCTTGGCCGTAGTGCAGGGGTGATTCGATGATGTGGATTATTTATTAAGCTGAGTCCCAGCGATAAAAGTGATGAAAAACCTTTTAAATCATAAAAGATAGTAGATTTTATTCTCTACTTGACTCTTTTAATGGATTGCTTGTTCCGCTGCAGTTAAACTTGATGTCTATTGTATTTTATTAGTTTAACATTATTGAAGACTAATTATAATTTATTCTGCATTATCTTAGTCATAATATTTCTTACTGGGCTAGTTGAGCTCACCCTTTTGCTTTCATTGTTCTCTTCAGGAAATGAGAACGTAGCGGGGACTAGTCGGGGAAAGGAGTGACGGTCTAGAGGATAGCATTAGTAGTCCTCACTATTCTGTTAAATAGTGTGACAATAAATGTAATGAGGACTTATCCTGAGAGTGGATATTGTCTAGAAGACAATATTTGTATTAAAACTCACAGCTCTTTTGTTGTATATTAAAGATTATATTTGTATTCTGTACCATGTATTTGGCGACTCAGGATAGGTGATGTATACCTATTTTGGGGCGTCTCAACTCTTACAGTCAAATCGTCGACATTACACATGTCGGACCTTTTTCACTTATTTTTTTCAAACAAATCTCACCTAACACGAGAACACCAAAGAACAAGTAACGAAAAGGGACAAATAAAAATCCCGACGTCGACAGGTGGCGACTCTGCTAGGGACTCCAGTAAGAGGGCTTAAGTCGCTACTACAAGCTTTTCAAAACTGTTATATGCTTGTGTGTGAATGTTGCATTTACATTTTTGATGAATGTGTACGAATGCATTTTACTTAATGTGCTGCAATATATCTATCTGTGATAATAGTGATTCGTACATGTCATCATTTTCATAAATGGTGAGACACGTTGTATGTGAATGTATGTTATGTGGTTCCTCCACAAGGAGGCTATCTTGTCGGTGTTTGATTACTGCACTCTCATAGGGAGACTAATTCCAACGAGGCTCAGGAAAGGCACCACCCAGATTCGCTCCAGTTGAAAGACCGGATTAACTTCCCGTCAAGTAGATTGTGATGAACTGGGGACCTTCATGCCAAAAAGCCGCGAGAGTAAACCTAAGATAGGTCAACCTTTGATAAATCAAACGCGGAGGAAAGTCTCTTCATACTTTCCATTTTTTCAATTACTTGTAAAAACATTTACTTGTAATTTTATTCCATGTTCATCTTTATGTAATGGAAAATATTAAGAATATTTGTGCATACATGACATGTAATCAAATAACGCCCATTTTTGCAGGATGATATTCCTAAAATGGATACATTATTATAGCATTTACATTTTTCCTAAGACTAAACTGCATAAGTTTTTTGTAGGGAAACAATTGGGCCTATTACCAGCTCAAAATCCAAAAAGGCCACGAGCTTACAACCAATTATGTCTTCTTCTAACCAGTCTAATCCTGTTTCTCGAGAAGAGTTCGACGGATTAAGTAAATAAATTACAATTTTGGTTGTCCTGCTTAAGGAATTGCATCAGTCTACTCAAGGTTCAAAGATGCCTACACATACAAAATCATATACACAAGGAGGGACACAAGGTTTGGATAAAACAATTCCAGAACCTCAGTTGGATACGACCAAAAAAGACCCTAAAAACACCCATCTCAAAGGAGATGCAGACACCGGTGATATCAGGAAAAAGGACCTTCAAATAGAGGAAACTATATGTGCTCTTAAAGGGATTGGAACACATGGAAGTGTTTCATATGCTGACCTTTGGATATTCCCTGGTGTTCATTATCCAGAGAAATTTAAAACCCCTGATTTTGAAAAGTATGATGGATTAGGGGATCCTTACACACATTTGTAGGTGTTCATTGGAGAACTTGGATCTTATACGGAAAACGAGAAACTCATAATGTAGTTGTTCCAAAAGAGTCTGACTAGAGAAGCCCGTTCATGGTATACCAGATTAGACAACTCAAAGATCCATAGCTGGGAAGAGCTAGCTCACGCCTTCCTCACTCAGTAAAGTTTTCAATCTTAGATGGCTCCTTACCGGTACCAGATTACCAAGGTCAAGAAACAGTCTAATGAGTCTTCCAGAGAGTATGCTCAAAGGTGGAGGCGCCTTGTTGCTCAAGTTATTCCTTCCATGACAGAATCAGAAATGGTCATTACTTTCATAGACATACAGGAAGCTCCTTTCTATAAGAGAGTCTTAGCAGGTATTGGCAAACCATTTTCTAAAATGATCAAACACGGAGAGATGACTGAGATGGGATTGAAGTCCGGTAAGATTCAAGACCTAGCTGTTCTTAAAGCAGTTGCTAAGAACATCCAGTCCGGATCTTATGGAAATAATCCCCAGAGGGTCCATAAAAAGAAAGAGGAGGATTTTTCCTTTATACTACAAGGTCTAAAAGGCTGTCAAAACATGCCTATACAGAGGAGAAACTACTCTCCTTTGCAAGCACATGCTTCAAACCCTCTATTGCCTAAAGGTGGAGATGCAAAGCGCCCTCGAATGTTCACACCCTTAGGGGATTCGCTCGAGAATATTCTTTCTCTTTTGACTACTCAGAAGAACATCACACAT
This sequence comes from Panax ginseng, assembly GCA_020205605.1. Taxonomy (NCBI): domain Eukaryota; kingdom Viridiplantae; phylum Streptophyta; class Magnoliopsida; order Apiales; family Araliaceae; genus Panax; species Panax ginseng. The sequence goes on along the minus strand of CM035132.1, from coordinate 143,895,397 downwards.
CTTCTTCCACTAGCCAACCCTAATGGGAGGGGTTTCAATGCTACTCGAAAGTGTGCTTATCATGCCGGAGCACCTGAACATGATACTCAAGATTGTTGGGCCTTGAAACATAAGATCCAAGATTTAATAGATAATGGTGAGATCGTGGTTACCAAACCAGATCAACCTAATGTGCAAGACAACCCTCTTCCTCAACACAAAGAAGAAGATGTCTACATGATTAGTTGGAGCACTGGACAGAGTTCCAATTTTAATGGTGAATCATCCCAGACCATTAAAGACGATGTTGACAGATGGGATTATGCAAAGTTCCAATTTGCTATGGAATGCAAGATGAAAGCTCTGTGTAAGAAAATTAAACAATTGGTAGAACAGGTGACTCATCAACATCAAGTCACACGCCAGTTAGTCAGCCAGGAGCATGCCTATCTCCTTCCTTTTGTTATGAATGCTCCACATCACGTTTAGAAAGCGAAGCTATGTAGGATAAGGTTGCAAAGAGAGCAAATGCTAAAGCCCATCGAGATTTTGCCAATCAAAGGGAATTTACATACCTGGGCCAACTTATGGAGGAGATATTTCAGATGCTAATTAACGAAAGAAGAATTACCTCCCTTCTACCTCCAATCAATCCCTGTTCAAGACGGTTTAACTCTGATGGAATTTGTCAATATCATTCACATTCTCACGGTTACAACACAGAAGAATGCTGGGCACTCCGCCACCTTATTCAGAATCTAATTGATAGCAGTGTCCTGCAACTGGCAGACGATGACACTGTGCTACTCGAGAGTGGGAATAACTGTCACCAAATGGAAGGGATTAGTAGCAGTTATATCCGCGGAGGCTAATGATATTGTCAAACCATTTCCTATACAAGAAATTCAACTCAAAGGAGCTGAAAATCCTTTGAAAGTGGCTGCACCAAAGCTAATTTCTTTACCCTTCAGACCACAATATCCTTTTTTCAGCTTACACAAAGTCCCATGGAATAGTGGGGAAGCTGAAGGATCAACGTCTCATACTACTGCTATAGTGTCGAAGGAAAATCCACTGTATCTTCCTCATCGGGTTATGAAGCCCACCTTCAAAGTAAAGGGGAAGATTCCCATGGAGAAAATTAAGAAATTCCACCGCACTATGGGCCATAATGAAGCCAAGGCGGTTTTAAGCTTAAGAGAAGCTCCACATCAGATATCAATATTGGACTTGGTTTTCTCTTCCGAAGATCACAGGAAGATCTTATTGAAGGTATTGGAAGAAGCCTACTTGTCAAAATAAGTGGATATAGAAAAATTTCAACATCTAGTTGATCACATTTTTAACAACAATGTGATATCTTTCACTGATGACGACATACCTCACGAAGGGACCGGTCATTGCAAGCCATTACACATTGCAGTTCTGTCTTCATGGTATATGTTTGCTGGAGTTTTGATAGATGGAGTTTTGTCTCTGAATATCTGTCCTTATGCCACCTTGGTGAAGATGAACATCAATCTCAAATGATCCGAAGTATCCATACGGTTATCAAATCTTTTGATGGATCCCAACAAAATTCTGTTGGAGAAATTGAGCTGCCAATTGAGATTGGTCCAAACACATTTAATGTATCCTTCCACGTCCTCAAGATAGATTCAGGATAAAACCTGCTATTGGGGAGACCATGGATCCACATGGCTGGAGCCGGTCCTTCTATACTACATCGATAACTCTAATACATTGTCGACAATAGCCTAGTCACTGTCAACACTGAGCCGGAATGTCCTGAACAAGGAAATCTACCAATCATCAGCTTCAATTCAGAAGTTTAGCCGGCCAGTTTTCATACTTTGGAAGTGAGTAACGCACAATATAATTCTATTAGGGCGCCACTTCCCATACCCAAGATCTCTGCCTAGGTTATGTCGGCCACTCAAGAAATGATGTCATTGGGTCATCAGCCTGGACAAGGGCTTGGTAAAGATAAGCAGGGTATTAAGCACCTAATTCAAGTCTCCAGTCAAACTAGGACATCCAGACTAGGCTATTCTGCCAGTTCCAGTCACAGGAATCCTCATAAGCACAAGTAGATTCCTCAAGCTTCTGCCACACGATGATATTCTCCACCTTCACCTCATGAACTGTTACAGTCTACGGTAAAGGTGCCAGCCCATGTTATGGCTATGCTGTTTCCCAAACTAGTACTATTCAAAGCAAAGGAGGTCCTGATTCTTGATCCCTAGGTGGAAGAAAGGGAGCAGAAATGTAAACATGACATCACCTTGATGATGTCAGGCATACGCATCATTGTCCATGATGAACATACAAACAGATACACCCCAGACGATGATTTCCCAGATGTTATGGTCATCATTCGGGAAAAGGAGGACGATAATAACCCCTCCATCACTGCAATCCATTAGAACTTTACCCTCAACAATTGGAGCAGCACTCCATGCATCGGTCGACGAGGGTAAAATAGGCAGAAATCCCTCTGCCCTGTAGATAACTTTAATTGCTTACTTTTCTATACAGTATTAGAAGTTATTTTATCAATACATGCTAACACTTTTGTATGATTAAACATTTTTATATATTAAGTGAAAGTATATTTTGTTTCAGGACTCTGAATTTAGATGTGCCTGTGTTTGCTGATAAGGTGCCTTTTCTCCACAAGGACTCTAACTTTGATGAAAAGTTGGACTCAGACTTGATGGAAATCCAAGAGGACATTGAGACACCTCATGAGATTAAGGAATGGGTCGCAAACAAACCTTAACCCAACCTTGACCAAACCACTTCTTTCAATCTTGTAACCTTAGAAAGCCCTAAGCTAATCCAAATTGGTTCAGACCTCACCCCAAACCATCGGAATGACATTGTTACGCTATTAACCCAATTCTAGGATGTGTTTGCATAGTTTCACAAAGACATGGTTAGTTTGTCCACTGACATTGTCCTTCATCACCTTCCCATTAAGGAGGGATTTAAGCCAGTAAGGCAGAAGCTCAGGCGATTGAAACCTGAGTGGAGTTTAAAAGTAAAAGAAGAAATTGTGAAATAATTTCAAGTTGGCATTATCATGGTGTCTATATATCCGAAGTGGATATCCAACATTGTTCTCGTGCCTAACCCAGGAGGAAAGGTGCAAGTTTGTGTGAATTACTAGGATCTGAACAAAGCTTGCCCTAAAGATAGCTTTCCCATGCTCTTTATCCACATTCTTATTGACAATACTGCTCAATACAACATGTACTCCTTTGCTGATTGCTTTGCGGGGTACCATCATATTATGGTCGCTGAGGAAGACCGTGAGAAAACTGCTTTCATCACACCTTGGGGAACATTCTTTTACAGATGGTTGTCATTCGATCTAACCAATGTTGGGGCAACCTGAAAGAAGTATGCACACAAGCCAATCATGTTTGATGATAAAGCATATACTAACATTCTTATTCATTTATTAATAAATTGTATTAATTTATTAAAGGCTTTTAATTATCTACATGATGCTGTTTTATAATATGTGATAAACCCATAGTTTTAAGCAATGCTTTTATAATAATGATGATGATCATTCTAATGAGATCTAAATTCTTAGAAAGCTTAAAACTAAAATAGTTCCCAATCGTTGGATTACTAAATTAGGGATTAGTGAATCCAAATAGATTGGTACATACATTGCTTGCTCATTAGATGAGGATGATTGATCTCATGATCATTTGTGTGGAGACACTAAAGCAAGTATATAGGAATACCTGAACGTGGCTTATTAGAGAATAAGTTCACTGAACGTGGCTTTCTAAGGAATACCTAATTGAGTTTTACTTGCCTGTCAATAGGAATTCCTGTAGTGATAGTAGTATAAGTGATCCTTAGACTTAAGATCATCATAGTATCTTGTGTATGATGAGTTATACTTTGACTTATTCTTTAAGACCCTTAGGGTATATTAAAGGGTATGCTTGGGTATAATAAGTTGTACATGGAGATAATGTATGATCAATAAAGAATCTACCGCTTCTAGTAAAAGAAGAGAAATGTCCTATGTGATTCGATAAATGACAACCCAGTAGTCCTTGGCCAAGGCAGAATGAAATTAGAAAGGAGTTTCTATTTTGCATTATTTGGAGTTGTGCATTTAAGGATCGAAATACATATAATTAAATAAAATAAGACTTGACAGTAATTCCATGTATTATATTTAATTGAGACATTGTATGGTGGAAGGATTGAATTGTATGGTAACTATTTACTCAAAGGTTCTTTTATGATTAATGTTGAAATCTATATTATCTGAAAAGTCGTTAATCGCTAGGGAGACTTATACCTATTGTAGAATAAATATTATTTATTTAAATAAATTAATAATTTAATTTATTTATTTAAATAAGATTAGAATTGTCCTAATTGATTTATTCATAACCAGTTTAATATGGAGACCCTAAAGGGTCACACCATAAAAGGAAGAATAATTATTTAAGAAGTTAATGGCATTATTGTAATAATAAGTTAGGTATATTTGATTTAATCTATGGTGATAGAATAAATTAAATAGCTTAATATTTATTATATAATATTTTGGAAATATTAAATATAAATTAATAAGAGGAGTCTTATTATTATTATTACTATTATTATTATTTAATTCCTAAAGGAGTTTGGGAATTAATTAATAAAAGTACTCTGTTGACTTATGTCATACTCCATGTTTTGATGATGACTCGATTATTTCTCTAATCATTGCTATATTATTTCAGGAAAAGATATGGAACTTCAGAAAACGTCAAGGAAGAAATTACAAAGTCAAGACATCTTTAGAGAAAGAAAAGCACATTTGCAAACTTTGAGTCCTAGGATTATATGTAAGATCTTAGCATTTATTGCTTTCCAAAATAAGGCTCTAGGACATGCATTGCATACATGCCCATAATTATTGACACATGATAAATTACCTAGCACTAAACATACATGATCATTATAGGCTCCCGCTCGCTAAAGATACAAACGATGATTGGTAGAGCAAGAAGGATGATTAATTAACGTAAGTCATGCAAACAGATACATCATTCACGCCCCATAATTCTAGTAATTCACTCGGGCGAAATTAATATGTGGTTAGATTTGGACATCGTTTAGTAGGTATAAAGGGTAAGTATAAATCAATGACATTATAAGATACGTCTCTTAATTCACGCTGCACAGATCATGCTCACAAATTAAACATCTCAATTTTAGAAAATGAATTAAGGTAACTGGTCATGCGCGTGAATCACCAGATGCTTCAGAGATCATGGGTCATGATCTAGGGGATCTAATTGGCTGATCTTAACGGTCCAATAACACATTGAGAAATATGGCACTTGCTATATATATACATGACAACTTAAAGTGATTGACCTCCGGATTGATTGGGTGAGCCTTGACAGCATGATATCACAGTTTATGGAAAACATACATTACACAATATATATCAATCAATTCAGACTGCAAGATTGTTGCAAATTAATTGTCTAACAAATATATCGCAGTATCAAAATTGTGCAACGGATATATTTCTTAGGATGTCTATATAACCAGAAACTGTTAAGTGTTAATAAATACGAACGAAAAACATACACCAAGAAAAATATAGCATAGAAGCCACGAAATTGTTTTCATTGAGATAGACATCAATTGTATTGAGAATAAGGTTCTTTGCTTGAAAAACACTCAGTAATATTTATCATGCATATCATTTCATACTAGAGCCTTAAGTTAGTGAGTAATTCATTGCTTGATCATTAGACCTCTAGTGTGTATTTTTCATTTCTTGTCTCAGTCAAAATTACATAGAAGTCTTTGTCTCGAAGTGATAACTTTTTACAGTCAAGTTTATGGAAAGCATAGGTGCTTGGGAGTGCATAGGTGCACAGGGAACACAGGTGTTTGAATTATTGAAACTTGTATTGTAATTGGAATAATTTAATAAAAGTGAGTCTCCAATACTAGTTGGTATTGGACGTGAACTAGGCTACTATTCTAGAGGGTAGTAGTTGAACCACGTAAAAAATTCCGGTGTTGGTGTGATTGTGTTCTGTGATTCTATGTCATTTTTTATCCAGCTGCCTACATAAGTAAAAACAGTTAACTCAATAATATCCTGACTTGATAATCCAGCTTGCTGCATTTAAAAGGAAAAATTGGACATAGTTTGTGCCTACACTTATTCAACCCCCCCCTTCTAAGTGTACCTAGTTAAATTTCATTTGGTATCAGAGCTTGGCTCTACTTATCTTGGTCTTAAAGGTGACTTGTAGGGAAAGATTCTGACATGGCACAACTTGGAAGCACTCACCATGAAGGACAATCAACAAACCGACCTCCACTACTCTTTGGAACTGAGAACTATAACTTCTGGAAATTTCGGATGAGGATATATCTAAAGCGAGACCCATGGGAATGGTGGGTGGTAGAGAATGGACCGATAATCCCAAGGAAAGATGATGGTACTCCTAAAACTCTGCTTGAGATGGACTCAACCAAAACTTACATGGTGTCATACGATTCAAAGGCAATGAACACTCTCCTTAGTGGCATGGTGCAATCTAAAATAGATAAAGTTTAAATCATGTAACACATCAAAGGAGATTTGGGACACCTTAGTTGTGAAGTCGTGAAGGACGTCGAAAGTAAGAGAAGTCAAGCTAAGTATGCTCATGCATGACTACGAATTGTTCAAACTGGAAAAAGAGGAAATGATCAAAATGGCTCAAGCTCGATTTCTGGTACTGATAAATTCCTTAAAGCTGCTCAACAAGACAATTCCACAAAGAGAAATCAATCGTAAGCTACTTCGGGCTATGCCCAAAAGGTTTACATCTAAAATTACCACTCTTCAAGACTCCATCAATATCTCTTCTATGGATACATTAACTCTCTTTGGTGAACTAGAAGAATATGAACATCAATTGAAAATATATGATGATGAGGAAGAAGTTCCTCGAAAGAGAGTATTAGCTCTAAATGCAGGAATTGAAGAAGAACTCGAAAACAACTCGGATGATGAGATAGCCATGATATCAAGGAAACTTAAGGGACTACTTTAAAGGAAGAATCAAAGGAAAAATGCTTTCAACACAAACAAATACAAAACCAAGCCAATCGAGGAAACATGTTTCGAGTGTGGACGACCAGGTCATTTCAAAAAGGATTGATTCCAACTCAAAAACAAAGGAAAGCAAGGTAACAAGGAGATCAAAAAGCACAAAGCGTTTCTAACATGGAGTGATGATGAAGAATCTGAAGTGGAAATAGATACAAATGATGAACTAGCTCAAATATGCTTCATGGCAATTGAAGGTGAATCTAGTGAGGTAACCCTTTCTAATAGTATTGTTTTGAAACAACAAAATTTAAAATTAAAAGAAAAAAACATGTACTTAAAATATCTAGTAAACACTCTAATGAGCGAAGTGGAGACACTCATAGATGAAAAGAAAGATTTTGAAAAATCTACACACACGAACGAGGAAAAGATTTTATCAGTAAAGAATGACTATTTAGAAAATTTCAATAAATTTTGTTCAACAAGGTTAAACATCTAAATAATGAAGTTGAAAAATTAAAAAAGGAGATAGAAATGAGAGATGTGTGCATTAATGCATTTGGCGATGAATCTAGTAATAAAACTTCTCCAACTAATGACCTACAAAAGGAAATAGAGTCTTTAAAAATAACTCTAGCTAAATTTGTTCACGGGGAAGAGAACTTAAATGTTATCTTTGGGGAAAACAAGAACCCGATTCACGATAAACAAGGCATAGGTTATAATCCAACTCATAGGAAAGAAGTTGAAATGCTAAAATCTAAATCATCATTCAAATTGAATTTTTGCACGCCTTTCACGTCTTGCAAAAACTGTGGCATTAAAGGACACCTAGAAATAAACTGTTTAAGAAAGAAAAATTTAAGGAAAACCAGATGGATTAAGAAAGGTGATTTGATGTCAACTAACACAAGTGGACCCAAAAAGATATGGGTACCAAAAATATAAATTGTAATTCTCTCATACAGGTTTTCCTCAAAACCAAAGTATCTTCTCAAAAGTGGATCCTTGATAGCGGATGTTCACGTCACATGACGGAGACAAATCTAAGTTCGTGGAACTAAATGTCAAAAAGAAACATGGGCTATTACATTCGGTGATAATCGATTAAATGCAAAATAATCGGGAAAGCAAAAATCAGTAATGGTAAGGTTAACATTAATAATGTCCATCTTGTTAACGGTTTAGAATTCAATCTTATCAGTGTAAGTCAACTAATGGATAATGGACATCAAATAAAATTTGAAAAAGATAGATGTACAATTTCACATGGTACTAACAATGTTGCTCTAGTTGCCCAAAGGGAAGGGAATATATATATTCTTGATTTTGAGAAATAGGAAGAAGAATTATGTCTTGCAACCATTCAAGATGAAGCAAATCTATGGCATAGAAGGATGGAGCATGTTCATATGGACCTAATCAAGAAATTATCGTCAAAGAACTTGGTAAGAGGACTACCCAAAATGAATTTCGAAAAAAAAGGAATATGCGAACCTTGTCAACTTGGAAAACAAGTAAGAATGTCATTCACAGCCAAAAACATGGTATCAACTTCTTCTCCTTTATAATTGCTTCACCTTGATTTATTTGGACCTGAAAGGCATGCTAGTCTAAACGAAAAATTCTATGCTTTTGTAATAGTCGATGATTTCTCTAGATATACATGGGTACTATTCCTTAGAACAAAAGATGAGGCATTTAAGGAGTTTGAAAAACTGGTTAAAAATTTGGAGATCAAATATAGTCTTAATCTTATTAGAATCAGAAGTGACCACGGTACCAAATTTCAAAAAGACTTTATTACATTCTGTAATCAAAAAGGAATATCCCATGAATTTTCAGCACCTAGAACTCCACAACAAAATGGAGTGGTAGAAAGGAAGAATTTCAAGAAACAGCTAGAACTCTAATTCAAGAAAGCAAACTTCCTAATAAATTTTGGGCCTAAGCTGTGAACACAGCGTGTTATGTGCTAAATAGAGTATTGATTCATCCAATTATTCTAAAAACACCGTATGAATTGTTAAACAATCGGCTTCCTAACATAAGCTATTTCAAAGTGTTTGGATCTAAATGCTTTATTCTTAACACTAATGGAAATTTAGGTAAGTTTGATGCTAGATCATATGCAGGAATATTCATTGGCTACTCACAAAATAGTAGAGCATATCGGATTTATAATGTGCAAAAGATGTGTATCGAAGAGTCCATACATATTAAATTTAACGAATCTAACCATGATATGCCAAAAGAAAAAGAAGAAGATGCAGGAGAATTAGAAAATGCTGCCAATCCAGCCTACCAGATAAAGCAAAATAGCAAGATCATGAAATCAATCCAGGAAGAGGAAATAGAAGAGCAGCAGGGTCTAGACTCCATCCAGCAAGCTGAATATGAAAATCAGGAGCATATCCAGCCATCTGAAATGGATGAACAACAAGACCACATTTTTGAATCTACTGAAGAAGTCATACATGATATTCTACTTCCAAAGTCAGCAAGATATATCAAAAACCATCCACCTGAGAGCATCATTGGAAACATAAACCACAAAGTTATGACAAGAAGAAAAGCACAAAATATGTGTGCTTTCTCACCATTTCTGTCCCATATCGAACCAAAGAACGCCAAAGAAGCCATACTAGATGAAAGTTGGCTTCTAGCTGTGCAGAAAGAGCTACAACAATTTGAAAGATGTCGGGTATGGGAATTGATGCCTGCTCCAAAAGGTGTGACCATTATCGGAACTAAATGGGTCTTCAAAAACAAGCTTGATGAATACGGAACAATTACAAGAAACAAAGCAAGATTAGTTGCTCAAGGATACAACCAACAAGAAGGAATAAACTATGAAGAAACATTTGCTCCAGTAGCTCGCTTGGAGTCTATTCGTATTCTACTAGCATTTTCTTGTTTCAAAAAGTTCAAGCTACACCAAATGGACGTCAAAAGTGCCTTCCTCAACGGATACATAAATGAAGAAGTATATGTAAAATAGCCACCTAGATTTGAGCATGATAAGTTCCCGCATTACGTATACAAACTCAAGAAGGCACTCTATGGACTCAAACAAGCCCCAAGGGCTTGGTACGAAAGATTAAGTAAGTATCTCTTATCAAATGGGTTCATACGAGGTAAAATTGACTCCACTATGTTTATTAAACGTCAAAACAAGGATATTATTGTTGTACAAATATATGTAGACGATATAATATTTGGTGCTACTAATAATTTCCTTTGTGAGTGGTTTTCCAAATGCATGCACAAGGAGTTTGACATGCATTTGATGGGAGAGCTTAACTACTTTCCGGGCCTTCAAATTAAGCAAAATCATGAAGGAATATTCATTCATCAAACCAAGTATACAAAAGAGTTACTAAATAGATTCGGGTTTGACAATTCAAACTCAAAGACCACACCAATGAGTAGCACAATAAAACTCACAACAGATGAAAAAGGTACGGACGTAGAGGTAACAAAATATAGAGGTATGATTGGATGCCTACTTTACTTAACTGCTTTTAGACCTGATATAATGTACAGTGTGTGTCTATGTGCTCGATTTCAGGCCAAACCCAAAGAATCCAACTTACAGGCAGTTAAACGAATTTTTAAATATTTGAGTGGTACGACAAATTTAGGATTGTTCTACCCAAAATGCGACAATTTTGATTTAATGGGCTATTCAAATGCTGACTATGCAGGTTGTCAAATAGACAGAAAAAGCACAAGTGGTGCATGTACGTTCTTGGGACAAAGTCTTGTCTCATGGCATAGCAAGAAACAAACGTTAGTTTCTCTATCCACAACAGAGGGAAAATATTTAGCAGCAGGAAGTTGTTGTTCCCAAATCTTGTGGATGCGTCAAACATTATGCGACTTTGATATTACTTGCGAATGTGTGCCCATATACTGTGATAATACCAGTACCATAGACATTTCAAAAAATATAGTATTACATTCCCGCACAAAACACATAGAAGTACGCCACCATTTCCTTAGAGACAATGTATCAAAAGGCTTAATAAGATTGATTTTCATCCCCACTGAACACCAATTAGCAGATATATTTACAAAACCTCTAGGAGAAGAACGATTCAGTAACCTACGGCGAGAACTCGGGATGAGTCTAATATAGATATGAACCGGCTATGCAAGCTAGACATACTACCAGCGTATCTACACTCAAAATAATTACGACTATCCAAATTCGGTCAGATTCTCCTTCCCAAGGACGGCTTCACCACTTCCCATATCTAAGACAACGTGTTCTATACATAAGGCTAGAAAGCGTCTTTCTCTCTCTCTCTCCTAGACTTCTCAATCCCTTCCATCCTCTCAACCAGCTACAATCCCTCTCTACTACAATGAGAACACGACGAGAAAAACAACTTCGTGATGAATCGGAAGACGAAGTCTCGCCCCCTTCTCCACCATTTCATCCACCAGTCCCTAGAAAACTAAAAGCGAAGTAGTCATCTGTCACGATCGTCTCGGTGGCTCGCCCCTATAGAATCTGAAGCCGTCTCCCATCCCCACCTCGGTCGGTACCTCTACTAGGTCCACAAACGCTTGACAAGTTCAACGATACTTCACCAGGGCTCCCCTCATATATACCGTAACACCACCTCTCTGTCTCCCTACATGATGTGCACGATGATTTTTTAGAGAGGACATAATTTTGAGCTGCGTTTTAAAAACTTCTTTCTGTCAAAAGTCTTTTGTCTATGAAAAATCCATAGATATGTTTTACTATCAAAACTCACCCCTACACCGTCTTTTTGAATCATGTGGTCTATCCTCTTTAAGCACTCCTCCTTCGGTCGCCTATCCAAAATTAGTCCAGCAGTTTTATACAAATCTTGAGAACAATGGTGATTGCTACACCTCCTTTGTGAATGGGAAATCTCTATTTTTATAGCCATGGACTTAGGTAGTATTCTGTCCATCCCTTACACCGGTGACTGCCCCTTTACTCTCAAAGGACCAATCTCTACTCCTCTATCTCCCTTAGTCCAGCTTCGCATTGTGTTGGATGACCCAACAGTCTCTTCTGTCACTCTTCCAAAAACCACCGAAGTGTCTCCCCTAGCCACCGTCTTTCACAAACTGTTACGCTATAATCTCCTTCCTCGTCTAGGCAGTGGAGCAGACTTTACTTATCAAGACTTATTCCTCGTGGCATTAATAATGACTGGCCAGCCTTTCAACTTCTCCCTCATGATGCTCAAACACATGATTCATTGCGTTAAACACTCCAAAAAATGTCTGCCCTATAGTTATTTCCTTACCAAACTCTTCACCCATTTCCAAATCCCACTCGATGATGAAGGTTGTATTCACTTGACTGATTCCATAGACTCAAATTATCTCAAAGGGCCTCAACTCACTCTGCGTAAAGGAAAATTCATTCGTCTGGTTCCCGATACACCTAAACCCATGCCTACTACATCCCTGCCCCCTACCCCTAAGATTTTGACTCTCCTTCACACCATAGCAGATAATCAAGCCCAAATCAGTTCTGATGTCAAAGACATCCAACTCCGTCTCTCCATCCTTGAAAAAGGAAAATTGCCAATTCATTGTGATGATCTCCAGAACATGTTTCGCAATGTCGAAGATGAATTTATTTATCTCCAAGCTGGTTTTGAGCTGTACACCAGGGCAATGGTTTAAGCCCTCCAACGCAAGATGAATCGCAACGCCTGTCAGCTGAGCACTGAACTCAAGTTCATCAGCAACCAAGTTGGAGCTCTGTGTTGATTTACTGAGCGACGCATGAACGACCTGAGTGAGGAACTGCAAGGGAACCAAGTCCAAGCACGTCTACCCAAGTGGCCCCAATGCAATTGGATGGCTGAATATTAAGGTGACTTTCTGGATCTGCCATTACCTCCTCATACCTTCATTGCTCGACCCCCCAGATTTGCCAATACCATGTCTCTAGAAGAAATCATGCACCGCCGACTTCACTGTCCCTACTTCACAGCTCGCGAGGTCAATCATGTCAACCTTGAGGAGGACGATTCTTAGGTTCTCCTTTCTTCGTTTGGCCCTTCTTTTTGATGGATGCCAAAGGGGGAGAAGACTTCTGGTGTTATTAACCCCCTGCCCTACCCCCAAAGAATTTTTTTTTTAATTAAAGACTATGGTTTAATTTTTTTTGTGCTGTCAAAACTATGGTTTTTAAACTTGTTATTTGATGAATGTTGGATGCTTCTCGTTACTATAGTTTTATGATTCTACTTAATATGTTGAGGCCTAACCAGTATTTGCAGGGTTGATCAAAATACTACACATATGCAGTACATGGTATGCATGAACTAAGGGGGAGTTATAACTCTCCTGAAGTGGTGCATAGTCCTAGGGGGAGCTATATTTATTGTGTTGTCATCATCAAAAAGGGGGAGAATATTGACTTATGTCACACTCCATGTTTTGATGATGACTCGATTATTTCTCTAATCATTGCTATATTATTTCAGGAAAAGATATGGAACTTCAGAAAACGTCAAGGAAGAAATTATAAAGTTAAGACATCTTCGGAGAAAGAAAAGCACATTCGCAAACTTTGAGTCCTGGGATTATATGTAAGATCTTAGCATTTATTGCTTTCCAAAATAAGGCTCTAGGACATGCATTGCATACATGCCCATAATTGTTGACACGTGATAAATTACATAGCACTAAACATACATGATCATTATAGGCTCCCGCTCGCTAAAGATACAAACGATGATTGGTAGAGCAAGAAGGATGATTAATTAACGTAAGTCATGCAAACAGATACATCATTCATGCCCCATAATTCTAGTAATTCACTCGGGCGAAATTAATATGTGGTTAGATTTGGACATCGGCTAGCAGGTATAAAAGGTAAGTATAAATCAATGACATTCTAAGATACGTCTCTTAATTCACGCTGCACAGATCATGCTCACAAATTAAACATCTCAATTTTAGAAAATGAATTAAGGTAACTGGTCATATGCGTGAATCACCAGATGCTGCAGAGATCATGGGTCATGATCTAGGGGATCTAATTGGCTAATCTTAACGGTCCAATAACACATTGAGAAATATGGCACTTGCTATATATATACATGACAACTTAAAGCGATTGACCTCCGGATTGATTGGGTGAGCCTTGGCAGCATGATATCACAGTTTATGGAAAACATACATTACGCAATATATATCAATCAATTCAGACTGCAAGATTGTTGCAAATTAATTGTCTAACAAATATATCGCAGTATCAAAAATTGTGCAACAGATATATTTCTTAGGATGTCTATATAACCAGAAATTGTTAAGTGTTAAAAAATACGAACGAAAAACATACACCAAGAAATATAGCATAGAAGCCACGAAATTGTTTTCATTGAGATAGACATCAACTGTATTGAGAATAAGGTTGCTGCTTCGAAAACACTCTGGTAATATTTATCATGCATATCATTTCATACTAGAGCCTTAAGTTGGTGAGTAATTCATTGCTTGATCATTAGACCTCTAGTGTGTATTTTTCATTTCTTGTCTCAGTCAAAATTACATAGAAGTCTTTGTCTCGAAGTGATAACTTTTTACAGTCAAGTTTAACGAAAGCATAGGTGCTTGGGAGTGCATAGGTGCACAGGGAACACAGGTGTTTCAATTATTGGAACTTGTATTGTAATTGGAAGAATTTAATAAAAGTGAGTCTCCAATACTAGTTGGTATTGGACGTGGACTAGGCTACTATTCTAGAGGGTAGTAGTTAAACCACGTAAAAAATTTCGGTGTTGGTGTGATTGTCTTCTATGACTCTATATCCTGACTTGGTAATCCAGCTTGCTGCATTTAAAAGGAAAAATTGGACATAGTTTGTGCCTACAATTATTCAACCCCCCCCCTTCTAAGTGTACCTAGTTAAATTTCATACTCTCATTTATTCCTAATAAGATTAGGAGGTAAATTAATTAAAAGATTTTAATTAATTATTCCTAATAAGATTGGGAGCATAATTAATTAAAAGATTTTAATTAATTAAAATAAAACCTAAATCCTTAATTGTTAAGGAGGGTTGCCCACATCTATAAATAAGAGGAGTCTTATTATGGGTGAGGGTGTGGTTGACACTTTCACAAAAAAAATACGTGAATACGTAATTCCAATAGTTGGCAGAGTACGCTTTTTCTATAAGAGATAGAAAACTAGGGTTTAGCCAACCACCCTTGTTCTTGAATCTTTATTCTTTCTTGGTGGATCACCTCTAGAGGCTAAACACTTGGGTGGCTAACGTTGATCAAAGGAAGGAACCAAACCCGGTGGATTCAAGTTGAACGCGAAAAGGATTGGAGGTGAACTTGTACCTGAGGAAGCTCGAATCTTCAAGGGTATAATTCTTGTTTTTCATATCTTTTCGTTTAATTAATAATTGTGCATAAAGGATGATCCGGGTATATGATTTGAAAAATTTTAAACTCTGTTTTTACATGTTTTCGCTTATTTTGTGCAATTTGATTGCGTTCATGAATATTACAAACCTAACAGTGACATCAGAGCCAAACCTTTATGCAAATTATTAATTGTTTTAATTTGATATGTGTTTAGAACAAATTTAATTGGGCATAATTTTGTTGTATAAGATATATTAAAAAAAAACAAAGGATTCTGTGAATTTGCTGAGTCCATTTTTTTTTACTTTAGTTAAATATATAGTAAAGTATTTTTTATTAAATGGGGTCTACGTACCTCGTCTTCTCTAATGTTTCCTTAATGTAAATTCTAACTTGCTCCTATGTACTTTCCCTTGACTGCTGATCAAGGTTCTATTTATTTTAAAATAGTTTTGTAATAGGAATAGTTAGAATTAATTTTTGAAGAATTAGAGATCAAGGATAAATGCCTCTGAGGAATGGTTGCAGACAATGCCTCTGTGGAAGAGATTATTACTTTTAGAAAGTGACAAGATGATGCACAGTTAGCTCAATGCATCAGGCTCGCATCCATGAGTAATGAGCTTCAACCTCAGCATGAAACTATGGATGCTTCTACTATATTCCTGGACATCAAGTAGTTGATGGTGAGGAAAGTAGGACTAATAGATATCAGATATCTAAAGAGCTCTTCCGATCTAGAATGACCGATGACACTACAGTACAGATAAAAGTCCTTAAAATTATCAATTTGGTTGATCAATTAGGACAACAGGTTTTATCATGGATGGAGAGCTGAGCTAAGATTTGATTTTACAGTTACTCCATGGACTCCTTCTCAAAATTGTTCTGAATTTTTCATATGAACAAGCTAGATATCAGCCTCGCTGATTTGCTTAACATGTTGAAAAATGTTAAGAGTCACTTTCCAACCAAGAAAGACCATGTCATACTGGTAGGGCCAAAGGATCTTCTGAAAAGAAGAACGATTCTAAGAAGGTAAATAGAAAGGGCAAAAACAAAGGATAATAAGAATAAAACTGATAAGGATAGCAAAGGAGTTTGTTTCCACTGCAATAAGCCTGTACACTAGAAAGAAACTGCAAGAAGCATTTTGCAGAGGCTAACCAGAAGAAGCTTAGTGAAGTTTCAGTTACAAATACAATTTTTTTCATGATTTAAAATAAATTTTTCTTTAAGTCAAGGTTCTACTTGGGTATTGGATACCGACTTTAGTTATCATAAATATAGATTTATGAAGGGACCAAGCAGAAGTAAAAAGCTAAATAAATATAAGTAATCCTATGTGTGGGAAGTGAAGCAAAGGTTGCTACATTAGCCATAGAAACTTATAGTTTAGCAATGCCTACGGGCAAATCTATTAAGTCAATAAGTTGTTATTGTATTCTAGTTCTTGTTAGAAACATTATTTCTATTTTGTTATTGGACAATGAAATCATTGGTATTATATTTAAGAACAATTGTTGTTCTATTTATAATAATAATGTTTTGTTTAGAACTGGAATATTACTTAATAGATTTTTTATACTTGACTTACGTGAAAATTTGTTTTGCAAGTTGAACAAACTAATATAAGAAAAGGAGATGAGAGTTGAATGTGTGTATTTGCTAAAATATAAGTGTGAATTATTTGAAAGGTTCAAAGAATTCAGAAGTGAAACAAATTGACAAAGTATTAAGATTCTTTGATTAAATCAAGGAATAAATACATGTGCAATAAGTTTCTAGATCATCTCAAATGGTTTTCTCATAATGGACTCCTCCTAATACGTAATAATTGATTGATGTATTTGAAAGGAAAAATTGTACTTTGTTGGACATGGTGCAGTCCATAATGATTTTACCGACATTCCAGTATCCCACTAGGGTCATGTCCTAGAAATGGCTGCATATCTACGAAAAGGTAACCTCAAAATCCAGCCACAAGACTCCATAAAAGTTATGGACAGGGAAGATTCCTAATCTTAAGTATGTTAAGATAAGGGGTTGTCCAACTTATGTGAAAAGGTTTCAAAGGATAAGCTTGGGATAAAATTTGATAAGGAGATATTTGTGGGACATCCTAAAGTAAGTTTAGGGTATATATTCTATAATCGTACTTAGCAAAAGGTGTTTGTTACGAAACATGCTACCTTTTAAGATAAAGGTTTTTATCATTAAAGGGGTTAGTGGGAGGATAATAGATCTTGAAGAGTTCAAGAACCACAAAACACTATAAGTTAAATAAGAGGAACCTGTAGATAGACCTATTGTACCACAAGATAAATCAGAATCGAAGCGAAGATCGAAGATACCTAGGAGGTATGGATTCATCATAGATGATGATGATGAGGTAAACATTATAGAAGATGATGATCAAGTTACACACGATGAGGTAAGAGTTGTAGACACTTAGAGAAATGGATTGAAGCAAGCTTCTCAAATATGGAACATTCGTCTTGATGAGCTAACCAAAAGAGTTTGATTTTATCAAAAACAAAAATGAACTTAGTGTGTACTAAAGGGTCAGTGGGAGCATCGTGATATTCTTAGTATTATATGTTGATATACTACAGATAAGGAATAACATATCAATGCCACAATCAGTAAAGATAAAGTTGTCTAAACATTCCTCGATGAATGATTTGGGAAGAGTATCGTAATTGGGTATATAAATCTATATAGATAGATTTAAGAGGATGCTCGACTTAACCCAAGGAACGTATATTCATTTTATGCTAAAGTCGTTTAGCATGGCAAACTCTAAGAGATGTCTCATATTGATGAGTCGTGGAGTGTATCTCTCTTAATAGTCACCATACACTCATAAAAGAGAGATCGCATGAGTAAATATCATGTATGCAATGAAATGTACAGGACCTGATGTTGATCAGTCATATTCTGGAGAAGTTCACTATGAGTCAGTGAAAAACATCTTAAAGTACTTAAACGACACTAAGGATGTGATCATATTCATGGTGGGTTTAAATTAAAACTTGAGGACTTAACAGACTCAAGTTTTTCAGACATACCAAGACGATAGAAAATCCACTTTAAGGTAAAATGTTACCTTGAACAGTGGTGCAGTGAAATTAGAAAGGTTCCAAATAGCAAAGAGTTGTTAGTTTAGTGATAAAGATGTGGTATATAACTATAAATGAAGCTTCAAGTTGATTGTTTGGATGAAAAATTCATTACAGAACTAGGAATAGTTCCTAAGTCTCATCTTGGATCTAAACATGTGTTGTGGCACTTTCATTTGATTATAGGAATCATTGAAAGATGGAAAATCACTATAGAGATAGTGGACTCTCAAGAACAACATTACATATCCATTAACTAAAGCTTATCCAACAGCAGGATAATCGTCACTTAGAGAAGAAGGGTATGAGATACATTGACGATTGACTTTAGTGCAAGTGGGAGATTGAAAGTAGTATGCACACAAGCCAATCATGTTTGATGATAAAACATATACTTTGTAACAATCTTATTCATTTATTAATAAAAGGTGTTAATTTATTAAAGGCTTTTAATTATCTACATGATGCTATTTTATAATATGTGATAAACCAATAGTTTTAAGCAATGCTTTTATAATAATGATGATGATCATTCTAATGAGATCTAAATTCTTAGAAAGCTTAAAACTAAAATAGTTCCCAATCGTTGGATTACTAAATTGGGGATTAGTGAATCCAGATAGATTGGTACATACGTTACTTGCTTATTGAATGAGGATGATTGATCTCATGATCATTTGTGTGGAGATATGATAAGTAGGATTTATACCTACTTATTGAATACCAATTCACGCGAACTATGCCCATCTCAAGTATATTTTAGTGTGTATTTAGTTGCACTGCATTTACTTAAAACTCCTTTTGGTGAAAAAGTGCAGAAAATGACCTAATTTGGTGGTATTAGAGGGCACGAGGCTAATGGACGCATGAAGCGAGGCACAAGCTGGGAGATGCATGGCACGAGGATCAAGTGGAGGAGAAGACTAAGCATGGATGGACAAAGGAAGAAGAAGGTGAGAATGCATCGATTGCAAAGCAGACAGAACCAAAATTCAAAGTTGGGAAGCCATGGTAATGTGCGTGGAAGGACAAGCCTGGGGACGCAAGCCAGCACAAGCACCCGGCTGGACAACATTACACATCGTAAGTCAATCGGCTTCATGAGGAATACATCGGATGGATGGCTAGCGGCCATATGGATGCCTGGGTTACTAGTTTATTTTATTTTAATTTTTAATTAAAAGGGTTGTAATTGATTAAAACGATAACTGACTGGTGTCAGACATATCTTTGATTACTTTTTATGTATTTTCATAGTAGGAACTAGGGTTTACACGTTGAGGGAGATTCCAACGTAGAACGAAGCTTAAACGCATACTTCTCCAATTCTTCTTGGGATTTTCTATCATTGTGGATTATCATTATTATTTTCCTGGATTTATATGAGGATTTAAACGTTAACTTTGGTCTATAATCAACAATTGGGTTTGATCGTTTCTATCCTCTATCTTTCAATTGTTTGCTTATTTACCATGTTTAGCTTTGATCCCATAATGGCTTTTGGTTCAGTCATGAACTAAACTCCATTATGGGATTTTAACGGATTTTAATATGTAGTTTGGTTGCATGCTTGATTGCTGGGGCTGTTTTACATATCATGTGGGATTTCTATTATGATTGTTTTGCATGTAAGAATACTTGATCACCATTCGTTTCAGTACTTGTATGGAATTGACAATGAACATGCAAGTATGGATTGTAATCATGATAGCATACGTATATGGGACTGTTGTGTATGGCTTGTGTATTTCGTGAATCAGATAGACGTATACTGTTTCATCGTATGAGTTAACATAAGGGCTTGTGCTTAAATTCAGTATAATTGCAATTTCACATAGACAAATAGTGATTTTGGTTATATTGTTGATTATATGGAGTCTATCGCTTGTGGATGCTGTGTAAGTAGGTCATAGTACATTGAAAAATGGTTGTGACTCTATTAGTGTTCTTGGCTACTTTCCTGTGATATGTGAGCAATTCTTGTATTATAGTGGTAATTAGATGAAGTATTAAATGAAGTTAGGATCCCATTATTCCCAGACTTGGTTTATTCCGTTATTATTCTTGTTTTAGTGGTTATATGCAGTTAGAGTAATTCACCAATATAGTCATTAGTTTAAGCATATAAATATAGTGATTTAATTGATGCATAGTAGTTTAAATTTGACAACTTTCTCTGTGGAATCGATACTCTACTTACTCTGTATTACTTGTTGACACATGTTTGCTTGCATGAGTTAGAGCTCTTTTATCAGAACTGAAAAAGAGGCAACAAGACACTAAAGCAAGTATATAAGTGCTTAATAGAGAATAAGTTCACTGAATGTGGCTCGCTAAGGAATACCTAATGGAGTTTACTTGCCTGTTAATAGGAATTCCTGTAGTGATAGTAGTACAAGTAATCCTTAGACTTGAGATCATCATAGTATCTTGTGTATGATGAGTTATACTTTGACTTATTCCTTAAGACCCTTAGGGTATATCAAAGGGTATGCTTGGGTATAATAAGTTGTACATGGAGATAATGTATGATCAATAAAGAATCTACCGCTTCTAGTAAAAGAAGAGAAATGTCCTATGTGATTCGATAAATGACAACCCAGTAGTCCTTGGCCAAGGCAGAATGAAATTAGAAATGAGTTTCTAATTTGCATTATTGGAGTTGTGCATTTAAGGATCGAAATATATATAATCAAATAAAATAAGACTTGACAATAATTCCATATATTATATTTAATTGAGACATTGTATGGTGGAAGGATTGAATTGTACGGTAATTATTTACTCAAAGGTTCTTTTATGATTAATGTTGAAATCTATATTATCTAGAAAGTCGTTAAACGCTAAGGAGGCATATCCCTATTGTAGAATAAATATTATTTATTTAAATAAATTAATAATTTAATTTATTTATTTAAATAAGAGTAGAATTGTTCTAATTGATTTATTCACAACTGGTTTAATATGGAGAACCTAAAGGGACACACCATAAAAGGAAAATAATTATTTAAGAAGTTAATGGCATAATTGTAATAATAAGTTAAGCATATTTAATTTAATCTATGGTGATAGAATAAATTAAATAGATTAATATTTATTATTTAATATTTTGGAAATATTAAATATAAATTAATAAGAGGAGTCTTATTATTATTATTACTATTATTATTATTTAATTCCTAAAGGAGTTTGGGAATTAATTAATAAAAGTACTCTCATTTATTCCTAATAAGATTAGGAGGTAAATTAATTAAAAGATTTTAATTAATTATTCCTAATAAGTTTGGGAGCATAATTAATTAAAAGATTTTAATTAATTAAAATAAAACCTAAATCCTTAATTGTTAAGAAGTGTTGCCCACATCTATAAATAAGAGGAGTCTTATTATGGGTGAGGGTATGGTTGACACTTTCACAAAAACAAAATACGTGAATACGTAATTCCAATAGTTGGGAGAGTACGCTTTTTCTATGAGAGATAGAAAACCAGGGTTTAGCCAACCACTCTTCTTCTTGAATCTTTATTCTTTCTTGGTGGATCACCTCTAAAGGCCAAACACTTGGGTGGCTAACGTTGATCAAAGGAAGGAACCAAACTCGGTGGATTCAAGTTGAACGCGAAAAGGATTGGAGGTTAACTTGTACCTGAGGAAGCTAGAATCTTCAAGGGTATAATTCTTGTTCTTCATATCTTTTTGTTTAATTAATAATTGTGCTTAAAGGATGAACCGGGTATATGGTTTGTAAAATTTTAAACTCTGTTTTTACACGTTTTTGCTTATTTTGTGCAATTTGATTGCGTTCATGAATATTACAAACCTAACACAATCTACCAGCGAGCTATGATGGCTCTCTTCCACGATTTAATCCACAAAGAGATAGAGATATACGTGGATGACATCATTGTCAACTCCCGAAGGAAAGAAGACCACTTAGACCATCTCAAAAAGCTCTTCAACAGGTTGCGTAAGTACAACTTGAAGTTGAATCCAGCCAAGTACGCCTTTGGCATTAAATTAGGAAAGTTTCTAGGTTTCCTAGTCAGCCACAAAGGGATTGAGCTGGATCCCACCAAAATCCAGGCCATCAAGGAAATGCCCATTCCTCAGACAGAGAAGGAAATACGGGGATTTTTGGGAAGAATCAACTTCATTAGCAGGTTTATTTCTCAACTCACAGTATCCTGTGAGCCCATTAAAGATTAGCTGGTTAACGCTCTTGTTTTGGTACCTCCCAGGGAGGGTGTTCCTCTGTTCATGTACCTGTCCATTAATAACAACGCTATGGGCTGTATGCCGGGGCAAAAAGATGATAGAGGCCAAGAACGAGCTATCTATTACCTTAACAAAAGATTCAGCAGCAGTAAACACAAGTACACTCTGATTGAGAAGACTTGTTGTGCTTTAGCATGGGCTTCCATGAGGTTACAACATTACCTCCATGCTCACACAACCAATCTCATATCCCGCGTGGATCCTCTCAAGTATGTGTTCAGTAAGCCTATACTAAAATGTCAGCTATCCAGATGGCAGTTGATCCTACAATAATTTGACATCGTCTACGTGACGCAAAAGTCTATCAAAGGTCATGGAATTGCGGATCAACTAGCCGCCGCACCCACATGGGTTACAAACCCTTAGAAACATATTTCCCCGGTGAAGGGGTAATGGCAGTTCAGCAACACCATCAATACGATACATGTCATACGTGGAAAATGTATTTCGATGGAGCTATTAACACAGAAGAATCTAGAGCTGGAGCAGTTCTAGTATCCGGTATGGGGGAGCAGTATCCTGTCGCTGTCAAATTGCAGTTTGTTAGCACCAACAACACAGCTGAGTATGAAGATTATATCATGGGGCTAAAACTTGCCCGTTCAATGTGCATCAGGCGGTTAAATGTCTTTGAGGATTCTGAATTGGTAATCAAACAATCCATAGTAATCTATCAAACCAAAGAACTACATTTGTTGCCTTACCATCGACAAGTTTTACAAATGGCTTTGGAGTTTGAAGAAATCTCCTTTTCACACATTCCTCATAATAGGAATAACTTTGCGGATGCACTGGCAACGTTGGCCTCCTTGATTTACATACCTGACAATGAAAATATGCCAAGCATCATATTTGTGCTGTAAAAGGCCCCATCTTATTGGAACTATGTTGGAGAAGTATCGGATGAGATACCTCCCATCCAAAACCCTTGGTATCAGCATATTAAAGAGTATTTGCGAGATAGATCTACACCCGCTGAGGCGAGCCTGACTAAAAAGAGGCAGATCCATCGACTTGTTATGAAATTCTACCTGAGCGGAGATGCACTCTACAAAAGAGATGCAGGAATAGGTCTCCTCTGATGTTTGGAGAAAGACCAAGCTCAGAGGCTCATGGATGAGATCCATGGTGGAGTATGTGGCCCACACATGAGCGGACCCTTACTTGTTAAAAAGATCCTCAGAACATGGCATTATTGGCTTACGCTCAAAGCTGACTATGATCATGTCAAGAGGTGCTATCAATGCCAGATTCATGGGAATGCTATTAATGCCCCTCCAAAGGTTCTCCACATTATGAGTTCGCCATGGCCCTTCTCAATGTGGGGAATGGACGTGATCGGGCCTATCGAGCCCAAAGCTAGTAATGGACATCGATTCATATTCACCATGATTAACTACTTTACCAAATGTATAGAACCAGCCTCCTTCCCCAGGGTTACCAAAGAAGTCATCATTGCTTTCATTAGAAATAATATCGTCTGTCGATATGGACAACTAGAGGTCATTATGTCAGACAATTCTAAGAACCTCAACAACAAAATGATGGAGGAGTTATGCAGTAAATTCCATGTTAAACATCTTAACTCCGTCATCTACCGTCCAAAGATGAATGGTGTTGTTGATGCTGCTAATAAAAACATCAAGAAGATAATGCAGAAAATGTCTGCCAATCACAAAGGATGGCCTGACCTCTTGCCTCTGACTTTATTAGCCTACAAAACTTTAATGCGTAATTCCACTAGGGCAACCCCCTACTCATTAATCTATGGGATGGTAGCAGTACTCCCCATAGAGATAGAAATGGAATCCCTCAAAGTGTTGATGGATGCTAAGTTGGATGAAGACCAATGGGTGCAAGACAGGTATTACCAATTGTCTCTAATAGACGAAAGGCGAACCGCGACTATCTTCCATGGTCAGTTATATCAGTAAATGATCATCAGATCCTACAACAGGAAAGTCAAACTACGACAAGTCAAACAACATGACTTGGTTTTGAAGAAGATCATTGATAACCAAGATCAATCCAAGGGAAAATTTGTTCGTAACTTGGAAGGCCCGTTTGTTGTCAAGGAGGTATTAACATGAGGCGCTCTTAGACTATAGGAAATGGATGGCGATGAATTTCCACAGCTAATCAACTTTGACACCGTGAAACAGTACTATGTCTGAGGTTACCATCAAGCAAACATCCTGGTTTTTGATCATCAAATCACCAGTCATTCCGGTTTTTTAACCCTTCATACATACTCTTCTTCCCCTCAGGGAACAGACACTTCAAACCAGCAGCCTGGTTTCACCTCATTTTAAAATGTCCACAATTTCAGTTATCTTGAAGACGAGATTGAACCTTTCACAACTGCAGTTTATCCTGAAGACGGGATTAAACATTTCTACGTTGGCAGTTTGTCCTAAAGACGGGATCAAACTTTTTCCACACCTGCTGTTTGTCTTAATCATGGGATCAAACTTTTTCCTCCCCGCAGTATAGCCTGGACATGGGATTCATACTTTTCTTTGGCTGCAATTCATCCCAAGGGACGAACTACGCCGACTTGATCTCCCTGATATACGGGAGTACATAGGCTACCATATTCTATATAGCCCTGTCGTAATAAAAAAAAACAACAAAAACATTTCTACCCTTTCTCTACAAAAACAAAAACAAAAACACTACTACACCCTTCTTCATCAATAAAGCTTATACACCCATCTGCCTTTCACATTCAGCGTTGAACTATGCAGACCTGATCTCCTCTTCAATAGGAGTACGTAGGAAGCCATTTATGGCTTGGTCTAACCCCTACCAGAACAAAAATACTTGTCATATAGTACTGGGATTAAACTTCAATCCACTACATTTCATCGGCTTCAGACCAAAGGGATGGAATTACCCAACCTCTCCTCACCAATAGGAGATTCGGTGACCATCTAAGCTGCGGTTGTGCCTCAAAGAGAAACACCAATCCATAAGAGATGGAATTAACTAGGCTTCTCACAAATAGAAGTACTGGCGACCATCTGTGGTGCGGTCAATCTTAGAGAGGAAAAGCCACACTCCTCTCCACATTTTCATACAGAAACCAATCCCAAGACACAAAAGATGGCGAGGATACATACATATCAATGATCTGTTCTGAAAGATCCTGTGATGTCTTAATGTTCAGATATCAACGATGAGTTCAGAATGCATCAAGATCACAAGCCTAAAGAAACAGGCAAATATCAAGCAAGTATCAAGGCACAACTGAAAGGGAAGCAAATCAAAATATATTTCTCTGCCATATATAATATTGTTTGATATATACAATATGTGTTATACATGACAAAGTGGCTAACCTAGTCTGTGCAGGAGAATACAAAGCTATTTACGGATCTTTATGTATACGGACTATCAGATCTAACATAGCATCCCTCTCTGAAGAAGGAGGTAATGCTGCAAGCTCCTGCCCAATAATATCTACACGAGCTAGCAGATCCAAGGCTAACTCCATGGTAGCATGATGCTCATCAATATATGCACTCATATCGACAAGGATGCCAGTCGTAAGGGATCTCACTGAAGTACTGTCTACGATGGCCACATCCCGAGAAGATAGGGCAGCATCCCGCTCCACAATCAATGCATCTTTTGCTGATCTAGCCTCGTCTCTCTCTAATAGAGCGACGTTTCTCCCATCAAGAGCTATCAACGTCGAGGCCCTAGCCTGATCTCTCTCATAGGTCATCAGATGTAGACTCTGCTCCAGATACTGTGCTAAATGCTGAATGATAGTAGCACTCGTAGTGGGAGAATCCATCACAAATACTGGCAACCCAGCAATAAAATCCTCCTCGATGGGAATATCAACCTCCTCCATAGGCTCCTCATCGTCGGAATCAGTCCCATGCACTATGGATACTACTGCAACCGATGCAGTCTCTGTATCCATCCATGTGGAATACTCTGCAGAACAACCCGGATGGCTGATAGAAAATGCAGCTAGGTTTTGCTGATCCCAACAGGTATACAACCTGGATCTGTCCCCTGCTGATGAATGGCGAAAAGCGAAGCACTGACTTGACGCCCCCTTAAAAGGATGGAAGTCCTAGAACTGGTCAAACTAACACATCACGGCCAGCGGGTGGTAAGTAATCATGCCTCTCAAACCAGCCAGAGGAAGATAATCCATGCCCAGAGCATGAGTAATTAAGCTTTAGGGTGAGCTAAGCCCTGTACACGGTAATATAACAAACGGATCTCCGATCCCTGCCAAGAAAGCTGACCAAGATGAAGCATCTGTACACTCCGCAGGCTGAAAAGAATATGACATGGCTTTATCATGGGTGAAACAATACCCATGTCCTCTGAAAGTTCCAATCGGTCTGAAGTGTGACATAAACCACACGTATAATATGACCGAGCTACTTGTAAACACTCCTGCCAGATAAGTGCAGCAGTATATAGCTAACCTCAGAGTTTCTGCGATGATCATCGGTATAATGGTGTGACCCTCCTTGAGAGCTCTCACTGCCATAATGACCCCAATGTCCAACTCATCCATGTATCATGGCATGTAGACAGATGATAGTACACATAATAGCAGTACATCCACTCTGGCCGAACGCCAATGATCCTCTGGTGTGGTGAAACCCCGGAATGTCATGTTTAACTATCCTAAGAGCCAAATCTTTCAAAAAGAAAATGTTGGGATATAACGTGGCCAGATGTGAGCTCATCCTGCGCCACTCTACGCCTCAAACCAGCAAGGGTTTTAAACTGCCTTCTCATGTCTCCAATCGCCATATGTACACAAGGTCTATCCAATGGAAGCATCGTCAAACATGCATACTCCTCTAAAGTAGGAGTCAACTCATGTGTCCCACCACTCCGGCTCCGTTTAGTTCGAGTTACAAAGGAGGTCTCACAAGCTGAAAAGGCCAAATCAGGAATAAAAATGCTACGCGATTGAGCGGAATAGCCTGAAATCTTGGTTTTCATGGGCCAAACTCTGGCTTCACACATCACGCATTGGTATTCGCCTGAATACAAGGTATACTATATTGATGAGCTCAAATTATGCTATACAATGCATCACACAGGTCTGACGCCGCCATATACAAGGTCATAACCCTAAAAGACAACCTTCCCCGACGGGGGTTACAACGCCAAAGTCAAACATTGATAAAGTATCCCCGACGAGGGTTATAATGTCGAAGTCAAACATTAATAAAGTATCCCCGATGGGGGTTACAACGCCAAAGTCAGACATTGATAAAGTATCCCTGGCGGGGGTCACAATGCAAACTTTCAATCATCCACGTATCCCTGACGGGGGTTACAATACAATTCAACCATTGATATATATATATATATATATATCAGTGAAGGTCAAGCAACCTTGACATCATTTCAACCGATGGAAAGTAAACCCATCGAAGCATTGGAGGCCATTCGATGATTTCATCCATCAGTGCACTTATCTACAACCTTCCCCAGCGGGGGTGACAACGCGATTTAACCATTGTTATACGCGTTAATAAAGGTCAAGAAGCCTTGACATACTTCCCAGCAAGGGTTACAATGCAATGCAATCATTGATACACACATCAATGAACGTCAAGCAGCCTTGACAGTTTGCCCAAAAGGGACCTATCCGGTGATACACACATCAACGAAGGTCAGGCAGCCCTGACAATACACACTGTTGGAAATAACTCTAATAGGATCATAGTATATACTGGTGACTCAAACCAGAGAAGACCATCCTCATTGGAGAGGACCGATGGTGGAATATGTTATACACATCTTTCAAATAGACAAAGCTTTATCCCCACAGATCTCTTGTACACGAGAGGCATATCTTTGGAGTAAAGTCTGTATCTAGGATCCAAGACTTTGGTGATAACCCCAACATCAACTTCCTTGAAGACATGGATCGCAAGTCCAAGAAATCACTGATTGTCATCGACGACAGGATTAATAGGGAACCGACAATCATTCATTCGTGCATCATGCATTTACATCATGTTGCTGCACTTAACATCATGTTTATCTTGTTGTATTTCAAGTGTCTAGGATTCTTTATCCTATCCATGCCTTGTATTGCATGAATATGATAAAGATGGGCATCTATAGACATTCGAAATTTTTTGTTCAACTGCTACTAACATTGCAGGAGGGCATATTCGTCTTTCGAAGATAACCCTGGAAGACAGCTCACATCCATTCTGTATACTACTGGAAGTTCAGTCTCAACCCCGGAACACACTCCGAGAGTATTAATTTCAACCTCGAAGATAACCCCGAGTTTCGTCCTTGGAGATAACCCCAAGGAATGTTATTGCAGTTCTGGCGATAACTCCGGAAATACTTGTTTCAAATGCATGCTATCAGCTTCAATCTTAGACCTCCTGTCGAGGCACTCATTCCAAAGACCTGGAGATAACAATGGGAAGACAGGCATACTTACAGATGACCTTATGGAATTCAAACACTTAAAATAGTTCAATCTCAGATGTAACCCTGAGCAACGTATTCTATCAGCCCAAAACGGAGATAAACTCAGTGAGGAGTCAAATCGTCATCTTTCCACCTCAAACCAACTGTGCCGTCTCAACATTTCATACATACATTTCTACACAACAATGTCCCACAAGAGCCAAGGAGTTCCAATCCTGAGTGACTATTACGCATGACAGCACACCGGATAGAATTTGAAGCTTGATGACCATGGGCATTGTCCCCTCTTCCTAACTTTGTACAACCTCTAATCCCATGTCATTGCCTAACTCTCGATAAAAGCGGTTCGAAAAAGGTCTTATACACCTCATTCGGATGCTCGGATTGAAGTTCTGCAAGTTCGAGCGGACATCACAGTGCACGAATGCATATACTTCGAGATGGCAGGACCCATGAGCCGGGCCACCCCAGGCATTGACCCAGTAGTGCATCTGCATGACACCAGTAGGTACACCTCTGACTCCCCCTCTATAAATAGAGGGCTTGGGGTGGTCATATTCAATAGAAAAAAGGCAAGGAAGCCTTGTCTAATTTGCTTTGTACACACCCCATATTGAGTGCTTTCTCATTTTTAACACATGTTATCTCCCATATAGCTATATTTTACCGGTGGTAGCTGAGTGTTTATTCATCTAGAGTCATAGAAGCCTGCTTTAGCAACCCACTGTAAGCCTTCTCACACTCTATAAAGCTTTTCTCTTCATCTTTGCATACACTATTCTTCACACTGAGAGTCGTGTTATGTGTGTATGCCCAGACTTCGGTCCGTGGTTTTCATTTTTGTCTGTATATATATACTTATATATGTATATATTTATATATGGACTAACGTTATTGAGTTATGCCTCGATTGAGCCCAGACTTATGTCTGGAGCGTTTACTTGTTTATATATATATATATATAAACTATTGTCAGACTCTTTTTAATGAGCCTGAATTTTACACCCGGAGAGTTTATTTCTTTTATATATATATATATATATACTTACATATATGAACTGTTGTCTAACTCTATTCGATGAACCTGAGTTTTATATCTGGTGCATTTACCGCTTATATATATATATATTTACATTTCTATTAGGCCTGTAGTTTACTTCGAGGCCTTTTAATGCTTTATTTACATTTAGTCCCGCCTAGAGTTTACTTCGTGGTGGTTGATCGTAGTTACTGCTTTCTATACATTTAGTCCCTCCTAGAGTTTACTTCATGGCGTTTGATCATCTTTTATAGCTTTATTTACTTTTCTGATCCCCCATGGAGGTGCTTTGTGGTGGTTGATCATGTCCATATATATATATTTATCGCTTTTATATATTTATATTTCCGATCCCCCACGGAGGTGCTTCGTGGTGGTTGATCATGTCTGTATATATATTTACAGCTTATATATATATAACTGCTTATTACTTTTCATATAAACTGCGGCATCATATGAGCCTAGGAATCATGTGATCACAGATTTAGTCTACTGAATCTAGATTCGGTTCCGGTGATAGACATTTTTCAGCTATAAGTAGCTTGTACATTATTTACGATGTTTGAATTTCCTTAGATGGCTATCATGCCCATGAGGAGTTCGGCACTGTTGTATATTATTTTCTCAAAGATGCCTTGCATCTCGAAAATAAAAGCAAACAAGCCGAACATTTAATAATAAAATGGAAGTATGAAAAGGTCTCAATTACTATTGAGCACAGGGTTTGAAAAACCTCTTTTACAAAACTTCATTGCTATACCCTGTTTAAAACTGAATTTTTCTACAAATTCAAACCCTTTGTATATAGGTGTGAACGAGGCCTCGCACTACTTTCAAATAAATTGCACATTGATCCACACACACACACACACACACATATTCATATAACAGTTTCTTGAAAAGTGGCGGTCACCGTGGCAACACGGATGTCGGGGGGTGCCTAACACCTTCCCTCGGCATAATGAAGCCCCCGAAGTCAAATGAATCTCGGTTTCACAGACCCGTTTAGCAGTGTTACATCACTGGGTGAATGTGCAAACCTTTTCTCGGTTGCGTTGGTGCAACCAGTTAAAAACACCAACTGGCGACTCTTATAGTCAAATCGTCGACATTACACATGTTAGACCTTTTTCACTATTTTTTTCAAACAAATCTCACCTAACATGAGAACACCAAAGAACAAGTAAAGAAAAGGGACAAATAAAAATCTCGACATCGACAACAAGCATGTCATGTGTAGCCTAGGGACTTGCAATGGTGACTCCTAACCTACTTATGAGCTAATTAGGTTAGTTTAGTAGCTTAATTATGCTCTAATCTTTACTAATCTTGATTAGGGTTTTGTTTTTAATGATTAGGATTGTTAAATGATGTTTATTACTACCTAATTGAAGTTTACTAACCATGATTAGGTATTAAGATAATCTAATTAGGGTTAGATTAGCTAATTAGGGTTTGGTTTATAAATTAGGGTTAGGGATTGTTAATCTAGGGTTTCTAACCTATATTTCTCACTAATCCTAACAAGCACGACAAAGCATTTTGTCAGTGTAAGCACGATAAAGTAACTTGTCAAAATAAATATATCGAGAAGTCCGTTTTTGAAAGAAAAGTTTTATGCACGAGGTGTCAAGCATGACGTTTTTCAGACAAAATTTTATTTGGTCGAATTTGTTAAATAGAGTATATATTAACACATATCTCATTCAGAATGGAGAAATTTTATTGATATAACTGAATTTTACATAACCGAATCTTATTAGGGTTTTGGGTTTTTATATTCACACCCACTAATAAGAATTTCGCCCTCGAAATTATAGTATAAGTTAAGCAAATAATTGAGGATAATTCTCTCGCATTTTATCTTTGAGCTCCCATGTAGCCTCTTTAACGTTCTGATTTCTCCAAATCATTTTAATCGACGCTATCACTTTATTTCTCAGGACTTGCTCTTTACAGTCGACGATCTGCACAGGTTCTTCTACACAAGAAAGATCTTCTTCTATTTTGATTGGCTCATAATTTATAACGTGTTTATAATCAGGTTTGTATGGTCATAATACGGACACATGAAACACGATATGGATATGATTCAACTCTGGAGGTAGTGTTATTTCATAAACAACTTCACCAATCCTTCTCAAAATTTCAAAAGGTCCAATGAATCTCGGACTTAGGTTTTCTTTCTTGCCAAAACGTATCTTTTCCTTCCAAGGAGATACCTTCAAGAATACGTGGCTTCCTACATTAAAGTTTTGTTGTTGATGATGTGGATCAACGTATTTTCTTTGTCGATCTTGAGATGCTTGTAATCATTGACGAATAATTATGTTGGTTTCAGTTGTTTGTTAAATTATTTCAGGTCCCAGCATTTGTCTTTCTCCGACTTCATCCCAACATAAAGGTGGTCTACACTTCCTCCCATACAAGGCTTCATAGGGTGGCATACCTATGCTAGCATGATAACTATTATTATAGGCAAATTCTACTAAATGTAACTGATCTTCCCAACCTCCTTTGAAGTCTATGATACATGTTCTTAACATATCCTCTAATGTTTGTATGGTTCTCTCACTTTGTCCACCAGTGTGAGGATGATAAGCTGTACTCAATCTTAATTATGTTCCGAAATGTTTCTGAAGGCTTTTCCAAAAATTTGAAGTAAAACGTGGATCTCGATCTGATACTATGGAAACAGGCACTCCATGCCTATAGATAATTTCATTAATGTATAGTTTGGCAAGGTGATCCAAGTTATGAGTAATTTTAATAGGTAAAAAGTGAGCTGATTTAGTTAAACGGTCAACTATTACCCAAATGGCATTATGACATTTTTGTATAGCTGTAAGGCCAACAACAAAGTCCATGGTTATATGTTCCCACTTCCACTTAGGAATTGGTAAGGGTTAAAGTAAACCACTCGGCTTTTGATGCTCAGCCTTAAACCTTTGACACGTGAGACATTTGCTTACCCATTCAGCTATTTCTCTTCTCATATTCGACCACCAAAAGTGTCGACTTAAATCCTTGTACATTTAAGTACTGACAGTATGTATGAAAAATTTAGAATTAGGAGCTTCATTTAAGATTTCATCTTTTAAAGCTTGGTTTAACGGAACCCAGATTCTATCTTCATATCTTATTATTCCATCCTTATCTATTCTGAATTTATTATACTTGTCATAAGTAAGATTAGACTTATACTTCTGACATTCTTCATCCTTTTCCTGTATCTCTTTAACTTTATCAGGCAGAGATGAAACTCCCTCTAAAATGTATAATTTTTGGGTAGAGGTAGTTGGACATTCCACCTCAATTTCTAAATTTTCAAAATCTTTTATTAACCTATCATTCGTGGTTAACATATTCAGTTTTTCCTGATTCTTTTTACTTAACGCATCAGCTACGACATTGGCTTTACTGGAATAATATAGGATTGCACAGTCAAAATCATTTATCAGTTCTAACCAATATCTTCTCTGTCTTAAATTTAGTTCCTTTTGTGTAAAAATATATTTCAGACTTTTATGATCTGTATATATCTCGCACTTCTCCTCGTACAAGTAATGTCTCCAAATTTTTAGAGCAAAAACTACCACGGCTAACTCTAGGTCATGAGTAGGATACATCTTCTCATAATCTTTGAGTTGTCGTGATGCATAAGCAATCACTTTCTCATGTTGCATCAACACACACCCTAAACCTTTGTGTGATGCATCACTAAATAGTACAAGGCCTCCTTATCATCTGGTAAGGATAACACTGAGCCATGCTTAGTCGCTTCTTCAACTCTTGGAAGCTTTCCTCACATTTATCTGTCCAGACATATTTCACCATCTTTTGAGTTAAATTGGTTAATGGGGTTGCTATTTTTGAAAAATCTTTTATAAACCGTCGATAATAACCCACTAAACCGAGAAAACTTCGTACTTCTGTTGGAGTTGTTGGTTGTTCCTAATTCACAACCGTTTCAATCTTAGTTGGATCTACAGATATTCCATTCTTGTCAATCACATGACCTAAAAATCGAACTCTCTTCAACCAGAATTCACACTTGGAAAACTTTGCATAAAGTTGTTCCTTTCGTAATATCTCCAAAATGACTCTTAAGTGTTCAGTATGCTCTTCCCGTGTTTTTGAGTATGCCAGAATATCATCGATAAACACTACAACAAATTTGTCCAAGCATGGTTTAAACACTCGATTCATTAAATCTATAAATGTTGCCTGTGCATTCGTCAATCCAAAAGACATTAAAAGAAACTCATAATGTCCATAGCGTGTCCTAAACGTTGTTTTTGGCACATCCTCCTTTCTTACCTTTAATTGATGATAACCTATTCTAAGGTCAATTTTTGAAAAATGTTCGGTCCCCTTTAATTTGTCAAACAAATCATTAATCCTTGGTAAAGGATATTTATTCTTAATAGTTAATTTATTTAGCTCTCTATTGTCTATACATAGTCTCATAGTTCCATCCTTCTTCTTTACAAACAATACTGGTGCTCCCCAGGGTGAAACACTAGGTTGTATGTACTTTTTATCTAAGAGTTCCTGTAATTGTATAAGTAACTCTTTCAGTTCTATCGGTGACATTCTGTACCGTGCCTTAGAAACAGGTGTCGTTCCTGGTGCAAGATCAATGATGAACTTAATTTCCCTATCTGGAGGTAAACCTGGTAAGTCATCTGGAAATACATCGGGAAAATCCTTAACTATAGGTATTTGATCTAGTTTTACTCCTTCCGATCGAGTATCAACTATATAGGCCAAGTACCCTAAACAACCCTTTCTAAGTAATCTTTCTGCCTAAACTATAGTCAAACATCGAGATTGCTTAGGTGAACAACTACCATTGAACACTACCTTTGACTTTGAAGCAGTCAAAAGGTTTATACGTTTTTGATGACAATCAATCATCACGTTATGATTAACCAACCAATCCATTCCCAAAATTACATCAAATTGTCCCAATTCGATTGGTATAAGATCTACCCCAAAGTTGTGCCCTTTAATCATTACACTACAGTTGTTATATATGGTTTTAACCGGAATCCTTTTATTATTAGCAATTTCTACACAAAATGGTTTGTCTAAATTTTCACAAGGTATATTCAAGGTTTTAGAAAAACTTTTAGCAACAAAAGAACATGTAGCACCAGAATCGAATACCACGTATGATAGGGATGATACCTGTCACCATGTCCTGTGAAGCAACAACATCCCTCACTGACATATTAAATGTTCTCGCGGTAGGTCGATTCTGAACCCCAACTGCAGCTACTGTTGACTGATTATTCTCTGGTACTCTATTCCCCTTTCCTCTTTGGTTCTTTGGTTTGGGAAAATTCTTAAAAAAATGGTCCAACGAACCACAATTAAAACATTTATTTTTATTTGGGAGAGGACACTGTGGAGAAATATGTCCTAATTGTCCACAATTATAACATTTGCTAAGAAAGCGAAGTACTTTATGTTTCTTTCCACAAGTAGGACAAGGTTTGATGATATTATTACTAAAGTTGTTATTAGTTTACCTATCTTTTTCCCTGGGTTATTGGAAAAAGTTTTATCCCATTTTCTTTTGTTATTAAACCCACCTGAATTGGGTTCTGTCCTAATTTTCCCTTTTTCATTTTGACTCTTCTTGTCCTGGTGAAATTTACCAAGACTTTCATTCTCACTTTCAGCTATAGTAGCCTTCTCAAGTATTTAAGAGAAAGTCTTTATTTGGAGTACTGACAACTTACTCCGAATTTGAGGTTTTAAACCCTCCTGAAACCTATGAGTCTTTCTAAGTTCAGTGGTTAATTACCCGATGAGGAGAAAAACTGGACAATTCATTGAACTTGGCTGTATACTGGGTTATAGTTAGGTCTCCTTGTTTTAAATCTAGAAATTTTATTTCCATACGATCTTTCAGGGATTGGGATAAATAGTTTTTAAAGAAAAACTCTTTGAATCTATCCCAAGGAACAATTTTAGTTTCTACCCGACCTTTTGTTGATTCCCACCAATAATTAGCCTCACATTTCAAGAA
The DNA here is from genome assembly GCA_020205605.1 of Panax ginseng. NCBI lineage: Eukaryota > Viridiplantae > Streptophyta > Magnoliopsida > Apiales > Araliaceae > Panax > Panax ginseng. The sequence continues at coordinate 143,859,025 of CM035132.1, read as the reverse complement.
AAAGTTTCCAAAAGTTGTCTTTTGATTATTATTGACATTGGTTACTAGGAAAAATTTCTCTATTTCAGAAATCCAAATTTGTGCATCGACAGGTTCTAACATACCTTTAAATTCATGTGGTCCAACTAATTTGAAATCCTTAAAAGATGTGTTTTGGTTTATAGGTCTATTCATAGCTCCTAACATAAGGTATACTAACTGCTGGGTAGAATTATCATCGTTATTCAATTCTCTTTGGGGTCTTCTGGTTAGTGGCATGATTCTATACAAAACAACAACAAGAATTCACATAAGAATTTCAATAACCCAAACATATTATTTATTTTATATATCACAACAGTCGTTCACAACAACTTAGTAGTTATATATACTACTATCTTACAAAACACTGGTTACAATACAAACTTTGAATTCTTCTTTATTCATACTAATATAAAGCATTCAACCACCTATACTACTCTCTAGAATTCATTGATATCATCAAAGGAATCCTAAATCATGTGACAAACCACAGATCGATCTATGAGATAAGCAATTTCCTTCTCCTTTACCGGACATCAAACTACACGGCACTACAAATCATTAAAAGTATCTCAAACACCCAGAGATGTTTTAAGAAATCTTGACTGAATTTCCTTCCTGACCCTTTGTGCATGGTGCAGTTGTACTTTTAGTCGTTGACTGTGTCCCCTCTCATGCGATAGCATTCCATCAGCTATATCAGCCCTAAACTTCATTTTGTTATTCTCATATTCTGTTGTCTTCATTAGTGATGCCTGTAACGCCCCAGAAAATCGAACAATTGTAAATACTTTTAATAATGAATAAAATATTATTATTTATTATTATTACATGTTTATAAGATGAATGTCGTTTTATAACCTAGAAATTTCAGAATGTCGTAGTATTTTAACTACGTGAGAGAATTAAGGTGTTTGAATTTCTAAGACGAAAATAAAAGCTTTCCGAGAAATTTTCTAAAAAACACTATTCATCGATTTATGCTCGGGAATTATTTTTGAACTTCCGAGAAATACGTAACGTTATAATATCAAGGTGATGTCGATTATGTAATAATAATCGAAGTATAGAAAACGTAATATTTCGCATGCGGACTTAATTTGGGAACGTTAGGTTTATTAAGCGTTAAAGGAAGAAAGTTGTGATCGTATAATGTGTATTCATTATATGAAGTTAAGGAATGTAAGTATAATACGACGTATTGTACTATTATGTATGAAGAATGAGATAACGTATATTAAGAATTAATATACGAGCTAGCATACGAAGATTATATATGAGGTATATATGTTAAGTTGTTTAAATAAGAGGTAATGGACTTGTAGGATTATTAGCCTTATGAAGGGAGTCCAATAGAATGTGAGAATCAAGCCCAAGTTTTTGATAAGTTATGAGTCCAAACTATGGTAGTACAAGCCTAATAAGGAATTAACTAGATTAAATTAGCAAACCCAATGTTAAGCCATGATCCATGGGGCAATCCAAGTGTAAAGTGGGTAGTCTTGATGGGCAAATAATATGTGTGGTGACCAAGTGATGTGATGAGCAAGGAATGAATAGTACGGAGGTGGAGGATTAAGGAGGTGGAATGAGGAGGTGGGATGGTGTAATGACCATTTTACCCTAGCTTTGAGAGGCCTATATATACCAAGCTTCGTTTCATTTTGTGGCTTGATCAAATTTCATCCAACTCCTCTCAAGATTAGCTACTTATTTGGTAGAGAGAATAAGCCACTTCAACCTTTGTTAGATTATAGCAAGAGAACATTGATTGATGGACTTAAGTTCACAAAAAGTCATAAGCATGAGGAATTGTAGTTCATAAGTTAAATAAGTCATTGACTTATAAGAATAAGTCAAAACCTACTTTGATTATAAGTTGGTGTAATAAGTAATTTGTAATGATCATATGATGGTTGAAATCCATATAGAATCATTAAGAATGTAGTTTTGCCGGAATTCACACGATTGAACGATTATCGTCGAATTCGTAAAATTATCGAAATGGAATTCGTATTTTGTGTTTGAAGTTGGAAACGTTGGTTTTCGATGGAGACAAGTCATATTTGGCATTATAGAGTTACGGACTCGAAAATGATCGAATTCCGACTTAGAACGAAGAAACGAGCGTTGAACGTTCACGAACGTTTATCGTTTTCGTTAAAAATGAACTCATAAGTGAAATTTTAGCAAACGAATTCAAATTTTGTGAAATTTTCAAAATTTTACAAAATGTCTGAGGCACAGAGTCCGCTCATGGCCGCGACTCATGACCTTAAAGACCGTGACCATGAAGGCGAGGTGGAATCGCAGACATACTACTAACTCGCATCAGCAACACGAGATGCGAGAGTTAAGTGTGGCGCCGTGGCCTTGATCCCTAGAGTTTTGTTGGACAAGAATGTTTACAAGTGTAGAATGAAAAGGAACTTGTTAGTAATGAACTGAGATATAAACATAACATTGTAAGGTACTTGTAAGACACTAATGCATGATGATTAAAAGTTAATAATCAATTGAAAGTGAACGTACTGTGAATGACGTAATGAAAGCCGAAAACCCATAATAGTAGATCTAAGTCAGGATTTACATTGAGATGAAGGGTAAGATATAATAGTATACATACTTGATTATATATAACCTAATGTGGTATGTTATATTATCATGTATTGTAGAAATGTAGATACTTAAATTGTACGTGTGTTAATCAGTAAGCAGACGCTGAAGGCAAGTATTCTAACCCTTGTTCCAGTTCAGTCTGGACAAGTTTTGTAATTCATGTATTCTTTCACATGAAGTTTTGAACGATGAAGTCTAAAGCCAATTCTTTCGGCTAGACTTATATTATGATTCTGTCAAGTATGATTTATGTTTACCGAGTTATATTGGTATGGTTTTCAATCGAAGACCAAGTATGCTAAAATGTTTTTGTCGTTTAACGACAGGCATGTGAGGTTGCCATAACTTAAACATACATATGTTTAATGAATGTAGTGTTGATCAACATAGAGTACTATGGGCTGATCACCTAGAAGTGCTCGTAAGCTATGCCGGACTTACGAACTTTGTGTCGGGTTGTCCTTTTCAAAAGAAATTATGAACTGCTCATAGTTCTGAGCCTTAGTTGATATTCTACTGAATATTGTTGTTGGAAAACGTTTTGAATGAAAAGAAGTGCTATTTTGAATTATCGATAGTGCTTTGTAACTATTGTTCAGTTAGAAAAGATATATGAGTTCTATGTTTCAAGCATGTTGTTTATTAGAATTGTTGTACTTACTGAGCTAGTTATGTTCACTCTTGCTTGAACCGTATTAACACAGCTAAGATCGAGCGGACCGAAGGCTCAGGCAAGGACAAGGGTAAGGCGAAGATGAACCCTTAGATTGCTTATGTAATAGAATAGTTGAACAATTTGTAATAAATTTGATATTATGACAAGAACAAACGAATAGGTTACAAAGAACCTGGGGTATGTAATATTATTTTGAATATATAGAAGTTATATTGGCCCTTTTGAGACTATTCAATTGAATGAATGAATGAATGGTAGTACCGTGTAGCACCATCTGTCGGGTTGGAAGAGACCCGGATTTTGGGGCGTCACATGTTGGTATCAAAGCATTAGGTTATAAAACTTAAGGGGGGGATTAAAAACCTTAAGTCTTAACCTTAAGAGGAGTCAAAGAAGTATAAGAAAGGAAAATAACCTTATAAAAATGCATTATGATTATGTTATGTATTTTTATTATTCTACTGACGTGTACTAATCAACTTAATTGTTTTGTGTAGATGTCAGGAGTAAACGGAATGTTTGTAGATGAGCAAACCATTAGTGAAGAATCGGTGAACCAAGTATAGGTTATACCGAACCATATAGCAGTAGAGCCAGATATAGTGATTATTGAGTCTGGAGACTTAGAGGAAGCTGACTACATGTCAGTATTTGACGGGATGATAGAGGAGGAGGTAGAGACAGTTTCCTTTAACCCGATGGGTATAACAGCAGAGATAGCTCCTGGGGAGTCGATGATGTCTCTTTTCATGTCAGTGTTTGATAGAACTATCCATTGCTGTCAGGAAGTCAAGGAGTTGAAGGAAGAGCTATAGATGGTTATAGAGGACAAGACTGATGTCGAGTCCATGTGGGAGCAGGAACATGACGAGAGGATTTTGGCTAAGGACAAAGTCCAGTATTTAAAGCACGAGGTCTTTGAGCTCAAGGAGGAGCTAAAGACTAAGGTGCAGAAGATAGAGAGGATGTCATATATCTATAGGAGTTCTCATACGGATTTCCAGCAGCAGGTAGCTGGATATCCGGTGGAGGTGGGGCAAACACGACATACTATTAACCATGATATTATTGCCTATCTTGCCAAGGCAGATTTCGATAATGACTTGAGGCAGATGTAGACTAGTGGTAGATAGATTAATATGTAAATATTGTGTAAGTAGTAGTGACGTAAAGCCCTTTTTGTATAGTAAAGGGTAGTCTTTTGTAAATCCCAATTTTTGGAAAGCAATAGCGGGAAAGTAATGTAATCAGCTTAGGCTGTGTATGTAACCAATGTAGTATTATACTATGAAGAATGAATATAATTCCTTTTTATGGAAAGCAATGAGTTATGGATGTTGGAATTATGGTTAATATTAATGATAACTATAAAGAAAGGAATAATAACGAAATGTGTTTATTGTATCAGCAAAATGCCGCCAAGAAGAGTGCAATGTAATCAAGGTACGAACGTGAATCAAACGGAGGGAGGTCCGGTTAATCCGATGCAGGAGTTTGTTAACTTATTAACTGCTGCCTTTAATAGAACAGGGGTTAATATCCCCGTAAATCTAGGAGTAGCACGAGCTACTAACTTTAAGGATTTCAAGAGTGTGGGTTCGTCGAAGTTCAAAGGAACTACGGACCCTATTGAAGCCCAAACGTGGGTTAGGTAGATAGAGAAGGCATTTGTAATAGAAAATGTCGACGAGACCCAAAAGGTTGCCTTTGCGACCTATATAATAAATGGAGAGGCCAACTTTTGGTGGGAAGCCAATCAGGCTAGGGTTGGGATAACAAATCTGACGTGGGATAGGTTCAAAGAGATATTCTTCGAGAACTACTTTCCCTCGAGCATGCAAGGGAGGATGGAGATGCGGTTTTTGGAGTTGAAACAAGGGGACATGATGATTCCCCAATACGCCACCAAGTTTAATGAACTGGCAAGGTTCGCTCCACATCAAGTGGATATTGAGGTGAGGAAGGCGCGTCGGTTCAAGTAGGGCTTGAAACCCTGGCTCTATAACCGCATATCGATGTTCCAAAGTACTTCTTTTGGGACCGTTTTAGAGAAGGTGATAATCGCCGAAGGTGGTAGTGAGGCATTGAGCCAATACCACAAAGAAAAGAAAAATAAGGGTAAGGTAGATGGGGGAGTAAAGATCGAGGGAGTCAGTGGTAGTGGCGAGGGTCAGAAAAGGAAGGTATTTAGCTTTGGGAATACCAGAATGAAGCAAGGAGACCCGAATAAAAGAATAGAAGCTTGAAAACCCTGTGGGAAGACTCACTTAGGAGTTTGTATTAAGGGGAAGGTTGTCTGTTATAATTGTGGACAGGAGGGGCACATTGCGCCTAATTGTCCAAGTCCGAAGAAGAACCATGGATGCTTTTTGTGTGGATCAACTGACCACATGGCAAAGAATTGCCTGAAGAAGGGGACGAACGGGAACCGAGGCGTTAATAGCAGTAAGTTAGCTATTAGTGGGCCAGCACAGCCGGGTAGGCCGATGGGTCGTACCTTTAATATGACAGTCCAAGATGCAGTTGGATCGGGGGATGTCGTCACAGGTATTATTCCAATCAACAATATCAATACGTACGTGCTATTTGATTCGAGTGTTACTTTTTCATTTATAGCATGTGATTTTGCTAGACGATTAGGATTACTTCCCTAAAATTTGCCTATACCTTTAAATATTAAGGTAGCAAATGAAGAGATAATTCCTGTTGAAGATGTTCATAAAAGTTGTTGGGTAGATATACGTGGTTGTAAATTATCAGTAGATTTGTTACTGATAAAGTTAGGAGAATTCGATGTAATTCTCGGAATGGTTTGGTTAGTAAACTATGGCGCAATCATAGATTATTTAAATAAATGTGTGAACATTAAGACGATAGAACAACCTCGGGTAGTATTTTACGGGAATAGATCGTCGGGATGTTCGTGTTGTCTAACCATGACACAGACTAGGAAATTACTGAGAAAGGGATGCGTAGGTTATCTGTGTCATGTTGTTGATACCCAGAGAGTGGTAGCAACCATGGAACAAATACTTGTAGTGAGAGAATTCATCGATGTATTTTCGGGTGAATTCTTTGGGTCTTCCATGGGATAGGAGAGCGAGTTTGTGATAGACATTGTGTGGAGCGGCACCAATTTCCGTGGAACCGTAGTATCATATGGCGCCGATGGAGTTGAAGGAGTTGATGGTGCAGTTGCAAGAACTGTTAGACATGAAGTACATTCAACTGAGTGTTTCGCCGTGGGGAGCACCGGTACTATTTGTCAAGAAGAAGGATAGATCATTAAGACTGTGTATCGACTATCGAGAGTTGAACAAGTTAACAATAAAGAATAAATACCCATTGCCCAGGATCGATGATCTCTTTGATCAGTTGAAAGGGGCTAAGTATTTATCAAAAATAGATTTAAGAACAGGGTATCATCAGTTGAAGGTTAGGAAGCAGGATGTGCCAAAGACAGCATTCAGGACTCGTTATGGTCATTACGAGTTTCTGGTGATGTCGTTTGGGTTGACAAATGCACCAGCTGCATTTATGGATATGATGAATAGAGTGTTCAAACAATATTTGGACAAGTTCATCGTGGTGTTTATAGATGATATTCTAGTCTATTCTAAGACGCCAGAAGATCATGTTGAACACCTAAGATTAGTGTTGGAGACACTTAGGAAGGAGAAATTGTATGTGAAGTTCACTAAGTGTGAATTTTGGTTGGAGAAGGTGCAATTTTTAGGTCATGGCATTGACCATGAGGGAATTTCAGTAGATCCAATGAAGGTGGAAGCCGTGATGAATTGGAAACAGCCGAAAATGCCGACCGAGGTGAGGAGTTTCCTAGGGTTAGCGGGTTACTATCGAAGATTCATCCAGGACTTTTCGAAGATAACTACTCCGTTGACTAACTTGACGAGAAAGATGGTGAAATACGCTTGGACTGACAAGTGCGAGGACAGTTTTCAAGAACAAACGAAGAGATTGAGTGAAGCGCCAGATTTGTCATTGCCTGATGACACAGGAAATTTTGTAGTTTATAGCGATGCTTCGCATAGAGGACTTGGTTGTGTGCTCATGCAGCATGGAAAGGTCATTGCGTATACGTTTAGGCAGTTGAAGGATTATGAGAATGTTTACCCTACTCATGATCTGGAACTGGCCATAATAGTTTTTGCTCTAAAGATATGGAGACATTATATTTATGGAGAAAAATGTGAGATATACACGGACCACAAAAGTCTAAAATATATCTTCACACAAAAGGAGTTGAATATGACGCAGAGGAGATGGTTGGAGTTGATAAAGGATTACGACTGTGAAATCCTGTATCACCCTGGAAAAACCAATGTAGTTACCGACGCCTTAAGTAGGAAGGGTCGGGAAAAGTTGTCTTTATTGACGGCTCAAACTGAGTTGATAACAGAGATGGCTAGGATGGAGTTGGAAGTGAAGCTGCCAAGTCAAGGAGGACAAATGCTGTTTGCGACGGAGATGCAATCAACCATCGTAGAGAGAGTTAAAGAGGTACAACTCAAAATGGATGAGTGCGACCGGGTAAAGGAGCGGCTAGCCAATGAAAAAGATACTAAGTACAGTCTTGATAATGAGGGATTATTGAGATTTGAATGAAGAATTTGGGTTCCGAATGAGACGGAATTAAAGGAGCAGGTGTTGTAAGAGGCTCATAGTTCGAGGTTTTCGATTCATCCTGGTAGCACTAAGATGTATCAAGATCTTCGATAGAGTTTCTGGTGGCCGAACATGAAGAGAGAGATCGCCGAATATGTGAGTAGGTGCTTGACTTGTCAGAGAGTTAAGGCCGAACATCAACGACCCAGTGGCTTGCTATAGTCATTAGAAATTCCGAAGTGGAAATGGGAGAATATGACGATGGATTTTGTGGTGGGACTTCCGACTACTCAGAAGGGGTACGATGCAATTTGGGTAATAGTGGAGTGGTTGACAAAGTCGGCTCACTTTTTGCCAATTAGGGTCAAGTATAACTTAGACCAATTAGCTAGACTTTATATTAAGGAAATAATCTCCAGACATGGAGTACCAGTATCGATTGTCTCAGATCGTGATCCACGATTCACATCGAACTTTTGGAGGAGTCTACAAGAGAAGCTAAGAACGCAGTTGAATTTGAGTACAACATATCATCCATAAATGGATGGACAGAGCGAGAGGACAATTCAGACGTTAGAAGATATGCTAAGATCTCGCGTCATGGATTTCAAGGGTAGTTGGGATGATCATCTACCATTAGTGGAGTTTGCGTATAACAACAGTTATCATGCAAGCATAGGTATGCTGCCTTACGGTGCTTTGTATGGGAGGAAATAGAGAACGCCACTCTATTGGGATGAGGTAGGAGAACGCCAAATGTTGGGACCAGAGTTGGTGCAACAGAAAGCGGATATTGTCAAGAAGATACAAATGCGTCTTCTAGCAGCTCAAGATAGACATAAGAAGTTTACGGATCTGCATAGAGAGAATCGGGAGTTTGAAGTAGGTTCGTACGTATTCCTAAAAGTATCTCACTGGAAAGGAAAGATACGTTTTGGAAAGAAGCGAAAGTTAAGTCCGAGGTTTAGAGGACCTTTTGAGGTATTAAAACGGGTAGGTGAGGTAGCTTATATGATAGCATTACCTCCAGACCTAGAACGAATACATAATGTATTTCACATATCCGTGGTACATCCTTATAAGCCAGATTATAAGCATGTGATAGAATATGAGCCTATTCATATCGAGAAAGACTTAACGTACGAGGAAACGCCGATTCAAATTATCGATAGAAAAGAACAAGTTCTACGGAATAAAGTCATATCTTCCGTGAAGGTGTTATGGAAGAACCACGATGCAGAAGAATCAACGTGGGAGTTAGAAGAAATGATGAAAAAAAATTACCCTCAATTATTTGTGTAATTTTTTTATATAGCGAGATTATGGGGACAGAATCCTTATTAGGGGGAGAGAATGTAACGCCCCAGAAAATCGAACAATTGTAAATACTTTTAATAATGAATAAAATAATATTATTTATTATTATTACGTGTTGATAAGATGAATGTCATTCTATAACCTAGAAATGTCGGAATGTCGTAGTATTTTAACTACGTGAGAGAATTAAAGTGTTTGAATTTCTAAGACGAAAATAAAAGCTTTCCGAGAAATTTTTTGAAAAACACTATTAATCGATTTATGCTCGGGAATTATTTTTGAACTTCTGAGAAATACGTAACGTTATAATATCAAGGTGATATCGATTATGTAATAATAATCTAAGTATGGAAATGTAATATTTCGCATTTGGACTTAATTTGGGAACGTTAGGTTTATTAAGCGTTAAAGGAACAAAGTTGTGATCGTATAATGTGTATTCATTATATAAAGGTAAGGAATGTAAGTATAATACGACGTATTGTACTATTATGTATGAAGAATGAGATAACATATATTAAGAATTAATATACGAGTTAGCATACTAAGATTATATGTGGGGTATATATGTTAAGTTGTTTAAATAAGAGGTAATGTACTTGTAAGATTATTAGCCTTATGAAGGGAGTCCAATAAAATGTGACAATCAAGCCCAAGTTTGATAAGTTATGAGTCCAAACTATGGTAGTACAAGCCCAATAAGGAATTAACTAGATTAAATTAGCAAACCCAATGTTAAGCCATGATCCATGGGGTAATCCAAGTTTAAAGTGGGTAGTCTTGATGGGCAAATAATATGTGTGGTGACCAAGTGATGTGATGAGCAAGGAATGAATAGTAAGGAGGTGGAAGATTAAGGGGGTGGAATGAGGAGGTGGGATGGTGTAATGACCATTTTACCATAGCTTTGAGTGGCCTATAAATACCAAGCTTCATTTCATTTTGTTGCTTGATCAAATTTCATCCAACTCCTCTCAAGATAAGCTACTTATTTGGTAGAGAGAATAAGCCACTTAAGCACTTATAAACCACTTAAACCTTTGTTAGATTTTCCAAAGTGAATTGAAGTCATAGTCTTCAAGGGTAAGACTCATATCTTTTATCTTTATCTCTTCTATGATAGGATTGATAAAGAAGGGGGATTGTTTGATAATAACATGTAATAAGTCATTAAGGAATGAACTTAAGCCGAATAAGTGAATAAGCAACTTGAACTCTAATAAGTTATTAGAATCATGAAGAACTTATCATATGTTGTCATATGATGTTAATATGTTGATTATATCATGAGAACATTGATTGATGGACTTAAGTTCACAGAAAGTCATAAGAATGAGGAATTGTAGTTCATAAGTTAAATAAGTCATTGACTTATGAGAATAAGTCAAAGCCTACTTTGATTATAAGTTTCTGTAATAAGTAATTTGTAATGATCATATGATGGTTGAAATCCATTTAGAATCATTAAGAATGTAATTTTGTCGGAATTCACAAGATTGGACGATTATCGTCGAATTCGTAAAATTCTCGGAATGGAAGTTGTATTTTGTGTTTGAAGTCGGAAACGTTGATTTTCAATGGAGACAAGTCATATTTGGCATTATAGAGTTGCGGACTCAAAAATGACCGAATTCCGACTTAGAACGAAGAAACGAGCGTTGAACGTTCACGAACGTTTATCGTTTTTGTTAAAAATAAACTCATAAGTGAAATTTTAGCAAACAAAGTCAAATAGATAAAATTCTTGCATGAATGCATAGAGTATGTAATTTGTGAACCGTGGGCTTTTGAACGGACCAATTCGGACTTATAACGAAGAAGTTATGCGTCCGGGAGTTTCGTGAAATTTTTAAAATTTTGCAAAATGTCTGAGGCACAGAGTCCGCGCCACGGCGCAACTCACAACCTTAAAGCATGTGCCGCAACGCAAGGATGGAACCGTGCATATTGCTAACTCAAGGCCATGGCATGATCTGAGAGTTAAGTGTGTGGCATCATGGCGCCCGATCCTAGAGTTTTGTTGGACAAGAATGTTTACAAGTATAGAATGAAAAGGAACTTGTTAGTAATGAACTGAGATATAAACATAACATTGTAAGGTACTTGTAAGACACTAATGCATGAACGAATGATTTGTTATGAATTTTAAGAGGCGTCTGATTCAGAAATTAGGGTTATAATTGATTTTGGTGGAAAATTCTAGAATTGAGTGGGCCCCACTTGTGGTTGGTGAAAAAAATATACTGAATTTTATTTCAAATGTGGTGGGTGGCAATAGTAGCAGGTAAATCCATCGGTGTGAGTCAAAATGCGCTTTTGGGCTAACATTTTCCTATAAATAGATGGCTAAGTTAGAATTGAAAATCACACCAGAAACATAAGCTTTCTCTCTTTCTCTCTCTATATTATCCAGTGTATTTTGTGAGTATTTAGATACTTTGATAGTTGTTGTCCAGTACAAGTTTTATTCAGCATCACTTCCGACCTTTCATTCCGAAGTACTGATTCTTTGCGTAAGGGATATTATTTTTTTCTGAAATGATATTATTTTCTTCAATATCATTATGCTGAAATATTGGTATGAACTTTTTAATCAAATTTGGAACTTTTTGGGTCAGGGTTACTATTCACGTATACGACACTATTCACCGAAAAATAAAAATTTTCCTTTTTGTCCCAGATGTCTTTTATGGTTACTATCCTTGATTTTATCCATGTTTCTCTCTTTCTCTCTATATTATCGAGCGTATTTTGTGAGTATTTAGATACTTTGAGAGTTGCTGTTCAGTACAAGTTTCATTCAGCATCACTTTCGACCTTTCATTCCGAAGTACTGATTCTTTGAGGTAAGGGATGTTATTTTCTTTTTAAATGATATCATTTTCTTCAATATCATTATGCCAAAATATTGGTTTGAACTTTTTAATCAAACTTGGAACTTTTTGTGTCGGGGTTACTATTCACGTATACGACACTATTCACGTATACGGCATAATTCACGAATACGGCACTATTCACCGACAAATAAAAATTTTCCTTTTTATCCCATATGTCTTTTATGGTTAATATCTTTGATTTTATCCATGTTTTGATCTTTATTTTTGAATTCTACTTCACACTTGGTTATTATGGAGTATTATTGAATTTGGATAAACCGAAATACGAATCCCTAATATTTGAACTTCTGTCTTACTGGATTCGTTCTCTAAAATGTTTTTCATCATTCTCAGTCCTTAATGGTGGTACTTGATGAATATCTTTGGCCTGTAGTGCAAAGATGAACAGGTGTTGAGATGAACACGACCAACTGGTGATACAAATGAATATCTTTGGCCCGTAGTGCAAAGATGTATATTGATTGATGTTACAGGGATAAAATATTGATGATGGACTTTTAAATTCATAGATGATAGTAGATTTCATTCCCTACTTAACTCTTCTAATGAATTGTTGTTTCCGCTGCAGTTGTTGATCTAAAACTTGTTGTCGATTATATTATATCAGATCTTTCCCTGTTGAAGACTAAGGATAATTTGTTGTATATTATCTTAGTCATAATATTCTTTACTAGGCTAGTTGAGCTCACCCTTTTCCTTTTTGTTCCATTTTTCTTCTCATGAAGCGAAAACATAGCAGGAACCAGTTGGGATATAGAGTGATGGTCCTAGACAATTGTTTTAACAGTCCTCACTATTTTTATAAAATAGTATATCAATAATTGTAATGAAAACTTTATTTGGGTGTGGATATTGTCTAGAAGACAATATTTGTACTTAAACTCACAGTATGTGTTGTCGTATTGTGCACGACAATTGTAATAATAAAGTTGTAGTTGTTTTTCTGTACCATGTATTTGGCAACTCAGAATGGGTATTGTATACCTATTTTTGGGGCGTCACACACACATACTTAGAATTATATTTGTTTAGATATGAGATATGAGATCAGCCTATTCAACATCTTAGGAGTATGCATCTCATCCTACCAGTGCTCAAATGCACCCAAATTAGTGACAATATATTATCGATCGAATGATCCCACTTCAGAATAGGATGTCTTACCAAATAATTTGGTTTGACACAATAATTTAAGCTTAACAATCAATATGAATAAATAATTCATTTCTTAGTTATGTTGAAGCTATAACAATAACCTTACAATAAGAGGTAATTCAAATGTCGGTGTAGTATATTATATCAACAGCATATCAAGATAAAAATCTTGTTCAATAAATAAACAGGGTTGAGAAATTTGCAATAAAGAAATAAGGTTTAGATACTTGCCTGAGCGTAGATCAGTCAAGTTATGCTATTCAATTCGTTAATAAATACTTACGATGTTCGTATATATAAATCTAACACGTTAGTATCGATAACAATACTCAAATATAACATTTACATAAGATTGAGTTAGATTTAATAGGGTTTGATTGTTCGATTCCTTTCTAGAATATTAAATGAGTTGATATATGGACTAAATTTTATTTATAAAATTTATTATATTTTTAGATAATTTATATATCCATTATAATAATTTTTTAGAAGTTTTAAAATATTTTAAAACATTTTTTATCCTTTAAATGATTTTTAAATTATTTATGTTTTATTTCTAAGTAAATAATATTTACTTAAAATTTTACAAAAACATTGTTTATTATTTTTAAATAATTTATAATCATTTATTATGATTTTTATATCATTAATATTATTTTTCAATAATTATTTAGTATTTATAAATAATTATTCTAATTATTTTATTATTAATTTAATTATTAATAATATCCAAATAAAATAAAATATTTATTGAATTTATGAAAAATATCGTAAATTAATTAAAATTATTTAATAAAAATTTTAAAACTATTTTTGTATTTATTTCTTAATTATTTCTAATTTTTATAATTTAATTTTTAGAAAATCAATTTCTATCTGTCGCTAAAGCCCTTGATTCAGCCAGAAAGTGTCATTTGTAGGTGTTTTTGAGTTTTAGGCGTGAGTTTGGTCATGGTCGAGTGACCAGTTTGACTACGAATTATCTAGCTACTGGTTATGATTTTGGATTTGGTCAAGTGTTGATGTTATAGTACTCTTATAGTAGTACAACATGAATCAAATTTCAGGCTTTAAACTACATATAACAAGAAGTTATAGAGGCTCAAAGTCACTGTCGGAGTTGTTCTTAAGTTTCTGGGCAACCCAGAACAGTGGTCATGGTCGGTCAACGGTTTTGTGGCTTGAATATCTTTGATTCTGTATATTAGATGTGTGTTGTGTTTGTTGTAACATGTAATATATATGTCAGGGTAAATATATATAACACTAACATGAACAAAGCATAAATCTAAGGTCTCTAATTATGTTGGTCAAAGTACAGCCAAACACTATTCTTCGTGTTCTTCAGTTTTCTGGGTAACCTAGAAAACTTGGTCAAGCTCGGTCAATGAATTTTGACCATTAGTTCCAGTAATCCTATGAGTTGTTTAAGCAATTTAAAATCATAAATATGTAGTACATATATGAGGGTGTTTATCTAATACAAAACATTACAAAAACAACAAACAGAAGATGATCAAAAAATTGGTTAAAGTAGCCAGTACAGACTGTTCTTGAGTTTTTTGGGTAACCCAGAAAACTGCAATCCGTGAATGGTCAACACACTTTGACCACTTATAACTTGCAATCTATGGTTCTAATGAACTTGTTTTCTTTTCCAGATTAAAGACCTACTAATAGGCTACAAGTAACATACAATTAACAGACCTAAACATAAAGACATATGAATCTACAAGCCCTGACATTCAGCTGTCAGACTTGGTTTTCAAAATTTCCAGATTTCTAAAAACACTTAATTAAGGCATCTAGATGTTATGAAAATGTGTTCTATCAATCTAACATACTTTCTAATATATTAATACATTTTTCTAAACATCTAAACAACAAAATTAACAAAGGATCAAAGAGCTAGCTATGAACTAGGGTTTGTACCTTTCTTGATTGATCATTTGATTCTAGCTTCTGATTTTGTTGCTGCTATCACCCAGGCTTGATTTCTTAGAAATTTTGTGAGTTTGCTTAGACCTAAGGTTCCTATTTATAGAATTCTTCAACTTGGCTTTTTGGACAGTTTAAAGCTACTTGCCTCCACAAATATCAGATCTGATGACTCTACAAGCATGTCATGTGTAGCCTAGGGACTTGCAATGGTGACTCCTAACCTACTTGTAAGCTAGTTAGGTTAGTTTAGTATCTTAATTATGCTCTAATCTTCACTAATCTTGGTTAGGGTTTTGTTTTTAATGATTAAGATTGTTAAATGATGTTTATCAGCAGCAGTGAACATAAGTACACTCTGATTGGGAAGACTTGTTGTGCTTTATCATGGACTTCCATGAGGTTACAACATTACCTCCATGGTCACACAACCCATTTCATATCCCGCCTTGATCCTCTCTAGTATGTGTTTAGTAAGCCCATACTAAATTATTGGCTATCCAGATGGACGTTGATTCTGTAATAATTTGACATCATCTACTTGATGCAAAAATCAATTAAAGGTCAAGGAATTACGGATCATCTGGTTGCCGCACCCGCAGGGGATTACACACCCTTGGAAATATATTTCCCCGATGAAAGGGTCATGATAATTCAGCAACACAATCAGTACGATGCATGCCGTACGTGGAAAATGTATTTTAATAGAGCTAAAGAAGATGTAGACAATCTTAAATGTATGCTCAAATCCTCTTTGGAAATTAGTCCAAAGCTTAGAACCCTAGTTCTCTATTCAAAAACTGATAAAAACCAACAATAACCACGTCTGGTACCAACCAGAATAGTTTAGATAAGCTAAAGCGCTTTAAATTTCAAATTTAAAATTAAGTCAAATCTTGACTTTCAGATGATTTCATGTGACTGCCATGAGGTCCCAATCTAAAATAGGTGTGGGCGCTAGTGTATGCGATTTTAGCTTAGTAGAGTGATGATGGCGCAGGCTCATGAAATCTAGCGGAGTTTTGGCTCATGTGGCTTCATTATCTGCATACTTGTGTTCGCCATCTTTGTTTGTTGTTCTCATCGCTTGTTGCTTGTTCATCCATCACTGCTCAATTCCTTATCGACACTCATTTCACGTGCCATGCCTTCACTAGTCTCATACCACATGCCATTGCCGAGCTATGCCATTTCCTGCAATTTCATATCATAGGAGTTCTAATTACAAGTAATGCAACATAAACACAAAATGCAACTAAAAACATACTAAAATGTACTTGAGATGAGCATAGTTCTCGTGAATTGATATCCAATAAGTAGGTATAAAATCTACTTATCAAATACCCCCAAACTTGAACTATTGGTTGCCCTCAGGCAATGCATATGACATTAAACAATGAAATGCAACTACATGCTATGCAACTAGATTATGATGCAAATGAGTCTCATATTTTTCCAACTAGAATAGAATTCCAGTCCAATATGCCTTAGCGAATTATCCAAATTCAAGAATAAAAATTCAAACTAAGCTATAGACATGATATCATACACTCAAATAACCCATACATGCTATAAAGATGTTGTGTGTGTGTGTGTTATGTTCACCAAAACTTGATTAAAGTAAAGAATACACATGCTAAACTACTCAAAACAGAAAATTACAGTCTAAATCAAGATTCATGTATAATAATGCAACAAAGACTACTCTAACATATCAATACAAACTAAGGTTCAACAATGGGTTTAAACAACTTTATTTCTACTCACGAGGGCGATTTTTGCTCTTTTCCGTGGTGTTTATTGCTAATTTTTTTATACAGCGAGTGCGTTTTACGCTCCATCTCGCCCCTTCCTAAGAGTCAATGATTCAACTCAAGAAGGTATCAAGATAGATTTTTTTTTTCAATAAGCATACCCATGTGTTCCCAAAGTTTGATTATCAATGTTTTCTTAATCTAAGTTCATTTTCGACATAATTCTATTTTTAAAACCACATTTCCTATCAAGCAATACAACACACAACTTTTATGCCTACAAGCATTTGTGAAAACATCAGTGCAAACCGAAAGCATCTAAACAGCATCCATGGATTATATCATGTAAAACATTATATCTAAGCTTATGTTATCCATTAAACTCAACAATCCTTCAAAATTCAAATTCATCATTGGCTAGACATAAATTCCAGAAAGCTAGAAATATGAGACATGCAACTAAACATATAATGCAACTAAACATATACTAACATAAATAATATTGACTAAAAACAAAAAAAAAATCTGCAATTATTAACTAACCCATAAACATGCAAATTAAACTTGCAAAATTTAAACTAACATGCAACTACCCTACTACCAAATACTACCAAACTTAAAATGGTCATTGTCCCAATGAATGAAGGTATAGGGTTAGAAGAACTCCCCTACTACTCAGCTGCACCACCCTCTTCGGGTGGTGAATCGGCCAGTGGAAATGGCACGGCTGTCCCAAATTGTGGCCACTCGATCATAGTCCCCTGCTGTGCAAACGCCTCCGCTAGCGACCTTGTCAAACCCGTAGCAAACACTGCAAAATTGTCGTACATTGCGTCAACCTTCCGCTCCAACCTTTGGAGCTGTCGATTCCCAGTAGCAGCAGTGCCTTGGGTTGACGTGCCTGCTTCATCCATCTTGGAAGGCTGCGATAATGGTGTAGACGATGCGGGACGAAGAATAAAACCCTTTCCTCTTAGATGCGGAGTACCCCCTTGCCAATCTTCAAATCTCGCTATTGTAGCATGCGTAATGTCTTGGCTTGGGTACTGCAACTGCTCATCCATCCACCTAACTCCTGCCTTAGCACACAAATGAGCCACTATTGAAGCATGTGGAATAATTCCCGTGGTACTTCTCCGCATATATCTCATCATATTCTGATTAATCTGGTGACCTACGTCGATATCTTTTCCAATAATAATTCCCCATAATATAATTGCTTGTTCCACTGTAATCTAATGTTGATGAGAAGATGGCATGAGTTTGGCACACATAAAGAGATTCCAAGCCTTTGCATAGCGATTGAGAGTGGAAGCCGGAAAGGTCTTGGGCTAATTTGTGTCAGGAGTACATGTCCACTGAGTCCCTGGAATACATAAATCAGTGATAACAACGTCCAAGTCTGTCTCTAAACATTCTGCCTCCACCCAATTCGGTCGTCCAGCCAGAGGGTCGGGTAATTGAACACTCCACGAATAGCTCTCGGTCTGTAGTCCACTTAAATCCCACGAGCAAAAGAAAACCCATTCATCGTTTCCCGCACATTTGCACAAAACTCTAGCACAACAGCCATAGGTGCAGCCAATGGAGTAGAGCACAAACCATGCCAACACTTTTCTCTAATCATCTGCACTAACCGACCATCCTGCGCGTCGGGCTTAAATCCTCGCTCGCGTACAAATGACTTTCCCACAATTCGGTAGTATTCTACTTGAGCGTCCAAGTTGACAAACTTAGAAAAATCAACATTATCACCGCTTTGGCTGCTTGCAGAGGATGATTAAGGAGTGCAAGATCGAGCATGCTTAGGACCCATTTAAAACTAATGAAGAAGAAGAAAACTTGCTTGATATAATCATGAGTGATATATTCACTGCACAAAGATCCCTTAAACTTATATTGCACAAACCCACTGAAGCCCTAGTTTTATCAGTGTAGATGTAGAACGTGGGTAGGAAAATTGATGTGATAAACACGCAGTAGAGATGAGACGTTATACCTTCAATTTGGAACGGTTTAGAAAGGAGGAGTCGTGTGTATTTTGGGGAACAAGGAAATACACTCTATGTTATTTCAAATGATGGAAGATAAGAGACAAGAAACGTCTTTAACCCAATTTTTTTTTCAAAATCCGATGTTGGGCGCGGGCGCACGCGTTCTGAATGGGGACATGGCGCGGGAGCGCGATTAATCTTTCAGCACAGACTCGCAGCTCAGGCGCGCGATTTTTCATAGCTTTTCAAGGCGTGACTGCGTGACCCTGCTTCCTGCACTGCCAATTTGCATCTCCAATACATCAAAATAGTGATGAATTCATTCCAATACACCTACATAAACACCAATAAATAATGTCAAAGCATGAATTACTGAATAAGCATGAGTGACTATCTTAACACCATACTTTCTATGCTATGCATAAACATAATCATATGCACATTCAGCTAATAAAATATTTATGCAAAGCTAATCAAACTATCACAACTAAGTATGAGAATGAAATAACACAAAAATAATCTAAAAAAAATTAAATAAGAGGAAAAAGATAAAAATAATGGGTTGCCTCCCATAAAGCGCTAAGTTATAGTCAATTAGCTTGACTATCTCTGATTTTTCATATTGAAGAAAGAATTGAGGTTACTTTTTGTCTGTCAACCTCGCCACCAAAATAATACTTTAGCCTCTATCCATTCACCTTAAACGGCTTGTCCGGGAACTTATCGAACACTTTTTACTACACCATGTGTGTCTTCACTGTGAATGGCCCTGACCACCTTGATTTGAGCTTCCCAGGAAAAAGTTTAAGTCTGGAATTGAACAGCAAAACTCTTTGTCCTGACTCAAATACTCTCTATATGATGTTGCGATCATGCCATTTCTTCACCTATTCCTTGTATAACTTTGAGTTTTCATACGCCTGTAGTCGGAATTCATCCAACTCATTGAGTTGGAGTAGGAGTTTTTCTCCTGCAGTCTTCAAATCAAAATTGAGCTTCCTAATAGCCCAATATGCCTTATGCTCAAGCTCCATATGAAGGTGACAGGCTTTGCCATAAACCAACTAAAAAGGTGACATGCCCAATGGAGTTTTATAAGCAGTCCTATATGCCTAAACAACATTATCAAGCTTTAAGGACCAATCCTTTCTTGTGGGATTCACAACTTTTTCCAGAATTCTCTTGACTTCACGATTTGAAGCTTCTGCTTGGTCACTAGTTTGAGGATGATAAGCTGTAGCAATGCGATGATTCAACCCATACTTATCCAATAGAGCTGTAAACTGTCTATTACAAAAATGACTGCCTTCATTACTATTGATACCCCATGGAGTCCCAAATCTCATGAAAATACTCCTCTATAAAAATATTAGGACCACTTTGGCATCATTTGTTGGAAGAGCTGCCACTTCCACCCACTTTGCCACATAATCCACTGCTAGCAAGATATATAAATTTCCACATGAAGAAACTAAAGGGCCCATAAAATCTATCCCCCACACATCAAAAATTTCCACTTCGAGGATCGTGTTCAATGGCATTTAATTTCTTTTTGAAATGTTCCCGACTCTTTGACATCTGTTACATCTCTAGACGAAACTATAAGCATCCTTGAAAATTGTCGGCCAATAAAATCCTGCTTGTAACACTCTAGCCGCTGTTCGCTCTCCACCGTAGTGACCACCATACAAAGAAGCATGACAATCCTGCAAAATCCCCTCTGTCTCACTACATGGGATACATATCCTTTGAATCTGATCAGCAGATTGTTTGAATAAATATGGTTCATCCCATATAAACCACTTAACATCATGCAAGAATTTCTTCTTTTGTTGACCAACCAAGTCAGAAGGTACCATCTTACTCAACAAGTAGTTCACGTAGTTTGCAAACCATGACACTTCCCCTTTTACCACAAACAACTGTTCATTTGGTGTTCTCATGTTAATGTGAGATTTGTTTGAAAAAACAAGTGAAAAAGGTCCGACATGTATAATGTCGATGATTTGACTTTAAGATTCGCTAGTTGGTGTGTTTAACTGGTTGCACCAACGCAACCAAAAAGGTTTGCACATTGACCTAGTGATTTGACACTGCTAGACGGGTCTATGAAACTGAGATTAATTTTGGGTCCGGGGGATTAATTATGCAGAGGGAAGGTGTTAGGCACTCCCCGACATCCGTGTTACCACAGTGACCGCCACTTTTCAAAGTAACTGTTATATGAATGTGTGTGTGTGTGTGGATCAATGTGAAATTATTTGGAAGTAGTGTTGTACCTCGTTCGCACCTATATACATAGAGTTTCACTTATATATATAAAAGTTGTAAATATATATATATATATACAGACAGACATGATCAACCACCACGAAGAAACTCCACGGGGGATCGAAAATATAAATATATAAAAGTGGTAAATATATATATATGGACATGATCAACCACCGCGAAGTAAACTCCATGCATGACGAAATGTGACGCCCCCAAATTTGGGTATCTTCCAACCCGACATATGGTGCTACACTTTACACGTAACCCTACAATCATTCCATTGAAATATAACAAAATAAATGTAATTCCTATCTTCTTATTACAATCAAAGTATAATCCTTCCCAGGTTCATAAACCGATTACATTACTTGTTGTTCATAATGTATAATACATACAAACATACTAATCTATTACACGATGGCTAGGCATCCATCTTAGCTTTGCCCTTATCTCTCGTAGTATTCTCAGTACGTTCATCCTTAACTGCAGTCATATAATTCACGTAAGAAGTAAGCATAACAATCTCAGCAAGTTTTAACAAAGGATAACAGTAATACCAAATTCGTGAATTATATGACAATTCCTACATAACTGAACAAATAGTTATGAAGTATTATGAAACAATAATACTTTAACATCTCATATCATCAATTCCCAAAGTATAGAGTGGATTAGGAATTCTGAACCGGTCGATAGACCATGAACAGTAGTTTTCTATTTTCATACTTGAAAAGGATATCACAGCACTAAGGTTGTACATCCGCATTACTTACGAGCACTTCTAGGTGACCAGCCTATAGTACTCTATGTTGATCAACACTCATTCGTTAAACGTATTTACGTTTAACATTTGAAAAACTCGCGTGCCCATTGAATAATCGATGAAAAATACTTTTGTTTATTCATAGACAAACCTTACCTTCACATCCGTATCAATTACATGGAATAGAAAAGCGTTAACATTTCTATATAGAAAGATATGAATATCAATAAATCTATATACTACGAGTAGTCTTGCCGAATTAAATCTGGCATCGACCCTTTCTTTGAAACAAGTCGTGCAATTCAATACAATGAATCACATAAAACTTGACTAACATGAAAGTCAGACAAGCGTTAAGAAACCTTGCCTTTCAGAGTCTTCAAATAACTTAATCGACTGACCATAGCCTTTACAGAATCTACATGATATATTCATATAGCACATTGTAATTAGCTATCAAACAATTATTCACATTATTTCTACCAACTTCTTTCTCTTCTATGTCTTAGTTAACTTAATATTAATAATAAAGTCAACTCGACTTACTACCCTTCATCCTGGCTTATTAACCAACTAACGTTATTAATCGGACTCAAACATCGTTGATAAAGTACCGACTTTGTTCATCATTCAAAACTTATTAATATACATCAAATTCCTAAGTTCAATACCATATACCTTTGTATAGGTAGTATAGGAATAGTTTAAATACACTTATAGATCTATGAACAATTGAAGTTCAAAACCTAAGTTCTCTATCAAAAGCCCTGCACTCGCACCACGACGTGGGCTTCTTAGTACTAGGCTGGTACCATAGCTGCCATTTAGCGAAGGTTGAGTCCGGTTTTGATCTTTGCACATGAGACTTTGTTCTACCAATGGCGTTCTTGGCGCTATTTAGCGAGAAGCCAACATTATCGTGTCTGCGTTATGCAATGTAGAACATTTTAACACTATGTATGGCGCCGCGACACCAGACCTCAACACAAGAATTTTTCAACTGATAAAAATTTTAGTGAGATTCTCGGAGCCATAACTTCTTCGTTATAGGTCCGATTTGGTCTGTTCAAAAGCCTACACATCATAAATGACATACTCTACACGTTCATATAAGAATTCGACACTTTTCAATCTGATAACTCAAAATTCACTATCGATTTCATTTTCTAGACGTTCGTAAACGTTAATGAGAGTTCAATGCTCGTTTTCTTGGTTTTAAGTCGAAATCAGACGATTCTCAAACCCACAACTCTTAATTACCCTATCTCACATGTTGAAATTGAAAAACAATGTTTTCAAGTCTCGTGACAACTTTTGATCTCGAATCCGGAATCTCAACGTTTTCGACGTTTAACGTCTATTTTTGTGAAATTTGCCATAACTTCGTTACTAATGTTCTATAAGCCAAATCACATGGAATACTCCATGGATTTCATATATACATCCTAATCAAGCAAGATGCATCTATAACGTATTGATGGAGTTCAATCGATCTCAACAATCAATATTTTCATGGTTTGAAACTATATCGAACCTCGTAATTCTTATGATCTCATGACTTATAGAGATTGAATCTATAATAAGTCATCTTTAATCCACTATACAAGACACATACCACCTAGTTATGATTCTCCATGATAAAAGAAAATCAAAAGAGATGAAAATGAGAAACAATGAGTATTACCTCAAGAACTCTTATGAAATCTCTTGGAAAACTCTAAGTCAAAGCTTCCAAAGTGTATGATTTGTTGAGTCTAGCTCTCTTTCACTCTCAAATAATCTAGGTTGAGCAATTAAAAAACTCTCAAATGACCAAACCTAGCTTCTTATTTATAGAAAATGAAATGGAGGGCAATCTAGACATTAAATCCCCACCACCTCCTTACAATTCACTCTTGGTCACCAAGTAAAATGCTTAGTGACCAAGCATTAAGCTTGCCTTGCACACCAAGGGTCGGCCCACCTTTGCCCATGGGTCATCCCCATGGGTTGCCCCATGGGTTTTAACCATTCGGTGACCCACCGGTTCGATCCACGATTCAGTTTTCTTGCAATGGGCTTAACCAATCTAATATTGGGCCTTGAATTGGGCTTAACCAACTAATCCCTTGGACTTGCTCAGTCAATTAATTAGACTAATTATAATCCAACCCAAATGAATTAACATTAAGTCTTAACTTAATTCTATACTACGAATCGTATCATATACGTACAATTCACGTATTCTCTCCATTTAATACTCGTACAATAATCATATTGTACTTCGTATTTACTCATCATATTATACATAGATACTAAATAGCATCATACTTGTATAACACAAGCTCTAACAGTAACGAAATTCTTCTACACATTTCATTTCCTTCTCGGAAATCAATATACTCAACCCTTCGGTTTTAAGTCCGCAGGCGAAAACTCTGTTTGCCATAAATGAAATATTATCATATTTTTCATCTTATCTCGATATTCTATCATTACGCGTTTCTCGCAATTTCAACATAATTCCCCGAAAAAAACAGATGAATAGTATTTTTACGGAAATTTCTCGGAAAACATTTATTTTCGTCTTGGAAATTCTAAACAATTAATTCTAGCACATAGCCAGATTACTAACTACATTAGCACATTCTAGGTCATAGAACAACCTTCACATGTCTTACTCACATAATAAATCAATTAAATTCATTTAATTCACATAATAAAATAAAAATTTAATTGTCATAAAAATTCGATTTTCTCGGGCGTTACATGAAATGTAAATAAAGCTGTAAAAAATGATCAACTGCCAAGAAGTAAACTCCAGGCAGGACAAAATGTAAATAAAGCTGTAAGAGCGATCAACTGCCACGAAGTAAAACTCCAGACATGACGAAAATGTATATATATATATATATATATATATATATATATATAAAAGCAGTAAATGCACTAGATGTAAATCTAGGCTCATTAGATATAATCCATGACAAATATATATATAAAAGTATATATATATATATATATATATATATATATATATATATATATAAGCAAATAAATGCTCGGATGTAAAATCCGGGCTCATCAGATATAATCGACAACAATTATATATATAACTATATATATATATATATATATATAGTTATATATATATATATAAACAATAAACGCCTCGGCATCAAGTTCAGGCTCAATCGAGGCATAACTCGATAATGTTAGTCCATATATGAAATATATACATATATAAGTATACATATACATACAGAAATGAAAACCACGGACCGAAGTCCGGGTAAATGTACACAACACAACTCTCAATGTGTATAATAGTGTGTGCTAATATGAGAAGAAGGCTTTATATAATGTGAGAAGGCTTATAGTGGGCTGCCAATGTAGACTTCTATGACTTTAAATGGATAAACACTCAGCTCCTGCCGGATAAAAGATAGCTATATGTGAGCTAACAAGTGTTTAAAAATGAGGAAACACTCAAAAGATGTGTATACATAGTAAAATGGACAGGGCTTTCTCGCCTTTTCCTCTCCTTCTCTTCTTCAAATGGCTGACCCCAAGAATCATATTTATAGATGGATGGCCACAGGTACACCTATGGCGTACGCGTTAGGCTTGTGTATGTGGTCGGTCGTGGTGCATCCGAGCCTCATGGTCCCCGTCTGTCTCAAGCACGTGTAATCGATGCATCAGTAATGTCCGCTCGAATTTGTAGAACTTCAATCCGAGCATCCGAACAAGGTATATCTGACCTTCTTTGGACCGCTTGTGTCAAGAGTTACGTAATGACATGGATTAGAGGTTGTAAGAAGTCAGGAAGAGGGGTCTATGCCCATGGTCTTCAAGCTTCAAATTCTATCCAAAGTACTGTCATACGTTATAGTCACTCGGGATTATTACTCCTCGGTTCTTGTGGGACATTGCTGGATGTATGTATGTATGAAGTGTTGAGACGACGCGCAGGTGTTAAAGAGACAAGATGACATTTGACTCTTCATCGGGGTTATCGTCGATTTGAGTTGAAAGTAGACGTTGCTCAGGGTTACATCTGAGATTGGACTACTTGTTGGTATGCCGCGATATCATCTTGTGAGAGAAAATGTTGAGGCGATAAGACGACGTTTTGACTCCTCACCGGGGTTATCTCCGGTTTGAGCTGAAAGTAGGCGTTGCTTAGGGTTACATCTGAGATTGGACTACTGCAAGTGTTTGAATGCTGCAAGATCATCTGTGGGTGTGCCTGTCTGCCCGTTGTTAGCTCCGAGTCTGAGGTATGAGTGCCTCGGCAGGAGGTATAAGCTTGAAGCTGATCACATGTATTTGAAATAAGCATTTTCGGAGTTATCACCAGAACTGCAATGGCATCTCTTGGGGCTATCACCAAGGATGGAGTCACTACTCCAAGTGTTGGTTCTGGGAATGGAACTGAATGTCGCGGTGTTATCGCCGAGATAGAATTGTCCTCTCCGGTGTTGCTGCCGGTCTTTTGATTTGCATACCTCGGGGTTATCTCTGAGATTGGAAATGACACTCCCAATTTGTGTTCCGGGTTGGAACTGATGTTCCCAATTTGTGTTCTGGGTTGGAACTGATGTTCCCAGTTTGTGTTCCAGGTTGGAACGGAACTTCCGGTAGTATCCAGAATGGATGTCAGCTGTCTTCCAGGGTTATCTCTGAAAGACGAATCTGCCCTCCTGCAATGTCAATAATAGGCGTGTAGAAAATTTTGAGTGCCTACAGATGCCCCTCTTAATCATATTCGTGCAATGCAAGGCATGGATAGGATAAAGAATCTTAGACACTTGAAATTCAAGCAAGATAAACATGATGCTATATTCAGCAACATGATGCAAATGTATGATGCATGATTGTCAGGTAATCCTGTTAGGATGACAATCAGTGATGGCTTGGACATGCGATCCAAGTCTCCAAGGATGTTGACATTGGGGCTATCACCAAAGTCTTGAATCCTAGACACATGCTTATATTCCATAGAGGTACCTCTTGTGTGTAAGAGATCTGTGGGGATAAAGGTTTGTCTATTTGAGGATGTGTATAACATATTTCCTCATTCTGTCGGAGTCACTGCCAACAGTTTGTTGTCGTTAGGGTTGCCCGACCTTCATTAATGTGTGTATCACCGGATAGATCCCTGTTGGGTGCATTGTCAAGGTTGTTTGACCTTCATTGATGTATGTGTCAATGGTAGCATTGCGTTATAACCCCCACCGGGGATATATAGATGAGTTGCTTCGATGGGTTTATTTGCCATTAGCTGACATGACGTCAAGGTTTCTTGACCTTCATTGATTTATGTATCAATGGTTGCATTGCGTTGTAACCCCCGCCGGGGATACGTAGATGCTTGAAATATGTGCGTTGTGCCCCCTGCTAGGGATACTTTATTAGTTAATAACTTCGATGTTGTAACCCCGGTCGGGGAGGTTTGGTATTCGTGGTTTTGCATTGTAACCCCCACCGGGGAAGTTTAGTGTTGTTACCCTGCAAATGACGACATCATACCTTTATGGGGTATTTTCGAGCATGATCTGTGAAAGCTGAGCTCATTGGTATAGTATACCCTACATTCAGGTGAATACCATTGAGACGAAGGGAGTTTAACTTTGACCGATAAGAAACCAGGATTCCAGGTTATTCCGCTCAATCGCGTAGCATTTTTATTCCTAATTTAGACTTTTTAGCTTGTGATACCTCCTTTTCAACTCTAACTGGAGAGAGCCGGAGGTGTGGGACCCATGTAGAAGTGTCGCAGGTACACTTGCAGGAGCCGCAGGTGAGTCTGTGGCCAATCGTGCCTATGTATAGGCCAATTGTTGCTTTCCTAAGTCATTTTCAAGTTGCGCAGCGAAGGAAATCTGAGAGCTCTTCTTAAGATCTGCTGAGTTCAGGCAACTTCCTACATATTCTGGCATCGTATAAGCGTTCTTCACTGTCCTGGTAACGTATGCATGTATTTTTTCCAGTTTCTATCCGTTGGAAAATGACTTATCACATGAAATGTATTTAGACACATAGTAGTGAATATGCATGCTGATATGACTTGATAAAAAATATTCAACATAGCAAATGTTAGTATTAAACCATGCTGAACATAATGATGTGAAAAAATTTGACTTTTGAAACAGTCAAATTAACACCTTTTACTGTCATTTCTTATCCTATCTAAGGACAAATGAGTAAAGGCATAAAAGTAAAATAATCCTGGTAATTAGACTACACTTACTGATTTTTTTATTGTGATGTGATTAATGCATCTAGGATGTATATAACTGTGTATAGGTGTGCTACTGAATGGCCACCTAGTTATGCCTATGTGCATGTGGATAGTCCCATTTACAAATGGGGCTATGGCAAAATTTTCCCAAAATGTAGGTATTGGGTAGTCATGCAATTTTAAATCAACTTGAGATGTATGTTAAAACAATGCATTTTGAAAAGCTCCAGGTAAGAAATTACCACACCCTTTCTGAGGTGATTTGGAGACTTGTTGTCCAGATATTATGGATCTGGATCAGCCGAGCAGTTCCCGCAGGACCACTTCTGGTGTACGGAGGAGAGCTTCTGAAGAGCTTCTTATTCGGGTTAAAGTGCTGAATGTTGAGGATGAGGAGGAGGATGTACCGATCGAGGTTCCTACTCCTTCTGTATGTGTTCCCCATAGGGAATTGCCAGGTATTCAAGTGGTGAACCCAGATCTTCTGGGTAACTTAAGTAGGCATCCTTTAGTATACCTGAATGCAAACGAGGTATGAAGTTAGATCTTTAATCTTCCTTATTTTCTATTGATGAGGAGTCAAGGATTCTGATGTTGATCTGCATTTGATGTAGGTTCCCGGCTTCACACGGCCTCGAGGGAACTGGTTTAACATCCACTTTATGTATCAAGCTTTGCATGATGACTGCAGAACGATCGTCCATGGCTGGGGATTTGGGATCTTTTTCTCCATTCTACCCCGTCGCTGTCCCTAGGGTTACCTCAGGACATTATTTGAGCAGTGGTTTCACCAGACTCAGTCACTCCATTTGTTGGACTGTGAGTTGATGTTGATGCCGATGGATTGGCGGTTTATCACAGGTATTGAGTTTGGAGGGGAGCCGGTGCCTTGAAAAGACTCCAGGTAAGAAATTACCACACCCTTTCTGAGGTGATTTGGAGACTTGTTGTCCAGATATCATGGATCCGAATCAGCCGAGTAGTTCTTGCAGGACCACTTCTGGTGTACGGAGGAGGGCTTTTGAAGAGCCTCAGCGCCGTTCTGTTAGACAACCTCATCGTTTGGCAGAGGCGGTGATACGTCCTATTCGGGTTAAAGTGCCAAATGTCAAGGATGAGAGGGAGGATGCACCAATCGAGGCTCCTGCTCCTGCTGTACGTGTTCCCCATAGGGAATTACAAGGTATTCAAGTGGCGAACCCAGATCTTCTGGTGACTTGAGTAGGCATCCTTCAGTATACCTGAACGCAAACGAGGTATGAAGTTAGATCTTTAATCTTCCTTATTTCATATTGATGAGGAATCAAGGAGTCTGATGTTGATCTACATTTGATGTAGGTTCCCGGCTTCACACAGCCTCGAGGGAACTGGTTTAGCATCCACTCTATGTATCAGGCCTTGCATAATGACTATAGAGTGATCGTCCGTGGCTGGGGATTCAGGAGGTTCTTCTCCATTCTACCCCATCGCTGTCCCTGGGGTTACCTCAGGGCATTGTCTGAGAGGTGGTTTCACCAGACTTAGTCACTCCATTTGCTGGACTGCGAGGTGATGATGACGCCAATGGATTGGCGGTTTATCATAGGTATGGAGTTTGGAGGGGAGCCGGTGCCTTTTACGACGGATATCACCCCTACTACCGTCAATCCTTGTTGGGATTTTCGGCCGAGGCGCTCAAGGGCAGGACTGTTCGTACGGGTCCTTTGAGCGTAGATGCTATGAGCGGGCTGTTGAGTGAACCCATACCCGATGACGTGAGAGTCAGGGATCAAATTCTCTGGCGATTGTTCCTGATGATCATTAGGGGTTGCTTCATAGCAGATAACTCTTCTACGGTGTCCTTTACTTTTATCAGCGCCACTCGACACGTGGACCATATAGGAGAGTATGATTGGGATTCCTACACCTTTGCCTATTTCCTAAGGGGAATGCACATGCGATCACATGGCTTGACCGAGGCGTGGTTAGGATTCTACCCATTTGTGTTGGTGAGTGTTTCCCTTGTCTTTTCCCATGTATAGGTTAAGAGTGTTGACTGACAGCAAATGTTTGCCTTTGTGTTGGCAGTTTTGGGCCTATGAGAGGCTTCCCTATTTGCATCATGTGAGCGTGTTATGTTTAGATACATATCCACAAGGACGGAGATGGCATCATCCCATACTGGTGGAGGTCCCTATTGCTGAGGGTTTCACTCATTGTCACCTACAACTGGAGTTGTTGACAGCCGATGTCATCACATGGATTCTCTACTCTAGAGAGCATTTGGGAGTTGGTTTTGAGGATGGGTACCCTACTGGAGTAGAGTATGTAATTCCCACCCGCAGGATTCCTATCTTTACAGATGGAGGATGGGAGCTCTATTTAGGAGAGCGTGCTATTAGGAGCACTAAAGGAGAGATCCATATGCCGATCTTGCCTCCTGCCAGGCGTAATTGGCCTGTTTCACAGTCACCCGTCATTGACATCCCATTGATGGGGATTGACAGTTTTACATTGTCAAAGGGCCCCTGGTCTCAGGAGATGTTCCATCATTGGTGGATCCCTCGTACTATTGGAGCTCAGACCCATGCCACACAATTTATGGGATATATGGTTCCAGGGTCCGTGATGATGACAGATTGGCTAGCCTGTGTAAGAGATCCGACTCATGTGACATAGATTGACCTGGTAGATGGACCGGTCACATCTTTTCATTCGGCATTTGGGTTGAGATCTTTCAGAGGTAGATACTTTTGATCCTTCTAGCTCTGGCGCTGGCCCCTCAAGTGACCCATATGGTTTTGCCGGTGTAGATCCTCCCTTGTATCGACCTAACATCCCTGTAGATAGAGATCTAGTGACTCAGGAGGAGTTATATTAGGTGGACAGTATCGATGATGTAGACATCGACTCCATTAACTTTTTCTGATGTATTTCTCATTATATCTTTTGATAGGCCTCTGTTAGCTGCAGGGTAGCTTCGCCCCATTCTCGCTATATCTTTTATAGGCCTCTATTAGATGTTGGGTAGCTTCTCCCCATTTCCCTTTATTTTAGTTGTACAAAGATGTATTAGATGATGATATACGTAGGAATGTATGTACAATTTTCAATTCCCTATATCATATTGCCATCTAGTGTATCATGCATGTTATTATGTTATGCATATGTATGTATGTCCAGAGATATTCAGCATTGACCCCTGGATGGTCTTATGACACAACCCGTACAGATGTCTTCTTCGACAGTTAGCCCGTATTGATCATACCCCACCATTTTTTGTGGTATCTAGTATGCGGTAATGGTATAAAAGTATATCACCATTAGACATGGTGATCGTAGAGGATTTGCTGCAGCATACTATGACCCTATTGATGTTTCAGGTTCCCACAGGATTTGTAGAGGGTATGCTAGAGCACTTTGTATCGGAGAGGCAGGTTTTCCGATTTGGGACCCAGGAGTTGACTTCTACTTTGGAGGAGTATGCACGATTGACGATACTGCCACTAGATAGTCCTTGCGTGCATATAGCTATTAGAAACATGAGCAGACAGTTCATGACCCTAACCGAATTGAGACGTAGAGTGGTCCAGGACGAGATTACATCCGGCCACGTGATATCCCAACATTTCCTGTTTGACAGGTTTGGCTCTGAGGATAGCTATGCATGACATTCCGGGGATTTCACCACACCGGAGGACCATTGGCGTTCAGCCAGAGTAGATGTACTGCTTCTATGCGTATTGTCATATGTCTTCATGCCGCGGTACGTGGATGAGCTGGATATCAGCGTCATTATGGTAGTGAGAGCTCTCAGGGAGGGTCATACCATTGTACCGATGATCATTGCAGAGACTCTAAGGTCAGCTACATACTGCTTCACTTATCCGACAGGAGTGTTTACAGGTAGCTCAGTCATGTTGTATGTGTGGTTTATGTCACACTTGAGACCAATTGGCACATCCACACGGCAGGGGTTTTGTTTCACCCATGATATAGCCATGTCTTACTCCTTCCAGCCCGCGGAGTGTACAGATGCTGCATCGTGGTCACCTTTTCTTGCAGGGATTAGAGATTCATTTGCTATATTATTGTGTTCTGGGCTTAGCTCACCCTACAACATCATTACTCATGCTCCAGGCATGGATTATCTCCCTATAGCTGGTTTGAGGGGCATGATCACTTACCACCCATTGGCCGTTATGTGTCAGTTTGACCAGTTTTAGGATTTTTATCCGTATGAGGGGGCAGTGAGTCAGCGCTTCGCTTCACAACGTTTATCAGCGGAGGACAGATCCAGTTGTATACTCTTTGGGATCGGCGAGGGTCATTTTGAGTTTTTGTTAGTCATCCAGGTTGTTCTGCAGAGTATTCCGCATGGATGAAGACAGAGCGCATCGGTCATTGCGGTATCCACAGTATGATGGATTGATTCTGATGATGAGGAGCCTATAGAGGAGGCTATTATTCCCATCGATAACTTGACTGCTGGGCTGCCAACATTTGTGATGGATTCTCCCACCTTGAGTGCCACTGTTACGCATTATCCGGCAAAGTATTTGGAGCAGAGCTTACATCTGATGACCTATGAGAGAGATCAGGCTAGGGCCGCGATGTTGAAAGCTCTTGATGGGAGACGCCGCTCTGTTAGAGAGGGATGAGGCTAGATCAGCCAGGCTAAATCAGCCAGGGATACATTGATTGGGGAGCGGGATGCTGCCTTATTTGCTAGGGATGTGGCCATTGTAGATAATACTTCCATTAGATCCCGGATGACTGTCAGTTTTGCCGACATGAGTGCTTACATTGATGAGCATTATGCCACCATGCAGTTAGCCTCTGATCTGCTAGCTCGTGTAGATACCCTTGGGTAGGAGCTTGCAGCGCTACCTCCGTCTTCAGAGAGGGATGCTATGTTAGATCTGATAGTCCCCATACATATAGATTTATAGATAGCTTTGTATTTTCCTATACATACTAGCTTAGCCATTTTGTCATGTACAACATATATGTATATATCAAACAGTATTATGTATGGCAGGGAAATATATTTTAATTCACTTCCCTTTTAGTTATGCCTTGATACTTGCTTGATATTTGCTTGTTTCTTTAGGGCCTTGTGATCTTGATGCATTCTGAACTTATCCTTGATAGATGGACATTGAGACGTCGCAAGATCTCTTAGAATGGATCATTGATTTCTGTAAATCCCTACCATCTTTGGTGTCTTAGGACTGGTATTTGTATGGTAAAGTGGAGAGGAGGGTAGTTTCTTCCTCTTTGAGATTGATCGCACCACAGATGGTCGCCAGTATTTCTACTTGTGAGAAGCCTAGTTAATTCCATCTCTTATGGGTTGGTATTGCTCTTTGAGGCACGATCGCAGCTTAGATGATCACCGAATCTTCTATTTGTGAGAAGAGGTTGGGTAATTCCATCCCTTTGATCTGTAACAGATGAAATGTGGCGAATTGAAGGTTGACAAGAATTTTTGTTCTGGTAGGGGTTAGACTGAACCATAAATGGATGTCTACGTACTCCTATTGAAGAGGAGATCAAGTCTGCGTAGTTCGAACCTGGTGTAAGAGGTTCAACGCTGAATGTGAAAGGCAGATGGGTGTAGAGATGTTTTTGTTGTTTTTTGTGAAGAAAGGGCAGAAATGTTTTTGTTGTTTTTCTTTATTGCGACCGGGCCATTTAGAATATGATTGCCTATATACTCCTATTGAAGAGGAGATCAGGTCGACGTAGTTCACCCCTCAAGACGAATCGCAGCTGAAGAAAAAGCGTGAATCCCATGTGCAGGCTATACTGCGAGGAGAAGAAAGTTTGATCCCATAATGGGGATAAACTGCAAGTGTGGAAAAAGTTTGATCCCGTCCTCAGGACAAACTGCAAGCGTAGAAAAGTTTAATCCCGTCTTCAAGATAAACTACAGGCGTAGAAAAGTTTAATCCCGTCTTCAGGATAAACTGCAAGTGTGAAAGGTTAAATCCCATCTTCAGGATAACCGAAATTGTGAAAGGTTAAATCCCGTCTTCAGGATAACCGAAATTGTATAGAAGGTTTGAAATGAAGTGATACTAAGCTACTGGTTTGAAGTGTATGTTTCCCTGAGGGGCAGAAGAGTATACAAAAAGGAGAGGGTTCAAAACCAGAATGACTGGTGATTTGATGATCAAAACCAGGATGTTTTTTTTATGGTAACTTTAGACATAGTACCATTTCATGGTGTCCGAGTTGATAAGCTGTGGAAATTCATCACCATCTATTTCTTGCAATCTGAGAGCACCTCCTGTGAATACCTCCTTGACAATAAATGGGCCTTCACAGTTAGGAGTGAGTTTTCCCTTAGATTGATCTTGGTTGTAAATGATTTTCTTTAAAACCAAGTCATATTGTTTGAACTGCCGTAGTAAGACTTTTCTGTTGTAGGATCGTGCGATCCTTTGCTGATATAACTGACCATGGAAGATAGCCGCGGATCGCCTTTCGTCTATTAGAGACAATTGGCGATACCTGTCTTGTACCCATTGGTCTTCACCTAATTGAGCATCCATCAATACTCTGAGGGATTCCATTTCCACCTCTATGGGGAGCACTGCTTCCATCCCATAAACTAATGAGTAGGGGGTTTCCCCAGTGGAAGCATGCATGGAAGTTTTGTAGGCTAATAAAGTCAGAGGCAAGAGGTTAGGCCATCCTTTGTGATGGGAGGATATTTTCTGCATGATCTTTTTGATGTTTTTATTAGTCACTTCAACAGCACCATTCATCTTTGGACGGTAGATGACGGAGTTGAGGTGTTTGATGTGGAATTTTCTGCATAACTCCTCCATCATTTTGTTGTTGAGGTTCTTAGCATTGTCTAACACAATGACCCCTGGTTGTCCATATCGACAAACAACATTATTTCTGATGAAAGTAATGATGACTTCTTTAGTAACCTTGGGGAAGGATGCTTCTTTTACCCATTTGGTGAAGTAGTCGATCATGGTGAATATAAATCAATGTCCATTACTGGCTTTGGGATCGATGGGCCCTATCACGTCCATTCCCCACATTAAGAAGAGCCATGGCGAACTCATATTGTGGAGTTCCCTTGGAGGGGCGTGGATAGCATTCCCATGAATCTGGCATTGATAACACCTCTTGACGTGATCATCATAGTCAGCTTTGAGTGTAAGCCAATAATTCCCCGTTTTGAGGATCTTCTTGACAAGTAGGGGTCCGCTCATGTGAGGGCCACATACTCCACCATGGATCTCATCCATGAGTCTTTGAGCTTGGTCATTATCTAGACATCTGAGGAGACCTAATCCAACATCTCTTTTCTAGAGTGTATCTTTGCTCGGGTAGAATTTCATAGCAAGTTGATGAATCCACCTCTTCTCAGTTAGGCTAGCCTCAATGGGTATAGATCCATCTCGTAGATACTCCTTGATGTGCTGATACCAAGGATTGTGGATGGGAGGTAGCTCATCCGATACTTCTCCAACATAATTCCCATATACTGGGGCTTTTTGAAGAGTAAACGTGATGCTTGGTATGTTTTCCTTGTGAGGTATGAAAACCAAGGAGGCTACCATTGCTAATGCATCTGCAAAATCATTCCTATTACGAGGAATGTGTAGAAAGGAGACTTCTTCGAACTCCAAAGCCATCTGTAAAACTTTTTGATGGTAAGGCAACAAATGTAATTCTTTGGTTTGATATATTCTTGTTGATTGTCTGATTACCAATTCAGAATCCCCAAAGATAGTTAACCGCTTGATGCCCATTGAACGGGCAAGTTTTAGCCCCATGATACAGCCTTCATACTCAGTTGTGTTGTTGGTGTCGATAAAGCGTAATTTGACAATGACGAGATATCTGCTCCCCGTCTGGGATATTAGAACTGCTTAGCTCCAGAGCCTTCTGTGTTAACAGCTCCATCAAAATACATTCTCCACGTATGACATGTATCATACTGATGTTGTAGCTGGACGGTCATTATCCCTTCATCGGGAAAGTATGTTTCCAAGGGTTTGTAGTCCCTTGCAGGTGCGACGGCCAGTTGATCCGCAATTCCTTGACCTTTGACTGACTTTTGCATCACGTAGACGATGTCAAATTGTTGTAGGATCAAATGCCATCTGGACAGTCGACAATTCAGTATGGGCTTACTGAACACATACTTGAGAGGATCCATTCGGGATATAAGATGGGTTGTGTGACCATGGAGGTAATGCTACAACCTCATGGAAGCCCATGCTAAAGCACAACAAGTCTTCTCAATCAGAGTGTACTTGTATTCACTGATGCTGAATATTTTACTAAGGTAATAGATAGCTCGTTCTTGGCCTCTATCGTCTTTTTGTCCTAGCATACAGCCCATGACATTATCATTTATGGACAGGTACATGAACAGGGGAACATCATCCATGGGAGGTACAAAAACAGGAGCGTTAATCAGTTGTTCTTTAATGGTAAGGAAGGATTTCTGACACTCATTGTTCCATTTCATGGAGTTCTTCCTTAACAACTTGAAGATTGGCTCACAGGTTGCTGTGAGTTGAGAAATGAATCTGCTAATGAAGTTGATCCTTCCCAAAAATCCCCGTATTTCCTTCTCTGTCTGAGGAATAGGCATTTCCTTGATGGCGTGGATTTTGGTAGAATCCAGTTCAATACCTTTGTGGCTGACTAGAAAACCTAGCAACTTGCCTGACTTAACACCAAAGGCGCACTTGGCGGGATTCAAGTTCAAGTTGTACTTATACAACCTATTGAAAAGTTTTCTGAGATGGTCTAAGTGGTCTTCCTCCTTTCGGGATTTGACAATGATATCATCTACGTAGATCTTTATCTCTTTATGCATTAAATCGTGGAAAAGAGCCATCATAGCTCGCTGATTGGTTGCCCTGGCATTGATGAGGCCGAATGACAAAAGGTTCCCCAAGGCGTGATGAAAGAAGTTTTTTCATGATCTTCCTCAGCGACCATAATTTGATGGTACCCCGCTATTGAGCAGTATTGTCAACAAGAATGTGGATAAAGGGCACGGGAAAGCTATCTTTAAGGCAATCTTTGTTCAAATCCCGATAATCCACGCAGACTCGCACCTTTCCCCCTGGTTTAGGCATGGGAACAATGTTGGATATCCACTCCGGATATGTAGACACCATGATAATGCTAGCTTAAAAATGTTTCACAATTTCTTCTTTAACCTTTAAACTCCACTCAAGTTTCAATCTCCTGAGCTTTTGCCTGACTAGCTTTAATCCTTCTTTAATGGGAAGGCGATGAAGAACAATATTAGTGGACGAACCCACCATGTCTTCATGAGACCATGCAAACACATCCTAGAATTTGGGTTAATAGTGCAACCATGTCATTCTGCTGATTTGTGGTAAGGTCTGAACCAATTTGGATTAGCTTAGGGTTGTCTAAGGTTCCAATATTAAAAGAAGTGGTTTGATCAAGATTATGTTTGGGTTTTTCTCTGACCCATTCCTTAA
Source organism: Panax ginseng (assembly GCA_020205605.1). Classification (NCBI taxonomy): domain Eukaryota; kingdom Viridiplantae; phylum Streptophyta; class Magnoliopsida; order Apiales; family Araliaceae; genus Panax; species Panax ginseng. Next base: position 143,821,286 of record CM035132.1, on the reverse strand, counting down.
TCTCTTGAGGTGTCTCAATGTCTTCTTGTATGTCTATTAAGTCCTAGTCCAACTTTGCATCAAAGTTACAACCCTTGTGGAGAGAAGGCACCTCATCAGCAAGTACATGGACATCTAAATTCAGAGTCCTAAAACAAAAGATGCTTTCACTTAATATATACAACTGTTCGATCATACAAAAGTGTTAGCATGTACTTGGTAAAATAACTACTAGTACTGTAAAGGAAAGCAAGCAATTAAAGTTATCTACAAGGCAGAGGGATTTTCTTCCCATTTTACCCTCGTCGACCAATGCATGGAGTGCTGCTCCAATTGTCGAGGGCAAAGTCCTGAAGTACTGCAGTGATGGAAGGATCATCATTGTCCTCTTTTTCCCAAATGATAACCATGAAATCTGGGCAATCATCGTCTGTGGTGTATTTGTATGTATGTTCATCATGAACAATGACGCGTATGCCTGCCATCATCAAGGCAAGGTCATGTTTACATTTCTGTTCCTTTTCTTCTGCCTCGGGATGAAGAATCAGAACCTCTTTTGCTTTGATTGGCACTGGTTTCAGAAATAGCATAGCCTCAACATGGGCAGGAACCTTTACCGGAGATTGTATCAACTCATGAGGTAAAGGTTGAGGAACCTGCTTATGCTTATGAGGATTCCTGTGTCTGGAACTGGCAGAATATCCTAGCCCGGCTATTCCAATTTGACTGGACATTTGGATAGGGTGCTTAATACCCTGCTTATCTTTACCAAGCCCTTGTCCAGGTTGATGACCCAATAACATTATTTCTTGAGTGGCCGACATAACCTCATCAGAAATCTTGGGTATGGGAATTGGCGCTCCAATAGAATGGTATTGCGTGTTACTCACTTCCAGAGTATGGAAACTGGCAGGTTCAACTTCTGAATTGAAGCTGATAAATGGTAGAGTTCTTTGTTCAGGACATTCCGGCTCAACGTTGACAGTGACTAGACTGTTGTTGATAATGTATTTGAGTTGTTGATGTAAAGTGGAGGGAACAACTCCAGCCATGTGTATCCATGGTCTCCCCAATAGCAGGTTGTATCCTGAATCTATCTTGAGGACGTGGAAAGATACATTGAATGTATTTGGACCAATCTCAATTGGCAATTCAATCTTTCCAATGGAATTTTGTCGGGATCCATCAAAAGCTCTGATGAACGTATGGCTTCTTTAGATCCGCTTGAGATTGATATTCATCTTTACCAAGGTGAAATAAGGACAGATATTTAGAGATGAGCCTCCATCTATCAAAACTCCGGCTAGCATGTACCCGGAAGACAAAACTGTAATATATAGAGGCTTGCAATGACCGGTCCCTTGGGGAGGTATGTCGTCATCAGTGAAGGATATCACATTGTTGTTGAAAATGTGATCAACCAAATGTTGAAATTTTTCCACATCCACTAATTTTGGCAAGTAGGCTTCTTCCAAAACCTTCAGTAAGATCTTCCGATGATCCTCATAAGAGAAAACCAAGTCTAGTATTGAAATCTGGTGTGGAGCTTCTCGCAAGCTTAAAACCACTTTAGCTTCATTGTGGCCCATAGTGCGGAGGAATTTTTCAATCTTCTCCATGGGCAACTTCCCCTTTGCTTTGTAAGTAGGTTTAATAACCCGTTGAGGAAGATACAGTGGATTTTCCTTCGACACTGTAGTAGTAGTATGAGACGTGGATCCTTCAGCTTCTCCATAATTCCATGGAACTCTGTGTAAGCTGACAACATGATATTGTGGTCTGAAAGATAAAGAAATGTGCTCTGTTACGGCTACTTTCAAAGGATTGTCAGCTCCTTTGAGTTGAATTGGTTGTATGGGAAATACTTTGACAGTCTCATCATCCACTCCGGATATAACTGCCACTGATCCCTTCCATTTAATAGGACATGCATTCCCACCCTTGAGTTTCACAGTGTAATCATCTGCTATTTGTAGGACACCACTATCAATAAGATTCTGAATGAGATGGCGGAGTGACCAGCATTCTTCTATGATGTAACCGCGAGAATGTGAATGATATTGACATTCTTCATCAGAATTAAACAGTCCTAAACAGGGATTGATTGGAGGGAGAAGGAAGGTAATTCTTCCTTCATTGATTAACATTTGCAGTATCTCCTCCATAGATTGGCCCAAATAGGTGAATTCCCTCTGATTGGCAAAATCCCGACGGGCTTTAGCATTTGCTCTCTTCGCAACCTTATCCTCCATAGCTTCGCTTTCTGAAGGTGGTGAGGAAGCATTCATAACAAAAAGAAGGAGATAGGCATGCTCCTGCCTGATTAATTTGCGTGTGACTTGATGCTGGTGGGTCACCAGTTCTGCCAATTGCTCAATTTGTTTGCAAAGAGCTTTCATCTTTCGTTCCATGGTAAACTGGAACTTTGCATAATCCCATTTGTCAACACCGTCTTTGATGGGTTGGGATGATTCACCATTAGAATTGGAACCTTGTCCAGTGCTCCAACTGATCATGTTGATCTCTTCTTCTTTGTATTGAGGAAAAGGGTTTCTTGCATATGAGGTTGATCTGGTTTGGTGACCATGATCTCACCGTTGTCTATTAGATCTTGAATCTTGTGTTTCAAGGCCCAACAATCTTGAGTATCATGTCCAGGTGCTCCGGCATGATAAACACATTTCCGAGTAGCATTAAAACCCCTCCCATTAGGGTTAGATGGTGGAAAAAGATGTGTAATTTTCTTCTGAGCAGTCAGAAGTGCATGAATATTCTCGAGCGAGTCCCCTAAGGGTGTGAATGTTCGAGGTCGCTTTACTTCTCCACTTTTAGGTAATGGAGGGTTTGAAGATTGTGCTGGAAAAGGGTAGTAGTTTCTTCTCTGCATAGGCATACTTTGATTGGCTTTTTATCCTTGTAGTATCAAGGAAACATCCTCCTCTTTCTTCTTATGGACCCTCCGGGGGTTGTTTCCATAAGATCCAGACTGGATGTGCTCAGCAATAGCTTTAAGAGCGGCTAGGTCTTGAATTTTACTGGACTTCAATCCCATCTCAGCCATCTCTCCGTGCTTGATAATTTCAGAGAATGGTTTGCCAATACCAGCTAGAACTCTTTCATAGAAATGAGCTTCCTATACATCTATGAAAGTCATGACCATTTCTGATTCTGTCATGGAAGGAATAACTTGACCAGCAAGGCGCCTCCACCTTTGAGCGTACTCTCTAAATTACTCATTAGACTATTTCTTGACCTTGGTTACTTGATACCAGTCAGGAGCCATCTGAGATTGAAAACTGTATTGAGTGAGGAAGGCGTGAGCCATCTCTGCCTAGCTATGGATCTTTGAGTTGTCTAATCTGGTATACCATAAACGGGCTTCTCCAGTCAGACTTTTCTGAAACAGTTGCATTCTGAGCTTTTCATTTTCCGCATAAGATCCGAGTTCTCCAATGAACACCTTTAAATGTGTATAAGGATCCCCTAATCCGTCATATTTCTCAAAAACAGGGGTCTTGAATTTCTCTTGATAATGACACCAGGAAATATGCAAAGGTCTGCATATGAAACACTGCCATGTGTTCCAATCCCTTTGAGAACACGAATAGTTTCCTCCATTTGAAGGACCTTCTTCCTGATATCACCGGTGTCTGGATCTCTTTTGAGATAAGTGTTTTCAGGGCCTTTGTTGGTCGTATCCAACTGAGGTTCTGGAATTGTCTTTTCTTGACCTTGAACTCCTCCTTGTGTAGAGGATTCTGTATGTGTAGGTATCTTCGTACCCTGAGTGGACTTGTGCAATTGTTTAAGTAGAATAGCCAAGTCTGTAATTTTTTTACTCAATCCGTCAAATTCTTCTCGGGAAACAGCATTAGACTGGTCAGAAGAAGACATGAGTTGCTGTAGGCCTGTGGCCTTTTTGGATTTTTGACGTGTAACATGCCTAATTGATTCCCCACAAAAGACTTATGTAGTTTAGTCTTAGGGTAATGTAAATGTTATCATAACATGTCCATTTTAGGAATTTTGTCCTGCAAAACTGGGTGTTAATTGATAACATATCATGCATGCACAGATATTCTTCATATTTTCCATTACATATGGATGAACATGGAATAAAAGTACAAGTAAATGCTTTTACAAGTAATTAAAAATGGAAAGTTTGAAGAGACTTTCCTTCGCGTTTGGTTTATCAGAGGTTGACCTATCTTAGGGTTACTCTGGCGGCTTTTTGGCATGAAGGTTCCCAGATCATCGCAATTTACTCAACGGCAAGTTAATCCGGTCTTTCAACTAGAGCGAATCTGGGTGGTGCCTTTCCTGAGCCTCACTAGAATTATTCTTCCTGCGAGTCCAGTAATCAAACACCGACAGGATAGCCTCCTGATGGAGGAACCACACAACATACATTCACATATAATGTGTCTCACCGTTTATACAAAGTGATGACATGTGCGAAGCACTAATATCACAGATAGATATTTAGCAGTGTAGTAAATAATAATGCATTCGTACACATTCATCAGAAATGTAAATGCAACATTCACACACAAGCATATAACAATTTTGAAAAGCTTGTAATAGCGGCTTAAGCCCTCTTACTAGAATCCCCAGCAAAGTCGCCACCAGTCGATGTCAGGATTTTTGAGTGTCCCTTTTTGTTACTTGTTCTTTCGTGTTCTCATGTTAATGTGAGATTTATTTGAAAAAACAAGTGAAAAAGGTCCGACATTTATAATGTCGACAATTTGACTTTAAGAGTCGCCAGTTTGTGTATTTAATTTGGTTGCACACAACGTTAAAGAAAAGTTTGCACATGACCCGGTGATTTGACAACGCTAGGCGGGTCTATGAAAGAGATTCATTTTGGGTCAAGGGGCTTGATTATGCAGGGGGAAGGTGTTAGGCACCCCCCGACATCTGTGTTACCATGGTGACCGCCACTTTTCAAAGAAACTGTTATATGAATGTGTGTGTGTGTGGATCAATGTGCAATTATTTGGAAGTAGTATTGTACCTCGTTCTCACCTATATACATAGAGTTTGAATTTATAGAAAAATTCAGTTTTAAATAAGATATAGAAATGACGTTTTGTAAAAGAGGTTTTTCAAACCATGTGCTCAATAGTAATTGAGGCCTTTGATACTTCCATTTTATTATTAAATGTTCGGCTTGTTTGCTTTTATTTTTGAGATGCGAAGCATTCTCGAGAAAATAATATACAGCAGTGTTGAACTCCTCATGGGCATGACAACCATCCAAGGAAATTCAGACAGTGTAAAATAATGTACAAGCTGCTTATAGCTGAAAAATGTCCATCATGGGAACCGAATCTAGATTCAGTAAACTGAATCTGTGATCACATGATTCCTAGGCTCACATGACACTGCAATTTGTATGGAAAACAGTAAGCAGTTATATATACAAAAGCTGTAAATATATATATACAGACATGATCAACCACCACGAAGCAACTCCATGGGGGATCAGATATGTAAATATATAAAAGCGGTAAATATATATATATGGACATAATCAACCACCACGAAGTAAACTCCAGGTGGGAGGAAATGTAACTAAAGCTGTAAAAGCGATCAACTGCCACGAAGTAAACTCCAAGCAGGACGAAATGTAAATAAAGCTGTAAAAAATGATCAACTGCCACGAAGTAAACTCAAGGCAGGACGAAATGTAAATAAAGCTATAAAAGCGATCAACTTCCACGAAGTAAACTCCAGGCAGGACGAAATGTAAATATATATATATATATATAAAAGCAGTAACGCACTGGATGTGAATCCAGGCTCATTGGATATGTTCGACAACAGTTATATATATATATATAAGCAGTAAACGCACGAGATGTAAACCCAGGCTCATCAGATATGTTTGACAACAGTTATATATATAAGTATATATACATAAATATATAAAAGCAAGTAAATGCTCCGGATGTAAAATCCAGGCTCATCAGATATGTCTGATAACAATTATATATATAAGTATATATATATATATATATATATATATATATAAGCAAATAAATGCTCCAGATGTAAAATATAGGCTCATCAGATATGTCTGACAACAATTATATATATATATATATATATATATAAGCAATAAATGCTCCGGACCGAAGTCTAGGCTCAATCGAGGCATAACTCGATAATGTTACTCCATATATGAAATATATACATATATAATTATATATATACAGGAAGAAATGAAAACCACAGAACGAAGTCCGGGAAAATGCACAAAACACGACTCTCAATGTGTATAACAATGTGTGGTAATATGAGAAGAAGGCTTTATATAATGTGAGAATGCTTACAGTGGGCTGCCAATGTAGACTTCTATGACTTTAAATGGATAAACACTCAGCTCTCACCGGATAAAAGATAGCTATATGTGAGCTAATAAGTGTTTAAAGATGAGGAAACATTCAAAAGATATGTATACAGAGTAAAATGGACAGGGCTTCTTCGCTTTTTCCTCTCCTTCTCTTCTTCAAATGGCTGACCCCAAGGCTCATATTTATAGACGGATTGCCATAAGAACACTGCGAGAGTCGCAATTGTACTGCATTGGGTCGTGGTGCATCCGAAGCATCGCAGGATCTCATCTAAATCTCAATCGTGTACTCATATTAACTTTGTAATGTCCGCTTGAACTTGTAGAACTTCAATCCAAGCATCCAAACGAGGTATATCTGACCTTCTTCGGACCGCTTGTGTCGAGAGTTACGCAATGACATGGATTAGAGGTTGTACGAAGTCAGGAAGAGGGGTCTATGCCCATGGTCTTCAAGCTTCAAATTCTATTCAAAGTACTGCCATGCGTAATAGTCACTTTAGATAGTTACTCCTCGATTCTTGTGGACATTGTTGGATGTATGTATGTATAAAGTGTTGAGATGACACGCAGGTGTTGAAGAGACAAGATGACGTTTGACTCATTGCCGGGGTTATCGCCGGTTTGAGTTGAAAGTAGACGTTGCTCAGGGTTACATCTGAGATTAGACTACTTGTTGGTATGCCGCGATATCATCTTGTAAGAGAAAACGTTGAGGCGGTAAGACGACGTTTTGACTCCTCACTGGGGTTATCGCCGGTTTGAGCTGAAAGTAGACGTTGCTTAAGGTTACATCTAAGATTAGACTACTCCAAGAGTTTGAATGTCACAAGGTCATCTGTGGGTGTACCTATCTGCCCGTTGTTAGCTCCGGGTCTGAGGTATGAGTGCCTCGGCAGGAGGTAAGAGCTTGAAACTTAATGCATGTATTTGGAACAAGCATTTATGGAGTTATCGCCAGAACTGCAATGGCATCTCTTGGGGCTATTACCAAGGATGGAGTCGTTACTCCCAGTGTTGGTTCTTGGATTGGAACTAAATGTCGCGGTGTTATCGCTGAGACAAAACTGTCCTCTCCGGTGTAGTTGTCGGTCTTTTGATCTACATACCTTGGGGTTATCTCCAAGATTGGAAATGACACTCTCGGTTTGTGTTCTGGGTTGGAACTGATGTTCCCAGTTTGTGTTCTGGATTAGAACTGATGTTCCCAGTTTATGTTCTGAGTTAGAACTGAACTTCCGGTAGTATCCGGAATGGATGTCAGCTATCTTCTAGAGTTATCTCTGATAGACGAATCTACCCTCCTGCAATGTCAGTAACAGGCGTGTAGAAAATTTTGAGTGTCTACAGGTATAATTCAACTATGTATCGGTGAGGGTCTTGCTGGCATAGTATATCACATGAAAATATTTTTCCTTTTGCTGACCCAAAATAGCCCCCACAGCTAATCACTGGCATCGTACATTAATTCGAATGGAAAATCCCAATCCGGTGTTGTAATGACTGGTTCTGAAGTTAACCTCCTCTTCAAGTGCTCAAATGCAGGCACGCAGTCCTCATCAAACTTGAACTGTGCATCCTTCTCCAATAAACTGCAAAATAGTTTTGTTATCTTGGAGAAGTCTTTAATGAATCTGCGGTAAAAGCCTGCATGTCCTAAAATACTTCGAACACCTTTTACTGAAGTTGGTGGTGGCAAATTCTCAATAGTCTCTAGTTTAGCTCTATCCACCTCAAGTCCCTTCTTCGAAACCTTGTGTCCCAGAATTATTCCTTTTTGTACCATGAAATGGCACTTTTCCCAATTCAATACCAAGTTTGTTTCAACACATCTTCTCAATACCATCACCAAATTATCAAGACACAAATCAAAAGAATCCCCAAATACTGAGAAATCATCCATGAATACCTCCACATTTTGTTCCACCATATCCAAAAAATAGCCATCATACATCTCCAAAAGGTGGTTGGAGCATTGCACAAACCGAAAGACATCCTTCTGAAAATAAAGTACTGTACGAACATGTAAAGGTTGTCTTTTCTTGGTCCTCTAGAGCTATAAAAATCTGATTGTAGCCTAAGTATCTGTCCAGAAGGCAATAAAACTCATGACCCGCTAGTTTATCTAACATCTAATCAATAAATAGAAGTGGGAAGTGATCTTTCCTTGTAGCTTTATTAAGCCTGCGGTAATCCATGCAGACTCTCAACCACGTCACGGTTCTTGTTGGAATTAACTCATTGTTCTCATTAGAAACCACGGTCATACCACCTTTTTTGGTACACCTTGTACTGGGCTCACCCATGAACTATCTAAAATCGGATAAATTATGCGTGCATCCACCCATTGCAATACCTCCTTCTTAACCACTTCCTTCATGATTGGATTAAGTCTTCTTTGTTGCTCCACCAAAGGCTTGGTATCATCTTCTAGCAGGATCTTATACATACAAAAGATGGGCTGATCCCTTTTATATCTGCTATAGTCCATCCAATAGCTGACTTGAACTCTCTAGGAACTCGTAGTAGTTTTTCTTCCTGAAAAGATGTTAGTGCAGAAGAAATAATCACAGGTAATTTTGAATTTTCATTTAAAAATGCATACCTCAAACGGTCTGGAAGTGGTTTCAACTCAAGTTCTTGAGGTGTCTCAAGAGATGGCTTCAGCTTCACTGACGATTCTCCAGATTTCTTCAATGGCTCAACAAAAGTCTTGAATTTTCTGAATTATGGAGTTGTATCAAGAAAATGAACAAACTCTTCAATCTCCTCATTATATAATTCTGAATTTCCAGTAATAGCACTTCTTAATTATTCATGATCCACCAAGCTCTCTACTTCATCATTTAAGATCTTGTCCACCACATCAACCTTGAAGCATTCCTCAGCCTCTGTCGGGAATTTCATTGCCTTGAATACGTTGAAAGTAATTTCCTGATCATGAACACGCATTGTGAGTTCACCTTTTCGAACGTCTATCAAGGTCCTTCCTGTGGCTAAGAATGGTCTTCCAAGTATGATTGGTATACTTATATCTTCTTCATAATCTAAAATGATAAAATCAGCCGAAAAGATGAATCTATCCATTTTTACCAAAAACATCTTCAACAATTCCCCGTGGATAAGAGATAGACCTGTCAACAAGTTGTAAAGAAATATTTGTTGGCCTTGGAGCCGGCAGTCCCAACTGATTAAATACTGACAAGGGCATCAAATTAATATGTGCCCCAAGATCACACAAACATTTGCTAAAACTCATCTTTCCAATTGTGCATGGTATAGTAAAACTGCCCGGATCCTTCAGCTTTGGAGGTAATTTGCGTTGAACCACTGCACTACATTCCTTCGTCAAGGCCACTGTCTCAAAATCTTCTAATCTCTTCTTCCTTGACAAGATAACCTTCAAGAACTTTGTATAACTAGGCATCTATTCCAATGCCTCAGCGAAGGGTATGTTAATCTGCAGCTTTTTAAAGACCTCCAAGAACTTACTAAACTACTTGTCTTCCCTCTACTTATGCAATCTCTGTGGATAAGGAACCGGAGGGTGAACTATTAGTATTTTATTCACGGTCTTCTCAAATGAACCTTCTTTATTATTCTTTTCCTGGTGTTGTCCAGAATCCTCATTATTCGCTTTCTCAGCAGACAAATTTTCTGCCTCGCGCGGCCGCGCGTCCTCCCTTTGTCAAAATGGAGCGGGCGCGTCATGCTGATTTTCTGCAACCTGTTTTCTAGACCGAAGTGTAATCGCTTGACATTTTCCTTCCCTTCTCTTCTTGGATTTGCCTCTATGGTACTTGGCAATGAACCCTAAGGTCTGTTGTTAAGCATGCTCGCCATCTGACCTATTTGAGTTTCCAGATTTTTAAGAGCCACTGCTTGGCTTTTAATCATCACTTATGTATTTGCCATGTACTCACTACTACAAAACCATAAAAAGACAACACTTAAAAGATGACGTTTTTATAAAAAATGTTGTGGTATTTTTTTTACAACGTTTTTTAACAAAACGTTGTAGATACATATGAAAAAATGTTATGTATTTATAAGGGAAATTTTTTGTTTTAAATAGATTACGTTTTTTTGTAAAAAACATTATCTATCTAAAAAACACGGAGGAAAAAAAAAGACGCAGAAGTGAAAGTTTGAAATTAAAACAAGGACACTTTTTTCTTCCCCTTTTTCCTTTAGTTTCCGCCTTTCATTCCTTTGTTTTCTACCCCTTCGATTTCTAAAATTATTTTTCTCTTTCTTACTCTTATCTGTTTGTTGCATCTTTAGACTGCTCATAGTCGGTTAAATCAATTGATTCGTATTAGGTCGATGTGTATTATGAAATGTGAAGTGGCAATGAGAAATGTGAAATGCCTTGTGTGGCATAATGCGAAACGAAGAAATCCATTAAGCAAAGTTAAATGAGAATTTAGAAGATTAATCGTGTTGATAATGTGATTTCATATGTGTAATCAATACGTTCGTAGACTCGTAGTAACATGTTTGTGCATAGTTATGCATGTCGTGTAAAACGAGTATGACAATAGGGGTTGACACTAGCTTAAGCTAAACCAGTCTTTAATCTTTGTCAGAGTCCGCAATAGCCTTATTCTGTAGTCAAAGAGATAAATTAGCACAAAATTGCACGATGGTCGATTAGAGAAAAATTAATTTTTCTACTTTGAAAATTAAATGAAACAATTATGTGATTTTTGTGACATTGATGAACCATGAAATAAAGTATGTTATGGAATTGTTAAACCATTAATTAATATTAATTAATTGTGGTGAAATATTGATTACTTGGTAATTAATTAATAATATGTGATTATTATGGTTTGAAATATAACTATAATAGTATAATAAGAATTATATAGATAAATAATGATTATGGAAATCCATAAATACATGATGATTGGATTAATTAATGTTGATGTTAATTAATCAAGGAAATGAATAAATTATTTACTTGACATAAATAAGTAAGTTAGTAATATAATACTATTATATCGACAGTTATGTGCATATGAACAATAACACAACTATACTATATAGTGTAGTGTGACTATATCTTAAGATCTATGAAACTATATTATATTAAGTGGTAATTAGTCAAGGGAAGGAATAAATTTATTTATTTAACATAAATAAATAAGTTATTAATATAATAAGGTTATAATATGGTTATATGAGTGGTAGGGATAATTATGGAACTACCCGAACAATAATATGTGACTGCGTTATTTTATTGCATGTATTTAATGTACATGGACTATATGATATGAGTGTATAATTAATCCCTAAGTTCCTATTATAGTGACACTTGGACATTAAAACCCATTTTTGGATAACAAAGTAACTAAACTGAGCTAAGAGGTTAGCTGAGCTTTAAACTTTGTCCCAAATTAGGAGTCTCAGTTGCTAGTTACATATTAGGCCAATGGCCTATCTCTTACCTATTACGTGAAACTCAACAAAAAAAATGAAAATGGCTAAGAAGAAATTATTGAAGCTAGAGGTTGCTGTGATGATGGCTGAGGTGGGGTGGTTGGCTAACTTCCCCTTGTCCATTGCCTTCTTCTTCTACACTTGGGTTCAAACCTTAAAGTAAAATAATTGTCTGGTTTTGTGTTCTTCTATAAATAGCAGCTATACTTCTTCATTTCTTGTTGCTGAGAATTATCTGTGAATGCTAAGTGTAAGAGTGAAAGCATACAAGTATTCTAGGACATTGGAAGTTCAATTAGTAGCAAGTTCATTCATCTTGCAGAGGTATAATCCCATTCCTTGTTGCCATTTTCAGTTCTGTTAAACAGAGTTCGTATGTATGGAAATTCAAATTCTTAATTATGTGGAAATAGATGTTAATGAGGTTGGGTATGGGTTATATAGATGTTATATGATCATATAAACATGTGGCAATTGATATATGAGTGTTTAGGAATGAATTCGTGAGTAATATCTGTGTTTGGGCTGAACAATTGTCAAGGTTTACTGTTCCTAGCTCGAACAGTCTGTAGCATTATTGCCGGATTAATCTTGGTTGTGTGTGACTACGCTGCAGTCACTATTTTTAGTTGAAGCTTCTATTTTATAATCTGATCAATATTAGTTAGTCTTTATGGCTCAAGCTAGCATATAAAGAGGTATATACAAGTATATTAACTCAATTTGAACATGTTTTAATAGACTTGCATGATTAACGAAGGCATATGGTTTGAATGGAGATTTTGACTTTAAGATTTTGAAAACAAACTATGTTAGAGATCATGTTCTGCAAATTTTGAACCTAGTAAGTTATACATGACTAATTTTACACATAGATGAGCATGTTATAGTGTACGTAGTTCCTTTGAGCATGATCAAACTTATCAAGCTTTGTGTTAGAAATATTTTCAAGAAAAAGCTTAGCCTAGTGAGCTAACATGCATGATTTCTACATGATTTATATTCTGACTTTCAAAGCATGTTAGTATGGCTTAGAAATGCATTAATAAACCTTTAGATTGTGTTTATATGATTAGTATGCAAGAATGAACATGTTGAACATACTAGTGACCTTTGAACATGAATATTGACAAACTATCTTGAAAAATAGAATTTGACCTTTATAAGAATGTTGGTGGTACTCTTAGACTCACTCATGTAGAATAACCATAGATATACCATGCTTGTGTATCACATTTCAAGAAAAGCATGAACGAAGCCTATTTTTAACTAAAGTGTTGCTAGTTTCACGTATGTGTTATGAATACTCACAAGCATGCCTAATATGAGTTTTATAACTATCTTATATGTTTGGAGAGCAAACATGATAGACTTTGTGGTTTCATAACCTTGAATGGCCTTAAATTATTGAAATGATCAATTTAGAAATATATTATAAAAGGGAACCTAGATTGACTTGAGAAGCATAAAAGACCCTTAACATGACAAATATATCATGTATGATTGTTTTGAGCAAGCCGGATAGAAACCACAAGGCAACAGCTGAATCTAGGCTTGACTAGAGGATGGTGTAACTGCGTCGGTCCTAGGCTTAGCCAAGGCGCAGCTGCGCTAGTCTGAAATCTGGGATGGTAAGATCTAATTTTTGGACAGTAACTTGTGTGATGCCTATGTTGCTAAAAGTGATCTAAAACCTATTGCATATGTATATGAGGACTAAGTAATAAATTAGTTTTTGCTTTATATGGTGAAAGTTCATGGGTGAAAAGACATTAAACTTGGGCATTCTTGATTTGCTTGTAAAGTAACTAAGTATTTGATTCATGATGAATTTATGATATGATCTTTTATACCATATGTACATACTTGAATCATGTCAAGCTTGATTAAAGACTGTATTAGCTAATGAACATCTTGAACTTTTAATACGCTATAAATAGGATTCGAAAGTGTTGATTTATTAACGTGGATAAACTATGCTTAAGGCAAGTTCCCTAAACTTACACTAATTTTTATTGAGCGAGTTTCCTTGATCTTCACTCTTAATTGTGCAAGTTCCTTGAACCATACTTTTAAACTTATCTTATGAATGTAAGTTATCCCGCTTATTAGTTCAATCGAGCTAGTATGCTTAAATTCTTGTGAAAGTTATTATTTATGTTGAACTTAGTATTGTTCTTGAAATATTGTGAAAGAGTCGATGTCATTTGATTCGGCTAGACTATATTCATGTTTATAAAAGCTGACCAAACCAATTAATTGGTGCAAAAATCTTGAAAACTGAGTTGGACAACCCTTTTGGTATGGGGTGTGTATGTCGTTGGAAACCCCAACACATGATTTAATATTATGGTGGTGTTATGCATAACATAAAGTATTGTAGACTGATCATCTATAGTATTTGATATTTTTGGGTTATCAGTTTAATATTGGTAACTCTAGTGGAAGTTTAATAGTCCTTAGTGACTACTCAGTATAAATTGTTTATTTAGTTGGATACATTGATAATCATTGAATTTATATATCTCTATTGATTTATATTGAATTATCGTTCTTATTACAAGAATTATTGATATTCATTACTCATGATACTATTCTGAAACTCTGAAATATCTTAGAGATGATACTTCGATATTTCAAACTCGTGTTATGAAACTCTTTACCCTTGTTGTATATTTCTTGCTGGGCAATTTGTGCTCATCCTTGCTTATTTAAAACCTTTAAGTTAAGGAGGAATAGGGAGGTGTCTCTGGAACAGACAAGGCCAAGGGCAAGGCTACCGACTAGCTTGTCCCTTTTATGTTTAAAACTATTATGTTGTGTTAAGACTATTTTCAGACTATGTTTAAGCTTAAGTAGGATTATGTAATAAGTCTTTATTCGATATTATTATGTAATCTATTAAGTATTTTAGGTTGCAAGACTTGGGGGAATAGTTATAATAAATCATTGTACATTATTCTAAATTTAGATATTTTGTTGTGGATTTGTTATTTAGTTATTATGGTATTACTTTGAGCACGTGACGAACTGAATTCAAGTGACCTAGTGGAGGTTCGAATTTGGGGGCGTCACGGGTTGGTATCAAAGCTTAGGGTTATAAACCTTAGGAATGAGAGTCCTTAGATTATAACTTAAGAAAACCTAGAAGTTAGGAAGGAGATAAAACTCATGTAGAGTTTTTCTTGAGAGACTTAGTGTGTTATGAAATGTAACTTCATTCTATACAATAAACTTATGTTTATTTAACATTCTAATGGAGTTGTTGTTTGTTTTTTCTTATGTTGGTGATTGTAGGATGACTGACATGGGAGGACCTAGCCGAGTAGTAGAGAAGGAGCCGCATGATATCCACGTAGTTTATGAGACACACTTGATAGTGGAGCCTATTTTAGTAGTGGCCCTGATGGATGATGATGAGGAAGAGGTGGAGTCTGATTCGGAGGAGGAGCCTTTGGAAGAGGAGCCCGAACCTATGATGGACTCCGACGAGGCTACTTTTGAGGTTCGGATGTTAGGAGAGTATGAGGAGCAGATTTTAGAGTTAGGGTGTAGAGTGGAAGAGTTAGAGGCTGAGGCTAGGGAGAGGGAGTCTGTGTTCCAGAAGTTGAGGGACGAGGACCATCAGAGGCAACTAGTGATGCAGGAGATGGAGGTGGAAATTGCTCACCGTAAGGAGGCAGGGATCTAGATGGGAGCTTTGTTTCACCGAGCGGTGGCGAGGTATGTTGAGGTGGCAGGAAAGCTAGAGGAATTAGAGCAGAAGGTTTTGAGGGAGAGGGCGGAGAAGGAGGGTCTCCAAACTCAGTTAGAGATGGAGGTGATGGATACGATTCACTTCGAGGAGAAGTGGGAGGAAGCCAATGATAGGGAAGATGATCTAGAGGATGAGGTGCGGTGCAAGAGGAGGAAGATGAACAAGATGGGCTATGCTCTACGCACGACTATGGAGAGATTGATCGATGTGGTAAATCACTACCTAGCTGAGCAAGGACAGACCTGGCATACCATAAGCTGAGATATAGTGGTGCACATCACACAGAAGGAATATCAGAGCGCCATAGAGCGTGGGGTGTTAGATTGAGTCTAGAGGGAAAAACTTAGTAATGTAGTATTTTTATTTATGTATTATTAAAATTTTGTTGTAATCTCAGTCTTTTGTATAAGATGTGAGATAGTGGTAAACCCCCAAACTTCTGAGAAGTGTTAGAGGGGTAGTAAGTTAGTATGTCCCCGTCTTTTATGATATTAGGGGATATGTGTTATCATTTATAGCAGTATACTAGAAAAGAACATGTAATGTAACTATTTGGCATATGAATATAAATGATCTTATTTCAGAAACGTGTTTTAAACCTGTAGTTATTTTCTATTAAGAAATGTCTAAGTATTATACTTAGATAATAAAATGAAAATTTTGTGATGCAAAAAATGCCGCCCAGACGTAGAATAACTGTCCCAGAAGAGTCAGTTAATGATGAGATAGGTCCAGTAGATCCGATAGAGAGATTAGTAGATTTATTGGGAGAAACTTTGAGGGGAAGAAACGAACCCGTACCACCCATTCCCAAAGCTATCCCAGTAACAACTTTTTAAGATTTTAAGAGTGTAGGACCCCCAGAGTTCACGTGAATTATTGATCTTATACTTTCGCAAACCTGGATCAAGGAGATCGAGAAGGCCTTCACTATAGCTCGCGTGGGTGAAGACTAGAAGACAATATTTGCCACATACATAATGAGGGGTGAGGCAAACTATTGGTGGGAAACTAACCAGCAGAGAGCAGGGGAAGGAACGATAACATGGGAGGGGTTTACGATGTTGTTCTTTGATAACCATGTCACAAAGAGTAAGATGGAAGTAAAATTCCTAGAGTTAAAACAAGGTGATATGACGGTGGCGTAATCACTACAGAAAAATAGGTCATTGTCGACGGGCATTGTCGTCGCCAATGACCCTATTGTCGTCGGCAATGAGGTCACTGGCGACGGCAAGGTCCGTCGCCCTTCCCATCGTCATATGGGTCGTTCCCCCTGGCTCCCGTCGCTCGTCGTCGGCAAGAGTGTCATTACCGACGGGGTCATTTTCGACGGCTAGCCGTCGACAATGAGGTATTGGCGACGACATTGGCGATGAATAGAATGTCACTAATATTTTTTCCAGAAAATTAGAAAGCAGTCATTGCCGACAGCATAGCCGTCGCCAATGACCCTCAACCCCCATCGCCAATGCGTTTGTTAGAATTTTTTTTTTAAATTGCAAAATACCCCTTTTCATTTACATATACATAATTATACATGTTATAAACTAATGAAAAATTATAAAGAATTCTTCACGGACGCATATCTATAATAATAATAGCTTTTGTTATATCCACCATCAAATATGTAAACAACGTAATGACTTATTGATAAAAGTCGTACAATGTAAATATAAAATGTAATCATAAACAATCAATATAGTTAGATACATATACCATCAACCTAACTAGATTCTAAACTCTAGCTTCATATAACTCAAAAGTCAGATAAATATACATATATGAAAGTCAAAATATAAACATAATGGGTACTATAACCCAAGATCAGGAATGTCGATATTACCATCGCCACCGGTCCCATCGCCGGTCAAACCGCTGGTCCCACCTACGGTCCCACCGCCGGTCTTACTATCGGTCCCACCCTTAATAGTCTCATCAGCATCATCCTGGCGGTCATCACCATCTCCATAATGTGAATCGCCTGTGCCACAGCCTCCACCCGCCGAAGTCTCATCAACAAGACCCTACAATATTAAATTATTAATAATGAATTCGAAAATAGAGCATATTTAAATTAGTTTTGTTTGTGTTCTTCAAGTGTTGTTGAGTTTTACAAACTGGGCAAAAACTCGGTCTCCGTATGTCAGAATTGAGTCTCGTAAGTTGTAACGCGTGTCTAATACCTACGCAGTGCTATGTGTATGTTTGCGTGTCGTTCGGACGGCCGAGGCGTGTTTTGACCTCTTTTTTGGCTTTTTGCCTAAGTGTTGGTAAGTTTTGCAAACTGGACAAAAACTCGAAATCTGTACGTCGGAATCGAGTTCCGTAAGTTCTAACACGTATCTAATACCTACACAGTGCTATGTGTGTGTTTGCATGTCGTTTCGACGACCGAGGCGGGTTTTGACTTCTTTTTTGGCTTTTTGCCTAAGTGTTGGCAAGTTTTCTAAACTGGGGGATAACTCGGATTCCGTACGTTGAAATCAAGTCTCGTAAGTTCTAATGTGTGTCTAATACCTACGCGGTGCTATGTGTGTGTTTGTGTGTCGTTCGGACGGCCAAGGAGGGTTTTGACCTCTTTTTTGGCTTTTTGTCTAAGTGTTCACGAGTTTTTCAAACTAGGTGATAACTCGGATTTCGTATGTCAGAATTGAGTCCCGTAAGTTCTAACACATGTCTAATACATATGCGGTGTTATGTGTATGTTTGTGTGTCGTTCAGATGACCGAGGCGGGTTTTGACCTCTTTTTCAACTTTTTGCCTTAGTGTTGGCGAGTTTTACAAACTGGGAGATAACTCAGATTTTGTACGTCAGAATCGCGTTCTGTAAGTTCTAGTGTGTGTCTAATACCTACGCGATGCTTTATGTGTGTTTACGTGTCGTTCGGACAGTCGAGGCTAGTTTTGACCTCTTTTTCGGTTTTTTGCCCAAGTGTTGGCGAGTTTTACAAACTGGGCGATAACTCGGATTCCATATGTCGGAATCGAGTCTCTTAAGTTCAAACGCGTGTCTAATACCTACGCGGAGCTATGTGTGTGTTTGCGTGTCATTCGGACGGCCGATGCAGGTTTTGACCTCTTTTTTAGGTTTTTGCCTAAGTATTAGCGATTTTTGTAAACTAGGTGATAACTCAGATTTCGTACGTCGGAATCGAGTCCTGTATGTTCTAACGCGTGTCTAATACCTACGCAGTGCTGTGTGTGTGTTTGCGTGTCGTTCAGATGGTCGATGTGGGTTGTGACCTTTTTTTTGGCTTTTTGCCTAAGTGTTGGCGAGTTTTGCAAACTGGACTATAACTCAGATTTCGTACATCGGAATCGAGTCCCGTAAGTTCTAACGCATGTTTAATACCTACGCGGTGCTATGTGTGTGTTTACGTGTCGTTCGGACAGCCGAGGCGGGTTTTGACCTCTTTTTCGGCTTTTTGCCTAAGTGTTGGCGAGTTTTGCAAACTGGATGATAACTCGGATTCCGTACATCAGAATCGAGTCCCGTAAGTTATAACACATGTCTAATACCTACGTGGTGCTATGTGTGTGTTTGCGTGTGATTCAAACGGCCGAGGCAAGTTTTAACCTCTTTTTCGGTTTTTTGCTCTAGTGTTGGTGAGTTTTGTAAACTGGGGGATAACTCAGATTCTGTACGTTAAAATTGAGTCCCTTAAGTTCTAACGAGTGTCTAATACCTACGCGGTGCTATGTGTGTGTTTGCGTGTCGTTCGAACGGCCGATGCGCGTTTTGACCTCTTTTTTAGCTTTTTGCTTAAGTGCTGGCGACTTTTGCAAACTGGATGATAACTCGGATTTCGTACGTTAGAATTGAGTCCCATAAGTTCTAACGCATGTCTAATACCTATGTGGTGCTCTGTGTGTGTTTGCATGTCGTTCGGACGGCCTATGCGGGTTTTGACCTCTTTTTCAGCTTTTTATCTAAGTGTTGGCGAGTTTTTTCAAAGTGGGTGATAACTCGGATTCCGTACATCAGAATCGAGTCCAGTATATTCTAATGTATGTTTAATACCTACGCGGTGCTATGTGTGTGTTTGCGTGTCATTCAGACGGCCGAGGCGAGTTTTGACCTCTTTTTTGGCTTTTTGCCTAAGTGTTGACGAGTTTTGTAAACTGGGCGATAACTCAGATTTTGTACATCGGAATCGAGTTCCATAAGTTCTAACACGTGTCTAATACCTATGCGGTGTTATGTGTGTGTTTGCATGTCGTTCGGATGGACGATGCGGGTTTTGACCTCTTTTTTGGCTTTTTGCCTAAGTGTTGGCGAGTTTTACAAACTTTGCGATAACTCGGACTCCGTACATCAGAATCGAGTCCCGTAAGTTCTAACGCGTGTCTAATACCTACACAGTGCTATGCTTGTGTTTCCGTGTCGTTCGGATGGCCGATGCGGGTTTTGACCTCTTTTTTGGCTTTTTGTCTAAGTGTTGGCGAGTTTTGCAAACTGGACGATAACTCGGATTTCGTACATTGGAATCGAGTCCCATAAGTTCTAACGCATGTTTAATACCTACGCGGTGTTATGTGTGTTTACGTGTCATTCGGAAGGCCGAGGCGGGTTTTGACCTCTTTTTCGGCTTTTTGCCCAAGTGTTGGCGAGTTTTGCAAACTAGATGATAACTCGAATTCTGTATGTCGGAATTGAGTCCCGTAAGTTCTAACGCATGTCTAATACCTACATGGTGCTTTGTGTGTGTTTGCGTGTCATTTGAATGGCCGAGGTTGGTTTTGACCTCTTTTTCAGCTTTTTCCTCCAATATTGGCGAGTTGGGCAAACTGGGGGATAACTCAGATTCTGTACGTTGAAATCGAGTCCCTTAAGTTCTAATGTGTGTCTAATACCTACACAGTGCTATGTGTGTGTTTGTGTGTCGTTCGGACGACCGATGCGAGTTTTGACCTCTTTTTCAGCTTTTTGCTTAAGTGTTGGCGAGTTTTGTAAACTGGACGATAACTCGGATTTTGTACGTCAGAATCGAGTCTCGTAAGTTCTAATGCATGTCTAATACCTATACGGTGCTATGCTTGTGTTTGCGTGTCGTTCGGATGGCCAATGCGGGTTTTGACCTCTTTTTTGGCTTTTTGCCTAAGTGTTGGCGAGTTTTGCAAACTGGACGATAACTCGGATTCCGTATGTCGGAATCGAGTCCCGTATGTTCTAATGCATGTCTAATACCTACGCGGTGTTATGTGTGTGTTTGCGTGTCGTTCAGACGACCGAGGCGGGTTTTGACCTCTTTTTCGGCTTTTTGCCTAAGTGTTGGTAAGTTTTACAAACTAAATTATAACTCGAATTCCGTACATCGGAATTGAGTCCCGTAAGTTCTATCGCATGTCTAATACCTACGTGGTACTATGTGTGTGTTTGCATGTCGTTCGAACGGCCGAGCCAGGTTTTGACCTCTTTTTCGGCTTTTTGCCCAAGTGTTGGCGAGTTTTGCAAATTAGGCGATAACTCGGATTCTGTACGTCAAAATCGAGTCTCGTAAGTTCTAACACGTTTCTAATACCTACGCGGTGCTATGTGTGTGTTCGAATGTCGTTCGGACGGTCGAGGCGGGTTTTGACCTATTCTTTGACTTTTTGCCTAAGTGTTGGCGAGTTTTGCAAATTGGACGATAAATTGGATTATGTACGTCGGAATCAGGTCCCGTAAGTTCTAATGCGTGTCTAATACCTACGCGGTGCTATGTGTGTATTTGTGTGTCGTTCAAATGACAGAGGCAGACCTCTTTTTCAGCTTTTTGCCCAAGTGTTGGCAAGTTTTACAAACTGGGCGATAACTTGGATTTCGTACGTCGAAATCGAGTCCCTTAAGTTCAAACGCGTGTCTAATACCTATGTGGTGCTATGTGTGTGTTTGGGTGTCATTCGGACGACCGAGGCGGGTTTTGACCTCTTTTTCAGCTTTTTGCCTAAGTGTTGATGAGTTTTGCAAACTGGGCGATAACTCTGATTTTGTACGTCAAAATCTAGTCCCGTAAGTTCAAACGCGTGTCTAATACCTATGTGGTGCTATGTGTGTGTTCGGACGGTCGATGCAGGTTTTGATCTCTTTTTCAGCTATTTGACTAAGTGTTGAAGAGTTTTACAAACTGGGCAATAAATTGGATTTCGTACGTTAAAATTGAGTCCCGTATGTTCTAACGCGTGTCTAATACCTACGCGGTGCTATGTGTGTGTTTGTGTGTCATTCGGACGACCGAGGCGGGTTTTGACCTCTTTTTCAGCTTTTTGCCTAAGTGTTGATGAGTTTTGCAAACTGGGCGATAACTCTGATTCTGTACGTCAAAATCTAGTCCCGTAAGTTTTAACGCGTGTCTAATACCTACGTGGTGCTATGTGTGTGTTTGTGTGTCGTTCGGACGGCCGAGGCAGGTTTTGACCTCTTTTTCAGCTTTTTGTTCAAGTGTTGGCGAGTTTTGCAAACTGGGCGATAACTTGGATTACGTACATCGGCATCGAGTCCTGTAAGTTATAATGCATGTCTAATACCTAAGCGGTGCTATGTGTGTGTTTGCGTGTCGTTCGGATGGCTAATACTGGTTTTGACCTCTTTTTTGGATTTTTGCCTAAGTGTTGGCGAGTTTTACAAACTAGGCTATAACCCGGATTTTGCACGTCGAAATTGAGTCTCGTAAGTTCTAACGCGTGTCTAATACCTACGCGGTGATATGTGTGTGTTTGCATGTCGTTCGGACGGTCGACGTTGGTTTTGATCTCATTTTCGTCTTTTTGCCCAAGTGTTGGCGAGTTTTGCAAACTAGGCGATAACTCGGATTTCGTACGTCGGAATAGAGTCCCGTAAGTTCTAACGCGTGTCTAATACCTATGCGGTACTATATGTGTGTTTGCGTGTCATTCGGATGGCCTATGCGGGTTTTGACCTCTTTTTCGGCTTTTTGCCTAAGTGTTGGCGAGTTTTTCAAACTGAGCGATAACTCGAATTCCGCACATCGGAATCGAGTCCCGTAAGTTCTAACGCGTGTCTAATACCTACACGGTGCTATATGTGTGTTTGCGTGTCGTTCGGTCGGCCGAGGTGGGTTTTGACCTCTTTTTCGGATTTTTGCCTTAGTGTTGACGAGTATAAAGACGTGCTCAAGTCGTTAAAACCGACCTAAGTGAGATCGAAACATACAAGAACAGTCCCAAAACGGGGACTATTTGAGATTCACTCCTACTAAGTGAATCTCAAACGGGTTCCTAAGCTGTTTAAACTATATGAAAATATACACATGTCAAGTCACGTGGAATAACTGTTATTTTTACACTTACTCATATTTTCTTAACAACATACTCACAAACACTTGACAACCATAAACAAATGTGTTACATTTTTTCCTCCTCATTGCCAATACTATTTTGTGTTTTCAATGCCAATTTTGTTTTGGTGTTTTGAATGCAAACTAATTTTTTGAAAACAAATTTAAAAAAGTTATCCAAATTAGACTATATTATGACTACACAAGTCACAACTACACAATTCATTTAACGAGGCCAGGTTACAGATAATATCTGAATATTAACTACCATTAAGCTAAACCCTTATCCAAACTCATAATGTAATCGAACCGGAAGACCAATTATATATATCATATCATATCCACCACGTACACTCAACAAATTACTAGTACTATCAGTTAGGCTAGGCTGCATTAATTAATTTACTTGAATGAAAATAAGTTCAACCTTTCATTTGCCGACCCTCAATAATTTGTTCCCGTTTCTTCATTTACGTAAGTATAATCTAAGTTAGGTTGTTTTGTTGGAGGAAACCAATCTCAACCTCTCATACTGCCACGTCAACAGTATGTGATCCTTATGTTATCATCTTTATGTGATAATAGTATTATTTTAACATAAAACAGGTTATCTAAATACCGGAGTAATATGAACACTTCACCCTCAATGATATTCATAAACATAAGCCTAACAAAAACTAAATTATTTAGTGACACAACCCAATAATTATAGGGATTAGCATACTAAATTGTCCAAAAGAAGAAACTTCGAAAAAACTGTAAAAAATTTGACCAGATCATATGTACACATCCTTTCGTATACAGTTTTTTGAATAAAAATTCCATAATTTGTAAACTTTGAACATACCTAGTGATCAATACTCCAAGTCCAATGCCTACTCCTACAACAAGTCCAGACAATGGGAGAACCTACAAATTAAGAAGCCTCGATTTCAAATTTAGTATGAAATGAACAATCTGTTATTCCTTATTCAAATGACCAAAAACTTGATCGTTAACTCCTCATCCATAAATGCCATAGGCTTAAAAAACAAGTACTACTCAGTGCTCACACCTTTCCGGATAACTTAGTCTTATAATTAGCACTCGAGTCGAAATAAGCTATAATTGCATAAACATAATACAATACAATAAGTCTTATAATAGGAGGCTTTGTTTTATTATTTCAAATGTTAAGATATTTTGTATAAGTATCTTGAATTGTTGTAACACTTGAATAGGTCACAAATGATGTATGTTAGATGAATGCAATATCACACAAACAGATATTGGTGAATGACGGGACTCCGATGTGTAAGGTTCAATAAAAGAGCATCTGTTATGATTTCATGATGTCAATAGATAAACACAAGTGAATTGGAACCTCTCACATAAATGACAGATTCTTTCTTCAAGTACTCTGCAATCCAATTTGTCCAAACATAAATGACAGTACTAGTGTGTCCTTGTGAGCAAAGTCTGAAATTATAGAGATATATGCATCCAAACACGCAAAATATATTGAAGTAATACACTTTAATTGGGTATCTCATGTCATAAAAACTTGCAAACTATAAATTTGTATTACACACCAACTAATATTTAGGGGAAAATAGAGTGAAAGTGTAGAAATATAGATTATTAGGTTACATTTGGGGGAAAATTAGATTTGGGAAAACATACCTTGCTTCTCGAGAGATAGAGAAGGACGGTGACGACAAATAGAGGATGGTGGCGATGGCAAGAACCAACCAGAGGGTGACATCAAGAAGGAAGAACGCGACGGAAGGAAGGGAGAGCAGAATCGCGAGGGAGGGAAGGAAAAAAACGAAAGAGCAGAATAAAAAAAACATTAAACTGACAAAATTAAATACAAACCTAATCTCGATGGCAAGGCCGTCGTCAATAACCCCGTCAATACTATTGTCAATCTCGACGGTACTACCGTCGCCTATGAAATAAGTTTGTCGATTTATATTTTTTGCGCGCTCGGGAAGAGGAAAATTTAGCGTGAAAAAGGAATCAGTAAACATTGGTGACGGGATACATTCTCGACGGCCATGCCATCGGTAGTATGGTCATTCACGACGGCGTTTCTGCCGTCGATATTACTCCCGTCGGTAATGCCCTATTTTTTTGTAGTGAATACCCAGCTAAGTTCAATGAACTAATGTGATTTGCAGAACACCAAGTTGTGCATGAGGAGAGGAAGGCGAGACATTTTGAGCAAGGGTTGAAGTTGTGGTTGTATATTAAGGTATCAGTCTTCCAGATTGATTCCTTTACAACGTTGTTGAAGAAGGCAATCATTGCAAAAGGTGGCAGTGAGGCCTTAAGTCTATATCATAAGGAGAACAAGAACAAGAACGCTGGTAGTGAGCATCGTGGAGGGAGTAGCAGCGGAGGAAGTAACTCCAAAAAGAGGAAATGGGAAAACAATAACAACAAAAACAATAACCAAGGTGGGAGACACCAGGGAAACTTCAAGAAGAGGACCGAAGCTTGCAACAAATGTGGAAGAAGTCATCAGGGAGAATGCTAGAAGAGGAAAAGCACTTGCTATAATTGCGGCCAAGAGGGGCACATATCGCCAAATTGCCTAAAGCGGAAGAAGATCAGAGGATGTTTTGCTTGTGGATCAATAGAACACTAGATAAAGGATTGCCCGAAGAAAGGAAGCGGTGGAGCTGGCGGAAGCCATGGAGGAGGAAGTAAGTTAATGATTAGTGGACTTGCGCAACCCAACCGATCGACCGCTCGAACCTTTAACATGACCGTCCAAGACGCTGTAGCTACAAAGGATGTGCTGTCAGGTATAATCCCAATTAATAATATCAATGCTTATGTATTATTTTATTTGGGTGTCACCTGTTCTTTTGTATCTGAAGAATTTGTTAGTAAACTTAGTACAGCCCAAGAACATTTAAAAGATCCTTTGAACATAGAAGTTGCGAATAAGGAGATAATCCCTATAGAATACGTGTATCGAAATTGTCGTGAAAACATTAGAGAACATGATCTGAGTGTAGACTTGATTCCTATTAGACTAGGAGAACTTGACGTAATACTAGGGATGGATTGGTTATATAACTATACAGAAGTAATTGACTGTCAGAACAAATGTGTGAACCTTCAGACTCCGAGTAAGTCTAAGGTAGTGTTTTATGGTAGTTCATCGCTTAAGCAATCGTGTTGCGTTATGATGATGCAGGCCAATAAATTCTTAAAGAAATGATATGTAGGTTACTTAGCTTATATTGTGGATACTCGAAAAAAGGGAGTGGAGATTAAAGAGATACCCGTAGTGAGTGAATTTCAGGATGTGTTTTCGGACGATCTGCCTGGCCTTCCGCCAGACAGAGAAATTAAATTCGTAATAGACTTATCACTGGGAACGACACCAATTTTGAAAGCTCCATATCGTATGGCGCCAGTAGAAATAAAGGAATTGATGATACAACTTCAAGATTTATTGGATAAGGGTTACATTTGACCTAGTGTGTCTCTTGGGGAGCACCAGTGTTATTCGTTAAGAAAAAGGATGGATCAATGAGGCTCTGTATCGATTATCGAGAATTCAACAGAGTAACGATCAAGAACAGATATCCATTACTGAGGATAGACGACTTATTTAATCAACTAAAGGGAGCGAAGTGTTTCTCGAAGATTGACCTATGGATGGGATACCATCAGCTATAAGTACGGGATGAGGACATACCAAAGACTGCGTTTCAAACCCGTTATAGACATTACGAGTTTTTGGTAATGTCATTCGGTTTAACTAATGCTCTGAAATCATTCATGGACTTGATGAATCGAATTTTCAAGCCATAGTTGGATAAATTCGTAGTAGTTTTCATCGACGACATTTTGATCTACTCAAAGACGGAGGAAGAACACGCCGAACATCTGAGGATTATTTTGGAGGCACTACGAAAGGATAAGATGTATGAGAAGTTTTCTAAGTGCGAATTTTGGATGAAGAAGGTTCAATTCTTAGGCCACATGGTGGATGAGAATGGAATCTCAGTAGACCCCGAAAAGGTCAAAGTGGTAAGTAATTAGGAACAACTGAGAACTCCGACGGAGATGAGAAGTTTCTTAGGGTTAGCTGGGTACTATCAAAGATTTATCTAGGATTTTTATAAGATAGCGACCCCGTTAGCTAATTTGATGAGGAAGACGGTGAAATTTCTATGGACCGACAAATGCGAAGAGAGTTTTCAAGAGTTAAAGAAGAGATTAAGTGAGGCGCCTATATTATCATTACTAGATGATACGGGAGGATTTGTGGTGTACAGTGATGCGTCGCATAGAGGACTAGGCTATGTGCTAATGCAACATGGGAAAGTCATTGCGTATGCGTCACGACAATTGAAGGATTACGAAAAGTGATACCCTACTCATGACTTAGAGTTAGCGGCAGTAGTTTTTGCGTTAAAGATATGGAGGCATTATTTGTACGGGGAGAAATGTGAGATATACACGGACCACAAAAGTCTGAAATTTATCTTCACACATAAGGAATTGGATATGTGTCAGAGAAGGTGGTTAGAATTAATCAAAGATTATGATTGTGAGATTTTTTATCACCCGGGGAAGGCAAACATAGTTGTCGACGCTCTGAGCAGGAAAGGAAGGGAGAAATTATTTCAACTAACAACTTAGGAAGAGTTAATAAGAGATATGGAGAAGTTGGAAATAGAGGTGAAGGGACCCGAGAGGTCTGAAGAGAAGTTATTTGTAATGGAATCTTATCTGACATTGTTGGATAGAGTAAATGAAGCACATGAGAAAGATGGAGAATCTGAGAAAATCAAAAGGAGGATCACGGGAAATGATGTAGAAAAAATTTGAATAGATAAAGACGGTATTTTAAGATTCGAAGGGAGAGTGTGGGTACTGGCAGTGGCCGAGTTAAGAGAGGAGATTTTGCACGAGGCACAAAATACGACATATTCCGTTCATTCAGGAGGTGCAAAGATGTACCGGGACTTGAAGAAACATTTTTGGTGGCTAAATCTGAAACGAGAAATTGCGGAGTACGTTAGTAGATGTCTTACATGTCAGCGAGTCAAAGTAGAGCATCAGTGACCGAGTGGTTTATTACAACCATTGGAAATACTAGAGTGGAAATTGGAGCATCTCACGATGAATTTCGTGGTAGGACTTCCAGTCACGCAGAAAGGTTTGGATGCCATTTGGGTTATCGTGGGTCGACTTATGAAGACCGCACATTTTTTACTTATCAAGATCCTCTACAATTTAAATCAATTAGCGAGTCTGTACGTAAAGGAAATTGTTTCATAACATGGAGTGCCGGTGTCGATTGTTTCTGACCGAGACCCGCATTTCACGTCAAAATTCTGGAAAAGTTTGCAAGAGAGGATGGGAACATAATTACGGTTAAGTACTGCTTATCATCCTCAGACGGACGGACAAAGTGAACGAACATTACAAACGCTAGATGACATGCTTAGGACTCACGTGATGGACTTCAAGGGAAATTGGAATGACCACCTACCCTTAGTCGAATTTGCGTATAATAATAGTTAGCATGCGAGTATCGTCATGCCACCGTATGAAGCTCTTTATGGAAGGAAGTGCAGAAAGCCATTATGTTGGGATGAAGTCGGAGAACGACGAATACTCAAACTAGAGTTAGTACTAAAAACCATAGACGTGGTTCAAGTAATAAGAGCCAGACTAGTAGCAGCTCAAGATCGCTAGACAAAGTACGCAGATTTGCATCGGCAAGACCGAAATTTTGAAGTCGAAAGTTTTATATTCTAGGACATTGGAAGTTCAATAAGTAGAAAGTTCATTCATCTTGTAGAGGTATAATCCCATTCCTTGTTGCCATTATCAGTTCTGTTAAATAGAGTTCGTATGTATGGAAATTCAAATTCTTAATTATGTGGAAATAGATGTTAATGAGGTTGGGTATGGGTTATATAGATGTTATATGATCATATACGCATGTGGCAATTGATATATGAGTGTTTAGGAATGAATTCGTGAGTAATATCTGTGTTTGGGCTGATTTGAGCGATTTGCCAAGGTTTCATTGTTCTGGCTCGAACCACGGATTATCTTGGCCTTGATAGCACTATGTCAGGCCCCTATTTTCAGTTGAAGCTTCTATTTTATAATCTGATTGATATTAGTTAGTCGTTATGGCTCAAGCTAGCATATAAAGAGGTATATACAAGTATATTAACTCAATATGAAAATTTTTTAATAGTCTTGCATGATTAACGAAGGCATATGGTTTAAATGGAGATTTTGACTTTAAGAATTTGAAAACAAACTATGTTAGAGAGCATGTTCTGCAAATTTTGAACCTAGTAAGCTATACATGACTAATTTTACACATAGATGAGCATGTTATAGTGTACGTAGTTCCTTTGAGCATGATCAAACTTATTAAGCTTTGTGTTAGAAATATTTTCAAGAAAAAGCTTAGCCTAGCGAGCTAACATGCATGATTTCTACATGATTTATATTCTGACTTTGAAAGCATGTTAGTATGACTTAGAAATCCATTAATAAACCTTTAGATTGTGTTTATATGATTATTAAGCAATAATGAACATGTTGAACATACTAGTGACCTTTGAACATGAATATTGACAAACTATCTTGAAAGATAGAATCTGACCTTTATAAGCATGTTAGTGGTACTCTTAGACTCATTCAACTAAAGCGGTGTTAGTTTCACGTATGTGTTATGAATACTCACAAGCATGCCTAATATGAGTTTTATAACTCTCTTGTATGTTTGGAGAACAAGCATGATAGACTTTGTGGTTTCATAACCTTGAATGGCCTTAAATTGTTGAAATGATCAATTTAGAAATATATTATAAAAGGGAACCTAGATTGACTTGAGAAGCATGAAAAGACCCTTAACATGACTAATATATCATGTATGATTGTTTTGAGAAAGCCAGACAGAAACCACAAGGCAACAACTGAATCTAGGCTTGGCCAGAGGATGGTGTAGCTGCGCTGGTCCTAGGCTTAGCCATGGCGCAGCTGCGCTAGTCTGAAAACGGGGATGGTAGGATCTAATTTTTGGACAGTAACTTGTGTGATGCCTATGTTGCTAAAAGTGATCTAAAACCTCCGGATGCATATGTATATGAGGACTAAGTAATAAGTTAGCTTTTTCTTTATATGGTGAAAGTTCATGGGTGAAAAGACATTAAACTTGGGCATTATTGATTTGCTTATAAAGTAACTAAGTACTTAATTCATGATAAATTTATAATCTGATTTTTTATACCACATGTGCATACTTGAATCATGTCAAGCTTGATTAAAGACTGTATTAGTTAATAAACATCTTGAACTTATAATACGCTATAAATAGGATTCAAAAGTGTTGATTTATTAACGTGGATAAACTACGTTTAAGGCAAGTTCCCTAAACTTACTCTAATTTTTATTGAGTGAGTTTCCTTGATCTTCACTCTTGATTATGGAAGTTCCTTAAACCCTACTTTTAAACTTATCTTGTGAATGTAAGTTATCCCGCTTATTCGTTCAATCGAGCTAGTATGCTTAAATTCTTGTGAAAGTTATTATTTATGTTGAACTTAGTATTGTTCTTGAAATATTGTGAAAGAGTCGATGTCATTTGATTCGGCTAGACTATATTCATGTTTATAAAAGCTGACCAAACCAATTAATTGGTGCAAAAATCTTGAAAACTGAGTTGGACAACCCTTTTGGTATGGGGTGTGTATGTCGTTGGAAACCCCAACACATGATTTAATATTATGGTGGTGTTATGCATAACATAAAGTATTGTAGACTGATCATCTATAGTATTTGATATTTTTGGGTTATCAGTTTAATATTGGTAACTCTAGTGGAAGTTTAATAGTCCTTAGTGACTACTCAGTATAAATTGTTTATTTAGTTGGATACATTGATAATCATTGAATTCATATATCTCTATTGATTTATATTGAATTATTGTTCTCATTACAAGAATTATTGATATTCATTACTCATGATACTATTCTGAAACTCTGAAATATCTTAGAGATGATACTTCGATATTTCAAACTCGTGTTATGAAACTCTTTACCCTTGTTGTATATTTCTTGCTGGGCAATTTGTGTTCATCCTTGCTTATTTAAAACCTTTCAGTTAAGGAGGAATAGGGAGGTGTCTCTGGAACAGAGAAGGGCAAGTGCAAGGCTACCGACTAGCTTGTCCCTTTTATGTTTAAAACTATTATGTTGTGTTAAGACTATTTTTAGACTATGTTTAAGCTTAAGTAGGATTATGTAATAAGTCTTTATTCGATATTATTATGTAATCTATTAAGTATTTTAGGTTGCAAGACTTGGGGGAATAGTTATAATAAATCATTGTTCATTATTCTAAATTTAGATCTTTTGTTGTGGATTTGTTATTTAGTTATTATGATATTACTTTGAGCACGTGACGAACTGAATTCAAGTGACCAAGTGGAGGTCCGAATTTGGGG
The DNA here is from genome assembly GCA_020205605.1 of Panax ginseng. Classification (NCBI taxonomy): domain Eukaryota; kingdom Viridiplantae; phylum Streptophyta; class Magnoliopsida; order Apiales; family Araliaceae; genus Panax; species Panax ginseng. The sequence goes on along the minus strand of CM035132.1, from coordinate 143,789,985 downwards.
GCGTCACGGGTTGTTATCAAAGCTTAGGGTTATAAACCTTAGGAATGAGAGTCCTTAAATTATAACTTAAGAAAACCTAGAAGTTAGGAAGGAGATAAAACTCATGTAGAGTTTTTCTTGAGAGACTTAGTGTGTTATGAAATGTAACTTCATTCTATACAATAAACTTATGTTTATTTAACATTCTAATGGAGTTGTTGTTTGTTTTTTCTTATGTTGGTGATTGTAGGATGACTGACATGGGAGGACCTAGCCGAGTAGTAGAGAAGGAGCCGCATGATATCCACGTAGTTTATGAGACACACTTGATAGCGGAGCCTATTTTAGTAGTGGCCCTGATGGATGATGATGAGGAAGAGGTGGAGTCTGATTCGGAGGAGGAGCCTTTGGAAGAGGAGCCCGAACCTATGATGGACTCAAGACGAGGCTACTTTTGAGGTTCGGATGTTAGGAGAGTATGAGGAGCTGATTTTAGAGTTAGGGGGTGTAGAGTGGAAGAGTTAGAGGCTGAGGCTAGGGAGAGGGAGTCTGTGTTCCAGAAGTTGAGGGACGAGGACCATCAGAGGCAACTAGTGATGCAGGGAATGGAGGTGGAAATTGCTCACCGTAAGGAGGCAGGGATCGAGATGGGAGCTTTGTTTCACCGTGCGGTGGCGAGGAATGTTGAGGTGGCAGAAAAGCTAGAGGAATTAGAGCATAAGGTTTTGAGGGAGAGGGCGGAGAAGGAGGCTCTCCCAACTCAGTTAGAGATGGAGGTGATGGATAGGATTCACTTCGAGGAGAAGTGGGAGGAAGCCAATGATAGGGAAGACGATCTAGAGGATGAGGTGCGGTGCAAGAGGAGGAAGATGAACAAGATGGGCTATGCTCTACGCACGGCTATGGAGAGATTGATCGATGTGGTAAATCACTACCTAGTGAAGAAGCGATGACTGACATACCATAAGTCGAGATATGGTGGCACATCACACGAAGGAATATCGAGAGCTACATAGGCGTGGGGTGTTAGATTGAGTCTAGAGGGAAAAGCTTAGTAATGTAGTATTTTTATTTATGTATTATTAAAATTTTGTTGTAATCTCAGTCTTTTGTATAAGATGTGAGATAGTGGTAAACCCCCAAACTTCTGAGAAGTGTTAGAGGGGTAGTAAGTTAGTATGTCCCCGTCTTTTATGATATTAGGGGATATGTGTTATCATTTATAGCAGTATGCTAGAAAAGAACATGTAATGTAACTATTTGGCATATGAATGTAAATGATCTTATTTCAGAAACGTGTTTTAAACCTGTAGTTATTTTCTATTAAGAAATGTCTAAGTATTATACTTAGATAATAAAATGAAAATTTTGTGATGCCAAAAATGCCGCCCAGACATTGAATAACTGTCCCAGAAGAGTCAGTTAATGATGAGAGAGGTCCAGTAGATCTGATAGAGAGATTAATAGATTTATTGGGAGAAACTCTGAGGGGAAGAAACGAACCCGTACCACCCATTCCCAAAGCTGTCCTAGTAACAACTTTCTAAGATTTTAAGAGTGTAGGACCCCAAGAGTTCACGTGAATTATTGATCTTATACTTTCGCAAACCTAGATCAAGGAGATCGAGAAGGCCTTCACTATAGCTCACGTGGGTGAAGACTAGAAGACAATATTTGCCACATACATAATGAGGGGTGAGGCAAACTATTGGTGGGAAACTAACCAGCAGAGAGCAGGGGAAGGAACGATAACATGGGAGGGGTTTATGATGTTGTTCTTCGATAACTATGTCACGAAGAGTAGGATGGAAGTAAAATTCCTAGAGTTAAAACAAGGTGATATGACGGTGGCGCAATCACTACAAAAAAATAGGTCATTGTCGACAAGCATTGTCGTCGCCAATGACCCTATTACCGTCGGTAATGAGGTCATTCGCGACGGCAAGGTCCGTCGCCCTTCCCATCGTCATATGGGTCATTGCCCCTGGCTCCCGTCGCTCATCGTCGGCAAGAGTGTCATTACTGACGGGGTCATTGTCGACGGCTAGCCTTTGGCAATGAGGTATTGGCAACGACATTGGTGATGAATAGAATGTCAGTAATATATTTTCCAGAAAATTAAAAAGCAGTCATTTCCGATGGCATAGCCGTCACCAATGACCCTCAACCCCCGTCGCCAATGCGTTTTTTAGAATTTTTTTTTAAAAAATTGCAAAATACCCCTTTTCATTTACATATACATAATTATACCTGTTATAAACTAATGAAAAATTATAAAGAATTCTTCACAGACGCATATCAATAATAATAATAGCTTTTGTTATATCAACCATCAAATATGTAAACAATGTAATGACTTATTGATAAAAGTCGTACAATGTAAATACAAAATGTAATCATAAACAATCAATATAGTTAGATACATATACCATCAACCTAACTAGATTCTAAACTCTAGTCTGTACAACACAAAAGATGTATAAATATACATATATGAAAGTCAAAATATAAACATAATGGGTACTATAACCAAAGATCAGGAATGTCGGTATTACCATCGCCACCGGTCCCATCGCCGGTCAAACCGCTGGTCCCACCTACGGTCCCACCGCCGATCTTACTATCGGTTCCACCCTTAATAGTCTCATCAGCATCATCCTGGCGGTCATCACCATCTCCACCATGTGAATCCCCTGTGCCACAGCCTCCACCCGCCGAAGTCTCATCAACAAGACCCTACAATATTAAATTATTAATAATGAATTCGAAAATAGAGCATATTTAAATTAGTTTTGTTTGTGTTATTCAAGTGTTGTTGAGTTTTACAAACTGGGCAAAAACTCAGTCTCCGTATGTCAGAATCGAGTCTAGTAAGTTGTAACGCGTGTCTAATACCTACGAAGTGGTATGTGTGTGTTTGCGTGTCGTTCGGACGGCTGAGGCGGGTTTTGACCTCTTTTTTGGCTTTTTGCCTAAGTGTTGGCGAGTTTTGCAAACTGGGCAAAAACTCAGATTTCGTACGTCGAAATCGAGTTCCGTAAGTTCTAACACGTATCTAATACCTACACAGTGCTATGTGTATGTTTGCATGTCGTTTCGACGACCGAGGCAGGTTTTGACCTCTTTTTTGGCTTTTTGCCTAAGTATTGGCAATTTTTGTAAACTGGGTGATAACTCAGATTTTGTACGTCGGAATCGAGTCCCGTAAGTTCTAACACGTGTCTAATACCTACGTAGTGCTATGTGTGTGTGTTTGCGTGTCGTTCAGATGGCCAATGCGGGTTTTGACCTCTTTTTTGGCTTTTTGCCTAAGTGTTGGCGAGTTTTGCAAACTGAACTATAACTCGGATTTCGTACATCGGAATCGAGTCCCGTAAGTTCTAATGCATGTTTAATACCTACGCGGTGCTATATGTGTGTTTACGTGTCAATCGGACAGCCGAGGCGGGTTTTGACCTCTTTTTCGGCTTTTTGCCTAAGTGTTGGCGAGTTTTGCAAACTGGATGATAACTCAGATTTCGTACGTCAGAATCGAGTCCCGTAAGTTCTAACGCATGTCTAATACCTACGTGGTGCTATGTGTGTGTTTGCGTGTCATTCAAACGGCCGAGGCAAGTTTTAACCTCTTTTTGGCTTTTTGCTCTAGTGTTGGTGAGTTTTGCAAACTGGGGGATAACTCGGATTATGTACGTTAAAATTGAGTCCCTTAAGTTCTAACGAGTGTCTAATACCTACGCGGTGCTATGTTTGTGTTTGCGTGTCGTTCGAACGGCCGATGTGGGTTTTGACATCTTTTTCAGCTTTTTGCTTTAGTGTTGGCGAGTTTTGCAAACTGGACAATAACTCGGATTCCGTACATCAGAATCAAGTCCCATAAGTTCTAACGCATGTCTAATACCTATGTGGTACTCTGTGTGTGTTTGCATGTCGTTCGTACGGCCGATGCGGGTTTTGCCCTCTTTTTTAGCTTTTTGTCTAAGTGTTGGCGAGTTTTGCAAACTGGGCGATAACTCGGATTCCGTACATCGGAATCGAGTCCCGTATATTCTAACGCATGTTTAATACCTATGCGGTGTTATGTGTGTGTTTGCATGTCGTTCGGATGGACGATGCGGGTTTTGACCTCTTTTTCGGCTTTTTGCCTAAGTGTTGGCGAGTTTTACAAACTGGGAAATAACTCGGATTCCGTACATCAGAATTTAGTCCCGTAAGTTCTAACGCGTGTTTAATACCTACACGGTGCTATGCTTGTGTTTGCGTGTCGTTCGGATGGCTGATGCGGGTTTTGACCTCTTTTTTGGCTTTTTGTCTAAGTGTTGGCGTGTTTTGCAAACTAGACGATAACTCGGATTTCGTACATTGGAATCGAGTCCCGTAAGTTCTAACGCATGTTTAATACCTACGCGGTGTTATGTGTGTGTTTACGTATCATTCGGAAGGCCGAGGCGGGTTTTGACCTCTTTTTTGGCTTTTTGCCTAAGTGTTGGCGAGTTTTGCAAACTGAGTCCCGTAAGTTCTAACGCATGTCTAATACCTACATGGTGCTTTGTGTGTGTTTGCGTGTCATTTGAATGGCTGAGATTGGTTTTGACCTCTTTTTCGGCTTTTTGCTCCAATGTTGGCGAGTTGGGCAAACTAGGGGATAACTCGGATTCTGTACGTTGAAATCGAGTCCCGTAAGTTCTAATGTGTGTCTAATAACTACACGGTGCTATGTGTGTGTTTGCGTGTCATTCGGACGGCCGACGTGGGTTTTGACCTCTTTTTTATCTTTTTGCTTAAGTGTTGGCGAGTTTTGCAAACTGGATGATAACTCGGATTTTGTACGTCAGAATCGAGTCCCGTAAGTTCTAATGCATGTCTAATACCTATGCGGTGCTATGCTTGTGTTTGCGTGTCGTTCGGATGGCCAATGCGGGTTTTGACCTCTTTTTTGACTTTTTGCCTAAGTGTTGGCGATGTGGTAAATCACTACCTAGCTGAGCAAGGACAGACCCAACATACCATAAGCTGAGATATGGTGGTGCACATCACACAGAAGGAATATCAGAGCACCGTAGATCGTGGGGTGTTAGATTGAGTCTAGAGGGAAAAGCTTAGTAATGTAGTATTTTTATTTATGTTTTATTAAAATTTTGTTGTAATCTCTGTCTTTTGTATAAGATGTGAGATAGTGGTAAACCCCCAAACTTCTGAGAAGTGTTAGAGGGGTAATAAGTTAGTATGTCTCCATCTTTTAAGATATTAGGGGATATGTGTTATCATTTACAGCAGTATGCTAGAAAAGAACATGTATTGTAACTATTTGGCATATGAATATAAATGATCTTATTTCAGAAACGTGTTTTAAACCTGTAGTTATTTTCTATTAAGAAATATCTAAGTATTATAATTAGATAGTAAAATGAAAATTTTGTGATGCAAAAAATGCCGCCCAGACGTAGAATAACTGTCCCAGATTAGTCAGTTAATAATGAGAGAGGTCCAGTAGATCCGATATAGAGATTAGTAGATTTATTGGGAGAAACTCTGAGGGGAAGAAACGAATCCGTACCACCTATTCCCAAAGCTGTCCTAGTAACAACTTTCTAAGATTTTAAGAGTGTAGGACCCCTAGAGTTCACGTGAACCATTGATCTGATACTTTCACAAACCTGGATCAAGGAGATCGAGAAGGCCTTCACTATAGCTCGCGTGGGTGAAGACTAGAAGACAATATTTGCCATATACATAATGAGGGGTGAGGCAAACTATTGCTGGGAAACTAATAAATAGAGAGCAGGGGAAGGAACGATAACATGGGAGGGATTTACGACGTTGTTCTTCGAGAACTATGTCACGAAGAGTATGAAGAGTAGGATGGGAGTAAAATTCCTAGAGTTAAAACAAGGTAATATGATGGTGGCGCAATCATTACAAAAAAATAGGTCATTGTCGATGGGCAATGCCGTCGTCAATGACCCTTTTGCCGTCGGTAATGAGGTCATTGGCGACGACAAGGTCCGTCGCCCTTCCCGTCGTCTTATGGGTCGTCGCCCCTAGCTCTCGTCGCTCGTCATCGGCAAGAGTGTCATTACCGACGGGGTCATTGTCGACGGCTAGCCGTCGGCAATGAGGTGCATTGGCGATGAATAGAATGTCAGTAATATTTTTTCCAAAAAATTAAAAAGCAGTCATTGCCGACGGCATAGCCATCGCCAATGACCCTCAACCCCCGTCGCCAATGAGTTTTTTAGAATTTTTTTTTTTTTGAATTGCAAAATACCCCTGCTCATTTACATATACATAATTATACCTGTTATAAACTAATGAAAAATTATAAAGAATTCTTCATGGACGCATATCAATAATAAGAATAGCTTTTGTTATATCAACCATCAAATATGTAAACAACGTAATAACTTATAGATAAAAGTCGTACAATGTAAATACAAAATATAATCATAAACAATAAATATAGTTAGATAGATATACCATCAACCTAACTAGATCCTAAACTCTAGTCTGTACAACTCAAAAGCTGTATAAATATACATATATGAAATTCAAAATATAAACATAATGGGTACTATAACCCAAGTTCAAAAATGTCAGTATTACTATCGCCACCGGTCCCATCGTCGGTCCCACCGCTGGTCCCACCTACGGTCCCACCGCCGGTCTTACTATCGGTCCCACCCTTAATAGTCTCATTAGCATCAGCTTGGCGGTCATCACCATCTCCACGACGAGAATCGCCCGTGCAACAGCCTCCATTCGCCGAAGTCTCATCAACAAGACCCTAAAATATTAAATTATTTATAACGAATTCGAAAATAGAGCATATTTAAATTAGTTTTGTTTGTGTTCTTCAAGTGTTGTTGAGTTTTACAAATGGGGCAAAAACTCAGTCTCCGTATATCGGAATCGAGTCCCGTAAGTTGTAACACGTGTCTAATACCTACGCGGTGCTATGTGTATGTTTACGTGGCATTCGGACGGCTGAGGCGGGTTTTGACCTCTTTTTCAACTTATTACCTATGTGTTGGACAATTTTGAAACTGGGAGATAACTCGGATTTCGTATGTCAAAATCGAGTCCCGTAAGTTTTAACGCGTGTCTAATACCTACGTGGTGCTATGTATGTGTTTGCGTGTCGTTCAGACAGCTGAGTCGAGTTTTGACCTCTTTTTTGTCTTTTTGCCTAAGTGTTGGCGAGTTTTACAAACCTGGGGATAACTTGGATTCTGTACGTCAGAATCAAGTCCCGTAGGTTCTAACGCATGTCTAATACCTACGCGGTGCTATGTGTGTGTTTGTGTGTCGTTCGGACAGCTGAGGCGGGTTTTGACCTCTTTTTTGGGTTTTTAGCTTAGTGTTGGCGAGTTTTTCAAACTGCGTGATAAGTCAGATTTGTATGTTAGAATTGAGTCCCGTAAGTTCTAACGCATGTCTAATACCTACGCGGTGTTATGTGTTTGTGTTTGTGTGTCGTTCGGACGACCGAGGCGGGTTTTGATCTCTTTTTCGACTTTTTGCCTAAGTGTTGGCGAGTTTTACAAACTGGGCGATAACTCAGATTTTGTACGTCAGAATCACGTCCCGTAAGTTCTAATGTGACTAATACCTACGCAGTGTTATATGTGTGTTTACGTGCCGTTCGGATAGTCGAGGCTGGTTTTGACGTCTTTTCTCGGCTTTTTACCAAAGTGTTGGCGAGTTTTGCAAACTGGGCGATAACTCGGATTCCGTACGTGGAATCGAGTCTCTTAAGTTCTAACGCGTGTCTAATACCTATACGGAGCTATGTGTGTGTTTGCGTGTCATTCGAACGTCCGATGCAGGTTTTGACCTCTTTTTCAGCTTTTTGCCTAAGTATTGGCGATTTTTCCAAACTGGGTGATAACTCGGATCGAGTCCCGTATGTTCTAACGGGTGTCGAATACCTACGAGGTGCTATGTGTGTGTTTGGGTGTCATTCGGACAGCCAAGGCGGGTTTTTACCTCTTTTTTTACTTTTTGCCTAAGTGTTGACGAGTTTTGTAAACTGGGCGATAACCTAGATTTTGTACGTCGGAATCGAGTCCCATAAGTTGTAACATGTGTCTATTACCTACGTGGTGCTATGTGTGTTTGCGTGTCGTTCGGACGACCGAGGCAGGTTTTAACCTCTTTTTCGACCTTTTGCCCAAGTGTTGGTGAGTTTTACAAACTGAGCGATAACTCAGATTTCGTACATCGAAATTGAGTCCCGTAAGTTCTAACGTGTGTCTAATACCTACGCGGTGCTATGTATGTGTTTGTGTGTCATTCGGATGGCCGAGGCAGATTTTGACCTATTTTTTGGCTTTCTGCCTAAGTGAAATGGAGTGATGGTCCAGGATAAGTGGCTTTAGTAGTCCTCACTATTCTGTGAAATTGTGTGATAATAATTGTAATGAGGACTCCATTGAGAGTGGATATTGTCTAGAAGGCAATATTCTTGTTTAACTCAGCTATGTTTTGTCGTATTGTACACGACAGTTGTATAATTAAGTTATATTTGAATTTTGTACCATGTATTTGGCGACTCAAGATGGGTGATGTATACCTATTTTGGGGGTGCCACAGCTGGCGCCGTAGTGCCAGCACTAGAGAAGGCACAGTAAAGAATATTTATAAACACAAAAGGAATTAGAAATTAATTAGTGATGAAGTATAACATTAATAAACATAAAGTAACATCATTAAAGGTGTTATTAACCTTAAGTAATGCAACTAAAGGTTGAAGAAAGGTTACTTGAATGTGAATGTAAAACAATACGATAAACCGTAACCAATGTTAACAAATCTAATGAACGATTAGATTGAGAAGAAGGATAAGATACGTTAAGAATAAAACATGTTTGATTATGACCTAATATGGTATGTTATGTGATCATGTATTATAGTGACCTTAAAGACTTAAAAGGAAAAGTATTTAAACAGTAGCAGACGTTGAAGGCAAGTGTTATAACCCTTTTCTATGTTCATTATAGACAAGTTTTGTAATTCATGTATCTTGCACATGAATTAATGTATGATAAGGTCAAAGCCAATTCTTTCGGCTAGACTTAATGTATATACTGGATTTCTTATAATCTATTGAAATGTTATCAAAGTTGCTATCTTTTGCCAAACTGTTTTGGTATAGATTTCAAAGAAAGACTGAGTATGAACAAACAAACATTTTGTCGTCAAACGACAGGCATGTGAGGTTGCCAAAACTTAAACGTAAATACGTTTACCAAAGAAGTGTTGTACAACATAAAGTACTATAGGCTGATCACCTAGACGTGCTCGTAAGTAATACCGAACTTACGGACTTTGTGTCGAGTTGTCCTTTTTAAATAAAGAATGAATGCTCAAGGTCTTGGACAAAAATATATGTTTAATGAACGTGGTTTATTGTGAAATGTTTTAAATAAAAGAGAAGTGTTATTTTTAATTATCAATAATACTTCATAACTATTGTCCAGTTATTGAAGATATACGATTTGTACGATTCATGTAAGACCCCAACTTATTATAAATGAAATTGAATTTCCTCTATTTATTATTTTGAAAAAGTAAGGGTTGATTTGATTAATGTGGTTAGTTGTGGGTAAAATGCGCAAATATGTTAAATAAGCAAGTGGGTATAAAATATTCATTGTTGCTGGGGAATATTCGTTTGGTCGTGGAATATTCTTACTATCGGGGGAATATTAAATGCAACGAATGCACCTTTGTGGGCCCCATAACGGAAAGCGATTGGATGAAGAAAACAACAAGTATAAGTTTTTTTATAAATAACGGTGTAGTTGTTACCGTTAACACTATTGGAATACCCGGTTGTTTAAACATAGTAGCACACGGTATTGCACCAGTTATTGATTCTTACGTAAGAAGGCACTACTCAATAATTGTTGCAGTAATTATTGTTTCATATTTTATTTTATTGATTCAATAATTGCTACGTTGATATTTTATATTAATGTTGTTTCAATAATTGTCACTATATAGTATTTCCCATTATCAGATCAATAATCCAGATTATTTGAATAATATTATTAGATAACATTATTGACAATGTCTAGAAAGTTCTGTCGAGGAAAGGGGTTAGGTCATCTAATTGCGCGCCAGTAAGGAGAAATCCTTATCGGAAAGCCCCCTCTTTCCTGGGAACGGCCTGGTTGTCATTATTGTGATTCTATAATATTATCTGTGAATAATTAATTATTGATTTATATGATAAGGAAAATATTTATTTATGTGGATATAAATGGAGGAATTTTTAGAAAAGTGATAATTGTTGAAAATTGATATTTTATCTTTTCTGATAAAATAATTCATCTAAATATATTATTATATTTTACTAATATAATAATGATGATATTTTTATAATGAATGTGTGATATATGAATAAATGAGGAGGAAGAGTATTTTTGTTAGAATAAATATTAAAAATATGTTAAACATGTTGGTGGGCCCCATTTATGACTGAAATTTTATTATAGCCTGTAAATAGTTCGTATGTGGATTTCGGTCAATTTTTGCTTAGAATTTGGAAAAACTTAAACATACAAAGTTGTAGACAATTGAATTTCCTATGGAATGGACATAAGATTCAATTTTTTTTGATAAAAGGACTATTTATTATGAATTATTGAAGTTCTGAAATAATTGATTTTTGAAGTTTTAAATATTTTTTGAAGGAAAAACGTTCTTGTTATGATTGGTGGGCCCCACTTGTTGTTAAACATGCTGAAATCAGATTATTCAAAGTGGGCGTATGAATTTTTAAAATAATAATAATATTTTATTAAATTTTCTGCTTTTGTGTTCTAAGCATTTTCTTATAAATAGGGTGTTTAGGTTAGAAATGAAAATCACACCAGAAACAGAAGTTTCCTCTCTCTATATTATCAAGTGTATTCTTGTGAGTATTTTGATATTTTGAGTGTTGCTATACAAGTTCCCTTCAGTACTATATCCGATATTCCAGTCAGAACTACTGTCCTTTTGAGGCAAGGGATGTTATTTTTTTTAAATGATATTATTTCTTTCAATATCATTATGCCAGAATATTGGTATGATTTTTTTTGTGAAATTCTTCTCTTTTTGTGTCAGAGTTACTACTCACGTATACGGCACTATTCACGTAAATGACACTATTCACAAATACGACACTATTCATTGAAAAATGAAATTTTATCTTCTTTGTCCCAGATGTCCATTTTTGTTACTATCTTTGATTGTATCCATGTTTTGATATTCATTCTTGAATTTTACTCCACCATAGTATATTATGAGGTGTTTTTGAACATGGATAGACCGAAGTATGAATCCATAATATTTGTTCTTTTGTCTCACTGGATTCGTTTTCTTTAAAATATTTTTCATCATCCTCAGTCCTAAATGATGATATAACTAAATATCTTTGGCCTGTAGTGCAAAGATGAATGATTTCCTGATAAACATCTTTGGCCCGTAGTGCAAAAATGAACAGGTGTTGAGATGAACATAACCAACTGATGAATATCTTTGGCCTGTAGTGCAAAGATGAATATTTGATTCAAAATGTATATTGATTGATATTACAGGGATAAAATATTGATGATGGACTTTAAAATCATAGAAGATAATAGATTTCATTCTCTACTTAACTCTTCTAAATGAATTGTTATTTTCGTTGCGAATATTGATTTAAAACTTGTTGTCTATTATATTCTATCAGATTTTTCTTTGTTGAGGACTAACGATAATTTGTTCTATATTATCTTAGTCATAATATTCTCAGGAGGCGATAATGTAGCGAGTACTAGTAGGGGTATGGAATGATGGTTCTAGAAAGTTGTTTTAGTGGTCCTCACTATTTTTGTAAAATAATGTATCAATAATTGTAATGAGGACTTATTTGAGTGTGGATATTGTCTGGAAGACAATATTTGTATTTAGACTCATAGTTTATATGTTGTCGTATTTTGCACAACAATTGTATTAATAAAGTTGTAGTTGTTTCTATACCATGTATTTGACGACTCAGAATGGGTGATGTATACCTATTTTGTGGCATCACAATTGAAGCTTGTTGTTTAAATGAAAATTATCATACTTGCTAAGCTTGTTACGCTCACTCTTTCTTAAACCATATGAATGCAGCTAAGACTAAACATCCTAAAGGATCGAATAAGGATAAAGGAAAGGCTAAGGCAGACCGTTGAACTGTCTATGTAATAGTATAGGTTTAACGTTGTAATGTATTTGATATTATGACAAAGAACTTATGTATTGGTTATAAAAAACCTGGGGAAGGAATATTGTTTTGGAATATATAGAAGACATGTTCACTCTTTTAAGTTATTTCAATTGAATGTATGTGTGAATGGTGGTACCGTGTAGCACCATCTGTCGGGTTGGAAGATACCCGAATTTGGGGGCGTCACAATTCAATTTTCAAAGAACTTTAGCATTTAATGACGAAATTTGACCACATGTAATGCCAAAACACACACACAGTTTTTGATGTCCCAAAAATAATGTCTCAACATGCCAGCACATTACATACACACATACAAAGTCATATATTTATATTATTAAGCACATGCATGCATTATAACTATTATATATATATATATATATATATATATATATATATATATACACACACACACATAATATGATATATATATATGTATGCATGAAATGAAATTTTTTTGCCCAACTTGGATTTTAAAAAAAATAGTATCTCTTACCTTTAAATATTTATATGAATCAATTTATTTAACACTTGACATTTAAATTATCAAGTTCAATAGAAATTAATTCAAATAAAATTAGAAAGTAGTTTAAAAATAAATATAAAAACTGATTAAATAATTACATATTTATTTAATTACTACATAATTGTTATTATTAAAATATATAAAATAAGATGAGACCTATCACATTGAAACTTTGAATAGATAGTGAATCTTTATTGAGTCAACTAATCCTTAGTTGATGATTATTGAACTCTAAATTACCCTTGAGATCAATCCAAACCAAACTTCCTTTGGTGCGGACTCTAATGTCAAAGCTAAGATGAACAACCCTGTTACAGGGGATTATATTACGCGATAACGTTAAGATGCTGTGCACATACATGGTACCAAGGACTGATCTCCCTAGGTACGAGAAGTAAGGTCCATATAGTCTTACGACTATTAAAGGTTTAAAGTAGAAATACTTGATAACCTAGGACATAATTCATGGTCTTGTAACCCTCAGATGTACTTTTGATTCTTGTTCTAATCTTGATTCAAAAGCTGAGCTTTCTTTTGTTCAGTATTCCATTGTTTATTTGCATGTTATTATTATTAATATTGTTAAAATTTTGGGCAATTATTGCTCATTCTTGCATAATAACATTGCAGCTAAGGTCGAAAGAATTGATGAGTCATCCACTAGTAAGGGCAAAGGCAAAGCAAGCAAGTGATGAATACTTGTTTATTATTATTTGAGAATGATTAAGTTAAGACTTATGATGTTATGTTTAAGACTTATTTATTTATGAAGTCTCTGCATTGATGTATTAAGGTTGGATGACATGGGATTTATTTGTTTTAGTTGTTGTAACCTTTTATTAGGAGGATTCTATTTAAATTTTATTGCTATCATTATTATTGATAGTTAGACGCTAATTATTTTTCTGAGTGAACACCAAATAAGTGGGAAGTTCGAGTACCTGGATTTGGGGGTGTCACACCCATGACTTGAATTGGCTGCAGTAGTGTTTGCCCTTAAGATCTGGAGACATTATCTCTATGGAAGAAAGTGTGAGATATATACAGATCACAAGTCTGAAGTATATCTTTACACAAAAGGAGTTGAACATGAGGCAGGGGAGGTGGTTAAAATTGATCAAAGACTGTGATTGTGAGATTCTTTATCATCCCAGGAAGGCCAATGTAGTAGTAGATGCTTTAAGTAGAAAAAGAATGAAGAAGTTGTTCTTTTTGATAGAGCAAGAAAAGTTAGTAAAGGAAATGGAGTAAATGGAGTAAGAGGGGAAAAAATTGAAGAATTCAGATAAAGTAATAGAAATGGAAGCAAGTCCGACTCTACTCGACAAGGTGAAAGAGGCACAAAAAAATTATGAAGAATGTTGTAACATCAAGAATTGGTTAGCTAAAGGCGATAATTGAAGTTCAAGATCGATGGCACCGGATTGCTAAGATTTAAAGGACGAATTTGGGTACCTTTAGTGCCAAAACTAAGAGAGCAGATTTTTCAAGAAGCACAAAGTAGGAGATACTCAATACACCCAAGAAGCACGAAGATGTATCAAGATTCGCGTCAACACTTTTGGTGGCCGGACATAAAAAGAGAGGTTGCGGAATGCATCAGCAGATGTTTAACTTGTCAAAGAGTCAAGGTAGAGCATCAACAACCGAGCGGTTTATTACAGTCATTAGAAATTTTGAAATGGAAATGGGAGCATGGCACGATAGATTTTGTGGTAGGACTTTCAGCAATGCAAAAAGGGCACGACGCCATATAGGTGATTGAACATCGTCTTACAAAGTCAAAACACTTTTTGCCGATCAAGATCAGATATAGTTAGGATCAGTTAGCCAAATTTTATATTAAGGAAATTATTTCGAGATATGGAGTGCCGATATCAATTGTGTCTAATAGGGATCCGCCCTTCACGTTAAACTTTTAGAAAAGTCTTCAAGAAATAATGATGACACAACTAAGGTTGAGTACCGCGTATCATCCACATACCGATGGGCACAGTGAAAGAATAATTCAAATGTTGGAAGACATGCTTAGAGCCTGTGTGAAGGACTTCAAGGGAAGCTGGGAGGATCATCTTCCATTGGTAGAGTTTGCATACAACAATAGTTATCATGCAAGCATTGGTATGCCACCGTACGAAGCACTGTATGGGAGGAAATGCACAACGCCCTTATGTTGGGATGAATTAGATGAATGGAGACTGTTGGGGCTAGAATTGGTGCAGCAGACCATGGAGATCATCAAGATAATAAGAGTTCGACTGGTAGCAGATTAAAACCATCAAAAGAAGTATGTCGATTTGTAATCGCAAGAAAAGAGACTTCGAAGAGGGGATTTATGCATTTTTGAAAGAATCTCCCTCAAAAGGGAAGATAAGATTTCGAAAGAATGGTAAACTAAGTCCGAGATTTATTGGACCATTTGAAATACTAAAGAAGATAGGTGAAGTGGCGTACAAGGTAACTCTACCTCCTGAACTAGAACATATTCATAATATGTTTCATGTGTCAGTGCTGTGACCATATAAGCCTGACTATAAGCACGTGATATCGTATGAACCAATTAAATTCAAAAAGGACCTATCATACGAAGAAATTCCTTTAGAAATTTTAGATAGGAAAGAACAAAAGTTAAGGAATAAGGTTATACATTATGTAAAAGTTCTTTGGATGAACCACAATACTAAAGAAACTACGTCAAAACTCGAGGAAAAAATGAGGAAGAATTATCCAAATCTTTTTAAGTAAACTTATGTGTAATTTCGGGGAAGGAATTCTTATAAGGAGGGGAAGATGTAATAACCAAGAATTTTAAGTCACTTTGTAAGTATATATATTAATGATATTGAAAACTTTGTGGCATATAGTGAGTAACTAAGTGATGACTTGTGTGAAAAAGGTGTATGGCTAAATAAATATATATAGTATGTATGGATATGCATATTTATTGATTCTGTAAATAAAATTCAAAAGGGAAGCTACATAACCTAATTATACCTTATGTGTGGTAATTAAATAACTTAAGGTTATGGTATTTGGAAAATGTTAGTATTTAAAATTTATACTAACCTAAGAGATTAATTTTATTATCTCAAGTGACTATTTATTTTAAACCTAATTGAAGCAAGTCTAATTGGGTTATAAGATTAAATGGACATGAATAAGTATTTAAATTCCAAAAGATTGCGGATAGATACTCTAAATAAATAATTAGGGCAAGAGAGATTAAAAGTAATGGACTATGTTACGTACATGGTCCAAATAATTAATTAGGAAGCCCAAAAGAATTAAATTAAAAGTCCAAACTTTAGCCCATTTGATATGGGACATTTTGGACATTTGATTAATCAAAATTGGCATTAAAAATAAGACAAAATGGGGTATAAAAGAGGTGGAGTGACCGGCTATACAAGGCTATTTTTGGCCTTGTAATGTGCTAATCAACTTTCCATTTTTGCTAAGCTAATCTCTTTTCTTACACAAACCTTTGTGTGTCAATTTCCCATTGGTTGAAAATTCTTAATCAAAATTATAAGAAAACCTAAAGATAAAATTTTGAAGAGATAAGGGGCATTGGCGGTAAAACTAAATTATAGATACAAGAGTGTATCTATTTTTACATGTAAAAACAACTAGCACTACTTTTCACTCTCATTTTGCTCTTCATTTCCTCCTGAGCATAGAAAAAGAAAAGAAAAGAAAGAGAGATAGAGAGAGAAAGAGAGAGAGATGGAGTGGCTGGGTGCTTGAGGAAGAAAAGAGGGAGAGAGTGTGAGCTTTTATGCATCCCAAGTTTATAAGATACTTTGGAAAGACTATGAGAATAGCCAAAAGAATAAGGTGAGATTTTATTTTAGTTCTTCCTTCTTATTTTGTTTTATTTTCAAAGCTTTAGAGAGGTTTTGTTCTAAGACTCAAAATCTCTTAGAACAATATGTTTCATGTAATTATCTAATCATTTTGAGTATTAGAATGAAGATCCAAAGGAAGAAAAGTGAACCTATGTTACTAAAGGGTGAAAACCCTAGCTTTTCTTCACTTGAATCATGTATAACTTGAGATCTACACCTCCTATTTGTGATCTGTCAAAGGGGGTGCTAGATATGTAAGTTAACTACTAAAACCAAGTGTTACAACTCAAAAACACTGATTTTTCCAGCCTTGAGGGCTGTTGGGGCCGAAACAATCCATACTACACATTAGTGTAGTGGACAGTCCCTGGCTAGCCCCTTGTAACGACAGTTTCATCCACCCACTTTAAATATTTTAAAATTTTTGAGAAATATTAGGAAGATACTTTGATGAGTTATCTATATTTAGGAAAAAGAATGGACAATTTTTGATGTGTAGAATTAGAGTTATGGACTTTACAAGAAATGACTCTTTTAAAAGTAAACATGTATAATTCTTTGTGTGTAACTCCAAAAATGGTAAAATGTTTACTGGTTGTACATATATACGACAAAAACATTCTCTTAAAGTTTCATGATTTATGGAAAAAAAAACTCGATTTATTAAAAATGTGGCAAGATCCGGTTGTTTTAGGCCCTTTAAAAATAGTAAATCAAGTTGGAAAATTTTGGAAAACCTCTGGATAATATATTCTGTCAGATTCCAGAAAAGAAATATTTTTAGAACGGTTTTGGTCTTTTTAATGTAAATGGTTGTACAATGAATAAATGGAATTAATTAGTTATATGATGTCATAAATGGTAAAAATGTGTTGTTGGTGCTTGGAAACCCTAGTTATGTTAAATATGGATTATTAGAGGGTATTTTGATAATTTTGATAAGAACTAATATCTATGACCTTTTAGGATTACTAAATAAAGGTATTAATAAAGGGTAAACCATTAAAATAAATTGTTAAATTGATTTAATAAATGATCAAAATATTATTAAGAAATTAATAATATTAGAATAAGATATTTTAAATAATCAATAATATTTAGATTAATATTAGATTTAAAATATTATTAAATGATTACTAATATTATATTAAAGCATTAATAAATGATTAAGATATTATTAAATGACTAATAATATTAGATTAAAATATTATTAAAAGATTAATAATATTAAATTAAAGTATTATTTGATAATTAAAATATTATTAAATAATTAATGATATTCTTAAATAAAATATTATTAAAATATTAATAATATTAGTAAATGAATAAAATATTATTAAATTAATAATAATATTAGTAAATGATTAAAATATTACTAAAAGGTTAATAATATTGGTAAAGTAATAAAATATTATTAAATTATTAATAATATTAGTTAATGATTAAGATATTATTAAATAATTAATAATATTAGTAAAAGAAGTTAATGTTAAGAATATTGGAAATTGTTTAAAATATTATTAAGAGGTAATACTATTAGTAAGTGAATATAATATTATTAGTTGATTAATAATACTAAGAAGTAAATAAAATATTATTAAGGGTAATAATATTAGATGAGTTTAAGATAATGCTTACGTGATAGTAATATTTTCAAGGGATGATAATATTACTATGGAAGTAATGTAATGACTAAAAGTTTAATGATTTAATATAGAGTAATGATATTGTATAATTTACTAATTTGAAGATTAATCATAGGTCTTTCAAAGGAAGGTAGATTAAACTACTTAACCGAATAAATTTAATTTCGTAGCAGTAGACCGCAAACGAGGCAAGTTCTCTAACTCAAACTCGAGTTATTATTTTCAAAGCATGTTGGTGGAAAAGTATTATTGATTACTCCACATCCTTAATGATTATTAATCGCACTTTGTGCAATTGAATTCATGTTCTATTATTATTAAACTGTGAATTAATTAAAGTTCTTTCGATTATGAAATGTTTATGACATAGATATATGCTAGTTGTATCAGCTAGATCAAGCATGTTTAAATTTGATAAAAAAAATGTGTTTTAAAACTCGTTCTTAATCTATTGTTGTGATAATAACTCTTGACTGAGAAAAAGAATAATTTTATTAAAGCATGATATTGGAAACCAATTGTTGCTCGATTATTAAGTGTTTATGCATAAGTCACCGGGTATGAAAGGTTTATCCCCTTAATTACCAAAACTAATTAAACGTTCCAATTTATATACTGACAACCTTAGTGTATATTCATAGTTATTTCAAACCAATCAGCGCCTAATATTCAATTATTCGATTGTTGAGGATTAATTCATGTTCTTTCACAATCGATTCCTACTGTTGAACCTTGAAAGCAAAATTCCTTTCTAATCCTGATATATCCCCTTTGTATTTAAACTTGCTAAGCAAATTAGTTTCTTACCCTTGCTATTTCATGAAGTTTATTTCAGCAAAGTCAAAGATGTTCAAGAGGGACAAAGCAAAAGGAGAAGTGCAGGAATAGTCAACGAGATTGTTTAAGTGTAATTTTACTTTGATGTAATTTGATTAAGTGAACCTTTTATAATATTAGAGGTATGTGTAAGTTAAGGTTAATAGAACCCTGGGCTTATATTGTAAGACTTTATTATGATGAAGAATGAATGTTTATTATTCCATTATAGTTATTGAATGTGTATGTTGTTGTTGGATCATGAGCACTAGATTCGAGGTTTGAGAACCCGGATTTGGGGGTGTCACAAGTTGGTATCAGAGCTGTAGGTTATAAACATTAGGAATGCGAAACCTAGGTTATAACCTAAGAAGAAAACTCTTATAGAATATTTTAATGAATTGTGGAAATTCATCAAGTATGGGTTGTACTTAATAAACTATCATTTCATTTACCAATGAATATATTTTATTGTGGTGCTGATATTATTGTTTGTTTTGGTTATAGGATGTTGGAGGATAGGTAGGGTAGCTATAGTGTCGTGCAAGAACTAGTGGAGCATGAGATACTGGAAGATACCCCACAAGATACTCTGATTGGGGATCTACTAATGAGGATCAATCAGATTGAGGGCACGATAGGGCAACTGGAGGTGAAAAACCACACCTTGCATTTCACAAAAAAACAATATAAGGACATAGCTTATCAGGCCCAGATGGAGATAGTGGAGCTGAGAGGAAAGTTAGAACAGTTAGAGCTGCAGTTAGGGATGCTTGGGGTGGAGCATTAGGCGATGCTTGTTGAGTTAGAGCTAGAGAAGGTTGAGAGGGACAAACTAGGGAATGCATGGTTTGATGCATCTTATAGAGTGGACCGGCTGGAGATTGAGTTACAGGGCAAGGAGGTCAGAATTGAGACGTTGGGGTTGGCAATAGAATCAACATATAAGGGTCAGTGGGGAGGTACTAGGAGGCCTCACCTGTCAATAACTCATAACTCTTGAAGTGCAAGAAGACTTCATCTCCTTTGACCTCCATCAATACATGGACAACCGTCGTGGCAAAGTCTATCTCATACCCGATGACCTATTCCCCTGGATCAAGACCACAAATCAAACCTTGTAGATCAAATCAAACTCAGGTGAAGTCATCAGCAACGAAACTGAGGTCTTAGGTCCAATTCAATAGAGTCCCGAAGGCATCTAGACATCAATCATCAAAGCTAAAACAACAACATAGCGATATATCAAGCATGATCATCAGCAAAGACCTTCAAAGAGCTGACACCCTCAATCACAAGTCTTCATCAAATTAGAAGAAAATCATCAAAGCCAATTATATTTACAATTCAAAACGAGGATTAGGGAAAATCAAATGTCAAAGCTCCTCTACTTGTTCACCGTGTGGATTCATGATAAAAGACTCTTGCAATTTTGGCATCTTATCAACCTATTTGTCAAAGCAACTACCCCAGACAACAAGCAAGACTGGGGCAGTTTTAGAATCAGTGACAACCTGATATTGGAACCCTTACATCAAACAAGATTGGGGTAATCTCAAAAATAGTGATAACTCAAAACTGAGGCATTCATTAACCATCCTAAGAAGGAAAATACACCATTTGGCACCCTCAGCATGGGTCGTCGTCATGAGAGCTTCCCTCATATCATCTCACTAGCGATCCGGTATGATCATTTGCTCTTTTCCAATCATACTTTTCTCAGAATAAATAATCCACATATGAGGTATGACTCTTTCATCTCTTTATGTGCTTTCAATCTCCATTTACATACATTAGCGACAATATACATGTTAAGTAGAAAAATCTAGCATTAGAATCTTAGAAAAAGGTTTTGATAGATATTTCGTTTAACTTGTTATGGATTGGATTAATTCCGATGAGCATCCATGGAGTAAGAATCACGGGAACAATCAGAAAATTAAAACTTTTCAGAATTCTACTTTAAAATGCTATTTGGAGTAGAATTGACCTCATATGCGTGTCTGTATTTTGCAGTTACCTGACTCTTAATTGTGGGGTATGAAACTATGGCAATAAAAATAATAATTAATGAGAAGATAAGTAGCCAACCTAATGACTTGAATTCTGGCCTGGGTTGCTCAAGTTATTAAGCTTGAGGGGTGTCTTCACACCTAGTGCCCTAAAGCCATCTGGTTTGGGAGTCACCGACCCAACGCTCGCTATATGGGTAACTTAGTGCCGAAGAAAATGAGCTTTATAAGAAGAATAAGAAGACAAAACCTGGGTAGATCCGAATCGTGGTCTACGTTACTCGAGCAATTAAGCCTGAGGGGTGTCTTCACACCTGGTGCCCTAAAGCCATTTAGTTTTGGAGTCACTTACCTAACACTCGCTGCATAGGTAACTTAGAGCCTAAGGAAACGAATCTTTCACAAGCTCAGTCAAGGAGGAATAGAGTAGATCGTCTGACTCGTCTTGAAGTGAGGCCTTTGTTACTCGAGTCAGTAAACACAAAGGGTTATCTTAACACCTAGTGCCCTAAAGCCATCTGTTTAGGAGTCATTGGTCCAAAACTCATTAAATGGGTAACTCTGAATAGTCTAAGAAAACAAGAAAAGTTAAGCAAGTGAAGCAGAAAACAGAAAATTTTTGTAAACTTGAAATGAAATCATCTAAAGTCCTAGAAAAGAGACCCCTTCTAAGGGTTGTGATAGACACATAATTCATACATTTTATTATCCCTAATTTTGTCCTTTTAATTATATTAGTTTATTAACTTAATATGTTTTATTTTATTTTGTAGGATTTAATATTTGTTGCAATAAAGTCAAAATCTTGGTAATCAAACGATATTTAATGCTCTTATTCATGTAAGGAATATCCAAAAGAATCCTACAAGGAGAAGTAAAGAGGTGGAACAATCTTGGTTTGCAAGTCAAATCCAACAAGGGAAAGGAAAGTCTATCTAGAAGATCTTTTTGAGAAGTTGATTGCCACTAAGAAGTTGAAACCTACATGGAAAAGGAACAAAAGTGTCCAAGTTCAATGAATCTTAATTAGGATTCAAAGTTATTTTCCCTATAAATAGGTCTCTTGTTTTAGAGAAAAGCATTAGGTATTGTATTAGTTTAGGTTAGGAGTAGAAGTAGATTAAATTACATCTTCATTGTATGTTCGTTAGATAATCGTTAAGTAAATGGAGTTTTCTTACTTATTTTTAATCTTCTTCTTTTCTTTATTTTAGTTAGTTTATTTATTTCCATGTCAATTTAATTTGTTTAATCTAGGATGAAGATGAAATTAAATAATTATTCATGATAATATTTTCCATCTCTTCTATTATTTATACTTTTATGTTTAATTGATTTCGCCTTCATGTTTTATTATTGAAATACCTTCGTTTTATAGTTCTTATGTAATTTTAAATTAATTATGAGGTTTTGATAGATTATTGTGAAGATATGAGTTTTTATAATCCATGTTTGCTCAAAAAAGTTTTGATGGGTTATAGTTAATCCTTAAATTTTTATAGTCTATGCTTGCCCACGTTAATTGTAAATTACTAAATTAAAAAGAAGGGAGATCAAAATCATAATTGAGTTATAAAAATAGAAGAGATTGAATTATATGTTGTGTTTATTATTTAATGGATTCAGATTTGTAAATTGAGTTATAAAAATAGAAAAGATTGATTTTTTTTTATTTTTTTTCAGGATTATTGAAGCGGATTGAATGAGGGAAAAGATAAAGATTTTGTTGATGCGATTTCTTTGGATTATTGAAGCGGATTGAAGGAGCAAAAAGATACAGATTTTGTTGTTGCGCTTTCTTCGGTACTTCGTATCTCCATATTTTTTCAAAAAAATAAAAAATAAAAAAATAGAAGTTCTGTTTTTTTTTTAATATTTTGTGTGTGACTTTCGTGGTTAGTTGTCTATTTGTTTTGTGATTCGTGGAAAAATAGATTCCTATTATAGTTGGAATAATAATTTTGCTTGGAATCAAGAACCCTATGAAAAATTTAATGCGCACTAAGTAAATTAATTTTTTCCAACTTATGAAAATTCTTATTTAAGTTCATATCCATATCCATATCCATATTCGGATCCAAAACCTCAATATCGAAAAGAATTATCAAATGAAGAAGAGGAACGACTTAGTGCCCTAGAGAAAACTACGAAAGTTTTAATGGAAGAACAATTTAGTATTACATCTCATCTAGAAATTCAAATGAGTCGATTAGCCACCATAATAAATGAACAAGTGGTGTGTGAATTTTCTAGTAACTCTGAGGTTAATTTTGAAAATCTTGATGGCTGTGAAATGATGAGGAAAGTGAAAATTTTATATTCAATTCTACATAATTTGAGTCAAGCGTATTTGAATAGTCTACAAATTATGAGTCTATGCCTAAAATTGATCATGTTGCATTTGATGAGTCTGTTAAAAAATTTCTATAAGCCTAAAGTTCTATACCCCGATAGACTTATTCCTGAAAAATCACTCACTAATTTTTTTGACCAGCCCATTAAAGTAAACATGATCCAAGAGTTGTCAATGACCCAAGAGATAATTGAAAATAGACTCTTGATTGAAAAAGATCCAATTGATTTTTTCTTAAATCACCTTGACCAAAATTGGAATGACTCCGAATATTTAGATAAGGTCAATGAGTCGTTGATATCCACTACAAATAAGTCAACTAAACTAGAACTTGTATTTGAACCAATTCTTCCATCATTTGAACATGTTAGTGAAAGTATTCTTCAAGTAAATTTTAAGCATAACAGTGATGAAAATTCTGACTATTTTCAATTTCCTAGACCTCCTGAAAATAATGGAAAGTTCACACTCACTTACCCATTTGTATCATTCATATATAGTCACAAATTTTTTAGAATTTATGAAATTTGTAGATATGTACATTTGTTTTCTTTCTCACCGCATTTTCTTGCAGACTAAAATCCCCACATGCAAGGTACAATTCTTTCACATCTTTGTTTTCTTTTCTTCATTTGCATACATTGAGGACAATGCATGGTTTAGGTATGGGGGGAGTTTATTTGTATAATAGTATTACATTTTTTTTCTTTTTAGGAAAAAATAGTAAAAAACACAAAAAAAAAATTATTAATTAAAAAATTAAAAATTTTGTTTGACTTTTTATGGATTGAATTAATTCTAATAAGTGTTTGTGGAGCAAAACTCATGAGTAAGATTGAAAGATTTAGAACTCTTAAATTTTTGATAAGATACGGAATCTTAGTTCGAAACACCATCCGGATTAAAATTGATTTCACAAGCATTTTTGCACTTCACGTTTGTACTAATTCATAGTTGTGGGGTATAAACCGTGATTCGAGTAATTTCAAAAAAAAAGAGAAAGAAATAAAGAATGAAAAAAAATTAAAAAAAAGAAAAAGTTGAAAAAAGAAATAAATAACTGCTTCAATGTCCATTAAACGAAATAACTGGGTATCCAAGCCTTGGGAAGCATCGATATTCATGTTGAAAATTGTGATAGATAAAAGCAGCTTGACTAGTCTAATTTTGTGGCCTTTGTTACTCGAGTTAGTAAGCCCTTAAGGCTGTCTCTACACCTAGTACCCTAAAGCCAATTGGTTTGGAAGCCATTTGTGTGACGCCCCCAAATTTGGACGTCCACTTGGTCACTCGAATTCGGTTCATCACGTTCTCATAGTAAAACCATAATAATTAAAATAACGCATACACAACGGAAAATTTATTTTAGAATAATATACAATGATTTATTATTATTATTCCCCTCTAGTCTCGCAACCTACAGTACTTAATAGATTACATAATAGTATCGAATAAAGACCTATTACATAATCCTACTTAAGTTTAAACATAGTCCACAAATAGTCTTAACATAACATAATAGCTTTAAACATAAAAGGACAAGCTAGTCGGTAGCCTTGCCCTTGCCCTTGTCTGCTCCAAAGACACCTCCCTGTTCTTCCTTAACTGAAAGGTTTTAAATAAGCAAGGATGAGCACAAATTGCCCAGCAAGTAATATACAACAAGGGTGTAGGATATAATATCACAAGGTTTGAAATATCGAGGGGTTATTTCTATGATAGTTCAAAGTGTCCGAATAACATCATGAGTAAGGGATATAACAATTCAATATAAATCAACAGATATATATGAATTCAACGGCTAACAATGTATCCAACTGGATAAGTAATTTATACTGAGCAGTCACTAAGGACTATGGAACTTCCACTAGAGTTACCAATATTAAACTGATAACCCAAAAATATCAAGTACTATAGATGATAAGTCTACAATACTTTACGTTATGCATAACACCACAATAATATTTATTCATGTGTTGGGGTTTCCAACAACATACACTCCCCTTACCAAAAGGGTCCAACTCAGTTTTCATGATTCCCGTACCAATCAATTGGTTTGGACAATTTTTATAAACATGCATATAGTCTAGCCGAATCAAATGGCATCGACTCTTCCACAATATTCAAGGACAATACCAATTTTAGCATGAATAATAGCTTTCATAAGGGTGTAACAAAGTAATCTAACTTGTATTTAAAAGGATAAGCTTACGGTAAAATGCAATGGTATTGCACAACAATAATAACAGGGTTCGGATACTTGCTCAATAAGAGTATGGTTCAAGGAAACTTGCTCAATAATAATTAGAGTAAGTTTAGGGAACTTATCTCAAACGTAGATTACCAAAATACCGCTTAACAATACACTTTCGAATCCTATCATAATATGATACGCATATAGAGTATTCATTAGTTAAATATACTAGATATGTAAGTCTAAATGCATTCTCAAACATTTAACTTAATTATATACTCCTCACATACTTCATTTCATACTTTACGTACTTATAACACAAAATCAGTTCGTAAGTCACCATGAAAAGCAAATGACATAGTCACTCTATAAATAAATCAAGAATGCTCAAGGTTACGACCTCCTACTCATGGACATCTCATTTCAATGCAACCGATGTATCAACTAGGCATCACACACACACACACACACACACACACACATATATATATATATATATATATATATATATATATATATATATATCAGTAGGTTTTAGATCACATTTAGCATTATAAGTGTCATGTAACTACTGTCGAAAAGATCAAAAGTCACAATCTAGAATTCCAGATCATGGCGGCAATGCTTGCTATGGCTAGGCTAGAACTCTAGGACAGCACAAATGCCATCATCCCCGACCTGCCAAGACTCATTTCTTTGCCTTGGGACTCTGTCCGGTCTCGAACGCACAATCATACTTAATGTATTTTGACATGTTAAAGTTTCTCACATGCTTCTTAGATCAATCTGGGTCCCTTCTTGCATAACATGTAAGTTCAATCATTTCAACAAATTAAGGTCATAAAACCACAAAGTCTAGCATGTTTGTTTTCTAAACATTCAAGATAGCTATAGATATCACATTGGGCATGCTTATGTGTATTCATAACACATACGTGAACTAACTATAGTTGAAAATAAGCTTCGTTTATGTATTACTTGAGCTACGATAACGAGGCATGGCATATACACATTTATGACACATGAGTACATCTAAGAGAGTTATTAAATATGATCACAAATGTCAAATTCTAGTCTTCAAGATATCATGATAATATTCACATTCTAAACTTACTAGCGAGTCCAACTTGTTCATGTTTCTTTGCTAATCACTTAAGCACAAGCTAAAGGTTTATTCATGCATATCTAAATCACATTAACATGTTTTGCAAAGTCAGAATATACAACATGTAGAATTCATGTAAGCTAGCATACTAGTTTAAGTCTCTTATTGAGAATATTTCTAACATAAGGCTTAACAAGCTTGATCATGCTCAACGGACTATGTATTCTACAACATGCTCATCTAAGTGCAAAATTAAACATGTATAGCTTACTAGGTTTATAATTAATAGAACATGATCTTTTACCAAAGTTGGTTTTCAAAACTTAAGGTTCAAACCTCCATTTAAACCATATGTCTCCATTAGTCATGCAAGTCTATCAAAACATGTTCACATTAGGTCAATATATCCATCATACACATATTCAGATGTTAGTTTAAGTCATAACTACTAGCTCATATTAATCAGACTTGAAAATAGAAGCTAAAAACTGGACTCTACAACCGACGCAGTTGCGCTGCACCTCAATACAAATGTGGCGCAGCTGCGTCATGCCTAGTTCAGGCCAAGAACAGTCTACTTCGGCAACTGTCCCAAAAGTCAAAATTTTCACATGATATCACTTCTAAACACTCATATCTCAATGGTAACATGCTTATATGATCACTTAGCAACTATATAACCAATACCCAACTCCATTAACCTATAATTCCATGAATTCAAGAATTTTAAATTTCAAGAATTTAAAACATAGTTTTACAGAGAATGAAATTGAAAGTTTAGAATGGAATTATACCTTTGCAATATGAATGAAACTTGCTCCAATTGGACTTCTAAGCTCTAAGAATGCTTGAATGCTCTCAACCTTACTTAGCAAAAATCTCAAAAAAATTCAAGAACATCAACTGATGAACATGGCTACTATTTATAGAAGAGCTTTGGACTAGGTATTGGTGTTACACAAAACTTGAGCTCAAGGTGTAGTGCAATGAAACAATGGTTCAAGGAGGGTGGTTCAACCACTCCATACCAACCACCTAGCTAGCCATGAACATCTAGGATTTAGCCTTGTGGAAGAGGACGTGAAACCAAACTCAGCTACTATTCATGTACTTGGTGACTTTCATTTTGGGACAAAAAGGAGAGAACTCAGCAATCTAGTTATCTAGGCTTAATTTGGTTTATTTAAATCTCCATAATGAAATCTTAATGTACAATTGCTACCATATTAGGAATTTAGGGACTAATTATACATTCACATCAAATAGTCCATGTACATTAAATATACGCAATAAAATAATGCAGTCAGATATTATTGTCCGGCAGTTTCATAATTATTCCTACCACTCATAGAAATATATATTAAATGTCTACTTACCTTCATATTGTTACCTACACATTTCATAATATATTTATACCATATAGTTTCAATATGTTAAATTACCACTTAATATAACATAGTCTCATAGAACTTAATATATAGACACACCATGGCACACTGCACCATATAGTTGTATATGCTCATATGCACATAACTGTTAATATAATATTATTATATTACTAACTCACTTAATTAGGCTAAATAGTTTAATCATGCACCTCCTTAATTAATTAACACTAATATTAATTACTTCAACCATTTATGGGTTTTCCATAATCATTATTATCTGTATTTCTATCATCGTGCTACACAAGGCTTTCAACGAGTTTACCACAAACTCCACGTATTCTTAAATATTTAATTATTTAATATAATTGATTTATCACATTTTATGACACGCAATTGTTCAAATTCAAATAAATAGTCATTCTCCGACTTCGTCGTTCTCCGACTTCGTCCCAACATAAAGACGTTCTGCACTTCCTTCCATAAAGAGCTTCATAGGGTGGCATGCCGATACTTGCATGGTAACTATTATTATACGTAAATTCAACTAAGGATAAGTGGTCATCCCAATTTCCCTTAAAGTCCATCACGCAGGTCCTAAGCATGTCCTCTAGCATTTGTATAGTTCGCTCACTCTATCCGTCTATCTGAGGATGATAAGAAGTACTCAATCTCAACTGTGTTCCCATCCTCTCTTGCAAGATTTTCCAGAATTTTGATGTGAAACGCGGATCTCAGTCAGAAACAATCGACACCGGCACTCCATGTCGTGAAACAATTTCCTTTACGTACAGATTCGCTAATTAATTTAAACTATAGCGGATCCTGATAGGTAGAAAATGTGCAGTCTTTGTAAGTCGATCCACGATGACCCAAATGGCATCCAAACCTTTCTGTGTGACTGGAAGTCCTACCACGAAATCCATCATAATATGCTCCCATTTCCACTCGGGTATTTCCAACGATTGTAGTAAACCACTCAGTCGTTGATGCTCTGCTTTTACACGTTGACACGTAAGACATCTGTTAACGTACTCCGCAATTTCCAGTTTCAAATTTGGCCACCAAAAATGTTACTTCAAGTCCCGGTACATCTTCGTGCCTCCCGGATGAATGGAATACGTCGTATTATGAGCCTCGTGTAAAATCTCCTCTCTTATCTCGGCCACTACCGGTACCCATACTCTTCCTTCGAATCTTAAATACCATCTTTATCTATTTGAAAATTTTCTTCCTCTTTTTCCATGATCCTTCTTCTGATTTTCTCACACTCTCCACCTTTCTCCTTGGCTTTCTTTACTCTATCCAACAATGTCGGACAAGCTTCTATTACAAATAATTTTTCTGCAGACCTCTCGGGTCCCCTCACTTCTATTTCTAATTTCTCTATATCTCTTATTAACTCCTCCTGAGTTGTCAGTCGAAACAATTTCTCCCTTCATTTCCTGATCAGAGCGTCGGCAACTACGTTTGCCTTCCCCGGGTGATAAAGAATTTCACAGTCATAATCTTTGATTAATTCTAACCACCTCCTCTGACTCATGTTCAACTCCTTCTATGTGAAGATATATTTCAGACTTTTGTGGTCTGTGTATATCTCACATTTTTCTCCATACAAATAATGTCTCCATATCTTTAACGCAAAAACTATGGCCGCTAACTCTAGGTCATGAGTAGGGTATCACTTTTCATAATCCTTTAATTGTTGTGATGCATACACAATAACCTTGCCGTGTTGCATAAGCACACAACCAAGTCCTCTATGCGACGCATCACTGTACACCACAAATCCTCCTGTATCATCTGGTAATGATAATATAGGCGCCTCGCTCAATCTTTTCTTCAACTATTGAGAACTCTCTTCATATTTGTCGGTCCATACAAATTTAACCGTCTTCCTCGTCAACCATGTCACACTGCACCATATAGTTGTATATGCTCATATGCACATAACTGTTAATATAATATTATTATATTACTAACTCACTTAATTAGGCTAAATAGTTTAATCATTCACCTCCTTAATTAATTAACACTAATATTAATTACTCCAACCATTTATGGGTTTTCCATAATCATTATTATTTGTATTTCCATTACCGTGCCACACAAGGCTTTCAACGAGTTTACCACAAACTCCAAGTATTCTCAACTATTTAATTATTTAATATAATTGAATTATCACATTTTATGACACGCAATTGTTCAAATTCAAATAAATAGTCATTTTCATTAATATATTTATTTAATAATATGCGAAAATTCTCGGGTATTACAATTGGTCCAACGCTCTACACGGGTAACTCTGAAAAGCCTAAGAAAATGAGACATTGCACAAGTCAAGAATCAAAATTGAAAAAAAATGGAATAAAGAAAGAAAAAGAAAAAAATGAGCTTGCTTGATTTTCATGGTAAAAATCCCTACTAAGAGTTACATCATATACACAATGCATGCATCACATGAAATTGATTTAATGAAGGATGTGTCTAAATGAAGATTTAGTATTTTTGATAAGGTGACAATGTGATTTGAATTTAATCATGCTTATATATTGTAACGACCCCAAAATTCATACAATTTAATTCTCAACTTTGGACGTTAATAACACATCTACCTTTTGATTTTACATCATTATTCAATGTTAAACGTTATAAATGCGGAATAATTTAAACTTTTATGTCTCCTTACTTTAATTCCCTGAATCAAAGCCTTTATCATCTACATGTCTTTGAATCAATCTTATTTTATGATTCACTTTATCACTGTTATTATATAAAATTTTACATTTCAATCCGATAACTTTTACTTATCAGATAACTCTAACTTTTGCTTTTCAACTCAACATAAAACTATAAATCATAAAACATTTAGTACATCTCATGAATCTTAATCATGGTATAAAGAAATAACAACTTTAGCTAAAATATTAATCTTCGTGTATTATTTCTGATCCACGTCATTCAAGTAGCACATAGTGTTACCTTCAATCCTTAACCTGCAAAACTGATTATTTGCAAGGTTGAGCTCGACAGCCCAGCAAGATTTAATAGTTTTCATGCATCACATAGCACATAATAACATGCTCAACATATAATATACATGCTGCAGTTCATATACCATGTATAAAGATTTAGTTCCTTACTCAATTAGCATGCTTTAATCAATCAACGTAGTTATAAATTGACTTTAACATTTCATACTTTCAACATATAAATAAAACATCATGTTCTTTGCAATAAAGATTTAAAAGAGTTAGTCATCAAGTTCACATAGCAAATAGGAACTAAAAGACTTACCTGATCCGTAGTTTATGAACTACGACTTAACTGCTTAATGCTTATCTACACTTCGTGTATTCCTACACAGTTTATATAATCATGGATTCACATCCATTAGTCATATATTTCATACATTCTTAATATAATAGTAACGTTATATTGTTTCCTAACTAGGTTTGTAAAACCTTCATTTCTCTTTCTCATCATACTCTTAGATTAGCTAGGCATGTATAAGTATACCTTAACCATCCGTACCTGACATCAAATAGGTTGTGATCTATTTTCAAGTTCACATTCAAATTACTTAGCTCCATAAGGATTTATTTCAATCAATAAGGCTTAACAGCTTTCTTCAACAAGATTTGATGTTATAAGCTTTTAAACCATATATTTGTTCTAATAATCCTCTAATAGCATGCTCAGATGTATCTATCTCAATTACATGGACATAGCATAGTTCATACTTTTAAAACATGCTTAATAACTTATGTCATGCTTGACTAGTTGAGTGCACATATCATTCATGTTTTAATACTTAGTTTACAAAAGTTAATGGTGTTTGTCTTTGAAATCATTTTATCATTAATGATGTAGTCTAGCACATATAAGACAACTTTTAAAATCTCTTATCATAAGTAACTAATTCATGATAACGTCTTCTCAAGTTCAAAACCTATTTCATTCAGCATTTATGCACCTTAGTTCTATTATATCAAGTTTCTCATGGAAACTTTTCTAACACAAGGTCTAACAAGTTTTATCATGAACAAGACACTATATCATGCTCATTTATATTTGAACTCAATCATGTATATAAACTACTATGTTCAAATCTTATAGAACATAAGTTTCCACAAGGTTTTTTTTTTTCAAAATCTTTTTCTTTTCAACACACACACTAAGTCATGCCAATGCTTTCTATTATGAGCAAGAAAATTTTATATGTCATGTATACTATCATGCATTTTCATGTTACATCACTTAGAATGACATATTCCATCGTCGGGAGCACTATACTTGCGTATGTGCTTGATCGACGCCCTCCGATCACCTCTGAATACATATCAGTCACAAAGATGACTATTTTCACCTTTCCTAAAACCTCAAATTAAATAACATAAAGAACGAACATTGTAAGTCTATTCGTCCTCGTTCCAGATCATCTTCAATTACCTTAATCAGAGGTCGTATGAAAAAGTTTTGGCTATTTTACTAAAACATGTCATGTTAGATTTTTTTTCTCAAAAATGGCTAGGCAGACTACCCCTCCCCCCCCGCTGGGGCATGGGTTTTTACACTAGGGGGCCCGTCGGGGTGGGGTCCCTTCTGCTAGCTCGCAAATTTTGATCCCAAACACTACAGAAAGCCAAATTAGGCCAACAAACTCCTTTCTAATAATCATAACATGAGTTATACTCGTCCAAATGAGTTCATTTTCGATTCTATAGGTTCTTAACTCATAAAACTACAACATACCAAATACCCAACAATTAACATAAACATTAACTAACCCAAATATGAATTTAAAACTCATGTTCATACTAATTTTCATGTTTTCTCAATTTAGCGAATTCGATCACCAAAACTTCTTTTCATGATCAATTGGCATGATTCAAACTACGCTGCTTTCGTTTCTTAACACACTAACACAATATATAACCAATTAACAGATTCTAGCAGGGATTGAACATCAAATTTTGGACTTACTAAGCCATTTTCATATACAAAACACTGCTATCTTAATTTTCTTCTACAAACCACTTTTCCATGAATTTGATTACTCAATACAACATCTATATAACAATTATTAGACTACACATGAACATAATCAACATCTCAAACCCTAACCTAACAAAAAAACAATTATAGAGAATAAGATTACAAAACTAAAACATAAAAAATTAGGAATAGGTTATACCTTAATTCAGACTTCTACAACAATTCAGACATCAATCGAAATATACACACATACACACACATATATATATATATATATATATATATATATATATATATATATTCTCATATCTTAAAGAAATCTCAAAAATCTTTTTATGGCGTCATGATTATGATGTTGTCATACTACATCTCACCATAGTGGGCTGACGATCATATGATCGCATCCAACACCAGGTTCCATTGAATTGATGACTCCATCGTTTATCATATCCCCCGTTGCATATAGTTAAAATATATTTTGAAAATTTAAAAAAATCATTTTTTTTCTAGCCGAAACAAACAACATAGATATGCGAATAATAACATTGTTTTTAAAAATTCATTAGTTCACTAGTGTGATCCAACATTTTTTTAAAAATCAAAAGTACAACCATCGGCACGAAGTCAATAAATTTTGAAAATCTAGCAAAGTTAGAATATTTGGAATATCTAATTTTCTCCATCAATTTCAATCTTTACACTAAATATTCTTGTATTTCAACTTACAATCCTCCTATATCCCCAGTATAGTTCATCAAACTTACCGCACATTGGAAGTTCAGGAACCTGCCACAATAATATGAGTTTAAGAACTTATCCTAGTCAGACCATATGCGTCCATTCGCTGAGGGGTTCAAAACATACCATATTATTATGAGTCGCGAACTTACTATATGCTTTAGTTTTAAGAACCACACCTAATCCTAATAATATCTGACTAATCTTAATTGTTTCTAACTATCAAATATACACAAGAGAAAAGAATCACCTTTTCACCCCATATACATTGATAGCATGACACCGACATTCCAATGATTATCAATGTGATAAACTGAGTTCAAGAACAAAACCCTCGCCAATACAAAGGTTTGTACAACTCAGCCATCACATGAGTACTGAATTGAAATCCCACCTAACTCTATCTTGCTCATAACTTGTTCTTAACTTGCTCAATACGAATTCCTCGTATCACATTATCTATAACTCCTCGTGAGTTTACCTCATACTATTTCATAGTACATCATCTTCACAGCATCAAGATATAATTATTCAAACATTACAGACCATCTTTCTTTTATAACTTAAACTGATCACGCCGTGATCTTATTCTATAATCATCTCCCTTAAAATTCTTTTCTTAACTCGTGATCGTTTTATTTTACAATCCTTTTTCTTTCCCTTTTTCATCATACGTATGCATCTTCTATACTTGGTACACATCGAGTCTTTAATAATTTCAATATGGTACGTTGAGTGGTTTCCCACAAATAACCAACAAACTAGGTTCTGAGTTGCTAGTTCGTATATACCTCCGCTCTATGAAGGAATCGTTTAGCCCAGATACCATACATCAACTATTACAGAGTACAACTGTACCACACTTAGATATAACTTTTTAATTCTTAACTTCTTTATCATCTTCTCCTTTATTCTCTAAGGTTATAGCCTAGGGTACTCTTACCTAAGGTTTATAACCTATCAGCATTGATATCAAATGTAACGACCCCAAAATTCATACAATTTAATTCTCAACTTTGGACGTTAATAACACATCTACCTTTTGATTTTACATCATTATTCAATGTTAAACGTTATAAAATGCGAAATAATTTAAACTTTTATGTCTCCTTACTTTAATTCCCTGAATCAAAGCCTTTATCATCTACATGTCTTTGAATCAATCTTATTTTATGATTCACTTTATCACTGTTATTATATAAAATTTTACATTTCAATCCGATAACTTTTACTTATCAGATAACTCTAACTTTTGCTTTTCAACTCAACATAAAACTATAAATCATAAAACATTTAGTACATCTCATGAATCTTAATCATGGTATAAAGAAATAACAACTTTAGCTAAAATATTAATCTTCGTGTATTATTTCTGATCCACGTCATTCAAGTAGCACATAGTGTTACCTTCAATCCTTAACCTGCAAAACTGATTATTTGCAAGGTTGAGCTTTCGATGACCAATGAAGATTTAATAGTTTTCATGCATCACATAGCACATAATAACATGCTCAACATATAATATACATGCTGCAGTTCATATACCAAGTATAAAGATTGAGTTCCTTACTCAATCAGCATGCTTTAATCAATCAACGCAGTCATAAATTGTCTTTAACATTTCATACATTAAACATATAAATAACACATCATGCTCTTTGCAATAAAGATTTAAAACAGTTAATCATCAAGTTCACATAGCAAATAGGAACTTAAAGACTTGCCTGATCCGTAGTTTATGAACTATGACTTAACTGCTTAACGCTTATCTGCACTTCGTGTATTCCTACACAGTTATATAATCATGGATTCACATCAATTAGTCATATATTTCATACATTCTTAATATAATAGTAACGTTACATTGTTTCCTAACTAGGTTTGTAAAACCTTCATTTCACTTTCTCATCATACTCTTAAAATAGCTAGGCATGTATAAGTATACCTTAACCATCCGTACTTGACATCAAATAGGTTGTGATCTATTTTCAAGTTCACATTCAAATTACTTAGCTCCATAAGGATTTATTTCAAGCTATAAGGCTTAACAACTTTCTTTAACAAGATTTGATGTTATAAGCTTTTAAACCATATATTTGTACTAATAAGCCTCTAATAGCATGCTCACATGTATCTATCTCATTTACATGGACATAGCATATTTTTTACTTTTAAAACATGCTTAATAACTTATGTCATGCTTGACTAGTTGAGTGCACATATCATTCATGTTTTAATACTTAGTTTATAAAAGATAATGGAGTTTGTCTTTGAAATCATTTTATCATTAATGATGTAGTATAACACATATAAGACAACTTTTATAAACTCTTATCTTAAGTAACTAAGTCATGATAACATCTTCTCAAGTTCAAAACCTACCTCATACAACATTTATGCACCTTAGTTCTATTATATCAAGTTTCTCTTGAAAACTTTTCTAACATAAGGTCTAACAAGTTTTATCATGAAAAAGACACTATATCATGCTCATTTATATTTGAACTCAATCATGTATATAAACTACTAAGTTCAAAACTTATAGAACATACGTTTCCACAAGGTTTGTGTTTTTTTTTCAAAATCTTTAAGTTTCTTTTCAAAACACACACTAAGTCATGGCAATGCTTTTTATTATGAGCAAGGAAATTTTATATGTCATGTATAATATCATGCATTTTCCTATTACATCACTTAGAATAATATATTCCATCGTTGGGAGCACTATACTTGCGTATGTGCTCGATCAACGCCCTCCGATCGCCTCCGAATACGTAACAGTCACAAAGATGACTATTTTGACCCTTCCTAAATACCTCAAATTAATAAACTTAAAGAACAAAAGTCGTAGGTATATTCGTCCTCGTTCCGGATCATCTTTAAATCACCTCAACCGGAGTTCGTATGAAAAAGTTATGGCTGTTTTAGTAAAACATGTCTTGTAAGATTTTTTTTCCTAAAATTGGCTAGGTAAACTACCCCCCACTTGGGCGGGGGTCCCTTCTGCTAACTCGCGAATTTTGATCCCGAACACTATCGAAAGCCAAATTAGGCCTACAAACTCCTTTCTAATCATCATAACATGAGTTATGCTCATTCAAATGAGTTCATTTTCGATTCTATGGGTTCGTAACTCATAAAAATACAACATACCAAATACCCCACAATTAACATAAACATTAACTAACCCAAATATGAATTTAAAACTTAAGTTCATACTAATTTTCATGTTTTGTTAATTTAGCGAATTTTATCGCTACGACTTCGTTTCTTGATTAATTGACATGATTCCAACTACGCCGCTTTCATTTCTTAACATACTAACACAAATATATAACCAATTAACAGATTCTAGCAGGGATTGAACTTCAAATTTTGGACTTACTAAGCCATTTTCATATACAAAACACTACTATCATAATTTTCTTCTAGAAACCACTTTTCCATGAATTTGATTACTCAATACAACTTCTATATAACAATTATTTGACTACACATGAACATAATCAACATCTCAAACCCTAACCCAACAAAAAAAATAATTATAGAGAATAAGATTACAAAACTAAAACTTGAAAATTTAGGAATGGGTTATACCTTGATTTAGCAAACCCTTCTCTCAAAACCACTGTGTTTACTTTCTTCTCCAAAAATTTATGCAATTCTTCTCACCAAGCTCTCTCCCTAATCTCTGTGTTTCTCTCTTGGCTTTAGAATATACCCATAAACAAACTGATATGTCTTTAACCCACTAACGTCAGGTGAAGAAAATAAAAAGGCGTCAGTTACAATAACCCAAAAGCCATAAGGTCGCCTTTGGTTACACCCAATTCCCCCTCCCCCCCATAGTAGATTATTTTAATTATATTATATTATATAGTTTTTATTTGTCACACCTGTAACCAATTTACATAACTTACAATAATAATTATAATAATTATAATTTTTATTATAATTCTTCTAATGATTAATAAATATGCATATATATCTAATTTAATTAATAAATTAGATTTAAACATCGCTTTATTTAATTTACTTATTTTCTTTAAATTAAATTACTCATTTAATTTAATTAATTCATTAAATTAAATCTTCAAAGAATAAAATTTACCTTTGCTTTAATTTAATTATCACACATGTAACTAAATTATTATACCACAATTTCATAAATTATTTATTTTCTCAATAAATAAATTATTTAAAATATTTATTCAGTTCAATAAATATTTAAGATTAATTACGAAATTCATTTAATTCCTTCAATAGTTAACTAAACTATTAAACCTCACTTTCTCAATATATGAATATATATTTCTCTTCACACCAGATCACATATTTCAAAATATGTAGCACGTATATATACATACTCAAACTCAAAACATCTCATAATAAGAATTTTAATTATTAAATTCCTATTTTAATAACTTATAAAAATTCAAGTTTTCACATGTATAATGCCCATGGATATTTAGAAGTTTTCTTTCAATTTCATAATTTGTTGAACCCAAAAATATTTTTTTTGAATTTTGTGGGTATATTCACTACAAACCCTCACGAGACACAACTCATCCGCTTGGGGTAACCTTGGGGTTTAAAGGCTTGTTGCACATGTTAAGTACAATCGTGTTTCCTACGAAAATGGGGTAGTATAATTTTTGTTTTATTTTCTTTTTATATTACTCAAGGACGAGCAAAAGCTAGGTATGGGGGTATTTGATAGACACATAATTCATACATTTTATTATCCCTAATTTTGTCCTTTTAATTATATTAGTTTATTAAATTAATATATTTTATTTTATTTTGTAAGATTTAATATTTGTTGCAATAAAGTCAAAATCTTGGTAATCAAGCAATAATTAATGCTCTTATTTGTGTAAGGAATATCCAAGAAGAATCCTACAAGGAGAAGTAAAGAGGTGGAACAATCTTGGTGTGCAAGTCAAATCCAACAAGAGAAAGGAAAGTCTATCTAAAAGATCTTTTGAAACCTACATGGAAAGGGAACAAAAGTGTCCAAGTTCAATTAATCTTAATTAGGGTTCAAAGTTATTTTCCCTATAAATAGGTCTCTTGTTTTAGAGAGAAGCATTAGGTATTGTATTACTTTATGTTAGGAGTAGAAGTAGATTAAATTACGTCTTCATTGTACGTTCGTTGGATGATCGTTAATTAAAGGGAGTTTTCTTATTTATTTTTAATCTTCTTCTTTTCTTTATTTTAGTTAGTTTTATTTATTTCCATGCCAAGTTAATTTGTTTATTCTAGGATGAAGATGAAATTAAATAATTATTCATGATAATATTTTTCATCTCTTCTATTAATTATACTTTTATGTTTAATTGATTTCGCCTTCATGTTTCGTTATTAAAATACCTTCATTTTATAGTTCTTATGTGATTTTAAATTAATTAAGAGATTTTGATAGATTATTGTTAAGATATGAGTTTTTCATAATCCATGTTTACTCAAAGAAGTTTTGATGGGTTATAGTTAATCCTTAAATTTTCATAGTCTATGATTGCCCACGTTAATTGTAAATTACTAAATTGAAGGGAAGGGAGATCAAAATCATAATTGAGTTATAAAAATAGAAGAGATTGAATTATATGATGTGTTTATTATTTAATGGATTCAGATTCCTAGATTGTTTCCTCATTAATTTTTTTCATATTCTAGGTAATTAATTCTAAATTTTTATTTCTAATTCGCCTAAAATAGATATTAAGGAAATATTAAAATTAATCTAGTATTTGTGGGTTCGACCTGTACTTGCCAGTTCTTAAATTTTTATATTGTGCACTTGCAGTTACATATTTTTAATAAATCAGGTTGTTTCACTCATAGTGCCCGTGTAATATGAAGTCAATTATGTGAAGAGCGGTGCCTAGAGTGAAGATGAAATAACTTACCCATGCACAATGACCATAGATGCTTAAAAGTTTTCTTGCGATTTCATAACTTGTTAAATGAAAACTTTGTCAAAATAAAAAAAATATAACCTTGAAGTTAGTTATTCACAACTTGTTTAGAAAAATTTCATTTTCATACTCAATTTTAAGATATTTAGCGATAAGATCAGCATGCAAGCATTCGATTTCATGAACTTTAACTTCTTTAACAAGATTATACTAATCTTGACGTCTCGAGCCATCAAGCTTTTGGATTTTGTTATTTGTCTAATGTGCATGATATTGCTCACTCTGGATGTGGTCAACAAAGAAAGTTTATTATATGGACCCCCAGTAACAACTTGCGAAAGGGCTGGGTAATTTTCCAAATCCAAGAAATGGAAGGAGTATAAAGCAGGATCAAGCCTCTCATCAAAGGAAAAGGGAGAACTCCTGAAAGAAATCTTGGCGACAGAAGCTTGCCCCTACAAAAAAAAGGGAAAAATTCTCAAGAGTGTCCTTAACTCAAAAGTAGAAGCCCAACGACAAAAGCTCTTTCAAATGAAATCTACACCATCACACATGTCAACCTGCGTCAAGTCCTCACAAGTCGAGGCCTCTACACTGAAGTTCAAATTTTGACAGTGAAAGAACAACTGCACCATCTAGGGACGTCAGCGGTACCCAAATCATCAGTCCAGTCAAGTCGCGAATAAAAAGCACAAGTAAATTGGGCACAAAAACCCAACAGCTAAAAGAAACTCCAAATTACGTCGAAACGGGTGAGGTATATTGCTACATATAGTCAAGTCAATTAAGTATGTGCATCAACCTAGGACAATAGACTCCTAAAAACATCACATCATGCATGGTCTACACATGTGCAACAGTGCTATATCAGATCACATATCTACTAAAAAGTTTAGCGTTCATCCTCAGTAGAATCAAATATGTATTAAAATTAAATGCCCAAACTTGAGAAAAAAAATTCTATTGAAAACTACCGTTGAAATAGGCATCAAGACAGTCCGGTGATCAACTATTGTCAACTACTAACAGGGTAGGCACTGTTGTCAACTACCAGCAGGGTAGGCACCGTTGTTAACTACCAGCAAAGTAGGCATCATTGTCAACTACTAGCAGGGTGAACACCGTTGTAAACTACCAGCGTATACATCGGGAAGGTCCAATGATTTTAGAATATCATCCCCAGCAGAGATGTAGAAAAAATCTCAATTTATCTTCATCAAACAAGCATCGACAACACTGACAAAAATCAAACTATTGGAGTCAACACCAACATAGGCATCGTCAATAACTGGTAATGGTAAAGCAAATTGCGATGTGCGATGTGTAAAGTACGATTTGCGATGTCCGAAGTGCGATTAGCCAAATGCGAAGTGCGATGTGCGAAATGCAATGTGAGATTTGTGAAAGCATTTTAACATTTATCATAACATTCATTGCATTGTGAGTTGCATCATTAAATATACATTGTCACATTTCAAGTGTCTAGTAATATTTATCATGTTCATTCCATTGCATTTCATAAACATGATAAAGAGGGGCATCTGTAGACACTCAAAATTTTGTTTTCCTGTTACTAACTATATAAGAGGGTAAAAACATCTTTTCAAACTCTAGAGATAACCCTGGAGGATCACGATATGAAATCTAACCACTAAGGCATCCCTGTGGAACACCAAATCAACCTTGGATATCAACCCTAATGAAAAGAAAATTTGGCAGCAATCAAACCCTAGAGATTACCCCGACGACAGCTAAAAAAGCCCCGTCAACCTTGGGGAAAACCCCTAAAAGGGAAAAATAGTCATTTTGACAAGTCAACTTCAACAACCGTAATACATCTACAAATAGGGTCACAAAGAGCCATTGCAGCACTTTCGAGCGCAAACTATACAAAATAGCTTAATGGACTGCCTACGAAGACACAAAGATGCCTTTTTGGTCCTGGATTCATCTTCTCAGATTTGGCAAATGGCAGGACCTATGTCATTACATAGCTCTTTGAAAGAGCTTTTCAGAATTGTATGTCACATCTCCATCGAATTCACGAATTACAAGTTACAAGCATTTTTGAATGGACCGTGTCGTTGATCAGATTAGACGTATTTTGAGGTTTGAGGGCCCACTGTGGCACTTCAGAGGTATACTGTGGAAGGTCGGGGCTTCAAATAAATGCTCAACAGCAACTTGTTGAAGAAGAAGAATAACAAGAAGAAGAAAGAAAAAGAAAAAAGAGAGAAAGAGAGAAAAAGGAGAGTGATTTCGCCAAAAATCCCTTGAATCTTGCTTTTAAATCTTGTAAGCTTTCATAAACATATCTATTGCAACATATCAAGTTTTAACCAGTGGAAATCAAGTCTAAGGGCATTTAAAGCCGTTCGATAGCCCTTCTCATGCAAGACTGTAAAATTTCATTGAGTTTTAATTTTTTTCTCGTTTATACATAAATATAACTCATATATGTTTATATTAGTTAGTTTTACCAGTTGAAATATCAATCTTTTGGTTTTTCCATGCGTTATATATATATAGTTAATCATTGTGATTAAATATTAGTTTTAACCATCCATTTGATGTAAAACTGTAATATTCAAAGTGTTTTGGCTAAATTTATCTAAATCTTGAACCGTTGAGCTAGAATGACTAAGATTTATTTAAATCTAGTTTTCTTTCTAGTTTGTAAATATCTAGCAACCAGGCAACCCTAGATCTGTATCTAGAGGAAGCTTGAAGCTTTGGCTACATGCATCCAAGGATTTAACTGATGAATCTCTTGTATTGCGACTTTTAGAGTCAATGCAAGCTTGTAAATAATTTTCTGTTAGCCTAGGAATCATGGGATCTACGGTTAAATCCATGAACCTAGATTCGGTTCTCATAATGGACACGTTCGAGTTGTATAGTTAGCTTGCAACCCTTTGTAAATGTAAATAAAAGGGACCTTAAAACGGTTCTCCGAATTTAAGGTCTCAACATAGTGAAAATCCTATGTATGGTGCTCGGGCATACTTTGATGGCTTTAATGCCCATAAAGAGCTCGACACTTATATATATATATATATATATATATATATATATATATATATAGAGAGAGAGAGAGAGAGAGAGAGAAAGAGAGAGTCCGGATCTTAAGCTCACCCCTTATCCAACTCACCTGAGCTCACCCCTCATTAGCGACAGACCTGGCGACAGTTTGGTCATACAACCGTCGTCTATACTTTTAGTGACGGACAACATATAGTGTCGCTAAAAGTATAGACGATGGTTGTATGATCGAACTGTCACGGGTCCGTCGCTAAAGCGTGGTTGAGCTCGGGTGAGTTAGATAAGGGTGAGCTTAAGATCCGCATCATATATATATATATATATATATATATATATATATATATATATATATATATATATTATTCTATCAAGATGCTTCGCATCTCAAGAATAAAATCAGAATAAGCTGAATACAGAATAAAATGGAAGTATCAAATGCCTCAATTACTATTTGAGCATAAGGTTTGAAAACCTGTTTTCAAAACATCATTTTATATGCCTTGTATTAAAATTAAACTTCTATACAAGTCAAACCCTTTGTATATAGATGCAAAAGAGGAATAACACTACTTCCAAATAAAGCACTTTGGCCCAATTAACTGCAATGCACACACACATATAGACACAAATTAGGGAACAAAAAGTGTGGTAACCGTGTTTCACGGAAATCGGAGGGTGTCTAACACCTTCCCCCCACTTAATCAAGCCTCAAACTCTATGAATCTCGATTTCCAAGACAAATAAAATACAGTCCAATATTGGACCATATTGTAAAACCTTTCAAAACTCAATTGAGTTGGTACAACCATTTTACTCATACAACCTAGCGGCTCTTTCTAATTCGAACAAATTAAAATCAATCTTTTCAAATCATCGACATTTTATGTCAGCCTTTTCCTAAAAATCTCATCATTCAGATCAAACAAATTCACATTGAAAACGTAAAGGGTAAGAAACACTTACAAAAAGGGAGATTAAAATCTTTCCGCCGTTGACATCTGCACTTGTGCAATTGAGAAGAAATGTATTATTATTGAACTGTTAAAAGTAAAAAATTTTGTTTGTTCATGTATTGTGTTAAGCAGTTTGTCTATGCTATTTGTTTTGGCTAGACAAATGATGAGATGATATGAGATATTAAATTCTTTAAATTCATTGATGCGAAGTAGAGCTTATCTAAACCAAATTGAATTGGTGCAGACTCTGATGTTACACTGAGATGAACAACCTTGATACAGGGGAAAACATATTGGACGTTTAATTTCGGTAGACACTTGTGCGTCTAGTAAAGAATATGTTGTGCGCAATATAAATGATATGATAGGTTGATCCCTAAAATACTCCAAAGAGAATGTGTTGGGAATTGCATATTCAAATTTGATGTTGAAAGTAAATAAACATGCTAATATGTAAAGTTCTTCAAAAAAACATATGTACAAGGACTTAGGTGATAGATCAAAATTGTTAGGTGATATAACTTTTTGATTCTTAACTTCTTTATCATCTTCTCCTTTATTCTCTAAGGTTATAGCCTAGGTTACTCTTACCTAAGGTTTATAACCTAGCAACTTTGATACCAACTGTAACGACCCCAAAATTCATACAATTTAATTCTCAACTTTGGTCATTAATAACACATCTACCTTCTGATTTTACATCATTATTCGATGTTAAACTT
This sequence comes from Panax ginseng, assembly GCA_020205605.1. Classification (NCBI taxonomy): domain Eukaryota; kingdom Viridiplantae; phylum Streptophyta; class Magnoliopsida; order Apiales; family Araliaceae; genus Panax; species Panax ginseng. The sequence goes on along the minus strand of CM035132.1, from coordinate 143,745,506 downwards.
TATAAAATGCGAAATAATTTAAACTTTTATGTCTTCTTACTTTAATTCTCTGAATCAAAACCTTTATTATCTACATGTCTTTGAATCAATCTTATTTTATGATTCGCTTTATAACTGTTATTATATAAAATTTTACATTTCAATCCGATAACTTTTACATATCAGATAACTCTAACTTTAGCTTTACAACTCAACATAAAATTATACATCATAAAACATTTAGTACATCTCATGAATCTTAATCATCGTATAAAGATATAACAACTTTAGCTAAAATATTAATCTTCGTGTATTATTTCTGATCCACATCATTCAAGTAGCGCATAGTGTTACCTTCAATCCTTAACCTACAAAAATGGTAATTTGCAAGGTTGAGCTCGACAGCCCAACAAGATCTAACCGTTTTCATGCATCACATAGCACATAATAACATGCCTAACATATAACATACATGCTGCAGTTCATATACCAAGTATAAAGATTGAGTTCTTTACTCAATCAGCATGCTTTAATCAATCAACGTAGTCCTAAGACATCATGCTCTTTGCAATTGAGATTTAAAACAGTTAATCATCAAGTTCACATAGCAAATAGGAACTTAAAGACTTGCCTGATCCGTAGTTTATGAACTATGACTTAACTGCTTAACGCTTATCTGCACTTTGTGTATTCCTACACAGTTATATAATCATGGATTCACATCCATTAGTCATATATTTCATACATTCTTAATATAATAGTAACGTTACATTGTTTCCTAACTAGGTTTGTAAAACCTTCATTTCACTTTCTCATCATACTCTTAAAATAGCTAGGCATGTATAAGTATACCTTAACCATCCGTACTTGACATCAAATAGGTTGTGATCTATTTTCAAGTTCACATTCAAATTACTTAGCTCCATAAGGATTTATTTCAAGCTATAAGGCTTAACAACTTTCTTTAACAAGATTTGATGTTATAAGCTTTTAAACCATATATTTGTACTAATAAGCCTCTAATAGCATGCTCACATGTATCTATCTCATTTACATGGACATAGCATATTTTTTACTTTTAAAACATGCTTAATAACTTATGTCATGCTTGACTAGTTGAGTGCACATATCATTCATGTTTTAATACTTAGTTTATAAAAGATAATGGAGTTTGTCTTTGAAATCATTTTATCATTAATGATGTAGTATAGCACATATAAGACAACTTTTATAAACTCTTATCTTAAGTAACTAAGTCATGATAACATCTTCTCAAGTTCAAAACCTACTTCATACAGCATTTATGCACCTTAGTTCTATTATATCAAGTTTCTCTTGAAAACTTTTCTAACATAAGGTCTAACAAGTTTTATCATGAAAAAGACACTATATCATGCTCATTTATATTTGAACTCAATCATGTATATAAACTACTAAGTTCAAAACTTATAGAACATACGTTTCCACAAGGTTTGTGTTTTTTTTTCAAAATCTTTAAGTTTCTTTTCAAAACACACACTAAGTCATGCCAATGCTTTTTATTATGAGCAAGGAAATTTTATATGTCATGTATAATATCATGCATTTTCCTGTTACATCACTTAGAATAATATATTCCATCGTTGGGAGCACTATACTTGCGTATGTGTTTCGATCAACGCTCTCAGATAACCTCCAGAATATAAACTTGATCACAAAGATGACTATTTTGACCCTTCCTAAATACCTCAAATTAATAAACTTAAAGAACAAAAGTCGTAGGTATATTCGTCCTCGTTCCGGATCATCTTTAAATCACCTCAACCGGAGTTCGTATGAAAAAGTTATGGCTATTTTAGTAAAACATGTCTTATAAGATTTTTTTTCCTAAAATTGGCTAGGTAAACTACCCCCCACTGGGGCGGGGGTTTTTACACTAGAGGGCCCGCCGGGGCGGGGGTCCCTTCCGCTAACTCGCGAATTTTGATCCCGAACACTATCGAAAGCCAAATTAGGCCTACAAACTCCTTTCTAATCATCATAACATGAGTTATGCTCATTCAAATGAGTTCATTTTCGATTCTATGGGTTCGTAACTCATAAAAATACAACATACCAAATACCCCACAATTAACATAAACATTAACTAACCCAAATATGAATTTAAAACTTAAGTTCATACTAATTTTCATGTTTTGTTAATTTAGCTTAATTTTATCGCTACGACTTACTTTTCTTGATTAATTGACATGATTCCAACTACGCCGCTTTCATTTCTTAACATACTAACACAAATATATAACCAATTAATGATTCTAGCGAGGATTGAACTTCAAATTTTGGACTTACTAAGCCATTTTCATATACAAAACATCGCTATCATAATTTTCTTCTAGAAACCACTTTTCCATGAATTTGATTACTCAATACAACTTCTATATAACAATTATTTGACTACACATGAACATAATCAACATCTCAAACCCTAACCCAACAAAAAAAATAATTATAGAGAATAAGATTACAAAACTAAAACTTGAAAATTTAGGAATGGGTTATACCTTGATTTAGCAAACCCTTATCTCAAAACCACTGTGTTTACTTTCTTCTCCAAAAATTTATGCAATTCTTGTCACCAAGCTCTCTCCCTAATCTCTGTGTTTCTCTCTTGGCTTTAGAATATACGCATAAACAAACTGATATGTCTTTAACCCACTAACGTCAGGTGAAGAAAATAAAAAGGCGTCAGTTACAATAACCCACTAGTTGAGTGCACATATCATTCATGTTTTAATACTGAGTTTATAAAAGATAATGGAGTTTGTCTTTGAAATCATTTTATCATTAATGATGTAGTATAGCACATATAAGACAACTTTTAAAAACTCTTATCTTAAGTAACTAAGTCATGATAACATCTTCTCAAGTTCAAAACCTACCTCATGCAACATTTATGCACCTTAGTTCTATTATATCAAGTTTCTCTTGAAAACTTTTATAACACAAGGTCTAACAAGTTTTATCATGAAAAAGACACTATATCATGCTCATTTTTATTTGAACTCAATCATGTATATAAACTACTAAGTTCAATACTTATAGAACATACGTTTCCACAAGGTTTGCATTTTTTTTTTCAAAATCTTTAAGTTTCTTTTCAAAACACACACCAAGTCATGCCAATGCTTTGTATTATGAGCAAGGAAATTTTATATGTCATGTATAATATCATGCATTTCATGTTACATCACTTAGAATAATATATGCCATCGTCGGGAGCACTATACTTGCGTATGTGCTCGATGGACGCCCTCCGATCGCCTTCGAATACGTAACAGTCACAAAGATGACTCTTTTGACCCTTCCTAAATACCTCAAATTAATAAACTTAAAGAACAAAATTTGTAGGTCTATTTGTCCTCGTTCCGGATCATCTTTAAATCACCTCAACCGGAGTTCGTATAAAAAAAGTTATGGCTGTTTTAGTAAAACATGTCCTGTAAGATTTTTTTTCCTAAAATTGGCTAGGCAGACTACCCCCCGTTGGGGCGGGGGTTTTTATACTAGGGGGCCCGCCGAGGCGGGGATCCCTTCTTCTAACTCGCGAATTTTGATCCCGAACACTACAGAAAGCCAAATTAGGCCTACAAACTACTTTATAATCATCATAACATGAGTTATACTCATCCAAATGAGTTCATTTTCGATTCTATGGGTTCGTAACTCATAAAATACAACATACCAAATACCCAACAATTAACATAAACATTAACTAACCCAAATATGAATTTAAACATATGTTCATACTAATTTTTATGTTTTGTCAATTTAGCGAATTTTAACGCCACGACTTCGTTTCTTGATCAATTGACATGATTCAAACTACGCCGCTTTCATTTCTTAACATACTAACACAATATATAACCAATTAACAGATTTTAGCAGGGATTGAACATCAAATTTTGGACTTACTAAGCCATTTTCATATACAAAACACTGCTATCATAATTTTCTTCTACAAACCACATTTCCATGAATTTGATTACTCAATACAACTTCTATATAACAATTATCAGACTACACATGAACATAATCAACATCTCAAACCCTAACCCAACAAAAAAACAATTATAGAGAATAAGATTACAAAACTAAAACTTGAAAATTTAGGAATGGGTTATACCTTGATTTAGCAAACCATTCTCTCAAAACAACTGTGTTTACTTTCTTCTCCAAAAATTTATGCAATTCTTCTCACCAAACTCTCTCCCTAATCTCTGTGTTTCTCTCTTGGCTTTAGAATATTCGCATAAACAAACTGATATGGCTTTAACCCACTAACGTCAGGTGAAAAAAATAAAAAGGCGTTAGTTACAATAACCCAAAAGCCATAAGGCCGCGTTTGGTTACACCCAATTCCCCCCCCCCCCCATAGTAGATTATTTTAATCATATTATATTATATAGTTTTTATTTGTCACACATGTAACCAATTTACATAACTTACAATAATAATTATAATAATTATAATTTTTATTATAATTCTTCTAATGATTAATAAATAATCATATATATCTAATTTAATTAATAAATTAGATTTAAATATCACTTTATTTAATTTACTTATTTTCTTTAATATTAAACAACTCATTTAATTTAATTAATTCATTAAATTAAATCTTCAAAGAATAAAATTTACCTTTGCTTTAATTTAATTATCATACACATGTAACTAAATTATTATACCATAATTTCATAAATTATTTATTTTTCTCAATAAATAAATTATTTAAAATATTTATTGAGTTCAATAAATATTTAAGATTAATTACAAAATTTATTTAATTCCTTCAATAGTTAACTAAACTATTAAACCTCACTTTCCAAATATATGAATATATATTTCTATTCACACTAGATCACACATTTCAAAATATATAGCACGTATATATACATACTCAAACTCAAAACATCTCATAATAAGAATTTTAATTATTAAATTCTTATTTTAATAACTTATAAAAATTTGGGTTGTCATATGTATAATGCCCATGGATATTTAGAAGTTTTCTTTCAATTTCATAATTTGTTGAACACAAAAATATTTTTTTTGAATTTTGTGGGTATATTCACTGCAAACCCTCACGAGACACAACTCGTCCGCTTGGGGTAACCTTGGGGTTTAAAGGCTTGTTGCACATGTTAAGTGCAATCGTGTCTCCTACGAAAATGTGGTAGTATAATTTTTGTTTTATTTTCTATTCATTTTACTCAAGGACGAGCAAAAGCTAGGTATGTGGGTATTTGATAGACACATAATTCATACATTTTATTATCCCTAATTTTGTCCTTTTAATTATATTAGTTTATTAAATTAATATGTTTTATTTTATTTTGTAAGATTTAATATTTGTTGCAATAAAGTCAAAATCTTGGTAATCAAGCGATAATTAATAATCTTATTCATGTAAGGAATAAACAAAAAGAATCCTACAAGGAGAAGGAAAGAGGTGGAACAATCTTGGTGTGCAAGTCAAATCCAACAAGAGAAAGGAAAGTCTATCTAGAAGTTCTTTTTGAGAAGTTGATTGCCACTAGGAAGTTTAAACCTACATGGAAAGGGAACAAAAGTGTCCAAGTTCAATTAATCTTAATTAGGGTTCAAAGTTATTTTCCCTTAAATAGGTCTCTTGTTTTAGAGAGAAGCATTAGGTATTGTATTACTTTAGGTTAGGAGTTGAAGTAGATTGAATTACGTCTTCATTGTACGTTCGTTGGATGATCGTTAATTAAAGGAAGTTTTCTTATTTATTTTTAATCTTCTTCTTTTCTTTATTTTAGTTAGTTTTATTTATTTCCATGTCAAGTTAATTTGTTTATTCTAGGATGAAGATGAAATTAAATAATTATTCATGATAATATTTTTCATCTCTTCTATTAATTATACTTTTATGTTTAATTGATTTTTCCTTCATGCTTCGTTATTGAAATACCTTCATTTTATAGTTCTTATGTGATTTTAAATTAATTAAGAGATTTTGATAGATTATTGTTAAGATATGAGTTTTTCATAATACATGTTTGCTCAAAGAAGTTTTGATGGGTTATAGTTAATACTTAATTTTTCACAGTCTATGCTTGCCCACGTTGATTGTAAATTACTAAATTAAAGGGAAAGGAGATCAAAATCATAATTGAGTTATAAGAATAGAAGAGATTGAATTATATGATGTGTTTATTATTTAATGGATGCAGATTCCTAGATTGTTTCCTCATTAATTGTTTTCATAATCTAGGTAATTAATTCTAAATCTTTATTTCTAATTCGCCTAAAATAGATATTAAGGAAATATTAAATTTAATCTAGTATTTGTGGGTTCGACCTGTACTTGCCAGTTCTTAAATTTTTATATTGTGCACTTGCAGTTACATATTTTTATCACATCAGGTTGCTTCACTCATAGTGCCCGTGTAATATGAAGTCAATTCTGTGAAGAGCGGTGCCTAGAGTGAAGATGAAATAACTTACCCATGCACAATGACCATAGATGCTTAAAAGTTTTCTTGCGATTTCATAATTTGTTAAATGAAAATTTTGTCAAAATAAAAAAAAATATAACCTTGAAGTTAATTATTCACAACTTGTTTAGAAAAATTTCATTTTCATACTCAATTTTAAGATCTTTAGCGATAAGATCAGCATGCAAGCATTCAATTTCATGAACTTTAACTTCTTTGACAAGATTATACTAATCTTGATGTCTCGAGCTATCAAGCTTTTGGATTTTGTTATTTGTCTAATGTGCATGATATTGCTCACTCTGGATGTGGTCAACAAAGAAAGTTTATTATGTGGACCCCCGGTAACAACATGCGAGAGGGCTGGGGAATTTTCCAAATGCAAGAAATGGAAGAAGTATAAAGCAGGATCAAACCTCTCATCAAAAAAAAGGAGAACTCCTGAAAGAAATCATGGCGACAGAAGCTTGCCCCTACAAAAAAAAGGGGAAAATTCTCAAAAGAGTCCTTAACTCAAAAGTAGAAGCCCAACGACAAAAGCTCTTTCAAATGAAATCTACACCATCAAACACGTCAACCTGCGCCAAGTCCTCACAAGTCGAGGCCTCTACACCGAAGTTCAAATTTTGGCAGTGAAAGAACAACCGCACCCTCCAGGAATGTCAGCGACACCAAAATCATCTGTCTAGTCAGGTCGCGAATAAAATGCACAAGTAAATTGGGCAAAAAAACCCAACAGCTAAAAGAAACTCCAAATTACCTCAAAACGGGTGAGGTATATTGCTATATATAGTCAAGTCAATTAAGTATGTGCATTAACCTAGGATAATAGACTCCTAAAAACATCACATCATGCATGGTCTACACATGTGCAAAAGCGCTATATTAGATCACATCTCTATTAAAAAGTTTAGCGTGCATCCTCAGTAGAATCAAATATGTACTAACATTAAATGCCCTGACTTGAGAAAAAAAATTCTATTGAAAACTACCGTTCAAATAGGCATCAAGACAGTCCGATGATCAACAATTGTCAACTACCAGCGTATACATCGGGAAGGTTGTTGATCGTTTTCACAATCAATGAATACGTGCAAGTATACACGGTCAACAAGTAATAAAGTGAAAGTAGAGTATCGTTCCCACGATGAATTATTTAATAAAAATCACCAAGTACTAATTCTTAATCAAACTAATTTTATTTAAACAATCTCAAATCGTGATTTTTCTAATTAACAAAACTAAATTAAAACAATTAAAAGAGATTATTCTAAAAAAAGCAAATAAACAAAACTAAGATTTGATTAAGACTTCAATATCCCCAAATATGAACTTTAATCATTTATCCAATTATCCCAATTATTATGCCTACTGAATTGTTAACAGGAATTCTCAAATGCCAAAACCCCTTTCTCAAGTGATCATTTGCCTTCTATTTAACCCAGATTAATTTTGCTATATCTCTATGCAAAACAATTGACTTAAACTCGTTACAATCCCAATTCCTTATGTGTTACATGCGGCAAATAGATATTCTCATTCTATTCACAAACCTAATTATTCACTGTGCAAATAACTAAGTCACATGATATCATGCCCAGTTCTAACCCTAGAATTCCTTTCTCAATTCCTTCTAGAGTAACAAGGTAATTACTGATCAGATAATTAATCAATAAGCATAAGGCAAGATAAACAACTCACTTTAACATAAATAATTGGAATAAATTAAATAATTAATTTATAGCCATAAAAAGTTCAATTGAAATCTTAATAAAAGAGTTAGTTCATAATTAATGAATTAAAACCAAGAATCCACAATTGAATAGACATTAAAAGATAAAAGTATGATAAGAGAAGAGAATAGAATCTATTGTCAGTAGTCTTGAAACTCCTCTTTCGCTCCTGCTTTGAATCTTCAATGGTCTCCAAGTTGCTTCAATCTCCAAAACTAATAAGAACTAGGGTTATTTTCTAATCTAATGGAGTGTTTAATCTAGTCTAATCTATGTAATCTCCCCTTATTTTATGCCTTACATCATGTATTTATAGGTTACAAGTCCAATTTTTAGTTAGGAATAAACCCAATCCAATTTGGAGTCAAAAAGGTGTCAAAATTCGCTCAAAAACGCGTCCAGGTCGCACCAAGCTCTTCCCCCAGTGCCCCAGCGCTGGGCTTGACGCTCAGACACTGCTCCCCAATGCCCCGGCGCTGGACATAGGCCTATTTTGGGCGCCCCGGCGCTGCCCCATGTTCTGACATTTTCTGCTCCGACGTCCTCTGGTAAAACGGCCATAACTTTTGATCCGGGAGGAGTTACGGGGCCTGCCACCTATCAAATTGAAGATATCGACGAGATCTAAAACTTTCATTCTTTGAGGATTGAGAAATATTGGGTGAATGAAGGCAGAAATTGAGCTGGAAGTGACTGCTATACAAATGACCACTCAAAACCATGACGTTCGACGTCCATTGGTACAACGATCATAACTCCTGCATCCGAACTCTGATTGGAATGATTCAAAATGTTCTGAAAAGCTAAGACGATGCTCTTCAATGTAAGCTAAGTTTCAAACCAAGAATATGAAGTAAACATGAAAGCCCAAATGATGTCCGGTTTGCTTTTCTTTGCATTTTCTTTGCTTTTCCTTACCAATAGTCGCTCACACCGCTCCCAAACGTATAACCTACAAAATGAACACAAAATGCATGAAAAGTAACTAAGACACATAAATATAAGCAACTAATTCAAGAAAAAAATCCCGGGGAAGTGTATATAAAATCCACTTATCAAATACCCCCAAACTTAAATTGTTGCTTGTCCCCAAACAACACATCATAATGCAATGCAATGCAATGAAATGCAACTAATCTATATGCCTACGAATCCAACAGTATTTGATAGAATCAAATCTATTCACTCGGCCTTAGAGCAATCAAGCAAACACGACAATACTTCATATCAAAACCAATCAACAATTTCCTAGTCAATCATCAAGTCTTAAGCTCGTTATTCTTTGGTATAGTGCGTGTGTGTGCTCAACAACCACGCTAACTGATATAGAATCAAATTTAACACATAACAAGTTTCTTCGAAGACATCATACAGTGTAAACTCAAGAAATCCAAAAACAAGCTAGATCCAACTAAAATCAAACAATTACCAATATCGAGAGTCAACATGGGATACTTATGCTTTATTTTCATCTACGGGGGCTTTTTGCTCTTTTTCCCATTTTATTCTCTTTTTTATACACATATCTATGCAATGTCTTATTCCCTTAGGCTTTTCAATGCTACCTTAACGAGCTTTTGACCAACGACTCCCAGACCATTAAGACCTTAGGGTGCTAGGTGTAAAGACAATCCCCTCGGGCTTACTTACTCAAGTAACAAAGGCCACAAAACTAGACAAGCATGCCACGGTGTTTATTCATACTTTTTTTTCTTTTTTTTCTTTTTCTTAGTTTTCTTTTTTTTTCTTTCTTCTTTTTTTTCTTTTTTTTTATATAGCTTATATACCCCAAATATTCCCCCAAACTTAGGTTCTTGTCTAACTTTAGTCATCACTACTTATTCTTGTCATTCTTTCATTCAAACTAGCATTATCCTTTAGAGTCCCATTATGTATCATTTTAAACTTAATATATCAACAAGTTGTTTTTACTGTGCTATAATTATTATACTATTTTCAAATAGAAAAGATTCAATTCATAACAAGAAATCACATCAAAGCTCTAATAGTCGATTATTATACTTGTTCACCCAATTCCAATCTCATCATTGGCCAAAATAAACTTAACTATAACAAACCTCTGGACTTATGCAAAATGAACATAGTAACTAACTATTATTTTTGAATTTTTGAATTTTTGAATTTTTTTTTATAATGAACCTAAACTATATTAACAACATATGCAAAATAACATAACATAAACATGAAACTAAACATGCAATAACGAACTAAACTAAACTCCCCCAAACTTAGAAATTACAATGTCCTCATTGTAAGAATATAGAGATAAGTAGAAGCAAACTTCCCTGTAATCAACTAAGCGTGAGGTGCTGGTGGTGATAGTAGCGACGATCATTTTACTATCCATTGAACCTCCAATACCTGCAATGAAGAGAGACAACATGTATTAGATTATAAGAGAACTTACTAAGCAAATTAATTCCTATCTACTAAATAAACTAGTAAAGCATATAAATATAAAAATTCCTGGGTTGCCTCCCAGTCAGCGCTTGATTTATAGTCTTTCAGCCTGACTTTGTCTAGTCAATGCTATCCAATTCCTCTTCGAAAGTTGAGGAACCCTCCATCCATCGAAAATAATATAGGTTTTGGTAGGTTCCCATTTATGATAGCCATTGTATTAAAGTCACCTAGCATGCTTTGTTTAGATAAGATCACATTAAAGAACGTCCAACATCTAGGTGTTTTTTCCATTGTGTCTGCGAATAGATTCTGGAATTGAGGCTTGTCAAACACAACAATCTCTTCTTCTATCTTCTCCAACTCATTGAACCATGGCTTCGAAGTTGTACTCGCTTTTACGTCACAAGGAGTATTGCCGACGACATGACTACCTAGCGGAGAAGGAACTTGGGGCACTAATAACATCGGCTTCTCCTCGTTGGTAATCATAGTTAGTTCTTCACCGACCTTATTTTCATTATCCCCACTTGTCTCCTCTTTTTCAACATCTCGTGTCTCATCCAGTTGTAGATTTGGCTCGGGCACTTCATCAATTTCGTCATCCATGTCATAAAGCCAAGTGTTTGGAGGAAGGTTGTTTATGACTTTGGTCATTTGCTCTATCTGATCCGCAAGTTTTAGAATTGACCCCGTTTGATTAATCCATCTCTCCTCGAACTTGGACCATAATTCCTCCAACCTTGAATTTTCTTCTTTAAATAGAGGTTGAGATGAGAATTCCGGTGTGTATGTTGGATTTGGAGTAGAGTATTGGTCTTGATAGTTGTAGCTCCATGAAGAAATCTTTATTCATAAAAGTTGGGGCCTTACAAAATGGCCAAGAATATTTTTTCCAGTCTTTAGAAGATGATCTGTTCAAAAATGTGGTTAATAGCAAGACTGCCAAGGAAGTTTGGGAAGCACTGCTTATTATGCACGAAGTATGACAATCCAGAAAATTGGATTATCCAGAAAGATTTAAAGAATTAGCTATTAATAAAATGAATTTTTATTAATACTATTTTGTGTTATGTGTTTATTAATCGTTCTAAAACCTAGGATGATTATAAATCGAGAGGATTCTGGCTATGAGGTAGACTGAACGAGTAAGAATTTTCAAGATGAAAATAAAAAAATTTCGGGAACAAAAATATTTCTAGGGAAAAAGACGAAATAGGCACTATCCACCCGACGAAACCCTAAGGGTTAGGGTTTGAATAACCTAAGCCTTTCCGAGAGTTTGCTATGTCGAAATGACATTTCGTAGAAAGCTTTGACGATAATATATCATGAAAAGTTAAGTAAGCTGATAAAAAATTTTCTCGAAAAACGTGCAAAAATCGGATGAAATAAAAACGACGAAAAGTAATGTAATGTACTTTTCACTCGTTTAACTATATTAGGGGAAAACGTGAAGGAAAATGCTTAACGTAGAAAAGTGTTTTTCAGTTTTTTTGGAAATCCGAAGAATGCGTAAAAGTTAATCGGTAAAGGAAAGACAAAATATCTAAAAATATTTGGATTCCGAGAATCGCACTTTTTGGACTATCGGATGAATTTTGGAAGACGGAAGAACGAAGCTTCCAAGAGAAGCTTCGTGAATAGTAAGGAGGTCTATTGAGGAGGTGTGAATAGTAAGGAGGTTGGGGCAAAATGACTAAAATACCCCTAGCCTTAGTTTTCTATAACTAGGAAGCTTAACTCATTTGTTTAGGATTTTGAAAATCCTATAACTTTTGAGAGAGAGAGAGAGAGATTTCAGATGAGAAAAAGAAGGAAAAAGAAGAGGAAAAGCTTGCTCGGGAGCAAACTTTTTCCAACAGAAGGAGATTAAAGAAGAAAGGTAATCCGAAAACCTAACTTCTTTATAATTTTCTTTAAGTTTATATGTTAAAAACATAGCTTAATGAGAATAAGGAGTAACAGATGATAGGAATGGTTTTATATGGTTGAAATCATGAGAAAATGAAGAAAAAGAATTAGAAATTTATTTTATAAATTTCTTAAGGAAGTGTAAGATTCGTAATGAATTTGAACGATCCGAATGAATCATATGAACAATTCAGTGAAATAAGTAAGGAATGGTGTTTTATAACATCAAATTCCGAGAAAAAGTAAAATCATAATCAAAATATTGATTAAAAATGAAGAATGAACGAAGAACGCAATGAACACGCGAAGAACGTTGTTGATGGACAAATTTAAAACCAACGTAGGAAAATTGTTGTTGATGGACAAGTTTAAAACCATCGCGTATAAGTTAGTTGCTAATTTCTTGGTTAGGAACGTTTGAAATGCTCATGAAGAACGGATTAAAACTTAGCTATAACGAAGTTATGGCGAAAATTTCATAAAAGAAGAATGAGAATTAGTAAGTTAGTAAATGAACCTAAATGTATAGGGTTTCATAAGAATGTAAGAGAACGTATAAAATGTGAGTCATGGACTCAAGAACGAACGAATTTTGAGTTTAGATGACCGAATTACGGACAAACGAATGAAGATCGTTAAAAACGTAAAATGAACGAAGAGCAAAGATTAAGCCAATTGAATGGCATGTTAACGGATTTAGAATGATGTTTTATCCATGGGTAATCGAAGTACGTAAGATAAGGAAGATAATAGCTTTGGAACGACCTCGTTCTGAGTTATAACGAATAAGTTATGGAATCGGGAAGTAAGCGTCTTAAGCAATTTCTAAGAATTAGAAAAAAATTCTAGGTTTTGTGCTCGGCGCCGCAGCGCCAGTCAAGCCTTGGGAGGCGGCGCTGCAGCGTGAGACCCAGGCCATCAGCTACTACTAAGTGGCGCCTCGGCACGAGAAATAAAGAAGAGAGTGGTGCCGCAATGCCAGCCTCAATGATTTGACCCGCAAAGTGGTCTTTGCGGTCTGAGAGGTAAAAAGGAAGGGCAGCGCCAGCCATAGCGCCGGTGCAGAGGAAAAAGCTAGTGAAGAGCTTTTAAGTGCTCAATTACTAGGGAATGTGCAAGAAAGAAATATGAACGTATAGTTCAACTAATGTTACACATAATCAAGTGTATTAAACCTTTAATGAAGGTTGAACGAAAAGATTAAACGAGATTAAAAGACAAAGAATGTGAACGTGGGTTACGGAATCGATATCCAGAAACCTTAGTCGTGATAAACAAACGTGGGGGATTTCTATGATTGTGATTACTTAACCGTTGAGTAACGAGCGTAATATATAACATTTCGATGTTATGACATGGTAAGGAGAGATGAATATAAAGCGTATAGACGCTGTAAACCCAATGTTGTTGCGATGAACTATCGATCTTAGCATACAATGAATAGTATTGATTTGAAATTAAGAAATAATATTTAACATGGGGTTCAAATGATAGTAATGAATGAAAGCGATTAAAACCTTAGATAAAGGTTGAATGAGAGATTAAGGGATGAACAACATAAACGTTGAATACGTAAATGATCCTCATTAATCGTATTTACGTCGGGCAAACGTTCTAAGTATACATTGGTTGTATGACTTAGACGTTGATGAAAGTAGTAATTAAGATATGAATTATCAAGAAAGTCATAGTGAACGGTAAGAAGATTAATGAAAGTCGAATGTGAGTCGGATGACAAAGTTAGAATGAAATATAAGCGTTGAAAACTTTAACCAACGTGAAGGTTAAGTGTACACGAATATTTAATGGGTATAACCTACACCCCGTGTATGGTTTGACCGTAAGGTAATGAAGATCAATGATTAAACCCGTGAACGGTGAAGAAGCTGAATTAAGGACAAGTACGTACGTATAACGTAAAGAAGCCAAGTTAATGTTTATAACTTGGATGATGTTCCGAGTCAAATTAATTTGATGTTGTAAGATAAGAATAAGGTAACGTAAAATGGTTAACGCTATAAATGCGTAGAATTAACATTGAATGATCGTTCTGAGTATACAAAAGATTGTATGACTTAGACGACGATGAATAAATCCTGAGGTATGACATTTAGTTTCTAGAAAGCCATAAGGAATAAGAATTTGACTTAACGAATATTATAGTTTAATGGTTCGGTTATGTTAAGATAAGTTAGGTTGTGGTGAAATTGTAACCTTTGATGGTTGACATATGAAAGCTGGGCTAAATAATTCCTTCAGAGAGCGAAGGTATATACGGAACTGGCAACCGATCTAACTCACTGTATGGGCAGTGTATACGAGACAAGAACTTGTTTGTTGGTTGTTTGTGGGAAACCACTAAGAGTACCATATGAAATACTAGTAGAGAAACGATGTATATTGAGTCCTATAGAAGTTATAAGAAGAAGATAAGAATGTAAATCATAAAAGATGATGAACGTATTAAGTAAGACATCTCCGTATGTCATGAAGTCGTAATCTGGGGGAGGAAATTGGTCGCGTAAACTTTGATTGTAAGAACGCGAACCTAAAAAGTAAAGTTAAGTAAACCAATGTATAAAGTCAAGTATATGACTAATTGGTGTATGTGTTATTTCCTTATGTGCTACATAGGAATTAGAATGAGAAGTTCAGCGTAAACTATAAGTTGTAGCTATGCATAAGGCAAGTTTCATAACTTCATTCATATTTTAAAGGAATGTTAGTTTCTTAAACTTCTTAAGCTGTAATGCCCCAAAATCCGGTCTATTTTCACATCTGGATTTCGTACGTCACGGTCCCATCTTCTTCCAAACATACATCATTATATAGCTAAATATAACAACATACATCCCCAAATCCCATGTTCTAAAACCTTATAACCTCTTCCATTATAAATAATTATAATTACATTATTATTTACATCTTGTACAAGTAACTTTTATCTGCCACAAAGGATACATAATCATTCATTAAACTATTCTATAGTTTAATTCTATCATTCTATATTACAAGTCTTCGCTTGATCTTCACGCTCATTCATATAATGAATGGTACTTATTCTGGATACTGATCAGCTTGATCTTTATGGGATCCTTAAGTTCTTCTAACATCGTTAACTGAAAATGTTTTTATTTAAAGCAAATGTGAGCATTCAATTTCCCAGCAAGTCATAGCAGTTGAACAAATAACTTCAAGAATTTAAACATTCTTTTAAGACCTCGATAATTGAACAAAGGTTATGAAGTAGCTTGAATAATAGGAATAATCTCGATTCCTATCATTTTAAAGCATTAGTCACGTTCACTTTGAAATACTTTTATTCTCTATTCTCTTTCATACACACGCTGTCTGGCTAGAATCAATAGCACAGACTTAACAATAATGGTTCATATATAAATAGAACATTCTCATATTAAACAGTTCAATCATAGAACAATTCATTTCACAGAAACACTGAAGTGTTTAAATTGTGGCACAAGGCCTCATATATTTTAACACCTTGTACAAATATCACACATTTGCACATAGACAGAACTTCTCAAGTTCAACATCTGAGATGTTTAAGAAATTAACATTTCTTTAAAATATGAATAAATTTAGGAAACTTGCCTTACGCATAGCTATAACTTATAGTTTACACTGAACTTCTCATTCCAATTCCTATGTAGCACATAAAGAAATAACAAATACACCAATTAGTCATATACTTGACTTTATGCATTGGTTTACTTAACTTTACTTCTTAGGTTCGCGTTCTTACAATCTAAGTTTATGCGACCAACTTTCTCCACCAGATTACGACTTCATGACATACGGAGATGTCATACTCAATACGTTCATCATCTTTGATGAGTTACATTCTTATCTTCTTCTTATAACTTCTCTAGGACTTAGCACACATCTTTTCTCTACCAATATTTCATATGATACTCTGAGTGGTTTCCCATAAACAACCAACAAAAATGTTTTCGTCTCATCTACACTGCCGATACAATGATTTAGATCGGTTGTCAGTTTCGTATATATCTTCGCTCTCTGAAGGAATTGTTTAGCCCAGCTCCCATATGTTAACCATCAAAGGTTACAATTGCACCACAACCTAACTTATCTTAACTTATCCAAACCATTAAACTATAATATTCGTTAAGTCAAATTATTATACCTTATGGCTTTCTGGCAACTAAATATCATACCTCAGGATTTATTCATTGTCGTCTAAGTCATACAATCTTTTCTATACTCAGAACAATCATTTAATGTTCATTCTAAGCATTTATAGCATTAACCATTTTACGTTACCTAATTCTTATCTTACAACATCCGATTAATTTGACTTGGAACATCATCCAAGTTATAAACATTAACTCGGCTTCTTTACGTTATACGTACTTGTCCTTAATTCAGCTTCTTCACCATTCACAGGTTTAATCATTGATTTTCATTACCTTACGGTCAAACCATACATGGGGTGTAGGTTCTACCCGTTTAATATTCGTGTACACTTAACCTTAACATCGGTTAAAGTGTTCAACGCTTACATTTCATTCTAACTTTCTCATCTGACTTACATTCGGCTTTCATTAATCTTCTTATCGTTCGCTACGACTTTCTTGATAATTCATATCTTACTTACTAATTTCGTCAACGTTTAAGTCATACAACGAATGTATACTTAGAACGTTCGTCCGACGTAAATACGATTAATGAGTACCGTTTACGTATTCAACATTTACGTTGTTCATCCCTTAATTTCTCATTCAACCTTTATCTAAGGTTTTAATCGCTTCCATTCATCACTATCATCTGAACCCCATGTTTAATATTCTTTCTTAATGTCAAAGCCATTCGGTTCGTTGTATGCTAAGACCGATAATTCATTACAACAACGTTGAATTTACAGCATCTATACGCTTTATTTTCATCTCTCATTACCATGTCATAACATCGAAATGTTATACATTACGCTCGTTACTCAACGTCTAAAGAATCAAAATCATAGAAATCCCCCACGTTCATTTATTGTGACTAAGGTCCTCGGATATTGGTTTCGTAACCCGCGTTCACATTCTTTGTCTTTTAATCTCATTTAATCTTTTCGTTTAACCTTCATTAAAGGTTTAATACACTTAATTAAGTGTTACAGTAGTTGAACTACATGTTCATATTTCTTTCTTGCACATCCCCCAGTAATTGAGCACTTAAAAGCTCTTCATTGTCTTTTTTCCTACACCGGCGTTGCGGCGCCGTGCCCCTTCCTTTACCTCGCGATGCAGCGCCACTCTGCAGTGTCAAATTGTTGAAATTTGGAATGCTGCCACTTTCTTCTCTATTTCTCCCACTGAGTTCCACTCAAGAGTAGGCGATGGTTCAGGCCTCATATTTGCAATACCGCCTCTCAAGGCTTATTTGGTGCTGTGGCTACAAGAGAACTAAAACCTAGAATTTTTTTCTAATTCTTAGAAATTGCTTAAGACGCTTACTTCCTAATTCCATAACTTATTCGTTATAACTCAGAACGAGGTCATTCTAAAGCCATTCTCTTCCTTAACTTATGTACTTCGATTACCTATAGACAGAACCTCGTTCTAAATCCGTTAACATGCCATTTAATTAGCTTAATCTTCACGTTTTGTTCATTTTATGTTTTTAATCATCTTCGTTCGTTCGTCCGTAATTCGGTCATCCGAACTCGAAATTCGTTCGTTCTTGAGTCCACGACTCACGTTTTATACGTTCTCTTACATTCTTATGAAAATCTACATGGTCGAGTTCATTTACTAACTTTCTAATTCTCGTTCTTCTTTTATTAAATTTCGCCATAACTTCGTTATAGCTAAGTTTTAATTCGTTCTTCATGAACATTTCTAACGTTCCTAACCAAGCAATTAGCAACTAACTTATATGCAATGGTTTTAAACTTGTCCATCAACAACAAGTATCCTATGATGGTTTTAAATTTGTCCATCAACAACGTTCTTCGTGTTCTTCGTGTTCTTCGCGTGTTTTTCGCGTTCTTCGTTCATTCTTCAATTATAATCGATATTTTGATTACAATTTTACTTTTTCTTGGAATTTGATGTTATAGAACACCATTCCTTACTTATTTCATCGAATCATTCATATGATTCATTTAGATCGTTCAAATTCATTACGAATCTTACACTTCATTAAGAAATTTATAAAATAAATTCTTATTTCTTATTTCTTCATTTTTCTCATGATTTCAACCATATGAAACCATTCCTAACATCTTTTACTCCTTATTCTTATTAAGATATGTTTTTAACATATAAACTTAAAGAAAATTATCTAGAAGTTAAGTTTTCGGATTACCTTTCTTCTTTAATCTCCTTCCGTCGGACAAAGTTTTCTCTCGAGCAAGCTTCTCCTTCTCTTTCTCATCCAAAATCTCTCTCTCTCTCTCTCAAAAGTTGTAGAATTTTCAAAATCCTAAACAAATGAGTTAAGCTTCCTATTTATAGAAAACCAAGGCTAGGGGTATTTTAGTCATTTTTCCCCAACCTCCTCACTATTCACACCTCTTCAATAGACCTCCTTACTATTCACGAAGCTTCTAAGGGAAGCTTCGTGCTTCCATCTTGCGGAATTCGTACGACAGTTCAAAAATTGCAATTTTCGGAATTCAAATATTTTTGGATATTTTGTCTTTCCTTTACTGATTAACTTTTACGCATTCTTCGGATTTCCAAAAAAATGAAAAAACACTTTTCAACGTTAAGCATTTTCCTTCACGTTTTTCCCTAACGTAGTTAAACGAGTGAAAAGTACATAACAATACTTTTTTATTTCGTCCGATTTTTGCATGTTTTTTGAGAAAAACTTTTATCGGCTTACTTAAATTTTCACGATATATTATCGTCAAATCTTTCAACAGAATGTCATTTCAACATATCGAACTCTCGAAAAGGCTTAGGTTATTCAAACCCTAACCCTTAGGGTTTCGTCGGGTGAATAGTGCATATTTCGTCTTTTTCCCCAGAAATATTTTTGTTCCCAGAAATTTTTATTTTCGTCTTGAAAATTCTTACTCGTTCATTCTTTCTCATAGCCAGAATCCTCCTTATTTATAATCATCCTAGGTTATAGAACAATTAATAAACACATAACACAAAATAGTATTAAGAAAAATTCATTTTATTAATAACTAATTCTTTAAATCTTTAATTGTGACACCCCCAAATTCGGGTACTTAAATTCCGCAGGATTTGGTGTTCACTGAACAAATATCATCTATCTATCTACCCATAATAAATGCAAACCATACAATATATAGAAATAAATCTTCCCCTTATGGGGTTACAAATGAATAATAATAAATATAATCCCAGGTTAAACTAACCTTAAACATCTGTGCGAAATCATAAACAAATAATAAGGCTTATATAACATTAATAAGTCTTGAACATGAATACACAATCACATAAACAACAAGTCTTCATTATTTGCTAATCTTGCCCTTCCCTTTGCTAGTAGAAGGCTGATCAGACCTTTCATTCTTAACTGCAATGTTATTATTATGCAAGAGTGAGAACGATTGCCCACAAATATTATAATGAAACAACAATATAATAACATGAGAGAGAATCAATGACTTCTGGAATAAAACTCGACTTTTGAATCAAGAATGAATAACAAGAGTCAAAAGAACTTCTGAGGGTCATAAGACCTTGAACTATGTCCTAGGTTATCAAGTGTTTATACTTGAAACCTTTAACAGTCATAAGACTATGGACTTTTCTTCTCGTACTTACTTGGGGATCAACCCTTAGTACCATCATCATGCACAATATCTTAACGCTAACGATAAGTAATCCCCTATACTGAGGTTGTTCATCTCAGTTTGACATTCGAGTCCGCACCAAAGGAAGTTTGGTTTGGATAATTCAACAAGGGTTCTGAAATTTAGAACGTTCATCAATTATGGACTAGTCGAATCATTAAGGATTCGCTAGTCTAACAAGGTTTAACAGTAACTGATATTTAAATGGAATAAAAATCTCAAGAGGTATACAATAGAATAAGTATTGTATAACAGAATCATGCTTTGAAAGATTAATAAACTTTAATATAACAAAATAGACTTGATCAATAATAACGAGAATTTGCTCGATGTAAAGAGGTAAATTTATAAACTTTTATAATGATATCGAGTAGGGTTAAGAAACTTGCCTCATGCGTAGATTACACGTTAATTTATACACGTTCCTTGATTTAATCCTACATACCATTACATTCCCAATACCAGTCAATTATCACATAACTAGTCGTCATACATTCGTTCTTTTTGTTTAAACTCGGATTATGACTATACTTAGCGTGAGACCCCAAATTTTATGAATAAAGATTTAAATTTCTCGAAATATTTTTTTTGAATATTATGATGTGGATTTCATATAATGTTATAGTTGGGGGTAATATTTATAAATTTTGCAAAGTAAGCAAGTTGTTATATAATATTCGTTTGGTCGGGGAATATTCTTTTTGTCGGGGAATATCCGTATGACGGCATAATCATTGGTGGACACCACACTAAATCAGTCCATTGGAAGTTTATTTTCTTCGTTTTAATGTGCATAATTACATACAAGTGTAAAATTTATGAGACAATATATGTTTGACGTATTAAATTTGCGAGTAAGGGCCATATGGCCATATTTCTATACTCTGTAATTTTATAGCAACAATATATGACATATTTTTATGAAATTGATGTTATGGAACCATACAATATATAATAAAACATGCTATGTTAACATATCATCACATATATATCCCCATAATCACTACCATTTCCAATTACAGAGATTTTATCAGAACTTGAAAGCCATTTTCATGAAAACTTTAATAACGTAAAATAGAAATTGGGTTGAAGAAATTACCCAAAGTATAGAGTGTAGATTAGTAGAGATGATCCTTTCTCAGATACTTCTTCAATCACACAACTCACAATTCCCTAAAAAATTCTCAATTTCCCTCTATGATTTTCTTTGCCAGACTTAGAAAAAATGAAAGAAGAAGAACATGTATAAATTTATAAAAACTGAGCGCAGTTGTGGTGGTCAGTTAATCCGATCATGGGTTAACTGCTCCCAACCCCCAATAAGGCTCCGTTTGGCTAGCCTTAAAAGGCTTGTAACCATTTAATTTGATTAATACTTTATAATATAGTTTAATCATGTCACGCCCATTTATACAATAAATCAATTATCCTATTTAATTTATTTTAAATAAAATATAATATTTTCTCATTAATTCACATAGTTACATAATTAAATTTCTTATTTATTAATTATATCAAATTATTAATTCTCTAATTAATTAAAATAATATTAGGTTTATTAAATATTTCTTTTAATTCAATAAGCTCATATAAAAACATACTTTGAATAATAAAATTCTCCACATTAATTTAATAATATAACATATATAATTAAATTAATTTACCACAACTTCATCAATTAATTATTTAATTTAATAATTAAATCATCAAAAAATATTTTTTAATTCAATAAATATTAAAATTAAATTACAAAATCTAGTTTGTCACATTTTTCCCCCTTAAAAAGGATTCTATCCTCAGACTCAGGACTTAATCAATTCGACCTGTTACATTCTCCCCCCCCCCCCTACAATGATTCTGTCCCCAAAATCGCTTACGCTTAATAAATAAATAAATGGGGATAATAATTCATCATATGCTCTTCGAGTTCCCACGTTGCTTCTTCAGCGTTGTGGTTTCTCCAGATTGCCTTAACATAAGGTATTACTTTATTTCTTAGAACTTCCTCTTTCCAATAGACAATCTGAACTGGAATTTCTTCGTAAGATAAATCTTTTTCAAAATGTAGGGGTTCATAATCAATCACGTGCTTGTAATCGGGTTTGTAGGGTCGTAGAACTGAAATATGGAAGACATTGTGGACATTCTCGAGTGCTGGAGGTAAGGCTACCTCATACGCAACCTCTCCGATTCTTCGCAGTATCTCAAAGGGTCCAATGAATCTTGGGCTTAATTTCCCTTTCTTTCTGAATCTGATCTTTCCCTTCCAGGGAGAGACTTTTAGGAACACGTAACTTGTGACACCCCCAAATCTAGGTACTTCATCCCCACAAGATTTAGTGCTCATTATCCATACATTCATACTATCTACCTAAATAAAATAATATTTAAACTATAAATCCTCCCTTTAAATAGGGTTACATCATTAAATAAAAATCTTCCCAGGTTATCTAACCTTAAACATCATTCAAGTGGGGAAATAAAATTATTACATCACATCATTAAGTAAAAGTTTATCATCAAATTAAAAGTCTAACATCATAACAATAATCAAAATTACAAGTCTTCATCACTTGTACATTTTTCCCTTTCCTTTGCTAGTTAAAGGCTCATCTACCTTCTTAACTTTAGCTGCAATAATTATATTTATGCAAGAGTGAGCAAAACAATTACTCACTGGATATAACAATGAATCAACAAGAGAATAATAATAATAATAACTGCCAACAATAGGCTCATGTAAACTAAATAGTACTCTAACATTGATAATCTGAAACTCGAGCGTAAGCTATAATATTACACTCACGTTCACTTACACATAGGTTCAGAACCACAATACCTATTAGATATGCTAACATTCATTTTTTTTTGAATATAACATGCATTTCTAGCTAAACTTGTTATGTTAACACAAGTCTTACGCTACTATTCGAATATCAGAAAAGTCAAGTGTTAACCTCACAACACTTATCTACCGTTCATTGTATAAACTAATTTATAACATAACGTGTTCATTACTTACTACTCACTTTTACAAAGTTCAAATTACCCATGACATGACATGGTACTAAAGTAACCTCATTGTTACATGTTTGACTCCTTAACACAACCTTAGACCAAGCTATAGTGTATATCAAGGTCTCTGACTTCAATGACTTCACTATCTCAGACGAGGGGTATGCAAGTACATACATACATACATAAACTTCAGGGCCAAAGCAGCAACATTGCAGTACCTGAGAGAGGCAGAGAGGCGGTGATGAACGAGAGCCAACTTTAGCCCAACAAACACAAATTTCACCCACTAAACAATAATATTAACACAAACATTTGATATAGAACTATAACAAACATGTTTGCCAACATATTTAACCAATTAGAAAAATTTAACATCAACTACACTACTTTAATTTCTCAAATTTCTCATTTTCATAAATCAAAACCATTTTTGACATCTCTTCCCAAAATTCACACTATGATCACAACTCTGGTCCAAATTACTCAGTTTAAATTACATTATGCTCGTTTCTTAGTGAACTAATGTATACAAGACTCAATTTGCAGTTTAACATACGAATTGATCATAAAAATTCATACTCACATAAGCCATATGAAAAATACATATACTGACATTAATTTCTTCCTACTATCAAACGAAATTAGCATACAATTCTGGCTTAAACACAAATTCTAATCATCATAAACACATATAACTACAAGTACTCAGTTGTATAATCGTAAACTTAGAATTTTGAATTCACAGAACATGTAAATTATGTCGTACTCATACATATACATATATAATATCAAAGTTGTTGAACAAACCTTCAATTACTAAGACAATCGTTGCTAATCACTGGAATTGTTGTGAAAATTCATAGGTTTCCTCTCAATTCTCTCAAGCTCTCTGTCAATCTCCCTTAGAATTCTCTTCTCTCTTCTCAGTAGACCAAACCATAGGCTAACTTAAGCGTAAAAACCAAAAACTGATAACCTTAATGCGCTACTAATTGTAATATCAGTTATAACGCTTAAGTTATAAATATATATTATATTTATTATTTAATTTATTTTATTTAAATTCAAAAATCAAAAATAATCCAAAAGCCATAAGGTTTTTTTTGGCGAAACCCTTTAAATTTTAAAGAATTAATATATTTAAGCCTTATTTGGCAAAACCAATTTAAACTCCTTTATTTTATTTTAATAAACAATTTTAGTTTATAATTTATAATTACATCTTATTCATTTGGATTTTCATATCCAACATTATTCAATAAATTAATTAAACACTATATTTTAAATAAATTTCCCACTTTATCAAATACCACAAAATTATAATTTCATTATAATTTTATTTGATAATTTAATATACCATTTTAAATTATTAATCACAATATAACACCTCATGTTATACTACAAATCTCTAAATTATAAATTAATTTAATTTAGAAATTTATCTAATAAATTTAGATTCACAAATATTTATTAACAACCATTATATCAATAAATATTTATTCAATAATAAACACCTGAAATAAATATTATATAATTCAATAAATATTTAAAATTATAATTTGAAATGGATTGTTACATCCTTCCCTTCTTACAAGGATTTTGTCCCCAGAATCACAACTCAAACAATTAAATCGTCACATTCTTCCCTCCTTACAAAGATTTTGTCCCCAAAATCGAAGACACAAACTAAACAAATAACTCAAGGTAATTCTTCATCATATCAGCTTCGAGTTCCCATGTAGCCTCTTCAACATTGTGGTTCTCCATATCACCTTCACAGAAGGTATCACTTTATTCCTGAGCACTTGTTCTTTCCTATGAACTATCTGGAATCTCCTCATAAGACAAATCTTTACTGAACTATAATAGTTCATATTCGATCACATGCTTGTAATCGGGTTTATAGGTTGCAACACCAACACATGAAAAACATTGTGCACATGCTCTAATTCTGGAGGTAAAGCTACCTCATAAGCTACCTCTCCCACTCTTCGCAAAATTTCAAAAGGTCCAATAAACCTTGGGTTGAGCTTTCCTTCCTTGCCAAAACGAATTTTCCCCTTCCAAGGAGAAACTTTTAGGAACACAAAATTTCCTGCTTCAAATTCACGATTTTGCCTATGTTGATCAACATACTTTTTCTATCGATCTTGAGCAGCTACCAATCTTGCTCTGATAAGTTTTATAACTTCAGCGGTCTGTTGTACCAGTTCTGGTCCTAGCAGTTGACGTTCACGAACTTCATCCCAACATAGTGGAGTTCTGCACTTCCTGCCATATAACGCCTCGTATGGCAGCATACCAATGCTTGTGTGGTAACTGTTGTTGTATGCAAATTCCACCAACGGTAGATGATCATCCCAATTTTCTTTGAAATCCATTAAACACGCTCTAAGCACATCTTCTAGCGTCTGGATCATTCGTTCGCTTTACCCATCGGTTTGCGGATGATATGATGTACTCATTTTCAGTTGTGTTCCCATGCATTCTTGAAGTTTCTTCCAGAAATTTGAAGTGAACCTCGAATCTTTGTCTGATACAATTGACACTGGAACTCCATTTTCTTGAGACGATCTCCTTAACGTATAGTTTTGTCAGCTGATCAAGATTAAATCTAATCTTTATTAGCAAAAAGTGTGCAAATTTTGTCAATATGTCCACTATCACCCATATCGCATCGTATCCTTTCTGAGTTATTGGAAGACCTACCACAAAATCCATTGTGATATGCTCCCATTTCCATTATGGTATTTCCAACGATTGAAGTAATCTGTTTGGTCTTTGATGTTCGGCCTTAACTTTCTGACATGTCAAGCACTTTGCAACGCATTCTGCAACGTCTCTTTTCATGTTCGGCCACCAAAAATGACGCTATAAATCTTGATACATCTTCGTACTTCCTGGATGAACCGAGTATCTTGAGCTATGAGCTTCTGCCAAGATTTCCTCTTTAATATCTTGTACTTCCGAAACCCAAATTCATCCCTTGAATCTTAGCATTCCTTCTGTATCAACCTTGTACTTCACTTCTTTACCCTCGACCACACTTTCCTTTATTTTCTTGCATTCTTCATCCTGTAGTTGAGCGTTCTTCACTTTTTCCACAAAGGTTGGTCTAGCTTCCATCAGATAAAATTTTTCATCTGATTCTTTTGGAAATTCGATTTCCAACTCTAGCCTTGCCATCGCTGTAATGAGCTCCTCCTTATCGGTTAACAACATCAACTTCTCTCGGCCTTTCCTACTCAAGGCATCTGCAACCACATTAGCCTTTCCCGGATGATAAAAGATTTCGTAATCATAATCTTTTATCAATTCCATCCATCTCCTTTGACGCATGTTCAAGTCCTTCTGTGTGAAAATATATTTCAGACTTTTATGGTCTATATATATCTCACATTTTTCTCCATAGAGATAATGTCTCCATATCTTCAGTGCAAACACAACTGCCGCCAACTCTAAATCATGAGTCAGATACCATTTCTCATAGTCTTTTAGTTTCCTTGATGCATACGCAATAACCTTGTCGTTCTGCATAAGGACACAACTCAATCCTTTGTGTGAAGCATCACTATACACCACAAAATTTCCTGTATTATTTGGCAATGAAAAAACAGGTGCCACACTTAGCTTCTTTTTTAGTTTTTGAAAACATTCTTCACACTTCTCCGTCCAAATAAATTTTATAGATTTTCTCGTCAAATTTGTCAACGGAGTAGCAATCTTGGAGAAATCTTGAAAAAATCGTCTGTAATATCCTGCCAATCCCAAGAAACTTCTTACTTCTGATGGAGTTCTTGGTTGTTCCCAATTTATCATCGCTTCAACTTTTGATGGATCTACATAAATCCCATCCTTATCAACTACGTGCCCAAGAAATTATACACGTTCCAGCCAAAATTCACATTTAGAGAATTTTGCGTATAACTTTTCGTTTCTTAGCTTCTCCAGCGCTAGACGTAAGTGTTCTGCGTGTTCTTCTTGAGTTTTAGAGTACACCAGAATATCATCGATAAATACCACCACAAACTTGTCTAAAAATGGTTTGAACACCTTGTTCATCAAATCCATGAACGCTGCAGGGGCGTTTGTTAAACCAAAAGACATCACCAAAAATTCATAATGTCCATACCGAGTTCGGAATGCCGTCTTCGGTACATCCTCCTTGCTTACCTTCAATCGGTGATACCCACTTCTCAAATCTATTTTCGAGAAATATCTTGCACACTTCAATTAATCAAACAAGTCATCTATTCTTGGCAATGGATATTTGTTTTTAATAGTGACCTTGTTTAATTCCCTATAATCAATGCAAAGACGCATTGACCCATCCTTCTTCTTCACGAATAACACCGGTGCTGCCCACGGTGATACGCTTAGCTGAATGTGCTTCTTATCCAACAACTCTTGTAGTTGCACCATTAGTTCTTTCATCTCTACCGGAGCCATTCTGTACGGGGCCTTCGATATCAAAGCGGTTTATGGCGCTAAGTCGATCACGAACTCAATTTCTCTGTCAGGCGAAAGTCCTGGAAAATCCTCCGGAAACACATCTATGAATTCCCTAACCACTGGTATTTCCTCCAGTTTTACACCCTTCTCCTTTTGAGTATTGACTATGTAGGCTAAGTACCCTACACAGCCTTGACTCAACAACTTCTTGGCATGCATCATCGTCAGACATCTCATTTGTTTAGCCGATTTGCTACATTGAAAAACTACCTTTGATGGAGTCATAAGGTTTACACACTTCTTTTGGCAATCAATTATCGCTCCATAATTGAATAACTAATTCATTCCCAAAATAACATCGAACTCTCCGAGTTTTATCAAAATTAAATCCACTGTCATAATATTCCCCTTTATATTCACCCTATAGTTCTTGTATACGAACCTAACAGGAATTACCTCCCTATTCGCAATTTTTATGCTTAAAGGGAAATTCAACCCTTCACTAGGTATTTATAATCTCTTAGCAAATTCATCAGATATAAACGACCAAGTAGCACCTGAATCAAATAATACATATGCATTTATATTATTGATTGGGATAATACCTGACACGACATCTTTTGATTGCACTGCGTCCTTCACCGTCATGTTGAAGGTTCTTGCTGTGGGCTTATTTGTTGACGTTGGTCCAGCAATAGTCAGTGTACCTCCACTATCATTTCCCTTGCTTTCATTTGCCTCACCAGATCTCTTTTTAAGGCATTCACGAGCAAAGTGATCCTTGGACCCGCACGTGAAGCAAACGTTCTTCTTAGATTAAGTGCAATTTCGGGCGATATGACCCTCCTGGCCACAGTTGAAGCATACTCATTTCCCCATCAAGCACACACCCTTGTAAAACTTCCCGCATGTAACACATGCTTCAAACTTCTTCTTTTGTTGGTTTCCTTGCTGATTTCCAGCTCCCACATTTGCATTCCACTTCCTCTTCAAATTGTTGTTGTCATTTCCACCGTTACCACCACCACTCTGAACTTCACCTTCACTCTTCTTCTTCTTCTGCTCTTGGTTGTGTTTAGTTACAGCTTTGTCTCCACTCTCAGCGAGAATTACTTTCTCCATTACCACTGTAAACGTCTTCAGCTGGAATAGGGTGACCCTACTGTATAGCCAGGGTTTCTGTGATGCCCCCAATACAGGTATACATCACCCATCTTGGGTCGCCAGAAAATACATGGTACAGGATACAAATACAACTTAAGTATACGACAGTAGTGTAAAATACGACAGAACATAGCTGAGAGTTTAAACAAGAATATTTTCATCTAGACAATATCCACACTCAATGGAGTCCTCATTACAATTATTATCACACTATTCTATAGAATAGTGAGGACTACTAATGCTATCATCTGGACAGTCAATCCGTTCCTCGACTCGTCCCAGCTATATTCTCATTTTCTGAAGAGAACGGTGAAAGAAAGGGTGAGCTCAACTAGCCCAGTAAAAAATATTATGACTAAGATAATGCAGAAAAAATTATCATTAGCCTTCAACAATGTTAAACTGATAAAATATAATAGACATCAATTTTAACTGCAGCAGAATAAGCAATCCCTTAGAAGAGTCAAGTAGAGCATGATATCAACTATCTTCTAAGTTTTAAAATGTTTTCATCAATTTTTATCGCTGAGACTCAGCTTAATAAATAAACCACATCATCGAATCATCCCTGCACTACGGGCCAAGGATATTTATTAAATCATCAACGGTCATGACTATACCAAATAATCCATGGTCATAATCATACCAAAAATTGTTCATCAATGCACTACAGGCCACTGAGGACTTTTACCACATCATTTATAACATTACAGGTCATGATTATACTGAATGATCCCTGGTCATAATCATACCAAGTCCATCTATGCACGTAAGCCAAAGATGATTTTCCTCACAATATAATCATGCGGATGATGACAATGATATAAGTATTAATCAAACAAAAACAAGGATAAATCATAAAGACTTTAAATTTATCCAAATATTATCAATCACTTAATAAACTCATCATCTAATATTATTAATATTATAACAATATTTTAATCACTTTTTAAACTTATAAACAATTTATTTCAATTGTTTACACTTTACCAAATAATGCATTTAATCATTCAAAAATGCCATACTCATAAGATTTCATCACCAATGATCAAATCCCTCATCAAAAATCTGCATATACCCTATATAGGATTCCCAAGCCACAAAATCCTATTTTTCAATTTTGTTACTTCACATGATATATTTAATTCATTTACTCATAACTAGTTCATTTTCATGAAAAATACCAAATCAGTCCCAAAAATATTTCTTTGCTGGGATTTAGCAGAATATAGTCCCATGTTGAAGATATATTTTTCTCGAAATTTTTAAAATTCATTTGCTATTTTTCATATGGCCAAAACTTCCGAATATTTAGACATTTATCATAAATTGTACTTTTGTCCCAAAATTCGAAAATTTACAAGGTATACTCCTGTTATATACATGTACTCCCAATATAAATTTCACCAATTTTGGAGTTAACCACAAAGAGTTATAAGGGTTTACTTTTAAAATAGTCTTTTCCCATAAAATCCATAACTCTTAACCTATACATCCAAAAATTGCCATTTTTGGACACAATCTAGAAAACTCATCAAATTATCATTTCAAATTTTTCCAAAATTTTTTAGGGTCAGAAAAATTATAAAACTGCCCCTGGCAGAAACCCCTTTTGAATGAAAATACTATTCATATGAATACAAAAGATTATTCACCATGCATGCGGTAATCCACATAGACATGTTATTCCAATAGAATAATAAAGAATGAAACCAGGTCATGCGTAAACAACACAGATATGATATTCCAATAGAATAATAAAGAATGGAATAACAGAAGAATTTCACTATGTATACGATACTTCGCATAGATAGGTTATTCCAACATAATAATAAAGAATGAAATAATAATAGTTCTCTTCATGAATACGAAAGAAATAATACCCCTTACCTTAGAAGAAACTGGATATTGGAATAGTGAGGTAGTAGACTTCTCTTCTTCTTTCTCTCTATAATTTCTCTCTATAATAATTGCTCTAAAGCTTTAGTGAATTGGTGAGAAATGAAGGAAGAATGAGCTTCTATTTATAGGAAAATATAGTTTCGATAATTGCACGTTTTGGGGCTCAAAATATTACAATATAATACCTTCCTCTTTTTTTCATTTTTAATTTAGTCCTGCAAGTATTATCAAACTTGCACCACCTCCCCTAATAGTACATAATGTGAATCAATAGTTCAATCATATGAATCAATAGTTATAATCATGTGAAAATACGAATTAAAGTATAGTATCTCCATCTATACCTCCACTTTTAACTTAGTCATACAAGTATTATCAATCTTGCACCAACTCCCCTAATAGTATAAGAATGTGATTCAATAGTACACACAAGTGAATAAATAGTTATATAAACATGTGAATTAGTAGCAATTAATTGCTCATTTATCTGATTAATTACCCGATTTATCAATATAACCCCCAGACATCAATTATCATCGGAATAGATGTCGATTTCCACTAACACTAATAATTCCAACACAATGGAACTATAAATTTCATCTTTAATCAACACGGACTTATTCATCATTAATATTATAACTCACAATATTTAACAATCAAGTCATTCACAGGAAAGAGGGGGCTTTCCGATAAGATTTTCTCCTTATTGGCACACAATTAGATGACCAAACCTCTCCTTGACAGAACTTCTAGACATTGTAAATATTGCAATTTAATAATATGAATAACTTTGTCGTCTCAATTATTGATTTAATAATATATCATATTATGCAGATGATACTGTGATAATAATCGAATCAATAATATGAGAGATATGATGCAGCAATTACTGTAGCAATAATTGAGTATAACTGAGTGACTTCTTACGTAAGGATCAATAATCAATACAGTGTGCTACTATGTAACCACGCGTATTACTGTACTTTTATTACCGGGTAGTTGAACAGTTTTAACATTAACACTTTCGCCGTTATTTTGATAAAAAGATAATTATGTCTTTTCTAACTATGACAATACTTCCTTTGTGGGGTCCACCAATAATTGTGTCGTCGTACGGATATTCCCTGATAAAAAGAATATTCCCCGACCAATCGAATATTATATAACCACTTGCTTACTTTGCAAAATTTATAAATATTACCCACAACTATAACATTATATCAAATGCACACCATAATATTCAGAAAAAATATTTTGAGAAATTTAAATCTTTTTTCATAAAATTTGGGGTCCCACAATCTCCCCTCATTATGAAATTTTGCCCTCAAAATTTACGTACATACCTGGTATACCGAAGAGATGAGGATACCTTGACTTCATTTCAGATTCTAACTCTTGAGGTATAACCTTTGAGTGTTAAATAC
Organism: Panax ginseng; assembly: GCA_020205605.1. Taxonomy (NCBI): domain Eukaryota; kingdom Viridiplantae; phylum Streptophyta; class Magnoliopsida; order Apiales; family Araliaceae; genus Panax; species Panax ginseng. Next base: position 143,713,198 of record CM035132.1, on the reverse strand, counting down.
GATCCTTCTTATCCAAGATTTTAATACGTATCTCCTCATACGTTAAATCTTCTGCTATCTCGTCTAGTTCTAATTTAATAATGTGGTTCGGGTCATCCACATATTTACGTAACATCGATACGTGAAAAACGTTACGAACACGCGACATACTTGGCAGTAAAACGAGTCTATAGGCCACAGTTCCTACTCGATCAAGGATTTCAAATGGGCTAATAAAATATAGGGTTGAGATTTCCTCTCCTCATCGATTCTTGCTTCTAGAATAACGCCCTCTTGAACCTTCTTCTTCACATTCATCAGCTCTGAGTATGTAGCTTGCACGGCTTTAACTGTATCAATTAAAGTCGATTCTACTCATATATTTGATATCACCACGTGGGTCCTTAGAGTCTTTAACTCTATCTTCATCATTTGTAAGTTATACGAAATGGGTTTTTGTGTTAACAACATCGCACTCATAAACGCATACGATCTTCTACTCAACGCGTCAGCTACCACGTTCGCTCTTCTATCATGATATTGAATGGTATAGTCGTAATCTTCAACAGCTCGAGCCAACGTCTTTGGCGCATTATTCGTTCATTTTGGTTGAAGAAATATTTAATTATTGATGAATGGGTTTTGTACTAGGGTCAATACAAAATTCAATTCCACGCTCTAGGGGTAGGCTAAGAAGTCTTCAAGAATACGTCGGGAAATTTATTAACGATAGAAATATCATTTAAAAACTGTGACTCTCATCCAAGACTTTAAATAGCACATGAAATGAAGGTTTCTCCTAACGAAGTTAGAATTGATAAGTCAAAGTCTAACTTCTCTAGAGTTAAATTTAAACGTTGAGCGCAAGCAAGAGTGAAAAAATAATGGGTAGAACCGGTATCTAATAATGTATAGACTTCAAAAGAATTTATAATTAACTAACCCGTGCTAACTTCGTTCGGGTTACTAGCTTTTTGAAAAGTCATAAAAAACGCTCTTCCTGAAACCATCGACTTTGTTTTGTCCGTATCCGCCTTTGGTGCCACTGTCCCAGCTAGACTTAACTTTAATGCACGACAAAATCGGGTTAGGTGACCTTCTTTTCCATAATTGTAACATGCTTTGGACTGCATCACGCAGTTTGGACTGATATGTCCCTACCCTCCGCATTTGAAGCATACAATTGGTGGTCGTTCCCCTTCCTTGAAAATGGGTTTTGGTGTTGCTTCCTTTCCATCATTGTTGAACCTTCTCTTCTTGAAATTTCCACTCCTATTATCTTGGCCATGATTACCATTCTTGGCATGATAATTTCCCCCACGATGGTTATCATTGTTCCGATGGTTGTTGCCACCGGTACGATTATTATCGAGTTGTTGGTCGTTGCCTTTTGGTTGTGCTGACTCATTATCGCACTCCAATAACTTAGCCATATTCACATTATCTAAATATAAACAAAGTTTGTGAGAAATGAGGTATTGACGTATATTAGGTTTCAAACTTCTTAGAAACATTCGCGTCATTCGCTCCTCATTATCGACCAAATGGGATGCAAATCGGGATAACTCTACAAATTTATCCTCGTATTGCGATACGGTCATATTGTTTTGCTCCAACTTGATGAACTCCACCTCCTTCATGTGACAAATACTTTCGGGAAAGTACTTGTCATTGAACAACTCTTGGAACTTCTTCCAAGACATCTTGAGTGCGTCAGGCTGGGTACGTTTTACAGATTCCCACCAGTAATCTACCTCTTCACGCAACATAAAGGTGGCAAAGGGAACCTTTGTCTCCTCGGAGCATCCCAAGACATCAAATATCTTGGTGATCTGCTTTAACCACGTCTCCGCCTGAAGTGGTTCTGGCTTTCCCAAAAACTCTGGTGGTCCCAGCTCCTTGAACTATTTATCGGTGACCAACCGTGGGTTGCCATTATTTCCACCTGCATTTTGAAAAGGAGTTTCTCTCGCCTGATGTTGCATGAATTGCATAAAGCCTCTAAACATCTCATCGTTCATCATCTGATCGGTGTTGTGATTTACCTGAGGATTATTGTCTTCCTGTTGCACATTATCTTGGGTATTGATCGTTGGTGACTCAACGGTCTCATGTGCTTCATTGCAGATCTCAACATTTTCATATGCCATTTTCAAACACTGTCACAAAACAAGGGTTAATTGACATATCACATATTATCCCTATACTCTTACCGACCAATTAAATACCAAATAAACTTAGGTAGGTCATACTAGCGAAGGAATTCCCCGTCTCTCCCCTCCTAGTTCTTATCTCACATCTCAGCCAGGGATCATATCCCAAAGATTTGATAACATCACCCATCTTATGTTGCCAGAAAATACATGGTACAGAATACAAATACAACTTAATTATATAACAGTCATGTAATATACGACAAAACATAGCTGAGAGTTTAAACAAGAATATTGTCATCTAGACAATATCCACACTCAATGGAGTCCTCATTACAATTATTATCACACTATTCCATAGAATAGTGAGGACTACTAATGCTATTATCTGGACTGTCATCTGGACTACTAATAATATAAGCATTAATCAAACGAAAACAAGGATAAATATTAAAGACTTTAACTTTATCCAAATATTATCAATCACTTAATAAACTCATCATCTAATATTATAACAATATTTTAATCACTTCTTAAACTTATAAACAATTTATTTCAATTGTTTACACTTTACCAAATAATGCATTTAATCATTCAAAAATGTCATACTCATAAGATTTCATCACCAATGATCAAATCCCTCATCAAAAATCTGCATATACCCTATATAGGATTCCCAAGCCATAAAATCCTATTTTCCAATTTTGTTACTTCACATAACATATTTAATTTATTTACTCATAACTAGTTCATTTTCATTAAAAATACCAAATCAGTCCCAAAAATATATCTTTTCTGGGATTTAGCAGAATATAGTCCCATATTGAACATATATTTTTCTCAAAATTTTTAAAATTCATTTACAATTTTTCATATTGCCAAAACTGCCGAATATTTAGACATTTACATAAATTGTACTTTTGTCCAAAAATTTTGAAATTTACAGGGTATACTCCTGTTATATACATGTACTCCCAATATAAATTTTACCAATTTTGAAGTTAACCACAAAGAGTTATAAGAGTTTACTTTTAAAGTAGTCTTTTCCCATAAAATCCATAACTCTTAATCTATACATCCAAATATCGCCATTTTTGGACACAATCTAGAAAACTCATCAAATTATCATTTCAAATTTTTCCAGAATTTTTGGCGGTCAGAGAAATTACGAAACTACCCCTGGAAGAAACCCCTTTTGAATGAAAATACTATTCATATGAATATAAAGGATCATTCATCATGCATGCGGTAATCCACATAGACTGGTTATTCCAACAGAATAATAAAGAATGGAACCAAGTCATATTTAAACGCACAGACAGGATATTCCAACAGAATAATAAAGAATGGAATAACAGAAGAATTTCACCATGTATGTGGTACTTCGCATAGACAGGTTAATCCAACATAATAATAAGGAATGGAATAAAAATAGCTCTCTTCATGAATACGAAAGAAATAATACCCCTTACCTTAGAAGAAACTAGATATTGGAATAGTGAGGTAGCAGACTTCTCTTCTTCTTTCTCTCTATAATAATTGCTCTAAAGCTTTAGTGAATTGGTGAGAAATGAAGGAAGAATGAGATTTTATTTATAGGAAAATATAGTTTTGATAATTGCACGTTTTGGGGCTCGAAATATTACAGTATAATACCTTCCTCTTTTTCTTCATTTTTAATTTAGTTCTGCAAGTATTATCAAACTTGCACCACCTCCCCTAATAGTAAATAATGTGAATCAATAGTTCAATCATGTGAATCAATAGTTATAATCATGTGAAAATACGAATTAAAGTATAGTATCTCCATCTATACCTCCATTTTTAACTTAGTCATGCAAGTATTATCAATCTTGCACCAACTCCCCTAATAGTATAAGAATGTGATTCAATAGTATACACATGTGAATAAATAGTTATATAAGCATGTGAATTAGTAGCAATTAATTGCTCATTTATCCGATTAATTATCCGATTTATCAATATAACCCCCAGACATCAATTATCATCAGAATAGATGTTGATTTCCACTAACACTAATAATTCCAACACAATGGAACTATCAATTTCATCTTTAATCAACACGAACTTATTCATCATTAATATTATAACTCACAATATTTAACAACCAAGTCATACACAAGAAAGAGGGGGCTTTCCGATAAGATTTTCTCCTTATTGGCATGCAATTAGATGACCAAACCTCTCATTGACAAAACTTATAGACATTGTAAATATTGCAATTTAATAATATGAATAACTTTGTCGTCTCAATTATTGATTTAATAATATATCATATTATGCAGATGATATTGTGACAATAATCGAATCAATAACATGAGAGATATGATGCAGCAATTACTGTAGCAATAATTGAGTATAATTGAGTGACTTTTTACGTAAGCATCAATAATCAATATTGTATGCTACTATGCAACCACGCCAGACATTACTATACTTTTACTCTTTGGGTAGTTCAACAGCTTTTAATTAAGTAACACTTTCGCCGTTATTTTTATAAAAGATAATTTTGTCGTTTTCTAACTACGACAATACTTTCGTTGTGGGGTCCACCAATGATTGTGTCGTCGTACGGATATTCCATGACAAAAAGAATATTCCCCGAACAATCGAATATTATATAACCACTTGCTTACTTTGGAAAATTTGTAAATATTACCCACAACTATAACATTATATCAAATCCACACCATAATATTAAAAAAAATATTTTGAGAAATTTAAATCTTTATTCGTAAAATATGGGGTCTCACATCTTCAGTCCCTGTTCAAACCTCTTCACCTTGCGTTCGTCTGTGCTGACTTGATATGGCACAAACCTCGCCAGCTCGTTGAATCTTAAGGCATACTCAGATACCGACATCGTTCCCTGCTTCAGTTCCAAAAATTGCACTTCTAGCTGACTTTTTGAACTTTCTGGGAAATAGGTCTCAAAGAATATTTCCTTGAACCTTTCGCAAGACATTACCCCTTGACCTCCTCGGGTTTTATTGGCTTGCCACCAATAACTAGCCTCTGCTTTCAACATTAATGTTGCAAAAGCAGTCTTCTGATTCTCCTCTACCCTAGCAACATCGAAAACTTTCTCTATTTCTATGATCCAGGTCTGTGCTTCAAACGGATTCATGGACCCATGAAATTCTGGTGGTCCAACCACCTTAAAATCCTTAAACGTTGTACATTGGTTCTGAGGTTGATTCTGCAAAGCACCCGTCAGTAACATCACTAGCTGTTGAACTAGGTTACCCTCCACATTGTTATTGTTGGTTTCCTCAGTGGTTCTCTGTCGTGGTTGACTTCTTGGAGGTATTTTCTGTTAAAATACACCCATTAGTCTATTACTCAACTTCTTTAAGTATTTTCTACTTAATTTACACACCATATAAGATTATCACGTAACACATAACACTTTGAATAAATTAATAACTTTTATTCATTCATAATATTTTAAAAAAACATCAGAACAATAGCATCACTGCTATTTACATTACTTTTCCTGAACTATAACAGTTACAGGACAACATCATCAACATCTATCACATTGGTTATATCATACCCGGTATTTACAATTTATTAACTCCCTAATCATATATCAGGTACATTCCTTACAATGTTCTACTAAGATACTGCATAGCCTTGCGACGCTCTTCCTCCATAATTCGAGTCATTGTTCGACGATCTAAAATGTATGATGGCAGCGTCTCGAACTGGATAGGATAACACATGACCCGACTTGAGCTCGATTGAATACGGTATTGAATACATTATTCATCTCCTCCATCTTCATCCTCTTTGCTTGTGCGTCCCTCTCTGCCATCCTGGCTCGTTGATAAGCTTCCTCATGCGTGTCTTCGGCTCTTGCCCTCTTGGTAGATTCCTCCTTCAGCTTATTCTCCAGTTCTGCAATCTTCTCCATCAGTTGCTCATTTTCCCCTTTCGTGTGGATCAGCTTCTCTTCAACGTTGTTCACTCGTTCTTCTCGATCTTGGATCTCGTTTTCCTTCTGTGCCATCGAGGTCTGTTGTTCAGCTACTATCTCATGTAACTCCTCAACAGTATCTTGAAGTTCCATATTGCGGTCATACACCTCGTCGTATATATAGGTAACTATCGAATTAAGTGGAATCTCTTCCTCCTCGTCCTCCTCATCCCCTGACTGTGGCAGCTCAATGGGGTCCTCCTCATCCGTCTCTATCTCATCCTCCTCATCGTACTTTCTCTCCGCTTTCAACTCATCATGGACCGATAAAACTGTTTCCCGTGGCAGTAGTTGTTCCTAAATTACCTGAATATCTTGAGGCTCCTTCTCTCTAGCCTGATTGGATCCTCTTATATTAGCCATCCTGTCAACCAAATTTTAAGTTTTAATTACTAATCATTACTACTCGACACTCACGAGCACATAAGTTATAATCATATAAGCACATAAGTGTTTTATTACTTTCTCTTTCCTAAAACTCGATAAGAGTTTATCATCACTATCTTTTCAAAGGTTACTTCCTAAGGCTTTTTTCCCACCTAAGGTTTATAACCTAAGGCTCTGATACCAACTTGCGACACCACCAAATCTAGGTACTTCATTCCCACAAGATTTGGTGCTCACTATCCATACATTCATACTATCTACCCAAATAAAATAATATTTAAACCATAAATCCTCCCTTTAAATAGGGTTACATCATTAAATAAAAATCTTCCCAGGTTATCTAACCTTAAACATCATTCAAGTGCGGAAATAAAATTATTACATCACATCATTAAGTAAAAGTCTATCATCAAATTAAAAGTCTAACATCATAATAATAATCAAAATTACAAGTCTTCATCACTTGTATATTTTTTTCTTTCTTTTGTTAGTTGAAGGCTCATCTACCTTCTCTTCTTTAGCTGCAATAATAATATTTATGCAAGAATGAGGAAAACAATTGCTCACTGGATATAACAATGAATCAATAGGAGAATAATAATAATAATAACTGCTAACAACTGGCTCATCAAAACTGAATAGTACTCTAACAATGATAATCAGAAACTGGAATCCAAAATAAGGAATATATATAACTGAGGGTCATAAGACCATGAACTATGTCCACAGTTGCGAGTAATCTTTCAACTCTAACTTTAACAGTCATAAGACTATAAGGACTCCTCGTACTTAGGGGGATCAACCCTTCGTACAATGTATTGTGCACAAACATTTTAACACTAAGCGTAAATTATCCCCTAATAATAATATGGTTGTTCATCTCAGCATTTAAAGTACAAGTCCGCACCAAAGAAAGTTTAGTTTGGATAAGCTTTCAAGGGTAATTTGAAGTTTAACGAACATCAACTAGAGGACTAGTTGAATCAATAGTGTTTGATAACACAACGGTTGATCAATAATAACATAATATGGAACAATGAATAAGTGTAAGCGAACTAACTATATCTTAAACCCATGCTTAGAAACAACTACAAAGCATAAGTATTGAATGAAAATAAACCTTGCTTGAATAAAATTAGGCTAGAACTATGAATTATTGAGTATAAATTAAGTAATAGCAAGGCGAAAATAAAGCTTTCTCATTATGAGAATAGATTGTGTCAAGTAAATGAACTAAGATAATTTAACATTAGAAATTAGAATTCAAGAAAATTGCATTCATGGTACATGAAGGAAAATAAAGAAACTTGTCTAACAATAAACAAGTTAGAATTCATCAATAAATATTGGAATTCAAAACTTATTTGAATAAAGTTAAAGTCATAGCTAGCTTGTTCAAATGATGATTAAGAATACAAGAGTTCGCTTAATGAAAATTTAAAGTAAGAAACTTGATCAATGTAAGTGTAGAGTTAGAAAACTTGCTCAATGTAACAAGATAAGGTTTAGAAACTTGCCTCGAGCATAAGCTATAATATTACACTTACGTTCACCTATACATAGGTTTAGAACCACAATACCTATTAGATATGCTAACATTCATTTTTTTCAATATAACATGCATTTCTAGCTAAACTTATTATGTTAACACAAGTCTTACGCTACAATTCAAATATCAGAAAATTTAAGTGTTAACCTCACAACACTTATCTAGCGTTCATTGTATAAACTAATTTATAACATAACACGTTCATTACTTACTAATAACTTTTACAAAGTTGAAATTATCCATGACATGACATAATACTGAAGTAACCTCATTGTTACATGTTTGACTCCTTAACACAACCTTAGACCAAGCTATAGTGGTATATCAAGGTCTACAACATCAACAAACTTCACTATCTCAAGATAGGTATGGTATAATCATGCCTATACACAAGCTCGGGACCGACGCAATTTGCTCCATTTTTGCCTTTGCATGCAAGTAGCAATATGCCTTGGGTACACAAACAAGTAAGCGTAGAGACAAGCTGTTGAATAAGAGTCAGAGCTTTAGCCCAACAAACGCAAATTTCACCCACTAAACAATAATATTAACACAAACATTTGATATAGAACTATTACAAACATGTTTGCCAACATATTTAACCAATTAGAACAATTTAACATCAACTATACTACTTTAATTTCTCGAATTTCTCATTTTCATACATAAACACCATTTTTGACATCTCTTCCCAAAATTCACACAATGATCACAACTCTTGTCCAAATTACTTAGTTCAAATTACATTATGCTCATTTCTTAATGAACTAACATATACAAGACTCAATTTGCAATTTAACATACGAATTGATCATAAAAATTGATACTCACATAAGCCATATGAAAAATACATATACTGACATTATTTTCTTCCTACTGTCAAACGAAATTAGCATACAATTCTGGTTTAAAAACAAATTCTAATCATCATAAACACATATAACTACAAGTACTCAGTTGTATAATCGTAAACTTAGAATTTTGAATTCACAGAACATGTATATTATGTCGTACTCATACATATACATATATAATATCAAAGTTGTAGAACATACCTTCAATTACTAAGACAATCGTTGCTAATTACTGGAATTGTTGTGAAAATTCACAGGTTTCCTCTCAATTCTCTCAATCTCTCTGTCAATCTCTCTCTGAATTCTCTTCTCTCTTCTCAGTAGACCAAACATAGGCTAACTTAAGCGTAAAAACCAAAAACTGATAACCTTAATACGCTACTAATTGTAATATCAGTTCTAACGCTTAAGTTATAAATATATATTATATTTATTATTTTATTTATTTTATTTAAATTCAAAAATCAATAATAATCCAAAAGCCATAAAGCTTTGTTTGGCAAAAGCCTTTAAATTTTAAAGAATTAATATATTTAAATCTTGTTTGGCAAAACCACATTAAACTCCTTTATTTTAGTTTAATAAATAATTTTAGTTTATAACTTATAATTATATCTTATTTATTTGGATTTCCATATCCAACATTATTCAATAAATTAATTAAACACTATATTTTAAATAAATTTGAACTTTATCAAATACCACAAAATTATAATTTTATTTGATAATTTAATATACCATTTTATATTATTAATCACAATATATAACTTGACTCATGTTATATTACAAATCTTTAAATTATAAATTAATTTAATTTAGAAATTTATCTAATAAATTTAGATTCACAAATATTTATTAACAACCATCACATCAATAAATATTTATTCAAAAATAAACACCTCAAATAAATATTTATATATTTTAATAAATATTTAAAATTACAATTTCAAATTTCGGATTGTTACATAACTACCTGATTCAAACTTGACATTTTTGCGGTGTGGATTAGCGTATTTCTTCTGCCTATCTAGAGCTGCTACCAGTCTTGTTCTGATCACTTTGACTATTTTTGTTGTCTGTTGTAACAATTCTAGACCTAGTAATTGTATTTCGCCAATTTCATCCTAGTATAGCGGAGTACTGCACTTTCTGTCATATAACGCTTCATAAGGCGGCATGTCAATACTAGCGTGGTGACTGTTGTTGTAATTGAATTCAACGAGCGGAAAGTGATCGTCCTAATTTCCTTTAAAGTCCATTATACAAGCTCTTAACATATCTTCTAATGTGTGAATCGTTCTTTCACTCTGCCCATCTGTCTGAGGGTGATATGCCATACTCATTCGCAACTGCGTACCCATGCATTCCTATAGACGTTTCTAGAAGTTCGATGTAAAGCGCGGATCCCTATCAAAAACAATTGACACCGGAACTCCGTGTCTTGAAACAATCTCTTTCACATATAACCTTGCCAACTAGTCTAAGTTGAATCTGATTTTGATCGGAAGGAAGTGTGCAGATTTCGTCAATCGGTCAATAATAACCCATACTGCGTCATAGCCTTTCTGAGTTGTTGGTAGGTCAACCATGAAATCCATCGTAAAATGTTCTCATTTCCATTATTGAATCTCTAAAGGTTGTAGTAACCCACTCGGCCTCTAATGTCCTGCTTTCACTTTCTGACATGTCAGATACTTGGCAACACACTCTGCAACCTCTCGTTTCAAATTCGGCCACAAGAAATGTTGTCAAAGATCTTGGTACATCTTAGTACTACCAAGGTGAATCGAATATCGTGAGCTATGAGCCTCATTCAAAATGTCTTCCTTAATCTCTGCCACTGGCGATACCCAAATTCTGCTCTCAAATCTTAGTAGTCCCTCACTGTCTATTTTGAATCTCGGTTCAGTCCCTTCAGATATTTTCTTTTTCACTTTCTCCCATTCTTCGTCCTGAAGTTGAGCTTCCTTAATTTTATCCAGTAAAGTCGTACTAGCTTGTATCCGAAACAGCTTCTCGTCAACATCCATAGGATACTTCACTTCTAATTCCAACTTTTCCATTGCTAAAATTAGCTCCTCCTGAGCGGTCAACATCATCAATTTCTCCCGACCCTTTCTACTTAAGGCATCCGCAACCACATTTGCCTTACCCGGATGGTATAGAATCTCACAATCATAGTCCTTAATTAACTCCAACCACCTTCTTTAGCGGATATGCAAGTCCTTCTGTGTAAAAATATATTTCAGACTCTTGTGGTCTGTATATATTTCTCACTTCTCCCCATAGAAATAGTGTCTCCAGATCTTCAAAGCAAATACCACCGCAGCTAACTCCAAGTCTTGGGTCGAATACCCCTTCTCATACGCAATGCCTCTGCCATTTTTCATAAGCACACAGCCAAGTCCTTTATGCGATGCGTCACTATAAACCACAAAAATTCCTATATCATCCGGAAGAGATAACACAGGTGTTGTACTCAACCATTTATTCAATTCTTGAAAGCTTTCCTCACACTTCTCCGTCCAAACAAATTTCACCGCTTTTCGTGTCAAATTCGTTAGCAGAGTTAAGATCTTGGAAAAATCTTGAATGAATCTTCTGTAATATCCTGCCAATCCAAGAAAACTTTGTACTTTCGACGGCATTCTCGACTGATCCCAGTTTATCACGGCTTCGACTTTGGATGGATCTACTGAAATTCCGTCTTTATCAATCACATGTCCAAGAAATTGTACTCGCTCGATCCAAAATTCGCATTTCAAAAACTTGGCATACAACTTCTCCCTTCTCAATGTCTCTAACGTCACCCTCAAATTCTCTTCATGTTCTTCCTTGGTTTTTGAATATACCAAAATATCATCTATAAATACTGTGAAGCCACCAAAATTGGTATACATCACCCATCTTGAGTCGCCAAATACACACTACATAAATTCAAATACAGCTTAATTATACAACAGTCGTGTAAAATATGATAAAACATAATCTAAGAGTTTTAATAAGAATATTATCATCTAGACAATATCCACACTCAATGGAGTCCTCATTACATTTATTGTCACACTATTTAACAGAATAATGCGGACTACTAATGCTATCATCCGGGATCACACTCCGCTCCACGACTAGTCCGTAACGTTCTCATTTCTCAAGAGAACAAAGTGAAAGAAAGGGTGAGCTCAACTAGCCCAGTAAGAAATATTATGACTAAGATAATGCAGAATAAATTATCATTAGTCTTCAACAATGTTAAACTGATCAAATACAATAGACATCAAGTTTAACTGCAGTGGAATAAGCAATCCATTAGAAGAATCAAGTGGAGAATGATATTTACTATCTTTTATGATTTAAAATGTTTTCATCAATTTTTTTTATCTCAGAGACTCAGCTTAATAAATAAACCACATCATCGAATCATCCCGGCACTACGGGCCAATGATATTCATTAAATCATCAATGGTCATGATTATACCGAATAATCCCTGGTCACAATCATACCAAAAATTGTCCATCGATGCACTACCGACCAATGAGGACTTTTACCACATCATTCGTTACATTACGGTCATGATTATACCGAATAATCCCTAGTCATAATCATACCAAGTCCATCTATGCACGTAAGCCAAAGATGACTTTAATCACAATATAAGCATGAGGAAGATGACAATGATATAAGCAATAATCAAACGAAATCAAATCAAACGAAATCAAGGATAAATATTAAAGACTTTAAATTTATCCAAATATTATCAATCACTTAATAAACTCATAATCTAATATTATAATAATATTTTAATCACTTCTTTAACTTATAAACAATTTATTTCAATTGTTTACACTTTACCAATTAATGCATTTTAATCATTCAAAAATGTCATACTCATAAGATTTCATCACCAATGATCAAATCCCTCATCAAAAATCTGCATATACCCTATATAGGATTCCTAAGTCATAAAATCTTATTTTCCAATGTTGTTACTTCACATAACATATTTAATTCATTTACTAATAACTAGTTCATTTTCATAAAAAATACCAAATCAGTCCCAAAAATATTTCTTTTCTGGGATTTAGCAGAATATAGTCCCAAATTGAACATATATTTTTCTCGGAATTTTTAAAATTTATTTACTATTTTTTATATGGCCAAAACTTCCGAATATTTATACATTTATCATAAATTGTACTTTTGTCCAAAAATTCCGAAATTTACAGGGTATTCTCTTGTTATATACATGTACTCCCAATAAAAATTTTACCACTTTTGGAGTTAACCACAAAGAGTTATAAGGGTTTGCTTTTAAAATAATCTTTTCCCATAAAATCCATTACTCTTAATCTATACATCCAAAAATCGCCATCTTTGGACACAATATAGAAAACTCAACAAAGCAGCATTTCAAATTTTTCCAGAATTTATGAGGGTCAGAAAAATTACGAAACTTCAAATGGATTTTCACCCGCCATGCGGTAATCCATGTAGACAGATCATTCACCATGCATGCGGTAATCCACATAGACAGGTTATTCCAACAGAATAATAAAGAATGAAATAACAGATGAATTCACAATGCATGCGATAGACCGCACAGACAGGTTATTCCCAACAGAATAATAAAGAATGGAACAAGGTCATGCGTAATCCGCACAGATAGGATATTCCAACAAAATAATAGAGAATGGAACTAGGTCATGCGTAAACCGCACAGACATGATATTCTAACAGAATAATAAAGAATGGAACTAGGTCATGCGTAATCCGCATTGATTTGATATTCCAACAGAATAATAAAGAATGGAACCAGGTCATGCATAATCCGCACAGACAGGATATTCTAACAGAATAATAAAGAATGGAATAACAACAAAATTCACCAGGTATGCGATAGACCACATAGACAGGTTATTCCAGCATAATAATAAAGAACGGAACCAGGTCATGTGTAATCCGCACATACAGGATATTCTAACAGAATAATAAAGAATGGAATAATAGAAGAATTTCACCATGTATGTAGTACTTCGCATAGACAGGTTATTCCAACATAATAATAAGGAATGTAATAACAATAGAATTCACCAGGCTTGCGATAGACCGCACAGATAGGTTATTCCAACAGAATAATAAAGAATGGAATAACAGAAGAATTTCACCATGTATGCGGTACTTCACATAAACAGGTTATTCCAACATAATAATAAAGAATGGAATAACAACCCTTACGAGTATTGAAAGAAAATAACTCTCTTTATGAATACGAAAGAATAATACCCCTTACCTTAGAAAGAAACTAGATACTGGAGTAGAGAGGTAGCAGACTTCTCTTCTTCTTTCTCTCCATAATTTCTCTCTATAATAATTGCTTTATAGCTTTAGTGAATTGGTGAGAAATGAAGGAAGAATGAGATTCTATTTATAGGAAAATATAGTTTCAATAATTGCACATTTTGGGGCTCGAAATATTACAATATAATACCTTCCTCTTTTTTTTCTTTTTTAATTTCGTCCTGCAAGTATTATCATACATGCACCGCCTCCCATAATAGTAAATAATGTGAATCAATAGTTCAATCATGTGAATCAATAGTTATAAACATGTTAAAATATGAAATACAGTATAGTACCTCCATCTATACCTCCATTTTTAACTTAGTAATGCAAGTATTATCAATCTTGCACCAACTCCCCTAATAGTACAAGAATGTGAATTAATAGTACACATATGTGAACAAATAGTTATAATCATATGAATTAATAGCAATTAATTTCTCATTTATCCGATTAATTACCCGATTTATCAATATAACCCCCAGACATCAATTATCATCGGAATAGATGTCGATTCCCACTAACACTAATAATCCCAACACAATGGAACTATATGATTCATCTTTAATCAACACGAACTTATTCATCATTAATATTATAACTCACAATATTTAACAACCAAGTCATTCACAAGAAAGAGGGGGCTTTCCGATAAGGATTTCTCCTTATTGGCGCGCAATTAGATGACCAAACCTCTCCTTGACAGAACTTCTAGACATTGTAAATATTGTAATTTAATAATATGAATAACTTTGTTGTCTCAATTATTGATTTAATAATATATAAAATTTTTATGCAGATGACACTGTGACAATAATCGAATCAATAATATGAGAGATATGATGCAGCAATTACTGTAGCAATAATTGAGTATAACTGAGTGACTTCTTACGTAAGCATCAATAATCAATATTGTGTACTACTATGCAACCACGCGTATTATTGTACTTTAACTACCGGGTAGTTCAACAGTTTTAACGGTAACACTTTCGCTGTTATTTTTATAAAATGATAATTATGTCATTTTCTAACTACAACAATACTTGTGTTGTGGGGTTCAGCAATGATTATGCCGTCGTACGGATATTCCCCGACAAAAAAAATATTTCCCGACCAAACGAATATTTTATAACAACTTGCATACTTTGCAAAATTTATAAATATTACCCACAACTATAACATTATATCAAATCCACACCATAATATTCAAAAAAATATTTCGAGAAATTTAAATCTTTATTCATAAAATTTGGGGTCTCACAATCTCCCCTCCTTATGAAATTTTTCCCTCAAATTTTATGTACGTACCTGGTATGCCGAAGAGGTGAGGATACCTTGACTTCATTTCAGATTCTAACTCTTGAGGTATAACCTTTGAGTATTGAATAGGATCCTTCTTATCCAAGATTTTAACATGTATCTCCTCATACATTAAATCTTCTGCTATCTCGTCTAGTTCCAATTCAATAATGTGTTTCGGGTCGTCAACATATTTACGTAACATCGATACGTGAAAAACGTTATGAACACGCGACATAATTGGTGGTAAAACGAGTCTATAGGCCACAGTTCCTACTCGATCGAGGATTTCAAATGGGCCAATTAAATTGAGGGTTGAGATTTCCTCTCTTCATCGACTCTTGCTTCTAGAATAACGCCCTCTTGAACCTTGTTCTTCGTATTCATCAGCTCCGAATCTGTAGCTTGAACGACTTTTAACTTTATCGATTAAGGTCAATTCTACTCGTATATTCATTATCTTCACGTGGGTCCCTAGAGTCTTTAACTCTATCTTCATCATTTGTAAGTTATACAAAATGAGTTTTTGTGCTAACAACGCTTTTCTCAGAACGATATGATGATTTACTTAACGTGTCAGCTACCACGTTCGCTCTTCCACAATGATATTGAATGGTACAATCGTAATCTTCAACAGCTCGAGCCAACGTCTTTGGCGTATGTTATGTTTATTTTGGTTGAAGAAATATTTAAGGGTTTAAGAAATGGGTTTTGTACGGGGGTCAATACAAAATTCAATTTCACGCTCTAGGGGTAGGCTAGGAAGTCTTCAAGAATACATCAGGAAATTTATTAACAATAGAAATATCATTCAAAACTATAACTCTCATCCAAGACTTGGATAGTACGTCACATTGATACCTATCAACTTGCCACCGTTATTCACAACGTCCCCTACAGAATGTTCGGCTTCGGTGTATTCCACATATGGAAGTCACCAGCGAAAGGCTCGGGGCCCTTTACTTATGGCTTAATATAACAGTGATTTACTTTAGTGGTTTGGTTGCTTGAATTTGCATAACAGGTTATTTAGGAATATGAAAGCTAACAACCTTATGAAAAGCATGATGAGTAGTTAACCAATCGATTCCTAAAATCACATCAAAGGCAATTATTTTCAAAGAGATAAGATCGACATGTAACGTGAAAGTGTCGATTTGAATCAAACAAGACTTATAAACAGTGGAGGTAACGAAGGTTTCTCTTAATGGAGTTTGAACTAATAAGTCAAAGTCTGATTTCTCCGGAGTCAAATTTAAACATTGAGCACAAGCAAGAGAGATAAAAGAATGGGTAGAACCAGTATCTAATAAGGTATAGACTTCGTAAAAAATTATAATTAACTAACCCGTGCTAATTTTGTTTGGGTTACTCGCTTTTTGAGAAGTCACAAAAAATGCTCTTCCTGAAACCACCGACTTTATTTTGTCCGTATCCGCCTTTTGTGCCACCATCCCAACTGGACTTGACTTTGGTGCACGACAAAATTGGGCTAGGTGACCTTCTTTTTAACAATTGTGACATGCTTTGGACTGCATCATGTAGCTTGGAATGATATGTCCTTCCCCTCCGCATTTGAAGCATACAATTGGTGGTTGTTATCCTTCCTTGAAAACGGGTGTTGGTGCTGCTGTCTTTCCATCGTTGTTGAATCTTCTCTTCTTGAAATTTCCATTCCTATAATCTTGGCCATGATTACCAACGAAGTGGTTACCATTCTTGGCATGATAATTTCCCCCACGATTGTTATCATTGTTCTGATGGCCGTTGCCACCGGTATGATTATTATTGTGATGTTGGTTGTTGCCTTTTGGTTGTACCGACTCATTATCGCGCTCAAATAACTGAGCCCTATTCACAACATCTGAATATAAACAAAGTTTGTGAGAAATGAGGTATTGACGTATATCAGGTTTCAAACCTCTTAGAAACATTCGCGTCATTCGGTCCTCATTATTGACCAAATGGGATGCAAATCGGGATAACTCCACAAATTTAGCCTTGTATTGCGACACGGTCATATTGTTTTGCTCCAACTTGATGAACTCCACCTCCTTCATGTGATGAATACTTTCGGGAAAGTACTTGTCGTTAAACATCTCTTGGAACTTCTCCCAAGACATCTTGAGTGCGTCAGGCTGGGTACGTTTTACAGATTCCCACTAGTAATCTGCCTCTTCACATAACATAAAGGTGGCAAAGGGAACCTTTTGCTCCTCGGAGCATCCCAAGATATCAAATATCTTGGTGATCTGCTTTAACCATGTCTTCGCCTTAAGTGGTTCTGGCTTTCCCAAAAACTCTGGTGGTCCCAGCTCCTTGAACTGCTTAGCGGTGACTGACCGTGGGTTGCCATTATTTCCACCTATATTTTAAATAGGAGTCTCTCTTACCTGATGTTGCATGAATTGCATAAAGCCTCTGAACTTCCCATCGTTCATCATTTGATCAGTGTTGTTATTTACCTGAGGATTATTGTCTTCGTGTTGCACATTATCCTGGGTATTGATCGTTGGTGACTCAACGATCTCATGTGCTTCATTGCTGATCTTAACATTTTCATATGCCATTTTCAAACACTGTCACATATTATCCCTATACTCTGATCGACCAATTAAATACCAAATAAACTTAGGTAGGTCATACTAGCAAAGGAATTTCCCGTCTCTTCCCTCCTAGTTCTTGAATCACATCTCAGCCAGGGATCATATCCCTAAGCATTGATATCAACTGTGACACCCCCAAAACAGGTATACATCACCCATCTTGAGTCGCCAAATACACACTACAAAAATTCAAATACAACTTAATTATACAACAGTCGTGTAAAATACGACAAAACATAATCTAAGAGTTTTAATAAGAATATTGTCATCTAGACAATATCCACACTCAATGGAGTCCTCATTACATTTATTGTCACACTATTTAACAGAATAGTGAGGACTACTAATGCTACCATCTGGATCGTCACTCCGTTCTCCGACTAGTCCCGGCTACGTTCTCATTTCCTGAAGAGAACAGTGAAAGAAAGCGTGAGCTCAACTAGCCCAATACGAAATATTATGACTTAGGTAATCTAGAATACATTAGCATTAGTCTTCAGCAATGTTAAACTAATAAAATACAATAGACATCAAGTTTAACTGCAGCGGAATAAGCAATCCATTAGAAGAGTCAAGTAGAGCATGATATCTACTATCTTCTATGATTTAAAATGTTTTCATCAATTTTTATCATTTGAGACTCAAATTTTAATAAATAAACCAAATCATCGTGTCATCCCTGCACTACGGGCCAAGGATATTCATTAAATCGTCAATGGTCATGACTATACCGAATAATCCCTGGTCATAATCATACCAAAAACTGCCCTTCGATGTACTACCGGCCAATGAGGACTTTTACCACATCATTCGTTACATTACGGTCATGATTATACCGAATAATCCCTAGTCATAATCATACCAAGTCCATCTATGCACGTAAGCCAAAGATGACTTTCATCACAATATAAGCATGAGGAAGATGACAATGATATAAGAAATAATCAAACGAAATCAAGGATAAATATTAAAGACTTTAAATTTATCCAAATATTATCAATCACTTAATAAACTCATAATCTAATATTATAATAATATTTTAATCACTTCTTTAACTTATAAACAATTTATTTCAATTGTTTACACTTTACCAATTAATGCATTATAATCATTCAAAAATGTCATACTCATAAGATTTCATCACCAATGATCAAATCCCACATCAAAAATCTGCATATACCCTATATAGGATTCCTAAGTCATAAAATCTTATTTTCCAATGTTGTTACTTCACATAACATATTTAATTCATTTACTAATAACTAGTTCATTTTCATGAAAAATCGCCATCTTTGGACACAATATAGAAAACTCATCAAATTATCATTTCAAATTTTTCCAGAATTTTTGAGGGTCAGAAAAATTACAAAATTTAAATGGATTTTCACCCGCCATGCGGTAATCCACGTAGACAGTTCAATTCTATAATTTAATAAGGAATGAATACAAAGGATCATTCACCATGCATGCGGTAATCCACATGGACAGGTTATTCCAATAGAATAATAAAGAATGGAATAACAAAAGAATTCACCATGCATGCGATAGACTGCACAGACAGGTTATTCTCAATAGAACAATAAAGAATGGAACAAGGCAAAATTATCATTACATGGTCATTAAATACATTAAATTAAACATACCCACATACTAGAGTGATTTCACAAGTTTAAACACATAATTACTTGAATCAAATTATATAATTTTACTGTTCTTGAATGTTTTGAAAACAAAACATGGAGATTGGCACTACGGGATCGTTATAACACTAAAGCAGTCCATTCGAAGTTTGTTTTCTTCGTTTTAACGTGCATAATTACATACAAGTGTAAAATTTATGAGACAATATATGTTTGACATATTAAATTTGCGAGTAAGGGCCATATGGCCATATTTCTATACTCTGTAATTTTGTAGACACAATATACGATATATTTTTATGAAACTGATGTTATGGAACCATACAATATATAATAAAACCATGCTATGTTAACATATCATCACATATATATCCGGATAATCACTACCATTTCCAATTATAGAGATTTTATCAGAACTTGAAAGCCATTTTCATGAAAAATTTAATAACGTAAAATAGAAATTGGGTTGAAGAGATTAATCAAAGTATAGAGTGTAGATTAGTAGAGATGATCCTTTCTCAGATACTTCTTCAATCACACAACTCACAATTCCCTCAAAAGTTCTCAATTTCCCTCTATGATTTTCTTTGCCAGACTTAGAAAAAAATGAAAAAAGAAGAAGACGTATAAATTTATAAAAACTGAGCGCAGTTATGGTGGTCAGTTAATCCGATCATGGGTTAACTGCTGCCAACCCCCAATAGGGCTCCGTTCCAAACAGAGCCCACATAACCATTTAATTTGATAACCCTTTAATTAATTTAATTAATTAAATATAACCATTTAATTAATCCTTTACAACCATTTAATTAATTATAACCATTTAACATAATTATAACCATTTAATTAATTATAACCATAACCATAAATGGTTAATTAAATCATAATTAACCATAAATCATAATAAATAAAAATTATAACCATTTAATTATAATTATAATTATGATTTATAACCATTTAAATCATAATTATAACCATTTAATTATAATTAATTTAATTAATTATAACCATTTAATTTGATTAATCCTTTATAATATAGTTTATTCATGTCACGCCCATTTACACAATAAATCAATTATCCTAGTTAATTTATTTTAAATAAAATATAATAATTTCTCATTAATTCACATAGTCACACAATTAAATTTCTTATTTATTAATTATATCAAATTATTAATTCTCTAATTAATTAAAATAATATTAATTTATTAAATATTTCTTTTAATTCAATAAGCTCACATAAAACATACTTTGAATAATAAAATTCTCCACATTAATTTAATAATATAACACATATAATTAAATTAATTTACCACAACTTCATCAATTAATTATTTAATCTAATAATTAAATCATCAAAAAATATTTATTTAATTAAATAAATATTAAAATTAAATTACAAAATCTCCTTTGTCACATAAATTCTGGATAATCCAATTTTCTAGATTGTCACATTCTTCCCTCCGTATAAAAATTTCGTCCTCGGAATTTCTAAAACCACACCCATACCCGGGTGCCTACAACCCTTAGCAAAGGTTTAATCTCAATTCATCCTTCTCACAAGGATCATCTGTTGACATAATCGTCATTAGTTAAACCTCACGCTTAACTATACAGTCAATCTTTTGGGTCCTCACACGAAGGAACTGAAGAAGTCAGAGAAAACAAGCAATCTCTTCTGACTCAACAATATGAAATGTTCGCCCATGTTCCAGTAGAAAATGTCACTTCCACTTATAAAAGATTCAATGTTCTGCTCAACTCTCTTCGAGCTTTTGGAAAGGTCTATCCAAACAAAGATCTAATCATAAAATTCATGAGAGCTTTGTCAAGCAAGTGGGATGCCAAAACCACTGCCATCAGAGAATCAAAAAATCTCCATGAAATGATAGTTCAAAAACTTTTTGGCAACCTTTTTACCTATGAACTGGAGCTGACCCAAAGGGCAGAGACTCTATTCGAAGGAAGAAAGAAGGATAAACGAGTTGCTCTCAAAGCAACATAAACCATCTCTAAAGCTCATGCTGAAAATAATTCAGACTTTGAGGAAGATGATAATGAGGATATTGAAATGTTGGTAAGAAGACTCAAGAGATTCATGTGTAATGGTAGAAGTAGCAGACCTAAGAAACTCAATAACAACAATTGCCAGGAGCAGATCAATGACCTATGCTACAACTGCAAGAAGCCATGTCATTTTATTGCAAACTGCAACAAACCTCTTAGAGAAGAGCTCAGGAAAATAACAAATCCAAAGAAGGAGTTCAAAGGCAACAAAAGGCTCCAAAAGAAAGATAAAGGTCTTGTAGCCAGAGGATCATGGAGTGACTCAGACAATGACACAGTTCTTAAGTCTGGAGATGATGAAGGTCCTCGAGTAGTAAATCTATGTCTAATGGCCAAAAATGCAAAGGACAAGAAAAGCGTTGACCATCATGAAGTAAGTATCGATGAGGTATTCGACTTTAACTCTCCTAATATAGATAGTGATGATTTAAGAACTGCACTACATGGCATAACAACTGATCTGCATCAATACATGAAATGGTTCAGAGTTCTGTCTAAAGATTACTCTCTTCTTCAAAAAGAGAAAGAGAGAGTTCAGAAAGAACTAGAAACAACTCTTTTAAGTGCTAACTCTCTCTCTAAATTTGAAGCTAAGAATAAACTCTTAGACAGACCAATGAACTTAATTAATGCACAAAGAGAGTCAAATCTAACGTCTAAGATTAAGAAACTAGAAAAAACGATCTTTATATGGAATAGATCCTCTTCATCCATGGACTCCCTGATCTCTAGTCAGAGAAGTGCATTTGACAGAATAAGTTTAGGTTTTGGGGAATCCACCTTAGAACCATATATGGAAAATTTAAAGGAAACTAACACTAGTAGTGTTTTAAACTTCAATAGAAGCATTGCATTTGAGAAATCCTCACAGAAGGAAGAACCAGTCCATCACTGCTCTTCTGATCCAATCCATGTTCCAAGGAATAATGGATCCTCTGTTGGCCTAGGATTCAGAAAAGAGAAGAGTAACTTAGTCACTACTCTCCAACCTTGAAGGATCGTAGAGTCAAGTAAAATCAACTCCACGAACCAACCAGGTAGGAATAGTAGAATTAAGTTTCACTCTTCATAAATCATGAATCACAAGGATACGTGGAAAAAGAAGAATCAATATAAAGGAAAGACTACCAAGAATCCACATAAGTCCAAATGTAGAAAGAATCCATACACACACACACACAAGTATGCATCATGGTAGATGTTTTGTATGTGATAAAATTGGTCATAAGGCTATAGTATGTTACAATAATCCTCTGCATATTAGACCCAAATTCAAGTAGATTTGGGTCCCCAAGGATACTAACAAGGTAGGACCCATGCAAGTCTGGGTACAAAAATGAGAGTTTAATCTTACCACGGGAATAGAGCTCCACGATCACAATTTGGTATCTAGACAGTGGATGCTCAAGGCACATGACCGGGAACAAAGCCCTCCTATCTAACTCCATTGAAAAGGAGGGTCTAACATTCATCTTTGAAGACAATGTCTTTGGCAAGACAAGAGGATATGGCTTAGCTGGGAATGGTTCAGTGTCCTTTAACAAAGTAGCCTTTGTGGAAGGACTAAAGCACAATCTTCTGAGCATAAGCCAACTCTGCGACAAGGGTCATCAAGTTACCTTCCTCAATAATCAGTGTCAAGTCAGAGATCTGAAGACCTCTTCTATAAAGCTGACCAGAACAAGAGAATGGAACTTCTACACTATTAATCTTGGTAAACTGAGTTCTGACGAGACAATATGCTTTCTGGCTAAAGCCTCAGAAGAAATGAGATGGTTATGGCTTAGAAGGTTGTCTCATCTCAACTTCAAAAGCATGTCAAAACTAGCTCCAAAGATTTAGTATAAGGTTTACCCAAGCTCAGCTTTGTCAAAGAAAGGCTATGCAACGCTTATCAGCTTGGAAAACAAACTAGGAGCTCATTCAAAAGTAAAATTGTCAACTAAATTGATAAGCCCCTACAGTTACTTCACATGGATCTATTTGGGCCAATCCTAACAACAAGCCTTAGAGGGAAGAGATATTCATTGGTCGTAGCGGATGACTACACCAGATTTATATGGGTGTTCTTTCTAAACTCTAAAGATGAAAAAAGCTCCCAACTAATCAAGATTGTCAAGCTGGTGATGAATGAAAAAGAGGAGAAAATCAAGGCTATAAGAAGTGACCACGGTAGAGAATTCGACTTTTCTGAGATGGATGAGTTTTACACAGAAAATGACATAAGTCACAACGTCTCAGCTCCACGACCTCCACAGCAAAACGGAGTAGCTGAAAGAAAGAACAAAACGCTGATTGAAGCTGGAAGAACTGTAAGAACCCGAATTTTCAGAAATTATTAAAATAAGAATTTAGTAAATAAAATTCTTAAGGCATGAGAAGGGTTCGAATATATATATATATATATATATATATATATATATAAACTATGCAATAATTGACTTCTGTGTTTAATAAATATATTATTATTATATATTTGTTATTTATTGAAGAGGCGAGTTATTTGAAGTAAAGAAGATGGATAGAAATTTATCTATCGATATTAAATAATTTGTGTGAAAATTTTTTAACATAGTAAGTTGGTGACATTAAATATCTTTGATAATCACCAATTTCTTGAGTATATGTATGAGTAAGTATCAAGTCTAAGGCAGTGCAACCGTACCCTTTAATAGTGGATGTATAGGAGCTGGGCTACACGAATCCTTCAGAGAGTGGAGGTATATATGAATTACTAACCGATCTAACTCACTATGAAAATAGTGTAGACGAGACGAAAACTAATTATTTGGTTGTTTACGGGAAACCACTCAGTGTACTATATTGAATACTATTAAAGACTCGATGTGTGCTAAGTTTAGACTTGTATATATCTACGTTGTTGACGAGAGAAGAAAATCGATATATCTTTAGATAAATATTGGTTAGAGATTTATTGATTAATATTGAGATATGATTAAATGTATAGATTAAATAATTGTGTTGAGACAATCTATAGAGAGGAAAGAGAAATAATTATAGTATATTTCTAATAAAGAATATTAAAATAAATTCTAGCATTTGATTATTTTAATAAAAGGGGGGAATATTATTTCTATATTACCTTATATAGCTTTATACGAGGTAATGTGTGTTATTAAGTAATATGGTAAATATATTAAAAAAAAATTGTTATATAAGTTGATGGAAACAATTTATCATAATAGGAAATAAACTTATTTTCTATATATAGTGTGTAACGTGTGTTGTGCATGTAAATATTTTAATAATACATAGATATTATATTAAGAATAATATTTTGAGAAAATGAGTAAATCATTTTATTATGATTAGTTCTTATATTTAGAGAAAACATGATAAAAACATCTTATGTTATGTTATGGAGAAATACATAATTTTGATTATAGTAATGTATTTCCAAGAGGGTTAAAGTTATAAAAGAAAACAAAGTTATTTTAATTTACTAAATAACATGAGTTATTATATTACCGCGAATGTTGTAAAGAATATTTAAATATTTCCATTCACGATATAATTATATATGTGAACCTTGTGATATAATAGTTTGATGTAAATTGAACATGTTATAAATAGTAATGTGGTGGGAAGTGAATAAGTAATGAGAATGAGAATAAGCTTAATGTAAGCTTGTGAGATATGCCTAGTGTTTCAAAGTGATGGAATAAGCATTCATTAAATAATTTAATGAATGAATAATTGAAAGAAATTAATTTTTATGTGCAATGATTATATATTATATAGTAGCTACATCTTTATGATATGAAATGACGTGTGACACTTCAATGGTAACTATATAATATAGGAAACTATATGAAAAAGTGGAAAGAGTCGCATGAGTTACATAAATGGACCTATGTGACAATGTGTTATGTGTGGTACATTAATAAGTATTTTATGAAGGATATTAAATTAAACTAAATAAATAATTGTTGGTAATAATTATTTTAAGAATTAATTATAATTGAAATATATAATAAAGTTCATGATAATGTGGTGTGACCCTACTCAATTAAAATATATTCGGTACTATTAAATGTACACAGATTATATGATTATGGGTATATGTACCCCTAATTTATCATATAGTAATAACATAACGTTATTAAATATAAGCTTGTAAGTCCGATAAAAAGTAAATATAGATGTCTTAAATACCCATTTTGTTAATACTGAGAAACCAAATTGGTTGTCCCATTTTGTGAGTCTCATCTCCTCCATCACGTGAATAGGCCATTGGCCTAGCCTACCTCTTCAACTCTCAAATTCAGTGAAATCAAAAGGCTAGAAGATGGTGATGATGACTATGGAAATTGTGGAGAGAGAGTGGTTAGTCACTTTCCACCAACTCCTCCTTAACCAACATCTTCTTCCATTTTCTATTGGATTCTACTTTGGATGCAAAGCAATTATCTAGGCAATGAATTCCCTATAAATTGGAAGCTCCCCTTCACAAATCCAAATTTGCTAAAATGTTTGATAAGTTTATATTAGAGAGTGAGTGCTCTGGAATTTAGTGAGCAAACTGATTGGAAGGAATTTAGCAAATTCAAGCTTTGAAGAGGTAATGTCCTCATATGTGTTCTTACTTTCAAGAATGATAGTTTTCTAAAATTTTCATGAAATTACTTATGAATTGGTTTGTAAATTGATATCAAGATATAATCTGAGTTATATGGAATTATGATAGTTGTTTAGAGTATGTTAAAGAAATGGGTTTAAGTTTGGTAGTAATATATTGTTTTGGTTTGGATTAGAGTCAAAATTTGTGGCAAAGTCACTCTTTAATTGGTAAAATTTATAATGGATTATGATAGCCCTCTAAGAAATGAAAAGAGCGCAAGTTAAATGAATCAATTTGGTTGAGAAACAAATTTGTATTGAATGAATTCGCTAAATATGTTTAAAACATTAAAAAATAGCATGAAAACTGAATTGGAACCCTTAAAATGATTTGTTAATGTTTTTGAAGTGTTATAATTATTCTATAAATGAGTAGCTAAGAGTCTAACGAGTTCAACGAATCAAAAATCAACTCATTCTGACTTAAAATGAAGAAGTTATGAAGATTTGAAGTAAAAACATTGAGTAAACTGTAACCTGGGCAAGGCCAAGCGCAGTGCCGCCGCCTAGAGCGCATGGCGCGCCCCAGAGTATGGGCGTCTGCCCAGAGAGAGAGCGCGAGCGGGATGGTCATTAAATGGAAATAAAGTAGCACTTCAAGTGTGTTAACTGTGACTACTTTGACCTGTTTTAGTCAAATGGCCATAACTTTTTTCATACGGACTCCGATTAAAGCGATTCAAGATGATCCAAAATCAGGACGAATATACCTACAACTTTTATTCTTTAAGTGTTTCAATTTGAGGTTGTTAGAATGGGTAAAATAGTCATCTTTAGGACTGATGTATATTAGAAGGCAATCGGAGGGCGTCGGGCATGCACGTATGCAAGTGCAGTACTTATGAAGATAAAAGATGTTGTTCTAAGTGATAAAATATAAATATGCATGATAATAGACATGTCATATAATTAAGATTACTTTACGCATAATGGAATACTTTAACATGATTTTCTATAAGAGAACTTAAAGTTTTTGAGAAACGGAAGTTGATGAATTTGGTGTCCTTTGAGTTCTGACCTTGGACCCTATGTACGCATCTCAAAGTGCATGAAATGTAGTTTTAAAGTTACCTTGCATGTACTAGATTGATATAGCTTGGTTTAAAATATTTTGAAAGAAAACTCGAAAGTTTTGAGAACTAATAGTTTCAAATATTGTGTAAAGTGTACTCTGACCTTTCTAGCATGCATACTAAGACGCCTTATGTCTCTAGACATGACGAATATGTTCATCGTCTATCTAAACATTAATTAGACCTTTCAAGTGTGGTTTAAAATAAGTTTTCAAATAATGAACTATGATATGTCTATGTAAATAAGATATATACATGTGAGCATGCTATTAGAGGCTTATTAGTACCAACATATGGTTTAAAAGCTTATAACATCGAATCTTGTTAAAGAAAGTTGTTAAGCCTTATTGATTTAAATAAATCATTATGGAGTTAAGTAGTTTGAATATGAACTTAAAAATAGATCATAACCTACTTGATGTATGTTTACAGTACGTATTAGAATACATGTTATGCTAGGAATTATATTGGGCAATAAAAAGCTTAAGTCTGGTTCTGGGTGAGAGTAAAGCGCGACCGCGACACTCCCAAGCTTAAATGCAGCGCGACCGTGCCATTTTGCAGAGTGACCAAGAGTAGTTTATTAACTGCATGGTCTTAAGTTATGGTTATATGTTGTCCATAAGGACTACAAGATATGAAACAAGATTGTTTAGATAAATCTGATAGTAGAATGAGCTAGTCTCATGGTTATCCTAAGTTCAAGTAAAAGCGTATGAAATGTATGACTTATGGTTATGAATCCATAATTATATAATTGTGTAGGAATACACGCAATGCAGATTAGCTTTAAGCAGTTAAGTCGTAGTTGATAAACTACGAATTAGGCAAGTCTTTTAGTTCCTATTTGATATATGAATTCGATAACTATTAGTTGAGCTATATTATGCTATGAGAATTTTGATGTATATATATGAAATGCATATGAGATATGTATGAAATTTGAAAGTTGATCTTTGATGATATGTTAGTGAAGTAAATCTCTATGCTTGTTATGTGAGAAGTAACATGCGTAGTAAATATTAATTGATTATGAATGCATGAACTGAGTATGTTATTATATGCTATGTGATGCATGAAAACTATTAGAATTGTTGGGCTTTCGAGCTCAGTCTTGCAAATAACCATTTTTGCAAGTTAAGGACTATAGGTAATAATTACGTGCTACTTGATTGATAGAGTTCAATAGTATCGAAGAAGATTGATTGATTTATTTAATATATACTCTCGAACCATGTTTAGGTTCTAGGAGATGTACATAATAGTAGTTTATGATGTGTAATACATGTTGAGTTATAAAGTTTTACTATATTATGCATAGAGGAATTCAAATCGAGATGTAAAAATTTTTACAGTAATTCGAATAGAATGAATCATAACATAATTTGATTCAAGGATATGTAATTGATTCAAGTTAAGAAATTAATAAAAGATTTTTTTTCCAAAGGAGATTGAAAAAGTTTAAATTATTCCGCATATTTTTATAACATCGAATATGATGTAAGACAAGAATGGTAAATGACCAAGATTTGAAACTTATAAAAGTTTGGGGTCATTATACAAATCCAAAGAATATATATTCTAAACTGTAATAAGAAAAGTTATATTCATTAAGTTATGAATAAAAGATATAAATAGTTTGACAATAATAGTATCGTATGAATGGGATCCAAGGTTGAAGGGACCCGGATTTGGGGCGTCATAAGAAGAACTCTACTAGAATTGCTAAATGCCCGCTGAATACTTCTGGGCAAAAGCTATCAACACTACATGCTACACTCAGAACAGGTCTCTTGTACACTCTACGTTAAAGAAGACTCTATACGAGCTGTGGAGAGGAAGAAAGCCAAATGTCAGCTACTTCCATATGTTTGGTTGTGCATGCTCTATTCTCAACAATGGAAAATAATATCTGACTAAGTTTCAACCCAAGTCAGGCGAATGAATCTTTCTCGGATATGTCATAGACAGTAAGGCATATAGAGTATTCAACACGAAGACGTTAAGTGTTGAAGGCTCGATTCATGTCACCTTCGCTGAAACAGACTTACACAAATTTGTTGTAAGAACCCGAATTTTCAGAAAATATTAAAATAAGAATTTATTAAATAAAATTCTTAAGGCATGTGAAGGGTTCAAATAAGAATATATGTGTTACGAGATATGTGGTATTGTGTTACATAAGGTAATATGATCTATGTAATAAGTGATGTTGTGTTTAATAAATATATATCGTTATTATATATTTGTTATAAATTGTAGAAATTAATTAGTAAAGAATTTGGATAAAAATTATCTATTGATATTAAATAATTTTGGTGAAATTATTTTATAATAGTAAGTTGGTAACATTAAAATATCTTTGATAATCACCGATTTCTTGAGTATATGTACGAGTAAGTATCAAGTCTAAGGTAGTGCAACTGTGCTCTTTAATGGTGGGTGTATAGGAGATGGGCTAAATAATTCCTTAAGAGAGCGGAGGTATATACGAATTAGTAACCGATCTAACTCACTGTGAAAGCAGTGTAGATAAGACGGAAACCAATTGGTTAGTTGTTTGTGGGAAACCACTCAGTGTACTATATTGAATATTATTAAAGACTCGGCGCGTGTTAGGTTTAGACTTGTTTGCGTGTACGTTGTTGACAAGAGAATAAAATCGATATACCTTTAAAGTGGTTAGAGAATTATTGAGTAAATTGATACACGGCGAGATGTGAGGATTAAGGAATGTATGTATGTGTTATATTCGAGCTTTATGTTATTGGTGATAAGAAACCGTAAAGGAGATGTATAGTTAGTTAAAATAATAAGTGAAATAGAGTTTTAAAACTCGAAGTGTGATGCTTAAATTTTTAAGGATAATAGTAACCGATGATGTGGAATCAAATAGGAGACTGATGTTAGACGAGTTAACACTTAAGAAGGATGTGTATGTGTAGGTTCCATTTCTGCTAAGGCAGAACTTGTCTGCCTCTAATTTTGGTATGGCGCAGCTGCGCCATTTCAAAGCCTATGACCAGTGCAGCTACGCCGGTCTGTAGAAAATTCTGAGTAAGTCTGTGGAATTTAAATTTCAAGGAATGAATGTAATAACCCAATATTTTCAATAAGAAATTTTAGTAGTAATTATATATATATATATATATATATATATATATATATATATAAGGGTGGGAATATGTGCAAGGTAAAGTATATGTATATATCAGATAAATAAAATTATTTATTAGATGTAACTAATTTCTTTTTTGAACTATTGATCATTATAGATTATATTCTTATAATAAAATTATGTTGTAATAAAAATATTTATTATTTATTTTCCATGAAAATATAATTATTGTATATATGATATGTATTTATTATATTAATTAAGTTAATTATTTTAACTTAATTAATAATGGTATGTATGAAGGTTATGTCAGATATGAATTTAAAACCCTAAGTCTGGATTTTAAATAAGGAATGAGAATAATAATATAATATTATCTATATTTTAGTAATACAAACATGCCTGATATGTGTGTAATGTTAATGTGTGGAATAGTTATGGAGGAATAGTACAAACCCTAGCATTACTGATAAATTATAGTACAGAAGTCAACTATGACTGCAAGATCTGTTAAGTTATGTGTTATGTAGTTAATGACCTTTATATGTTTAATGTTAATTAGGTAAACCCTAATTAATATTTAGAAACCCTAAATGCTAAGTTATAAACCCTAATTGCTAATTTAGGAAGCTTAATAGTAATTAGTAGATCATAGAGCCTAACTTGCAAGTCTAAAGTGATTAGGAAACTTAATTTCATTAAGGAACCCTAATTCACCTTTTTAGAAGCTCGAATTTCCATTTCTGCCCTTAATACACAATCTTAGACTTAGAGCTTAGGAAACCTTAGGGTTAAACCCTAAGGGTCAAAACCTAAGGGTTAGAAATGAATTAACAACTTTGCCACTAAAAGTAAGTACTAAATGACCAAATTGCCCTTCTTGCATTATTTAATAGATAACTTGTAAAACTTGCCATAAATTTAGTTGGTGACCAACTCTAGCTAGCCATGTGGTCTAGTAATAGCCTTTAATCAATAAAAATCTGATAGACATGATCAACCATAAGCATTAAACCATATTATATAAGATCAAAGAGAGAAAATGGTTACTAACTTGCTCATTTATACACCAACACTCAACCAAGACTCTCTCAACTTCAAACCTCCAAAATTACCTTTCTAGACCAGTCCCTAATTAAGCCCCACTATCACTTATAGCAGATCAGAAGTCAAATTCAAGGTTCAAAGCTAAAAAGGAGGTATAAACCCTAATCTTTAAAATCTGATGATCTGATGTTAGATGTTGTTAATGATTAGTTAGATATGTGTTAGAGGGTGACTTTTAATGATTTGGGTTGCTAAATAGTGGATCCATAATATTTATATGCTCGAATTTAAGTTTTTATAAAATCTTGGAAATTTTCAAAAGTGGTCTGACAACCGAATGTCAGACCACATAGATCTTTATCTGGTTATCATTTTTGTTGTTTAAATGCTTAAACTTGTAGTATGACATGTGGTCTGTATTCTGGAAATTGAATCTAGCTCAGATCGTGCACAGAATGAAAGTTATGGGTGGTCAAACCCCATTGACCGACCATGACTTTTGGTTTTCTGGCTAACCCAGATTAGAATAGAAGCGTCTGACAATGACTTTGCGTCCTCGGATCTTGCTTGTTGTTGTTTCTTTGTTAGTTTTGTTGCATCTAAGCTAGAGTCGGTTATGTGGTCTACAATATCATGCCTTTAGATTACCTAAATGAATAATGCATGAATGTGGTGACGGAATCAAAGTAGCATGGTTGAGCATGATATATGAGTTTTACGGGTAACCTAGAAAACATATGAGCACCTGGTTTTCGACATGCTTTCAATTGGCCGTGAGATTTACTTCTTTGTAATGTTGTAATCTTTGTTTTTATGTAATGGAATTGTTGTCTTACATGTTGTCTAAAACCTGGAACCTTTAGATCACAAAATGAATACAAGAACAGTAAGTAGTAGAAGCTCAAAGTGGGCCTCACGAACTGTTCTTCATTTCTGGGTAACCTAGAAAATGAAGAACAGCTCTGACAACAGCTCTGACAAACACTTTGCATGCTTAGATCTCTTTTGTGTTATGCAATTTGGCTATGTTTATTGTTGAATGATGTAGTTTTACATTAGGTCTACAAGCTGTGATCGATAGTTAGCCCAGAAACATATTACACAATGTTTGATGACTGGTCAAAGTAGGTCACTCGATAACTACTTAAGCTTGTTCTTAAGCCTCAAGAACACCTAAGGCGACACTTACTATCGCTAAAGGCTATAGCGACAGACTTATTAATTTTAATTATATAAATTTCTAAAAATCATTTAAAAATAAAAGCATAGTTTACTATTTTTATGTAATGGAATTGTTGTCTTACATGTGAGCACGGTTTCTGACATGCTTTGACCGGCGTAGATTTACTTGTTGTAATGTTGTTATATTGTTTTTATGTAATGGAATTGTTGTCTTACATGTTGTCTACAACCTAGAACCTTTAGATCATAAAACAGATACAAGAACAGTAAGTAGTAGAAGCTCAAAGTGGGCCTCACGAACTGTTCTTCATTTCTGGGTAACCCAGAAAATGAAGAACAACTCTAACAACCATGCTTAGATCACTTTTGTGTTATGCTATTTGGCCATGATTGTTGTTGAATGATGTAGTTTTACATTAAGTCTACAAGCTGTGATCGATAGTTAGCCCAGAAACACATTACACAGTGAATGATCACTGGTCAAAGTAGGTTACTCGATAACTGCTTAAGCTTGTTCTTGAGCCTCAAGAACACCTAAGGCGACACTTACGGTCGCTAAAGGTTATAGTGACAGACTTATTAATTTTAATTATATAAATTTCTAAAAATCATTTAAAAATAGTAAATAAATTCTAAAAATTATAAAATCAGTTTTAAAAATTATTTTATGTTATAAAATTAACTTTTAATATTTTAACATAATTTCCATAAATATTAGTAATTATTTGAATATTAATAATATTTAATTTATTTAAGAAATGCTTTAAATAAATTAACTAAAAATGATTTTCTAATATTAAAAATCATTTTAAATGATAATAAGGTGTTTAATAATATTTTAAGTTATAAAATGTAACTTTCAATATTTAATGTAAATTTCATTAATTATTTAATATTAATGATATTAGATTTATTTAATAATTATATTAAATAAATTAGTTTAAAATTATTTTAAATATAAAATCATTTTTAATGCAAATAAAGAGTTTAAAGATATTCTAAGTTATAAAATATTACTTTTAATATTTTAAGATAAACTTCATTAATTATTTAATATGAATGATATTAGATTTATTTAATAATAATATTAAATAAATAGATTAAAAATGATTTATTGATTTAAAAATAATTTAAAAAG
This sequence comes from Panax ginseng, assembly GCA_020205605.1. Classification (NCBI taxonomy): domain Eukaryota; kingdom Viridiplantae; phylum Streptophyta; class Magnoliopsida; order Apiales; family Araliaceae; genus Panax; species Panax ginseng. The sequence goes on along the minus strand of CM035132.1, from coordinate 143,679,124 downwards.
GATATAAGTGGTTTACAAATATTTTAAGTTATTATAAATGACTTTTAATATTTTTGTGAATAATACCTTAATATTTAAATATTAATGGTAATTGTTTAAAAATGATTTTAAATGTTTTAAAAATCATTTAAGGGTAATAATAAATACTTTAAAAATATTTTGAGTTATTATAAAATAACTTTGAAATTTTGGCAAGGGTTGTATAAATATTTTAATGATAATAGAATTATTTAATATTTAAATCATTTAATAATGATTCCAGAGTTTGAAAAATTAAGATAAATTATAATAATTAATTATAAATTATTATAAATCATTTATAAATAATATGATTGATATTTATTTATCCAGAATAATATTTAAGATACAGATTAGAGTTTTAAACTCGAAAATTACCCGATAAAGCCGTCGGTACACCAAAATGTTACTGAATGTGATTCAAACCTATATAGTTTGACTGTATAAGTGTTTATTTGTGTCTTAATGACTGATATAACTATGTGACAATGTGATTAGGTTATGTATTAACTGTAAATAACAGTGTGATGTGTTATGATATGTTCTTCTAATTAATTGAATAATCTTATAAATGATAGGTCGTTGAATTAAGGATAGAACTAAGTTGTGTAAGCAGCTAACCAGACAAGTATTCTACCTTTGCATTTTCTTTATGCAATGGACATGAGTAAAAAAGTTTTAGAATTATATTATTATTGTACTAGATTATTAACCCTATTGTTATATATGTTATATCTGATCATTGATTATCAACATGGTACTATATGGTAATTCAGATGTATATATTCTATTCGTTAATTTCTAAATATGGTTATTCAAGTGTCCCCACTTGGATAATCATTGTATTTAATCACATGTTGATATATATATATATATATATATATATACACACACACCCCCCTATTGACCTCAGTATGTATACAATAAGTAAGAGTGGTCTAAGCTATTTGACCGGCTAGACACAAATTTAGAAATATCATTGAATATGATAAAACCTTTTTGTATCCAATCAAATTCTTTTGGTTCGGATTCCCGACTAAGTATGAACATCCCGAATATGGGAAAACTTTTATGCGCCCAAGGCGGACAGAGTGAACGATAACATCGTTCTTGCATGTAGTATTGATCAATACAGGGTATAACGGGCTGATCACCCCCCGTGCCCGTAAGTTATGATGATTTGCAGATAAAGTTCTGCTAAACCTATTTGAAAATTAAAAACAATGTTCATAGTATGTCACCTTAACACTATTTATAGTCAGTACATAGTTTCAAAAATTTGATAGAGAGTTGTTATGTTATTATTATCGGTTCAGATTACTTCATAACTTTTTATTTATTGTAGAAGGGTAGTACACAGAAAATATTTAATCCTTTCAGCTAATATTTATAATTGTTATTACTTATTGCGCACTCAAATGCTCATCCATGCTTAAATTAAATGTTTTCAGTTAAGTATGATCAACAAGAGGGCTCTGCCAGGAACAAAGGGAAAGGAATGCATTCAGAATAAGTTTGTGTTATCTTATGTAATAGCTAGTCTTAAATAAGATGATCATATCTATTATCTATAATGTAATGAAATGTTTTAAGGCCGCGTACATGGGATTCAGACTTTGATATGTAAATTAAGTTTAATATTTATATTATCGTTATTGTTATTAGTATTATTTCGCTCATAGAAATGGTATCGTGAAGCACTAAATTTGGGTTTTAAGTACCGAATTTGGGGGCGTCACAGGTTGGTATCAGAGCTTTAGGGTTAGAAACCATAGGTGGGAGTAGACCTTAGGCTATGACCCTAGAGTAGAGGAAAACGTTGAAAGTACAAATAACTCATATAGAGTTTAAAAGAAGATGAATCAAATAATTCGTTGTCAAACCAAATAAAAGATAACTTATATAGAACTTTTACTTGATGTGTGTATATATTATATGCTAATCAGGATAATTTATGTGTAGATGTCAGGAGGAAAAGGATTAGGATACCCTAAGATCGTAAAGAAGGAGCCAATCTCCATAACCAAGCCAATATCAAAGCCAATAGCTGAAATAGAGGCTCACGTTGAAGATAACCTAGATGAGGTGATCATTTTGGAAAATATAGTACCGAGACCCAGAAATAATGAAACTAACAGATAGTGATTCGGACACCGAAGTTGGAGCTGATCAAGCATCAACTGAAATGCAGAATCTGACGAACAAGGTTTCTTCTCTAGAAAAGCTATGGGAAATACAAAAGCTATTGAATAGTCAGTTGTGAAAAGCCTTACTAGATACAATGGAAGAACAAGATAAGCTTAAGGTCCAAATTGACCAAATGGGAGCCACAAGCAACATATCGTGTGCAGCTCCGAGCAAGAAGGGTAAAAGAAAGATAGAAGGCCATGACTTAGGAAAATTCGATAAGAAGAAATGGAAAAAGATATGTTATATTTGCGGTTATGAAGGACATACCACTTTGTATTGTCCCGACAATAAACCAGGTGCATATTTTATTTGTGGATTAGAAGGTCATCAGGCGAAGGGTTGTCCAGAATTAGGAAAGAGGTGTAGGAAATAGGTTTAACTTGTATTTAATTATGTATGTTTGGTAATGTACGTGTGTATTGTAATAATCCCAACTTTGGTGTAAGTTGTAGTAGTGATTCCTGACTTTTGTGGTCATAAAGGGATATCAAATGTTTAAAGCAATATGTGTTATGCTATGTAAAGTATTTTGAAATTGCTAAATGAATATGAACCTATGTTTGATTAATGGAATAAGTTTGAAACATTAAACTTATACGATAAGGTTTAGAATGTAAGTTAATAAAATATAGATTTTGTTTTATTTAATCAGAAAATGCCGCCAAGACGTCAAACTCGAAACTAAAGGGCAGAAGAATCTGTCAACAATGTTGGGGGATAACAACCAGACTTGATGCAGATTTTCACAAACATGGTAGCTCAAGCCATGCATAATGGAATGCTGGCTATGGAAATCAGCCAGACAATCAATTTGTGAACTTCAAGGATTTGAAGGCCGTAGGACCGCCCAAATTTAGAGGTACCACTGACCCGATAGAAACCCAAACTTGGGTTAAGGAAATAGAAAAAGTGTTTGTAGTCACTAGGGTAGATGAAGGGAAAAAGACAGCTTTTGCCACCTATATGATGAAAGGAGAGGTGAATTTCTAGTGGGAGGCAAATCAAGCTAGGGCAGGGGAAGGAGTGATAGCATGGACTAGGTTTAAGACGTTATTCTTCGAGAACTATTTCTCGGCTAGTGTGCAGGCTAGGATGAAGGTGAAGTTTTCAGAATTGAAGTAGTAGAACTTGACAGTTGCGAAGTATGCTGCAAAGTTCAATGAATTAGCTAGGTTCACTCCGCATCAAGTTGATACGGAAGCAAAGAAGGCAAGGAGGTTTTAGCTAGGCCTAAAATCCTAGCTCTACAATAAGGTAGCGGTGTTGCAGATCAATACATTTGCCGCACTCTTAGAAAAGGCTATCATAGCTGAAGGGGCAAGTGAGGCCATGAGTCTCTACAATAAGGAGAGAAATAATAAGGGTGAGGGAGCTGGGAAGGTAGAAGTAGGTAGTGGAAGTAGGGGTGAGAAAAGGATGTGGAGCAATGTTGGGAGTTTCCAAGTCAAGCAGGAAGGTGTGAAAAAATAGGCTGTGCAATGTAAGAATTGTGGGAACAGTCATTCAGGTGAGTGTCTTAAGGGTAAGTTTGTGTGCTATAAATGTGGGCAGGAGGGACATATCTCTCCAAACTGCCCCAATCCTAGGATGAGCAATGGGTGTTTTCTGTGTGAATCCACGGAGCATAAGGTGAAGGACTATCCAAAAAGGAGAATGGATATAAGGAGCGTGAATGCGGGAAAGGGCAGTGGAACAATGTCGATAACAGGACCAACTTCGACGAAATCAACCGCAAGAGTCTTCAATATGACGGTTCAGGATACCGTAGCAGCCGGGATGGAACATCAATTATTATTCGTATGAATTGTATTTTCGTATATATGATTTTTCTTAAATATAAGTAAATTGTGTTATAAAAAAAATTTGAAGGAGAAATTTGAGTTCGGTTAGAAATCAAATTTCCATAGAATTAGATAGACAAGCTTTATGTTGAGTAGTTAAAGATCAGTTCGATTGAATCTGATCGAGATCTACTTGAAATGATTGTGTATGCTATTTGCCCTAGTATATATAGGTTTTAAAGCGGTGATTCCGGGGATGGAATCCTTATAAGGGATAGTGGATGTAATAACCCAATATTTTTAATGAGACATTTTACAAATAATTTTTTTTATATATATAAGGGTGGGAATATGTGCAAGGTAAAGTATATGTATATATCCGATAAATAAAATTACTTATTAGATGTAACTAATTTCTTTTTTTGAACTATTGATCATTATAGATTATATTCTTATAATAAAATTATGTTGTAATAAAAAATATTTATTATTTATTTTCCATGAAAATATAATTATTTTATATATGATATGGATTTTATGATATGTATTTATTATATTAATTAAGTTAATTATTTTAACTTAATTAATAATTGTATATATGAAGGTTATATGGGATATGAATTCAAAACCGTGAGTCTAGATTTTGAATAAGGAATGAGAATAATAATATAATATTATTTATATTTTAGTAATACAAACATGCCTGATATTTGTAATGTTAATGTGTGGAACAATTATGGAGGAACAGTACAAACCCTATCATTATTGATAAATTATAGTACAGAAGTCAACTATGATTGCAAGATCTGTTAAGTTATGTGTTATGTAGTTAATGACCTTTATATGTTTAATGTTAATTAGGTAAACCCTAATTACTAGATTAGAACCCTAATTGCTAACTTATAAACCCTAATTATTAATTTAGCAAGCTTAATAGTAATTAGTAGATTATAGAGCCTAACTTGCAAGTCTAAAGTGATTAGGAAACTTAATTTCATTGAGGAACCCTAATTCACCTTTATAGAAGCTAGGATTTCTATTTTTGCCCTTAATACACAATCCTATATTTAAAGCTTAGAAAACCTTAGGGTTAAACCCTAAGGGTCAAACCCTAAGGGTTAGACATGAATTGACAACTTGCCACTAAAAATAAGTACCAAATTACCAAATTGCCTTTCTTGCATTATTTAATAGATAACTTGTAAAACTTGCCATAACTTTAGTTGGTGACCAACTCTAGCTAGCCATGTGGTCTAGTAATAGCCTTTAATCAATAAAAATCTGATAGACATGATCAACCATATGCATTAAACCATATTATATACGATCAAAAAGAGAAAAAGGTTACTAACTTGCTCATTTATACACTAACACTCAACCTCAAACCTCCGAAATTACCTTGCTAAACCAGTCCCCAATTAAGCCCCACTATCACTTATAGCAGATCAGAAGTCAGATTCAAGGATCAAAGCTAAAAAGGAGGTATAAACCCTAATCTTTAAAATCTGATGATCTGATGTTAGATGTTGTAAATGATTAGTTAGATATGTGTTAGAGGGTGACTTTTAATGATTTGGGTTGCTAAATAGTGGATCCATAACATTTATATGCTCGAATTTATGTTTATATAAAATCTGGGAAATTTTCAAAAGTGGTCTGACAAACGAATGTCAGACCACATAGATCTTTATCTGGTTATCATTTTTGTTGTTAAATGCTTAAACTTGTAGTATGACATGTGGTCTGTATTCTGGAAATTGAATCTAGCTCAGATCGTGCAAAGAATTAAAGTTATGGGTGGTCAAACCCCATTGACCGACCATGACTTTCGGTTTTCTGGCTAACCGAGATTAAAACAGAAGCATCTGACAATGACTTTGCATCCTCGGATCTTGCTTGTTGTTGTTTCTTTGTTAGTTTTGTTGCATCTAAGCTAGAGTCGGTTATATGATCTACAATATCATGCCTTTAGATTACCTAAATGAATAACAGACAGAATGTGGTGACCGGTCAAAGTAGCATGGTTGAGCATGATAACAGTTTTCTGGGTAACCTAGAAAATATATGAGCACCGCAGTTTCGACATGCTTTGGTAGCGTGAGATTTACTTGTTTGTAATGTTGTTATCTTTGTTTTTATGTAATGGAATTGTTGTCTTACATGTTGTCTAAAACCTAGAACCTTTAGATCACAAAACGAATACAAGAACAGTAAGTAGTAGAAGCTCAAAAGTGGGCCTTTAAGCTGTTCTTCATTTCTGGGTAACCTAGAAAATGAAGAACAGCTCTGACAACAGCTCTGACAACCACTTTGCATGCTTAGATCTCTTTTGTGTTATGCTATTTGGCTATGTATATTGTTGAATGATGTAGTTTTACATTAGGTCTACAAGCTGTGATCGATAGTTAGCCCAGAAATATATTACACAATGTTTGATGACTGGTTAAAGTAGGTCACTCGATAACTACTTAAGCTTGTTCTTAAGCCTCAGGAACACCTAAGGCGACACTTACTATCGCTAAAGGCTATAGCGACAGACTTATTAATTTTAATTATATAAATTTCTAAAAATCATTTAAAAATAAAAGCATGGTTTACTATTTTTATGTAATGGAATTGTTGTCTTACATGTGAACACGGTTTCTGACATGCTTTGACCGGCGTAGATTTACTTGTTGTAATGTTGTTATACTGTTTTTATGTAATGGAATTGTTGTCTTACATGTTGTCTACAACCTAGAACCTTTAGATCATAAAACAGATACAAGAACAGTAAGTAGTAGAAGCTCAAAGTGGGCCTCACGAACTGTTCTTCATTTCTGGGTAACCCAGAAAATGAAGAACAACTCTAACAACCATGCTTAGATCACTTTGTGTTATGCTATTTGGCCATGATTGTTGTTGAATGATGTAGTTTTACATTAAGTCTACAAGCTGTGATCGATAGTTAGCCCAGAAACAAATTACACAGTGAATGATCACTGGTCAAAGTAGGTCACTCGATAACTGCTTAAGCTTGTTCTTGAGCCTCAAGAACACCTAAGGCGACACTTACTGTCGCTAAAGGCTATAGTGACAGACTTATTAATTTTAATTATATAAATTTCTAAAAATCATTTAAAAATAGTAAATAAATTCTAAAAATTATAAAATCAGTTTTAAAAATTATTTTATGTTATAAAATTAACTTTTAATATTTTAACATATTTTCCATAAATATTAGTAATTATTTGAATATTAATAATATTTAATTTATTTAATAAATGCTTTAAATAAATTAACTAAAAATGATTTTCTAATATTAAAAATCATTTTAAATGATAATAAGGTGTTTAATAATATTTTAAGTTATAAAATGTAACTTTCAATATTTAATGTAAATTTCATTAATTATTTAATATTAATGATATTAGATTTATTTAATAATTATATCAAATAAATTAGTTTAAAATTATTTTAAATATAAAAATTATTTTTAATGCAAATAAAGAGTTTAAAGATATTCTAAGTTATAAAATATTACTTTTAATATTTTAAGATAAACTTCATTAATTATTTAATATGAATGATATTAGATTTATTTAATAATAACATTAAATAAATATATTAAAAATGATTTATTGATTTAAAAATAATTTAAAAAGGATATAAGTGGTTTAAAAATATTTTAAGTTATTATAAATGACTTTTAATATTTTTGTGAATAATATCTGTAATATTTAAATATTAATGGTAATTGTTTAAAATGATTTTAAATGCTTTAAAAATCATTTAAGGGTAATAATAAATACTTTAAAATATTTTGAGTTATTATAAAATAACTTTGATATTTTAGCAAGGGTTGCATAAATATTTTAATATTATTTAAATATTAATGATAATAGAATTATTTAATATTTAAATCATTTAATAATGATCCGAGTTTGAAAAATTAAGATAAATTATAATAATTAATTATAAATTATTATAAATCATTTATAAATAATATGATTGATATTTAATTATCCAGAATAATATTTAAGATACAGATTAGACTTTTAAACTTGGAAATTACCCGATAAAGCCGTCGATACACCAAAATGTTACTGAATGTGATTCAAACCTATATAGTTTGACTGTATAAGTGTTTATTTGTGTCTTAATGACTGATATAACTATGTGACAATGTGATTAGGTTATGTATTAACTGTAAATAACAGTGTGATGTGTTATGATATGTTATTCTAATTAATTGAATAATCTTATAAATGATAGGTCGTTGAATTAAGGATAGAACTAAGTTGTGTAAGCAGCTAACCAGACAAGTATTCTACCTTTGCATTTTCTTTATGCAATGGACATGAGTAAGAAAGTTTTAGAATTATATTATTATTGTACTAGATTATTAACCCTATTGTTATATATGTTATATCTGATCATTGATTATCAACATGGTACTATATGGTAATTCAGATGTATATATTCTATTCGTTAATTTCTAAATATGGTTATTCAAGTGTCCCCACTTGGATAATCATTGCATTTAATCAAATGTTGATATATATATATACACACACACACACACCCCTATTGACCTCAGTATGTATACAATAAGTAAGAGTGGTCTAAGCTATTTGACCGGCTAGACACATATTTAGAAATATCATTGAATATGATAAAACCTTTTTGTATCCAATCAAATTGTTTTGGTTCGGATTCCGACTAAGTATGAACATCCCGAATATGGGAAAACTTTTATCGCCCAAAGTGACAGAGTGAACGATAACATCGTTCTTGCATGTAGTATTGATCGTCACAGAGGTATAATTGGTGATCACCCTTAGTGCGTCTGTAAGTTATGACGATTTGCAGATGAAGTTCTGCTAAACCTATTTGAAAATTAAATACAATGTTCATAGTATGTCACCTTAACCCTATTTATAGTCAGTACATAGTTTCAAAAATTTGATAGAGAGTTGTTATGTTATTATTATCGGTTCAGATTACTTCATAGCTTTTTATTTATTGTAGAAGGGTAGTACAAAGAAAATATATAATCCTTTCAGCTAATATTTATAATTTTTATTACTTGCTGCGCACTCAAATGCTCATCCATGCTCAAATTAAATGTTTTCAGTTAGGTATGATCAACAAGAGGGCTCTGCCAGGAACAAAGGGAAAGGAATGCTTTCAGAATAAGTTTGTGTTATCTTATGTAATAGCTAGTCTTAAATAAGATGATCATATTTATTATCTATAATGTAATGAAATGTTTTAAGGCCGCGTACATGGGATTCAGACTTTGATATGTAAATTAAGTTTAATATTTATATTATCGTTATTGTTATTAGTATTATTCCGCTCATAGAAATGGTATCGTGAAGCACTAAATTTGGGTTTCAAGTACCGAATTTGGGGGCGTCACAGGTTGGTATCAGAGCTTTAGGGTTAGAAACCATAGGTGGGAGTAGACCTTAGGCTATGACCCTACAGTAGAGGAAAACGTTAAAAGTAAAAATAACTCATATAAAGTTTAAAAGAAGATGAATCAAATAATTCGTTGTCAAACCAAATAAAAGATAACTTATATAGAACTTTTACTTGATGTGTGTATATATTATATGCTAATCAGGATAATTTATGTGTAGATGTCAGGAGGAAAAGGATTAGGATACCCTAAGATCGTAAAGAAGGAGCCAATCTCCATAACCAAGCCAATATCAAAGCCCGATAGTGAAATAGAGGCTCACGTTGAAGATAACCTAGATGAGGTGATCATTTTGGAAAATATAATACTGGGACCCGAAATAATGGAACTAACGAGATAGTGATTCGGACAAAAGTTGAGGTGATCAAGCATCAACCTGAAATGCGAGAATCTGACGAACAAGTTTCTTCTCTGGAAAAGCTATGGGAAATAAAAAAGCTATTGAATAGTCAGTTGCGAAAAGCCTTACTAGATACAATGGAAGAACAAGATAAGCTTAAGGTCCAAATTGACCAAATGGGAGCCACAAGCAACATATCGTGTGCAGCTCCGAGCAAGAAGGGTAAAATAAAGATAGAAGGCCATGACTTAGGAAAATTCGATAAGAAGAAATGGAAAAAGATATGTTATATTTGCGGTTATGAAGGACATACCACTCTGTATTGTCCCGACTATAAACCAGGTGCATATTTTATTTGTGGATTAGAAGGTCATCAGGCGAAGGGTTGTCCAGAATTAGGAAAGAGGTGTAGAAAATAGGTTTAACTTGTATTTAATTATGTATGTTTGGTAATGTACGTGTGTATTGTAATAATCCCAACTTTGGTGTAAGTTGTAGTAGTGATTCCTGACTTTTGTGGTCATAAAGGGATATCAAATGTTTAAAGCAGTATGTGTTATGCTATGTAAAGTATTTTGAAATTGCTAAATGAATATGAACCTATGTTTGATTAATGGAATAAGTTTGAAACATTAAACTTATACGATAAGGTTTAGAATGTAAGTTAATAAAATATAGATTTTGTTTTATTTAATCAGAAAATGCCGCCAAGACGTCAAACTCGAAACTAAAGGGCAGAAGAATCTGTCAACAATGTTGGGGGACAACAACCAGACTTGATGCAGAATTTCGCAAACATGGTAGCTCAAGCCATGCATAATGGAATACCGGCTATGGGAAATCAGCCAGACAATGAATTTGTGAACTTGAGGATTTGAAAGGTAGTAGGGATACCAAATTAGAGGTACCTTGACGATAGAAACCCAAACTTGGGTTAAGGAAATAGAAAAAGTGTTTGTAGTCACTAGGGTAGATGAGGGGAAAAAGACAGCTTTTGCCACCTATATGATGAAAGGAGAGGTGAATTTCTAGTGGGAGGCAAATCAAGCTAGGGTAGGGGAAGAAGTGATAGCATGGACTAGGTTTAAGACGTTATTCTTCGAGAACTATTTCTCGGCTAGTGTGCAGGCTAGGATGGAGGTGAAGTTTTTAGAATTGAAGTAGTAGAACTTGACAGTTGCGAAGTATGCTGCAAAGTTCAATGAATTAGCTAGGTTCATTCCGCATCAAGTTGATACGGAAGCAAGGAAGGCAAGGAGGTTTGAGCTAGGCCTAAAACCCTAGCTCTACAATAAGGTGGCGGTGTTGCAGATCAATACATTCGCCGCACTCTTAGAAAAGGCTATCATAGCTGAAGGGGCAAGTGAGGCCATGAGTCTCTACAATAAGGAGAGAAATAATAAGGGTGAGGGAGCTGGGAAGGTAGAAGTAGGTAGTGGAAGTAGGGGTGAGAAAAGGATGTGGAGCAATGTTAGGAGTTTCCAAGTCAAGCAGGAAGGTGTGAAAAAATAGGCTGTGCAATGTAAGAATTGTGGGAACAGTCATTCAGGTGAGTGTCTTAAGGGTAAGTTTGTGTGCTATAAATGTGGGCAGGAGGGACATATCTCTCCAAACTGCCCCAATCCTAGGATGAGCAATGGGTGTTTTCTGTGTGAATCCACGGAGCATAAGGTGAAGGACTATCCAAAAAGGAGAATGGATATAAGGAGCGTGAATGCGGGAAAGGGAAGTGGAACAATGTCGATAACAGGACAGAGTGAACGATAACATCGTTCTTGCATGTAGTATTGATCAATCTGAGGCATAATGGTGATCACCCCGTTCCGTAAGTTATGACGATTTCTACGGATGAAGTTTTGCTAAACCTATTTGAAAATTGAAAATAATGTTCATAGTATGTCACCTTAACCCTATTTATAGTCAGTACGTAGTTTCAAAAATTTGATAGATAGTTGTTATGTTATTATTATTGGTTCAGATTACTTCACAACTTTTGATTTGTTGTAGAAGGGTAGTACAAAGAAAATATTTAATCCTCTCAGCTAATATTTATAATTGTTATTACTTGCTGGGCACTCAAATGCTCATCATTGCTTAAATTAAATGTTTTCAGTTAAGTATGATCAACCAGAGGGCTCTGCCAGGAACAAAGGGAAAGGAAAACTTTCAGAATAAGTTTGTGTTATCTTATGTAATAGCTAGACTTAAATAAGATGATCATATCTATTATCTATCATATAATGAAATGTTTTAAGGTCACGTACCTGGGATTCAGACTCTGATATATAAATTAAGTTTAATATTTATATTATCTTTATTATTATTAGTATTATTCCGCTCATAGAAATGGTATCGTGAAGCACTAAATTCGGGCTTAAAGTACCCGAATTTGGGGGCGTCACAATGAAGGCTAGAGACTCATATAAAGGTCATAAATGGTGACAAAGTGTTCGTGAAGAAATTTAGTTAGCAAAACATGACGTGAATAAAGATTTAATTAATTAACCCGGGATAAATATTGGTTAATTAAGTGATATTATGGAATATTATATTCTATTAATTAGTGGAGTGCATAATAATTATTGAAAAGAAAATAAATGATTAATATTAATTAATCGTTGTGATATTAAAAAGTGATAATGGGTTGAAAGTACCCAACTGAATGATATTTAGCCCAATTAAAATATTAATAGTATTACTATGTATAATATGGAAAATGTGGTCAGTAGTAATATATAATACATATGGCCTAAGAATACATGAAGTGTGACATTTAATTGGGACTAATGATATAAGGTACCAAGTAGTACAGTGAAGTCATATGTAATTCTTAATACATAAATGATTAAACATATGTGTATTCTCGAAACTGAGAAAGGAATTAAATGTTTAAATAAACATTAATATTAAATAAGGTTATAATATGGTTATGTGAGTAGTAGAGATAATTATGGAACTACCCGGACAATAATACCTAACTTTGTTATTTTATTGCATGTATCTAATGTACATGGATTATATGATGTGAGTACATAAATAATCCATAATTTTCTTAATATGGTAACAATTGTACATTATGAGAATTAAAAGAACCAAACCAAACCTTAAAATAACAAGTTGATGAGATTTTTCTCTTGTCCCAAATTGAGTGGCACAAAGGTACATGAACAGTGACCTAGAAGCTAAGTTACGTAACTTCCAAGTGGCTAAGCTTAGGTGATGATTGCTAGGCCAATGGCTGGGAAATGGTAGTTGAACCACTCTCTAGTAACCTTTGTTTCCTTCTAATGCACCATGGACTCAAACCTTAGTGTAATGCAAATGTGATAAGTGGGTTTTATACCTACTTATTAGATATCAATTTACGCAAATTATGCCCATTTCAAGTCTATTTTAGTTGCATTTCATGTTATTTTGCATTGCATGTACTGAGAACTCCTTTTGGAATAAAAGTGCAGGAAATGGCGTACTTTGGTGGTGTTGGATGGCAAAAGGCTATTGGATGCATGGCTCGAGGCTTATGGATGTGTGGCATGAAGATTAAATGAAGCAGAAGGCTAAGCATGGATGGACAAAGGAAGGAGCAGTAGAACAGATCAGTCCAGCAGCAGAACCAGAATCCACAGACTGCAAGCCACGCGGTAGGATAAGCTTGGGGAGGCATGCCCGCGTGAGAGGCCGACTAGACAACATGACTTACTGCAAGTCTCGCGCCCGCGCGAGGAATATACTAGGGGAGCGCGAGATGGCTGAAGCTGCTAATTTTTTTATTTTAATTTTTAATTAAAAGGGTTGTAATTGGTTATAAACGATATCTGAGTGGTTTCAGACATAACTTGGAGAACTTTTGACATATTTTCATATAGTAACTAGGTTTTACGAATTGAGAGAGATTCCAACGAAGAACGAAGCCAAAACTCCATCTTCTCCAATTCTTCTTGGGATTTTCTGTCATTGTGGATTATTATTATTGTTTTGCTGGATTTTTTTTCCAATGGTGAGTCTTCTCTTGACATATAACTATCTCCACTGTCTCCAGTTAAAAATTATATTTCAAATAAACTCCAAGATCATATAGGTAATGCTTGTATCAGCAAGTGGATGTGCACAACCCTGTCTAATGATAACTCGTAGGTCATTAGACATCTTGTATGATAGTGGCAAAACACCCTTCCAATGTTGGGTTCACCTTACCCTATTCGGTTCACCAAAATTAAAGATCAATTGACATATACAATACGACACACTTATCTAAAGTTCTCAATAAAATTATTTCCATACTATTTAGGGAGAACCTCAGCGACTATAGACCACCGATTCTATTCCTGTTATCCCCACTTTCAACTGGCAAAACTCTTATTACCTGAAAGGAATTGTGAAGCAAAAGGGTGAGCACAACTAGCTCAGTAAAGAATATTATGACTAAAGATAATTAAATTATCAATATCCTTCATTAGTAATAAATCAGATATTTAGTACATATGGTAGATGATAACACTATTCAACCATAGTTGCAGCGGAATGAGCAATCCATTAGAAGAGTCAAATAGACCATAAAAGTCTATTATCTTCTTCATGTTAAAAGTCCACCAACAATGCTTTAACCCTGTAACATTAATCAACAGATCCTGTTCACAATCATGTGAATAACTCATAATCATAATTGTAGTTCTAATTTTCTCTTCTCATCCAAGACGAAGATATTTTTCATCACATGTCTTTACCTGAAACATCAAAGATCATGGTTATACCAAATCACAGTTCCTGTTCATAATCATACTAATAAGTTCTTCTTTGCACTTCAGGCCAAAGATATTCATTAACAGTTAATCTTTGCACTACATGCCAAAGATATTTAATAACAGGTCATCTTTGCACTACGGGCCAAAGATATTCAACAACAGGTCATCTTTGCACGGTCATCTTTGCACTACAGGCTAAAGATATTCAACAATAATTCATCTTTGCACTATAGGCCAAAGATATTAATATCTCAAAGAGATACATAATCATTTCAGAATTTATATAAACAATAATTATAATCATGTTGATCAATTCACCTTCGCACTTAAGCTAAAAATATTCAATTGTAAATTCAATGGTCATGATTATACTAGTCAACGATTCAACTTTGCACTACTGGCCAAAGAGAACCCAAGTCACAATCATACCAATAATCTACCCATCTTTACACTTAAGTCAAAGAGAAATTTGTTCACCATGATTATAAAAATGTTATATATGATAATAAGAATAATATAATCAACAACTGCATTTAATTTCACGAGTAAGATTCATAAATCAATGATTTCATAACACCTTAATCCAAATATTATAAATCACTTAATAATCTCATAATCTAATATTATTAATATTACCACAATATTTTAATCATTTCTTAAACTTATAAACATTTTATTTTAATTGTTTACAGTTTACCAAGTAATGCATTTAATCATCCTAAAATGTCAAAATCATAAAATTTCATCACCAATAACCAACAAGCTCATTAAAAATCTGTATATACCATATATAGGATTTCCAAGCCATAAAATCCTATTTTCCAATTTTGTTACTTCACATAACATATTTAATTCATTTACTCATAACTAGTTTATTTTTATGAAAAATACCAAATCAGTTCCAAAAATATTTCTTTTCTGGGATTTAGCATAATATAGTCCCATATTGAACATATATTTTTCTCGAAATTTTTAAAATTCATTCACTATTTTTAACATGGCCCAAACTGTCGAATATTTAGACATTTATCATAAATTGTACGTTTGTCCAAAAATTTCGAAATTTACAGAGTATACTTATGTTATATATATGTACTCCCAATAAAATTTTCACCAATTTTGGAGTTAACCACAAGGAGTTATAAGGGTTTACTTTTAAAATAGTCTTTTCTCATAAAATCCACAACTCCTAATATATACATCCAAAAATCGCCATTTTTTGACACAATCATGAAAACTCATCAAATTATCATTTCAAATTTTTCCAGAATTTTTGAAGGTCCGAAAAAATTACGAAACATGATAAACATAATAATTCTTAAAATCCCTTACCTCGAAAGAGCAATATTTCTGACCAGGATGTAAAGCCGAAGGAACCTTGCACTGAATAGTAACTCTCAAAGTATCTAAATACTCACAAAATACGCTTGATAATATAAAGAGAAAAAGAGAGAAAGCTTATATTTCTAGTGTGATTTTTAATTCTAACTTAGCCATCTATTTATAGGAAAATGTTAGCACGCCGAAGCAGACTTGACTTGCTACCTGATGGCTTTACCTGCTACTATTGCCACCCACCACATTTGAATTAGAATTTCAGCACATTTCTTCACCAACCACAAGTGGGTCCCACCCAATTTTAATAAAAATCATTTTATTTTTCAAAACTTCAGTAATTCATAGAAAATAGCCCGTTTATCAGAAAAATACGAATTTTATGTCCATTCCAAATAAAATCGAATTCTCTACAATTTTACAGAAGAAAGTTTTTCCAAATTCCAAACCGAAAATATCCAAAATCCACAAACGGATGATTTTCAATACCTCATAAAATTCATAACAAATCATACGTTAATTTTTAACGGTTCAAAATTTGTGGACATATACTCAACTTATATATGTATAACATATCCAAAAATCACAACGATCCAATGGTCGGATTAAAATTATAACTCACATAATATATCACAAGAAACTTTGGTTTGATTTTTAATACCTCTTTCAAACAAAAATCTTGATAAAACACCTCAACATTAATTCTTTCATTTATAACCACATAAATAAATCTATCATTTATATCCGCATCAAATAAATATTTCCTTATCATATAAATCAATAATTAATTATTCACAAATAATATTACAGAATCATAATTATGACAATCAAGCCGTTCCTAGGAAAGAGGGGGCTTTCCAATAAGAATTTATCCTTACTGACGCGCAATTAGGTGACCAAACATCTCCTTGATAGAACTTTTTAGACATTGCCAATAATGCTATCTAATAATATTATTCAAATAATATGAATTATTGATCTGATAATGAGAAATACTGTGCAGTGTCAATTATTGAAACAACAATAATATAAAATATCAACGCAGCAATTATTGAATCAATAAAATAAAATATTGAAAAATAATTACTGTAACAATTATTGAGTAGTGCCTTCTTACGTAAGAATCAATAATTCAAAAATATTGTGCATTATTATCGTGCTTCTTGCATGCGACCACACGTACGTATTCATCGTATTTTAATCACCGGGTATTCCAACAGTGTTAACGGTAACAATTACGTCATTATATATAAAAACTCAAACTTGTCATTTTTTTCATCCGCCAGTTATTCTGTTTTGGGGCCCACAAATGGTTGCGCCGTTATACGAATAATCCCCGATAACAAGAATATTCCACGACCGAACGAATATTCCTCGACAACAACAATTATTTTATATCTACTTGCGAATTTTTAAAATTTTATATATATCACCCTTAACTTTAACTTTTATCAATTTAACCTTTTATTGAATAATAATTATAAGAAAAACCGAATACTTTTATTTCATAAAATCTGGGGTCTTACAATTAATGAAAGATTTAGAACAAAAACTTTAGGTTTTGAAAACAAACCTTGCGGAAACTTATGTTTACAAGTTTTCAACTTAGTGGTTGATATACATGATTGATTTCAGATGTAAATGAGCATGATATAATGTTTATGGTGTCCTTGTCCATGACCAAACTTGTTAGGTCTTATGTTAGAAAAGTTATTAAGAAAAACTTGATATAATGAAACCAAGGTACATGAATGCTACAAGATATAGCTCTGAACTGTAAAAGATGTTAACATGACTTAGTTACTTATGATAAGAGTTTTAAAGTTAACTTAAATGTGATATATTGCATCATTCATGTAAAATGATTTCAAAGGCAATCTCGAGCATGTTTTCGAACTTAAGATGATTACATATGAGTATTTAGATTCTAAAGGCTTGAGATGCCATGTTATGTTTTACTATGTCTCTAAACATGATTCGTAGGTAATGGACATAAAGATAATGTAATCAAACATGAGTTTTAAGCATGTTTCAAAGTGTTAAACAATTCTAGTTATGAATAAATAATATGAACACCATGATCATATGTATTAACAGAATGTGTGACATCATTGTGAAGATATATTGCCAAAGTTATAAAGTAGGGTGGTTATATGAGCTTTTAAGCTTTAATTCTTTGGATAGTCATGAACTAAGAATTTGTAAAAGTGAACTCAAGAATGGTCATATGCCTAAATGAGAACCTCTAGCATGTATGCATGAGAAGTGTAAGATTCTAAGTGTGTCAAAGTTTGGACTGAAATCAGGAATGCAAAGCTCAACCTTGGTATGGCCAGGGGACAGCGCAGCTGCGTCGTCCCTAAGCCATGACAGGGCATAGCTGCACCATCCTGCAGTCATAAATAGTTACTGATTTTGATCTGAAGTTTGAGGCATGCTTATATGATTTCTTTAACTTGTAATATGTGACCAATATGCTATATAATGTGTAGGAAAAAGCACGCTATATGATAGAGATGAATGTTAATTATGACTTTCAAATGTTAAGTCCAAAAGAATGTTTTCAAGATATAAAGCAATGATACGTTATTTGAATTTGTGATGTCTTACCATCTGATTTGTGCTATGAAAATATAGGATAGGTGATGTGGTATGAAGTTACAACTAAGTTAGATCTTTATGTGTACGTTTGAACTTACCTATATGAGTTTTAAATGTGTCGAACACATAGCGAGTCAAGTGTGTTATAGATTTATGAATGTTGATTTCAAGTACGAGTGGTTAAGGTATACCTATATATACCTAGCGATTCTAAGAGTATGATGAGAAAGTGAAGTGTAGGTTTTACAAACCTAGTTAGGAAACAATATTTGTTCTTATATTAAGAGCATATGAAATGTATGACTAATGGATTTGAATCCATGATTATATAACTGTGTAGGAATACACGAAGTATGGATAACTATAAGTAGTTAAGTCGTAGTTCATAAACTACGAATCAGGCAAGTCTTCTAGTTCCTATTTGTTATATGAATTCGATAACTGTTAGTTGAGCTATATTATGCTATAATAATGTTGATGCATATATATGAAATGTATATGAGATATATATGAAATTTGGAAGTTGATTTGATGATATGCTTGTGAAGTAAATCTCTATGCATGTTATGTGTGAAGTAACATGTGTAGTAAATATTAATTGATTATGAATGCATGAACTTAATATGTCATTATATGCTATGTGCTGCATGAAAACTATTAGAATTGCTGGGCTATCGAGCTCACCCTTGAAAATAACCACTTTTACAGGTTAAGGACACACGATAAAGATTATGTGCTACTTGATTGATAAAGATCAATAGTATCAAAGGAGATTGATTCATTTGTTTAAATATATGCTCTTGAACCATGTTTAGGTTTTAGTAGATGTACATGACAGTAGTTTATGATGTGTAATACATGTTAAGTTGTAAAGTTGTACTAGGCGGTACATAGAGGAAATTCGAATCGAGATGTAAAAATTTATACAGTAATTCAGATAGAATGAATCATAATATAATTTGATTCAAGGATATGTAATTGATTCAAGTTAAGATATCAAAAAAAGATTTAATTTCAAAAGAGATTGAAAAAGTTTATTTATTACGCATATTTTTATAACATCGAATATGATGTAAGACAAGAATTGTAATAACCAAGATTTGATCCTGGAAATGGAAAGAATTTATTTTCTAAATTGTAATAAGCAAAGTTATATTCATTACGTTATGAATAAAAGATATAAATAATTTGATGATAGTAGTGTCGTGGCGGACCGGATCCGGGGTTCGAAGGGACCTGGATTTGGGGGCGTCACATTTATGCCTCAAGAAACTACGATCGACAACTTAGACACTACGTGTAAGACCCCAACTTTTATAAATAAAGATTAATTTCTCTCAAAATATATTTTTGAATATTATGATGTGGATATAATATAATGTTATAGTTGTGGGTAATATTTACAAATTTTGTAAAGTAAGCAAGTGGTTATATAATATTCAATTGGTCGGGAAATATTCGTTTTAACATGGAATATTCGTACAATGACACAATCATTGGTGTACCCCACAACGGAAGTATTGTCGTAGTTAGAAAACGAAATAATTATCTTTTTAAACATAACAACGAAAGTTTTACGGTTAAAAAGTTGAACTACCCGACAATAAAAGTACAATAATACGCGTGGTTGCATAGTAGCACACGGTATTGATTATTGATGCTTATGTGAGAAGTCACTCAATTATACTCAATTATTGCTACAGTAATTGCTGCATCATATCTCTCATATTATTGATTTGATTATTATCACAGTATCATCTGCATAATATGATATATTATTAAATCAATAATTGAGATGACAAAGTTATTCATATTATTAAATTGCAATATTTACAATGTCTAGAAGTTTTGTCAAGGAGAGGTTTAGACATCTAATTGCGCGCCAATAAGGAGAAATCTTTATCGGAAAGCCCCCTCTTTCCTGGGAACGACCTGGTTATTAAATATTGTGAGTTATAATATTAATGATGAATAAGTTTGTGTTGATTAAAGATAAAATCGATAGTTCCATTGTGTTGGGATTATTAGTGTTAGTGGAAATTGACATCTATTCCGATGATAATTGATGTTTGGGGGTTATATTGATAAATCGGGTAATTAATCGGATAAATGAGTAATTAATTGCTACTAATTCACATGTTTATATAACTATTTGTTCACATGTGTGTACTATTGAATCACATTCATGTACTATTAGTAGAGTTGGTGTAAGATTGATAATACTTGCATGACTAAGTTAAAAATGGAGGTATAGATGGAGGTACTATACTGTAATTCGTATTTTCACATGATTATAACTATTGATTCACATGATTGAACTATTGATTCACATTATTTACTATTAGGGGAGGTGGTGCAAGTTTGATAATACTTGCAGGACTAAATTAAAAATAAAAGAAAAGTTGAAGGTATTGTACTGTAATATTTCGAGCCTCAAAACGTGCAATTATCGAAACTATATTTTCCTATAAATAGAAGCTCATTCTTCCTTCATTTCTCACCAATTCACTAAAGCTTTAGAGCAATTATTATAGAGAGAAAGAAGAAGAGAAGTCTGCTACCTCTCTACTCCAGTATCACGTTTCTTTCTAAGCTAAGGGGTATTATTTCTTTCGTATTCATGAAGAGAGCTTCTGTTATTCCATTCTTTATTATTATGTTGGAATAACTTTGTCTATCGCGAAATACGACATATATGGTGAAATTCTTACATTATTCCATTCTTTATTATTACATTGGAATATCTCGTATGTATGCGAATTACGCTAGACACGGGTTCCATTCTCTATTATTACATTGGAATAACCCGTATGCATGCGGTCTATCGCATGCATGGTGAATTCTTTGTTATTCCATTCTTTATTATTACATTTGAATATATCATGCATGCATGCGGATTACGCTTAGACACAGTTGCATTCTTTATTATTTACATTGGAATAACTTTTTGTGTGTGTGGTCTATCGCATGCATGGTGAATTCTTCTATTATTCCATTCCTTATTATTTTGTTGGAATATCCTATCTGTGCGGATTACGCATGACCTGGTTCCATTCTTTTTTATTCTGTTGGAATAACATGTCTATGTGGATTATCACATGCATGGTGAATGATCCTTCGTATTCATTCCTTATTAAATTGTGGAAATGATGCATCTACGTGGATTACTGGCATGGCGGGTGAAAATCCATTTGCAGTTTCATATATTCTATGATACTCATTTGGTTAAAGTTTTGGCTTCTATACTCCATGAAATTAGTAGAATATCATGGATATTTGCGCTTCATCCGGTATCTTTTCATGGAAATATTCTTCTGAGTATTCTTGAATTTTACTCCACAAAGCAGTATCATGTTGACAATTTGGACATAATTGATTTCAAGATAAATTAACTTATAAATCTTTAAAATTTATTCTTGAACTTGTTTTATTAAGTTATCATGTCATTGTCACCATCCTCATGCTTATATTGTGATGAAAGTCATCTCTGGCTTACGTGCATAGATGGACTTGGTATGATTATGACCAGGGATTATTCGGTATAATCATGACCTGTAATGTTATAAATGATGTGGTTAAAGTCCTAAGTAGCCTGTAGTGCATTGATGTTCAGTTTTTGGTATGATTATGACCAGGGATTATTCGGTATAGTCATGACCATTGATGATTTAATGAATATCCTTTGCCTATAGTGCAGGGATGACTTGATGATGTAGTTTATTTATTAAGCTGAGTCTAAGCGATAAAAATTGATTAAAACATTTTAAATCATAGAAGATAGTAGATATCATGCTCTACTTGACTCTTCTAATGGATTGCTTATTCCGCTGCAGTTAAACTTGATGTCTATTATATTTTATCAGTTTAACATTGTTGAAGACCAATGATAATTTATTCTGCATTACCTAAGTCATAATATTTCTTACTGGGCTAGTTGAGCTCACGCTTTCTTTCACTGTTCTCTTTAGGAAATGAGAACGTAGTCGGGACTAGTCGGGGAACGGAGTGACGGTCCAGATGATAGCATTAGTAGTCCTCACTATTCTGTTAAATAGTGTGACAATAAATGTAATGAGGACTCCATTGAGTATGGATATTGTCTAGATGACAATATTCTTATTAAAACTCTTAGATTATGTTTTGTCGTATTTTACACGACTGTTGTATAATTAAGTTGTATTTGAATTTTGTACCATGTATTTGGCGACTCAAGATTGGTATTGTATACCTATTTTGGGGGCGTCACAGTTGGTATCAAAGCTTAGGGATATGATCCCTGGCTAAGATGTGAGATAAGAACTAGGAGGGGAGAGACGGGGAATTTCTTCGCTAGTATGACCTACCTATGTTTATTTGGTATTTAATTGGTCAGACAGAGTATAGGGATAATATATGATATGTTAATTAACCCTTTTTTTGTGGCAGTATTTGAAAATGGCATCCGAAAATGTTGAGATAAACAATGAAGCACATGAGACTGTTGAGTCACCACAGATTAATGCCCAGGATAATGTACTACATAAAGACAATAATCCTCATGTAAACAATAACACCGATGAAATGGTGAACGATAAGATGTTCAGAGGCTTTATGCAATTTATACAACAACAGGCAAAAGAGGCTCCTATCAAAAATGCAGGTGGAAACACTGATAACTCTCGGACGGTCATCGCTAAGCAGTTCAAGGAGCTGGGACCACCGGAGTTTTTTGGAGAGCCAAAACTACTTAAGGCGGAGACATGGATAAAGCAGATCAACAAGATATTTGTTGTCTTGGGATGCTCCGAGGAGCAAAAGGTTCCCTTTTCCACCTTCATGTTATGCGGCGAAGGTGATTCTTTGGTGGGAATTGTAAAGGCGACTCAACCTGCCGCACTCAAAATGTCTTGGGAGAAGTTCCAAGAGTTGTTCAATGACAAGTACTTTCCTGAAAGTATTCGTCATGTGAAGGAGGTAGAGTTCATCAAGCTTGAGTAAAACAATATGACCGTGGTGCAGTACGAAGCTAATTTTGCCGAGTTATCTCGGTTTGCATCCAACTTAGTTGATAATGAGGAGAGAATGACATGGATGTTTCTAAGAGGTTTGAAACCCGAGATACGTCAATACCTTATCTATCATAAACTGTGTTTGTATTCAGATGTTGTGAATAGGGCTCAGTTATTGGAGCGCGATAATGAGTCAACCCAACCAAGAGAGAGCAGCCGACAAGTTGATAATACCAGTGGTAGCAGTCATCGAAGCGGTGATAACAAACATGGAGGGAATAAACATGCTTGAAATGATAATCACTTCGGTGGTAATCATGGCCATGACACTAACAGTGGACATTTCAAGAAGAGGAGATTCAACAAGGATGGAAAGACGTTAGCACCAGCACCTGTTGTTAAGGAAGGAGAACGACCACCGGTCGTATGTTACAAATGTGGAGGGGAAGGACACATAAGTCCAAACTGCACGATGCAGTCCAAAGCGTGTTATAATTATGGAAAAAAAGGTCATCTAGCTCGATTTTGTCATGCACCTAAGTCAAGTCTAGCTGGGATGGAGGCATCAAAGGGTGTCCCAGACAAGACAAAATCGGTAGTTCAAGGGAGAGCGTTTTTCGTAACCTCCCAAAAAGCGAGGAATCCGAACGAGGTGATCACGGGTAACCTAATCATAAACTCTAGTGAAGTTTATACTTTATTTGATACTGGTTCTACCCATTCCTTTATTTCTCCTACTTGCGCTCAACGTTTAAATTTAACTCCGGGGAAATTAGACTTTAACTTATCTGTTGAAACTCCGTTGGGAGAAACCTTCATTACATCCACGATTTATAAGTCTTGTTCGATTCAAATCGGTAACCGCACGTTACCTGCCGATCGTATTTCTTTAAAAATACTTGCATTTGATGTGATTTTAGGGGTTGATTGGTTAACTACTCATCATGCTAAAATCTATTATTTTCGTAAGGTTGTTAGCTCTCATATTCCTAACCAACCTATTATGTGAATTCAAGCAACCAAACCACTAAAATCAATCACTGTCATATCAAGTCATAAGGCTATTCATTTATTGAAAAACGGATGTTAAGATTTCTTAGCCCATGTCACGGATTTAAATAAAGATACGTCAGATTTGAATGATATTTCTATTGTTAATAAATTTCCTGACGTATTCCCTGAAGAACTTCTTGGCCTACCCCAGAGCGTGAAATTGAATTTTGTATCTATCTTGAATCTGGTACAAAACCCATTTCCAAAGCCCATATCGAATGGCTCCTATTGAACTTCAGGAGTTAAAAACCCAACTACAGGAATTGTTAGACATCAGTTTCATTCGTCTTGGTATGTCTCCTTGGGGTGCTCCTGTTGTATTCGTAAAGAAGAAAGATGGAAGTATGCGACTTTGTATTGATTATTGGGAGTTGAATCATGTCACCATCAAAAATAGGTACCCGTTGCCTCGCATTGATGACCTGTTTGACTAGTTGCAAGGAGCCAAATTCTTTTCAAAGATTGATCTTCGTTCCGGATATCATCAGTTGAAGATTAAAACTGATGACATTCGAAAGACTTCTTTCAGAACTCGGTACGGGCATTATGAATTCCTAGTCATATCTTTTGGATTGACTAATGCTCCTGCTACCTTCATGGATATGATGAACCGAGTATTCAAAGAATATTTGGATCACTTTGTGGTCGTCTTTATTAATGACATCCTCATATACTCCAAAACCCGCGAAGACCATGAGCAACACTTGAGGTCGATACTCCAAAAGCTTCGTGAAAACAAGCTTTATGCCAAGTGAAAAAAAATGCGAGTTCGGCTTGAGGAAGTTGCATTCCTTGGGCACGTGATATCAAATCATGGAATATCTATTGACCCAAAGAAAGATTGAAGAAATTCAAAGTTGGAGCAACCTAAGTCGATGATAGAAATCACACGTAGCTTTCTCGGCTTAGCTGGTTATTATCGGAGATTCATAGAAGGATTTTCTCGAATCGCTACTCCATTGACTCAGCTGACTCAAAAAGATACAAAATTCAGTTGGAGCAAGGAATATGAAAAGAGTTTTCAAGAACTCAAGAGGAGACTCATTGCAGCACATGTTCTGACAATACCATCTGGCTCGGAGGGATTTGTCATCTACAGTGATGCTTCATGCAAAGGGTTATGATGTGTTCTCATGCAACATGGGAAAGTCATAGCCTATGCCTCTTGACAAGTCAAAGAATATGAGAGGAATTATCCTACTCATGATCTAGAGTTGGCAGCAGTCATTTTTGCGCTTAAGATTTGGAGGCATTAACTGTATGGAGAGAAGGTGGAGATCTATACGGATCATAAAAGCCTCAAATATTTCTTCACTCAAAAGAAACTCAATATGTGGCAACGATGATGGCCTGAGTTTTTGAAATATTATGATCATACCATCCAATACCATCCTGGAAAAGCGAACGTAGTAGCTGACACATTGAGTAGAAGATCATATGCAGGTACGAGTGCAATATTGTCAACACAAAGACCCATTTTGTATGACTTGGAAAGAATGGAAATAGAGTTAAAGACTCCAGGGACCCATGTGATGATGGAAAATATATGAGTGGAACCGACTTTAATCGATAAAGTTAAAGATTCTCAAACTACAGACCTGGAGCTGATGCATATGAAGAAGAAAGTGCAAGAAGGTGCTATTCCGGAAGCAAGAATCGATGAAGAAGGAATACTTCTAGTCAACTCCAGACTTTGTGTTCCTAACGATTCTGACTTGAAGTATAAAATCATGATGGAGGCGCACAACACACCATTTGCAATCCATCCTGGGAGTACCAAAATGTATCATGATCTTCGACATACATTTTGGTGGAGCAATATGAAGAGAGAGATAACATGGTTTATCTCAAGGTGTCTACCTTGTCAACGAGTCAAGGCGGAGCATCAAGTGCCAAAAGGTCCATTGCAACCACTTGAAATTCCAGAATAGAAGTGGGAGCACATTACCATGGATTTCGTTACTGGTCTTCCCAAGGTTTCTCAAGGCATAGATGCGATTTGGGTCATTGTTGATAGATTGACCAAGTCTACTCATTTCTTACCGATACGAGAAAATTTTACACTTGAACGTCTAGCTAGTATGTACATAAACGAGATCGTAAGATTGCATGGTATGCCAGTATCCATAGTTTCTGATCGAGACCCAAGATTCACTTTAAGATTTTGGGTTAGTTTGCAAAAAGCTATGGGCAGGGATTTACGATTTAGTTCGGCATATCATCCTCAAACGGATGGGCAGTCAGAAAGGACTATTCAAACTTTTGAAGATTTATTAAGACTCTATGTCCTTGACTTCAAGGGAAGTTGGGACAAGTTCTTACCATTGGTGGAGTTTTCCTACAACAACAGTTATCAAACAAGTATTGGCATGGCTCCATTTGAGGCATTGTATGGAAGAAAGTGTCGTTCTCCAATATGTTGGGAAGAGGTGGGTGAAGCAACGTTGTTGGGACCGGATTTGGTACGTATGACTACGAAAAAGATTCAAACGATCCCACAATGTATAAAAACCTCACAAGATCGACAAAAGAGTTATGTTGATCTTCATCGAAAGGACGTGGAATTCAATATTGGAGATCATGTGTTGTTACGTGTTGCTCCATGGAAAGGAGTTACAAGATTTGGAAAGAGTGGAAAGCTCAATCCTCGATTCATTGGCCCATTTTAATCCTCGATCGTAGTAGGCGTGGCCTATAGACTCGCTACTTTTACCGCCAAGTATGTCTCGTCTTTCATAACGTTTTTCACATATCTATGTTACGTAAATATGTGAAAGACCCGAACCACATTATTGAATTAGAACCAGATGAGATAGAGGAAGATTTAACATATGAAGAGGTACATGTTAAAATCTTGGATAAGAAGGATCATATTCTACGCTCTAAAGTTATAACTCAAGTCAAAGTTTTGTGGAGAAACCACGATGTTGAGGAAATGACCTGGGAGTTATAATCTGAAATGAAATCAAGGTATCCTCACCTCTTTGACATACCAGGTACACACCCTAATTTTGAGGATGAAATTTCATAAGAAGGGGAGGTTGTAAGACCCCAACTTTTATAAATAAAGATTAATTTATCTCGAAATATATTTTTGAATATTATGGTGTGGATATAATATAATGTTATAGTTGTGGGTAATATTTATAAATTTTGCAAAGTAAGCAAGTGGTTATATAATATTCGATTGGTCAGAGAATATTCGTTTTAATAGGGAATATTCGTTCGACGGCAAAATCATTGGTGGACCCCACAACGGAAGTATTGTTGTAGTTAGAAAATGACATAATTATCTTTTTAAAAATAACGGCGGAAGTTTTACCGTTAAACTGTTGAACTACCTTGTAGTAAAAGTACAGTAATACGCGTGGTTGCATAGTAGCATACGGTATTGATTATTGATGCTTACGTGAGAAGTCACTCAGTTATACTCAATTATCTTTCTGATAATTATCGCATCATATCTCTCATATTATTGATTCGATTATTGTCACAAAGATCATCTCGCATAATATGATATATTATTAAATCAATAATTGAGACGAAAAAGTTATTCATATTATTAAATTGCAATATTTATAATGTCTAGAAGTTCTGTCAAGGAGAGGTTTGGTCATCTAATTGCGTGCTAATAAGAAGAAATCCTTATCAAAAAGTTCCCTCTTTCATGGGAACGACCTGGTTGTTAAATATTGTGAGTTATAATATTAATGGTGAATAAATTCATGTTGATTGAAGATGAAATTGATAGTTCCACTGTGTTGGGATTATTAGTGTTAGTGGAAATTGACATCTATTCCGATGATAATTGATGTTTGGGGTTATATTGATAAATCGGGTAATTAATCGGATAAATGAGCAATTAATTGCTACTAATTCACATGCTTATATAACTATTTGTTCACATGTGTTTACTATTGAATCACATTCATGTACTATTAGGGGAGTTGGTTCAAGATTGATAATACTAGCATGACTAAGTTAAAAATGGAGGTATAAATGGAGGTACTATACTGTAATTCGTATTTTCACATGATTATAACTATTGATTCACATAATTGAACTATTGATTCACATTATTTACTATTAGGGGAGGTGGTGCAAGTTTGATAATACTTGCAGGACTAAATTAAAAATGAAAGAAAAGTTGAAGGTATTGTACTGTAATATTTCGAGCCCCAAAATATGCAATTATCAAAACTATATTTTTCTATAATTAGAAGCTCATTCTTCCTTCATTTCTCACCAATTCACTAAAGCTTTAGAGCAATTATTATAGAGTGAAATTATAGAGAGAAAGAAGAAGAGAAGTATGCTACCTCTTAACTCCAGTATCCAATTTCTTTCTAAGGTAAGGGGTATTATTTCTTTCGTATTCATGAAGAGAGCTTCTGTTATTCCATTCTTTATTATTATGTTGGAATAACCTGTTTATGCGAAGTACCGCATACATGGTGAAATTCTTCTGTTATTCCATTCTTTATTATTATGTTGGAATATCCTGTCTGTGCGGATTACGCTAGACCTGGTTCCATTCTTTATTATTCTGTTAGAATAACCTGTCTGTGCGGTCTATCGCATGCATGGGGAATTCTTTGTTATTCCATTCTTTATTATTCAATTGGAATATCTCGTTTATGCAGCGATTACGCTGAACTGGTTCCATTCTTTATTATTACATTGGAATAACACATGTCTGCATCTTGGTCTATCGCATGCATGGTGAATTCTTCTGTTATTCCATTCCTTATTATTTTGTTGGAATATCCAATCTATGTGGATTACACATGACTTGGTTCCATTCTTTATTATCATGTTGGAATAACATGTCTATGTGGATTATCGCATGCATGGTGAATGATCCTTCGTATTCATTCCTTATTAAATTGTGGAAATGATCTGTCTACGTGGATTACCACATGGCTGGTGAAAATCCATTTGTAGTTTCATATATTCTATGATACTCATTTGGTTAAAGTTTTGGCTTCTATATTCCATGAAATTAGTAGAATATCCTGGATATTTACGCTTCATCTGGTATCTTTTCATGGAAATATTCTTCTGAGCATTCTTGAATTTTACTCCACCAAGTAGTATCATGTTGACAATTTGGACGTAATTGATTTCAAGATAAATTAACTTATAAATCTTTAAAATTTATTCTTGAACTTGTTTTATTGAGTTATTATGTCATTGTCATCGTCCTCATGCTTATATTGTGATGAAAGTCATCTTTGGCTTACGTGCATAGATGGACTTGGTATGATTATGACCACGGATTATTTGGTATAATCATGACCTGTAATGTTATAAATGATGTGGTAAAAGTCCTCAGTAGCCTGTAGTGCATTGATGGACAATTTTTGGTATAATTATGACCATGGATTATTCGGTATAGTCATGACCATTGACGATTTAATGAATATCCTTGGCCCGTAGTGCAGGGATGACTCGATGATTTAGTTTATTTATTAAGCTGAGTCTCAGCGATAAAAATTGATGAAAACATTTTAAATCATAGAAGATAGTAGATATCATGCTCTACTTGACTCTTCTAATGGATTGCTTATTCCGCTGCAGTTAAACTTGATGTCTATTGTATTTTATTAGTTTAACATTGTTGAAGACTAATGATAATGTATTCTAGATTACCTAAGTCATAATATTTCTTACTGGGCTAGTTGAGCTCACACTTTCTTTCCTTTGTTCTCTTTCGTGAAATGAGAGCGTGGTAGGACTAGTCGGAGAACGGAGTGACGATCCAGATGGTAGCATTAGTGGTCCTCACTATTCTGTTAAATAGTGTGACAATAAATGTAATGAGGACTCCATTGACTATGGATATTGTTTAGATGACAATATTCTTATTAAAACTCTTAGATTATGTTTTGTCGTATTTTACACGACTGTTGTATAATTAAGTTGTATTTGAATTTTGTACCATGTATTTGGCGACTCAAGTTGGGTGATGTATACCTATTTTGGGGGCGTCACACTACGAATGAGATGGTCGAGCTCGACACCGTGATCGTAGGCCCAGAAGATGAAATCATCGAGCCTAAAGAAGAGATTGTAGAGAGAGATACACCAGACGACGAACCCCTACATCAAGAAAAAGAGGTTGATCATGAAGAATTCAGACAAGAAGGCATTAGAACTGATGTTCCAACAGGGAACAGATGGGCAAGAGATCACACTCAAGACCTGATTATTGGAGACCCAAATGCAAGAGTCAAAACAAGATCTGCCACCCAAAATGAGTGTTTCTTTCTAAGCTTTCTGTCCCAAATGGAAACCAAGAAGATAGAAGATGCTATTAAAGAATTGAGTTGGATAGAAGCCATGCAAGAGAAACTAAATCAGTTTAAAAGAAGCAAAGTATGGAGATTAGTTCCAAGACCAAGAAGTCACCCAATTATTGGCACCAAATGGGTCTTCAGAAACAACATGGATTAAGATGGGCTAATAACAAGGAACAAGGTAAGACTAGTAGCCAAAGGTTATTCCCAAGAAGAAGGCATCGACTATGATGAGACCTTCGCACATGTTGCCAGATTAGAAGCCATTAGGATATTCCTTGCTTTTGCTGCCCATATAAAGTTCAAAGTTTTCCAAATGGATGTCAAAAGTGCATTTCTAAATGGTGAATTTCAAGAAGAAGTATATGTGGAGCGACCTCCACGTTTCATCAATCCAACTCTCTCTAATTATGTCTATAGATTAGACAAAGCCTTATATGGACTTAAACAAACACCTAGAGCATGGTATGAAACACTAACTAACTTTCTTATTGAAAATGGCTTCACTAGAGGTAGAGTAGATACCACATTATTTCTTAGGAAGCACAAAAACAAAATCTTACTAGTTCAAATATATCTAGATGATATTAGTTTTGGTTCTACTGATGAAAATCTATGTAAGAGATTTGCCAAGCTTATGCAGAGCAAGTTCAAAATGAGCATGATGGGTGAGCTGAATTTCTTTCTTAGACTGCAAGTGAAACAGACTAATTAAGGCATTTTCATTAACCAACCCAAGTACATTAAAGACTTACTTAAGAAGTATGACATGGAATCAACCTCTCCCATGAAAACACCAATTGCTCCAGCAACTAAGCTTGACAAAGATGAGAAAGGTAAATGTATTGATATTACTCAATACAGAGGTATGATGGGCTCTCTTTTGTATCTAACTGCCAATAGACCAGACATAATATTCGTAATATGTATTGATATTAATCAATCCTAAGGAATCACACTTAACTCCTATAAAGAGAATTTTCAGGTATCTCAAAGGCACACCTCACTTGGGACTTTGGTATCCTAAGGAGTCCTCCTTTGAACTAACAAGATATACAGATGCTGATTTTGCAGGCTATAAGATTGACAGGAAAAGTACCAGTGGCACTTGTCAGTTGCTAGGAAACAGACTTGTGTCCTAGTTTAGCAAAAGTAAAATTCAGTATCAACATCAATAGCAAAAGTTGAATACATTGTTGATGGCAGCTACTGTGCTCAAATCTTATGGATGAAAAACCAGCTAACAGACTATGGGTTTGATTTTAAATCTATACCTGTTCATTGTGATAACATAACTGCCATAGCAATAACACATAATCCTGTCATGCATTCTAGGACTAAGCATATAGAAATAAGATATCATTTTATTAGGGATCATGTTTAAAATAGAACTATATCTGTACAATACATCTCTATTGAAAATCAACTTTCTGATGTCTTTACAAAACCTTTAGATGAATCCAGATTTAATAAATTGATAAGTGAGTTAGGTATGCTAAATCTACAACCATAAAATCTATGCTCTAGTTTATGCTAACCATGCAGATGAAAATGCTATGTTGAAATCATAGAGATGACAAAAGAAAAACCACGATCATAGAGCAGTCTCGACATAGCAGAGAAGCATCATGTGATGACATCATTCCTATCAAATCCAAGCAACCCTTCTGATAAGCGCCTTAGGGACAAACCTAACCCTTAGATCATTCTAAGAGGTTGGCCCTTCCTGAGCTACCTTAACTCATAAGGAATGCTAAGTCAGAGTTCAGCACAAGGACTAGGAAAGACAATGATCATAGAGTAAGATCAGCAGTGAACTCAACAATCATAGAGCAGCCTCGACGATCGTAGTCTTCCCTAAGGATACACTAGCTCAGGGAGAGCTAAGGGCATAATAGTATTTTCCACATTACTTAAAAATGTGGAGTCCCACAAAACTCGACACGTGACCCACTATGCAGATCGTGAGGAGGGAAGTTACAAATACAGTTTGAAAATGTTTTTTGAAAATTCATCTCAGAATTTTAAAAGCTCATTTCTCTCTCTCTCTCAAAAGAAACCCTAGCTTTCAAAACAATCAACCAACCACTGTTCAAGAAAATCACATCAATGGCTGTTTCCAACGTTATATCTGGCTACCAACTCTACGAATTCAATGGTTATGTTTTCAACGAATTCAAGTCAGCTGATCCACAATTCTACAAGATTCTGACTCTTCTGAAGAGATCTGATCTTGAAGAAGCTATGAGAACCAACATAAGGATCTACCCAAAGCTGGTGAAAGAATTCTACAACCGTGGAGTTTTTGAAGACAAGATTATCACTACGAGAGTCAAGGGGGAACAGATTAGACTCAAAGATGAAGATATAAATCTAGCCCTAGGTTTTAAATCAAAGGGACTCTCATCTATGAGTGTCATTGACTTCCATGAGGGTCTGAAGAAGATGCATAACACGAAGTCTCAGAATGTCAAGGGGTACAAGAAGAAAGAGTTTCCCTAACAATATGAATTTCTAGCTGACATTGTTGGAAAGTGCATATGTTGTAAAAGCTCTAGCCACGACTCTATGAATGAAGTCCAACTAAAACTCATGACATCAATCTGCTTCATAATTCAACTTAACTATGGGGCTCTGCTCATATATTGGATCGAGAATGGGATGCTTAGCTCAAAGAAAATAAAAAGCTATGGAAAAATTCTTTATGGAAGGTACATAAGAATAATCCTACAATCTGCTTTGGGTGACAAAATTAGGGACAAGGAAGGGGAACCTATCAAACCCAACAGAAGAATGACCCAGCAGCTATTTCAAAACTGGAAAAGAAACCCTGTAGAAAATGTAAAGATGATGTCTGAATCTAGTGGAATGACTGGTGGAGCAAAGATATCTGGGCTACTAGGAAACATGTCAGTTGTGAAAGAAGTCGAAGAAGAAGGAGAAGTCAATCAAAAGGAACCCATTGCTTTGACCAGAAAAAGAAAAGGTGAGAGGAAAGTGAATGTACAAGCAACAGAAGAGCCTCAAGGCTCAACCACTAATGTGCCTCAAGAAAGTTCAAGCACTGGAATTCTGGAGGAAATGAAAAAGAAGAATCAGAAGTCTGAAGAGGAAGAAGACAAAGCCACCATCTCTCAGTTGCTTAATAAGAGAAAACGCAGCCACAAAACAAAGAAGTCTTCACTCACCTTGATCGAAGAGCCATTTCCAATCGTAGAGTCCAGACTTATAATCACTCTAGAGGTGGATTCTGCAGTAGTATCTCAGCTCGAACCAACTGATAGAGCTGAAGCTGAAGAAAGCACTAAGGTTGTGGCTAAGCCCAGAAGAATAAAGAGAAAGCTTGTCAAGAAATATGTTATTGATAATGAGAAAGCATTGATGGAATAAGAAAGAAAAATAGTTGTAGAAAAGGAGCTTCTCGAAATCCCTACACCAGAAAGTGCTCCAACTGAGGGGGAGCTACCTAAAGAACAAATGAATGATCAGATTGAAGGTGAGCCTCTCAAAATCCCTATGCTAGAAGGCGCTACAGCTGAGGGGGAGATGCAAGAAGATGTGGAAGTGGAAGCTGTGGAAGCAGAAAGGGCTAAAGAGCAAGTAAGCAATGAATAAATGTTTGAAGTAGTGGAAATTTCAAATGAAGAAAATAAAGACAAAGAAGAAGAAGAGATTGATGAAGTTAAGATAATAGCAGTAGGCTGGGATGGATATAGGAGAGCTAACTACAATCAGTTGTTCTCCTACTTACCAATGATACCCTATCACAGAGCCCAAATTCTCAACTCCTGGGATCACATGTTCTGGACCTTCAAAGCTTTTGCAGTAATTTCAGTTCTTGCTTATAGATTTTGATAAGTGGATTTTATATCCACAAATTGGTTTCTAATTCAAGCTTTCGATGTTAAATCCTTGATTTTATGTTTGTTTTTACTTGTTTATTTTTATTTTGTGTGTGGGGTGGTTGGTGTGGCAAGTGATAAAGAAAGGAGGCATTTGGAGCAATATTGGAGGAAGTTTGGAGTTTAACTAAAGTAAGAAGTCAGAAGCATAGCCCACCGGGGCGTGCCTATTTTAGCCTTACACCCCCGCTGGGGTGGGGGGTCTTCAACTCAGAGATCAGTAGCCTAGCTCTCCGGGGTGGGAATTTTGCAAGTGTATACCCCCGCCGGGGCGGGGGGGACCCGAAACTGGGTTGTCCTAATTTGATTCCAACACTGCTGGGACTTGAGTTTGAGTAATTGCATGGCTTTGGGACTATAGATGGCATGAAAGTGAGCTAAGATTACGTGTGTAGAGATATATTAACGCTTAGAACAAGATCAAATAGGACAAGGCAATTAACAGATATTAAGGACATATTTCATATCGAGCATTAAAGTGAAGATTTTGAAGAAACGTTCATATCGATTGCAGATTAAGGCTAAAGTGAAGGGTGTTCTGAATTATTCGATTTCTCTAGTCTTATATTTGTAATTAAAAGGATGGTATCTTTAATTTATCCAGTTATTATTTCATTGATGATGAACTAATTTACTTTTTAGGCTTATGACGGATCTTTAAGTGAAATGATGGTTTAGTAACTATGATTTTCAGTTTAATAAGCTATTATCTAGTTTATCTATATTAATTTGAGCTTAAATTTATGAATTTCCTGATCAACAGTTCTTTGTGGACTAGTATGAATTTGAGAGATGAAGTTCGAGTTTAGACTTTGTTAATATAGCATGTGTTCTTAAATTTTGTGAATGAACAGAATCTTGATGAATGTTAGGGTAGAGATATGCTTGACATCACATATAATCGAATAAAGGACTTAAACTTAAACCTTCTTTAATTATAATTCACATAGAGATATAGTTAGTTAGTTGATTAGGGTGTTTAACTTGTTGCTATCTAAATTGTGGATTTGAGTTAATAAGATATTAGTACATCGAGAGGTGGCTAGTGCTACATTAGTGTTCTTGATTAATAAACTGGGATAGTGAATTAAACTGGATTAAAGGTGTAAAAATCAGAGTGAAGCTTAAGTTGAAGTCGTAAGTTTAATTCTCCAATAATTGTTTGAAATTTAAGTTTTTAAGATTTTGTGATTGTTTTGTGATTATAATATTTTTAATAATTTAATATTAATAATTTTAATCATTAATTTGGATAGTTTAATAAAATTAGGATTAATAAGAAACTGATAATTGTGAGGTTAAATTCTTACTAAATTTCTCTGTGGGAACGATACTCTACTTACTATTATATTACTTGTTGACCACGTATACTTGCGTGTTGTGCGTAATTAGATTATACCCAACAAGTTTTTGGTGCCATTACCGGGGAAGATTTTATTATAGATTTTAATATTTTACGATATCAGTTTAATTAGTCCAATTTTACTTAAACATTTTTATTTTTGTTTTGTTCATCTTATTTCAGTTTTTTGAAGTTGGTTTATGCAAACGCGGTCCAAAAATCAAGACGTGCTTCCTTTTGAAGACGACATTGAGAAACAGTTTCAAAGGCTAAGTAAGTGGATCAAGGAAACAAGAGAAGAATTCAAAAACTCTGAAAAAGAAGAAACAATGGCTGCCGAAGATCAGAAAGCGTTGAGGGATTTTTCTACACCCAAGGTGACTGAGCTGCAGTCAAGTATCACCAGGCCTGCTATAGCTGCGAACACATTTGAAATTAAGCCTAGGACTATTCAGATGATTCAAAATTTGGTTCAGTTTGGGGGTTTAGCAAATGATGATCCGAATGAACACTTAGTCAGCTTTCTGGAAATTTGTGACACCTTCAGGTACAATGGGGGTGTCGGATGACGCGGTAAGACTTCGCTTGTTTCCTTTTACTCTATGGGACAAGGCAAAAAGTTGGTTACACTCTCTACCGCTGGGATCAATAAATACTTGGGAAGACCTCGCTTAGAAATTTCTTGCAAAATTCTTCCCACCAGCAAAAACTGCAAAAATGAGGAATGAGATTACTATGTTTAAATAGCAATATGGGGAATCATTGTATGAGACATGGGAAAGATACAAGGAATTGCTCAGAAAGTGCATGCATCATAGATTTCCTAAATGGTTGCAGATGAAAACATTCTACAATGGGTTGAACGGAAATCTCAGGACCAGTATTGATGCAGCTTCGGGTGGAGCGTTTATGGATAAAAGTTATGAGGAGGCTTACGAGTTGATAGAGACAATGGTAGCTAACAACTACCAGTGGCCCACGGAAAGAAGGACACAGGCGAAGGCAGCTGGCGTGTTAGAAGTAGATGGAGTGACGGCAATACAAGCACAGATTTCAACAGTCTCAAAGAAGTTGGATGCTATGTCAGGGGTACAGGCACAACAAGTTGCAATTATTTATGAATTGTGTGCGGGTGAGCATCCTACAGATCAATGTGCAATCAACCCAGTATCAGTGCAATTTGTGGGTAGCTACAACAGAATTCCACAGAATACATACCAGAATGCCTACAATCAAGGGAATAGGAATCATCCTAACTTTTTGTGGAGTAATAATCAGCATCAGCAAGCTCCACGACCATCATTTCCCCTAGGATTTCAGAATCATCAACAACCAGCTCAACATCGATTGAGGAAATCAGATTTAGAGGAGTTGTTGACAAAGTATATAACAAGCAACGAGGCAGCTATGAAAACCAAACAATGGCCATGAAATCGCGAGAGATAGCCATCAAGAATCTAAAGAATCAGATGGGACAAATTGCATTAGCATTGAACAATAGACTACAAGGGACTCCACCAAGTGACACCGAAAGAAATCCGAAGGGAAATCATGAATAGTGTCAGAAAGTCACCTTGAGAAGTGGAAAACATTTTGATGGGAAAAGTGCAGAAAATTCAGTTGGAACGGATGTCAAAGTTGATGAGAACAAAATGGGTGAAGAAAAACAGGGTGAGGAAAAGAAAATTGAGAAAACAAAGTTAGATGAAAAGCTTGTTGTGTATTCTCCACCACCGTTTCAGCAGAGAGTCCAAAAGCAGAAATTAGATAAGAAGTTCACGAAATTTTTAGAAGTTTTTAAGAAACTTCAGATTAACATCCCGTTCATAGAAGCCCTAGAGCAGATGCCAAGTTATGCAAAATTCATGAAAGGGATTTTGTCCAAGAAAAAGAAGTTGGTAGATTTCGAAACAGTGGCATTAACAGATGAGTGTAGTGCGATTTTATAGCGAAAGTTGCCACCCAAGTTGAAAGATCTGAGGAGTTTTACCATTCTGTGCACGATTGGAAACATGGCATTTAACAAGTGTTTATATGATTTGGGGGTGAGTGTGAACTTTATGCCATATCAGTTTATACAGAATTGGGTTTGCCAGCTTCAAAGCCTACGAACATTTCATTTCAGTTAGCGGATAGTTCAGTTACGTACCCGAGAGGCATTGTAGAGCACATATTGGTCAAGGTTGACAAGTTTATATTCCTAGCAGATTTCATAATTCTTGATTTTGAGGGAGATAAGAACATCCCAGTTATCATAGGGAGACCTTTCTTGGGTACGGGTAGGACACTCATCGACGTACAAAAAGGTGAACTAACTATGAGGGTCCAAGATCAAGAAGTAAAGTTTAATGTTTTCAAGGCCATGAAATTCCCTACGGATGAAGAAGAGTGTTTTAGGATGGATATCATTGAGCAGATAATAAGCGAAGACATGGGTAAAATTTTGGGTAACGATCCATTAGAAATGACATTATTTGGAGATGAAGAGTTTGATGATCCGAAATTTATGGATTACTTGCAGATGTTAGACTCTTTTCCATGAGTTAGCAGATTTAAAACACAATTTGAACCATTGCACTCGGAGGAAAGATCCACAACCAGAATGAAACCATCATTGGAGGAGCCACCTTCTCTTGAGCTAAAGCCACTACCTAAACACCTAAGGTATGCGTATTTAGAAAATTCTAATTCTTTACCTGTTATTATTTCTGCTGCACTTAACGAATTGCAGGAAGAAAAGTTGTTGAGAGTGCTTGGAGAACATAAATCGGCTATAGGATGGATAATTGCAGATATCAAGGGAATCATCCCATCCTTTTGCATGCATAAAATTATGATGGAAGACGATGCAAAACCGACAGTGGAGCAACAGAGACGGCTCAACCCAATCATGAAATAAGTAGTGAAGAAGGAAATACTGAAATGGTTGGATGCAGGTATCTTCTATCCAATTTCTGACAGTAAGTGGGTCAGTCCGGTTCAATGTGTACCAAAAAAGGGAGGAATAACAGTGGTACAAAATGATGACAATGAGCTAATTTTGACAAGGATAGTGGCTGGTTGGAGGGTTTGTATAGATTATAGGAAGTTAAATTAGGCGACCTGCAAAGATCACATTCCTTTGCCCTTTATCGATCAAATGTTGGACAGATTAGCGGAACACGAGTACTACTGCTTATTGGATGGATATTTGGGATATAATCAGATCGTCATTGCCCTTGAAGATCAAGAGAAGACTACTTTCACATGCCCATATGGCACATTTGCATCCAGGAGAATGTCATTCGTCTTGTGTAATTAAAATTTAAGTAGGCACACTTAGAAAGGGGGTTGAATAAGTGCGGGAACAAACGGTGTCAAACTTTTGATTCAATAAAAATTCCTTCGGATATTCAATTTAGGAGGCTAGATTCTAAATCCTTATAGATTAAAATGTTAAGACAAAATGTTGAGTTGATGTAAGACTTTCCAAAATGCTTAATTTAGAGACTTAGCCTTTTTCAGAATGTGATTATGTGAAAGTAATTTGCTAAATTAGTTTTTGTAAATTTATAGATATAGAATGCAGCTGCTGGATAGTTAGCAGAATGATGAGATAATTTACCACAATAAACAATCACATGAACAGAAGGAATTTTTACGTGGTTCAGCCCCTATCCTCTATTCTAGTAGCCTAATCCACATCCAATACCAACTAGTATTGGAGACTCTCTTTATTAATTAACTTTGTTTACAATTAAACCCCTTTACAAGACAAGTTTCACAACCTTTGAGTACTTATACTCCCCGAGTACCTTTGCTCCCTAGAACTTTTGCTCCCCGTGCACCTATGCACCCTTAAGCACCTATGCTTTCTTGAACTTTCTTACAAAACCCCTAATATGACCAGGATTAAAAACCTTAGACTAAAAACTTAGTCTACCAAATGTTTAGAGAATTGATCAAATATATGACAATAAAATAAAATATGATCAAAGCAATAATTATATCAACAATTCAAGGCTCAACTAGAATGCAATGATCAATGATGAAAGGATATTACCCGTAACACTTCAAGAACAAAAGCTGAAAATAGTCAGAAATTCTTTTGCACAATCAGCTATGA
Organism: Panax ginseng; assembly: GCA_020205605.1. Lineage (NCBI taxonomy): Eukaryota > Viridiplantae > Streptophyta > Magnoliopsida > Apiales > Araliaceae > Panax > Panax ginseng. Next base: position 143,638,961 of record CM035132.1, on the reverse strand, counting down.
TTTCTTCATAATATATCTTGATCGTTTGAAGAACGTATGAATAAAACTATTTTGAAAATCAATATTATAAAGTAGCAACTTCTATTTGTATGTAATATAGATTTTCTATAGTTTAGTGGTTGATATTTACAAATTCTAACCCCTTTTATAGATGATGGCCTTTTAGTATTTCTCTTGCCCGTTGGAAATTAGGAGATTAGAATCAACCTTGATATTCTCGGTTGTTAAGGCCATATAGCCATTACCCGTATACTTAAATAATTTTTAAACAGATTTTGTCAAATGATTTTATAAACAATCTGTTAAGTGATCATATAGCCATTGGGAATTGATGTCCAATGATAAAACAAAATAATCACTTGATAGACTTGAACATAAAACAAGTTTACCCATTAAACATGATTTATTTTTTTTATAAAAGCCAAGGCTCCACCTATTTTTAATATAAATCTTTATAATCATTGAGGATCAAGAAGGATAATCACTATATTGACTATTATGGTGCTTAATCGACTATGAGATATTTAAGGCAATTAATTTAATTGATTCAAGCTATGTATCTGTTAAAATCAATTTCCTCAAGATTTCGGTGAATCTTTGTTACCATTAATCATGATATACATTCAGCAGTTTCCAAAAACACATCCAATCACGGTAATTACATAATATGGAATTAGTTTAACAATTTTAATTATGGATTTAGTTAAATCAATTTAGCAGCTTTAATTATGCAATCAATTTAAGCACCTTTAACTATGAAATAAAGATATCAATTAGATTTACATTTACTAAATGGATGACAATTAAGATTTCATCATTTAAAAATACTTCCATATTAATTTTATATGACCAATTAATTTTTTCCATAATAAATTAATCACTTTCATAATTATTTTCATTTAATGCATATATTTCCATATTAATTTTGAAAGCCCAATTAATTTATATATTACTTTCATGATTATGGAAACCTAATAATAGATAATCCATATCCTAATATTTATGGAAACAATCTTTGTTAGAGATATGAAAGATAATGATATTTTTAAAACTCATTTACTAACCAACTCCATCAATTATGGGAAGTATCAATATTTAAAAAATATTTCCATTTTTATTTTTAAATCCCAATTTATTTAGATTTGTCCTCACTAATTAGCTTTCCAAAAATTACTCCAATTAATTGATACATGCTAATTGATTCTAAAGATATGAATATTTATTTGTTTAATCAATTTTATGGAAAGTTCAATCAATTAATAAATCATGAAAAAAATAATGAATAACTCAATCCCAAGATATATGGTATAGATTTATATAAAGAATCAAAACTATTTTAAATTAATTCCTTTAATTATGGGAATGTTTAAAAATTAGTTTTTCAAAAATTACTCCAATTATGGATCCATGATAATTGATTTTGAAGATATGAAAATTTGATTTGCTTAATCAATTTAAAGGAAAGTTCAATCAATTAATAAATCGTGGAAAACATAATGAATAACTCAATCCTAATATATGTGGTATAGATTTATTAAATCCTTTAATTATGGGAAGGCTTTAAAATTAGATTTTCAAAAATTACTCCAATTTAATTAATATTTGATCCTTATTAATTTTGAAAGATTAATTAAATATTTTCATAATTAATCTTTAATTAATTAATCAATTTTAATTTACTCCAATTAATTAATATTTATTTCTTATTAATTTTGAAAGCTTAATTAAATATTTTCATAATTAATATTTAATTAAACATTTTAATTTATTCCATAATTAATTAATGATACAATGCAATGCAAATCCTAGAGCCTTGATTGAGAAATAATTAAAGCTAGGATCTTACATTTATTTCCTAATGACTCAAACAATTCTTCAATCCTTTAATAAATCAAAGCTTCAAGAATTCTTTTAGTATCATGTAAATGCATAAGTAAACATTTTAGTACAATAGGAAAGTAATCATCAAAACCTAAGGTTGGAATATGACCAAGTCAACATTCTCACCCTTTTTGATGACGACAATATAATAATTATGGCTCCCCCTAAAACCATGCATATAGTAAAATATTCTTGACAAGTAGAATAAGAACATAAAGTTAGGCAAGAGATATTCAATATGAACTCATCTTTTACCTCAATCTGTTTCAACATAATTAGACAACACATATCATAATTTCTCTCCCCCTTTGTCATCAATCAAAAAGAATAACATATGATTTTTCTCCCCCTTTGTCATTAATCAAAAAGAAAGGAAGGACATTGAAAAATGATGTATACCCGTAGAAAGAATCATGGTTGCTTTTAAGGACTAACAATGGTTGGCAAATATAAGTAACAATATTTTCTATTAACCCAAGTGATTAAAAGATTTAAATATGTTCTTTATAAAGTAAGCTAACCACTTTGAGATTTCTCAAACCTTTTGATTAAAGCAATCATACCTTCATATTTAGTTACATCTAATGTCAATACCTTTATCATATGATGTGAATTTAATTGTTTACATATATTGGCGATATAATCTCATTTGTGTAGTCATTGACTTTTTTAGATTTTTCTATAAATACACTCAAACCTTTGATTAACTCGATTTTTGTATTTGGTTTGATGTATATATGTCATCCTTTATTTTACAGTATTTAGAGTCCTTTGTTGAAACAAAAATAGTTAAGTTCTCTTTAATTATTAATTATTAAATTAATTATATCATAATTAACAATGTCTAGAAACTCCTTGCGTGCCAATAAGGAGAAATTTTTATCGAAAAGCCCCTCTTTCACCGGGAACGATCCGATACACCTCCATTTTAGAAAATAACTCACAATTCGAGAAACTCATTAGTCTTTAGAGTTTTAAGAAGCTTTGAGCGTAGAAAGCAAGTGAAAATTTTCTTGAGAATAGCACCGTGTATGAAATAAAATATTATATTGAAATTTATGCTTCATCCAATATCTTTTCATGAAAATATTATTCGAGCATTCTTGATAAGTTCTAACTTTTCTATTCACGGGGTACTATTACTTGGGTATTATAGCATTTCTTTTCAATGGCATATGTTGACAATTTGGACATTAGAATTTTTCATCCTCATGCTTATATTATGATGAAATTTTCAGCTTTGATGGACAAATAATCATTGGTAGTAGTGCGAGGGGGATGAGAATCAATTAGAAGATTATGGATTGCTTTTACTTGAAGGCTAACGATAATTTATTATGTGAAACCATTTGAGATAATATTTGATGTATTTAAAATACTTACTTAACCTCTTATAGCAAGCCCTTGGAACTTGTTTGAGCTTGTTTAAGTCTGTAATCATGATTTGGTTAGTTCTCATACTCAAATTTGGGAGTAATATCTTCAATAATTTTCTCGTGTGGATGAATTTTGAGATACTTTTCTTCTTTCGGCATTTCAACTTTCTTTTCTAAGAATATGGTTTATTTGATAGACAATTAGACGATGATATATTATGTTTTTCGAATCCAGTCTGATGTTTCTTATTACTGATGAATTTAGTTTGCTACTTTGGCTTACTCAATCTGTTTATTTTGAGAAGGACATTTGGCTTTGAGATGTACCTATAAAAAAATTCATCCTTTTGGTACCCATATCTTTTTGGGTCCTTTTGGGTTAGTCACATACAAATCACTTTTCTTAATCCACACACTTTTAACTTTCATCTTCCTTTTATTTGATAAACAATCTAAATGTCCCTTTAAGCCACATGCTTTACAAGTAGTGAAAGGAGAGCAATAATTTAATTTTAAATATGATTTAGATTTTAAAATTTTTACATCACTCTTTTTATGCGTTGGATTATAGTCAATTCCTTGTTTTTCAAAGTTAGGTCTTTGTTTACCCAACATAATAGATAAATTTTCTTCCCCTTGGACAAATTTATCTAATGATAATTTTAGTGAGTCTATTTCTTTTTGTAGTTCATTCGTTGAAGGATTTTTAATATGAGAATCATCATTAAAAGCATCAATACAAACATCTCTCATTGCTATTTCTTTGTTTAATTTTTCAACTTCTTTATTTAAATCATTAACCTTGTTGGAAAGAAATTTGTTATGATTTTCAAAAAAAATCATTTTTAGCAATTAAAATATTTTCTTCTTGTGATGATTTATCTTTTTCAATTTCTTTCTTTTCATCAATTAATATATCAACCTCATTCATTAAAGTATTTACTAAGTCTTTTAAGTATACATTCTTTTCTCTTAATTTTTCATTTTCTTATTTCAAGAGATTATAATCAGAAATGATTACCTCGCTCGATTCATCATTTGATTCATTGTCGATTCCCATGAAGCATACTTGGGCTATTTCTTTGTTTGCATCAACTTCCACTTCAGACTCATCATCACTCCAAGTAATAAATGCTTTGTTCCTTTTGTTATCCTTGTAGCTTAGTTTGCCTTTGTTCATTATTTTGAAGCAATCCTTTTTGAAATGGCCCGGGCGTCCGCATTCAAAGAAAGTATCTTCATTTTGCTTTCCTTTGAATTTGTTTGAAGTGATTGCATTCGTTCTCTTAATCTTTCTTTGTAACAACCCTTTGAGCCTTTTTGAAAGTTTTTCAATCTCCTCATCTGAATCGTCCTCTAGCTCCTCTTCATCACCTGCAATAAGAGCTAGAACCTTCTTTCGAGGAGTATCCTCCTCATCATCATATCTCCTTAAATGATGTTCAAATTCTTCTAAATCACCAAATAGAGTTAATATATTCATAGAAGAAATATTAGGAGAATCTTGAAGAGTTATAACTTTAGAAGCAAACCTCTTGGACAAACCCCGAAGTAACTTACGGTTGATCTCACTTTGTGGAATTGATTTATCAAGAAGCTTCATCAAATTCATTAGTACTAAGAACCTTGTTTGTGCCTCGTTGATAGTTTCATCTTTCTCAAGCTTGAACATTACATAATCATGCATGAGCATACTAAGCTTGACTTCTCTTACTTTTAATGTACCTTCATCGCTTACTTTTAAAGTATCCCAAATCTCTTTAGCCGTGTTGCATGAGGAAACTTTGCCACTTTCGGATTGCACCAATCCACTAAGGAGTGTGTTCATTGCTTTTGAATCATAGGAGACCATGTGAGTTTCGGTTGAGTCCATTTCAATTAAGGTCTTTGGAGTACCATCTTTTTTTCTTGGAATATCAGGACCATTCTCCACGACCCACCATTCCCATGGGTCTCTTTTAAGAAATATCGTCATTCGAAACTTCTAGAGGTTGTAATTTTCAGCTCCATGAAGTAGTGGAGATCTAATAGTTGATTGAACTTCTTGAATGAGGTTCCCAAGTTGTGCCATGCTAGAATCTTTCCCTACAACTCACCTTTAAGACCAAGATAAATAGAGCCCAGCTTTGATATCAAATGAAATTTAAGTAGGCACACTTAGAAGGGGGGTTGAATAAGTGTGGGAACAAACGGTGTCAAACTTTTGATTCAATAAAAATTCCTTTGGATATTCAATGTAGGAGGCTGGATTCTAAATCCTTATAGATTAAAATGTTAAGACAAGATGTTGAGTTGATGTAAGACTTTCCAAAATGCTTAATTTAGAAACATAGCCTTTTTCAGAATGTGATTATGTGAAGACAATTTTCTAAATTAGTTTTGTAAATTTATAGATATAGAATGCAGGCTGCTGGATAGTTAACAGAATGATGAGATAATTTGCCACAATAAACAATCACATGAACAGAAGGAATTTTACGTGGTTCAGCCCATATCCTCTATTTTAGTAGCCTAATCCACGTCCAATACCAACTAGTATTGGAGAATCTCTTTATTAATTAACTTTGCTTACAATTAAACCCCTTTACAAGACAAGTTTCAAAACCTTTGAGTACTTATACTCCTCGAGTACCTTTGCTCCCTAGCACCTTTGTTCCCCGTGCACCTATGCACCCTTAAGCACTTATGCTTCCTTGAACTTTCTTGCAAAACACCTAATTTAACCCGGATTAAAAACCTTAGACTAAAATCTTAGTCTACAAAATGTTTAGAGAATTGATCAAATATATGACAACAAAATAAACTATGATCAAAGCAATAATTATATCAACAATTCAAGGCTCAACTAGAATGCAATGATCAATGATGAAAGGATATTACCCGTAACACTTCAAGAACAAAAGCTGAAAATAGTCAGAAATTCTTTTGCACAATCAGCTATGATTTCTTCATAATATATCTTGATCGTTTGAAGAACGTATGAAGGAAACTATTTTGAAAATCAATATTATAAAGTAACAACTTCTATTTGTATGTAATATAGATTTTCTATAGTTCAGTGGTTGATTTTTAACAATTCCAACCCCTTTTATAGATGATGGCCTTTTAGTATTTCTCTTGCCCATTGGAAATCAGGAGATTAGAATCAACATTGATATTCTCGGTTGTTAAGGCCATATAGTCGTTACCCGTATACTTAAATAATTTTTAAACAGATTTTGTCAAATGATTTTATAAACAATCTGTTAAGTGATCATATAGCCGTTGGGAATTGATGTCCAATGATAAAACAAAATAATCACTTGATGGACTTGAACATAAAATCAGTTTACCCATTAAACATGATTTATTTTTTTATAAAAGCCAAGGCTCCACCTATTTATAATATAAATCTTTATAATCATTGAGGATCAAGAAAGATAATCACTATATTGACTATTATGGTGCTTAATCGACTATGAGATATTTAAGGTAATTAATTTAATTGATTCAAGCCATGTATCTGTTAAAATCAATTTCCTCAAGATTTCGGTGAATCTTTGTTACCATTAATCATGACATACATTCAGCAATTTCCAAAAAAACATCCAATCACGGTAATTACATAATATGGAATTAATTTAACAATTTTAATTATGGATTTAGTTAAATCAATTTAGTAGCTTTAATTATGTAATCAATTTAAGCACCTTTAACTATGAAATAAAGATATCAATTAGATTTACATTTACTAAATGGATGACAATTAAGATTTCATCATTTAAAAATACTTCCATATTAATTTTATATGACCGATTAATTTTTTCCATAATAAATTAATCACTTTCATAATTATTTTCATTTAATGCATATATTTCCATATTAATTTTGAAAGCCCAATTAATTTATATATTACTTTCATGATTATGGAAACCTAATAATAGATAATCCATATCCTAATATTTATGGAAACAATCTTTGTTAGAGATATGAAAGATAATGATATTTTTAAAACTCATTTACAAACCAACTCCATCAATTATGGGAAGTATCAATATTTAAAAAATATTTCCATTTTTATTTTTAAATCCCAATTTATTTAGATTTGCCCTCACTAATTAGCTTTCCAAAAATTACTCTAATTAATTGATCCATGCTAATTGATTCTAAAGATATGAATATTTATTTGCTTAATCAATTTTATGGAAAGTTCAATCAATTAATAAATCATGGAAAAAATAATAAATAACTCAATCCCAAGATATATGGTATAGATTTATATAAAGAATCAAAATCTATTTTAAATTAATTCCTTTAATTATGGGAATGTTTAAAAATTAGTTTTTCAAAAATTACTCCAATTATAGATCCATGATAATTGATTCTGAAGATATAAAAATTTGATTTGCTTAATCAATTTTAACGAAAGTTCAATCAATTAATAAATCATGGAAAACATACTGAATAACTCAATTCCAAGATATGTGGTATAGATTTACTAAATTCTTTAATTATGAGAAGGCTTTAAAATTAGATTTTCAAAAATTACTTCAATTTAATTAATATTTGATACTTATTAATTTTGAAAGCTTAATTAAATATTTTCATAATTAATATTTAATTAATTAATCATTTTAATTTACTTCAATTAATTAATATTTAATTTTATTAATTTTGAAAGCTTAATTAAATATTTTTCATAATTAATCTTTAATTAATCATTTTAATTTATTCCATAATTAATTAATGATACAATGCAATGTAAATCCCAGAGCCTTGATTGAGAAATAATTAAAGCTAGGATCTTACATTTATTTCCTAATGACTCAAACAATTCTTCAAGCCTTCATGTCTTCAATCCTTTAATAAATCAAAGCTTCAAGAATTTTTTTAATATCGTGTAAATGCATAGGTAAACATTTTAGTACAATAGGAAAGTCATCATCAAAACCTAAGGTTGGAATATGACCAAGTGAACAGTAATGCACCGGCTACTTTCCAAGGGTGTATGATGGCCATTTTCTCAGACATTGTGGAGAAAAATGTGGAAGTCTTCATGGACGACTTTTCTGTCTATGGGGATGATTTTGATGCTTGTCTAGAGAATTTGGTGATGGTGTTACAAAGATGCACGAACACGAATCTTGTACTTAACTGGGAAAAGTGCCACTTCATGGTTGAGGAAGGCATAATTTTGGGTCACAAGGTTTCAGCAAAAGGATTAGAGGTTGATAAGGCAAAGCTGGAAACGATTGAAAAACTTCCTCCACCAAGTTCAGTCAAAGGAATTCAAATTTTCTTGGGACATGCCTGGTTTTACAGACGATTTATAAAAGACTTCTCTAAAATTGCAAAACCTTTGTGCAGTCTTTTAAAGAAGGATTCAGTTTTTAAGTTTGATGAGGAGTATAATTTGGCATTCGAGCTATTGAAGAAGAAATTGACTTCAGCTCCCATAATCATCGCACCAGATTGGAACATGCCCTTCGAGTTAATGTGTGATGCGAGCGACTATGCGGTTGGGGCTGTTTTGGGACAACGCCGAGAGAAAGTATTTCATGCCATATACTATGCGAGTAAGACACTTTCGGAGAGTCAAATGAATTACACAACTATGGAAAAAGAATTATTGGCAGTAGTATATGCCTTCGATAAATTTCGGGCTTATTTGATGGGAACAAAGGTCGTAGTTTACACGGATCACTCGGCAATTCGGTATTTGATTTCAAAAAAAGATGTAAGCCACGCCTTATCAGATGGATTCTCCTTCTACAGGAATTTGATTTGGAAATAAAAGATAGAAAGGGTACGGAGAATCAAGTTGCGAACCATTTGTCTAGGTTGGAAAATCAGGGTTAAAAGGAAGAGGACATGTGTTTAATTAATGAATCATTTCTGGATGAGCAACTGTTTGGAGTTACTACAGAATTCCCATGGTACACGGACTTCGCTAACTTTCTAGTGAGCAACATCTTTCCCCCTAAGCTTACTCGTCAACAGAAGATGAAATTCCTACATGATGTTAAGTGGTACATGTGGGATGAGCCATACCTATTCAAATAGTGCGCTGACAAGATGATTAGAAGGTGTGTGCCCTATAGCAAGGTGAACAATATTTTGCATAAATGTTATTCGTCTGCATACAGGGGACATTACGGTAGTGAGAGAACAGCGCCAAAAGTGTTTCAAGCCGGGTTTTATTGGCCTACATTATTCAAGGACACCCACCAATTTGTTAAAAGTTGTGATAGATGTCAAAGGGTGGGCAACATATCAAAAATGAATGAGATGCCACTACAAACAATTTTGGAAGTTAAAATTTTTGACGTTTTGGGTAATGATTTTATGGGACCATTTCCATCATCATTCGGTAATCAATATATATTGCTGCAGCATTCCCAACTAACGATGCCAAAGTGGTCCAAAAATTCTTGCAAAAGAATATCTTTACAAGATTTGTCACGCCAAGAGCTATTATAAGTGATGAAGGTAGTCACTTCTGCAACAGATCATTTACAGCCCTCTTGGAGAAGTATAGGGTCAACCATAAGGTGGCGACGGCTTATCATCCCCAAACAAGTGGGCAAGCTGAAGTTTTAAATAGGGAGGTGAAAAGAATCTTAGAAAAGGTAGTGAACCCGAATAGAAAGGACTGGTCTCTCAGGTTGGACGATGCACTATAAGCCTACCGAACTGCGTACAAAACACCAATTGGTATGTCACCTTATCAATTGGTCTATGGGAAAGCTTTTCACCTACTGGGTGATTCAGAAACATAACTTTCATCAAGCAGCTGTGGGTGAAAAGAGACTACTTCAGTTAAACAAGATTGACAAATTCTGACTTCAAGCCTACGAGAAATCTAAGCTATACAAACAAAAGGTCAAGAAATGGCACAACCAAAAAATCATGCACAGAATGTTCAAACCGGGGCAATCAATACTACTTTTTAACTCAAGGTTGAGGTTGTTCCCAGGAAAGCTAAAATTAAAGTGGTCGGGTCCATTCACCATCAAAAGAGTTTTCTCACATGGCACCGTTGAACTCTATTGTAGAAACCCATTGGAGGCTTTCAAGGTCAACAGTTGAAACATTATTGGGGTGGCGAATCCAACACGAATGTCATCGCAATCACATTATCCAACATACCATAAATAGGGAGTAGTCAGGATGAATGACTTAAATCAAGGGCTAATTGGGAGGCAACCCAATCGTACTTTTATTTTTTATATTTCTATTCATAACTGTCAAATTATAGTTTAGCACAATTAGTAATATAGAATAAGTTCATAGACTAATTAGTTAAGTTGTATATTCATGATAAGCTCTCCATCATGCTAATAATCTACTCACACTTAAGTTTCATGATATCTCGGGAATTTAACATGCTCAAAAAGTGGAGTAGCATGTCAGAAAAGAGGAGTACAGAGTCCAATAGCAGTGTGCACCCCCACCGGGGCGGGCCCCTAATACACTATACCCCCCGTCGGGGTAGGTGTCCTGGATTTGAAAGGGTTGGTTCGACAGTTACATGTTGTGCCCACTCCTACAACTTTTTGGTCAATTACAACTCCCATTCATTACACCCACTCCTTACCCATGATTTTGGAAACTTACACTCCATCTTCCCACTCATAAATTAATTTACCCACTAACCCATTACTCCAATCAACAAACCTCTCCCTCACACCATTTCTATAAATTCATTCACCCATAACCCAATTTCACCACTTACATTCAACCAATTCAGAGAGCTACGAATGAATTTTAGGGAATCTATACAACAATTGAGAGTGAGCACATTGTTCTATAATTCCTCCCTTCCGAGCACCATAGTAGAGTAAAATCTTCAAGTTTGGGGGAGTAAAACAGGGTGCACACCAAGTGTTTGTCAGATTGTGTGAGTGAAATTGGGGGGGGGGGGAATATTGTGTTGAGGCTTCCTAATTCAATGGCGTCTAAACCCACATCAAAGAGGCAACGGGGAGAGAGTTCCACAACAACACCACCATCACGAATCTTGATAAGCTTGAATTTATAAGTGTCATCGTCATTACCATTATTACGACTACATGGAAACAAAAGCACTCACACCGGAGCGGGGGTTGGCACCGGACCATGTCGATGGTGAGATAATGCAACAGATATATCAAAAAGGCTGGAACAAGTTCACAGAGGAACCCGAGGCCGCCGTTGTAAGTATGGTCAAGGAGTTTTATGTGAATGTCGAGGACAAGGCCCCTTTCAATGCTTTTGTACGGGGAAGATTAGTACCTTTCAGTGCCAATGCCATCAACACATATTATTAGTTACGGGTGCCTCGACATTGCAATTATGCCCACTTACATGACAATGATCTCGATTATGAGACCATTCTGAAGGAAATGACTAGATCGGGCACAAAATGGATCAAGGGTCGAAAAGGGGGCACGATTTTTCACAGCAAAGATCTCAGCAAATATGGTAAGATATGGTATACCTTCATGTGTGCCAAGATGTTTCCATCCGCACACACGTCCGATGTAACCAAGGAGAAAGCAATGCTCTTGTATGTCATTGTATAAGATTTCATCATCGACGTTGGGGCAATAATCAATTTCTCAATCTGCCGGTGCTTACGAGGACATTTCTCGAGCGGCCTGCCATACCCGTCACTTATTTGTGGGTTATGAAGGCAAGTAGGAGTTCGATGGTCCGGTGATGAACCTACCCTAATGCCGCTTTAGATACTAGATTCGAGAATGATTGCACGGTACTCGGTGTGGGAAGGCAGCAAATCACATCCGAGAGGATTAGGCATTGTATTTCCATCAGCTTCGGAGGACGAGGCTGACACTGATGATACTTTGGATGATGACGAGTTTTCAGGAGGATGCATCGATGGGAGAACAAGGAGCAGAGGAGGTCCCACAGTCCGAGGCAATTTCTAGCCCTCAGTTTCTCAACTTTTAGCAACAAGTGGATGAGCAAAATATGCAAACAAAATGAGAAATGAGATAACTTGAAGCTAGACAGGACCAAATGTTCGAGGCTATGAACCTATCGTTCACATCCTTGAACACGACACTCAAAAGCTTCAATCCAAATGCTTAACTCCCATACCAGCAGCCAGTCCCAATGCCAAAATTTCCACCAAGTTACTCCGATGAAGAAGACCAACAACCACCACCACCACTGACTTAGACGATTACAAGGAAGTCCTCACATTTTAATTGTTATATCTATACAATGAGGACATTGTAATTTTCAAGTTTGGGGGGGGGGGAATTTACTTTCATGTTTTCATTTCATGCTTGCATATTTAAGTTCATTAAGTTAGGGTTGCATAATAGTTTTTGCATATTTAAGTTCATTAAGCTAGGGTTTCAACGTAGTTTATTTTTTAGTTTAGGATTATCAAATATTGCATCCATGTAATCATGCATTTTCATAGTAGCTTAGGATCATAATTAGTTTTTTATTTAGTTATTTACGTATTGTTGCATTCATGTTATGTTCACCATACACATATATATAAAAAATAAATTAGTTAAATAATGTGTTAATTTTGAATATGTCCAGCCGTTGTTGTAAGTTCATTTTATTTTGGCCGATGATGAGATTGAGATTAAGTCGACAATTACATTACTAATTATTAGAACCCTGATGTAGTTTCTGTTATGAATTGGATCTTGTTCTTGTTTGAAACTGATATAAAAAGGTAGCACGTTAATAACATATGTGTCAACTAATTAGTTCAAATTGATACATAAAGAGTTTCTAAATGATAATGCTAGTGTAAATAAGAAAATGGCAAGGATAGGCAGTAAATACGAAGAATTAGGCAATAACCTAAGTTTGAGGGATCAAGTGGGGTATATAAGCTTATCTAAAAAAAATGAATAATTGAGTCTTGTGGTGGGTTGAGAAGAATCATTCGAAGCACTCCCTATAAACACAAGTGTGAGATGGAGCTTAAAACGCACTCACTATCTATAAAAAATGGTAAATAAGCGCAAAAAGCCCCCATGATTGAAAAAAAAAATGAAAAAAAAGAAGAAAACATAAGTACCTTATTTGGACCCTTAATATTGGTCATTGTTTAATTTTAGTTGGATCTTGTCTGTCTTTGAAATTCTTGAGTTTACTTTGTAGGATTCCTTATAAGAAATTGGTTATGTGTTGGATTTGAATCTGTATCAGTTAGCACGGATGTTGGACACACACACACACACTATACCAGTGATAATGGTTTAAGATTCGAGGACTAATAAGGAATTATTGATTGGTTTTGGTAATTAAGAGTTGTAGTGTTTGTTTTATTTCCCTGAGGCCAGTGAAATAATTTTGATTCTATGACACTATTGGATTCAAAGACATATAGTTTAGATGCATTACATATCATTGCATTGCATTGTATAGCATAGTATTTTGTTTTGTGCTCGAGGACTAACACGGTTTAAGTTTGGGGTATTTTGATAAGTGGATTTTATATCCACGAATCTGTTTCTAATTCAAGCTTATTCGATGTTAAATCCTTGATTTTCTGTTTGTTTTTACTTGTTTATTGTTATTTTATGTGTAGGTGGTTAGTGTGGCAAGTGATAAAGAAAGGAGGCATTTGGAGCAAAATATTGGAGCAAGTTTGGAGTTTAACCAAAGTCAGAAGTCAGAAGCATAGCTTGTAAATATGACCTATTTTAATCTTACACCCCGCCGAGGTCATGGGTCTTCAACTCAGAGATCAGTAGCCTAGCCCTCCTGGGTGGGCATTTTTCAAGTGTATACCCCCGCCGGGGCGGGGTGTCCTGAAACTGGGTTGTCCTAATTTGATTCCAACATTGCTAGGACTTAAGTTTGAGTAATTGCATTGCTTTGGGACTCTAGATGGCATGGAAGTGAGCTGAGATTCGTGTGTAGAGATATATTAACACTTAGAACAAGATCAAACAGGACACAAGGCAATTAACAGAGATTAAGGACAGATTATCATAACGAGCATTGGCGTGAAGATTTTGAAGGAACGTTCATATCGATTTCAGATTAAGGCTAAAATGAAGGGTGTTCTAGTGATAACCCGGGATTTCGAATAATCCGAATTTGAATAAATTTTTTTTTATTTAATATTAATATTGACTGTTAATATTGTTTCTGTATCTATGATACGAGTTTTGAGAATTAGTCAATTTGTGTATTGACTGAGAAATAAGAGTAGAGATGTGCTTAACAGCTTTAGAAACCCTAACCCTAATTCTGGATAGGGAATTTCATAGAAAATACAATTAAAATTATTGTATTGATGGTACATGTTTAGAATTTTTTATCAATGATTGATCGGATAAGGGTTTTAAATTAGTAAACCCTAATAAGGGATTAGAAACCCTAATCTCAGATCTAGAAACCCTAACACACAGTTAGGAACCTTAAGCGAAAGCCGGGAAACCCTAATTTTAAAATTCAGGAATCCTAAACCCTAATCCTAATTAGCAAGCCCTAATGTGATTATTAAACATTAATATGATTAGAAAAATCTAATTTAATTAGGAAACCCTAATTATATTTTTGAAATTTAATTTTCTAATTAAAACTCTAATTAGAAATTTTTAGAAACTAAAGTTGTAAAACCTAAAGGTTTAGAACCCTAGGGTTAAACCCTAAGGGTTTGGACAAATGTCAAGTATGCCATTAAATTTATTTTGCAAATGACTAAATTACCCTTTTTCATTCTTTAATAAGCTAAATTGCAAATTTAGCCAAAATTAGAGTTGGTGACCAACTATTGTTGACATTGTGACTTCAAATCTCCAACAAAATCAGTTCATTACATCATATCTTAGCAACATATCACCATATATATAGATTTAAGAGAGAGAAAGTTCATAACTTGGCTCATTTTTCTCCCAAGCTCTCACCAACTCTTTTTCTCTCTAACCCTCCGAAAATATCAAGTATATCAGTCCCTAACACAACCCTTAGATCACTAAGATCAGTTAAGGAGAACAAGAATCTAAGATTAAGCTAGAAGGTATAAAACCCTAACTCATATTTTGATCATGTATACTAAGATAAAGTTCGTGTTTTGTGTTTATATAAGTGTTATATGATGTTTTATGATGATCCATCATGGATCCATAGCATCAAAGATCTTAAAAATAAGTTTTTCAAAAACTGTTCTTGAGCCCAAAAATGGTCTGACAAGCGAATGTCAGTGGCCACAGATCTTTCTCTATTTGCCATTTTTCTGGTTTTAAGTTTAGGATGTGACGCCCCCAAAACCGGTTCCTCTGACCCAGGTTCGGTCATCACGATAATCTATAAACATCCACCTTTAAACAACATATGATAACTAAAATGCAGAATATAATAAACGTACATCGTTCATTTAAACGGTGTTACTAGTCCCAAGACACGATAATCTTAATATCATCTTATAATCATACCCTAAAATAAACATTAGGGTTCACATTACATAATCGTAATTTAAACTAAGCATAAGATAAATTCTGCTTCTCATAATTATCCTACATCTTCCCTTTACCCTTGTCCTTTCCTGAGGTCTCAGGCTTAGCTGCAATATAATTCATAATATAGCAAGGATGAGAAACAAGTTTGCTCAACAAGTTTAAATGCAACAATAAGGATATATCATGATGAATGGAAAAATGTTTAACAAAGGGTTCAACAGTGTAATATCTGAGGGATTCAACAATATGAATATCATAAGCAAAGATAATGATTGATTTTAGAATAACTGCTAGTCAAATAGACTTTGAACTATAACACTCCAATGTAATCAATAGCTAATTGACCCTTTGGTTATTGACTCTGAGAATAAAGTACGAGGGGATCACCTCGCATTTCTATGTATATGCATAACATTTAAATCTGTTAATTGTATCTTTATTAGATACCTGCAATCCCCTATCATAGAAAGAGGTGTTCTTTCAGTCTAAGAATCCTTACCATCAATTGGTTTGGATAGCTTTTCTAAAACTTCATAGGCTTGTCTGACCGGACAAAGGTTTAGACTCTATTACTTGCAACACAATAAATTCGGATACTTGCTCAATATAATTTAGAGTAAGTTTAGGGAAACTTGCTTAAAAAAAGTAGGGTTCAAGGAACTTGCTTAACAAAAGTAGGGTTCAAGGAACTTTCTTACGGTATGCGTCAAATAAAATAATGTAAGGGTTTAGGATACTTGCATGTTTGCTCAGCTACAATATAATTCTAGCTTTAATTAACTTGCGTTGAAACGACCTAACATTAACAAGTCGGTCTTTCAATTAGCATGTGTAAACTAATACGAGTCTACACTTAAAAGAATCAAGTCATCAAATAGCATGTTTCTCAACACATTACATGGCACAGTGGTCATATACTACAAGATAAAGATATCATGTAAGCATGCCTTAATACTTTAGACCAAAAACAGATCATCTTGGCAAAAAGATCGAGATTGGTCGCAGAATTGCGCTTTGTCTAGGCTTAGGGATGGTAGCATACTGCTATTTGTCCCTTGGCCAGACCAAGGTTGAGCTTTTACTCTCCTGAATTCAGTCTAACTCTAACATACCAATTACACATATATTTTAGCATACGTACATGCTAGTGTTTCACACATAACACATGACCATACTTGAATTCTTTACTTCAAGTTTAACTTACAAATTATATATCATTAAAACATAAAAGGTCATGCAATCATCATGCTTTGTAACTTGTTTATACACTACTCAGTAGTCATGCTTGTATATAGACAACAGATGTATACTTTACTCAAATAGTTCATATCCTACAAATTTCCTTTTCTTTATGCCTATTGTTGGGTAAAATCTAATTACGCACAACACGCAAGTATACGTGGTCAACAAGTAATAAAGTGATAAGTTGAGTATCGTTCCCATTGAGAATTAGTTAATAAAAATCACCAAGTACTAACCTGTAACCAACTCAATCTTATTTATACGAATGAATTTAGTGTTATAAATTAAAATATTTAACTAAACTAATTCTAATTACCACTAATTAAAAATCAGATTATGGAGATTTAAGATCACAACTTCACGTATTGCTTCATTTAAGCTAACACACTTCTCATCAATTATTTTCTATCCTGAATTGTTAATCAAGAACACTAAAGCAGATAAAATCACCTCTCGATGCATAATACCCATACTCACTTGCATCCATAGATGATAGAATTAAGCAAGACACCCTAATTAACTAATCCACTATATCTCTATATGAATTACAATTAAAAAGGATTTAAAACACAAGTTCTCTATAAGATTACATATGGCGTAAAGGCATATCTCTATCCTAAACACGAATCATGAATTCCATCTATGCAGAAATCACAAACATATGTTATCATGATCAGATCTAAATCAATACTTCATCTCTCGAGTTTATATAGATTATCACGGTAATTGATGGCCAGTCAATTAAACAATTAAGTCCAAATCATAATAGACAATCCTCACAATAGAACATAATAATTGATAGCGAAGCATATTAAAATAAACTACACAATAAGATCCATTATAATCTCAAACAAAGAATTAGTTCATGATTATTGAATTAAAACTAAGAATTCACAAAAACAATAAAAGAAAAAGATAGAAGAAGATGAGAAGATAGAATCTATTGTCTATAGATTTGATGCTCTCTCCTTGCTCCTACTTTGAATCTTCAATGGTCTCCAAGTTGCTTCAATCTCCAAATCTAATAAGAACTAGGGTTTTTCCCAATCTACTCTAATCTAATATAATGGAATTCTTCCAAAAACTTATCTATAATCCTTGTAATTCTCCTCCTTTTATATGCCTCTTTATAAGTCTTTAAGTCCTCTTGGGAGTCCTTGAGTCAAACAGCTCGAATCAATCCTTATCGAACTCAAATTCGGACAAAATCTACTCTTTTCTGCGGCGTACAAGCCTGACTTTGGTTTTACTCCTTGGAGGGAAAGCCCCAGCTTGCTATGCTACTGATTTTGCACTTAGGACCCCAAGCCCCGGCTTGGGTATAAGGCATAAAAGAGCAAGCCCCGGCTTGGGTGCAAGCTGCTAGTTATTTTTTCTACTGCAGTGTCCTCTGGTAAAATGGCCATAACTTTTGATTCGGGAGGATTTACGGGACCTTTCACCTATCAAATCGAAGCTATCAACGACCACCCAAAACAATGAAATTCAACGTCCGTTGGTACAAATGTCATAACTCTTTCTTCCGAACTCCGATTGGAATGATTCAAGATGTTCCGAAAAGCTAAGAAGAAGCTCTACAATATAGTTCAAGTTCCAAGCCAAGAACATGAAATGAATATGAAAGCCCAGACGATGTCCGAATTGCTTTTCTTTGCATTTTCCTTGCATTTCCTTACCAATAGTCGCTCACACCGCTTCCAAACGTATAACCTACAAAATGAACACACAATGCATGAAAAGTAACTAAGACACATGAATATAAACAACTAATTCAAGTAAAAGATACCGGATAAGTGGATATAAAATCCACTTATCACCTATGTGTGCATAAGTGAAAACCATACATTAACCAAATGATGATCATGTCAATATGTCTATAGGCATAATGAATCCTAATACACATGCTTGAATGGTCATAACATACTTTACTCATTCCTTGATGATATTAGCTCCCTTATTCTAACTTCCTTTGAATTTAACACTAGATTAACTTAGCATATACAAGGCATTTTAACATATAACTCTCATGCATTTACAACATAGATTAAAGCCACATACATGCTCAAATGGTCAGATCTTATAAGATAAAGGTCTTGGTCAAGTCCTCTTTGAAAAGCCTTAAGTTTCTTATCTTTGAAATAGTCTTAAATTTCAATCATGTGTGCTAGTGTGTTTAATCACTTTAGTCTTGCATTTCATGTCAATATAAACCACATTATCATGTTCATAAAGTAAAAATGCTCACATGATGTGTTCGTGACAAAGTTTACCTTTGAAATCACAAACCTCATTTCAAAATCACAAGTATTGTGTCCATCATTGCTATACTTGTTCATTCTACATGCATGTGCCTACGTGTGCATGTTAAAACCTGCGCCGTGCCTGCATCAGAGACAGTAAGCAGACTCTATTTGCAGAGCCTTAACCAACATGGTTTCCAACAATTCAAGTATGCTCCAAATCAATATTAAAGTGTTCATACATGAAGACATATATTATAAACATATCATGGCATGATAATTCACATAAACTAACGAAGAATTTCAAGTAATTCTCAAGAATTTGATAAACCCAACTAAGAACAAAAGCTTAGGATTTATACCTTTTTAAGCTTAATAGTCTTCCTACACTTTGAATATGATTCTATGATATGCTCAGCAACTTAAGACTCTCAAACTAAGACTTATTAAACAACACAAACTAAATTTGGAGCTTGCATTTATAGAAGAAACTATGAACTAGACATAGGCAATACACAAAATTGGAGCTCATGGTGCAAAGGAAGAATACATTGGTTGTTAAGAAGTGGTTCAACAACTCCCCATAGGCCATTGGCCTTGAAATCATTGCCTAAGTTTTAGCCATATGAAAGTCACGTAAATCAAATGTAGGCTACTGTTCATGTACTAATGAGACACTCATTTTGGGACAAGGAAATAATTCTCAGCATTTGCACAATGAAATACAACAATGTAATGCAACACTTGGTTAAACCATATATACACATAATATAAACTTTGGTTATACACCATGTTCACCCAATTTATTGCATATAACAATATTATTAAGCAACTCACATGAATGCAAATAACTCCTACTATATAGTTTATATATATAATATATAGACATATTAATGTGCCAACTTGTACTATATAAAATATATATAGTTAACTACCATATAATAAAGGTTTACTACATTGCACAAATAAATCAAGTAAACATATAATCACATTATACTCCTTAATTATTATTTATACATAATAATTATTAATTAACACATTATCAATTAATTACTCATAATTGCAATTAATCAATATGTTCAAATCTTGCCACCGTATTCAAATAAATTGAATATTTAATTAAAAATCTTATCAATTCCTTGATATCAAACTCTTAGGGTTAGTCCACTAATTTAAATAAACTATTAGTGACTCCCTTTAATCAATTCATAATTTCACATAACCACTTAAGATTTAAATAGGCTCACAAAACTAACTCATAAAAAATAAATCACATTTTAATTAATAAGGAGTTTTAAAAATTTCATGGTCGTTACATCCATCCCCCCTTATAAAAATTCTGTCCTCGGAATTATAAAAATAAGGTTACTCAAATAAAAACGGATAATTCGCTCTCATTTTCTCTTCTAGCTCCCACATAGCTTCTTCAACTGCGTGATTCCTCCAGAGAATCTTAATGGAATGAATAATCTTATTCCTCAACTTTTGTTCCTTCCTATCTAATATCTAGAGAGGAACTTCCTCGTACGATAAGTCTTTCTTGACTTGAATTGGTTCGTAGGAGATAACGTGCTTGTAGTCTGGTTTATACGGTCATAACACTGACACATGAAACACGTTATGAATGTGCTCAAGTTCAGGAGGTAACGCTACCTCGTACGCCACTTCACCGACTCGCCTCAAAATCTTAAATGGTCCTATGAACCTAGGGCTCAACTTTCCCTTCTTCCCAAAATGAATCTTTCCTTTCCAGGGAGATACTTTCAGAAAAGCCTAACTTCCTACTTCAAAATCTCTCTTCCTGCGATGCAAGTCTGCAAACTTCTTCTGGCGATCTTGAGTTGCTACTAGTCGGGCTCTTATCACCTTGATGATTTCCACCGTCTGTTGTACCAATTCTGGTCCCAACAGTCGATGTTCTCTAACTTCGTCCCAGCATAAGGGCATTCTATATTTCCTCCCATGCAGTGCTTCGTACGATGGCATTCCAATACTGGCGTGATAACTATTGTTATACGCGAACTCTACTAATGGAAGGTGATCGTCCCAACTACCCTTGAAGTCCATCACACATGCTCAGAGCATGTCTTCAAGTGTCCGAATCGTCCTCTCACTTTGCCCATCGATCTACGGGTGATACGCGGTACTCATTCGTAGTTGTGTCCCCATTCTTTCTTGAAGACTCTTCCATAAGTTTGACGTGAATCGCGGATCTCTATTTGATACAATAGATATCGGCACACCATGCCTCGAGATAATTTCCTTTGACATACAATTTGGCTAACTGGTCCAAACTATACTTAATCCTAATCGGTAAAAAGTGAGCTGACTTAGTAAGACAATCTACAATCACCCATATGGCGTCGTGCCCTTTCTGCGTTGCTGGAAGTCCCACCACAAAGTCCATTGTGATGTGCTCCTATTTCCATTCTGGAATTTCTAATGGTTGTAATAACCCATTTGGTCGTTGGTGCTCTGCCTTGACTCTCTGACAAGTTAGGCATCTACTTACGCATTCTACAACCTCTCTCTTCATGTTTGGCCACAAGAAGTGGTGACACAAATCTTGGTACATCTTCGTGCTTCCTGGGTGTATCGAATATCTCGTACTATGCACTTCTTGCAAAATCTCTTCCCTCAGTTCTGGTACTAACGGTACCCAAATTCGTCCTTCAAATCATAGCAGTCCAGTGCTATCAATCTTAAATTTCAAATCATTACCTTCAGTCAATCGCTTCTTGATGTTATTGCAATCTTCATCTTTTTCTTGTGCTTCTTTAACCTTATCCAATAACGTCAGAATCGTTGTCACTGTAAATAATTGTTCATTCGTCTCCATCAGATACTTAATCTGCAAGTCTAGTCGTTTAAAATCTTTCACCAATTCTTCTTGAATGGTCAACTTCAATAACTTCTCTCTGTCTTTTCTGCTCAAGGCATCTGCCACTACATTTGCTTTGCCTGGATGGTACAGAATCTCACAATCATAATCTTTGATCAATACTAACCATTGGCGCTGCCTCATGTTTAATTCTTTCTGTGTGAAGATATACTTCAGACTCTTGTGGTCCGTATATATCTCACATTTCTCACTATACAAATAATGCCTCAAAATCTTCAAGGTAAAAACTACCACTGCTAACTCCAGATCATGAGTCGAATATCCCTTCTCATAATCTTTTAGCTGACGGGAGGCGTACGCAATGACCCTGCCGTGTTGCATCAGTACACAGCCAACACCCTTGTGTGACGCATCACTATACACTACAAATCCTCCCGTGTTGTCTGGTAAGGCCAACACAGGTTCTTGACTAAGCCTCTTCTTCAATTCTAGGAAACTTTCTTCACACTTCTTCGTCCAATTGTACTTAACTGTCTTTCTGGTAAGATTGGTCAACGGTGATGCTAATTTTGAAAAATCCTGAATAAATCTTCGATAGTATCCTGCCAATCCTAGGAAACTCCTGATTTCTGTCGGCGTCTTCGGCTTCTCCCAATTGATAACCGCTTCTACCTTCACTGGATCTACCGAAACACTATTCTTGTCGATAATGTGTCCTAAAAACTGCACTCTTTGTAACCAAAGCTCACACTTGGAGAATTTTGCATACAACTTTTCCCTCCTTAATGTCTCCAACACTATCTGAAGATTCTCGGCGTGTTCTTCCTCCGTCTCTAAATATACTAGAATGTCATCGACGAATACGACAACAAACTTATCCAAATACTGCTTGAACACTCTGTTCATTAATTCTATAAAGGTTGCTGGCGCGTTTTTCAAACCAAATGACATTACCAGAAACTCAAAGTGTCTATACCGAGTTCTGAATGCTGTCTTTGGAATATCCTATGGCCTCACTTTCAGTTGGTGATAACGGGTCCTTAAGTCAATCTTTGAAAAGTACCGTGCCCCCTTCAACTGATCAACCAAATCGTCTATCCTGGGCAAAGGTTACTTGTTCTTAATGGTGACCTTGTTCAACTCTCGGTAGTCGATACAAAGTCTTAGCAACCCATCTTTCTTTTTTACGAATAAGATTGGTTCTCCCCATGGTGATACGCTCGGTCGAATGTATCCCTTATCTAACAACTCTTGTAATTGAGCCATCAGTTCTTTCATCTCTACCAGTGCCATACGATAAGACGATTTATATACCGGTGCTGTCCCTGGTGCCAAATCAATGACAAACTAAATCTCTCTATCCGGTGGCAATCTCGGAATCTCGTCTGGGAAGACATCAACGAAATCCCTTACAATAGATATCTGACTCAGTTCACCCTTGACTCGTTGAATATCAACCATGTGAGCTAAATAACCTATACAACCCTTCCTAAGAAACCTCTGTGCTTGCACCATCGTCAGACAATGAGATTGTCTCAGTGATTTACTACCATAAAATACCACCATTGACTTATTCAGAGTTTTAAGGTGTACACACTTCTTCTTACAATCTATAACTGCTCCGTGAATCGATAACCAATCCATTCCAAGGATTACACCAAACTCCCCCAAACGAATCGGTATCAAATCCACCTTGAGCTTAAATCCTCGTAATTCGGTATAACAAATCCAATAAATGTATTCTACGGGAATAATTTCCTTGTTTGCTACTTCTACGTTCATAGGGTGTTCTAATTTCTCACAGGGTAATTCTAACCGTTTAGCAAATTCTTCAGAAACAAATGAGCAGGTAGCACCCGAATCAAATAACATGTATGCATCTATATCATTGATCGAAATGATACCTGACACCACGTCCTTAGACTCCACCGCATCTTGTACGGTCATGTTAAACGTTCGTGTTGTTGGTTTGTTGGCTTGACTGGCTGGCCCTCCAATGTTCAACCCATTGTTGTTGTGGTTGCCGCTAGATGCATCACCCTTTTTCTTCAAGCAGTCCTTAATTTGATGGTCTATGGCTCCACACGAGAAACAACCTCCCTTCTGCTTATTCGGACACTGAGGAGCCATGTGCTCCGGTTGTCCACAACGATAACAAACACTCTTTCCCTTCATGCACTCTACCGAGTGGTTCCTCCCACAGTTGTTGCACTTCATACTTTTCTTGGCCTCCCCTCCGGACTTATTGCCTCTAGAGGATTCGCTCTCCGTCCATTTATGCTTTTTGGGGTTGCTGCTTCCCCCTTTATGCCCTTCTTGACCGGTCTTCTTTTCTTGTTTGAATCGAGCGATGGCTTCATTGCCTCCTTCGGTAATGATAGCACTTTTCAAAAGATCGGAGTAAGTCTTGATCTTTAACACGACCACTGCCTTCTGAACCCATGGTTTCAGTCCTAGTTCGAACCTCCTTGCCTTCCTGGCCTCCGTGTCAACTTGATGTGGAGCGAATCAGGCTAACTCATTAAATCTCGTTGCGTACTCTGCGACAAACATACTACCTTGTTTCAGTTCTATAAACTTAACCTCCATATCCTGTTGCGTATTTTTTGAGAAATAATTCTCGAGGAATAGCTCCTTAAATCTCTCCCAAGGAATAACTCCTTCGTCTGCTCAGCCTTTATTGGCTTTCCACCAATAGTTAGCTTCGCCCTTCATCATGAATGTGGCAAAACTCGTCTTCTGTTCTTCGGCCACTCGTGCTTCCTCAAACACCTTCTCCATCTCTTCTATCCATGTCTGGGATTCAATTGGATCCAAGGTTCCCCGGAATTCCGGTGGTCCTACCAATTTGAAGTCCTTAAAGCTAGCCAAGTGTTTTCCTGGCTGCCCTGCTGCTGGCGGGGGTCTATTTTGCATTGCCTCAGTTGACAGGTTAATGAAGTTCTGCACTGGATCAACATTTGCCCCTCCACCATTGTTAACAGATCCTTCCTCCCTCTGATTTAGCTAAACTCTCCTAGGCGGCATGATCTGAGGAAAGGAACAAAATTATTAGGCTTTATGTGATATGCTATTCATGTTAGCATTAAGAAGTTTATGATGTCTATCAATCATTTTTGATTTAAATAAAAAACTTCATTATCACAATAAAACTCGATGGATTTCCTCAACCCATCACTTACATACTCTATATGAGTTTTCTACTAAGGTTATAACCTAGGATTCACACTCCTAACATTTATAACCTACAGCTCTGATACCAACCTGTGATGCCCCCAAAACTGGGTACTCTGACCCCAGTTCGGTCATCACGATAAACTATAAACATCCACCTTTAAACAACATACGATAACTAAAATGCGGAATATAATAAACGTACATCGTTCATTCAAACGGTGTTACTAGTCCCAAGATACGATAACCTTAATATCATCTTACAATCCTACCCTAAAATAAACATTAGGGTTCACATTACATAATCGTAATTTAAACTAAGCATAAGATAAATTCTGCTTCTCATAATTATCCTACATCTTCCCTTTACCCGTGTCCTTTCCTGAGGTCTCGAGCTTAGCTGCAATATAATTCATGATAAAGCAAGGATGAGAAACAAGTTTGCTCAACAAGTTTAAATGCAACAATAAGGATATATCATGATGAATGGAAAAATGTCTAGCAAAGGGTTCAATAGTATAATTGCTTTTAGAATAACTGCAAGTCAAATAGACTTCGAACTATAACACTCCAATGGAATCAATTTGTCAATTTGAGTATTAACTGAGAAATAAGAGTAGAGTTGTGCTTAGCAGCTTTAGAAACCCAAAACCCTAATTCTGGATAGGGAATTTCATAGAAAATATAATTAAAATTATTGTATTGATGAGTACGTGTTTAGAATTTTTGCTCAATGATTGATCGGATAAGGGTTTTAAATTAATAAACCCTAATAAGGGATTAGAAACCCTAATCTCAGATCTAGAAACCCTAACACATAGTTAGGAACCATAAGCGAAAGCCGGGAAATCCTAATTTTAAAATTCAGGAATCCTAAACTCTAATCCTAATTAGCAAGCCCTAATGTGATTATTAAACATTAATGTGATTAGAAAACCCTAATTTAATTAGGAAACCCTAATTAAATTTTTGAAATCTTAATTTTTTAATTAAAACTTTAATTAGAAATTTTTAGAAACTAAAGTTGTAAAACCTAAAGGTTTAGAACCCTAGGGTTAAACCCTAAGGGTTTGGACAAATATCAAGTATGCCATTAAATTTATTTTGCAAATGACTAAATTACCCTTTTTCATTCATTAATAAGCTAAATTGCAAATTTAGCCAAAATTAGAGTTGGTGACCAACTATTGTTGACATTGTGACTTCAAATCTCCAGCAAAATCAGTTCATTACATCATAACTTAGCAACATATCATCATATATTAGATTTGAGAGAGAGAAAGTTCATAACTTGGCTCATTTTTCTCCCAAGCTCTCACCAACTCTTTTTCTCTCTAACCCTCAGAAAATATCAAGTATATCAGTCCCTAACACAACCCTTAGATCACTAAGATCAGTTAAGGAGAACAAGAATCTAAGATTAAGCTAGAAGGTATAAAACCCTAACTCATATTTTGATCATGTATGCTAAGATAAAGTTCGTGTTTTGTGTTTATATAAGTGTTATATGATGTTTTATGATGATCTATGATGATCCATCATGGATCCATAGCATCAAAGACCTTAAAAAATAAGTTTTTCAAAAACTGTTCTTGAGCCCAAAAATGGTCTGACAAGCGAATGTCAGTGGCCACAGATCTTTCTCTGTTTGTGATTTTTCTTGTTTTAAGTTTTGGATGTGACGCCCCCAAAACCGGTTCCTCTGACCCAGGTTCGGTCATCACGATAAACTATAAACATCCACCTTTAAACAACATATGATAACTAAAATGCAGAATATAATAAACGCACGTCGTTCATTTATACGGTGTTACTAGTCCCAAGACACGATAACCTTAATATCATCTTACAATCATAGCCTAAAATAAACATTAGGGTTCACATTACATAATCGTAATTTAAACTAAGCATAAGATAAATTCTGCTTCTCATAATTATCCTACATCTTCCCTTTACCCTTGTCCTTTCCTGAGGTCTCGGGCTTAGCTGCAATATAATTCATGATATAGTAAGGATGAGCAATAAGTTTACTCAATAAGTTTAAATGCAACAATAAGGATATATCATGATGAATGGAAAAATGTTTAACAAAGGGTTCAACAGTATAATATCTGAGGGATTCAACAATATGAATATCATAAGCAAAGATAATGATTTCTTTTAGAATTACTGCTAGTCAAATAGACTTCGAACTATAACACTCCAATGGAATCAATAGCTAATTGACCCTTTGGTTATTGGCTCTGAGAATAAGTACTGAGGGGATCGGTCTCGCACGTACTCTATGTATATGCATAACATTTAAATCATTAATTGTATCTTTATTAGATACCTACAATCCCCTATCATAGAAAGGGTGTTCTTTCGATCTAAGAATCCTTACCATCAATTGGTTTAGATAACTTTTATAAAACTTCATGAAGCATCAATGGGACAAAGGTTGAGACTCTATTACTTGCAACACAAATAAATTCGGATACTTGCTCAATATAATTTAGAGTAAGTTTAGGAAACTTGCTTAAAAAAGTAGGGTTCAAGGAACTTTCTTAACAAAAGTAGGGTTCAAGGAACTTGCTTACGGTATGCGTCAAATAAAGTAATGCAAGGGTTTAGGATACTTACTGTTCATTTGCTCATTCTACAATATAATTCTAGCTTTAATTAACTTGCGTTGAAACGACCTAACATTAACAAGTCGGTCTTTCAATTAGCATGTGTAAACTAATACGAGTCTACACTTAAAAGAATCAAGTCATCACATAGCATGCTTCTCAACACATTACATGGCACAGTGGTCATATACTACAAGATAAAGAGATAATGTAAGCATGCCTTAATACTTTAGACCAAAAACAGATCATCTTGGCAAGACTGCAGGACGGCACAGCTGCGCCTTGTATAGGCTTAGGGATGGCGCAGCTGCGCTGTCCCTTGGCCAGACCAAGGTTGAGATTTTACTCTCCTGAATTCAGTCCAACTCTAATATACTTATTACACATATATTTTAGCATACGTACATGCTAGTTTTTCACACATAACACATGACCATACTTGAATTCTTTACTTCAAGTTTAACTTACAAATTATATGTCATTAAAACATAAAAGGTCATTCAATCATCATGCTTTGTAACTTGGTTATACACTACTCAGTAGTCATGCTTGTATATAGACAACAGATGTATACTTTACTCACATAGTTCATATCCAACAAATTTCCTTTTCTTTATGCCTATTGTTGGGTAAAATCTAATTACGCACAACACGCAAGTATACGTGGTCAACAAGTAATAAAGTGATAAGTTGAGTATCGTTCCCATTGAGAATTAGTTAATAAAAATCACCAAGTACTAACCCATAACAAACTCAATCTTATTTAAACGAAATGAATTTAGTGTTATAAATTAAAATATTTAACTAAACTAATTATAATTACCACTAATTAAAAATTAGATTATGGAGATTTAAGATCACAACTTCATTTATTGCTTCATTTAAGCTAACACACTTCTCATCAATTATTTTCTATCCTGAATTGTTAATCAAGAACACTAAAGCAGATAAAATCACCTCTCGATGCATAATACTCATACTCACTTGCATCCATAGATGATAGAATTAAGCAAGACACCCTAATTAACTAATCCACTATTTCTCTATGTGAATTACAATTAAAAAGGATTTAAAGCACAAGTTCTCTATAAGATTACATATGGCGTAAAGGCATATCTCTATCCTAAACACGAATCATGAATTCCATCTATGCAGAAATCACAAACATATGTTATCATGATCAGATCTAAATCAATACTTCATCTCTCGAGTTCATATAGATTATCATGGTAATTGATGGCCAGTCAATTAAACAATTAAGTCCAAATCATAATAGACAATCCTCACAATAGAACATAATAATTGATTGCAAAGCATATTAAAATAAACTACACAATAAGATCCATTATAATCTCAAGCAAAGAATTAGTTCATGATTATTGAATTAAAACTAAGTATCCACACTTAAATAAACAATAAAAGAAAAAGATAGAAGAAGATGAGAAGATAGAATCTATTGTCTGTAGAACATAATAATATAAACTTTGGTTATACACCATGTTCACCCAATTTATTGCATATAACAATATTATTAAGCAACTCACATGAATGCAAATAACTCCTACTATATAGTTTATATATATAATATATAGACATATTAATGTGTCAACTTGTACTATATAAAATATATATAGTTAACTACCATATAATAAAGGTTTACTACATTGCACAAATAAATCAAGTAAACATATAATCACATTATACTCCTTAATTATTATTTATACATAATAATTATTAATTAACACATTATCAATTAATTACTCATAATTGCAATTAATCAATATGTTCAAATCTTGCCACCGCATTCAAATAAATTGAATATTTAATTAAAAATCTTATCAATTCCTTTATATCAAACTCTTAGGGTTAGTCCACTAATTTAAATAAACTATTAGTGACTCCCTTTAATCAATTCGTAATTTCACGTAACCACTTAAGGTTTAAATAGGCTCACAAAACTAACTCATAAAAATTAAATCACATTTTAATTAATAAGGAGTTTTAAAAATTTCATGGTCGTTACATTGGATCTGTAGTCTGACATGAGGTCTTTGATCTGAAAATGGAATCAAATCTATTCCATGTATAGATTTCAAGATATCCTTGGTCAAAACCCGTTGACCGGGAATGACCAGTCAATTTCTGGGTAGCCCAGAAAGTATTAACTAGCGTCTGACAAGTTTTTGCAACGTCCATATCTGTCAGGTGTTATGTGATATATTGATATTATGATATCTAGTTTGTAGTCTGTTATCTGGAATATAGATGAATGCCTTTAGATCCCTTAAAACATCAACAGATCGAACGTAGCAGGTTGTCAAAGTAGGCCACTCGCACTGATTTTGCGTTTCTGGAAAAACCCAAAAATTTGATAGACAAATTTTCTGACAAGGTTTGACCATGTCATAAGCTAATAATCTGTTGTTGTTGGACTGAGCTCAAGATATGTAGTTGTTCCTTAACATACGTACTAGATGTATAAACCAAGAACTCACATGTTCGATAACCAGAACATGTATATAATCGAGCTAGAATATGCATACTCGAACTGCCTCGGTTTCTGGAAAACCCAGGTAACGTCTGACAGTAACTTTGAAGGATCGTATCTTGCTGAACTGTTATGGTATGACATAGATGATGATTGATTCGTGTAGTGTTACATAAACACTACATGATCAATGTTTAGCATGGCCTAGAACCATTTGAGATAAGAATCATAGCCGGTCAAACGAGCAACCTTGAGCACTGACTTGTCAGTGTTCTTGAGCTCAAGAACAACTAAGACGACAGAAAGCGTCGCTAAAGGGCTATAGCGAAGGTTATTAATATTTTTATTTTTTGATTTTCTAGAAATTAAATAAAAATAGAAATAAATTATAAAAATTACCAAAAATGGTTTTAAAAATTAATTTAAATTATGAAAAACAAATTTTGATTAATTGGGATATTTTTCATTAATATTTATAATTATTTGAATATTAATGATATTTAATTTATTTAATTAGTGTATTAAATAAATTAGAGAAAAATGATTTTAATATTATAAAAATCATTTTAAATAAGAATAAAGTGTTTAAAAATATTTTGAACTATAAAATGTAACTTTTAATATTTTTAGAGAATTTTCATTAAAAATCTAATATTAATAATATTAGATTTATTTAATTATGTATTAAATAAATAAGTTCAAAATTATTTCTTGATTTTAAAAACATTTTAAATAAGAATAAAGTGTTAGAAAATATTTTGAATTATAAAATATAATTTTCAATATTTTTGGAGAATTCTCATTCATAAATTAATATTAATGATATTAGGTTTATTTAATTATTAAATTAAATAAATGATGGTAAAATGATTTTATTGATTTAAAATCATTTAAAAATGAGAAAAGTGATATAAAAATATTTTAAGCTATAATTAATGACTTTTAATATTTTGATGATAATTTCATTAATATTTAAATATTAATGGTGATGGTTTAAGAATGATTTTTAATTTCTTTAAAAATCATTTAAGTAAGAATATTGGTGATTTAAAAATATTTTAAGTTATTATAAATAACTTTAATATTTTGACAAGTATGTTATTAATATTTTAATATTATTAAATATTAATGATGCTGGACTGATTTGATATTTAAATCATTTAAAAATGGTTTGAGTGTTTGAAAAATTATTATAAATTATAATAATTGTTTATAAATTATTAAAAGCTTCCGAAAAATATTATAAATGATATTTGACTTATTTAAATAATATTGAAGCTTAGAGACCAAGTTTATTTGACAAATACAAGTGTTAATTGTCGGATAGGGTGACCAGTACACCGACCGAAGTCCAACCAGACCGAACTAGTTAGACTTAATAAGTGTTTATATAGGTTATAAACACTGATGTGACTATGTGGTAATGTGTCTAGGAGAAGTATTAACTGTAAATTATAGTATTATGTGTTATGAATTATTGTGCTAATTGTGAGACCGATATTGTGATTATAGGTCTTTCAAACGCAGATAAGTATATTATATAGCAGTAATCAACGTGGAAGGCTAGTTTCTTTAACTCAACCTTGAGTTACATCTGTTTAACTTCTATGGTGGTTAATTATTATTGATTAGACTGCGTCCAAGAATTTATTGTTGATTATTCGCAGTTAGTGCATGTTTATTAATTCAAATTGAATTAGTTATTCTGAGAATATATATTTGTCAAATAATTGTTATTGGATATTCACATCCGTAGAATCTGTTAGGAATAAGCATGTGAATGATATTCCAATTACATATGATTTGATTATGATATACATATGAATGAATATGCGAGTATGCTTGCATTAAGAAAAGCTATAAAGTCCTCTATTAGATTATAGAAACATATGTACAAGGACATAGAATGAATTGATCAAATATGTTAGGTTGATCCTACATAAGTAAAATATCTTTGTAAAGTCCTTAAAAAGAAATGATGTACAAGGACTATAAACATAGATAGATCAAGCATGTTAGGTTGATCGAATGATGTAATAGATAGGTTTGTCTGATCGTCGAGCACTACACCAGAAATCGTAGTCTGCTAGGAGAGTCAAGGATAACTCGAGAGCTATCGAGGCAGGATCGTAGTCTGCCAGATAGTAGATCTCGGAGTTCGTAGACTGCCAGAAGAGACGAGGAAGGATCGTAGTGTGTCGAGTAAAGCTTCTTCAGAACCGTAGTTTTCTGAGGAAGTCATGTTCAGAATCGTAGAGACAGCCTGCCTACGATCTGAACGAGCATCTGCCGAAGCCAAGTCAAGAATCATAGACTACACTCAGAGTCTTAGAGTCTACTGATCGTATCAAACGTAGAGATCATAGTCGAGCAAGATCAGATGAAGAAAACAAGCACAACGATAGAAATCGTAGTGTCAAGATCTGATCTTAGAGTCGTAGTGTTTGCACAGCCAAAGATGAATCGTAGAGTGTAGAGCTAAGACCTCAATAGATGTGCTCACAAAGCCAAGGAAGAATCATAGAGCAAACACGATTCTCAACAATTGAGCACTCTTAGAATATCCAAAGGAATGAAGCCTCTGGTTGGTACTGCAATGATACATCTCACCTAAAGGAAGCCAGAGAGCACTCAACGAATGGCATGCAAGCTAATAAAAGAACTAAGCATCAACCCAATCAGCATCCAGATTGAGTTGTGAAGCCATTCAAGATGAAGTCTTCCGCAAGATGATCATAAGAAGACTTCAGTAGCTGACTGGGGAAAGGTAGCATATGCAGTAGCTGTCAAGTGGAAAGATGACAACTATCTTGGAAGTAACCAGGATCGTAGTGTTTGCCAAACAAAGAAGGAACTGATGGAGTATATACAAAGATACTACTCTGCCTCTGAAGATCAAGGCTAAAGTGATTAAGCATTGGGTTAGTCTATTGATGATAAGTGAACGGGAGATCACAAAGAGAAAATGACCTGGACACGCCACAAATCTGAAGTGTCTTGTTATTCAAAAGGGGCCAGAGTAAGGAGTTAAGCCATCAGTATCAGAGAAAAGTTGAGGCAAATAGAAGTATTAAAGCACTACATGAAAGAAGGAAGAGTTGTTCTTCACTAGAGATCAACTGAACACTCTTCAAGATCATAGTGTTGACTCTACATGTCAATAAGCATCAGTCAATAAGACACTACGATCAGGTCCAAGAAGAAGTGCATTAGAATCGTAGAGTTCAAATCACTGAGGATTGAAGCATTCGCAACGGTTTAATCTGAAGGTTGGTATTCATACAAGAGCTTATTGAGAGCATCGATGCAAAAGGACAACCTCTGATCTAGAAATCAGAAAGGGGAAATAAAGTCATCGACCTGCCTTAGACATCAAAGTAACATCTCTAACAGGGTAGGTAAAATAGTACACTGCAGTGTCATAAAGTCATGTCATGTCACATCTACAGTCTGCACCAAACAACTCGAGATCTGTGAAGCAATTTGAATAGCTCTCAATGGTTACTTTCAAACGGGAAGATTGGTAAGGAGTATAAATCAGAAAGAGCTTCAAAGATCAAGGTTTGCTGGAGTTGCTGAGTTTGGAGAGATGGTGGACTGATCTAGCCAACGTAAAATAGTGAGTGACCAATGAAGGTCCGAAGGCTCACTTTACGATCCACCAAGAACACTAGGAGACAGACAAAGAAAGAAGTAGAAGTGAGAGTTCTACAATATAAAAGTGAGAGTTCTACTACAAGAAGAGTGTTCTGAACTGCTGAGAGAAAGAAGAGCATCAATGTCATCTTGATGTCCATCATGGGAAGACTCTAAGTATCAAAGAGAAGAGCTTATAGTCATCTTAGTAAGTCCATCATGAGAAGGCATTAAGTATCAAGAAAGAAGATCACCAACGTCATCATGATGTCAAGCATGAGAAATTTTCTATATACCTAGCAGAATAGCTTACAATCATCTTAGAAACTCATCATGTGTAGTCATCAAGTATCAAGAAGAATGATCTTCAAGGGATCATCAGAAGTGGTTGAGTAACTAAAGAAGATATAGCTTTGGTGAATTGGTGAGAAATGAAGAAAGTATGAGCTTCTATTTATAGGAAAATATAGTTTTGATAATTGCACGTTTTGGGGCTCGAAATATTACATTATAATACTTCCCTCTTTTTCTTCATTTTTAATTTAGTCATCCAAGTATTATCAAACTTACACCACCTCCCCTAATAGTAAATCATGTGAATCAATAGTAAATTATGTCACTCAATAGTTCTAAACATGTGAAAAAATTAATTATAGTATAGTACCTTCATCTATACCTCTATTTTTAACTTAGTCATGCAAGTATTATCAATCTTGCACCAACTCCCCTAATAGTAAATGAATGTGAATCAATAATACACACATGTGAACAAATAGTTATAATTATGTGAATCAATAGCAATTAATTTCTCATTTATCTGGTTAATTACCCGATTAGTCAATATAACCTCCAGACATCAATTATTATCGAAATAAATGTAGATTTTCACTAACACTAATAATTCCAACACAATGGAACTATCAATTTCATCTTTAATCAACACGAACTTATTCATCATTAATATTATAACTCACAATATTTAATAACCAGGTCTTTCCCAGGAAAGAGGGGGCTTTTCGATAAGGATTTCTCCCTATTGGCGCGCAATTAGATGACCAAACCTCTCCTTGACAGAACTTCTAAACATTATCAATATTGCAAATAATAATATGAATAACTTTGTCGTCTCAATTATTGATTTAATAATATAACATATTATGCAGATGATACTATGACAATAATTGAATCAATAATATGAGAGATATTATGCAGCAATTACTGAAGCAATAATTGAGTATAACTGAGTAACTTCTTACGTAAGCATCAATAGTCAATACCGTGTGCTACTATGCAACCACACGTATTACTGTACTTTTACTCTTTGATAGTTCAACAGTTTTAATGGTAACAATTTCGCCGTTATTTTTATAAAAAGATAATTTTATCGTTTTCTAATTACGACAATACTTCCGTTGTGGGGTCCACCAACGATTGTGTCGTCGTACAGATATTCCCTATTAAAACGAATATTTCCCGATCAATTGAATATTTTATATCAACTTGCTTACTTTGCAAAAAATTTCACATATTACCCTTAACTTTAACCCTTTCTCAATTTAACCAAAATAAAATAATAATTATAAGAAAATTGAATACTTTCATTTCATAAAATTCAGGATCTCACACTCTCCACTCCTTATGAAATTTCTCCCTCGAAATTTACGTACCTGGTAGTTCAAAGAGATGAGAATACCTTGCTTTCTTTTCGGATTGTACCTTCCCGGTTATTTCCTTTGTATCATGATTTTCCCATTGCTCATCTCCTATATTTCAGATATCATTCTAGAATATATCTTCAAAACAAAGGTTAATTGACATAACACATATTATCCCTATATTCTGACTGACCAATTTAAATATCAAATAAACTTAGGTAGGTCATACTAGTGAAGGAATTCTCCATCTCTCCCCTTCTAGTTCTTCTCACATCTCAGCCAAGGATCATATCCCTAAGCAAACATACTAAACATGCTGAGTTTTTTACCTGTTATCTGCACATGCCAAGACAAGTACAAAAACTACACTACATAGACAAACATACATTGTTAAAAACACAAAAACACTATTATAATATGCAATACGTCATACTAAACATGCTGCCTGTAAATGATAGACACAAGAAATTAATGCAAAATCTGGCAGTTATGTTAACAACCTAAGAGAACAGACGCAAAATAAACTAGACATAAGGAAAGAAAACAGATAAAAATTTATACCGAGATGGTGGTGCCTCCCCACCAAGCGCTTGTTTTAAAGTCGTCGGCTTGACTATATTGATGTCGTTCAATCCGGGTCATAAGCAAAAAATGACCTATTCATGCCGCCTATTCGTCAATTCATTTAAAGTATTGGCCGACATGGATGCTTGGCCATTCTTCTGTCCTTCATCCATCCAGTCATCCTTCGTCACAAATAATCGCTCGACACTGGAATTATCCACTAATTCGCCTATTTCATTAAATTGAAAGCGTTCTTCATGCCCAATTGGGGCCTCCATGGTTTTCACAGTCGGGAGCATGGTTTCTAATTGTAGATCAGCAATGACTATACAACCACTGTTACCCCGTTTGTCTTCAACTTTAGACTCCACCGGTTGGTCAATTTGAACTATGACATCTCCCTCAACAGCCGTGCGAGACTCGTCGCATTTTCCTTACGTATCCACCGTGCAAAACTCTATTGCTTCATCGTTGAGATCAATTAAGATCGGTGGATTAACTCGCGATGGATTTGTGATGGCATTGACGAGTTAGCCCAATTGATTCTCAAGGCTGTGCAATGCGACTTCTTGGCTTTCCATCCGAATCTCATTTCTTTCGATAAAGATGGTGAGAAGTTCTTCAAACTGGTTCTCTTCTTCACGTGTTGAGGACTTAGAAAAGTTCTCATTCGGATGAGATGTCAACTCATAGTGCGGCGGAGATTGATATTCAAACTAAGAGGCTTGACTATAGTCCCAAGAGTTTGGATAGCCCTGGCAGTTTGGATGATAGGAGATAGGTTCAAAGTCAGCTCGATCCTGACAGTAGGCATTCTGAGTGGACTGACACTCAAGATTGTTAGAAAACCTCAAGGCATTGGCAATTTGAACTTGCAATTTCTCGAGTCCTTCTTCCGAGCTTGGTGGCGTCGTCCACCCATAAGGCCATTAATAACATTGATCGTCCATAATGTAAGACCCCAAATTTTATGAATAAATATTTAATTTTCTCGAAATATTTTTTTAAATATTATTATGTGGATTTGATATAATGTTATAGTTGTGGGTAGTATTTATAAATTTTGCAAAGTATGCAAGTTGTTATAAAATATTTGATTGGTCGGGGAATATTCTTTTTGTCAGAGAATATTCGTATGATGGAACAATCATTGGTGGACCCCACAATGGAAGCATTGTCGTAGTAAGAAAACAACAAAATTATCTTTTTATGAAAATAACGGCGGAGGTTTTACCGTTAATACTGTTGAACTACCCGGTAGTAAAAGTACAGTAATATGTGTGGTTGCATAGTATCACACGGTATTGGTTATTGATGCTTACATGATAAGTCACTCAGTTATACTCAATTATTGCTACAGTAATTGTTGCATCATATCTCTCATATTATTGATTCGATTATTGTCACAGTATCATCTGCACAATATGTTATATTATTAAATCAATAATTGAGACAACAAAGTTGTTCATATTATTAAATTGCAATATTTACAATGTCTAGAAGTTCTATCAAGGAGAGGTTTGGTCACCTAATTGCGCGCCAATAGGGAAAAATCCTTATTGGAAAGCCCCTCTTTCCTGGGAACGACCTGGTTGTTAAATAATGTGAGTTATGATATTAATGATGAATAAGTTCGTGTTGATTAAAGATGAATTTGATAGTTCCATTGTGCTGGGATTATTTGTGTTAGTAGAAATCGACATCTATTCCAATGATAATTGATGTCTGGGGGTTATATTGATAAATCGAGGAATTTATCGGATAAATGAGAAATTAATTGCTATTAATTCACATGCTTATATAACTACTTGTTCACATGTTTGCACTATTGAATCACATTCTTATACTATTAGGGGAGTTGGTGCAAGATTGATAATACTTGCATGATTAAGTTAAAGATGGAGGTATAGATGGAGGTACTACACTGTAATTAATTTTTCACATGTTTAGAACTATTGAGTCACATGATTTACTATTGATTCACATGATTTACTATTAGGGGGGGTGGTGTAAGTTTGATAATACTTGGATGACTGAATTAAAAATGAAAGAAAAGTTGGAGGTATTGTACTATAATATTTCGAGCCTCAAAACGTGCAATTATTAAAACTATATTTTCCTATAAATAGAAGCTCATTCTTCCTTCATTTCTCACTAATTCACTAAAGCTTTAGAGCCATTATTATACAGAAAAATTATAGAGAGA
This sequence comes from Panax ginseng, assembly GCA_020205605.1. Lineage (NCBI taxonomy): Eukaryota > Viridiplantae > Streptophyta > Magnoliopsida > Apiales > Araliaceae > Panax > Panax ginseng. Next base: position 143,600,623 of record CM035132.1, on the reverse strand, counting down.
AGCTATAGAGAGAAAGAAGAAGAGAAGTCTGCTAGCTCATAATTCTAGTATCCAGTTTCTTCTGTGGTAAGGGATATTATTTGTTGTACCGTAATGGGTATTATTCTTTCGTATTCATGAAGAGAATTAATTTCTTTCAATACTCGTAAGAGTTGTTATTCCATTCTTCATTATTATGTTGGAATAACCTGTTTATGCGATGTACCGCATACATGGTGAACTTCTTCTATTATTCCATTCTTTATTATTATATTGGAATAACCTGTTTATGCGAAGTACCACATACATGGTAAAATTCTTTTATTATTGCATTCTTTATTATTTTGTTAGAATATCCTGTCGGTGCGAATTTTGCCTGACCTAGTTCCGTTCTTTATTATTATGTTGGAATAACCTATTTATGCGAAGTACCGCATACATGATGAAATTCTGTTGTTATTCCATTCTTTATTATTCAGTTGGAATATCCTATCTGTATGCGCTTTTACATGGACACAGTTCCATTATTTATTATTCCGTATTTATTATTCTGGCCTTCTAGGACATGAAAGTATATGGTATAAAGAACATCCTGTCCAAAAATGAGCTCATTTCGACTTAAAATGAGCAAGTTATGACCATTTCAATATGTAGGTTTTTCCGACGAAAAATGCTATAACCGGAATTCTATAACTCTAATGACCATGAAATTTAAACTGGATGCTCACGTTAACATGTGTAAGATCCTGCCAAGATTTGGGAAATTTTGGAGTTAAACTTGAGGTAGCTAATTTCTTAAGGAATTAATTAGAAATTAATTTTTGAAAAATAGAAAATGAATTTTAAAAATTCATAGAAAAATATATGTTCATTATGGGACTATATTCTGCTAAATCCTGGAAAGGAAATATTTTTGGGACTGATTTGGTATTTTTCATGAAAATGGTTTAGTTACGAACATATGAGTTAAATATGTTATGTGAAGTAACAAAGTTGGAAAATAGGATTTTATGGCTTGGAAATCCTATATAAGGTATATATAGATTGTTGATAAGGGATTTCATCATTGGTGATGAAATCTTATGAGTATGGAATTTTTGAATGATTAAATACATTATTTGATAAAGTGTAAACAATTGAAATAAATTGTTTATAAGTTTATGAGGTGATTAAAATATTGTTATAATATTAACAATATTAGATTATGAGTTATTTAAGTGATGGATAATATTTGGATAAAATTAAAGTCTTTAATATTTATCCTTATTTTAGTTTGATTAATGCTTGTATCATTGTCATCATCCTCATGCTTATATGGTGATGAAAGTTATCTTTGGCTTACGTGCGAAGATGGACTGTTGTTTATTGAATTATATATCTTTGGCTTACGTGCAAAGATCAATTGTTGATTATTGGTGTATATCTGTGGCTTAAGTGCAGAGATGGACTTGGTATGATTATGACCAGGGATTATTCGGTATAGTCATGACCATTAATGATTTAATGAATATCATTGGCCCGTAGTGCAGGGATGATTCAATGATGTGGTTTATTTATTAAGCTGAGTCTCAGCGATAAAAATTGATGAAAACATTTTAAATCATAGAAGATAGTAGATTTTATTCTCTACTCGACTTTTCTAATGGATTGCTTGTTCCGATGCAGTTAAACTTGATGTCTATTGTATTTTTTCAGTTTAAAATTGTTGAAGACTAATGATAATTTATTCTGCATTATCTTAGTCATAATATTTCTTACTGGGCTAGTTGATCTCACCCTTTCTTTCACTGTTCTCTTCAGGAAATAAGAATATAGTTGGGACGAGTCGGGAAATGGAGTGACGGTCCAGATGATAGCATTAGTAGTCCTCTCTATGGCATGTCAGGCAATATATAATTGTATTGAGGACCTAAGATGTGTGTGTCGTATTTTATACGTCACTTAATAATTGATTTTGGTGAACAACAATAGGGTGATGAGAATCCAACCCTGAAAGCGTCAAAAGTGCACCGCAGTAAAATGAAGAGAACATAAATCTTCTCGTGTCCCTTTAGAGACTTGAAATATTTGTTGCTGTACTTTATATGGCATGTATTAATTTGAGTATGAATATTTTCGTATTCTATACGTTACAATATTAGTATTAAAACTCAAAGTATATATGTCGTCGTATTTTATACGACTGTTGTATAATTAAGTTGTATTTGAATTTATGTACCATGTATCTAGCGACTCAAGATGGGTGATGAATACCTATTTTTGGTGGCTTCACAGTTGGTATCAAAGCTTAGGGATATGATCCCTGGCTGAGATGTGAGACAAGAACTAGGAGGGGAGAGACAGGGAATTCCTTCGCTAGTATGACCTACCTAAGTTTATTTGGTATTTAGTTGGTCGGTCAGAGTATAGGGATAATATGTGATATGTCAATTAACCCTTGTTTTGTGACGGTGTTTGAAAATGGCATCTGAAAATGTTGAGATAAGAAATGGAGCAAAATAATATGACCGTATCGCAGTACGAGGCTATGTTTGTGGAGTTATCCCGGTTTACATTCCATTTGGTCGATAATGAGGAGAGAATGACGCGAATGTTTCTAAGAGGTTTGAAACCCGATATACGTCAATACCTCATTTCTCATAAACTTTGTTTATATTCAGATGTTGTGAATAAGGCTCAGTTTGGAGCGCGATGATGAGTCAGCACAACCAAAAGGCAACGACCAACAACACGATAATAATTGTACCGGTGGCAACGGCCATCGGAACAATGATAACCATCGTGGGGAAAATTATCATGCCAAGAATGGTAACCACTTCGATGGTAATCATGGCCAAGATAATAGAAGTGGAAATTTCAAAAAGAGAAGGTCACCTAGCCCGATTTTGTCGTGCACCAAAGTTAAGTTTAGCTGGGACGGTGGCACAAAAGGCGGATACGGACAAAAAAAATTCGATGGTTTCAGGAAGAGCGTTTTTCGTGACTTCTCAAAAAGTGAGTAACCCGAACGAAGTTAGCACGGGTTAGTTAATTATAAATTTTTGCGAAGTCTATACCTTATTAGATACCGGTTCTACCCATTCTTTTATATCTCTTGCTTGCGCTCAACATTTAAATTAAACTAAGGAGAAGTTAGACTTTGACTTATCTCTTGAAGCTCCGTTAGGAGAAACCTTCATTACATGTGTTATCCAAGTCTTGGATGAGAGTCACAGTTTTGAATGATAATTCTATTGTTAATAAATTTCCTGACGTATTCTTGAAGACTTCTTAACCTACCCCTAGAGCGTGAAATCAAATTTTGTATTGACCCCAGTACAAAATCCATTTCTAAAACCCTCAAGTATTTCTTCACCTAAAACGATCGTATAATGTGTCAAAGACGTTGGCTCGGGTTGTTAAAGATTACGATCGTACCATTCAATACCATTGTGGAAAAGAGAACGTGGTAGCTGACGTGTTGAGTAGAAGATCGTATGCGTTTATGAGTGCGATGCTGTTAACACAAAGACCCATTTCGTATAACTTACAAATGATGAAGATAGAGTTAAAGACTCGAGGGACCCACGTGAAGATAACGAATATACGAGTAGAATCGACTTTAATCGATAAAGTTAAAGCTGCTCAAGCTACAGACCCGGAGCTGATGAATATGAAGAAGAAGGTTCATGAGGGCGTTATTCTAGAAACAAGAATCGATAAAGAGAGGAAATCTTAACCCTCGATTTTATTGGCTCATTAGAAATCCTTGATCGAGTGGGAACTATGGCCTATAGACTCGTTTTACTGCCAAGTGTCGCGTGTTCATAACATTTTTCACGTATCGATGTTACGTAAATATGTGGATGACCCGAACCACATTATTGAATTAGAACTAGACGAGATAGCAGAAGATTTAACATATGATGAGATACATATTAAAATCTTGGATAAGAAGGATCATATTCGACACTCAAAGTTTATACCTCAAGAGTTAGAATCTGACGAGGTATCTCCACCTCTTCAGTATACCAGGTACATACGTAAATTTCAAGGGAAAAATTTCATAAGGAGGGGAGATTGTGAGACCCTAAATTTTATGAATAAAGATTTAATTTTCTCGAAATATTTTTTTAAATATTATTGTTTGGATTTGATATAATGTTATAGTTGTGGGTACTATTTATAAATTTTGCAAAGTATGCAAGTTGTTATAAAATATTCGATTGGTCGGGGAATATTCTTTTTGTCGGGGAATATTCGTACGACGGCACAATCATTGGTAGACCCCACAATGGAAGCATTGTCGTAGTAATAAAACGACATAATTATCTTTTTATAAAAATAACGGCGGAGGTTTTACCGTTAATACTGTTGAACTACCCTGTAGTAAAAGTACAGTAATACGCGTGGTTGTATAGTAGCACATGGTATTGGTTATTGATGCTTACGTGATAAGTCACTCAGTTATACTCAATTATTGCTACAGTAATTGTTGCATCATATCTCTCATATTATTGATTCGATTATTGTCACAGTATCATCTGCACAATATGTTACATTATTAAATCAATAATTGAGACGACAAAGTTGTTCATATTATTAAATTGCAATATTTACAATGTCTAGAAGTTTTGTCAAGGAGAGGTTTGGTCACCTAATTGCGCGCCAATAGGGAGAAATCCTTATTGGAAAGCCCCCTTTCCAGGAGCGACTGGTTGTTAAATATTGTGAGTTATAATATTAATGATGAATAAGTTCGTGTTAATTAAAGATGAATTTGATAGTTCCATTGTGTTGGGATTATTTGTGTTAGTAGAAATCGACATCTATTCCGATGATAATTGATGTTTGGGGTTATATTGATAAATCGGGGAATTTATCGGATAAATGAGCAATTAATTGCTACTAATTCACATGTTTTTATAACTACCTGTTCACATATGTGTACTATTGAATAACATTCTTATACTATTAGGGGAGTTGGTGCAAGATTGATAATACTTGCATGATTAAGTTAAAGATGAAGGTATAGATGGAGGTACTACACTGTAATTAATTTTTCACATGTTTAGAACTATTGAGTCACATGATTTACTATTGATTCACATGATTTACTATTAGGGGAGGTGGTGCAAGTTTGATAATACTTGGATGACTAAATTAAAAATGAAAGAAAAGTTAGAGGTATTGTACTGTAATATTTCGAGCCCCAAAACGTGCAATTATCGAAACTATATTTTCCTATAAATATAAGCTCATTCTTCCTTCATTTCTCACCAATTCACTAAATCGTTAGAGCCATTATTATAGAGAGAAATTATAGAGAGAAGCTATAGAGAGAAAATATATAGAGAGAAAGAAGAAGAGAAGCCTGCTAGCTCACAATTCCAGTATCCAGTTTCTTCTATGGTAAGGGATATTATTTGTTGTACCGTAAGGGGTATTATTCTTTCATATTCATGAAGAGAATTACTTTCTTTCAATACTCGTAAGAGTTGTTATTCCATTCTTCATTATTATGTTGGAATAACCTGTTTATGCGAAGTACCGCATACATGGTGAACTTCTTCTGTTATTCTATTCTTTATTATTATGTTGGAATAACCTGTTTATGTGAAGTACCGCATACATGGTGAAATTCTTCTATTATTCCATTCTTTATTATTCTATTGGAATATCCCGTTTGCAAATTTTGCTCGACTGGTTCTTGGTTCTTTATTATTCTCATTGGAATAACTTTGTTTATAAGCAATACCGCATACATGGTGAATTTTTTTGTTATTCCATTATTTATTATTCTCGCCGAATATCTCATGCATGCATTTTACGTGGGACTGGTTCCATTATTTATTATGTATTTATTTATTATTCTCGCCGTAATATCCACTATACGCTTACTGTGGGACTGGTTCCATTATTTATTATTCCGCGTTTATTATTACAGCCGAGAATATCCTCATACGTGTGTTTACGCCAGACCTGGTTCCATTTTTTATTATTCTATTGGGAATAACATGTCTGTGCGGTCTCTATCGCATGCATGGTGAATCCTTACGTTATTCCATTCTTTATTATACATTGGAATAACTTTCGCTCATGTGGATTACCACAGGCATGGTGAATGATCATTTATATTCATTCCTTATTAAATTGTGGAAATGATCTAGTTACATTGATTATGATGAGAGTCATAATAAAAGCTTTGGACTGATGAAAATCATGGGTATATGAAGTATTAGTAAGTTTTATGATGAGTTATGTTGGTTACTATGTGAAAACATGAAAGTTTCTTAGAAATCACACAAGGTTGAAAAATCAGATTTTGGTAAAAATGGAACATAAAATTTAATTGACCATATCTCCTATTATATTTCAAATTTTTGAGTGTGTCAAGTTCTAGAGTTAGATTTATGAGTTATATAACTTTTCCAAGTGGAATCACTGGAAAAGGTGTTGTAGATTTTTCGTATGGACTGATTTTAGCAAAGGAGTCCAAAGCTGCAAAAGAGGATAATGCTACTGCCCAGAAACTTAAAGGGGTTGTTTCGGCCACTTAAATTATGAGACAAATTCTAGCCGTTTAGGACATGAAAGTATATGGTATAAAGAACATCCTGTCCAAAAATGAGCTCATTCCGACTTAAAATGAACAAGTTATGACCATTTCAATATTTAGGTTTTTTTGACAAAAAATGCTATAACTGGAGTTCTATAACTCCGATGACCATGAAATTTAAACTGAAGGCTCACGTTAACATGTGTAAGATCCTGCCAAGATTTGGGAAATTTTGGAGTTAAACTTGAGGTAGCTAATTTCTTAAGGAATTAATTAGAAATTAATTTTTGAAAAATAGAAAATGAATTTTAAAAATTCCGAGAAAAATATATGTTCATTATGGGACTATATTCTGCTAAATCCTGGAAAGGAAATATTTTTGGGACTGATTTGGTATTTTTCATGAAAATGGTTTAGTTACGAACATATGAGTTAAATATGTTATGTGAAGTAACAAAGTTGGAAAATAGGATTTTATGGCTTGGAAATCCTATATAAGGTATATATAGATTGTTGATAAGGGATTTCATCATTGGTGATGAAATCTTATGAGTATGGAATTTTTGAATGATTAAATAAATTATTTGATAAAGTGTAAATAATTGAAATAAATTGTTTATAAGTTTAAGAGGTGATTAAAATATTGTTATAATATTAACAATATTAGATTATGAGTTATTTAAGTGATGGATAATATTTGGATAAAATTAAAGTCTTTAATATTTATCCTTATTTTAGTTTGATTAATGCTTGTATCATTGTCATCATCCTCATGCTTATATGGTGATGAAAGTTATCTTTGGCTTACGTGCGAAGATGGACTGTTATTTATTGAATTATATATCTTTGGCTTACGTGCAAAGATGAATTGTTGATTATTGGTGTATATCTTTGGCTTAAGTGCAGAGATGGACTTGGTATGATTATGACCAGGGATTATTCGGTATAGTCATGACCATTAATGATTTAATGAATATCCTTGGCCCGTAGTGCAGGGATGATTCGATGATGTGGTTTATTTATTAAGCTGAGCCTCAGCGATAAAAATTGATGAAAACATTTTAAATCATAGAAGATAGTAGATTTTATTCTCTACTCGACTTTTCTAATGGATTGCTTGTTCCGATGCAGTTAAACTTGATGTCTATTGTATTTTTTCAGTTTAACATTGTTGAAGACTAATGATAATTTATTCTGCATTATCTTAGTCATAATATTTCTTACTGGGCTAGTTGATCTCACACTTTCTTTCACTATTCTCTTCAGGAAATAAGAATATAGCTGGGACGAGTCGGGAAATGGAGTGACGGTCCAGATGATAGCATTAGTAGTCCTCTCTATGGCATGTCAGGCAATATATAATTGTATTGAGGACCTAAGATGTGTGTGTCGTATTTTATACGTCACTTAATAATTGATTTTGGTGAACAACAATAGGGTGATAAGAACCCAACCCTGAAAGCGTCAAAAGTGCACCGCAGTAAAATGAAGAGAACATAAATCTTCTCGTGTCCTTTTGGAGACTTGAAATATTTGCTGTTGTACTTTATATGGCATGTATTAATTTGAGTATGAATATTTTCGTATTCTATACGTTACAATATTAGTATTAAAACTCAAAGTATATATGTCGTCGTAGTTTGTACGACTGTTGTATAATTAAGTTGTATTTGAATTTATGTACCATGTATATAGCGACTCAAGATGGGTAATGAATACCTATTTTTGGTGGCGTCACAGTTGGTATCAAAGCTTAGGGATATGATCCCTGGCTGAGATGTGAGACAAGAACTAGGAGGGGAGAGACAGGGAATTCCTTCGCTAGTATGACCTACCTAAGTTTATTTGGTATTTAATTAGTCAATTGAGTATATAGGGATAATATGTGATATGTCAATTAACCCTTGTTTTGTGACAGTGTTTGAAAATGGCATCTGAAAATATTGAGATAAGAAATGGAGCAAAATAATATTACCGTATCGCAGTATGAGGCTATGTTTGTGGAGTTTTCCCGGTTTACATTCCATTTGGTCGATAATGAGGAGCGAATGACGCGAATGTTTCTAAGAGGTTTGAAACCCGATATACGTCAATACCTCGTTTCTCATAAACTTTGTTTATATTCAGATGTTGTGAATAAGGCTCAGTTATTGGAGCGCGATGATGAGTCAGCACAACCAAAAGGCAACGACCAACAACACGATAATAATTGTACCGGTGGCAATGGCCATCGGAACAATGATAACCATCGGATAAATGAGAAATTAATTGCTACTAATTCACATGCTTATATAACTACTTGTTCACATGTTTGCACTATTGAATCACATTCTTATACTATTAGGGGAGTTGGTGCAAGATTGATAATACTTGCATGATTAAGTTAAAGATGGAGGTACTACACTGTAATTAATTTTTCACATGTTTAGAACTATTAAGTCACATGATTTACTATTGATTCAGATGATTTACTATTAGGGGGTGGTGGTGTAAGTTTGATAATACTTGGATGACTGAATTAAAAATGAAAGAAAAGTTGGAGGTATTGTACTATAATATTTCGAGCCTCAAAACGTGTAATTATTAAAACTATATTTTCCTATAAATAGAAGCTCATTCTTCCTTCATTTCTCACTAATTCACTAAAGCTTTAGAGCCATTATTATAGAGAGAAATTATAGAGAGAAGCTATAGAGAGAAAGAAGAAGAGAAGCCTGCTAGCTCACAATTCTAGTATCCAGTTTCTTCTGTGGTAAGGGATATTATTTGTTGAACCCTAATGGGTATTATTCTTTCGTATTCATGAAGAGAATTAATTTCTTTCAATACTCGTAAGAGTTGTTATTCCATTCTTCATTATTATGTTGGAATAACATGTTTATACGATGTACTGCATACATGGTGAACTTCTTCTATTATTCCATTCTTTGTTATTATGTTGGAATAACCTGTTTATGCGAAGTACCGTATACATGGTGAAATTCTTCTATTATTTCATTCTTTATTATTTTGTTAGAATATCCTGTCGGTGCGAATTTCGCCTGACCTGGTTCCGTTCTTTATTATTATGTTGGAATAACCTATTTATGCGAAGTACCGCATACATGATGAAATTCTGTTGTTATTCCATTCTTTATTATTCTGTTGGAATATCCTATCTGTGCGTTTTACGCCAGACCTGGTTCCATTATTTATTATTCCATATTTATTATTCTGGCATTCTGGGACATGAAAGTATATGGTATAAAGAACATCCTGTCCAAAAATAAGCTCATTCCGACTTAAAATGAGCAAGTTATGACCATTTCAATATTTAGGTTTTTCCGACGAAAAACGTTATAACCGGAATTCTATAACTCCGATGACCATGAAATTTAAACTGGATGCTCATGTTAACATGTGTAAGATCCTACCAAGATTTGGGAAATTTTGGAGTTAAACTTGAGGTAGCTAATTTCTTAAGGAATTAATTAGAAATTAATTTTTGAAAAATAGAAAATGAATTTTAAAAATTTCGAGAAAAATATATGTTCATTATGGGACTATCTTCTGCTAAATCCTGGAAAGGAAATATTTTTGGGACTGATTTGGTATTTTTCATGAAAATGGTTTAGTTACGAACATATGAGTTAAATATGTTATGTGAAGTAACAAAGTTGGAAAATAGGATTTTATGGCTTGGAAATCCTATATAAGGTATATATAGATTGTTGATAAGGGATTTCATCATTGGTGATGAAATCTTATGAGTATGGAATTTTTGAATGATTAAATACATTATTTGATAAAGTGTAAACAATTGAAATAAATTATTTATAAGTTTAAGAGGTGATTAAAATATTGTTATAATATTAACAATATTAGATTATGAGTTATTTAAGTGATGGATAATATTTGGATAAAATTAAAGTCTTTAATATTTATCCTTATTTTAGTTTGATTAATGCTTGTATCATTGTCATCATCCTCATGCTTATATGGTGATGAAAGTTATCTTTGGCTTACGTGCGAAGATGGACTGTTGTTTATTGAATTATATATTTTTGGCTTACGTGCAAAGATGAATTGTTGATTATTGGTGTATATCTTTGGCTTAAGTGCAGAGATGGACTTGGTATGATTATGACCAGGGATTATTCGGTATAGTCATGACCATTAATGATTTAATGAATATCCTTGGCCCGTAGTGCAGGGATGATTCGATGATGTGGTTTATTTATTAAGTTGAGTCTCAGCGATAAAAATTGATGAAAACATTTTAAATCATAGAAGATAGTAGATTTTATTCTCTACTCGACTTTTCTAATGGATTGCTTGTTCCGATGCAGTTAAACTTGATGTCTATTGTATTTTTTCAGTTTAAAATTGTTGAAGACTAATGATAATTTATTCTGCATTATCTTAGTCATAATATTTCTATTGGGCTAGTTGATCTCACCCTTTCTTTCACTTTGTTCTCTTGTGAAATAAGAATATAGTTGGGACGAGTCGGAAATGGAGTGACTGGTCCGGATGATAGCATTAGTAGTCCTCTCTATGGCATGTCGGTGCAATATATAATTGTATTGAGGACCTAAGATGTGTGTGTCGTATTTTATACGTCACTTAATAATTGATTTTGGTGAACAACAATAGGGTGATGAGAACCCAACCCTGAAAGCGTCAAAAGTGCACCGCAGTAAAATGAAGAGAACATAAATCTTCTCGTGTCCCTTTGGAGACTTGAAATATTTGTTGCTGTACTTTATATGGCATGTATTAATTTGAGTATGAATATTGTCGTATTCTATACGTTACAATATTTGTATTAAAACTCAAAGTATATATGTCGTCGTATTTTGTACGACTGTTGTATAATTAAGTTGTATTTGAATTTATATACCATGTATTTGGCGACTCAAGATGGGTGATGAATACCTGTTTTTGGGGGCGTCACACATAATCTGTAAACTTAAAAACAATAAGAAAGGAAGATCAAATAAATAAAAGAAATATATATATATACGTTCAAAGTAAGACTAATTTGATTGAAATCAATATTGGACAATATTAGAATAACAGTTCCCCGGCAGCGGCGCCAAAAACTTGTTGGTCAAAAAATTGATCACTAAATATGCGCAAGTATACGCGATCTAACAAGTAATACATTGATAAGTAGAGTGTCATAGCCACGAGGAACTATCACTAATATTTACCAAATACCGACTTTATATCGCTAAAGTCTTATTCGAACAGCACTAAAAGAAAGAGTGATTAATCTCAGCATAAATAATTATCAAAGCAAGTAAATGGATAACGAATGATAATCTAAGGAATAACAAGCTAAGGTTATAACTTCACCCCACTTAGGCATTCTGTCGAACACCTGGCGTGCTAGGTTTCATTAAACTAGCTACCCTTCTCTCTCTGGTCTAAATAGTCACGACAATTTGTCGACCGAGAACACACAAGTGCTCATACACCTCTGTCGAGGTATGTACGAACATATCCTTTCCAGATCCCCCAGATATGGAATAAATCAGAAAGGAATGCCCAAGCTAGATACAATCCTACATATGTCTATGCGAATTGATCAGAACAAGGATTTACGCATAAGCTCTCAATTAGGTCGCACGTGGTGCACAGGTATATATCTATTCTACCCAAAACTTCTGTAGTCGAAACCCACAATCACATGCCAATATATTCAGGTGTAAATCTATAATTCTTCTGTCGATATCATGTAAATTACCAAAATCATCACTAATGTCTTAGCGAGAATCATTAAGCATAAATATATTGAACCAAATCATATGGTGCCAACCAAAGAGATAAGACAGTCAATTAAATAACAAATGGTTCTATTATAACCTTAGAGCAAATATTCAGTTCATAGCTATTGAATAAAATACAAGTAGCAATAAAGACAATATTTATAGATTATAAAATCAGAGACAATAAATAGATAAGAAAAAACTCTGTCAAAGCCCTTCAATCTCTAAGCATTCTGCTCGAATCAAGCTCTCAAGTCCGTGTAGCTCACTGCTCTTGATGCTCTAAACAAACCCAATCTTCTGCCTAATCTATACTAACTATATTTACAACATTTATCTAAAGAAAGGAAGAGAAATTACAAAAGAAAATAAATTTCTAAGCTAAACTACTCTCTAGATCTCTTCTTTGTCTATTCTATGTTATGTGTGTCCCTCTTGCATAGCCTCCATTTTTCTTTATATCCTCTCCCCTCCCTTGCTAGGTCAGAAACAAGCATTCTCCGCTGAGCACCTTGGGAGGTGAAGCCATGGTGAGCCACTAATATTAGATGGCTGCAAAGACCACATTAGTAACATGGACACAGAGCTCATGTATTTGCGGTAATGAGCCAAAGAAGGAGTAGTGGTATGCCATGTGCTGGCCAGTTTGATGTTATCAAGGATCAGGAGGTGGTGTCATGCATCAATGGGCTTTAAAAGTGAACTTTTAGCGTCGTGCATGGCGGCTATGCAAAAAAATTGATTTGTTTTGCCCCTTTAAAGCTGGAAAATCACTATAAAGCTCTGCAATGCAATGATTAAGCACAATAACACTTTAAACATATAAAACTACATAAAGACTACGAATTCAGGCAAGTATTTAAGTCATAAAGTATCTGATTCGCATGTATAAATCCCACTCATCAAATACCCCCAAACTTAAGTCTTTGCTTGTCCTCGAGAAAACTATGTAATTCACATTAACAAAAGTAAAACACACGCGAAAGAAAAATAAAATTGTAATATAGTATCATGGCCTCAAAGCATAAAGCTACTCCCAGAGAATAGAGCAAACACAAATATGAATAAGGGTTCATTCAATTTCAAGCATAAGACTATATTTGATCCATTCTATGTGTGTGTGTGAAGACCAACCGTCCTGACTAATCATAGCTTCAAATAAGTTCGCACAGTTGATTGTTAAAACAATTATGCACACTCCGCAACTTAAGCATTCAACAAGCATTAAGAATAAGACACAAGTGCAGTAACAGATCAAAAGACTCTAGCATGAAGAATATAAAACCTAACTCGGACAGTCCTTAATTACCTTAGGCTAATCAGAACTACCCATTAATGAGCTTTTGATCAGTGACTCCCAAACCAGACGACTTTAGGGCACTAGGTGTAGAACACCCCTAAGAATCTAGTAACTCGAGTAGCAAAGGCCACGTAATCAACATAAGCCAAATTAGACTTTACGAGCACCGAAGATTATTAGGCGAGTGCATTTTATGCTCCATCTCAATATCGGTCCTGCGTTTATGGGCGAGTGCGTTTTACGCTCCATCTCGACCCACCGCAAGACTTTCGATATTCAATCTTCAATAACAATTTATTCTTATATATATATATATATATATATATATCTAAACATGCACGAATCCAAGATCCAAAACTGTAAAAACATCTAAGCCTTTTATTACCTTGTAAAAATGAAAATTTATAAGAGTGAATAAATGCTCAAAGCAATAAACACACGAACTAAATTTTGAAAAAAAATTACTAGTTAACACAGTTGGTCGGTGCTTGCTAGAAGGACGAATCAGTAACAGTCTAAACTTATCAATTGAAAAACCCCTAGCTCAATAATGCTTGACACGACTCTAAGAGATAGACCATAAAACTAAGCGCTTGTCATCAGTCGTAATCAAAACATTAAAGAAAACTATAACACCCTTGCTAAATAGCAGCTCAAAATCGGGTGAAAAAGGCCATTCAAATGGCACAAGCATCTAATCTGTATAAGCCCAAAAAAGATGGCTAAAAACCACAATCATGCTAAAAGTAATCAAAGCATTAATAAACAAAACCAAAAATAATTTCATGGCATCCATAATGAAAAAATTCAAACATAATCCCGCAGTTCAAAAATGACTTCACCACAAAACTGATAACAAAAACATAATAAAGTACTAAAGTTTTGCAACCTAACATGGCAGTACGAAAAATAAATAGATAAAAGCCAAAAACACCCCCAAACTTGTGGTGAGCAATGCCCTCATTGCTAAATATAAAGCAATTTTATACAAGAGGGTTCCCTGGAGATCGCTCACTCAGCAACGGCATCGGCTTCATCCTCATCAGTTGCGTCCTGATCAGCATCGGCGGGCGGTGATGGTGGAGGGTAAGGTGGGAAAACAGGAGGCTCCGGGAACTGGTATGGCATAAACTCCGCATTCTCTCCACAGTAATCAGTGTAGATGATCTGAATGGTGTTCACCAGCTCAGCCCGGTATTGCATCGCTATTTCCTGCCTCTGTGCCATAGCTGCGATGTGCGATGTGCCTCACATGCCTCGTGCCTCGTCATATTTATGATGATGCGGCAGGTGAGGATGCCATAATGTCGATTAGTAGGCCTGTCAGACAATTTGGGCTGTGCTTGAAGATTATGCCTGCTCTGGCTCTGCTATAGGAGGCGGTACTGTAGGTGGCCCATAGCCTTCACCTCGAACATGCGACTCTGCCCCATCCCACACATTAAAGCGTGAGATTGTCTGATGGTCGATAATTGCCATGGGAGGCAAGGCTATCTTCTCTGGCCCCCATTGAATACCCGCCTGCTTGCATAAATGGGTGATCAATGAAGGATATGGAAGTCCCGAAGCGATGGTACTCTTGATTGCCTTCATAATGGACTCGTGTATGAGGACACCGATGTCCAAGTTCAGACCCGTGACAATAGCAAAAAGGAGGATCCCTCGATCCTTAGTCACATCGCTCAGGTGCCGAGTAGGAATTATATTAGCTCAAATAAAACTGAACCACGCCTTCCCATACCGACTGAGCACTGAAGATGGGAAACTGGTCTTCTCACCCGTATAGTCATTCTTCTTCCATGTGGTTCCGGGACTGCAGAGCCTTCAGATGATGTCCTCCAGGTCATAACTGCGGAGTCCCGGCTCCATATAATCCTTGCCTTCGTAGTTGGGTGTGGCAAATAGTGCATTGATTGCTTGACTTCCAAACGCCATTGAGCGGCCCCTGACTTGAACAACTACATCACCATCGACATTAGCATTCACATAAAACTTCCAAACCACAGATACAATGGCTGACCCGGGTGGTTTAGTGAAATGGATCCATTGGCACCCCAAAATCATGGCCAACAACTCGCCATCCTTTTTGTCATGCCTCAACCCCTGCTCGGGAATAAGATTGTGCGCAGCAAAAGAGCTCTTGTACCTTTTTCAGGCCTCCTTATTGATAAACTTGGCTCGGTCCCATTCCATTGGTGGTGGTGCGGCGGACGATGAAGACCCTCCGACGCTGAGACGCTGCCTCTTTGGTTCCATGATAGAAGTCTCACTAGGTTTATGCAAAAATAGTCCTAAGCAATGCCAAAATTCCCCCAAACTTAGGCCAAGTAGACCCCAGCAATAGACAATATCAAACAGCCCCAAAACACTCAAATTCTTCTCTCAGGAAATTTGTCGAACACCTTATGTGTGTTCCTCAAACCAAACTTGGACAACCTTTGTTTTTAATAGCTCTATCCCCGATTTTCATCAGTGGAAATCGCGCCAATACACAACAAGAAAACCCCAAATCTAAACAGTGAATCGCACCAATAGTTTCTGATTTGACAGTAATCACAAAAATTTACCTTGAATTGAGAAACCCTAGTGTGAGAACTATGTGGGCTCACACTCTGACAGGCACTTGTTGATGGCTCTTTGATTGGTTTAGTGCTCTGTATGTGTTAAGGGATTTTGGTCGCTACACGATTGATTGGCAAGGGCGTTGAGGGGCTGTGTGGCAATGGTGCCGAGACGTGAGTGCTGAGAGTGCCAAGAGGATTGAGAATATATGGAGAGGCGTGGCGTAACTTCTTGCTAAAAACTGCACTAAAAATTCAAAATCTCGCTACTCACGACGCGGCGCGAGGAATCCTTCTTTGTTTGGCGTTGCGACGCTGGTTAGCAGTAGCTGAACCTCGCTTGTGGCACCGCGGCACGAACTTTCCTTTGTTGGTTGGTGTTGCGGCGTGAGTTAGCAGTGGGCTATGTATTCTCATGACGCCGCGGCGCGGCCTATCTTATGATATGTCACGCTGCAGTGCGAGGCTCAATTCTTTGAAAATAATCATAGCGCTGCGGCGCAGGTTACAGTTCAATAGATGGCGCAGCGACGCGAGGTCCATTTTCTGAGTTTTTCTACCTATTATCTGCAAATGCCAAGACAAGTACAAAAACTACACTACAAAGGCAAACATACATTATTAAAAACACATAAACACTATTATAATATGCAGTACATCATACTAAACATGCTGCCTGTAAATGATAGACACAAGAAATTAATGCACAATCTGGCAGCTATGTTAACAACCTAAGCGAATAGACACAAAATAAAGTAGACATAAGTAAAGAAAACAGATAAAAATTTATACTGAGATGGGGGTGCCTCCCCACCAAGCACTTGTTTTAAAGTCGTCGGCTTGACTATATTGATGTCGTTCAATCCGACTCATAAACAAAAATGACCTTTTCATGCTGCCTATTCATCAATTCCTTTAAAGTATTGGCCGATATGGATGCTTGGCCATTCTTCTGTCCTTCATCCATCCAGTCATCCTTCGGCACAAAGAATCGCTCGCCACTGGAATTATCCACTAATTCACCTGTTTCATTAAATTGAAAGCGTTCTTTATGCTCAATTGGGGCCTCCAAGGTTTTCACAGTTAGGAGCGTGGTTTCAGATTGTAGATCAGTAATGACTATACAACCACCGTTTCCCCGTTTGTCTTCAACTTCAGACTCCACCGGTTGGTCAATTTGCACTATGAGATCTCCCTCAACAGCCGTGTGAGACTCATCGCATTTTCCTTGCGTATCCACTATGCAAAACTCTATTGCTTCATCGTCGAGATCAATTAAGATCGGTGCATTGACTCGCGATGGATTTGTGATGGCATTGACGGGTTTCCCCAATTGATTCTCAAGGCTGTGCAATGCAGCTTCTTGGCTTGCCATCCGAATCTCATTTCTTTCGATAAAGATGGTGAGAATCTCTTCAAGCCGGTTCTCTTCTTCACGTGTTGAAAACTCAGAAAAGTTCTCATTCGGCTGAGATGTCAACTCATAGTGTGGCGAAGATTGATATTCAAACTGAGAGGCTTGACTGTAGTCCCAAGAGTTTGGATAGCCCTGGCGGTTTGGATGATAGGAGATAGGGTCAAAGTCAGCTTGATCTTGACAGTAGGCATTCTGAGTGGACTGACACTCAAGATTGTCAGAAAACTTCAAGGTATTGGCAATTTGAACTTGCAATTTCTCGAGTCCTTCTTCTGAGCTTGGTGGCGTCGTCCACCCATAAGGCCATTGATAACATTGATCGTCCATAATCTGTAAACTTAAAAACAAAAAGAAAGGAAGATCAAACAAATAAAAGAAATATATATATACATATATATATATATATATACATTCAAAGTAAGACTAATTTGATTGAAATCAATATTGGACAATATTAGAATAACAGCTCCCCGGCAGCGGCGCCAAAAACTTGTTGGTCGGAAAACCGATAACTAAACACGCGCAAGTATATGCAGTCTAACATGTAATACAGTGATAAGTAGAGTGTCGTACCCACGAGGAACTATCACTAATATTTACCAAATACCGAATTTATATTTCTAACGTCTTATTCGAACAACACTAAAAGAAAGAGTGATTAATCTAAGCATAACTAATTATCAAAGCAAGTAAATGGATAATGAATGGTAATCTAAGGAATAACAAGCTAAGGTTACAACTTCACCCCACTCAGGCATTCTGTCGAACACCTGGCGTGCTAGGTTTCATTAAACTAGCTACCCTTCTCTCTTTGGTCTAAATAGTCACGACAATTTGTCGACCAAGAACACACAAGTGCTCACACACCTCTATCGAGGTATGTACGAACATATCATTTCCAGATCCACCCGATAGGGAATAGATCATAAAGGAACACCCAAGCTAGATACAATCCTACATATGTTTATGCGAATTGATCAGAACAAGGATTTAAGCATAAGCTCTCAATTAGATCGCACGTGGTGCACAGATATATGTCTATTCTACGCACAACTTATGCAGTCGAAACCCACAATCACATGCCGATATATTCAGGTGTAAATCAACAATTCTTTCTGTCGATATCATGTAAATTACCAAAATCATTGCTAATGTCTTAGCGAGAATCATTAAGCATAAATATATTGAACCAAATCATATGGTGCCAACAAAAGAGATAAGACAGTCAATTAAATAACAAATGGTTCCATTATAACCTTAGAGCAAATATTCAATTCATAGCTATTGAATAAAATACAAGTAGCAATAAAGACAACATTTATAGATTACAAAATCAGAGACAATAAATAGATAAGAAGAAACTCTGTCAAATCCCTTCAATCTCTAAGCATTCTACTCGAATCAAGCTCTCCAGACCATGTAGCTCACTGCTCTTTATGCTCCAAAGAAACCCAATCTTCTGCCTAATCTATACTAACTATATTTACAACATTTATCTAAAGAAAGGAAGAGAAATTACAAAAGAAAATAAATTCCTAAGCTAAACTACTCTATAGATCTCTTCTCTGTCTATTCTATGTTATATGTGTCCCTCTTGCATAGCCTCCATTTTTCATTATATCCATTCCCCTCACTTGCTAGGTCAGAAACAAGCATTCTCTCGCATGGAGCACTTGGGAGGTGGCATGGCCACAGCCACCAAGTATTAGATGAAATAGCAATATTATTTCCACATTAGTAACATGGACACGGAGCTCGCGCTGCAGCGCGAGCCAAAGAAGGAGTAGTGGCGCTACGGTGCGGTGCTGATGTCATCAAGGATTAGGAGGTGGCGCCGCGGCGCGGGCTTTAAGCTGAACTTTGGTGCCACAGCTATGCGTAAATTGACGGTTTTGCCCCTTTAAAGCTGGAAAATCACTGTAAAGCTCTGCAATGCAACGATTAAGCATAATAACACTTTAAACATATAAACTACATAAAAACTACTAATTCAGACAAGTATTTAAGTCATAAAATATCCGATTTGCAGGTATAAATTCCACTCATCAAGGACTACTAAAGCCAGTTATCCTGGACCATCACTCCATTCCCAGACTCGTCCCAACTATATTCTCATTTCCGGAAGAGAACAATAAAAGAAAGGGTGAGCTTAACTAGCCCAGTAAGAAATATTATGACTAAGATAATGCAGAATAAATTATCCTTAGCCTTCAACAGTATAACAACTGATAGAATACAATAGACAACAAGTTTTAGATCAACAACTGCAGCGAAAATAAACAATCCATTAGAAGAGTCACGTAGAGCGTAAAATCTACTATCTTCTATGATTTAAAAGTTTTTCATTAACTTATCACTGAGACTCGGCTTAATAAATAAACCATATCATCGATTCTTCCCTGCACTACGGGCCAAGGATATTCATTAAATCATCAATGGTCATGACTATACAGAATAATCCCTGGTCATAATCATACCAAAAACTATCCATCAATGCACTACAGGTCACTACGGACTTTCACCACATCATTTGTCACATTACGGTCATGATTATATCGAATAATCCTTGGTCATAATCATACCAAGTCCATCTATGCACGTAAGCCAAAGATGACTTTCATCACAATATAAGCATGAGGATGATGACAATGACATAATAATTCAATAAAACAAGTTCAAGGATAAATTTTAAAGATTTATAATTTAATTTATCCAGAAATCAATAACGTCCAAAATGTCAACATGATACTACTTTGTGGAGTAAAATTCAAGAATAATATTCATGTACCAAAAATAATTTGGACAGAAAAGAAATATATTTTTTGGGTGAATATTACCCCGTGAATAGTACTTTGGGAATAGTACCCCGTGAATAGTACCCCAACACGAAAAAGTGCCTCAAATACCCGAGTGAATGATACTAGAGTGAATAGTAATCAGGTGAATAATAACCCATGAATAGTAACTCGTGAATAGTACTACGGCATAAAAAGTGCCCGAATACCCGAAAGTGAATAATACTAGAGTGAATAGTAATTGGGTGAATAGTAACTTCGTGAATAGTAACCGTAAAAGAAAAATATCAAGAAAATGATATTCCATGGCCAGTACAAAAGAAATGATATCTCATACGAGTATAATAGAATATCTTAAATCGTAAATGGATTTTCACCCGCCATGCGGTAATCCACGTAGAAAGATCATTTCCATAATTTAATAAAGAATGAATACGAAAGGTCATTCACCATGCATGCGGTAATCCACATGAGCGGAGTTATTCAATGAGAATAATAAAGAATGGAGTAATAGAAGAATTCACCAGGCATGCGATAGACCACACAGACAGGTTATTCCCAACAGAATAATAAAGAATGGAACCAGGTCATGCGTAATCCGCACAGTTAAGATATTCCAATAGAATAATAAAAATGGAACTGTGTCATGCGTAATCCGCATGCATGTGATATTCCAATGTAATAATAAAGAATGGAATAACAACAGAATTCACATACATACATGCGATCAACCATGCATGAATGAGTTATTCCAACGTAATAATAAAGAATGGAATAATGAAGAAGAATTTCACCATGTATGCGGTACTTGGCGTAGACAAAAGTTATTCAACATAATAATAAAGAATGGAATAACAAATGACTGCCGATGCGGTCTTCGATGTCATCAAGGATTAGGAGGTGGCTGCCATGGCCTTGGCTTTAAGTGAACTTTGGCGCCACAAATATCGCGTAAATCGAGACGGTTTTGCCCCTTTAAAGTAGGAAAATCAACGTAAAGCTCTACAATGCAACGATTAAGCACAATAACACTTTAAACATATAAACTACATAAAACTACTAATTGAGACAAGTATTTAAGTCATAAAATATCCGATTTGCGGTATAAATTCCACTCATCAAGGACTACTAAAGCCGGTTATCCCGGACCATCACTCCATTCCTGACTCGTCCCCAACTATATTCTCATTTTTAAGAGAACAATAAAAGAAAGGGTGAGCTTAACTAGCCCAAAGAAGAAATATTATGACTAAGATAATGCGAGAATAAATTATCCTTAGCCTTCAACAGTATAACAACTGATAGAATACAATAGACAACAAGTTTTAGATCAACAACTGCAGCGAAAATAAACAATCCATTAGAAGAGTCACGTAGAGCGTAAAATCTACTATCTTCTATGATTTAAAAGTTTTTCATTAACTTATCACTGAGACTCGGCTTAATAAATAAACCATATCATCGATTCTTCCCTGCACTACGGGCCAAGGATATTCATTAAATCATCAATGGTCATGACTATACAGAATAATCCCTGGTCATAATCATACCAAAAACTATCCATCAATGCACTACAGGTCACTACGGACTTTCACCATATCATTTGTCACATTACGGTCATGATTATATCGAATAATCCTTGGTCATAATCATACCAAGTCCATCTATGCACGTAAGCCAAAGATGACTTTCATCACAATATAAGCATGAGGATGATGACAATGACATAATAATTCAATAAAACAAGTTCAAGGATAAATTTTAAAGATTTATAATTTAATTTATCCAGAAATCAATAACGTCCAAAATGTCAACATGATACTGCTTTGTGGAGTAAAATTCAAGAATAATATTCATGTACCAAAAATAATTTGGACAGAAAAGAAATATATTTTTTGGGTGAATAGTACCCCGTGAATAGTACTTTGGGAATAGTACCCCGTGAATAGTACCCCAACACGAAAAGTGCCTCAAATACCCGAGTGAATGATACTAGAGTGAATAGTAATCAGGTGAATAATAACCCATGAATAGTAACTCGTGAATAGTACTCTGGCATAAAAAGTGCCCCGAATACCCGAGTGAATAATACTAGAGTGAATAGTAATTGGGTGAATAGTAACCTCGTGAATAGTAACCAGTAAAAAGAAAAAATAATCAAGAAAATGATATTCCATGACGAAAGTACAAAAGAAATGATATCTCATACGAGTATAATAGAATATCTAAAGCGTAAATGGATTTTCACCGCCATGCAGAATCCACGAGAAAGATCATTTCCATAATTTAATAAAGAATGAATACGAAAGGTCATTCACCATGCATGCAGTAATCCACATAGAGCAAAAGTTATTCCAAATGAATAATAAAGAATGGAGTAATAGAAGAATTCACCAGGCATGCGATAGACCACACATAAAAGTTATTCCCAATGTAATAATAAAGAATGGAACTGGTCACGCGAATCCGCACGATTAAGATATTCCAATAGAATAATAAAAAATGGAACCGGTCATGCGTAATCCGCATGCATGCGAGGATATTCCAATGAATAATAAAGAATGGAATAACAATGAATTCACCATACATGCGATAGACCGCATGCATAAAGTTATTCCAATGTAATAATAAAGAATGGAATAAATGAAGAATTTCACCATGTATGCGGTACCAGCGTGAAGCAGTTATTCCAACATAATAATAAAGAATGGAATAACAAGCGTCATGCATGCGGTCTCGATGTCATCAAGGATTAGGAGGTGGCGCACACTGAACTTTAAAAGTGAACTTTGGCGCCACAGCTATGCGTAAATTGACGGTTTTGCCCCTTTAAAGTAGGAAAATCACTGTAAAGCTCTACAATGCAACGATTAAGCACAATAACACTTTAAACATATAAACTACATAAAAACTACTAATTCAGACAAGTATTTAAGTCATAAAATATCCGATTTGCAGGTATAAATTCCACTCATCAAGGACTACTAAAGCCAGTTATCCTGGACCATCACTCCATTCCCAGACTCGTCCCAACTATATTCTCATTTCCGGAAGAGAACAATAAAAGAAAGGGTGAGCTTAACTAGCCCAGTAAGAAATATTATGACTAAGATAATGCAGAATAAATTATCCTTAGCCTTCAACAGTATAACAACTGATAGAATACAATAGACAACAAGTTTTAGATCAACAACTGCAGCGAAAATAAACAATCCATTAGAAGAGTCACGTAGAGCGTAAAATCTACTATCTTCTATGATTTAAAAGTTTTTCATTAACTTATCATTGAGACTCGGCATTTAATAAATAAACCATATCATCGATTCTTCCCGCACTTCACGGGCCAAGGATATTCATTAAATCATCAATGGTCATGACTATCTGAGAATAATCCTCGGTCATAATCATACCAAAAACTATCCATCAATGCACTACTGTGTCACTACGGACTTTCACCATATCATTTGTCACATTACGGCCATGATTATATCGAATAATCCTTGGTCATAATCATACCAAGTCCATCTATGCACGTAAGCCAAAGATGACTTTCATCACAATATAAGCATGAGGATGATGACAATGACATAATAATTCAATAAAACAAGTTCAAGGATAAATTTTAAAGATTTATAATTTAATTTATCCAGAAATCAATAACGTCCAAAATGTCAACATGATACTGCTTTGTGGAGTAAAATTCAAGAATAATATTCATGTACCAAAAATAATTTGGACAGAAAAGAAATATATTTTTTGGGTGAATAGTACCCCGTGAATAGTACCCCAACACGAAAAGTGCCTCAAATACTCGAGTGAATGATACTAGAGTGAATAGTAATCAGGTGAATAATAACCCATGAATAGTAACTCGTGAATAGTACTCTGGCATAAAAAGTGCCCCGAATACCCGAGTGAATAATACTAGAGTGAATAGTAATTGGGTGAATAGTAACCTGTGAATAGTAACCCGTAAAAGAAAAATACCAAAGAAAATGATATTCCATGACGAGTACAAAAGAAATGATATCTCATACGAGTATAATAGAATATACAAAACTGTAAATGGATTTTCACCCGCCATGCGGTAATCCACGTAGAAAGATCATTTCCATAATTTAATAAAGAATGAATACGAAAGGTCATTCACCATGCATGCGGTAATCCACATAGACAGGTTATTCCAACAGAATAATAAAGAATGGAGTAATAGAAGAATTCACCAGGCATGCGATAGACCATTACAGACGAGTTATTCCCAATGAATAATAAAGAATGGAACGTGTCATACGCAGAATCCATACAGCTTAAGATATTCCAATAGAATAATAATAAAAATGGAACTGTGTCATGCGTAATCCTTGCATGCATGGGATATTCCAACAGAATAATAAAGAATGGAATAACAATGAATTCACCATGCATGCGATAGATCATACAGATGAGTTATTCCAACAGAATAATAAAGAATGGAATAACAGAAGAATTTCACCATGTATGCGGTACTTCGCGTAGACAGGTTATTCCAACATAATAATAAAGAATGGAATAACAACCCTTACAAGTATTGAAAGAAAATAACTCTCTTCATGAATATGAAAGAATAATACCCCTTACCTCAAAAGAAGACTAGATACTGGAATAGTGAGGTAGCAGACTTCTCTTCTTCTTTCTCTCTATAATAATTGCTCTATAGCTTTAGTGAATTGGTGAGAAATGAAGGAATAATGAGCTTCTATTTATAGGAAAATATAGTTTTGATAATTGTACGTTTTGGGGCTCGAAATATTACAGTATAACACCTCCCTCTTTTTCTTCATTTTTAATTTAGTCATCCAAGTATTATCAAACTTACACCACCTACCGTAATAGTAAATCATGTGAATCAATAGTAAATCATGTGACTCAGTAGTTCTAAACATGTGAAAAATTAATTATAGTATAGTACCTTCATCTATACCTCCATTTTTAACTTAGTCATGCAAGTATTATCAATCTTGCACCAACTCCCCTAATAGTAAATGAATGTGAATCAATAGTACACACATGTGAACAAATAGTTATAATCATGTGAATCAATAGAAATTAATTGCTCATTTATCCAGTTAATTACCCGATTGGTCAATATAACCTCTAGACATCAATTATTATCGAAATAAATGTCGATTTTCACTAACACTAATAATTCTAACACAATGGAACTATCAATTTCATCTTTAATCAACACGAACTTATTCATCATTAATATTATAACAAACAATATTTAACAACCAGGTCATTCCCAAGAAAGAAGGGGCTTTCCAATAAGGATTTCTCCCTATTGGCGCGCAATTAGATGACCAAACCTCTCCTTAACAGAACTTCTAGACATTGTCAATATTGCAAATAATAATATGAATAACTTTTTATTCTCAATTATTGATTTAATAATATAACATATTATGCAGCAATTACTGAAGCAATAATAGAGTATAACTGAGTGACTTCTTACGTAAGCATCAATAATTAATACCGTGTGCTACTATGCAACCATCCGTATTACTCTACTTTTACTACCGGGTAGTTCAACAGTTTTAACGGTAACACTTTCGCCGTTATTTTTATAAAAAAATAATTTTGTCATTTTCTAAATACGACAATACTTCCGTTGTGGGGTCCACCAACGATTGTGCTGTCGTATGGATATTCCCTGTTAAAACGAATATTCCCCGACCAATCGAATATTTTATATCAACTTGCTTACTTTGCAAAAAAATTCACATATCACCCTTAACTTTAACCCTTTCTCAATTTAACTAAAATAAAATAATAATTATAAGAAAATTGAATACTTTTATTTTATAAAATTATGGATCTCACAATCCACAACAAGAAAAAGGTCCAACAGCGACCAAAACTATCAGCGACCGCATATGCGGTCGCTAATATTACCATCTACTACCGGTATCTGCTACCGTGATTTAATCCAGTCCCTATTATATATCAGCGATCGTTGATTGGCTCCAAGGTTTTGGGCGACCACTTAAAATCAGTGACCGCATGCGGTCGTTAAAAAGTCCAAGTCATTAAAAACTAGCGACCACGTAAAGTCGCAGATGTCAGTCGCTGATCAAACTAAATGTAATCAATTTCAGGTATTCGCACGACACAGCAGACGGGAGGAAAAGAAAAGAGGGAGCTCAGAGAATAGAGAGAAGAGGGAGAAAGGGGGAGAAGAGGGAGAAAAGGGGAGGAGCTCGCTCGTCACCACTGCCCACTGCCATCGCCACCGCCACATGTAACCCTAACGTCTCTTTATTTCTAAATTGAATATTGATTGGGTGTTACCAAGCACAAGTGTTCTATTTATTCTCCCTCTTGATAACCAAATTTCTGCACCCCAAATTTCTAATGATTTATAATGTGTAGAATATAATGATAGGGTGTTAGTATTAGAAAAAAAGAAAATTGGGTGTTAGTATTAGAAAAGAAGAAAATTGGGTTTTTTAGTAATGGGAAGAAATTGGGAATAATAGCCTCAGTAAAACCAATTACTAGTTCTGGCACTGTCACCGGCACTAGGACTGACACCATCGGCATAATAACCTCAGTAAAACATAATTTGTTATTTTGTGTTTGTAATCGTGTATTCAACTTTAATAATTAATTAATTAATTTCTTATATATATATACACACTACTATTATTTTTTAATTTTGACTCCAACAAGCTTCATTTCTGTATCATTCGTTCTGTTTAATTTATTATTCCAGTATGGATCGAATCTCTACTAAAATTGAGCAAGGAATGGAGCAAGATAGTTTAAATATAAACTGACCCATGTTAAATTTGGATAGCAGGGCAGCAAAAAGAAAGGGTTCTAACTGAATCATAAGTGTCAATTTCAGCTTATTAACTGTTAACGCAAGGTAAGTTTTTAATCTTGATTTTTGAAGCAAAAATTAACTGTTTTATATAATATTTAGAGTATTATAATTGTGCAAATTGGGTTTTATGTTAGATGGAGTTAAGTTGTTATTAGGAGAAATAAGGGAGGAGAATGTGGTTTAAAACATGTGCAAAGGTTTATGAAGTTTGTCCATAAAGTTTGTGCCTATATATGACATGTTTGATTGTATGCTTCATAGAACTGTTAAGACCAAAATGAGCAATTGAGGTACTGTAGTGAGTAATAAGGTATCCTTCATATATGTTATAGAGTATACATGGAATGTTTTGCATAAGCTACCTATCACATTAATCATATTGGTGCATGGTACTGTAGTGAGTATACTCTATATGTTATATATAGAGTATACATGGTACTGTAGTGAGTAAGGTATCTGCATAGCTTCGAAACTGTTTCAGCAGAGCATATTACTTTGCTCGCTACCTATCACATTAATTTTGCTTCCTTGTTGACCGTCGTCTTCAGTTCCTTCAAATAGTAGTTGATCCTCAGGAATAGTGATATTCTCGGGGTAATTCGTGCGCAAGACAAATAATAAGCTACTTATAAGTTCTTCAATTAATTTATATGAATAATCCTAAAAGTATTGCTACGCCATGCCTATTATAACCTGTTAAAGGTTTGATCTTCTTGAGCACTACCATATCAAATTTGATCTTCCTGAGCACTACCATATCAAATTCTACGCCATGCCTATTATACCCTGTTAAAGGTTTTGTTACATTTAATGATGTGAGTTGTAAGATAAAAATTATCAAAGGAGACCTATTGAGGCTCGATTGATATGAATGAAACTCCAAGATACTCAAAAGTTGTATAAATGAGTTAGCAAACTCTGATATAAAGCTAGCATGAACGAAATACCTTACGTATTCACTTACGATTGTTTTGCATTCATTCATTATTGTTTTGGTCTTATTATATTGTAATTTTGTATATTTCTCTTGGTTTGTGTCTTGGGTGCCTAGAAATGACCATATATGCATGCCGTCGTGCATGTGGCTAGTTCATATTATAGGGGAGCCTCTGGCAAAAAAAATTTTGGTCGGGTAGTTGCGAACATGGTACTGTATTAACGAGCTAATCATATGCTTACAAATATGCTCAAGTCATATGGTTACAAGTATGCTCTTAAGTCATATGCTTACAAGTATGCTTAAATGTTAATCATATGCTTACAAGTATGCTCAAGTCGATCATATGGTCAAGTATGCTTAAGTCATATGCTTAGAAGTATGCTTAAGTGTTAATCATATGCATGCTTACAAGTATGCTCAAGTCATATGTTAACATTTATAATGTTGTCTATAGTAGGTACCGTGGAATCATGGACCTCTATTCAGACCGTAGTTGGATGGCACGACGAAAGTCAAGTGCCAAGATAGGTGTTACAGCTGAATTTAGAGCTGGTTGCCAAGTGTTTTTGGAGTATGCGTATAGTCACTCGGAATGTATGAATGGTAAGTCGCATATACGATGTCCATGTTTGAAGTGTAAGAATGTAAATTATATGGACAGAGACGTGGTAAACATTCATTTACTTGTTTCTGGGTTCATGAGAAATTACGAAGAATGCTGGTGGGCACATGGGCAGAGAAGAGATGGTGGAATCACACAAGTACACAATTCGGACAGTAGTACTCATCGTATGAATGAAATGGTTCATGATATTGCAGGGCCAGATTTTGATTGGGAACAAGGCAGAGAGCAACCTATGAATTCTGATGCCAAAGACTTCTTTAAGTTGTTAAATGAGGGTAGCGAGCCATTGTGGCATGGTTGCACCAAACACACTACATTGTTTGCAGTGGCGACATTACTTAACATCAAGGCTGATCCCAGCGATAAGAATTTGTGCGACAACTATCAGCGACCGCATGCGGTCGCTGATATATATCTGCGACCATCTGCGGTCGCTTATAGGCGGTCACTGATAAACATTTTTCTTGTAGTGATCTCCCCTCCTTATGAAATTTTGCCCTCGAAATTTACGTACCTGGTAGTTCAAAGAGATGAGAATACCTTTCTTTCTTTTCGGATTGTACCTTCCCGGTTATTTCCTCTGTAACATGATTTTCCCATTGCTCATCTCCTATATTTCAGATATCATTCTAGAATATATCTTCAAAACAAAGGTTAATTGACATATCACATATTATCCCTATATTCTGACCGACCAATTTAAATATCAAATAAACTTAGGTAGGTCATACTAGCGAAGGAATTCCCCGTCTCTCCACTCCTAGTTCTTCTCACATCTCAGCCAGGAATCATATCCTTAAGCTTTGATACCAACTGTGATGCCCCCAAAACAGGTATACATCACTCATCTTGAGTCGCCAGATACATGGTACATAAATTAAATACAACTTAATTATACAACAGTCGTGTAAAAATACGACAAAACATAGCTCCGAGTTTAAACAAGAATATTGTCATCTAGACAATATCCACACTCAATGGTGTCCTCATTACAATTATTATCACATTATTCTGTAGAATAGTGAGGACTACTAAAGCCATTTATCCTGGACCATCACTCCATTCCCTGACGCGTCCCAACTATATTCTCATTTCCTGAAGAGAACAATGAAAGAAAGGGTGAGCTCAACTAGCCCAGTAAGAAATATTATGACTAAGATAATGCAGAATAAATTATCCTTAGCCTTCAATAGTATAACAACTGATAGAATACAACAGACAACAAGTTTTAGATTAACAACTGCAGCGGAAATAAGCAATCCATTAGAAGAGTCAAGTAAAGCATAAAATCTACTATCTTCTATGATTTAAAAAGTTTTTCATCAACTTTATCGCTAAAACTCGGCTTAATAAATAAACCATATCATCGATTCTTCCCAGCACTACGGGCCAAGGATATTCATTAAATCATCAATGGTCATGACTATACCAAATAATCCATGGTAATAATCATACCAAAAACTGTCCATCAATGCACTACAGGCCACTGAGGACTTTCACCACATCATTCGTCACATTACAGTCATGATTATACCAAATAATCCCTGGTCATAATCATACCAAGTCCATCTATGCACGTAAGCCAAAGATGACTTTCATCGCAATATAAGTATGAGGATGATGACAATGACATAATAATTCAATAAAACAAGTTCAAGGAAAAATTTTAAAGATTTATAATTTAATTTATCCAGAAATCAATAACGTCCAAATTGTCAACATTATACTGCTTTGTGGAGTAAAATTCAAGAATAATATTCATGTACAAAAAATAATTTGGACAGAAAAGAAATATATTTTTCGGGTGAATAGTATCCCGTGAATAGTACTTTGAGAATAGTACCCCGACTTGAAAAGTGCCTCAAATACCGGAGTGAATGATACTAAAGTGAATAGTAATAGGGTGAATAGTAACTCGTGAATAGTAACTCATGAATAGTACTCTGGCACGAAAAGTGCCCCGAATACCCGAGTGAATAATACTAGAGTGAATAGTAACTGGGTGAATAGTAACCCGTGAATAGTAACTCGTAAAAGAAAAATACCAAAGAAAATGATATTCCATGACGAGTACAAAAGTAATGATATCTCATACAAGTATAATAGAATATACGAAACTGCAAATGGATTTTCACCCGCCATGCGATAATCCACGTGATGCGAGATCATTTCCACAATTTAATAAAGAATGAATCGAAAGGTCATTCACCATGCATGCGGTAATCCACATAGACAAAGTTATTCCAATGAATAATAAAGAATGGAATAATAGAAGAATTCACCGGATATGCGATAGACCGCATGCACGAGTTATTCCCAATGTAATAATAAAGAATGGAACGGGTTATGCGTAATCCGCAGACAAACAAGATATTCCAACTGAATAATAAAGAATGGAACCAGGTCATGCATAATCCACACAGACAGGATATTACAACAGAATAATAAGGAATGGAATAACAACAGAATTCACCAGGCATGCGATAGATCAGATGAGATAGGTTATTCCAAATGTAATAATAAAGAATGGAATAATGAAGAATTTCACCATGTATGCGATACTTAGCATAGGCAAAAGTTATTCAACATAATAATAAAGAATGGAATAACAACCCTTACGAGTATTGAAAAAAAATAACTCTCTTCATGAATATGAAAGAATAATACCCCTTACCTCCAAATAAGACTGGATACTGGAATAGTGAGGTACAAACTTCTTTTCTTCTTTCTCTCTATAATTTCTCTCTATAATAATTGCTCTATAGCTTTAGTGAATTGGTGAGAAATGAAGGAAGAATGAGCTTCTATTTATAGGAAAATATAGTTTTGATAATTGCACGTTTTGGGGCTCAGAATATTACAGTATAATACATTCCTCTTTTTCTTCATTTTTAATTTAGTCATCCAAGTATTATCAAACTTACACCACCTCCCCTAATAGTAAATTATGTGAATCAATAGTAAATCATGTGACTCAATAGTTCTAAACATGTGAAAAAATTAATTATAGTATAATACCTTCATCTATACTTCCATTTTTAACTTAGTCATACAAGTATTATCAATCTTGCACCAACTCCCCTAATAGTAAATGAATGTGAATCAATAGTACACACATGTGAACAAATAGTTATAATCATGTGAATCAATAGCAATTAATTGCTCATTTATCCGGTTAATTACCCGATTGGTCAATATAACCTCCAGACATCAATTATTATCGAAATAAATGTCTATTTTCACTAACACTAATAATTCCAACACAATGAAACTATCAATTTCAGCTTTAATCAACACGAACTTATTTATCATTAATATTATAACTCACAATATTTAATAACCAGGTCGTTCCCAGGAAAGAGGGGGCTTTTCGATAAGGATTTCTCCCTATTGGCGTGCAATTAGATGACCAAACCTCTCCTTGACAGAACTTCTAGACATTGTCAATATTGCAAATAATAATATGAATAACTTGGCCATTCAAAATCCTCGGTCGAGTAGGAACTATGTCCTATAGACTCGCTTTACCGCCAAGTATGTCGCGTGTTCATAACGTTTTTCACGTATCGATGTTACGTAAATATGTGGATGACCCGAACCATATTATTGAATTAGAACTAGACGAGATAGCAGAGGATTTAACGTATGAGGAGATACTTGTTAAAATGTTGGATAAGAATGAATATATTCTACGCTCAAAGGTTATACCTCAAGAGTTAGAATCTGACGAGGTATCTGTTGGTTGATTTTGCAATCAAAGCAAACGTGCAAGTATACACGGTCAACAAGTAATAGAGTGATTAGATAGAGTGTCGATCCCACAGAGAATTCTAATTAATAAACTCCAACTACTAGCACTATATCAATTCAATTTTATTTAAACACCCAAAAATTGTGATTTTTCGAATTAGGAAAACTAAATTAAACAATTAAAATAGATTAGTCTAAAAGAAAGCAAACAAACAAAACTAAGATTTGATTGAATTCAGATAAATAAGGATTAAGACTCCAATATCCCCAATTATGAACTATAAATCAATTATCCAATTATCCCAATATTTATGCCTACTGAATTATTAACAGGAAT
This sequence comes from Panax ginseng, assembly GCA_020205605.1. Lineage (NCBI taxonomy): Eukaryota > Viridiplantae > Streptophyta > Magnoliopsida > Apiales > Araliaceae > Panax > Panax ginseng. The sequence goes on along the minus strand of CM035132.1, from coordinate 143,567,763 downwards.
TCTCAAGTGCCAAAAGTTCTTTTCCAAGTGATCAATTGCCTTCTATTTAATTCAGATTAATCTTGCAATATTACTATGCAAAACAATTGAATTAAACTCTTTTCAATCCTAATTTCTTATATGCTACATACGGTGAACAGATATTCCATTCAATTCACAAACCTAATTATTCACTTTGCAAATAACCAAGTCACATGTCACCATGCCCAGTGCTAACCCTAGAATTCCTCTTTCAATTCCTTCTAGAGTAACAAGGTAATTATTGGCCAGATAATTAATCAATAAATGCAAGGCAAGATGAACAATTCACTTCAACATAAATAATTGGAATAACTTAAATAATTAATTCATAGCCATAAAAGGTTCAATTGGAATCTTAATTAAAGAAATTAGTTCATAACGGAAATTAAAACCAACAATCTTTGAAAAATCATCCTTAATGAATTACACAAATTGAAAGAATAAAGAAGAAGAAAACTCCAAGTGAAAATCTTCAAATTCTCCCCTTCCCTCCTTGATCAATCTCTAATTGTGTAGATTAGTCCCCTACTTCAATAGAAATAATCCTTATATACTTCACTTGTCCAACCACAATCCATTCCCAATTCAATTTTGTTGCATAACCACCTCTTTAATGCAAGTCAGCCGCCTGGTCAAACACGTGTCTCAGTCAACTGAAATCCAGCTTCAGCGCCCCGGCGCTACATATAGTTCATTTTCCAGCGCCCCGGCGCTTGACTTGGTTTTATTTACGATAATGCCATTAAACAGCCAAAACTCCCAAATCGCCCCATTAAGCTCCCAAATCTGCAATATAACAACTAAACACAGTAAAAATGAATCTAAATACTTTGAGAATACAATAATTTAAGCCCAAAAGTATCCGATTCATGGGAATATAACCCAATCATCAAATACCCCCAAACTTAAATCGTTGCATGTCCTCAGGTAACAAGACACAAGACACAAAAGACAACTAAACAACAATGCAATATGCAAATTATCTATATTTTCTTAATTCCAGCAATCGAATAGCACAAATATATACATAGGCCTCAAAAAAATCACAAGAACATGTTAATACATCATGTTAAGGCAGGTCAATAATATCCCAACAATTAATGAATCTAAATCTGTTATTACTGATACCGTGAGTGTGTGTTCAACAACCATGCTAACCAATGAACAACAAAATATGAAAGATAATAAATTTCTTAATAGGCATCATACAGTTTAAACTCGAGAACTCATCAAATAAACTTGATTCAACTGAAATTAAACAATCATCAAGGCCTAGGGGTCAAAATGGAATACTTTTTTGATTACGGGGGCGTTTTGCACTTTTCCCGCTTTATTATATATATATATATTTGCATTGTCTTATTCCCTTAGGATTTTCAATGTTACCTTAACGAGCTTTCGACCAACGACTCCCAAGCCATTAAGACCTTAGGGCGCTAGGTGTAGAGACAATCCCCTCGGGCTTACTTACTCAAATAACAAAGGCCACAAAACTAGACAAGTATGCCACTGTGTTTATTATAATTTTTTTTAAGCTTATATACTCCAAATATTTTTCCCTCAAACTTAAGTTTATATCTAAATTCAGTCTTCAGTAGCTATTCAAATTGTTCCTTCATTTCACTAGCATTCATCCTTTAGAACTCTATTATCTATCCATTTAAACTATCATAGCCAACATGGTCATTTTTCAAAATGTGTTATCCTTATAATATCAGTGTCAAACAGATGAAGATTTAAATCATATCAAGAAAATCATATCACTAGTTTAACAATCCTTACTAGCCTTGTTCATACAATTTTAATTTCATCAATGGCCCCAAACATACGTACTATCAAAGGCTGGAACTAATATTCAATCCTAAATTTAACATTTAACTAACAATAACAATTCAAAGCATCCACAAACTATTAACGATAACAAACCACTAATGCAAATAGAAATTAACTACCCCCAAACTTCTCTAGAGCAATGTCCTCATGCGAAAAATAAAGCAAAATAAAACAGAGGACTTCCCTGACGAGCTTATGCCTCGGGTGGAGCATCATCCTCCTCGCTCATCTCTAGATCAGAAGGGGGAAATACTGGCAGAATTGGGGCAGTGGGGAACTGACTGAGATTAACACCCGGGAACAACTGGGCGTTCATGGCCTTATAGGTTGCAAACTGGTCGACCAAGTACTTATAAATCACATCTTGACGTTCAGACAAACGGACATTTTGGGCTTCGAGATTGTAGAACCATCCGTCTATCTCACGTTGGACTGCTTCCGAGACCACACCACGATGAGTTGCGGCGGAAGGGCCATAAGTAGGTGGAGCTTTTGGTGGTGGAGCTTGGGAAGCTTCAACTTGGGGAATTATGAAACCCAATCCCCTAGGGTGGTTTTCCCCACCTGTCCACACTTTATACCTACTTATCAGCTTATGGTCTAAAACTGGCATAGGCGTTTGAATCATCTCATCGGATTTCCATTTTACCCCAAACTTAGCACACAAAATGCAGATAAGAGACGGATGGGGTAACCCTCCTGTGGTCCCTCCGCGTGACGCTCGAAGAATAGACTGCTGAATAAGGTGGCCTACATCAAATATAGCAAAATAGCCCTCTCTTTAGTGACATGGCTCACATGTGTACATGTCATGAGTTTAGCGCAAATGAAGGCATACCATGCCTTCCCATATAGACTGAAGTTAGATAGTGGAAAGGTCATGCTGCCCCATTTATGTAATGTCCAAGTGGTGCCCGGTTGACAAAGCTCGCAAATTATCTTCTCATAGTCTGGTCCATCACTCACAAGTCTTGCATACTCGTTGTTCAGTCCCTCTAATGGCAGTTGATAGCAACCATTTATGTCCTCGTCGCCAATTTCAACAGTTTTGCCCCTCACAAACACCCCATAGTGGAAGTGTTCAGGCACGTTGGCGTAGAACTCTTTAACTACTACAATGATTGCTGGGTCTGGTTGTTCAGTGAGGGTGAACCAATTCCGCTCAGCTATTATAACTGCCATTTCTCCATCCTTTGATTGATCGGGTCTCAAACTGCGTTCTAGGACTAGTGAGCGCGTAGTCATGCGGTTGTAGCGTTCTTGAGCCGCTGCACTGACAAAACGGCGGTTGTCGAATTTTGGAGGTGGAGTTGAAGCGGTCCCTGAACCTTCACCACGTTGACGTTTGGAAACCATGTACAAAATTATGTACGTAAAGACATACACATGTATTAGCATTGGACAGAATTCTAGTTAGTCGACACGCATTCATGATAATACCCCCAAACTTCAAAATATATGAGTACGTTGAATACAGTATTGGGGGTGGCATCACACATAATAGCATGAAACTGCACAAGTGTACCGATTATGTGCATGTATTCTTCAACTTCTATAATTGGCAACAGAAACACGAGATATGCCTAAAAGATTTGTCATGTAAAGCAAGATGATCCATGTATGAAACAAGTCAGTTTAGTACTTGCTCACAATAGTGATTAATATGTGTGACAGTAGGCCTATATTATTGTGGTGGCACGATGACAAGTAAATACAATGTGTGGATATGGAGATATGTGCGAATTTAACCATTAGCATTGAGTCAGGCAATTTATCGAACTCCTTATGAGCAGTTCATAATTCATTTTGAATCACCATTAGTTTTTTAGCAAATTAAATCTGTAGTGTGTAATCACCACATATTTTTGATAGCCCAAGCAAATTGAATCACATATATATAATAGGAGATGTTCAAAATCAGAGAGATGACAATTTGCACGTTTAGAGATACGATAATTATGAATCAAGAGGAATACTCAGTTGAGAATCTACAACTATTTGTAACCAGGAGTGGGCAATACCTCATGTATAATCGGTTTAAGAAAAGAAGATAATACATACCTTGTATTGATGCAAGTATCGATCGAATTAATGTACGAAAGTGGTGACTGAATTGAACTGTGTTGTTACCAAGAGATGCGCAAGGTTTATATTGGCATACGAGATGGTTGATTATGAAGGAATAGAGACCGGTGGAACGTGTGTACGTGAGGGAAGAAGTTGAAGAAGTGAAGGATTGTGCACAACAGAACATAAAGGAAAACATGTGTTTTTCAAACCTGGAAGCCCAATGGCACGGGTCTTTGGAAATACTCTTGGACTAAGCCTTGGAAATTTCAGTGTGATATGTGATGGTAAGGTCCGGTATTTGGGTGCTCTGATGGAGGCTTATGACAGCTCCGGGGCGCTCTATTTGCGTGTATCCCTAGCGCCGGGGCGCTGACACCTTGCTTCTTGTTGGTTTTCATGCCATGTACAATGTGAGGTCCCCAAATCCGGATACTTGAAACCCGAACTCGGTACATCACGATACCATTTCTATGAGCGGAATAATACTAATAATAATCACAATAATATAAAACTTAAACTTAAATTTACATATACATCAGAGTCGTTCTCCCAAGTACGTAACCTTTAGTCATTCATTACATGTCATAATATATAAATATATATATCATAGTCTTCATAATCTAAACTATTACAAATAGTAATATAAAAAGTCATTCAAAGAACTTTCCCTTTTCCTTGTTCTTGACTGATCCTTCTGGTCCTTCACACTTAGCTGAAAACATTTAAATTAAGCAAGGATGAGCATTTGAGTGCCCAGCAGGTATTATATATATATAGGTTGAAAGAATTTAAATATTTTCTTTATAATATCTTCTACAACTAGTCAGTAGTTGTGAAGTAATCTGTATTCAATAATAATAACATAACAACCCTCATTCAAATTTTTGAAACTACGTATCGATTTGTATATGGGGTTTCGTGACATACCATGAACATTGTTTTTCATTTTCGAAAAGGTTTAAGCAGAAATTCATCTCAGAACTGCGCATGACTTACTAGTACCGGAGGGTGATCGATACTGTTGTACCTGTATTGATCAATACTACATTTACATGAACGATGCTATCGTTCGCTCTGTCACTTCCATAGGCGCATAAAATTTTCCCATTATCGGGATGTTCATATATATGTCGGGTTTTCATAACAAAGGTCTTATATAATTCAACATATATGTATATCAAAGGTGTATTAACATGCGATTAAATCATAATGATTATCCAAGTGGGGACACTTGTATAATCATTTATAGAAATTGTGAATGTAATATATTTAACCAATTATCATATACTAGCATGTTGATAATCAATGGGCATATATAATATAGGCTTAACAACTGCATAATAATAACAATAATTACGAACTTCTCATACATCCATTGCATAAAGAAAATGCAAAGTTAGGATACTTCTTGGGATACCGCTTACTATTCTCAACTTAGTTTTATCTTTTCTATCACAACCTATCATTAATCAAATCATTTTCTTGATTAGTATAACATAACGTACATATAACACTGCCTATTGCAGTCAGCACATTCCCTATTCACATTATCACACATGTTTAACAATCGTTGACTCATAATCAAACATCAACACCTTCCTAATCACATTGTCATACAACCTTAACAACCGTTGAATCACAAATAAACAATTAACTAACTTAATTTCTAAGTCCAGATCAATTTCTGAAACATGTCAGTCTACCGACAGCTTTTTCGGGTAATTATCGAGTCTAAGACTCTAAACCGTAGTTCAATATCCATTTGGATAACTTAAACATTAGTCACACTATTTTTCATGGCCTTATAATAATTATTATCATTTATCAAACTTTTTGAAATATCAGAATCATTATTAAATGATTTAAGTATCACATAATTCTATTATCATTAATATTTAATTAATATTAAACTATTAATGAAACCATTGCCAAAATATTAAAGTTATGGATAATAACTCAAAATATTTTTAAAGTATTTATAATACCCCTTAAATGATTTTTAAAATCATTATTAAATAATTACCATTAATATTTAAATATTAATGAACTATTTATCCAAATATTAAAAGTCAATAATTATAACTTAAAATATTTTTAAATCATTAATATCCTTTTTAAATGATTTTTAAATAAATAAAACCATTTTAAACTATTTATTTAATATAATTATTAAATAAATTTAATATCATTTATAATAATTTAATAATCATTAATATTAAATTATTAAAGAAATTATCCTTTAAATATTAAAGTTATATTTTATAACTTCAAATATCTTTAAGCACTTTAAAATGATTATAATAAAATCATTTTTAAACTAAATTATTTAATATAATTATTAAATAACTTTATTATCATTAATCATAATTAATTAATGAAATTTACCTTTAAATATTAAAAGTTATATTTTATAACTTAAAATATTTTAAATACCTTCTTATTATTTAAAATGATTTTTAATATAATAAAATCATTTTTAATTTAATTATTTAATTCATTTAACAAATAACTTAATTATCATTAATATTTATTTATTAATGAAAATTATCAAATAATATTAAAAGTTATTAAAAATAACTTAAAATATTTTCTTATATCATAATATAATTTTAAATGATTTTTCATGAATTAAAAATCATTTTTAAATAATTTTTTTAATATTATAATTAAATAAATTAATTACTTTTAATATTCAAAAATATTAAATATTTATGAATATAATTAAAAACTAATTTTCGTAATTTAAAATAATTTTTATAATTTATTTTGTATTTTAAGTAATTTAAAACTAATTTTCTATAATTATTAATTAATTTTAGGAAAATAAATTATTTTCTGTCATTAAAGACCACTATATGGCTTGCGTAACCGTCCGCTATAGGTGTTCTTCATGTTCATACATAAACCTAGATCTTCATAGGCGATTCTTGAGAGTGGCCATATTTGACCCACTTTAATTCTCTGTGTATTGTGTTTTCGGAATTACAAAAGCTAGATGTTGTAGACAAAGTTCAAGACTACATTTTCTAACAAACAACATGATCAAACAACCTAACATAAGCTAGATCTAAGCCTCTAAAGATCTTTGTTGAAGTAGTCGTTCTTCATTTTCAGGTTGCCCGTAAATGAAGAACGATTCGACTAATCCCCTTTGGCTCCTACAACTTGCTCTTTGGTAATGTTTAAGTGATATTAAGCATCAAAGATATACCTAACATGATAAGGAAGAGATCTAATACAAACAACCATTAAATCATCAACACAATCATAAAATCTAGCCTGGTCAAACTATGTCAGTCGTCATGCTCTTCTGCTTTTTGGGTTACCCAGAAAACAGAAAACATGATCGACTTGACTAGTTCGATTGTACCACCCAAATCAACTCATTCATTATTTATGTGATCTTAAGGCATGATGATGTAGTCTAACAAACATACTACAACTTAGATGTAAGAACAAACACATATCATAAAACACCTGCACGATCTAAGACTGCAAATCAGTTGTCAGACCGTTTCTGGGCGAATCTGGGTTTTCCAGAAATCCGATAGTCATGGTCGGTCAACCATGTTTGAACCAGAATAACTTGAATTCTAAAACAGATCTAAGCTTGATTCTTGCTACAGATTAAAGATCACATACTAGACTACAAAATCCAATACTTAAACAACAAAAACATTAAACACACAACAATCTACAGCGTCTGACATTTGATGTCAGAACTCAAAAAAATAATTTTCCAGATTTTGAAAATCTTTAATTTTGAGCACTTTGATGTTATGGATTTGATAAATACCAACCCAGATCATCACTAGAGACTAAATACAACATATTACAACAACAAAAACTAACATCTAACACCAAAATTTTAGACAGAATTTAAACTAGGGTTTTATACCTTTAATGTCCAAGATCTGATTTTGTGTTGCTGTTTTGGTATGGAATTTCGTGGGGCTGTGTTTGTGACTGATATTATCAACAAATTTCGGAGGTGTGGTGCTTGAGAGAGTTGAGCATGGTTTTGTGTAAAATACAATGAACAAAAGTGATTTTCTCTCTCCTTTAATCCATTTATAGGCCACAAGATGCATGTATGGACTGATCTAGGAGCTGATTTGCTGGCAAATTCGTGCATATTGAGTTGTTGGGAGTTGTTGATTTGGTGAACCACTCTCTCCTATTGTCAAAACCTATGTCTAGCTTCTTTAATGCTAAAAAGGGCATTTTGGTCCTTTGATAATTCATTTTATGGCAAAATTATAACTTTCCAAACCTTTAGGGTTAGGGTTTGATTTAGGGTTTAGGGTTTGAGCCAATTTGGGTTTTAAACAAAAATCTAGGATTTCCAATTTAGAGTTTGCACAAAAATAATAAAGAAAGATTAATTAAATAATTAAAATTAAATAACTTTTAGTTTCTAAAATTTTGCAAAATCAATATTGTTAATTAAATTAAGTTTGTACTTACATGAACATTGGGTTTATTACCCTTAATCATAATGAACTTTACTAACAAAGCAATTAGGGTTTATTATAAAATAACCAAATTTTAGTTTCTAAAATTTGACAATTTAGGTTTGTTAATTAGATTAATTTTCTAATTACTTTATACAGTAACATTAGGGTTTAGATCATATAATTATCATTGACTTTGCTAATTTAGCAATTAGGATTTATTCTTTTGGTAATTAGGGTTACCAAATTACTATTAGGGTTTTAATTACTAAATTAGGGTTTTAGTTTAGTAATTAGGGTTTAACAATTTAGGGTTTCTAAATTTAATAATTATAAACACAATATTTGTTAATTGATCACATTATCGATACTCACCAACAAATCTCAAACTCTAATTTCAAATTAGGGTTACTAATTATAGCAATTAGGGTGTCCATAATTTTAATTAGGGTTTACCTAATTAATACATTTAATACACGACATAAATTGTATTACACATTTATAAAACAATCTCACACTCTAATTTGGATCTCAAATTAGGGTTTAATATTATTACTAGGGTTTGGTCGTAATACATCGTAATTGACCAACCATTATCAATCTGGACATACCGTATATATTCATATAATCGAAAAATAAAAATATAATTAATATTATATTATTATTCTCATACCTTGATAATAATCCAAAATTAGGGTTTGGATTCCATATCCGATTATTCTTTCATATTTAACCTTAATAATTAAGGTAAAATAATTAACTTAATAATCATACAACAATTCATATAATAAAATAATTATTATATTTATTAAAAATCACTTCATATATCATTTAAATAATACATGATTATATATTCATGGAAAATAATTAATCAAAACATTTCTATCATAATATTAATTATTATAAGAATATACTTTATAATAATCAAAAAATTAAAATAAAATTTACTTGTAAATATTCATAATATATATATTTTCATTTACCACATAAATACATATACACATAATCTTGTACAAATCCTCATCCTTAAAATAAAAAAAAAAAAAAATTATCTGAAAAATTTAAGATTTATTTATATAGAAAATATCGGGTTGTCACATTCACCTCCTTATAAGGATTCCGTCCCCCTAATCACCACTTAAAAACCTACACATAATCGGGTTCATAGCATACACGATCTTCAAGAAATAGATCTCGATTAACTTTAATCGAATCGATCTTTAATTAATCACATTAAGCTTGTCTTTCGATTAAACGGAAATTTGATTTCTAAAAGAACTCAAATTTCTCCTCAAAATTTCTTTATAAAATAATTTACTATAAATAGAAAAATTCTAATTACGCAAATAAAAGTTATTGAATATTACCGGAATCGCATTGCAATTTGCCACCGTGTCTTGAACTGTCATGTTGAAGACTCTTGATGTTGACTTTGTTGGTTTGTTCGATGACGTCGGTCCTGCTATTGCTAATGTCCCACTATTCTTACCAGTATTCACACTACCTGTCTCTACCCTCCTGTTTGGACAATCCTTCACCCTGTGCTCCAATGATCCACAAATAAAACAACCACTGTTCATTCTAGGATTGGGGCAGTTGGGAGAGATATGGCCCTCCTGCCCGCACTTATAACACACAAATTTCCCCTTTAAACACTCCCCAGAGTGGTTCTTTCCACATGTCTTGCCACCGAAGCGCCTTCTTTTTCACTCCTCTTGCTTCACTCTTGACGTTTCCAAAGTAGTTTCCTTCCTTTTCCATCAAGCCTCCTACTTCCACTATTAATTCTCACCTTCTCGGCTCCCTCGACCTTGCTCTTGTTTTTCCTTTCCTTGTTGTAGAGGCTCATAGCCTCACTTCCTCCTCTGCAATTATCGCTTTCTCCATGAGTCTTTGCAAATGTTGGAATCGCAACATCGCACCTTATTATAGAGCTGGGTTTTAATCCCACTCAAATCTCTCGCCTTCCTAGCCTCAGTATCGACTTGATGTGAGCAAACCTAGCTAACTCATTAAATTTCGCGGCATATTCCGCCACCGACATATCCCCTTGCTTCAACTCGTAAATTTTACCTCCATTCTAGCTCGTATTAGTTTGAAAAATAATTCTCGAAAAATAACGTCTTAAATTTATCCCATGCTACCACACCCCGCCTCCCGCCTCACCGATTCGCTTCCCACCGTAAATTTGCCTCACCCTTCATCATGTAGGTGGCAAAAGAGGTCTTTTGCCCTCACCTACCCTAGCTATTACAAACGCCTTCTCAATTTCCCTAACCCAAGTTTGGGCTTCTACAGGGTCAGTTGTACCTTTGAATTTTGGTGGTCCTACTACTTAAAATCTTTAAAATTCGCCATGTGATTATCCTATTTGGTTCCCTTGTTGCATAGCACTGGCTACCATATTCATGAATCACGCATTGGTTCGCGCTTGTTGTTGTCCTTCAACGTTGTTGATGCACTCTTACGCCTCTCGATTTCGAGTTTGACGTCTTGGCGGCATTATCCAAGTTAAATAAAACCATAAATTAACTTATATTCTAAACCTTATCATATCGGTTTAAACTTATTAAACTTGTTTCATAACTCAAACTTTGATTCATATTCATTCATTGCTTTCAAAATATTTTACATATCACAGCACATAGTGCTTTAAACATCATCATCCCATTGTGACTACAAAAGTCTGGATTTACATCACTACTTGCACAAAAGTCTTATAACTTGCATTACGGACATACTAAACACACATATTATATTAAACATGCTTACGACATATAACCTATACTACCTATTTACTAAGCCTTCTTCCTTGGACAGCTTTTCACCTGATGATCTTCTTTTCCACAAACAAAATATGCTCCCCGTTTATAGTCAGGACAATACAGAGTAGTATGTCCCTCATATCCACAAAGATAACATATTCTTTTCCATTTCTTCTTCCCCGGTTTTCCTAAATCATGGTCTTCTACCTTCCTTTTTCCCTTATCTCTCGGAGCTGCAAACGAAGTGTTGCTTGCGGCTCCCATCCGATTGATTTGGATTTGAAGCTTATCCCGCTCTTCTATTGTTTCTATTAACGCTTGACGAATTGACTATTAAGCGCTTTTTACGTCTTCCACAACCCTCTCTAGAAGATACCTTGTTCCTCAATTCTTGCATCTCCAATAATGCTTAATCGACTTGACTTTAGGGTCCGAATCATTATCTCGTCGGATCCACTATTTAGGATCTGGTACTATGTTTTCACGATAACCACCTCGTCAAAATTTGGTTTCATTGTGAGCTTCTATTTCCGCTATTGGCTTCGATATTAGCTCCTTCTTTACGATCCGTGGGTATCCTAATCCTTTTTCACCTGACATCTACACACATAAATTATCCTGATTAGCATAAAATATATACATATAACACATAAAGGTTTTATATAAGTTATCTTTTAATTTGTTTGACGATGAATTTATTCAATTCATCTCTTTTTAAACTCTATATGAGTTATTTATATTTTCAACGTTTCCTCGTTTCTAAGGTTATAGCCTAAGGTCTAACCCACCTAAGGTTTCTAAACCTATAGCTCTGATACCATTCTGTGAGGTCCCCAAATCCGGATACTTGAAACCCGAACTCGGTACATCACGATACCATTTCTATGAGTGGAATAATACTAATAATAATCACAATAATATAAAACTTAAACTTAAATTTACATATACATCAGAGTCGTTCTCCCAAGTACGTAACCTTTAGTCATTCATTACATGTCATAATATATAAATATATATATATCATAGTCTTCATAATCTAAACTATTACAAATAGTAATATAAAAAGTCATTTAGCAACTTTCCCTTTTCCCTTGTTCTTGACAGATCCTTCTGGTCCTTCACACTTAGCTGAAAACATTTAAATTAAGCAAGGATGAGCATTTGAGTGCCCAGCAGGTATTATATATATATAGTTTGAAAGAATTTAAATGTTTTCTTTATAATATCTTCTACAACTAGTCAGTAGTTGTGAAGTAACTGTACCAATAATAATAACATAACAACCCTCATTCAAATTTTTTGAAACTACGTATTGATTTGTATATGGGGTTTCGTGACATACCATGAACATTGTTTTTCATTTTGAAAAGGTTTAAGCAGAAATTCATCAGAAACCAGTATTGACTTACTGAGCAGGAGGGTGATCGTGATCTGTTGTTGTATCTGTATTGATCAATACTACATTTACATGAATGATGCTATCGTTTCGCTCTCGTCTCGCTTTAGTAGCATAAAATTTTCCCATTATAGGGATGTTCATATCTCATCGGGTTTTCATAACAAAGGTCTTATATAATTCAACATATATGTATATCAAAGGTGTATCAACATGCGATTGAATATAATGATTATCCAAGTGGGGACACTTGTATAATCATTTATAGAAATTAATGAGCAGAATATATTTAACCAAGAATTATCATATACTAGCATGTTGATAATCAATGGGCATATATAATATAGGCTTAACAATCTGTACAATAATAATAATAATTCTGAACTTCTCACTTCTGTCCATTGCATAAAGAAAATGCAAAGTTATGATACTTGCCTGATGCGCTGCTTACTATTCTCAACTTAGTTTTATCTTTTCTATCACAACCTATCATTAATCAAATCATTTTACTGATTAGTATAACATAACGTACATATAATAACGCTTATTCGCAACAAAGACATTCCCTATTCACATTATCACACATGTTTAACAATCATTGACTCATAATCAAACATCAACACCTTCCTAATCACATTGTCATACAACCTTAACAACCGTTGAATCACAAATAAACAATTAACTAACTTAATTTCTAAGTCCAGATCAAATTTCAAAAACGTAACCGATCACAATGCTTTTTTCGGTAATTATCGAGTCTAAGACTCTAAACCGTAGTTCAATATCCATTTGGATAACTTAAACATTAGTCACACTATTTTTCATGGCCTTATAATAATTATTAAATAATTATTATCATTTATCAAAATTTTTGAAATATCAGAATCATTATTAAATGATTTAAGTATCACATAATTCCATTATCATTAATATTTAATTAATATTAAACTATTAATGAAACCATTGCTAAAATATTAAAGTTATGGATAATAACTCAAAATATTTTAAAGTATTTATAATACCCTTAAATGATTTTTAAAATATTTAAAATCATTATTAAATAATTACCATTAATATTTAAATATTAATGAACTATTTATCCAAATATTAAAAGTCAATAATTATAACTTAAAATATTTTTAAATCATTAATATCCTTTTAAATGATTTTAAATAAATAAAACCATTTTTAAACTATTTATTTAATATAATTATTAAATAAATTTAATATCATTTATAATAATTTAATAATCATTAATATTAAATTATTAAAGAAATTATCCTTTAAATATTAAAGTTATATTTTATAACTTAAAATATCTTTAAGCACTTTAAAATGATTATAATAAAATCATTTTTAAACTAAATTATTTAATATAATTATTAAATAACTTTATTATCATTAATCATAATTAATTAATGAAATTTACCTTTAAATATTAAAATTTATATTTTATAAACTAAAAATATTTTAAATACCTTCTTATTATTTAAAATGATTTTTAATATAATAAAATCATTTTAATTTAATTATTTAATTCATTTAACAAATAACTTAATTATCATTAATATTTATTTATTAATGAAAATTATTAAATAATATTAAAAGTTATTAAAATAACTTAAAATATTTTCTTATATCATAATATAATTTTAAATGATTTTCATGAATTAAAAATCATTTTTAAATAATTTTTAATATTATAATTAAATAAATTAATTACTTTTAATATTCAAAAATATTAAATATTTATGAATATAATTAAAAACAAATTTTCAGAATTTAAAATAATTTTTTATAATTTATTTTGTATTTTTCGTAATTTAAAACTAATTTTCTATAATTATTAATTAATTTCTGGAAAATAAATTATTTTTTCGTCATTTAAAGACCACCTATAGCGATGTAACTGCCGCTATAGGTGTTCTTCATGTTCATACATAAACCCAGATCTTCATAGGCAGTTTCCGAGTGGCCATGTTTGACCCACTTTAATTCTCTGTGTATTGTGTTTCTCGGAATTACAAAAGCTAGATGTTGTAGACAAAGTTCAAGACTTCATTTTCTAACAAACAACATGATCAAACAACCTAACATAAGCTAGATCTAAGCCTCTAAAGATGCTGTCAGAGCTGTTCTTCATTTTCGGGTTGCCCGAAATGAAGAACATTCAATTCGCCCCTTTCGCTGGCCCCACAACTTGCTAACTTTGTTAATGTTTAAGTGATATTAAGCATCCAAATTATATACCTAACATGATAAGGAAGAGATCTAACACAAACAACCATTAAATCATCAACACAATCATAAAATCTAGCTTTGGTCGAACTATGTCGATCCGTCATGCTCTTATGTTTTCTCGGGTTACCCGAAAATGTAAAAAACACGATCGACTTGACTAGTTCGACCGACCACCCAAATCAATCTGTTCATTACTTATGTGATCTTAAGGCATGATGATGTAGTCTAACAAACATACTACAACTTAGATGTAAGAACAAACACATATCATAAAACAACATCGCACGATCTAAGATCGCAAATCGGTTGTCGGACTGGTTTACGGGCGAAACTGGGTTTTCGAAAACCGATAGTCATAATTCATCAACCATGTTTGAACCTAATAACTTGAATTCTAAAAGCAGATCTAAGCTTGATTCTTGCTACTGATTAAAGATCACATACTAGACTACAAAATCCAATACTTAAACAACAAAAACATTAAACACATAACAATCTCTGACGTCGACATTTGATGTCGAACTCAAAAAATAATTTTCTAGATTTTGAAAATCTTTAATTTCGAGCACTTTGATGTTATGGATTTGATAAATACCAACCCAGATCATCACTAGAGACTAAATACAACATATTACAACAACAAAAACTAACATCTAACAACAAAATTTTGGACAGAATTTAAACTAGGGTTTTATACCTTTAATGTCCAAGATCTGATTTTGTGTTCTTTGTTTTTGGTATGGAATTTCGTGAAATTTGTGTTTGTGGTGATATTATCAACAAATTTTGAGGTGTGGTGCTTGAGAGAGTTGAGCATGGTTTTGTGCAAAATATAATGAACAAAAGTGATTTTCTCTCTCCTTTAATCCATTTATAGGCCACAAGATGCATGTATGGACTGATCTAGGAGCTGATTTGCTGGCAAATTCGTGCATATTGAGTTGTTGGGAGTTGTTGATTTGGTGAACCACTCTCTCCTATTGTCAAAACCTATGTCTAGCTTCTTTAATGCTAAAAAGGGCATTTTGGTCCTTTGATAATTCATTTTATGGCAAAATTGTAACTTTCCAAACCCTTAGGGTTAGGGTTTGATTTAGGGTTTAGGGTTTGAGCCAATTTGGGTTTTAAACAAAAATCTAGGATTTCCAATTTAGAGTTTGCACAAAAATAATAAAGAAAGATTAATTAAATAATTAAAATTAAATAACTTTTAGTTTCTAAAATTTTGCAAAATTAATATTGTTAATTAAATTAAGTTTGTACTTACATGAACATTAGGGTTTATTACCCTTAATCATAATGAACTTTACTAACAAAGCAATTAGGGTTTATTATAAAATAACCAAATTTTAGTTTCTAAAATTTGACAATTTAGGTTTGTTAATTAGATTAATTTTCTAATTACTTTATACAGTAACATTAGGGTTTAGATCATATAATTATCATTGACTTTGCTAATTTAGCAATTAGGATTTATTCTTTTGGTAATTAGGGTTACCAAATTACTATTAGGGTTTTTAATTACTAAATTAGGGTTTTAGTTTAGTAATTAGGGTTTAACAATTTAGGGTTTCTAAATTTAATAATTATAAACACAATATTTGTTAATTGATCACATTATCGATACTCACCAACAAATCTCAAACTCTAATTTCAAATTAGGGTTACTAATTATAGCAATTAGGGTTTCCAGAATTTTAATTAGGGTTTACCTAATTAATACATTTAATACATGACATAAATTGTATTACACATTTATAAAACAATCTCACACTTTAATTTGGATCTCAAATTAGGGTTTAATATTATTACTAGGGTTTGGTCAGAATACACCGTAATTGACCAACCATTATCAATACGGACATACCGTACATATTCATAGAACTGAAAAATCAAAATATAATTAATATTATATTATTATTCTCATACCTTGACAATAATCCAAAATTAGGGTTTGGATTCCATATCTGATTATTCTTTCATATTTAACCTTAATAATTAAGGTAAAATAATTAACTTAATAATCTGTACAACAATTCATATAATAAAATAATTATTATATTTATTCTAAAAATCACTTCATATATCATTTAAATAATACATGATTATATATTCATGGAAAATAATTAATCAAAACATTTCTATCATAATATTAATTATTATAAGAATATACTTTATAATAATCAAAATTCTAAAATAAATTTACTTGTAAATATTCATGTAATATATATATTTTCATTTACCATATAAATACATATACACATAATCTTGTACAAATCCTCATCCTTAAAATAAAAAAAAAATTTATACGAAAAATTTAAGATTTATTTATATAGAAAATATCGGGTTGTCACATAAAAGGTCCTGCACATATGGGAAATTTGAGACTTAATCAAGCAAAATCTTATTCTAGCAATACTAAAGGATTAAAATAAGGAAATAAGAGAACACTAAATGGAATAAAATAAAAACTTAATGGGTTGCCTCCCAATAAGCGCTTGGTTTACAGTCGTCAGCCTGATTTTTCCGTTGTGTTCAATTGTCCACTAGTTCGGAGAGGTACATGACTGTGGATTGACGTTCGATGGATCCACTCCAGTAATGTTTTAGTCATTGACCGTTGACCTTAAATTTGCATTTTGAATTCGGTTCTTCAACTTTAATGTTTCCGTGTGGAGCGACAGATATAATCACGAACGGCCCGGACCACCGAGATTTCAATTTCCCTGGAAATAAGCGCAATCGTGAGTTGAAAAGCAGGACTTGTTGCCCGGTTCAAATGTCCGATCCAGATTTTTTTTTTCATGCCAGGCTTTGACTTTCTCCTTATATAGTTTTGCATTTTCATATGCGTTGAACCGAAATTCGTCCATTTCGTTTAATTGCAGTAACATTTTCTCACCCGCTGGTTGTAGATCGAAATTAAGTTTTCGAATGGCCCAGTGTAAACTGTGCTCTAGCTCAACTGAGAGGTGACATGCCTTTTCGTAGACCATTCTATAAGGTGACATGTCGATCGGATTCTTATATGCTGTTTGATATGCCCATAGAGCATCGCCAAGATGCAATGACCAATCTTTTCTTGACGGATTGACCACCTTTTCTAGAATTCACTTGATCTCCCTATTTGAGACCTCCGCTTGACCATTGGTTTGGGGATGATACGCGGCTGCAATTTTATGACGAACCCCATACTTTATAAGCAATTTAGTGAACTGCTTATTACAGAAATGAGTTCCCTCATCACTTATTATCACCATTGGCGTCCCAAATCGTGTGAAGATGCTTTTCTTTAAGAATCAGAGGACAACGTTGGCATCATTCGTGGGTAAAACTGATGACCAAATCTCATTGGTCATAAATATATGAGATATTAAGTCAATGCATAGGTACATGTTAGAGAATGATGTACTGGACAGACCCACCATGAGAATTCTATGTGGAGCATTATGCGAAATGTCATTAGAAATTCTCATAGTGATAATGATGTAATGGCCCTCCGACCTGAAATTAGTATATTACTACACGGGAATTTATGTACTTTGATATCATCAAATGTCACCTTTAATAGGGTGGACTATAAAGGTGATTATTGGGTACATCATGAATCGTGTGAGGAATATGAGTGATCTAGATGGAATTTAACCCTCCTATATATTAGGGATGATATCCATAGGCCTCTTGATTGAGTAGGACTATGAAATGCATGGCCATGCTCAAATAGTGATTTGTTTCATATAGTCTGCTCATTGATCAAGAAAACTCAGATTAAATTATGAAGAGTATGACACATTCCATGACTCGAGTTTAATCTAGGATTTTAAGGTTAAAAGGATTAAATTACATTGAAACATTGGTCACGAAAAGGTTGTATCGAATCATCGATCTTATTATTACTTGGGTAGCATTGATGCATTACTAGATGCCGCTCACTGTTTATAATTTTATAATATGATTTTAAAATTATTGCCAACATAATAATAACCTATAGGGTCACAAACATAGAACGTAATTTAAAATGGAATTAATTTAAATTTCAAGGATTTAAATATATTAATATGATTAATAGTATTTAAATCAAGAATTTAAATTAAAAAGGATAATTTGTATATATGTATATTAATTAAGACTTAATTGAGATATATATATATATATATATATATATATATTTGGATTTTATTAAAATATGTTTTTGATTAATCCCTTTTTAACTACTATATATATGATATAGTAGCCACTTAGGGTAATATCATAACATCATAACCCTAGCCGCTCTTAGAGAGAGACTAGAGAGAAACAGTTCTAAAATCCATTCCTTTTGGTGGCTAGTACCGCAGTTCCGTTTACTGCAGATCGTACGACGGTTCACGGGGCGTTCGTGTGGATATCGTAGAGGCGCGATTCGTTTGGATTGCGTTGGAGATTCGAGCGCATAAATTTCAGAAGCATTTTCATATTCGGTATAATTTCTAACCACTAAATTAATTATTTTCGCATAGATCCTGTTTAGGGTTTCAGAAATTGCTTTAAATTGTTCTATTTCCGCTGTGCGTTTCTGTGTCGAAACCCTACAAAAGCGACGGCTTCTACCCATTTGGAAACATAATCGACCGCCAACAAAATGTACTGATTATTGAAAGATGATGGGAAAGGTCCCATAAAATTGATTCCTCAAACGTCGAACAGTTCTAACTCCAAAATCGAGTTGAGTGGCATTTCATTGCGCTTGGAGATATTACCTACGCGTTGGCACCGATCACACTTTAGCAAATAGAGGTAAGCATCCTTGAATAGAGAAGGCCAGAAAAATCCTGATTATAACACCTTGGTTGCTGTTCGATCACCGGAATAATGGCCTACATAATCTGATGAGTGGCAATGACCCAGTATGTTGTCCATCTCTTCATGTGGTACACAACGTCTAATCATTTAATCTGCGTAAGGCCTTAAACAGAAATGGTTCATCCTAATAGTATTGCTTCACGTCGTGGAGGAATTTCTTTCGTTGTTGTGAGTTCAAATCCGGTGGTAACACCTTAGCAACCACGTAATTCACATAATCTGCGTACTATGGTTATATTGGGGTTACTCGGAGAAGTTGTTCATCCGAAAATTTCTATTGATCATTATGTTGTCTTTATTCTGCACTTCCACGTTTTCCAACTGAGAAAGATGATCTGCCACCTGATTTTCGGTACCTTTTCTATCTCGGATCTCCAAATCAAATTCTTGCAGCAACAATACCCATCATATTAACTGCGGTTTAGCGTCCTTCTTCTCAATCAGATATTTAATGGCAGAATGATCCGTGTAGACAATTACCTTGGTCCCAATCAGATATGCCCTGAATTTGTCGCAGGCAAACACAACTGCAAGTAATTCTTTTTCGGTGGTTGTGTAGTTCAACTGGGCATCCGTTAACGTCTTGTTGGAATAGTAGATTGTGTGAAAAATCTTTTCGTGACGTTGTCCCAATACTGCTCCAACTGTGTAGTCGCTGGCGTCGCACATCAATTCAAACGGTAAAGACCAATCGGGCGCCACAATAATTGGAGCAGAGACCAATTCTTCTTTAATACCTCAAATGCCTCGATACATGACTGATCCATCTTGAAAGGCATGTCTTTCTCCAACAGGGAACATAAGGGTTTTGAAATTTTGGAGAAATCTTTAATGAAGCGTCTATAGAAACCCGCATGTCCCAAGAAGCTCCGGATTCCCTTCACAGATGATGGAGGAGGTAATTTCTTAATTGTCTCAATCTTCTCTTTGTCCACCTCTAACCCTGCTGCAGAAACCTTATGCCCCAAAATAATCCCTTTTTTCACCATGAAGTGGCATTTTTGCCAATTAAGGACCAGGTTAGTCTCCATTCATCGTTTCAACACTAAAATCAGATTTTTCAAACATAAATCAAAGTTATCACCGAACACAGAAAAGTCATCCATAAATAGCTCTAAATTCTGTTCGACCTTATCAGAGAAGATCGCCATCATACACCGTTAAAAGGTTGTCGGTGCATTACATAACCCAAAAGACATACGCCAGAATGCAAACGTACCGTAGGGGCATGTGAATGTAGTTTTCTCTTGATCCTCTGGTGCTATGGAAATTTGATTATACCCAGAATATCCATCCAAAAGACAGTAGAACTGATGTCCCGCTAGCCTATCCAACATCTGATCAATGAACGGCAAAGGGAAGTGATCCTTGCGTGTGGCTTTATTCAGCTTACGGTAGTCCATACATACTCTCCATCCTGTAACTGTTCTAGTAGGGATGAGCTCATTAGCTTCATTCTTCACCACTGGCATACCCCCTTTCTTTGGTACACATTGTACAGGACTTACCCATGAGCTATCCGAGATTGGGTAAATAATGTCGGCATCTAACCATTTTATGATCTCCTTTTTCACTACATCCTTCATAATGGGGTTTAGCCTTCTTTTCATCTCAATGGTTGGTTTTGCCCCCTCTTCCATTAAAATCTTATGCATACAATATGATGGACTAATTCCCCTAATATCTGCTATAGTCCACCCAATTGTTGTTTTGAACTCCCGCAGGACCCGTAGCAGTTTCTCCTTTTGTGTGTCAGTTAACTCCGTCGAAACAATAACTGGTAGGGTAGCATCTTTTCCCAAGTAGGCATACTGCGATGGGATGGTAGCGGTTTTAGTTCCAACATCGGTGGCTCTTCTATCGAGGGTTTGAACTTTTTACGTTCCATTTTGGGCCTATCAAGTGTGTCGAATGATTGATTGCTTTTCCGGAAGATAGATGATGTATCTAACCATTTGACATACTCCATGTCATCTTCAATATTATCTTCTTCCATCCCGAGCAAAATGGATTCTACCGGGTCCTCTGAATAATTTTCATTGAACTTGTGATTAATCAATTCCTCCATGATATCAACCCGCAAACATTCACCTTTTTCTTTTGAGAGTTGAAAACATTAAAAGTGACCTGTTGATCTTCAACACGCATCATCAATTCACCTTTTTAAACGTCAATAAAAGTTCTACCCGTTTCTAAGAATGGTCGCCCAAGAATAATTGGCATTTCATTATCCACTTCATAATCCAAGATAAAGAAATTCGCGGGGAAGATGAATTTATCCACTTTAACTAACACATCCTCAACAATACCTCGTGGATATGTAACCGATCGATCCGTTAACTGCAAACTAATATTTGTCGGTCGTGGAGCCTGAAGTCCAAACTGTCTATAGACGAATAATGGTATCAAATTTATACTGGCCCCCAAATCACACAATGCTCATCCCGAAAACTGATTTCCAATTTCACATGGTATATTAAAGCTACCTGGATCCTTAAGCTTTGGTGGTAACTTATTCTGAATGATCGCGCTATATTCTTCGGTTAACACAACTATTTCAAACTCACCCAATTTCCTCTTTCTTGACAAAACTTCCCTCATAAACTTAGCGTAACTCGGCATTTCTTCCAAGGCTTTGGCAAAGGGGATGTTGATATGCAGTTTTTTGAAAATATCCAAGAATCGTGAAAACTGCTTATCCAACTTGGATTTCTGAAACCTCTACGGATACGGTATGGGAGGCATTATGATGGTTGGTTCCGATTCTTTCTGCTCTAAGGTCTCATCTTGACGTTTTTCGGTGTCCACCACTTCCTCTGTTTCACTTGTTGCGTTGTCCCTCTTTTCCCTATCCGTGACTATCTCTTCCAAATTCTTTCCACTTCTTAGAGTTATAGCCTTACAATGCTCATCTCTGCCCGGATTTTTCTCTATGTCACTCGGAAGTGTTCCAAGTGGTCGGTAATTAAGTGCATGTGCTATCTGCCCCAGTGGACTTTCCAGATTCTTGATCGACGCACCTTGGCTTTGCATATTCAACTCCATTTGATTATTTTTTTTTTCATGTTCCTCGTTCTTTTTTTTAGAAGCTTTAATAAATCTATCCAAGGCTTCTTCCCAACTTGCATTCCGCTCTAGTTGTTGTGTCTGATTTTGAAATCCGGATGTGTTTTGTTGTCTCGGCGCTTGAGCTTGAGCTTGATTGTTACTCCATGAAAATCCCAGATGATTTCTCCAACCCGAATTATATGCGTTTTGATTCGGGTAAGGTTGGTTAGATCGATTATAGCTCCCTACGAACTGAGCTGATTCAGAATTTATGGCACATTGATCCATAGCATGACCCCCAGCACATAATTCACAAACCATTGCTACCTGCTGTGTGGATTGTGGACGTCATGTTTCCACTTGCTTAGTTATTGCGGCCACTTGTGCTGTTAATGCTGTCATCGCATCTACGTCAAACTTTCCTAGTGTTTTCGGAGGGTTAGACCTTGTCATGGGTCACTGATAGTTGTTGGTGGCCATTATCTCTAACAGCTGATATGCCTCATCAAAACTCTTAGACATGATCGCTCCCCCTGCTGCTGCATCAATACTGGCCCTCATGGACGCATATAAACCATCATAAAATATCCCTAACTGCATCCACTGCGGAATTCTATGCTGAGGGCACTTATGGAGCATATCCTTAAATATTTCCCATGCCTCATATAACGATTCTGAATCAAACTGTTCGAATGTGTGATTATCATTCCGTAATTTTGTCGACTTCGCGGGTGGGAAAAACTTAGCTAGAAATTTTTGGGCTAAGTCGTCCCAAGTTGTGATGGAGGCAGGAGGCAAAGAATGTAACCAACTTCGCGCTTTATCTTTCAAGGTAAACGGGAACATCCTCAACCTTGTAGCATCTTCCGATACATTGTTGAATTTGAAGGTGTCGCAAACTTCCAAGAAACTTAAGATATGCTCATTAGGATCATCTATCGAACTACCCCCAAACTGACATGTATTCTGTAGCATCTGAATTGTTCCTGGTTTGATCTCAAAGCTATTTGCATTGATTTTCGGCCTCCTAATACTCGACTGTATGTCCGTGACATTCGGCATGGCATAGTCCCTAAGAGATTTCTGGTCGTTCCCTGCCATGTTCACTGGAATTTTGTGTTCTGCCAGTTCTTCTTCCACAGGTGATACTGCACTAGTTGACTGCAATTTCTGGAATTTCCTTTCAATATCGTCCCTATAAGGAAAAAGTTCCTTTTTTGCCCTTGATCTAGTGTGCATACACTCGCAAAGAATTCCTGCAAATACAAGAAGAAAAATAAGTAACATTTAAATTAAGACCAAATTGATTATAACTAATATGGAATTAATACTAATAAAGAATTCCCCGGCAACGGCGCCAAAAACTTGTTGGTTGATTTCGCAATCAAAGCAAACGTGCAAGTATACACGGTCAACAAGTAATAGAGTGATAAGATAGTGTCGATCCCATAGAGAATTCTAATTAATAAACTCCAACTACTAGCACTATATCAATTCAATTTTATTTAAACACCCAAAAATTGTGATTTTTTGAATTAAGAAAACTAAATTAAACAATTAAAATAGATTAGTCTAAAAGAAAGCAAATAAACAAAACTAAGATTTGATTGAATTCAGATAAATAAGGATTAAGACTCCAATATCTCCAATTATGAACTATAAATCAATTATCCAATTATCCCAATATTTATGACTACTGAATTATTAACAGGAATTCTCAAGTGCCAAAAGTCCTTTTCTAAGTGATCAATTGCCTTCTATTTAATTTAGATTAATCTTGCTATATTCCTATGCAAAATAATTGAATTAAACTCTTTTCAATCCCAATTCCTTATGTGTTACATGCGGTGAATAGATATTTCCATTCAATTCACAAACCTAATTATTCACTTTGCAAATAACCAAGTCACATGTCACCATGCCCAGTTCTAACCCTAGAATTCCTCTTTCAATTCCTTTTAGAGTAACAAGGTAATTATTGGCCAGATAATTAATCAATAAATGCAAGGCAAGATGAACAATTTACTTCAACATAAATAATTGGAATAAATCAAATAATTAATTCATAGCCATAAAAGGTTCAATTGGAATCTTAATTAAAGAAATTAGTTCATAACGAAAATTAAAACCAGCAATCTTTGAAAAATCATCCTTAATGAATTACACAAATTGAAAGAATAAAGAAGAAGAAAACTCCAAGTGAAAATCTTCAAATTCTCCCCTTGCCTCCTTGATCAATCTCCAATTGTGTAGATTAGTCCCCTACTTTAATAGAAATACTCCTTATATACTTCACTTGTCCAACCACAATCCATTCCCAATTCAATTTTGTTACATAACCACCTCTTTAATGCCTTTAATGCAAGTCAGTCGCCTGGTCAAACACGCGTCTCTGGATCAACTAAAATTCGACTTCATTACCTTACCTTTGCCATATATAGTTCATTTTCCGGTAGCCGGTCTTTGGACTTGGTTTTATTTACGATAATGCCAATAAACAGCCAAAACTCCCAAATCGCCCCATTAAGCTCCCAAATCTGCAATATAACAACTTAACACAGTAAAAATGAATCTAAATGCTTTGAGAATACAATAATTTAAGCCCAAAAGTATCCAATTCATGGGTATATAACCCAATCATCAGTATCATCATCTCTTCGACATACTAGGTACGCACGTAAATTTCAAGGACGAAATTTCATAAGGAGGGGAGATTGTAAGACCCCAAATTTTATGAAATGAAAGTACTCAATTTTTTTATAATTATTATTTTATTTAGTAAATGGTTAAATTGATAAAGATTAAAGTTAAGGGTGATATTTGAATATTTTTCAAAGTAAGCAAGTTGATATAAAATATTCGTTATGTCGGGGAATATTCGATTGGTCGGGGAATATTCGTTTTAACAGGGAATATTCGTACGACGACACAATTATTGGTGGAACCTATAATGGAAGTATTGTCGTAGTTAGAAAATAACAGAAAAATCTTTTTATAAAATAACGATGAAAGTTTTACCGTTAAACTATTGAACTACCTGGTGGTAAAAGTACAGTAATACGCATGATTGCATAGTAGCACACAATATTGATTATCGATGCTTACGTGAGAAGTCACTCGGTTATACTCAATTATTGCTAAAGTAATTACTGTATAATATCTCTCATATTATTAATTCAATTATTGTCACAATATCATCTGCATAATATTTATTATTATTAAATGAATAATTGATGTAACACCCCCAAATTCAGGTACTTGAAACCCGAACTTGGTGCTTTATGATACCATTTCTATGGGCAGAATAATACTAAAAATAATAACAATAATATAAATATCAAACTTCATTTACATATATCAGAGTCTAATCCCAAGTACGCAACCTTTACTATAATTCCTTACATGATATATAATATATATCATAGTCTTAATACAGTCTAACTATTACAAAAGATATCATTAAACATATTCTGTTCGCTTTCCTCACTTGTTCTTGTCTGAACCTTCGGGTTGGTCACGCTTAGCTGAAAACATTTAAATTTAAAGCAAAAATGAGCATTTGGGTGCCCAGCAAGTAATAACAATTATAAATATAATTAGTTGAAAGAATTAAATGTTTTCTTTGTACATCACTTCTACAACAAATTAATAGTTGTGAAGTAAACTGAACCGATAATAATAACATAACAATTCTATCTCAAATTTTTGAAACTACGTATTGACTATAAATGGGGTTTAGTTGACATACTATGAACATTGTTTCCAATTTTTGAATAGGTTTAGCAGAACTTCATCCGCAAACTGTCATAACTTACGGGCGCGAGGATGTACATCTCATGGGCCTTGTATTGATCAATACTACATGCAAGAACGATATTATCATTCACTGTCATCATAAATCTGTATCTCAGTAATTGGTCAAATAGCTTAGACGATTTTTTACTTAATGTATACATACATGGGATCGATAATATATATATATATATATATATATATATATATATATATATATATATATATATATATCAACATGTGTTTAAATACAATGATTATCCAAGTGAGGTCACTTGTATAACTATATTTAGAAATTAATGAACAGAATATATATCTAAATTATATAATATAATATCATGTTGATAAACAATGATCGGATATATATATATAACAATAGGGTTAATAATCTGGTACAATAATAATATAATTCTGAAACTTTCTTACTCATGTCCATTGCATAAAGAAAATGCAAAGGTAGGATACTTGCCTGGTCTACTGCTTACAATATGCAACTTAGTTTTATCTTTTATACCGAAACCTATCATTAATAAGATCATTCATTCGATTAGAATTACATACTATAACACATAGCACTGCTTATTACAGTCAGCACATAACCTAATCACCTTATCACACATATTCAACAGTCATTGAATCACCAACAAACATTAATACACTCAAAATATATAAGTCCAGATCAATTTCTGAAACATGTCGGTCTACCGACGGCTTTACCAGATAATTATCGAGTCTAAGACTCTATCATGTAGTTCAACATCTGTAAGTATCAGTCATATTATTTTTAAATGACTTATAATAATTTTTAAACATTTATTATAATTTATCATGAATTTTCAAACACCGGAATCATTATTAAATGATTTAAATATTAAACTATTACTGAAACCATTGTCAAAATATTAAAGTTATTTATAATAACTCAAAGTATTTTTAAAGTACTAATATTACCCTTAAATGATTTTTAAAACAATTAAAATCATTTTTATATAATTACCATTAATATTAAAATATTAATGCATTATCTATCAAAATATTAAAAGTCATAAATTATAACTTAAAATATTTTTAATTCATTTATATCTTTTTAAATGATTTTTAAATAAATAAAATCATTTTTAAATTATTTATTTAATATAATTATTAAATAAACTTAATATCATTAATATTAAATTAATATCATTAATATTAAATTATTAATGAACTTATCCTTTAAATATTAAAAGTTATATTTATAACTTAAAATATCTTTAAACACTTTATTTTCATTTAAAATGATTTTTATAATATTAAAATTATTTTTAAACTAATTTATTTAATATAATTATTAAATAAATCTAATATCATTAATATTAAATAATTAATATTTTTCATGATAAAATATCATAAGTTATATTTTATAACTTCAAATATTTTTATAACCTTTAAATCATTCTTATATAATTTTTAAATCATAAATTCTATTTTTCATATGTTATTTAATACATTTATTAAATAACTTAATTATCATTAATATTAATTTATTAATGAAATTTCATCACAAACTTTTAAAATTCATTAAAATAACTTAAAATATTTTTTTATACCATAATATAATTTTAAATGATTTTTGAAGTATTAAAATCATTTTTAAATAATTTATTTAATATTACAATTAAATAAATTAAATAACTTTAATATTTCAAAATTATTAAATATTTATGAAATATATTAAAAATTATTAAAAACTAATTTTCACACTTTATAATAATTTTTAGGAATTTATTTTGTATTTTTCATAATTAAAAACTATTTAATACTAATTATTTAATGAAAATATAATTTTTAGAAATAAAGTGTAACTAAAGCGCTTTATTCATTGACAGGTAAATGCCGCTATAGGTGTTCTTCATGTTCTTGAGCCCAAACCCAGAAATTCATGGCAATTTGTAGGGTAGGTGGTTTGACGACCCATAAATTCATGTTCGATAAGCTTCTGATTTGTCTAAAGTGTTAGTGTTGTAGTATTCATGAAATACTACAATTCTAATCAAGTTCTATGGCCATAACATAAGAAATCAGAAAGATCTAGGCTTCAAAAAACCTTGTCAGAAGCTGTTCTTCATTTCTGGGTTTTCCATAAATGAATAACAGTCCGAGTTGGTAACTTATGATCTTCATAACTTGCAACACATGAACAATTTTTGTAATCTTAGGCTTTCCGGTTGTAGACAACATAACAAGGTACAAATCTATTACAAAATTTCACCATAATAACAACACAATCACTAGATCTAACCCGGTCAAACCATGTCAGAAGTCACGATTCAAGTTTTCTAGGTTACCTAGAAAACTCTTTTCGTGAACTCTTGCTTGGTTTGACCGTCCACTGAAAGAAACCTGATTATGTTTTTGGTGTTCTAAGAGTATGAAAAAGTAGTCTATATAACATACAACAGATTAGAAACAACAACCATAGCAAATCATCAAACAACTGAAAGATTCGTGCCCCTAAACTTCTTGTCAGAGCTTTCTAGGTAACATCTGGGTTATCCAGATTTCATATGGTCATGGCCGGTCAACGGTCTTTGACCATTAATAACATGCAATATATTCATCGTATGACCCTAATTCCAGTTCCAGACTAAAGATCCCACAACATACTACATGTTAAAACATTTAAACAGCAAATTACATGAATAGGATGAGATCTAGAAGGCCTGACATTAGCTTGTCAGACCATATATCCAACTTTTCAAGATTTTAGAAATATTTAAATTCATGCATTTAGATGGTATGGATCTATGTTATTACCATCCAGATCACTCAAAAACATCTTATTACACAACTTTAAACAATAACAACAACATCAAACACCAAATCATAAGAATTTGAAGATTAGGGTTTTATACCATATTGAGCCTTGATCTTGAATCTGGGGTTCCTAATTTGTTATGGAAGTAGTAGGGACCTGATTGGGGACTGATTTACTAATATATTTTGTGGGTCTAGATAGAGAGAGGTCTTGGATGTGTATTGTGAATAAATGAGGCAAATAATGAGACTTTTCTCTCTCAATATATATATATATATATATATATATAATGTTGTATGCATGAACTTATTTGATATAATGGTTGATATGTTTGATTTGCTGAGATTTGTCACATGGGTTAGCTAGAGTTGGTGAACAACTCCCATACTTGTCAAAATCTTACATGTTACATAATAAAGAATTGCAAAAAGGCTAATTTGTACATTGGCTTTTGATTTTAAGGGCACAAAAGTAATCTTGACAAACCTCTAGGGTTTGATCCTTAGGGTTTAAACCTAAGGTTTAGGACATTGAATTTATAGGATTTCTAATTTAAGGTTTGTAAAAAAATAAAATTTTAGTTTTAAAAATTATAAATTAAGGTTTTCTAAAATAGTTTAGGTTTCTAATTATCTAAAATTTGCTAATTAAGTTTAGGTCCACTAATTAACATTAAACATTCTAATTTTGCAATTAGGGTTTTCCCCACTTGACAATTAGGGTTCCAAATATAGTAAATTAGAGTCTATAAATATTAATTAGGGTTTCAAATATTAGGGTTTTCCTAATTAACTCTAAATTCCATAGTACTTATCCTTAATCATAATAACACAATTACAAAACATTCTCGAACTCATAATTGAGTTTTAAATTAGGGTTTCACAATGTAATGTTAGGGTGTGGTCATGATACATCATAATTAAACAACCATTAACAGTCCACACATATACAGTACATATTTATAGCACTGAAAGATAAATAATATAATATTATAATAATTGTCATTAATCACATAACATAATTACTAGACAGATTTTAAAGTCTCGTTTGACTTCAAAACTATGGTTTATCAGTAACATTAGGGTTTCCAAATACTGCACCACCATTGACCAATCATTAACAATGCGTACATACAATTTTATTTATATAGCCTTTGAAAAATCAAAATATAATTAATATTATATTATTATTCTCATTCCTTGAACAAAATCCAAAATTAGGGTTTGGATTCCATATCTAATTTATCATCATCATATATAACATTATTAATTAAGTTAAATAATTAACTTAATTATCTGAAATAAATTCATATGATAAAATAGTTATTATAATAATGTTATAATCATTTCATATGTTATTTAAATAATATATAAACATATTTTCATGCAAAATAATTAATAAAAACATTTTTATTGTAAAATTAATTATTAATTTATAATGATCAATAATTAAAAATAAAATTATTTTAAATTATTCATGTAATAAATAAATTTTTATTTATCACAAATATACTTACACATTACCTGGCACATATTCTAACCTTTAAAAAAAAAAAAAAATTATACGCAAAATTTCTGATAGAAAATATCGGGTTATTACATTCACCCTCCCTTATAAAGATTCCATCCCCGAAATCACCGTTTTAAAGCCTATACATACCAGGGTACATAACATACGTAATCATTGCAATTAGATCTCGATCATAATTGATCGAACCGATCTTTAACTATTCAGCATAAAGCTTATCTATCTTCTTAAAAAGAAATTTGATTTCTAAAAGAACTCAAATTCCTCCTTTAAAATTTCTTTATAAAATAATTTACTATATATATAAGAAAATAATATATAAGAAAATAAAATTTGTTTGAATAATACCTGGAGTTACATCCCCGACTGCTACAATTTCTTGAACGGTCATGTTGAAGACTCTTGCGGTTGTTCTGTTGGTTTGTTTGTTGAAGTTGGTCCCGTTGTCGCCAATGTCCTGCTACTTTTCCCCGCATTTACTCTTCCTGCCTCCATTCTCCTTCTTAGACGGTCTTTCACCTTATGCTCCATTGATTAACAAATAAAACACCCACTATACATTCTCGGATTGGGGCAGTTAGGAGAGATATATATCAACTAATCGCTTTATCGGTGACGCATGCGATGCCGATAATCGTCAAGACAAAAGTGAGTCATTTGGGATGCACATCATCGACCACAATTAGCGACAGACATATCTGCGACCGATATGAGCGTAAAGAAATGACAAATCAAATTATTAAGTCGAAAGTTAGCATGGTCCAGCCAAAAGTGGCCCAGATCGTATGGTGACACACGCTACGATTGATACCCACAAATTTTTAGCCGTCGCTAATAACTATCAAATGACCGACAGCATCTTGATTCTGAATATGGAAAAAAATAAAAAACAGATTTTTGTTGTTTTGCTGAATTCCCAAAAACCTGCACTTGTTTTGTACCTTCTTTATCCCAACAATAGCATACACAACAATATAAACATCCATCGTCCACCAACACATGCACCAAACTAGTATATAAACCTTTAAAAACCAATATGATTTGAATAAATATAATAACATTTAAAACTTGTTTAAGTAACATACAAACATCCAAAGAATGAATATACAAGTACAAGCTTATACTATAACTACAAAACTAATCTAAAGCAGGTACGTCAAGCATCACTGCCTCCTTGATCACCCTGTAATTAACAAAATAATAAAAGAAGTTACAAATATATACTAACTATGTTAATATTGGTATATTACGACAATATATACAACAAATTGATTTTATACCTCGTCGTCATCCCCGTGTTGTGATCTTTGTTGTTGCCATTCTTCAAATTTAACTCCTCAAAGACTCGAACCCCGGATATCCGCTTCGATATCTTGAAGAAGATCGCAATCTCGACATATAGCTCTCTCACACGGTCGGTAGGAGTATGAGCAATTTGGATGGCTCGATGATTATGTAGATTGGGTAGAAGAGCGACTGCGCGCCATGAAGTATGGGCGTCGTCGTTGTCCTTGACCTTTAATGTAGTTCTTCTTCACAACAAACGCCCCTCCCACAACTCTTGATTGATAGACGGACGTGGAGTGCCTTCAGGATAACGCTCATTCAATAAACGCTTATAAGTGTCCTGTCATCATGTTAATAATTAAATAGTTAAAAATAAATTAATTCTGTAAGCATTGATAAACAAGATCAAGTTGTTAAAATTTATTACCGCTATCTGGATAGCCTCAGGCAAACCATCACGGGTGGCCACGTACACATCCAGCCAAAGCATAGGCTGACCTTGAGACTGAGACTCCTACACAAAAAATAGCATAATATTACTAAGTAAAAATGTGATATATTTTCTACAATTCATGATTGTAAACATATTAAAACTTGTATATACGTACCCTGGCAGTGATATGCTGCAACTATGAAATACTACCGCCCTTGTATGTCCCTTTAGCCTTTTCGCCATCGGGTACACCCGAGGATCAGTTGGTGGTGCCAGTCTTTCGTCTTTTCACCCAGCTCTCAGCTCTCCATTGGGCACACATCTCAGCCCATATGGCCTGGGTGCACCACCAGGGGCTATGCTCGTGCATGTAATCTTCTCCCTGGCCTGGATGCTCGATCTCGGCATTGTGAAGGGCTTTTTATCTTTTTTTATTCAAATTGTCTTTTGTGCGGACCGCGACTTACGCGAGAATAATATCTCGTATCCTTTGAAGCTCAAGCGTCCTCCCATCTATATCGTTTCTGCAAATAAAACAACAATAATAACATTACTAAATAATTATCCTTTGAATATTAATTATATTAATATTATCTGTCATAATTAAAAAAAACATACCTGAAATTCTGCCCAAACAGCATCCTCCCACAATACCTTCAACTCGTCTATAAGAGGTCTCAAGTAAACATCTAAGTTCTTTCCATGACTCTTAGGACCAGGAACTACGAGTGAAAGAAACAAGTATGGCTGTTTCATACACATCCAAGGAAGCAAGTTGTACGGAGTAACAATCACAGGCCAACATGAGTACGGAACAGCTGAGTGGCCAAACGGATTGAAACCATCGGTGGACAATCCAAGCCTCACATTTCTAGGTTCCAATGCAAATCCAGGATGTGCTAAGTTGAAATCTTTCCAAGCCTGCCCATCTGCAGGATGATTTAGTTCTCCATCTTTAGCTGGAGATTTCGCATGCCAACTCATATGTTCAGCTGTTCTTGAAGACATGTACAATCTTTTTAGCCGAGGTGTTATTAGAAAATACCTTAGAATCTTAAACGGTATACTTGGCTTTTTTTAGTCACACCCTCTTTATTAGGCCTAAACCGATCATGACTGCAAAACGTGCACCTTGTCATCTGTTCATTTTCCTTATAAAATAACATGCAATCGTTGGGACATGCATCGATCGTTTGGTATCCAAGACCCAACTTCTTCACCATTTTCTTACAAAAGTAATAGTTACCAGGTAATTTCTCACTGTCAAGCAACATACTCTTAATGGCCTTCAAGAGCGACTCAAAACACTCATGGCTCATGTTGTGATCAGCCCTGATGTTAAGTAATGTCGCCACTGCAGACAATGTAGTGTGTTTGGTGCAACCATGCCACAATGGCTCGCTACCGTCGTCTAACAACTTAAAGAAGTCTTTGGCATTAGAATTCATAGGTTGCTCTCTGCCTTGTAACCAATCAAAATTTGGCCCTGTAATATCATGAACCATTTCATTCATACGATAAGTACTACTGCTCGAATTGTGTACTTGTGTGATGCCACAATCTCTTCTCTGCCCATGTGCCCACCAGCATTCTTCGTAATTTCTCATGAACCCGAAACAAGTAAATGATAGTTTACCACGTCTACATCCATATAATTTACATTCTTACACTTCAAACATGGACATCGATCTGCGACTTACCATTCATACATTAGGGTGACTATATGCATACTCCAAAACACTTGGCAACCAAACTCTAAATTCAACAGAAGATTCTATCGAGCACTTGACTTTCGTCGTCGTGCCATCCAACTACTGATGCGAATAGAGGTCCATGATTCCACAGTACCTACTATGACAACATTATAAATGTTAACATATGACTTGAGCATACTTGTAACCATATGACTTGAGCATACTTGTAAGCATACATAAGATTAACATTTAAGCATTCTTCTAAGCATATGACTTAAGCATACTTGACCATATGATCGACTTGAGCATACTTGTAAGCATATGATTAATATTTAAGAATACTTGTAAGCATATGACTTAAGAGCATACTTGTAACCATATGACTTGAGCATATTTGTAAGCATATGATTAGCTCGTTAATCTGATTACCATGTTACATACCCGAATTAAAAAAAAAAATTGCCAAAGTCTCCCCTATAATACACGACGGCATGCATATATGGTCATTTCTAGGCACCCAAGACATAAACCAAGAGAAATATACAAAATTCCAATATAATAAGACAAAAACAATAATGAATGAATGCAAAGCAATCGTAAGTGAATACGTAAGGTATTTCGTTCATGCTAGTTTTATATCAGAGTTTGCTAACTCATTTATACAACTTTTGAGTATCTTGGAGATTCATTCATATCAACCGAACCTCAACAGCTCTCCTTTGCTAATTTCTATCTTACAACTCACATCATTAAATTCAACCAAACCTTTAACATGTTATAATAGGCATGGCGTAGTATTTGATATGGTAGTGCTCAAGAAGATCAAACCTTTAACAGGTTATAATAGGCATGGCGTAGCAATACTTTCAGGATTATTCATAAAAATTAATTGAAGAAATTATAAGTAGCTTATTGTTTGTCTTGCGCACGAATTACCCCGAGAATATCACTATTCCTGAAGATCAACTACTACTTGAAGGAACTGAAGACGACGGTCAATAAGGAAGCAAAATTAATGTGATAGGTAGCGAGCAAAGTAATATGATCTGCCGAAACAGTTTCGAAGCTATGCACCAATATGATTTTTATTTTAAAATAGACTTCCAGCCACACTTACAATATGAAGGATACCTTACTCACTACAGTACCATGTATACTCTATATATAACATATAGAGTATACTCACTACAGTACCATGCACCAATATGATTAATGTGATAGGTAGCTTATGCAAAACATTCCATGTATACTCTATAACATATATGAAGGATACCTTATTACTCACTACAGTACCTCAATTGCTCATTTTGTTCTTAACAGTTCTATGAAGCATACAATCAAACATGTCATATATAGGCACAAACTTTATGGACAGACTTCATAAACCTTTGCACATGTTTTAAACCACATTCTCCTCCCTTATTTCTCCTAATAACAACTATCCATCTAACATAAAACCCAATTTGCACAATTATAATACTCTAAATATTATATAAAATAGTTAATTTTTGCTTCAAAAATCAAGATTAAAAACTTACCTTGCGTTAACAGTTAATAAGCTGAAATTGACACTTATGATTCAATTAGAACCCTTTCTTTTTGCTGCCCTGCTATCCAAATTTAACATGGGTCAGTTTATATTTAAACTATCTTGCTCCATTCCTTGCTCAATTTTAGTAGAGATTCGATCCATACTGGAATAATAAATTAAACAGAACCAATGATACAGAAATGAAGCTTGTTGGAGTCAAAATTAAAAAATAATAGTAGTGTATATATATATATATATATATATATAATAAATTAATTATTTAATTATTAAAGTTGAATACATGATTACAAACACAAAATAACAAATTATGTTTTTCTCGAGGCTATTATATGTCGGTGGTATGGGTCCAGTCTTTGGTGCAAAGTGCGAGAACTAGTATTTAGTTTCTTCGAGGCTATTATTTCCTTTTTTTCCCATTACTAAAAAACCCAATTTTCTTCTTTTCTAACACTAACACCCAATTTTCTTCTTTTCTAATACTAACACGCTCTCATTATATTCTACACATTATAAATCATTAGAAATTTGGGGTGCAGAAATTCGGTTATCAAGAGGGAGAAGAAATAGAACACTTTTGCTTGGTAACACCCAATCAATATTCAATTTAGAAATAAAGAGAAGTTAGGGTTACCTGTGGCGGCGGCGATGGCAGTGGGCAGTGGTGATGAGCGAGCTCCTCCCCTTTTCTCCCTCTTCTCCCCCTTTATCCCTCTTCTCTCTATTCTCTGAGCTCCCTCTTTTCTTTTCCTCCCGTCTGCTGTGTCATGCTAATACCTGGAACTGATTAAATTTAGTTTGATCAGCGACCGGCATCTGCGATCGCATGCGGTCGCTGATTTTAACTAGTTGCCCAAAACCTTGGCGCCAACATTTTCTGCCAAATTTTGGGAGGCAAAATTATGCTAGCGACCGCAAGCGATCGCTGATATATAATAGTGACTGGATTAAATCACAATCGTAGATACCGATCACAGATGGTAGTATTAGCGACCGCATATGCGGTCGCTGATAGTTTTGGTCGCTGTTGGACCTTTTTCTTGTAGTGTCCTGTC
Organism: Panax ginseng; assembly: GCA_020205605.1. Lineage (NCBI taxonomy): Eukaryota > Viridiplantae > Streptophyta > Magnoliopsida > Apiales > Araliaceae > Panax > Panax ginseng. Next base: position 143,530,962 of record CM035132.1, on the reverse strand, counting down.
CGCACTTGTAACACACAACTTACCCTTTAAACATTCACCGGAATGATTCTTTTCATAATTCTTACACTTCGCAACCTGTTTCTTTCCACCTTCTGACCTATTTTCAGTATTCCCGAAATTATCTCCTTTCTTTTTTTTAGTCCTACCTCTACTACTCCCTTCTCCGGCTCCAGCTTGATTTGCCTTCCTCCAAAAATTCATTTTTCCCTTTCATCATATAGGTGGCAAAATCTATCTTTTGCCCCTCCGTTATCCTAACTATCACAAACGCTTCTACGGGGTCATTTGATCCTCTAAATCCTAACGATCTGACTATCTTGAAGTCTTTGACATTTGTCGATCGATTATTTGGCTAATTTCCCGTAGCTGGTATTCCATTCTACATAGCTTGAGCGACCATATTCGAAAAATTCCGTATCAGGCCTGGTTGTTCTCCAGCATTGTTGACAGCTTCTTCTACCCTTTGGTTTCGTTTTCGTCTTGGTGACATTATCATAAATTATTCTTATTAACTTACATTCTAAGCCTTATCATTTACGTTTAACATATAAAGTGAAATTTTCTACTCAAATAATCATTTATTCGAAAACTCGATTTACTGTATTAACCAGTGTTCAGATAAATATCTATTATCTTTATACCAACTTATTTCATTAATCAAACGTAGATTCATATTCATAACACTTGACATACCATAACACATATTACTTTAAACATCCGCTATTAGGGTTTTAAATTACTAATTAGGTTTTCCATAATTAACAATAAAATCTACTATACATGATATTAATCACATTAACATAATTTTTGACTGATCACAAACTCCAGTTTAGGTTTCAAATTAGGGTTTCTAATTTTAGAAATTAGGGTTTTAATTTATAATTATGGTTTTCCATAATAACAAGGCTTTACCTAAAATTACAAATCGTATAACACATAACACAGTGTCTTAACAGATTTTTAAAGTCTCATTTGACTCCAGAATTAGGGTTTAACAATATTAATAGGGTTTATATAAATATTGTTAGTGTTTGCTTATAATACACCATAATTGACCAACCATAATCAATACGTACATACAGTACATATTTATAGCACTAAAAAATCAAAATATAATTAATATTATATTATTATTCCATGCCTTGATAAAAATCAAAAATTAGGGTTTGGATTCCATATCTTATAATAAAATAATTATTATAATAATTCTAAAAATTATTTAATATATTATTTAAATAATATATAATTATATTTTCATGGAAAAATAATTAATAAAAACATTTCTACTATAAAATTAATTATTATAAGAATATAATTTATAATAATCAATAATTCTAAAATAAAATTATTTAAAATTATTCATGTAATAAATAAATTTTTATTTATCACAAATATACATATACACATTATCTTGGCACATATTCCACATATTTATTTTAATAAATAAATAAAAAATTATACACAAAATTTCTGATTTATTTGTATAGAAAATATCGGGTTGTTACAAGTTATGAGGAGGCTTACGAGTTGATTGAGATAATGGCAGCTAACAACTATCAGTGGCTCAAGGTAAGAATGACACGGGCGAAGGCAGTTGGCGTGTTAAAAGTAGATGGACTGACGGCAATACAAGCACAGATTTCAGACCTGTCAAAGAAGTTAGATGCTATGTCAAGGGTGCAAGCACAACAGGTTGCAGTTATTTGTGAATTGTGCGCAGGTGAGCATCCTACAGATCAATGTGCAATCAACCCAGCATCAGTGCAATTTGTGGGTAGCTACAATAGAATTCCACAGAATACATACCAGAATACCTACAATCAGGGGAATAGGAATCATCCTAACTTTTTGTGGAGTAATAATCAGCATCAGCAGGCTCCACGACCATCATTTCCCCCAGGATTTCAAAATCATCAACAACCAGCTCAACATCAAGAGAGGAAATCAGATTTAGAGGAGTTGTTGACAAAGTATATAACAAGCAACAAGGCAGCTATGAAAAACCAAGCAATGGCCATGAAATCGCAAGAGATAGCCATCAAGAATTTAGAGAATCAAATGGGACAAATTGCATTAGCATTGAACAATAGACCATAAGGGACTCTACCAAGTGACACCGAAAGAAATCCAAAGGGAAACCATGAACAGTGTCAGGCAGTCACCTTGAGAAGTGGAAAACATTTAGATGGGAAAAGTGCATAAAATTCAGTTGGAACGGATGCCAAAGTTGATGAGAACAAAATGGGTGAAGCAAAACAAGGTGAGGAAAAGAAAATTGAGAAAAAAAAGTTAGATGACAAGCCAGTTGTGTATCCTCCACCGCCGTTTCAGCAAAGAGTCCAAAAGTAGAAATTAGATAAGGAGTTCGCAAAATTTTTGGAAGTTTTTAAGAAACTTCAGATTAACATCCTATTCGCAGAAGCCCTAAAGTAGATGCCAAGTTATGCGAAATTCATGAAAGGGATTTTGTATAGGAAAAAGAAGTTGGAAGATTTAGAAACAGTGGCATTAACAGAGGAGTGTAGTGCAGTTTTACAGCGAAAGTTGCCACCCAAGTTGAAAGATTCGAGGAGTTTCACCATTCCATGCACGATTTGGAACATGTCATTTAACAAGTGTTTATGTGATTTAGGGGCGAGTGTGAACCTTATGCCCTTATCAGTTTATACAGAATTTGGTTTGCCAGCTCCAAAGCCTACGAACATCTCATTATAGTTAAGGAATAGGTCAGTCACGTACTCGAGAGGCATTGTAGAGGACATATTGGTCAAGGTTGACAAGTTTATATTCCCCGCGGATTTCATAATTTTGGATTTTGAGGAAGATAAGAACATCCCAATACTCCTAGGGAGACCTTTTTTGGCTACGGGTAGGACACTCATCGACGTACAAAAAGGTGAACTAACCATGAGGGTCCAAGATCAAGAAGTAAAGTTTAAAATTTTCAAGGCCATGAAATTCCCTACGGATGAAGAAGAGTGTTTCAGGATGGATATCATTGACCAGATAACAAGCGAAGACATGGGTAAAAGTTTGGGTAAAGATCCATTGGAAACGACATTATTGGGAGATGAAGAGTTCGATGATCTGAAATTTGTGGATTACTTGCAGATGCTAGACTCCTTGCCACGAGTTAGCAGATTTAAAACACCATTTGAACCATTGCACTTGGAAGAAAGATCCACAACTAGAATGAAACCATCATTGAAGGAGCCACCTTCTCTTGAGCTAAAGCCACTACCTAAACACCTCAGGTAAGCGTATTTAGGCAATTCTAATTCTTTACCTATTATTATTTCTGCTGCACTTAACGAATTGCAGGAAGAAAAGTTGCTGAGAGTGCTTAGAGAACATAAATCGACTATAGGATGGACAATTGCAGATATCAAGGGAATCAGCCCATCCTTTTGCATGCACAAAATTCTGATGGAAGATGATGCAAAACCAAGCGATTGGAGCAAATGAGAGGCAGCCAACCCAATCATGAAAGAAGTAGTGAAGAAGGAAATACTGAAATGGTTGGACGTAGGTATCATCTATCCAATTTTCGAAAGTAAGTGGGTCAGTCCAGTTTAATGTGTACCAAAAAAGGGAGGAATGACGGTGGTACAAAATGATGACAATGAGCTTATTCTGATAAGGACAGTGACTGGTCGTAGGGTTTGCATGGATTACAGGAAGTTGAATAAGGCGACCCGCAAAGATCACTTTCCTTTTCCCTTTATCGATCAACTGTTGGACAGATTAGCGGGACACGAGTACTACTACTTATTGGATGGATATTCGAGATATAATCAGATCGTCATTGCCCCTGAAGATTAAGAGAAGACTACTTTCACATGCCCATATAGAACATTTACATTCAGGAGAATGTCATTCGGCTTGTGTAATGCACCGGCTACTTTCCAACAATATATGATGGCCATTTTCTCAGACATGGTGGAGACAAACGTGGAAGTCTTCATGGATGACTTTTCTGTCTATAGGTATGATTTTGATGCTTGTCTAGAGAATTTGGTGATGGTGTTACAAAGATGCAAGGACACAAATCTTGTACTTAACTGGGAAAAGTGCCACTTCATTGTTGAAGAAGGCATAATTTTGGGTCACAAGGTTTCAAAAAAAGGATTAGAGGTTGATAAGGCAAAGCTGGAAATGATTAAAAAACTTCCTCTGCCAAGTTCAGTCAAGGGAATTCGAAGTTTCTTGGGACATGCCGGGTTTTACAAACGATTTATAAAAGACTTCTCTAAAATTGCAAAACCTTTGTGCAGTCTTTTAGAGAAGTATTAGATTTTTAAGTTTGATGAGGAGTGTAATTTGGCATTCAAGCTATTGAAGAAGAAATTAACTTCAGCTCCCATAATCATCGCACCGGATTGGAACATGCCCTTCGAGTTAATGTGTGATGCGAGCGACTATGCGGTTGGGGCTGTTTTGGTTCAACGTCGAGAGAAGGTATTTCATGTCATATACTATGCGAGTAAGACACTTACAGAGACTCAAATGAATTACACAACTACGGAAAAAGAATTACTGGCAGTAGTATATGCCTTCAATAAATTTTAAGCTTATTTGATCGGAACAAAGGTCATAGTTTACACGGATCACTCGGGTATTCAATACTTGATTTTGAAAAAAGATGCTAAGCCACACCTTATCAGATGGATTCTCCTTCTATAGGAATTTGATTTGGAAATAAAAGATAGAAAGGGTACAGGGAATCAAGTTGCGGACCATTTGTAAGGGCTGGAAAATCAGGGTAAAAAGGATGAGGATAGGTGTTTAATTAATGAATCATTTCCGGATGAGCAGCTGTTTGGAGTCACTACGGAATTCCCATGGTACACGGACTTCGCCAACTTTCTAGTGAGCAACATCCTTCCCCTCGAGCTTACTCGTTAACAGAAGAAGAAATTCCTACATGACGTTAAGTGGTACATATGGGATGAGCCATACCTATTCAAAAAGTGCGCCAATAAGATGATTAGAAGGTGTGTGCCCTATAGCGAGGTGAACAATATTTTTCATGAATGTCATTCGTCTGCATACGGGGGACATTACGGTAGTGAGAGAATAGCGGAAAAAGTGCTTCAAGCTGGGTTTTATTGGCCTACATTATTCAAGGATGCCCACCAGTTTGTTAAAAGTTGTGATAGATGTCAAAGGGTGGGCAACATATCAAAAAGGAATGAGATGCCACTACAAACAATTTTGGAAGTTGAAAATTTTGACTTTTGGGGCATTAATTTTATGGTGCCATTTCCATCATCATTCGGTAATCAGTACATATTGCTTGTAGTTGACTACGTATCAAAATGGGTTGAAGCTGCAGCACTCCCAACTAATGATGCCAAAGTGGTCCTAAAATTCTTGTAAAAGAATATCTTTACAAGATTTAGCACGCCAAGAGCTATTATAAGTGATGAAGGTAGACACTTCTACAACAGATCATTTACAACTTTCTTGGCGAAGTATGGGGTCAACCATAAGGTGGCGACAACTTATCATCCCCAAACAAGTGGGCAAGCTAAAGTTTCAAACAGGGAGGTGAAAAGAATCTTGGAAAAGGTGGTGAACCCGAATAGAAAGGACTGGTATCTCAGGTTGGACGATGCACTATGGGCCTACCGAACTGCATACAAAACACCAATTGGTATGTCACCATATCAATTGGTCTATGGGAAAGCTTGTCACCAACCAGTCAAGTTACAACACAAGGCCTACTGGGCGATTCAAAACTTAACTTTGATCAAGCAGTTGTGGGTGAAAAGAGACTACTTCAGTTAAACGAGCTCGACGAATTCAGACTTCAAGCCTACGAGAACTTTAAGCTATACAAAGAAAGGTCAAGAAATGGCACGACTAGAAAATCATGCACAGAATGTTCGAACCGGGGCAATCAGTACTACTTTTTAACTCAAGGTTGAGGTTTTTCCCAGGAAAGTTAAAATCAAGGTGGTCGGGTCCATTCACCATCAAAAGAGTTTTCTCACATGGCACCGTTGAACTCTATAGTAGAAACCCATTGGAGACTTTCAAGGTCAACGGTTAATGGTTGAAACATTATTGGGGTGGCGAATCCAACACGGATGTCATCGCAATAACATTATCCGACGTACCATAAATAGGGACTAGTCAGGCTGAACGACCTAAAATCAAGCCCTAATTGGGAGGCAACCCAATCGTACTTTTATTTTTCATATTTCTATTCATAACTGTCAAATTATAGTTTAGCATAATTAGTAATATAGAATAAGTTCATAGACTACTTAGTTAAGTTGCATATTCTTGATAAGCTCTCCATCATGCTGATAATCAACTCACACTTAGGTTTCATGATATCTCAGGAATTTAACAAGCTCAAAAAGTGGAGTAGCATGTCAGAAAAGAAGAGTACAAAGCCCAATAGCAGTGTGCACCCCCTCCGGGGCGGGCCCCTAATATGCTATACCCCCCTCTAGGGCGGGGGTCTCCCAATTCTAAAGACAGAGTGCATGCCCGTCGGGGCGGGCTTCATAGGCCTCATACCCCCCGTCGGGGCGGGGGTCCTGGATTTGAAAGGGCTGGTTTGGCAGTTTCATGTTGTGCCCACTCCTATAACTTCTTGGTCAATTACTACTCCCATCCATTACACCCATTCCCTACCCACGATTTTGGCAACTTACACTCCATCTTCCCACTTCATAAATTAATTTACCCACTAACCCATTACTCCAATCAACAAACCTCTTCCTCACACCATTTCTATAAATTCATTCACCTATAACCCAATTTCACCACTTATATTCAACCAATTCAGAGAGCTACGGATTAATTTTAGGGAAGCTATACAACAATTGAGAGTGAGCACGTTGTTCTATAATTCCTCCCTTCCTAGCACCATAGTAGAGTAAAATTTTCAAGTTTAGGGGGGATATTGTGTTAAGGCTTCCTAATTCAATGGCATCTAAACCCACATCAAAGATGCAACGGGGAGAGAGTTCCACAACAACACCACCATCACGAACCTTCGACCAACATAAATTTATAAGTGCCGCCGCTGCCGACCGTTACGACTACATGGCAAAAAAAGCACTCACACCTGAGCGGGGGTTGGCACCAGACCATGTCGACGGTGAGATGATGCAACAGATATATCAGAAAGGCTGGAACAAGTTCACGGAGGAACTCAAGGCCGTCGTTGTAAGTGTGGTCAAGAAGTTTTATGCGAACGCTGAAGATAAGGCCCCTTTCAATGCTTTTGTGCGAGGAAGATTAGTACCTTTTAGTGTCGATGCCATCAACACAAATTATCAGTTATGGGAGCTTCGACATTGCAATTATGCGCACTTACGTGACAATGATCCCGATTATGAGACCATTCTGAAGGAAATGACTAAACTGGGCACAAAATGGATCAAGGGTCGAAAAGGGGGCACGGTTTTTCACAGCAAAGATCTCAGCAAATATGGCAAGATATGGTATGCCTTCATGTGTGCCAAGATGTTTCCATCCACACACACATCCGATGTAACCAAGGAGAAAGCACTGCTCTTGTATGCCATTGTACTAGATTTCATCATCGACGTTGGGGCAATAATCAATTCCTCAATCCGTTGGTGCTTATGAGGACATTTCTCGGGTGGCTTTCCACACCCGTCACTTATTTATGGGTTGTGTAGGCAAGCAGGAGTTCGATGGTCCGATGATGAACCTACCCTAATGCCACTTTAGATACTAGATTCGAGAATGATTGCATGGTACTCGGTGTGGGAAGGTGGCAAATCACATCCGAGAGGATTAGGCTTTGTATTTCCCTCAGCTTTGGAGGACGAGGCTGACGCTGACGATAGTTCAGATGATGACGAGTTTCAAGAGGATGCACCGATGGGAGAACAAAGAGCAGAGGAGGTCCCACAGTTCGAGGTAATTTCTAGCCCTCAGTTCCTTCACTTTCAGCGACAAGTGGATGAGCAAAATAAGCAAACAAGACGAGAGATGAGGCGACTAGCAGCTAGACAAGACCACATGTTCGAGGCTATGAACCTATTGTTCGCGTCCTTGAACACGACACTCCAAAGATTCAATCCAAATGCTCAATTCCCATACCAGAAGCCAGTCCCAATGCCACGATTTCCACCAAGTAACTCCGATGAAGAAGAACAACCACCACCACCACCACAGACTTAGGCGATTATAGGGAAGTCCTCACATTTTAATTGCTATATCTATACAATGAGGGCATTATTATTTTCAAGTTTAGGGGGGGAATTTACTTTCATGTTTGCATGTCATGTTTGCATATTTAAGTTCATTAAGCTAGGGTTGGATAGTAGTTTATTGTTTAGTTAGGATTATCAAATGTTGAATCCATGTAATCATGCATTTTCATTGTAGCTTAGGATCATAATTAGTTTTTATTTAGTTATTTACGTATTGTTGCATTCATGTTATGTTCACCATACACACACACACACACATATATATATATATATAATTAGTTAAATAATGTGTTAATTTTGCATATGTCCAACAGTTGTTGCAAGTTCATTTTATTTTGGCCGATGATGAGATTGAGATTAAGTCAACAATTACAGTACTGATTATTAGAACCATGATGTAGTTTCTGTTATGAATTGGATCTTGTTTTTGTTTGAGGCCCGATATAAAAAGGGTATACGTTAATAACATATGTGTGTTGATTAGTTTAAATTGATACATAAAGAGTTTCTAAAGGATAATGCTAGTGTAAATGAGAAAATGGCAAGGATAGGCAATGAAGGCGAAGAATTGGGCAATAACCTAAGTTTTAACCAAAGTCGAAGTTGACAAGTCTGGGGCTAACCTATTTTTGTGAACCCGAATTTTTATAAGTTATTAAAATAGGAATTTAATAATTAAAATTCTTATTATGAGATATTTTGAGTTTGAGTATGTATATATCGTCTTTATATATGTTGAAATATATGATCGGTGTGAAGAGAAATATATATTCATATATTGGGAAAGTGAGGTTTAATAATTAAGTTAACTATTGAAGGAATTAAATGAATTTAGTAATTAATTTTAAATATTTATTGAATTAAATAAATATTTTAAATTTATTTATTTATTGAGATAAATAAATGGTTGATAAAATTGTGGTGAATTAATTTAGTAACTAAATTGATTAATGTAAATTAAATTGAGTAATGATAATTTTATTTGAAGGATTTAATTTAAGGAAATAATTAAATTAAATCAATTGCTTAATATTTAAGAAAATAATTAAATTAAATGAATTGTTTAATTTATTTGAAAATAAATAAATTAAATAAAGTGATGTTTCTAATTTATTAAGTAAATTAGATATATAATTATTTATTAATTATAAGTATAATGATAATAAGATTTTTATTATTATTATTATAAGTTATTTAAATTAACTAAACTAAAGTTATTTAAATTAACTAAAGTATGACAAGTGGAAACTATATAATATAATATTATTAAAATAATCTAGTTTGGAGGATAAAGTGGTAGCCAAACAAGGCCTTGTGGCCTTTGGTTTATTTAACTGACACCTTTTGTTTTTTTAACTGAAAGAGAGCGTGGGAGGATGGCCATATCAGTTTTATTTTCTACGTGTCTAATTTTTAAGGCTAAGTTCAAAGAGGGTTAGGTGAGAAGAAGAATACACAGAGAGTTTGAAGAGAGAGCAAGAGAGGAAACATGATGATTTGGATTATCTGTGATTGTCAAGGAGAGGAATTCTAAACCTAGTCATCATCTCTTGCTAGCAAACAATCAAAGGAATAAGGTATAACCCTAATGTTAACTTTATTTTTGGAATTTCTATTGATAATTATGTTGGATTGATATATATACATGTATGAAGGGTTTATACTCTGTTAATCATCACGTGTGAGTGTTGTTTGAGTATCAAATTCATGAAATTTGGGTTTGTAGGGAAAAAAGTTAATAACATTGTATGTTTATGAAAAATGGCTTATGAAAGTACAAAATTTTACGTCTATTATGTGTTATAATCTATAAATTGGTATTGGATTATGTTAGAATGTGAAGAAACGAAAACGGCGTAGTTTAAATCGTGTTAATTAGTTAAGAAAGCGAAAGTAGTGTGGCGATCGAATTCGCTAAAATGTGTTTAAAACATGAAAATATAGCATGAACATTGAATTGGAACCCTTAAATTGATTTGTTAAAGTTTTGAAATGTTAAAATTATTCTGTAGATGAGTAGTTCGGTGTTTCATGAGTTCATAGAATCGAAAACCAACTAATTAGACTTAAAGCGAAGAAGTTATGAAGGTTTGAAGTAAAAACATTACAAAATCGTAATAAGGGCGTAGCCATGCGACTGCATATGGACCGGGATCTTGGTGCATGGTAAGTCTTTGCCAAATCATGTGGCGTGCGGTATTTATGAAGGAAAAAGGAGTGTGGTGCGCCCTAGTCTGCAAAGGTGTATTTATTTTGACCTAGTTTGGTAAAATGGTCATAACTTTTCATCTGAACTCCGATTGAGGTGATTCAAGATGATCCGGAGCGAGGGACGAATAGACCTACAACTTTTATTCTTTAAGTTTTTCAATTTGAGATATTTAGGAAGGGTCAAAATGGTCATTTTTAGGATTATTGTGTTTTCGGGCAAGCAATCGGAGGCGTCGGGCATGCTGCGTATGCAAGTGTAGTGCTCTTGACGATAAAAGATGTTGTTTTAAGTTATAGAACATGAATATTATGAAATATAATGATGATTAACATTAATAAATAATGTATTAGATAAGTTTTATATGCATACTAAGCACACACTGAGAGAGAAGCCAAATTGGGCGTGTGATGAATAAGCGTCGAAAAACAAGTGATAAGTGATAATGAGCGTAAAAAGTGTTTTAAGTCAAATAAAATGAATATTATAAGATATGAAATGGGTTTAATATAAAACCAATAATGATTCCTAGCAAGACTTAAACACTTGAATGAACTTGAATATGAAATATAGTGAGATATAAGTTGAAAGTTAACCTGATCAAATTGAACATTGTGTATTTATGATAGGAAGGGTTATGAGACATTGAGTAAAGTTTACATTACAACTACTATGCATTTGCTATGTGACTAATAGTTAATGTGAATGATTATATAATTGTGTAGGGCACGTGAAGTGCGAATATCTGTAATTTATTAAAGCTATTATTAGTAGCAACAATCAAGGCAAGTCTTTCGGTTCTATTTGCTATGTGAATTTGATTGTTTTAAATCTTTATTGCAAAAGAGCATGATGTGTTATATATATGTTGAATGTATGAAATGTTAAAAGTCAACTTATGACTACGTTGATTGAGTAAGCATCTTGATTGAGTAAGGAACTCAATCTTTATACTTGATTATATAGCGTATGTATGCATGTATGTTATGTTAGTCAATGTTTATGAGATATATGTTGAGCATGTTATTATGTGCTTCGTGATGCATGAAAAGCTGTTAGATTTTGTTGTTGGGTTATCGAGCTCAACCTTGCAAATAACCATTTTTTGCGAGTTAAGGATTGAAGGTAACACTATGTGCTACTTGAATAGCGTGGATCCAAAATAATACACGAAGATTAATATTTTAGCTAAAGTTGTTATTTCTTTATACCATGATTAAGGATTCATGAGATGTATTAAATGTTTTTTATGATGTATAGTTTTATGTTGAGTTGTAAAGCTAAAGTTAGAGTTATATCGATATGTAAAGGTTATCAGATTGAAATGTAAAATTTTATATAATAACAATGATAAAGTGAATCATAAAATAAGATTGATCAAAAAAACATGTAGATGATAAAGGTTTTGATTCGGGAATTAAAGTAAAAAAAGACATAAAAGTTTAAATTATTCCGCATTTTATAAAGTTTAACATCGAATAATGATGTAAAATCGGAAGGTAGGCGTGTTATTAACGATAGAAGTTGAGAATTAAATTGTATGAATTTTTGGGGTCATTACAGGTTGGTATCAAAAGTTGATAGGTTAGAAACCTTAGGTAAGAGTACCTTAGGCTATAACCTTAGAGAAGATATGTGAAGATAATGAAAGAATAAGCTCAGATAGAGTTTGTATAATAAGAGGTAATTTAAGAAATTTATAAAGAAGGGATTAAAACATGCGTGAGAGCATTCAAAGAAGAATCTCGTAGAGTTATAAGGAATATGAATGTGGGGTTACCCAACTCCAATAATAAGGATGTAAGGTGATAATAATTAGACAATGTCTATAAGAAGAGAATGATAAAGAAGTTAAGAATAAAAAGTTATAGTTAAGTATGGTACAATTGTACTCTTTAATAGTTGATGTGTGGTATACGGGCTAAGCGATTCCTTCATAGAAGCGGAGGTATATACGAACTAGCAACTCGGAACCTAGTTTGTTGGTTGTTTGTTGGAAACCACTCAGCGTACCATATTAAAACTATTAGAGGCTCGATGTGTACCAAGTATAGAAACTGGATACGCATGATGAGAATGTGAAACTTAAATGAAATGTTGAGCAATGTAAATGAAGTTAGAAATTCTTAAAGTAAGAATTGTTATATAAACAAGAAAATTCAAAAAGAAGAATCTTGAAGAGATATAAAGATAAGAAAAGAAATGGTAATAGCGAAGATAATGAATAATGATAAATAAGATGATGAAAAAGTAAAAGAAAAAGAAGAGGATCGTAAAACAAAGCGATCACGAGTTAATAAAAAAGAATTTTAAGGAGATGATTATAGAATAAGATCACGGCGTGATCTATTTAAGTTATAAAAGAAAGATGGTTTGTAATGTTTGAATAATTATAGCTTGATGCTATGAAGATGATGTCTTATGAAATAGTATGAGAGATAACTCACGAGGAGTTATAGATGATGTGATCTGAGGATTCGTATCGAAGAAAAAAGAAAAGAAGTTATGAGCAAGATAGGGTTAGGTGGGATTTCAATTGAGGACTCATGTGATGGTTGAGTTGTACAAACCTTTGTATGGGCGAGGGTTTTGTGCTTACACTCGGTTTATCACATTGATAATCATTGGAATGTCGATTGTCGTGCGCTATTAATGTATATGTGGTGAAAAGGTGATTCTTTTCTCATGTGTATGTTTGATAGTTAGAAACTATTAAGATTAGTCAGGATATTATTAGGATTAGTGCGGTTCTTAAAACTAATGCATATGGTAAGTTAAGTGACTCACAATAATATGGTATGTTTTGAACCCCTCGTGAATGGGCGCTTTATGGTGCGACTAGGATAAGTTCTTAAACTCATATTATTGTGGCAAGTTCACTGAATTTCCAATGTGTAGTAAGTTTGATGAACTATATTGTGTATAAAGAACATTGATGAAGTTGAAGATTGATAGAATGGTTAAGTAATGAAGTAATGGAGTAATGATTGAAGTTGATGGATACCTGGATATTCTAAATCTACTAGCTACGTTAGACTTTCGAAATTTATTGACTTCGTTCAGATGGTTATACTTTTGATTTTTGGGAAAAAAAAATGTTGGGTCACACTAGTGAACCAAAGAATTTTTTTTTAAAAAAAAAGTGTTATTATTCGTATGTTTATGCTAATTGCTTTGGCTAGATAAAAATGATTTGAAATATAAAAATATTTTTTTTATATATCATCAATGCATCATGGAACCTAGTGCGAGAGATGATGAAAAAAATGATGGAGTCATCAATGTAGTATTACTTAGTGTTGGATGTGATCTAAGGATCGTCGACCCATTTATGGTATGATGTAGTATGATAAAATCACCAAATGGCGGAATCCTCAAGCGAATTTGTAAATACTGATGCGGTATCATGACGTCGTAAAAAAAGATTTTGAGATTTCTTTAAGATATGATATATATATATATATATATATATATATATATATGTATATTTCGATTGATGTTTGGAATTGTTGTAGAAGTCTATCTTTATTTGATTGACTAGAGCGAATATTGAAAGATGTTCATAAAATTCAAGCGTTTCTTGAGAAGTTATGCCAAACCAAATTGTTTTAGTGCGGATTCGAGATGTTGAAAAAGTTGAGGTGAACAACCCTATAAAAGGGACATGTTATCGGAGACAATGGTTAGAAAGTAAGTAATATATATAGTCGTTACGATGTTAAGATGTAATCGTTGTGCCTGACGTAGAGAGTGCGATAATTTGATCACCTAGAGTACTTGCAGAGAGTGTTTTCGATCGTGTGATTGCTAAACATTACATTAAAGATGGTTTATGGTGGTGATGCCTTTATTAAACACGGAGAAGAGTTCAAGGTCCGTATAGTCTTATATTTATTAAAGGTTCAAGTTGAGATACTTGATAACCTAGGGGCGTAGTTCAGGTCTTATGACCCCTCGGCATGATTTGGAATCTTTTAAATTCCTCTTATTCATATCTCTTCCCAATTATTGAGCAATTGTGGAAGATTCTTATTATTTCTAAAAGGTGAAAGTGGAAAGGATGAGAAAAATTAAGCAAAACATAATAATTTCAAGAAAAAAATGAAATTACTAGAAAGAAGAGAAATGTGAAGGTGAGGAATATGATGATCTTAGAAAGATCCTTAGAGAAAGAATTTATTTGCGAGAACCTAATGAATAAATAGATATTAACATAAAATCTATTTTGATAAATGGAATGAATGAAAATTAGTAAGTCAAAAAATTTGAGGACGAAATTCTTAGAAGAAGGGTGAATGTAATGTCAGAGAGTTTGAGAATATAGTATATGATAATGATCCTTAGAAAGATAATGAGCGGGTCGAAAGAATATATAATACTCAAATATAATTGAGTCTAAGTAAAGGTTATGAAATAAAACTTACAAAAATTTGTTATAAAGAATGGTGGTAATGGTAATAAATAAAACCTATATTAAGGTGATGTGTTGAGGATATTCAACGATAAATTTTGAAAAGAGATTTGGTGAAAACACAGAGTAAGGGAGGTTTCGTTGATTAGAGGACGGAATCCTTATAAGGGGAAAAGATGTGACAACTTAGAATTTTTATAAGTTATTAAAATAGGAATTTAATAATTAAAATTCTTATTATGAGATATTTTTTTGAGTTTGAGTATGTATATATATCGTCTTATATATGTTGAAATATATGATGCGGTGTGAAGAGAAATATATATTCATATATTGGGAAAGTGAGGTTTAATAGTTAAGTTAACTATTGAAGGAATTAAATGAATTTAGTAATTAATTTTAAATATTTATTGAATTAAATAAATATTTTAAATTTATTTATTTATTGAGATAAATAAATGGTTGATAAAATTGTGGTGAATTAATTTAGTAACTAAATTGATTAATGTAAATTAAATTGAGTAATGATAATTTTATTGAAGGATTTAATTTAAGGAAATAATTAAATTAAATCAATTGCTTAATATTTAAGAAAATAATTAAATTAAATGAATTGTTTAATTTATTTGAAATAAATAAATTAAATAAAGTGATGTTTCTAATTTATTAATTAAATTAGATATATATAATTATTTATTAATTATAAGTATAATGATAATAAGATTTTTATTATTATTATTATAAGTTATTTAAATTAACTAAACTAAAGTTATTTAAATTAACTAAAAGTATGACAAGTGGAAACTATATAATATAATATTATTAAAATAATCTAGTTTGGAGGATAAAGTGGTAGCCAAACAAGGCCTTGTGGCCTTTGGTTTATTTCTTGGCGCCTTTTGTTTTTTTAAGCTGAAAGAGGCGTGGGAGGATGGCCATATCGGTTTTATTTTCTACGCGTCTAATTTTTAAGGCTAAATTTAAGTTGAGAGAGGGTTTGGTGAGAAGAAGAAGGATACAGAGAGTTGGAGAGAGAGCAAGAGAGAAACATGGTGATTTGGATTCTCTGTGATTGTCGAGGAGAGGAATTCTAAACCTAGTCATCATCTCTTGCTAGCAAACAATCAAAGGAATAAGGTATAACCCTAATGTTAACTTTATTTTTGGAATTTCTATTATTATAATTATGTTGGATTGATATATATATATACATGTATGAAAGGTTTATATACTTTGTTAATCATCACATGTGAGTGTTGTTTGAGTATCAAATTCATGAAATTTGGGTTTGTAGGGAGAAAAGTTAATAACGGTGTATGTTTATGAAAAATGGCTTAAGAAAGTACAAATTTTATGTCTAATATGTGTTATAATGTAAATTGGTATTGGATTATGTTAGTATGTGAAGAAAAAAAAAGCGGCGTAGTTTAAATCGTGTTAATTGGTTAAGAAAGCGAAGTTGTGGCGATCGAATTCGCTAAATGTGTTTAAAACATGAAAATATAGCATGAACATTGAATTGGAACCCTTAAATTGATTTGTTAAAGTTTTTGAAATGTTAAATTATTTTGTAGATGAGTAGTTCGGTGTTTCACGAGTTCGTAGAATCGAAAACCAACTAATTAGACTTAAAGCGAAGAAGTTATGAAGATTTGAAGTAAAAACATTACAAAATCTATAATCAGAAGGCGTAGCCATCTTGTATAGCGTGGACGAGGGGAGGTGTGGTATCAATTTGTATGCTTACCAAGTCATGTGTATGTATGTGGTATTTGTGAAGGAATTGGGGGCGCGGCGCCCCTGTGTGTGCAAGGTGTGACTATTTTGACCTTGTTTGGTAAAATGGCCATAACGTTTTCATCTGAACTCGATTGAGGTGATTCAAGATGATCGGAGCGAGGATGAATAGACCTACAACTTTTATTCTTTAAGTTTTTCAATTTGAGGATTTAGGAAGCGAGGGTCAAAATGGTCATTTTTAGGACTATTGTGTTTTCGGAGAGGCAATCGGAGGCGTCGGGCATGCACGTATGCAAGTGTAGTGCTCTTGGCGATAAAAGATGTTGTTTTAAGTTATAGAACATGAATATTATGAAATATAATGATGCTTAACATTAATAAATAATGTTTTAGATAAGTTGTATATGCATACTAAGCACACTGAGAGAGTCAAGTTGGGCGTGTGACGAATAAGCGTTGAAAAGCATCGTGATAAGTGTTAATGAACGTAAAAAGTGTTTTAAGTCAAATAAAATGAACATTATAAGGTATGAAATGGTTTTAATATAAAACCAATAATGATTCCTAGCAAGACTTAAACACTTGAATGTACTTCAAATATGAAATATAGTGAGATATAAGTTGAAAGTTAACACAACCAAATTGAACATTGTGTATTTATGATAAGAAGGGTTATGAGACATTGAGTAAAGTTTACATTACAACTACTATGCGTTGCTATGTGACTAATAGTTAATGTGAATGATTATATAATTGTGTAGAGGCACGTGAAGTGCGAGATATCGTAAGCTATTAAAGCTGTTATTGGTAAACAACAATCAAGGCAAGTCTTTCGGTTCCTATTTGTTATGTGAATTTTGATTAATTTTAAATCTTTATTGCAAAGAGCATGATGTATTATATATATGTTGAATGTATGAAATGTTAAAAGTCAACTTATGACTCGTTGATTGAGTAAAGCATGTTGATTGAGTAAGAACTCAATCTTTATACTTGATTATATAAATTGTAACATGTATGTTATGTTAGTCTAATGTTTATGAGATATATTTTGAGCATGTTATTATGTGCTACGTGATGCATGAAAAGCTATTAGATTTTCTTTGGGTACATGTCGAGCTCAACCTTGTAAATAACCATTTTTGCGGAGTTAAGATTGAAGGTAACACTATGTCTTTACTTGAATAGCGTGGATCGAAATAATATACGAAGATTAATATTTTAGCTAAAGTTGTTATTTCTTTATACCATGATTAAAATTCATGAGATGTATTAAATGTTTTATGATGTATAGTTTTATGTTGAGTTGTAAAAAACTAAAGTTAGAGTTATCGATATATAAAGGTTAAAGTAAAATTTTATATCATGATTATTGAAATAAAATAAGATTGATTCAAAAACATGTAGATATAAAGGTTTTGATTAAATTAAAATGGTGATAAAGTGAATCATAAAATAACAGATAATGATTCAAAACATACTAATAGATGATAAAGGTTTTGATTAGGGAATTAAAGTAAAAAGACATATAAAGTTTAAATTATGCACACGCATTTTATAAAAAGTTTAACATCGAATAATGATGTAAAATCTACATGATGGAAGGTAGTTTTAAGCGTGTTATGATATCATTTTAATGAGATCTAAATTCTTAGAAAGCTTAAACTAAAATAGTTCTCAATCGTTGAGAATTAAATTGGGGATTATGAATTTTGTACATATGTTGGGTATATCAAAGGGTATGCTTGGGTATAATAAGTTGTACATGGAGATAATGTATGATCAATAAAGAATCTACCGCTTCTAATAACAGATGAGAAATGTCCTATGTGATTCGATAAATGACAACCCAGTACTCCTTGGCCAACGCAGAATGAAATTAGAAAGGAGTTTCTAATTTGCATTATTTGGAGTTATGCATTTAAGAGTCAAAATACATATAATTAAATAAAATAAGACTTGACAGTAATTTCATGTCTTATAATTAATTGGGACATTGTATGGTGGAAGGATTGAATTGTATGGTAACTATTTACTCATAGGTTCTTTTATGATTAATGTTGAAATCTATATTATCTGGAAAGTCGTTGATCGCTAGGGAGGCTTATCCCTATTGTAGAATAAATATTATTTATTTATATAAATAAATAGTTTAATTTATTTATTTAAATAAGATTAGAATTTTTCTAATTAATATTCACAACCAGTTTAATATGGAGAACCTTAAGGGTAACACCATAACAGGAAGAATAATTATTTAAGAAGTTAATGGCATAATCGTAATAATAAGTTAAGTATATTTAATTTAATCTATGGCGATAGAATAAATCAAATAGCTTAATATTTATTATTTAATATTTTGAAAATATTAAATATAAATTAATAAGAGGAGTCTTATTATTATTGTTACTATTATTATTTTTTAATTTCTAAAGTAGTTTATGAATTAATTAATAAAAGTACTCTCAAATATCCTAATAAGATTAGGAGGCTAATTAATTAAAAGAGTTTAATTAATTGTTCCTAATAAGATTGGGAGCCTAATTAATTAAAGGAATTTAATTAATTAAAATAAAACTCAATTCCTTAATTGTTAAGGAGGGTTGCCCACATCTATAAATAAGAGGAGTCTTATTATGGGTGCGCGTGTTGACACTTTCACAACACAGGTGAATATGTAATTCCAATTGTTGGGAGAGTACACCATTTTCTATGAGAAATAGAAAAGCTAGGGTTTTGCCAAACACCCATCTTATTGAATCTTTTTCTTTCTTGGTGGATCACCTCTAGAGGCCAAACACTTGGGTGGCTAATGTTGATCAAAGGAAGGAACCAAACCCGGTGGATTCAAGTTGAATGCAAAAAAGATTTGGAGGTGAACTTGTACCTGAGGAAGCTCGAATCTTCAAGGGTATGATTCTTGTTCTTTATTTTTTCGTTTAATTAATAATTGTGCATAAAGGATGATCCGGATATATGGTTTGTAAAATTTTAAAACTCTTATTTTCCATGCTTCCGCTTATTTTGTGCAATTTGATTGCGTTCATGAATCTTACAAACCTAACAGTGGCATCAGAGCCAAACCTTTATGCGAATTATTAATTGTTCAGATTTGATATGTATATTGATATGTGCTTAGAACTAGTTAATTGGGCATAATTTGTTGTATAAAATTTATTTAAAATAAATAAAAAAACGGTAATCCCGATCTCTTTAGATTTCGCTGTGTTTGTAATTTTTTTTTGGAACATGTGAGATCCTGATCATTCACGACTTCGGTTTATAATTATATATATATATAATCGATTTGAAGCATGATTACTATATATATATATATATATATATATATATATATATATATATATATATATATATATATATATATATATATATCGTATAAACCGGTTGGGTAATCGATTAACTATTATATTCTTAATTATTATATAATTAAAATTACAAGTTTATTTTAATTTTAAAATTGGATTTCATGCTAACTAATTTGAGTTGGAATTGGATTCCATGATAACTAATTGAAGTTGAAATTGGATTCTATGTTTCCTTAAATAAAGGAGTTTATTTAGATATGAAATAAGACTTCATATTATTCAAAATAAAGGAGTTTATTTGTGAATAAGAAAGAGAATCCGTATTTCCTTAAATAAAGGAGTTTATTTAGATATGGAATAAGATTTCATATTATTCAAAATAAAGGAGTTTATTTGTGAATAGAAAAGAGAATCCGTGTTTCCTTTAATAAATGAGTTTTTTTTTACTTGGAATTAGATTCCATAATTAATTAAAATAAATGAGTTTATTTTAATTAAAGAATTTGATTAAAATAAAATAGTTTATTTTATTCAAAATTGGATAAATTAAAATAAAAGAGGTTTATTTTGATTTAAATTTGGATTAAAATAAAGGACTTTATTTTGATTCAAAATTAGATTTTATGCTAACTAAATTTGTCCGTTAAATAATATTAATATATATATATATATATATATATATATATATTGAATGTTTATTATTCATGAGATGAATGTTATTTATTGATGCATATGGTAATGTTTACGATAATAAATGGGATTGATTATGGACTATTAACCAATGTGATTGGATTTTATTTTAGTTGGATGCATGAATGTATGTGTTTTATTAAATGGAGTCTGCGTACCTCGTCTTCTTTAATTTTTTCTTAATGTAAATTCCAACTCTCTCCTATGTACTTCCCCTTGACTGCTGATCAAGGTTTCTATTTATTTTAAATAGTTTTGTAATAGGAATAGTTAGAATTAATTTTGAAGAATTGAAGATCAATGAGAAAGGATTGTTTGAAGACCCGTTTGTAATGGAGCCTGGGTTTAAATACAATAGTTATATTTAAATATTAATTCTTGCACCCCTAGGGTTTGACCTATTAATTCACTTGGTGGCTCTAGTGAACCAAACTAGAATAAAGTTCATAATCAATCCAAGTAGAATATAGTATTCTATATGTGCATGCGTATATATATATATATATATATATATATATATATATATATATATATATATATATATATATATATTATGCAAACATGCTACTCATGTTAATTAATATGACGCATATTTTTATATATATATATATATGTGTGTGTGTGTGTGTGTGTGTGTGCATGCGCTCTAAACAAGATGAGACAAATTAATAACAAACCCCTCAAATTTTTTATATTAAGTCCTAAGCGTTCAAAGATATTTGGAATATCGAACGTCGCCTTCTAGCATGATTAAAATAATAGAGTATCAATTAATTATTATAAGTTTGTTGTGTCAGCACAAGGCTTATCTTAATACTTTGAGATGTTAATTTTATCACATTTGATGCTTATAAAGAAAATTAAACAATGTTGTTTTGTTGTGTCACCACAAGGACAATATTTTTCTTTTTTGAATATATGGAGTGCTAGGTTGGACTTAACTTAAATCATTTTAGTTTGGATGTGCACACACTTGACCATTATGATCTAAGAGGGAAAATACAAGGAGTTGCATAGTTGATGTAATTGACAAGAGTTGTCTACCTATTTATTTATATATAGTTTGTTGTGTCACCACGAGGCTATTTGTAGACACTCGAAATTTTCTGCACTTTTATTCATCGACATCAGTAGGAGGGCGATTCGTCTTTTGGAGATAACCACGGAAGGCACTCACATCCATTAGGATACTCTAGGAAGTTCGATCTAAACCGGAACACACACTGGGAGTATCAATTCCAACCTCGGAGATAACCCCGAGTTTCGTCCTTGGAGATAACCCCAAGGAATGTTGGTGCATTCCCGACGATAACTCCGAAAATGCTTGTTTCAAAGGCATGCGATCAGCTTCAATCTCAGACCTCCTGTCGAGGCACTCATACCAAAGAGCCGGAGCTAACACTGGGAAGACAGGCACACTCACAGGTGACCTTGCGGAATTCAAACACTTGCAGCAGTCCAATCTCAGATGTAACCCTGAGCAACATCTGCTATTAGCCTAAACCGGAGATAACCCCGGTGAGGAGTCAAAGTGTCATCATGCCACCTCAACCCTTGCGCGCCGTCTCAACATTTTATACATAAATACATACAAAAATGTCCCACAAGTGCCAAGGAGTTCCAATCCCAAGTGACTATTACGCGTGGCAGAACACCAGATAGAATTTGAAGCTTGAAGATCATGGGCATGGTCCCCTCTTCCTGACTTCGTACAACCTCTAATCCCATGTCATTGCGTAACTCTCGACAAAAGCAGTCCGAAGATGGTCTTTTATACCTCGTTCGGATGCTCGGATTGAAGTTCTGCAAGTTTGAGTGGATATCACAGTGCACAAGTGCACGTACTTTGAGACGGCGGGACCCGCAGAGCCCGGGGCACCCCGAGCAGCCGCAGGTGCATCTGCGGCTGCCGCAGGTACACCTGTGGCTCCCACCTTTATAAATAGAGGGCTTGGGGTGGCCATTTAAAAAAAAGGTGAGGAAGCCCTGTCCAATTTGCTCTATACACACCCCATATTGAGTGTTTTCTCATTTTAAACACCTGTTAGCTCACATATAGCTATATTTTTACCGGCGAGAGCTGAGTGTTTATCCGTCTAGAGTCATAGAAGCCTACTTTGGCAGCCCACTGTAAGCCTTCTCACACACTATAAAGCCTTTCTCTTCATCTTTGCACACACTATTCTTCACATCGAGAGTCGTGTTGTGTGTGTATGCCCGGACTTCGGTCCGTCATTTTAATTTTTGTCTGTATATACTTATATATTTATATATTTATATATGGACTAAGATTATCGATTTATGCCTCGATTGAGCCTATACTTATGTCTGGAGCGTTTACTTGCTTTTATATATATATATATACTTATATATATAAGCTGTTATCGGACATATCCGATGAGCCCGGATTTTATATCGGTGTGTTTATCGCTTTTATATATATATATATATATATATATATATATATATATATATATATACATTTTTCATGGGGCCCGGAGTTTACTTTGAGGCCTTTTTACGCTTTTATTTACATTTAGTCCCTTTGGAGTTTACTTCGTAGCTGGTTGATAAATCTTTCTTGCTTTATTTACATTTAGTCACTTACCGAGTTTACTTTCGTGGCGGTTGATCGTATTTTATAGCTTTATTTACTTTTCGATCCCCCATGGAGGTGCTTCATGGTGGTTGATCATGTCCATATATATATTTACCGCTTTTATATATTTATATTTTCGATCCCCCATAGAGGTGCTTCGTGGTAGTTGATCATGTCTGTATATATATATTTACTGACTTTTATATATATAATCGCACATCGCTTTTCATATAAATTGCGGCATCATGTAAGCCTAGGAATCATGTGATCACAGATTCAGTCTACTGAATCTAGATTCGATTCCCGTGATGGACATTTTTAGCTGTAAGAAGGTTGTACATTATTTACAATGTCTAAATTTCCTTGGATGGTTGTCATGCCCATGAGGAGTTCGGCACTGCTATATATTATTTTCTCGAAGATGACTCGCATCTTGAAAATAAAAGCAATCAAGCCGAACATTTAATAATAAAATGGAAGTATGAAAAGGTCTCAATTCCTATTGAGCACCGGGTTTGAAAAACCTCTTTTACAAAACTTCATTGCTATATCCTGTTTAAAACTGAATTTTTCTACAAATTCAAACCCTTTGTATATAGGTGCGAACGAGGCCTCGCACTACTCCCAAATAAATTGCATATTGATCCACACACACACACACACATTCATATAAGGAGCTCTTCCGATCTAGAATGACCAACGACACTACAGTAAAGACACATGTCCTAAACATGATCAATTTGATTGAACAATTAGGACAATGGGTTTTGTCATGGATGGAGAGTTGAACCAAGATTCGATCTTGCACTCACTCCTGGACTCTTTTCACAATTGTTGTGATTTTTTCATATGAACAAGCTAGATATCAGCCTCGCTGATTTACTTAACATGTTGAAAATGCTGAGTCACTTTCCACCAAGAAAGACCAAGTCTTACTAGTAGGGGCCAGAGGATCTTTTGAAAAGAAGAATTATTCTAAGAAGGTAAATAGAAAGACAAAAATAAAGGATAATAAGAACAAAACGAATATGGATAGCAAAGGAGTTTGCTTCCATTGCAATAAGCCTGGACACTAGAAAGAAACTGTGAGAAGCATCTTGCAGAGCTAACCAGAAGAAGCTTAGTGAAGTTTCGGTTACAAATACAATTTTGTTCATGATTTAAAATAATTTTTTCTTTAAGTCAAGATTCTACTTGGGTATTGGATACCGGCTTTGGTTATCATAAATATAGATTTATGAAGGGACCAAGCAGAAGTAGAAAGCTAAACAAAGATAAGTAATCTTATGTGTGGGAAATGAAACAAAGGTTGCTGCATTAGCAATAGAAACTTATAGCTTAGAATTGCCTATGGGCAAACCTATTAAGTCAATAAGTTGTTATTGTATTCCAGTTCTCGTTAGAAACATTATTTCTATTTTATTGTTGGACAATGAAATCTTTGGTATTATATTTAAGAAAAATTGTTGTTCTATTTATAATAATAATGTTGTATAGAACTTGAATATTACTTTTTGGATTTTGTATACTTGACTTACGTGAAAATAATTTTGCAAATTGAACAAACTTGTGACGCCCCTAAAATAGGTATACATCACCCATCTTGGGTCGCTAAAAACATGGTACAAAATTCAAATACAACTTAATTATACAATTGTCGTGTAACATACGACAAAACATAAGCTGAGAGTTCTTACACGAATATAGTCTTCTAGACAATATCCAAACTCAAATGGAGTCCTCATTACATTTATTGGCACACTATTTTATTGAATAGTGAGGACTACTATAACACCATCTCGGGCCATCACTCCATTCCCCGACTAGTTTACATGCCACGTTCTCATTTTCTGAATAGAAGCAAATTGGAAGTAAAAGGGTGAGCTCAACTAGCCCAGTAAGAAATATTATGACTAAGATAATGCAAAATAAGTTATCATTAGCCTTCAACAATGTTAAACTGGTAGAATATAATAAACAACAAGTTTAACTGCAGCGGAACAAGTTATCCATTAGAAGAGTCAAGTAGAGCATGATATCTACTATCTTCTATGATTTAAAAAGTTTATCATTAACTTTATTGCTGGGACTCAGCTTAATAAATAGATCACATCATCGAATCATCCCTGCGCTACGAGCCAAGGATATTCATTAGTATCACATCCACAAATTATTCTGCACTATGAGCCAAGAATTATTCGTGTAATCATCAATGGTCATGATCATACCGAATTATCCCTGGTCATAATCATACCAATTTACAGTCCATCTATGCACGTAAGCCAAAGATGACTTTCATCACAATATAAGCATGAGGATGATGACAATGATAGAATTAAATTAAAAGAAAGCAAAGGATAAATTTTTAAAGATTTATAATTTAATTTATCCAGAATTCAATAATGTCCAAATTTTCAACATTATACTGCTTTGTGGAGTAAAATTCAAGAATAATATCCATGTATCAAAAATAATTTGGACAGAAAAGAAATAAATTTTTTGGTGAATAGTTGTACCCCGTGAATAGTACCCTGTGAATAGTACTTCGTTAATAGTACCCCGTGAATAGTACCCCGTGAATAGTACCCCGGTATGAAAAGTACCCTAAATATCCGAGTCAACAATATTTGAGTGAATAGTAATTGGGTGAATAGTAACCTGTGATTAGTAACTCATAAATAGTAACTCGTGAATATTATCCCGGCATGAAAAGTGCCCAAAATACCCTAGTGAATAATACTAGAGTGAATATTAACTAGGTGAATAGTAACCCATGAATAGCAACTCGTGAATAGTACTCCGATAAGAAAAGTGTCCCGAATACCCGAGTGAATAATACTAAAGTGATAGTAATCAGGTGAATAGTAACCTGTGAATAGTACCCTGACACGAAAAAGTGCCCCAAATACCTGAGTGAACAATACTAGAGTGAATAGTAACTGGGTGAATAGTAACTCGTGAATAGTACTCTGGCACGAAAAGTGCCCCGAATACCCGAGTGAATAATACTAGAGTGAATAGTAATCGGGTGAATAGTACCCCGACATGAAAATTGCCCCAAATACCCGAGTGAATAATATTTGAGTGAATAGTAACCCGTGAATAGTAACTCGTGAATAGTATCCCGGCATGAAAAGTGCCCCAAATACCCGAGTGAATAATACTAGAGTGAATAGTAATTATGTGAATAGTAACCTATGAATAGTAACTCATGAATAGTACTCCAGCATGAAAAGTGCCCTGAATACCCGAGTGAGTAATACTAGAGTGAATAGTAATCGGGTGAATAGTAACCCGTGAATAGTACCCCAGGTGAAAATATTGATATTTAATAAGAAATTTCAGATCAATATTTCAATAAAACGATACTGGATGAAGCGCAAAACTCAAGATTCCACTAATTTCAAGGATTATCGAAGCAATACTTACCATAGTAAGTTTAGATTTAAGAATATGAAAAGAATTAACATACAAAAACTGCAAATGGATTTTCATGTCATACGGTACGTAATCCGCGTAGACAAGTTATTCCGACATACTAAAGAATGAATCCGAAAAATAGTATTCCTTATGAATACAAAAAAAATAATACCCCTTACGAATATAACAAATAATTTCCCTTACATTAGTAGAAAGCTAGATACTGTAAAAGTAAAGTAGTAGAATACTCTTCTTCTTGCTCTCTATAGTTTCTCTCTCTATACTGTCTCCTGTGAATCTCAATGAATTGGTGAGAATGAAAGAAGAATTAAGCTTCTATTTATAGGAGAATGGACTAAATAGTAACTAATTCACGAACGTTCCAGATTGATTCACTATTAGAACGGACGGTCCATATTGATTACTATTAAAACCACAATCGATGGTCCAGATTGATTTACTTTTAAAACCACCACCGATGGTCCAAATTGATTTACTTTTAAAACCACCACCGACGTTCCAGATTGATTTACTTTTAAAACCACCACCGAAGGTCGAGATTGATTTACTTTTAAAACCACCATCAATGGTCCAGATTGATTTACTGTTAAAACCACCATCAATGGTCCAGATTGATTTACTATTAAAATCACCAGTAATGGTCCAGATTGATTTAACTTATTACACTTTAGTACCCCTAAAGTTTTCCAAGTTTGCATTATTCCCCTCTAACTTTTGTAATTCACTTATCTTCAATAAACACATTCTTAATACTTCAATAATTATTCATCATTAATATTATAACTCATAATATTTAACAACTAGATCGTTCCCAGGAAAGAGGGGGCTTTCTAATAAGGATTTCTCCCTATTAGCGCGTAATTAGGTGACCAAACCTCTCCTCGACAGAACTTTCTAGACATTGTCAATATTGTAAATAATAATATGAATAACTTTGTTGTCTCAATTATTAATTTAATAATATAAAATATTATGCAGATGATAATATGATAATAATTGAATCAAATAACATGAGATACTATGCAACAATTACTGTAGCAATAATTGAGTATACCTGAGTGACTTCTCACGTAAGCATCAATAATCAATACTGTGTGCTACTATGCAACCACGCATATTACTGTACTTTTACCACCGGGTAGTTCAACAGTTTAACGGTAAAACTTTCGCTGTTATTTTTATAAAAAGATATTTCTGTCATTTTCTAACTACGATAATACTTCCGTTGTGGGGTCCGCTAATGATTATGTCGTTGTACGAATATTCCCTGTTAAAAAAAATATTCCCCGACCAATCGAATATTCACTGACACAACGAATATTTTATATTAACTTGCTTACTTTGCAAAATTTTCTAAATATTACCCACAACTATAACATTATATCATATCCACACCATAATATTCAAAAATATATTTCGAGAAAAATTATTCTTTATTCAAAAAAGTTGGGGTCTTACAACCTCCCCTTCTTATGAAATTTCGTCCTCAAAATTAGGGTACGTACCTGATATGTCGAAGAGGTGAGGATGCCTTGATTTCATTTCAGATTCTAACTCCCAGGTCATTTCCTCCACATCGCGGTTTCTCCACAAAACTTTGACTTGAGATATAACCTTGGAGCATTGAATATGATCCTTCTTATCCAAGATTTTAATAGCTACCTCTTCATACGTTAAATCTTCGTCTATCTCGTCTGGTTCTAATTCAATAATGTGGTTCGGGTCTTTCACATATTTACGTAACATAGATATTTGAAAAATGTTATGAACACGAGATATACTTGGCGATAAAGCAAGTCTATAGGCCACAGTTCCTACTCGATCGAGGATTTCAAATGGAAAAATAAAATCGAGGGTTGAGATTTCCTCTTTTCGTCAATTCTTGCTTTTAGAATAACGCCTTCTTGTACCTTCTTCTTCACATTCATCAGCTCTGAGTCTGTAGCTTAAGTAGCTTTAACTTTATCGATTAAAATCAGTTCTACTCGTATATTCGTCATCATCACATGGGTCCCTGGAGTCTTTAACTTTATCTCCATCATTTGTAAGTCATACGAAATGGGTCTTTGTTTTAACAACGTCACACTCATAACCGCATACGATCTTCTACTCAACTCGTCACTACCACGCTTGCTCTTCCACGATGATATTTAATGGTATGGTCGTAATCTTCAACAGCTCGAGCCAACGTATTCAGCGCATGTTATATTCATTTTAGGAGAAGAAATATTTGAGGGTTTTGTATCATATTCAAGGTCAATACAAAATTCAATTTCACGCTTTGGGGGTAGGCCAGGAAGTTCTTCAGGGAATACGTCAGGAAATTTATTAACAATAGAAATATCATTCAAATATGATGTATTGTTGTTTAAATCCGTGGCATGAGCTAAGAAAGCTTGGCATCCATTTTTTAATAAACGAATAGCTTTATGACTTGAGATGACAGTAATTGACTTTAATTGTTTGGTTGCTTAAATTCGCATAATAGGTTGGTTATAATATGAAAGCTAACAACCTTATGAAAATAATCAATTTTAGCATGATGAGTAGTCAACCAATCAATTCCTAAAATCACATTGAATGCAAGTATTTTTAAAGAAATAAGATCGACAGGTAACGTGCGGTTATCGATTTGAACCAAACAAGACTTATAAACAGTGGATGTAATGAAGGTTTCTCCTAATAGAGTTTCAACAGATAAGTCAAAGTCTAATTTCTCAAGAGCCAAGTTCAAACGTTGAACACAACTAGGTGAAATAAAAGAGTGGGTAGAATCGGTATCGAATATGGTATAGACTTCGCAAGAGTTTATGATTGACTTACCCGTGATAACTTCGTTCAGGTTCCTCGATAAACGCTCTCACTTAAACTACCGAATTTGACTTGTCTAGGACATCCTTTGGCATCAACATCCCAGTTGGACTTAACTTTGTTATAGAGTACATTCCACCCTTAATTGCATCATCTGCTTCCGGAAGAAATCGAAGAATTTCTTGGGAATCCTACAAGATCCGTTCGTTCTTTTTTCTCCGGATGATGGAGAACTTCATCTGGGTTGAATCTCACCGAGAGGTCCACTAGAGATCGAAATTGTTGAATTCACGATCCATGATTTGAATCATTACTCTTGATCCATATCGAGTTAGGGACGTGCCAAAGACAGGTAATTCGAACTCGATGTTGGATTCTCCCAATTCTTTGTGTCAAAAGCAAAATCCATTTCATCTATTTTGACCTTATTGGATCGTACATCTTTTTCTACAATATCAACACGTCGTGCGCCTTTTACCCATGCACCATCTATTCTCATTCGTTCATTTGCTTCTTCTTTCATCAGAACTTTGATCATAGCATTCTCAGATTCTAGCTTTAATATCTTATACTCTGCCAAAGAGTGCTTCTGTTCAAGCATCGCACATTGGGTAACACAATTTTGAATTGTTACATCTCTTTGCTCCACGACCGCCTGCCATTCTTCAGCATGCTCTTCTAACTCATGAATACGATTTTGTAATTCTAAATTTTGATCATAAAATTCTTCTAATAAATTCTCCTCAGGTTCCTCTTCTTCCTCTTCTTCCTCACTCTTAGCTGCTACCTGTGCGACTAGCTCGGGTGCAACTATTAGTTCTTCATTCACCATGTAGATATCTCTAATTTTTTCTTCGTCTGACATCACATTAACCTGGTTGGTGATTAATGGTGTCTCAACGGTCTCATTCACTCCTTTGTTAACATTTTCAGCTGCCATTTTTAAACACTGCCACAAAACAAGGGTTAATTGACATATCACATATTATCCCTATACTCTGACCGACCAATTAAATACCAAATAAACTTAGGTAGGTCATATTAGCAAAGGAATTCCCCGTCTCTCCCCTCCTAGTTCTTGTCTCACATCTCAGCCAGAGATCATATCCCTAAGCTTTGATACCAACTGTGACGCCCCCAAAATAGGTATACATCACCCATCTTGGGTCGCCAAAAACATGGTACAAAATTCAAATACAACTTAATTATACAACTGTCGTGTAACATACGACAAAACATAAACTGAGAGTTTTTACACGGATATTGTCTTCTAGACAATATCCAAACTCAAATGGAGTCCTCATTACATTTATTGGCACACTATTTTATTGAATAGTGAGGACTACTATAACACCATCTCGGGCCATCACTCCGTTCCCCTACTAGTTTCGGCTACCTTCTTATTTCCTGAATATAATAATGGAAGTAAAAGGGTGAGCTCAACTAGCCCAGTAAGAAATATTATGACTAAGATAATGCAGAACAAGTTATCATTAGTCTTCAACAATGTTAAACTGATAGAATATAATAGACAACAAGTTTAACTACAGCGGAACAAGAAATCCATTAGAAGAGTCAAGTAGAGCATGATATCTACTATCTTCTATGATTTAAAAAGTTTATCATTAACTTTATTGCTGGAACTCAGCTTAATAAATAGATCACATCATCGAATCATCTCTACACTACGGGCCAAGGATATTCTTTAGTATCACGTCCACAAATTATTCTTGCACTACGGGCCAAGAATTATTCGTGTAATCATCAATGGTCATGATCATACCGAATTATCCATGGTCATAATCATACCAATTAACAGTCCATCTATGCACATAAGTCAAAGATGACTTTCATCACAATATAAGCATGAGGATGATGACAATGATAGAATTCAATTAAAAAAAAGCTAAGGATAGATTTTTAAAGATTTATAATTTAATTTATCCAGAATTCAATAATGTCCAAATTTTCAACATGATACTGCTTTGTGGAGTAAAATTCAAGAATAATATCCATGTATCAAAAATAATTTGGACAAAAAAGAAATAAATTTTTCGGTGAATAGTACCCTGTGAATAGTACTTCGTTAATAGTACCCCATGAAAAGTGCCCTAAATACCCGAGTGAACAATATTTGAGTAAATAGTAATCAGGTGAATAGTAACTCGTGAATAGTAACTTGTGAATAGTAACTCGTGAATAGTATCCCGGCATGAAAAGTTCCCCAAATACCCGAGTGAATAATACTAGAGTGAATAGTAACTGGGTGAATAGTAACTCATGAATAGTACTCTGGCACGAAAAGTGCCCCGAATACCTGAGCGAATAATACTAGAGTGAATAGTAATTGGGTGAATAGTAATCTGTGAATAGTACCCCAGGTGAAAATATTGATATTTAATAAGAAAGCTCAGATCAATTTTTCAATAAAACGATACTAGATGAAGCGCAAAACTCAAGTATATTCCACTAATTTCAAGGATTATCGAAGCAATACTTACCATAGTAAGTTTAGATTTAAGAATATGAAAAGAATTAAATACGAAAACTGCAAATGGATTTTCACCTGTCATACGGTACGTAATCCGTGTAGACAAGTTATTCCGACATACTAAAGGATGAATACAAAAAATAGTATTCCTTATGAATACAAAAGAAATAATACCCCTTACGAATACCACAAATAATATCCCTTACCTTAGTAGAAAGCTGGATACTGCAAAAGTGAAGTAGTAGAATACTCTTTTTCTTGCTCTCTATAGTTTCTCTCTCTATAGTGTCTCTTGTTAATCTCAGTGAATTGGTGAGAATGAAAGAAGAATTAAGCTTCTATTTATAGGAGAATAGACTAAATAGTAACTAATCCACGAACGGTCCAGATTAATTTACTATTAGAACCGACGGTCCATATTGATTACTATTAAAACCACAACCGACGGTCCAGATTGATTTACTTTTAAAACCACCACCGACGGTCCAGATTGATTTACTTTTAAAACCACCATCAATGGTCCAGATTGATTTACTATTAAAACCACCATCAATGATCCAGATTGATTTACTATTAAAACCACCACCAATGGTCCAGATTGATTTAACGTATTATTCTTTAGTACCCCTAAAGTTTTCTAAGTTTGCATTATTCCCCTCTAACTTTTGTAATTCACTTATCTTCAATAAACATATTCTTAATACTTCAACAATTATTCATCATTAATATTATAACTCACAATATTTAACAACCAGATTGTTCCCAGGAAAGAGGGGGCTTTCCAATAAGGATTTCTCCCTATTGGCGTACAATTAGGTGACTAAACCTCTCCTCGTTAGAACTTTCTAGACATTGTCAATATTGTAAATAATAATATGAATAACTTTGTTGTCTCAATTATTGATTTAATAATATAAAATATTATGCAGATGATAATGTGACAATAATTGAATTAAATAACGTGAGATACTATGCAACAATTACTGTAACAATAATTGAGTATAACTGAGTGACTTCTCACGTAAGCATCAATAATCAATACCGTGTGTTACTATGCAACCACGCGTATTACTATACTTTTACCACCAGGCAGTTCAACAGTTTAACGGTAAAACTTCCATTGTTATTTTTATAAAAATATATCTCTATCGTTTTCTGACTACGATAATACTTTCGATGTGGGGTCCACCAATGATTGTGCCATCGTACTAATATTCTCTGTTAAAATGAATCACTATAAGTCAAATAAGAGGAACCTATAGATAGACCTATTGCACCACAACCGAATTATAAATCTGGAATAGTACTAAAGATACCTGGGAGGTATGGATTCATCATGGATGATGATGATGAGGTACACATCATAGAAGATGATGATCCAGTTACATACGATGAGGGAAGAGTTATAGACACTCAAAGAAATGGATTGAAGCAAGCTTCTCAAATATGGAACATTCGTTTTGATGAGATAATCAAAAGATTTTGATTTTATCAAAAACAAGAACGAACCTAGTGTGTACAAAAGGGTCAGTGGGAGCGTCGTGACATTTCTAGTGTTATATGTTGATATATTACGGATAAGGAATGACATAATAATGTTACAATCAGTAAAGATAAAGTTGTCTAAACATTCATCCATGAATGATTTGGGAAGAGTATCTTAATTGGGGATACAAATCTATATAGATAGATTCAAGAGGATGCTCGACTTAACCCAAGGAACGTATATTCATTTGATGCTAAAGTCGTTTAGCATGGCAAACTCCAAGAGATGTCTCATGTTGATGAGCCATGGAGTGTATCTCTCTTAATAGTCCCCATAGACTCTTGAAAAGAGAGATCGCATGAGTGATAATCATGTATACAATAAAATATATGAGACCTGATGTTGATCGGTCATATTCTGGAGAAGATTACTGTCAGACAATGAAAAACATCTTAAAGTACTTAACCGGCACTAATGATGTGATCAGATTTATGGTGGGTCTAAATTAAAACTAGAAGGCTTAACAGACTCAAGTTTTTCAGACAAACCAAGATGACATAAAATCTACTTTAAGGTAAAGCGTTACCGTGAACGGTGGTGCAGTGAAATTGGAAAGGTTCCAAACAGCAAAAAGTTGTTGGTTTAGTGATAAAGAAAAAGTATATAGCTATAAATGAAGCTGCAAGTTGATTGTTTGGATGAATAGTTTATTACAGAACTAGCAATAGTTCCTAAGTCTCATCTTGGATCTAAACATGTGTTGTGGCACTTTCATTTGATTATAAAAATCATTGAATGATGGGAAATCACTATAGAGATAGTGGACTCTCAAGAACAACATTACATATCCATTACCTAAAGCTTATCCAACAGCAGGATAATCGTCACTTAGAGAAGAAGGGTATGAGGTACCATGACAATTGGCTTTAGTGCAAGTGGGAGATTGAAAGTAGTATGCACACAAGCCAATCATGTTTGATGATAAAGCATATACTTTGTAACAATCTTATTCATTTATTAATAAAAAGTATTTATTTATTAAAGGCTTTTAATTATCTACATGATGTTGCTTTATGATATATGATAAACCCATAGTTTTAAGCAATGCTTTTAGAATAATGATGATGATCATTTTAATGAGATCTAAATTCTTAGAAAGCTTAAAACTAAAATAGTTTCCAATCGTTGGATTACTAAATTGGGGATTAATGAATCCGGATAGATTGGTACATATGTTGCTTGCTCAAGATGAGGATGATTGATCTCATGATCATTTATATGGAGACACTAAAGCAAGTATGTAGGTGCTTATTGGAGAATAAGTACACTGAACGTGGCTCGTGAAGGAATACCTAATGGAGTTTTACTTACATGTCAATAGGAATTCCTGTAGTGCTAGTAGTACAAGTGATCCTTGGACTTGAGATCATTATAGTATCTTGTGTATGATGAGTTATACTTTAACTTATTCCTTAAGATCCTTAGGGTATATCAAATGGTATGCTTGGGTATAATAAGTTGTACATGGAGATAATGTATGATCAATAAAGAATCTACCGCTTCTAGTAAAAGAAGAGAAATATCCTATGTGATTCAATAAATGACAACCCAGTACTCCTTGGCCAACGCATAATGAAATTAGAAAGGAGTTTCTAATTTGCATTATTTGGAGTTGTGCATTTAAGAGTCAAAATACATATAATTAAATAAAATAAGACTTAACAGTAATTCCATGTCTTATATTTAATTGGGACATTGTATGGTGGAAGGATTGAATTGTACGGTAACTATTTACTAATAGGTTCTTTTATGATTAATGTTGAAATCTATATTATCTAGAAAGTCGTTGATTGCTAGGGAGGCTTATCCTTATTGTAGAATAAATATTATTTATTTAAATAAATTAATAGTTTAATTTATTTATTTAAATAAGATTAGAATTATTCTAATTAATTTATTCACATAGGTTTAATATGGAGAACCTAAAGGGTCACACCATAAAAGGAAGAATAATTATTTAAGAAGTTAATGGCATAATCGTAATAATAAGTTAAGTATATTTAATTTAATTTATGGTGATAGAATAAATTAAATAGCTTAATATTTATTATTTAATATTTTGGAAATATTAAATATAGATTAATAAGATGAGTCTTATTATTATTATTACTATTATTATATTTTAATTTCTAAACAGTTTAGGAATTAATTAATAAAAGTACTCTCAAATATCCTAATAAGATTAGGAGGCTAATTAATTAAAAGAGTTTAATTAATTATTCCTAATAAGATTGGGAGCCTAATTAATTAAAGAAGTTTAATTAATTAAAATAAAACACAATTCCTTAATTGTTAAGGAGGGTTGCCCACATCTATAAACAAGAGGAGTCTTATTATGGGTGCGCGTGTTGACACTTTCACAACACACGTGAATACGTAATTCCAATTGTTGGGAGAGTGAACCCTTTTCTATAAGAGATAGAAAAATTAGAGTTTTGCCAAACACACATCTTCTTGAATCTTTTTCTTCCTTGGTGGATCACCTCTAGAGGCCAAACACTTGGGTGGCTAATGTAACGACCGAAAAATTTGGATCCTTTGTAAAATAA
The DNA here is from genome assembly GCA_020205605.1 of Panax ginseng. Classification (NCBI taxonomy): domain Eukaryota; kingdom Viridiplantae; phylum Streptophyta; class Magnoliopsida; order Apiales; family Araliaceae; genus Panax; species Panax ginseng. The sequence continues at coordinate 143,494,945 of CM035132.1, read as the reverse complement.
TTTATTTAATAAAATAATGAATAATTAAAATATTATTTGTTATTATTATGTGTTAGTAAGATGAATGTCATTCTATAACCTAGAAACGTCAAAATATCGTAGTATTTTAACTACGTAAACAAATTAAAGTGTTTGAATTTCCAAGACGAAAATAAAAGTTTTCCAAAAAAATTTCTGAAAAACACTATTCATCAATTTCCGCTCGAGAATTATTTTTGAACTTCCGAGAAATACGTAACGTTATAATATCAAGGTGAGATAATATCAAGGTGAGAATTATTTTTGAACTTCCGAGAAATACGTAACGTTATAATATCAATCTAAGTATGAAAAACGTAATATTTTGCATGCAGACTAAAATTAAGAACGTTAAGGATTAAAAGACAAAATGAATGGAACGGTGGATCTTGTATGAAGTGCAAGTCCAATATGCATTAAGGGACAAGCCCAAGATGTATTAATGATTAACCTAAGTGTTGTTTTAATCAAAAGCCCAAAGTAAATTAATGCAAGCCCAATATGAATAAGCTAAGTTAATTAACCTAAGCCCAATGTAATGATTTAATGGGTTAAGCTTGATCCATGGAGCAACTGTGAGAGCCCCGAATCCGGGTCCCAAATCACCACAGATTCGGTTCATTCATTCTATCACTATTGCGGAAGATATAAACATAAATTGTTTATACAATACACTTTACACACATTTCCCCAAAATCGAGTAACCTTAACTTATACATAAATCATAAACTATCTAACACATGACATTATCATCAAACTATACTATTACAATCTAGCTGCACATTTTATCCCAAGCAGAACTTGGCATTATCCTTTTCCTATATCCGAACGCATTTGCCTTATCTGCAATGTTTATCATGAAATACCAAGGATGAGCATGAAAGTTGCCCAGCAAGTTTAAATACAATTTAAGGATATATCATGATTGAAAGAGTCTGAATAACAAGCTGGCTATAATTCATCAATATAATTGAGAACTAGCACGAACAAACTTTTGACTTAATAAGTGTTGAACATGAACAAATATATCTGGACCAACTGGTAATGAAGGTGATCAGCCTTTCATACCTGACTTATACATGCAATATGTACAGAGTACAATTCCACATGGCAATCAGTAATGATTAACCATAAACATATCTGAATAAAACAACTCTTAGTAGAGTTAAGTAAAACTTGCCTGAACCGTTAATTACCGCTACGCAATTTATAACGCTTTATCCAAAGACCTAATATTAATAATATAGATCTCCAATATTAGAATAATATCATCACAGTATAATATTATTATATATATACACATAGAATAACCTAAACACATAGCACATAATCCTATCAGTCTACAATACACATAAGACTTAGTATCAGGTCAAACTATTTCAGTCTGACTTGAAACTGACACAATTCTATCATCCCGACGGTCTAGTCAGACAAATATCGAGTTTAAATTCAATTAAACTCTTCCTAAACACTTAAAAATTATCACAGATAATTTTCTTAGCAGTCAAAACAATTTTCATAGACTTGTAATAATTTATAGATAACTAATATCATTTACCATAATTTTTCAATCACTAATATCGTATTTATATAATATAAATACCACATAATTCTTAATCATTAATATTTATTTATCATTAAATATTAATGAAAATCATAACATAATATTATAATATAATTATAATATATCAAAGTATTTTAATACACGAAAATCATATTTATATGAATTTTAAACAATTAAATTCATTATCAGATAATTTTACCATTGATTGTGTTCTTGGGATGTTCTTGAGAAAACCAGATCTTCTATTACTTGAATTATTTTGCTTAATTCGTGATTTCTTAGTTACAAAATTTTCATGCATTTTGTTTCCATTTTGTAGATTATATGCTTGTGAAGCGGTTTTATACCTACTTATCCCAGCATCTATTACTTGGTCGTGAGTAACTATTGGTATAAAATTTGCAAGGAAAAGCAATTTCGGATAAAGTTCGGGTTTTCATGTTCATTTTTATGTGCATTTCTTGTGGCGTGGCGTGGAACTTGGATTATGTTAAGGAACTCTTTCTTGGCATCCTGGAACATCTTGCATCATTTTAATCGGAAGTTCGGATGCGAGAGTATGGCCTTCTAGCAACAAAAACAAAGTTAAGAGTTGTTTTGGTTGTCGTTACAATGAAGCATCTGCTTCCGATGCAATTTTTGACAGTCATCCGTTTGTTATTTCTGAAAGCTCAAAGAATAAAGTTGTAGATCTCGTCGATATCCCGATTTGATAGGTCATGAACCCGTAACTCCTCTCGGTTTAAAAGTTATGGCGGTTTTAGCGAGAGGAGGTTCAATGACAAAATTAATTGATAGATTGATTGGTGGCATGGTGAAATTTGGACCTTTTGTGCCTTAGGATCGGTAGGGGTGAAGTGCAGGAGCATTAGCGATGAGTACCAAATGGGGGGCTGGCTTGTGCAAAGGAAATACCGGTGGGGCTTGCTTACTCGATTTTGAAGTCTCTAGTTGGTTCTAGTACTACAAGTGTGAAGTTTTAGTGATGGTGATGACTTGGGACTCGTTTTGGCATGGAATTTTAATCAGAATACATGTTGTAGTATATAATTAGCAACAAACACTTTGAGATTAAGGGACACACAAGGCAAATTACGAAGATTAATCTCGGTTTTTCTAAGCAAGCGTTGGAGGAGTATTCAAGGAGATTTTCGAGGGCGATTGCGATTCTAGGCTACGTGAAGGTGTTTTCAATATTCTTCGTCTTAGTCTATTATTTGTAATTGAAAGGATGATTTCCATGATTTATTCGGTGTTTATTTCGTTTATTATGAACTAATTCTTTTTTTAGGCTTTATGATGGATCCTTAAGTGAATCGATGGTTTTGTAAGCTTTGATTTCCAATTTAATAAGCTATTTCGGTTTATCTATATTGATTTGAGCTTGAATCTATGAATTGCACGATCAACAATTCTTTGTGGAGTTGGATGGAATCGAGAGAGGATATTCAAATCTAGACCTAGTTGATATAGCATGTGTTGAGGATTTTGTTAATAGCTTAAACTTGATGAGTGTTAAGGTAGAGATATGCTTGACACGCATGTAATCGGATAGAGAACTTATTCTTCAACCTTCTTTGATTGTAATTCACATAGAGATATAGTGATTTAGTTGCTTAAGGTGTTTAGCAGTTTCTATCTTAATTGTGGATTAGCGTTAATCTGGTATTAGTGCATCGAGAGGTGGTTAATACTACGTTCGTGTTCTTGATTAATAAATTGGAATAGTGAGTTGAATTGGAATAAAAGTGTTAAAATCAGAGTGAAGCTTAGGGTGAAATCATAAGTCTAATTCTCCATTAATTGTTTGAAATTTCAGATTTTGATATTTGTGATTGGTTTGTGATAGTTTAATTACTTTTTAATTTAGAATAATTATTGTTAATCATTGAATTGGATAGTTTAATAAAATTAGGATTAATAGAAATTGATAATTGTGAAGTTAAGTTTCTTATTAAATTGTCTACGTGGGAGCGATACTCTACTTATCACTTTATTACTTGTTGACCACACGTATACTTGCGTGTTGTGCGTATATAGATTTTACCCAACAAGTTTTTTTGGTAGCAGATTCTTAGGGACTATTTAGTATAATTCTTAATAGTTTTACAATATCGGTTTAATTAATCCGGTTTTACTTAGACATTTTATTTTTGTATTGTTTCTTCTATTTTGGTGTGAAGCGGTTTATGCAAACTCGGTCCAAAAATCTAGACTTGTTGCCTTTTGAGGGCGACATTGAGAAAAGGTTTCAGAGGTTGAGTAAGTGGATTAAGGAAACAAGGAAAATTGAAACATCGAAAAGGAAGAGTAATGATAATGGCGGTAGAAGATCGAAAAGCATTAAGGGATTTTGCAACACCGAGGTGGTGAATTGCGATCAAGCATCACTAGGCCAACAATAGCGACAAATCGTTGAAATTAAGCTTGGGATGATACAAATGATTGAAATTGATTCGATTTTGGGGATTTATGAATGGCGATCGAGCGAGCATCAGTCGACTTTACGGAAATGTGCGACACTTTTAGGTTCAATGGGGTTTCGGATGAGGCGGTGAGACTTGATTGTTCCCATTCTCTTTATGGGACAAAGGCGAAGAGTTGGTTGCATTCTCTACCATGGGATTCGATTACAACATGGGAGGATTTAGCTCAAAAATTCCTTGCAAAATTCTTTCCACGGTGAAAACTACGAAGATGAGAGCGAGATTACGATGTTTGAGCGACAACATGGGAGTCATTATATGAGGCTTGGGAGAGATACAAAAAAGCTGCTCGAGAAAATGCCCACATCATGGATTGCCCGGTGGCTACAAATGAACACCTTTTACAATGGACTACATGGGAATCTCGGGACAAATATTGATGCGGCGTCAGGCGGAGCATTCATGGCTAAAAGTTACGAGGAAGCATCTGAGTTGATTGAAACCATGGCGACTAATAACTACGGTGGCCCACAACAAGAATGACATGAAAAAAATTTGGGGTGTTAGAAGTAGATAGTATGGATGACGATGCAAGCATAAATATCTGCACTTTCAAAGATGTTGGAGTCGGTGAAAGCGGCCACAAACTCAACAAGCACAACAAACACAACAAGTACAACAAATGGCAATAATATATCACGAGTTATGCGGCGGGAGAGCACCAATGGAGCAATCGCGATTAATCCGGTAATTTATGCGGTTCATTGGCAATTACAACGAATTCCATAAAATACATATCGAACACATACAATCGAGGAAATAGGAATCATCGAATTTCTCATGGGGCAACAACCGGCAAAATCAAGCTTCACGACAATCATATCCACGAGTTGAGAACCCGACAACAACTAGCTCAATATCAAGAAAGGAAATCTGATCTGGAGGAAATGTTGGCAAAATTCATAACTACCATCGAGTTGGCTATAAAAGATCACGCCATGACTATGAAATCACAAGATAGAGGCGATTAAGAATCTAGAGAATCGAGATAGGTCAAATGGCGTTGGCATTGAATAATAGACCACAAGGGACATTACCAAGTGACAGAGAGAAATCAGAAGGGGTAATCATGAGCGGTGTCAGCGATCACATTGCGGAGTGGGAAGCGACTTGAGGGCACTACGCGTAGAAAATTCGGTGACTCGGATGAAAAAGTTGATGATAGCGAGAAAAATTGAAGTAAGCAAGGGTGAGGATAAGCAGTGAGGAAACAAGTATGAACAATAAGCGATTGTTTATCCACCACCACCATTTCAACAAAGGGTCCAAAAATAGAAATTAGACAAGCAATTTTCAAAATTTTGGAAATTTTCAAGAAACTTCAAATCAATATACCGTTTGCGAGAGGCCTAGAGCAAAAATGAGAGCTACATGAAATTTATGAAAGGATTACATCGAGGAAAAAAGAAATGGGAAGATTTTGAGATAGTTGCACTAGCAGAGAGGAGTGTAGTGCGGCGGTATTACAATGAAATTACCACCAAAACTCGAGGACGGGGAGCTTCACTATTCCATGCACGATCGGGAATATGCATTTCAACAAGTGTTTATGTGATTTGGGGTGAGTGTAAACCTCATGCCATTGTCGATATACTTAGAATTGGGTTTTACCTTTTGAGGCCCTGAACATCACATTCATTACGGTTGGCGGATAGGTCGGTCACATATATCGAGAGGTATAGTAGAGGACATTCTAGTGAAAGTGGATAAGTTTATATTCCCATGGACTTTATCATTACGGATTTTGAGGAGGATAAGAACATCCCAATTATCCTAGGGAGACCATTTTTTGCTCTGGCGGGGACACTCATAGGCGTACAAAAGGAGAACTCACTATGAGGTCCAAGATCGAAGTAAAATTCAATGTGTTTAAGGCCATGAAATTTCCCACGGATGAGGAAGAATGCTTTTGAATGGATTTAATTGAGCAAATCATCGGTGAAGATATGAGAAAGGGTTTGGCTCACGATCCGTTAGAAACAATGTTATTGGGGGATGAAGGAGTCGATGATCCAGAATTGGTGGAGTACTTGCAAATACTAGACTCATTGCCATGAGTTTCCAAATTTAGAACATCGTTTGAACCATTGCACGCGAAGGAAGTAGCCGCAGAAAAACTGAAACCATCATTGGTAGAGCCACCAAAGCTGGAACTTAAGCCACTCCCTAAACACCTCAGGTATGCGTATTTAGGCAATTCAAATTCTTTACTGTTATTATTATTTCTTTGCACTTAGCAATTGCGGGGAAGAAAAAAGGCATTGAGGGTGCTTAGGGAACACAAATCGGCGATCGGGTGGACAATTGTAGATATAAAGGGAATCAGCCCTTCATTTTGCATGCATAAGATCTTAATGGAAGATGAGGCAAAAGCAAGCGGTGGAGCAGCAATGGCGACTTAACCCGATTATGAAGGAAGTTGTGAAGAAAGAAATCTTGAAGTGGTTAGATGTTGGCATCATCTACCCGATTTTTAAACTGACAAATGGGTGAGTCGGTGCAATCGTGTTTGAAAAAAGGAGGAATAGCGGTGGTGCAAAAATGATAACAATGAAATTTGATTCCAACAAGGACGGTGGTAATTTGGAGGGTTTGTATGGACTACGAGAAAATTGAATAAAGCAAACATGAAAGATCACTTCCCTCTACCTTTTATCGATCAAATGTTGGACTGATTGGCGGGACATGCGTATTATTGCTTATTGGATGGATACTCGGGCTACAATCAAATCGTCATTGCTCCTGAGGATCAAGATAAGACTACATTTACATGCCCATATGGTACGTTCGCATTCAGGAGGATGTCATTCGGATTGTGTAATGCACCTGCGACTTTTCAGCGGTGCATGATGGCCATCTTCTCGGATATGGTGGAAAAGAATGTGGAAGTTTTCATGGAAGATTTCTCTGTCTATGGAGATAATTTTGACACGTGTTTGGAAAATTTGGTAATGGTCTTACAAAAGATGATGCCGACACAAATTTGGTCCTTAATTGGGAAAAATGCCACTTTATGGTGGAAGAAGGTATAATCTTGGGACACAAAGTCTGGCGCTTGAGATTGGAGGTCGATAAAGCAAAAGATGGAAACAATTGAGAAGTTGCCTCTCATGAGTTGATCGAAAAGGAATTAGAAGCTTTCTAGGACATGCTGGGTTCTATAGGAGATTCATAAAGGATTTCTCTAAAATGGCAAAACCCTTGTGCAGTCTTCTAGAGAAGGATTTGGTATTCAACTTTGATGAGGAGTGTAAGTTGGCCTTCGAGTTGTTGAAGAAAAAGCTGACTACAGCTCCCGTGATCGTCGCTCCGGATTGGAATATGTCGTTTGAACTAATGTGTGATGCAAGTGATTATGCAGTTGGGGCTATTTTGGGTCAACGCCGAGATAAGATATTTCATGCTATCTACTATGCAAGTAAAACACTCACAGAGACTCAATTGAACTACACAACTATAGAAAAAGAATTACTTGCAGTAGTGTACGCATTTGATAAATTCCGGGCCTATTTGATCGGAACAAAGGTGATAGTCTACACGGATCATGCGGCTATTCGGTATTTGATAGCGAAAAAAGGATGCTAAGCCACGCCTTATCCGGTGGATTCTCCTACTTCAAGAGTTTGATCTGGAAATAAAAGATAGAAAGGGACGAGGAGAATCGGTGGCCGATCACTTGTCTAAATTTGGAAAAGCAGGGGAACTTGAAAGAGGACAAATGTGAAATCAATGAATCATTCCCGGATGAACAACTGTTTGGACTAAATGTAGAATTTCCTTGGTATACGGATTATGCAAATTATCTTGTGAGTAACGTACTTCCACCTGATCTCACCAGACAACAGAAAAAGAAGTTTCTGCATGACGTGGAATGGTACATGTGGGATAACCCTTACTTATTCAAACAGTGCACCGATAAGATGATTAAAAAATATGTGCCTTACAGTGAAGTAAAGAACATTCTGCATGAGTGTCACTCATCTGCATATGGTGGACATTATGGGAGTGAGAGGACAGCAGCGAAGGTGTTGCAATCTGGGTTTTATTGGCCTACATTATTCAAGGACGCCCACCATTTTGTGAAAACATGTGATAGATGTCAAAGGGTGGGCAATATTTCAAAACGGAATGAGATGCCTCTACAAACGATTCTTGAAGTTGAATTTTTTGATGTATGGGGCATTGATTTCATGGGGCCATTCCCTTCATCTCTGAACAATCAGTATATTCTACTTGCAGTGGACTACGTATCAAAATGGGTTGAAGCTGCAGCATTACCAACAAACGATGCCAAGGTGGTCCTCAAATTCCTACAAAAGCACATTTTCACAAGGTTTGCATGCGAGGGCAATTATCGATGTGAAGGTAGTCACTTTTGCAACAAGTCATTCCACGACTCTATTATTGGCGAAGTATGGGGTCAACCATAAGGTCGCTACAGACATATCATCCCCAAACCAGTGGACAAGCTGAGGTCTCGAACAGGGAAGTAAAGAGAATCTTGGAAAAAGTGGTGAATACAAATCGAAAGGATTGGTCGCTCAAGTTGGATGATGCATTATGGGCCTACCGGACTGCGTCTAAAACACCGATCGGGATGTCACCATATCAACTGTATGGAAAGGCTTGTCACTTACCAGTTGAATTACAACATAAGGCTTATTAGGCGATTGAAACTCAATTTTGATCAAGCATTTTGTAGGGAAAAGCGATTACTGCAATTAAATGAGCTCGAAGAATTTCGTCTTCAAGCCTACGAGAACTCCAAGTTATATAAGGAAAAGGTGAAAAGATGGCACGACCAGAAAATTATGCAAAGAACTTTCGAACCAGGGCAATCAATCCTTTTGTTCAACTCATGGTTGAGATTGTTCCCAGGCAAGCTTAAGTCAAGATGGTCAGGACCATTTACAATAAAAAGGGTGTTCTCACATGGCACCATTGAAATCTCTGATCGGAATCCTTTAGAAACCTTTAAGGTCAAGCGGTCACAGATTAAAAGAACTATTGGGGTGGCGAGTCCAACACGGACGTCATAGCTATCACACTTGTAGGGCGCACCATAAGCGAGGGAGTAGTCGAAATTTAACGACTTAAAATCAAGCGCTCACTGGGAATGCAACCCAATTTTTTTATTTATTTTATTTTTTTTTTCTTCATTTTCTCTTCTTAAGTAATTTTTTATCAATGCTAGTGAAATGGTAGTTTAGAATAACATTTGGTCTTTTATTTTTTTTTTTTAGGTAGTAAAAAAGAATACTCCTTGTTTTGGTCTAAAATAGAGTCATGAAGTATTTAAAGTATACTTGATAGCTAAATAAGCTTACCCTCCGTGCTTGAATTTGCTCAATATTCACTCATAAATATGTTTTTCATGTGTTCAGGTATTCAAAGAAGAAGCTATGGGATGAACATGAAGTTAGGCGGAAGAAACCATGCATTAGCGACTCAAGATGCCTTGATAGTCCACTAGCAAGCCTAGGCTTCCCCTTCAAAAGCACATGACCCGGTAGGGGGATGGCCCTTCTGAGAACAAAACATCCGGTGGGGAAGGACCCTTATTGCCTTAATGAGAATACCCCCAATGAAATTTGGACTCTTCTTGAGAACAAATCATCCGGTGAAATTTGGACCCCTCTCTTGCCTTAGCGTAGAATACCCCCAATGAAATTTGGCCCATCCGATTCAACACGGCAAGTGAAATTTGGGTGTCAAAGTTCATAAAGCGAGTTAGACACGGCGATTCTTGACCAATTCCTTTGCAACTTGAACATCCTACCATCCACATCAGCTACGGAAGTTAGTGTACTGCAGTTGTTGTCCAAATCCCATCACACTTCATCTTTATACCATCCCACACCTTCACAACCTACACCCACGATCAACAATCCCATTCCTCACAACAATTAAACACAATCCCACTCCTCCCACCTAGTCACCCACTACCCACCTCCATAAACTCCTCTCTATAAATCCACCCATTCACCACACAATATCACAACCTTAATTCACACCAATTGGAAGTTCAAGGTTAGGATTTGTGCAAATCTCTACAACCAAATTCGACATATATTGAAAGTAAGAAGTTGGTTTTCTAATTCCTCATCTTCTATCACCATAGTTCAAGCCAAATCACCAAGTTTGTGGGAATTTCAAGTCTACACATCAAGTGCTTCGACAAATTGTTGAAGTGAAGTTAAGGAAATTTTTGTTAAAGCTCATCAATTCCAAATCAATGGCACCAAAACCGAGCATCAAAGAGGCTGCGAGGAGAGAGTTTGGGGGGCCACAACCAACACGAACCTTTGATAGGAAAAAATTCATAAGTGCATTTGCCTGCATGAAATACGACTATATGGTGACAAAAAGCACTCACACTGGCGGGGGTTGCTTTTGAGCACATGGATGGCGAAATGATGCAACAAATATATCAAAAGGTTGGAATAAATTAACAATGAGCCGAACATGATTGTAATTGTAAGTGTGGTAAAAGAATTCTCTGCTAACTTGTAGAGGATAAGGCCCCCTTGATGCTTTTTATATGGGGTAGGTTAGTGCCTTTCGGTCTGAGCGCCATCAACACGTACTTATCGATTCTGAGCAAGAGACATTTTCGATCTGAAACACTTACGTGATAATGATCCAGATTATGAGGCTATTATCGAGGGAAATGACAACAAAGCGGGTACCTCATGGAAAAAATCAAATCATGGAGGCCTTTGCCTTTCGTGATAAGGATCTCGATCGGTATGGGAAGATATGAGAATGCGCTTTACGTGCGCTAAGTTACTTCCATCTACACACACGTCGGATGTGTCTAAGGGAAAGCGGTCTTTATTATATCTTTATGGTACAAGATTTCATCATCGACATAGGGGCTATAATTAACTTTTCAATCAGAAGATGCCTTGAGGACCATACTCTGGCGGATTGCCACACCCATCACTTATCGTGGATTGTGTATCTGGTGAGAGTCGTTGGTCGGATGATGAGATAACCCGGATGTCATTTGTAGACACTTGACTCAAGAATGATTGCAAGATATCTTTGTGTGGGCGGAGGTGAGTCGCTTTTAGAGAGGAGTAGGATTTGTATTTCCCTCGACCTCGGAGGATGATGGGGTGTATTGAGACACCTCGGATGATGATGAGTTTCAGGGAATCTGGCAATGGGAGAGACATCACAATGACCAGGAGTAATATCTAGCCCTCGATTCCTTAACCTTGAGCGACAAGTGGATGAGCACAACAAGGGAGCACGAGAGAGAAATCACGGAGACTAGCGGCATGGCGGGACCACATGTTTGAGGCCATGAATGTATCTTTCGCCTCGTTGAACACTACGCTCGAGTTTCAATCCTCTTGCCCAATTCCGATACAATGACCTTGACCCATTGATGCAAGGTTCCCACCCGGTGATTAGATGAAGAACAACAACCACCACCAACCCGGACTTAGGCGATTCTGAGGGAAGTCCTCTCTTATTCATTGCTTTATCTATACAATGAGGACATTTGTAATTTTCAAGTTTGGGGATTTAGTTGTATGTTGCATGTGCATATTTAATTTCATTTGCATATGTAAGTTCATTGTTTATGTTTAGGATTGTTAAGTGTTGCATTCAGGTAATCATGTAGTTGCATAAGTATCTTAGGAATGTGAATAATGTAAATAGTTTTTATTTATCTTTGCATTCATGTTATATTTACCACATATTTCCAGTTACAAAAAATTCAAAAATTCAAAAATAATAGTTATTTAATATGTTCATCTTGCATGAGTCCAATTTGTTTGATAATTCTGAGTCTATTTTGGCCAATGATGAGAATGGGATTGGATAGACAAGTATATATCTTGATTATTAGAGCTTTTGATGTGATTTCTTGTTGTGAATTGAATCTTTTTACATTTGAAGCTGGTATAATAAGGATAGCACAATAAAAACAACTTATTGATTGGTTGAGTTTAAATTGGTACATAATGGGACTCTAAAGGATAATGCTAGTTTGAATGAAAGAATGACAAGAATAAGTAGTGATGGCTAAAGTTAAACAAGAACCTAAGTTTGGGAAAATATTTGGGGTATGTAAGCTATATGAACTAAAAATAAAAAGTATGAATAAACACCATGGCGTGCTTGTCTAGTTTTGTGGCCTTTGTTACTTGAGTAAGTGAGCCCGAGGGGATTGTCTTTACACCTAGCGCCCTAAGGTCTTAATGGTCTGGGAGTCGTTGGTCGAAAGCTTGTTAAGGTAGCATTGAAAAGCGTAAGGGAATAAGACATTGCATCGCTATGTGTATATAAAAAAAAGAGAATAAAACGGGAAAAGAGCAAAAAGCCCTCGTAATGAAAAATAAAGCATAAGTATCCCATGTTGACTCTCGATATTGGTAATTGTTTGATGTTAGTTGGATCTAGATTGTTTTTGGATTTCTTGAGTTTACACTATATGATGCCTTCAAAGAGACTTGTTATGTGTTAAATTTAATTTTATATCAGTTAGCATTGTTGTTGAGCACACACACTTATATATCAGTAATAATGATCTAAGATTTGATGATTGATCGATAAATTCTTGATGAGTTTTGATATGATGTATTATCATGTTTCTTTGGATTTCTCTCGAGGTAGGGCGAAAAGACTTGTGTTTATCAATACTGCTGGATTTGTAGGCTTGTAGATTAGTTGTATTCCATTCCATTGCATTGTGTTGCATCTTTGTTTTGTTTTTGCTTGAGGACAAGCAAAGGTTTAAGTTTACGGGAATTTGATAAGTTGGTTTTATACCTACTTATCCGACATCTATTACTTGAATTATTTGCTTAATCTCGTGTTTCTTAGTTACTTTTCATGCATTTTGTTTCCATTTTGTAGATTATATGCTTGGAAGCGGAGTGAGTAACTATTGGTATACAATTTGCAAGAAAAAGCAATTCCGGATAAAGTTCGAGTTTTCATGTTCATTTTATGTGCATTTCTTGTTCGTGGCGTAGAACTTGGATTATGTTAAGGAACTCTTTCTTGGCGTCCCGGAACGTCTTGCATCATTTTAATCGGAAGTTCGAATGCGAGAGTATGGCCTTCAAGCAACAAAGACAAAGTTAAGAGTTGTTTTGGTTGTCGTTACACAACAGCAGCTGCTTCCGATGAAATTTCAACAGTCATCAGTTTGTTATTTCTGAAAGCTCAAAGAATTAAAGTTGTAGATCTTCTCGATAGCTTCGATTTGATAGGTCGCGGGCCCTGTAACTCCTCCCGGTTTAAAAGTTATGGCAATTTTAGCAGAGGAGGTTCCAACAGCAAAATTAATTGTGATTAGGGAAAATGGAAATTTGGACCTTTTGTGCCTTAGGATCGGTAGGGGTTGGAGTGCAGGAGCATTAGCGATAAGGTACCAAGTAGAAATTTGGCTTGTGCAAAGGAAATACCCAGTAGGGGATTGCTTACTCGATTTTGAAGTCTCTAGTTGGGTTTCTAGTACTCTGAGTGTGAAGTTTTAGTGATGGTGATGACTTGGGACTTCGTTTTTGGCATGGAATTTTAATCAAAATACATGTTGTAGTATATAATTAGCAACAAATATGAGATTAAAGACACACAAGGCAAATTACGAAGATTAATCTCGAGTTTTTCTAAGCAAGCGTTGGAGGAGTATTTCAAGGAGATTTTTAGAGGCGATTGCGATTCTAGGCTACGTGAAGGGTGTTTTCAATATTCTTCGTCTTAGTCTATTATTTGTAATTGAAAGGATGATTTCCATGATTTATTAGGTGTTTATTTTGTTTATTATGAACTAATTCTTTTTTTAGGCTTGTGATGGATCTTAAGTGAATCGATGGTTTTGTAAGCTTTGATTTCCAATTTAATAAGCTATTTCGGTTTATCTATATTGATTTGAGCTTGAATCTATGAATTGCACGATCAACAATTCTTTGTGGAGTTGGATGGAATCGAGAGAGTATATTCAAATCTAGACCTAGTTGATATAGCATGTGTTCAGGATTTTGTTAATAGCTTAAACTTGATGAGTGTTAAGGTAGAGATATGCTTGACACCACATGTAATCGGATAGAGAACTTATTCTTCAACCTTCTTCAATTGTAATTCACATAGAGATATAGTGATTTAGTTGCTTAAGGTGTTTAACGGATTTCTATCTTAATTGTGGATTGACGTTAATACGGTATTAGTGCATCGAGAGGTGGTTAATACTACGTTCGTGTTCTTCATTAATAAATTGGAATAGTGAGTTGAATTGGAATAAAAGTGTTAAAATCAGAGTGAAGCTTAGGGTGAAATCATAAGTCTAATTCTCCATTAATTGTTTGAAATTTCAGATTTTGATATTTGTGATTGGTTTGTGATAGTTTAATTACTTTTTAATTTAGAATAATTATTGTTAATCATTAGAATTGGATAGTTGATAAAGAATTTAAAATTAGGATTAATAGGAAATTGATAATTGTGAAGTTAAGTTTCTTATTAAATTGTCTGCTTAGGACTATTTAGTAGGAGCGATACTCTCTAAGTGTTATAAACTTGATATTATCACTTTATTACTTGTTGAAAAGAAGATTCAAGGCTTGAAAATTGTATACAGGATGCAGGGCGTGTTGTGCGTATATAGATTTTACCAAGTTTGGGAGAAAATGAGAGTAAAGTGACCCTTTTTCTCTCTCTTTGATCTATATAATAGATATGATTCAAGATATTTGCTAGCAAGTTGTGGCTGATATTTGGACACACATCAAGGTCTAGAGTTAGAGTAGTGTACCAACTCATTTTAGGGCTAGATCTACAAGCAATCTACTAAATAATGCAATAAGGGTAAACTAGTCATTTCTATACCATTTTATTTCTAAAATTGTCATTTGTTGCAAACCCTTAGGATTTAACCCTTAGGGTTTGACCCTTAGGATTAAAACCTAAGCTTTCTATAATTCACATTTTAGGATTTCTAAATTAGGGTTTTCAAAAATGAAAATTAACATTTTTAAATTATAATTAGAGTTTCCTAATTACAGTATACTTTCCTAATCACATAAGGGCTAACACAAATTAGGATTAATATTTCCTAATTAAGATTGCTAATTTAGCAATTAAATCCATAATTATACATTAGGGTTCCTGACAGAATAATTAGGGTTTAAAATTTTGAAATTAGGGTTTGCTAATTAATTAAGTTTTACCCTAATTACTATTATAATTAATAACACTTAAGCAATATAATCATCCTTTAAGTTCCCAGATTAGGGTTTCAAATACCCGAAATTTTAAATTAGAGTTCCCAGATTTGATATTAGGGCTTTCTAATAAGCAATTAGGGTTTCAAGTAATTCGTTAGGGTTTTCCCTAATAGATTATAATTAATGACGTTTAAACCTTATATATAGAATTTAAATTCCAAAATTAGGGTTTTTAATTTCCAAATTACGGTTTCGAATTCCCGGAATTGAAATTAGGGTTTCAAAGCCGATTTCTAGGGTTTCTTATCAGACGTTGGGGTTTTCTAACTGAACGTTGACATTCTTAATAATATTAGATTTTAACACTGATAAAATTTATCTGGTAAACCCTTGACCCTTAACCACATATTGTGCACACATAATACCATATTCACAGAACATAAACACTTATACACTTAATCCTGAATAATTTACCTAACTCCTTCACAGAATTTTGAAATCCTCAAAATTCCTTCCCAAAATTATAAAACGCATACACTTATTTTCTGTCTAGGTCTATTATTTGACCTTAAATCCATCATTTAAAATTTTAATAAATTGTCTAATTTCTCGAGTTGTCACATTCACCCCTTCTTCTAAGAATTTCATCCCCGAAATTCACATTATACCTTTCACCATACTGCTTACACCATTCACACATACCACCACATGCTACCCAATACACCACTCACAAGAGTAAAAGTTTTCAAATTATGCTGAGGGGTCATATAGACCATGAACACCTAGTTTTAATGGTATTCATACCGTAAAACTTTACATTACTTGGTAGGTTTACAATCACAAAGAAGGTAAACTACCGTTGCTAGTACTTTAGGTGATTAGCCTATCATACTCTTACGTCATACATAACGTATTAATTATGTCTAGCGAATATTTACGCTACTTGATTGGATTATTTATCCAAACAACATAGTTCACCTCAGTCTTATCATAGGATTCCGCACCAAAACAATTTAGTTCGGGAAATTTCTTTCAATGAACACTTAGAGTTTTCATAACATTAGTCTAGCTGAATCGAATAGTATAGACTCACATCAATAATTTAATTCAATCGAATTATTTATGTGTAGCCAAACCCTGTTGGCAAATTTAAAATTTTGAAAATATTTTTGAGAATGACGTCATGATGCCGTACTGTATTAACAGTCCGTTTGAGGATGTCATCAACGTATGACTTTTTCATAACACATCATACAATAGTGGAACAGCGACTTTAGATCAATTCACACTAAGTATTTCTGTATTTATAACTTTGTCAACTTTTTATCATCTCTGCACCAGGTTACATGGTACATGAGTGATAAATAAAATATATTTTGATATTTCAAATCATTTGCGTCTAGCTAAAATAAGTAGCATAGACTATACTTTAAACCGTTTCAAAAATGATTACGAGTCTACATATTTTTTTTTAAAAGCACATAGTACGTATTTAGCTTGATGTCAAAATTTTGAAGTCTAGCATAGCTAGGAATTTTGGAAAACTTATGTCTCCACTAATATTCATTTGCTTAAATAATCTATCTGTTCCTATAATCCTAAATTCTCCATTCACACACAACTATACCCAGTTCGTCAAACCACACTTATGAGTTCATGAACTTGCCACAATCATATAAGTTTAAGAACTTGTCCTAGTCAGACCTTTGGCGTCCATTCACTGAGGGGTTCATAAACATTTCATATAACTATGAGTCAAGAATGTCACATAAGTATGAGTTTTAAGAACTCATACTTAACCCTATATTCTCTACCTATGACCTATCTATCTGTTATACACATGAGAAAGGAATCACCCTCTTAACATGCATATAGCTAATAGCGCGACACAACATTTCAATGATTATCAGTGCCAGAAACTAAGTGGTTTTTACACCAAGTACAATTCCCCGCCCATACAAGGAATCATACAACTCAGCTGCTGACATGAGTCCTCAGTTGAAATCCCCACCTAATCTTAGCTCCCTTCTCAATACGAATTTCATTTAATCCGTATTCATAATCCTTTTCTGAATCTGTACCAATTCACACAGCAATCTTGCTGTAAACTTCTGATCATCAGATTGATTCTTTTCCCACCTTATCAGATCACGGAGTGATCTCATCGTATGTATTACGATTTATTTCTATGTTTTGATCGTTTTGTTTTACGATCTCTTATCCATGTACTTTTAGTCTTTTAAACTCAGTCTATTAACCACTACTGTTTAACTTTATTATCAGAGTTAAGGAACTCCGTATCTTAACAACTCGTCGATATTCGTCTTTGAATCTTACCGATCAACTAACTCTATATGAGTTAGATATTATCCTAATCACTGCGGTTATTGGTCTCAGCTATTCCTACCTAAGCTTCATAACCAACAGCTTTGATACCAACTATGAGAGCCCCAAATCCGGGTCCCAAATCACCACGAATTCGGTTCAATCATTTTATCACTATTGCGGAAGATATAAACATAAATTGTTTATACAATACACTTTACACACATTTCCCCAAAATCGAGTAACCTTAACTTATACACAAATCATAAACCTTCTAACACATGACATTATCATCAAACTATACTATTACAATCTAGCTGCACATTTTATCCCAAGCAAAACTTGGCATTTCCTTTTCCTGTATTCGAACGCATTCGCCTTATCTGCAATGTTTATCATGATATAGCAAGGGTGAGCATGAAAGTTGCCCAGCAAGTTTAAATACAATTTAAGGATATATCATGATTGAAAGAGTCTGAATAACAGGCTGGCTATAATTCATCAATATAATTGAGAACTAGCACGAACAAACTTTTGACTGAACAAGTGTTGAACATGAACAAATATATCTGGACCAAGGGTTAAAACCTAAGCTTTCCATAATTCATATTTTAGGATTTCTAAATTAGGGTTTTTAAAAATGAAAATTAACATTTTTAAATTATAATTAGAGTTTCCTAATTACGGTCTACTTTCCTTATCACATAAGGGCTAACACAAATTAGGATTAATATTTCCTAATTAAGATTGCTAATTTAGCAATTAAATCCATAATTGTAAATTAGGCTTCTTGACAGAATAATTAGGGTTTAAAATTTTGAAATTAGGGTTTGCTAATTAATTAAGCTTTACCCTAATTACTATTCTAATTAATAACACTTAAGCAATATAATCATCCTTTAAGTTCCCAGATTAGGGTTTCAAATACCCGAAATTTGAAATTAGAGTTCCCAGATTTGATATTAGGGCTTTCTAATAAGCAATTAGGGTTTCAAGTAATTCGTTAGGGTTTTCCCTAATAAATTAATGACGTTTAAACCTTATACATAGCATTTAAATTCCAAAATTAGGGTTTTCAATTTTCGAATTAGGGTTTCGAATTCCCAAAATTGAAATTAGGGTTTCAGAACCGATTTCTAGGGTTTCTTATCAAACGTTAGGGTTTTCTAACTGAACGTTGACGTTCTTAATAATATTAGGGTTTGACACTGATAAAATTTATCTGTTAAACCCTTGACCCTTACCCACATATTGTGCACACATAATACCATATTCACAGAACATAAACACTTATATACTTAATCCTGAATAATTTACCTAACTCCTTCACAGAATTTTGAAATCCTCAAAATTCCTTCCCAAAAATATCAAACGCATACACTTATTTTCTGTCTAGGTCTATTATTTGACCTTAAATCCATCATTTAAGATTTTAATATATTGTCTAATTTCTCGGGTTGTCACAGCAACCCATAGGTGAATTGGTGACCAAGTACTTTATGTGGTGGTCAAGAAATTAGTGTGGCTAGCAAGTTTACTTAGGAGTTAAGTAAATGAATAGTAAGGAGGTTAGTTAAGGAGGTGGGATGAATAATGACCATAATGCCCTAACTTTGGCTTTCCTATAAATAGAAGGCTAGGATTTTCATTTGTTGCTTGTTATTTTCAACCAACAACTCTCCTTTATAAAGCAACTTATTGGTTAGAGAGAATAAGCACTTTTAAGACAAAACATCCTTTGCTAGATTTTCAAGAAGAATAGAAGTACTAGTTCATCAAGGAGACTTAAAGACTTAACTTGAACGTGTTATAATTGTAGCAGACGCTAAAGGCAAGTATTCTAACCCTTGTTTCAGTTCAATCTGGACAAGCTTTGTAATTCATGTATTCTTAAACATGAAGTATTGTATGATGAAGTCAAAGCCAACTCTTTCGGCTAGACTGATATTATGTTTCTATCAAAGCATGGTCAATGTTTACCAAGTTATATTGGTGTGGTTTTCAAATGAAAGGTGAGTATGCTAAAATGTTTTGTCGTCAAACAGCGAGCACGTGAGAGGTTTCACAACTTAAACGTACATAAGTTTAATGAATGTAGTGTTGATCAACATAGAGTATTATAGGCTGATAACCTAGACGTGCTCATAAGAAATGTCGGACTTACGGACTTAGTGTCGGGATTTCCTTTTCAAATAAAGTACGAAATGCTCAAGGTTTTGGACCGGAATTGATGTTTTACTGAATATCATTGTTGTAAAACATTTTAAAGGAAAAGAAGTGCTATTTTGAATTATCGATAGTACTTCATAACTATTGTTCAATTATTGAAGGTATATGATTCCTATGTTTCAAGCATGTTGTTTATTAGAATTGTTATACTTGCTAAGATAGTCATGCTCACTCTTGCTTGAACCATAAGAACACAGCTAAGATCGAACTGACCGAAGGCTCCGGCAAGGATAATGGCAAGGCGAAGACAAACCCGTAGAATACTTATGTAATAGTATAAGGTGAATGATTGTAATATATTTGATATTATGACAAGAACAAATGTAATGGTTATAAAGAACTTGGGAAAATGTTAATCTTATTTTGAATATATAGAAGACATATTCGTTCTATTGAGGCTTTTCAATTGAATGTATGTGTGAATGGTAGTACCGTATAGCACCATCTGTCTGGTTGGAAGATACCCGGATTTGGGGGTGTCACAGGTTGGTATCAGAGCATTAGGTTATAAAACTTAAGGGGGGATTACAAACCTTAAGTCATAACCTTAAGAGGAGTCAAAAGAAGTAAAAGAAGAAAATAATCTTATAAAAATGCATTATGAATATGTTATGTGTTTTTAATGTTCTACTGACGTGTACTAATCAACTTAATTGTTTTGTGTAGATGTCAGGAGTAAATGGAATGCATTTAGATGTGCAATGTAAGACCCCAAATTTTTTTTATAAATAAAATTGAATTTCCTCTATTCATTATCTTGAAATATATAATAAGGAGTTAATTTGATATAATAATTTGGTTATGGGTGAAATGTGCAAATTTTGTAAAATAAGCAAGTGGTTATAAAATATTCATTGTTGTCGGGGAATATTCGTTGGTCGTGGAATATTCTTACTGTCGAGAAATATTCGTACGATGGCGCAGCCATTTGTGGGTCCCATAACAGAATAAGTGTCGGATGAAAAAAATGAAAAGTTTGAGTTTTTATAAATAATGGCATAATTGTTACCGTTAACACTGTTGGATTACCTGGTGGTTAAAATACAATAATACGCATGGTTGCACAGTAACACACGGTATTGCACAATATTTTGGAATTATTGATTCTTACGTAAGAAGGCACTACTCAATAATTATTACAGTAATTACTGTTCAATATTTTATTTTATTGATTCAATAATTATTGCGTTGATATTTTATATTATTGTTGTTTTAATAATTGTTACTGCACAGTATTTCCCATTATCAGATCAATAATTCATATTATTTGAATAATATTATTAGATAGCATTATTGGCAATGTCTAAGGAAGTTATGTCTAGGAAAGGGGTTTGGTCACCTAATTGCGCGCTAGTAAGGAGAAATCCTTATCGGAAAGCCCCCTCTTTCCTGGGAACGACCTGGTTGTCATAATTGTGATTCTATAATATTATTTATGAATAATTAATTATTGATTTATATGATAAGGAAATATTTATTTTATGTGATTATAAATGAAGGAATTAATGTTAGGGTGTTTTATTAGTATTTTATCAAAATAAAGAATAAAATTTGGAAATTTTCAGAAAATTAGTTTATTACTTGATTTTGTAAAATCTATAACTCTTTGTGTATAATGAGTTAGGAGATGAGAAATATATCAAAAGAAAGCCCTGGAAGTAAGCAAAACGTAGAAATTTGAATCACCCAAAAATTCTTTGTGGATTTTTCGTGGTGACTGTTTGAGTGAAACTGGTACGAGGGACTTATAGTCCGAAAATCAAATTAGTGTTCTTAAACTCTATTACGTGAGTTATAATTTTGATCCGACCGTTGGATCGTTGTGATTTTTGAATATGTTATACATATATAAGTTGATTATATGTCCACAAATTTTGAACCGGTAAAAATTAACGTATGATTTGTTATGAATTTTAAAAGGTGTTGAAAATCATTCGTATGTGGATTTCAGACATTTTCTGTTTGGAATTTGGAAAAACTTTATTCTGCAAAGTTGAAGAGAATTCAATTTCCTATGGAATGGACATAAAATTCGTATTTTTCTGATAAAAGGACTAATTATTATGAATTGTAGAAGTTTCAGAAATTAAATATTTTTATTAAAATTATGGGTGGGACCCACTTTTGTTAAAAACATGTGGGCTGCAAATTTTCTTCCAAGATGGCATACTCAGCTTTCAAAATGGGTGGGCATAGAAAGAAGGAAAAAATAAATAATATTATTTTATTATTTAGTATCCTTTGGCGTTCTAGCATTTTTCCTATAAATAGATTCTTAGGTTAGAATTGAAAATCATACCAGAAACATAAGTTTTCTCTCTATATATTATCGAGCGTATTATTGTGAGTATTTAGATACTTTGAGAGTTTCTATTCAGTGCAAGTTTCCTTCGGCTTTACATCCGATATTCCGATCAGAAGTACTGTTATTTTGAGGTAAGTGATGTTATTTTCTTCGTAAATGATATTATTTTCTTCAATATCATTATGTTGAAATATTGATATAAATTTTATTGTGGAATTTCTACCTTTTTGTGTCAGGATTACAATTCACGTATACGGCACTGTTTACGTATACAACACTGTTCACAAATACGGTACTATTCACCAAAAAATGAAATTATCTCTTATTTGTTCCAGATGTCTATTATGGTTGTTATCTTTGATTATATCCATGTTTTGATCTTCATTCTTGAATTTTACTCCATTATGGTTTATTATGGAGTATTTTTAAACTTGAATTATCTAAAGTACGAATCTCTAATCTTTGTCCTTTTATCTCACTGGATTCGTTCTCTAAAATGTTTTTCATCATCCTTAGTCTTTAATGGTGATACTTGATGAATATCTTTGGCCTGTAGTGCAAAGATGAATGATTACCTGATGAATACCTTTGGCCTGTAGTGCAAAGATGAACAGGTGTTGAGATGAACATGACCAACTGGTGATACAAATGAATATCTTTGGCCGTAGTGCAAAGATGAATATTTGATGCAAGATGTTTATTGATTGATGTTACCAGGGATAAAATATTGATGATGGACTTTTAAATTCATAGATGATAGTAGATTTCATTCTCTACTTAACTCTTCTAATGAATTGTTGTTGTTGATCTAAAACTTGTTGTCTATTATATTCTATCAGATTTTTCCCTGTTGAAGACTAAGGATAATTTGTTGTATATTAGTCATAATATTCTTTACTGGGCTAGTTGAGCTCACCCTTTTCCTTTTTGTTCCATTTTTCTTCTTAGGAAGCGAGAATATAGCAGGAACCAGTCGGGGTATAGAGTGATGGTCCTAGACAGTTGTTTTAGCAGTCCTCACTATTTTTGTAAAATAGTGCATCAATAATTGTAATGAGTACTTTATTTGGGTGTGGATATTGTCTAGAAGACAATATTTTTATTTAAACTCACAGTATGTGTTGTCGTATTTTGCACGACAATTGTAGTAATAAAGTTGTAGTTGTTTTCTGTACCATATTTTTGGCGACTCAGAATGGGTGATGTATGCCTATTTTGGGGGATGCAAGCAGTTAGTGAAGAATCAGTTAACCAAATAGAGGTTATACCGAACCCCATAGCAGAAGAACCAGAGATAGTTGTCATTGAGTCTGGAGACTCAGAGGATCCTGATCTCATGTCTGTGTTCGACGGCATGATAGAAGAGGAGGTGGAGGTAGTGTCCTTCAACCCAGTAGCAATAGCAACAGAGATGGCTCCTGGGGAGTCAATGATGTCATTGTTTATGTCAGTGTTGGATAGAAATATCCATTACTATCAGGAGGTTAAGGAGCTGAAGGTAGAGCTCCAGGCTGTTATAGAGGACAAGACCGATGTGGAGTCCATGTGGGAGCAGGAACATGATGAGAGGATTTTAGCTAAGGACAAGGTCCATGAGCTGAAGCATGAAGTTTTTGAGCTCAAGGAGGAGCTAAAGACCAAAAAGTAGAAGATAGGGAGAATGTCCTATATCCATAGGAGTTCTCAATGATTTCAATGATGGGTAGTGGTTATCCTATAGAGGTAGGGGCGACAGCGACATCTATCGGTAGTAATATTATTGTCGGTCTTGCCAAGATAGATTATGATAATGCCTTGAGGCAGATGTAATCTAGTTGTATCTAGAGTATTTTAGATATGTAAATATTGTGTACTTAGTAGTGATGTAAAACCCTCTTTTGTATAACAAAGGATAGTCTTTTGTAAATCCCAATTTTTGGAAAGCAATAGCGGGATAGTAATGTAATCAGCTTCGGTTGTGTAATGTAACCGATGTAGTGTTATACTACAATGAATGAATATAAGCCTTTTTATGAAACAATTGAGTAATGGATGTTGAAGTTATTGTTTAATATCGAATAATAACTAAATAATAAGGAAGAAATAATAACGAAATGTGTTGTTTGATGTAACAGCAAAATGCCGCCAAGAAGAGTACAACGTAATCAAGGAGCTAATGTAAATCAACCGGAGGGAGGTCTGGTTAACCCCATGCAGGAGTTTGTTAATCTTTTAACAGCCGCACTTAATAGAACTGGGGCTAATATCCCCGTAAATCCGGGAGTAGCATGAGATACTACCTTTAAGGATTTTAAGAGTGTTGGTCCGCCGGAGTTCAAAGGAACTACGGACCCTATCGAAGCCCAAACGTGGGTGAAAGAAATCGAGAAGGCATTTGTAATAGCAAATGTCGACGAGGCCCAGAAGGTTGCCTTTGCAACCTACATGATGAAGGGAGAGGCCTACTTTTGGTGGGAAGCCAATCAGGCTAGGGCTGGGATCGAGAATCTAATGTGGGTGAGGTTCAAGGAGATATTCTTCGAGAACTACTTTCCCACGAGCATGCAAGGAAGGATGCAGATGCGGTTTCTCAAATTAAAACAAGGGGACATGACGGTTCCCCAATACGCCACCAAGTTTAATGAACTGGCAAGGTTTGCTACACACCAAGTGGACACCGAGGTTAGAAAGGCGCGATGGTTCAAGCAGGGCTTGAAACCCTGGCTCTATAACTGTATTTTTGTGTTCCAAAGTACTTCATTTGGGACCATTTTAGAGAAGGCAATAATCGCCGAAGGGGGTAGCGAGGCGTTGAGCCAATACCATAAAGATAAGAAGAACAAGGGGAAAGTGGATGGGGGAGTGAAGATAGAAGGAGCTAGTAGGAGTGGCGAGGGACAGAAGAGGAAAGTGTTCAGCTCTAGGAATACCGGAGTGAAGCAAGGAGACCCGAAGAGGAGAATGGAGGCCTACAAGACCTATGGGAAGACTCATTTAGGAGTCTGTCTCAAGGGGAAGGCCGTATGCTACAACTGTGAACAGGAAGGGCATATCTCGCCTAACTGTCCAAGTCCAAAAAAGAACCACGGATGCTTTGTGTGTGGGTCAACTGACCATATGGCAAAGAATTGCCCAAAGAAGGGGATGGACGGGAATCGGGGCACTAATGGTGGTAAGTTAGCTATTAGTAGTCCAGCGCAGCTGGGTAGGCCGATGGTTCGTACCTTTAACATTACAGTCCAAGATGCGGTTGCATCAGGGGACATCATCGCAGGTATTATTTCGATCAACGACATCAGTGCTTACGTGCTGTTTGATTCGGGTGCTACTTGTTCATTTATAGCATGTGATTTTGCTAGACGATTAGGATTACTTACCGAAAAGTTGCCTATACCTTTAAACATTAAGGTAGCAAATGAAGAAATAATTCATGTTAAAGATGTGCATAGGAGTTATTGCGTAGATATATGAGGTTGTAAATTATTGGTAGATTTGATACCGATAAAGTTAGGAGAATTCGATGTAATTCTTGGAATGGATTGGTTGGTAAACCATGGGGCAATTATAGATTGTCAGAAGAAATGTGTGAACCTTAGAACGTTAAAACAACCTCAAGTAGTATTTTACGGGATCACCGGGACGTTCGTGTTGTCTAACGATGACATAGACTAGGAAATTATTAAGGAAGGGATGTGTAGGTTACCTGTGTTATGTTGTTGATACCCAGAGAGTGGTAGCAACCATGGAACAAATACCTATAGTTAGAGAATTCGCCGATGTATTTCTGAGTGAATTACCGGGTCTTCCACCGGATAGGAAGACCGAGTTTGTAATAGACATTGTGCCAGGAGCGACACCAGTTTCTAGGGCACCGTATCGCATGGCGCCAGTGGAAATGAAGGAGTTGATGGTGCAGTTACAAGAATTGTTGGACAGGAAGTACATACAACCGAGTGTTTCGCCGTGGGGAGCACCGGTACTATTTGTCAAGAAGAAGGATGGATCGTTGAGACTTTGTATTGACTATAAAGAGTTGAACGAGTTGACGATAAAGAATAAATACCCATTGCCCAGGATCGATGATCTCTTTGATCAGTTGAAAGGGGCTAAGTATTTTTCTAAAATAGATTTAAGAACAGGGTATCACCAGTTGAAGGTTAGAAAGGAAGATGTACTAAAGATAGCATTCAGGACTCGTTATGGTCATTACGAGTTTCTGGTGATGTCATTTGGGTTGACTAATGCACCAGCTGCATTTATGGATATGATGAACAGAGTGTTCAAACAATATTTGGACAAGTTTTTTGTAGTGTTTATCGATGATATTCTAGTCTATTCTAAGACGCCAGAAGATCATGTTGAACACCTAAGGTTAGTGTTAGAGACACTAAGGAAAGAGCAATTGTATGCGAAGTTCACTAACTGTGAATTTTGGTTGACAAAGGTACAGTTTTTAGGTTATGTCGTTGACCATAAGGGGATTTCAGTAGATCCAGCGAAGGTAGAAGCAGTGATGAATTGGGAACAACCGAAAACTCCAACTGAGGTGCGGAGTTTCCTAGTGTTAGCGAGTTACTATCGGAGATTCATCCAGGATTTTTTGAAGATAGCTACTCCGTGGACTAATAAGTGCGAGGACAGTTTACAGGAACTAAAGAAGAAATTGAGTGAAGCGCCTGTTTTGCCATTGCCCGATGACACAGGAAATTTCGTAGTTTAGAGGACTTGGTTGCGTGCTCATGTAGCATGACAAGGTCATTGCGTATACATCAAGACAGTTGAAGGATTATGAGAAAGTTTACCCTTCTCATGATCTGGAACTTGCCGTAGTAGTTTTTGCCTTAAAGATATGGAGACATTATCTTTATGGAGAAAAATGTGAGATATACACGGACCATAAGAGTCTAAAATATATCTTCACACAGAAGGAGTTAAATATGAGACAGAGGCGATGGTTGGAGTTGATAAAGTATTACGACTGTGAAATCCTTTATCACCCTGGAAAAGCCAATGTAGTTACCGACGCCTTAAGTAGGAGGGGTCGGGAGAAGTTGTCTATGTTAACGGCTCAAACTGAGTTAATAATAAAGATGGATAGGATGGAAATAGAAGTGAAGTTGCCAATAGAATCGGAGCAGATATTGTTTGCAACGGAGATACAATCTACCATCGTGGAGAGAGTCAAGGAGGTGCAGCTCAAAATTGATGAGTGTGACCGGGTAAAGAAGCAGTTAATCGATGAAAAAGATATTAAGTACAGTCTTGATAATGAGGGATTATTAAGATTTAAAGGAAGAATTTGGGTTCCGAATGAGACGGAATTAAAGGAGCAGGTATTACAAGAGGCTCATAGTTTGAGGTTTTTGATTCATCCTGGTAGTACAAAGATGTATCAAGACCTTCGACAAAGTTTTTGGTGGCCGAACATAAAGAGAGAAATAGCTGAGTATGTGAGTAGGTGCTTAACTTGTCAGAAAGTTAAGGCCGAACATTAACAACCAAGTGGCTTGCTACAGTCATTGGAGATTGCAGAGTGGAAGTGGGAGCATATCACGATGGACTTTGTGGTGGGACTTCCGACTACAACGAAAGGGTATGATGCGATTTGGGTAATAGTGGACAAGTTGACGAAGTCGGCTCACTTTTTGCCAATTAGGGTCAAATATAACTTAGACCAGTTAGCTAGACTTTATGTTAAGGAAATAATTTCCAAACATGGAGCACCAGTATCGATTGTATCAGATCGTGATCCACGATTCACATCAAACTTTTGGAGGAGTTTATAAGAGCAGTTGGGAACGCAGTTGAAGCTGAGTACGGTGTATCATCCACAAACTGATGGATAGAGCGAGAGAACAACTCAGACGTTAGAAGATATGTTGAGATCTTACGTTATGGATTTCAAGGGTAGTTGGGATGATCATCTACCATTAGTAGAGTTTGCGTATAACAATAGTTATCATGCAAGCATAGGTATGCCGCCTTATGAAGCTTTGTATGGGAGGAAGTGCAGAACACCATTATATTGGGATGAAGTGGGAGAACGCTGAATGCTAGGACTAGAATTGGTACAGCAAACCATGGATATGGTGAAGTTGATACGAATGCGTCTCATAGCAGCTCAAGACAGACAAAAGAAGTATGCGAACTTGCATCGAGAAAATAGGGAGTTTGAAGTAGGCTTTTACATATTTCTAAAGGTATCTCCCTGGAAAGGAAAGATACACTTTGGAAAGAAGGGAAAGTTAAGTCCGAGGTTTATAGGACCTTTTGAAGTGTTAAAACGGGTAGGAGAGATAGCTTATATGATAGCATTACCTCCAGACCTAGAACGAATACATAATGTATTTCATGTATCGGTATTGCGTCCTTATAAGCCGAATTATAAGCACGTAATAGAATATGAGCCTATTCATGTCGAGAAGGACTTAACGTACGAAGAGACGCCAATTCAAATTATCGATAGAAAAGAACAAGTTCTGCGAAATAAAGTTATACCTTCCGTGAATATATTATGGAAGAACCACGATGCAGAAGAAGCAACGTGTGAAGATAAGCATCGTGAAGATAATGAATAAAATAATATTATTTGTTATTATTATGTGCTAGTAAGATGAATGTCGTTCTATAACCTAGAAACGTCAGAATATCATATTATTTTAACTACGTAAACGAATTAAAGTGTTTGAATTTTCAAGATGAAAATAAAAGTTTTCTGAGAAATTTTCCGAAAAATACTATTCATCGATTTCCGCTAGGGAATTATTTTTGAACTTCCGAGAAATACTTAACTTTATAATATCAAGGTGAGATGGATTATGTAATAATAATCTAAGTATGGAAAAAGTAATATTTTGCATGTAGACTTAAATTAAGAATGTTAAGGATTAAAAGACAAAATGAATGGAATGGTGGATCTTGTATGAAGTGAAAGTCTAATATGCATTAAGGGACAAGCTCAAGATGTATTAATGATTAAGCTAAGTGTTGGTTTAATCAAAAGCCCAAAGTAAATTAATGCAAGCCCAATATGAATAAGCTAAGTTAATTAACCTAAGCCCAATGTAATGATCCAATGGGTTAGCTTGATGCATGGAGCAACCCATGAGTGAATTGGTGACCAAGTACTTTATGTGGTGGCCAAGAAATTAGTGTGGCTAGCAAGTTTACTTAGGAGTTAAGTAGATGAATAGTAAGGAGGTTAGTTAAGGAGGTGGGATGAATAATGACCATAATGCCCTAACTTTGGCTTTCCTATAAATAGAAGGCTAGGATTTTCATTTGTTGCTTGTTATTTTCAACCAACAACTCTCCTTTATAAAGCAACTTATTGGTTAGAGAGAATAAGCACTTTTAAGACAAAACATCCTTTGCTAGATTTTCAAGAAGAATAGAAGTACTAGTTCATCAAGGAGACTTAAAGACTTAACTTGAACGTGTTATAACTGTAGCAGACGCTAAAGGCAAGTATTCTAACCCTTGTTTCAATTCAATCTAGACAAGCTTTGTAATTCATGTATTCTTACACATGAAGTATTATATGATGAAGTCAAAGCCAACTCTTTCGACTAGACTGATATTATGTTTCTTTCAAAGCATGGTCAATGTTTACCAAGTTATATTGGTGTGGTTTTCAAACGAAGACTGAGTATGCTAAAAATATTGTCGTCAAATGACAGGCACGTGAGGTTTCCACAACTTAAACGTACATAAGTTTAATGAATGTAGTGTTGATCAACATAGATTATTATAGGCTGATAACCTAGACGTGCTCGTAAGAAATGTCGGACTTACGGACTTAGTGTCGGGATTTCCTTTTCAAATAAAGTACGAAATGCTCAAGGTCTTGGACCGAGATTGATGTTTTACAGAATATCGTTGTTGTAAAACATTTTGAAGGAAAAGAAGTGCTATTTTGAATTATCGATAGTACTTCGTAACTATTGTTCAATTATTGAAGGTATATGATTCCTATGTTTTAAGCATGTTGTTTATTAGAATTGTTATACTTGCTAAGCTAGTCATGCTCACTCTTGCTTGAACCATATGAACACAGCTAAGATCGAATGAACCGAAGGCTCCGGTAAGGATAATGGCAAGGCGAAGACAAACTCGTAGAATACTTATGTAATAGTATAGGGTGAATGATTGTAATATATTTGATATTATGACAAGAACAAATGTAATGGTTATAAAGAACCTGGGGAAATGTTAATCTTATTTTGAATATATAGAAGACATATTCGTTCTATTGAGGCTTTTCAATTGAATATATGTGTGAATGGTAGTACCGTGTAGCACCATCTGTCGGGTTGGAAGATACCCGGATTTGGGGGCGTCACAGCTAATGTTGATCAAAGGAACGAACCAAACCCAGTGGATTCAAGTTGAACGCGAAAAGGATTTGGAGGTGAACTTATACCTTAGGAAGCTCGAATCTTCAAGGATATGATTCTTGCTCTTTATCTTTTCGTTTAATTAATAATTGTGCATAAAGGATGATCCAGGTATATGGTTTATAAAATTTTAAAACTCTAATTTTCCATACTTCCGCTTACTTTGTGCAATTTGATTACGTTCATGAATCTTACAAACCTAACAGGGGGTCCCAAAATTGGGTTGTCCTAATTTGATTCCAACACTGCTGGGACTTGGTTTGAGCAATTGCATGGCTTTGGGACTCTAGATGGCATGGAAGTGAGCTGAGATTCGTGTGTAGAGATATATTAACGCTTAGAACAAGATCAAACAGGACACAAGGCAATTAATAGAGATTAAGGAAAGATTTTCATATCGAGCATTGGAGTGAAGATTTTGAAGGAACGTTCATATCGATTGCAGATTAAGGCTAAAGTGAAGGGTGTTCTGCATTATTCGATTTCTCTAGTCTTATATTTGTAATTGAAAGGATGATATCTTTAAATATATTCAGTTATTATTTCATTGATGATGAACTAATTTACTTTTTAGGCTTATGACGGATCTTTAAGTGAAACGATGGTTTTATAACTTTGATTTTTAGTTTAATAAGCTATTATCCAGTTTATCTATATTAATTTAAGCTTGAATTTATGAATTGCCTGATCAACAGTTATTTGTGGACTTGTATGAATTTGAGAGAGGAAGTACGAGTCTAGACTTAGTTAATATAGCATGTGTTCTTGAATATTGTGAATGAACAAAATCTTGATGAATGTTAGGGTAGAGATATGTTTGACATCGCATGTAATCGGATAAAGGACTAAAACTTAAACCTTCTTTAATTATAATTCACATAGAGATATAGTGAGTTAGTTGATTAAGGTGTTTAATTTGTTTCTATCTAAATTATGGATTTGAGTTAATACGGTATTAGTACATCGAGAGGTGGCTAGTGCTACATTCGTGTTCTTGATTAATAAACTGGGATAGTGAATTAAACTAGATTAAAGGTGTAAAAATCAGAGTGAAGCTTAGGGTGAAGTCGTAAGCCTAATTCTCCAATAATTGTTTGAAATTTTAGTTTTTAAGATTTGTGATTGTTTTGTGATTATAATATTTTTAATAATTTAATATTAATAATTTTAATCATTAATTTGGATAGTTTAATAAAATTAGGATTAATAAGAAACTGATAATTGTGAGGTTAAATTCTTACTAAATTTCTCTGTGGGAACGATACTCTATTTACTATTATATTACTTGTTGACCACGTATACTTGCGTGCTGTGCGTAATTAGATTTTACCCAACAAGTCCAAGAAACCTCACGTTTGCTTAGAAGCTGATCACTAACCATCCTTCTTCAGAAAATGGGTGTGAGGTATAATCAATTCACATCTCTTTTAGAGTTAATCACTGTCCTCCATCAAACTTCAACCAATTCTATGAATTTCCAAAATGGTTGGAAGTGACTCTTCATCCACTAAACCAATTTCCATCTACAGAATCCTAACATTCTGTAACTGATATGCCTAACTTCATACCTATACAGTCTTCAACTATTTTTCACTCTACGGATATCGATCCTACTCAAATCGTAGAGTTACCTACTTCACCAGCTTCAACAGCCTCTCCTCCCATAACTCAAACCCCCATACCTGAACCTCCTTCGGACATTCATTACTCCTCAACCAATAATTATTTTGATCTTTCTCTTGCTCTCTCAAACCTGCAAAACCAAAATACAAGAGCTTCTCCTCCAGGCACCCAACAAATACTAGAGCTTCTCTGAGATCTTCCCACCAAATCTGAGTTGTCTAATGCATCACAGAAAGTGACTACATATATTTAATATTATCTTGAATCTCACTCTCTGCTTGTTCATACAAGGCTGAACCACTTGATAGATCCTGCCAACACCCTTCCCAGCAATCTGAGTTATGAGCTCACAAATAAGCTTAGGGAGATCATCAAGGAAATGATCCATAGCATAAATGAAAGGGATCAAATTCATTTTCAATCTGCCCGAAAGCATAAGGAAGCAATTATCCTTCTGTAGAAGACTCGGGAAACTCAAAACAAACTTGTTAAAGAAAGTCTCTCAAGCCTACGATCTTCTATTCAAGAATTCACAGATTACTCTATGAGTCAAATACAACAAATAGACACTATCTTGGCCATTATACAAAAGCACAACTCTCAAACTGACTCTTTGGTTAAAGAAAATCATGAAGACATTACTCAATCCAGGAGTCAGCTCCACGAACTTGTCCAAGGCATGAATCGTCGTCTATCAGAAGACATTCGAACCCTTGATGCTAACATAAAGGGGGAGAATAAAATAAATGGAGAGAAAGGCAAAGGAAGAGGAAAATAAATTGCTGAATCTTCAAGGAGTCCTCCCATAAGACAGCCTCGCTATTAGACTCCACGACTTGAATAGCAGCAGTGCCAACCAATTCTCATGGCGCAACCGCTAAGGAGTCAAGGGCCATCTCCTAGCTCACAAGGGGTAACAACTACTGGCTTAAACATGTCGATTGGAGACCCTGCCTTTATGAACAAACATGATCATGGAGAATGGCTAAGTCAAAGTGAGATGGAAGATATTGCATGGAGAGATGAAGCTAGTAGGAGAAAGAAAGCTGCAAAGCATGACAATCCTCCAAAAAGTAAAAGGAAAAAGAGATAGAGATGAGTTGAAATTTATTTCTTATTGATATAACTAAGCTATAATGTAATATCCGCTTTACAACATCAATAAATTCATGCTTATTCTCTAGAAATTTTAGTTGCTCACTGAAACACTAAGTCATATTTACTTTCTAGCATCCTGCATTTAGAAATTGATGATTATGATACAAATCTCCTTGGTTATGTCAACATCAAATAAGGGGAGATTGTTGGGAATTGCATATTCAAATTTGATGTTGAAAGTAAATAAACATGCTTATATGTAAAATCCTTCAAAGAACATATGTACAAGGACTTAGGTGATAGATCAAAATTATTAGGTTGATCTGTGCTTTATGTTTATCATTCTGTAAATGAATGTATAGAAGAAAAGATCAAAGATGTTAGGTTGATCTACTTTGAGATGCAATAGATAGGCATCAATAGAATCGTAGTTTGTCGAGCCAGTCGAGGGATTGCAGAAGCCAAGGCAGAATCGTAGAGTATCGAGAAAGTTGTTACAGAATCGTAGTCTGCTTTGGAAGGCCTCACTCAGAATCGTAGAGTTTGTCCAAGCGCCTGCCAAGCCAAGTCAAGAATCGTAGTCTACTCTCGGAAGCGTAGAGTCTGCAAAAACAAGCAAGTCAAGGATTGTAGTCTATCAGTGCTTAAGAAAAATCGTAGTGTTCTCCTCTATCGGTCCGAATCAAGCACGAATGTGACAAGACACCACGATCATGATCGTAGTGTATCTCCTGAAAGCATCAAAAGCATCGAGACTTGTCCATTAGCTTAAGAATAAAATACTACAAATGAAGAATGGATTATAGACATTGAGACTTTTGGGAATCCCAATGTTCATCCTTAGTATGTAACGAAGAAGTGTATTGGAGAAGGTAAGGAAAAGGACTACATACCTGCTAAAAAAGTTTTTTTCAGGTGTTAGGTGAGATAGCAGTCTTCCATGTCAATGAGTCAGACGGCTGAACAACAAATTTCCAGGAAGTAACCATTAGTGCTCAGAAATGTCTGATTCATTTAATGCTTCAACGGACGCCTTCAAACGGACATGTTTCAAAGGCTCCTTTATATACAAATCATCATACACATATGCAAATAAGCAAGTACATAACAAAAAAGCTAAAGAACACTCAACGCTCAACATTACGATCAAAAAAAAAATTCTCAACTACTCAGTTCTTTCGAACATATGCTTAACAGCAACTGAGTAGCACTACCCAAGAACTCAACTCTCATTAAGTGTATTCCAAGTCTGCTGGACTTGAAGAGTTCTAAGTGAACTAAGAAGTTCCAAGACTGCTGGTATTGAAGGAATCTAAGTGATTCAAAGTTTGTAAAGATATCCTTAGTGGATTTCCTACTCGAGGAGTAGAAGAGTGGACTGGGAGCTTTGAGTTCTCTGAACCACTTAAAAAGTCTGTGTCTTTTATATTCTTGTTATAACTGCTATATATGTTATAACTGCTTTTCTCCTATTAACTTGGTTTATCTTAAAAGGGGAACAAACAAATCTTATACTCCGTTGTGGTTAATTTATTAACAAATCTGACAAGTAATTTTGAAAAAGAAAATATTTAAAATATCTATTTAACCCCCCCCCCCCCTTCTAGATAACTATTGTGCCTCTGGGAACTAACAGAATGTTTTTAGTATTTGTGATTGTTAATATTCGCTTAGTTTACAGTTGAAAAAAACTTAAACCTTGTTAAAATGTTCGAAGGTTTAGTGTGACCACTCAGTATGATGTTAAAGATGTTAAATGAAATGAATTAATTCTATTCTTGTTTATTCGAGCTATTTCACAATTATTGTTCAATTGTTAAATATTTAAGAGAAAGATTTTTTTATTCATGTGATGTTATTATTCAACTATTTTATCACTTGTTGAGCAATTAGTTGTTCACTCTTACTTAAATAAATGTTTTTACCTAAACTCGAGTGGACCGAAAGATCTGGAAAAGACGAAGGAAAATGAAAAGTAAATGAATAGAAGATGTTATGTATTAATGTTAATATTACTACTTGATGTAATATTTAGGATAATATTATAGTTTGTAATTGTAAAGGTCTAAGAACTTGGAAGTAAACTAATATGTAATGTAATAATATATTAATTATATTTATGTCTTTAAAATTTTCACATATATATGTATTGAATACACGGACTTGGAGGCGACATAGGTAGTAGACTTGGCAAAATATGGTTATGGGTTGGTTTTGGTTTTCAAAATATGGTAATGGTTCCATTTAAGAACTAAAACCATATTAACCATTTTTAATATGGGTTGGGTTAGGTTGGAACTATATGGTTATGGTTCAAAACCATATTAACCATATTATCTATTTTAAGATGTTTTGACTTTTAAACAGAACTTTTGAAAAATGAAATTGTGAGTAGTCACAAATAAATTAATTAAGTAATAATATGATATAAAAATTATTAATATAAATAATAAAATGCTAAAAAAACTATACTAATAAAATTTTAAATTGAAATTATTAATTTTACTTAAAAATAAATTATTTGTGCAATTATATTAATTTATAAAATATAATTATTTATGAAATGATATTAAGTTATGAAAAAATTCCACTTATTTATGCAATTATATTTCATGTGAGATTCGTATATCATTTTCCTTTTAATTACTACAAGCTTTAACGAACAAATGAAATAAACCTTCTCTCTTCCAAAAAAGTCAAATTGAGCATCACTTTTTCGCACTTGTAGAAAGAGAAAAACAAGACATGACATTTTATTAGAGAGAAAAACAAGACATGGCGTGAATCTAAAAATGGTATGATATGAAATATAGGTTGAAAAATGGTTAACCGATTAACTAACTATATTTGTTTTAAAAAATATGGGTCCACACTTTAACCAAGCTGAATAAATAAAAATGGTTAACCAACCTGTTTGGGAGCATTTTACCGACCATCACGTGGGCCGAAGGCCTGACGCTAGAAGGGCTTTAGGAGACCATTGGGCTGAAGCCCATGGAGAAGTTGGAGGTGTTCGGGTTGGCGACCGAGTCCTTTTGGACCAGAGCCTCACTTTAGTGGATGCTCCTCGGGTTCGGTGTCCGAGTCTTTTGGGCCGGATACATTACCTTGTCGTGTGGAGTTCGGGGTCGGGTCTTCGAGTCCTTTGGGCCGAAGCCCAGACTTGATGGTGGGATTGTTTGGGCTTGCACAGTGGGCTCTCCTGCGTGTAGAGTTCAGGATCCTAATCATAATTGAATAAGGTAACTTCAAAGGTAGTGGTTGGATTGGATTCCACTTGCACCTTTTAAGGAGATTGTGTTGGACCCAAATTATGGTAACTACCATGATTTGGAGTCCTAATCCGACTCGGAGAAGGATTCTAAAGGTGGTGAGCACTATAAATACAAGGCCAAGGTTACAATTAATAGATAATACCTACTTTTGAGCACTAAAAACTTAGCCTCCATTGTTAAACCTTTTGAACGGCCTGTACTTATTCTCACACTGGAGCTATCCCTTGGCGGCATAAGTCATCAAGCTTCTATGTGATCTGTTATTGTGCAGGTTCTAGCGTGTGGATTCTGTGATTGGATGCGCCGACAAAACTTGGCATTAACATTGGCACTAGAAGGAGGGCTTTCAGTGTTCTTACAATCACAACCCAACTTTTCCAGTAACAGGCCATGGCAAGTAAGGAGAATAGTGCCTCTAACAAGGAAAAGGCAAAGACCCACCAAACCACACTGGTGAGGGGGTCAGTGAAAGATAGATTGGGCTCTCGAGTCCAGGGAGATCAGGAGGAACCAGCTACTTCTCTTCGGCTAAGACTCTTCCATGACAGCCATCATACCCCCAACCAGGCTAGTCGTGCGGATGAGAACCGTTCTCGGGCGTTGGAGGTTCACGGGAAGGACCGAGGGGAGAACAGTCGAGATCAAAGGGAGTTCATTCTGCTGAAAAAGATGCAACAGAACAAGGACGCCATGCTGGCCCTACGCCTTTAGCAATAGGAACTCGAACAACAATTGGCAAAGGTGGCTGGAGAGCAGGAAGCCACCTCAAAAAGGCGTAGGCATCGGAGCCGATCCCGGTCACCTCGACGGGGAGAGGTTGGAAACAAAAGGAGCAGGCATCGCAGTCGGTCGCGTGAAGGCCGAAGTAGAATGAGGAGCTGTTCGGCTGAACGACGATCGGAACGTCCAGGCAGATCGGGATTGAGGAGGCGGGACACGTCTCCCGAATATGGGAGGGACAGACACCGATCGTCCCCTCGCAAAGAGGAGACCGACCCCCTCGCTCGAAGGGTGGCTGAATTGGAAAAGTTGTTATCGGCCAAAAATTCGATGGGGACACCTTTGGCTTGCTTGGGGTCACCTTTCTCGACAGAGATCAATCAGGAGACAGCCGACCCCAAAAAGAAGATGCCCCCGATGGAGACCTACGATGGGATGGGGGATCTATATGACCACTCGGACGGGTAAGATAGGCTGATGACGTACTACGGCCATTCTGATGCGACCAAGTGTCATATGTTCGCAACAACTTTGAAAAAGAGCGCCCGAGAGTGGATAGGAACCCTGGCGACGGGATCAATTAACTCCTGGGGTGATCTTCGGGAAAAATTTCATGCTCGGTTCGGGAGCAAGAAGAGGCGGGGAAAGATCACGGCTTCACTCATGCAGGTCAGACAGAAGTCAGATGAAAGCTTGGGTCAGTATGTCAAAAGGTTCCGAGAAGCTGTGGGATCGGTAGCAGAGCTGAATTCCCCACAAGCCTTGGGATTCTTCACTACTGAACTGGACATCGAGAAATCGAAAAAAGTTGATGAAGGATCTGGTGATCAACCCTCCAGCAGATTTGACAGAGGCCTTCCACCGAGCCGAGGGTCACATAGCAATTGAAGAGGCAATGGGGAACTTCAAACCACACTCCCAACCTTATGAGAAGTCCAGGAATCGGGATAAGCAGAGTTATCAGAAGTCAGATAATTAGGGGAGGTCGGATAATTACGGTAAGAAAAGCTACAATGGGGGAGGTTCGGGCAGCAGTCGACCACCTTTCCCAAATAAAAATGTCAACAAAGTCTACACCGCCCTCAACACGGACCAGACTAAAATACTGGAGGAGATGCGAAACAAGCCCTTTTTCGAACCATGCCAAGCGATCCCGAAGCCTAGGAAAAGGGGTCGGGACAAATATTGTGCATATCATCAGTGTTGGGGGCATACGACGGAGGAGTGCAACAACCTAAAAGATCTGATAGAGAAGAACGTCCAGAATGGGCAACTGGTGCAGTATGTGGTCGGTCGCGAAGGTTCAGAAGCCCCCGGGGAGGAGAACAGGGAACCGACTCTGGAAGCATAGCCGAAACCACACCCACAAGCCCGAGGGGTAATTGATGTGATTTCGGGCGGGTCGGTAGGGCGTGTAACTGGAAGGAAGAGGAGTGGGCATCTCGAGGCCGTATTATCAGTAGCTGGTACATCGCCCAGAAAGGATAGGGCATATTCAGGAGTATCCATTTCTTTCTCGGATGAAGACTATCCTACCGACCATATTGAACCACGTGATGGGGCGCTGGTAATAACTGCACAGGTCGGGCCAGTAGACATGAAAAGAATGATGAACGATAACGGGTCCTCGGTCGATATACTCTACACGCATGCTTATCAGAGGATGGATCTGGAAGGAAAGAAGATGGAATTGGGTGGAGAAGGTCCGTTATACGGTTTCAGTGGCGACCCGGTGCATGTGTCAGGAACGATAGAGCTACCCGGTCGAAAGTTAAAGACAAACCCCTCGAGAAGCGAAATAATGGTAAAATTTTTTGTAGTACAAGTGGATTCGGCCTACAACACCATCTTGGGGAGGCCGACATTAGCAGCATTGCAGGCAGTGACATCTATACCTCACTTCAAAATCAAGTTTTCGACACCGAACGGGATCGGGGAGGTAAAAGGTGATCTAGACATTGCCCGATGGTGTTATCGAAATACTTTGATTTCCTCAGGGGTCGGGGTTAGCAAACAGAAACAGACAATGGCCATCGAGATAGAGCCATTCACTAAGAAGCGATCTTGAACCCATGGCACGCTACTGGCGAAGAAGAGACAGAAGATGTGGAATTGATACCTGGGAATCCAAAAAAACTGATCAAAATTGGGGCAGGATTAATAGAACTGCTGCGAACTGGTCTGGTGGAATTACTTCGGGTGTATGCCGATATCTTCACTTGGGAGCCTAGCGACATGCCGGGGGTAAGCGAATCGGTGGCACTACACAGGTTGTATACAGACCCAAAGAGGAAACCAGTGATACAGAAAAGAAGGATCTTCGCCCCAGAAAGGCGGAGGATCATAGATGAAGAGATTACTAAACTGCTGGAGGCAGGATTCATCTTTGAGATCGACTATCCCGAATGGCTGGCAAATGTGGTTTTGGTTCAGAAGAAAAATGGGAAGTGGAGGTTGTGCATCGACTACACAGATCTGAATAAAGCATGCCCAAAAGATTTCTATCCTCTACCCAACATAAACCAGCTCATTGATGCCACTTCAGGGTATGGAATGTTAAGTTTCATGGATGCTTTCTCGGGATACCACCAAATTTCGATGAGCAAGGATGACGTCCTGAAGACAAGCTTCATCACACATTGGGCTATATATGCGTATCAAAAGATAACATTCGAATTGCTGAACGCAGGGGCAACTTATCAACGGATGATAAACTTTGTATTCAGAAAGCAGCTGGGCAGAAGTATGGCAGACGTGGACGACATGATCGTAAAAAGCGTGTCAGTCCGAGATCATTTGGAAGACCTAGAAGACTGCTTCAAAACAGTAAGGAAACACAAACTGCGACTGAACCCGACCAAATGTACCTTCGGTTTGGGCTCAGGAAAATTTCTGGGATACTTGGTCAGCAAAAGGGGAATTGAAGCCAACCCAGAGAAGATTTCAGCGATCTTAGACATTAAATCTCCAAAGACATTCAAAGATGTGCAGAGGTTGACGGGCCTGATAGTTGCCCTTCAGAGATTCATGTCAAGGTCAGCCGAAAGATGTTTACCCTTTTTTGACACCCTCAAGGGGCCGAAGAATGAGAAAAGTTTTCAGTGGATGTCAGAGTGCGAAGACGCGTTCCGAGGGATCAAAGCATATCTGTCTTCGGCACCATTGTTGATGAAACTAATCCCTTCGAAACCCCTATATTTATACTTGGCTGCGAGCCCAATGACAGTAGGGGCAGCACTGGTACGTGACAAGGGAGGAAAGTAGTTCCTGATGTACTACGTCAGCCACGTACTTCGGGACGCAGGGATCAGATACCTGAACCTGGAAAAGTTCGCCTATACCTTAATAATTGCCAACAGGAAGCTCAGGACTATTTCCAGGGTCGGCTAATAGTGGTGTACACGGATCAGCCGTTGAAGAAGATTTTGCATAAGCCAGAGGTATCAGGTCGGTTGGCCGCATGGGCGATGGAATTAACACAGTTTGCTATAGAATATCATCCCCGAACGATAATCAAAGGGCAGGCCTTAGCAAATTTTGTGGTAGAGTGTTCCTTTACAGAGTCAGACGTGAGCACAGTGGCCGAAACTCAACAAAGGCCGATCTCGTGGATGTTGTATGTGGATGGATCATCGACTTCGGACATCAGTGGAGCAGGGGTCATTCTGACAAGTCCCGAAGGGTTCAAAGTCCAACAGGCGATCCAATTTCAGTTTAAGGCCATGAAAAACGAAGCAGAGTATGAAGCCATCCTAGCAGGAATACGGTTGGCCCGGAGCTTGGAGGTACAGAAGTTGGTCATCTACAGTGATTCGCAGCTGGTGGTCAATCAGTTGTCGGGTGAGTATGAGGCTTGGGGGGAAAGAATGTCAAAGTATCTAGCCGAAGTAAAGGATAAGCTCGCATATTTCGCATCGCACAGTTGTCAGGGGGTAGATCGGTCAGATAACACAACAGCAGATGACCTAGCGAGATTGGCAACCACCGAGGTAAGTTCCTTCAACGGATCGGTATACCTGGAGGTTCTAGAACGACCCAGTGTTCTAAAGACAGAAGTACTAGCTCTGGATCGACTTGACTGCTGGCTCACACCTTATATCTCCTACTTGGGAGATGGGACTCTCCCTTCGGACCGAATCCTAGCAAGACAGATCAAACACCGAAGCTCAAACTTCGTCCTCATTGACGGGGATCTATACCGAAGGGCTTTTAGCTCCCCACTGCTCAAATACTTAACTCCATCAGAGGCAGATTACACTCTTCGGGAGGTACATGAAGGGATCTGTGAGGATCACATGGGAGCAAAGTCATTGGCACATAAGATTTTGAGGCAAGGGTATTACTGGCCGACTATCTACACATAGGCCTAGGAATTCGTCATAAGGTGTCCCAAGTGTCAGCTGAACAGCACTATCCCACATCAACCTCCCGAAGAGTTGTATTCTGTCTTATCCCATATTCCCTTTGCCGTGTGGGGAATCGACATCCTAGGGCCTCTGCCGAAGGCCAAGGGATAAGTTAGCTTTGTGATCGTGGCTATTGACTATATGACAAAGTGGGTCGAAGCCAAACCACTGCAGAAGATCACCGAAAAAGAATGCTTGAAATTTTTCAAAGAAGGAGTGGTTTATCGTTTTGGCATCCCGATGGCAGTGGTCTCGGATAACGGCAAAAAGTTTATGGGGTCTAAGTTCGAAGGCTTTTTGAAAGAGTTGGGAATTCAGCATCGCAAGACTTCAGTCGCCCACCCTCAGTCGAATGGTCAAGTAGAAGTGACCAACCGAACCCTACTCAACGGGATCAAAAGAAGGTTGGATGAATTAAAGGGTCGGTGGCCCGAAGAGCTGCTGTCTATTTTGTGGGCATATCGGACTACTCCGAGGACAACAACCGGGGACTCTCCGTTCAGACTGGTGTACGGGACTGATGCACTCATACCAGTTGAGATCGGATCCCCAACTCTTCAAGTCAGTCAGTACAAAGAGCTATCAACAATGACGGTTTGAAAACAAACTTGGATCTGCTGGAAGAGGTTCGGGACTCTGCTATGTTAAGGTTGGCTGTCTATCAACAGAGAACAGCCTGACACTACAACCAAAAGGTGAAACCAAGGAGGTTTGCAGTAGGTGATTTAGTCCTCCGGGAGTTGGAGGCATCAACCCCCCAGAACACTGGCAAGCTGATGCCTAACTGGGAGGGACCTTATGAGGTGGTAGAGGTGCCGAAGCCAGGTACATATTGGCTTCGAGCAATGGATGGTTTGGAAGTAAAGAATACATGGCATGCTGGAAGACTTAGAAAATTTTATCAGTAATAGTTATGTCATTCTTTTCATTATCCATGTAACTTTTCAATCTTAAATGAAATAAATGAAAGTTCTCTTCAGAGATGCTAACTTCATCTATATTCATATGATACTTAATACTCGAACGGACAAACTTCGGACACAATCCGATCAGAAGGTTCGAAAAGACACCACTGATCGAGATAAGTCACGAGTATAACTGATCGAGAAAACTGTAAATTTTTTATTCAGGCATGCTTCGGGCACTATCCGATCAAGAGGCTCGGAAAGATACCACTGATCGAGATAAGTCACAAGTATAACTGATTATAAAAACTTATAAGCAAAAATATTCCATTTCATTCATACTTTGAAAATTTTATAAAACCAGATCGCTTATGATTCGGGCAAAGTACAATAGAAAAAGGACAAAAAATTTACAAGTCCTAACAAGCTATTCAGGAGAAGGATCATCCCCGGCCTCGGATTCTTCGTCCGACGAGTCAAGGAGGGAGGCATCGAGCCCAGCAGCTATCAGCTTCGCCTTAGCCTTTTCCCGATAAGTCTCGTACCCTTCACCGAATTGGGCCATGACTTTCTCGTTCAAGGCATCAGACTCTTCATATTCAGCTATTATTTGCTGCTTAACTCCGGCTTGGTCTTCCTTCAGGGAGTTGTTTTCCCGAATAAGATATTTTAGTTTCTCATGTGTTTCAGTAAAATTCTCCCCAAAATTCTCAATCGCTTGCTCCCGCTCCTTGACTTCGGCTGCCAGGCGCTCCTTATCCTCAATTAGCTTCTTATTATGGCCTTCGAGGCCGACAAACTCCTGCTGATGAAGACAGTACTGTTCCTTGAGTTCGTCGGCCTGGCGTTCAGCACGGG
The DNA here is from genome assembly GCA_020205605.1 of Panax ginseng. NCBI lineage: Eukaryota > Viridiplantae > Streptophyta > Magnoliopsida > Apiales > Araliaceae > Panax > Panax ginseng. Next base: position 143,451,572 of record CM035132.1, on the reverse strand, counting down.
TCGCTTCATTGCGGGTCTTAGCATGAAGATCCCGTTCCTTCTTCAGATCCGCGTCCAAGCCCCGGACCTCAGCTTTGAGCAGCTGCACATCCGATCTCAACTGAACCTCCTTTTTGGTAGTTCGGGCGAGAGGAGGGATGGCACGAGCAAGAATGGCGTTGGCCTGCATTAAACACATACATCAGCTATCGAAGTAAAAACATAAGTTTACAGAACAAGATAACTAATTGCATGATTACCTGGCACTGAGCCCGAACATATGCCACCAGATACTCTTCGGAGGTGAACCCCTTGAATCGTTCGTCGTCACCCGAGAGCTTGAAGTGATCGAACATGGTAAATGGGAAGACCTCCGAAGAGCTCTTCGGTCAACAGGTGGTCAGCGATCCGTGAGACGACTACAGGTTCGGCCCCAACAACGGGTTGTTCGGAACCTTCAGCGAGCCGTGGTTTCTTAGATCGAGGCTAGAGAGGAACCTCTAGAGTATCCTTTGAGTCCTCGATCACCTCAGCATGAGTAGGAGGTGGAGGCGGGGTCGGTGCCGACACAACAGTCGTAGAGGCCTTGGCAGGAATTTTTGCAGAGGATTGGGAAGGTTTTTTCGTCTTCTTCAGTAAAGCCGCCTTCTCTGCCCGACTCATCTTCAGAGCAGCCTTTTTGGTGGGAGGAGGGTCAGGACCCGAAGCAGAACCCACTGAAAGTTTTGCGATCGGGATGGTATCTTCATCAGGTTCATCGTCGGTTACAGGAGGGCGGATTGGTCCGGTGGCAGTAGGAAGAGACACCGGGGCTTCCTCGACGCCCTCTGGCTTGAAAATTGTCACTGCACGAAAGAGAATGGGTTAAAACGAAAAATAGGAAGGGAAAAAGTGAAAGGTGGACTGTTTGGTCAGAAGGGAGATACTTACAACCATGTTTGTATAACTAGGCTTCACTGGCTAGAACTGTCAGGCTCCACTCGGTCTTGCTCCACCTCTTGTAAAAAGATTTGAAGGCGTCGGCTTGATCCTTCGGGAACTTTGACACTTTGGCCACGGGGTCGGTAGGATGGGCCCAGTGGGGGAGAAGCTGGAGGTCAGTTCCCCTGGCAAAGAATCATTTGTCGTGCCACCCCTTGTTACTCGAGGGGGTTTTGATGAGGACGGGTCGGTTGGCCCATTTGTTCAATTGTCGAAGTCTGGGTTCTTTTGACCCGGTGACTGTGAATAAGGTGAAGAAAAAGTCAAGACCAGGAGTGATCCCGATCTCTTTACATAAGGCGATGAAAGAGATAAGATGGATATCTGCGTCAAGACAAGGTATGCGAACCCGATTCAATGAAAGCAGAGGAAGGATGAGATGAATTCATGCAGTGGGAACCGAACCCCGTATTTCAGAAGATAAAGGGGAACGGCCACCCATTCACCCTCGGGTCTCCAAAATATTTTCTCATCAGGCTTGGGAACCCGAAGTTTGTATTCTTGAGGGATTTTGAAAAGGGTTCGGATATCGGAGATTTGAGAGGTGGTGATAGTGGAGGGGGTGTGGAGATGAGAAAACTCGTCTTCGGAGTGGTAGGCATTTCGGATCCTCGCCTCGACACTTATTGAAGTAGAAAGGGCCGAGGAGATAGGGACGTCGACAGGAGCTGCCGGCAAATCCACGAGAACCAGATCGCCGGTGGTGACGGAGGGAGGAATTGATTCGGTGGTGGGGGGAGGAATGCTAGAATCAACCATTTGATCAAGGGAAATGAGACACAAATGCGAAGCTTTAAGAAGAAAATGAAGTTCAAAAAGGAATAGAGTGGCCAAAATTACAGAGAAATGAGGAACAGGATGCTCGCCGGAAATCGCCCTTGCCGAAGAAATTTGAACAGAGGTTCTGTGATGAGAAGATTCAGGAAAAGTGATAGTGAGGGGGACAAGGGGGTTTTTATAAGTGTAGGTGCACGTTACCCAAGGGCGGCTATTAAATGCTCAAGGTAGGGCCAGGCATGGAAAGGCGTGCAGGGTTTTGAGGAAAGAGGACAGACCGTTTGGGTTCCCCAGACAACTCATCATTAGCTGTCGTGACCTTTCGTATACCTGACCTTTCAAGTCTCCGATTATAAGTATATTACAATCAGAGACTGGGGGGCAATGTTCGGGAGCATTTTACCGACCTTCACGTGGGCCAAAGGCCTGATGCTAGAAGGGCTTTAGGAGACCATTGGGCTGAAGCCCATGGAGAAGTTGGAGGTGTTCGGGTTGGCGTCCGAGTCCTTTTGGACCGGAGCCTCACTTTAGTGGATGCTCCTCGGGTTCGGTGTCCGAGTTTTTTGGGCCGGATACATTACCCTGTCGTGTGGAGTTCGGGGTCGGGTCTTCGAGTCCTTTGGGCCGAAGCCCAGACTTGATGGTGGGATTGTTTGGGCCTGCACAGTGGGCTCTCCTGCGTGCAGAGTTCAGGATCCTAATCATAATTGAATAAGGTAACTCCAAAGGTAGTGGTTGGATTGGATTCCACTTGCACCTTTTAAGGAGATTGTGTTGGACCCAAATTATGGTAACTACCATGATTTGGAGTCCTAATCCGACTCAGAGAAAGATTCTAAAGGTGGTGAGCACTATAAATACAAGGTTAAGGTTACAATTAACAGGTAATACCTACTTTTGAGCACTAAACACTTAGCCTCCATTGTTAAACCTTGTGAACGGCCTGTACTTATTCTCACACCGGAGCTATCTCCCGGCGGCACAAGCAGTCAAGCTTCACATGTGATCTCGTTATTGTGCGGGTTAGGCGTAGATTACGTGATTGGACCTACGGCCGTAAACTCAGCGTTAACACAACCCATTTGATTCCAATTAATATGATTTGACCCAATAATTAACTAAATATATTGTCAGATCTAATAGATAGTATGATTGCACATAACATAAGTTTTTTGCATATGATTTGTACTGTATAAACTTGTTATTCTCGACATTGTGTCGTGTTATGCTTGTTGTATAATTTTGTCTTTCTTAGGATGAAAACGGAATATCAGAGCAAAATAATGAGAGAGAATACATCAAAGACATTATCATCTCTACCGATTATTTTAGGGCAGCCCAAGCAACAACCAAACGAGCAGAAGGATTTGCATCTAATATTTCAATTTCTACCACCTAGTTAAATGCCCGCGAAGCATGAGTTTATTTTTTATGTATTACAATTTTCAGATACTGATAGATGGTTGAATGAGTATATGGTTAGTCAACGCAACATTAATTTGATGCAAACATGCGACTATTTTTTTTACCATCGAGTTAGAATATGACTCCCATAAAGATCACATTTTTGTTAATTTTTCCTAATTCATTTAATTAACCAAATAAAATGTTTAAAATACCTACATATATTACTAAAAAAATAAATAAAATTATAAAAAAATAAATTTATTTTTATAAATTATTATTTCAACTAATCATAATTTCACTAGAATTGCCCACACTTTGCACGGTTTAAAAATGCTAGTTTTCACTATAAAGGATCAGTCAGATCATCTATCAATACGTGGCAAACTGAATATGTAAATTTAAATTCTTTTATGAGTTACTAGTAGTACATAAGTCAGGCTCGTGATGTGGTGGTCCTATAATACCTAGGTATTATTTTAACACAGCCCACGAACATTCCGCAATATTTCAAAATTCTTGTGACCGTTGCTCTTGATTCTGCAACCAACAAATTATATGATTCAAAAATAAAAACACTAAACAAAATCTTTCAACATACGAATAAAATTACCCCAAAATTCTTGGGACAAGATTTCGGTTGAAACAGATCTTAAAAATGGCGATTTCTGAGCAAAAAGACCACAGCGAAAAAGGTGAATCAGACACCGATACATACGATTCCAATGATTCCGAAGAAGACCCAAGCTTTGATATTCTTGAGGAGACTCAAGCAAGCTTTTCTAAGCTGTCAATCAATAACAAAGCCAAGTCTGGGTGAGTATTTCTCAAAAAGTTATGCGTATTGTTGATTTATTACCTTAAGAAACTCATTTTAAATGTTGGGTTTTATGGGTTTATTTTCCAGATACAGCATCTCCAAGGAAATGGATGAAGAAACTGAGGAAGACCCAGAACTGATTGTGCCAGAGCTTGATAAAAAAGACCAAAAATGTAATGAGATTGTTCAACAGATCATTGAGGGTTAGTCAAAATTTATTAATGGTCAAAGTAGAAATAAATTCTCCCGTTCAAACATATAAGATCATGACTTTTTGAAGTACATTTTGAAACTCAAAATTGGCACAGATTCTTTTAGTTTTAGTGAATACAGTGATAAATATCGAAAACTATAAAAAATGTATCGCATTATAGATTTATTGTTTCATAATTTTTAATGAATCATCTTAATTTTAAATTTAAAAAAACTTTTAAAAGTGAATAGTGATCTTATAACTGAGAGGTAGTAATGTAAACGAGATATACTGTTTATATGTTTATGTTTATGCTCTGATTTATAAGTGATTTCATTGCTGCAGTTGGTCAGATAGATAAACTAAAAGTTGATCAATGTAAGCTTTATTTGAGGAAAAATGGACTAAGATTAACGGGCAACAAGGATACTCTCATTGGGCGCATAAAGGAGCATCTTGAGTAAGTTCATTTCTTTGCGCAATCCTTGATTGTTTTATAGGCACAATTTTTCCTTCTGGAATCTATGAGTTTTGCCTTTAATTCTATTTCTTACACTCTGTTGTTCTATCTCAGTATTGCGAACATCGGTGGAGAAAAGAAGTACCCAGCATCAAGTTTTATAGTGAACTGTAAAGGTGTATTATACTTTCTAAAGTTGATGTCTTATAGGGTAAAAGCTCACAATTCATGCATTTATAGTTGTGGTTTTGATCCTGTCAACCGATTAGAGGGTTTAATCTTGAATTTTACTTGTATATGACAATTGGACCTAAAGCTCATGCATTTATACTTCATGAAATTTACACTCTGAAATTTCCACTTCCCACAACGTATGGTCACTGATTTGATGTATTTTAGTATATTATCTTTTAAATTATAGTTGATTATTTGCAGGTGATGCATGCATGGGGGATGTTGTTATGTTTGAACAAAATGTTTATGAAATGTAAGTCTGCAACTGTGTTTCATACCATTACAGATTATCAGAACAGTCTAACACAGCTTTTCCACTATACCATACACACTTGGGAAGTAGGAACTGTTTGACATTGTGACGCCCCCAAATTCGGGTATCTTCCAACCCGACAGATGGTGCTACACGGTACTCATAACTGTACATTCATTCTATTGAAACAACATCAAAATGAGTGTATCAACGACATTCTTATTACATTAATAATAATAAATCTCGTTCCCAGGTTCTGAAACCGTTATATTCTTTGTTCGTCATAATATAATTCATACAAACATACTAGTCTATTCCAGAATAAACTAATCATTCATCTTCGCTTTGCCTTTATCTTTACTAGAACCCTCGGTTCGCTCGACCTTAGCTGCAATCATATGATTCAAGCAAGAAGTGAGCATAACTAGCTCAGCAAGTCTAACAATATATTATATAGATACCACTTCGAGAATCATATGATTATTCTTCATTAACTGAACAATAGTTATGAAGTACTATGAAACATTGAATATCACTTCTCATCTCATAAAACAATTCCGAAGTACATATAGTAGCTTAGAAATTTTGAGTAGATCCATAGACCATGAACATTCTCTTTAGTTTTTATTCATAAAAAGGACAACTCGGTACTAAGACCGTAAGTCCGATATTTCTTACGAGCACTTCTAGGTGATCAGCCTATAGTACTCTATGTTGATCAACACTCATCCGTTAAACGTATTTACGTTTAAGTTTTGACAACCTCGCGTGCCCATCGAATAATCGATGAAAAATATATTTGTTTATTCATACTCAGGCTTACCTTGAATCCGTACCAAACAATTGGCGTAGGATAGCGTTATCAATTCTATATTGAAAGACTTGTAAATAAATCCATCAATCTTTTAAGATTAGTCTAGTCGAGTTAAAACTGGCATCGACCCTTTCTTTAAAACCATTCATGCATCTCATAACACGAATAACTGAAAAGCTGGCTAACACGAAGGTTAGTCAAGCGTTAAGAAAACTTGCCTTCAAGTGTCTGCTACAGTATAATTACTTTCCCTTTGAGTCTTTAAGAATTCTACAACACATGATCACATAACTTACCACATTAGGTCATATATAATCAAGTATGTTTACTACTATATCTTACCCTTCTTCTCAATCTAATCATGTCTTAGATTGTTTATCATTGGTTCCGGCTTGTCGTTATGTTTTACATCGTTCTTACATTCACGTTCGAGTAAGTTATCTTCAACCTTTAGTATATTACTTAAGGTTTAAACATCTTAAACCATGTTATTTTAGGTTTTAGTTTATTACTAAACAATCATCCTCCTTCTATCTTCATAAGCTTTCATTACTGTGCTTGGTCTAGTGATGGTCTTTTGGTATAACTTCTCTCTCTAATGGCGTTGCGGCGCCACTCTTCTCGATTGAGGTCCATTGTGGTTGTGAGTCTTAGTTTAGTTGGCGTATTTGTGGTAGAAACTATAGTAGGTCGAGGCCTTTGCTTTCATTGCAGTGATGCCACCTTTTAGCCCAACAATTTTGTGCGGCATGGCCTTGACTTTTGTGCACCGGATAGAAATGACAGTTTTCTTACTTTACGAACTTCCCAGACTCCAAATTTGATCATTTTAAGTCCGAATTGACTCGTTCAAAAGCCATTAGCTCACAAATCACATACTCTAAGTGTTCATGCAAGAATTTTACATTTTCGAATCCGTTAACTCGAAATTCACCTTTGAGTTCATTTATAACGAAAACGATAAACGTTCATGAACGTTCAACGCTCGTTTCTTCGTTCTAAGTTGAAATTTGGTCATTTTCGAGTCCGCAACTCTATAATACCAAATAAGACTTATCTCCATCGAAAACCAACGTTTTCGAGTTAAATGTCAAAATTTGACTTCCATTCCGAGAATTTCACGATTTCGACGATTATCGTCTAAACTCGTGAATTTCGCCATAACTTCGTTACTTGAGATTTTTAAACCATTTCAAATGGATTCATTCCATCATACTAACATCTTAACCAACATATTTCATTACATCATATACATGATAAGTTCTTACTTATTCTTCATGAGTTTATAACTTATAAAAGTATAAATTACTTATTCATGGCTTATTAAGGCTTAAGTCCTTTGATTAGTCATTCTCATCACTTCTTAGCGTACATACTTCACTAATCAACACTTCTCTATCAAACTACAATTGAAGAGATGGAAGATTAATGATATAGGATTTTTACCCTTGAAGATCACTTGGTTCTTCTTCTTTTCTACTTGGATTATCAAAGTCTAGCTTTTCTAGCTTTTTCTCTCTAACAAATTAGCACTTAAATGTTTGTTAGTGGAATAACAAGTGAGAAATGAACTAGCAAACTTCTATTATATAGGAAATCCAAGGTTAGGGTAGTTTAGTCATTAAACCACTCCACCTCCTTAACTACCTCCTTACTATTCATCACTATTCATCACTTGGTGATCAAGTTGACTTGGTCACCAAGATCAACCATGTGCTCATGGAGCCCACATGGGTTGCCCCATGGGTCATCTTTATCCATTTGATCGATCCACGGATCCGGTTCTTACTTTGGGCTTTTAGTTTAATTAACTTAACTTATACTTTGGGCTTGCACTAAACCAACATTGGCTTGTTCATTAATTCACATTGGACTTAACCATTCCTACCATTGGGCTTTCATAATTCCAATTTGACTTTACAACTTCCTACACAATCCTACAAGTCCATTACATATGGCTTAAAGCCTTAGAACGTATTGTCTACGTATTAATTTCGTATACTAACTCGTATACTTATTCATCATATAAGACATACCATCATTCATATGTACTCGTATAATATCTCGTATCACACTCGTATTCATTACCTCGTACAATACTTATGTATCATACGATATCATCGTTTAACTCATTTACGCTTTACTTTCCTTAACGTTCTCAAATTTAGTCCGCAGGCGAAAAACTGCGTTTGCCATACGTGAATTATTATTACATAATCCATTTTCCCTTAATATTCTATCGTTATGTATTTCTCAGAAGTTCAAAAATAATTCCCGAACAAAAACGGATGAATAGTGTTTTTACGAAAATTTCTCAGAAAGCTTTTATTTTCGTCTTGGAAATTCAAACACTTTAATTCTACCACATAGCCATAATCCTAACCACATCCGCACATTCTAGGTCATAGAACAACCTTCAAATAGTTTAGTCACATAAATAATCAATTAAATTCATTTAATCCGTATAATCAAATAAAAATTTAATTTTCATAAAATTCGATTTTCTCGGGCGTTACAGACATCAATAGCATAAACTTTCTGGAAATAATGTTGGATTTTTACCCTATCGTGTTGTCCGTGTAGGTTTTGGTTATTAAACCAATGCAATTTATCCATTTGTTCACTTGCAAAACTTGGAATATTTACAGCTTAGATGATTTAACTTTAATCATCTGGATTAACCATAATACATGTAGGAAACTTCAGCAAATTCTTGATGGTTGCTGCTTATCTTATGATTTTCTCAGGTTCAACATTGCATCGAGGAGCGCCAATGGTCCTCCATGTGGTACAAGGGTTGTAGCAGGGCGCATTGTGAAAGAAAGCTATGGTGCTGCCAAGCAACAGCATACATTTACGGTATCTAACTTGGACCACAAATATGCATAAACATGTAAAATTGCTGAGCTGTGTGCCATTAGTAGAAAGTACTCCTAGTTCTACTTTTATTTTGCTGCAACTGTGATTGATTTTGGTTCGTGTGTATAACTTTCATGGGATCTTTATTTCCATTTCAAAAAATTTAATTTCAGATTATCCTAACAAACACTGCCATATTGTTCTATGAAGGGTATAAAAGGGAGCATTAGGCAGTGTGCCGTTAAACTAGTTGAACTTTCTTACAATTACCCATAATTGAATTTATGTAAAAACTATCTGATTAATGCTCATTTTTACCATTCATTGAACAAATTAGACTGAATTAGCAAGTGGATATAGTTGAACAAACGAGGAAATGTGTCTGAAGTGCAGAAGTTTAGGCTTCAGCATTGTGAACTTTTTTATATGTCATAAGGATTAGATGATGTGTGTTTACACTTTCTTATGATGTGCGCTAAACACATTCTTATTTGACAACTCTGATTAGATTGAAGTTTTATGGAGCAAAGGTGAGAAACCACTCCCATCCCTTCATCCCCTTCTCATCAAGGGCAGAAACCTTTACAAGTTAAAGACAATGAGACAGGTCTGTTCCACATGTATATTTATTATTTCTGCTACAGATATTTACCATAGATTCATACAACATTGCGTTGGCTATAATCTAACTCAACTACAGAGGTGGCAAGATGAAGGGAAGAGGCAGAAGATTTTGTTAGAAAAGCATACTAGAGGATCTGTTGCCCGGTTGAATAGGGACACACGGATTCAAGAAAAGGAAATGAGAAAGACGCTAAAAGCAAATAGGTAGTGTGATTGTGTGGAACATAAGTAGTTGCTTGCATATGATTTATACCATATAAACTTCTGTAGAATTTTTCTTTCTCAGGGTGAAAACAGAATATCAGAGCCAAAAAATGAGAGAGAATACATCAAAGACATTATTACCATCTCTACCAATTATTTCACGGCAGCCCAGGCGGCAACCAAACGAGCAGAAGGATTTGCATCCAACATTTCAATTTCTACCAATTAATTTAGGAAAAGAGAGATTGCAACCGGATATGCAGAAGACCAGTCAAGTGGAAAATGATCAGCAGAAGGAATTCTGGCAATCTAAAGCTCCATTAAAAGCTCCCTATGGAGGGACCTGTTTCTTTTCAAATGCATATGTGCCACCACAGCGGGTTTGTCAGAGGCAGCCTTTGACTACCATGAATTATAATTTTAATGATTATCAACAAAATTTCAACTCTAATTTTTCAAAGAGCGCATTGAAAACACTCTCTCGGGAACAAAATACGAACTCCAATCAATTCGGAGTGCAATTTTGCCAAGAAAGTACAATCTTCAATCATTTGAATGGTCCAGTAAGAAACCATGGCTACCTAGAAAGCATGAGTAGTAGTTTAACAAAGAGCCCTTTCCGAAGACAGATGAATGGACAAAAGCAGCTGTGTCGATACTATGCTCTAGGAAGGTGTTACTATGGAGATCAGTGCAAATACCTGCATGAAAATTGTAGTTATGGGCAAAGGAAAAACTGAGTTACATGGAGGTGGCCGGCCATCTGTTCCAAGTTACTATTACTTGCACAATTTGATTTGGTTTGACAATAGCCTTCTTGCTGATCCTTTTTTTCTCCCCTCCCCTTTCAACTGTTCTTTTGAGTCATCTTTTTTGGCCTCCCCGAGCTTGAAAGTATACATGCATGATCACACCCTATTTATTAGCACTGGTTCAAACCTTCTTTTGTTCAAAAACAAGTTTAAATCTATTAGAAAACGGATCTTTGATATTTTGTGTGGATTACGAGTGATATATAACTTTTGTCAATTGGCTGTCCTGATCAGCTGTGAAAGAAGAATGAGGTCAACTTGTATTTCCTTTCAACATTATCACAGACAAAAATTTATATTAATATTAAGTATTTGACGTATGTCATATACGTTAGATAGGAAGCTATAATAAGATTCATATATCATATACGTTAGATAGGAAGCTATAATAAGATTCATATATCATTATTCTGCTATCGGTTTCACCTTAATTGCAGGTCCCATTAGATTTTACTTTTACCGATTTGTTATTTTCCAATTCTTAATCCTTACTTATAAATTATGTTTCTGTAAAAAAGGATGACCCTCCATCACAATTTACTATGCAAACTATAAATTATGGTATGTTGTAGACTAAGTGTTTGATAAAATACCTATAAAAAGAGAAACATACATTACAGACATTCAATTGCTTTTGATTGATTTCTCATAATAGTTATTGTTCTTTTCACCTTGAATTTATATTAATTCATAATTGGTGCATATAGAGAACGATCATTAGAAGTAGATTGCACATCAATACCTCTCTAATTCAATGGTTGTTAGTGTACTAATCATTAAGCTATTTAGATTATTATTTAATCGGAGAGAATCAAGTAAATACCCTTTTATTTAACAGACCTTGCTCACCACCTTTAACGACGGACCGAACGACAGTTTGGTTCGTCGCGTATATCAGAGAGCCGTCGTCTTAGTTTTTAACGACGCATCGAACCATCGCCATAACATATATGTGACGCCCCCAAAACAGGTATACATCACCCATCTTGGGTCGCCAGATACATGGTACTGAATACAAATACAAACTTCTTTTATACAATACGACAAAAGTGTAGCTGAGAGTTTTTACACGAATATTGTCTCATAGACAGTATTCAAACTCAATTGGAGTCCTCATTACAATTATTATCACACTATTTTATTGAATAGTGATGACTACTAAAGCAACTATCTGGACCGTCACTCCATTACCCGACTAGTCCCAGCTATATTCTCATTTCCTGAAGAGAACAGTGAAAGAAAAGGGTGAGCTCAACTAGCCCAGTAAGAAATATTGTGACTAAGATAATGCAAAATAAATTATCCTTAACCTTCAACAGTATAACAACTGATAGAATACAATAGACAACAAGTTTTAGATCAACAACTGCAACGGAATAAGCAATCCATTAGAAGAGTTAAGTAGAACATAATGTCTACTATCTCCTCTAGATTAAAAGTCCATCGTTAATATTTTATTCCTGTAATACTCATCAACAGTTCTTTGTTATACCAAAGATAAAAAGAACTCTCATCACCTGTCTTCACCTGAACCACCAAATATTATAGTTAAATCCACAATTCATATTTATAATCATATAACTCAACAGTTTCTCCTTGCCACAAAGGCTTAATAGAACGTTTACTCAATATCCTTACCCCAAAGGCTAAAGATATTCAAATGTAATAACAATGGTCATACCAATCAGTTGTCTATCTTTGCACTACGGGCCAAAGATATTCAACTATAAAATAAATGGTCATGATCATACCAATCAATTGCATGTCAGTGCACTACGGCCAAAGACATTCAACTATTAACTAATGGTCATGATCATGCCAATTACATCATCGAATTATCTCTGCACTACGGCCAAGGATATTCGTTAGTATCACCAGTGGTCATGATCATGTCATACACATGTCCATCTTTGCACTACGGACCAAAGTTATCAATCAACAGATCATCTTTGCACTACAGGCCAAAGATATTCAACAACAGATCATCTTTGCACTACAAGCCAAAGACATACAACTGTAAACCAATAACCAACAATCCATCTATGCACTACGACCCAAAGATGACTTTTAACACAATATAAACATGAGGATCGTGACAATGATATAAAGAATAAATCAAATGAGATAAAGGATAAATATTAAACATTTATAATACAATTTATCCAGAGTTCAAGAATATCTAAATTGTCAACATGATCACCAATTGTGGAGTAAAATTTAAGAATAATATTCACGTATCAAAAATAATTTGGATAGAAAAGAAATATATTTTTCGGGTGAGTAGTACCCTGTGAATAGTACTTCGTGAATAGTACCTCGTGAATAGTACCCCGGCATGAAAAGTGCCCCAAATACCTGAGTGAATAATATTCGAGTGAATAATAACCGAGTGAATAGTAACCCGTGAATAGTAACTCGTGAATAGTACCCCAGCATGAAAAGTACCCCGAATACCCGAGTGAATAATATTCGAGTGAATAATAATCGGGTGAATAGTATTCTGGCACGAAAAGTGCCCCGAATACCCGAGTGAATAATATTCGAGTGAATAGTAATCGGGTGAATAGTAACCTGTAAATAGTAACTCATGAATAGTAAGAAATAATAACCCTTACGAATAAGAAATAAATAACATCCCTTATGAATATTGAACGAAAATAATATTCCTTACGAATATTAAATGAAGACAATGAATATTGAACGAAAATGATATTCCTTACGAATATTGAACGAAAATAATATTCATACGAATACGAAAAATAATATCTCTTCAGAATATGAAATAAATAATACCCCTTTACGAGTATTGAAAGAAAATAATTCCCTTCATGAATATGAAAGAAATAATACCCCTTACCTCAGAAAAAGACTGGATACTGGAATAGTGAAGTAGCAGACTTTTCTTCTTCTTTCTCTCTATAACTTCTCTCTCTATAGCTTCTTTCTCTATAATTGCTCTTGTGAGTCTTAGTGAATTGGTGAGAATGAAGGAAGAATAAGCTTCTATTTATAGAAAAATATAGTTTCAATAATTGCACGTTTTGGGGCTCAAAATATTACAGTATAATACCTTCATCTTTTCTTTCATTTTTAATTTAGTCCTGCAAGTATTATCAAACTTGCACCACCTCCCCTAATAGTACATCATGTGAATCAATAGTTCTATACATGTGAAAAAATAATTATAGTATAGTACCTTCATCTATACCTCCATTTTTAATTTGATCATGCAAGTATTATCAATCTTGCACCACCTCCCTTAATAGTACATGAATGTGAATCAATAGTACACATATGTGAACAAATAATTATAAGTATGTGAATTAATAGCAATTAATTGCTCATTTATCCAATTAATTACCTGATTGGTCAATATAACTTCCAGACATCAATTATTATGAAATAAATGTCGATTTCCACTAACACTAATAATCCCAACATAATGGAACTATCAATTTTATCTTTAATCAACACGAATTTATTCATCATTAATATTATAACTCACAATATTTAACAACCAGGTTGTTCCCAGGAAAGAGGGGGCTTTTCGATAAGGATTTCTCCTTATTGGCGCGCAATTAGGTGACCAAACCCCTTTCCTCGACAAAACTTTCTAGACATCGTCAATAATGCAAATAATAATATGAATAACTTTGTCATCTCAATTATTGATTTAAAAATATAAAATATTATGCAGATGATACTGTGACAATAATTGAATCAATAATATGAGAGATATTATGCTGTAATTACTGTAGCAATAATTGAGTATAACTGAGTGACTTCTCACGTAAGCATCAATAATCAATACCGTGTGCTACTATACAACCACGCGTATTACTGTACTTTTATCACCGATTATTTTATGACAACTTGCTTACTATGAAAATTTTGCACATATCACCCTTAACTTGAACCTTTTATGAATTTACCAGTAATCAAAACAGGAGATAACCACGAGAGCGACGAAAAGCCCCATCAACCACAGAGACAACCCCGAGAGGAAAAAATGTAGCATCCCGAACCCCGAGCCCCAAATTGCCGAAGATATAAACTTTTACTTTTTGCAAAAAATTGTAAATTGTTTATACATTACATTACACACTATTCCCCAAGGTCGAGTAACCTTTATTTATTACACAATCATAAATGATCTAACATTTATCACATTTATCAAACTATACTATTACAAAATAGTCAAGACAATTTATCCCAAGTTGAACTTGGCATTATCTTTTTATCAGATCGAAACGCATTTGCCTTATCTCGCAATGTTTTTTTATCATGATATATAAGGGTGAGCATGAAAGTCGCCCAAACAAGTTTAAATACAACAATATAAGGATATATCATGATTGAAGAGTATGAATAATAAGTCAAGCTATAATTCATCAATATAATTGAGAACTAAAGAGAACAAACTTTTGGTGAACAAGTTTTAAACATGAACAAACATTTTTGGACAAATCGGTAATGAAGGTGATCGACCTTTCATACCGACTTTATACATGCAAGAGATACACAGAGTACAATTTTCATGGCAATCAGCAATGATTAACCATAAGCTTGAATAGAACACTCTTATTAGAGTTAAGTAAGAACAAACTTGCCTGAACCATTGATTACCGCAACGCAATTTATATCACTTTACCTGAAGACCTAATATTAATAATATAGATCTCCAATATTAGAATAATATCATCACAATATAATACTATTATATTTATACACACAGAATAACCTAAACACATAACACATAAGCCTATCAGTCTATACAACACATAAGACATAGCATCAAGTTAAACTATTTAAGTCGAGTTGAAACCGACGCAACAATTTTATCATCCGATCGACGATCTAGTCGGACAATACTCGAGTTTAAGTTCAATTAAAATCGCTTAAACACTTAACAATTATCACAGATAATTTCTTATCGATCAAAATATTTTTTCCTAGGCTCGTAATAATTTTTGGATAATTATTACTATTTATCATGATTTTCCAATCATTAATATCGTATTTAAATGAATTAAATACCACATAATTCATTAATCATTAATATTCATTTAATATAAAATATTAATGAAAATCATAACATAATATTATAATATAATTATAATATATCAAAATATTTTTAATACCTTAAAATCATAATTAGATGATTTTTAAACACTTAAATCCATTATCCGATAATTGCTATTAATATTAAAATATTAATATTTTATTTTCATGCCAAAATATCAAAAGTTATATTTTATAACTTAAAATATTTTTATAACACTTAAATCATTTTTATATGATTTTTAAACCATTAATTCTATTTTTCCTTAATTTATTTAATATATTAATTAAATAAACTAATTACCATTAATAATAAATTATTAATGAAATTTATCACAAAATATTAAAAGTCATCAAAATAACTTAAAATATTTTCTTATCTATAAATAATATAATTTTTCATGATTTTTCATGAATTAAAACCATTTTAAATAATTTATTTAATATTATAATTAAATAAATAAATACCTTTTATATTCCCAAAAATATTAAATATTTTCAAAATATACTCAAAATAGTTAAAAACTATTTTTAGGACTTTAAAATAATTTTTCATAATTTATTATGTATTTTTAATAATTAAAACCATTTTTTCTAAATTTTTTTTAATTTTCTGCATTATCAAAAATAAGCGTCGCTAAAAGGGTTCTATTAGCGACAAAAGTGTCGCTAATTGTGTTCTTGGTGTTCTTGGCCAATTTCGAGAATTCATCGCCAGTTGACAAGGTACAACGTTTGACCAGTATTTGATTCCGGATTATAAGGTTTCTGGGCTAAATAATGTTTATAGATCGTAGTACTAATGTAATACAACAACTAACAACTAAGTTCATGGCTAAAACATTACACCAGTAAGAGATCTAAGCAACCAAATATCATGTCAGAGCTGTTCTTCATTTCTGGGTTTTCCAGAAATGAAGAACAACAACTATAGTCTACTTTGAGCCTCCAGATCTAGGCTTTCCATGTACGATTAATGTAATATTAATGTTTCATTATGTAGTACTCATGTCCCTGTACAAATACATAATTTAAGATCATATTAACAACAACAGATCTAAACTATCAAGTCCGGTCAAACTAGAGGTCAGGAAACGGGTCTTGAATTTTCTGGGTTTTCCAGAAAATTCTTAAGGCTGATCGGTCAACGTAGTTTGACCTTAAATAATTTCGTTCCTGTTCATGATCTGGGTGATCTAAAGCCTTTAACATGTAGTACTCATGTCAGGCTACAACATAAACACAATAACTTGGCCTAACTATCAAACATAAACGAGATCAGACTCTATGAACGTGCTTGTCAGACACTGTTGAGAAATCTGGGTTACCCAGATTCACATTTTCGTGACTGGTCAACGACCTTTGACCGCTTGTTCCGTTCGATCTACACATGATCTGACTTTGATTCTTTTTGCATCTAAAAGACCACATAACGGACTACATGTTACAACATTCAAAACATAAAAATAATTAACAAGAAAGGATCACAGGCCTTGACATTAGGCTGTCAGACCATATTTTTCCCATTTTCCAGACTTCTTAAAATGCCAAATCCGAGCACTTTGATGTTATGGGTTTGTGTTTTGACAATCCAGATCATCATTTGACACCCTATTACACATGTTTAACCAACAAACAACAACAAATAACATAAAATCATAGGATTTCTAGGATTTAGGGTTCATATACCTTTATGCTTGATTTCTAGAATCTGATTCTTTGATCTGTTTGTGGAAGGCTAGAGACTTGACATAGGCTTGTCTTTACTCCCTTTCCATTCTCATTTTCGGATTTTAGAGAGAAGGAATGGCCTTGAGCTAGCAAGGGAAAATAAAGTGAGTTTTCTCTCACTTTAGTCTTTTATATTTTTGGAATTCAATGAATGTGGCTGAAATAATGATAGATTGCTGAGATATTAGTCAATTGCTAGGGTTTAGGGTTAGTGAACAACTATCTTAGGTTTAGATCTACACTCAAACCCTTAAATAATACACAAAGGGCATTCTAGTCATTTTCCATTTTATTTTAATGGCAATTTAGACATTTGACCAAACCCTTAGGGTTTAGGGTTTGTTAGGGTTTAGGGTTTGGAGTATTTAGAGTTTAGGTTTTAACCCTTAACTTTGCAATTTAATTTCTAACATTTCCGAATTTCGATTTTCAAAATAGAAAATTAACATTTCAAAATTATAATTAGGATTTTCTAATTATATTAAAATATCTTAATCACACTTTAAATCTTACTAATTAGGATTAGCATTTCCTAATTACCATCGCTAATTAAGCAATTAGGGTCAAAATTGCAGATTAGGGTTTATAACCCATTAATTAGGGTTTCTAAATAGAAAATAATTTTCTAATATAGAAATTAAATATTCGTAATTAGATTAGGGTTTTCTAATTACTTAACATTAAATTAGAATTAATATATCCTAATTAACATTAAAATATTCAATTAACACTTTCATTTTTCCTAATTATAAATTAGGGTTTCAAATCCATCATTAGGGTTCCTGACGGAAGAGTTTAAGTTCGATAATTTGAAATTAGGGTTTGCTAATTAATTAAGCGTTACCCTAATTAATATTATAATAATAGCAGTAGAGCATTATAATTCTCCATTAATTTCCCAGATTAGGGCTTCAATTTATCAGAAACTGAAACTAGGGTTTTCAGATCAAGTATTAGGGTTTCAAATTTGGAATTAGGGTTTTGTAATCAATTTGTTAAGATTAACCCTAATTAATCTTTTAATTATTTACACTTATGCCATTAAGTTCCCGATTTAGGGTTTCTTGCATCGAATTAGGGTTTCGGATTTCCGGAATTGAAATTAGGGTTTTCAGAACCGATATCTAGGGTTTCTTATCAAACGTTAGGGTTTTCTAAGCGAACGTTGTTGTTCTTAATATATATTAGGGTTTGACACGATATAATTTTATCGATCAACCTTTGACCCTTTAACCACATTCAAAAACACATCATTAACAATAAACACGAACATAATCACAAAAATCTTTATCTCTGAATAATTCACCTAAATCCTTCACGAAATTTTGAAATCCTCAAAATTCCATCCCAATAACATCAAACACATACACTTATTTTTATCTCAGGTCTAATATTTGACCTTAAATCAATCATTTAAGATTTTAATAAATTGTCTAAATTCTAGGGTTGTCACATTCACCCCTCCTTATAAGAATTTCATCCCAAATTCACCTTACACCTTAATAGTATACCAAATAGCTTACACCATTCACACATATCACATACTACCCAATTCACCACTCACAAGAGTAAAAGGTTTAAAATTTTGCTGAGGGGTCATATAGACCATGAACACTTAGTTTTAACGGTAGTAATCATACCGCAAAACAATACATTACTTGGTATGTTTACAATCACAAAGAAGGTAAACTACCATTAATAGTACTTTAGGTGATCAGCCTATCGTACTCTTACGTCATGCATAACGTATTAATTATGTGTTGCGAATATTTACGCTTCTCGATTGGATTATTTTATCCAAACAACATAGTTCACCTCAGTCTTATTTGATTCCGCAGCAAAACAATTTGGTTCGGGAAATTTCTTTCAATAAACACTTGGAGTTTTTGAAAACATTTTTGAGAATGACATCATGATGCCGCACTGTATTTACAGTCCGTTGAGGATTTCGTCATTTGGTGATTTTGTCATACTACATTATACCATAATGGAATAGTGACTTTAAGTCAAATTCACACTAAGTAATACTGCATTGATGACTCCATCATTTTTATCATCTCTGCACCAGGTCAAATGGTACATAAGTGATAAATAAAAACAAATTTTTTTTTTTTAAAAGGCACATAGTGCGTATTTATCTTGATGTCAAAATATCGAAGTTTAGCATAGCTAGGAGTTTAGGAAAACCTAAGTCTCCACTAATGATCATTTGCTTAAACATTCTATCTATTCCTATTATCCTTAACACTCCATTCACACAACTATACCCAGTTCATAAAACCACACTTATGAGTTCATAACCTGGCCACAATTATATGAGTTACTGAACTTACCCTAGTCAGGACCTTTGGCGTCCATTCATTTGAGGGGTTCACAAACATTTCATATAACTATAAGTCAAGAATGTCACATAAGTATGAGTTCTAAGAACTCGTACTTAACCTATATTCTCTACCTATAACCTATCTATTTGTTATACACATGCGAAAGGAATCACCCTCTTAACCTGCATATAGCAAATAGCGCGACACAAACATTTCAATGATTATTAATGCGAAACTAAGTGGTTGTCAAAACAAACTCTACCACTAATCAATATAGGAAGCTAAGCGGCCAATTCCCCACCCATACAAAGAATTGATCAACCTAACCACTACATCGACCAGGAAGCTAAGTGATTCTAAAACCAAGTACAATTCCCCGCCCATACAAGAAATCATACAACTCAGTTGCCGACATGAGTCCTCATTGAAATCCCCACCTAATCTTAACCACCATTCACAATACGAATTTCATTTAATCCGTATTCATAATCCTTTTCTGAATCTGTACCATTCACACAGCAATCATGCTTTAAACTTTTCAATCATCAGATTGATTCTTTCTGGTTGTCATAACCTTAACAGATCACGGGGTGATCTCATCGTATATATTACGATTCAATTCTATGACTATGATCGTTTTGTTTTACGATCTCCTATCACTGAACTTTTAGTCTTTTAGACTTTATCTATTCACCACTTCTGTTCAACCTTATTACCAGAGTTAGGGAACTCGTATCTTTACAACTTACCGAGATTCGTCTTTGAATCTTACCGACCAACTAACTTTATGTGAGTTAGATCTTATCCTAATCACTGCGGTTTTGGTCTCAGGTATTCCTACCTAAGCTTCATAACCAACAGCTTTGATACCAACTGTAGCAATCCCCGAACCCGGGCCCCAAATCGCCGCGGATTCGGTTCGCTAATCTTTCTATAACTTTTTGCGGAAGATATAAACATAAATTGTTTATACATTACATTACACACTATTCCCCAAGGTCGAGTAACCTTTACTTATTACACAATCATAAATGATCTAAAATTTATCACATTTATCAAACTATACTATTACAAAATAGTCAAGACAATTTATCCCAAGTTGAACTTGGCATTATCTTTTCTCGTATCCAAACGCATTTGCTTTTATCGCAATGTTTTATCATGATATAACAAGGGTGAGCATGAAAGTTGCCCAACAAGTTTAAATACAATAATATAAGGATATATCATGATTGAAGAGTATGAATAATAAGCTAGCTATAATTCATCAATATAATTGAGAACCAGTAGGAACAAACTTTTGGTGAACAAGTTTTAAACATGAACAAACATTTTGAATTAACCTGGTAATGAAGGTGATCAGCCTTTCATACCTGACTTATACATGCAAGATGTACAGAGTACAATTTTCATGGCAATCAGCAATGATTAACCATAAGCTTGAATAAAACACTCTTATTAGAGTTAAGTAAGAACAAACTTGCCTGAACCGTTGATTACCGCAACGCAATTTATATCGCTTTACCCGAAGACCTAATATTAATAATATAGATCTCCAATATTTAGAATCATCACAATTATATATACTGTTATATTTAAATACAAAGAATAACCTAAACACATAACACATAACCCTATAAGTCTATACAACACATAAGACTTAGCATCAGGTCAAACTATTTCAGTCTGACTTAAAACTGACACAATTCTATCATCCCGACGATCTAGTCGGACAATACTCGAGTTTAAGTTCAATTAAAAACTCGCCTAACCCTTAACAATTATCACAGATAATTTTCTTATCAGTCAAAACATTTTTCCTAGGCTCGTAATAATTTTTGGATAATTATTACCATTTATCATGATTTTCCAATCATTAATATCGTATTTAAATGAATTAAATACCACATAATTCATTAATCATTAATATTCATTTAATATAAAATATTAATGAAAATCATAACATAATATTATAATATAATTATAATATATCAAAATATTTTAATACCTTAAAATCATAATTAGATGATTTTTAAACACTTAAATCCATTATCCGATAATTGCTATTAATATTAAAATATTAATATTTTCATGCCAAAATATCAAAAGTTATATTTTATAACTTAAAATATTTTTATAACACTTAAATCATTTTTATATGATTTTTAAATCATTAATTCTAATTTTCCTTAATTTATTTAATATATTAATTAAATAAACTAATTACCATTAATAATAAATTATTAATGAAATTTATCACAAAATATTAAAAGTCATCAAAATAACTTAAAATATTTTCTTATACCATAATATATTTTTTCATGATTTTTCATGAATTAAAACCATTTTAAATAATTTATTTAATATTATAATTAAATAAATAAATACCTTTTATATTCCAAAAATATTAAATATTTTCAAAATATACTCAAAATAGTTAAAAACTATTTTTTAGGACTTTAAAATAATTTTTCATAATTTATTATGTATTTTTAATAATTAAAACCATTTTTTTCAATTTTTTTTAATTTTTCGCATTTTCGAAAAAATAAAGCGTCGCTAAAGGGTTCTTATAGCGACAAAAGTGTCATAATTGTGTTCTTGGTGTTCTTGGTGATTTCTAGAAATTCATCATCGAATTGACAAGGTACAACGTTTGACCAGTATTTGATTCAGGATTATAAGGTTTCTGGGCTAAATAATGTTTATAGATCGTAGTACTAATGTAATACAACAACTAACAACTAAGTTCATGGCTAAAACATTACACCGAAGAAGAGATCTAAGCAACCAAATATCATGTCGGGAATTGTTCTTCATTTCGGGTTTTCGAAATGAAGAACAATCGCCAAATCTACTTTGAGCCTCCAGATCTAGGCTTTCCATGTACGATTAATGTAATATTAATGTTTCATTATGTAGTACTCGTGTCCCTGTACAAGTACATAATTTAAGATCATCTTAACAACAACTGATCTAAACTATCAAGTCCGGTCAAACTAGAGGTCAGGAAACGGGTCTTGAATTTTCTGGGTTTTCCAGAAAATTCTTAAGGCTGATCGGTCAACGTAGTTTGACCTTAAATAATTTCGTTCCTGTTCATGATCTGGGTGATCTAAAGCCTTTAACATGTAGTACTCATGTCAGGCTACAACATAAACACAATAACTTGGCCTAACTATCAAACATAAGCGAGATCGGACTACATGAACATGTTTATGGAGACATTGTTGAGAAATCTGGGTTACCCAGATTCACATTTTCGTGACTGGTCAACGACCTTTGACCGCTTGTTCCGTTCGATCTACACATGATCTGACTTTGATTCTTTTTGCATCTAAAAGACCACATAACAGACTACATGTTACAACATTCAAAACACAAAAATAATTAACAAGAAAGGATCTACAGGCCTTGACATTAGGCTGTCAGACCATATTTTTCCCATTTTCCAGACTTCTTAAAATGCCAAATCCGAGCACTTTGATGTTATGGGTTTGTGTTTTGACAACCCAGATCATCATTTGACACCCTATTACACATGTTTAACCAACAAACAACAACAAATAACATAAAATCATAGGATTTCTAGGATTTAGGGTTCATATACCTTTATGCTTGATTTCTAGAATCTGATTCTTTGATCTGTTTGTGGAAGGCTAGAGACTTGACATAGGCTTGTCTTTACTCCCTTTCCATTCTCATTTTCGGATTTTAGAGAGAAGGAATGGCCTTGAGCTAGCAAGGAAAAATAAAGTGAGTTTTCTCTCACTTTAGTCTTTTATATTTTTGGAATTCAATGAATGTGGCTGAAATAATGATAGATTGCTGAGATATTAGTCAATTGCTAGGGTTTAGGGTTAGTGAACAACTATCTTAGGTTTAGATCTACACTCAAACCCTTAAATAATACACAAAGGGCATTCTAGTCATTTTCCATTTTATTTTAATGGCAATTTAGACATTTGACCAAACCCTTAGGGTTTAGGGTTTGTTAGGGTTTAGGGTTTGGAGTATTTAGAGTTTAGGTTTTAACCCTTAACTTTGCAATTTAATTTCTAACATTTCCGAATTTCGGTTTTCAAAATAGAAAATTAACATTTCAAAATTATAATTAGGATTTTCTAATTATATTAAAATATCTTAATCACACTTTAAATCTTACTAATTAGGATTAGCATTTCCTAATTACCATCGCTAATTAAGCAATTAGGGTCAAAATTGCAGATTAGGGTTTATAACCCATTAATTAGGGTTTCTAAATAGAAAATAATTTTCTAATATAGAAATTAAATATTCGTAATTAGATTAGGGTTTTCTAATTACTTAACATTAAATTAGAATTAATATATCCTAATTAACATTAAAATATTCAATTAACACTTTCATTTTTCCTAATTATAAATTAGGGTTTCAAATCCATCATTAGGGTTCCTGACGGAAGAGTTTAAGTTCGATAATTTGAAATTAGGGTTTTCTAATTAATTAAGCGTTACTAATTAATTAATATTATAATAATAGCGATGAAAGCATTATAATTCTCCATTAATTTCCCAGATTAGGGCTTCAATTTATCAGAAACTGAAACTAGGGTTTTCAGATCAAGTATTAGGGTTTCAAATTTGGAATTAGGGTTTTGTAATCAATTTGTTAAGATTAACCCTAATTAATCTTTTAATTATTTACACTTATGCCATTAAGTTCCCGATTTAGGGTTTCATGCACCGAATTAGGGTTTCGGATTCCCGAAACTGAAACTAGGGTTTCCAGAACCGATTTCTAGGGTTTCTTATCAGACGTTAAGGTTTTCTAACTGAACGTTGTTGTTCTTAATATATATTAGGGTTTTGACACAGATATAATTTATCTGGTCAACCCTTGACCCTTAACCACATTCTAAACACATCATTAACCATATACACAGAACTTAATCACAAAAATCCTTAATCCTGAATAATTCACCTATAAGCCTTCACGAAATTTTGAAATCCTCAAAATTCCATCCCAATAACATCAAATGCATACACTTATTTTCTATCTAGGTCTAATATTTGACTTTAAATCAATCATTTAAGATTTTAATAAATTGTCCAAATTCTCGGGTTATCACAAAAAATGTTATATTGACAAAATAAAGTTAACAACCACAGTATAGCTGCAAATAGGGTCACAAAGAGCCATTGCAGCACTTCTGAGTGCAAACTATGCAAAATCAGCTCAACGAACTTCCTGCGAAGACCCGAAGATGTCATTTTGGTCATGAACCAATCTTTCCGGATTCGAAAAAGGGCAAGCCCTATGTTATTGCGTAACTCTCAGAAAGAGCTTTATGGAATGGCATGGCACATCTCCATAGGATTCTCGAATTGCAAGTTATGAAGGTTTTAAGCTGCCTGCGCGGATCGAGGTGCATGTACATCGAGGTGGCGGGGCCCATTGGGCATTTTCGCAGGTGTACTTGGAGAAGCAGCAGGTGTACATGCAAAAGCTGCAGGTCTACCTGCGAAAGCCCGGGCCTATAAATATAGACCCTAATAAGCTCATTTAACAAGTTTTGGAAGTGAGAGAAGGGCCCATGAGAGAGAAATCCAAACCTTATAGTGCAAAACTGCTCAAATCTTGCTTCTAAACTTGTAAATCTCACTTTTAAACCCTCATATACATATCAAGTTTTAACCGGTGAAAATCGAGTTTAAAGGCACCAAAAGTAGTTCGATAGCCCATCACCTACAAGGCTGTAAGATCTCTTCAGATCTGTTTCTTTTTCCTGTTTTACTATATATATAAGAGTTATATATATAGATCTTGGTTAATATTGCATAAATGTAGCTTTTTAACCATTTTATTTTGTGTAAATAGTCAATATTTGAAGTTTATTGACTAGATCTATACTAGATCTAGCCAGATCTAGGGTTTAACCGGTTCAAAAGTTGTAAAACTTGAACTGTTGAGCTAGAATGACTAAGATCTAGATAGATCTAGTTTACTTTATAGTTTTGTAAATATTAAGAAACCAGGTGACCGTAGATCTGTATCTAGAGGAAACGAAAAACTTGGCTACGCGCATGCAAGAATTTAACTGAGGAATACTTTGTTTTGCGACGTCTAAAAGTAAATATGAATTTTATTTCAATATATTCATTGTGCAAGCTGTGAAATAATGTCATATGAGCCTAAGAGCCATAGGGTCGACGATTCAATCAATGGATCTAGATCCAGTTCTGATAATGAACTTGTTTAAGTTGTACAGTTTGCTTGTAACCCATTGTACATGTAATCGTCGGGCCTTAAAACGGTTATCTAGATTTAAGGTATCAAAATAGTGAATATCATGCGTGTGGTGTTCGGGTTTACTTCGATGGCTCTCATGCCCATAAGAAGTCTGACACTTATATATATATATATATATAGAGTCCGTTTCTCTAGCGAACTGGAAGGAGCGAACTAAAAACCAACCGGCTATAGCGACGGTTTTTTCCGTCGCTATAGCATAGAAACCCGGTTTTTATACTATAGCGACCGAAAAAACCGTCGCTATAGCTGTTTCACTCTTACTTTGTTTCCTCCAGTTCGCTGTAGAGAGTTGGGCTATATATATAGTCAAAGATACTTCTCATCTTAAATAAAATGAGATGAAGCCGAATCTAGAATAAAATGGAAGTATCAAAGGCCTCAATTCCTATACGAGCGAAAGGGTTTGAAAATAGCTTTTCAAAACATCACTCCCATTACGCTTTATCTGTTTAAAAATGAACTTTTCAATAAATCAATCCCTTTGTATATAGTTGCAAAAGAGGCATAACACTACTTTCAAACAAAGCACAAAATATCCTTTCATTCCAAAGATTTGAAATACACACACACACATAATGCATAGGGAATGAAAAAGTAGCGGTAACCATGTTTCACAGAAGTCAGGGGGTGACTAACACCTTCCCCTCACTTAAAAAAGCCCATGAACTCCATGAATCTTGAGTTCCAGACCAATTAAATAGAGTCACATATTGGGCCATATTGCAAAAATCTTTCAAAACTCAGATGAGTTGATACATCCATTTAAACTCATATTAATTGGCGGCTCTGCCTAATTCGGCCTAATCATAAAAATCAAACTTTTCAAATCATCGACATTATATGTCGGTCTTTCCAACATCTCGTCCTTTAAGCAAGATAAAATCAAACATAAAACACATAAAGGGTAGAGAACAAAAATAGGAAAATCTCCTTGCGTCGACAGGTGGCGACTCCGCTGGGGATTGTAGAGGGCTTAAGCCGCATTTCAATAGTTTTAATTCCTTTTTATCTGCATGTGTGTGAATACTGTCTTTATATTGAATGTATGTGAATGAATGTCTGTTTACAATGATTTATATTAGTGCTTCACACAATGTCATCATATTACATGCGGTGAGACGCGATGAATGTATGTTGTGTAGTCCCTCCATTAGGAGGCAATCCCATCGGTTGCTCATTATTAGACTCAAGAGGAGCATTATCCCATGAGGCTTAGGAAAGGCGCCACTCAGATCCACTCTAATTAAAAGATCGGATTAACTTCCCATCTAGTAGATTACGATGATATGGGAACCTTCATGCCGAAAAGCCCGTGAGAGTAACCTAAGATAGGTTAGCCTCTGATAAACCAAACACGAAGGAAAGTCTCTTCATGCCTTTCCCGTTCAATTCAATGTAAATTTCAAGTCCATATAAATATCATTACCATTATTTGTAAATTCCAGTATTGTACAGATATCAAATCCTGTCATGTTATCCTGTCATTAAAACAACTAACATATGTTTTGAAAGAAAACATTAAAAAAACCTAAAACTGATACATTGCATGGTATGCATACTATTAGTGTTGGTCATGAATAAAATACATAATCTTTTTATAGAAAAAATTGGTCCTACTACCAGATCAAAGTCCAAAAAGGCACTAAGCCTATTTTCAGACATGGCTTCAAGTGCCCAACCTAAATCTACTCCTGTATCTCGAGAAGAGGTCAAGGGACTTAGAAATTAGATAGCAGAATTGGTTGTCCTATTAAAAGAGCAGAGTAAAAACACTCAAGGTCAATAGATACCCACTCAGCCTGAGTCCTCTGCACAAGGTGGCAGTCATGGTACTGACAAAAAGAAAGAAACTCAGATACCTAAACCACATTCCAATGAAGGAAATAACAAAACCCCTAAAATCACTAATCTTAAAAATGATCAAGAAACTGGGGACATCAGAAAGAAAGTCCAACAAATGGAAGAAACCATTCTGTCAATCAAAGGGACTGGCATTTATAGGAGTGTAAATTACTCAGATCTCAGTATATTTCCAGGGGTTCGTTATCCAGACAAGTTCCAAGTCCCAGATTTTAAAAATTACAATGGGTTAGGAGATCCTTATACACATCTGAAAGTGTATATCGGAGAGCTAGGTTCCTATGCAAAGGATGAGAAGCTCCGAATCCAGTTATTCCAAAAGAGTCTAATTGGAGAAGCCAGAGCATGGTATGCTCGACTTGATAACTCTAAGATCCACAGTTGGGAAGAACTGGACCACGCTTTCTTCAACCAACACAGTTTCTAATCTTAGATGGCTTCGGACAAATATCAAGTGACCAAAGTTAAAAAATAGAACAATGAGTCTTTCCATGAGTTTGCCCAAAGGTGGAGATGAATGGCGGAACAAGTCTCCCCACCAATGATAGAAACTGAAATGGTAATGACTTTCATCGACATTCAGGAGGTTCCTTATTAGGAAAGAGTCCTAGCTGGAATCAAAAAACCATTCTCCGAAATGATTAAATATGGAGAAATGGCTGAAATGGAATTAAAATCAGGAAAGATTAAAGACCTCACTGCTTTGGAAGCAGTAGCTGAGCACATCCAGACTGGGAATTATGGGAGTAACCCTAGGAGGACCTATAAGAAAAAGGAAGAAGATGTATCCGTAATGCTCCAAGGTCAAACTCAGAGAGGAAGTCAAAACCTGCCCATACAAAGACAAAACAACTATTCTCCATTCCAAACACCTGTAAATCTTGCAAATCCATCATCCTAGAAAGTTGGAGAGGCAAGGCGCATGAGAACATTCACACCCTTGGGTGATTCACTTGAACTTTGACCCCAATAAGAAGTGTGTTTACCATTCTGGTTCCCCTGGTCATGATACACAAGAATGTTGGTCTTTGATACACAAAATCCAAGACATGATAGATAGTGGTGAAATTGTGGTGACAACACCAGAGCAACCCCATGTCTAGAAAAATCCTCTAGCTCAACGTAATGAGGAAGGAATAAACACGACCAATATTGGAAGGGGAGAAAATTCTAAGTACCTTTAATACATTAGAGAAATATAATGAAGGTATCCCTTCGGAGATGCGTTATTCCTAAGGATGATCTTCGATCAAGCATGAACTAAAATCCATCAAGGAATAGATTGATTAGTTAGCAGAATTGATGGTATATCATCACCAAGTAACTCGACAGCTGATCAGCCAGGGGCAAACAAACCTCCTCTCCATTGCAACAATGGATTAACACCGATTCCAAAAAAATGAAACTTGGGAAGAAAAAGTTACAATGAAGGTTAGATCCCAAGCTAGTCGAGAGTATGTAGATAAAAGAAAGTTCACTCATTTGGGTCAATCGATGGAGGAAATTCTACAGATGTTGATTAATGAAAGGAAGATCACAGAAATATTTGTGACGCCCCCAAAAAAGGTCCACACAACCCATTCTGAGTCGCCAAATACATGGTATAGAAACCAAATACAAACTTCATTAATACAACTGTTGTGCAAAATACGACAACACATACGATGTGAGTGTTAATACAAATATTGTCTTGTAGACAATATCCAAACTTAAATAAAGTCCTCATTAAAATTATCGTTATACTATTTTATGAAATAGTGAGGACTGCTATAATAACCATCTTGAATCCTTACTCTACTCCCCGACTAGTCCCAACTATATTCTCGCCTCCAGAGAGGAACAATGGAACCAAAAGAAAAATGGTGAGCTCAACTAGCCCAGTAAAGAATATTATGACTAAGATAATATAGAACAAATTATCCTTAGTCCTCAACAGGGAAAAATCTGATAGAATATAATAGACAACAAGTTTTAGAACACAACTACTACAGCAGAAATAGCAATCCATTAGAAGAGTCAAGTAGAGAATGTTATCTACTATCTTTTATTATTTAAAAGTCCATCATCAATATTTTATCCCTGTAACATCATTAAATAAATATTTCAAATCAACAAATTATCCATGCACTACGGGCCAAAGATATTCGTTAGTATCACCAGTGGTCATGATTATGTCAAACACTTGTCCATCTATGCACTATGGGCCAAAGAGGACTTTCCCCACAAACCTTATATGTAACATTAAAGGTTATGATTATACCAATACACAATTTCTAGTCATAATCATACCAATCAACAGTCCATCTTTGCACTACGGGCCAAAGATGACTTTCAACACAATATAAGCATGAGGATGATGACAATGATATAAAGATTCAATTAAGTGATATAAAGGGTAAATATTAGATATTTATAATTCAATTTATCCAGAGTTCAAAAATGTCCAAATTATCAACATGATAACTATTTGTGAAGTAAAATTCAAGAATGATATTCATGTATCAAAAATAATTTGGACAGAAGGAAAAATTAAATTCTGTTGTGAACAGTACTCGTGAATAGTATTATATGAATAGTATTGTATGAATAGTATTGTATGAATAGTACCTGTGAATAGTACCCTAACATGAAAAGATTAAAATTTAATAAGAATGTCCAGACCAATATTCCAACGAAATGATATTAGATGAAACACAAAACTTAAGGAATTTTTTTATCATTTCAGGAATTATAAAAGCAATACTTACCATCGTAAGTTTAAATTTAAGAATATAAAATGAAATAATATCACATGCATCATATGAAGTATGGAAGAAAATAATATTTCTTACCAGTATTGAAATAAAATAATATCCTTTACCTTAGTAGAAACTAGATTTGACTGGAATATAAGATATTATTATGAGAAAATCTTGCACAAAAAGCTACACTCAAAGTATTCTTATACTCAAGAGAAATACTCACAATACTATAGAATAAGAATTTCTGATATTGAAATGGTGTGTTGAGGAATGAGGGTTAACCTTCTTTTTATAGTGCAGCTTCGGAGGAAAAAACAAACTGATGAGCCTAACTCTTCTGCCTAATTCCTTATTTTTCCAAGGTTGAGGGCCCACTCTTTGAAAACAAGTTTGTAGGAAATCAATCAACCACCAACCATCACTTTGGAAAAAAAACTATGCAGAAGAGAATTCAAAATGTGCACGGAAGAATTCAAAACCAAAATGATAACCTTTACTCCATTTTTACTCACATGCTAAAGATTATATATTATTATAATAATATTACCATTTAAATTATAAAAAATTATATTATTATATTATCACATTATTATAATATAATATTATAATAATATATTTGAATGAATATTTTATCAGAGAAAATAATTACCAAAATTTTAACAAATTCCTTCATTTATATCAAAATTGAACCAATATCCACCACATAATAATTATTCATAAATAATATTATAAGTTCACAATATTAACAACCATATATTCCCAGAAAAAAGGGGCTTTCCGATAAGGATTTGTCCTTATTGGCGCGTAATTACATAACCTAACCCCTTTCCTCGACAAACTTTCTAGACATTGCCAATAATGCTAACAAAAAATATGAATAATTGTGTCATGTCAATTATTGATTTAATAATATAAAATATTGTGCAGATGATACTGCGACAATAATTGAATTAATAGTATGAGATACTATGCAACAATTACTGTGTCAATTATTGAATTAAACTGAGTCACTTCTTACGTAAGAATCAATAATCAGAAATAATGTGCAATACCTTGTGCTACTATGCAACCACACGTATTACTTTACTTTTATCACCGGATATTTCAATAGTTAACGGTAAAAGTTTTGCAGTTATTCTTATAAAAAGGTTATTTATGTCGCTTTCTATATTCGACAGTTATTCTGTTATGTGGTCTACCAATGATTATGCCGTCGTACGGATATTCCCCGTCAAAAAGAATATTCCCAGACCAAACGATTATTTTATGACCACTTACTTACTTTATAAAATTTTCACATTTCACCCATAACTAAAGCATTATATCAAAGAAACACCTTATTATTCAAAATAATAATTAGAGAAATTCAATCTTTATTCATAAAAAGTTGGGGTCTTACACTGTTACCTTCAATTAACCCCCGTTCAAAGAGGTTTGATGTTACTAGGATATGTCAATACTATTCCAACACTCCTGGCCATGACACAGAAAGTTGTTGGGCACTTCGTCACCTGATCCAGAATATGATTTACAATGGTGACATACAAATGGTAAATAACGGTAATACCTTATATGAAGAAGAGGAGATATTTCCTCCTAGAACACAGAGATGGAGGGAAGTTATAGCAGTCATTTCCTCTGAAGAAGACATGCCTACAACACCTCTATTAATTTAAGGAATGAGGAATAAAAGAGGAAAGAATCCTATAAAGATAGTTGCACCAGAACCACTGATAGGGCCATATCTACCCCAATATCCAATTACCAGCTTAAGGAAATTCCCGTGGAATTATAGGAAAAGCGAGGGATCAACCTCAGACTGTACTGCTATCCTACCTAAGGATAACCCATTATTCTTACCTCAGAGGGTAATGAAGCCATTTAGCAAATGTGATGCCCCCAAATTCGGGTATCTTCCAACCTGATAAATGGTGATACACGGTGCTACGGTTCACACATACATTCAATTAAAATACATCAATAGAGTCAATATGTCTTCTATATATTACATAATAATATTCCCCTTCCCAGTTTCTTTGTAACCATTACATATGTTCATCGTCATAGTATCAAATTAATACAAAAGTAATACTATTCTATTACAAGGATAACTACTTGCCCGCCATAGCCTTCCCTTTGTCCTTACTAGATCCTTCGGTCTGTTCATTCTTAGCTGCATTCATTTGGTTCAAGCAAGGGTGA
This sequence comes from Panax ginseng, assembly GCA_020205605.1. Classification (NCBI taxonomy): domain Eukaryota; kingdom Viridiplantae; phylum Streptophyta; class Magnoliopsida; order Apiales; family Araliaceae; genus Panax; species Panax ginseng. Next base: position 143,418,945 of record CM035132.1, on the reverse strand, counting down.
GCATAACTAGCTCATCAAGTGTAACAGTTTATAATCGAGCAACATGCATGAATCATATAAATATATATCCTCTATAACTGAATCAATAGTTATGAAGTACTATAGATAATTCAAAATATCACTTCTCTTTTCTTTTAAATGTTTAATGATGAACATTGTTAGTTAAACCTTGAGTTTGGTCAAAGAAATTGAGCATTTCATTCTTTCTTTCTTTGAAAAGGACAATCCGACACATAGTCCATAAGTCTGACATTTCTTACGAGCACGTCTAGGTGATCAGCCTATAGTACTCTATGTTGTACAACACTACTACATTAAACGTATCTACGTTTAAGTTTTGGCAACCTTATGTGCTAGTTGCTTTACGAAAAAACATTTGTTTAATCATACTCAGCCTTTTTTGAATTCATACCAAAATAGTTGGCACAAAATAGCAATATTAATAATATCTTGATAGATTATAATGAAATCCACAAAATACTCTAAATTTAGTCTAGCCGAACACTTGCCTTCAACTTCGTCTACTTGTTAATTCACTTTCCTTTCGAGTCGTTATAGATTCCACATACATAGTTATATAACATATCATATTAGGTTATAAACAATCAATAGTATTGTCATTAACCTATCTTCACATTCTTCTCGGTCTAACTATTCGTTTTATGAAACTTACTTTGTGTTTACATTTTTGAAACCTTTCGTTAACTTTTAATTGGTAAACTTAAGGTTTTAATCATCTTTTAAGATGTTACTTTAAGTTTAATTAAGGTCATAATTCACCTTCAATCAACTTCCCTTTCTTTTGTATTTATTTTTATTCTTCTCTACCTTTAGTCTAGGACTGGCGCTGTGGCGCCGTGTCCTTAGTTATAAGATGCATTGCAATGCATCTCTCTAGTGTCTTGTCCCCCGTTCCGGAGCTGCGGCGCCACTTTCATAGGCTTGTGAGGCGCTGCGGCACCGGCCCTAAGCATTTGAATTTTTTTAAAGTTTTTCATTACAAATCCTTTTCGGGCTCGTAACTTACTCGTTATAAGTCAGAATTGGCTCGTTCAAAAGCCTTTATCTCACATATCTTGCATACTTTAATTTTGTTTGGACTAAATAAGTTTCTGAATCCGTTAACACTGAATTCAATATTTAAATTTTTTTATTACGCGTTCGTTAAACATTCGTGAATGTTCATAACTTGTTTCTTCATTTTAAGTCAGAATTCGACCATTCTTGAGTCCACAACTCTTAAATGCAAAATTCTACGATACACCATCAAAAACTGAGGTTTTCGAGTTAAACGGTGACTTTTGACTATCATTATGAGAATTTTACGATTTTAACAATTATCGTCTAATCTCGTAAATTTTGCCATAACTTCGTTACTTGAGATTTTTACTCTGTTCAAAATGGATTCATTCCATAATTCATACATCTATCATCCTAACCAAGCATATAGCATCTAATGTAATACACAATAGTGAAATTAAGATAAGGCACACTTAGAAGGGGGTTGAATAAGTGTGAGAACAAACTATGACTAATTTTTAAACTTTAAACCAAAATAATGAATTCAGCCTACTATATTAATGAATGCAGGTTGTTAAATTAATATGGCCTACCGAATTACCTCTTTGATATTATGAAAATATCTTGCTAAATTTATAATTTAGTTAAAATACTTGGTGATAATGAATTTTTCTTAAGTTAAAGAAAATATTCAAATTTTAATTATCAATATAATTAAATAACTTTTGTGAGCAGTTAAAATAAAGCAAGTAATAAAATTAACACCAAGATTTTTTACGTGGTTCAGCTATTACCTCTATAATAATAGCCTAGTCCACGTCCAATTCCAACTAGTATTGGAGACTCACTTTATTTCTTTAAAAATGACTCTTGTTACAAAACAGATTCTATCAAATTTTGAATTACAATAATTCACTTGAGCACTTTTCCTCCTTGTGCACCAATATAATTAAGTTTGTATTTGTATTCTATACCATATATTTGGTGACTAAGAATGGATGCTGTATACCTATTTTGGGGGCGTCACAATTATTCTGTATTTAAATCATTTAAAAATGATTTCAGTGTTTGAAAAATCATGATAAATGATAATAATTATTTAAAAATTATTATAAGCCACTGAAAAATAATATGACTGATATTTGAATTATCTAAAAGAAAATTGAAGCTTTTAAATATAGTTTAATTATGATATGAAATGCTTCTAAACACATATTAGTGAATATGCATGCTCATATGATGTGATAAAAAATATTCAACATAGCAAATGTTAGTATTAAACCATGATGAACATAATGATGTGAAAAAATCTGACTTTTGAAACAGTCAAATTGGCACCTTTTCCATGCTGTTGCTTATCCTATTTGAGGACAAATGAGCTAAGGTGAAAAAGCAAAATAATTATGGTAATTAGGCTACCCTTACAGATTTTCACTTTGATGTATTAATACATGTAGGATGTTTATGACTGTGGGTAGGTGTGCTACTAAATGGCCACCTAGTCATGCCTATGTGCATGTGGATAGTTCTATTTACAAAGGAGACTATGACAATATTTTTCCAAAATGTAAACATTGGGTAGTCATGCATTTTTAACTCTACTGTAGACATATGTTAAAATAATGCATGCATGTAGTTATAAAAATTTATTTTGAAAAGCTCCAGGTTAGAATTTACCATACCCTTTCTGAGGTGATTTAGAGACTTGTTGTCCAGATATATGGATCCGGATCAGCCGAGTAGTTCCCGCAGGACCACTCCAAGTGTGCGGAGGAAAGCTTCTGAAGTGCCTAGACCCCTTTCTATTAGACAACCTCGTCGTTTGGCGGAGGCGGTCATACATCTTGTCCGGGTTGACGTGCCAGATGTTGAGGACGAGGAGGAGGATGTTCCGATTGCGGACCTTGCTCCTGTTGCACATGCTCCCTGTAGGGATTTCCCAGGGATTTAGGTGTCGACCCCAGAGCTTCTGGGTGATTTGAGTAAACACCCCTAAGTTTACTTGCATGGAAACGAGGCACAAGCTGGATTTTGATCTTCCTTTTTTCCTATTGATGAGGAGTAAAGGATTCTGATGTTGATCTGCTTTGTAATGCAGGTTCCCAGCTTTACATAGCCTAGAGGGAACTGGTTCTACATTCACTCCACATACCAGGATCTGCATCCTGATTATAGAGCAATTGTGCATAGTTGGGGCTTCAGAGCATTCTTTTCCATCCTTCCCCGTCGTTGTCCTTGGGGTTACCTCAGGGAATTGTCTGAGTATTGGTTTCACCAGACTCAGACTCTCCATTTACTAGACTGTGAGGTGATGATGACGCCGATAGATTGGTGATTTATCACCGGTATGGAGTTTAGAGGGGAGCCAGTGCCATGTACGACGAATATTACCCCGACTATCATTCGATCCTTGCTAGGAGTTTCGGCTGAGGCGCTCAAGGGCAGGACTGTTCGTACAGGTCCATTGAGTGTAGATTCTATAAGCGGGCTGTTGAGTGAGCCCATACCCGATGATGTGAGAGTCAGGGATGGCATTCTTCGGCGATTGTTCTTGATGATCATTAGGGGCTGCTTCATAGCTGATAACTCTTCTACGGTGTCATTCGCTTTGGTGAGTGCTACACAACATGTGGACCATATCAGAGAGTATGATTAGGGTTCCTACACCATCGCCTATTTCCTCAGGGGTATGTGCATGCACATGCGTTCACAGGGCTTGATGGAGGTTTGGCTAGGATTTTACCCATTTCTACTAGTGAGTATCGCTCTTGTAATTTTACATGTACAGGTTAAGAGTGTTGACTAAGAGCAGATGTTTGCCTTTATGTTAGCAGTTCTGGGCCTATGAGAGGCTCCTATGTTTGCGTCCTGTGAGTGTGTTACGCTTGGAGACCTATCCATGAGGACGTCGATAGCATCATTCCATACTGGCGGAGGTCCCTATAGCCGAGGGTTTCACTCATTGTCGCCTACAGCTGGAGTTATTGACAGCTGATGCCATTACTTGGATCCCATATTCTGGGGAGCACTTGGCCATTGGTTTTGAGGATGGGTACCCGACTGGTTTTGAGTACGCAATTTACACTTGTAGGATTCCTATCTTTACAGATAGAGGATGGGAGCTCTATTTAGGAGAGCGTGCTATTAGGAGCACCACATGAGAGATTTGTATACCTATTTTGCCTCCTGCCAGGCGTTATTGGCCTGTTTCATAGTCACCCATCATTGATATCCCCTTGATGGGTGTTGCCGATTTTACACTATCAGAGGGTCCACATACCCAGGCTACATTCCAGCATTGGTGGTCCCTTCATACCATCGGAGCCTAGACCCGCCACACAGTTTATAGGGGATATGGTTCCTGGATCCGTGATGATGATAGATTGGATGGCCTGTGTCAGAGATCCAACTCATTTGACACAGATTGATAGTTTGACCCGGCATTTGGACCGGGCACATTTCTTTATCCGACACTTGTTCAGAGATCCGAAAGAGGCAGATACATTTGATCCTTCTAGCTCAGGAGTTGGCCCCTCAGATGACCCATATGGTTTTACCGGTGTAGATCCTCTATTGTATAGGTCTGACATCCCTGTTGATGGAGATCCAGTGACTCAAGAGGAGTTATATCAGGTGGACAAGATTGATGATGTAGACATTGACACCATTGTCGTCTTCTGATATATATTCTCGTTATATCTTTTGATAGGCCTCTGTTAGACACTGGGTGGCTGTGCCCCATTCTCGCTATATCTTTTGATAGGCCTCTGTTAGTAGTTGGGCGTCTGTGCCCCATTTCCCTGTATTTTTAGTTGTACAGAGATGTATTAGATGATGATGTACTTAGGAATGTATTTACTGTTATTCCCTACATTATATTGCCATCTATTGTTGAGCATACGTGTATTATGTTATGCACATGTATGTATATCCAGAGATATTCAGCATTAACCCTGGATGGTCATATGACACGGCCCACACAGATGTCTTCTTCGATAGTTAGCCATATTGATCATACCCCACCAGTATTGGTGGCATCCCGTTTGAGATCGTGGTATGATAGTATGTCACCTTCAGACAGGGTGACTGTAGATCAGCTACTACAACATTCCATGACTTTACTAATGTTTCAGGTTCCCACAGGCTTTGTAGAGGGTATGCTGGAGCATTGGATACCAAAGAGGCAAGTTTTTCGGTTTGGTATCCATGAGTTAACTCCTACTTTAGAGGAGTATGCACGGTTGATGGCGCAGCCATTGGACAGACCTTGTGCGTGGATGGCTATCGGCGACATGAGCCGGCAGTTTATGACCCTCATCGGGCTGAGGCGTAGAGTTGTGCAGGATGAGATCACTTCCGACCACGTGGTATCCTAGCATTTTTTGATGGATAGATTTGTCTTAGAGGATAGCTATACATGGCACTCCGGGGATTTTACCGTGCCGGAGGATCATTGGCATTTGGCCAAAGTAGATGTACTAAAACTGTATGTATTGTTATATTTATACATGCCACGGTACATGGATGAGTTGGACATTGACATCATTATGGCAGTGTGAGCTCTCAGGGAGGGTCACACCATTGTACCGATGATTATAGCAGAGACGTTGAGGTCGGCCACATATTACAACACCTACCTTGCAGGGGTATTCACATGTAGTTCAGTCATGTTGTACGTGTGGCTTATGTCACACCTGAGACCGATTGGAACATTCCGACGACATGGGTATTATTTTACCCATGAGATAGCCATGTTGTACTCCTTTCAGCATGTAGAGTGTACAGATCCTGCATCTTGGTTTGTTTTCCTAGTAGGGATTGGAGATCCATTTTATATATTGCCGTGTACAGGGCTCAGTTCACCCTAAAACTTCATTAATCATGCTCCTGGCATGGATTATCTACCTCTGGCTGGATTAAGGGGTATGACTACTTACCACCTACTGGCTGTGATGTGTAAGTTTGACCAGTTCCATGACTTCCATCCTTTTAAGGGGGCATTAAGTCAGCGCTTGGCTTCTTGCCACTTGTCAGCAGAGGACATATCCAAGGTGTATGCCTATTGGGATCAGCGTGAGCTAGTTGTATTTTTTGTTAGCCATCCGGGTTGTTCTGCAGAGTATTCCGCATGGATGGAGATAGAGACTACATCGGCTGCGGTAGTATCCACATCGTCGGGGATTGATTCTGATGATGGGGAGCCCATAGAGGAAATTGATATTCCCACAGAGGAGGAGCTATTCACTGGGTTGCCAGTAGCTCTTGCAGATTATCCTAGTACGAGTGCTACTATGATTCAACATTCAGCACAGTATTTAGAGCAGAGTCTTCATCTGATGACCTTTTTGAGAGATCAGGCTAGGGCCTTGATGTTGACGGCTCTTGATGGGAGAGACACCGCTCTATTGGAGATAGATAAGGCTAGATCAGCCAGAGATGCATTGATTATTGAGCGGGATGCTGCCCTATCTGCCAAGGATGTGGCCGTTACAGATAGTACTTCAGTGAGATTCCTTACTATTAGCATGCTTGCTGATATGAGTGCATATATTGATAAGCATCATGCCACCATGCAGTTTGCTGCGGATCTGTTAGCTCGTGTAGATACCCTTGGGCAGGAGCTTGCATCATTGCCTCCTTCTTCAGAAAGAGATACCATGTTGGACTTGATAGTTCGTATATCCACGGGATTGTAGATAGACTTGTATTTTCCTGCATAGACTAGCTTAGCCATTTTGTCATGTACAACACATATTGTATATATCAAACAACATTATATATGGCAGGAAAATATATTTTGATACACTTCCCTTTTAGTTATGCCTTGATACTTGCTTGATATTTTCCTGCTTCTTAAGGGCTTGTGATCTTGATATATTCTGAACTCATCCTTGATGTGTGGACATTGAGATGTCGTAGGATCTTTCAGAATGGATCATTGATCTGTATGTATCACTACCCTCTTGGTGTCTTGGGATTGGTTTCTGTATGTAGATATGGAGAGGAGTGTGGCTTTTCCTCTCTAAGATTGACCACACCACAGATGGTCGCCATTACTCCTATTCAAGAGGAGCCCAGTTAGTTCCATCTCTTATGGATTAGTGTTGCTCTTTGAGGACTCAACCGCAACTTAGATGGTCACCAACTCTCCCATTTATGGGGAGGCCAGATAGTTCCATCCATTTGGTCTGAAGCCGATGAAATGTGTGGATTGAAGTTTAATCCCAATACCATTGACAAGTATTTATTTTGGTAGGGGTAAGACCGAACCATAAATGGCTGCCTACATACTCCTATTAAAGAGGAGATCAAGTCTGGTGTAAAAGGTTCAACGCTAAATGTGAAGGGGTAGAAAGTGTAGGATTTTTATAGAGAAGGGCATAAAAATGTTTTTGTTGTTTTTGTTTTATTGTGACCGGGCCATATAAAATGGTTGCCTACGTACTCCTAGGTATCGGGGAGATCAGATCGACGTAGTTTGCCCCATGTTCAGGATGATTTGCAGCCAAAAAAGTTTGATCCCATGTTCAGGAAAAACTGCAGGGGGAAAAGTTTGATCCCATGTTTAGGAAAAACTACGGCAGTAAAAAAGTTTGATCCCATGTTCAGGAAAAACTGCAGGGGAAGGGTTCAATCCCTGATGGGATAACCAAAATTGTATGAAGTGTAAAGTTAAAGATCTGATGATCTGAAAACCAGGCTACTGGCTTGAAGAGTGTGTTTCCTTGATGGGGAAAATGGGTATAAAGAAAGGGTTGTGTGTAGTAAGGGTTAGAAAACCTGAAATGACTGGTGATCTGGTGATCCAAAACCAGGATGTTTGCTTAATGATAACTTCAGACATAGTTCCATTTCATGGTGTCTGAGTTGCTGAGCTGTGGAAATTCATCGCCATCCATTTCCTGTAGTCTGAGAGCACCTCTTGTCAATACCTCTTTGACAATAAATGGGCCTTCCCAATTTGGAGAGAATTTTCCCTTTGCTTGATCTTGGTTGTCAATGATCTTCTTCAAAACCAAGTAATGTTTTTTAAACTACCGTAGCCGAACTTTTCTGTTGTAGGATATTGCGATCCTTTGTTGGTATAATTGACCATGGAAGATAACATCACTTCACCTTTCGTCTATTACAGACAATTGGTGATATCTGTCTTGTAACCATTGGTCTTCATCCAGTTGAGCGTCAATCAACACTCTGAGGGATTCCATTTCCACCTCTATGGGGAGTACTGCTTCCATCCCATAGGTGAATGAGTAGGGGGTTGCTCTAGTGGAAGTACGCATTGAAGTTCTATAGGCTAATAAAGTCAGAGGCAAGAGGTCAGGCCATCCTTTATGATTGTCGGATATCTTTTACATGATCTTCTTGATGTTCTTATTAGCCACTTTAACAACACCATTCATCTTTGGATGGTAGATGACAGAGTTACGGTGTTTGATGTGGGATTTACTGCACAACTCCTCCATCATTTTGTTGTTGAGGTTCTTAGCATTTTCTGACACAATTACCTCTGGTTGTCCATATCGACAAATGACATTGTTTCTGATGAAAGCAATGATGACTTCTTTGGTAACCCTAGGGAAGGAGGCTGCTTCTACCCATTTAGTGAAGTAGTCGATCATGGTGAAGATAAACTAATGCCCATTACTAGCTTTGGGCTCGATGGGCCCGATCATGTCCATTCCCCACATTGAGTAGGGCCAAGGTGAACTCATATTGTGGAGTTCCCTTGGAGGGGCGTGGATAGCATTCCCATGAATTTGACATTGATAGCACCTCTTGACATGATCATCACAGTCAGCTTTAAGCGAGAGCCAATATTGCCCTGTTCTGAGGATCTTTTTAACAAGTAGAGGGCCGCTCATGTGTGGGCCACATACTCCACCAAGGATTTCATCCATGAGCCTCTAAGATTGGTCCTTGTCCAGACATCTGAGGAGACCTATCCCTTCATCTCTTTTGTAGAGTGCATCTCTGCTCAGGTAGAATTTCATAGCCATTAGATGGATCCGCCTTCTTTCAGTCGGGCTCGCCTCAGCGGGTGTAGATCCATCTCACAAGTACTCCTTGATATACTGATACCAAGGGTGTTAGATGGGAGGTAGCTTATATGATAATTCTCCAATATAATTCCCATAGGCCGGAGCTTTTTGTAGGGCAAATGGGATGCTTGGCATGTTTTCCTTGTCATGTATGTTGATCAAGGAGGCCAAAGTTGCTAGCGCATCCGCAAAATCATTCATATTCTGAGGAATGTGGAGGAAGTTTATTTCTTCGAACTCCAAAGCCATCTTTAAAACTTGTCGATGGTAAGGCAATAAATGTAGTTCTTTGGTATGATAGATTCCTGTCATTTGTCTAATGACAAATTCTGAATCTCCAAAGACAGTTAACCGTCTGATACCCATTGATTGGGCAAGTTTGAGTCCCATGATACAACCTTCATACTCAGCTGTGTTGTTGGTGCTGACAACTGCAATTTGACGACGACGGGATACTGCTCCCCCATACCAGATACTAGAACTGCTCTAGCTCTAGAACCTTCCATGTTAACAACTCTATCAAAATACATTTTTCATGTACGACATGAATTGTACTGATGGTGTTGTTGGACTGTCATTACCCCTTCATCGGGGAAGTATGTTTCTAAGGGTTTGAAATCCTATGCAGGTGCGGCGGCCAGTTGATCCAAAATTCCTTGACCTTTAATGGACTTTTTCGTCACGTAGACGATGTCAAATTGATGTAGGATCAACTGCCATATGGACAGCCGACAATTCAATATGGGTTTACTGAACTCGTACTTGAGAGGATCCACGCGGGATATGAGATGGGTTGTGTGACCATGGAGGTAATGTTGTAACCTCATGGAAGCCCATGCTAAAGCACAACAAGTCTTCTCAATCAAAGTGTACTTGTGTTCACTACTGCTGAATCTTTTGCTGAGGTAGTAGATAGCTCGCTCTTGGCCTCTATCGTCTTTCTGTCCTAATATGCAGCCCATGGCATTATCATTAATGGATAGGTACATGAACAGGGGAACATCATCCCCGGGTGGTACCAAAATAGGATCATTAACCAATTGCTCTTTGATTGTAAGAAAGTCTTTTTGACACTCATCGTTCCATTTCATGTAGGAGTTCTTCCTTAACAGCTTGAAGATAGGCTCACAGGTTGCTGTGAGTTAAGAAATAAACCTGCTAATGAAGTTGATTCTTCCCAAAAATCCCCGTATTTCCTTCTCTGTTTGAGTAATGGGCATTTCCATGATGACTTGGATTTTGGTGGGATCCAGCTCAATCCCTTTGTGGCTGACTAGGAAACCTAACAACTTGCCCGATTTAACGCCAAAGGCGCACTTGGCTGGATTCAACTTCAAGTTGTACTTACGCAACCTGTTGAAAAGCTTTCTGAGATGGTCTAAGTGGTCTTGTTCCCTTTGGGATTTGACAATGTTGTCATCCATATAGATCTCTATTTCTTTGTGTATTAAGTCATGGAAAAGAGCCATCATAGCTCACTGGTAGGTTACTCCGGCATTAATGAGGCCGAATGACAACCGTCTATAGAAAAAGGTTCCCTAAGGCATGATGAATGCAGTTTTCTCACGATCCTCCTCGGCAACCATAATTTGATGATATCCCGTAAATCAATCAATAAAGGAGTACATGTAATATTATGCAGTATTGTCGATGAGAATGTGGATAAATGGCATGGGAAAGCTATCCTTAAGGCAAGCTTTATTCAGATCCCGGTAATCCATGCAAACTCGCACCTTTCTTCCTAGTTTAGGCACGGGGACTATGTTGGATAGCCATTCAGGATATGTGGACACCATGATGATGCCAGATTGAAATTATTTCATAATTTCTTTTTTAACCTTTAAACTCCACTCAGGTTTTAATCGCCTGAGCTTCTGCCTGACTAGCTTGAATCCCTCTTTAATGGGAAGGCGATGGATGATGATGTCGGTGGACAAACCCACCATGTCTTTGTGAGACCATGCAAACACATCCTAGAATTGGGTTAATAGTGCAATCATGTCATTCCTTTGGTTTGGAGTGAGGTCTGTACCAATATGGATCAACCTAGGCGTTTCTAAGGTTCCGAGATTGAATGAGGTGGTTTGATCAAGATTTGGTTTGGGTTGTCTTCAACCCATTACTTGATCTCCTGAGGTATCTCAATGTCATCTTGTATTTCCATCAAGTCTAAGTCCAACTATTCATCAAAGTTACAGTCCTTGTGGAGAAAAGGCACCTCATCAGCAAGTGCATGCACATCTAAATTCAGAGTCCTGAAACAAAATATGCTTTCACTTAATATATGAAACTGTTCAATCATACAAAGTGTTATATTGTACAGAAAAGTAAGCATTTAAAGCTATCTACAGGGCAGAGGGGTTTTTGCCCTTTTTACCCTTGGCGACAAATGCAAGGAGTTCTACTCCAATTATTAAGGGTGAAGTCCTGGTGGATGGTAGTAATGAAGGGACTATCATCGTCCTCCTTCTCCCGAATGATGACCATAATATTGGGACAATCATCTTCTAGAGTGTATCTATTTGTGTGGTCATCATGTAATAGGATGCGTAGATGAGACAAACTCTTGGCGATGTCTTGTTTACATTTCTATTCCCTCTTTTCCACTTCGGGATCAGGAATCAGGACCTCTTTTGCTCTAGTCGGTATCGATTTGGGAAATAGCATAGCCATAAAATGGGCTGGAACCTTTATCGGAGACTGTACAAGCTCAGGATTTGTAGGTTGAGATAATCACCATATGGCTAAAGATAAAGGAATCTGTTTGTGCTTGTGAGGATTCTCTGGATCGAGCTATGAGAATATCCTAATCCAAACTATCCTCGTTTGTTGGGAACTTGACTTGGATGGTTAATACCCTGATGATCTTTTCCTAACCCTTGTCCAGGTTGATGATCCAATGACATCATCTCTTGAGTGGCCCACATTACCTCAGCAGAAATCTTAGGTTTGAGAGGTGGCGCCCCAATAGGATGATAATGAGTGTTGCTCAACTCCAGGGCATGGAAATTGATCGGCTCAACTTCTAAATTAAAACTGATGAGTGGTATCTCACCTTGATCAGTACATTTTGGCTCAACATTAACAGTGATTAGGCTATTATTGATAATTTAATTGAGTTACTGGTGAAGGGTGGAAGGGATGGCTCCAACCATATGAATCCACGGTCTTCCCAACAGTAGATTGTATCCTGTAGCTATTCTGAGCACGTGAAAGGATACACTAAATGTATGTGGACCAATCTCCACTAGTAGTTCAATCTCTCCAACGGTGTTTCATCGGGACCCATCAAAAGCTTTGATAACTGTATGGATGTTTTTGATCCTCTTGGGGTTGATATTCATCTTCTCCAAGGTAGCATAAAGATACATATTCAGAGATGAACCTCCATCTATCAAGACTCCTCCCACCATGTATCTGAAGGACAAAACCGCTATGTGCAACGGCTTGCAATGACCAGTCCCTTCAATGGGTATGTCATCATCTGAAAGATATCACATTGTTATTAAAAATGTGATCAACCAAATGTTGGAATTTTTCCACATCCACTGATTTCGATAAATGGGCTTCTTCCAAGACCTTTAACAAGACCTTCCTATGATCTTCAGAAGAGAAAACCAAGTCTAGTATTAAAATTTGTAGTGGAGCTTCTCTTAAGCTTAAAACCACATTGGCTTTGTTATGGCCCATAGTACGGAGGAACTCTTCAATCATCTCAATGGGAACTTTCCCCTTTGATTTGATGGTAGGCTTCATCACCCGATGGGGAAGATACAATGGATTCTCCTTCGATACTATAGCAGTTGTGTGGGATGTGGATCCTTCAGCCTGTCCATAATTCCATGGGACTTTTTTCAGGCTAACAACAGGATATTGTGGCCTAGATGGCAATGTAATTGGCTTTAGCACGGCCACTTTCAAAGGATTGTCAGCACCTTTGAGTTGAATTGCTTGTATTATGGGCGGTCTGACAGCCAAATCATCCTCAACGGATATAACTGCTACGCTGTCCTTCCATTTTGTAGGACATGTGTTCCCACTCTCGAGTAAAAAAGTGTCGTCTTCTGCCATTTGCAGGACACCGCTATCAATTAAATTCTGAATGTGGTGGCGGAGTGCCTAACATTCTTCTGTCCTATGTTCGCGGGAGTGAGCGTGATACTGGCATACTCCATTAGAATTGAACCATCTGGAACAAGGATTGATTGGAGGTAGAAGGGATGCAATTTTTCCTTCATTGATCAGCATCTAAAATATCTCATCCATAGGATGGCCAAGGTATGTAAATTCCCTCTTGTTGGCAAAATCCCGACGAGCTTTGGCACTTGCTTTTTTTTGCAACTTTATCCTCCAGTGTTTCACTTTCTGAAGGCAACGATGGAGCGTTCATAACAAAAGGAAGGAGACTAGCATGCTCCTGATTGACTAATTGGCGTGTGACTCTGTGCTGATGGATCACTAGTTCTTCCAATTGGTCTACTTGTTTGCAAAGAGCTTTCATATTTCGTTCAATCATAAATTAAAACTGTGCGTAATCCCATTTGTCAGCACCATCCTTGGTTGTTTGGGAAGATTCAACAACGTAATTGGAACTCTGTCAACTACTCCAATTAATCATATTAACCTCTTCTTCTTTGTGTTGAGGAAGAGGGTTGTCTTGCACATGAGGTTGGTCGGGTTTAGTTACCACGATCTCATCATTGTCGATTAAGTCCTGGATCTTATGTTACAAGGCCCCGGCATGATAAGCGCACTTCCGTGTAGCATTAAAACTCTTCCCATTCGGGTTGACAGGTGGAAGAAGATGTGTAATTTTCTTCTGAGTAGTCAGAAGATTAAGAACATTCTCTAGTGAATCCCCTAGGGGTGTGAATACTCGATTATGTCTAACTTCTCTACCCTTTGGCAATGTGGGGTTGGAAGACTGTGTTGGAAAAGGGGAGTAGTTTCTTCTTTGGATAGGCATGTTCTGACTGCCTTTCTGACATTGTAGTATCATGGAAACATCCTCCTCTTTCTTTTTGTGGACCCTCCGGGGGTTGTTTCCATAAGTTTTGAACTGGATGTGCTCAGCAAAAGCTTTCAAGGCGGCTAGTTCTTGAATTTTTCCTGACTTCAATTCCATCTCAGCCATCTCTCCATGTTTGATCATTTTAGAAAATGGCTTGCCAATGTTAGCTTAGACTCTCTCATAGAAAGGAGCTTCTTGTATGTCTATAAAGGTCATCACCATTTATGACTCTGTCATAGAAGGAATAACTTGAGCAGCAGGGCGCCTCCACATTTGAGCATATTCTCTAAATGACTCATTAGACTGTTTCTTGACCTTGGTAATTTGGTACCAGTTAGGAGCCATCTGAGACTGGAAACTGTACTGACTGAGGAAGGCATGAGCTACCTCCTCCCAGCTATGGATCTTAGAATTGTCTAATCTAGTACACCATGATCGATCTTCTCTAGTTAGACCCATTTGGAACAGCTGTATTCTGAGCTTCTCATCCTCGACATAAGATACGAGTTCCCCAATGAACACCTTCAAATGTGTGTAAGGATCTCCTAACCCATCATACTTTTTAAAGTCAGGAGTCTTGAACTTCTCTGGATAATGAACACTAGGGAATATACAAAGATCAGCATAGGAAACACTCTCGTGTGGTCCAATCCCTTTTATAGACCAAATGGTCTCTTCCATTTGAAGGAACTTTTTCCTGATATTACCGGTGTCTAGATCTTTTTTGAGATGGGTGTTTTCAGGAATTTTGTTGGTTGTATCCAACTGAAGTTCCAGAATTATTTTATCAGAATCTTGTGTTCCTCTATGTGCAGAGATTTCTGTATGTACGAGTGTTCGTGAACCTTGAGTAGACTGGTGTAGTTCTTTAAGCAGAACAATCAAATCTGCAATTTTTTTGCTTAAACTGTCAAACTCTTCTCGAGAGATAGGAGCAAGATTAGACTGGTCAGATGAAGATATAATTGGCTATAGGCTCATGGCCTTTTTGGACTTTAAATGGGTGACAGGCCCAATTGTTTCCCTACAAAAACTTATGTAGTTTAGTCTTAGGGAATGTATAAAATGTTTACATGCTATCATAATGTGTCCATTTTAGGAATATTATCCTATAAAACGGGTGTCATTTGATAGCATGTCAAGCCTTAATATGCATGTACACATATTCTTCAAATTTTCCATTAAATAGAGATTGACATAGAATAAAATTACAAGTAATTAAAAATGGAAAGTATGAAGAGACTTTCCTCCGCGTTTGGTTTATCAGAGGCTGACCTATCTTAGGTTACTCTCGCGGCTTTTTGGCATGAAGGTTCCCAGGTCATCGCAATTTACTTAACAGGAGTTAATCTAGTCTTTCAATTGGAGCGAATCTGGGTGGTGCCTTTCCTGAGCCTCATTGGAATTAGTCTCCCTACGAGTCCAGTAATCAAACATCGACAGGATAGCCTCCTGGTGTAGGAACCACACAACATACATTCACATGCAACGTGTCTCACCATTTATGAAAATTATAACATGTGCGAAGCACTAATATCATAAATAGATATATTGCAGTGCAGTAAGTAAAATGCATTCGTACACATTCATCAAAAATGTAAATGCAACATCCACACACAAACATGTAATAGTTTTGAAAAGCTTGTAGTAGCGGCTTAAGTCCTCTTACTAGTTTCCCCAGCAGAGTCACCACTTGTTGACGTCGGGATTTTTATTGTCCCTCTTCTGTTCTTGTTTTTTGGTGTTCTCATGTTAGGTGAGATTTTTTTGAAAAAAAAAGTTGTGAAAAGGTCCGACATTTATATGTCGACAATTTGACTGTAAGAGTTGCCAGTTGGTTTTTTAAATGGTTGTACCAACACAACCGAGAAAAGGTTTGCACATTGACCCAGTCATGTGACACTGCTAAACGAGTTCGTGAAACCGAGATTCATTAGGGTATGGGGACTTGCTTATGCGGAAGGAAGGTGTTAGGCACCCCCCGATATCCGTGTTACCACGGTGACTGCCACTTTTCAATTAAACTGTTATATGAATTTTTGTGTATGTGTGTGTGTGGATCAATGTGCAATTATTTGGAAGTAGTGCTATGCCTTGTCGCACCTATATACAAAGGGTTTGAATTTATGTAAAAATTCAGTTTTAAACAAGATATATCAATGATGTTTTATAAAAGAGGCTTTTCAAACCCTGTGCTCAATAGTAATTGAGGCCTTTGATACTTTCATTTTATTAAATGTTCGGCTTGATTGCTTTTATTTTTGAGATGCGAAACATCTTCGAGAAAATAATATATATAGCAGTGCTGAACTCCTTGTGGGCATGACAGCCATCTAAGGAAATTCAAACACCGTGAATAATTTACAAGCTGCTTACAGCTGAAAATGTCCATCACGGGAACCAAATCTAAATTCAGTAGACTAAATATGTGATCACATGATTCCTAGGCTCACATGATGCCACAATTTATATGAAAGCAGTAATCAGTTATATATATAAAAGTTGTAAATATATATATACAAACATGATCAACCACCACGAAGCACCTCCATGGGGGATCAGAAATGTAAATAAAGTAGTAATGACGATCAACCACCACGAAGTAAACTCCAGGCAGGACGGAATGTAAATAAAAAGAAAAGGCCAATAAGTAAACTCCAGTTCGATATAAATATATATATATATATATATATATATATATATATATATATATATATATATATATATAGAAGTAGTAAGCATATAGGATGTAAAATCCGGGCTCATCGAATAGAGTTCGATAACAGTTCATATATATATATATATATAAGTAGTAAACGTTTCGGATGTCAAATCCAAGCTCATTGAACAGAGTTCGACAACAGTTCATATATATATATACAAAAGGAAATAAAAGTCACGGACCAATGTTCGGGCATACACATGCAACACGACTCTCAATGTGAAGAACGGTGTGTGCAAAGTAGAAGAAAAACTCTTTAAAGGGTGTAAGAAGGCTTACAGTGGACTGCTAAAGAAGACTTCTATAGCTTTAAATGGATGAACACTCGACTCCCATTAGTAAAAATATGACTAAATATAACCTCACAAGTGTTTAAAATGAGAAAGCACTCAGTTTAAGGTGTGCACAGAGCAAATTGGACAGGGCTTCCTCGCCATTTTCTCTAACAAAATGGCCACCCTAAGCCCTCTATTCATAGAGGGGGGGAGCCTCAAGTACACCTACGGCAGCCACAGATGTACCTGCGGCTGCCCAGGGTGCCTAGGGCTCTGCGGGTCCTGCTGTCTTGAAGTACATACACGCGTGCAACGTGATGTCTGCTCAAACTTACAGAACTTCAATCCGAGCCTCCGATTGAGGTGTATAAGACCTTTTATGAAGTGTTGTTGTCGAGAGCTACACAAATGAAATGGGATTAGAGGTTGTAAGAAGTCAAGAAGATGGGACCATGCCCTTGGTCTTTAAGCTTAAAATTCCATCCGGTGTGTTGTCCTGTGTAGTAGTCACTCAGGATTGCAGCTATTTGGCTCTTGTGGGACATTGCTGTGTAGAATGTATGTTGAACTATTGTTGAGACGGTGTAATGTGGAATCTAGGGAAGGAGAAGGTGTAGTTACATGGACTAGGTTTAAGACTTTATTTTTTGAAAACTATCTCTCAGCTAGTATGCAGGCTAGGATGGAGGTGAAATTTCTGGAATTAAAGCAGGAGAACATGAATGTTGCGGAGTATGCCACAAAGTTTAATGAGTTGGCTAGGTTCGCTCCGCATCAAGTTGATATGGAGGCTAGGAAGGCAAGGAGGTTTGAGCTGGGCTTAAAACCCTGTCTCTACAACAAGGTGGCGGTGTTGCAGATCAATACTTTTGCAGCACTTATAGAAAAGGATATTATAGCCGAAGAAGGGAGTGAGGCCATGAGCCTCTACAACAAGGAGAAGAAGAACAAAGGCAAGGCAGTAGGAGCTGTGAAGGTCGAAACTAATAGTGGGAATAGGGGTGAAAAGAGAAAAGGGAATTATTTTGGATATATCCAGGTGAAACAAGAAGGTGTGAAGAAGCAGGTAGTTCAGTGTGGGAACTGTGGGAAGAATCACTCTGGTGAGTGTCTGAAGGGTAAGTTTGTATGTTACAAGTGCGGGTAGGAGGGCCATATCTCTCCCAACTACCCCAACCCAAGGATGAACAGTGGGTGTTTTCTGTGTGGGTCGATGGAACATAAGGTGAAGGATTGTCCAAAAAGGAAAATAGAGGCGGGTAGTGTAACTGCGGGAAAATGCAACGGGACTCTGGCGATCACAGGACCAACTTCAACCAACAAAAGCAACCGCGAGAGTTTTCAACATGACGGTCCAGGATACTGTGGCAGCTGGGAATGGAACTCCAGGTATTATTCGAATAACTTTTATTTTCGTATATATATGATTTTCCTATATATTGAAAATTATTTTATAAAGAAATTTTGAAGGAGGAATTTGAGTTCTTTTGGAAATTAAATTTTCGTTTAATTAGATAGACAAGCTTTATGTTGAATAGTTAAAGTTTACTTCGATCAAATATGATCGAGACCTACTTGCAATGATTGTATATGCTATGTACCATTGTTTGTATGGGTTTTAAAATGGTGATTCAGGGGACATAATCTTTATAAGGGAGGGTGAAATTAATAACCCGATATTTTCTATATAAATAAATAAGAAATTTTGCATATAAATTTATTTTTTATTTTATTTTTAAGAAGAGAATATGTGCCAAGTAAAGTATATGTATATTTGTGATAAATTAAAATTTATTTTACATGAATAATTTCAAATAATTTTATTTTAGAATTATTGATCATTATAAAGTATATTCTTATAATAATTAATTTTATAGTAGAAATGTCTTTATTATTTATTTTCTATGAAGATATGATTTTTATATTATTTAAATAATATATGAAATGATTATGGGGATTATTATAATTACTATTTTATCATATGAATTTTAGTTTAGATTATTAAGTTAATTTAACTTAATTAGTAATGTTATATATGAAAGATAAATCAGATATGAAATCCAAACCCTAATTTTGGATTTTGAGCAATGAATGAGAATAATAATATTATATTAAATATGATATTATTTTTCAGTGTTATAAATATATACTGTATGTGTGTATTGATAATAGTTGACCAATTATAATGTATAATGTCAAAACCCTTATATCAATTGTTAAACCCTATTTTGAAACTCAATTATGAGTTCGAGATTGTTATGTAACGGTGTTATTATAATTAAGGTTAAGTATTTTGGAATTTAATGATAATTAGGGAACCCTAATTATTACTTATAAACCCTAATGGCTAAGTTAGAATCTCTATTTATTATGTTAGTAAATTGTAATGTTAATTTGGGGAAACCTAATAAAATCAAGAAACCCTAATTATTTAAAACACTAATTTTCTATTAAAAACCCTAAATTTAATTAGTGTGTTCTAATTAAAATTTTATTAAACTTTAAACTTAATTTTTCAAACCCTAGAAATTATTTGGGAAACCTTAAGGTTTAAAATCTAGTGATTAAATCCTAGATTCAAGTACCATGGACAAGAATACCATTAAGATTACTACCAAATGACCATTATACCCTTTTTGTCCCATTCTTGAATTATTGCTAGCAAAATCTTGCCAAATCTTAACAAGCCACCACCCTAGTCTAGCTAGGAGCTAAACAATTCCAGCTCTCAGCCATTAACCATCCAAATTCATTGCATATGAGTTTAAATAAGGATCAAGAGAGAGAAAGTGCATTATTTACCCCATTTGTACCCATACTATCATCCTAGACCATCTATCTCAAAAACCCACGAAAATATGTAGTGATTCAGTCCATATCTAAGTCCTAGAACCCCCAAGCACAATCATCAAAGATCAGATTCAAGAATCAAGGTGTATAGAGGTACAAAAACCCTAGCTTGAAATTCATGTGATTTGATGTTAGATGTGACGCCCCCAAATCCAGGTTCTCTAACCTCAGATTCGATGCTCACGATCTATCATCATCATACGCATTATATAACTATTACAGAATAATAAACATACATTGTTCATTATAATAAAGTTTTATAACACGGCCCCAAGGTCTTCTTAACCTTAACTTAAACACACCATTCAAATTACAAAAGGTTTACATAATAAATTCCATCAGATAATAATAATTAACATTCATTCTAAACTATTCCTGGATCTTGCCCTTGCCTTTGTCTTTCGCATTGGATCCTTTGGGCTTAACTGAAATAAATGTCATGATATAGCAAGGGTAAGAAACTAATTTGCTTAGCAAGTTTATATACAAGGGAGATATATCATGACTAGAAAGAAGTTTTCCTTTCAATGTTCAACAATAATGTAAGATTGTGAAGGAACATGAATTAATAATCAACAATTGAATATTCGAATAACTGAATAACATGAACTAAGTGGTTTTGAAATAACCATGAACATTTGCCAAGGTTCTCAGTCATTTAAACTGGACCTCTTAATAAGTTTTGATATTCAAGGGGATCAGCCTTTCATACCCCATGATTTATGCTTAAACACTTAATAATCCAGCATCGATATCATGCCTTAATCAAATTCGTCCTTTTCTCAGTCAAAAGTTCTTATCATATCAATTTAATAAGAACAGCCTTTTAAAACATATTTGATTTAACAAATTTAAACATGCTTGATCTAGCTGATACAATTAGCACAGATCTATCTCATAAGCAGTTCATGAATGAGAGAACTTTAATTTAATTCACAGTTCAATAATAATAGAACATGAATTCAATTGCACAAGTGCGAATTTCAATAATCAATATAGATGTGAATAATCATCAATAATTATTCACTAACATGCTTTGAAAATAATAACTCGAGTTTGAATTAGAAAAACTTGCCTCGTTTGTAGGTTATGGATACTCAATTAAATTCTATCCACTATGCAGTTTAATTATCTTCTTTTGAGAGACCTATAGTTAATCTTTCAATTAGTCATAGCATAACATTAGGTTATATAATCACATAGATATTATACCTTACATTTAGTTCTTATAAACATTATCCTACCTAGATAATGTTACTATTAAATAACAACTACATTTAATTCACTTAATATTATTAATCTTGATAATATTTAATTCACCTTTTAGTATTATTAGTTCACTAATAATACTTTTATTCGCTTACTAATATTATTAACATCTTAATAATATTTTAGTACTTTACTAATATTATTAATCCTCTTAATAATATTTTAATCCTACATTAATATTATTACTTTAATAATATCTTACTTATGCTTTAGTATCATTAATCAATCAATAATACTTTTAATCATTTACCAATAGTATTAATATTTTATTTATTTACTAATATTATTAATTATTTAATAATATTTTATTCATTTACTAACATCATTAATCATTTAATAATATCTTATTCCATTACTAATATTATTAATCATTTAATAATATTTTATTCCTTTACTAATGTTATTACATTTTAATAATATTTTATTTAATCTCGAATATTATTATTTACTCAATAATAATACTTTAATTTAATATTAATAATCTTTTAATAATATTTTAATCTAAGATTAATATTTTAATCTAATATTATTAATCATTTAATAATATTTTAATCATTTATTAATGCTTAAATCAAATATTATTAAATATTTAATAATATTTTAATTAAGTTTTAATCTTAATATTTTTATTTACTTAACAATATCATAATATCATTAATATCATAATAATATTTTTAATAATTTATTGGATTAATAAACAATTTATTCTAATTGTTCACCCTTTATTAAACCTCTTATTTAATATCCATAAAAGTTCATAAATAATATTTATTATTATAAATTACCAAAATGCCCTAAAATAGTCATAATATTATATATTAGGAGTATTCAAGCATTAAAATTACAATTTTCTTATTTAATACATCATTTAATTATTTATTTTCTTTATTCATAACTTAATCATTTTTAGGAAAAATAGCAAACTGAATCCAAAAATTCTCATTTTCTCGGATTTGGACAAAGATATGAACCCAACCATGATCCCCAAATTTTTGGAATTTTAGAAAATGATTTACTATTTTTAAAGTGCCCAAAATACTCGGATCTTGCTTCATTTTTCATATTTCGAGTATTACTCAGACAAATCTGAAATTTTCAGGGTATACTCTTATAACATATATGAACCTACTATAAACATTTTGGAGTTTTCTAGTGTATACACAGTGAGAAATTCGAGTGTTAATATTTAGGAGTCCTTTACGGAAATAGCCATTACGCACAACCTATAAATCGAAACGCGTCCGTTCTTTTTCCTACACGTAGATAACTTCATAAGGTACCTTTGTGATTTTTCCCAGATTTTTAAAAGACTTGCAACTGACCGAAACAGCCTCAAGAAAAACGGGAACAATAGCTATTTAAGGGTTTCAAACCTCAATATACTATGTGGACTATTTTGGGGAAAACAGTCCCCATAGCTTTAATACTTGCTAGATTAGTGTTCTACCACTTGGGTTTACTAGATAACTGTATCTAGCACCCCCCTTCGACGGATCACAAATCCAAGTTGTAAAACTTGAGTTATACAAGATTTAGTGGAAGAAAAACAAGGGTTTCACCCCTTGGAGAACACATGCTCAATTTCTTCCTCTAAGCCTTTGATCTAACACTCAAGATACTTAGTTCCATAGTTAGATATATAGAACTAGGGTACTTGAGTATTATTTAACCCCAACAAAACTCAAACTATAATACAAAGTAAAAAGAAGAAGATAAATATTAGGTTATACCTTGATTTAGTGGCAACCTTCCTTGATTTACCAAAGTAAGTAATGAACTTAGGATGCATCAAATAAACTAGCACACCTCTCTCACTCTCTAAAACCTGAACCCTCCCCTTCTTTCTCTTACTTTTGCAACTTGCTAGCTTGAGAGAAAAAAAAGAAGAAGAAGAATAAGAGAAAATGAATGTCTAGCAAATGAATGTGTGATATAACTATTAGCCCCCATATTTTTATTATCCCATGGATAGAAGACTACACCTTATCTCTTCAATTAGCCTAATCATGTGATTAAGGGTGCTTAATAGATTTGCAACCAATGGGAGATGACACACATGTACTTGTGTGTAAGACTTCTACTTATGGACATTGATTAGCATAATCTTATTGCCATAAAAAGGCCTAATTGGCCGGTCCCCCCTTGCCCATTATATCTCCCTATTTTCTTTTATTTTAATATACAAATTTGATTAATCAAAAGTCTGAAATACCCTTAATCAAGTGGGCTAAGTATTGGTTTGCATTTTATTTCCTTTGGGCTTCTTCCTTAATTGTTTTGGGCAATGTAATAAACATAGTCGAACAATTTTAATATATGTTACCCAAATTGTTTATTTAGGGTTTCCATTTCCAATCATATGAAATTTAATTACTTATACATGTGACTTTAGCTCATAACCTAATTAGGTTTACAAGAATTAGGTTTAAAATTATTAGTCACTTGAAATAACAAGATTATCCACTTAAGTTAGTATACATATTAAATACTAACCATTCCTTATTACCATAACCCTTAGGTTATTTAATTGTCTCACCTAATGTATAATTAGGTTACGAAGCTTTCATTTTTAATGAAATCTATAAATGTATATATCCATAACTATAGTATATATGTTTATTGATTCATGCACCACTTCACATATGTTGTCACATATTAAATCACTATATAACACAAATTTTAAAATATCAATAATGTAAATACATATATAGTGACTTAAAATTCACGATTATTACATCCTCCCCCCCCCCCTTATAAGAGTTTCTTCCCCGGAATTACATATAGGGTTACTCAAAAAGGTGTGGATAATTTTCCCCTCATCTTTTCTTTGAGTTCCCACGTAGCTTCTTCAGCATTGTGGTTCCTTCAAAGAACTTTTATAGAATGTATAACCTTATTTCACAATTTCTGCTCTTTTCTATCTAAAATTTCTACCAGAAATTCCTCGTACGACAAATCCTTTTCGACCTAAATTGGCTCGTACAATATTACGTGCTTGTAGTCAGGCTTATATGGTCTTAGCACTAACACGTGAAACACATTATGAATATTTTCCAGTTCAAGAGGTAGAGCTACCTCGTACGCCACTTCACCTATCTTCCTCAAGATCTCGAAAGGTCTAATAAATCTCGAACTCAACTTACCTTTCTTTCCAAACCTTATCTTCCCTTTCCAGGGAGATACTTTCAGAATTACATAGCTTTCCACTTCAAAATCTCTCTTACGGCGATAAACCTTACTTCTTTCGGTGATCTTGATACGCTACTACGGTGGGCTCTTATCACCTTGATGATCTCTATGGTCTGCTGCACCAGTTCTGGTCCCAACAGTCGACGTTCACCCACTTCATCCCAGCATAAGGGCATTCTACATTTCCTTCCATACAGTGCTTCGTACGGCGGCATTCAGATGTTGGCGTGATAGGTATTGTCTTATACAAACTATACTAATGGAAGATGATCCTCCCATCTACCCTTGAAGTCCATCACACAAGCTCTGAGCATGTCTTCAAGAGTTTGAATCGTTCTCTCGCTTTGTCCATCGGTCTGCGGATGATACGCGGTGCTCATTCGTAGCTGCGTCCCCATTCTTTCTTGGAGACTCTTCCAGAAGTTTGACGTGAATCGCGGATCCCTATCCGATATAATAGATACTGGTACGCCATGTCTCGAGATAATTTCTTTGATATATAATTTGGCTAGCTGGTCCAAACTATACCTGATCTTGATCGGCAAAAAGTGAGCCGACTTTGTAAGACGATCTACAATCAACCATATGACGTCATGCCCTTTTTGTGTTGCTGGAAGTCCCACCACAAAATCCATCGTGATGTGCTCCCATTTTCACTCTGGAATCTCTAAAGGCTGTAGTAATCCACTCGGTCGTTGATGCTCTGCCTTGACTCTCTAACAAGTTAGACATCTGCTGACGCATTCTGCAACCTCTCTCTTCATGTTTGGCCACCAAAAGAGTTGACATAAATCTTGATACATCTTTGTGCTTCTTGGGTGTATCGAGTACCTCGTACTGTGCGCTTCTTGCAAAATCTCTTCTCTTAGTTCTGGTACTAACGGTACCCAAATTCATCCTTCGAATCTCAGCAGTCCGGTGCCATCAATCTTGTATTTCAATTCATCCCCTTTAGCTAACCGCTTCTTGATGCTATCGCAATCTTCGTCCTTCTCTTGAGCCTCTTTAACCTTATCTAATAAAGCCGGGCTCACTGCCACTATAAATAATTTCTCATTGGTCTCAATCGGATACTTAACCTCTAAGTCAAGTCGTTCAAAGTCTTTCACCAATTCCTCTTGAATGATCAACTTCAGTAACTTCTCTCTGCCTTTGCTGCTCAGGGCATCTGCCACTACATTTTCTTTGCCTGGATGGTACAGAATCTCACAATCATAATCCTTAATAATTCTAGTCATTCTACACGCCTCATATTTAGCTCCTTCTGCGTGAAGATATACTTCAGACTCTTGTGATCATATATATCTCACACTTCTCGCCATACAAATAGTGCCTCCAAATCTTCAAGGCAAAAACTACTGCTGCTAACTCCAGGTCATGAGTCGGATAACCCTTCTCATAGTCCTTCAGCTGACGTCAAGCGTACACAATGAGCTTGTCGTACTGCATTAGTACACAACCAAGACCCTTGTGTGACGCATCACTATACACTACAAATCCTTCCGTGTTATTTGGTAAAGCCAACACAGGTGCTTGACTGAGCCTCTTCTTCAATTCCATGAAACTCTCTTCACATTTCTCCGTCCAAACGAACTTCACCGCCTTTCTAGTAAGGTTGGTCAATGGCGATGTTATCTTTGAAAAATCGTGGATGAATCTCAGATAGTATCCTGCTAATCCCAAGAAACTCCTAATTTATGTCGGCGTCTTTGGCTGTTCCTAGTTGATAACCGCTTTTACTTTTGCAGGATCCACCGAAACACCATCCTTGTCGATAACGTGAGCCAAGAACTGCACTCTCTGCAACCAAAACTTACACTTGGAGAACTTTGCATACAACTTCTCCCTCCTTAACGTCTCCAACACTATCTTTAAATGTTCAGCGTGCTCTTCCTCCGTCTCTGAATATAAGAGAATGTCATCGATGAACACGACAACAAACTTATCCAAATATTGTTTAAACACTCTGTTCATCAAGTCCATGAATGCTGCTGGCGCATTCGTCAATCCAAAAGACATTACCAGAAACTCAAAGTGTCCATATCGAGTTCTGAATGCCGTCTTTGGAACATCTTCCTGCCTCACCTTCAGTTGGTGATAACCGATCCTCAAATCGATTTTTGAAAAGTATTTCGCCCCCTTCAACTGATCAAATAAATCATCTATCCTGAACAACATGTACTTGTTCTTAATGGTGACCTTGTTCAACTCCCGGTAGTCGATACAAAGTCTTAATGACCAATCCTTCTTCTTTATGAATAAGACTGGTACTCCCCACGGTGATACGCTCGGTCGAATGTATCCCTTATCTAACAACTCTTGTAGTTGAACCATCAGTTCCTTCATTTCTATCGGAGCCATACGATACGGCGCTTTGGATACCGGTGATGTCCCTGGTGCCAAATCGATAATAAACTCTATCTATCTATCTGGTGGCAATCCCAGAATCTCATCTGGGAAGACGTCAACGAATTCCCTTACAATAGGAATCTGACCCAGTTCACCCTCGAATCGGTGGGTATCCATAACGTGAGCCAAATAACCTATACAACCCTTCCTAAGCAACTTCTTTGCTTGCATCATCATCAGACAACAAGATTGTCTCAGCGATTTACCTCCATGAAATACTACCTTTGACTTATTCGGAGTCTTTAGGTGTACGCACTTTTTTTTCTTAAATCAATGGCCAGCTCGTGACTTGATAACCAATCCATCCTGAGGATTACATCAAACTCTCCAAGACGAATCGGTATCAAATCCATGTTAAGCTTAAACCCTCTTATATCAGCACAATAGTTCCTATGGATGTAGTCTATAGGGATAATTTCTTTGTTTGCTACTTCTACATTTATTGGGTGTTCTAATAGTTCACGAGGTAAACTTAATCTTTGAGCAAATTCATTAGATACGAAAGAACATGAAGCTCTCGAATCGAAAAACACATAGGCATTTATATTGTTGATCGGAATTATACCTGACACCACCTCCCTGGATGCCACGACATCTTGCACTGTCATATTGAAAGTCCTTGCTGTTGACTTGTTTTGGTTTCAATTTGGTCCTCCACCGGTTGTCTTAGTGTTATTGCCCATGTTGTTTGCGTTTCGCCATCCGTGCTTTTTCTTCTTGGGAAATCCTTGATCCGATGTCCCACTTCACCACAGATTAAAAGCAACCTCCCTTCTTAACCTTAAGATAATTGGGTGAGGTATGCCCTTCTTGTCCACAGGTATAACATACTATTTTTCCTTTCAAGCACTCCCCCGAGTGACCCTCTCCACAGTTCCCACACACCGACTTCTTTTGTTGCACACTTCCTTGCTGACTCTCCAAATTACTACCCCATTGCTCCATTTCACTTCTTGTTGTTGTTACTATCTCCATTGCTAACATTCGATTCCCACCTTCTACTTTCTTCTTGTTCTTCTCAGGATTGTACTTTGAGACCGCTTCGCTTCCACCTTCCGCTATGAGAGCTTTCTCCAATGAGTTGAGAATGATGTGATTTGTAAAACCGCTACCTTCATCAAATCCATGACTTTAGTCCATTTTTGAACCTTCTTGCTTTCCTCACCTCTGGTGTCCACGATGTGGAGCGAATCGCCAATTCATTGAACTTCGCAGCGTACTCTGACACTGACATATTCTCCTATTTCAATTCCAAAAACTTGATCTCCATTCTCGCTTGTGTACTATCAGGGAAGTAGTTCTCAAAGAACAACTTCTTGAACGCTTCCCAAGTTAAGATTCCAGTCCTGGCTTTGTTCTGGTTGGCCTCCCACTAATAGTTAGCCTCACCCTTCATTAAGTAGGTAGCAAAAATTGTCTTATGCTCTTCTGCTACTCTAGCAATAATGAAGGCCTTCTCAATCTCCTTTATCCACATCTGGGCCTCTATCGGGTCTGCTGTTCCTCTAAACTCCGGCGGTACTACTGCCTTGAAGTCCTTAAAGTTGACTAATTGGTTTTTCCTTTGATTTCCATGAGTTGAGCTTGATTCCTCATAGCTTGACCATCATGTTGATAAAGTCTTGCATTGGGTTTGGTTGAGCTCATTGCATTATTAATCGATTCTTGATCTCTTGGTTCCTTAGTACGTCTGGGCGGCATTATCATAATAATGCATTTATACTCATATACCAATCTCTTCAAACAATTGTCTTACATGTTCAATACAAGTATATTTTTATAAATGTTACTATCCCATTTAAACACAAAAGATGGATTAACTCAAAATGATACTTTCATACATACACAAAATACAATCTAATCCATAGCATAATCACCTCACCCCCTTTGATGGGTTTACATCATCATAAAACCCTATTACACAAAAAAGGGATACTAATGCATGTACTACCTGGTCCATAGCATAATCATCTTGGTGGCCTCTTTGGGTCACTGAGCGAGCTCCTGGGGAAACAACCCCTCCATAACTCTACGTCGAACGGATCGACTCGACTCCCCTATCTCAAAATGTGCCCTCCTAGTCCCACTGCGCTGGCCCTCATATGTTGCGTCTAGCGCCAGTCCTAAAGTCTCAACCCTGACCTTCATGGCCTTCAGTGCTATCTCCAACTAGTCCACCCGCTTGGCTGACTCATAAAATGCCTCCGCCACGCAAATCTTATCTGCAATCTCCACGTCAAACTCAGCCCACATCGCCAGATGCTCTACGCTCAGCTCTCCAAACTTTGCCTTTTCATGCTCTAGCTGTACCCTCAGCATCCCAACTTGCAACTCTGACTCATCCAACTTTGCCTTTTGTTCGGCTACCTCCATATGGGCTTGATAAGCCGCCTCCTTGTATTGACCTTCTGTGAACTGGAGTGTGTGGTTTTCAACCTCTAGTTCTCCCACTCTGCCTTCTAATTAATTGATTCTCCTCAACAAATCCCCTATCAGAGGACCATGAGGGGCTTCTTCCGTGACCTCACGCTCAATGGGCTCTTGCTCCACTAAGTGACTACCCTAGCGTTCTTCAGACATCCTACAAACACCATAAATAAAACCAACATCAGTACCATAATAAAATATATTCATTGATAAAAAGAAATAATATTTTATTAAGTACACCATATACTCGATGAATTTCCATAATCCATCTCCTAACATACTCTATAAGAGTTTTCTATTAAGGTTATAACCTAGGTTTCTCACTCCTAATGTTTATAACCTATAACTTTGATACCAACCTGTGACGCCCCCAAATCCAGGTTCTCTAACCTCAGATTCGGTGCTCACGATCTATCATCATCATACGCATTCTATAACTATTACGGAATAGTAAACATACATTGTTCATTATAATAAAGTTTCATAACACGGTCCCAAGGTCTTCTTAACCTTAACTTAAACACACCATTCAAATTACAAAAGGTTTACATAATAAATTCCATCAGATAATAATAATTAACATTCATTCTAAACTATTCCTGGATCTTGCCCTTGCCTTTGTTTTTTGCATTGGATCCTTTGGGCTTAACTGAAATAAATGTAATGATATAGCAAGGGTAAACAACTAATTTACTTAGCAAGTTTATATACAAGGGAGATATATCATGACTAGGAAGAAGTTTTGCTTTCAATGTTCAACAATAATGTAAGATTGTGAAGGAAAAAGAATTAATAATCAACAATTGAATATTCGAATAACTGAATAACATGAACTGAGTGGTTTTGAAATAACCATGAACATTTGCAAGGTTCTTAGTCATTTAAACTGGACCTCTTAATAAGTTTTGGTATTCAAGGGGATCAGCCTTTCATAACCCATGATTTATGCATAAACACTTAATAATTCGGCATCGATATCATGTCTTAATCAAATTCATCCTATTCTCAGTCAAGAGTTCTTATCATATCAATTTAATAACAGCTTTTTAAAACACATTTGATTTAACAAATTTAAACATGCTTGATCTAGCTGATACAATTAGCATAGATCTATCTCATAAGCAGTTCATGAATGAGAGAACTTTAATTTAATTCACAGTTCAATAATAATAGAACAGGAATTCAATTGCACAAGTGCGAATTTCAATAATCAATATAGATGTGAATAATCATCAATAATTATTCACTAACATGCTTTGAAAATAATAACTTGAGTTTGAGTTAGGAAAACTTGATTCGTTTGTAGGTTACGGCTACGCAATTAAATTATATCCACTATGCAATTTAATTATCTTCTTTTGAGAGACCTATAGTTAATCTTTCAATTAGTCATAGCATAACATTAGATTATATAATCACATAGATATTATACCTTACATTTAGTTCTTATAAACATTATCCTGCCTAGATAATGTTACTATTAAATAACAACTACCTTTAATTCACTTAATATTATTAATCTTGATAATATTTAATTCACCTTTTAGTATTATTAGTTAACTAATAATACTTTTATTATTTACTAATATTATTAACATCTTAATAATATTTTAGTACTTTACTAATATTATTAATCCTCTTAATAATATTTTAATCATACATTAATATTATTACTTTAATAATATCTTACTTATGCTTTAGTATCATTAATCAATCAATAATACTTTTAATCATTTACCAATAGTATTAATATTTTATTCATTTACTAATATTATTAATCATTTAATAATATTTTATTCATTTACTAATATTATTAATCATTTAATAATATCTTATTCCATTACTAATATTATTAATCATTTAATAATATTTTATTCCTTTACTAATGTTATTACATTTTTAATAACATTTTATTTAATCTCAAATATTATTATTTACTAAATAAATATAATTTAATTTAATATTAATAATCTTTTAATAATATTTTAATCTAAGATTAATATTTTAATCTAATATTATTAATCATTTAATAATACTTTAATCATTTATTAATGCTTAAATCAAATATTATTAACCATTTAATAATATTTTAATGAAGTTTTAATCTTAATATTTTTATTTACTTAACAATATCATATTCTAATATCATTAATATCATAATAATATTTTTAATAATTTATTGGATTAATAAACAATTTATTCTAATTGTTCACCCTTTATTAAACCTCTTATTTAATATCCATAAAAGGTCATAAATAATATTTATTATTATAAATTACCAAAATGCCCTAAAATAGTCATAATATTATATATTAGGAGTATTCAAGCATTAAAATCATAATTTTTCTTATTTAAGACATCATTTAACTATTTATTTCTTTTATTCATAACTTAATCATTTTTGAAAAATAGCAAACTTATTTTCTAGATTTGGACAGTATATAACCTAACCATGATTTCCAAATTTTTCTAGAATTTTAGAAAATGATTTACTATTTTTAAAGTGCCCAAAACACTCGGATCTTGCGTCATTTTTCATAAATCGAGTTTTGCTCAGACAAATCTGAAATTTTCAGGGTATAATCTCATAACATATATGAACCTACTGTAAAATTTTTGGAGTTTTCTAGTGTATACACAGTGAGAAATTCGAGTGTTAATATTTAGGAGTCCTTTACGGAAATAGCCATTACGCACAACCTATAAATTGAAACGTGTCCGTTCTTTTTCCTACACGTGATAACTTCTTGAGGTACCTCTGTGATGATTCCCAGATTTTTAAAAAACTTACAACTGACCAAAACAGCCTCAAGAAAAATGGGAACAGTAGTTATTTTAGGGTTTCAAACCTCAATATACTATGTGGACAGTTTTGGGGAAAACAGTCCCCATGGCTTTAATACTTGCTAGATTTATGTTCTACCACTTGGGTTTACTAGATAACTCATTTATCTAGCACCCCCCTTCGACGGATCATAAATCCAAGTTGTAAAACTTGAGTTATACAAGATTTAGTGGAAGAAAAATAAGGGTTTCAGCCCTTGGAGAACACATGCTCAATTTCTTCCTCTAAGCCTTTGATCTAACACTCAAGATACTTAGTTGAGTTAGTTCCATACATGATGATATTTAGAACTAGGGTCAAACTATAATACAAAGTAAAAGAAGAAGATGAATATTAGGTTATACCTTGATTTAGTGGCAACCTTCCTTGATTTACCAAAGTAAGTAATGAACTTAGGATGCATCAAATAAACTAGCACACCTCTCTCACTCTCTCAAAACCGAACCCTCCCCCTTCTTTCTCTTACTTTGCAACTTGCTAGCTTGAGAGAAAAAAAAGAAGAAGAAGAATAAGAGAAAATGAATGTCTAGCAAATGAATGTGTGATATAACTATTATCCCCCATATTTTTATTATCCCATGGATAGAAGACTACACCTTATCTCTTCAATTAGCCTAATCATATGATTAAGGGTGCTTAATAGATTTGCAACCAATGGGAGATTGACACACATGTACTTGTGTGTAAGACTTCTACTTATGGACATTGATTAGCATAATATTATTGCCATAAAAAGGCCTAATTGGCCGGTCCCCCCTTGCCCATTATATCTCCCAATTTGTTTTTATTTTAATACACAAATTTGATTAATCAAAAGTCTAAAATACCCTTAATCAAGTGGGCTAAGTATTGGTTTGCATTTTATTTCCTTTGGGCTTTTTCCTTAATTGTTTTGGGCCATGTAATAAACATAGTCTAACAATTTTAATATATGTTACCCAAATTGTTTATCTAAGGTTTCCATTTCTAATCATATGAAATTTAATTACTTATACATGTGACTTTAGCTCATAACCTAATTAGGTTTACAAGAATTAGGTTTAAAATTATTAGTCACTTGAAATAACAAGATTATCCACTTAAGTTAGTATACATATTAAATACTAACCTTTTCTTATTACCATAACCCTTAGGTTATTTAATTGTCTCACCTAATGTATAATTAGGTTACGAAGCTTTCATTTTTAATGAAATCTATAAATGTATATATCCATAACTATAGTATATATGTTTATTGATTCATGCACCACTTCACATATGTTGTCACATATTAAATCACTATATAACACAAAGTTTTAAATATCAATAATGTACATACATATATAGTGACTTAAAATTCACGATTATTACATCCTCCCCCCCTTTTAAGAATTTCGTCCTCGGAATTACATATAGGGTTACTAAAAAAGGTGTGGATAATTTTCCCTCATCTTTTCTTTGAGTTCCCACGTAGCTTCTTCAGCATTGTGGTTCCTTCAAAGAACTTTTACAGAATGTATAACCTTATTTCACAATTTCTGCTCTTTTCTATCTAAAATTTCTACCAGAAATTCCTCGTACGACAAATCCTTTTTGACCTGAATTAGCTCGTACAATATCACGTGCTTGTAGTCAGGCTTATATGGTCGTAGCACTAACACATGAAATACATTATGAATATGTTCTAGTTCAAGAGGTAGAGCTACCTCGTACACCACTTCGCCTATCTTCCTCAAGATCTCGAAAGGTCTAATAAATCTCGGACTCAGCTTACCTTTCTTTCCAAACCTTATCTTCCCTTTCTAGGGAGATACTTTCAAAAATGCATAGCTTCCCACTTCAAAATCTCTCTTCTGGCGATGTAAGTCTCGCATACTTCTTACGGTGATCTTGAGTCGCTACTACTGCGTTTCTTATCACCTTGATGATCTCTATGGTCTGCTGCACCAGTTCTGGTCCCAATAGTCGACGTTCACCCACTTCATCCCAGAATAAGGGCGTTCTATATTTCCTTCCATACAGTGCTTCGTATGGCAGCATTCCGATGTTGGCGTGATAGCTATTGTTGTATGCAAACTCTACTAATGGAAGATGATCCTCCCAGCTACCCTTGAAGTCCATCACACAAGCTCTGAGCATGTCTTCAAGCGTTTGAATCATTCTCTCGCTTTGTCCATCGGTCTGCGGATGATACGCGGTGCTCATTCGTAGCTGCGTTCCCATTCTTTCTTAAAGACTCTTCCAGAAGTTTGACGTGAATCGTGGATCCCTATCCGATACAATAGATACTTGTACGCCATGTCTCAAGATAATTTTTTTGATATATAATTTGGCTAGCTGGTCCAAACTATACCTGATCTTGATCGGGAAAAAGTGAACCAACTTCGTAAGATGATCTACAATCAACCATATGACGTCGTGCCCTTTTTGCGTTGCCAGAAGTCCCACCATAAAATCCATCGTGATGTGCTCCCATTTTCACTCTAGAATCTCTAAAGGCTGTAGTAATCCACTCGGTTGTTGATGCTCTGCCTTGACTCTCTAACAAGTTAGACATCTGCTAACGCATTCTACAATCTCTCTCTTCATGTTTGGCCACCAAAAGTGTTGACGTAAATCTTGATACATCTTTGTGCTTCCTTGGTGTATCAAGTACCTCGTACTGTGCGCTTCTTGCAAAATCTCTTCTCTTAGTTCTGGTACTAACTAGTACCTAAATTAAATCCTTCGAATCTCGGTAATCGGTGCCATCAATCTTGTATTTCAATTCATCCCCTTCAGCTAACCGCTTCTTGATGATGTTGCAATCTTCGTCCTTCTCTTGAGCCTCTTAAACCTTATCTAATAAAGTCGGGCTCGCTGCCACTGTAAATAATTTCTCATTGGTCTCCATCGGATACTTAACTTCTAAGTCAAGTCGTTCGAAGTCTTTCACCAATTCCTCTTGAATGGTCAACTTTAGTAACTTCTCTCTACCTTTTCTGCTCAGGGCATCTGCCACTACAAATGCTTTGCCTGGATGGTACAGAATCTCACAATCATAATCCTTGATAAATTCTAGCCATCGGCGCTGCCTGATATTTAGTTCCTTCTGCGTGAAGATATACTTCAGACTCTTGTGATCCGTATATATCTCACACTTCTCACCATACAAATAGTGCCTCCAAATCTTTAAGGCAAAAACTACTGCTGCTAACTTCAGGTCATGAGTCGGATAACCCTTCTCATAGTCCTTCAGCTGACATCAAGCGTACACAATGACCTTGCCGTGCTACATTAGTACACAACCAAGACCCTTGTGTGACGCATCACTATACACTACAAATCCTTCCGTGTTGTTTGGTAAAGCCAACACAGGTGCTTGACTGAGACTCTTCTTCAATTCCATGAAACTCTCCTCACATTTCTCCGTCCAAACGAACTTCACCGCCTTTCTAGTAAGGTTGGTCAATGGCGATGCTATCTTTGAAAAATCTTGGATGAATCTCCGATAGTATCCTACTAATCCAAGAAACTCCTAATTTCTGTCGGCGTCTTTGGCTGTTCCCAGTTGATAACCGCTTCTAGTTTTGCTGGATCCACCGAAATACCATCCTTGTTGATAACGTGACCCAAAAACTGCACTCTCTGCAACCAAAACTCACACTTGGAGAACTTTGCATACAACTTCTCCCTCCTTAACGTCTCCAACACTATCCTTAGATGTTCAGTGTGCTCTTCCTCCGTCTCTGAATATACCAAAATGTCATCGATGAACACGACAACAAACTTTTCCAAATACTATTTAAACACTCTGTTCATCAAGTCCATGAATGCTTCTGGCGCATTCGTCAATTTAAAAGACATTACGAGAAACTCAAAGTGTCCATATCGAGTTCTGAATGCCGTCTTTGGAACATCCTCCTGCCTCACCTTCAGTTGGTGATAACCGGTCCTCAAATCGATTTTTGAAAAGTATTTCACCCCTTCAACTAATCAAATAAATCGTCGATCCTGGGCAACATGTACTTATTCTTAATGGTGACCTTGTTCAACTCCCGGTAGTCGATACAAAGTCTTAATGACCAATCCTTCTTCTTTATGAATAAGACTGGTACTCCCCACGGTGATACGCTTGGTCGAATGTATCCCTTATCTAATAACTCTTGTAGTTGAACCATCAGTTCCTTCATTTCTATCGGAGCCATACGATACGGCGCTTTGGATACCGGTGATGTCCCTGGTGCCAAATCGATAACAAACTCTATCTCTCTATCTGGTGGCAATCTCGAAATCTCATCTGGGAAGACGTCAACGAATTCCCTTAAGTTAGGTTTACTAGAATTAGATTTAAAATTATTAGTCACTTGAAATAACAAGATTATCCACTTAAGTTAGTATACATATTAAATACTAACCTTTCCTTATTACCATAACCCTTAGGTTATTTAATTATCTCACCTAATGTATAATTAGGTTACGAAGCTTTCATTTTTAATGAAATCTATAAATGTTTATATCCATAACTATAGTATATATGTTTATTGATTCATGCACCACTTCACATATGTTGTCACATATTAAATCACTATATAACACAAAGTTTTAACTATCAATAATCTACATACATATATAGTGACTTAAAATTCACGGTTATTAAATTAGATGTTAAGTTCTTGTGTTAAAAGATGTTGTATGTAGTATATATTGATGATCTGGGTTGCTAGATGTTAGATCCATAACATTTAGAGGCTCAGATTTGAAGTTTTTAAAAATCTAGAAAATTTTATTTTTATTGTCTGACAATGAATGTCAGACCTCAGATCTCAATGATTTTTAATGATTTTTGTGTTTTAAAAGTGTGTAGTTGTAATATACTATGAGATCTTTGATCTGGTACTTGAATCAAGTCCAGATCGTGTATAGATTGAAAGT
This sequence comes from Panax ginseng, assembly GCA_020205605.1. Lineage (NCBI taxonomy): Eukaryota > Viridiplantae > Streptophyta > Magnoliopsida > Apiales > Araliaceae > Panax > Panax ginseng. The sequence goes on along the minus strand of CM035132.1, from coordinate 143,381,993 downwards.
TATTTGATGGTCAAAGTCGGTTGACCGACCATGACCAAGCCTTTCTGGGTAACCCAGAACTTACCCAGATGGCTCTGACAGCAAGTTCATGCCCTTAGATCTTTCTGTTGTTAGTTACTTTAGTATTGTTGTTGTATTCATGTTGAAGGTTGGTATATGGACCGTAGATTAAAGCTGTGACGCCCCCAAAATAGGTATACATCACTCATTCTAAGTCGCCAGATATCATACTACAGAAATCAAATACAAACTTCATTTATACAACTGTTGAACTGTCATGCAGAGTACGACAACACATAAGCTTTGAATTTTAATACAAATATATGTAACTCCCATGGTGCCTCAACCACAATACCTTACAATGGTACTTTACATAAAAGTACAGTCAATAACTGTTTTAGAAATTTAAATCTTTGGAAAATGCTCAAGGAAACCTTCGTACATGAGAGGCCATGCAACTAAGTTATGATAAATATCATATGACTCTAGAATTATCCTTGGTTGACCCAATAGACCCCAAAGAAAAATGAGAAGATTACTGTCATGTTCTTTCCAATGGCGAGTCTTCTCTTGACATATAATTATCTCCATTGTCTCCAATTGAGAATTATATTTCAACCAAACTCCAAGATTATATATGTAGTGCTCATAGATATAATCAGCAAGTGCATGTGCACAACCCTGTCTTATGATAACATGAAGTCATCAGTCATTAGACATCTTGTATGATAGTGGTAAAACACCTTTCCAAAGTTGGGTTCACGTCACCCTATTCGGTTCACTAAAATTAACTGTTAAAATGATGTATAAAATAGGACACACTTATCTAAAATTCTCAATAAAATTATTTCCATACTGTTTTAGGGGAAACCTCAACAGCTATAGACCACCGTTCTAATCCCCTATTACCCCCACTCGACCCAACTACACTCTTATTACCTGAAAGGAATTGTGAAGTAAAAGGGTGAGCACAACTAGCCCAGTAAAGAATATATTGACTAAAGATAATTAAATTATCAATAGCCTTCGTCAATAATAAATCAGAGATTTAGAACATATGGTAGATGATAAAACTTTTCAACCATAGTGGCAGCGGAACGAGAAATCCATTAGAAGAGTCAAATAGACAATAAAGTCTATTATCTTCTCCACGTTAAAAGTCCACTAACAATGTTTTATCCTTGTAACATCAATCAACAGTTCCTGTCCACAATCATGTGAATAACTCATAATCATAATTGTGATTATAAATTCCTCTTTGCACTCAGGACGAAGATAATTTTCATCACCTGTCTCTACTTGAAACATCAAAGATCATGGTTATACCAAATCACAGTTCATGTTCATAATCATACTAATAAATTCATCATTGCACTATAGGCCAAAGATATTCATTAACAGTTCATCTTTGCACTACATGCCAAAGATAATCACCAACAGGTCATCCACTAAAAAAATAAGGGTCACTGGCGATGGGCACACTACCGATGGCACAATTCCCATCACGAATAATGTCAATGTCGACGAGCCAGCCGTCGCCTATGCCTGTCGTCGAGAATGATCCTTTTTTTTTGCGCCAGACATTCCTAGTGGAGGGAAAAGCTCATTGGCGACGGCAATATTTTAGTATCGATGGTAGTGCCGTCGGGAGTGACTCAATAACAACGGTGTCTTTAGCGACGGGGGATGCCGTCGAGAATGATAATTAAAACCTCTTCCCCACGACGGCAACGACTCCTTTTATAAAAACATTTCCTCTCTATATTTCTTTCCCTCTCAAATTCAGCCATTTTCGCTCCTAATTTCCCCACTGAATCTTAAATTCGGTGTATTCATTCTCTAAAAGTTCACCCATTTTGGTTTATTGCTTCCCATTTCGCCCATTTCTCTCATCCCTGTTGCAACCCCTCCCCTTATCCATTTCGCCACTGCAATCGAGGCCTCTGACCGTACCTCCGGCCATTCGTCACTGCAGCTTCAGACCTGTACAAGGACTGGGATGGTTTGCATTAGTAGGCTCATAAACATGTAAGATTTCGAGTTATTATTATTTTTTTGAATACGAAGAAGAGTGATTTAGAAGAGTAGGTTTGTATATGGTGTTTGGAAGATGAGTTGTAATTTTATGTTTTATCTTCAGCGTAAACTCCACGGTGCATATATAATCATAAGATACTTGGACACAAATTAGTATTGACTTATAGAAATAAAATAATCATCAGTACTATTGACTTGCATATATAAATAAAATTTGTAGAAATTGATTTGTATTTGACAAATAATCCAAGTGAGACTTTCAAAAGTAGTACTAGTATTGTATTTGTTGAAGAAATTATGATGATGAGAGACAAATGGTGTGAGATTATGTTACATTTGTATGATAATTTGTGATATCTTTAATTAGAAAGTAAGTGTGCTATAATTGGGGCTATGATATTTATTCAATTTCTGGAAACTAATTTTCCTATCTCCAAATTTAGGGCTATAATTGGGGCTAGGATTCACATTTCACATTTACCAAATTTGATTCTATTGTATGTAATGTATAGTGTGACTATAGTAGCATAATATGTATATAGTGTCATTACATGTTATTAGGAACCACATATTCCCTTTTTCATCGTTAAGTTGTCTTTACATTACATCATCTATTATCTTAATACAAAATTTTGTTCGAAATTTGGTTCATTTATTGGGTTATTGAAGACTGCTCAACTTGGTGAATATAGTGATTATAATCTCATCTAAGAGTCTAAGAAAGTGATCTTCTTAGTGTTTCTTTGATTTCTTCTTCATCCGTGAAAAAATCTATATTTTTTTCATCAGTAATCACTATTATCAAATGCGTGTATTCCATGTGACCTGACATGTGTGTATTTTCATATAGTTTAGGAAGCTTAGAAACCCGTTTGAGATTCACTTAGTAGGAGTGGATCTCAAATAGTCCCTGTTTTGGGACTGTTCTTGTATGTTTCGATATCACTTAGGTCGGTGTTAACGACTTGAGCACGTCTTTATATTTTTTAAATTTTCGGTCAGTATATATCCCTTGATGTTCTTCGGGTGCATATTTAGACTACGATGTGTTAGTCTATTTCGTGTACTTGAAGACCAAAGGGAAGTGCTGCTGAAATTTTTGAAAAATTTAAAGATATGTTCAAGTTATTGGCATCAATGAGGCGACACATCCGGGAATGGGATAGAAGCCTGACCCGTTAGAGTGGGAGATGAAGTTAGGAAACTCATAAGCTTGCATATACATTAACTTGGAAACTTGATTGTGTTTGTCTAACTTTCCATATATATAGCGGATAGTTGTCCAAGATGTCTGTTGATCGAAGTTGGATGGAGCGTGGGGTAGCGGTGATCGATAAGAGTGGGCTTAGCTCGAAAATGCAAGTAGTGGGGTTGAACAATTTCTCAATTTCGCGTTTGAACAAGTCAGTGGCGATGAGATCAGATGTCCTTGTAAGAGGTATGTGAATGAAGTGTGGAAGGAAAAGAGTGATGTTATGTGCCACTTATTTGCGTATGGGTTCAAGAAGGGTTATACGACATGGATCTATCATGGGGAAACCTGGTTGGATGAACATGAATCCGAACCGAAATCTAGAGGTGATGAAACCTTTGACTGTACTAACATGATAGTCGAAGCTGTTGGTTCATACTTCTTATGGAATACAGACAGAGATGACAGTAGCATTGAACAAGAGCCGAATGACGGGGCTAAGGGTTTTTATGAGTTATTGCATGAAGCAGCGACACCATTGTATGATGGGCACGAAAAGCACACCGTCTTATCTGTCGTGACTAAGTTTTTACACTTCAAGAACGAGCATGACTATAGCGAGAGAGGTTTTAATGAACTGCTAAACATTGGGAAGGAGTGCTTACCTGCAGGCAATAAGTTACCGGAGTAGTACTATGATGTGAAGAAAATGGTCAAAAGGCTCAATCTAGTGTATGAGAAGATTGATGCTTGTGAGAATGACTGTATGTTGTATTACGGTGATGTCAATAAAGATAAGAGGTCATGTGATATTTGCGGTACAAATAGATACTGTGAACAACACAAGAAAAAGGAAAAAGACGTGCCGAGAAAGATCTCACGTTACTTTCCCATTGCACCGAGGCTTCAGTGGTTGTTCATGTCAACACATACCGCCGAGTATATGAGATGGCACTCTACACGGGACATAGTTGATTGTCAACTGATGCACTCGACAGATGGGCATGAGTGGAAAAATTTTGATAAAAATCACCCCTTGTTTGTTGAAGAGGTTCGCAATGTTAGGATTGGACTTGCTACGGATGGGTTTAATCCATTTAATGGGCCTTACACCAAGCCTTGCTCAACCTGGCCGGTGATTATTGTTGTGTATAACCTCCCGCCTTTGATGTGCATGAAAGATCCCTACATGTTCACGCCTTTACTGATTTTGGGTGATAAAAGTCCGAGTAAAGACATCAATGTATACCTTAGTCTGTTAGTTGATGAGTTGAAGATGTTGTGGGATAAAGGGGTTCAAACTTATGATGTATCTCTTAAACAGAACTTTGACATGAGGTCAGCTTTACTGTGGACCATAAATGACTTCCCGGCGTTAGGAATGATCAGTGGATGGTTGACTCACGGGGCCTTATCATGTCCCGTGTGCATGGGGTTAGTTAAAGCTATGCGGCTCAAACATGGGGGGAAAATGAGTTTCTTTGCAACATCCATACAGTTTTTGTCGATTGAACACCGTTATAGAAGGATGAGTAGACAATTCAATCTAAAAATAGAGAAACATCAAGTACCTGGACGTCTTTCTGGGACAGCAGTGTTAAGTTGGATTACTCACTTGAAATTTCCACCTCCAGCGAAGAATCACAGATTAGAGCGAGCTTATGATTATGGCAAGGTTCACAACTGGACACACAGATCCATGTTCTTTGACCTTCCTTATTGGGCTACACTATGCATCCATCATTGTTTAGATCCGATGCATACTGAGAAGAACGTATTTGATAATGTTTTTTATACAGTCCTAGATGCAAGTGGTAGAACAAAGGACAACAACAAGTCGAGGCTTGATTTGGTAGAAATGAACATTAGGGAACATATATGGCTGTATCAGGAGGGTAGCAAGACGATAACGCCTAAAGCTGATTATACTTTGAGCAGGGAACAGTTGCTATTGATATGCAATTGGATTAGTGGACTAAAGCTCCCAGATGGATATTCTTCGAATATAGAAAGGTGTTGTAAAGTCGAAGAGTTGGAGTTTTGAGTTCTCAAAAAGTCATGATTGTCATGTATTCATGAAGAAGTTGATCTCCGTGGCATTTATCGACTTGTTACCGAAACGTGTGGTTGAAGCACTGATGGAGCTTTCTAATTTCTTCAGAGATCTATGCTTAATGGAGCTACAACTCAAAGATATAAATAAAATGGAAATGTAGATAGTGGAAATAATGTGCAAGTTATAAATGATCATCCCTCCATTGTTTTTTGATTCAATGGAGCATTTGCCTATTCACTTGTCGTATGAAGCTAAGTTTGGCGGTCCTGTGCAATATAGATGGATGTATCCATTCGAGAGGTAATGAAATTAATGTTTTTAATACGCTAAAATGTGCATTTTTCTTTACTAATTTATACATGCATATATATAACACATAGGTATATGCGACGTCTAAAACAAAAGGTGAAGAATAGAGCCCGTGTAGAGGGGTCAATTGCTGAGAGTTATGTTATGGAGGAACTTGTTAATTTCTTTTCGTTGTACTTTGAGCCGAATGTTCAGACGAGACATAATCGCTTACGTCAGAATGAGGCTGTCCCGCATGAGGAAAATGAGAAATTAACGGCCTTTAGTCATCTCTTACAACCATTTGGCGGAAAAAAGGCGATTCTTGACCGATAGTGAGTATGCAGCTGCCACATTGTATGCACTTGTCAACATAAATGAAGTAGCTCCATACATTAAGTAAGTAGCCATAACTTTTCAAATGTTGTCTTGTGTTACTGCGCCTATAAGTTCCTTCCATACATATTAAGTATATATAACTGTATTGCAGTCAATATGATGCTGAGATACGTGAAGTGAATCCAATTATATCGGACGGGGATTTGCAAAATTGAAGGAATAGAGAAGTTGTGTAATGGTTTAAAGATCATGTAAGTTTAACCGATTTATAATTCAATGAATCTACCATCATAGACATAATCTTATGGCGTAATTAACTTTATAATATGTTGTGTTCATGTACATTAGGTTCTCATAGATGAGTTAGCTGACATTCGGCTAAAGCTTATAGTCGACGGCCCTGAAAGATCTGTAGATACTTATACATGGTGCATTGTCAATGGTTACAGATTTAAGTGTTGCGATATTGGGGAAGTCGCTTCTTCTGATTCTGGTGATGTGGTTAAAGGTGTGACGCCCCAAAATAGGTATACATAACCCATTCTAAGTTGTCAATACATGGTACAGAAACAACTACAACTTTATTATTACAACAGTAAAACTATGAGTTTAAATACAAATATTATCTTCTAGACAATATCTATACCCAAATAAATCCTCATCACAATTATTTATACATTATTTTACAAAAATGGTGAGGACTACTAAACAACTCTCTCTATAACCATCATTCCATACCCACACTGCGTACTCGCTACATTCTCGCCGCCTCGAGAAGAAAAATGGAACAAAAAAGGAAAAGGGTGAGCTCAACTAGCCCATAGAAGAATATTATGACTAAGATAATATAGAACAAATTATCGTTAGTCTTCAACAGGGAAAAATCTGATAAAATACAATAGACAACAAGTTTTAGATCAATATTCGCAACGAAAAATAATAATTCATAGAAGAGTTACGTAGATGATGAAATCTACTAATATCTATGAATTTAATAGTTTATCCCTGTAACATCAATCAATATTCATCTTGAATCAAATATTCATCTTTGCACTACGGGCCAAAGATATTCATCATAAAATCGTTAATCTTTGCACTACAGGCCAAAGATATTCAATTATATCACCATTTAGGACTGATGATGATGAAAAATATTTTAAAGAAAACAAATCCAGTGAAGCAAAAGAATAAATATTAAGGATTCGTATTTCAGCTATTTCATGTCCAAAAATACTTCATAAATAATCATAGTGAAGTAAAATTCAAGAATGATAAAACATGGATACAATTAAAGCTAGTATCCACACTAGATATTTTGGACGAAAACAAAAAAAATTAATTTTTTTGTTAATAGTCTTAAATGATTAAGTGAATAGTGTTGATATCGTGAATAAGTGTCGATATCGTGAATAGTAACTCAGGCACAAAAAGTTCCAAGTTTGATTAAAAGTTTAGATCAATACTTCGACATAATGATATTGGAAGAATTAATATCATTTTTTAAAAAAAATAATATCCCTTACCTCACAAAGACAATACTTCTAGTTGAAACACCGGATATAGGCTATGACTTGAACTTTCACCGTATAGCAACACTCAAAGTATTAAAATACTCACAAGAATACGCTCAATATATCGAGAGAGAAAGAGAGAGAAAACTTTAGTTTCTAGTGTAATTTTCAATTCTAACCTAAGCACCCTATTTATAGGAAAATGCTTAGAACACCAAAGCAGAAAATTTAATAAATTAATAATATTAAATTTCCACATCTTCCTACGCACACCACCAGCTAAAATCAGCCACTAACACATGTCTCCTAAGTGACAAAAACATTTTTCATGCAAAAGTGGCTTAAAACTCCAAAAAAATGATAATTAATTAATCCGAAACTTCAATAATTCATAATAAATAGCCCTTTTGTCAGACAAATTAGAAACTCGCACCTTTTTTAATAGGAAATTCCATTATCTACAACTCTGCAGAAGAAAGTTTTTCCAAATTTCAAACAGAAATTGACCGAAATCCACTAACGGATGATTTTACAGGCTATAATCAAATTTCAGTCAAGAAATGGGGTCCACAGACATGAAAAAACATGTTTTAAATATTTTTAGTAACAAAAATACTCCTCCTCCTCTTATACTAATATATCCCACATTCATTGTAAAAATATCACCATTATTATATTATTAAAATATAATAATATATTTAAATGAATTTTTTTATCAGAAAAAGATAAAATATTAATTTTCAACAATTGTCACATTAAAAATTTTCTCCATCTATATCCATATAAAATCAATATTTTTCTCATCATATAAACCAATAATTAATTATTCACAAATAATATTACAGAATCACAATCATCGACAACCGGTAGTTCCCAGGATAGAGGGGGCTTTCCAATAAGGATTTCTCCTTACTGGCGCGCAATTAGGTGACCAAACCTCTCCTTAGACAGAACTTTCTAGACATTGTAAATAATGTTATCTAATAATATTATTCAGATAATATGAATTATTGCTTCGATAATGAAAAATAATGTGTAGTGACAATTATTGAAACAACAATAATATAAAATATCAACCTATGACAATTATTGAATCAATAAAATAAAAAATCTTTGAGCGATAATTATTGTAACAATTATTGAGTAGTGCCTTCTTACGTAAGAATCAATAATTGGTGCAATACTGCAAAGCTTCTTGTGTTTTAACCACCGAGTATTTTAACAAGATTAATGATAATAACGACCTTGGGCCTATTATTAAGGCTTCTTGCGATCGTAAGAATATTCCAAACAACAAGAATATTCCACGACCAAACAAATATTTCACAACAACAATGAATATTTTATAACCACTTGCTTATTTGAAATATTTATGCATTTTTACCCATAACTAACCACATTAACCAAATCAACCTTTACTATTTCAAAATAATAAATAGTGGAATTTAAATTTCATTTATTAATAATTTGGGGTATTACAACCTCCCCTCCTTATGAAATTTTGTCCTCGAAATTGACGTACGTACCTGGTGTTTCGAAAAAGTGAGGATACCTCGCTTTCATTTCCGTTTCCAAATCCCAGGTCATTTCCTCTATAGCATGGTTCCTCTACAAAACTTTAACTTGTGGTATGACATTCGTGCGTAGGAAATGCTCCTTCCTATCCAAGATCTTGACAGGTACCTCCTCGTACGTTAAGTCTTCGGCTATCTCGTCTGGTTCTAACTCAATGATGTGGTTTGGGTCTTTCACATATTTACAAAGCACGGATATGTGAAAAATATTATGAACACGAGACATACTTGGAGGTAACGCGAGTCTATAGGCTAAATTTCCTATTCGGTCAAGAATCTAAAATGGAACAATAAATCGTGGATTGAGCTTTCCTCGTTTCCCAAATCTTGTAACTCCCTTCCATGGAGCTACACACAACAATACGTGATCCCCAATACTAAATTCCACATCCTTTCGATGAAGATCCGCATAACTCTTTTATCGATCCTACGCCGTTTGTATACGTTGTCGAATCATTAGGATCTTTTCTGTAGTCATACGTACCAACTTGGGTCCCAACAATGTTGCTTCACCCACCTCATCCCAACATATTGGAGAGCGACACTTTCGTCCATATAATGCTTCAAATGGAGCCACACCTATACTTGCCTGATAACTATTGTTGTAGGAGAATTCCACCAATGGTAAATACTTATCCCAACTGCCTTTGAAGTCTAGGACACAGAGTCTTAATAGGTCTTCAAGAGTTTGAATAGTCCTCTCTGATTGTCCGTCCGTTTGAGGATGGTATGCCGAATTGAATCATAAATCCGTGCCCATAGCTTTTTGCAAGCTAACCCAAAATCTTGAAGTGAATCTTGGGTCACGATCCGAAACTATGGATACTGGCATGCCATGCAACCTCATAATCTCATTTACATATATACTAGCAAGATGTTCAAGGGAATAAGTCTCTCGTATCGGCAAGAAATGAGCAGACTTGGTTAATCTATCAACAATAACCCAAATAGCATTGATGCCTTGAGAAACCATAGGAAGACCCGTAACAAAATCCATGGTAATGTGTTCCCATTTCCATTTTGTAATCTCAAGTGGTTGCAACGGACCCTTAGGTACTAGATGCTCCGCCTTTACACGTTGACAAGTTAATCACATCGAGATAAACTTTGCAATCTCTCTCTTCATATTGTTCCACCAAAGTGTATTTTGAAGATCACGATACATTTTTGTACTTCCAGGATGGATTACAAATGGTGTATTATGTGCCTCCATCATAATCTTGTACTTCAAATCAGAGTCGTTAGGAACACAAAGTCTGGAGTGGACTCGAAGGATTCCTTCTTCATCAATTCTCGCTTCCGAAATAGCACCTTCTTGTACTTTCTTCTTCATACGCATCAGCTCCGGGTCGGTGGCTTGAGCAACTTTAACTTTTTCGATTAAAATTATTTCTATACGTATGCTTGTCATCATTGCATGGGTCCCCGGAGTCTTGAATTCTATCTTTATCCTTTGTAAATCACACCAAATGGGCCTTTGTGTTAACAACATCGTACTCATTTCCGCGTATGATCTTCTACTCAATGCGTCAGCTACCACGTTTGCTTTTCCAAGATGGTATTGAATAGTGTGGTCGTAGTCTTTCAATAGCTCGAGCAACGTCGCTGCCGCATGTTGAGTTCTTTTTGAGTGAAGAAATATTTGAGGCTTTTATGGTCTGAATATATCTCCACTTTCTCCCCGTATAGATAGTGCCTCCAGATCTTTAGTGCGAAAATGACTGCTGCCAACTCTAGATCATGAGTAGGATAATTCCTCTCATATTCTTTAAGTTGTCGCGAGGCATAGGCTATGACTTTCCCACGTTGCATGAGAACACATCCTAACCCTTTGCTTGAAGCATCGCTGTAAATAACAAATCCATCCGTACCAGATGGTATTGTTAGAACATGTGCCAAAATGAGTCTCCTCTTAAGCTCTTGGAAACTCTTCTCGCATTCCTCGCTCCATACTAATTTTATATCTTTCTGAGTCAGCTGAGTTAATGGAGTAGCGATTCGAGAAAATCCTTCCACGAATCTCCGATAATAACCAGTTAAGCCCAGAAAGCTGCGTACTTCGGTCACCGTCTTCGGTTGCTCCCAACTTTGTATTGCTTCAATCTTCGCCGGATCAACAGATACTCCATGTTTTGACACCACGTGCCTAAGGAATGCTACTTCCTCAAGCCAGAACTCGCATTTCTTCAACTTAGCATAAAGCTTGTTTTCACGAAGCCTTTGGAGTACCAGCTTCAAATTGTGCTCATGATCTTCACGACTTTTAGAATATATAAGGATGTCATCAATAAAGACAACAACGAACTGATCCAAATAATCCTTGAATACTCGGTTCATCATATCCATGAAAGACACAGGAGCATTAGTCAATCTGAAATACATGACTAAGAATTCATAATGCCCATACCGAGTACTGAAGGCAGTCTTTGGAATTTCCTCAGTTCTAATCTTCAGCTGATGATATCCAGAACGAAGATCGATTTTTGAAAAGAATTGTGCTCCTTGCAACTGGTCAAACAGGTCATCAATACGAGGTAGAGGATACCTATTCTTGATGGTGACATGGTTCAATTACCGATAGTCAATACAAAGTTGCATACTCCTGTCTTTCTTCTTTACAAATAAAACGGGAGCACCCCAAGGAGATGTACTAGGACGAATGAAATCGATGTCCAATAACTCGTGTAGTTGGACCTTTAACTCCTGAAGTTCAATAGGAGCCATTCGATATGGGGTTTTAGAAATGGGCTTTGTACCAGGTTCAAGATCAATGAAGAATTCAACTTCACGTTTCAGGGGTAGACCGAGAAGTTCTTCAGGAAATACGTCAGGAAAGTCAATAACAACAGGAATATTATTCAAATTTGTCGTGTCTTTATTCAAATCCATAACATGGGCTACGAAAGCTTGAAATCCATTTTTCAATAAACGAATAGCTTTATGATTAGATATGACAGTGATTGATTTGAATGGTTTAGTTGCTTAAATTCGTAGAACAGGTTGTTTAGGAATATGAAAGCTAACAACTTTACGAAAATAATCAATTTTGGCATGATGAGTAGTTAACCAATCAATCCCTAAAATCACATCAAAAGCAAGTATCTTTAAAGAGATAAGGTCAATAGGTAAGGTGATGGTGCCAACTTGGATCAAACAAGATTTATAAACAGTGGATGTGATAAAAGTTTCTCTTAGCGGAGTCTCCACAGGATAAATCAAAGTCTAATTCTCTCGAGTCAAGTTTAAGCGTTGAGCACAAGCGGGAGAGATAAATGAATGGGTAGTACCGGTATCTAGTAATGTATAAACTTCACAAGAATTTATGATTAGCTTACCCGTGATCACTTCGTTTGGGTTCCTCGCATTTTGACCAGTCACAACAAATGCTCTTCGAGAACCGTTAACTTGGACTTTTACAGGGATGACCTTTTGAGTCACCGTCCCCCGTTGAACTAGGTTTCGCCATCAGTATAATCTCGAGCGATATGTCCTTCCTTTCCACAATTATAGCATACCTTGAACTGTTGTGGGCAGTTTGGACTGATATGTCCCTCTTTCCCGCATTTATAGCATATGACCGGTGGTCGTTCTCCTCCCTTAGAACCAGTTGTTGCTGGTGCTGACGTCTTCGCATTGTCATTGTTAAATCTGATCTTTTTAAGATCTCCCCCCGACTCGCTTCTTCTAATTTCATGGCCATGATTACCACTAGAGTGGTTACCATTTTTATCCGTCTTTTTCTTTCTCCGCTGGTTATCATTGTTTTGTTGACTGCTATCTCCGGTATGATCCTGGTTGTGGTCCCTCGGTTGAACGTACTCGTTATCTCACTTTAACAATTGAGCCTTGTTTACAACATCTGAATAGAGAGAAAATTTATGAGAAATGAGATACTGACGTATGCCGGGTTTCAAACCTCTCAGAAACATCCGCGTCATACGTTCCTCATTCTCCACCAAATGAGGTGCAAACCTGGATAACTCTGCAAACTTTTCCTCGTACTGGGACACCGTCATGTTATTTTGTTCCATTCTAATGAACTCCACTTCCTTCATATGACGAATACTTTCAAGAAAGTACTTGTCATTGAAAAGTTTCTGAAACGTCTCCCAAGACATCTTGAGTGAAATTTGGATGGGTACGTTCTTCACGACTCCACGATGTCTGCCTCATTACGGAACATAAAGGTGGCGAATGGCACCTTCTGCTCCTCCGTGCATCCCAAGACATCGAATATCTTGGTGATTTGTTTGACCCACGTCTTCGCCTTAATCGGATCTGGCTTTCCCCAGAATTCTGGTGGTCCCAACTCTTTAAACTTCTTGGCTGTGACAACCCGTGAATTGCTATCATTTCCTCCTGTATTTTGAACACGAGTCTCCCTCGTCTGATTTTGCATGAAATGAAAAAAGCTTCTAAACATCCCGTCGTTCATCATCTACTTTTGGTGTCGTTCACGATTCGCGGGAGGAACATTGCGATCTCATTGCACGCTTTTTCCTCGTTGGTGAGTACAAAGCGTCTCCACGGTCTCATTTACTCCAATTGTTAATATTCTCAGTCGACATTCTCAAATACTGCCATAAAACAAGGGTTAATTAAGGAAATCACATATCACATAATATCCCTATATACTGACCAACTAACAAATAAGCTTAGGTAGGACACACTAGAGAAGGATTTATTCGTCTCTCCCCTCCTAGTTCTATTCTCAGATCTCCATGGAGATCATATCCTAAGCTCGATACCAACTGTGACGCCCCAAAATAGGTATACATCACCCATTCTGAGTTGTCAATACATGGTATAGAAACAACTACAACTTTATTATTACAACAGTAAAACTTTGAGTTTAAATATAAATATTATCTTTTAGACAATATCTATACCCAAATAAATCCTCATCACAATTATTTATACATTATTTTACAAAAATGGTGATGACTACTAAACAACTCTCTCTATAACCATCATTCCATACCCGACTCGTACTCGCTACATTCTCGCCTACTGAGAAGAAAAATGGAACAAAAAGAAAAAGGGTGAGCTCAACTAGCCCAGTAAAGAATATTATGACTAAGATAATATAGAACAAATTATCGTTAGTCTTCAACAGGGAAAAATCTGGTAAAATACAATAGGCAACAAGTTTTAGATCAATATTCGCAGCAGAAAATAATAATTCATAGAAGAGTTACGTAGAGGATGAAATCTACTAATATCTATGAATTTAACAGTTTATCCCTGTAACATCAATCAATATTCATCTTGAATCAAATATTCATCTTTGCACTACAGGCCAAAGATATTCATCAGTTGGTTATGTTCATCTCAACACCTGTTCATCTTTACACTACGGGTCAAAGATATTCATCATAAAATCGTTAATCTTTGCACTACAGGCCAAAGATATTCAATTATATCATCATTTAGGAGTGAGGATGATGAAAATATTTTAAAAGAAAGCGAATCCAAATTGAAGCAAAAGAATAAATATTAAGGATTCGTATTTCAGCTATTTCATGTCCAAAAATACTTCATAAATAATCATAGTGAAGTAAAATTCAAGAATGATCAAAACATGGATACAATCAAAGCTAGTATCCACACTAGATATTTTGGACGAAAACAAAAAAATTTAATTTTTCTGTGAATAGTGTCGTATTCGTGAATAGTGTCGTATACGTGAATAGTGCCGTATACGTGAATAGTAACTCCGACACAAAAAGTTCCAAATTTGATTAAAAGTTTAGATCAATACTTCGGCATAATGATATTGGAAGAATTAATATCATTTTTTTAAAAAAAATAATATCCCTTACCTCACAAAGACAAGATACTTTAGTTGAAAAACAGGATATAGGCTATGACTTGAACTTGCAAATCGACAAAGAACACTCAAAGTATTAAAATACTCACAAGAATACACTTAATATATCGAGAGAGAGAGAGAGAAAACTTGGTTTACGGTGTAATTTTCAATTCTAACCTAAGCACCCTATTTATAGGAAAATGCTTAGAACACCAAAGCAGAAAATTTAATAAATTAATAATATTAAATTTCCACATCTTCCTACGCACACCACCAGCTGAAATCAACCACTAACACATGTCTCCTAAGTGACAAAAACGTTTTTCATGCAAAAGTGGCTTAAAACTCCAAAAAAATGATAATTAATTAATCCAGAACTTCAATAATTCATAATAAATAGCCCTTTTGTCAGAAAAATTTGAAACTCGCGCCTTTCCTATTGGAAATTCCATTATCTACAACTCTGCATAAGAAAGTTTTTCCAAATTCCAAACAGAAATTGACCGAAATCCACAAACGGATGATTTTACAGGCTATAATCAAATTTCAGTCAAAAAATGGGGTCCACAGACATGAAAAACATGTTTTAAATATTTTTAGTAACAAAAATACTCCTCCTCCTCATATACTCATATATCCCACATTCATTGTAAAAATATCACCATTATTATATTATTAAAATATAATAATATATTTAAATGAATTTTTTATCAGAAAAAGATAAAATATTAATTTTCAACAATTGTCACATTAAAAATTTTCTCCATCTATATCCACATAAAATCAATATTTTTCTCATCATATAAATCAATAATTAATTATTCACAAATAATATAACAGAATCACAATACTGACAACCAGGCCGTTCTCAGGATAGAGGGGGCTTTCCAATAAGGATTTCTCCTTACTGGCGCGCAATTAGGTGACCAAACCTCTCCTTAGACAGAACTTTCTAGACATTGCCAATAATGTTATCTAATAATATTATTCAGATAATATGAATTATTGCTTCGATAATGAAAAATACTGTGTAGTGACAATTATTGAAACAACAGTAATATAAAATATCAACGCATCAATTATTGAATCAATAAAATAAAATACTGAACAATAATTACTGTAACAATTATTGAGTAGTGCCTTCTTACGTAAGAATCAATAATTGGTGCAATATCGTGTGCTACTGTGTTTTAACCACCGTATTTTAACAGTATTAACGGTAATAACAACGCCGTTATTTATAACCAACTAATTCTTGTCGTTTTTTTCATCCAATCGCTTTCCGTTATGAGGCCCACACAAGGCTGCGCCGTCGTACGAATATTCTCCGACAACAAGAATATTCCACGACCAAACAAATATTTCACAACAACAATGAATATTTTATAACCACTTGTTTATTTGAAATATTTATGCATTTTTACCCATAACTAACCACATTAACCAAATCAACCTTTACTATTTCGAAATAATAAATAGAGGAATTTAAATTTCATTTATTAATAATTTGGGGTCTTATAACCTCCCCTCCTTATGAAATTTCGTCCTCGAAATGGACGTACGTACCTGGTGTTTCGAAAAAGTTAGGATACCTCGCTTTTATTTCTGTTTCCAACTCCCAGGTCATTTCCTCTATAGCATGGTTCCTCCACAAAACTTTAACTTGTGGTATGACCTTCGTGCGTAGGACATGCTCCTTCCTATCCAAGATCTTGACAGGTACCTCCTCGTACGTTAAGTCTTCGGCTATCTCGTCCGGTTCTAACTCAATGACGTGGTTCGGGTCTTTCACATATTTACGAAGCACGTATATGTGAAAAACATTATAAACACGAGACATACTTGGAGGTAACGCGAGTCTATAGGATACATTTTTTATTCGGTCAAGAATCTGAAATGGAACAATAAATCGTGGATTAAGCTTTCCTCGTTTCCCAAATCTTGTAACTCCCTTCCATGGAGCTACACGCAACAATATGTGATCCCCAATACTAAATTCCACATCCTTTCGATGAAGATCCGCACAACTCTTTTGTCGATCCTGCGCCGTTTGTATACGTTGTCGAATCATTTGGATCTTTTCTGTAGTCATACCTACCAACTTGTGGCCCAATAATGTTGCTTCACCCACCTCATCCCAACATATTGGAGAGCGACACTTTCGTCCATATAATGCTTCAAATGGAGCCACACCTATACTTGCCTGATAACTATTGTTGTAGGAGAATTCCACCAATGGTAAATACTTATTCCAACTGCCTTTGAAGTCTAGGACACAGAGTCTTAATAGGTCTTCAAGAGTTTGAATAGTCCTCTCTGATTGTCCGTCCGTTTGAGGATGGTATGCCGAACTGAATCGTAAATCCGTGCCCATAGCTTTTTGCATGCTAACCCAAAATCTTGAAGTGAATCTTGGGTCACGATCCGAAACTATGGATATTGGCATGCCATGCAACCTCACAATCTCATTTACATATATACTAGCAAGACGTTCAAGGGAATAAGTCTCCCGTATCGGCAAGAAATGAGCAGACATGGTTAATCTATCAACAATAACCCAAATAACATTGATGCCTTGAGAAACTGTAGGAAGACCCGTAACAAAATCCATGGTAATGTGTTCCCACTTCCATTTCAGAATCTCAAGTGGTTGCAACGGACCCTTAGGTACTAGATGCTCCGCCTTTACACGTTGACAAGTTAAACACATCGAGATAAACTTTTCAATCTCTCTCTTCATATTGTTCCACCAAAATGTATGTCGAAGATCACGATACATTTTTGTACTTCCAAGATGGATTACAAATGGTGTATTGTGTGCCTCCATCATAATCTTGTACTTCAAATCAGAGTCGTTAGGAACACAAAGTCTGGAGTGGACTCGAAGTATTCCTTCTTCATCAATTCTCGCTTCCGAAATAGCACCTTCTTGTACTTTCTTCTTCATACACATCAGCTCCGTGTCGGTCGCTTGAGCAACTTTAACTTTTTTGATTAAAGTTGGTTCTATACGTATGCTTGTCATCATTGCATGGGTCCCAGGAGTCTTGAATTCTATCTCTATCTTTTATAAATCACACCAAATGGGACTTTGTGTTAACACCATCGCATTCATTTCCGCGTATGAACTTCTACTCAATGCGTCAGCTACCACGTTTGCTTTTCTAGGATGGTATTGAATAGTGTGGTTGTAGTCTTTCAATAGCTCGAGCCAACGTCGCTGCCGCATGTTGAGTTCTTTTTGAGTGTAAGAAATATTTGAGGCTTTTATGGTCTGACTATATCTCCACTTTCTCCCCGTATAGATAGTGCCTCCAGATCTTTAGTGCGAAAATGACTGCTGCCAACTCTAGATCATGAGTAGGATAATTCCTCTCATATTCTTTAAGTTGTCATGAGGCATAGGCTATGACTTTCCCCGTTGCATGAGAACACATCCTAACCCTTTACGAAGCATTGTCAGAGATAACAAATCCATCCTTTTGGATGGTATTGTTAGAACAGTGCGAAATGAGTCTCCTCTTAAGCTCTTGGAAACTCTTCTCGCATTCCTCTCTCCATAATGAATTTTATATCTTTCTGAG
Organism: Panax ginseng; assembly: GCA_020205605.1. Lineage (NCBI taxonomy): Eukaryota > Viridiplantae > Streptophyta > Magnoliopsida > Apiales > Araliaceae > Panax > Panax ginseng. The sequence goes on along the minus strand of CM035132.1, from coordinate 143,363,600 downwards.
TCAGCTGAGTTAATGGAGTAGTGATTCGAGAAAATCCTTCCACGAATCTCCGATAATAACCGTTAAGCCCGTAAAGTCTGCAGATTTGGTCACCATCTTCGGTTGCTCCCAACTTTGTATTGCTTCAATCTTCGCCGGATCAACAGATACTCCATGTTTTGACACCACATGCCCAAGGAATGCTACTTCCTCAAGCCAGAACTCGCATTTCTTCAACTTAGCATAAAGCTTGTTTTCACGAAGCCTTTGGAGTACCAGCTTCAAATGGTGCTCATGATCTTCACGACTTTTAAAATATATAAGGATGTCATCAATAAAGACAACAACGAACTGGTCCAAATAATCCTTGAATACTCGGTTCATCATATCCATGAAAGCCATAGGAGCATTAGTCAATCCAAAAGACATGACTAAGAATTCATAATGCCCATACCGAGTTCTGAAGGTAGTCTTTGGAATATCCTCAGTTCTAATCTTCAGCTGATGATATCCAGAACGAAGATCAATTTTTGAAAAGAATTGTGCTCCTTGTAACTGGTCAAACAGGTCATCAATACGAGGTAGAGGATACCTATTCTTGATGGTGACATGGTTCAATTCCCGATAGTCAATACAAAGTTGCATACTCCCGTCTTTCTTCTTTACAAATAAAATGGGAGCACCCCAAGGAAATGTACTAGGACGAATGAAACCGATGTCCTATAACTCATGTAGTTGGACCTTTAACTCCTGAAGTTCAATAGGAGCCATTCGATATGGGGTTTTAGAAATGGGCTTTGTACCAGGTTCAAGATCAATGAAGAATTCAACTTCACGTTCCGGGGCTAGTCCAGGAAGTTCTTCAGGAAATATGTCAGGAAAGTCCATAACAATAGGAATATTATTCAAATTTGACGTGTCTTTATTCAAATCCATAACATGGGCTAAGAAAGCTTGACATCCGTTTTTCAATAAACGAATAACTTTATGATTAGATATGACAGTGATTGATTTTAATGGTTTAGTTACTTAAATTCGTACAATAGGTTGTTTAGGAATATGAAAGCTAACAACCTTATGAAAACAATCAATTTTGGCATGATGAGTAGTTAACCAATCAATCCCTAAAATCACATCAAAATCAAGTATCTTTAAAGAGATAAGGTCAACAGGTAAGGTGATGGTGCCAACTTGGATAAAACAAGATTTATAAACAGTGGATGTGATAAAAGTTTCTCCTAACGGAGTCTCCATAGATAAATCAAAGTCTAATTTCTCCGGAGTCAAGTTTAAACGTTGAGCACAAGCAGGAGAGATAAATGAATGGGTAGCGCCGGTATCTAGAAATGTATAAACTTCACAAGAATTTATGATTAGCTTACCCGTGATAACCTCGTTTGGGTTCCTCGCATTTTGACCAGTCACAACAAACGCTCTTTCAGGAACCGTTGACTTTGACTTTTCTGGGACAGCCTTTTGAGTCACCGTCCCCGCTGAACTAGGTTTTGCTACCGTACAATCTCGAGTGATATGTCCTTCCTTTCCATAATTATAGCATACCTTGAACTGTTGTGGGCAGTTTGGACTGATATGTCCCTCTTTCCCGCATTTATAGCATATGATCGGTGGTCGTTCTCCTCCCTTAGAACCAGTTGTTGCTGGTGCTGACGTCTTTGCATTGTCATTGTTAAATCTCCTCTTTTTAAAATCTCCCCCCGACTCGCTTCTTCTAATTTCATGGACATGATTACCACCAGAGTGGTAACCATTTTTGTCCGCCTTTTTCTTTCTCCGCTGTTTATTGTTGTTTTGTTGTCTGCTATCTCCGGTATGATCTTGGTTGTGGTCCCTCGGTTGAACGTACTCGTTACCTCACTCTAACAATTGAGCCCTGTTTACAACATCTGAATAGAGAGAAAATTTATGAGAAATGAGATACTGACGTATGCCGGGTTTCAAACCTCTCAGAAATATCTGCGTCATACGTTCCTCATTCTCCACCAAATGAGGTGCAAACCTGGATAACTCTGCAAACTTTGCCTCGTACTGGGACACCGTCATGTTATTTTGTTCCAGTCTAATGAACTCCACTTCCTTCATATGACGAATACTTTCAGGAAAGTACTTTTCATTGAAAAGTTTCTGAAACGTCTCCCAAGACATGCTGAGTGCGGCTGGATGGGTACGTTTCACAGACTCCCACCAATAATTTGCCTCATTACGGAACATAAAGGTGGCGAATGGCACCTTCTACTCCTCCGTGCATCCCAAGACAACGAATATCTTGGTGATTTGTTTGACCCACGTCTCCGCCTTAATCGGATCCGGCTTTCCCCAGAATTCTGGTGGTCCCAACTCTTTGAACTGCTTGGCTGTGACAACCCGTGAATTGCTATCATTTCCTCCTGTATTTTGAACACGAGTCTCCCTCGTCTGATTTTACGTGAAATGCAAAAAGCTTCTAAACATCCCGTCGTTCATCATCTGCTCAGTGGTGTTGTTCGCAGGAGGAACATTGCCAGTCTGTTGCACGTTTTCCTCGTTGGTGAGTACAGGCGTCTCCACGGTCTCATTTACTCCACTGTTAATATTCTCAGTCGACATTCTCAAATACTGCCATAAAACAAGGGTTAATTAAGGAAATCACATATCACATAATATCCCTATATACTGACCAACTAACAAATAAGCTTAGGTAGGATACACTAGAGAAGGATTTACTCGTCTCTCCCCTCCTAGTTCTATTCTCCGATCTCCGCCAGAGATCATATTCCTAAGCTCTAATACCAACTGTGAAGCCCCAAAATAGGTATACATCACCCATTCTGAGTTGTCAATACATGGTACAGAAACAACTACAACTTTATTATTACAACAGTAAAACTGTGAGTTTAAATACAAATATTATCTTCTAGACAATATCTATACCCAAATAAATCCTCATCACAATTATTTATACATTATTTTACAAAAATGGTGATGACTACTAAACAACTCTCTCTATAACCATCATTCCATACCCCGACTCGTACTCGCTACATTCTCGCCTCCTGAGAAGAAAAATGGAACAAAAAGGAAAAGGGTGAGCTCAACTAGCCCAGTAAAGAATATTATGACTAAGATAATATAGAACAAATTATCGTTAGTCTTCAACAGGGAAAAATCTGATAAAATACAATAGGCAACAAGTTACGTAGAGGATGAAATCTACTAATATCTATGAATTTAACAGTTTATCCCTGTAACATCAATCAATATTCATCTTGAATCAAATATTCATCTTTGCACTACAGGCCAAAGATATTCATCAGTTGGTTATGTTCATCTCAACACCTGTTCATCTTTACACTACGGGTCAAAGATATTCATCATAAAATCGTTAATCTTTGCACTACTGCCAAAGATATTCAATTATATCATCATTTTAGGGTGAGGATGATGAAAATATTTTAAAGAAAAGCGAATCCGATTGAAGCAAAAGAATAAATATTAAGGATTCAGTATTTTATTTATTTCATGTCCAAAAATACTTCATAAATAATCATAGTGAAGTAAAATTCAAGAATGATCAAAACATGGATACAATCAAAGCTAGTATCCACACTAGATATTTTGGACGAAAACAAAAAAATTTAATTTTTTTGTGAATAGTGCCGTATTCGTGAATAGTGCCGTATACGTGAATAGTGTCGTATACGTGAATAGTAACTCCGGCACAAAAAGTTCCAAATTTGATTAAAAGTTTAGATCAATACTTCGGCATAATGATATTGGAAGAATTAATATCATTTTTTTTAAAAAATAATATCCCTTAACTCACAAAGACAGTACTTCTAGTTGAATCACCGGATATAGGCTATGACTTGAACTTTCACCGTATAGCAACACTCAAAGTATTAAAATACTCACAAGAATACACTCAATATATCGAGAGAGAAAGAGAGAGAAAACTTCAGTTTCTGGTGTAATTTTCAATTCTAACCTAAGCACCCTATTTATAGGAAAATGCTTAGAACACCAAAGCAGAAAATTTAATAAATTAATAATATTAATTTTCCACATCTTCCTACGCACACCACCAGCTGAAATCAGCCACTAACACATGTCTCCTAAGTGACAAAAACGTTTTTTCATGCAAAAGTGGCTTAAAACTCCAAAAAAATGATAATTAATTAATCCAGAACTTCAATAATTCATAATAAATAGCCCTTTTGTCAGAAAAATTTGAAATTCGCGCCTTTCCTATTGGAAATTCCATTATCTACAACTCTGCATAAGAAAGTTTTTCCAAATTCCAAACAGAAATTGACCGAAATCCACAAACGGATGATTTTACAGGCTATAATCAAATTTCTGTCAAGAAATGGGGTCCACAGACATGAAAAACATGTTTTAAATATTTTTAGTAACAAAAATACTCCTCCTCCTCATATACTAAATATATCCCACATTCATTGTAAAAATATCACCATTATTATATTATTAAAATATAATAATATATTTAAATGAATTTTTTTTATCAGAAAAAGATAAAATATTAATTTTCAACAATTGTCACATTAAAAATTTTCTCCATCTATATCCACATAAAATCAATATTTTTCTCATCATATAAATCAATAATTAATTATTCACAAATAATATTACGAGAATCACAATCATCGACAACCGGTAGTTCGAGGGATAGAGGGGCTTTCAATAAGGATTTCTCCTTCTTTGGAGCGCAATTAGGTGACCAAACCTCTCTTTAGAGCGAGAACTTTCTAGACATTGCCAATAATGTTATCTAATAATATTATTAGGATAATATGAATTATTGCTTCGATAATGAAAATCTTGTGTAGTGACAATTATTGAAACAAAAGTAATATAAAATATCAACGCAACAATTATTGAATCAATAAAATAAAATATTGAGCAAGTAATTATCGTAACAATTATTGAGTAGTGCCTTCTTATGTAAGAATCAATAATTGGTGCAATACCGGTGTCTTCTTGTGTTTTAAACCACAGTATTTTAACGGTAGATACTTGGCAATAACAACGCCAATTATTTATAACCAACTTATTCTTGTCGTTTTTTCATCCAATCGCTTTTCAGTTATGAGAATTACACAAAAGGCTTGCCGTCAAATACTATTCTCCGACAACAAGAATATTCCACGACCAAACAAATATTTCACAACAACAATGAATATTTTATAACCACTTGTTTATTTGAAATATTTATGCATTTTTACCCATAACTAACCACATTAACCAAACAACCTTTACTATTTCAAAATAATAAATAGAGGAATTTAAATTTCATTTATTAATAATTTGGGGTCTTACAAAAGGTAGCTGCTAAGATAATCTTTGGGATAACTAGTATGGACGATTGCTAGAAGTTGTCGTTCTCAAATATTGAGGTCATAAAGAGTTAGTTTGCTTCAATTGTCATTGGTTTGATGTTGAGAATGGAGTTAGAGTAGATAAAAATTCAGGACTGGTGACTGTTAATGTTAAGTTAAAACTAAACTCAAACGTGCCTTTTATTTTAGAAAGTTAAGCAACACAAGTATACTACGCGCGGAGTGTTAAAACTCTTGCAAGCCCATGGTATGATGTAATAACCACCAAAGCCTGTGGTTTTCAAGGCACAGCTCCTCGTCCAAACGATGAACCTTTACAAGTCGAGTCTACTAGTGTCACACCTGCTGATGTAATAATTATTAGTGAGTCTAGTGAAGAAGAGGATGATGTCGTCACTGTCGAAAGTGAAGACGATGTTCTTGAGGAGGCAGATATAACTGAAGAAATCGTTGAGGATGATGAAGATGGTGATGACAATGATATTGAAGATTTATTACTCGAAGATGACGATTCTAATATTGATGGCTTTGACGATATAAATGATTAGGAGTATGTACTCTTTGTGTCCTTTTAGTTGTATTCAAATGTAATAGTTTGTTGACTTATTACTATTTATGTTGTATCCTTTTAAAATGACTATTTATGTTGGATTCTTTTAGTTGTATCTGTATGTCATCGTCTTTGTTACTGTTCAAAAATATTATGCCTACGAATGTCTAATAATGTTTTTTTGGATGATTTGACAGTATATATACATATGGCTCGTACACCACACGACGATCGTGGTGGGCGTACAGGTCATGGGGGCCGCGGAGGTAGTGGGGGTGATGAGCAGGTCTGGTCGTTAGCTATAATTACATGTTTTGTTGGGATACATCTTATTATTTTTTTATTTTATATAGTATTGACATTATATTCATTTATATAAATAATGTGGTATTTCACTACATAGGTGATCGTCGTAGGCCTCCGCGAGGACTAGCATGTGGCTTTCTAGGGAATCCCCCTCAGGCTCCGATTATTTGTCATGTTGGGACTAATATGTAATTTCACAGTCCTATATATTATTGACATAAGTATTTAATTCTTATATATTCTTTCTAATTTGCAAATTTATCAATTTCAATTGTAGTATCCTTGACGCGACGCCGAGGAACACGTTACTTGGGATCGTCATGCAATCGATTCTCAAGCTTGAAGTGGATGAGGTGGGCGAGATGTGGATATTTGCACGCACATTGTTGATTATTATTTCGAGTTCGAGGGTAAGATGTCATTCATTCATTCATATATAGGTTAGTTTTATATTCATTCATATGTTAGTTTGATTTATGTTGTCTACTAAGTTTCTTAATGTGTAATGTGCAGAGATATTACCGCTTTGAGGACGGCCAAGAAGCTCATGGCATACCTGTTCTACATAAATACTTGGAGATGAATTGGCATAAGTGGGTCCATGACTGGAAGAAGAAGGCCCAGACGAAGATGGCTGATGGACAAACACTTAAGGATGTCCGGCCAGATTTCATCTCTGCTGCGGTGTGGGACCAGATGTGCGGTATTTGGGACGGCGAGGCCTTCAAGAAGATGTCAGCACAGCGTACAGCTGCCTGACAACAGAGTCGTCTCCCGCACTACACGAGGTCTCAGTCGTACGATCTCTACTGGGAGAGACTCGAGGTGAGTCTAAATCATGCACCCTCCCGCTTGGAGTTTTGGTGGCACGCCCACCAGAAGAAAGGTGAATGTGGTTATATATCACCCAAGGCAGAACGCATTGCTGTAAGTTATTTAATTCTTTCATTTAGTATGTATTTAAAATTTGGACATTCTTTTGTATTTTTTTTGTTTTATATTTCGCGTATCATCTATTAATGTGTTTTTTTCAGCGACGATTCGAGGACCTTGCTGTGGCCCGGAGCAGCCAGAGAGGTGACACTACAGTCGATGATTCTACGTGTGCGGATGAGGAGATGGAAGACTGGATGCAGGCTACAGGGGGACCGAAGAAGGGTAGAGTTGTGGGCATTCCCCATGTCCCAGCCTACACCATAGTCCCTGCTGCGAAATCTCAGTGGCGCCCATCCACTGGAGGTAGTGGGGCGAGTGGATTGGGCGCCGGCCCTTCATTATCAGATGATTTCTTCCGGCGGATTATAGAGGGGTGAATGGCGAGCAGTGTTATGTAGTCAGGCGCACTATCACGCGAGCGGATCTACTAGCTGGCTCAGGAGGTTGTTCGCGGCTCCATAGATCCTACAGCCACCACTGACGACCTTATGGGTGTAGTACAAGAGGAGGCCATCCGTGTATGTGCGGTTGTCTTGGCCAACATCTTCCCACCACATATTTGACAAGTAAAAATAATTATACGTGTATTTCTTTATGTAATTTATGAAATTTGAAATTATATTACATATATAAAGTTGCGTATCAAACACACACATATCACCGCATATGCATTAGGCACTCATGGCAACTTACGGGACTCGATTCCAATATACGGATGACGAGTTATCAGCCCGTTTGCCCGAATTGCCAACACTTAGGTAAAAACCCAAAAAGATACCAAAACCCGCCTCGGTCAATCGAACAACATGTAAACACACACATATCACTGCATAGGCATTAGGCATGCATTAGAACTTATGGGACTAGATTCTGATATACGGATGATGAGTTATCAGCCTGTTTGCCCATTGAACCAACAGTTAGGCAAAAAGCCGAAAAAGAGACCAAAACCCACTGCGGCCGTCCGAACGACACGCAAATACACACATAGCACTTCATAGGAATTAGGCACGCGTTGCAACTTACGGGACTCGATTCTAATATACGGATGCCGAGTTATCAGCCCGTTTGCCCGAATTGCCAACACTTAGGCAAAAACCAAAAAATAGACCAAAACCCGCCTCGGTTGTCCGAACGACACACAAACATACACATAGCACTGCATAGGCATTAGGCACGCGTTGCAACTTACAGGACTCGATTCCGATATACGGATAACGAGTTATCAGCCTGTTTGCCTGTTGAACTAATTATTAGGTAAAAAGCCGAAAAAGAGACCAAAACCCACCTCGGTCGTTCGAACGACACGCAAACACACACATAATACCGCATAGGCATTAGGCACGCGCTACAACTTACAGGACTCGATTCTAATATACAAATGCCGAGTTATCAGCCCGTTTACCCGTTGAACCAACAGTTAGGCAAAAAGCCAAAAAGAGACCAAAACCCGCCTCGGTCGTGCGAACGACACACAAACACACACATAGCACCGCATAGGCATTAGGAACGCGTTGCAACACATGTGACTTGATTCCGATATAAGAATGATGAGTTATCAGCTCGTTTGCCCGAACTGCCAATACTTAGGCAAAAAGCCGAAAAAGAGACCAAAACCCGCTTCGGTCGTCCGAATGATATGAAAACATACACATAGAACTGCATAGGCATTAAACACGTGTTGCAACTTAAGGGACTCAATTCTGGTATACGGATGACGAGTTATCAGCCCGTTTGCCCGTTGAACCAACAGTTAGGCAAAAAGTCAAAAAAGAGACCAAAACCCACCTTGGTCGTTCGAACGACACACAAACACACATATAGCACCGCATAGGCATTACGCACGCGTTGCAACTTATGGGACTCGATTCCGATATACGGATGCTGAGTTATCAGCCCGTTTTCCCGTTAAACTAACAGTTAGGCAAAAATCAAAAAAGAGACCAAAACCTGCTTCGGTCGTTTGAACAACACGCAAACACACACATAATACCGCATTGGCATTAGGCACGCGTTGCAACTTACTTGACTCAATTTCGATATACGGATGACGAGTTATTAGCCCGTTTGCCCAAATTGCCAACACTTAGGCAAAAAACCAAAAAAGAGACCAAAACACGCCTCGGTCTTCCGAACGACACGCAAACAAATATATAGCACTGCATATGTATTAGGCACATGTTGTAACTTACGGGACTCGATTCTGATATACGGATGCCGAGTTATCAGCCCGTTTGCCCGTTGAACCAACAGTAAGGCAAAAAACTGAAAAAGAGACCAAAACCCGCCTCGGTCGTCCGAACGACATGCAAACACACACATAATAGCGCATAGGTATTTGACACATGTTTCAACTTACGAGACTCAATTCCGATATACGGATGATGAGTTATCAGCCCGTTTGCTACACTTGTAGAACACAAACAAAAATAATTTAAATATGCTTAGTTTTTGATTTCATTTTTAATATTTTACTTTTTTAGGGTCTTGTTGAGGAGACTCATGGGGGTGGAGGCTGCGGCATAGGCGTAGCTTGTGGTAGAGATGGGATAGGCGATGGGACCAAAGATCATACGATAGATGGAGGTGATGATGACACTGACATTCTTGATCTTGGGCTGTATTTAGTTTATGTTTATATTTTGACTTTCCTGTATGTATTTATATAGCTTTTGAGTTGTAAAGACTAGGCTTTTGTATCTAACTATATTTATTGTTGATAGTAAAAGATATGACTGTTATTGATATGCCTACATTGTCATTATTTGTTTTTCATTAATTTTTAATAGGTACAATTATGTATATGTAAATGAATAGGGGAATTTTGCAATTAAATTTTTTTTAAGCAGGTCATTGGTGATGGGGTCATTGGCGACGGGGATAGGCAGTCATTGGTGACAGCATGCCATCGGTAATGACATTTAAATTAAAATTCAATAATGCTTATTGACGACAGCATATCCATCGCGTGCCATCGGCAATGGCCCCGTCGGCAATGAACAACTTCCCGACGGCGAGCGACTGGAGCCAAGGGCAACGACCTTTGGGGCGACGGGAGGGGCGACAGGCTATGCCGTAGCCAATGACCTCATTACCGACGACAAGAGGGTCATTGGCGACGACATAGTCCGTCGGCAATGACCTTTTTTTTGTAGTGATCTTTGCACTACGGCCAATGATATCAACAACAATTCATCTTTGCACTACAGGACAAAGATATTCAACAACAAGTCATCTTTGCACTACGGGCCAAAGATATTAATATCTCAAAGAAATATATAATCGTTTCAGAATTTATATAAACAATAATTATAACCATGTTGATCAATTCACCTTTGCACTTAAGCTAAAGATATTCAAATATAAATTTAATGGTCATGATCATACCAGTCAACAATTCATCTTTGCACTACTAGCCAAAGAGAACCCATAGTCACGATCATACTAATAATCTAATTATCTTTACACTTAAGTCAAAGAGAAATTTCATCACCAGGATTATAAAAATGTTATATATGATAATAAAAATATTATGATCAAAACATGGATTTAATTTCAAGAGTAAGATTCATAAATCAATGATAATTTGGTCAGAAAAAGAAACCAATTTTGTCGTGAATAGTACCCCATGAATAGTAACTCATGAATAGTAACTCGTGAATAGTAACTCATATTCGTAAATAGTAACGTATATATGAATAGTACCCATGAATAGTACTCTGTGAATAGTATTTATAAAAGGAAAATACAAAAGAAAATGATATTCCATGACGAGTACAAAAGAAATGATATCTCATACAAATATAATAGAATATACGAAACTACAAATGGATTTTCACCCGCCATGCGGTAATCCACGTAGACAGATCATTTCCATAATTTAATAAAGAATGAATAAGAAGGGTCATTCACCATGCATGCGGTAGTCCGCGTAGACAGGTTATTCCAACAGAATAATAAAGAATGGAATAATAGAAGAATTTCACCATGCATGTGGTAGTACGCGTAGACATGTTATTCTAACAGAATAATAAAGAATGGAATAACAGAAGAATTTCACCATACATGCGGCAGTCCGCGTAGACAAGTTATTTCAACAAAATAATAAAGAATGGAATAACAACCCTTATGAGTATTGAAAGAAATAACTCTCTTCATGAATACAAAAAAATAATACCCCTTACAATTGTTGAATGAAAATAATATTCCTACGAATATTGAACGAAGATGATATTCCTTACGAACATTGAACGAAAATAATATTCATACGAATAAGAAAAATAATATCTCTTCAGAATATAAAATAAATAATACCCCTTGCCTCAAAGGAAGACTGGATACTGGAGTAGTGAAGTAGTGAAGTAGTAGACTACTCTTCTTCTTTCTCTCTATAACTTTTCTCTCTATAATTGCTCTTGTGAGTCTTAGTGAATTGGTGAGAATGAAGGAAGAATGAGCTTCTATTTATAGAAAACATAGTTTCGATAATTGCACTTTTTGGGGCTCGAAATATTACAGTATAATACCTTTATCTTTTCCTTCATTTTTTAATTTAGTATGCAAGTATTATCAAACTTGCACCACCTCCTCTAATAGTACATCATGTGAATCAATAGTACAATCATGTAAATCAATAGTTCTATACATGTGAAAAAAATAATTACAGTATAGTACCTTCATCTATACCTCCATTTTTAATTTAGTCATGCAAGTATTATCAATCTTGCACCACCTCCCCTAATAGCACATGCATGTGAATCAATAGTACACACATGTGAACAAATAGTTACAAGCATGTGAATTAATAGCATTTAATTGCGTATTTATCCGTTTAATTACCCGATTGGTCAATATAACCTCCAGAAATTAATTATTATCGAAATAAATATCGATTTCCACTAACACTAATAATTCCAACACAATGGAACTATCAATTTTTTCTTTAATCAACACGAACTTATTCATCATTAATATTATAACTCACAATATTTAACAACCAGATCATTCTCAGGAAAGAGGGGGCTTTCTGATAAGGATTTCTCCCTATTGGCGAGCAATTAGGTGACCAAACCTCTCCTCGACAGAACTTTCTAGACATCGTCAATATTACAAATAATGATATGAATAACTTTCTTGTCTAAATTATTGATTTAATAATATAAAATATTATACAGATGATACTGTGACAATAATATAAGAGATATTATGCAGCAATTATTGTAGCAATAATTGAGTATAATTGAGTGACTTCTCACGTAAGCGTCAATAATCAATACCGTGTGCTACAATGCAACCACACGTATTACTGTACTTTTATCACCGATTATTTTATGATAACTTGCTTACTTTGAAAAAATTTCAAATATTACCCATTACTTTAATCTTTTATATATTTAACCATTTAATAAATAGAATAATAATTATAAGAAAATTGAATACTTTTATTTCATAAAATTCAGGATCTCACAAAAGCCTTTGGAACACATAAACATCATGTAGGCCAGAAGTAATGGCTGGTCAAACCAGGCAGAACGTTCATGAAATCGGTTTTCTGGGTAACCCAAAAAACGGATGACCATGTCTTCTGACATTGTTTGATCGACATAGATCTGCTTGATCTGTTGTTGTTAGACTATTTTTATGTAATAGATTTATTGTCTTGCATGCTATGTGAGACCCCGAATTTTATGAAATGAAAGTATCCATTTTCATATAATTATTAATTTATTTAGTAAATGGTTAAATTGATAAAAGGATTAAAGTTAAGGGTGATATTTGAAAATTTTGCAAAGTAAAGCAAGTTGTTTTAAAATATTCGTTTGGTCGGAGAATATTATTTTTGTCGGGGAATATTCGTACGACGACACAATCATTGGTGGACCACACAACAGAATTATTGTCGGAGTTAGAAAACGATAAATTATCTTTTTATAAAAATAACGGCGAAAGTTTTACAGTTAATTGTTGAAATACCCGGTGATAAAATACGATGAATCTGGCGTGGTTGCATAGTAGCACACGGTATTGATTATTGATGCTTATGTAAGAAGTCACTCGGTTATACTCAATTATTACTACAGTAATTGCTGCATAGTATTTCATGTTATTGATTCAATTATTGTCACAGTATCAACTGCACAATATTTTATATTATTAAATCAATAATTGAGATGATAAAGTTATTCATATTATTATTTATATTATTGACGATGTCTAGAAAGTTATGTCGAGGAAAGGGGTTTGGTCACCTAATTGCGCGCCAATAAGGAGAAGTCCTTATCGGAAAGCCCCCTCTTTCCTGGGAATGATCTGGTTGTCAATATTGTGAGTTATAATATTAATGATGAATAATTGTTGAAAGATTAAGAAAATGTATTGATTGAAGATAAAAATGATTTGTAGTAAATATTTATTCAATCTTTGATATAAATAAGAAGTCTGTTATGAGACGTTTGTTATAAATTTGGTTTATTCTATGGGGCCCATATGTAATCATCTAAGAGTCACTTTCGCCAATTGTACTTGCCTTTACCAGGGGTCAAACCACTTGCCGTTTCATATTATAGGCGTCGAACCACTTGTCGTTTCATATTACAGGCGTCGAACCACTTGTCGTTTCACATTACAGGCGTCGAACCACTTGTCGTTTCACATTACAGGCGTCGAACCACTGGTCGTTTCACATTATAAGCGTCAAACCACTTGTTATTTCACATTACAGGCGTCAAACCACTTTTCTTTTCACATCACCAGTCGTCAAGCCACTTGCCTCTTCCCATTATAAGGGCTAAGCTGGAAATCTTCTATAAATAAAAGCTTATTTCTTCTTTCATTCTAACTAATTCACTACGACTCACAAGAGAATTCTATAGAGAGAGAATCAGATAGAAAGAAGAAGAGTATTCTGTTACTACATTATTGCAGTATCCAATCTCCTACTAAGGTAAGGGGTATTATTTCTTTTGTATTCATGAAGAGAGTTATTTCTTTCAATACTCGTATGGGGTATTATTTCTTTCGTATTCATGAAGAGAGTTATTTCTTTCAATACTCGTAAGGGGTATTATTTCTTTCGTATTCATGAAGAGAGTTATTTCTTTCAATACTCATAAGGGTTGTTATTCCATTCTTTATTATTCTGTTGGAATAACCTATCTACGCGGACAACCGCATGCATAGTGAAATCCTTTTGTTATTCCATTCTTTATTATTCCGTGGGAATAATCTGTCTACGCGGACTACCGCATGCCTGGTGAATAACCCTTTGTATTCATTTGTTATTAAATTATGGAAATGATCTTTCTACGCGGACTACCGCATGATAGTTGAAAATCCATTTGCAGTTTTGTATATTGTTCATTTCAGATTCCTAACTCTAAACTTACCATGGTAAGTATTGCTTCTATAATTCCTAAAATGATCAGAAATTCTTTGATATTTGCGCTTCATCCAATATCTTTTTATGAAAAAATTATTCTGAGCATTCTTGATAAGTTTTAAACTTTTTATGCCAAAGTATTATTCGCGGGATACTATTCCCAAAGTACTATTCATGGGGTACTATTCATTTAGGTACTATTCATCCAGGGTACTATTCATCTGGGGTACTATTCATGACAAAAATTGATTTCTTTTATGTCCAAATCATTTTTGATACAATAATATTCTTGAATTTTACTCCACAAAGCAGTATCATGTTGACAATTTGGACATTATGGAATTCTGGATAAATTAAATTATAAATCTTTAAAATTTATCCTTTGCTTTCTTTTAATTGAATTCTTATATCATTATCATCATCCTCATGCTTATATTATGATGAAAGTTATATTTGGATTATGTGCATAGATAGACTGTTGATTGGTATGATTAGGACCATGAATCATTCGGTATAATCATGACCTGTAATGTTACAAATGATGTGGTAAAAGTCCTCATTGGCCTGTAGTGCATTGATGGACAGTTGTTAAGATGAACATGACCATTGGTGATAATAATGAATATCCTTGGCCCGTAGTGCATGGATAATTCAGTGATATGGATTTTTTATTACGCTGAGTCTTAGCGATAAAATTGGCGATAACTTTAAATCATAGAAGATAGTAGATATCATGCTCTACTTGACTCTTCTAATGGATTTCTTGTTACGCTGCAGTTAAACTTGATGTCTATTGTATTTTATTAGTTTAACATTGCTGAAGGCTAATGATAATTTATTCTGTATTATTTTAGTCATAATATTTCTTACTGGGCTAGTTGAGCTCACCCTTTGCTTTCATTGTTCTCTTCAGGAAATGAGAATATAGCTGGGACTAGTCGGGGAACGGAGTGATGGTCCAGATGTTTTCATTAGTAGTCCTCACTATTTTGTGAAATAGTGTGATAATAAATGTATTGAGGACTTATTTTGAGTTTGAATACTGTCTAGAAGACAATATTTGTATTAAAACTCACAGCTCATGCTGTATATTTAAGTTTGTATTTGTATTCTGTACCATGTATTTGGCGACTCAGAATGGGTGATGTATACCTATTTTGGGGGCGTCACAGTTGGTATCAAAGCTTAGGACTATGATCCCTGGCTGAGATGTGAGACAAGAACTAGGAGGGGAGAGACAAGGAATTCCTTCGCTAGTATGACCTACCTAAGTTAATTTGTTATTTAATTGGTCGGTTAGAATATAGGGGTATTATGTGGTATGCCAATGAACCCTTATTTTGAAACTATATTCTAGAATGATATCTGAAATACAGGAGATGAGAAATGGGAAAATCATGATAGAGAGGAAATAACCGGGAAGGTATAATCCGAAAAGAAAGCAAGGTATTCTCATCTCTTCGAATACCAGGTATGTACGTAAGACCCCGATTTTTATGAAATGAAAGTATTCAATTTTCTTATAATTATTAATTTATTTAGTAAATGGTTAAATTGATAAAAGGATTAAAGTTAAGGGTGATATGTGAAAATTTTGCAAAGTAAAGCAAGTTGTTATAAAATATTCGTTTGGTCGGGGAATATTATTTTTGTCAGGGACTATTCGTACGACGACACAATCATTGGTGGACCCCATTACAGAATTATTGTCGGAGTTAGAAAATGACAAAATTATCTTTTTATAAAAATAACGGCGAAATTTTTACCGTTAACTGTTGAAATACCCGGTGATAAAAATACAGTAATACGTGTGGTTACATAGTAGCACACGATATTGATTATTGATGCTTACGTAAGAAGTCACTCAGTTATACTCAATTATTTCTACAGTAATTGCTGCATAGTATTTCATGTTATTGATTCAATTATTGTCACAGTATCATCTGCACAATATTTTATATTATTAAATCAATAATTGAGATGATAAAGTTATTCATATTATTATTTATATTATTGACGATGTCTAGAAAGTTCTGTCGAGGAAAGGTATTTGGTCACCTAATTGCGAGCCAATAAGGAGAAGTCCTTATCGAAAAGCCCCCTCTTTCCTGGGAATGATCTGGTTGTCAATATTGTGAGTTATAATATTAATGATGAATAATTGTTGAAAGATTAAGAAAATGTGTTGATTGAAGATAAAATGATTTGTAGTAAATATTTATTAAATCTTTGATATAAATAAGAAGTCTGTTATACGTTTGTTATAAATTTGGTTTATTCAACGGGGCCCATATGTCATCATCTAAGAGTCACTTTTGCCAATAGTACTTGCCTTTACAGAATGTCAAACCACTTGTCATTTCATATTACAGGCGTCGAACCACTTGTCGTTGTCGATGACAGGATTTTTATTTGTCCCTTTTCGTTACTTGTTCTTTGGTGTTTTCATGTTAGGTGAGATTTGTTTGAAAAAACAAGTGAAAAAGGTCCGACATGTGTAATATCGACGATTAGACTTTAAGAGTCGCCAGCTGGTGTTTTTAACTGGTTGCACCAACGCAACCGAAAAAGGTTTGCACATTGACCCAGTGATGTGACACTACTAAACGGGTCTGTGAAACCGAGATTCATATGGGTTCAGGGGCTTGATTATGCGGAGGGAAGGTGTTAGGCACCCCCCCAACATCCGTGTTGCCACGATGACCGCCACTTTTCAAGAAACTATTATATGAATGTGTGTGTGTGTGGATCAATGTGCAATTATTTGGAAGTTGTGCGAGGCCTCGTTCGCACCTATATACAAAGGGTTTGAATTTGTAGAAAAATTCAGTTTTAAGCAAGATATAGCAATGATGTTTTATAAATGAGGTTTTTCAAACCCTGTGCTCAATAGGAATTGAGACCTTTTCATACTTCCATTTTATTATTAAATGTTCGGCTTGTTTACTTTTATTTTCGAGATGCGAGGCATCTTGAGAAAATAATATCTGTGATGTCGAACTCCTCATGGGCATACATGACTATCAAGGAAATTTAGACATTGTAAATAATGTACAAGTCGCTTACAATTTGAAAATGTCCATCACTTGAGGCAAGAATCTAGATTGAAGAAATGAATTTGTGATCACATGATTCCTAGGCTCACATGATGCCGCAGTTTATATGAAAAGCAGTAAACAGTTATATATATAAAAAGTGTAAATATATATATATAGACATGATCAACCACCACGAAGCACCTCCATGGGGGATCGAAAATGTAAATATATAAAAGCGGAAAATATATATATATATATATATATATATATATATATATATATATATATATATATATATATATATATATATATATATATATATATATATGGACATGATCAACCACCACGAAGCACCTCCATGGGGGATCGAAAAAAAAGTAAATAAAGGCAGTAAGGACGATCAACCATACAAAGTAAACTCCAAAGGGACTAAATGTAAATAAAGCAAGAAAAGTCCTCAAGTAAACTCGAGGCCTAATGTAAATGTAAATATATATATATATATATATATATATATATATATATATAAAGGTCGTTATGCTTATCTCTTATATATATATATATATATATATATATATATATATATATATAAAGCAATAAACTTTCTCTGGATGTAAAATCCGGGCTCATCAAAACAAAGTACAACATTTATTTATATATATATATATATATATATATATATATATATATAAGTAAGTAAAGCGCTCTAGAATATAAAATCCGGGCTCATCGGATGTAGTCTCGACAGCAGCTTTTATATATATAAGTATATATATATATATCAAAGCAAGTAAACGCTCCAGACATAAGTCTAGGCTCAATCGAGGCATAACTCGATAATGTTAGTCCATATATAAATATATACATATATAAGTATATACATACAGACAAAAATTAAAACCACGGACCGAAGTCCGGGCATACGCACACAACATGACTCTCAATGTGAAGAATAGTGTGTGCAAAGATGAATAGAAAGGCTTTATAGAGTGTGAGAAGGCTTACAGTGGGATGCCAAAGCAGACTTCTATGACTCTATATAGGGGTGCTATAGAAGTGCAATTTGCGGCGCACCTTAGCAGGTGACTACATACCAAGTGAGTATGAAATGGTGAAGGTTGCTTTCATAAATCACTTTCAAGTTCTTACATGAAGGAAATCTGAGAGCTCTTCTTCAGACCTGCTGAGTTCGGGCAACTTTCTGCACATTTTGCCACCGTACAATTGTTCTTCACTCTCCTGGTAACATATACATGTATTCTTTTCCAGTTTCTATCCGTTGGAAAGTGATTTATCACATAAAATGCACTTAGACACATAGTAGTGAATATGCATGCTGATATGACTTTAAAAAAATATTCAAAATAGTAAAGGTTAGTATTAAACCATGTTGAACATAATGATTTGAAAAAATTTAACTTTTGAAACAGTCAAATTGGCACCTTTTATTGTCATTTCTTATCATATTTGAGGACAAATGAGTAAAGGTAGAAAAGCATAATAATCCTGGTAATTAAACTACACTTACGGATTTTTTTACTGTGATGTATTAATGCATGTAGGATGTATATGACTGTGGGTAGGGGTGCTACTGAATGGCCACCTAGTCATGCCTATGTGCGTGTGGATAATCCTATTTACAAAGGGGACTATGACAAAAATTTTCCAAAACGTAGGCATTGGGTAGTCATGCATTTTTAACTCTACTGTAGAAGTATGTTAAAATAATGCATGCATGCATGTAGTTATAAAAATGCATTCTAAAAAGCTCCAAGTAAGAATTTACCACACCCTTTCTGAGGTGATTTAGAGATTTGTTGTCTAGATATTATGGATCCGGATCAACCGAGTAGTTCCCATAGGACCGTTCTATTAGACAGCCTCGTCATTTGGTGGAGGAAGTGATATGTCCTATCCGAGTTGAAGTGCCGGATGTCGAGGACGAGGAGGAGGATGTACTGGTTAAGGTTCCTGCTCCTACTGCGCGTATTCCCTGTAGGGATTTGCCAGGTATTCAAGTGACGAACCCAGAGCTTCTGGGTGACTTGAGTCGACATCCTTCAGTCTACCTGTACGCAAACGAGGTATAAAGTTAGATCTTAATCTTCCTTATTTCCTATTGATGAGGAGTAAAGGGTTCTGATGTTGATATGCATTTGATGTAGGTTCTCGGCTTTACACAGTCTCGAGGGAATTGGTTCAGCATCCACTCTATGTATCAAGCTTTGCACGATAACTATAGAGCGATTGTACATGGCTGGGGATTTGGGATGTTCTTTTCCATTCTTCCCCGTCGTTGTCCCTTGGGTTACCTCAGGGCATTGTCTGAGCGCTGGTTTCACCAGAGCCAGTCACTCTATTTGCTGGACGATGAGGTGATGATGACGCTGATGGATTGGCAGTTTATCACAGGTATGGAGTTTGGAGGGGATCTAGTGCCTTGTACGGAGGATATTTCCCCTATTGCCGTCAGATCCTTGTTGGGAGTTCCGGCGGAGGCGCTCAAGGGTAGGACTATACGTACAGGTCCTTTGAGCGTAGATGCTATGAGCGGGCTATTGAGCGAGCCCATATCCGATGATGTGAGAGTCAAGGATCGCATTCTTCGGCGATTGTTCCTGATGATCATTAGGGGCTGCTTCATGGCAGATAAATCTTCTACGATGTCCTTAGCTTTGATCAACACCACTCGACACGTGGACCATATAGGAGATTATGATTGGGGTTCCTACACCTTCACCTACTTCCTCAGGGGAATGCACATGCGATCATAGGGCTTGACCGAGGCTTGGTTAGGATTCTTCCCATTTCTGCTAGTGAGTATTTCTCTTGTCTTTTCCCATGTACAAGTTAAGAATGTTAACTGATAACAGATGTTTGCCTTTGTGTTGGCAGTTTTGGGCCTATGAGAGGCTTCCATGTTTACGTCATGTGAGCATGTTAGGTTTAGACACCTATCCACGAGGACAGAGATGACATCATTCCATACTATCGGAAGTCCCTGTTGCTGAGGGTTTCAATCATTGCCGCCTACAGCTGGAGTTGTTGACAACGGATGTCATCACATGGGTTCCCTATTATGGGGAGCACTTAAGTGTTGGATTTGAGGATGGATACCCGACTGGGGTCGAGCACGTGATTTCCACCTGTAGGATTCCTCTCTTTACAGATGGAGGATGGGAGCTCTACTTAGGAGAGCGTGCTATCACGAGCACTACAGGAGAGATTCGCATGCCGAATTTTCCTCCTACCAGGCGTTATCGGCCTGTTTCACAGTCACCCGTCATTGATATCCCATTGTTGGGGATTGACGATTTCACATTATCATAGGGTCCCTGCACTCAGGAGATGTTCCAACATTGGTGGTTCCCTCGTACCATTGGAGCCCAGACCCGCGCCACTAAGTTCATGGGGGATATGATTCCAGGATCCGTGATGATGACGGATTAGCTAGCCTGTGTCAGAGATCCGACTCATGTGACATAGATTGATAGTTTGATCCGACAGTTGGACCGGGCACATTTCTTTATCCGGCATTTGGGCAGAGATCCTTTAGAGGCAGATACTTTTGATCCTTCCATCTCTGGCGCTGGCCCCTTAGGTGACCCATATGGCTTTGCCGGTGCATATCCTCCCTTGTATAGGCCTGACATCCATGTAGATAGAGATCCAATGACTCAAGAGGAGTTGCATCAGGTGGACATGATTGACGATGTAGACATCGATACCATTGACTTCTTCTGATGTATATTCTCGTTATCTCTTTTGATAGGCCTCTATTAGACATTGGGTAGCTTCGCCCAATTCTCGCTATATCTTTTGATAGGCCTCTGTTAGATGTAGGGCAGTTTTGCCCCATTCCCCTGTATTTTTGCTGTATAGAGATGTATTAGATGATAATATACTTAGGAATGTATGTACAGTTTTCCATTCCCTATATCATATTGCCATCTATTGTATCATGCATGTTATTATGTTATGCATATGTATGTATGTCCAGAGATATTCAGCATTGACCCCTGGATGGTCTTATGACACGACCCATACAGATGTCTTCTTCGACAGTTAGCCATATTGATCATACCCCACCATTTTTGGTGGCATCTGGTATGCGATCGTGGTATGATAACATGTCACCATCAGACAAGGTGACTGTAGATCATTTGTTGTAGCATACTATGACCCTATTGATGTTTCAGGTTCCCACATGATTTATGGAGGGCATGCTGGAGCACTGGGTATCAGAGAGGCTGGTTTTTCGATTTGGGACCCAGGAGTTGACTCCTACTCTGGAGGAGTATGCACGTTTGACGATGCTACCACTAGACAGACCTTGCGTGTATATGGCTATTGGAGACATGAGTAGGCAGTTCATGACCCTCACTGGCTTGAGGCGTAGAGTGGTGCAGGATGAGATCACATCTGGCCACGTTATATACCAGCATTTTATGTTTGACAGATTTGGCTCAGAGGATAGTTATGCACGACATTCCGGGGATTTCACCACACCGGAGGATCATTAGCGTTTGGCCAGAGTAGATGTATTACTATTGTACATATTGTCGTATGTCTACATGCCATGATACATGGATGAGTTGGTCATTGGCGTCATTATGGCAGTGAGAGCTCTCAGGGAGGGTTACACCTTCATACCGATGATCATCGCAGAGACTCGAGGTCGACTACATCTTCTTTGCACTTATCTAGCAGGGAGTGTTCTGAAGCGGCATGTGATGTCATCTTTGTATGTGTGGTTTATGTCACACTTGAGACCGATTAGTACTTTTAGACGGCATGGATATTGTTTCATCTATGATATAACCATGTTATACTCTTTTCAGCCTGCGGAGTGTACAAATGTTGCATCTTGGTCAGCTTTCCTGGTAAGGATTGGAGATCTGTTCACTATACTGCCGTGTACAGTGGGTAGTTCACCCTATAGCTTCATTACTCATGCTCCAGGCATGGATTATCTTCCTCTAGCTGGCTTAAGAGGCATGATTACTTACCACCCACTGGCCGTGATGTGGTAGTTTGACCAGTTTCAGGATTTTCATCCTTTTGAGGGGGCTTCGAGTCAGCGCTTCGCTTCTCGCCATTTATCAGAAGAGGACAGATCCAGGTTGTATGCATGTTGGGATCGGCAAAAGCTAGCTGAGTTTTCCGTCAGCCATCCAGGTTGTTCTGCAGAGTATTCCACATGGATAGAGACAGAGACTGCATCAGTTATGGTAGTATCAATAGTGCAGAGGACTGATTTTGATGATGAGGAGCCTATAGAGGAGGCTGATATTCCCATCGAGGAGGATTTGACTGCTGGGTTGCCAACATTTGTGATGGATTCTCCCCCACTACGAAAGCTCTTGTCATTCAAACATTCAAAGACAATATTTTGGCAGAGTCTACATCTGATGACCTATGAGAGAGATCAGGCTAGGGCCTCGATGTTGACAGCTCTTGATGGGAGAGATGCCGCTTTGTTAGAGAGAGACCAGGCTAGATCAGCCAGGGATGCATTGATTGTGGAGCGGGATGCTGCCTTATCTGCTCGGGATGTGGCCGTCGCAGATAGTACTTCTGTGAGATCCCATACGACTGGCATTCTTGCCTATATGAGTGCATATATCGATGAGCATCATGCCACCATGAAGTTAGCCTCGGATCTACTAGCTCGTGTAGATACCATTAGGTAGGAGCTTGCAGCTTTAGCTCCTTCTTCGGAGAGGGATGCTATGTTAGATCTGATAGGCTGCATACACACAGATCCGTAGATAGACTTGTATTTTCCTGCACAGACTAGCTTAGCCATTTTGTCATGTACATCACATATTGTATATATCAAACAATATTATATATGGCAGAGAAATATATTTTGATTTACTTCCCTTTCAGTCGTGCCTTGATACTTGCTTGATATTTTCCTGTTTCTTCAGGGCTTTGTGATCTTGATGCATTCTGAATTAATCCTTGATATGTAGACATTGAGCCATCGCAGGATCTCTCAGAATGGATCATTGATCTGTATGTATCCCTACCATCTTTGGTGTCTTGGGACTGGTTTCTGTATGGAAATGTGGAGAGGAGTGTGACTTTTCCTCTTTGAGATTGACTTGTTGGGTAAAATCTAATTACGCACAACACGCAAGTATACGTGGTCAACAAGTAATAAAGTGATAAGTTGAGTATCGTTCCCATAGAGAATTAGTTAATAAAAATCACCAAGTACTAACCCGTAACCAACTCAATCTTATTTAAACGAATGAATTTCAAATTATATAAATTAAACTACTATTAAATTCCACTAATTAAATTAAGACTATGGAGATTTAAGATCACAACTTCACTTATTACTTCATTTAAGTTAACACACTTCTCATCAATTATTCTCTATCCCGAATTGTTAATCAAGAAAAATAAAGTAGTATTAACCACCTCTCGATGCACTAATACCATATTAACGTCAATCCACAATTAAGATAGAAATCCGTTAAACACCTTAATCAACTAACCCACTATATCTCTATGTGAATTACAATTGAAGAAGGTTTAAGAACAAGTTCTCTATCTGATTACATGCGGTGTCAAGCATATCTCTACCTTAACACTCATCAAGTTTAAGCTACTAACAAAATCCTAAACACATGCTATCATGATCAGATCTAAATCTATAATTCATCTCTCGAGTTCATATAGATTATCATGGTAATTGATGGCTAGTCAATTAAATAATTAAGTCCAAACCACAATAGACAATTCTCACGATAGAACATAATAATTGATAGCGAAGCATATTAAAATAAACTACACAATAAGATCCATTGTAATCTCAAACAAAGAATTAGTTCATGATTATTGAATTAAAACTAAGAATCCAAAATTGAATACACATTAAAAGACAAAGATAAAAGAAGATGAAAAGATAGAATCTATTGTCTGTAGATTTGATGCTCCCTCCTTGCTCCTACTTTGAATCTTCAATGGTCTCCAAGTTGCTTCAATCTCCAAAACTCTATAGAACTAGTGTTTTGATCTAATCTACTCTAATCTAATATAATGGAATCATATTTCTCCTCTAATCCCCCCTCTAATCCTTGTAATTCTCCTCCTTTTATAAGCCTTTTTACATGTCTTTAAGTCCTCTTGGAAGTCCTTGAGTCAATTGGATCCAAACAATCCTTCCCGAACTCAAATTTGGCCAAAAAACCACTTCTTTTACACGTACCTGCCCGTGACGGTTTAGGCTTGTCAGGGGCCGCCCGGGGTCCTTCTTATCTACTTGTTGCTATGCATGCCCGGCGAGGGTTTTACTAATGAAAAGCCCGCCCTGGCGGGCTTCATTTTTTGTCACAACGTCCTCTAGTAAAATGACCATAACTTTTGATCCTGGAGGAGTTACGGGGCCTGCCACCTATCAAATCGAAGATATCGACGAGCTCTACAACTTTCACTCTTTGAGGATTGAGAAATTATGGCCGGATAAAGGTTGAAATTTAGCTGGAAGTGACTGCTATGAAAATGGCTAACCAAAACAGCGAAGTTCGACGTCCATTGGTACAACGATCATAACTCTTGCATCTGAACTCCGATTAGAATGATTCAAGATGTTCTAGAAAGCTACGAAGATGCTCTACTAGGTAAGCTAAGTTCCAAACCAATAACATGAAGTAAACATAAAAGACCAAATGATGTCCAGATTGCTTTTCTTTGCATTTTCTTTGCTTTTCGTTAGCAATAATCACTCACACCGCTCCCAAACGTATAATCTACAAAATGAACACAAAATGCATGAAAAGTAACTAAGACAGATGAATATAAGCAACTAATTCAAGTAAAAGATACCTGATAAGTGTATATAAAATCCACTTATCAAATACCCCCAACCTTAAACCGTTGCTTGTCCCCAAGAAACACAACATAATGCAATGCAATGCAATGAAATGCAACTAATCTATATGCCTAAGAATCCAGTAGTAAAGACATAAACAAGTCTATTCACTAGGCCTTAGAGTAATTAAGCAAACACGACAATACTTCATATCAAAACCAATCAAAAATTTCCTAGTCAATCATCAAGTCTTAAACTGTTATTACTGGTATAGTGCGTGTGTGCTCCACAACAATGTTAACTGATCTAAAATCAAATTTAACACATAACAAGTCTTTTCGAAGGCATCATACAGTGTAAACTCAAGAAATCCAAAAACAAGCTAGATCCAACTAAAATCAAATAATTACCAATATCGAGGGTCAACATGGGATACTTTTGCTTTATTTTTCATCTACGGGGGCTTTTTGCTCTTATTTCCCGTTTTATTCTCTTTATTCTTTTTTTTATATACACATAGCTATGCGATGTCTTATTCTCTTAGGCTTTTCAATGCTACTTTAACGAGCTTTCGACCAACGACTCCCAGACCATTAAGACCTTAGGGCACTAGGTGTAAAGACAATCCCCTCGCGCTTACTTACTCAAGTAAAAAAGCCACAAAACTAGACAAGCACGCCACGGTATTTTTTCATACTTTCTTTTTCTTTTTCTTTTTTACAATATCGCTTATATACCCCAAATATTCCCCCAAACTTAGGTTCTTATCTAACTTTAGCCCTCACTACTTATTCTTGTCATTCTTTCATTCAAACTAGCATTATCCTTTAGAATCCCATTATGTATCAATTTAAACTCAATCAATCAACAAGTTGTTTTTACTGTGCTATCCTTATTATACAAGTTTCAAACAGAAAAAGATTCAATTCATAACAAGAAATCACATCAAAGCTCTAATAGTCAGTACTATACTTGTGTACTCAATTCCAATCTCATCATTGGCTAAAATAAACTGAACTATCTAACAGCTGGAATCATACAAGGTGAACATAGTAACTAACTATTATTTTTGATTTTTTAATTTGATTTTTTTAATAATAAACCTAAACTAAATTAACAACATATGCAAAATAACATAACATAAACATGAAACTACACATGCAATAATGAACTAAACTAAACTCCCCCAAACTTAGCAATTATAATGTCCTCATTGTAAGAATATAGCGATAAGTAGAAGAGAACTTCCTTGTAATCAGCTAAGCGTGAAGTGATGGTGGCGATGGCGACGACGATCATTTTCCTATCCATTGAACCTCCAATACCTGCAATGAAGAGAGACAATATGGATTAGATTATAAGAGAACTTAATAAGCAAATTAATTCATATCTACAAAATAAACTAGTAAAGCATATAAGTATAAAAATTCCTGGGTTGCCTCCCGATCGGTATTGATTCTGATCTTTTCACCGACTTTTGTTCGATCAACGCTATCCAATTCCTCGTCGATAATTGAGGAACCCTCCATCCATTGGAAAAAATATAGCTTTTGGTAGGTTCCCATTTGCGATGGCCAATGCATCAAAGTCACCTAGCTTGCTTTGTTTTGGTATAATCTCCATGAAGAAGGGCAAATAACTAGGTGCTATCTCCATTGAGTTTGAGATCATATTTGGGTATGGAAGTGTGTCAAACACAATGGGCTCTTCGTCTATCTTCTATTTCTCGTCCCGCCACGGCTTCATTGTTGCACTAGCTCTTATGTCATAAAGAGCTTCACGGCGACATGATGACTACCTAGAGCATGGTTTTGCAAATCTAACTTAGGATCCTTGAACTTTGGTGAAGAAGGAAATTGGGGCACTAATAACATCGGCTCATCCTTGTTAGTACTTATAGTTAATTCTTCACCGACCTTGTTGTCATTATCCCCATTTTTCTCTTTTCCAACATCTTGTTGCTCATCCAGTTGTAGATTTGGCTCGGGCACTTCATCAATCTCGGAATCCTCATCATAACACCAATTGTTTCGAGGACAGTTGTTCAAGGCTTTGAGTATTTGATCCATCAGGTTCTGCATATTTTGAAATGATATCTCTTGATTTTGAATTGACCGCTCTTGATTAATCCTCCTCTCCTCTTGGTTTGCTATGAACTTTGATAGTAATTCCTCCAAATTTGACTTTTCTTCTTGTGGCAATGGAGGTTTACATGAAAATTCTGGTGTGTATGTTGGATTTGGAGCGTAGTATTGGTCTTCATAATTGTAGCTCCATGACAAATCCGGGTGATACCCCCAAACTTGATGATAATTATCATATGCATACTGGTTAAGGTATACACCACCATGTTGTCTCGACCCAAAACTAACAGTGCATTGATGACTCGGATGGTTGCCAGCACAATAGTCACACATAATTTCCATCCTTCGACTCTGTTGGGATGCGATAACGTCCAACCTCCTCGAAAGTTCTTCAATCAGTGCTGACATTGCGGAAAGTGTCGCGAGTCTGTCAATCTCCGCTCCCCTTGGCTGAGTCATTCTTGCCATCCTTCGACTCCGTTGGGCTGCGATAACCTCCAACCTCTTCGAAGTTGCCTCAATTTGTATTGGCTCTATAGAAGATGTATTAAGTCCATCAATTCATGTTTCCCTTGGCTGAGTCATGTTCGTGTATGGCCATTGATACATGAAAGTCATCCATGGTAATTCGAAAAAGAGAGAAATATAGGAAGAGAATTAAAAATAAAAATAAAAATGTTTAAATTTAGACTAATTTGATTGAAATTAATATTGGTAAATAATTATTAAATTAATTCTCCGGCAACGGCACCAAAAACTTGTTGGGTAAAATCAAATTACGCACAACACGCAAGTATACATGGTCAACAAGTAATAAAGTGATAAGTTGAGTATCGTTCCCATAGAGAATTAGTTAATAAAAATCACTAAGTACTAACCCGTAACCAACTCAATCTTATTTAAACGAATGAATTTCAAATTATATAAATTAAACTACTATTAAATTCCACTAATTAAATTAAGACTATGGAGATTTAAGATCACAACTTCACTTATTGCTTCATTTAAGTTAACACACTTCTCATCAATTATTCTCTATCCGGAATTGTTAATCAAGACACTAAAGTAGTATTAACCACCTCTCGATGCACTAATACCGTATTAACGTCAATGCACAATTAAGATAGAAATCCGTTAAACACCTTAATCAACTAACCCACTATATCTCTATGTGAATTACAATTGAAGCAGGTTTAAGAACAAGTTCTCTATCCGATTACATGCGGTGTCAAGCATATCTCTACCTTAACACTCATCAAGTTTAAGCTACTAATAAAATCCTGAACACATGCTATCATGATCAGATCTAAATCTATACTTCATCTCCCGAGTTCATTTAGATTATCACGGTAATTGATGGCCAGTCAATTAAATAATTAAGTCCAAACCACAATAGACAATTCTCACGATAGAACATAATAATTGATAGCGAAGCATATTAAAATAAACTACACAATAAGATCCATTGTAATCTCAAACAAAGAATTAGTTCATGATTATTGAATTAAAACTAAGAATCCATAATTGAATACACATTAAAAGACATAGATAGAAGAAGATGAAAAGATAGAATCTATTGTCTGTAGATTTGATGCTCCATCCTTGCTCCTATTTGAATCTTCAATGGTCTCCAAGTTGCTTCAATCTCCAAAACTATATAGAACTAGTGTTTTGATCTAATATACTCTAATCTAATATAATTGAATCATATTTCTCCTCTAATCCCCCCCTCTAATCCTTGTTATTCTCCTCCTTTTATAAGCCTTTTTACATGTCTTTATGTCATCTTGGAAGTCCTTGAGTCAATTGGATCCAAACAATCCTTCCCGAACTCAAATTTGGCCAAAAAAACACTTCTTTTACACCTACCCCCACCCCGAAAGGGGTCTAGGCTTGTCAAGGGCCCGCCCCGTCGGGGGTTTTACTAAGGAAAAGCCCGCCCAGGCTGGCTTTATTTTCTATCACAGCGTCCTCTGATAAAACGGCCATAACTTTTGATCCGGGATAAGTTACGGGGACTGACACCTATCAAATCAAAGATATCGACAAGCTCTACAACTTTAATTATTTTAGGATTGAGAAATTCTTGCCGGATGAAGGTTGAAATTGAGCTGGAAGTGACTGCTATGAAAATGGCTAACCAAAATAGCGAAGTTCGACGTCCGTTGGTACAACGATCATAACTCTTGCATCCGAACTCCGATTAGAATGATTCAAGATGTTCTGGAAAGCTACGAAGACGCTCTACAAGGTAAGCTAAGTTCTAAACCAACAACATGAAGTAAACATGAAAGCCCAAATGATGTCCAGATTGTTTTTCTTTGCATTTTCTTTGCTTTTCCTTACCAATAATCGTTCACACCGCTCCCAAACGTATAATCTACAAAATGAACACAAAATTCATGAAAAGTAACTAAGACACATGAATATAAGCAACTAATTCAAGTAAAAGATACCTGATAAGTGTATATAAAATCCACTTATCAACCGCACCATAGATGGTCGCCAGTACTTCTATTTGTGAGAAGCCTAGTTAATTCCATCTCTTATGGATTGGTGTTTCTCTTTGAGGCACAATCGCAGCTTAGATGGTCACTAAATCTCCTATTCGCGAGGATAGGTTGGGTAATTCCATCCCTTTGGTCTGAAGCTGATGAAATATGGTGGATTGAAATTTGATCCCAGTACCGTGTGACAAGTATTTTTGTTCTGGTAGGGGGTTAGACTGAACCATAAATGGCTGCCTACGTACTCCTATTGAAGAGGAGATCAGGTCTGCATAGTTCAAACCTAGTGTAAAAGGTTCAACGCTAAATGTGAAAGGCAGATGGGTATAGAAGCTTTATTGATGAAGAAGGGTGTAGAAGTGTTTTTGTTGTTTTTGTTTTTGTAGAGAAAGGGCAGAAATGTTTTTGTTGTTTTTTTGTTTATTGCGACCAGGCCATATAGAATATGGTTGCCTATGTACTCTAGTGTATCAGAGAGATCAGGTTGACGTAGTTCGCCCCTCAGGAGGAATTGCAGCCAAAGAGAAGTATGAATCCCATGTGCAGGCTATACTGCGGGGAGAAGAAAGTTTGATCCCATGATTGAGACAAACTGCAGGTGTGGAAAAAGTTTGGTCCCGTCTTCAGGACAAACTACAAGCTTAGAAAAGTTTAATCCTGTCTTCAGGATAAACTACAGGTGTGAAAGGTTCAATCCCATCTTCAGGATAACCGAAATTGTATGAAAGGTTTTGCAATGAGGTGAAACCAGACTGCTGGTTTGAAATGTATGTTTCCCTGAGGGGCAGAAGAGTATGTAAAAAGGGTTAGAAAACCAGAATGACTGGTGATTTGATGATCCAAAAACCAGGATGTTTGCTTGATGGTAACTTCATATATAATACCATTTCACGGTGTCCGAGTTGATAAATTGTGGAAATTCATCGCCATCCATTTCCTGTAGTCTGAGAGCGCTTCCTGTAAATACTTCCTTGATGACAAACGGGCCTTCCCAGTTAGGAGCAAATTTTCCCTTAGATTGATCTTGGTTGTCAATGATTTTCTTTAAAACCAAGTCATGTTGTTTAAACTACCGTAGCCGGACTTTCCTGTTGTAGGATTGTGCGATTCTTTGCTAATATAACTAACCATGGAAGATAGCCGCGGTTTGCCTTTTGTCTATTAGAGACAATTGGTGATACCTGTCTTGTACCCATTGGTCTTCATCTAGTTGAGCATCCATCAACACTTTGAGGGATTCCATTTCCACCTCTATGGGGAGCACTACTTCTATCCCATAGGCTAATGAGTAGGGTGTTGCCCCAGTGGAAGTACGCATGGAAGTTCTGTAGGCTAATAAAGTCAGAGGCAAGAGGTCAGGCAATCCTTTGTGATTGGTGGACATTTTCTGCATGATCTTCTTGATGTTTTTATTAGCCGTTTCAATAGTACCATTCATCTTTGGATGGTAGATGACAAAGTTAAGGTGTTTGATGTGGAATTTACTACATAACTCCTCCATCATTCTGTTGTTGAGGTTCTTAGCATTGTTTGACACAATGACCTCTGGCTGTCCATATTGACAGATGATATTGTTTCTGATGAAAGTAATGGTGACTTCTTTGGTAACCCTGGGGAAGGAGGCTGCTTCTACCCATTTGGTGAAGTAGTCAATCATGGTGAATATGAATCGATGTCCATTACTGGATTTGGGCCCGAACACGTCCATTCCCCTCATTGAGAAGGGCCATGGCGAACTCATATTGTGGAGTTCCCTTGGAGGGGTGTGGATAGCATTCCCATGAATCTGGCATTGATAGCACCTCTTAACGTGATCATCACAGTCAGTTTTGAGCTTAAGCCAATAATGCCCTATTCTGAGGATTTTCTTGACAAGTAGGGGTTCGCTCATGTGTGGGCCACATACTCCACCATAGATCTTATCCATGAGCCTCTAAGCTTGGTCTTTGTCCAGACATCTGAGGAGACCTAATCCTGCATCTCTTTTATAGAGTGCATCTCCGCTCAGGTAGAATATTATAGCAAGTCGATGGATCCGCCTTTTTTCAATTAGGCTCGCCTTAGTGGGTGTAGATCTATCTCGCAGATACTCCTTGATTTGCTGATACCAAGGGTTGTGGATGTGAGGTAGCTCATCCGATACTTCTCCAATATATTTCCCATAAGTTGGGGCCTTTTGCAGGGTAAATATGATGCTTAACATGTTTTCCTTATCAGGTATGTGAATCAAGGAGGCCAATGTTGCTAGTACATCCGTAAAGTCATTCCTATTACAAAGAATGTATACAAAGGAGATTTCTTCGAACTCCAAAGCCATGTATAAAACTTGCCGATGGTAAGGCAGCAAATGTAGTTCCTTGGTTTGATAGATTTATGTGGATTGTTTGATTACCAATTCGGAATCCCCAAAGACAGTTAATCGCCTGATGCCCATTGAACGGGCAAGTTTTAGCCCCATGATCTGACCTTCATACTCAATTTGTGTTATTAGTCTCGATAAACCGCAATTTGATTTTGGCGACATGACATCGCTCCCGTATCGGATACTAGAACTGCTCCAGCTCCAGAGCCTTCTGTGTTAATAGCTTCATCGAAATACATTTTCCATGTGTGGCATGCATCGTATTGATGGTGTTGCTGAATTGCCATTACCCCTTCACTGGGAAAATATGTTTCTAAGAGTTTGTAATCCCCTGCAGGTGCGGGGGCCAGTTGATTCGCAATTCTTTGACCTTTGATAGACTATTGTTATATAGATGATATCAAATTGTTGTAGGATCAAGTGCCATCTAGACAGCCGATAATTGAGTATGGGCTTACTGAACACGTACTTGAGAAGATCCACATGGGATATGAGATGGGTTGTGTGACCATGGAGGTAATGTTGTAACCTCATGGAAGCCCATGCTAAAGCACAACAAGTCTTCTCAATCAAAGTGTACTTATGTTCACTACTATTGAATCTTTTGCTGAGGTAATAGATAGCTTGTTATTTGCCTCTATCGTCTTTTTGCCCCAACATACAGCCCATGGCATTGTAATTAATGGACAGGTACATGAATAGGGGAACATCATCCCTGGGCGGTACCAAAATAGGAGCGTTAACCAGCTGCTCTTTAATGGTAAGGAAGGCTTTCTGACACTCATCGTTCCATTTCATGGAGGATTTCTTCCTTAACAATTTAAAGATAGGCTCACAAGTTGCTGTAAGTTGAGAAATAATCCTACTAAAGAATTTGATTCTTCCCAAAAATCCCTGTATTTCCTTCTCTGTCTGAGGAATGGGCATTTCCTTGATGGCCTGGATTTTGGTGGGATCCAACTCAATCCCTTTGTGGCTGACTAGAAAACCTAGCAACTTACCTGATTTAACGCCAAAGGCACACTTAGTTAGATTCAACTTCAAGTTGTACTTACGCAACCTGTTGAAGAGCTTTTTGAGATGGTCTAAGTGGTCTTCCTCCCTTCGGGACTTGACAATGATGTCATCCACATAGATCTCTATCTCTTTATGCATGAAATCATGGAATAAAGCCATCATGGCTCGCTGGTAGGTTACCCCAACATTGATGAGGCCAAATGACAACCGTCTGTAGCAGAAAGTTCCCCAAGGGCTGATGAAAGAAGTTTTCTCACGATCTTCCTCATCGACCATAATTTGATGGTACCCTGCAAAGCAATTCGCAAAGGACTACATGCCGTATTGAGCAGTATTGTCAATGAGAATGTGGATAAAGGGCACGGGAAAGCTATCTTTAAGGCAAGCTTTGTTCAGATCCCGGTAATCCACGCAAACTCGCACCTTTCCTTTTGGTTTAGGCACTAGAACAATGTTGGATATCCACTCCGGATATGTAGACACCATGATAATGCCAGCTTGAAATTATTTCATAATTTCTTCTTTCATCTTTTAAACTCCACTCAGGTTTCAATTGCCTGAGCTTCTGCCTGACTGGCTTAAATCCCTCCTTAATGGGAAGGCGATGAAGAACAATGTCAGTGGACAACCCCACCATGTCTTCATGAGACCATGCAAACACATCCTGGAATTGGGTTAATAGCGTAACCATGTCATTCCGTTGGTTTGGGGTTAGGTCTGAACCAATCTGAATTAGCTTAGGGCTTTCTAAGGTTCCAAGATTGAAAAAAGTGGTTTGATCAAGGTTGGGTTTAGGTTTGTCTGCGACCCATTCCTTAATCTCCTGAGGTGTCTCAATGTCCTCTTATATTTCCATCAAGTCTAAGTCCAACTTTGCATCAAAGTTACAGTCCTTGTGGAGAAAAGGCACCTCATCAGCATGTACAAGCACATCTAAATTCAGAGTCCCTCGTCGACCAATGCATGAAGTGCTGCTCCAATTGTCGAGGGCAAAGTCCTGATGGACTGCAGTGATGGAGGGATTGTCATCGTCCTCCTTTTCCTGAATGATAACCATAACATCTGGGTAATCATCGTCTGGGTTGTATCTCTTTGCATGTTCATCATGGACAATGATGCGTATTCCTGACATCATCAAAGCGATGTCATGTCTACGTTTCCGCTCCCTTTTCTCCACTTCGAGATCAGGAATCAAGACCTCTTTTTCTTTGAATGGTACTGGTTTGGGAAATAGCATAGCCATAACATGGGTTGACACCTTTACCGGAGACTGTATAAGCTCATGAGGTGCAGGTGGAGAAAATCGATGTGTGGCGGAAGCTTGAGGAACCTGCTTATGATTATAAGGATTCCTATGGTTGGAACTGGTCGAATAGCCTAGTCCGGATGTACCAGTTTGACTGGACACTTTAATAGGGTACTTAATACCCTGCTGATTTTTAGCAAGCCCTTGTCCAGGCTGATGACCCAATGACATCATTTCTTGAGTGACCGACATAACCTCAGCAGAAATCTTGGGTACAGGAAGTGTTGTTCCAATAGGATGGTATTGCGTGTTACTCACTTCCAAATATGAAAACTGGCTGGTTCAACTTCTGAATTGAAGCTGATGAGTGGTAGGTCTCTTTGTTCAGGACATTCCAGCTCAGCGTTGACAATGACTAGGCTATTGTTGACAATGTATTTGAGTTGTTGATGTAGTGTAGAAGGAACGACTCCAGCCATATGGATCCATGGTCTCCCTAATAAAAGGTTGTATCCTGAATCTATCTTGAGGAAGTGGAAGGATACATTGAATGTATTTGGACCACTCTCAATTGGTAGCTCAATCTCTCCGACAGAATTTTGTCGGGATCCATCGAAAGCTTTCATAATCGTATGGCTGCTTCGGATCCTTTTGAGATTGATGTTCATCTTCACCAAGGTATCATAATGACAGATATTCAGAGATGAACCTCCATCTATCAAAACTCCAGCTAACATATATCCGGAGGATAAAACTGTAATGTGGAATGGCTTGCAATAACCGGTCCCTTTGGGAGGTATGTCGTCATTAGTGAAGGATATCACATTATTGTTGAAAATGTTATCAACCAGATGTTGAAATTTTTCCACATCCACTGATTTTGGCAAGTAGGCTTCTTCCAAAACCTTTAATAAAATCTTCCTATAATCCTCGGAAGAGAAAACCAAGTCCAGGATTGATATCTGATGTGGAGCTTCTCTTAAACTTAGAGGAATTTTTCAATCTTCTCCATGGGAATCTTCCCCTTTGTAGTAGTATTAGATATGGATCCTTCAGCTTCTCCATAATTCCACGGGACTTTATGTAAGCTAACAACAAGATACTGTGGTCTGAAGGGTAAAGAAATTGGCTCTGGTGCAGCCACTTTGAAAGTATTGTCAGCTCCTTTGAGTTGAATTGCTTGTATGGGAAATGGTTTGACAGTCCTATCATCCTCAGCGGATATAAGCGCCATCGATCCCTTCCATTTGGTAGGACAAGTATTCCTACTCTCGAGTAGTATGCAGTGTCATCATCGTCGCCATTCTTGGAGGACACCGCTATCAATTAGATTC
This sequence comes from Panax ginseng, assembly GCA_020205605.1. Taxonomy (NCBI): domain Eukaryota; kingdom Viridiplantae; phylum Streptophyta; class Magnoliopsida; order Apiales; family Araliaceae; genus Panax; species Panax ginseng. The sequence goes on along the minus strand of CM035132.1, from coordinate 143,327,684 downwards.
TGAATAAGGTGGCGGAGTGCCCAACATTCTTCTGTGCTGTGACCGCGAGAATGTGAATGATATTGACAAACTCCATCAGAGTTAAACTATCTTGAACGAGGAATAATTGGAGGTAGAAGGGAGGTAATTCTTTCTTCGTTGATTAGCATCTGAAATATCTCCCCCATAGGTTGGCTCAGGTATATAAATTCCCTTTGATTGGCAAAATCCCGATGGACTTTAGCATTTACTCTCTTTGCAACCTTATCCTCTTATCTTCGCTTTCTGAAGGTGATGGTGGAGCATTTATAATCAGGTACCGGTCAGGAGCATCTGAGATAGGCATGCTCCTAGCTGACTAACTGGCGTGTGACTTGATGCTGATGAGTCACCAGTTCTGCCAATTGTTCAATTTTCTTGCAAAGAGCTTTCATCTTTCGTTCCATAGCAAATTGAAACTTTGCATAATCCCATCTATCAACACCGTCTTTGATGGTCTGGGATGATTCAATGTTAAAATTGGAACTTTGTTCAGCGCTCCAACTGATCATATTGACCTCTTCTTCTTTGTGTTGAGGAAGAGGGTTGTCTTGTACATGAGGCTGATCTGGTTTGGTAACCACGATTTCACCGTTATCTATTAAATCTTGGATCTTGTGTTTTAAGGCCCAACAATCTTGAGTATCATGTCCAGGTGCTCCGGCATAATAGGCACACTTCTGAGTAGCATTAAAACCCCTCCTATTAGGGTTGGCTGGTGGAAGATGTGTGATTTTCTTCTGAGTAGTCAGAAGAGAAAGAATATTCTCGAGCGAATCCCCTAAGGGTGTGAACGTTCGAGGTCGCTTTTCTTCTCCACTCTTAGGCAATGGAGGGTTTAAAGACTGTGCTTGGAAAGGGGAGTAGTTTCTCCTATGTATAGGCATGTTTTGATTGCCTTTTTGACCTTGTAGTATCAAGGAAATATCCTCCTCTTTCTTTTTATGGACCCTCCGGGGGTTGTTTGATTGGATGTGCTCAGCAACTGCTTTAAGAGCAGCTGGGTCTTGAATCTTACAGGACTTCAATCCCATCTCAGTCATCTCTCCGTGCTTGATTATTTCAGAGAATGGTTTGCCAATACCAGCTAAGACTCTTTCATAGAAAGGAGCTTCCTGAATGTCTATGAAAGTCATGACCATTTCTGACTCTATCATGGAAGGAATAACTTGAGTAGCAAGGCGCCTCCACCTTTGAGCATACTCTCTAAAAGACTCATTAGACTGTTTCTTGACCTTGGTAATCAGGTACCGGTCAGGAGCCATCTGAGATTGAAAACTGTATTGGGTAAGGAAGGCGTGAGCTAGCTCTTCCCAGCTATGGATCTTTGAGTTGTCTAATCTGGTATACCATGAACGGGCTTCTTCAGTCAGACTCTTCTAGAACAGCTGCATTCTGAGCTTCTCATTTTCCGTATAAGATCTAAGTTCTCTAATGAATACCTTCAAATGTGTGTAAGGATCTCCCAATCCATTATACTTTTCAAAGTTAGGGGTTTTGAATTTCTCTAGATAATGAACACTAGGGAATATGCAAAGTCAGCATATGAAACACTTTCATGTGTTCCAATCCCTTTGAGAGCACAGATAGTTTCTTCCATTTGAAGGACCTTCTTCCTGATATCACCGGTGTCTGGATCTCCTTTGAGATGGGTGTTTTCAGGGTCTTTGTTGGTCGTATCCAACTGCGGTTCTGGATTTGTTTTATCCAAACCTTATGTCCCTCCTTGTGTAGAAGATTCTATATGTGTAGGCATCTTTGTACCTTGAGTAGACTGATGCAATTTTTTTAGCAGAACAACCAAATCTATAATTTTTTTACTCAATCTGTCAAATTCTTCTCGAGAAAGCTTGACATTAGGCGGCGAGAAGAAGACATGATTGGTTCAGAAGCTCGTGGCCTTTTTGGATTTTGAAATGTAGTAATGTGCCCAATTGTTTCCCTACAAAAGACTTGTGTAGTTTAGTCTTAGGGATAATATAAATGCTATTATGATGTGTCCATTTTAGGAATATCATCATGCAAAAATGGGCGTTAATTTGATAGCATGTCATGTATGCACAAATATTCTTCATATTTTCCATTACATAAAGATGAACATGGATGAAATTACAAGTAAATGCTTTTACAAGTAATTGAAAATGGAAAGCATGGAGAGACTTTACTCCACGTTTGGTTTATCAGAGGTTGACCTATCTTAGGGTTACTCTCGCGGCTTTTTGGCACGAAGGTCCCCAGATCATCGCAATCTACTTGACGGGAAGTTAATCTGGTCTTTCAACTGGAGCAAATCTGGGTGGTGCCTTTCCTGAGCCTCATTAGAATTAGTCTCCCTACGAGTCTAGTAATCAAACACCGATAGGATAGCCTCCTGATGGAGGAACCACACAACATACATTCACATACAACGTGTCTCACCGTTTGTGAAAATAATGACATGTGCGAAACTTTAATATCACAGATAGATATTTTGCAGTGCAGTAAATAAAATGCATTCGTACACATTCATCATAAATGTAAATGCAACATTCACACACAATCATATAACAGTTTTGAAAAGCTTGTAATAACGGCTTAAGCCCTCTTACTGGAGTCCCCAGCAGAGTCGCCACTTGTCGACGTCGGTATTTTTATTTATCCCTCTTCGTTACTTGTTCTTTGGTGTTTTCAAGTTAGGTGAGATTTGTTTGAAAAAACAAGTGAAAAAGGTCTGACATGTGTAATGTTGACGATTTGACTTTAAGAGTCGCCAGTTGGTGTTTTTAACTGGTTGCACCAACACAGCCGAATAAGGTTTGCACATTGACCCAGTGATGTGACACTGCTAAACGGGTCTGTGAAACCGAGATTCATTTCGGTTCGGGGGCTTGATTATGCAGAGGGAAGATGTTAGGCACCCCTGGACATCCGTGTTACCACGGTGACAACCACTTTTCAAGAAACTGTTATATGAATGTGTGTGTGTGTGTGGATAATTGTGCAATTATTTAGAAGTAGTGTGAGGCCTCATTTGCACCTATATACAAAGGGTTTGAATTTGTAGAAAAATTCAGTTTTAAGCAAGATATAGCAATGATGTTTTATAAAAGAGGTTTTTCAAACCTTGTGCTCAATAGGAATTGAGAACTTTTCATACTTCCATTTTATTATTAAATGGTCGGCTTGTTTTCTTTTATTTTCGAGATGCGAGGCATGTTCGAGAAAATAATATCAAAGATCTTAGAACTCCTCGTTGGCATACGATGACCATCCAAGGAAATTCGAGACAATCAGAAATAATGTACAAGTCGCTTATAGTTGAAAATGTCCACACGAGGCAGAATCTAGATTGATGGAGATCAATCTGTGATCACATGATTTCTAGGCTCACATGATGTCGCAGTTTATATGAAAAACAGTATGCAGTTATATATATAAAAGCTGTAAATATATATATATACAGACATGATCAACCACCACGAAGCACCTCCATGGGGGACCGGAAATGTAAATATATAAAATCTATATATATATATGGACATGATCAACCACCATGAAACATCTTCATGGGGGATCAGAAAAATAAATAAAGCTGTAAAAGACGATCAACCGCCACGAGGTAAACTCCAGGCGGGACTAAATGTAAATAAAAAAGAAAAGGCCTCAAGTAAACTCCGTGCTGACAGAAAATGCAAATATATATATATATATATATATATATATATATATATATATATATATATACACTTATATACAAAGCTATTTTTGTCGGACATATCCGATGAGCACGGATTTTATATCAGGGTGCTTATATATATATATATATATATATATATATATATATATATATATATATATATATATATATATATATAAAACAAGTAAACGCTCCGCATATAAGTCTAGGCTCTATCAAGGCATAACTCGATAATGTTAGTCCATATATAAATATATACATATATAAGTATATATATACACACAGAAATTAAAACCATTTGAGAAATCCGCATATCTTTAACGCCTTGAGAAAAATCGGATTTTTGAGAATTAAATTTTTAATTAATTAATTAATTATGGGAGTAAGCTATTTGAAGGTCGTTCTATGACCTAGACGTATCGGAATGTCATTATATTTTGGCTACGTGGTAGAATTAAAGTGTTTGAATTTCCAAGACAAAAATAAAAGCTTTCCAAGAAATTTTTTGAAAAACACTATTCACGCATTTCTGCTCGGGAATTATTTTTGAATTTCCGAGAAATACGTAATGATAGAATATCGAGGTGAGATAGAATATCCAATAATATTTCAGTTATGGCAAACGCAGTTTTTTGCCTGCGGACTTAAAACCTAACAGTTAGGGAAAATGAGTTTCGAGAAGGAATTTAAATGCGTATAATGAATTAAAGCTATGATTGTATAATATGTAAGTATTGTACAAGGTATTGAATACAAGTATAATAATAGGTATTATACGAGTATGTATGATGATGGAATGTCGTATATTAAATAAGTATACGAGTTGGAATACGATAATTATACGTAAATTATATGTTATGAGACTTTAAGCTAAATGTTATGGACTTGTAGGATTGATTAAGAAATTGTAAAGTCCAATGAGATATTGATAAGGCCCAAGTGTAGGAATGTGTAGGAGATTGTAATGTTAAATTGGGATAATAATAAAGCCCAATACGAATTAATGTTAAAGCCCAAATGTAGGAATGGTTAAGTCCAATGTAAATTATTGAGCAAGCCAAGTGGTTGTGAATGAGAAGCCCAAAACAAATTAATGCAAGCCCACAAGAATAAGCTAAGTAATTAATCTAAGCCAAGATATGATCCAATGGGTAAAGCTTGATCCATGGGACAACCCATGGGTGATCCAAAGTAATGATCAAGTAATTTAATGGCTAAGTGTTGTGATGGCCAAGTAATTAATGTGATAAGCAAGTAAAGTGCTTATGTGTGGTGAACAAGTAAAAGTTGTGATGAACAAGTAATGGATAATATAGGTGACTAGCATGTATACTTAATGGCTAAGTAAGTGTGATGATCAAGTAGACTTAATGGCCAAGTGTTGTGAGGAGCAAGTTAACTTAATGCCTAGGTAATGAATAGTAAGCAGGTGGGAGTGGTTTATTGACTAAACTATTCTAACTGAGGAAGTCCTATAAATAGGAAGCTTGCTAGCTCATTTGTTAGTTGTTAGATTTTCATCCAATAACTTATAGCTTATTGGTTAGAGAGAAAAAGCTACAAAAGCTAGAACAAGTTAGCCTTTGAGAATTCAAGAAGCAAGAAGGAGATTAAAGATTAACCAAGTGATTATCAAGGGTAAGAACTTAAACCATGAATCTCTTTCTCTTCCATTGTTAGAGAAGTGGGTAGTGGTAGAATATGTGTACTAAGGAATGATAAGAATGATTAATCAATGGACTTAAGCCGTATAAGTCATGAATAAGTAAATCAAATTTAATTAAGTTCTGAATTTATGAAGAGCTTATATGAACTACTCATATGTTTACTTTAATAAGATTGTATGATAATAAGAAGCAAGAATGGTGGTTAAAAGACTTAATTTATAATAAGTCATGAGAAAGGAGGTCATAAGTAGTTTATACTTTTATAAGTTATAAACTCACAAAGAACAAGTAATAACTTATCATATTTATAAGTTAATGAAGTATGTATATCAAGATGTTAGTATGATGGATTGAATCCATTTAAAACGATGAAAAATTATAAGAAATGAAGTTAAGGCAAAATTTACGAATTTGGACGATAATCGTCGAATTCGTGAAATTCTCGGAATGGAGGTTGAATTTTGATATTGAGCTTGGAAACATTAGTTTTCAATGGAGACAAGTCATATTTGGCATTATAGAGTTGTGGACTCAAAAATGATCGAATTCCGATTTAGAACGAAGAAACGAGCATTGAACATTCACGAACGTTTACCGTTTTCGTTAAAAATGGACTAATAGGTGAATTTTTAGCCAACAAAGTCAAATAGATAAAATTCTTGCATAAATGCGTAGAGTATGTAATTTGTGAACTGTAGGATTTTGAACGAGCCAATTCGGACTTATAACGAAGAAGTTATGCGTCTGGGAATTTCGTAAAGTTGGAAAACTGTCAAAATTTTCTGAGGCACAGAGTCCGCGCCGCAGCGCGACTCCAGGCACAAAGGCCCGCGCCGCAGTGCAAGGCCGAGATAGGGTACACTGCTAAGTGGCACATGAATATGCTTGCCATATCAAAGGAGACTCATGCAGCAAAGACCGAAGTCCGGACCTTACCATCGCTAAGTCACGCCTGGTGGCGTGACACGAAGGAAGAATAGCCGTACCGCATCGCCAAATGACCTTAGGGTTTCCATAGAGATAAATGATTATGAAGATAAAAGGAAAGACAAATGAAGTAACACAACCTTAACAAACATAATGTGACATTATTAAGATATTATTAAACCTTAAGTATGATCACTTAGGGTTGAAGATAAATAATTGAACGTGAACGATATGCAGTAAGTATACTTAACCAATGACGATCAAGTTTTGATTAATAACGTAAGAATGTTAGTAAGCCGTGAGGAAGGATGATTAACTCGAAATGAGTGGTATTAATAATAATGTCAGTTAAGTTATAGAAGAGAAAGAAGTTGGTAAGAATGATGTAAGTTATAATGGTAAGACAGAACCAATAATAACAAATCTAATACAAGATTAGATTGAGAAGAAGGGTAAGATTCATTAGGAACCATGTATGTTCATTCATAAACTAATGTGGTATGTTATGTGGTTATGTGTTGTAGAGACCGAAAATACTGAAAGGAAAAGTTATTATACTGAAGCAGACGCTAAAGGCAAGTTTTTCTTAAACACTTGTCTAATCTTCAAGTTAGCCAAGTTTTATTTGATTCATGTTATGAGATGCATGAACTATTTTACTAAAGGGTCGATGCTAGTTTTACCTCGACTAGACTAATCTTGAAGAGTTGATTGATTTATTTACAAGTCTTTCAATATAGAATTGTTAACGCTATCCTACGCCAATTGTTTGGTACAGATTCAAGGTAAGCCTGAGTATGAATAAACAAATGTATTTTTCATCGATTATTCGATGGGCACGTGAGGTTGCCAAAACTTAAACGTACATACGTTTAATAGGATGTAGTGTTGATCAACATAGAGTACTATGGGCTGATCACCTAGAAGTGCTCGTAAGATATACCGGACTTACGGACTTAGTGTCGGGTTGTCCTTTTCAAAGATATTATGAAATGCTCTTGGTCTTGGACCAGGATTAATGTTTTACTGAATATTGTCATTGTAAAACATTTTGAAGGAAAAGAAGTGCTATTTAAAATTATTGATAGTACTTCATAACTATTATCCAGTTATTCAAGATATACGATTCCTATGTTTCAAGCATGTTATTTAAAAGAAATTATTGTACGTGTTGAGCTTGTTATGCTCACTCTTGCTTGAACCATATGAATGCAGCTAAGATCGAACCAACCGAGGGATCCGACAAGGATAAAGGCAAGACAAAGATGAACGATTAGTTTACCTTGTAATAAACTAGTAAGTTGTATATATTATAATATGATGAACAAAGAATGTAATGGTTTTAGAACCTGGGAACGAGATGTAATATTATTAATGTAATAAGAATGTCATTGATTCACACATTTTGATGTCGTTTCAGTAGAATGAATGTGCAGTTATGAGTACCATGTAACTAAACCTGGGGTAGAGTACCCGCCGAACCTAGGTTAGGCAGAATGACTACCTTTAAAGAGTTTAAAAGCGTAGGTCCGCCAGAGTTCAAAGGAACGATGGACCCATTAGAAGCCCAGACATGAGTAAAGGAAATAGAGAAGGCGTATGATGAAAGGGGAAGCCAACCTTTGGTGGGAGGCTCACCAGGGTGGGGCTATAACAGATGCAATAACGTGGGAACAAGTTAAGAAGGTTTTCTTCGAGAATTATTTCCCTACAAGTATGCAGGGGAGGAAGGAGATTAAGTTCTTAGAACTTAAACTAGGGGACATGATGGTTCCCCAATACGCGACCAGATTCAATGAATTGGCAAAGTTTGCTCCACATCAAGTGGACACTGAGGAGAGGAAGGCTCGTAGGTTTGAGCAGGACTTAAAACCCTGGCTCTATAATAGTATTTCGGTGTTCCAGAGTGTTTCCTACGGGACCATTCTGGAGAAGGTGATTATAGCAGAGGCTGGTAGTGAGGCGTTGAATCAATACCTCAAAGAGAGGAAGAATAAGAGCAAGGGAGAAAGAGGAGCCAAGAAAAAGAATGCTAGTGGTAGTGGCAGTATGTCAAAAAGAAAGAGTTTTTAACTCCAGGAATACTGGAGTGGGACAAAAGGAACTTAAGCGTAGGATGTAAGCATGTAGGGCATGTGGAAAGACTCATCTAGAAGTCTGTCTGAAAAGGAAATCGATTTATTATAACTGTGGACAGGAGGGTCATATATTACCCAATTGTCCTAATCCTAAGAAAAACCATGGCTGTTTTGTATGTGGGTCGTTGGACCACATGGCCAGAAATTTCCCAAAGAAGGGGTCGGAGGAAAGTAAAGGTGTTAGTAGTGGTAAGTTAGCCATGATACGGTTGCATCAGCGGATTTAGTAGCAGGTATCATTCCGGTCAATACAATGAATACTTATGTGTTGTTTGATTGGAGTGCTACTTTTCTTTTATAGCATTAAAGTTTGCTAAGTGATTAAGTTCATTCTCGAAAGGGATTATAAATACCTTTATACGTTAAGGTAGAGAATGGGGAAATAACTTTCGTTAATTATATTCGTGGAAATGGCTTCATGAATAAGGAATGGAAGCAAGTATCGGTAGATAAGTACCGATAAAGTTGAGAGGATTTGAAGTAATTCTCGGAATAAATGAGTTGATTAATCATAGAACTTTAATAAATTGCTTTGAATAAAAGTATGGATCTTCGGTTTTCTAAGTAACCCAAGGTAGTATTTTACGGTAATAAAATATCGCGACTCTCTTGTTGTCTAACGATGAAGCAATTTAGGAGGATGTTAAGGAAAGGGAATGAGTCATTACGTTTACGTATCGACTACCATGACTGGAGTAAATTAGTGGTTGAGAGTAAATACCCAGCGCCCAGGATCGATGATCTATTTGATCAGTTAAAAGTAGTAAAGTATTTTTCTAAGATAGATTTATGTGCAGGGTATTATTGGTAAAATGTAAGGAAGGACGAGGTACCTAAGACGACGTTCAGAAATCATTATAATTATGATGAGTTTCTGGTTATGTCTTTTGGGTTAACTAATGTGCGAAAGTTAGACTTTCCATAATGGGTGCCGAGAAAGTCGGTGGCAAATTGATAAGTACTCTTGTGAGGTGCTATGGTTGAAAGTACCATTAGCGTCACAGAGTGTTCAAATATTATTTAGACGAGGGTGTCGTAATGATCCTTGGTGATATTCTAGTCTAATTTAAGACGTCAGAAGATCACGTTGAACATTTTGAGATAGTGTGAGAAACACTACGGAGGGAGAAGTTGGATACGGAATTCACTACGTGTGAATTGTGGCTAAAAGAGATAGACAAAATTTGTTATTGAGAAGTATGTTGGGAATAAGAAGGAACAAAATAGTTTTCAGGAGCTAAAAGGAAGGTTAAGTGAGGCATCTGTTGTGAAGCCCCCAAAATAGGTATACATCACCCATTTTGAGTCGTCAATAACATGGTACAGAAACAACTACAACTTTATTAATACAACATAAAAACTGTGAGTTTAAATACAAATATTGCCATCTAGACAATATTCACACCCAAATAAGTCCTCATTACAATTATTGGTACATTATTTTACAAAAATGGTGAGGACTACTAAAACAACTCTCTAGAACCATCATTCCACACCCCGACTAGAACTTGCTACATTCTCGCCTCCTGAGAAGAAAAATGGAACAAAAAGAAAAAGGGTGAGCTCAACTAGCCCAATAAAGAATATTATGACTAAGATAATATAGAACAAATTATTGTTAGTCTTCAACGGGAAAAAAATCGATAAAATACAATAAACAACAAATTTTAGATCAATATTCGAAGCAGAGGAAATAATAATTCATAGATGAGTTACGTAGAGAATGAAATCTACTATAATCTATGAATTTAAAAGTCCATCATCATTATTTTATCCCTGTAACATCAATCAATATTCATCTTGAATCAAATATTCATCTTTGCACTACAAGCCAAAGATATTCATCAGTTGGTCATGTTCATCTCAACACCTGTTCATCTTTGCACTACGAGCCAAAGATATTCATCAGAAAATCATTAATCTTTGCACTACAGGCCAAAGATATTCAGTAATATCATCATTTAGGACCGAGGATGATGAAATATTTTTTAAAAAAAACGAATCCAGTGAAACAAAAGAACAAATATTAAGGATTCGTACTTTAAACAATTCGAATTCAAAAATACTTCATAAATAATCATAGAGAATTCGAATTCAAAAATACTTCATAATAATCATAGTGAAGTAAAATTCAAGAATGATCAAAACATGGATACAATCAAAGCTAGTATCCATAATCGATACTTTAGAAAAAAAAACAATAATTTAATTTTTCTGTAAATCAGTATTCGTGAATAGTGCCGTACACGTGAATAGTAACCCCGACACTAAAAGACAAGAATTTCACAAGAAAAATCTTACCAATAATCCGGCATAATGATATTAGAAGAAATAATATCATTTTAAAAAAAAATAACATCCCTTACATCAACAAGAATAATACTTCTGGTTGGAATTTCAGATATAACGCTGAAGGAACTTGTACCGTATAGCAACACTCAAAGTATCAAAATACTCACAAGAATACGCTCGATAATATAGAGAGAGAAAACTTCAGTTTTTGGTGTGATTTTCAATTCTAACCTAATCACCCTATTTATAGGAAATTGCTTAGAACACCAAAGCAGAAAATTTATGAAAATAATTTTATTTATTAAATATTCAAGCCCACCACCAAAGAATCTGAATTCAGCTCATTTACCAGACATGTGGGATTGCAAAAAACATTTTTATTCAATACCACAATTAAAACTTCAAAAAATCAATTATTCCAGAACTTTGGAACTTCAATAATTCATAATAAATAGCCCTTTTATCATAAAAATTCAAACCTCATGACATTTCCATAGGAAATTACATTCTCTACAACTTTGTAGAAGAAAGTTTTTCCAAATTCCAACCAGAAATTGACTGAAATCCACAAACGGGCGATTTTACAAGCTATAATCAAATTTCAGTCATGAAATGGGGTCCACAAACATGAAAAACATGTTTTAAATATTTATTGAAACAAAAATACTCTTCCTCCTCATTTATTCATATATCCCACATTCATTGTAAAAATATCACCATTATTATATTATTAAAATATAATAATATATTTAAATGAATTATTTTATCGAAAAAGATAAATTAACATTTTTCAACATTTGTCACATTAAAAATTTTCTCCATCTATATCCACATAAAATGAATATTTTCCTTATCATATAAATCAATAATTAATTATTCACAAATAATATTACAAAATCACAATACTGACAACCAGGGTGTTCCCAGGAAAGAGGGGGCTTTCCAATAAGGATTTCTCCTTACTAGCACGCAATTAAGTGACCAAACCTCTCCTTAGACAGAACTTTCTAGACATTGCCAATAATGTTATCTAATAATATTATTCAAATAATATGAATTATTGATCTGATAATAAAAATATTGTGTAGTGACAATTATTGAAACAACAATAATATAAAATATCAACATAGCAATTATTGAATAAATAAAATAAAATATTGAACAGTAACTACTGTAACAATTATTAAGTAGTGCCTTCTTACTTAAGAATCAATAATTGGTGTAATACCGTGTGCTACTGTGTTTTAACCACCGGGTATTTTAACAGCGCCGTTATTTATAACCAACTTATATTTGTTGTTTTCTTCATCCAATCACTTTCCGTTATGGGACCCATACAAGGCTACGCCATCGTACCAATATTCCCCAATAGTAAGAATATTCCACGACTAAACGAATATTCCCCGACAATAATGAATATTTTATAACCACTTGCTTATTTGAAATATTTACGCATTTTACCCATAACTAACCGCATTAATCAAATCAACCCTTACTATTTCAAAATAATAAATAGAGGAAGTTTAATTTCATTTATAATAAGTTGGGGTCTTACAACCTCCCCTCCTTATGAAATTTCGTCCTCGAAATTGACGTACGTACCTGGTGTTTCAAAAAGGTGAGGATACCTCGCTTTCATTTCCGTTTCCAACTCCCAGGTCATTTCCTCAATAGCATGGTTCCTCCACAAAACTTTGACTTGTGGTATGACCTTTGTACGTAAGACATGCTCCTTCATATCCAAGATCTTGACAGGTACCTCCTCGTACGTTAAGTCTTCGGCTATCTCATCCGGTTCTAACTCAATAACGTGGTTCAGGTCTTTCACATATTTACGAAGCACAAATATATGAAAAACATTATGAATACGAGACATACTTCGGTCACCGACTTTGGTTGCTCCCAACTTTGTATTGCTTCAATCTTCGCCAGGTCGACAGATACTCCATGTTTTGACACCACGTGCCCAAGGAATGCTACTTCCTCAAGTCAGAACTCGCATTTCTTCAACTTGACATATAGCTTGTTTTCACGAAGCCTTTGGAGTACCAGCTTCAAATGGTGCTCATGATCTTCACGGCTTTTGGAATATATGAGGATGTCATCAATAAAGACAACAACAAACTGATCCAAATAATCCTTGAATACTCGGTTCATCATATCCATGAAAGTCGCAGGAGCATTAGTCAATCCAAAAGATATGACTAAGAATTCATAATGCTCGTACCAAGTTCTTTCAGCTGATGATATCCAGAACGAAGATCGATCTTTGAAAAGAATTGTGTTCCTTGCAACTGGTCAAACAGGTCATCAATGCGAGGTAGCGAATACCTATTCTTGATGGTGACATGGTTCAATTCCCGGTAGTCAATAAAAAGTCGCATACTCCCGTCTTTCTTCTTTACAAATAAAATAGGAGCACCCCAAGGAGATGTACTAGGACGAATGAAACCGATGTCCAACAATTCCTGTAGTTGGACTTTTAACTCCTGAAGTTCAATAGGAGCCATTCGATATGGGGTTTTAGAAATGGGCTTGTATGCGGAGTTCAAGATCAATAAAGAATTCAAACTTCACGTTACGGGGTAGGCAAGGAAGTTCTTCAGGAAATACGTCAGGAAATTTACTAACAACATGAATATTATTCAAATTCGACGTGTCTTTATTCAAATCCATAATATGGGCTAAGAAAGCTTGACATCCATTTTTTAATAAACGAATAGTTTTATGACTTGATATGATAGTGATTGATTTTAGTGGTTTAGTTGCTTGAATTCGTACAACAGGTTGGTTAGGAATATGAAAACTAACAACCTTACGAAAATAATCAATTTTGGCATGATGAGTAGTTAACCAATCAATCTCTAAAATCACATCAAAAGCAAGTATCTTTAAAGAGATAAGGTCAACAGGTAATGTGATGGTGCCAACTTGGATCAAACAAGATTTATAAACAGTGGATGTGATGAAAGTTTCTCCTAATGGAGTCTCCACAGATAAATCAAAGTCTAATTTCTCCGGAGTTTAGTTTAAACGTTGAGCACAAGTAGGAGAGATAAATGAATGGGTAACACCGGTATCTAGTAAGGTATAAACTTCGCAAGAATTTATGAATGGCTTACCTGTGATCACCTCGTTTGGGTTCCTCGCATTTTGACCAGTCACGACAAATGATCTTCCAGGAACTGTTGACTTTAACTTTTCTTGGACAGCCTTTTGAGTCACCAACTGTGACGCCCCCAAAATAGGTATACATCACCCATTTTGAGTCGTCAATAACATGGTACAGAAACAACTACAACTTTATTAATACAACATAAAAACTGTGAGTTTAAATACAAATATTGCCATCTAGACAATATTCACACCCAAATAAGTCCTCATTACAATTATTGGTACATTATTTTACAAAAATGGTGAGGACTACTAAAACAACTCTCTAGAACCATCATTCCACACCCCGACTAGAACTTGCTACATTCTCGCCTCCTGAGAAGAAAAATGGAACAAAAAGAAAAAGGGTGAGCTCAACTAGCCCAATAAAGAATATTATGACTAAGATAATATAGAACAAATTATTGTTAGTCTTCAACGGGGAAAAATCTGATAAAATACAATAAACAACAAATTTTAGATCAATATTCGCAGCGGAAATAATAATTCATAGATGAGTTACGTAGAGAATGAAATCTACTATAATCTATGAATTTAAAAGTCCATCATCATTATTTTATCCCTGTAACATCAATCAATATTCATCTTGAATCAAATATTCATCTTTGCACTATGAGCCAAAGATATTCATCGATTGGTCATGTTCATCTCAACACCTGTTCATCTTTGCACTACGGGCCAAAGATATTCATCAGAAAATCATTAATCTTTGCACTACATGCCAAAGATATTCAGTAATATCATCATTTAGGACTGAGGATGATGAAAAATATTTTAAAAAAAAACGAATCCAGTGAAACAAAAGAACAAATATTAAGGATTCGTACTTTAAACAATCTGAATTCAAAAATACTTCATAAATAATCATAGTGAAGTAAAATTCAAGAATGATCAAAACATGAATACAATCAGAGCTAGTATCCATAATCGATATTTTAGAAAAAAAAACGAAAATTTAATTTTTTTTGTGAATAGTGCCGTATTTGTGAATAGTGTTGTATACGTGAATAGTGCCGTATACGTGAATAGTAACCCCGACACTAAAATACAAGAATTTCACAGGAAAGATCTTACCAATAATTCGGCATAATGATATTAGAAGAAATAATATCACTTTTTTAAAAAATAACATCCCTTAACTCGACAAGAATAGTACTTCTGGCTGGAATATCAGATATAACGCTGAAGGAACTTGCACCGTATAGCAACACTCAAAGTATCAAAATACTCACAAGAATACGCTCGATAATATAGAGAGAGAAAACTTTAGTTTCTGGTGTGCTTTTCAATTCTAACCTAAACACCCTATTTATAGGAAATTGCTTAGAACACCAAAGCAGAAAATTTATTAAAATAATTTTATTTATTAAATATTCAAGCCCACCACCAAAGAATCTGAATTCAGCTCATTTACCACATATGTGGGATTGCAAAAAAGGGTTTTCTTGAATAAAACAATTAAAACTTCCAAAAATCAATTATTCCGGAACTTTGAAACTTCAATAATTCATAATAAATAGCCCTTTTATCAAAAAAATTTGAACCTCATGTCCTTTCCATAGAAAATTCCATTCTCTACAACTTTTCAGAAGAAAGTTTTTCCAAATTCCAAACATAAATTGACCAAAATTTATAAACCGGCGATTTTACAGGCTATAATCAAATTTCAGTCAAGAAATGGGGTCCACAAACATAAAAACATGTTTTAAATATTTATTGCAACAAAAATACTCTTCCTCCTCATTTATTCATATATCCCACATTCATTGTAAAAATATCACCATTATTATATTATTAAAATATAATAATATATTTAAATGAATTATTTTATCGAAAAAGATAAAATATCAATTTTCAACAATTGTCACATTAAAAATTTTCTCCATCTATATCCACATAAAATGAATATTTTCCTTATCATATAAATTAATAATTAATTATTCACAAATAATATTACAGAATCAACAATCGTAACCAGTACATTTCCTGTGAAAGAGGGGCTTTCAATAAGGATTTCTCTTCATGGCGTGCAATTAGGTGACCAAACCTCTCCTTAGATGTAACTTTTAGACATTGCCAATAATGTTATCTAATAATATTATTCAAATAATATAAATTATTGATCTGATAATGAAAATACTGTGTAGTGACAATTATTAAAACAACAATAATATAAAATATCAACGTAGCAATTATTGAATCAATAAAATAAAATATTGAGCAAAGAACTACTATAACAATTATTAAGTAGTGCCTTCTTACGTAAGAATCAACCATTGGTGTAATACCATGTGCTACTGTGTTTTAACCATACGGGTATTTTAACAAAGATAATTCAGTAATAACTACGCCGTTATTTATAAACAACTTATATTTGTCGTTTTCTTCATCCAATTGATTTTTTCGTTATGGGCCCATAATAATATCGCTACCAAATGCATTTAATATTTCCGACAAGTAAGAATATTCCACGACCAAACTAATATTCCCCGACAACAATGAATATTTTATAACCACTTGCTTATTTTAAATATTTGTTCATTTTACCCATAACTAACCACATTAATCAAATCAACCCTTACTATTTCAAAATAATAAATAGAGGAAGTTTAATTTCATTTATAATAAGTTGGGGGGTCTTACATCTGTATTGTTTTTATCAGATGATATGAGGCATTTTATAGTGTATCTCGATGTTTCACATAGAAGACGGGGTTACGTGCTCATGTAGCATGACAATGTCATTACGTATGCATCACGCCAGTTAAAGAATTATGAGGCGGCGTATCCTACTTATGATCTAGAATTGTCAGCTGTAGTTTTAGAATTAAAAATTGGAAGATAGTATTTATTCGGGGAGAAGTGTGAGATATACACGGATTCTAAGAGTTTTAAATATATCTCCACACAGAAGAAGTTGAATATGAAGTAGAGAAGGTGATTAGAATGGATAAGAGGTTACGAATGTGATATGTTATATCATATGTGGAAGGTAAACGTAGAAACTGACACGTTAAGTAGGAAGGGTAGGGAAAAGCTATCGATGTTAACAACTCAGAATGAGTTAATAACGGAAATGACAAAAACGAAGCTAGAAGTTAAATTACGGAATGAAGATGTAGAAATGTTATTCACAATGTAGACTCAATCCACGATAATAGAACGAGTTAATTAAATACAACAAAGTAATGAGGAGTGCAAATGAATGAAGAAGAAGATGCAAGATAAAGAGAAAATCACGTATAATCTTGTTTTGAAGGAGGAATTTGAGTTTCAAATAATTTTAAAGTTAAAGGAAGAATTAATCAGAGGAAGATAGCGTAATATGTTAATAAGTATTTAAACTTCCAACTCAAATTATTGATAGGAAGTGACAAGTCATGAAAAATAAGATAATACCTTCGTTGAAGGTGAAATGAAATAACTACAATGTCGAAGAAGCATTGTGGGAACTTGAGATTAAAACAAAAGAAAAAATTTCCTCAATGGTGTATGTATTATTAGCGAGATTCTGTGGACAAAATACTTATAAGGGGGGAAGAGTGTAACGCCCCAGAAAAATCGGATTTTTGAGAATTAAATTTTTATTTAATTATGTGGATTAAATGAATTTAATTAATTAATTATGGGAGTAAGCTATTTGAAGGTCGTTCTATAACCTAGACATATCAGAATGTCGTAGTATTTTGGCTACGTGGTAGAATTAAAGTGTTTGAATTTCCAAGACAAAAATAAAAGCTTTCCAAGAAATTTTCTGAAAAATACTATTCACGAATTTCTGCTCAGGAATTATTTTGAATTTCCGAGAAATACGTAATGATAGAATATCGAGTTGGGATAGAATATCCAATAATATTTCAGTTATGGCAAACGTAGTTTTTCGCCTGCGGACTTAAAACCTAACGGTTAGGGAAAATGAGTTTCGAGAAGGAATTTAAATGCGTATAATGAATTAAAGATATGATTGTATAATACGTAAGTATTGTACGAGGTAATGAATACAAGTATAATAAGAGGTATTATACGAGTATGTATGAATGATAGAATGTCGTATATTAAATAAGTATACGAGTTGTAATACGAGAATTATACGTAAATTATATGTTATAAGACTTTAAGCTAAATGTAATGGACTTGTAGGATTGAGTAATAAATTGTAAAGTCCAATGAGATATTGATAAGGCCCAAGTGTAGGAATGTGTAGGAGATTGTAATGTTAAATTGGGATAATAATAAAGCCCAATACGAATTAATGTTAAAGCCCAAATGTAGGAATGGTTAAGTCCAATGTAAATTATTGAGCAAGCCAAGTGGTTGTGAATGAGAAGCCCAAAACAAATTAATGCAAGCCCACAAGAATAAGCTAAGTAATTAATCTAAGCCAAGATATGATCCAATGGGTAAATCTTGATCCATGGGGCAACCCATGGGTGATCCAAAGTAATGAGAAAGTAACTTAATGGCTAAGTGTTGTGATGGCCAAGTAATTAATGTGATAAGCAAGTAAAGTGCTTATGTGTGGTGAACAAGTAAAAGTTGTGATGAGCAAGTAATGGATAAGATAGGTGACTAGCAAGTATACTTAATGGCTAAGTAAGTGTGATGATCAAGTAGACTTAATGGCCAAGTGCTGTGAGGAGCAAGTTAACTTAATGCCTAGGTAATGAATAATAAGGAGGTGGGAGTGGGTTATTGGCTGAACTACCCTAACTTAGGAAGTCCTATAGATAGGAAGCTTGCTAGCTCATTTGTTAGTTGATAGATTTTCATCCAATAACTTATAGCTTATTGGTTAGAGAGAAAAAGATACAAAAGCTAGAACAAGTTAGCCTTTGAGAATTCAAGAAGCAAGAAGGAGATTAAATATTAACCAAGTGATTATCAAGGGTAAGAACTTAAACCATGAATCTCTTTCTCTTCCATTGTTAGAGAAGTGGGTAGTGGTAGAACATGTGTGCTAAGGAATGATAAGAATGATTAATCAATGGACTTAAGCCGTATAAGTCATGAATAAGTAATTCAAACTTAATTAAGTTATGAATTTATGAAGAGCTTATATGAACTACTCATATGTTTACTTTAATAAGATTGTATGATAATAAGGAGAAAGAATGGTGGTTAAAATACTTAATTTATAATAAGTCATGAGAAAGGAGGTCATAAGTAGTTTATACTTTTATAAGTTATAAACTCACAAAGAACAAGTAATAACTTATCATGTTTATAGGTTAATGAAGTATTTTATGTCAAGATGTTAGTATGATGGATTGAATCCATTTGAAATGATGAACAAATCATAAGAAATGAAGTTAAGGCGAAATTTACGAGTTTGAACGATAATCGTCGAATTCGTGAAATTCTTGGAATTGAGGTCGAATTTTGATGTTGATCTTGGAAACATTAGTTTTAAATGGAGACAAGTCATATTTGGCATTATAGAGTTGTGCACTCAAAAATGATCGGATTACGACTTAGAACGTAGAAATGAGCGTTGAACGTTCACGAACGTTTATCGTTTTCGTTAGAAATGGACTAATAGGTGAATTTTTAGCCAACGAAGTCAAATAGATAAAATTCTTGCATGAACACGTAGAGTATGTAATTTGTGAACCGTAGGCTTTTGAACGAGCCAATTCGGACTTATAACGAAGAAGTTATGCGTACGAGAATTTCGCAAAGTTTGAAAACTGTCAAAATTTTTCGAGGCACTGAGTTAAGCGTCAATGACGACTCGAACAATAAAGGCCCGCGCCGTAGCACAAGGCTGAGACAGGTACATCGCTAAGCTGGGCCACCGCAATGCATATTATATCAAACGAGACTCATGACCGCAGTCATGAAGTCCGGGACCTTACCATCGCTAAGTCACGCCGGTGGCGTGACACGAGAGAGGAAGAATAGTAGGCGCATCGCCAAATTTTTTAGGGTTTCTATAGAGATAAATGATTATGAAGATAAAAGGAAAGACAAATGAAGTAACACAACCTTAACAAACATAAGGTGACATTATTAAGATATTCTTAAACCTTAAGTATGATCACTTAGGGTTGAAGATAAATAATTGAACGTGAACGATATGCAGTAAGTATACTTAACCAGTGACGATCAAGTTTTGATTAATAAAGTAAGAAGGTTAGTAAGCCGTGAGGAATGATGATTAACTCGAAACAAGTTGTATTAATAATAATGTCAGTTAAGTTATAGAAAAGAAAGAAGTTGGTAAGAATGATGTAAGTTATAACGGTAAGCCGGAACCAATAATAACAAATCTAATACAAGATTAGATTGAGAAGAAGGGTAAGATTTATTAGGAACCATGTATGTTCATTCATAACCTAATGTGGTATGTTATGTGGTTATGTGTTGTAGAGACCGTAAAGACTAAAAGGAAAAGTTATTATACTGTAGCAGATGCTTAAGGCATGTTTTTCTTAAACGTTTGTCTAATCTTCGAGTTAGCCAAGTTTTATGTGATTCATGTTATGAGATGCATGAACTATTTTATGAAAGGGTCGATGCCAGTTTTACCTCGGCTAGACTAATCTTGAAGAGTTGATTGATTTATTTATAAGTCTTTCAATATAGAATTGTTAACGCTATCCTACGCCAATTGTTTGGTACGGATTCAAGGTAAACCTGAGTATGAATAAACAAATGTATTTTTTATCGATTATTCGATGGGAACGTGAGGTTGCCAAAACTTAAACGTATATACGTTTAACAGGATGTAGTGTTGATCAACATAGAGTACTATAGGCTGATCACCCATGTGACGAATGAATTGTTTGAATTGTGATTCTGGGGACAGAATCCTTGTAAGGAGGGAATGATGTAACATTCCAGAATTTTAATTTTTTTATTAAATATTTATTGAATTATTTAAATATTTAATGGATGTGTTTATGATTGAATTTGTAATTGTTCAAATTTGATTCAATTTGGTTAATTGTTTGTTAAATAAATAATTAAGGAAATTAATTATTATATTCTAATTAATTTGATTATTAAGTTAGAGAGTTTTGATTAATTGAATTATTATTCTTTTATTTGAATTTGTAACTAAAAAGATGTGTTAGTTGAATTAAATAAAGTTATAATTATATAGAAAATTATAATTTTGTTGTATTGATTTATGTGATGAAGTGATTTAATAAATTGTTATTATGATTAATTTAATTAAATTAATGTGTGACAAATAACCTTGTTATAAAGGAGTTACTAAAATAACTTAAAGGAGTTTTAATTCAGTTTTGCCAAACAATGCCTAAGGCCTATTAAGTCTTTAATTTATTTGAGTTTTACTAAACAAGGTGTTAGGATTAATGAGTTATTTTGTTAGTGGTTAACCAAACAAGCCTTATGGCTTTTGATTTTAAAATTCACATAACTGATATCAGTTATGTTTATAATTATATTATATAATTAATATATATAATATCTATATACGTTATTTGGTTCGTATGTTAGAGGAGAGAGGTTAGAGAGAAGAAAGAAAACTCAGAGAAGAAGAAGAAAAGAAGAAAGAAGAGAGAAAAGAAGGCTAGAGATTGGAGAAGGAGGCTTGAGAGTAGAAAAGATTAGTCATATCATCTTCTATCAAGGTATTCTCCTATTCTTTTTAGTTCTTAAAAGTTTAGTTTTATCTTCCCAAATTCTCTATAGAATCTTTGTGTAAGCATAAATTTTTGTTGTTATGTGGCTTTATATGTCATAATAGTGATGTTAAAACTATTTTCATGGGTTATAATCAAAGAATTGTTGTTATGTATATGTTTGTGAAGAAAATGTTTTTACAAAGAGTTTTTATGAAAATTTATTGTTTAGCTTAAAGTAGAAATTGAGGGTGAATTAGTGGTTTAGTTGATAAATTGATCATTTAATTTTTTAGAGTATGTATAATCATTGATAAAGACACTTTGAATTAGTGGTTTTGGTTGAAAAACTAAATTTACAGTGTTGATTTTCATTGAAATATAAAAAAATGAGTTTTAGCCAAAAATAGTGAATTTGGGTGTGTTAATTTTGATGTTTATGTTGTTGTATGGGTAGAATCATGTTTAGAGTTTTTGAAATATGTTTACATGAAGTCTCTATATGATTTATGTGCTAATTAGTCTATTAGAAACTAGCTTGTAGGCCAAAATTGGCTTTTTCTGTGCTCTTGCCGAGGCTGTCTACCGAGGTCTGCAATTCGGCGTCGTGGCGCGGACTTGCAGTACCTTTGTGGCACCGCAGCGCCATGCTCATGCCACAGCGCGGCCTTGTAGCCTTGATCTCTGCATTGCAACCGCGCCATGCCCATGTCAGCAGTACGTGACCTGATGTAAATCGTGAAATACATGCATGAAAGTTAGCGTAATGGTCCACAAAGTGTTGATTTTGTACTTGAAATTTTAAGGAATTGTTATGTGATGATAGTAGGACTGTAAAATGTTGATTTTAGTATTTTTTATACTATGAATAAGTATGTTATTAACAATTAACTTGTGTTATAACTTGATTATGTGATTAAAAATCTAATTTTAAATTATGAACGTACTTAGTTATGTTTGTAAGATGGTAATGACTAATTTTGTCATGATAACATATGTTTATAGGATATTGTGATTCGTATTGATTTGGTTTAGCCTACGAGCAAGGCAAGTTCTTTAACTCTATTTTTAGAAATGTGTAATCGCTTAAATTTTCTTTGAGCAAGTTTTTCTAATCCTTTATCTTGTTGAACTAATTATGGTTTTCAATTCGATTATGATATAATGATGTAAGTTATTCTTGAGTAAGTTATTCTTGTATTTAACTTGTTGAATAGCATGCAAATTTATATATTCTAATGTTGAACATTTTTATCGATCAAATTGTTATGCATGCTTAGTATTCAATTCTAATTAACCTTGGCTTAGTATTGTTCAAGCAAGGTGTTATAGTTATTCAAATTGTATGCTCTTAGATTATTCCTAAAGCATGACTTTAGTTTACTATGATTGATTCAATCACAATTATTCTATAGTGAAATGTTCTTGGTTTCATTCAACTAATCCTTAGTTGATGTTCGTTGAAATCCAAATTACCCTGAAAGCTTATCCAGACCAAAATTCCTTTGGTGCGGACTTGTACTCTAAATACTGAGATGAACAACCCTAATGTTATGATTAGGGGTTAACTTACGCGTAGCGTTAAATGTTTATGCATAATACATGGTACGAAGGGCTGATCCCTCTAAGTACGAGGAGTCCTTATAGTCTTATGACTGATAAAGTTGGAGTTGAAAGATTGCTCGCAACTATGGACATAGGTCATGGTCTTATGACCCTCAGTTATATTTATTTCACATTTTGGATTTCAGTTTCTGATTATAGATGATAGAGTACTATTCATTGTTGACGAGCCTATTATTGGCAGTTATTATTACTATACTCCTGTTGATTTCATATTGTATCCAGTGAGCAATTGTTTTGCTCACTCTTGCATATTTTAAAACTCATTTCACCTAAAGAAGAGAAGGTAGATGAACCTTCGTCTAGCAAAGGAAAGGGAAAAATGTGCAAGTGATGAAGACTTGTAATTTACTTTGATTAAGATGTTAGATTTTTATTATGATGATCTTAGACTTGGTTTTAATGAAGTTTATTTAATTTCTGCATTTGAATGATTGTAATTAAAGGTTAGATAACCTGGGAGATTTTATTTTGTAACCCTTTAATGGGAAAGGTTTTATTTATCCAGTTTTATTGTGATTGGGTAGTTAGATATGAATGTTTGATTAAGTGAACACCAGATCCTGTGGGAATGAAGTGCCTGGATTTGGGGGTGTCACAGGTTGGTATCAAAGCTTTAGGTTATGAACCTTAGGTGGGGGAAAAACCTTAGGAAGTAACCTTCGAAAAGATAGTGATGAACTCTTATCGAGTTTCAAGGAGAAAGTAATAAAACACTTATTTGCTTATGTGTTTACAACTTATGTGCTCGTGAGAGTCGAGTAGTGATGATTAATAACTAAAACCTAAAAATCTTGTTGTCAGGATGACTAATGTCGGAGAATCCAGTCAGGCTAGGGAGGAAGGACCTCAGATGCCTAGAGAGGAGGAATCTCGTGATATTCAAGTGGTTTGGGAACAACTGCTTCCACAAGAGTCAGCTCCATTACTCGCAGTGGTCGAGGATGATGATGATGATGTAGACACAGATGAGGAAGAACCCGTGGAGCTGCCACAGACGGGTGAAGAGGACGAGGAGGAAAGGATTCCACTTAACTCGATAGCTGGCCGTATATACGTTGAGGTGCATGACCGCAACGTGGAACTTCAAGATACTGTCGAGGAATTGCAAGAGATGGTAGCTGAACAACAGACCTTGATGGCACAGAAGGACGACAAGATTCAGGATCGAGAAGAACGACTGAACAATGTTGAAGAGAAGCTGGTTCACACTAAAAAAGAAAACGATCAAATGCGAGCAGAGGTTGCAGAGTTGAAGAGCAAGTTGAGAGAAGAATCTACAAAAAGGGCAAGAACCGAAGACGCGTACGAGGAAGCTTATCAACAAGTTGAAATAGCAAAGGGAGACGCACAAGAAAAGAGAAGGAGGATGGAAGAAATAGATAACGTGCTCAACACCGCGATCAATCGAGCTCAAGATCGGGTCATGGGTTATCCAATTCAGTTAGAGACGCTACCCTCGTTCATACTGGACCGTCGGACCATGTTCCGAGTTATGGAAGAAGAGCATCGTAAGGCCTTGCAATATCTTAATAGGACATCGTAGGGAGTGTACTTGAGTTATGTTATGATAAATAATTTCTTAATCCCAAGTGTTATGCAACCTATGGGATATGATAATGATGTCCTGAAACTTTAGTAGTTCAGGAAAATAATGTAAATAGCAGTGATGCTATTGATATGATGTTTTCAAAGAAGTTTTAAATAAAAGATATTATATTCTTTATCCAAAATGTTATATGTTATGGAATGATTACTTTCATGGGGGCAAGCTAAGTAGAAATTACTTGAAAAGAGTTGAGCAATAATCTAAGGAATGTATTCTTTTTAACAGAAAATGCCTCCAAGACGTCAACCACCCAGTCAGAGAACCACCGAAGGAACCAACATCGATAATGCTTAAACTAACTCCGTTCAGCAGTTGGTGACGTTACTGACAGGTGCACTGCAAAATCAACCACAGAATCAACCTCAAAACCAAGGTGCTACGTTTAAGGACTTCAAGGCGGTTGGACCACCAGAATTCCGTGGATCCATGAATCCAGTTGAAGCGCAGACTTGGATTATGGAAATCGAGAAGGTTTTTGATGTGGCAGGTGCACTACAAAATCAACCGCAAAATCAACCTCAGAACCAAGGTGCTACGTTTAAGGACTTCAAGGCGGTTGGACCACCAGAATTCCGTGGATCCATGAATCCAGTTGAAGCGCAGACTTGGATTATGGAAATCGAGAGGTTTTTGATGTGGCTAGGGTAGAGGAGAATCAGAAGACTGCTTTTGCAACGTTCATGTTGAAAGCAGAGGCAAATTATTGGTGGCAGGCCAACAAAACTCGGGAAGGACCAGGAGTAATGACCCGGGATAGGTTTAAGGAGCTGTTCTTCGAGACTTATTTCCCAGAGAGTTCGAAGAGTCAGCTAGAGGTCCAATTTTTGGAGTTGAAGTAGGGAACAATGTCGGTGTCGGAATATGCTGCGAAGTTCAACGAGTTGGCGAGGTTTGTGCCATATCGTCAAGAATGCATTGAGCGCAAGGCTTAATAGGTTTGGCGAGGGGACGAAACCCTAGTTGTACAAAGAGGGTTTTCTGCTCCAATGAAGACATTTACAAAGATGATGGAGAAGGCGATTCTCGCTGAAAGTGGAGGCGAGGCGGTAACAAAGATTAATCAAGAGTAGAGAAAGAAGAAAAGTGAAGGTGAAGCTAAAAGTACTGGTAACGGTAGTAATGGGAACAACCTGAAGAGGAAGTGGAATGGGAATGGAGGAGCTGGAAATCAGCAAAGAAACCAACAAAATAAGAAGGTCGAACCATGTGCTACATGTGGAAAGTTTCATAACGAAGTGTGTCTGCTGGGGAAACGAGTATGCTTCAATTGTGGCCAGGAGGGTAACATCGCCCCAAATTGCACTCAAGCTAGCTAAGAAGAATGTGTGCTTCACGTGCGGATCCAAGGATCACTTTGCTCGTGAATGCCCCAAGAAGAGATCTGGGGAGACAAATGGGAGCAAGGGAAATGCTAGTGGAGGTGCATTGGCTATTGTGGAACCAACAACAACAAATAAGCCCACAGCCAGAACCTTCAACATGACTGTGTAAGATGCTACGCAATCAAAGGATGTGGTGTCAAGTATTATTCCGATCAATGATATTGATGCTTATGTATTATTTGATTCGGGTGCTACTTGCTCATTTATATCGGATGAATTTGCTATGAGATTAGGATTGCCTAGTGAAGAATTGAATTTCCCCTTAAATATAGAAATTGCGAATAAGGAAGTAGTTCCTGTTAGGTTCGTATACAAGAATGGTAGGGTGAACATTAAGGGAAATATTTTGATGGTAGATTTGATTCCGATCAGGCTAGGAGAGTTTGACGTTATTTTGGGAATGGATTGGTTGTTCAATTATGGAGCGATAATTGACTGCCAAAAGAAATGTGTAAACCATATGACTCCGTCAAAGGTAGTTTTCAATGTTAGCAAATCGCCTAGACAAATGAGATGTCTGACGATTATGCAGGCCAAAAAGTTTTTGAGTCAGGGCTGTGTGGGTTATTTAGCTTACATAGTCGATTCTCAGAAGAAGGGTGCGAAACTGGAAGAAATACTAGTGGTTAGGGAATTTGTGGACGTGTTTCCAGAGGATTTGCCAGGACTTCCGCCTGACAGAGAAATCGAGTTCATGATCGACTGAACGCTAGGAATCGCTCCGATATCGAAAGCCCGGTACAGAATGGCTCCGGTGGAGATGAAAGAACTGATGGTACAACTACAGGAGCTGTTGGACAAGAAATACATTCAGCCGAGTGTGTCACCATGGGGAGCACCAATGTTATTCATAAAGAAGAAGGATGGGTCAATGCGTCTTTGCATTGATTATAGAGAATTAAACAAAGTCACTATTAAGAACAAGTATCCATTGCCGAGAATAGATGACTTGTTTGATCAATTGAAGGGTGCTAGATATTTCTCGAAAATAGATTTGAGAAGTTGGTACCATCAACTGAAGGTAAGAAAGGAAGATGTACCGAAGACGGCATTCCGAACTCGGTATGGACATTACGAATTTTTGGTGATGTCTTTTGGTTTGACAAACGTCCCTGCAGCGTTCATGGATTTGATGAACAGGTGTTTAAACCATTTTGGACAAGTTTGTGGTGGTGTTTATCGACGATATTCGGTGTACTCTAAAACTCAAGAGGAACATGTGGAACATTTACGTCTAATTATTTGGAGACGCTAAGAAAAGAAAAGTTGTATCTGAAATTCTCTAAATGTGAATTTTGGTCGGGCGATGTACAATTTCTTGGGCACGTAATTGACAAGGATGGAATTTCAATTGGATCCATCAAAGGTTGAAAGCTGTGATAAATTGGGAACAACAGAGAACTCCATCGAAGTGAGAAGTTTCTTGGGATTAGCGAGGGTATTACTGAGACGGTTTATCCGAGGATTTTTCCAAGATTGCCACTCGTTAACAAATTTAACGAGAAAATCAGAAAATTTGTTTGGACGGAGAAGTGTGAAGAAAGTTTCCAAGAATTGAAAAAGAAGCTAAGTATGGCACCTGTGTTGTCATTACCAGATAATACAGGAAATTTTGTGGTGTACAATGATGCTTCACACAAGGGATTAGGATGTGTCCTTATGCAGAATGGAAAAGTTATCGCGTATGCATCAAGGCAATTGAAGGACTACGAAAAAGGGTATCCGACTCATGATTTAGAGTTGGGGGCGGTTGCGTTTGCTATAAAAATATGGAGACACTATCTCTACGGAGAGAAATGTGAGATTTACACAGACCATAAAAGTCTAAAGTATATTTTCACACAGAAGGACCTGAACATGCGACAAAGAAGATTGATGGAACTGATAAAAGATTACGATTGTGAGATCTTTTATCATCCAGGCAAAGCAAATGTGGTTGCAGAAGCCTTGAGTAGGAAAGGTAGAGCAAAGTTGATGTTGTTAACTGATAAGGAGGAGCTTATTACAAAGAATGTCAAGGTTAGAGTTGGAAATCAAATTTCCAAAAGAATCAGATGAGAAATTGTACGAGAGAAGAAGCCGGTCAAACTTTGGTGGACAAAGTGAAGAACGCTCAACCTGCAGGATGAGGAATGCGAGAAAAATAAGAGAAAGTGTGGTCGACGAAAAGGAAGTGAAATACAAGGTTGATACTGATGGAATGCTGAGATTCGAGGGACGAATCTAGGTTCCAGCAGTACCAGAGATTAAAGAAGAAATTTTGATTGAAGCTCATAACTCGAGATATTCGATTCATCCAAGAAGTACGAAGATGTATCAAGATTTGCGGTGACATTTTTGGTGGCCAAATATGAAAAGAGACGTTGCAGAGTGCGTTGCAAAGTGCTTGACATGTTAGAGAGTCAAGGCCGAGCATCAATGACCAAGCGGGTTACTTCAACCGTTGGAGATACCAGAATGGAAATGGGAACATATCACAATGGATTTTGTGGTTGGTCTTCCAACAACTCAGAAAGGATACGATGCGATTTGGGTGATAGTGGATAGATTGACAAAATCTGCACACTTTTTGCCAATAAAGATTAGATTCAATCTTGATCAGCTGGCAAAGTTATATGTTAAAGAGATCGTGTCGAGACATGGAGTTCCAGTGTCAATTGTGTCAGATAGAGATCCGAGGTTCACATCAAACTTCTAGAAGAGACTACAAGAATGTATAGGAACCCAGTTGCGAATGAGTACTGCATATCATCCGCAAACAGATGGCCAAAGCTAACGAACGATTCAGACGTTGGAAGATATGTTGAGAGTATGCATCATGGATTTCAAAGGAAGCTGGGATGAACAATTATCGTTGGTGGAATTTTCTTACAATAACAGTTACCACGCTAGCATCGGCATGTCGCCTTATGAAGCATTATACGGCAGGAAGTGCAGAACTCCACTGTGCTGGGATGAAGTCGGAGAACGTCAACTATTAGGACCAGAACTGGTACAACAAACTGCTGAGGTTGTCAAACTCATCAGAACAAGATTGATAGCTGCTCAAGATAGACAAAAGAAATATGCTAATCAACAAAGACAAGATCGTGTATTTGATATAGGAAATTATGTGTTCCTAAAAGTTTCTCCGTGGAAGGGGAAAGAAGGGGAAACTAAGTCCAAGATTTATTGGACCCTTCGAAGTGCTGCGAAAGGTTGGAGAGGTGGCTTACGAGGTAGCTCTACCTCCAGAATTGCAAAACATTCATAATGTTTTTCACGTGTCGGTGTTACGATCGTATAAACCTGATTACAAGAACGTAATTGAGTACGAACCATTACAGTTTAAGAAAGATTTGTCCTATGAAGAGTTTCCTATCCAGATAGTCGACAAGAAAGAACAAGTGCTCAGGAATAAGGTGATACCTTCTGTGAAGGTAATTTGGAGGAACCACAATGTCGAAGAGGCTACGTGGGAACTCGAAACTGAAATGATGAAGAATTACCCTGAGTTATTTGTTTAATCTGTGTCTTCGATTCTGGGGACATAATCTTTATAAGTAGGGGAGAATGTGACGAATAAATTGTTTGAATTGTGATTCTGGGGATAGAATCCTTGTAACGAGGGAATGATGTAACATTCCAAAATTTTAATTTTTTTATTAAATATTTATTGAATTATTTAAATATTTAATGGATGTGTTTATGGTTGAATTTGTAATTGTTCAAATTTAATTCAATTTGGTTAATTGTTTGTTAAATAAATAATTAAGGAAATTAATTATTATATTCTAATTAATTTCATTATTAAGTTAGAGAGTTTTGAATAATTGAATTATTATTCTTTTATTTGAATTTGTAACTAAAAAGATGTGTTAGTTGAATTAAATAAAGTTATAATTATATAGAAAATTATAATTTTGTGGTATTGATTTATGTGATGAAGTGATTTAATAAATTGTTATTATGATTAATTTAATTAAATTAATGTGTGACAAATAACCTTGTTATAAAGGAGTTACTAAA
Source organism: Panax ginseng (assembly GCA_020205605.1). Classification (NCBI taxonomy): domain Eukaryota; kingdom Viridiplantae; phylum Streptophyta; class Magnoliopsida; order Apiales; family Araliaceae; genus Panax; species Panax ginseng. The sequence continues at coordinate 143,297,578 of CM035132.1, read as the reverse complement.
ATAACTTAAAGGAGTTTTAATTCAGTTTTGCCAAACAAGGCCTAAGGCCTATTAAGTCTTTAATTTATTGGAGTTTTACTAAACAAAGTGTTAGGATTAATGAGTTATTTTGTTAGTTGTTAACCAAACAAGCCTTATGGCTTTTGATTTTAAAATTCACATAACTGATATCAGTTATGTTTATAATTATATTATATAATTAATATATATAATATCTATATCGTTATTTGGTTAAGGCGTATGTTAGAGGAGAGAGGTTAGAGAGAAGAAAGAAAACTCGCAGAGAAGAAGAAAAAAGAAGAAGAGAGAGAGAAAGAAGGCTAGAGATTGGAGAAGGAGGCTTGAGAGTAGAAAAGATTAGCCATATCATCTTCTATCAAGGTATTCTCCTATTCCTTTTAGTTCTTAAAAGTTTAGTTTTATCTTCCCAAATTCTCTATAGAATCTTTGTGTAAGCATGAATTTTTGTTGTTATGTGCCTTTATATGTCATAATAGTGATGTTAAAACTATTTTCATGGGTTATAATCAAAGAATTGTTGTTATGTATATGTTTGTGAAGAAAATGTTTTTACAGAGAGTTTTTATTAAAATTTTTTGTTTGGCTTAAAGTAGAAATTGAGGGTGAATTAGTGGTTTAGTTGATAAATTGATTGTTTAATTTGTTAGATTATGTATAATCATTGATAAAGACACTTTGAATTAGTGGTTTTGGTTGAAAAACAAAAGTTACAGTGTTGATTTTCATTGAAATATAAAAAATGAGTTTTAGCCAAAAAATAGTGAATTTGGGTGTGTTAATTTTGTTGTTTATGTTGTTGTATAGGTAGAATCATGTTTAGAGTTTTTGAAATATGTTTACATGAAGTCTCTATATGATTTATGTGCTAATTAGTCTGTTAGAAACGAGCTTGTAGGCCAAAATTGGCTTTTTTCTCTTTGTTGTCGAGGTCGTGTTCACGAGGTTCGCAGAATCATGCATGTGCATGGCTACGGACTTCTGATACCTTTAATGTATGCCCATAGCCATGGTCACGCTCAATGTGTGACCTTGTGTATGATCTCACTTGTCATTATGCCATGCCCAATGCAATGTGACCACAATTTAAGCTGCGTGATGCCTGGTGTGAGTTAAGAGAATGGTCCGACAAAGTGTTGATTTTGTACTTGAAATTTTAAGGAATTGTTAGGGGTTGATAGTAAGACTGTAAAATATTGATTTTAGTATTTTTATACTATGAATAAGTATGTTATTAACAATTAACTTGTGTTATAACTTGATTATGTGATTAAAAATCCAATTTTAAATTATGAACGTACTTAGTTATGTTTGTAAGATGGTAATGACTAATTTTGTCATGATGACATATGTTTATAGGATATTGTGATTCGTATTGATTTGGTTTAGCCTAAGAGCAAGGCAAGTTCTTTAACTCTACTTTTAGAATTGTGCAATCGCTTAAATTTTCTTTGAGCAAGTTTTTCTAATCCTTTATCTTGTTGAACTAATTATGGTTTTCAATTCGATTATGATATAATGATGTAAGTTATTCTTGAGCAAGTTATTCTTGTATTTAACTTGTTGTTTAGCATGCAAATTTATATATCCTAATGTTAAACATTTTTATCGATCAAATTGTTATGCATGCTTAGTATTAAATTCTAATTAACCTTGGCTTAGTATTGTTCAAGCAAGGTGTTATAGTTATTCAAATTGTATGCTCTTAGATTATTCCTAAAGCATGACTTTAGTTTACTATGATTGATTCAATCACGATTATTCTATAGTGAAATGTTCTTGGTTTCATTCAACTAATCCTTAGTTGATGTTCGTTGAAAAATCCAAATTACCCTGAAAGCTTATCCAAACCAAACTTCCTTTGGTGCGGACTTGTACTCTAAATACTGAGATGAACAACCCTAATGTTATGATTAGGGGTTAACTTACGCGTTGCATTAAATGTTTGTGCACAATACATGGTACGAATGGCTGATCCCCCTAAGTACGAGGAGTCCTTATAGTCTTATGACTGTTAAAGTTGGAGTTGAAAGATTGCTCGCAACTGTGGACATAGTTCATGGTCTTATGACCCTCAGTTATATTTATTCCATATTTTGGATTTCAGTTTCTGATTATAGATGATAGAGTACTATTCATTGTTGATGAGCTTATTATTGGCAGTTATTATTACTATACTCCTGTTGATTTCAGATTGTATCCAATGAGCAATTTTTTTGCTCACTCTTGCATATTTTAAAACTCATTGCAGCTAAAGAAGAGAAGGTAGATGAACCTTCGTCTAGCAAAGGAAAGGGAAAAATGTGCAAGTGATGAAGACTTGTAATTTACTTTGATTGAGATGTTAGATTTTTATTATGATGATCTTAGACTTGGTTTTAATGAAGTTTATTTAATTTCCGCATTTGAATGATTGTAATTAAAGGTTAGATAACCTGGGAGATTTTATTATGTAACCCTTTAATGGGAAAGATTTTATTTATCCAGTTTTATTGTAATTGGGTAGTTAGATATGACTGTTTGATTAAGTGAACACCAGATCCTGTCGGAATGAAGTACCCGGATTTAGGTGTGTCACAACCCAGAAGTGCTCGTAAGATATACCGGACTTACGGACCTAGTGCCAGGTTGTCCTTTTCAAAGATATTATGAAATGGTCTTGGTCTTGGACTAGGTTTAATGTTTTACTGAATATTGTCTTTGTAAAATGTTTTGACGAAAAAGAAGTGCTATTTTCAATTATTGATAGTACTTCATAACTATTATCCAGTTATTGAGGATATACGATTCCTATGTTTCAAGCATGTCGTTTAAAAGAAATTGTTGTACTTGCTGAGCTTGTTATGCTCACTCTTGCTTGAACCATATGAATGCAGCTAAGACCGAACGAACCAAGGGATCAGACAAGGATAAAGGCAAGATGAAGATGAACGATTAGTTTACCTTGTAATAAACTAGTAAGTTGTATATATTATAATATGATGAACAAAGAATGTAATAGTTTTAGAACCTGGGAACGGGATGTAATATTATTAATGTAATAAGAATGTCATTTATTCACACATTTTGATGTCGTTTTAATAGAATGATTGTACAGTTATGAGTACCATGTAGCACCATCTGTCGGGTTGGAAGATACCCGGATTTGGGGGCGTCACACATACGCACACAACACGACTCCCAATGTGAAGAATACTGTATACAAAGATGAAGAGAAAGGCTTTATAGAGTGTGAGAAGGCTTACAGTGGGCTACCAAAGAAGGCTTCTATAACTCCAAATGGATAAACACTAAGCTCCTGGCAGTAAAAATATAGCTATATGTGAGCTAATAGGTGTTTAAAATGAGGAAACACTCAATATGGGGTGTGTACAGAGCAAATTGGACAGGGCTTCTGATAAGTGGATTTTATATACACTTCTCTGGTATCTTTTACTTGAATTAGTTGCTTATATTTATGTGTCTTAGTTACTTTTCATGCATTTTGTGTTCATTTTGTAGGTTATACGTTTAGGAGCGGTGTGAGCGACTATTGGTAAGGAAAAGCAAAGAAAACGCAAAGAAAAGTAAATCGGACATCATTTGGGCTTTAATGTTTACTTCATGTTCTTGTTTTGGAACTTAGTTTACATTGAACAGCATCGTCTTAGATTTCTGGAATATTTTGAATCATTCCAATCGGAGTTCGGATGCAAGAGTTATGATCGTTGTACCAACGGACGTCGAACGTCATGGTTTTGGGTGGTCATTTGCATAACAGTCACTTCCATCTCAATTTCAGCCTTCATCCGCCCAGAATTTGTCAATTCTCAAACAATAAAAGTTGTAGATCTCGTCGATATTTTCGATTTGATAGGTGACAAACCCCGTAACTCCTCCCGGATCAAACGTTATGGCCGTTTTACCAGAGGACGTCGGAGCAAAAAATGTCAGAACATGGGGCAGCGTCGGGGCACCCAAAATAGGCCTATGCCCAAATGGCCGAGGCCTTTGGGGAGCAAAGCGATGTCGAAGCGTCGTGCCCAGTATTTGGGGTATTTGGGGAAGAGCTTGGTGCGGCCTGGACGCGTTTTGGGTGAATTTTGACACCTTTTTGACTCCAAATTGGATTGGGTTTGTTCTTAAGCTAAAAATTGGACTTGTATCCTATAAATACATGATGTAAGGCATAAAATAAAGGAAGATTACATAGATTAGATTAGAGATACACTACATTAGATTAGAAAATAACTCTAGTTCTTATTAGTTTTGGAGATTGAAGCAACTTGGAGACCATTGAAGATTCAAAGCAGGAGCGACAGAGGAGTTTCAAGACTACTGACAATAGATTTTATTCTCTTATCTTCTCTTACTTTTATCTTTTAATGTCTATTCAATTGTGGATTCTTGGTTTTAATTCATTAATTATGAACTAACTCTTTTATTAAGATTTTAATTGAACTTTTTATGGCTATGAATTAGTTATTCATTATATTCCAATTATTTATGTTGAAGTGAATTGTTCATCTTGCCTTATGCTTATTGATTAATTATCTGATCAGTAATTACCTTGTTACTCTAGAAGGAATTGAGAGAGGAATTCTAGGGTTAGAACTGGGCTTGGTGACATGTGACTTAGTTATTTGCACAGTGAATAATTAGGTTTGTGAATAGAATGAGAATATCTATTTGCCGCATATAACACATAAGGAATTGGGATTGTAGCGAGTTTAATTCAATTATTTTGCATAGAGATATAGCAAAATTAATCTGGGTTAAATAGAAGGCAAATGATCACTTGAGAAAGGGCTTTTGGCATTTGAGAATTCCTGTTAACAATTAAGTAGACATAATAATTGGGTAAATTGGATAATTGGTTTATAGTTCATAATTGAGGATATTGGAGTCTTAATCTTTATTTATCTGAATTCATTCGTTAAAGTCATAGTTTTAATTGATTAATTTAGTTTTCTTAATTAGAAAAATCATAATTTGCGATTGTTTAAATAAAATTAATTTGGTTAAGAGTTAGTAATTGGTAATTTTTATTAAATAATTCCTCATGGGAACGATACTCTACTTTTACTTTATTACTTGTTGACCGTGTATACTTGCACGTATTCATTGATTGCGAAATCGATCAACAGCTTCCTCGCCTTTTTTCATGAATATGGCCACCCCAAGCCCTCTATTTATAGAGGGAGGAGCCGTAGGTGTACCTGCGGCAGTCACAGATGCACCTGTGGCTGCCCGGCGTGCCCTAGGCTCCGCGGGTCCCGCCGTCTCAAACTACGTGCACTCGTGCACTGTGATGTCCGCTCGAACTTGCAGAACTTCAATCCGAGCATCCGAACGAGGTATACAAGACCATCTTCGGACTGCTTTTGTTGAGAGTTACCCAATGACATGGGATTAGAGGTTGTACGAAGTCAGGAAGAGGGGACCATGCCCATTGTCTCAAGCTTTAAATTCTATCATGTGTGCTACCACGCATAATAGTCACTCGGGATTGGAACTCCTTGGCTCTTGTGGGACATTGTTGTATGTATGTATGTATAAAATGTTAAGACAGCGTGCAGGGGTTGAGGTGGCAAGATGACCATTTAACTCCTCATCGGGGTTATCTCTAGTTTGGACTGATAGTAGACGTTGCTCAGGGTTACATCTGAGATTGGACTGCTGCAAGTGTTTAAATTCCGCAGGGTCATCTATAAGTGTGCTTGTCTTCCTGGTGTTAGCTCCGGGTCTTCCTCAGTAGGAGGTCTGAGATTGAAGCTGATCGCATGCATTTGAAACAAGCATTTCTGGAGTTATCGCCGGAACTGCAACAACATTCCTTGGGGTTATCTCCAAGGACGAAACTTGGAGTTATCTCCGAGGTTGGAATTGATACTCCCGGTGTGTGTTCCGGGGTTGAGACTGAACTTCCGGTAGTATCCGGAATAGATGTGAGCTATCTTCTATGGTTATCTTTGAAACACGAATCTGCCCTCCTGCAATGTCAGTAACAGGTGTGCAGAAAATTTCGAGTGTCTACAGTCATTTCACATTACAGGCGTTGAACTACTTGTCGTTTAACATTACAGGCGTCGAACCACTTGTCGTTTCACATTACAGGCGTCAAACCACTTTTCTTTTCACATCACTAGTCGTCAAGCCACTTCCCTCTTCCCATTGTAAGGTCTAAGCTGGAAATCTTCTATAAATAGAAGCTTATTTCTTCTTTCATTGTCACCAATTTAGTACGACTCACAAGAGAATTCTATAGAGAGAGAATCAGATATAAAGAAGAAGAGTATTATGTTACTACACTATTGTAGTATCCAATCTCCTACTAAGGTAAGGGGTATTATTTCTTTCGTATTCATGAAGAGAGTTATTTCTTTCTATACTCGTAAGGGGTATTATTTCTTTCGTATTCATGAAGAGAGTTATTTCTTTTAATACTCGTAAGGGGTATTATTTCTTTCGTAATCATGAAGAGAGTTATTTCTTTCAATACTCGTAAGGGGTATTATTTATTTCGTATTCATGAAGAGAGTTATTTCTTTTAATACTCGTAAGGGTTGTTATTCTATTCTTTATTATTCTGTTGGAATAACCTGTCTACGCGGACTACCACGTGCATGGTGAAATCCTTTTGTTATTCCATTCTTTATTATTCTGTGGGAATAACCTGTCTATGCGGACTACCACATGCCTAGTGAATAACCCTTCGTATTCATTTGTTATTAAATTCTGGAAATGATCTGTCTACGCGGACTACCGCATGACAGTTGAAAATCCATTTGCAGTTTCGTATATTGTTCATTTCAGATTCCTAACTCTAAACTTACTATAATAAGTATTACTTCTATAATTCCTGAAATGATCAGAAATTCTTTGATATTTGCGCTTCATCCAATATCTTTTCATGGAAATATTATTCTGAGCATTCTTGATAAGTTTTAACCTTTTTATGCCGGAGTACTATTCACGGGGTACTATTCTTGAAGTACTATTCACGTGGTACTATTCACTGGGGTACTATTCATTCGGGGTACTATTCATGACAAAAATTGATTTCTTTTATGTCCAAATCATTTTTGATACAATATTATTCTTGAATTTTACTCCACAAAGCAGTATCATGTTGATTATTTGGACATTATGGAATTCTGGATAAATTGAATTATAAATCCTTAAAAGTTATCCTTTTCTTTCTTTTAATTGAATTCTTATATCATTGTCATCATCCTCATGTTTATATTATGATGAAAGTCATGTTTGGCTTACGTGCATAGATGGACTGTTGATTGGTATGATTAGGACCATGAATCATTCGGTATAATCATGACCTGTAATGTTAAAAATGATGTGGTAAAAGTCCTCATTGGCCCATAGTGCATTGATGGACACTTGTTGAGATGAACATGACCATTGGTGATAATAATGAATATCCTTGGCCCGTAGTGCATGGATAATTCAGTGATATGGATTATTTATTACGCTGAGTCTCAGCGATAAAATTAGTGATAAATTTAAATCATATAAGATAGTAGATATCATGCTCTACTTGACTCTTCTAATGGATTGCTTGTCCCGCTGCAGTTAAACTTGATGTCTATTGTATTTTATCAGTTTAACACTGTTGAAGGCTAACAATAATTTTTTCTGCATTATCTTAGTCATAATATTTCTTACTGGGCTAGTTGAGCTCACCCTTTGCTTTCATTGTTCTCTTCAAGAAATGAGAATATAGCTGGGACTAGTAGGGGAACGGAGTGATGGTCCAGATGTTTGCATTAGTAGTCCTCACTATTCTGTGAAATAGTGTGATAATAAATGTATTGAGGACTTATTTTGAGTTTGAATACTGTCTAGAAGACAATATTTGTATTAAAACTCACAGCTCATGATGTATATTTAAGTTTGTATTTTTATTCTGTACCATGTATTTGGCGACTCAGAATGGGTGATGTATACCTATTTTTGGGGCGTAACATGCTAGCTACAATCTAGAACTATTAAATAACTAAAACATCACATAGATGCAAAGTAGTGGAAGCCCAAAGGTGGTCACTCAAAACTGTTCTTCATTTCTGGGTAACCCAGAAATGAAGAATAGCTCTGACAGCTTGTTCAAGGCTTTAGATCTTTCTTATTGATGTTGTTTAGACTTGAACATTGTTTAATTCATGTACCCTGCTAGTTAGTCTTCATAGCCCGACGTCTAGAACACATTTAACATGAAGCAGATTGGTGGAATAAGGCCACTGTTGTTGTTGACCTACCATGACCGTAAAGTTTGGCGACCAGAAACATGATGAACATGTTTGTTAGTGATTTCAAAGCTTTATATCTTGCTCATATGTTATGATCTGACCCAGATATTGATCAATACTACAAGATCAAAGTTATAGCTAGCCTATAAACAATATACCTAACGAATTAATCATGGTCAAAATTGGTACCTAGAAACTGTCCTATGAAGGTTCAAGAACACCTAATGCAACACTCTCTGTCGCCAAAGGCTTTAGCGACAGATTTAATAGTTTTAATTAATTAAAATTTTAAAAATCATTTACAAATAGAAATTAATTTCTGAAAATTACAAAAATTATTTTAAGTTATAAAAATTAACTTTTAATAATTTGACATATTTTTCATAAATATTAGTATTTATTTGAATATTATTGATATTTAATTTATTTAATAAATGTATTAAATAAATTAATTAAATATGATTTTATTATATTAAAAATCATTTTAAATGATAATAAGGTATTTAAAAATATTTCAAGTTATAAAATATAATTTTTAATATCTTAAAGCAAATTTCATTAATTATTTAATATTAATGATATTAGAATTATTTAATAATTATATTAAATAAAGTAATTTAAAAATGATTTTAATATTAGAAAAATCATTTAAAATGAAAATGAAGTGTTTAAAAATATTTTTAAGTTATAATTAAAGACTTTTAATATTTTGATAAATGATACATTAATATTTTAAATATTAATAGTAATTATTTAAAATAATTTTTAAATATTTTTAAAATCATTTAAAGGTAATATTAATACTTTAAAAATAATTTGAGTTATTATCAATAACTTTAATATTTTGGAAATAGTTTCATTAATAATTTGATATTAATTAAATATTAATGATAATAGAATTATTTAATATTTAAATCATTTTATAATGATTCCTGTGTTTAAAAAATCATGATAAATTATAATAATTAATTAAAAATTATTATAAGTCATTTAAAAATAATATGACTGATATTTACAGTTATTGAACTATGGAACAGAGTTTTAAACTCAAAAATTACCCAATAAAACTGTCGGTACACTGAAATATTTCAGAATTTGATCTGGACTTAGATAGTTTGACTAAATATGTGTTTGTTAGTGAATAAATGACTGATAAACTTATGTGACAATGTGATTAGGTTATGTGTTGACTGCAAATAGCAGTACTATGTGATAGGATATATTATTCTAATCGAACGAATGATCTTATTAATGATAGGTGTGACGCCCCCAAAATAGGTCCAATCCATCCAACCTATTCTGAGTCGCCAAATACATGGTACAGAAAACAACTACAAATTTATTACTACAATTGTCGTGCAAAATACAACAACACATATGTTGTGAGTTTAAATACCAACTGTGACTCTGGACACCAACTTGTGTCAGCACCTCACATTGATACCTTACATAAAGCTACAGTCAATAACTATTTTAGAAATTAAAATCTTTAGAAAATGCTCAAGAAAACCTTCGTACATGGGAGGCCATGCATCTAAGTTATAATAGATATTATATGACAGGAGAATTATCCTCGGTTGACCCAATAGACCCCAAAGAAAAACGAGAAGATTGTTATCACGTTCTTTCCAATAGTGAGTCTTCTCTTAACATATAACTATCTCCACTGTCTGCAATTGAAAATTATATTTCAACCAAACTCTAAGATCATATAGGTAGTGCTCGTAGATATACTCAGCAAGTGGATGTGCACAACCATGTCTTATGATAACTCGTAGGTCATTAGACATCTTGTATGATAGTGGAAAAACACCCTTCCAAAGTTGGGTTCACCTCACCCTATTTGGTTCACCAAAATTAAATATCAAATGACGTATATAATATGACACACTCATCTAAAGTTCTCAATAAAATTATTTCCATACTATTTAGGGAGAACCTCAACAACTATAGACCACCGTTCTATTCCCCTGTTATCTTCGTCAAAACAACGCAACACTCTTATTACACGAAAAGAATTGTGAAGCAAAAGGGTGAGCACAACTAGCTTCGATAAAGAATATCATGACTAAAGATAATTAAATTATCAATAGCCTTCATCAGTAATAAATCAGAGATTTAGAACATATAGTAGATGATAAAACTTTTTAACCATAGTTGCAGCGGAACGAGTAATCCATTAGAAGAGTAAAATAGACCATAAAGTCTATTATCTTCTCCATGTTAAAATTCCACCAACAAAGTTTTATTCATGTAACATCAATCAACAGTTCCTGTCCACAATTATATGAATAACTCATAACCATAATTGTGGTTCTAAATTCCTATTCTCATCCAGGACGAAGATAATTTACATCACCTGTCTTTACCTGAAACATCAAACATCATGGTTATACCAAATCACAGTTCATGTTCATAATCATACTAATAAATTCATCTTTGCACTACGGGCCAATGATATTCATCAACAGTTCATCTTTGCACTACAAACCAAAGATATTCAACAACAGGACATCTTTGCACTACGGGCCAAAGATATTCATCAATAGTTCATCTTTGCACTATAGGCCAAAGATATTCAATAATAGGTCATCTTTGCACTACGGGCTAAAGATATTCAACAACAGGTCATCTTTGCACTACGGGCCAAAGATATTAATATCTCAAAGAAATATATAATCATTTCAGAAATTATATAAACAATAATTATAATCATGTTGATCAATTCAACTTTGCAGTTAAGCTAAAGATATTCAATTATAAATTCAATGGCCATGATCATACCAGTCAAAAATTCATCTTTGCACTACTGGCCAAAGAGAACTCATAGTCACGATCATACCAATAATCTACCCATCTTTACACTCAAGTCAAAGAAAAATATCATCATTAGGGTTATAAAAATGTTATGTATGATAATAAAAAATAATATGATCAACAACTGCAATTAATTTCAAGAGTAAGATTCATAAATCAACAATAATTTGGTCAGAAAAAGAAACCAATTTTATCGTGAATAGTACCCCGTGAATAGTAACTCGTGAATAGTAACCCCGACACAAAAAGATAAACTTTCTCAATAAAATCCATATTAATATTTATAACACCTTAATCCAAATGTTATAAATCACTTAATGATCTCATAATCTAATATTATTAATATTACAACAATATTTTAATCATTTCTTAAACTTATAAACAATTTATTTAAATTGTTCACACTTTATTAATTAATACATTTAATCATCCTAAAATGCCAAACTCATAAGATTTCATCACCAATAACCAAAACCATCATCAAAAATCTGCATATACCTCATATAGGATTCTCAAACCATAAAATCCTATTTTCCAATTTTGTTACTTCAAATAACATATTTAATTCATTTACTCATAACTAGAACATTTTCATGAAAAATACCAAATCAGTACCAACAAAATTTTCTTTTCTGGGATTTAGCAGAATATAGTCCCATATTGAACATATATTTTTCTCAGAATTTTTAAAATTCATTTACTATTTTTCATATGGCCAAAACTGCCGAATATTTAGACATTTATCATAAATTGTACTTTTGTCCAAAAATTCCAAAATTTACAAAGTATACTACTATTATATACATGTACTCCCAATAAATATTTCACCAATTTTGGAGTTAACCACAATGAGTTATAAGGGTTTACTTTTAAAATAGTCTTTTCCCATAAAATTCATAACTCCTAATCTATACATCCAAAAATCGCCATTTTTGGACACAATCAAAAAAACTCATCAAAATATCATTTCAAATTTTTTCAGAATTTTTGAAGGTCAGAAAAATTATGAAACTGAAGAAACATAATAACCCTTAAAATCCCTTACCATAATAATGACAATATCCTTTACCTCAAAAGAGCAGTACTTCTGACCGGAATATCGAATATGATGCTGAATGAAACTTGTACTGAATAGCAACTCTCAAAGTATCAAAATACTCACAAAATATTCTTGATAATATAAAGAGAAAGAAAACTTGTTTCTGGTGTGATTTTTAATTCTAACTTAGCCTTCTATTTATAGGAAAATGTTAGCACGACGAAGCAGACTTGACCTGCTACCTGATGGCTTTACATGCTACTATTGCCACCCACCACATTTGAAATTCAATTTGAGCACATTTCTCACCAACTAAAAGTGGGGCCCACTAATTTTAGAATTTTTCACCAAAATGATAAATTCAAAAACTTTAACAATTTCTGAACCAGTCACCCCTTAAAATTCATAACAAATCATACGTTCATTTTTAATGGTTCAAAATTCGTGGACATATACTCAACTTATATATGTATAACATATCCACAAATTACAATGATCCAACGGTCGGATTAACAATTATAACTCACGCAATATATCTCAAGAACACTGGTTTGATTTTTTAATACCTCTAATCCGAAGAAATACTGATAAAACACCTCCACATTAATTTCTTCATTTATAACCACATAAATAAATCCATCATTTATATCCACATTAAATAAATATTTTCTTATCATATAAATCAATAACTAATTATTCACAAATAATATTACAGAATCATAATTATGACAACTAGGCAGTTCCCAGGAAAGAGGGGGCTTTTCGATAAGGATTTCTCCTTACTGGCGCGCAATTGGGGGACCAAACCTCTCCTTGAAATAACTTTCTAGACATTGCCAATAATGCTATATAATAATATTATTCAAATAATATGAATTATTTATCTGATAATGGGAAATATTGTGCCGTGATAATTATTGAAACAACAATAATATAAAATATCAACGTAGCAATTATTGAATCAATAAAATAAAATACTGAACAATAATTACTGTAACAATTATTGAGTAGTGCCTTCTTACGTAAGAATTAATAATTCAAAAATACTGTGCAATACCGTGTGCTACTGTGCAACCAAGCGTATTATTGTATTTTAACCACCGGGTATTCCAATAGTGTTAACGGTAACGATTACGCCGTTATTTATAAAAACTCAAACTTGTCGTTTTCTTCATCTGAAAGTTATTCTGTTATAGGGCCCACAATGGTTGCTACTGTCAGCATTTGCGAATATTCTGAAACAACAAGAATATTTACGCGACCAAACGAATATTCCCCGACAACAATGAGTATTTTATAGCCACTTGCTTATTTTGAAAAAAATTCATATCTCACCCTTAACTTTAACCTTTTATCAATTTAACCATTTACTATATAGAAAAATTGAATACTTTTATTTCATAAAATTCGGGGTCTTATAATAGGTTTCGGTATAAAAGATAAAACTAAGTTGTGTTATTATAAGTAATAGCTTAGGCAAGTATCTTACCTATGCATTTACTTTATGCAATGGACATGAGTAAGAAAGTTTCAGAATAATATTGTCATTGTGCCAGATTATTAACTCTATTGTTATCGATTATGTATCCAAACAATCGTATTTATACAAGTTCTTAAATTATTCGATCATTGTTTATCAACATAGTATTATTGTATAATTTAGATATTTATTCTGTTCATTAATTTCTAAATATGGTTATACAAGTGTCCTCACTTGGATAATCATTGTGTTTAATCATATGTTGATACATACCTATTGATTTCCGGTATGTATACATTAATTAAAAGTTTTCTAAGCTAATTGACCCAGCTAGACAGATTTAGAAATATCGTTGAACATGATAGAACTTTATTGTATCCAACCATATTATTTTGGTTCGGATTTCCGAGTAAGTATGAACATCCTGAACATGGGAGAACTTTTGTGCACCTGAGGTGGATAAGATGAACGATAATATCGTTTTGCATGTAGTTTTGATTAATATAGAGAATAACGGGCTGATCACCCCGGTGCCTGTAAGTTATGACGGTTTACAGAAGAAGTTCTGTTTAACCTTTTCAAAAATAGAAAATAATGTTCATAGTCTTTCAACTGATCTCCAGTTATAGTCAGTACGTAATTTTAAAAATTTGATATAGAATTGATATGTTGATATTATTGGTTCAGCTTACTTCACAACTGTTGATTCGTTGTAGAAGTGTCATTCAAAGAAAATATTTAATCCTTTCAGCTAATATCTATTGTTATTATTACTTCCTAGGCAATCAAATGCTCATTCTTGCTTGAAATTCAAATGTTTTTAGCTAAGTATGATCAACCTGAAGGATCAGGCAAGAACAAGGGGAAAGGAAAGTTGTTCGAATGAGTTTTATAATATTCTGTGTAATAGTTTAAGTTTATTAAGACAATGATATTTATTAACTATGATGTAATGAATGTTTAAAGGTCGCGTTCCTGGGAATAGAATCTGATGCATATGTAAATTAAATTTGGTATCTATAATATTGTTATTATTATTAGTATTATTCCACTCATAGAAATGGTATCGTGAAGCACCGAGTTCGGGTTTTAAATACCTGAATTTCGGGGCGTCACTAGTTATCTCTGAGATTGGGCTGCTGCAAGTATTGGATATTCTCAAGGTTATCTCTGATGTGTGCCTGACCTCTTGGGGTTATCTTTGGGACTCGAGCTGAGTGCCTCGGTGTGGTTTCTTAAGTTGAAGCTGATTGAATAGGTTAAAACGAGCATCTCCAGGGTTATCTCCGGAACTACAACTGCATTCCTTGGGGTTATCTCTGAGGTTAACGCTGTCTTTCTTGGTGTTGTTTCCAAGACTTAGACTGAGTATCTCGGGGTTATTTCAGAGATGAAACGACCTTCTCCGGTGTGATTTATGGCATTGAGCTGAGATGTCCTCCTGGGTTATCTCTGAAGACGATTCTTCCCTCCTGCAATGTTAGTAACAGGTATGCAGAAAATTTTGAGTGTCTACAAGTGTCTCCAAATCTTCAGAGCAAACTCTAACACAGCCAACTCTATGTTATGAGTCGGATACCCTTTTTCGTAATCCATTAATTGTTGTAATGCATACACAATAACCATGCCGTTCTGCATAAGCACACAGCCTAATCTTTTATGCGATGTGTCACTATATACCATAAAATTCCCTATATCATCAGGCAATGATAACACATGTGCTGAACTCAATCTCCTCTTCAATTCTTGAAAACTCTCCTAACACTTCTCCGTCCAAACAAACTTAACCGCCTTCCCAGTTAAATTCATCAATGGAGTTGCGACCTTACAAAAGTCTTGAATGAAACACTTATAGTAACCTGCCAAACCCAAGAAACTTCTTACTTCCGACAGTTTCTTCGGCTGATCCTAGTTTATTATAGCTTCAACTTTTGATGGATCTACCGAGATTCCGTCCTTATCAATAATGTGTCCCAAAAATGCACACATTCCAACCAAAACTCATATTTTGAGAATTTAGCGCACAACTTCTCTCTTCTTAATGTCTCCAACGTCACTCTTAAGTGTTCAACATGTTCCTTCTTGGTTTTAGAATACACCAATATATCATCAACAAACATCACTACAAATGTATCTAAGAATGGTTTAAACACCCTGTTCATCAAATCCATGCACGCTGCAAGTGCATTAGTTAAACCAAATAACATAACCAGAAACTCGTAATGATCATACCGAGTTCTGAATGCCGTTTTCGGTACATCCTCCTTTCTTACCTTCAACTGATGATATCCACTTCTTAAGTCTATTTTCAAAAAGTACCCTGCTCCCTTCAATTGATCGAACAAGTCATCAATTCTTGGTAATGGATACTTATTTTTAATCGTGACCTTATTAAACTCCCTGTAATTAATGCAAAGCCGTATTGATCTGTCTTTCTTCATAACAAACAACATCGGCGCTCCCCATGGCGACGCGCTCGGCTGGATATACTTCTTATCTAATAATTTTTGCAGCTGTACCATCAACTCCTTTATCTCTACTGGGGACATTCTTTATGGGGCTTTAGATATCGTAGTCGGTCCTGGTGCAAAATCAATTACGAACTCAATTTCTTAATCTGGCAAAAGTCCAGGCAAATCATCTGGAAATACGTCTGCAAAATCTCTAATGACCGGTATCTCTTCTAACTTCACACTCTTCTTCTGTGTATCGATTATATAGGCTAAGTATCCTACACATCCTTGTCTCAGTAACTTTTTGGCTTGCATCACTGTCAGACAACTTATTTGTCGAGGTGACTTGCTGCCATAAAACACCACCTTTGACGGAGTTATAAGGGTAACACATTTCTTTTGGCAATCAATTATTGCCCCGTAATTGTATAACCAATCCATTCCTAGTATTACATCAAAATCTCCAAGTTTAATTAGTATCAAATCTACTATCATCCTGTGACCCTTTATATCCACCCTACAATTCTTGTATATAAACCAAATAGGAATCACTTCCCTATTCGTAATCTCTATGCTTAAAGAGAAATCTAATTCTTCTTGAGAAAAATCTAAATTCCTAGCAAAATCATCGAATATAAATGAACAAGTAGCACCCAAATCAAATAGCACATAAGCATTAATACCATTAATCGGAATGATACCTGACACCGCATCCTTTGACTGCACAACATCTTGCACGGTCATATTGAAAGTCCTAGCAGTAGGTCGATTTGATTGCACTGGCCTGGTGATAGTTAGCATACCACCACTGTTGCTTCCCTTACCTCTACTTGCTCCTCCCGCTGTCTTCTTAGGGCAATCACGAGCCATATGATCCTTTAACCCACAAGTGAAACAAGCTCCTTTCTTTGGACTAAAATAATTTATCGCAATGTGACCCTCTTGACCACAATTGAAACATACTCGCTTACCCTTCAGACACACCAGTGTGGTTCTTCCTTCAAGTAGCACAAGCTTCAAACTTTTTCTTTTGTTGACTTCCTTGTTGTCCTCCTATATTTAAATTTTCATTCCATTTCCTTTTCTAGTTGTTACCTTCACTATTGCTTCCACCAACCTTGTTTTCATTCTCATTCTTTCTCTTCTTCTATTATTAATTATATTTGGTTAAGGCATCGCTTCCACCCTCCGCGATAATTGTCTTTTCCATTACTGTCGCAAATGAATTTAATTGAAACATCGAAACCTTGCTATATATTCAGGGCTTCAACCCTTGTTCAAACCTCCTCGCCTTATGCTCATCTGTATTGACTTGGTATGGAGCAAACCTCACCAGCTCATTAAACTTTGCAGCATACTCTGGCACAGTCATGGTTTCTTGCTTCAATTCTAAGAATTGAACTTCCATCTGGTTCCGAGAACTCATCGGGAAATACATTTCGAAAAACATTTCTTTAAACCTGTCCCACATTATTACTCCTT
This sequence comes from Panax ginseng, assembly GCA_020205605.1. Classification (NCBI taxonomy): domain Eukaryota; kingdom Viridiplantae; phylum Streptophyta; class Magnoliopsida; order Apiales; family Araliaceae; genus Panax; species Panax ginseng. Next base: position 143,280,046 of record CM035132.1, on the reverse strand, counting down.
GTCCCCCACGAACCTTATTCGTCTGCCACCAATAGCTAGCTTCAGACTTTAACATAAATGTCGTAAAAACGGTTTTTTGATCATCATTGACTCTAGCAACATCGAAAACCTTCTCCATTTCCATGATCCAGGTTTGGGCTTTAACTGGATTCATAGACCCTTGAAACTCTGGCGGTCCAACCACTTTGAAGTCCTTGAAAGTCGTAGCTTGAGCTTGCAGTTGATTCGCAAGTTCTCCCGTTAACAAAGTTACCAACTGTTGAACAAGATTAGTGTTGGCCTCGTTATTGTTATTGTTAGTAGACCCCTTATGAGGTGGTTGTTGACGTGGTTGTCTTCTTCTTGGAGGCATCTTCTGTTTAAAATATATGTTTATTAGTTAATTACTCAATTTTCTTGAATATTTAAAGTTTAACTTAAATATTCTAAGGTTAAAGCTTAACGCACAACATTTAAAATAACTTCAACATTTTTATTCATTCATAGTGTTTTAAAACATAATAAGGATAGCATCTCTGCTATCTACATCAACATTCCTGAACTTGAAAAGTTTCAGAATATCATACTCATCTCACCCCATTATTTATCTCAAAATAAGGGATTTATAATTTATTCAATCACATATTTAATCACATATTATTATTATTATTCTTATCTTGAAATGTTAAGACACTGAGTGGCTTCTCTACGCTCTTCTTCCATAATACGATATGTCATCCTACGACCCATCATGAACCAAGGCAAGTCTCCAAATTGAGGTGGGTAATAAAAGACTCGATCCTGGGCCCTATCAATAGCAGAATGAAAGGTATGATCCATTTCATTCATCTTAGCCTTCTTCGTTTAAACCTTGGCTTCAGCACGATCTGCACGCTAAGTAGCCTTCATCCAAGCGTCCTCTGCTCTTGTACGCTTAGCTAACTCTTCCTTCAAGTTATCTTTCAGCTTTTCCACTTTAGTCTTCATCTTCTCATTCTCAGCCAACAGCTCCTCTTGATGTTCCTTCGTGTGAACTAGGTTCCATTCCGTGTTCCCAAGTCGTGAGTCGAGTTCCTGAATCTCCGCATCCTTCTACTCTATAGTAGCCTAATGCATGTCAGCCAACTCCTTTAACTCCTCAATCTTATCCTGTAATTCTATATTACGGTCATGGTCGGTCCAACAATTAGGCAAGTTAAGCAATTGCTTGAGGCCCTAAAATTGAGAAGGCCCCAAAAATTTAATAATCCTTATGTTAGAACCCATTAAAAAAGCCCAAATTATTTTCTCCTCAAATTTTAATAATCCTTATGTTAGAACCCATTAAAAAGTCCAAATTATTTTTCCCAAATAAATTAGTAGTATCGAGATTTGAACAAGACTCTCTACTTCTGTCTCTTCCTCTCTGGCTCTTTATACGCCTTTCACTTTCTCTCTCTAAATAAGTCTTTTTTTCTAAATACAAATCTACAATTGTCAATAAATATTATATCTTTTAATCTTTTATATTTTTTGTTTGCTTCAAATGTGAGGACTTGAGTGTTGAAATCCTCTGGCTCTACAAAAATTGAATTCAACACATCAATAGGTAATAATATAAATCTTTACTCATTTGTGTAAATTTTTTTCTTTTCAATTAAGATTTGTAAATTAATATTTCTTACTCTGAATTTGTGATGTTCATTGTTTAAGTATTTAATCTTGGGAAAAATCACTAAATCGACATAATCAAGTTCTATTATTTTATATTTTTCTATTTTAATTTTATTAAATTTTACTTGTTAAATAGGTACTATTGTTACTCGTTTTAGCGAAAAAAATTCTGTTATTTGTGTTTTGACTGGGAAGTATTTGTTGTTATTTGTTTTTTTGGCTGCAAAGTATCTGTTTGTTATTTGTATTTTTAGCTTGTTACTTATTTTTTAAGCACTATATGGCTTCTCAAAAATATGAATTTGGGTATCAAAAACTTCAACAACAAAAAAAAGAGTAGAAAAATTAATTAAATCCCAAAAAGAATCTCTTGAAAAATTTGTTACCGGTAATAAAAAAAATATCATAAAAAAATTAGGTGAAACCCATGAAAAATGAAATATTATTTTTTTTAAAAAAAATCATATATACTAATTTAATTTAATATTAAATACTAAAAAAATACCCCAATTTAAAATTTGGCTTGAGGCCCCCAAAAAGTTTGGACCGACCCTGATTACGGTCATACAGCGCATCACACATCTCAGCTGATATAGAGTTTGGTGGAGACTCCACAAGATCCTCATCCTCCACCATTATCTCCTCAGAGTTCTCTTCCTCAGGATCAGACACAAGCTCATTCTCTTGTCCTTCCTTAGCAATCTAGATCAACTGCTCCCGGACAATAGGACACCTCGGGGCTCCTCATCCCTAGGTACCTGAGGTATCTCTTCCCTAGCTTGACTGGATCCTTCAACGTTAGACATCCTGAAAACAAAATACTTTTAAGTTTTATTTATTATGTGACACTCTTCGATACTCGCGAGTACATAAGTTATTAACACATAACATATAAAGTATTTTATTGTTTATCTTTAATGGATGCCTTAATCCATTTCTTAAAACTCAATCAGAGTTATCACCACTATATTTTCTGTCTCTTTAAAGGTTACTTCCTAAGGTTTTCCCCACCTACGGTTCATAAGCTAAACCTTTGATACCAACCTATGACACCCCCAAATCCGGGTACTTAATTCCCACAGGATTTGGTGCTCACTATCCAAAACAATTACTTCTAAATACCCATAATCAAAGATAACTATGTAAATTAAACAGCTTAAATAATAATTCATCCCTTTATAGGGTTACATCAACGTAAATCAAATCCTAGGCAATCTAACCTTAAACTATTACATATATATTCGAAATAAATCACAAAATAAATTAAGTTTCATAACATAAGTTCAGTAAATAAAATTACACAAGACTTCATCATTTAGACATCTTTCCCTCGCCTTTGCTAAAAAACGACTCATCAATTTTCTCAACTTTAGTTGCAGTGTTAAATGTAAGAGTGAGCAAATATTTGCTCACTAATATAATGATGACAAAGGCAATAACATAGGAGTAAGCAATGAATACTGAATAATTAAGAACTTGTTCTTCGAGTCAAGATTAGTAAACAAGTTTGTGGTTTATATCTGAGGATCTTTAAGACCATGAACTATGTCCCAAGGTTATTAAGTATTTCTACTTTTGTGACAACCCGGGATTTCGAATAATTCGAATTTTACGTATAAATATTTTTTTTTATTTATATTGATATTGACTATCAATATTGTGCTGTGTATCGATGATACGAGTTGTGAGAACTAGTCAATTTGTGTATTGACTTAGAAAATAAGAGTAGATTTATGCTTAACTAAGAATTTAAAACCTTAACCCTAAGTTCAGATAGGGATTCGACAAAAATCGCAATTTAATAATTGTGTTGATGAGTACGTGTTTGTACTGTATAAAATTAATGATCAATGATTGATCAGATAGTGTACAAACTTAGAAAACCCTAATAAGGGATTAGAAACCCTAATCTCAAGTTTGGAAACCCTAACGTACAGTTAGGAACCCTAAACGAATATCGGGAAGCCCTAATTTTAAATTCGGGAACCCTAAACCCTAATTAGGAAACCCTAATCCTAATTAGTAGGCCCTAATGTGATTGATAACATTTAATGTAATTAGAAAACACTAATTATATTTTTGTTATCTTAATTTTTATTTTAAAAAACCTAATTTGAAAATTTTTAGAAACTAAAGTTGTAAAACTTAAGGGTTAGAACCTAAGGGTTAAACCCTAAGGGTTTGGATAAAAGTCTAGTATACCATTAAAATTATATTACAAATGACAAAATTACCCTTTTTCATTCTTTAATGAGCTAACTTGTAAATCTTTCCAAATCAAGAGTTGGTGACCTAATAATTTCACTTGGTGACTAAAATTCTCAGCAAATCAGCCTCTCATTGACAGCTATATCAGATCATGCATTGCATCTAAGGATTTATAAGAGATAAGAGAGAGAAAGTCTAGCATTTTACTTATTTTTCACTCTAGCTCTCAAGAACTCATTCTCTCTCCCAACCTCCAAAAATTTCAAGTGTTTCAGTTCCTAAAACACCTCTTAGAACACCTAGATCAGATTTGGAAAGCTACGATCAAAGATTAGGAAGAGAAGGTATAAACCCTACCTCATTCTAGATCTTGTATGCTTAGTCAAAAATTATGTTTATGTGTTTATATGTGTGTTAGAGGATGTTTTATGGTGATCTATGTTGATATAACATAGATCTATAGCATCACATAGCTTTAAAAAGTGAAGTTTTTCAAAACTGCTCAAGAACATTATTTGTGGTCTGACAAGCTAATGTAAGGAGCCACAGATTCTTCTATGTTCATGCTTTTTTCTTGTTTTATGTGTTAAATCCATAGTCTGACATGAGGTCTGTGATCTGGAGGTGGAATCAAAGCTATTCCATTTCCAGATTACAAGTTATTGTTGGTCTAAGAGAGTTGACCGAGCACGACCAAAATTTTTTGGGTAACCCAGAAAGTGTGCATCCGAGTCTGACAAGTTTTTCTAAGCCATAGATCTATCAGGTGTTATGAGTTATGTTGATGTTGTTGTAACTAGCTTGTAGTATGTTATATGGACTCTAGATCCATGCCTTTAGATTCCTTAAACAACAATTCTGTTGGACGTAGTGAATGGTCAAAGTTGCCCATCTGATCACGATGACACTTTTCTGGAATTTCCAGAAAGTGTATGAATAAGGTTTCTGACCATGTTTGACTGGACTGAATCTGGTGGTTTTAATGTTGTTAGACTGATATGTTGTTATATTTATGTTCTATGACATGATTACTATAGGTTTGAACCTTAAGAACACATAAGTGATGACCAGAACACCAAATTAATTGAGCTTGAAAGTGGTATCTCGAGACTGTCTGGGTTTCTGGGTAACCCAGAAAACCCAGATGATGTCTGACAGTGACTTTAAGGGCTTGAATCTTCAATGTGTATAGTTGCATGACCCATATTATTGGTGATATTTGTAGTGTTACATGTACTACAAGATCACAGTTCTAGAAAGCCCAGAACATGCATAGGTTGAGAATTAAGGGTGGTCAAACGAGCCACTTTGAACACTGACTTGTCAGTGTTCTTAAGCCCAAGAACACCTAAGACGACAGAAAGCGTCACTATAGGCTATAGCGACGGTTTATTTGCTGATTACAAAAATTCTAAAAATTACAAAAATTGTTTTAAAAATTATTTTTAAATATGAAAATTAACTTTTGATTATTTGGGATATTTTTCATTAATATTGATAATTAATTAAATATTAATGATATTTAATTTATTTAATTATTATATTAAATAAATTAGAGAAAAATGATTTTAATATTATAAAAATCATTTTAACTAAGAATAAAGTGTTTAAAAATATTTTGAGTTATAAAATGTAACTTTAATATTTTTAGAGAATTTTCATTAATAATTTAATATTAATAATATTAGATTTATTTAAATATTGTATTAAATAAATGAGTTAAAAATGGTTTTATTGATTTAAAAATCATTTTAAATGAGAAGAAAATGTTAGAAAATATTTTGAATTATAAAATATAATTTTCAATATTTTTGGAGAATTTTCATTAATAATTTAATATTAATTATATTAGATTTATATAATTATTAAATTAAATAAATAATAGAAAAATGATTTTATTGATTTAAAAATTATTTAAAAATGAGAAAAATGATTTAAAAATATTTGAAGTTATAATTAATGACTTTTAATATTTTGATAAAATTTCATTAATATTTAAATATTAATGGTGATGGTTTAAAAATGATTTTAATTATTTTAAAAATCATTTAAATAGAATATTAATGATTTAAAAATATTTTAAGTTATTATTAATAACTTTAATATTTTGACAAATATATCATTAATATTTTAATGTTATTAAATATTAATGATGATGGAATTAAACAGTATTTAAATCATTTAAAAATGATTCCAGTGTTAGAAAAATTATTATAAATTATAATAATTGTTAGAAAATTATTAAAAAGCTTCCGAAAAATATTATAAATGATATTTGACTTATCTAATATAATATTCAAGTTTTGAGACTAAGTTTAATTGACAATAAGTGTGTTAATTGTCGGATAGGATGAGCAGTACACCGAGAATAGACCGAAGTCCTACCAGACCGAACTAGTTAAACTTGATGAGTGTTTATATAGGTTATAAACATTGATGTGACTATGTGGTAATGTGCATAGGAGAAAGATTGACTGTGAATTACAGTATTGTGTGTTGTGAATTATTGTGCTAATTGTGAGACCGATATTGTTGATTATAGGTCTTACGAACGTAGATAAGTATATTGTGAGGCAGTAATCAACGTGAAAGTCAAGTTGCCTTAACTCAACCTTAAGTTATATCTATTTAAATACTTTGGTGGTTAATTATTTTTGATTAGACCACGTCCAAGAATTTATTATTTATTATTCACAGTTAGTGCATGTTTATTAATTCAAACTGAATTAATGATTCCGAGAATATACTTAGAGAATAACTGTTATTGGATATTCACATCCGTAGAAGCTATTATTGAGAGTATAGATAATTCCTGTTTATTGTCGAATTGTGTTGAGATATGTCTTAGCTAATTATTCTGGCTAGACTCATATTTGTTAGAACTTGATAGGTTCGAGAAGAGAATTCAATTATTATTGATAGATTGATGCCAATTATTTCGGCTAGATCGAGAAAGTGATTATATGTTGAAATCATAGTATTTCGTTGTTAAATCAAATTCTGATTCTAAGACTGAGAAGAACAACCTTTTATATAAAGGGAACATTTTTGGTCGTATATTCGGCCTTTACGCGCATGCAAGTATTATGCATAATATGGGGTATAATAAAGTTGATCACTTGTTATACTTGCAGAGGGGTATGATTTAATCTTTATGGTTATCTGATGCACTTGGGTATATCAAAGTAAATCTTTGATAGCTACTCGAGAAGAGAAGTTCTAGATCTTGTGTGATCACTCAGCATAAACTGTGGAAAATATTTCCATCCTATTATTTGGGTATATCAGAGTAAATCTTTGATAGTTACTCGAGAAGAGAATTTTAAGATCTTGTAAGATCATTCATCATAAACTCTGGAGAGTACTTCTAAATTGTTATTCAATTGAATATCGTAGAAACTTTAAAAGCATTGTATCTTTTCGTTAATGTGTTGCTTAGGTTGCGAGAAGATTGGTTAGAGAAGAATGAATTGTTCACCTATTTCAAAATTCTCCAAAATTTGGAGTTATTCTATCGAATTAGATAGTCTGTTGTTCTGATTCTTATACATTCATTGTATATCTTAACTTGCGGGGCAAATTTGTTGCTCACCCTTGCTAAATAAAACATTTCAGCTAGGGACGAAGTGACTAGAGGTGCTGTGAAGATAAAAGGCAAAAGTGTTATTCTGTGATAACTATGGTTAACATTATTATTATGTTGTATTTGTAAACCTTTTTTGTATATCTAAAGGGTATGTTTGTAATATAAAGGTTAAATAACCTGGGACGAATGTATTAACTATATCAGTTAATGTGGTGTAAATTTCTATTCATAATTAAATGGATAGTTAGATGTTATATTTATTGTGGATCGTGAGTACCAAACTTGGGAGTCAGGTAACCCGGATTTGGGGGCATCACAACTTCAACCTTTAACAGTCATTAGACTATACAGACCTTAACTTTCGTACTTAGGGGGATCAGCCCTTCGTGCCATGTATTCTACACAAACATATAAACGCTAATGCGTACATAATTCCCTATATTAGGGTTGTTCATCTCAGTTTTACTTTAGAATTTCAACACTAAAGAAAGTTTAGTTTGGAATAGCTTAACAATGATTCTGGAATTTTTAGAACACTTATGAATTATGGATTAGTCTAATCAATAAAGATTTATTAGCTATTCGAAGGTTCAACGTGATAATAAACGATTGAACAATGATACTTAAGTCAAAGATTGAATATCAACAATATACAATTGAATATACATGGTATATAAAAAGTATTATATCTAAAAGAGTTAGAAAACTCATTTGGGACAATGAACTTGAACAATTTATGCTTTGAGTAGCAAGAAATGAAAGTTAGGAACTTACTCAATAAAAGATTCAAGTTTTAGGAACTTGCATAACGATATCAAGTAGGAATATGAAACTTGCTCAAAGTAAAAGAATTAGAATACGAGAGCTTGCATAATGAAAGATTGAGGTTAGAGAACTTGCCTCGTGTATAAGCTACAGAATTACTACAAACGTTTGCCAAATACCCTACATATAGCATTAGAACCACAATAACAATTAGTTATATTAACGCTAACTTCATTGGTTTACTTTTCATTTTTAGTCAAGTCTACAATCTTTAACTTAAGACTTGATCATCCTACTTATTCACGTACCATGAATCTGAACTCTTAATTATATTATAGTACACGACATGGTGGTTGTTGAACAACACCAATTCTCATGACATCACATTACGGACTTTCACACTTATTAATTCATAACTTATAGTTTCAACTTTGTGATTACAATAAGTTATTACGTCTTGTAACATGTTTTAGGTTCCACTACAATCATTAAAATTAGTTAAGTTAACATTCCCAAAGCTATGCTGTTAACAGTTCATTACTGGGTCTGATTGACCACTAGTGCAACCATGCCCAAGTTACTCTTGGGTCAAGCGCGCTCGCGCCCAGAGGTAGCGCGCCTGGGCGACTCGACTCGAATCGATTTCGAATACAAACACAAACTCTGTTCTAAGCCAAAAATTCCAATTTCATGGTAACATGGATAAACCCACACACTGAAAATCTTACCAAAGTCACATATCATATACACTTAACCAATTAACACCTAAAACTCACAAAGAACCACATTCTAGAGGATTATAAAATCATGTTTTTGCTATTTTCTTCAATTTCAACACAGTTAGCGAATTCAATCACCAAAACTCCAATTCTTAACCAAATTAAGCCATTTCAGTTGCATTGTTTTCGTTTTCCAATAATTAACCATAACAGTCATCAATTTATAAATTCTACCATGAACTCTTAACCAATTTTAGTCTCAAACTAAACAAAAATACACATACTATCTCATATCTCTAATTTCTTCATTTTAAAACATGATTTCTATGAATTTAATCACTAAAAATTGCTCATATATGATAATTATTAGATTATATACACATATAATTAACACTTTAAGCACTAATCCAACAAACTCAAATCACAAAGAATTACAAACCAAGGGTTAGAATTAGGAATAGATTATACCTTTAATCCTTGATTACTGTAAAGAAGAATGATAGAGAGTTTGCTTGCAAGTGTTTTCCCTTGATTCCCAATTCACTCTCAATTTCTCTGTAATTCTCTCTAGCTCTTCCCAAGTTTCTGTGTTTTCTTCCTCTTTTCTAAGTTTTGGGACAAAAGGTATAATATAGACCAACAGTATGCGTAAAACTGATAAACATGGTTTATCAATTTATCACATCAAAGGTCTTCAGCTGTTACATTAACCAAAAGTCACAAGACTTTGTTTGCCTTGCACACTAAAACCCCCACTCAAATTATTTTTATATTTTCTTATCATATAGTTTCCTTGTCACACTTTATTTAATTAATTTTTGTTCTTACAATTATAATTATAATTTCCATTATATTTATATTTATACTTAACAAATTATTACATATCTAATTTTTAGTTATTAAATTAAGCTAGAACATCATTTTATTTAATTTAATTATTTCCTTGAATATTAAATAATTTATTTAATTTAATTATTTCATTAAATTAGATCTTCAAATAATAAAATTACCATTCATTAATTAAATTATCATTCATTAATTTAGTTAACATGCACACTTAACTAAATTATTACACCACAATTTTATTAATTATTTATTTATCTCAATAAATAGATCAATTAAAATATTTATTTAATTCAATAAATATTTTTAAATTACATAAAAATTCTCAATCGTTACAATAATCATACCAATCAACAATCCATATTTGCATTACGGGTCAAAGATGACTTCCAATACAATATAAGCATGAGGATGCTGACAATGATATAAAGATTCAAGCAAGTGAGATAAAGGATAAATATTAGAGAATTCTAATTCAATTTATCTAGAGTTCAAAAATATCTAAATTGTCAACATGATGACTATTTGTGAAGTAAATTTCAAGAATGATAATCATGTATCAAAAATAATTTGGACAAAAAAGAAAATTAAATTCTGTTGTGAATAGTACTCGTGAATAATACCGTATAAATAGTATCGTATGTATGAATAGTGCCCATGAATAGTACCGTATGAATAGTACCCAGACATGAAAAGTTTAAAATTTAATAAGAAAGTTCAGACCAATATTCTAGTGAAATGATATTAGATGAAGCGCAAAACTTAAGGAATTTCTAATCATTTCATAAATTATAGAAGCAATACTTACCATAGTAAGTTAAAATTTAGGAATATGAAATGAAATAATATCCCTTACGTACTATGGAGTATGAAAAAAAAATATTTCTTACGAGTATTGCAATAAAATAATATCATTTACCTTAGTAGAAACTAGATTTTACTGGAATATCAAATATTATTCTGAGAAAATCGTGCACAAAAAGCTACACTCAATGTAAGACCCCAAATTATTAATAAATGAAATTTAAATTCCTCTATTTATTATTTTGAAATAGTAAAGGTTGATTTGATTAATGTGGTTATTTATGGGTAAAAATGCACAAATATTTCAAATAAGCAAGTGGTTATAAAATATTCATTGTTCTTGTGGAATATTTGTTTGGTCGTGGAATATTCTTGTTGTCGGGGAATATTCGTACAACGGCGCAGCCTAGTGTGGGCCCCATAACGGAAAGCAATTGGATGAAGAAAACAACAAGAATAAGTTGGTTATAAATAACGACGTTGTTATTGCAATTATCTTGTTAAAATACTAAATTGGTTAAAACACAGTAGCACATGGTATTGCACCAATTATTGATTCTTATGTAAGAAGGCACTACTCAATAATTGTTACATTAATTAATGTTCAGTATTTTATTTTATTGATTCAATAATTGTTGCGTTGATATTTTATATTACTGTTGTTTTAATAATTGTCACTACAATTATTTTCATTATCGAAAGCAATAATTCATATTATCTGAATAATATTATTAGATAACATTATTGGCAATGTCTAGAAAGTTCTGTCAAAGGAGAGGTTTGGTCACCTAATTGTGCGTTAGTAAGGAGAAATCCTTATTGGAAAGCCCCCTCTATCCTGGGAACGGCCTGGTTATCAGTATTGTGATTCTGTAATATTATTTATGAATAATTAATTATTGATTTATATGATGAGAAAAATATGGATTTTATGTGGATATAGATGGAGAAAATTTTTAATGTAACAATTGTTGAAAATTAATATTTTATCTTTTTCTAATAAAAAATTCATTTAAATATATTATTATATTTTAATAATATAATAATGGTGATATTTTTACAATGAATGTGGGATATATGAGTATCTGAGGATGAAGAGTATTTTTGCTAAATAAATGATAAACACATGTTTTTTGTGTGTCGATGGACCCATTTCTTGGTGAAATTTGATTATAGCTTGAAAAATCGCTTTGGTTTTGTGGATTTTGGTCAATTTACATTTGGAATTTGGAAAACTTTTCTTCTGCAAAGTTGTAGAGAATGGAATTTCCTATGCAAAAGGCAATTGGTTCGAATTTTTACGACAAAAGGGCTATTTATTATGAATTATTGAAGTTCAAGCTCAAAATAATTAATTTTGAAATTTTAATTATTTTATTAAGAAAAACATTTTTTTACATTTTGTGAGACTCATTTAACATGTGCTAGTGGTTGAGTTCAGTTGAAGATTGTGTGCGTAGGAATTTAATAAAAATATATTAATATTTTATTAAATTTTCTGCTTTGGTGTTCTAAGCATTTTCCTATAAATATGGTGCTTAGGTTAGAATTGAAAATTACAATTTAAGCTGAAGTTTTCTCTCTCTTCTCTCTCGATATATTGGCGTATTCTTGTGAGTATTTTAATACTTTGAGTGTTGTTATACTGGTGCAAGTTCAAGTCATAGCCTCTATCCAGGTGTTTCAACTAAATCTTATTCTTTTCGAGGTAAGGGATATTATTTTTTTTAAAAATGATATTAATTCTTCCAATATCATTATGCCAAAGTATTGATCTGAACTTTTAATCAAATTTGGAACTTTTTGTGCCGGGGTTACTATTCACGTATACGGCATTATTCATGTATACGGCACTATTCATGAATACGACACTATTCATAAAAAAATGAAAATTTTCCTTTTCGTCCAAAATATCTATTATGGATACTAGCTTTGATTGTATCCATGTTTTGAGCATTCTTGAATTTTACACCACTATGATTATTTATGAGGTATTTTTGGACATGAAATAGCTAAAATACGAATCCTTAATATTTATTCTTTTGTTTCACTAGATTCGTTTTCTTTAAAATATTTTTCATCATCCTCAGTCCTAAATGATGATATTATTGAATATATTTGACCTGTAGTGCAAAGATTGATGATTATATAATGAATATCTTTGGCCCGTAGTGCAAAGATGAGCAGTGTTGAGATGAACATGACCGGTGATGAATATCTTTGGCTGTAGTGCAAAGATGAATATATGATTCAAGATGTGCATTGATTGATGTTACTGAGGGATAAAAATCTTTCATTGATGAATTGTTAAATTCATAGATAATAGTAGATTTCATTCTCTACGTAACTCTTCTATGAATTATTATTTCCGCTGCGAATATTGATCTATAACTTGTTGTTTATTATATTCTCTCAGATTTTTTCCCTGTTGAAGACTAACGATAATTTTTTTTATATTATCTTAGTCATAATATTCTTTACTGGGCTAGTTGAGCTCACTCTTTTCCTTTTTGTTCTATTTTTCTTCTCAGGAAGAGGCGAGAATGTAGCGAGTACGAGTCGGGGTATGGAATGATGGTTCTAGAAGAGAGTTGTTTAGTAGTCCTCACCATTTTTGTAAAATAATGTTTCAATAATTGTAATGAGGACTTAGATGGGTATGGATATTGTCTAGATGACAATATTTGTATTTAAACTCACAGTTTTTATGTTGTATTAATAAAGTTGTAGTTGTTTCTGTACCATGTATTGACAACTCAGAATGGGTGATGTATACCTATTTTGGGGGCGTCACACTTGGTATCATAGCTTAGGGATATGATCTCTGGCGGAGACCGGGGAATAGAACTAGGAGGGGAGAGACGAGTAAATCCTTCGCTAGTGTGTCTTACTTAAGCTTATGTGTTAGTTGGTTAGTATATAGGGATATTATGTGATATATTGATTTCCTTAATTAACCCTTGTTTTATGGAAGTATTTGAGAATGTCGACTGAGAATATTAACAGTAGAGTAAATGAGACCGTGGAGACGCCTGTACTCACCAACGAGGAAAACGTGCAACAGGCTGTCAATGTTCCTCTTGTGAACAACACCACTGAACAGATGATGAACGATGGGATGTTTAGAAGCTTCTTCCAGTTCATGAAAAATCAGACGAGGGAGACTCGTGTTCAAAATACAGGAAGAAATGATAGTAATTCATGGGTTGTCATAACCAAGCAGTTCAAAGAGTTGGGACCACCAGAATTCTGGGGCAAGCCAGATTCAATTAAGGCGGAAACGTGGGTCAAACAAATCACCAAGATATTCGATGTCTTGGGATGCACGGAGGAACAGAAGGTTCCATTTGCCACCTTTATGTTCAGTAATGAGAGGCGATTCTTGGTGGGAATCGTGAAGTGTACCCATCCGGTACTTTTCGGCATGTCTTAGGGAGCGTTTGAAACTTTTCAATGACAAGTACTTTCCTGAAAGTATTCGTCATATGATGGAAGTGGAGTTCATTAGACTGGAACAAAATAACATGACGGTGTCCCAGTACGAGGCAAAGTTTGCAGAGTTATCCAGGTTTGCACCTCATTTGGTGGAGAATGAGGAACGTATGACGCGGATGTTTTTGAGAGATTTGAAACCCATCATACGTCAGTATCTCATTTCTCATAAATTTTCTCTCTATTCAGATGTTGTCAACAGGGCTCAATTGTTAGAGCGAGATAACGAGTACGTTCAACCGAGGGACCATAACGAGGAGGATCATAGGAGATAGCGATCAACAAAATAACTTGATAACCGGTGAAGAAAGTAAAGAGCGGACAAAATGGTAACCACTCTGGTGGTAATCATGGCCATGAAAATAGAAGAAGCGAGTCGGGGGGAGATTTTAAAAAGAGGAGATTCAACAATGACAATGCGAAGACATCAGCACCAGCAGCAACTGGTTCTAAGGGAGGAGAACGACCACCGGTCGTATGCTACAAATGCGGGAAAGAGGGACATATCACCAAAGCGCCTAGCAGTTCAAGGTATGCTATAATTGTGGAAAGGAATGACATATTTCTCGAGATTATGCAGTGGCGAAACCTAGTTAATGAGGGACGGTGACTCAAAAAGTACGTCCCCGAAAAAGTCAAAGTCAGCGGTTCTTGGAAGAGCGTTTGTTGTTGTGGTGGTCAAAATGCGAGGAACCCAAACGAGGTGATCACGGGTAAGCTAATCATAAATTCTTGTGAAGTTTATACATTACTAGATACCGGTGCTACCCATTCATTTATCTCTCCTGCTTGTGCTCAACGTTTAAACTTGACTCTAGAGAAATTAGACTTTGACCTATCTGTGGAGACTCCATTAGGAGAAACTTTCATCACATCCACTATTTATAAATCTTGTTTGATCCAAGTTGGCACCATCACGTTACCTGTTGACCTTATCTCTTTAAAGATATTTGCTTTTGATGTGATTTTAGGGATTGATTGGTTAACTACTCATCATGCCAAAATTGATTGTTTTCGTAAGGTTGTTAGTTTTCATATTCCTAAACAACCTGTTGTTCGAATTCAAGCAACTAAACCATTAAAATCAATCACTGTCATATCAAGTCATAAGGCTATTCGTTTATTGAAAAACGGATGTCAAGCTTTCTTAGCCCATGTTATGGATTTGAATAAAGACACGTCAAATTTGAATAATATTCTTGTTGTTATTGACTTTCCTAACGTATTTCCTGAAGAACTTCCCGGTCTACCCCCAGAAGGTGAAGTTGAATTCTTTATTGATCTTGAACCGGGTACAAAGCCCATTTCTAAAACCCTATATCGAATGGCTCCTATTGAACTTCAAGAGTTAAAAGTCCAAATACAGGAGTTTTTGGACATCGGTTTCATTCGTCTTAGTACATCTCCTTGGGGTGCTCCCGTTTTATTTGTAAAGAAGAAAGACGTGAGTATGTGACTTTGTATTGACTATCGGGAATTGAACCATGTCACCATCAAGAATAGGTATCCTCTACCTCGTATTGATGACCTGTTTGATCAGTTGCAAGGAGCACAATTCTTTTCAAAGATCGATCTTAGATTACGGATATCATCAAGATTGAAGATTAGGCGAGGATATTCAAAGGCGCCTTGAGAACTTCGGTATGGGCATTATGAATTCTTAGTCATGTCTTTCGGATTAACTAATGCTCCTGCTGGCTTTCATGGATATGATGAACCCAAGTATTCAAGGAATATTTGGATCAGTTTATTGTTGTCTTTATTGATGACATCCTCATATATTCCAAAAGTCGTGAAGATCATGAGCACCATTTAAAGATGGTACTCCAAAGGCTTCGTGAAAACAAGTTATATGCCAAGTTGAAGAAATGTGAGTTCTGGCTTGAGAAAGTAGCATTCCTTGGGCACGTAGTGTCAAAACATGGAGTATTTGTTGACCCAACGAAGATTGAAGCAATACAAAGTTAGGAACAACCGAAGACGGTGACCGAAGTACGTAGCTTTTTGGGCTTAGCTGGATATTATCAGAGATTCGTGGAAGGGTTTTCTCGAATTGCTACTCCGTTAACTCATCTGACTCGGAAGGATACAAAATTCGTATGGAGCGAGGAATGTGAGAAGACTTTCCAAGAGCTCAAGAGGAGTCTCATTTCGGCACCTGTTCTGACAATACCATCTGGCACGGATGGATTTGTTATCTACATCGATGCTTCAGGCAAAGGGTTAGGATGTGTTCTCATGCAACGTGGGAAAGTCATAGCCTATGCCTCACGACAACTTAAAGAATATGAGAGGAATTATCCTACTCATGATCTAGAGTTAGCAAGCATTGATCGTTTCGGCGCTAAAGATCTGGAGGCACTATCTATACGGGGAGAAAGTGGAGATATATTCAGACCATAAAAGCCTCAAATATTTCTTCACCCAAAAAGAACTCAATATGCGGCAACGACGTTGGCTCGAGTTGTTGAAAGATTACGACCACACTATTCAATACCATCCTGGAAAAGCGAACGTGGTAGCTGATGCGTTGAGTAGAAGATCATATATGAGAGAAGCGAGTGCAAAAGATGTCAAGTATACACATAGAGCCAACTTTAATAGAAAAAGTTAAGGTTGCTCAAGCCACCGAAGGAAATGATGCGTATGAAGAAGAAAGTACAAGAAGGTGCTATCGAGCGCGCGAGAATCGATGAAGAAGGAATACTTCGAGTCCACTCCAGACTTTGTGTTCCTAACGATTCTGATTTGAAGTATAAGATCATGATGGAGGCACACAATACACCGTTTGCAATTCATCCTGGAAGTACCAAGATGTATCGTGATCTTCAACATACATTTTGGTGGAATAATATGAAGAGAGAGATTGCAAAGTTTATCTTGATGTGTTTAACTTGTCAACGTGTAAAGGCAGAGCATCAAGTACCTAAGGGTCCGTTGCAACCACTTGAGATTCTGAAATGGAAGTGGGAACACATTACCATGGATTTCGTTATAGGTCTTCCCACGGTTTCTCAAGGCATAAATGCTATTTGGGTTATTGTTGATAGATTAACCAAGTCTGCACATGTCTTGCCGATACGGGAGACTTATTCCCTTGAACGTCTTGCTAGTATGTACGTGAATGAGATTGTGAGGTTGCATGGCATGCCAGTATCCATAGTTTCGGATTGTGACCCAAGATTCACTTCAAGATTTTGGGTTAGCTTGAAAAAAGCTATGAGCGCAGTTTGATTCGATTGATTCCGCATACCATCCTCAAGCAGACGGACAATCGAGAGGACTATTCAAACTCTTGAAGATCTATTAAGACTCGTGTCCTAGACTTCAAGAGGCGGTTGGGATAAGTATTTACCATTGGTGGAATTCTCCTACAACAAAGCAGATTATCGTGCAAGTATAGGTGTGGCTCCATTCAAAGCATTATATGGGACGAAAGTGTCACTCTCCAATATGTTGGGATGAGGTGGGTGAAGCAACATTGTTGGGACTGAGTTAAGTACGTATGACTACGAAAAGATCCAAATGATTCGACAACGTATACAAACGGCACAGGATCGACAAAAGAGTTATGCGGATCTTCATCGAAAGGACGTGGAATTTAGTATTGGGGATCACATATTGTTGCGTGTAGCTCCATGGAAGGTTGTTACAAGATTTGGGAAACGAGGAAAGCTCAATCCACGATTTATTGGTCCATTTCAAATTCTTGACCGAGTAAGAAATGTAGCCTATAGACTCGCGTTACCTCCAAGTATGTCTCGGGTTCATAATGTTTTTCACGTATACGTGCTTCGTAAATATGTGAAAGACTCGAACCATGTTATTGAGTTAGAACCAGATGAGATAGCCGAAGATTTAACGTATGAAGAGGTACCTGTCAAGATCTTGGATAGGAAAGAGCATGTCCTACGCACGAAGGTCATACCACAAGTTAAAGTTTTGTGGAGGAACCATGCTATAGAGGAAATGACCTGGGAGTTGGAAACAGAAATGAAAGCGAGGTATCCTCATCTTTTCGAAACACCAGGTATGTACGTCAATTTCGAGGACGAAATTTCATAAGGAGGGGAGGTTGTAAGACCCCAAATTATTAATAAATGAAATTTAAATTCCTCTATTTATTATTTTGAAATAGTAAAGGTTGATTTGATTAATGTGGTTATTTATGGGTAAAAATGCACAAATATTTCAAATAAGCAAGTGGTTATAAAATATTCATTGTTGTTGTGGAATATTTGTTTGGTCGTGGAATATTCTTGTTGTCGGGGAATATTCGTACAACGGCGCAGCCTAGTGTGGGCCCCATAACGGAAAGCAATTGGATGAAGAAAACAACAAGAATAAGTTGGTTATAAATAACGACGTTGTTATTACCGTTAATACTGTTAAAATACTCGGTGGTTAAAACACAGTAGCACATGGTATTGCACCAATTATTGATTCTTATGTAAGAAGGCACTACTCAATAATTGTTACATTAATTAATGTTCAGTATTTTATTTTATTGATTCAATAATTGTTGCGTTGATATTTTATATTACTGTTGTTTTAATAATTGTCACTACACAGTATTTTTCATTATCGAAGCAATAATTCATATTATCTGAATAATATTATTAGATAACATTATTGGAAATGTCTAGAAAGTTCTGTCTAAGGAGAGGTTTGGTCACCTAATTGTGCGTTAGTAAGGAGAAATCCTTATTGGAAAGCCCCTACATCCGAGGAGCGGCACGGTTGTCGACGATTGTGATTCTGTAATATTATTTATGAATAATTAATTATTGATTTATATGATGAGAAAAATATGGATTTTATGTGGATATAGATGGAGAAAATTTTTAATGTAACAATTGTTGAAAATTAATATTTTATCTTTTTCTAATAAAAAATTCATTTAAATATATTATTATATTTTAATAATATAATAATGGTGATATTTTTACAATGAATGTGGGATATATGAGTATACGAGGATGAAGAGTATTTTTGCTAAATAAATGATAAACACATGTTTTGTGTGTCGATGGACCCCATTTCTTGACTGAAATTTGATTATAGCTTGAAAAATCGCCCGTTTGTGGATTTCGGTCAATTGCTGTTTGGAATTTGGAAAAATTTTCTTCTGTAAAGTTGTAGAGAATGGAATTTCCTATGCAAAAGATAGGTGGTTCGAATTTTTCTGACAAAAGGGCTATTTATTATGAATTATTGAAGTTCCGAAGCTCCGAAATAATTAATTTTTGAAGTTTTAATTATTTTTATTAAGAAAAACATTTTTTTACATTTTGTGAGACTCATTTAACATGTGATAGGGGCTGAGTTCAGTTGAAGATTGTGTGCGTAGGAATTTAATAAAAATATATTAATATTTTATTAAATTTTCTGTTTTGGTGTTCTAAGCATTTTCCTATAAATAGGGTGCTTAGTTTAGAATTGAAAATTACACCAGAAACTGAAGTTTTCTCTCTCTTTCTCTCTCGATATATTGAGCGTATTCTTGTGAGTATTTTAATACTTTGAGTGTTGCTATACGGTGTAAGTTCAAGTCATAGCCTATATCCGGTATTTCAACTAGAAGTACTATTCTTTCGAGGTAAGGGATATTATTTTTTAAATAAATGATATTAATTCTTCCAATATCATTATGCCGAAGTATTGATCTGAACTTTTAATCAAATTTGGAACTTTTTGTGTCGGGGTTACTATTCACGTATACGGCACTATTCACGAATACAACACTATTCATAAAAAAACAAAATTTTTCCTTTTCGTGCAAAATATCTATTATGGATACTAGATTTGATTGTATCCATGTTTTGATCATTCTTGAATTTTATACCACTATGATTATTTATGAGGTATTTTTGGACATGAAATAGCTGAAATACGAATCCTTAATATTTATTCTTTTATTTCACTGGATTTGTTTTCTTTAAAATATTTTTCATCATCCTCAGTCCTAAATGATGATATTATTGAATATCTTTGGCCTGTACTGCAAAGATTGATGATTATATAATAAATATCTTTGGCCCGTAGTGCAAAGATGAGCAGTCTTGAGATGAACATGACCAATGATGAATATCTTTGGCTTTGTAGTGCAAAGATGAATATATGATTCAAGATGTGCATTGATTGATGTTGTTACGGGGATAAAAATACTATTGATGGATTTGTTAAATTCATAGATAATAGTAGATTTCATTCTCTCACGTAACTCTTCTATGAATTATTATTTCATTGCGAATATTGATCTAAAACTTGTTGTTTATTATATTCTCTCAGATTTTTTCCCTGTTGAAGACTAACGATAATTTATTTTATATTATCTTAGTCATAATGTTCTTTACTGGGCTAGTTGAGCTCACTCTTTTCCTTTTTGTTCCATTTTTCTTCTCAGGAGGCGAGAATGTAGCGAGTACGAGTCGGGGTATGGAATGATGGTTCTAGAAGAGAGTTGTTTAGTAGTCCTCACCATTTTTGTAAAATAATGTTTCAATAATTGTAATGAGGACTTAGTTGGGTATGGATATTGTCTAGATGACAATATTTGTATTTAAACTCACAGTTTTTATGTTGTATTAATAAAGTTGTAGTTGTTTCTGTACCATGTATTGACAACTCAGAATGGGTGATGTATACCTATTTTGGGGGCGTCATACTCAAAGTATTCTTATACTGAAGAGAAATACTCACAATACTATAGAATAAGAATTTCTGATATTGAATGTGTGTTTTAGGAAGGAGGTTGCCCCTTCTTTTATAGCGCAGTGAAGAGAGGAAAAATCAAATACATGCCTAACTTTTTCTTTTTTTTCTTCTCTGCCTAACATCCTGCCTAACCTTTCTCTTTCTTTTTATTTCCTTCTTTGCCTGCAATTCTTTATGGGTGAGGCCCACATAGTTTGAAAAATGAATGCTTTGCAAAGAAACCTCCGCCCACCAAATTAGAAAAGAAAACAAAGGCATACTGCTTTTGAAAACAAAGCACTCAAAATCAATTTGCTCAACTCCGTCCCTTTAATCACATGCTTATATATATATATATATATATATATGTATTACTATTTAAACAATTATAATATATTATAATAATATATTTGAATAATATTTTATCGAAGAAAAAAATTGCCAAACTTCAATTCCAACAATTATTTTAATGCTAAATTCCTTCATTTATATCAAAGTTGAACCAATATCCACCACATAATAATTATTCATAAATAATATTATAAGCTCACAATATTAAAAACTATATCATTCCCAGGAAAGAGGGGGATTTCTGATAAGAATTTTTCCTTATTAGCGCACAATTACATAACCTAACCCCTATCCTCGATAAAATTTTCTAGACATTGCCAATAATTCTAACTAATAATATGAATAATTGTGTCGTGTCAATTATTGATTTAATAATATAAAATATTGTGCAGATGATACTGTGACAATAATTGAATCAGTAATATAAGATATTATGCAACAATTATTATGGCAATTATTGAATGAAACTGAGTGAATTCTTACGTAGGAATCAATAATCAGAAATAATGTGCAATATACCATGTGCTACTATGCACCCACGCGTATTACTATACTTTTATCACCGGCTATTTCAACAGTTAATGGTAAAAGTCTTGTCGTTATTTTTTATAAAAAGGTTATTTCTGTCACTTTCTATATCCGACAGTTATTCCGTTATGTGGTCCACCAATGATTGCGCCATCGTACATATATTCTCTGACAAAAAGAATATTCTCCGACCAAATGAATATTTTATAACCACTTGCTTATTTTGCAAAATTTGCATATTTCACCCATAACTAAAGCATTATATCAAATCAACACAGTATTATTCAAAATAATAATTAGAGAAATTAAATCTTTATTCATAAAAAGGTGTGGTCTTACAACCTCCCTCCTTATAAAATTTTCGTCCTCGAAATTGTTGTGCGTACCTGGTATGTCGAAAATGTGAGGATACCTTGCTTTCATTTCAAATTTTAACTCCCAGGTCATTTCCTCAATATCGTGGTTTCTCCATAAAACTTTGACTTGAGGTATAACCTTTGAGCGTAGAATATGTTCCTCCTTATCAAAGATTTTAACATGTACCTCTTCATACGTTAAACCTTCTGCTATCTCGTTTGGTTCTAATTCAATAATGTGGTTCGAGTCTTTCACATATTTACGTAGCATGGATATGTGGAAAACGTTATGAACACGAGACATACTTGGTGGTTAAGCGAGTTTATAGGCTACAGTTCCTACTCGGTCGAGGATTTCAAATGGAATAATGAATCGAGGGTTGAGCATTCCTCCCTTTCCAAATCTCGTAACTCCTTTCCATGGAGCAACACGTAATAATATATGATCTCTAACAATGAATTCCATGCCCCTTCGATGAAGATCAACATAACTCTTTTGTCGATCTAGTGAGGTTTGTATATGTTGCCGGATCATTTGAATCTTTTTTGTAGTCATGCGTACCATTTTTGGTCCCAACAATGTTGTTTCACCCACCTCATCCCAGCATACTAGAGAACGACACTTTCGTCCATACAGTGCCTCAAATGGAGTCATACCTATACTTGCTTGATAATTGTTATTGTAGGAAAATTTCACCAATGGTAAATACTTGTCCCAACTTTCTTTGAAGTCTAGGACACATAGTCTTACTAGATCTTCAAGAGTTTGAATAGTCCTTTTTGATTGCCCGTCTATTTGAGGATGATATGCAGAACTGAATCATAAATTAGTGCCCATAGCTTTCTGCAAGCTGACCCAAAATAATGAAGTGAATCTTGGGTCTCGATCAGAAACTATGGATACTGGCATACCATGCAATCTCACAATCTCATTTATATACATACTTGCAAGACGTTCAAGTGAATAAGTTTCTCGTATATGAAAGAAATGAGCAGACTTGGTTAATCTAACAATAATAACCCAAATTGCATCTATGCCTTGAGAAACCTTGGGAAGATCAGTAATGAAATCCATGTTGATGTGCTCCCACTTCAATTCTGGATTTTTAAGTGGTTGCAATGGACCTTTTGGTACTTGATGCTCTGCCTTGACACGTTGACAAGTTAAACACCTTGAGATAAACTCCGAAATCTCTCTTCTCATATTGCTCCACCAAAATGTATGTCGAAGATCACGATACATTTTGGTACTTCCAGGATGGATTGCAAATGGTGTGTTGTGTGCCTCCACCATGATTTTGTACTTTAAATCAGAGTCGTTAGGAACACAAAGTCTAGAGTTGACTCGAAGTATTCCTTCTTCATCGATTCTTGCTTCTGGAATAACACTTTCTTGTACTTTCTTCTTCATACTCATTAGCTTCGGGTCTGTAGCTTAAGCAGCTTTAACTTTATCAATTAAATTCGGTTCTACTCGTATATTTGCCATCTTCACATGGGTCCTTGGAGTCTTTAACTCTGTCCCCATCCTTTGTAAGTCATACAAAAATGGGTCTTTATGTTAACAACATTGCACTCGTACCCGCATATGATCTTCTGCTCAATGCGTAAGCAACCACATTCACTTTGCCAGGATGGTATTGAATGCTACGGTCATAATTTTTCAACAGTTTGAGCCAACGTCGTTGCCGCATGTTGAGTTCCTTTTGGGTGAAAAAATATTTGAGTCTTTTATGATCTGTATAGATCTCCACTTTTTCCCCATATAGGTAGTGTCTCTAGATCTTTAGCACGAAAACGACTGCTACTAACTCTAGATCATGAGTAGGATATTTCCTTTCATATTCTTTGAGTTGTCATAAGGCATGGGCTATAACTTTCCCATGTTACATGATAACACATCCTAAACCTCTTCTTGAAGCATCGCTGTATATGATAAATCCCTCCGAACCTGATGGTATTGTCAGAACAGGTGCTAAAATGAGTCTCCTCTTGAGTTCTTCGAAGCTCTTCTCACATTCCTCGCTCCATCTGAATTTGTATCTTTTTGAGTCAGCTGATTTAATGGAGTATCGATTCAAGAAAATCCTTACACGAATCTCCGATAATAACCAGCTAAGCCTAGAAAGCTACGTACTTCGGTTACTGACTTAGGTTGCTCCCAACTTTGTATTGCTTTAATATTTGCCGGGTCCACTGATATTCCATATTTTGATATCACGTGCCTAAGGAATGCTACTTCCTAAAGCCAGAACTCGCATTTCTTCAACTTGGCATATAACTTGTTTTCACAAAGCTTTTGGAGTATAAGCTTCAAGTGTTGCTCATGATCTTCCCGGCTTTTGTAATAGATGAGAATGTCATCAATAAAAAAAACCACAAAATGATCTAAATATTCCTTGAATACTTGGTTAATCATATCCATGAAAGTTGCAGGAGCATTAGTCAATCCAAAAGACATGACTAGGAATTCGTAATGCCCGTACCGAGTTCTGAAAGCAGTCTTTGGAATGTCATCAATTTTAATCTTTAACTAATGATATTTGAAACGAAGATCGATCTTTGAGAAGTATTTAGCACCTTGCAACTGATCAAATAGGTCATCAATGCGAGGTAACGGGTACCTATTCTTGATGGTGAAATGGTTCAACTCCAGATAGTCAATTCAAAGTCGCATACTCCCATCTTTCTTCTTTACGAATAACATAGGAGTGCCCCAAAGAGATGTACTAGGACAAATGATACCAATATCTAACAACTCCTGTAGTTGAGTTTTTAACTCTTGAAGTTCAATAGGAGCCATTCGATATGGGGTTTTGGAAATGGGTTTTGTACCGGGTTTAAGGTCAATACAAAATTCGATTTCACGTTCTACGGTAGGCCAGGAAGTTCTTTAGGAAATACGTCAGGAAATTCTTTAACAACAGAAATACCATTCAAATATGATGTATTTTTGTTTAAATCCATGACATGGGCAAAGAAAGCTTGACATCCATTTTTTAATAAACGAATGGCTTTATGGCATGATATGACAGTGATTGACTTTAGTGGTTTGGTTGCTTGAATTTTCATAACAGGTTGATTAGGAATATGAAAACTAACAACCTTTCGAAAACAATCAATTTTAGCATGATGAGTAGTTAACCAATCAATCCCTAAAATCACATCAAATACAAGTATTTTCAAAGAGATAAGATCAATAGGTAATGTGAGGGTGCCGATTTGAATCAAACAAGATTTATAAACAGTCAAAATCTAATTTCTCTGGATTCAAGTTCAAACGTTGAGCACAAGCAGGTGAAATAAAAGAATAGGTAGAACTTGGATCTAATAAGGTATAGACTTTGCAAGAGTTTATGATTAGCTTACCCATGATAAATTCATTTGGGTTCCTCGCATTTTGGGACATCACGACAAACGCTCTCCCTTGAACCACAGACTTTGTTTTGTCCATAGCCGCCATTGGTGCCACCGTCAGCTGGACTTGACTTCCCTACAGGACAAAATCGGGCTATATGACTGTCCTTTCTACATTTGAAACACACCTTGGAAGGATATGAACAGTTTGGACTTATATGTCCCTTTTCTCCGCATCTATAACATTTAACTTGCAGTCGTTCTCCTCCCCTAGAAATTATTGTTGGTTCTGGTGTTGCTGCAGACGTCTTCCCATCATTGTTGAATCTTCTCTTTGTAAAATTTCCACTTGACTCACCTCTCCTATTATCTTAGCCATGATTACCACCGAAGTTGTTACCATTTCTGGCACGTTGGTTATCACTTCTTCGATTACTATTGTTGCTGGTATGACTATTATCTTGTTACCGGTTGTTGTCTTCTGGTTGAGTTGACTCATAATCCTACTCCCATAATTGAGCTCTATTCACCACATCTGAATATAAACAGAGTTTATGACAGATGAGATGTTGACGGATTTCGGGTTTCAACCCTCTCAGAAACATTCGCGTCATTCGCTCCTTGTTATCTACCAAATGGGATGCAAACCGGGATAACTCCGCAAACTTTGCCTCGTATTGCAATACAGTCATATTGTTCTGCTCCAGTTTGATGAATTCTAACTCCTTCATGTGACGAATACTTTATGAAAAGTACTTGTCATTGAACAATTCTTGGAACCTCTCCCAAGACATCTTAAGTACGGACAGATGAGTACATTTTACGGATTACCACCAATAATCTGCCTCTCCGTGCAACATAAAGGTGGCGAATGGAACCTTTTGCTTTTCAGTGCATCTCAAGACATCAAATATCTTAGTAATCTGCTTAATCCATGCCTCTGCCTTTAGTGTCTCTGGCTTTCCCAAAAACTCCGGTGGTCCCAACTCCTTGAATTACTTAGCAGTGACCAGCCGTGAGTTGCCATTATTTCCATCTGTATTTTGAAGAGGAGTTTCTCTTGTTTGGTGTTGCATGAATTGTAGAAAGCTCCTAAACATTCCATCATTCATCATTTGGTCGGTGTTGTTGTTTACATGAGGATTATTGCCTTCTTAATACACATTATCCTGGTTATTGATTGGCGGTGTCTCAATGGTCTCATGTGCTCCATTTCTTATCTCAAAGTTTTCAGATGCCATTCTCAAACACTGCCCCAAAACAAGGGTTAATTAAAGAAATTCACATGCCACATATTATCCCTATATTCTGACTGACCAATAACAAATAAGCTTAGGTAGAACACTAGCGAAGGATTTACTCGTCTCTCCCCTCCTAGTTTTAATCCATGATTTCCACCAGAGATCATATCCTTAAGCTCTGATACTAACTGTGACGCCCCCAAAATAGGTCCACACAACCCATTCCGAGTCACCAAATATATGGTACATAAATCAAATATAAGCTTCATTAATACAACTGTCGTGCAAAATACAACAATACATACGCGATGAGTTTTAATACAAATATTATCTTGTAGACAATATCTAAACTCAAATAAAGTCCTCATTACAATTATTGTTACACTGTTTTACAAAATAGTGAGGACTGCTATAATAACCATCTTAGACCTTTATTCCACTCCCCGACTAGTCCCAGCTACATTCTCGCCTCCTGAAAGAACAATGGAACTAAAAGGAAAAGGGTGAGCTCAATTAGCCTAGTAAATAATATTATGACTAAGATAATATAGAAAAAACTATCCTTAGTCCTCAATAGGGAAAAATATGATATAATACAATAGACAGCAAGTTTTAGAATACAACTGTAGTGAAAAAAGCAATCCATTAGAAGAGTCAAGTAGAGCATGTAATAACTCGATATTTTCTATATAAATAAATAAGAAATTTTGCATATTAATTTTTTTTTATTTTAAAGATGAGAATATGTGCCAAGTAAAGTGTATGTATATTTGTGATAAATAAAAATTTATTTTACATGAATAATTTCAAATAATTTTATTTTAGAATTATGGATCATTATAAAGTATATTCTTAAAATAATTAATTTTATAGCAGAAATGTCTTTATTATTTATTTTTATGAAAATATGATTTTTATAAAATATGAAATGATTATTGGGATTATTATAATTACTATTTTGTCAAATGAATTTTTAGTTCAGATTACTAAGTTAATTATTTTTAATTTAATTAATAATGTTATATAAATTAAATATGGAATCCAAACCCTAATTTTGGATTTTGAGCAATGAATGAGAATAATAATATTATATTAAATATAATATTATTTTTCAGTGTTATAATTATATACAGTATATGTGTAGACTGATAATGGTTAGTCAATTATGGTGTATCATGACAAACCCTAGTATTACTATCATAAACCATAATTGAAAACTCAAAACTGGAATTTAAGATCGGTCAGAAATTGTGTTATATGAATTATGTTGCATATTATAGAATTTATGTTAATTAGGAAAACCCTAATTAATATTTGAAAACCCTAATTAAAATTAGAAACCCTAATTTGCTAATTAGGAACCCTAATTGCTAAAATTAGAACCCTAATTATTATTTTAATAAATTGAATTGTTAATTTGGGGACCCTAATGATAATTAAGGAACCCTAATTATTTAAACCCTAATTTTATATTAAAAAACCCTAATTTTAATTAGTGTGTTTTAATTAAAATTTTATTACACTTTAAACTTAATTTTTCAAACCCTAGAAATTATTTGGGAAACCTTAAGGTTTAAAATCTAGTGATTAAACCCTAGATTCAAGTACCATGGACAGGAATACCCTTAAAATTAAAAAGCAATTGACCAAAGTACCCTTTTTGTCCCATTCTTGGAATTATTGTTAACCAAATCTAGCAAAATCTTGCCAAGTCACCACCCTAAGCATAGCCATGTGCCTAAAAGCTCTACAATTCAGCCAATTCACCAGCCACATTCATTGTATACAAGTTTTATATAGGAATTGTCGACGTCGGGATTTTTGAGTGTCCCTTTTCGTTACTTGTTCTTTGGTGTTCTCATGTTAATGTGAGATTTGTTTGAAAAAAACAAGTGAAAAAGGTTCGACATGTATAATGTAGACGATTTGACTTTAAGAGTCGCCAGTTGGTGTATTTAACTGGTTGCACCAACGAATAGAAAAAAGGTTTGCACATTGACCCGATTGATTTGACAACGCTAGGCAGGTCTGTGAAACAAGAGATTCATCTTGGGTTCGGGGTTTGATTATGCGGAGGAAGGTGTTAGGCACCCAGACATCCTTATTACCACGGTGACCGCCACTCTTCAAAGAAATTCTTATATGAATGTGTGTTTGTGTGTGTGTGTGGATCAATGTGCGAGTTATTTGAAAGAAAGTAGTGAGGCCTCGTTTCGCACCTATATACAAAGGGTTTGAATTTATAGAAAAATTCAGTTTTAACCACGATATAGCAATGACGTTTTGTAAAAGAGGTTTTTCAAGCCTTGTGCTCAATAGGAATTGAGACCTTTTCATACTTCCATTTTTATTATTAAACGTTCGGCTTGTTTGCTTTTATTTTCGAGATGCGAAGCATTCTAGAAAATAATATACAAGCGATCTTAGAACTCCTCATGGGCATGACATGACCATCAAGGAAATTCATACATTGTAAAATAATATACAAAGTCACATACAATTTGAAAAATGTCCATCTAGATTGAAGGCAAACTGTGATCACATGATTCCTAGGCTCACATGATACTGCAATTTGTATGGAAAGTAGTAAGCAGTTATATATATGTAAAAGCTGTAAATATATATATAAACATGATCAACCGTCACGAAGTAAACTCCAGGCGGGACAAAAAGTAAATAAAGCTGTAAAAGCGATCAACTGCCACGAAGTAAACTCTAGGCAGGATAGAATGTAAATAAAGCTGTAAAAGGCCATGAAGTGAACTCTAGGCCTGATAGAAATACATATATATATATATATAAAAGAAATTAACGCTCCAGACTGAAGTCTAGGCTCAATCGAGGCATAACTCGATAATGTTAGTCTATATATAAAATATATACATATATAAGTATATATATCTGAGATGAAATGAAAATCGGATAGAAATCAAGTCCGAGCAAACGCACACAACACGACTCTCAATGTGTATAACAATGTGTGCTAATATGAGAAGAAGGCTTTATATAATATAAGAAGGCTTACAGTGGGATGCCAAAGTAGACTTCTATGACTTTAAATAGATAAACACTCAGCTCCCGCCGGATAAAAGATAGGTATATGTGAGCTAACTAGTGTTTAAAGATGAGGAAACACTCAAAAGATGTGTATGCAGAGTAAAATGGACAGGGCTTCCTCGCCTTTTTCCCTCCTTTTTCCTCTCAAATGGCTGACCCCAAGGCTTGTATATATAGACAGATGGCCGTAGGTACACCTGCGGCAGCTGCAGTTGTACCTACGACTGGTCGTGATGCATCGGAGCCTCGTGGGTCCTGTCGTCTCGTAGTACGTGCACTTGTGCACTGTAATGTCTGCTCGAACTTGTAGAACTTCAATCTGAGCATCCGAACGAGGTATATTTGACGTTCTTCAGACCGCTTGTGTTGAGAGTTACGCAATGACATGGATTAGAAGTTGTACGAAGTCAGGAAGAGGGATCTATGCACATGGTCTTCAAGCTTCAAATTCTATCCAAAGTACTGTCACACGTAATAGTCACTCGGGATTGTCAATCCTCGGTTCTTGTGGGACATTGTTGGATGTATGTATGTATGAAGTGTTGAGACAACATGCCATTGTCGAAGGAACAAGATGACGTTTGACTCCTCGACGGGGTTATCGCCGGTTTGAGTTGAAAGTAAATGTTGCTCAGGGTTACAGTTGAGATTGGACTACTTGTTGGTATGTCGCGATATCATCTTGTTGAGATGGTAAGATGACGTTTTGACTCCTCACCGGGGTTATCGCCAGTTTAAGCGGAAAACAGACGTTGCTCAGGGTTACATCTGAGATTGGACTGCTACTTGTTTGTGTGTCTCACTGTCATCTGTGGGTTTTCCTGTCTACTCGTTTGTTAACTCCGGGTCTGAGGTGTGTGTGTCTTAATAGGATGTCTGGGGTTGAACCTGATTGCATATGTTTGAAACAAGCATTTCCGGGGTTATCGCTGGAACTGCAATGGCATCTCTTGGGGCTATCACCAAGGATGGGGTTGCTACTCCCAGTGTTGTCTCTGGGACTAGAACTGAGCGTCGCGATGTTGTTGTCGAGACAAAACTGTCATCTCCGGTGTTGTTGCCGATCTTTTGATCTGCATATCTCGGGGTTATCTTCAAGATTGGAAATGACATTCCCGGTATGTGTTCCGGGGTTTGAACTGATGTTCCCGGTTTGTGTTCCGGGTTGGAATTGATGTTCCCGGTTTGTGTTTCGAGTTGGAACTGAACTTCCGGTAGTATCCGGAATAGATGTAAGCTGTCTTCCAGGGTTATCTCCAAAAGATGAATCTACCCTCCTGCAATGTTAGTAATAGGAGCGCAGAAAATTTCGAGTGTCTACAGATGCCCCTCTTTATCATATTCATGCAATACAAGGCATTGATAGGATAAAGAATACTAGACACTTGAAATGCAAGCAAGATAAACATGATGTTATATGCAACAACATGATGCAAATGCATGTAGAATGCATGAATGATTATCAGGTAATCCTGTTGGGATGACAATCAGTAATGGCTTGGACATGCGATCCAAGTCTCCAAGGATGTTGACGTTGGGGCTATCACCAAAGTCTTGAATCCTAGACACTGGTTTATATTCCATAGAGGTACCTCTTGTGTGTAAGAGATCTGTGGGGATAAAGCTTTATTTGTTTGAGGATGTGTATAACATATTCCCTCACTTTGTCGGAGTTACTGCCAATAGTTTGTTATTATCAGGGTTGCCTGATCTTCACTAATGTGTGTATCACCAGATAAATCCATGTTGGGTGCATTGTCAAGGTTGTTTGACCTTCATTGATGTATGTGTCAATGGTAGCATTGCGTTGTGATCCCCGCCGAGGAAGGTTGCTTCGATGGGTTTACTTGCCATCGGCTAACATGACGTCAAGGCTGTTTGACCTTCATTGATGTGTGTGTCAATGGTTGCATTGCGTTATAACCCCCGCCGGGGAAGGTTGCTTCGATGGGTTTACCTGCCATCGGCTAACATGACGTCAAGGCTGCTTGAGCTTCAATGATGTGTGTGTCAATGGTTGTATGCGTTGTAACCCCCACCGGGGAAGGTTGCTTCGATGGGTTTACTTTTCATCGGCTAACATGACATCAAGGCTGCTTGACCTTCATTGATGTGTGTGTCAATGGTAGCATTGCGTTGTGACCCCTGCCGGGGACATGCAGAAGTTTGAAGGATGTGCGTTTTGACCGCCGCCGGGGATACGTAGATGTTGATGACTTCGGCGTTGTAACCCCCTCCGGGGAGGTTTGATATATCGTGGTTTTGCATTGTAACCCCCGCCGGGGAGGTTTGATATATCGTGGTTTTGCGTTGTAACCCCCGTCGGGGAGGTTTAGGGTTGTGACCCTGCAAATGACGGCATCAGACCTTTGTGGGGTATTTCTGAGCATGATTTGTGAAAGCTGAGCTCATTGGTATAGTATACCCTGCATTCAGGCGAATACCTTTGAGACGACGGGAGTTTAACTTTGACCGACAAGAAACCAGGATTTCAGGCTATTCCGCTCAATCGCGTAGCATTTTTATTCCTGATTTGGCCTTTTTAGCTTGTGAGACCTCCTTTGTAACTCTAACTGGAGCGAGCCAGAGGTGTGGGACCCACATAGGAGTGCTGTATCGTGGTCAGCTTTTTTGGTAGGGATTAGGGATCTATTTGCCATATTACCGTGTTCAGGGCTTAGTTCACCCTACAACTTCATTACTCATGCTCCGGGCATGGATTATCTCCCTCTAGCTTGTTTGAGGGGCATGATCACTCACCACCCATTGGCCGTTATGTGTAAGTTTGACCAGTTTTAGGATTTTCATCCGTATGAGGGGGCAGTGAGTTAGCGCTTCGCTTCACACCGTTTATCAGCGGAGGACAAATTTAGGTTGTATGCCTGCTGGGATCAGCGAGGGCTGGCTGAGTTTTCTGTCAGTCATCTAGGTTGTTCTGCAGCGTATTCCGCATGGATGGAGACAAAGACTGTATCGGCTGCGGCAATATCCACAGTGCAGGGGATTGATTTTGACGATTAGGAGCCTATAGAGGAGGCTATTATTCCCATCAATGATTTGATTGCTAGGCTGCTAGCATTTGTGATGGATTCTCCACCCGAAAGTGCGGCTTGTCACTCAAGATTCTAAGACAACATTTAGAGCGAGCTTACATCCGATAACCTATGATAGAGATCAAGGCTAGGGTCGCGATGTTGGTGACTCTTGATGAGAGAGATACTGCTCTATTAGAGAGGGATGAGGCTAAATCAGCCAGGGATGCATTTATTGGGGAGCGGGATGCCGCCTTATCTGCTAGGGATGTGGTCATTGCAGATAGAAATTCCATTAGATCCTAGATGACTGTCAGTCTTACCGACATGAGTGCTTACATTGATGAGCATTATGCCACCATGCAGTTAGCCTCTGATTTGCTAGCTCGTGTAGATACCCTTGGGCAGGAGCTTGCAGCGCTACCTCCGTCTTCAGAAAGGGATGCTATGTTAGATCTGATAGTCCGCATACACATATATCTGTAGATAGCTTTGTATTTTCCTGCACAGACTAGCTTAGCCATTTTGTCATGTACAACACATATGTATATATCAAACAATATTATGTATGGCAGGGAAATATATTTTGATTCACTTCCCTTTTAGTTATACCTTGATACTTGCTTGATATTTGCCTGTTTCTTCAGGGCCTTGTTATCTTGATGTATTCTGAACTAATCCTTGATAGATGGACATTGAGACATCGCAAGATCTCTTAGAATGGATCACTGATTTCTGTAAATCCCTACCATCTTTGGTGTCTTGGGTCTGGTATTTGTATGGAAAAGTTGAGAGGAGGGCAGTTTCTTCTTCTCTGAGATTGACCGCACCACAGATGGTCGTTAGTACTTCTATTTGTGAGAAGCCTAGTCAATTCCATCTCTTATGGGCTGGTATTGCTCTTTGAGGCGCGATCACAGCTTAGATGGTCACCGAATCTTCTATTTGTGAGAAGAGGTTGGGTAATTCCATCCCTTTGATCTGAAACCGATGAAATATGGCGAATTGAAGGTTGATCCCAGTACCGCGTGATAGGAATTTTTGTTCTGGTAGGGGTTAGACTGAACCATAAATGGCTGCCTACGTACTCCTATTGAAGAGGAGATCAAGTCTGTGTAGTTCAAACCTGGTGTAAGAGGTTCAATGCTGAATGCGAAAGGCAGATGGTTGTAGAAGTATTTTTGTTGTTTTTGTTGTTTTGTAGAGAAAAGGGCATAAATGTTTTTGTTGTTTTTCTTTATTGCGACCGGGCCATAGAGAATATGGTTACCTATGTACCCCCGGGTATCAGGGAGATCAGGTCGATGTAGTTCACCCCTTAGGACGAATTGAAGACGAAGAGAAGTGTGAATCCCATGTGCAGGCTATACTGCGGGGAGAAGAAAGTTTGATCCCATAATGGGGACAAACTGCAGGTGTGAAAAAGTTTGATCCCGTCCTCAGGATAAACTACAAGCATAGAAAAGTTTAATCCCTTCTTCAGGATAAACTGCAGGCGTAGAAAAGTTTAATCTCGTCTTCAGGATAAACTACAGTCATAGAAAAGTTTAATCCCGTCTTCAGGATAAACTGCAAGTGTAGAAAATTTTAATCCTGTCTTCAGGATAAACTGCAAGTGTGAAAGGTTTAATCCCGTCTTCAGGATAACCAAAATTGTGAAAGGTTTGAAATGAAGTGATACCAGGCTGCTGGTTTGAAGTGTATGTTTCCCTGAGGGGCAGAAGAGTATTCAAAAAGGAAAGGGTTCAAAACTGGAATGACTGGTGATTTGATGATCAAAACCAGGATGTTTGTTTGATGATAACTTCAGACATAGTACCATTTCATGATGTCCGATTTGATAAGCTGTGGAAATTCATCGGCATCCATTTCCTGCAATCTGAGAGCACCTCCTGTCAATACTTCCTTGACAACAAATGGGCCTTCCCAATTAGGAGCGAATTTTCCCTTAGATTGATCTTGGCTGTCAATGATCTTCTTCAAAACCAAGTCGTGTTGTTTGAAGCTATAGTAGTTAGACTTTTTTTTATTGTAGGATAAATGCGATCCTTTTTCGATATCTTGAACATGGAAGATAGCCACGGATCGCCTTTCGTCTATTAGAGACAATTGGTGATACCTGTGTACCCATTGGTCTTCATCCAACTGAGCATCCATCAATACTTTGAGGGATTCCATTTCCACTTCTATGGGGAGCACTGCTTTAATCCCATAGACTAGTGAGTAGGGGGTTGCCCCAGTGGAAGCACGCATAGAAGTTCTGTATGCTAATAAATTCAAAGGCAAGAGGTCAGGCCATTCTTTATGATTGGCGGACATTTTCTACATGATCTTTTTGATGTTTTTATTAGTCGTTTCAACATCACCAATCATCTTTGGACGGTAGATGACGAAGTTGAGATGTTTGATGTGGAATTTTTTGCATAACTCCTCCATCATTTTGTTGTTGAGGTTCTTAGCATTATCTGACATAATGACCTCTGGTTGTCCATATCGACAGATGACATTGTTTCTGATGAAAACAATGATAACTTCTTTAGTAACCCTGGGGAAGGATGTTGCTTCTACCCATTTGGTGAAGTAGTCGATCATGGTGAATATGAATCGATGTCCATTACTGGCTTTGGGCTCGATGGGCCCGATCACGTCCATTCCCCACATTGAGAAGGTCCATGGCGAACTCATATTATAGAATTCCGTTAGAGGGGCTTGGATAACATTCCCATGAATCTGGCATTGATAGCACCTCTTGACGTGATCATCATCACAGTCAGCTTTGAGTGTAAGCTAATAATGCCCTGTTCTGAGGATCTTCTTGACAAGTAGGGGTCCACTCATGTGAGGGCCACATACTCCACCATGGATCTCATCCATGAGTCTTTGAGCTTGGTCTTTGTCAAGACATCTGAGGAGACCTAATCCTGCATCTCTTTTGTAGAGTGCATCTCCGCTCAGGTAGAATTTCATAGCAAGTCAATGAATCCGCCTCTTCTCAGTTAGGCTCGCCTCAGCGGTTGTAGATCTATCTCATAGATACTCCTTGATGTGCTGATACCAAGGGTTGTGGATGGGAGGTAGCTCATCCGATACTTCTCCAATGTAATTCCCATAGACTGGGGCTTTTGCAGAGCAAACGTGATGTTTGGCATGTTTTCCTTGTCAGGTATGTAAACCAAGGAGGCTAACGTTGCTAATGTATCTGCAAAATCATTCCTATTACGAGGAATGTGTAGAAAGGAGATTTCTTTGAACTCCAAAGCCATCTATAAAACTTACCGATGGTAAGGCAGTAAATGTAATTCTTTGGTTTGATAGACTCCTGTGGATTGCTTGATTAACAATTTGGAATCCCCAAAGACAGTTAACCGCCTGATGCCCATTGAACGGGCAAGTTTTAGACCCATGATACAACCTTCATACTCAGCTGTGTTGTTGGTGCTGACAAACTGCAATTTGACGGCGACGGGATACTGCTCCCCCGTACCGGATATTAGAACTGCTCCAGCTCCAGAGCCTTCTATGTTAACAGGTCCATCAAAATACATTCTCCACGTATGGCATGTATCGTACTGATTTTGTAGCTGAATTGTCATTACTCCTTCGTCAGGAAAGTATGTTTCTAAGGGTTTGTAATCCCTACTTGGTCGCGGCGCCGATTGATCCGCAATTCCTTGACCTTTGGATGACTTTTGCATCACATAGAAGATGTCAAATTGCTGTAGGATCAACTGCCATCTGGACAGTCGACAATTCAGTATGGGTTTACTGAACACATACTTGAGAGGATCCATTCGGGATATGAGATGGTTTGTGTGACCATAGAGGTAATGTTGTAACCTCATGGAAGCCCATGCTAAAGCACAACAAGTCTTCTCAATCAGAGTGTACTTGTGTTCACTGATGCTGAATCTTTTGCTGAGGTAATAGATAGCTCGTTCTTGACCTCTATTATCTTTTTGCCCCAACATGCAGCCCATGGCATTGTCATTTATGGACAGGTACATGAACAGGGGAACATCATCCCTGGGTGGTACCAAAATAGGAGCGTTAATCAGTTGCTCTTTGATTGTGAGGAAGGCTTTCTGACACTCATCATTCCATTTCATGGAGGAGTTCTTCTTTAATAACTTGAAGATTGGCTCACAGGTTGTTGTGAGTTGAGAAATGAATCTGCTAATGAAGTTGATCCTTCCCAAAAATCCCCGTATTTCCTTCTCTCCGCTCGAGGAATGGGCATTTCCTTGATGGCCTGGATTTTGGTAGGATCCATTAAATCCTTTATTCTTCGACTAGGAAACCTAGCAACTTATCGACTTAACACCACAAAGCACTTGGAGAGATTCAACTTCAAGTTGTACTTACATGAACCTCTTTGAAAAGTTTTGTGAGATGGTCTAAGTGGTCATCCTCCTTCCGGGATTTGACAATGATGTCATCCACGTAGATCTCTATCTCCTTGTGCATTAAATCATGGAAAAGAGCCATCATAGCTCGCTGATAGGTTGCCCCGGCATTGATGAGGCCGAATGATAACCTTTTGTAGCAAAAGGTTCCCCAAGGCGTGATGAAAGCAGTTTTCTCACGATCTTCCTCAGCGACCATAATTTGATGGTACCCCGCAAAGCAATCAGCAAAGGAGTACATGTCGTATTGAGCAGTATTGTCAATAAGAATGTGGATAAAGGGCACGGGAAAGCTATCTTTAAGGCAAGCTTTGTTCAAATCCCGGTAATCCAAGCAGACTCTCACCTTTCCTCTTGGTTTAGGGACGAGAACAATGTTGGATATCCACTCCGGATATGTAGATACCATGATGATGCCAGCTTGAAATTGTTTCACAATTTCTTCTTTAACCTTTAAACTCCACTCAGGCTTCAATCGCATGAATTTTTGCCTAACTGGCTTGAATCCTTCTTTAATGGGAAGGCGATAAAGAACAATGTCAGTGGACAAACCCACCATGTCTTCATGAGACCATGCAAACACATCCTAGAATTGGGTTAACAGTGCAACCATGTCATTCCCTTGATTTGTGGTAAGGTCTGAACCAATCTGGATTAGCTTAGGGTTGTCTAAGGTTCCGAGATTGAAAGGAGTGGTTTGATCAAGATTGGGTTTGGGTTTGTCTGCGACCCATTCCTTAATCTCTTGAGGTGTCTCAATGTCCTCTTGGATGTCCATCAAGTCTGAGTCTAACTTTGCATCAAAGTTATAGCCCTTGTGGAGAGAAGGCACCTCATCAGCAAGTACAGGCACATCTAAATTCAGAGTCCTGAAACAAAAGATGCTTTCACTTAATATATGCAACTGTTTGATCATACAAAAGTGTTAGCATATACTTGATAAAATAACTGCTAGTACTATAAAGGAAAGCAAGCAATTAAAGTCATCTACAGGGCAGAGGGATTTTCTGCCCATTTTACCCTCGTCGACCAATGCATGGAGTGTTGCTCCAATTGTCGAGGGCAAAGTCCTGATGGACTGCAGTGATGGAAGGATCGTCATTATCCTCCTTTTCCTGAATGATAACCATGAAATCTGGGCAATCATCGTCTGGGGTGTATCTGTTTGTATGTTTATCGTGAACAATGACGTGAATACCTGCCATCATCAAGGCAAGGTTATGTTTACGTTTCCGTTCCTTTTCTTCTGCCTTGGGATCAGGAATCAGCACCTCTTTTGCTTTGATTGGAACTGGTTTCGAAAACAGCATAGCCACAACATGGGCTAGAACCTTTACTGGAGATTGCATTAACTCATGAGGTAAAGGTATAGAAAATCGTGCAAGTCTTGATGAGCTTGAGAGACCGCTTGTGCTTATGAGGATTCCTGTGAGTGGAATTGGTAGAATAGCCTAGTCAAATTTGTTCCAATTTGATTTGGACATTTGAATAGGGTGCTTAATACCCCGCTTATCTTTACCAAGCCCTTGTCGGGTTGATGACCCAATGACATCATTTCTTGAGTGGCCGACATAACCTCCTCAGTAAATCTTGGAGTGCGGAAGTGGCACTCCAATAGAATGGTATTGCGTGTTACTCACTTCTAGAGTATGAAATCGCCGATTCAACTTTCGAATTGAAGGCGATAATTGGTAGAGTTCCTTGTTCGGAGACAATCCGATTCGGCGTTGATGTGACTAGACTGTTGTTGATAATGTATTTGAGTTGTTGATGTAAGGTGGAGGGAACAGCTCCAACCATGTGTATCCATGGTCTCCCCAAGAGCAGGTTGTATCATGTTTCTATCTTGAGGACGTGGAAAGGTACATTGAATGTATTGGGACCAATCTCAATTGGCAATTCAATCTTTCGGTGAGAATTTCGAGGATCCATCAAAATCTCGATGACCGTATGGTACGCTTGGATCCGCTTGAGATTGATATTCATCTTTACCAAGGTGGCATAAGGACAGATATTTAGAGATGAGCCTCCATCTATCAATACTCCTGCTAACATGTACCCGGAAGACAAAACTGCAATATGCAAAGGCTTGCAATGACCGGTCCCTTCAGGAGGTATGTCGTCATCAATGAAGGATATCACATTGTTGTTGAAAATGTGATCAACCAAATGTTAAAATTTTTCCACATCCACTGATTTTGGAAAGTAGGCTTCTTCTAAAACCTTCAATAAGATCTTTCGATGATCCTCGGAAGAGAAACCCAAATCTAGTATCGAAATCTGGTGTGGAGCTTCTCATAAGCTTAAAACCACTTTGGCTTCATTGTGGCCCATAGTACAGAAGAATTTTTCAATCCTCTCCACGGGCAACTTACCCTTTGTTTTGCAAGTAGGTTTGACAACCCATTGAGGAAGGTACAGTGGATTTTCCTTCAACACTGTAGCAGTAGTATAAGAGGTGAATCCTTCAGCTTCTCCATAATTCCATGAAACTTTGTGTAAGCTGACAACAGGATGTTATGGTCTGAAAGGTAAAGGAATTGGCTCTGGTGCGGCCACTTTCAAAGGATTGTTAGCTCCTTTGAGTTGAATTGGTTGTATGGGAAATACTTTGACAGTCTCATCATCCACTTCGGATATAACTGTTACTGATCCCTTCCATTTGGTAGGATATGCATTCCCACCCTTGAGTTGGACAGTGTAATCATCTGCTAGTTGCAGGACACCGCTATCAATAAGATTCTGAATGAGATGGCGGAGTGCCCATCATTCTTCTATGATGTGACCGCGAGAATGTGAATGATATTGACACATTTCATCATGATTGAACCGCCCTGAGCGGGGATTGATGGGAGGGAGAAGGAATGTAATTCTTCTTTCGTTGATCAAAATTTGAAGTATCTCCTCCATAGATTGGCCCAAATAGGTGAATTCCCTCTGATTGGCAAAATCCCGACGGGCTTTAGCATTTGCTTGCTTTGCAACCTTATCCTCCATAGCTTCGCTTTTTGAAGGTGTTGATGGATTATTTACAACAAATGGAAGGAGATAGGCATGCTCCTGCCTGATTAATTGGCATGTGACTTGATGTTGGTGGGTCACCAGTTCTGCCAATTGCTCAATTTATTTGCAAAGAGCTTTCATTTTTCGTTCCAAGGTAAACTTGAACTTTGCATAATCCCATTTGTCAACACCATCTATGATGGGTTGGGATGATTCACCATTAGAATTGGAACCTTGTACAGTGCTCCAACTGATCATGTTGACCTCTTCTTCTTTGTGTTGAGGAAGAGGGTTGTCTTGCACATGAGGTTGATCTGGTTTAGTGACCACGATCTCACCGTTGTCTATTAGATTTTATGTTTCAAGGCCCAACAATCTTGAGTATCATGTCCAGGTGCTCCAGCATGATAAGCACACTTCCGAGTAGCATTAAAACCCCTCCCATTAGGGTTGGCTGGTGGAAGAAGCTGTGTAATTTTCTTCAGAGCAGTCAGAAGAGCAAGAATATTCTCGAGCGAGTACCCTAAGGGTGTGAACGTTCGAGGTCACTTTACTTCTCCACATTTAGGCAATGGAGGGTTTGAAGATTGTGCTGGAAAAGGGGAGTAGTTTTTCCTCTTTATAGGCACGCTTTGATTGCATTTTTGTCCTTGTAGTATCAAGGAAACATCCTCCTCTTTCTTTTTATGGACCCTCTGATGGTTGTTTCCATAAGATCCGGACTGGATGTGCTCAGCAATAGTTTTAAGAGCGGTTAGGTCTTGAATTTTATCGGACTTCAATCCTATTTCAGCCATCTCGTCGTGTTTGATCATTTCAGGGAATGGTTTGCCAATACCAGCTAGAACTCTTTCATAGAAAGAAGCTTCATGTACATCTATGAAGGTCATGACCATTTCTGATTCTATCATGGAAGGAATAACTTGAGTAGCAAGGCGCCTCCACCTTTGAGCGTACTCTCTAAATGATTCATTAGACTGTTTCTTGACCTTGGTAATTTGGTACCGGTTAGGAGCCATCTGAGATTGAAAGCTGTATTGAGTGAGGAAGGCGTGAGCCAGCTCTTCCCAGCTATGGATCTTTGAGTTGTCTAATCTAGTATACCATGAACGGGCTTCTCCGGTTAGACTTTTTCGAAGCAATTTGCATTCGAGCTTTTCATTTTCTGCGTAAGACCCAAGTTCTCCAATGAACAATTTTAAATGTGTATAAGGATCCCCTAATCCGTCATATTTCTCAAAATCAAGGGTCTTGAATTTCTCTGGATATTGAATACCAGGGAATATGCAAAGGTCTGTATATGAAACACTGCCATGTGTTCCAATCCCTTTGAGAACGCGGATGGTTTCCTCCATTTGGAGGACCTTCTCCCGATATAACAAATAGGTGTCGAATCTCCTTTATTTTCGAGATATCTGAAGCATTCTCGAGAAAATAATATACAATGATCTTAGAACTCCTCATGGGCATGACAGCCATCCAATGAAATTCAGACACTATAAAATAATATATAGGTTGCTTACAGCTGAAAAATGTCCATCATGGGAATGAATCTAGATTGAAGAACCTGAACTCGTGATCACATGATTCCTAGGCTCACATGATCTCGCAATTTGTATGGAAAGCGATAGATATATATATATATATATATATATATATATATATATATATGTATATGTAAAAGTCTGTAAATATATATATAAACATGATCAACCGTCACGAAGTAAACTCCAGGCGGGACAAAATATAAATAAAGTTGTAAAAGCGATCAACTGCCATGAAGTAAACTCCAGGCAGGACATAATGTAAATAAAGCTGTAAAAGGCCACGAAGTGAACTCCAGACCTGACAGAAATGTAAATATATATATATATATATATATATATATATGTACAAATATATATATATATAAGAAGTAAACGCACTGGATGTGAATCCAGGCTCATCGGATATGTCCGACATCAATTATATATATGTGTATATATATATACAAAAGTGATTAAACGCACTGGATGTAAATCTAGGCTCATCAGATATGTTTGACAATGATTATATATATAAATATATATATATATATATATATATATATATATATATATATATATATATATATATATATAAAGCAATTAAATGCACGGAGATGTAAAATCCGGGCTCATCGTGCAAAGTCTTACCACAGTTTTATATATATATATATATATATATATATATATATATATATATATATATATATAAGCAATTAAACGCTCCTGCATCAAGTCTCAGGCTCAATTGAGGCATAACTCGATAATGTTAGTCCATATATAAAATATATATATATATATAT
Organism: Panax ginseng; assembly: GCA_020205605.1. Classification (NCBI taxonomy): domain Eukaryota; kingdom Viridiplantae; phylum Streptophyta; class Magnoliopsida; order Apiales; family Araliaceae; genus Panax; species Panax ginseng. The sequence goes on along the minus strand of CM035132.1, from coordinate 143,237,647 downwards.
ATATATATATATATATATAAGTATATATATCTGCAGAGAAATGAAAACCACTTGATAGAAAGTGCGGACAAACGCACACAACACGACTCTCAATGTGTATAACAGTGTGTGCTAATATGTGAAGAAGGCTTTATAGAATATAAGAAGGCTTACAGAGGTCGCCAAAGTAGACTTCTATGACTTTAAATGGATAAACACTCACTCATTTGGATAAAAGAAAGCTATATGTGAGCTAACTAGTGTTTAAAGATGAGGAAACACTTAAAAGATGTGTATGCAGAGTAAAATGGACAGGGCTTCCTCGCCTTTTTCCCTCCCTCTTCCTCTCAAATGGCTGACCCCAAAGCTTGTATATATAGACGGATGGCCGCAGGTACACCGAGGCGTATGATTAATACTATGATGGCAACAGCAGTTGTACTGCTGGGGTGGTCGTGATGCATCCGAGCCTCGCGGGTCCCATCGTCTCGTAGTACGTGCACTCGTGTACTGTAATGTCCGTTCGAACTTGTAGAACTTCAATCCGAGCATCTGAACGAGGTATATCTGACCTTCTTCGGACTGTTTGTGTCGAGAGTTATGCAATTACATGGATTAGAGGTTGTACGAAGTCAGGAAGAAGGGTCTATGCCCATGGTCTTCAAGCTTCAAATTTTATCCAAAGTACTGTCACACGTAATAGTCACTCGGGATTGTCAATCCTCGATTCTTGTGGGACATTGTTGGATGTATATATGTATGAAGTGTTTAGACGATGTGCCATTGTCGAAGGAACAAGATGACGTTTGGCTCCTCGCCGGGGTTATCGCCGGTTTGAGTTGAAAATAGATGTTGCTCAAGGTTACAGCTGAGATTGGACTACTTGTTGGTATGCCGCAATATCATCTTGTTGAGATGGTAAGATGACGTTGTGACTCCTTACCGGGGTTATCGCCGGTTTAAGCGGAAAGCAGACGTTGCTCACGATTACATCTGAGATTGGACTGCTGCTTGTTTGTATGTCTCATTGTCATCTATGGGTGTTCCTGTCTGCCCGTTTATTAACTCTGGGTCTGAGGTGTGTGTGCCTTGACAGGATGTCTGGGGTTGAAGCTGATTGTATATGTTTGAAACAAGCATTTTGGGGTTATCATTTGGAACATCAATGGCATCTCTTGGGGCTATCACCAAGGATGGGGTTCTTACTCGGTGTTGTCTCTGGGGCTCGGGCGAGCGTCACTGTGTTATTGATGAGATGTAAGCGCCCTCTCTTGATTGTTATTCTTAGGTCTTTTAATCTGCATATCTTGGGGTTATCTCCAAAGATTGGAAATGACATTCGGATATGTGTTAGGGGTTTTGAACCGATGTTCTGGTTTGTGTTTTGGGTTGGAACTGAACTTCCGATAGTATCTTGAATGGATGTAATCTTTTTTCCAGGGTTATCTCCAAAAGACGAATTTACCCTCCTGCAATGTTAGTAATAGGAGCGCAGAAATTTTCGAGTGTTTACAGGAATCAAGAGAGAGAAAGTGCATTATTTCCCCCTAATTGTTCACTTACACTTAGCCAAACTCTCTCAAGCTCAAACCCACGAAATCCAAAGGTGTTTCAGTCCCCAAATCAAGCCCCACTAACTCACATAACAAATCAGTAGCCAAGGAATCAAAAATTTGTTCATAGTAAGGTATGAACCCTAAAACAAATATGATCTTGAACCCTATGTTAGATGTTATGGTTTATGTTTAATCGTGTTATATAAGGTGTTAATCAATGATCTGGGTTGATAGATGTTAGATCCATAACATCTATAGGCTCAGATCTAGTATTTTTCAAAATCTAGAAATCTTTCAAAGTGTTGTCTGACAACGAATGCCAGACCTTCTAGATCTTTGTATGTTATGTGTTTTTGTTGTTTAAAGGTTTGAATATGTAGTATGCGATGACCAAGCTTTTCTGGGTAACCCATAACTTACCCAGATGGCTCTGACAAGAAGTTCATGTCCTCAGATCTTGCTCATGTTTGTTGTTTTGATTCTGTTGTTGTAACCAAATTATTGTATGTTAGATGAACTTCATTCTTATACTCTTAGTTCACTAAAACATCAAGCGAGGTTGTATTTGGTGAGCAACCAAACCAGCAGATGTTCCACAAAATATGTTTTCTGGGTAACCCAAAAAACATATGAGCGTGACTTCTGACATGGTTTGACCGAGCGATATCTTGATATTTTGTTGTTGTTAATATGATTTTATGTAATGAATCTGTTCATTTACATGCTTACTACAATCTAGAGCCCTTATATCACTAAAACCGCACCTGTACAACAAGTAGTGGAAGCTCAAACATGACCAGCCGAACTGTTCTTCATTTCTGGGTAACCTAGAAAATGAAGAACAACTCTGACAGCTTTTTCAAAATCTTTCTTGATTATGATGTTTAGACTTCAAAACTGTTTCAATTATGTACTTTGTTAGTTGTTCTTCAAGTCCCGACGTATAGATCACCCATAACATGAACAGATTGCATGATTTAAGGCCATGATTATCGTTGACCGGCCATGACTTCACGTTTCTGGGCAGCCCAGAACGTGAAGAACATGTCTGACAGTAATTTAAAAGCTTTATATCTTACTTATGCGTTTTGAAATGAACCTGTTAATTGCTGGATAATATAGTGTTACACTGGTACTACACGATCCATATTCTACCTTTTCCAGAAACACCTAGATCTAACATCTATGGTTAGTCAAACATGGTCCCTCGAATATGGCATATGAATATCTGGGTTTCTCAAGAACACCTAAGGCGACACTTATTGTCGCCAAAGGGCTTTAGCGATAGACTTATTAAAACTAATTAAGTTAATTTCTAAAAATTATTTAAAAATAGAAAATAATTTCTAAAAATTACAAAAATTATTTTTAAAATTATTTTAAGTTATAAAAATTAACTTTTAATAATTTGACATATTTTCCATAAATATTATTATTTATTTAAACAATATTGATATTTAGATTATTTAATAAATACATTAAATAAATTAATTAAAAATGATTTTATGATACTAAAAATAATTTTATATGAAAAAGGTATTTAATAATATTTTAAGTTATAAAATATAACTTTTAATATTTTAAGACAAATTTCATTAATTATTTAATATTAATGATATTAGATTTATTTAATAATTAAATTAAATAAAATAATTTTAATATTATAAAAATTATTTTAAATGAAAATAAATAGTCTAAAAATATTTGAAGTTATAAAATATACCTTTTAATATTTAAAGGTAAGTTTCATTTATAATTTAATATTAGTTTTATTAAACAAATGGTTTAAAAATAGTTTTATTGATTTAAAAATCATTTAAAAGGAAATAAATGAATTAAAAATATTTTAAATAATAATAAATGACTTTTAATATTTTGATAAATAAGACATTAACATTCTATATTAATGGTAATTATTTAAAAATAATTTTTAAATGTTTTAAAAATCATTTAAGGGTAATATTAATATTTTAAAATTATGTTGAGATATTATAAATAACTTTAATATTTTGGCAATGGTTTCATTAATAATTAAATATTAATGATAATAGAATTATTTAATATTTAAATCATTTAATAATGATTTTAGTGTTTGAAAAATTATGAAAAATTATAATAATTATTTTAAAATTATTATTAGGCTATGAAAAATAATATGACTGATATTTAAAATATCTAAACGAATATTGAACTACCCGATAGAGTCTTAGACTCGATAATTACCCGATAAAGCCGTCGGTACACCAAAATGTTTCAGAAATTGATTTGAACTTAGATAATTTGATTAGATACGTATTTGTTTGTGATGCAATGATTGTTAAACGTATGTGACAATGTGATTAGGTTATGTGCTGACTGTAATTAGCAGTACTATGTGATATGATATATTATTCTAATCGAACGAATGATCTTATTAATGATAGGTTTTGGTATAAAAGATAAAACTAAGTTGCGTAATAGTAAGCAGCAGCTCAGGCAAGTATCCTAACTTTGTTTTTCCTTTATGCAATGGACATGAGTAAGAAAGTTTCAGAATCATATTAATGTGCCAGATTATTAAACTTTATTGTCATTGATTATGTATCCAATTATTCGTATTCATACAAGTTCTTAAATTATTCGATCATTGTTTATCAACACAGTATTATTGTATAATTCAGATATTTATTCTGTTCGTTAGTTTCTAAATATGGTTATACAAGTGTCCCCACTTGGATAATCATTGTATTTAATCACATGTTGATACATACCTATTGATTTTCGGTATGTATACATTAATTAAAAGTTGTCTAAGCTACTTGATCCAGCTAGACACAGATTTAGAAATATTGTTGATCATGATAGAACTTTATTGTATCCAACCAGATTATTTTGGTTCAGATTCCTGACTAAGTATGAACATCCTGAACATGGGAAAACTTTTGTGCACCTAAGGTGGATAGAGTGACCGATAATATCGTTCTTGCATGTAGTATTGATCAATACAGGGTGCATTGGGATGATCACCCTCGTGCCCGTAAGTTATGACGGTTTGCGGATGAAGTTCTGCTAAACCTTAGCGAAAATTATAAATAATGTTCATAGTCTGTCGACTAATCTCCAGTTATAGTCAGTACGTAGTTTTAAAATTTTGATATAGAATTGTTATCTTGTTATTATTGGTTCAGCTTACTTCACAACTGTTGATTCGTTGTAGAAGTGTCATTCAAAGAAAACATTTAATTCTTTCAGCTAATAATTATTGTTGCTATTACTTGCTAGGCAATCAAATGCTCATCCTTGCTTAATTAAAATGTTTTCAGCTAAGCATGATCAACCGAAATGTTCAAGACAGAACAAGGGAAAAGGAAAGAAAACAAAATAATCTTATGTTATCTTTTGTAATAGTTAGACAATATTAAGACAATGATATTTATTATCTATTATGTAATGTATTGTAGTAAGGGTTGCGTACTTGGGATTAGACTCTGATGTATGTAATTTAAGTTTGATATTTATATTATTGTTATTATTATTATTAGTATTATTCCGCTCATAAAAATGGTATCGTAAAGCACCGAGTTCGGGTTTCAAGTACCTGAATTTGGGGGCGTTACAGAGCATGATATCTACTATCTTCTATGATTTAAAAGTCCATCATCAATATTTTATCCATGTAACATCATTCAATAAAATATTTCAAATTAACGAATTATCCATGCATTACGGGCCAATGATATTTGTTAGTATCACCAGTGATCATGATCATGCCAAACACCTGTCCATCTATGCACTACGTGCCAAAGAGGACTTTCACCACAAACCTTATCTGTAACATTAAAGGTTATGATTATATCAATACACAATTCCTGGTCATAATCATATCAATCAACAGTCTATCTTTGCACTACGGGCCAAGTAAGACTTCTAGTACAATATAAGCATGATGATGATGACAATGATATAAAGATTCAATCAAGTGAGATAAAGGATAAATATTAGAGAATTCTAATTCAATTTATCCAGAGTTTAAAAATGTCCAAATTGTCAACATGATGACTATTTGTGAAGTAAAATTCAAGAAGGATAATCATGTATCAAAAATAATTTGGACAAAAAAAAATTAAATTCTGTTGTGAATAGTACTCGTGAAAAGTACCATATGAATAGTACCCATGAATAGTACTGTATAAATAGTACCCAGACATAAAAAGTTTAAAATTTAATAAGAAAGTTCAGACTAATATTCCAATGAAATGATATTAGATGAAGCTCAAAACTTAAGGAATTTCTAATCATTTCAGACATTATAGAAGAAATACTTACCATAGTAAGTTTAAATTTAGGAATATGAAATGAAATAATATCCATAACATAATATGGAGTATAAAAGAAAATAATATTTCTTAAGCGTATTACTGTAATTTTATCACCGGGTATTTCAACAGTTAACGGTAAAAGCTTTGCCATTATTTTTTATAAAAAGGTTATTTTTGTCACTTTCTATATTCGACAGTTATTCTGTTATGTGGTCCACCAATGATTGTACCGTCGTACGGATATTCTCCGATAAAAAGAATATTCCCTGACCAAATGAATATTTTATGACCAATTGCTTATTTTGCAAAATTTGCACATTTCACCCATAACTAAAGCAGTATATCAAATTAACACCTTATTATTCAAAATAATAATTAGAGAAATTAAATCTTTATTCATAAAAAGTTGGGGTCTTACACATTGAGCTAGATCCTATAAAAATTCAAGCCATTACTGAGATGCTCGTGCCCCAAATAGAGAGGGAAATACGCAGATTTCTGGGAAGAATCAATTTCATCAGCCGATTCATATCCCAACCCACAGCAACCTGTGAACCTATCTTCAAGTTGTTAAGGAAGAACTCCTCTAAGAAGTGGAATGAAGAGTGTCAAAAAGCCTTCCTTTCCATCAAAGAGCAACTGATCAAAGCTGCTGTCTTGGTACCTCCCAAGGATGGTGTTCCCTTATTTCATGTACCTGTCAATCAATGATAATGCTATGGGCTGCATGTTGGGATAAAAAGATGATAGAGGCCAAGAAAGAGCTATCTTTTACCTCATCAAAAGATTTAGCATCAGTGAGCACAAGTACACCTTGATTGAGAAAAATTATTGTGCCTTAGCATGGGCCTCCATGAGATTTCAACAATATCTCCATGGTCACATAACCCATCTCATATCACACATAGATCCTCTCAAGTACGTGTTTAACAAACCCATGTTGAATTATCGACTGTCCAAATGACAGTTGATCCTCTAGTAATTTGACATCATCTACGTAACTCAAAAGTCTATCTTAGGTCAAGGAATTGCGGATCAACTGGCCGCCGCACCCTTAGGGGACTTCAAACCCTTAGAAACGTATTTCCCCGATGAAGGGATAATGACAATTCAGCAACACCACCATGACAATACAACCCAATCATGGAGGATGTATTTTGATGGAGCTGTAAACATGGAAGGTGCCAGAGCTGGACCAGTTCTAGTATCTATTTTGGGAGAGCAGTATCCCATTGCCATCAAATTGTAGTTTGTCAACAGCAACAACACAGCTGAGTATAAAGGCTGTATCATGGGGTTGAAGCTAGACCGATCCATGGGCATCAAACGGTTAACTTTCTTTGGAGATTCTGAACTAGTGATCAAATAAACCACTAGAATCTATCACACCAAAGAATTTCATTTGCTGCCTTATCATCAGCAAGTTATCCAGATGGCTTTGGAGTTTGAAGAAATATCCTTCCTCTAAATTCCTCGGAGAAGAAGAAGACATGCCAAATATCACAATTGCCGACCAAAAGGCATCAGCCTGCGGGAATTACACCGGAGAAGTATCAGATGAGCTTCCTCCCATCCAACACCTTTGGTATCACTCTATCAAGGAATATATTAGAGATTAATCTACACCAACTGAAGTGAGTCACGCTGATAGAAAGTGGATCCATCGAATGATCATGAAATTCTATCTAAGCGAAGACGCTCTCTACAAAAGAGATGCATGACTAGGCCTTCTAAGATGCCTGGACAAAGACCAAGCTCAGAGACTTATGGATGAAATCCATGGTAGAGTATGCGGCTAATACATGAGCAGCCCTCTACTTGTTAATAAGATCTTAAGAATAGGGCATTACTAGCTCTCTCTCAAATCTGACTATGTTGATCAGGTCAAGAGATGTTACCAATGCCAAATTTATGGTAATGTTATCCACGCCCCTCCAAGGGAGCTCCACAATATGAGTTCGCCTTGGCCCTTCTCAATGTGGGGAATGGACGTGATCGGGCCAATTGAGCCCAAAGCCAGTAATGGTCATCAGTTTATCTTTACCATGATTGACTACTTCACCAAGTGGGTAGAAGCATCCTCTTCCCCTAGGGTTACTAAATAAGTGATCATTGGTTTCATAAGAAATAATGTCATTTGTCGATACGGACAACCAGAGGTGATTGTATCAGACAATGCCAAAAACTTTAACAACTACGTAATGGAGGAATTATGTAGGAAATTCCACATCAAACATCTCTACTCCATTTTCTATTGTCCAAAGATGAATGGTGTTTTTAAGGCGGCTAATAATAATATTAAAAAGATCATGCAAAAGATGTCCGCAAATCACAAAGGATGGCCTGACATGTTGCCTCTAACACTATTAGCCTATAGAAGTCAATGCGCACTTCCACTGGGGCAAACCGCCTACTCATTAACCTATGGCATGGAAGTAGTGCTCCCCATAGAGGTGGAAATGGAATTCATGAGAGTGTTGATAGACGCTTAGCTGGATGAAGACCAATGGTTACAAGATTGATATTACCAATTGTCTCTAATAGATGAAAGGTGGACCATAGCCATCATCCATGGTCAATTATACCAACAGAGGATCGATCGATCCTACAACAAGAAAGTCCAGCTACGGCAGTTCAAAGAAAATGAATTGATCTTGAAGAATGTCTTTGACAATCAAGATCAATCTAAAGGAAAATTCACCCCAAACTGGGAAGGCCCGTTTATTGTCAAGGAGGTATTGATAGAAGGAACCCTCAAATTACAAGAGATGGATGGCGAAGAATTTCCCCAACTCATCAACTCGAACACCGTGAAATAGTACTATGTCTGAAGTTACCTGCAAACTAGCATCCTGGTTCTGGATCATCAGATCCATTAGCCAATTCAGGTTTCAAAACCTCTCAACACTTCAGTTGGTCTCACCAGGGATGAACTATAAAACTTTTTTCACCACTTCAGTTTGCCCCACCAGGGATGAACAACAAAAACTTTCATCACATCAGTTTGTCCCACTAGGGATGAACTACGCAAACCTGATCTTCCCAATACACGGGAGTATGTAAGCAACCATTTTTATGGTCTGATCTAACTACAAAAAAAATCTCTAAACCCTTCCAAATAAAACTTTCAACCTTTTCATGCTAGGTTGGAACTACGCAGACCTGATCTCCATTCTCAATGGGAGTACGTAGGCAACCATTCAAGGTGCGGTCTCATCCCTACCAAAAATACAAAATCTTGTCAACAGTACTGGGATCATCCTTTAAACTTTCAAACCAAACCATAAGAGATGGAACTACCTAATCTCCCCAATACACGAGAATACATCGGCGATCATCTATGGGGTGATTAAACCACACCTCATCGTCTCAGACCACAGGGATGGAACTACCCGGTCTCCCCACATAAATGGGAGAAAAACCGGCGACCATCTAAGCTGCAGTTGAATCCTCAAAGAGAAATACCAATTCATAAGAGATGGGAGTACCTGGTCTCCTCCATACAAGGAGTACCGACGACCATCTGTGGGGCGGTCAACATCAGAGAGGAAATCTAAAATCCTCTCCATAACTACATTCAGTACCCAGTCCCAAGACACCAAAGGGTAGGGGGATACAAAGATCAACGATCCATTCTGAAAGATTCTAAGACATCTCAATGTCCATCCATCAAAGAGGAGTTCAGAATACATCAAGATCACAAGACCTAGAAAGCAGGCAACTATCAAGAAAGTAATAAGGCATATCTAAAAGGGAAGTGAATCAAAACATATTTCCTTGCCAAATAATACTGTTTGATATATACAATGTGTCTTGTACATAACAAAAATAGCTAACCTAGTCTATGCAGGAAAATCAAAGCTAATCTACAAACAAGTGGACAAGAGAGCTGTAAGACCCTGAATTTTATGAAATAAAAGTATTCAAATTTCCTATTTAGTAAATGGTTAAATTGATAAAAAGTTAAAGTTAAGGGTGATATATATAAAATTTTCAAAATACGCAAGTGGTTATAAAATACTCATTTCTGTTGGGGAATATTCGATTGGTCGTGGAATATTCTTGTTGTCGGGGGATATTCGTACTACGACGCAGCCATTTGTGGGCCCCATAACAAAATAACTGTCGGATGAAGAAAATGACAAGTTTGAGTTTTTATAAATAATGGCGTAATTACTGCTAACTTTGTTTGAATACCGGTGGTTAAAATACTGATGTCTGGCGTGATCGCACAAAGATAATACACGGTATTACACAGTATTTTTTAATTATTGATTCTTACGTAAGAAGGCACTACTCAATAATTGTTACAGTAATTACTGTTCAATATTTTATTTTATTGATTCAATAATTGTTGTGTTGATATTTTATATTATTATTGTTTCAATAATTGTCACTGCAAAGTATTTCCCATTATCGGATCAATAATTCATATTATTTGAATAATATTATTAGATATCATTATTGGCAATGTCTAGAAAGTTCTATCAAGGAGAGGTTTGGTCACTTAATTGCGCACCAGTAAGGAGAAATCCTTTTTGGAAAGCCCCCTCTTTCCTAGGAACGGCCTGGTTGTCATTATTGTGATTCTGTAATATTATTTGTGAATGATTAATTATTGATTTATATGATAAGGAAATATATATTTCTATATGGATATAAATGAAGGAATTAATGCTGAGGTGTTTTATTAGTATTTTGTCAAAATAAGAACGAAATTTGGAAATTTTCAGAAAATTAGTTTATTACTTGATTTTGTAAAATCTATAACTCTTTGTGTATAATGAGTTAGGAGATGAGCCATATATCAAAAGAAAACCTTGGAAGTAAGCTAACCGTAGAAATTGGAATCACCCAAATATTCATTGTGGATTTTTCGTGGTGACTATTTGAATGAAAGTGGTCCGAAGGACTCATAATTCAAAAAATCAGTGTTCTTGAGATATATTGCGTGAGTTATAATTTTTAATATGACCGTTGGATCGTTGTTATTTTTAGATATGTTATACATATATAAGTTGAGTACATGTCCACAAATTTTGAACCGTTAAAAATTAACGTATGATTTGTTATGAATTTTAAGAGGTGACTGATTCGGAAATTATGTTTATAAATGATTTTTGGTGGAAAATTCTAGAATGAGTGGGCCCCACCTTTGGTTGGTGAAAATATGCTAAAAATTTATTTCAAAAGTGGTGGGTGGGAATAGTAGCAGGTAAAGCCATCAGGTTGCAGGTCCAGTCTGCTTTGGCATTCTAATATTTTCCTATAAATAGGGTGTTGAGTTAGAATTGAAAATCATACCAGAAAAATAAGTTTTCTCTCTCTATATTATCGAGCGTATTTTTGTGGGTATTTATATACTTTGAGAGTTGCTATTCAATGCGAGGTTTTCTTCGTCAATATATCCGATATTCGATGTAAATCTCGCTTTCTTTTGAGGTAAGGGATTGTAAAGGTTATTATGTTTTTCAGTTTCGTAATTTTTTCGACCTTCAAAAATTCTTGAAAAATTTAAAATGATAATTTGATGAGTTTTCTAGATTGTTTTCAAAAATGGCGATTTTTGGATGTATAGATTAGGAGTTATGAATTTTATGGAAAAAGACTATTTTAAAAGTAAACCCTTATAACTCCTTGTGGTTAACTCCAAAATTGGTGAAATTTTTATTGGGAGTACATGTATATAATAGAAGTATACTCTATAAATTTTGGAATTTTTGGATAAAAGTACAATTTATGATAAATGTCTAAATATTCGGCAGTTTTGGCCATATAAAAAATAGTAAATGAATTTTAAAAATTTTGAAACAAATATATGTTCAATATGGGACTATATTCTGCTAAATCCCAGAAAAGAAAATTTGTTTGTACTGATTTGGTATTTTTCATGAAAATAAACTAGTTATGAATAAATGAATTAAATATGTTATGTGAAGTAAGAAAATTAGAAAATAGGATTTTATGGCTTGAGAATCTTATATAAGGTATATGCAGATTTTTGATGATGATTTTGGTTATTGGTGATGAAATCTTATGAGTTTGGCATTTTAAGATTATTAAATGCATTAATTAGTAAAGTGTAAACAATTAAAATAAATTATTTATAAGTTTAAGAAATGATTAAAATATTGTTGTAATATTAATAATATTAGATTATGAGATTATTAAGTGATTGATAACATTTAGATTAAGGTGTTATTAACACATTGATTAATGATTAATAATATTAGTAAATGAATTTAATGTTATTATATAATGAATAATATTAAATAGAGTTTAAAAGAGGAATAATGAATTGTTAATATTAAATGGAGTTTAATAATATTAGTAAATGAATTTAATATTATTATATAATGAATAATATTAAATGGAGGTTATAATATAATGATTAATGTTATTATCTTCGTTAAATATTTGTTGAAATATTATTCAAATTATTTTTGATATAATATTATTCTTGAATTTTACTCCACAACTGGTGATCATGTTGACAATTTGGACAATATTGAATTTTGGATAAATTATATTGTTAAAGTCTTTAATATTTATCCTTTATCTCATTTGATTAATTATTTATATCATTGTCATCATTCTCATGCCTATATTCTGTTGAAAGTCATCTATGGCCAGTAGTGCATAGATGGACTTGGTATGATTATGACTAGGGATTATTCGATATAATCATGACCGTAATGTTACAAATGATATGATAAAAGCCATCTTTGGCCCGTAGTGCATAGATGGACTTGGTATGATTATGACCAGGGATTATTCGGTATAATCATGACTATAATTCGTATCACCACTTTATACCCATGTTCTCTTGGCCCGTATAATCATGACTATGAACACGAATGTGACATTTAAGTTTGTATTTAAATTTTGTACCATATATCTGGCGACCCAAGATGGGTGGCGTATACCTATTTTGGGGGCGTCACACGAGCCATCAAGTCTAACATGGCATCCCTCTCAAAAAATGGAGGTAACTCTATGAGCTCCTACCCTAGGGTATCCACACGAGCCAGGAAATCTACGACCATCTGCGTGGTGTTACTGTGCTCATTAATGAATGCACTCATCTCTACTATAATGTCAGTAGTATAAGATCTCAATGCAATACTATCTGTATTGGTAGCATTTAAGGTAGCTAGAGCACCATCCCGTTCAATAACAGTTGCATCCTTAGATGATCGAGCCTCATCCTGCTCCACAACAGCGGTATCCCTGTGAGCTAGAGCATCATCTCTCTCAATCAGAGCGATATCTCTACTAGAAAGAGCTGTCAGCATTAAGGCACTAACTTGATCCCTCTAAAACGTCATCAGATGTAGACTCTGCTCTAAATACTCTGCATAATGTGGAGTCACAGTAGTAGGACTACTGGGGGAATCAACCAGAGCTACTGACAAACCAATAAATAGCTCATCCTTAATGGCAGAATCAAGGTACTCAGTCTCCCCACTATCAAAATCAGTACCCAACTATGAGGATACAACCCTAGTCGATGCAATCTCTGCCTCCAACCACGCAAAATACTCTATAAAATGACCTGAATGGTTAGTTAAAAAGTTAGCCCTCTCACGCTGGGTCTAACTTGTATAAATCCTGGACAAATCCTCTGCTGACAGAAGACGAGATGACAAACGCTGACCCATTGCCCTGTCGAAGGTATGAATAGCCTAAAACTAGTCAAACTGTGCCATCACAGCCAGTGGATGATAAGTGGTCACACCCCTCAAACCGACCAGGGGAAGATAATCCATGTTAGCTGCATGAATGATAAAGCTGTATGGAAAGCTGAGCCCTGAACAAGGTAAAAATCAAATAGATCCTTGATCCCTAATAAGAAATCCAATCAAGAAGTTGCTTCTGTACACTCCACTAGCTGGAAGGAGTATGACATGGCTATCGCATGGGAAAAATAATACCCATGACGTCAGAAGGTGCCAATCATTCTTACCTGTGTCATAAACTACACATACAACAAGAGCGAACTACCTACAAACACCCCCCATAATGGGTATGGTAATACGTGGCCGACCTCAAAGTCTTTTCCATAATCGTCAGTAAGATGGTATGCCTATCCCGAAGAGCTCTGACTACAATGATCACTTCGATATTTAAGTGGTCCATGTACAAAGGCATATACAGATAAGCCACTACGCACATCAAGAGTATATCTACTCGGGCAACACGCCAATCATCCTTCGAAATGGTGAAATCCTCGGAGTACTGCAGATAACATTCCAATGACCCAAATATGCCAATCAAAAGACTCATGGACACTACATTCCCCAAGGAGATCTCATCCAGGGTAACTCTGCACCTCAAACCTGTGAGGGTCATAAACTGTCAACTCATATCTCTAACAGCCATCCGAACGCAAGGCTTATCCAACGGAAAATTTATCAGACGCTCGTACTCTTCTAAAGTAGGAGTCAACTACTGGGTCTCAAACAATAACACCTACCTATCCGATACCCAATGCTCCAGCATGCCCTCTATAAAGCCCAATGGAATCTGAAACATCAGAAAGGTCATAGAGTGATACAACAGCTAGTCAACTGTCACCCGATACAGGGATGAAAAATTTTCATACCATAATCTCATAGAAGAGGCCACCAATACTAGTATGGTATGCTCAATCCGGCTAACTGTCGATGAAGACATCTGTAGGGCCCTATCATAAGACCATCCAGGGGTCAATGCTAAACTCATCTCTGGAAATGCATGTCCATAAACCTAATGCATGCATGATAAACAATAAATGACAATATGATGTAAGGAATGAAAAAAAATATACATACATTTCCTAAGTACATCATCATCTAAATACATCAACTCTGTATACAACTAGAAAATACAGGGAAATGGGGCACAACCGCGCAACAACTAACAAAGGCCTATCAAAAGCTTTAACAAGAATGGGGCACAACTGCCCAATATCTAATAGAGGCCTATCAAAAATATAGCGAGAAATGCATCAGAAGAAGTCAATAATGTTGATGTCCACATCATCCAAAATATCTATATGATGTAAATCCTCTTGAGTCACTAAATCTCTGCCAGAAGGGATATCAGGCTGATACAACGGAGGATTTACACCGGCAAAACCATCTGAATATGGGCCACCTAAAGGGCCAGCCCTAGAGCTAGAAGGATCAAAAGTATTCGTCTCGGAAAGATCTCTGCCCAAATGTCAGATGTAGAAATGTGCCCAATCCAACTGCTGGGTCAAACTATCAATATGTGCCAGATGAGTAGGCTCTCGGATGTAAGCAATCCAATCCTTTATCATGACGGATCCAGGAACCATATCCCCCATAAATTGTGTGGCGTGGGTCTGGGCTCTATTAGTGCGAGGGAACCATAAACGGTAGAAAGCCTCCTGAGTGAAAGGTCCCTTTGACAAAGTAAAGCCATCAACACCCACCAATGGGGCCTCAATGATCAGCTACAAAATAGGCTAATAGTGCATGCCAGGAAGACAGATCGGAATATGAATCTCTCCTATAGTGCTCATAATAGCACGCTCTCCTAAATAGAGCTCCCAACCTCTATGTGTAAAGAGAGGAATCCGATGGGTGGACATCATATACTCGACAGTAGTCGAGAAACCACCCTCGAAGCCAACGGTCAAGTGGTCCTTAGAGTAAGGAACCCGTGTAATAACATCGGCTGTCAACATCTCCAACTATAAGCGCAAATGGGTGAAACCTTCAACTATAAGAACCTCCACTAAAGTGCAATGATGCCATCATCGTCCTCGTGGATAAGTGTCTAAACCTAACAGGCTAACGGGACGAAGACATGGGAGCCTCTCGTAGGCCCAAAACTGCCAATACAAGATCAAACATCCGCAGTCAGTCAAAATCTCAACCCGAACAAGGGATCTCAAAAGATAAAATACTCACCAACAGGAATGGATAAAACCCTAGCCAAGCCTCTGTCAAGCCCTATGAGCGCAGGCGCATTCCCATGAGAAAGTAGGCAAAGGTGTAGGAACCCCAATCAAACTCTCCAATATGTTAACCAAAGCAAATGACGTTGTGGAAGAGTTATCAGCCAGGAAATAACCCCTAAGGATGATCGGGAACAATCGCCAAAGAATGCGATCCCTAACTCTAAAATCTTCGGGAAATGGCTCAGTCAAAGCCCCACTCATGGTGTCTACACTCAAAGGACCAGTACAGACTGCCCTACCTTTGAGCGCTATAACTGGGAATTCTAGCAAGGATCTGATGGCAGTCGAGGAAATGTCAGCCATAAAAGGCACTAGCGCCCCGAAAAACTCCATCCCCGTGATGAATCGCCAATCCATCCGTGTCATCATCACCTCGCAATCAAACAAATGAAGAGACTGAGTCCGGTGAAACCATCACTCAAACAAAGCCCTGAGGTAACCCCAGGGACAACGACGGGGGAGGATGGAAAAGAACGCCTCAAACCCTCAAGCATGCACAATATCTCGGTACTTTGGATGAAGAGTCTGGTACAAAGAATGTATACTGAACCATTTCCCTCGAGGTTGCATAAATCTAGGAACCTGCATCACCATGCAAATCAACATCAGAACCCTTGCCCCTCACAAATGGGAAAAGGAAGAACTGCACAACTTTTACCTTATTCGCATGTAGATTGTGACGCCCCCAAATTCAGGTACTTGAAACCTAAACTTGGTGCTTCATGATACCATTTCTATGAGCGAAATATTACTAATAATAATAACAATAATATAGATTATCAAATATAATTTACATATTATCAGAGTTTTCCAATCCCAAGTACGAAACCTTTAAACATTCGTTACATTACATGATAATTAACATATACCATTCTTATCACAAAGTCAAATTATTACATAGGATGGCTTAAACATTCATTCAGCGACCTTCCCTTTTCCCTTATTATTGGCAGATCCCTCAGGTTGTTCACACTTAGCTGAAAACATTTAAATTAAGCAAGGATGAGCATTTGAGTGCCCAGCAAGTAATAGCAATCAATAACAATTAACTGAAAGGATTAAATTCTTTCTTTGAACGATATTTCTACAACGAATCAACAGTCATGAAGTAAGCTGAACCAATAATAAACAACATATCATTTCGATTTTAAATTTTTTAAACTACGTATTTGACTATATATGAGGATCAGTTGACAGACTATGAACATTATTTTCTATTTTTGAAAAGGTTAAACATAATTTCATCTGTAAATCGTCATAACTTACTAGCACGCACGGGGTGATCAAATTAGTTATACCTCAGATTGATCAATATTGCATTACAATAAAACGATATTATCGTTCATCCTTTGTCTTTTTAGCGCATAAAAATTTCCCGTATTTGGGATGTTCATAACAGTCTTGAATCCAAACCAAAAAAATTCGGTTGGATAATAATAAAGTTTTATCTTTTTCAACAATAATTTTAAATTTATGTCTAGCCGGATCAAATAGCTTAGACGGCTTTTAATTCAACGTATACATATTGGACACCGATAAGTATGTATCAACATGCGATAAAATATAATGATTATCCAATTGAGGACACTTGTATAACCATGTTTAGAAATTAACGAACAGAATATATATCTTGATCTACAATAATAGAATAAAAGAACTTGTACAACAATTATAATTTAACAGAATCATTGCATAAGTATATACAAAGGTTGAAATATTTGAACAATTGAAAAGAATAGTTTAGATATTATCTTACGCATGTCCATTGCATAAAGTAAATGCAAAGGGTTAGATACTTCCTTGTTCTGCTGCTTACACAACTTAGTTTTATCTTTTATGTCAATCCCTATCATTAAATAGATCATTCGTTCGATTAGAATAACCTATCATATCATATTGTACTGCTCTTTGCAGTCAACACATAACCTAATCACATTGTCATGTAAGTTTAACAACCATTGAATCACAAATAAACACGTAAACAAACATATTTTATAAGTCTAGATCAATTTCTGAAACATGTCGGTGTACCGACAACTTTATCAAGTAATTATCGAGTCTAAGACTCTAAACAGTAGATCAATATCCATTTAGATAACTTATATAATAGTCGCATTATTTTTCATGGCCTGGTAATACTTTTACAATAATTATTAAAGTTTATCGTGATTTTTGAAACACCGGAATAATATTAAATAATTTAAATATTAAGTAATTTTATTATCATTAATATTTAAATAATATTAAAGTATTAATGAAACCATTGCCAAAATATTAAGTTATTTAAAATAACTTAAACTATTTTTAAAACATTTATATTACCTTTAAATGATATTTTAAAATAATTAAAATCATTTTTAAATAATTGTCATTAATATTAAAATATTAATTTATTATTTATCTAAATATTAAAAGTCATTAATTAAAACTTAAAATATTTTTAATTCATTTATATCCCTTTTAAATGATTTTTAACTTAATAAAATCATTTTTAAACTATTTATTTAATATAATTATTAAATAAATTTATTATCATTAATGTTAAATTAATATCATTAATATTAAATTATTAATGAAATTATTCTTTAAATATTAAAAGTTATATTTTATAACTTAAAATATCTTTAAACACATTTTTTTTATTTAAAATGATTTTAAAATAATAAAATCATTTTTAAACTAAATTATTTAATATAACTATTAAATAAATTTAATATCATTAATAATAATTAATTAATGAAATTTATCTTAAAATATGAAAAGTTATATTTTATAACTTACAATATTTTTAAATACCTTATAATCATTTAAAATGATTTTAATATAATAAAATAATTTTTAATTAATTTATTTAATGCATTTATTAAATAAATTAAATATAAATAATATTTAAATAAATACTAATATTTATGAAAAATATTCTAAATTATTAAAAGTTAATTTTTATAACTTAAAATAATTTTTTAAATTATTTTTGGAATTTTTCATAATTTATTTCTATTTTTAAATAATTTTTGAAAATTTAATTAATTAAAATTAATAGAACTGTCAATATAGGCCTTTAGCGACAGAAAGTATAGTCTATTGTGTTCTTAAGCCTTCAAGAACATTCATAGCCAGATTCGACTTGCCTACTTTGACCAAGCACACGGATCCGATCATGATGTTTTTGGACATGTTGTTGGCTAGATCATGTATTTCTAATGTAAGACTACATGATCCAACAACAAACATGGACAAACATCATAAAACCAACAAGATCAAAGCCTTCAAAGTGACTGTCAAACCTGTTCTTCATTTTCTGGGTTACCCAGAAATGAAGAACAGTTTGATCTGTCCACTTTGGGCTTCCACAAATTGCAAATCTTGAGATGTTTTAGTGATCTATGAATTTCATGTTATAGACCACATGTAATACTACAGATATAATACAAAACATCATCATAAAAACAACAAATAAAGCAGATACACGCCGGTCAAACTATGTCAGAGGTAGTGTTCATAGGTTTTCTGGGTTACCCAGAAAACCGTTATCAAGCCTGACCATGCTACTTTGACCGGCCACCGAATTAAATCTATACGTTATTTAGATGATATGAAAGCTTTAAACTAAACTCCATATACCAGGCTACAATTATATTACAACAACAGAACCAAAACATAAACACAATAACAGATCTAGTCGATCAAAAGCGGTGTTAGGCCGTTTCTGGGCATTTTCTGGGTTACCCAAAAACGCCCAGTCATGGCCAGTCACCTATAGTCAAAACCTATACATTAGCTTCAATAATGCACAAAAGGGCAAAATAGTCATTAACCTTGCAATTTTAATGGCAATCTTGTAATCTTGACAAACCCTTAGGGTTTAACCCTTAAGGTTTAACCCTAAGGTTTAGCACAAAATGAATTTCTAGGTTTTCCTTTAGGGTTTAAAATAAAATAAAAATAAAAATAATTTCTAAAAATAGAAATTTAGGGTTTGTTAATCAGTTGGATTTTCTAATTACATTATATAGGAACATTAGGGTTTAATAATACTAATTATAATTAAGATCACTTGTCGACGTCGGGATTTTTGAGTGTCCCTTTTCGTTACTTATTTTTTGGTGTTCTCATGTTAATGTGAGATTTGTTTGAAAAAACAAGTGAAAAAGGTCTGACATGTATAATGTCGATGATTTGACTTTAAGAGTCGCCATTGGTGTATTTAATCGGTTGCTTGAAAGAACGCAAATCAAAAAGGTTTGCACATTAACCCGGTGATTTGACAACGCTAGGCGGGTCTGAAAGCAAGAGATTCATTTTGGGTCGGGGGGTTGATTATGCGGAGGGAAGGTGCTAGGCACCCCCCGACATCCGTGTTACCACGGTGACCGCCACTTTTCAAAGAAACTATTATATGAATGTGTGTGTGTGTGTGTGTGGATCAATGTGCAATTATTTAGAAGTAGTGTTGTACCTCGTTCGCACCTATATACATAGGGTTTGAATTTATAGAAAAATTCAGTTTTAAACAAGATATAGCAATGACGTTTTGTAAAAGAGGTTTTTTCAAATCCTGTGCTCAATAGTAATTGAGGCCTTTGATACTTCCATTTTATTATTAAATGTTCGGCTTGTTTGCTTTTATTTTCGAGATGCGAAGCATTCTCGAGAAAATAATGGACAGCACTGTCGAACTCCTCATGGGCATGACAACCATCCAAGGAAATTCAGACACTGTAAAATAATGTACAATCTGCTTACAGCTAGAAAAATGTCCATCATGGGAACCAAATCAAGATTCAGTAGACTGAATATGTGATCACATGATTCCTAGACTCACATGATACTGTAATTTATATGGAAAGCAGTAAGCAGTTATATATATAAAAGTTGTAAATATATAAATACAGACATGATCAACCACCATGAAGCAACTCCATGGGGGATCAAAAATGTAAATATATAACAGAGGTAAATATATATATATATGGACATGATCAACCACCACGAAGTAAACTCCAGGTGGGACGAAATGTAAATAAAGTCATAAAAGCGATCAAGCGCCACTTAAATAAACTCCAAAGCAGTGACGAAATGTGAATAAAGGCTGTAAAAAGCGATCAATCGCCATGAAGTAAACTCGAGTGCAGATTGAAATGTAAATATATATATATATATATATATAAGCAAAGAAACGCATTGGATGTGAATCTAGGCTCATCGGATATGTCTCCGACAATGATTATATATATATATATATATATATATATATATATATATATATATATATATATATATATATATATATATATATATATATATATAAATAAAAGCAAGTAAATGCTAGGATGTAAAATCTGTGCTCTCATCGAGATATGTCCGACAACAATTATATATATATAGTATATATATATATATATATATATATATATATATATATATATAAAAGAAAATAAATGCTCTAGGATGTAAAATCTAGGCTCATCGATATATCTCGACAACAATTATATATATATATATATATATATATATATATATATATATATATATATATAAAAGCAATAAACGCTCTGCACTCCAATTCTAGGCTCAATCGAGGCATAACTTCAGTAATGTTAGTCCATATATGAAATATATCTGAGATGTAAGTATATATATATACGTATGTAATGAAAAAAATCACAGGTATAGGAAGTGCGGGCAAACGCACACAACACGACTCTCAATGTGTATAATAATGTGTGGTAATATAAGAAGAAGGCTTTATATAATGTGAGAAGGCTTACAGTGGGCTGCCAATGTAGACTATTATGACTTTAAATGGATAAACACTCAGCTCTCGCCAGATAACAGATAATTATATGTGAGCTAACAAGTGTTTAAAGATGAGGAAACACTCAAAAGATGTGTATACAGAGTAAAATGGACAGGGCTTCCTCGCATTTTCCTCTCATTCTCTTCTTTAAATGGCTGACCCCAAGGCTCATATTTATAGACGGATGGCCGCAGTAGTACACTGCTGCGAGCCACGCAGATTGTACCCTGGCTGATCGATCGTAATGTGCATTCGAGCCTCGCGGGTCCTGTCGTCTCAAAGTACGTGCACTCATGCACTGTAATGTCTGCTTGAACTTGCAGAACTTAAATCCGAGCATCCGAACGAGGTATATCTGACCTTCTTTGGACCGCTTGTGTCGAGAGTTACACAATGACATGGATTAGAGGTTGTACGAAGTCAGGAAGAGGGGTCTATGCCCATGGTCTTCAAGCTTCAAATTCTATCCAAAGTACTGCCACGCGTAATAGTCACTTGTGATTGTTATTCCTCGGTTCTTGTGCGACATTGTTGGATGTATATATGTATGAAGTGTTGAGACGACGCGCAGGTGTTGAAGAGACAAGATTACGTTTGATTCTTTGCCAGGGTTATCACTGGTTTGAGTTGAAAATAGACGTTGCTCAGGGTTACATCTGAGATTGGACTACTTGTTGGTATGCCGTGATATCATCTTGTGAGAGAAAACGTTGAGGCGGTAAGATGACGTTTTGACTCCTCACCGGGGTTATCGCCGATTTGAGCTGAAAGTAGACATTACTCAGGGTTACATCTGAGATTGGACTACTACAAGTGTTTAAATGCCGCAAGGTCATCTGTGGGTGTGCCTGTCTACCCATTGTTAGCTCCGGGTCTGAGGTATGAGTGCCTCGGTAGGAGGTATGAGCTTGAAACTGATCGCATGTGTTTGAAACAAGCATTTCCGGAGTTATCATCAGAACTGCAATGACATCTCTTGGGGCTATCACCAAGGATGGAGTCGCTACTCCCAGTGTTGGTTCTGGGACTGGAACTGAATGTCGCAGAGTTATCGCCGAGACAGAACTGTCCTCTCCGGTGTTGTTGCCGGTCTTTTGATCTGCATACCTCGGGGTTATCTCTGAGATTGGAAATGACACTCCCAGTTTGTGTTCCGGGTTGAAACTGATGTTCCCGGTTTGTGTTCCGGGTTGGAATTGAAATTTTGGTAGTATCTAGAATGGATGGTAGCTGTCTTCCAAGGTTATCTCTAAAAGACGAATCGCCTCCTGCTGATGTCGATGAATGAGCGTCAGTAACAGGCGTGCAGAAAATTTTGAGTGTCTACAGATGCCCCTCTTTATCATATTCATGCAATGCAAGGCATGGATAGGATAAAGAATCCTAGACACTTGAAATGCAAGCAAGATAAACATGATGATATATGCAAAAACATGATGCAAATGTATGATGCATGATTGTCAGGTAATCCTGTTGGGATGACAATCAGTGATGGCTTGGACATGGTATCACCAAAGTCTTGAATCCTAGACACTGGCTTATATTTCACAGAGGTACCTCTTGTGTGTAAGAGATCTGTGGGGATAAAGCTTTGTCTATTTGAGGATGTGTATAACATATTTCCTCATTCTGTCGGAGTTACTGCCAATAGTTTGTCCTCGTCAGGGTTGCCCGACCTTCGTTAATGTGTGTATCACCGGATAGATCCCTGCTGGGTGCATTGTCAAGGTTGCTTGACCTTCAATGATGTATGTGTCAATGGTAGCATTGCGTTGTAACCCCCGCCGGGGATACGTGGATGAGTTTCTTCGATGGGTTTACTTGCCATCGGCTGACATGACGTCAAGGTTACTTGACCTTCATTGATGTGTGTATCAATGGTTGCATTGAGTTGTAACCCCCGCCGGGGATATATAGATGCTTGAAAGATGTGCATTGTGACCCCCACTGGGGATACTTTATCAGTTGATAACTTCGGCATTGTAACCCCCGCTGGGGAGGTTTGGTATTTCATGGTTTTGCGTTGTAACCCACGCCGGGGAAGTTTAGGGTTGTGACCCTGCAAATGATGACATCGGACCTTTGTGGGGTATTGCAGAGCATGATCTATGAAAGCTGATCTCATTGGTATAGTATACCCTGCATTCAGGCGAATACCATTGAGACGACAGGAGTTTAACTTTGACCGACAAGAAACCAGGATTCCAGGCTATTCCGCTCAATCGCGTAGCATTTTTATTCCTGATTTGGCCTTTTCAGCTTGTGTGACCTCCTTTACAACTCTAACTGGAGCTAGCCAGAGGTGTGGGACCCATGTAGAAGTGTGTCGCGGTACACCTTCGAGGAGCGCGGTGATCTGCTGCCAACCATGCTGCCGATATAAAGCAATGGTTGCTTTCATAAGTCATTTTCAAGTTACGCAGCGAAGGAAATCTGAGTGCTCTTCTTCAGATCTGTTGAGTTCAGTAACTTTCTGCATATTCTGCAACCGTACAAGCGTTCTTCACTATCCTGGTAATGTATGCATGTATTTTTTCCAGTTTCTATCCGTTGGAAAATGACTTATCACATGAAATTCATTTAGACACATAGTAGTGAATATGCATGCTGATATGACTTAATAAAAAATATTCAACATAACAAATGTTAGTATTAAACCATGCTGGACATAATGATGTGAAAAAATTTGACTTTTGAAACAGTCAAATTGGAACCTTTTACTGTCATTTCTTATCCTATCTGAGGACAAATGAGTAAAGGCATAAAAGTAAAATAATCCTGGTAATTAGACTACACTTACGGATTTTTTTACTGTGATGTGATTAATGCATATAGGATGTATATGACTGTGTATAGGTGTGCTACTGAATGGCCACCTAATCATGCCTATTTGAATGTGGATAGTCCCATTTACAAAGAGGGCTATGGCAAAATTTTCCCAAAATGTAGGTATTAGGTAGTCATGTATTTTTAACTCTATTGGAGATGTATGTTAAAATAATGCATTTTGAAAAGCTCCAGGTAAGAAATTGCCACACCCTTTTTGAGGTGATTTGGAGACTTGTTGTCCAGATATTATGGATCCGGATCAGCCGAGTAGTTCCCGCAGGACCACTTCTGGTGTACGGAGGAGAGCTTCTAAAGAGCCTCAATGCCATTCGTCGAATGACCTCATCGTTTAGTGGAGGCGTAATAAATCTATTCAAAGTTGAAGTGTCGAATGTTGAGGACGAGGAGGAGGATGTACCAATCGAGGTTCCTGCTCCTGCTGTACGTGTTCCCCGTAGGGAATTGCCAGGTATTCAAGTGGCGAACCCAGATCTTCTGGGTGACTTGAGTAGGCATCCTTCAGTATACCTTCACGCAAACGAGGTATGAAGTTAGATCTTTAATCTTCCTTATTTCCTATTGATGAGTAGTCAAGGATTCTGATGTTGATCTGCATTTGATGTAGGTTCCCGGCTTCACACAGCCTCGAGGGAACTGGTTTAGCATCCACTCTATGTATCAAGCTTTACATGATGACTACAGAGTGATCGTCCATGGCTGGGGATTTGGGGTGTTCTTCTCCATTCTACCCCGTCGCTGTCCCTGGGGTTACCTCAGGGCATTATATGAGCGGTGGTTTCACCAGACACAGTCACTCCATTTGTTGGACTGTGAGGTGTATCATAGGTATGGAGTTTGGAAGAGAGCCGGTGCCTTGCACGACGGATATCACCCCTACTGCCGTCAGATCCTTGTTGGGAGTTACGGCGGAGGCGCTCAAGGGCAGGATTGTTCGTACGGCTCCTTTGAGCGTAGATGCTATGATTGGGCTGTTGAGTGAGCCCATACTCGATGATGTGAGAGTCAGGGATCACATTCTTCGACGATTGTTCCTGATGATCATTAGGGGCTGCTTCATAGTAGATAACTCTTCTACGGTGTCCTTCACTTTGATCAGCGCCACTCGACATGTGGACCGTATAGGAGAGTATGATTGGGGTTCCTACACCTTTGCCTATTTCCTCAGGGGAATGTGCATGCGATCGCAGGGCTTGACTGAGGCATGGTTAGGATTCTACCCATTTCTGCTGGTGAGTGTTTCTCTTATCTTTTCCCATGTATAAGTTAAGAGTGTTGACTGATAGCAGATGTTTGCCTTTGTGTTGGCAGTTTTGGGCCTATGAGAGGCTTCCTGTTTAGGGCCCTGTGGCGTGTTAGGTTTAGATACCTATCCACGAGGACGGAGATGGCATCATTCCATCTTGGCGGAGGTCCTTGTTCTTTGAGGGTTTCACTCATTGTCCCCTATATTTGGAGTTGTTGTGGTGATGTCATCACATGGATTCCCTACTGGAGAGCATTTGGGAGTTGGTTTTGAGGATGGGTACTCATTTGGAGTAGAGTACGTCATTTCCCTGCAGGATTCCTCTCTTCTGAGATGGAGGATGGGAGCTCTATTTAGGAGAAGCGTCTTTATTAGGAGCACTTCTGAGAGAGATCTGATGTCTGCGATCTTGCCTCCCGCCAAAGCGTTATTTAGCTTTATTCGCGATCACCGTCATTAACATCCCATTGATGGCGATTGACGATTTTACATTGTCAGAGGGCCCCTGGTCTCAGGAGATGTTCTAGCATTGGTGGATCCCTCGTACTATTGGAGCTCAGACCCGCGCCACACAGTTTATGGGGGATATGGTTCTAGGATCCATGATGATGACGGATTAGCTAGCCTGTGTCAGAGATCCGACTCATGTGACATGCAGATTTAATGATTGACCCGGCAATTTGGACCGGTCCACATCTTTTCATTCGGCATTTGGGCAGAGATCCTTCAGAGGTAGATACTTTTGATCCTTCCAGCTCTAGCGTTGGCCCCTCAAGTGACCTATATGGTTTTGTCGGTGCAGATCCTCCCTTATATCGGCCTAACATCCCTGTAGATAGAGATCCAGTGACTCAGGAGGAGTTACATCAGGTGGACAGTATCGATGATGTAGACATCGACACCATTGACTTTTTCTGATGTATTTCTTGTTATCTCTTTTGATAGGCCTCTGTTAGCTGTTGGGTAGCTTCGCCCCATCCTCGCTATATCTTTTGATAGGCCTCTATTAGATGTTGGGTAGCTTCGCCCCATTTCCATGTATTTTAGCTGTATAGAGATGTATTAGATGATGATATACTTAGGAATGTATGTATAGTTTTCCATTCCCTATATCATATTGCCATCTATTGTATCATGCATGTTATTATGTTATGCATATGTATGTATGTCCAGAGATATTCAAAGATTGACCTGGATGGTTTTTATGACATAGCTTTGTCATGATGTCTTCTTGACGATTAGTCAGTATTGATCATACCCCACCATTTTTGGTGGTATCTGGTATGCCCTCATGGTATGATAGTATATCACCATCGACATGGTGATCATAGATGATTTCTTTGCTTGACATACTATGATTTCATTGATGTTTCAAGTTCCCACAGGATTTGTAAAGGGTATGCTAGAGCACTGGGTATCGGAGAGGCAAGTTTTCTAATATGGGACCCAGGAGTTGACTCCTACTTTGGAGGAGTATGCACAGTTGACGATGCTGCCGTTGGACAGACCTTGGGTGCATATGGCTATTGGAGACATGAGTAGATAGTTCATGACCCTCACCGGATTGAGATGTAGAGTGGTCCAGGACGAGATTACATCCGGCCACATGATATCCCAGCGTTTCCTGTTTGACAGGTTTGGCTCTGAGGATGGCTATGCATGGCATTCCGGGGATTTCACGACACCCGAGGACCATTGGCGTTCAGCCAGAGTAGATATACTGCTTCTATATGTATTGTCATACGTCTTCATGCCGCGGTACATGGATAAGCTGGATATCGGCGTCATTATAGCAGTGAGAGCTCTCAGGGAGGGTCATACCATTGTACCGATGATCATTGCAGAGACTCTGAGGTCAGCTACATACTGCTGCACTTATCCGGAACAAGTTTTTACAGGTAGCTCGGTCATGCTGTATGTGTGGTTTATGTCACACTTGAGACCGATTGGCACATTTAGACGGCAGGGGTTTTATTTCACCCATGATATAGCCATGTCGTACTCCTTCCAGCCTGTGAAGTGTATAGATGTTGCATCGTGGTCAGCTTTTTTGGCAGGGATTAGAGACCCGTTTGCTATATTTCTGTGTTCAGGGCTTAGCTCACCCTACAGCTTCATTACTCATGCTCCAGGCATGGATTATCTCCCTCTAGCTAGTTTGAGGGGCATGATCACTTACCACCCATTGGCCGTTATGTGTCAGTTTGACCAGTTTTAGGATTTTCATTCGTATGAGGGGGTAATGAGTCAGTGCTTCGCTTCACACCATTTATCAGCGGAGGATAGATCTAGGTTGTATGCCTGTTGGGATCAGCGAGGGCTGGCTGAGTTTTTTGTCAGTCATCCAGGTTGTTCTGCAGAGTATTTCACATGGATGGAGACAGAGACTGCATCGGCTGCGGTAGTATCCACAGTGCAGGGGATTGATGCTAACGCTGAGGAGCCTATAGAGGAGGCTATTATTCCCATCGATGACTTGACTGCTAGGCTGCCAGCATTTGTGATGGATTCTCCCACCCCGAGTGCCACTGTTACCCAGTATCCGGCATAGTATTTGGAGCAGAGCTTACATCTGATGACCTATGAGAGAGATCAAGCTAGGGCCACGATAATGACAGCTTTTGATGGGAGAGACGTCGCTCTGTTAGAGAATGATGAGGCTAGATTAGCCAGGGATGCATTGATTGCGGAGCGGGATGCCGCCTTATCTGCTAGGGATATGGCCATTACAGATAGTACTTCCGTTAGATCCCAGATGACTGTTAGTCTTGCCAACATGAGTGCTTACATTGATAAGCATTATGCCACCATGTAGTTAGCCTCTGATCTGCTAGCTCGTGTAGATACCCTTGGGCAGGAGCTTGCAGCGCTGCCTCCGTCTTCAGAGAGGGATGCTATGTTAGATCTGATAGTCCGCATACATACAGATCTGTAGATAGCTTTGTATTTTCCTGCACAGACTAGCTTAGCCATTTTGTCATGTACAGCACATATGTATATATCAAATAGTATTATGTATGGTAGGGAAATATATTTTGATTCACTTCCCTTTTAGTTATGCCTTGAAACTTGCTTGATATTTGCCTGTTTCTTCAGGGCCTTGTGATCTTGATGCATTCTGAACTTATCCTTGATAGATGGACATTGAGACGTCGTAAGATCTCTCAGAACGGATCATTGATTTCTGTAAATCCCTACCATCTTTGGTGTCTTGGGACTGGTATCTGTATGAAAAAGTGGAGAGGAGGGTAGTTTCTTCCTCTTTGAGATTGACCGCACCACAGATGGTCGCTAGTACTTCTATTTGTGAGAAGCCTAGTTAATTCCATCTCTTATGGGTTTGTATTGCTCTTTGAGGCACGATCGCTGCTTAGATGGTCACCGAATCTTCTATTTGTGAGAAGAGGTTGGGTAATTCCATCCCTTTGATCTGAAACCGATGAAATGTGGCGAATAGAAGGTTGATCCCAGTACTGTGTGACAAGAATTTTTGTTTTGGTAGGGGTTAGACTGAATAATAAATGGCTGCCTACGTACTCCTATTAAAGAGGAGATCAAGTCTGCGTAATTCGAACCTGGTGTAAGAGGTTAAACGCTGAATGTGAAAGGCACATGGGTGTAGAGATGTTTTTGTTATTTTTGTATAGAAAGGGCAAAAATTTTTTGTTGTTTTTCTTTATTGCGACCGGGCCATATAGAATATGGTTGCCTACATATTCCTATTGAAGAGGAGATCAGGTTGACATAGTTCACCCCTTAGGATGAATAGCAGCTGAAGAAAAAGCGTGAATCCCATGTGCAGGCTATACTGTGGGGAGAAGAAAGTTTGATCCCATAATGGGGATAAACTGCAAGTGTGAAAAATTTTGATCCCGTCCTCAGGACAAACTACAAGCATAGAAAAGTTTAATCCCGTCTTCAGGATAAACTGCAAGTGTGACAGGTTCAATCCTGTCTGCAGGATAACCAAAATTATGAAAGGTTAAATCCCGTCTTCAGGATAACTGAAATTGTATGGAAGGTTTGAAATGAAGTGATACTAGGCTGCTGGTTTGAAGTGTATGTTTCCCTGAGGGGCAGAAGAGTATGCAAAAAGGAGAGGATTCAAAACTGGAATGACTGGTGATTTGATGATCAAAACCAGGATGTTTATTTGATGGTAACTTCAGACATAGTACCGAGTTGTTAAGCTGTGGAAATTCATCGTCATCCATTTCCTGCAATCTGAGAGCACCTCCTATCAATACCTCCTTGACAACAAATGGGCCTTCCCAGTTAGGAGCGAATTTTCCCTTAGATTGATCTTGGTTGTCAATGATTTTCTTTAAAACCAAGTCATGTTGTTTGAACTGCTGTAGTCGAACTTTTCTATTGTAAGATCGTGCGATCCTTTGCTGATATAACTGACCATGGAAGATAGTCGCGGATCGCCTTTCGTCTATTAGAGACAATTGGTGATACCTATCTCGTACCCATTGGTCTTCACCCAACTGAGCATCCATTAATACTCTGAGGGATTCCATTTCCACCTCTATGGAGAGCACTGCTTCCATCCTATACACTAATGAGTAGGGGGTTGCACCAGTGGAAGCACGCATGGAAGTTCCGTAGGCTGATAAAGTCAGAGGTAAGAGGTCAGGCCATCCTTTGTGATTGGCGGACATTTTCTGCATGATCTTTTTGGTGTTTTTATTAGCCGCTTCAACAGCACCATTCATCTTTAGACGGTAGATGACGGAATTGAGGTGTTTGATGTGGAATTTTCTGCATAACTCCTCCATCATTTTGTTGTTGAGGTTCTTAGCATTGTCTGACACAATGACCTCTGGTTGTCCATATCGACAAACAACATTGTTTCTGATGAAAGAAATGATGACTTCTTTAGTAACCCTGGGGAAGGAGGCTGCTTCTACCCATTTGGTGAAGTAGTCGATCATGGTGAATATAAATCGATGTCCATTACTGGCTTTGGGCTCGATGGGACCGATCATGTCTATTCCCCACATTGAGAAGGGCCATGACGAACTCATATTGTGGAGTTCCCTTGGAGGGGCGTGGATAGCATTCCCATGAATCTGGCATTGATAGTACCTCTTGACGTGATCATCATAGTCAGCTTTGAGTGTAAGCCAATAATGCCCCGTTCTGAGGATCTTCTTGACAAGTAGGGGTCCGCTCATGTGAGGGCCACATACTCCACCATGGATCTCATCCATGAGTCTCTGAGCTTGGTCTTTATCTAGACATCTGAGGAGACCTAATCCAGCATCTCTTTTGTAGAGTGCATCTCCGCTCAGGTAGAATTTCATAGCAAGTCGATGAATCCACCTCTTCTCAGTTAGGCTCACCTAAGCAGGTGTAGATCCATCTCGTAGATACTCCTTGATGTGCTGATACCAAGGGTTGTGGATGGGAGATAGCTCATCCGATACTTCTCCATCATAATTCCCATAGACCGACGCTTTTTGCAGAGTAAACGTGATGTTTGGCATGTTTTCTTTGTGAGGTATGTAAACCAAAGAGGCCAACGTTGCTAATGCATCTGCAAAATCATTCCTATTACGAGGAATGTGTAAAAAGGAGATTTCTTCAAACTCCAAAGTCATCTGTAAAACTTGTCGATGGTAAAGCAGCAAATGTAATTCTTTGGTTTGATATATTCCTGTGGATTGTCTGATTACCAATTTGAAATCCCCAAAGACAGTTAACCACCTGATGCCCATTGAACGGAAAAGTTTTAGCCCCATGATCTGACCCTTCATACTCAATTTGTTTTGTTGGTCTTGATAAACCGCAATTTGATTGGCGATGGGATCTGCTCCCGTCTGGGATATTAGAACTGTTCCAGCTCTAGAGCCTTCTGTGTTAAAAGCTCCATCAAAATACATTCTCCACGTCCAGCATGTATTGTACTGATGTTGTAACTGAACGGTCATTACCCCTTTATCAAGGAAGTATGTTTCCAAGGGTTTGTAGTTCCCTGCAGGTGCGGCGTGTTGGGAGAATGCATAGCATGATTTGATGTTTTAATATGCTTGTGATTATTGTAAGGTCCTTAATTGAATTTATGTACAAGGACTTAGTGATGGAAAGATCAAGATTGTTAGGCTGATCTAAGCTTTCAACGTGTATCATTCTGTTCTAGAATGTATAGATAGAAAGATCAAAACTGTTAGGTTGATCTTATGATGTAATAGATAGGCTTGTCTGATCGTCGAGCACTGCACCAGAAGTCGTAGTCTGCCAGGAGAGTCAGAGTCAACTCGGGAGCTATCGAGGCAGAATAGGAGTATGCAAGATAGTGAGATCTCGGAGTTCGTAGACTTCCAGGGGAAACGAAGAAGGATCGTAGTGTGTCGAGAAGAGCCTCCTCGGGATCGTAGTGTACTGAGGAAGTCATGTTCTGAATCGTAGAGACAGCCTGCCTATAAGCCGAACGACAATCTGTCGAAGCTAACTCTCCGATCGTAGTGTACTGAAAGAAACATGAAGTTTACAAGTCAGCGATCGTAGAGTGGACTCAACATTCACCAAGCTAACTCTCCGATCGTAATATACTGAAAGAAACATTAAGTTTACAAGTCAGCGATCGTAAAGTGGACTCAACGTTCACCAAGCTAACTCTACAATCGAAGTGTGCAGAGTCAGCGATCGTAGTGTGCTCTTGGGATCATAGAGTCAACAACACGAGCAAGTAAAGATCGTAGTGTGCTCTCGGGATCGTAGAGTCAACAACACGAGCAAGTAAAGATCATAGTGTGCTCTCGGGATCGTAGAGTCAACAACACGATCTGAATCATAGAGTACAACAATCCAAAACGTAGAGCAACATCTGTCATGTCAGAAAACGTTAAAGCCTCATGAGTTGTTAATTCAACAATACGAGGAATGGATCCTAGATGCTGCAGTGCCCATCAGTCCCAAAATAAATGAAATATCCTTAGTATGCAACAAAGAAGCGTATTGAAGAAGCTAAGGATAGTACTATGAATGAAAGGGACAAAACACCTTTTCAGGTGGTAGGTGAAAAAGCAGCCTGCAGTGTCAGTGGTCCAGAATGCAGAATTCAGAAGATGTGCAGAAATGTCTCCATCACAAATCTGAAAAATTGAGATGCATTTAATGCCACAACGGATGGATCCAACGGATAGTTTTCAACATCACATATATACAGATCAGACAGATGAAAGAAAAAAGAAAGCAAGCATAAACATTTAACGTGAAGAACTCTCTAAGGCTCAACTCTACGATCTGAGATATTACAAAGCCAGCTCAGCTACTCAGCTATTACGAACCAGAGCTTACACAGCAAACTGAGTAGCAACCTTTAGAACGCAACAACAACAATCATCAATCAACTGAAGAAGTATACCAAGTCTGCTGGACTTGAAGAGTTCGTAGTGAACTGTAAGAAAGCCAAGTCTGCTGGACTTGAAGAGTTCAAAAGTGAACTAGAAAAGTTCCTAGACTGCTGGTCTAGAAGGAATCTGTGTGATTCAGAAGATTGTATAAGACATCCTTAGTGGATATCCTACTCGTTGAGTAGAAGAGTGGACTAGGAGCTTTAAGTGCTCAAGAACCACTTAAAACAATTTATGTCATTTACATTCATGCCATAGCTTCGCTATAATCGCTATATCTCGCCATAAGCGCCTTACTCGCTCATAACTCCATTGCTTGGTAAAGAAGATTAAAACAAACATTAATTTCAGCAAAGTTTTAATCATTATCTAAGAACAAGTTAAAACGAAAAAGATTTTCAAATATCTATTCAACCCCCCTTCTAGATAACTTGTGCCTACTAGGGACTAACAATTGGTATCAAAGGTGTTCTATTTTCTGACTTACACGCTTTAGTAGATCCAATGGCACTGCGTTCAAGCGAATCCAGACCGGGAGGCAAAGAAGCCACCAATGTGCAACAAGGATAAATTTGCGAACTGGAAAGTCAGGATGCAAGCTTACATGGACTCAATAGATGAAGATCTATTTGAGACTGTTCTTAATAGGCCCTATATACCAACAAAGCTTGCACCAACCATTGACGATCCAAACAGAAAGTACAAATAAAAGTAAAAGAAGAATGGATGCATTACAGAGAGAAGAGAGTCATCAACTTCGATGTAAAGGCGAAGAACATCCTATTCCAATCCTTAGATGACGATCTGTTTGAAAATGTTGTAAATAGCAAAACAGCTAAGGAGGTTTGGGAAGCACTGCTGATCATGCACGAAGGAACTGAAGAAGTTAGAGAGAACAAACAGTCTCTTCTAACACAGCAGTACGAGATGTTTGCTCATGTGCAAGGCAAAAATGTAACTGCCACTTATGAAAGATTCAACATTACGCTTCAACTCTCTACGAGCATATGGAAAGATCTATCCTAACAAAGATCGACCATAAAGTTCATGAGAGCTCTACCGAGCAAGTGGGATGCAAAGACCACTGCAATAAGAGAGTCAAAGAATCTTAATGAGATGACAGTTCATCAACTGTATGGCAATCTCCTGACATACGAGCTAGAGCTAACCCAACGTGCTGAAACCCTTTCAGAAGGAAGAAGAAAAGACGAGGGTGTTGCTCTCAGGGCAAATGAAGGTGCATCAAAAGTCATCACTGAGACTAACTATGATGATGATGAAGACGATGATGATGACTTTGCTATCTTTGGTAAAGAGACTAAGAAGGTTCATGCGACAAAGGCGTAAATCAAGCAAGCCAAGGAAAGTCAAGAGAAACGTCGCTACCAGAACAAATAAATGATTTATGCTACAATTGCAAGAAACACGGTCATTTCATTGCCTAACCGCAAAAGCCTATCAAAGAAGAGCTAAAGAAGAAATCCAAGGCAAAGAAAGAATACAAAAGGAACCAAGAGGCCTCTTAAAAGAAAGAGACAAAGGCACAGTTCACGGAGGATCGGAAGTGATTCGGATAATGACTCAAATGCAGACTCCGGAGATGAGGAAGAACCACATATGGCCAATCTGTGCTTAATGGCCAAACATGCAAAGGACAAACAAAGCCTAAACATACATGATGTAAGTATCGATGAGGTATTTGATTTTAATTCTCCTGATGTAGATATAAGTGACTTAAGAACTGCTTTGCATGGCATAACCACTGATCTACATCAATACATGAAGTGGTTCAGAGTCTTGTCTAAAGATCATTCTCTTCTTCAAGAGGAGAAGAAGAAAGTTCAAGAAGAGCTTGAAACAGCCCTTCTAAGTACTAATCTTCTCTCCAAGCTTGAAGTTGAGAATGAAACTTTAAAATAGACAAACACACATCATGCTCAAAGAGAGTCTATGCTAACCTCTAAAATTGAGGATCTAGAGAAGACTATCTCTGCATGGAACAGATCCACATCTTCCATGGATTGCCTGCTCTCTAGTCAGAGAAGCGCATTCGACAGAACGGGCTTAGGCTTTGGGGAATCCATCTCAGAGCTAAGTATGGAAAAGACAATGGAAACTAGCACCAGTAATGTCTCAAGTTTTGGTAGAGGCACTGCTTGTGTGAAATCCTCACAGTTGGAAGAACCAGTTCAACCTTGTTCCACTGTCTCTAGTTATACTCAGAGAAGTAAAGGATCTCATCTTTGATGCAGGTTTCATCAAGGAAAAGAGTAACCCAACCTCTACTTACCAACCTCGAAGAATCGTAGAGTCAAACAAAATCAACTCTACGAATCAACTGGGAAGGTACAGTAGAGGTAAGGCACACTCATCACTATTTATGAAACCTAAGGACACGTGGAAGAAAGAGAGTCAGTTTAACAGAAGGTTAACTAAGGAACCATACAAGTCCAAGTGGAAGATAAATCACCACACACACACAGGCATGCATTATAATAGATGCTTCATATGCAATAAATATGGTCATAGGGCCACAAAGTGTTATTATAATTCCATGCATGTAAGACCCAAGATTAGACAAATTTGGGTCCCCAAAGGTACTAACAAAGAAGGACCCATGCAAATATGGGTACCAAAATGAAGGTTCAAATGTTTTTGACAGAAAAGAGCTCCATGTCCTCAACATGGTATCCGGACGATGGTTGCTCGAGGCATATGATAGGAACAAAGCTCTACTATCCAACTATGTAGAAAAGGAGGTCCCTCGGTCATCTTTGGAGATAATGGTATTTGGCAAGACAAGAGGCTATGGCTCAAATTTAGGAAATGGTGTGATATCATTCGGTAAAGTGGCTTTATGTGGAAGGTCTGCGAAGACAACCTTCTAAGCATTATTCAACTCTGCGACAAGGGACATCAAGTAACATTCATCAATAATCAATGTCAAGTCGTAGATTTGAAGACATCTGCAGAAAGCTACTTAGGAACAAGAGAAGGAAATGTCTACACAAAGAAATCTTGGACAACTAAGCTCGGGACGAGATAATATGTTTTCTAGCTAAAGCTTTCAAGAGAAAGTGGCTATGGCATCAAGATTATCCCATCTCAACTTTAAAAGCATGTCCAAAGCGGCATCAAAGATCTCGTGGTCGGCCTTCCTAAGTTCAACGTTGTGAAGGAAAGGCCATGCAATTCTGTCGATTTGGAAAACAAACCGAAGCTCATTCAAAAGCAAGATCGATAACTCTATTGACAAGCCCCTACGGTTGCTTCACATGGATCTCTTTGGGCTAATCCCAACAACCCGATCTCGGAGGAAAAAGATACTCTAGTCATAGTTGACGACTACACCGATTCACATGGGTATTCTTCCTAACTTCAAAGGATGAGACAAGTTCGAATTAATCAAGATGTTCGAGAATGGTGATGAGCGAGAAAGGAGGAAAAAATCAAGGCCATAAGGAGTGATCATGGCAGAGAATTCGATTTCTCAGAAATGGATCAGTTCTGCTCAGACAATGGCATCAGTCATAACTTCTCAGCTCCACGAACTCCTCAACAACATGGAGTCGCTGAAAGAAAGAACAGAAACCTGATAGAGGCTGGGAGAACTTTAATAGCAGCAGCCCGTCTGCTGAAGGAATCTTCCTTGGGTATGCCACGGACAGCAAGGCATACATAGTGTTCAATAAAAAGACGCTGAATGTCGAAGTCTCAATACACGTCATTTTTGATAAAACTGACTTAGACAAAGAAGTACCTCAAGACACTACGACCAATGATGCGAACACTACGACTAAAGTCGTCGAGGTTAACACTACGAGTGTAGTACCAGACAGAGAAATCGTAGAACATGATAATGCAATCGTAGAGAGGACCATCCAAGATAATGAACCTCCACTTCAAGAAGAAGAAATAGACCTTGAAGACTTAAGACAGGAAGGCATCAGGACAGATGTTCCAACTGGCAGCAGATGGGCAAGAGATCACACTCAGGACCCAATCATTGGAGATCCGAATGCTAGAATCAAAACAAGATCTGCTACTCAGAATGAATGTTTCTATCTAAGCTTCCTGTCACAAATTGAGCCAAAGAAAATAGAGGATGCAATGGAAGACTCCAGTTGGATAGAAGCTATGCAAGAAGAACTCAACCAATTTGAACGAAGCAAAGTGTGGAGATTGGTGCCAAGACCAAATGATCATCCAGTGATAGGAACTAAGTGGGTCTTCAGAAACAAAATGGATGAAGATGGGGTCATTACCAGGAACAAGGTAAGATTAGTGGCAAAGGGCTATTCTCAAGAAGAAGGTATCGACTATGATGAGACTTTTGCACCCGTTGCCAGACTAGAAGCCATCAGAATCTTTCTTGCCTTTGCTGCCCACATGAAGTTCAAAGTCTTTCAGATGGATGTCAAGAGTGCATTTCTAAACGGAGAGCTTCAAGAAGAAGTCTATGTCGAACAACCTCCAGGTTTTATCAATCCATCTATTTCCAATTATGTCTATAGATTAGATAAAGCCTTATATGGTCTTAAACAAGCACCTAGAGCATGGTATGAAACACTAACTAACTTCTTAATAGAAAATGGGTTCACTAGAGGCAGGGTAGATACCACATTATTCCTTAGAAAGCACAAAGACAAAGTCTTACTAGTTCAAATATATGTTGATGACATCATTTTTGGTTCTACTGACGAAAAATTATGCAAGAGATTCTCTAAGCTAATGCAGAGCAAGTTTGAAATGAGCATGATGGGTGAGCTGAATTTCTTCCTTGGACTACAAGTGAAGCAAACTGATGAAGGAATATTCATAAATCAAGCCAAATACATCAAAGACTTGTTAAAGAAGTATGGCATGGAATCGGTTTCTCCCATGAAAACACCAATTGCTCCCTCGCAACTAAGCTTCGACAAAGATGAGAATGGTAAAGGTATTGATATAACTCAATACACAGAGGTATGATAGGTTCTCTTTTATACCTAGCTCGCTAGTAGACTGGACATAATGTTCTTAACATGCATATGTGCTAGATTTCAGGCTAACCCTAAAGAGTCTCATTTATCTGCTGTAAAAAGGATCTTCAGGTATCTCAAAGGCACACCTTACTTGGGGCTTTGGTATCCCAAGGAATCCTCATTTGAACTAACAGGATACACATATGTTGATTTTGCAGGATGTAAAATAGATAGAAAGAGTACCAGTGGCACCTGTCAATTTCTAGGAAATAGGCTTGTGTCCTGGTTCAGCAAAAAGCAAAACTCAGTGTCCACTTCGACTGCAGGTTTGAATATATTACTTTGGCAAAATTCTTTGTACTCAAATCCTATGGATGAGAAACCAGCTAGCTGACTATGGGTTTGATTTCAAATTTATACCCATACACTGTGATAACACAAGTGCCATAGCAATAACTCATAATCCTGTTATGCATTCTAGGACCAAGCATATTGAAATAAGGTATCACTTCATTAGGGATCATGTGCAAAATGGAACTATATCACTACAAAGATATCCCTACTAAAAAATTAACTTGAGATGTTTTTACTAAACCACTAGATGAATCCAGATTCAATAAGTTATTAAGTGAACTAGGCATTCTTAATCTTCAACCATGAAAATATATGCTCTAGATCGTGCTAACCATAATGTACAAAGGCTAAACTCAATATCATAGACATGATCAAGGAAAGTCCACGCAGTAGTAGAGTTGAAAGGATAGACTCGACGATCGTAGAACAGACTTGACGATCATAGGACAAACTCTACGAATGATGATCAGACTCAACGATGCCGGACAGACTCTACGAATGATGATCAAACTCAACGACTGTCGAACGGACTCGACGATCGTAAAACAAACTCGATGATCGTAGGGACGAGACTCTACGAATGGTAGAGCGGACTAACGACGGAAGACTACCTCTACGATCGTAGTCATTCTAAGGACATCTCAAAGACCAAGACTCAAAGGGCAAATCAAGACATTCAAGCAAATCAAAATCGTAGAGCCAAGCAAAAGACGACACCTGTCCCACTAAGTCAAAAAGAGAGAGGGAAGCTACAAGTACAAATTGGAACCATATTTTTGAAATCTGAAGTTCAAAAGATTATCTCTCTCTCTCTCTCTCAGTAAAACCCTAACTCAAGAGAAAGCTCAATCGTATTCCACTTCTCAACCACAGAATCATGGTTGTTTCAAATGTAATCTCAGGCTACAGACTCTGTTTCGATGAGTTCAAAGATGCTCCACCAAAGTTTCACAAGACCTTAGCACTACTAAAGAAGGTAGGTCTCGAAGAGGCGCCGAAAATCGGCACACCTGATCTATCCCAAGCTAGTGAAGGAGTTCTACAAGAATGGAGTGTACTGAACACAACACCATCACTACATGAGTAAGAGGAGTTGAAATGACGCTAAGGGAAGAAAACTTCAATCTGGCCCTAGGTTTCAAGAATACAGGGCACTCACTTCTCGACAACATAAGATTTGAAGAGGGATTGAAGAGATTGCATCACCAAAAGAACTCCTCTGTAAAAGGTTATAAAAAGAAGGAATTCCCTCAAAGGTATGAATTTCTAGCTGATATTGTTGGGAAATGTATCTCATTGTAAGAGTTCAGTCATGACTGTTAATGAAGTTCAACTTAAACTCATGACTGCCATAACTCTTGGAATTCAACTAAATTATGGAGCCATACTACTTGAGTGGATCGGCAAGTGGATTGTAGGCTCGAAGAAATCAAAAAGTACTCAGAAGATGCTGTATGGGAGATTTGTTAACATCATTCTGCAATCTGCTGTGGGTGATAAAATTGGGGATGATGAAGGAGAAGCCATCAACCCAAACCGAAGAATGACACAGCAGTTGTTTAATAACTGGGAAAGAAACCCTGCTGAGTATACAAGAATGATGACAGAGTCCAGTGGGAGAACTGGGGAACAAGGGGAAGCAGGAATGACTATTGTCAATGAAGCTGAAGAAGAAGAAGAATCAGATAATGGAGAACCCTCTGCTCTTGTCAGGAAAAGCAAGGGCAAGAGAAAGCTGAGGGGAACACAAGTCGAAGAGCCTCAAGGATCTGCAACTAACATGCCTATAGAGTCCTCTGACATAGAGACTCTAAGGAGGCTGAGGAACATACAACAGCAAGAAGAGGCTGAAGAGGATCAAGCCACCATTTCACAACTCTTAAAGAAGAATAAGGCTGGTCATAAGTCCAAAAGACCAACAGTGTCTTCAATTGTAGAGACTCTGGCATTCTCGAAACCAAAGCCAAGTGTGGCGAAATGGGAGGAGCCGCTCCAAGGACCGTGGGCGGTCAATGTGGCAAAACAACCAAAGAAAAAACCCAAGAAAGCAAAGAGAAAGCTGGTCAAGAAGTATATTCTTGAAAATGAAAAAGTTCTGAAGAAGGAAGCCAAGAGCATGGCTGTAAAAGTAGAACTGCCCCAAGCAACCGAAGAGAAGAATGCACCAGCTGAGGAGGAGAAGCCTACTGCTCAAGAAGAAGTTCCAGCTGAGGGGGAGTTTCTAAAAGAAGATGATCATATTGAGGGGAGCCTCACAATATCCTAAATGGTCAAGAAAAGTCCTTGCTCAAGATAAAGATGAACCAATGCCAAAGGTCATTGAGATAATGGATTCTTGAGGAAGACAACAAAGAAGAGAAAGAGGATGATGATGATGAGCTTGAAATAATGGTGTAGGTAAAGATGGATCTGGAAGATATCATGTATAACTAAATGTTTTCTTACCTACCCATGATGGCATACTATCAAGCTCGGATTATGAAATCATGGGACCACATGTTCGGAGCTTCAAGGAATATCCAAAGAATCACAGATTACGGCTCATGGATTTCCAAGGAAGTCATCTTTGCTAAAAAGTTGATTACAAACCATTCCTCATCAAATGCCAAATCCGAGGTATTGACTATCCCTACAAGCTTTAGAGTTAATCATCAGCCATCATCTTCATTTAGTTATTTCTATGAATTTCCTAAATGGTCGGAAGTGGTTCTCAACCCAATAAATCGGTTTCAGCCACTGTAATCCCAAAATTTCAGAATCGGAGAACCAGAAGAAGACAACTTTGCTCAGCTCCAACAAATTCACTGCTCTACGATTCCAGGCTATAGTCCTCTAGAAGAATCAAATATCGGAATCGTAGAGTCACCTATCCCATCCATCCAAACTCAAGCCCCTCCATCAGACATCCCTTCCTCGTCCAAAAATGAATACTTTAATCTTGAACTTGCTCTCTGCTCCCTAAAAGAACAACTCAACAATGCACCACCCTATTCCTCAAGATTTCCCCAGATGGATGAGATTCTCTCAGAATTGTCTACCAAGGCCGATCTATCAGCTATATCTAAGAAAGTGATCAAGGAACTAGAAGAAAGTCTTGAAGATCACTCTGAATCGATTCAATTTGAGACCCGACATCCATGATCAATGCTGCAAACACCCTTCCACAATCTCTGAGCTCTGAATTGTCCAAAACACTAAAAGAGATCATCAGAGAAATGCTTCAAAGCATAAAGGACAGGGATGACATTCACTTCCTTGCGGCAAAAAAAGACATAGGGATCTTTGTCTTAATCTTACAAACAAAATCAAGAATCTCTAACAAGCAGATGTTGCAGAGCATTCAAAATCTTGATCAGCTTTGTCCGAGAGTTTCAACAATTACGCGGTCGCCAGTCATTCAACAAACAAACAACATTCTATCCATCCTTCAACGAAGAGAAGCAAGGTCCAAGTTCTCATTGAAGAAAATAGAAGACATTGCTCGGACCAAAAAGTCACTAAACGAACTTGTCGAGTTGCTTCGTCTGTCGAGATGACATTCGAACTCTTGATCTTCGACATAAAGGGGGAGAAAAGAGGCAAGGAGATCGGGAAGGAGATCGTGCGGACCAAGGACATAAAGGGACGCGGATTCCAAACAACAAGGAATCCGCCTGCAAGGCATATCTCTCAGCAGACTCAACGATCAGATCAGCAGGAAGTCTTAGTGGCTCAACCTTTAAGAAGTCAAGGGCCGCCTTCTAGCTCACAAGGAGTAACTTATAACAGCCTAAGAATGCCAATTGGAGATCCGACATTTATGAGCAGCACGCACCACAATCCAATATTAAGTCCCGGTGAGCTCAAGATTTGGCTAAGAGAGATGAAGCGGCAGAAAAAAGGAGAAAGCGAAGAAAAGGCAAATCCTCCAAGGAGCAAGAAGCCAAGAAAATAGAGATAAGTTGAATTTCACTTCTTATTGATGTATCTATTTCAAATGTAACATCTATCTTCATACATCAATAAATTCACGCTTATTCTCTAGAAATTTCAGCTTCTCACTGAAATACTAAGTCATGTTTATTTTTCTGCACTGCATAAAATCAATAATCATAACAACAAATCTCCTTAGTTATGTCAACATCAAATAGGGGGAGATTGTTGGAAGAATGCATAGCATGATTTGATGTTTTAATATGCTTGTGATTATTGTAAGGTCCTTAATTGAATTTATGTACAAGGACTTAGTGATGGAATGATCAAGATTGTTAGGCTGATCTAAGCTTTCAACGTGTATCATTCTGTTCTAGAATGTATAGATAGAAAGATCAAAACTGTTAGGTTGATCTTATGATGTAATAGATAGGCATTCGATCGTCGAAAGCACCGCACTGTAAGTCGTGATCCGCCAGAGAGTCGAGTCAACTCGGGAGCTATCGAGGAAGAATAGGAGTATGCAAGATAGTGAGATCTCGAGAGTTCGTAGACTGTGGGAAACCAAGAAGGATCGTGGTGTCGAGAAGAGCCTCCTCGGGATCGTAGTGTCTTCGAGGAAGTCATATTTCGAATCGTAGAATGACCGCTTATAAGCCGAACGACAATCTGCAAGAAGCTAACTCTCCGATCGTAGTGTCTTTGAAAGAAACATGAAGTTTACAAGTCAGCGATCGTAGAGTGGACTCAACGTTCACCAAGCTAACTCTCCGATCGTAGTATACTGAAAGAAACATTATGTTTATAAGTCAGAGATCGTAG
This sequence comes from Panax ginseng, assembly GCA_020205605.1. NCBI lineage: Eukaryota > Viridiplantae > Streptophyta > Magnoliopsida > Apiales > Araliaceae > Panax > Panax ginseng. The sequence goes on along the minus strand of CM035132.1, from coordinate 143,194,538 downwards.
AGTGGACTCAACGTTCACCAAGCTAACTCTACGATCGAAGTGTGCAGAGTCAGCGATCGTAGTGTGCTCTTGGGATCGTAGAGTCAACAACACGAGCAAGTAAAGATCGTAGTGTGCTCTCGGGATCGTAGAGTCAACAACACGAGCAAGTAAAGATCATAGTGTGCTCTCGGGATCGTAGAGTCAACAACACGATATGAATCGTAGAGTACAACAATCCAAAACGTAGAGCAACATCTGTCATGTCAGAAAACGTTAAAGCCTCATGAGTTGTTAATTCAACAATACGAGGAATGGATCCTAGATCTTTGCAGTGCCCATCGGTCCCCGTAATAAATGAAATATCCTTAGTATGCAACAAAGAAGCGTATTGAAGAAGCTAAGGATAGTACTATGAATGAAAGGGACAAAACACCTTTCGGTGGTAGGTAAAAAAAAGCGACTGCGAGTTGTCGAGTGGTCCGTAATGCGTAATTCGGAAGATGTGCGTAAATGTCTCCATCACAAGATCTGAAAATTCGTGAGATGCATTTAATGCCACAGCGGATGGATCCAACGGATAGTTTTCAACATCACATATATCTGAGATCAGATGATGAAAAAAAAAAGAAAAGCATAAACATTTAACGTGAAGAACTCTCTAAGGCTCAACTCTACGATCCGAGATATTACAAAGCACGCTTTCGCCTACTCGGCTATTATTACGAACGTAGCTTACACAAAGAAATCGAGTAGCAACCTTCGTAACGCAACAACAACAATCATCAATCAATTGAAGAAGTATACCAAGTCTCTTTGGACTTGAAGAGTTAAATAGTGAATCAGAAGAAAGCCAAGTCTGCTGGACTTGAAGAGTTCAAAAGTGAACTAGAAAAGTTCCTAGACTGCTGGTCTAGAAGGAATCTGTGTGATTCAGAAGATTGTATAAGACATCCTTAGTGGATATCCTACTCGTTGAGTAGAAGAGTGGACTAGGAGCTTTGAGTGCTCCGAACCACTTAAAAACAACTGTGTCGTTTAATTCATGCCATAACTGCTATATCTGCCATAACTGCCTTACTCGCTCATAACTCCATTGCTTGGTAAAGAAGATTAAAACAAACATTAATTCCGCAAAGTTTTAATCATTATCTAAGAACAAGTTAAAACGAAAAGATTTTCAAATATCTATTCAACCCCCCCCTTCTAGATAACTTGTGCCTACTAGGGACTAACACGGCGGCCCGTTGATCCGCAATTCCTTGACCTTTGACTGACTTTTGCATCACGTAGATGATGCCAAATTGCTGTAGGATCAACTGCCATCTGGACAGTCTACAATTTAATATGGGCTTACTGAACACATACTTGAAAGGATCCATGCGGGATATGAGATGGGTTATGTGACCATGGAGGTAATGTTGTAACCTCATGGAAGCCCATGCTAAAGCACAACAAGTCTTCTCAATCAGAGTGTACTTGTGTTCACTGATGTTGAATTTTTTGCTGAGGTAATAGATAGCTCGTCCTTTGCCTCTATCGTCTTTTTGCCCAAGCATACAGCCCATGGCATTGTCATTTATGGACAGGTACATGAACAGGGGAACATCATCCCTGGGAGGTACCAAAATAGGAGCGTTAATTAGTTGTTCTTTGATTGTGAGGAAGGCTTTCTGACACTCATTATTCCATTTCATGGAGGAGTTCTTCTTTAACAACTTGAAGATTGGCTCACAGGTTGCTGTGAGTTGAGAAATGAATTTGCTAATGAAGTTGATCCTTCCCAAAAATCCCCGTATTTCCTTCTCTGTTTGAGGAATGAGCATTTCCTTGATGGCTTGGATTTTGGTAGGATCTAGTTCAATACCTTTGTGGCTGACTAGGAAACCTAGCAACTTGCCTGACTTAATACCAAAGGCACACTTGGCGGGATTCAACTTCAACTTGTACTTCCGCAACCTGTTGAAAAGTTTTCTGAGATGGTCTAAGTGGTCCTCCTCCTTTCGGGATTGAACAATGATGCCATCCACGTAGATCTCTATCTCTTTATGCATTAAATCGTGGAAAAGAGCCATCATAGCTCGCTGATAGGTTGCTCCAGCATTGATGAGGCATGATGAAAGCAGTTTTCTCACGATCTTCCTCAGCGACCATAATTTGATGGTACCCATAAAGCAATCAAACAAAGGAGTACATCGTCCGATTGAGCAATATTGTCAATAAGAATGTGGATAAAGGGCACGGGAAAGCTATCTTTAAGGAAAGCTTTGTTCAAATCCAGATAATCCACGCAGACTCGCACCTTTCCCCCTGGTTTAGGCATGGGAACAATGTTGGATATCCACTCCCGATATGTAGACACCATAATAATGCCAGCTTGAAATTGTTTCACAATTTCTTCTTTAACCTTTAAACTCCGCTCAGGTTTCAATCGCCTGAGCTTTTGTCTAACTGGCTTGAATCCTTCTTTAATGGGAAGGCGATGAAGAACAATGTCAGCGGACAAACCCACCATGTCTTCATGAGACCATGAAAACACATCCTGGAATTGGGTTTACAGTGCAACCATGTCATTCCGCTGATTTGTGGTAAGGTCTGAACCAATTTGGATTAGCTTAGGATTGTCTAAGGTTCCAATATTGACAGAAGTGTTTTGATCAAGATTGGGTTTGGGTTTGTCTGTGACCCATTCCTTAATCTCTTGAGATGTCTCAATTTCCTCTTGTATGTCCATCAAGTCTGAGTCCAACTTTGCATCAAAGTTACAGGCCTTGTGGAGAGAAGGCACCTCATCAGCAAGTACATACACATCTAAATTCAGAGTCCTGAAACAAAAGATGCTTTCACTTAATATATGCAACTGTTCGATCATACAAAAGTGTTAGCATGTACTTAATAAAATAACTGCTAGTACTGTAAAGGAAAGCAAGCAATTAAAGTTATCTACAAGGCAAAGGGATTTTCTGCCCATTTTACCCTCGTCGACCAATGCATGGAGTGCTGCTCCAATTGTCAAGGGCAAAGTCCTGAAGGACTGCAGTGATGGAAGGATCGTCATTGTCCTCCTTTTCCTGAATAATAACCATGACATCTGGGCAATCATCGTCTGGGGTGTATCTGTTTGTATGTTCATCATGAACAATGACGTGTATGCCTGCCATCATCAAGGCAAGGTCATGTTTACATTTCCGTTCCTTTTCTTTTGCCTCGGGATTAGGAATCAGCACTTCTTTTGCTTTGATTGGTACTGGTTTCAGAAACAGCATAGCCACAACATGGGCTGGAACCTTTACTGGAGATTGCATCAACTCATGACATAAAGGTATAGAAAATTGTCGTGCGGCGGAAGCTTGAGGAACCTGCTTGTGCTTATGAGGATTCCTGTGTCTGGAACTGGCAGAATATCCTAGCCTGGCTATTCCAATTTGACTGGACATTTAGATAGGGTGCTTAATACCCTGCTTATCTTTACCAAGCCCTTGTCCAGGTTGATGACCCAATAACATTATTTCTTGAGTGGCCGACATAACCTCGTCAGAAATCTTGTGTACGGGAAGTGGCGCTCCAATAGAATGGTATTGCATGTTACTCACTTCCAGAGTATGGAAACTGATTGGTTCAACTTCTGAATTGAAGCTGATAATTGTTAGAATTCCTTGTTCAGGACATTCCGGCTCAGCGTTGACAGTGACTAGACTGTTGTTGATAATGTATTTGAGTTGTTGATGTAAAGTGGAGGGAACATCTCCAACCATGTGTATCCATGATCTCCCCAATAGCAGGTTGTATCATGAATCTATCTTGAGGACGTGGAAAGATACATTGAATGTATTTGGACCAATCTCAATTGGCAATTCAATCTTTCCAACGGAATTTCGTCGGGTTCCATCAAAAGCTCTGATGACTGTATGGCTGCTTTGGATCCGCTTGAGATTGATATTCATCTTTACCAAGGTGGTATAAGGACAGATATTTAGAGATGAACCTCCATCTATCAAAACTCCAGCTAGCATGTACCCGGAAGACAAAACTACAATATGCAGAGGCTTGCAATGACTGGTCCCTTTGGGAGGTATGTCATCATCAATGAAGGATATCACATTGTTATTGAAAATGTGATCAACAAAATTTTGAAAGTTTTCCACATCCACTGATTTTGGCAAGTAGGCTTCTTCCAAAACCTTCAGTAAGATCTTCCGATGATCCTCAGAAGAGAAAACCAAGTCCAGTATTAAAATCTGGTGTGGAGCTTCTCGCATGAGCTTAAAACCTCTGGCTTCATTGTGGCCCATAGTGCGGAGGAATTTTTCAATCTTCTCCATGGGCAACTTCCCCTTTGCTTCACAAGTAGGTTTAACAACCCGTTGAGGAAAATACAATGGATTTTCCTTCGACTGAATCTGTGATCACATGATTCCTAGGCTCACATGATACTGCAATTTGTATGGAAAGCAGTAAGAAGTTATATATATAAAGTTGTAAATATATATATACAGACATGATCAACCACCACGAAGTAACTCCATGGGGGATCGGAAATGTAAATATATAAAAGCGGTAAATATATATATATATATATATGGACATGATCAACCACCACGAAGTAAACTCCAGGTGGGACGAAATGTAAATAAAGCTATAAAAGCGATCAACTGCCACGAAGTAAACTCCAGGCAGGACGAAAATGTAAATAAAGCTATAAAAAACGATCAACTGCCACGAAGTAAACTCCAGGCAGGACGAAATGTAAATAAAGTAGTAAAAGCGATCAACTGCCACGAAGTAAACTCTAGGCATGATTGAAATGTAAATATATATATATATATATATATATATATATGTGTACAAATATATATATAAAAGCGATAAACTTTGGATATGAATCCGGGCTCATCGGATATGTCAAATAACGTTATTATATATATATATATATATATATATATATATATATATATATATATATAATTATTATCAGACATATCGATGAGCACGATTTACATCCGGTGCGAAATAAACGATTGGATGTAGGCTCATCAGATATGTCTAACAACAATTATATATATATATAAGCAAGTAAATGTTTCGGATGTAAAATCCAGGCTCATCAGATATGTCTGACAACAATTATATATATATATATAAGCAAATAAATGCTCCGGATGTAAAATCCAGGCTCATCAGATATGTCTGACAACAATTATATATATAAGTATATATATAAGTATATATATATATAAGCAATAAATGCTCCAGACCCAAGTTTAGGCTCAATCGAGGCATACTCGGTAATGTTAGTCCATATATGAAATATATACAGATGTAAGTATATATATACAGACAAAAATGAAAATCACATGTAGGAAATGGGCAAACTGATACTTACAACACGACTCTCAATGTGTATAACAATGTGTGCTAATATAAGAAGAAGGCTTTATATAATGTGAGAAGGATTACAGTGGGCTGCCAATGTAGACTATTATGACTTTAAATGGATAAACACTCAGCTCTCGCCAGATAACAGATAGCTATATGTGAGCTAACAAGTGTTTAAAGATGAGGAAACACTCAAAAAATGTGTATACAGAGTAAAATGGACAGGGCTTCCTCGTATTTTTCTCATTCTCTTCTTCAAATGGCTGACCCCAAGGCTCATATTTATAGACGGATGGCCGCAGGTACACCTGCAGCAGCCGCAGTTGTACCTGCGGCTGATCGTGGTGCATTCGAGCCTCGCGGGTCCTGTCGTCTCAAAGTAAGTGCACTCATGCACTGTAATGTCTGCTTGAACTTGCAAAACTTAAATCCGAGCATCCGAACGAGGTATATCTGACCTTCTTTGGACCGCTTGTGTCGAGAGTTACGCAATGACATGGATTAGAGGTTGTACGAAGTCAGGAAAAGGAAGCTTCAAATTCTATCCAAAGTACTGCCACGCGTAATAGTCACTTGTGATTGTTATTCCTCGGTTCTTGTGCGAAATTATTGGATGTATATATGTATGAAGTGTTGAGACGACGCGCAGGTGTTGAAGAGACAAGATTACATTTGACTATTTGCCGGGGTTATCACCGGTTTTAGTTGAAAGTAGACGTTGCTCAGGGTTACATCTGAGATTGGACTACTTGTTGGTATGCCGTGGTATCATCTTGTGAGAGAAAACGTTGAGGCGATAAGATGACGTTTTGACTCCTCACCGGGGTTATCGCCGGTTTGAGCTGAAAGTAGACATTGCTCAGGGTTACATCTGAGATTGGACTACTGCAAGTGTTTGAATGCCGCAAGGTCATCTGTGGGTGTGTTTATCTTCCCGTTGTTAGCTCCGGGTCTGAGGTATGAGTGCCTCGGCAAAAGGTATGAGCTTGAAGCTGATCGCATGTGTTTGAAACAAGCATTTCTGGAGTTATCGCCGGAATTGCAATGGCATCTCTTGGGGCTATCACCAAGGATAGAGTCGCTACTCCCAGTGTTGGTTCTGGGACTGGAATTGAATGTTGCGGTGTTATCGCCAAGACAGAACTGTCCTCTCCGATGTTGTTGCCAGTCTTTTGATCTACATACCTCGGGGTTATCTCCGAAATTGGAAATGACACTCCCGGTTTGTGTTCCGGGTTGGAACTGATGTTCCCAGTTTGTGTTCCGGGTTGGAACTGATGTTCCCGGTTTGTTTTCTGGGTTAGAACTGAACTTCCTATAGTATCCGGAATGGATGTCAGCTGTCTTCCAGGGTTATCTCTGAAAGATGAATTTGCCCTCCTGCAATGTCAGTAACAGGCGTGCAGAAAAATTCGAGTGTCTACATCACTACTTTAGCAATTAGGGCACCAATTTGATAATTAGGGTTAATAATTTAATAATTAGGATTAACAACTTGTAATTAGGGTTTCTAATTACATTAATCATTATCATTAAGGTTTAAAGTTCGCTAATTAGCATTAAACATCCTAAATTAGCAATTGGGGTTTCCCAGTTTGACAGTTAGGATTCCTAAATATCGATTAGGATTTTAATTTCAGAATTAGGATTTTGAGTCAATAATTAGGGTTTACCTAATTTGCATTTATATTTATAATATCCGACATTGATCACATTATCACAATTACCTAACAATCTTGAACTCTAATTTGCATTTTAAATTAGAGTTTCACACAGTAATACCAGTGGTTTGACATAATACACCATAATTGACCAACCATTATCATTCCACATACATACAAGATACATATTTATAAAGATGAAAAATCAAAATATAATTAATATTATATTATTATTATCATTCCTTGTTCCAAAACCAGAATTAGGGTTTGGATTCCATATCTGATCTACCTTGCATAAATAACTTTATTAATTAAGTTAAAATACTTAACTTAATAATCTGAGCTAAAATTCACATAAATAAATTATAATAATTCTAATAATCATTCCATATATTATTTAAATAATAAAATATCATATTTTCTTTGAAAATAAATAATAAAAACATTTCTACAATAAAATTAATTATTATAAAAATATAATTTATAATGATCAATAATTCTAAAATAAATTATTTATAATTATTCATGTAATAAATATATATTTATTTATCACATAAATACACATACTTTACTTATACATATTCCCCATATTTATTTGAATAAAATAAAATAAAAAAAGTTTATATGCAAAATTTATGATTTATTTATATAGAAAATATCGGGTTATTACATTCACCTTCCCTTATAAAGATTTCATCCCTAGAATCACCGTTTTAAAACCCATACACACCAGGGTACATAGCATACATAATCATTGCAAGTAGATCTCGATCAAATTTGATCGAACTTATCTTTAACTATTCACATAAAGCTTGTCTATCTGATTAAACGGAAATTTGATTTCTAAAAGAACTCAAATTCCTCCTTCAAAATTTCTTTATAAAATAATTTATTATTTATAAGAAAATCATGTATATGAAAATAGAAGTTATACGAAAAATACCTGGAGTTCCATTGCCAGCTGCCACCGAATCCTGGACTGTCATGTTGAAGACCCTTGCAGTAGATTTTGTCGGCTTGCTAGATGATGTTGGTCCTGTGATCGCCAAAGTTCCGTCGTTTTTCCCTATGTTTACGCTTTCTGCCTCCATTCTCCTTTTCGGACAGTCCTTCACCTTATGCTCCTTTGATTCGTACAGAAAACACCCACTAATAGTTCTAGGATTGGGGCAGTTGGGAGAGATATGGCCCTCCTGCCCGCACTTAAAACATGCAAATTTACCTTTCAGACATTCCCCCAAATGGTTCTTTCCACAATTCCCACATTGCACCACCGGCTTCTTCTTTACACCTTCTTGCTTCACCTACACACCACCAAAGTTGTTCCCCTTCCTCTTTTCACCCCTATTCTCAGTATTTGCTTCCACCTTCCTAGCTCCATCAACCTTACCCTTGTTCCTTCTTTCTTTGTTATAGAGGCTCATGGCCTCACTCCCTTCCTCGGCAATAATCACTTTCTCCATGAATGCTGTAAATGTAGGGATCTGCAACACTGCCACCTTGTTGTAAAGCCAGGGTTTTAATCCCAGCTCAAACATTCTTGCTTTTCTAGCCTCCGTATCAACTTGATACGGGGCGAACCTAGCCAACTCATTAAATTTTGCAACATACTCCGCAACAGTCATATTTTCTTGCTTCAACTCCAGAAATTTTACCTCCATCCTAGCCTGCATACTAGTTGAAAAATATTTTTCAAAAAATAGAGTTTTAAACCTATCCCAAGCAACTACACCTGCTCCTTCCCTCGCCTGATTTGCTTCCCACCAAAAAATTGCCTCACCCTTCATCATGTAGGTGGCAAAAATGGTCTTTTGCCCCTCAGCTACCCTAGCTATTACAAATTCCTTTTCGATTTCCTTAACCCAAGTTTGGGCTTCTACAGGGTCAGTTGTACCTTTAAATTCGGGCGGCCCTACAGCCTTGAAGTCTTTAAAGTTTGCCAAGCGATTGTCCTGCTGGTTCCTTGCGGCTGGCATTCCTTGTTGCATTACATGAGCTACCATGTTTGCAATTTGCTGCATTGGATCTGGTTGTTGTCCCCCAGCGTTATTGACAGATTCTTCTGCCCTTTGATTTTGAGTTTGATGTCTTGGCGGCATTATCTGGTTAAATAAGACATAATTTAACTTACATTCTAAATCTTATCACATAAGTTTAATATATTAAACTTGTTTCATTACTCAAATATAGGTTCATTTTCATTAATTCAAAGTAATTTACATAACATAGCCCATACTGTTATCCCTTTGTGACCACAAAAGTCAGTATTTACGGCTTTGACTCATACAAAAGTTAAAAATATTACATTACACAGTTATAATTTTCACACATATTATATTAAACAGACCTACAACACAGAACCTATACTACCTATTCATGTGACAACCCGATATTTTCTATATAAATAAATCTTAAATTTTGCGTATAAATTTATTTTTTTTTAGTTTAAGGATGAGGATTTGTACAAGATTATGTGTATATGTATTTATGTGTAAATAAATAAAATATATTTATTACATGAATATTTACAAGTAAATTTATTTTAGAATTATTGATTATTATAAAGTATATTCTTATAATAATTAATATTATGATAGAAATGTTTTGATTAATTATTTTCCATGAATATATAATCATGTATTATTTAAATAATATATGAAGTGATTTTTAGAATAAATATAATAATTATTTTATTATATGAATTGTTGTACAGATTATTAAGTTAATTATTTTACCTTAATTATTAAGGTTAAATATGAAAGAATAATCAGATATGGAATCCAAACCCTAATTTTGGATTATTGTCAAGGTATGAGAATAATAATATAATATTAATTATATTTTGATTTTTCAGTGCTATGAATATGTACGGTATGTCCGTATTGATAATGGTTGGTCAATTACGGTGTATTCTGACCAAACCCTAGTAATAATATTAAACCCTAATTTGAGATCCAAATTAGAGTGTGAGATTGTTTTATAAGTATGTAATATTAATTATGTCGTGTATTAAATGTATTAATTAAGTAAACCCTAATTAAAATTCTGAAAACCCTAATTTCCAATATTAGAAACCCTAATCCGGAAAACCTAAACTGGAGGTTTGATCTGTCAAGAGTTGTGTTACAGTGATTAATAACACGTGTGATAGACTTTAATTGCTAATTAAAATAAACGTAATTAGTAAATTAAAACCCTAAAACCTAGAACCCTAATTTAATTTCTAGAAACCCTAATTGTATTTCTAGAAACCGTAATTATCTATATTTTAAACCCTAATTTCTTTATTAGCAAAGTTAGTAATGATTAAGGGTAATAAACCCTAATGTTCATGTAATTACAAACTTAATTTAATTAACAAATTTATTTTGCAAAATTTTAGAAACTAAAAGTTATTAATTTTATTTAATTTTTGTGTGCAAACCCTAAATTGGAAATCCTAGATTTTTGTTTACTCATAAAACCCAAATTGGCTCAAACCCTAAACACTAAAATGTCTAAACCCTAAACCCTAATGTCATTTTTCTAGAAATTTAAGGAAATGACAAAAATGTCCCTCTTATATAATTAAAGCTACAATCTAGGTTTTGACATTAGGGGTGGTGGTTCACCAAATCAACAACTCCCAACAACTTCATTGACTCTAAGATGACAGCAACAAGCCCTAATCAGCCAATACATGCATTATATTTGTTCATATATAGATTGAAGAGAGAGAAAGTGGAGTTGGTTACTAAAAATTGCACAACATTCATACTAACACTCTCAAGCCCCAAACCTCCGAAAAATATATAGTATATCGGACCCATTATCAAGCCCCACGTCCACCATAAAGAAATCAGAAACATTAGATCAAGAATTGAGCATAAAAGGTATGAAACCCTAATTCAAAATCTGTCCAATTTTCGGTTGTTAGATGTTATGTTTGGGTGTTAGAATATGTTGTTTATAAGATATTATGATGATCTGGGTTGGTATTTATCAAGTCCATAACATTAAAGTGCTCGAAATTAAAGATTTTCAAATTTTGGAAATTTTTAAAGGAGGCGTCTGACAACGAATGTCGGTCGTGTAGATCTCGATGGGTGTTTGATTTTTTGTGTTATAAGTGTTGAATATAGTAGTCTCGTTATGAGATCTTTGCTCTCGGATCAAGAATCGACCTAGATCGGCTTGTAGATTATAAGTTATAATCGGCCAAAGGTCGTTGACCAACATTAATCGGGCCATTTTCGGGTAACCCGAATGAGCCCTGTAAAGCTCGACAAGTTTTTAAATAGCTTGGATCGGCGGTGGTTTTGATGTATTGTTATGGTTCTTGCATCTAAGTTGTAGTATGTTTGTTAGACTACATCATCATGCCTTAATATCACTTATTCAGTAAACGGGTTAGATTTGATGAACGGTCAAACTAGCAAGGTCGAGCATGTTCTCTGTTTTCTAGGTAACCCAGAAAACATATGAACATGTCGACTGACATGGTTTGACCGAGTCGTAACTTATGGATTCTGTTCATGTTAGTTGTATTTTATGTAATAGATCTACTCTCTTGCATGCTAGCTACAACCTGAACCCTTTATATCACAAGAACAATTCATGTGTCAGACGTTATAGTCGATCGAAAGTGGTTTATTCGAATCGTTTCTTCATTTACGGGCAACCTGGAAAATGAAGAACGACTCTGACAAACATCTTAGAACGCTTAGATCTAGCTTATGATAGGTTGTTTGATCATGTTGTTTATTAGAACATGTAGTCTTGAACTTTGTCTACAACATCTAGCTTTTGTAATTAGAAAACACAATACACGAGAGAGAATTAAAGTGGGTCAAAGTAGTGCACTCAGAATGGCGGTGATGAAGATCCGGGTTTTCATGAAGAACACCTATATATGACGGTTACATGCCGCTATAGGTAACTTTTATGACAGAAAATAATTTATTTTTAGGAAATTAATTAATAATTATAGAAAATTAGTTTTAAATTACGAAAAATGCAAAATAAATTATAAAAATTATTTTAAATTCGAAAATTAGTTTTAATTATTTTAAATATATTTCATAAATATTTAATATTTTTGAATATTAAAAGTAATTAATTTATTTAATTATAATATTAAATAAATTATTTAAAAATGATTTTAATTCATGAAAAATCATTTAAAATTATATTATGATATAAGAAAAATATTTGAAGTTATTTTAATAACTTTTAATATTATGTGATAATTTTCATTAATAAATTAATATTAATGATAATTAAGTTATTTATTAAATGAATTAAATAAATAAATTAAAAATGATTTTATTATATTAAAAATCATTTTCAATAATAAGAAGGTATTTAAAAATATTTTAAGTTATAAAATATAACTTATAATATTTAAAGGTAAATTTCATTAATTAATTATGATTAATGATAATAAAGTTATTTAATAATTATATTAAATAATTTAGTTTAAAAATGATTTTATTATAATCATTTTAAAGTGCTTAAAGATATTTTAAGTTATAAAATATAACTTTAATATTTAAAGGATAATTTCTTTAATAATTTAATATTAATGATTATTAAATTATTATAAATGATATTAAATTTATTTAATAATTATATTAAATAAATAGTTTAAAATGGTTTTATTTATTTTAAAATCATTTAAAAGGATATTAATGATTTAAAAATATTTTAAGTTATAATTATTGACTTTTAATATTTGGATAAATAGTTCATTAATATTTAAATATTAATGGTAATTATTTAATAATGATTTTAAATATTTTAAAAATCATTTAAGGGTATTATAAATACTTTAAAAATATTTTGAGTTTCATTAATAGTTTAATATTAATTAAATATTAATGATAATAGAATTATGTGATACTTAAATCATTTAATAATGATTACGATATTTCAAAAATTTTGATAAATGATAATAATTATTTAATAATTATTATAAGGCAATGAATGAAAATAGTGTGACTAATGTTTAAGTTATCCAAATGGATATTGAACTACGGTTTAGAGTCTTAGACTCGATAATTACCGAAAAAAGTCGGTGAGAGTAAGCGTGTTTTAAATTGATCCGGACTTAGAAATTAAGTTAGTTAATTGTTTATTTGTGATTCAATAGTTGTTAAGGTTGTATGACAATGTGATTAGGAAGGTGTTGATGTTTGATTATGAGTCAATGATTGTTAAACATGTGTGATAATGTGAATAGGAATGTGCTGACTGCAATAGGCAGTGTTATATGTACGTTATGTTATACTAATCAGTAAAATGATTTGATTAATGATAGGTTGTGATAGAAAAGATAAAACTAAGTTGAGAATAGTAAGCAGCGCATCAGGCAAGTATCCTAACTTTGCATTTTCTTTATGCAATGGACAGAAGTGAGAAGTTCCGAATTATTGTTATTATTTTTCAAGATTGTTAAGCCTATATTATATATGCCCATTGATTATCAACATGCTAGTATATGATAATTCGGATAAATATATTCTGTTCGTTAATTTCTATAAATGATTATACAAGTGTCCCCACTTGGAAAATCATTGTTTTTCATCGCATGTTGATACACCTTTGATATACATATATGTTGAATTATATAAAACCTTTGTTATGAAAACCCGACAGATATGAACATCCCGAAAATGGGAAAATTTTATGCACCCAAGGCGGACAGAGCAAACGATAACATCGTTCATGTACATGTAGTATTGATCAATCTGAGGTACAACAGGTAGATCACCCTCCGTGCAGTAAGAATGACGGTTCTGATGATGAATTTCTGTTTAAACCTTTTTAAAAATGAAAACAATGTTCATGGTATGTCACAGAAACCCCATATACAGTCAATACGTAGTTTCAAAAGTTTGAAAGAGGGTTGTTATGAATTATTATTGGTACAGACTACTTCACAATTACCGCCTAGTTGTAGAAGATATTATTAAGGAAACATTTAAATTCTTTTGGTCTATATATATATATATATATATATATATATATATATATATATATATAATACTTGATGGGCACTCAAATGCTCATTCTTGCTTAATTTAAATGTTTTCAGCTAAGTGTGAAGGACCAGAAGGATCTGTCAAGAACAAGGGAAAAGGGAAAGTTCTTTGAATGACTTTTATTATCTTTATGCTCGTAATAGTTTAGATTATGAAGACTATGATATATATATTTATATATTATGACATGTAATGAATGTTTAAAGGTTACGTACTTGGGAGAAAGACTCTGATGTATATGTAAACTTAAGTTAAGTTTTATATTATTGTTATTATTATTAGTATTATTCCGCTCATAGAAATGGTATCGTGATGTACCGAGTTCGGGTTTCAAGTATCCGGATTTGGGGACCTCACAATTCATTACTCTTTTTTCTTGATATTGGACAACTTTTCGCCTGATGACCTTCTATCCCACAAATAAAACATACACATTGCTTTGGATTGGGACAATAAGGAGAGAAATGTCCCTCATGTCCGCAATTGTAGCAAACATTTTCCCCTTTCCTACACACGCCTTCATATTTCTTTTCATAATTTGCACACCTTTCTATTCGGTTAACTTTTCCTTGGTTGTTATCAGAATTTCCTATATCACGATCTTTCATTTTTCTTTTTCCCTTCTTGCTCGGACATACGCACACTTTGTTGCTTTTAGCTTCCATTTGGTCAATTTGGATTTTAAGTTTATCTTGTTCTTCCATTATTTCTATTAATGCTTTCCGCAGTTGACTATTTAGTAGTTTTTCTATTTCCCACAACTTTTCCAAATAGGAAACTTGGTCCAGCAGATTCTGCACTTCGGTTGATGCTTGATCAGCTCTAACTTCAGTGACCGAATCACTATCTGTCAGTTCCACCATTTTCAGATCTGGTACGACATTTTCCACAATAACCACCTCATCGAGGTTGCTTTCACTTTGAGCCTCTATTTCAGCTATTGGCTTTGATATCGGCTCCTTTTTTACAGTCCAAGGGTATCCTAATCCTTTTTCACCTAACATCTACACACATAAATTATCCTGGTTAGTATATAATATATACACATAACAAACAATAATTTTGTATAGGTTATCATTTATTTGGTTTGACGATGAATTTATCCGATTCATCTCTTTTTAAACTCTATATGAGTTGTTTATATTTTCAATGTTTCCCTTTGTCCTACGGTTATAGCCTAAGGTCTATCCCACCTAAGGTTTCTAACCCTATAGCTCTGATACCATGATGTGACGCCCCCAAATTCAGGTACTTGAAACCCGAACTTGGTGCTTCACGATACCATTTCTATGAGCGGAATATTACTCATAATAATAACAATAATATAGATTATCAAATATAATTTACATATTATCAGAGTTTTCCAATCTCAAGTACGAAACCTTTAAACATTCATTACATTACATGATAATTAACGTATATCATTCTTATCATAAAGTCAAATTATTACATAGGATGGCTTAAACATTCATTCAGCGACCTTCCCTTTTCCCTTGTTCTTGGCAGATCCCTCAGGTTGTTCACACTTAGCTGAAAACATTTAAATTAAGCAAGGATGAACATTTGAGTGCCCATCAAGTAATAGCAATCAATAACAATTAGCTGAAAGGATTAAATATTTTCTTTGAACGATACTTCTACAACGAATCAACAGTCGTGAAGTAAGCTGAACCAATAATAAACAACATATCATTTCGATTTCAAATTTTTGAAACTACGTATTGACTATATATGAGGATCAGTTGACAGACTATGAACATTGTTTTCTATTTTTGAAAAGGTTAAACATAATTTCATCTGTAAACCGTCATAACTTACGGGCACGGGGGTGATCAGCCCGTTATGCCCTTTATTGATCAATACTACATTACAAGAACGATATTATCGTTCATCCTTTGTCCGCCTTAGCGCATAAAAATTTCCCGTATTTGGGATGTTCATAACAGTCTTGAATCCAAACCAAAACAATTCGGTTGGATAATAATAAAGTTTTATTTTGTTTAACAACAATTTTAAATTTATGTCTAGCCGAATCAAATAGCTTAGACGGCTTTTAATTCAACGTATACATACTGGACACCGATAAGTATGTATCTATATGCGATAAAATATAATGATTATCTAAGTAAGGACACTTGTATAACCATGTTTAGAAATTAACGAACAGAATATATATCTTGATCTACAATAACAGAATAAAGGAACTTGTACAACAATTATAATTTAACAGAATCATTGCATAAGTATATACAAAGGTTGAAATATTTGAACAATTGAAAAAGAATAGTTCAAATATTATCTTACGCATGTCCATTGCATAAAGTAAATGCAAAGGGTTAGATATTTGCCTTGTCTGCTGCTTACACAACTTAGTTTTATCTTTTATGTCAATCCCTATCATTAAATAAATCATTCGTTCGATTAGAATAACATATCATATCATATTGTACTGCTCTTTGCAGTCAGCACATAACCTAATCATATTGTCATGTAAGTTTAACAACCATTGAATCATAAATAAACACGTATACAGACATATTTTATAAGTCCAGATCAATTTCTGAAATATGTCGGTGTACCAACAACTTTATCGGGTAATTATCGAGTCTAAGACTCTAAACAGTAGATCAATATCCATTTAGATAACTTATATAACAGTCGCATTATTCTTCATGGCCTGGTAATACTTTTACAATAATTATTACAGTTTATCATAAATTTTGAAACACCGGAATCATTATTAAATGATTTAAATATTAAGTAATTTCATTATCATTAATATTTAAATAATATTAAAGTATTAATGAAACCATTGCCAAAATATTAAGTTATTTAAAATAACTTAAACTATTTTTAAAACATTTATATTACCTTTAAATGGTATTTTAAAATAATTAAAATCATTTTTAAATAATTACCATTAATATTAAAATATTAATGTATTATTTATGTAAATATTAAGTCATTAATTAAAACTTAAAATATTTTTAATTCATTTATATCCCTTTTAAATAATTTTTAACTTAATAAAATCATTTTTTAACTATTTATTTAATATAATTATTAAATAAATTTCATATCATTAATTTAAATTAATATTATTAATATTAAATTATTAATGAAATCATCCTTTAAATATTAAAAGTTATATTTTATAACTTAAAATATCTCTAAACACATTATTTTCATTTAAAATAATTTTTAAAATAATATAATCATTTTAAACTAAATTATTTAATATAATTATTAAATAACTTTAATATCATTAATAATAATTAATTAATGAAATTTATCTTAAAATATTAAAAGTTATATTTTATAACCTAAAATATTTTTAAATACCTTATAATCATTTAAAATGATTTTAATATAATAAAATTATTTTTAATTAATTTATTTAATGTATTTATTAAATAAATTAAATATCAATAATATTTAAATAAATACTAATATTTATGAAAAATATTCTAAATTATTAAAAGTTAATTTTTTTAACTTAAAATTATTTTTAAAATTATATTTGGAATTTTTCATAATTTATTTCAATGTTTAAATAATTTTTGAAAATTTAATTAATTAAAATTAATAAAAATGTCGCTATAGGCCTTTAGCGATAGAAAGTATAGTCTATTGTGTTCTTAAGCCTTCAAGAACATTCATAGCCAGATTCAACTTGCCTACTTTGACCAAGCACACATATCGAATCATGATGTTTTTGGACATTTTGTTAGTTAGATCTTGTATTTATAATGTAAGACTAAATGATCCAACAACAAATATGGACAAACAGCATAAAACCAACAAGATCAAAGCCTTCAAAGTGACTGTCAAACCTATTCTTCATTTTCTGGGTTATCCAAAAATGAAGAACAGTTTGATCTGTCCACTTTGGGCTTCCACAAATTGCAAATCTTGAGATGTTTTAGTGATCTATGAATTTCATGTTGTAGACCACATGTAATACTACAGATATAATACCAAACATCATCATAAAAACAACAAATAAAGCAGATACACGCCGGTCAAACTATGTCAGAGGCAGTGTTCATAGGTTTTCTGGGTTACCTAAAAAACCGTTATCAAGCCTGACCATGCTCCTTTGACCGGCCACCGAATTAAATCTATTCGTTATTTAGATGATATGAAAGCTTTAAACTAAACTCCATATACCAGGCTACCACTATATTACAACAACAGAACCAAAACATAAACACAATAACAGATCTAGTCGATCAAAAGCGTTGTCGGTAGTTCAGGCGGTTTCGGGTTACCCGAAGCGCCCCAAATATGGCCGATCAGCAACTTTACACCGTGAATAAGATGCAATATAGACCAGATATAAGCTTGATTCTTGATCCAGATCGAAGACCACATATCAGACTACAATATCCAACACTTAAAACACAAAAATCAAATACAGACAGAGATCTACAAGGCCTGACATTCACTGTCAAACATCATAAGCAAAGTTTTCCAATTTTTGTAAAATGCTAGATCTGAGCCTATAGATGTTATGGATCTAACATCTATCAACCTAGATCACTTAATTAGATTGTTGATTATTCGCAGTTAGTGCATATTTATTAATTTAAATTGAATCAGTGATTCTGAAAATATATTCGGAGAATAATTATTGTTGGATATTCACATCCGTAGAAGCTATTAATGATTGTAAATAGTACAGATAATTCCTGTCTATTGTAGAATTGTGTTGAGAAGTGTCTTCGCCAATTATTCTGGCTGGACGAAAAATTGTTAAAACTTGATAGGTTCGAGAAGAGAATTCAATTAATATTAACAGATCTTTGTCAATTATTTTGGCTAGATCAAGAAAGTGATTAGATATTGAAATCATAGTATTTCATTGTTCAATCAAATTTTAATTCTGAGACTGTAAAGAACAACCTTTTATACAAAGGGAACATTTTATTGGTCGTAAATTCGACCTTTATGCGCGTGTAAGTATTATGCATAATATAGGGTACAAGGAGTTGGCCGACTCTATGTACTTGCAGAGGGGTATGATTTAATCTTTATGGTTATCTGATACACCTGCGTATATATCAAAGTAAAACTTTGATAGATACCCGAGAAGAGAAGTTCAAGATCCAATGGATCACTCGGCATAAATCTAGAAAATATTCCACTTTGTTATTGCGTGGAATTGATTCTTGATTATTCATTAGAATATAGTAGAAACTTTGAAAGCGTTGTACTCTTTCATTATTGAAATATTGTGTTTCATAGAATGCAAAAAGACTTGTTAGTTATTAAAGCTTTGTTTAGCTATTTCAAAGTTCCCCAAACTTTGGTTTCATTCTATCAAAATAGATAGTCTGTTGTTCTGATTCTTATACATTCTTTGTATGTCTTAACTTGCGGGGCAAATTTGTTGTTCACCCTTACTAAATAAAACTTTTCAGCTAAGGACGAAGTGGCAGGAGGTGCTGTGAAGGACAAGGGCAAAGGCATTGTAATAAATTAGTTAAGAATAGCATTATTATTATGTTATATTTGTAAACCCTTTTTGTATATCTAAAGGGTATGTGTGTAATTTTAAGGTTAGATGACCTGGGACTAATATATTAACAATCTCTGTTAATGACTTATGTATTACCATTTCTATATGAATGGGTAGTTAGATGTTATTATATTATGGATCGTGAGCACAAAACTCAGGGGTCAGGTAACCCGGATTTGGGGGTGTCACAATAGTTACTCAAGAAGAGAAGTTCAAGATCCAATGGATCACTCAGCATAAATCTGGAAAACATTCCACTTTGTTATTGCATAGAATTGATTCTTGATTATTCATTAGAATATCGTAGAAACTTTGAAAGCATTGTACTCCTTCATTATCAGATTATTGTGTTGCATAGAATGCGAGAAGACTTGTTAATTATTAAAGCTTTGTTTAGCTATTTCAAAGTTCCTCGAACTTTGGTTTCATTCTATCAAAATAGATAGTATGTTGTTCTGATTCTTATACATTCTTTGTATGTCTTAACTTGCGGGGAAAATTTGTTGCTCACCCTTGCTAAATAAAACTTTTCAGCTAGGGAAGAAGTTGCAGGAGGTGCTGTAAAGGACAAAGGCAAAGGCATTGTGATAGCGTAGTTATTATAAACATTATTATTAGGTTATGTTTGTAAACCCTTTTTGTATATCTAAAGGGTATGTTTGCAATGTTAAAGTCAGAGAACCTCAGACTAATGTATGAACTTTATGAGTTAATGTGGTGTAATATTCTATTCATTAATGAATGGGTAGTTAGATGCTTATTATATTGTGGATCGTGAGCACCAAACTAGGGGGTCAGGTAACCTGGATTTGGGGGTGTCACAGAAACCCTATCAAACTTAACCCGAACATAAGTAATTATGGTCTTTGAGTATTGTTATCAATACTAATGTGTTAGATTTATATGAATGAACATCTTAGGTGTTTATTAACGAATCGAGTAGCATTGCTTGATTGATCTTCGCTCAGGCAAGTATCTGAACCTTTTTTCTTTATCGCAAGTATCCGAACCTTATTTCTTTATTGCAAGTCTTCAAACATATCTTGTTATTTATACAAGTTCTCGAACCCTGTGTATTCGTTAAACAAGATTCATATCTTGAATTGCTTTTGATATGTTATACCAAATCTAAACTTGAATTACCAATTATTGTAAAGTTATTGCTATAGCTTCAGCATAACTAAGAAATGAATGATTTATTCATATGATATTATTTATTGAGCATAAAATGTTATGTCAAACCAAAATTGTTTGGTAAGACATCCTGTACTGAGTTGTGTGTCCCAAAAAGGGATAGATGTATGTCAATTAAATATAACACTTAGTGCATGTGGGCACGATTAGGATGACATGGATACTCCTAGGATGTTGAATACCTATCTCACATCTAAACAAAATTTCTAAGTCTTTGTGACTGACAGAAATAAAAAGTCTAGAAATGGTTGAAATAAAAAATTCAGAAATGGTAACAACAATCAGTTGAGTTTTGAACTGTTATACTTCTTCAAATCATATATTATTATAAATATAGAACTTGTTGAGTATGTTATAGCTCACTCTTACAAATTATTCCCTTTCCAATATAGATGGTAACCCTGGCACATCTGGAGTGAATAAAGGGACGAATCCCTACTTAAATTAGTTTATATTGCTGTCTAGCTAAATGTAATACTTTATAATAAGAAATTCTTTATAAAGAATCATGTAATCGAACCTTAATATATGATATATATATATATATATAACATCTTTTATTTCTGCAACCGTGTTTTCTTTACATATATAGATTTAATTAGAATTTTCAAATTTAGTTTGAGATCTTTGGGAACTATTTATCTGAGTGAGGGTATTGACAACATGGACTGTTCATGTTATTGTTGATACTCTGGATTTCAGATAGATACATACTATCGATACGATAGTGTAATTCACATGATATAGACTATACATCTAAGTGAGGTATTGGTAATATGGATTGCTCATGTTATTACTGGTACTCTGAATTTCAGATAGATAGATACTATTCGTAGATACAGTCCATACATCCAAGTGAGGGTATCCAAACACAACAATAGTTCTCCTGGGAATTATTTTATGTTATGGGATACTGTGTATCTTGGATCTATGGGAATTGCTGTAAGAACCAAAAAATTTAGAAATTATTAAAATAAGAATTTAGTAAATAAAATTCTTAAAGCATAAGATGGGTTCAAACAAGAATATATAAATGTGATACAACGTATGAAGTATTTTGTTACATGGGGTAATATGAGCTATTTAATAACTGGGTTTGTGTTTAATAAATATATATATCATTATTATATATTTATTATAAATTGTAGAGATGAATTTGTAAGAAGATGGATAAGATTTATATATCCGCATTAAATAATTTATAGAATTATTTTATCATAGTAAGTTGGTGACATTAAATATCTTTGATAATCACCAATTTCTGGAGTATATGTACAAGTAAGTATCAAGTCTAAGGCAGTGCAACCGTACCCCTTAATGGTGGATGTATAGGAGCTGGGCTAAACGATTCCTTCAGATAGCGGAGGTATATACAAATTAGTAATCAATCTATTTCACTGTGAAAACAGTGTAGACGAGACGAAAACTAATTTGTTGGTTGTTTGTGGGAAATCACTCAGTGTACTATATTGAAAACTATTAAATACTCGATGTGTGTTAGGTTTAGACTTGTATATATGTACGTTGTTGACGAGAGAAGGAAATCGATATACCTTTAAATTGGTTAGAGAATTATTGAGTAAATTGATACACGACGAGAAGTAAAGATTTAAGGAATGTATGTATGCGTTAAATATATATTTTGAATTGTGGAAATAAATTTGATATATATTGTAAGACCCCAACTTTTATGAATAAAGATTAAATTTTCTCGAAATATATTTTTGAATATTATAGTGTGGATATGATATAATGTTGTAGTTGTGGGTAATATTTATAAATTTTGCAAAGTAAGCAAGTTGTTATAAAATATTCGTTGTGTCGGGGAATATTCAATTGGTCTAGGAATATTCGTTGTAATAGAGAATATTCTTACGACGGCATAATCATTGGTGGTCCCCACAACGGAAGTATTGTCATATTTATAAAATGACAGAATTATCTTTTTATAAAAATAACTATGAAAAGTGTTACAAGTTAAAACCGTTGAACTACCCTAGTAGTAAAAGTACGATGTCTGGCATTGGTTCCATAGTAGCACACGGTATTGATTATTGATGCTTACGTGATAAGTCACTCAGTTAAACTCAATTATTGCTATAGTATTTGCTGCATCATATCTCTCATATTATTGATTCAATTATTCTCACAGTATCAATATTTTATATTATTAAATCAATAATTGAGATGACAAAGTTATTCATATTATTATTTGCAATATTGACAATGTCTAGAAATTCTGTCAAGGAGAGGTTTGGTCACCTATTGCGTGCCAATAAGGAGAAATCCTTATCGAAAAACCCCCTTTTTCCTGGGAACGACCTGATTGTTAAATATTTTGAGTTATAATATTAATGATAAATAAGTTCGTGTTGATTAAAGATGAAATTTATAGTTCCATTGTGTTGGGATTATTAGTGTTAGTGGAAATCGACATTTATTTCGATAATAATTGATGTCTGGAAGTTATATTGACCAATCGGGTAATTAATCGGATAAATGAGCAATTAATTGCTATTAATTCACATGCTTATAACTATTTGTTCACATGTGTGTACTATTGATTTACATGCATGTACTATTAGGGGAGGTGGTGCAAGATTGATAATACTTGCATGACTAAATTAAAAATGGAGGTATAGATGAAGGTACTATACTGAAATTATTTTTTTACATGTATAGAACTATTGAGTCACATGATTGTACTATTGATTCATATGATATACTATTAGGGGAGGTGATGCAAGTTTGATAATACTTGCAGGACTAAATTAAAAATGAAGGAAAAGATGAAGGTATTATAATGTAATATTTTGAGCCCCACAACGTGCAATTATCAAAACTATATTTTCCTATAAATAGAAGCTCATTCTTCCTTCATTCTCACCAATTCACTAAGACTCATAAGAGAAATTATAGAGAGAGAAGCTATATAGAGAAAGAAGAAGAGAAGTATGCTACTTCACTATTCCAATATCCAGTCTTCTTCTGAGGTAAGGGGTATTATTTATTTCATATTCTGAAGAGATATTATTTTTCATATTCGTATGAATATTATTTTTGTTTAATATTCATAAAGAATATTATCTTTGTTCAATATTCGTAGGAATATTATCTTCATTAAATATTCGTTAGAATATTATTTTTGTTCAACAATTGTAAGGGATGTTATTTTGGTTCAATATTCGCTTGAAATAATATTTTTTTCCATACTCTGTAGTATGTAAGTAATATTATTTTGTTTCAGATTTTGAATTCAATACTCATTTTGTTGAAGTTTTGGCTTCTATACTCCATGAAATTAGTAGAATATCCTTGATATTTGCGCTTCAACCAATATGTTTTCATGAAAATATTATTCTGAGCTTTCTTGATAATTATTGATCTTTTCATGACGGAATACTATTCATGAGTTACTATTTATGGGTTACTATTTACCCGGTTACTATTCACTCAAATATTATTCACTCGGGTATTTGGGGCACTTTTCATGCCAAAGTACTATTCATGAGTTACTATTCACCCAATTACTATTCACCCAAATATTATTCACTCGGGTATTTGGGGTACTTTTCATGTCATGGTATTATTAACGAGGTACTATTCCCGAAGTACTATTCACAGGGTACTATTCACGGGGTACTATTTATCCAAAAAATATATTTCTTTTCTGTCCAAATTATTTTTGGTACATGAATATTATTCTTTAATTTTACTCCACAAAGCAGTATCATGTTGACAATTTGGATATTTTTAAACTCTGGATAAATTTAAAGTCTTTAATATTTATCCTTTATTTTGTTTGATTTGATTTCGTTTGATTAATGCTTATATCATTGTCATCATCCTCATGCTTATATTGTGATGAAAGTCATCTTTGGCTTACGGGCATAGATGGACTGTTGATTGGTATGATTATGACCAGGGATTATTCGGTATAATCATTACCATTGGTGATTACATGAATATCCTTGGCCCATAGTGCAGGGATGATTCGATGATGTGGTTTATTTATTAAGTTGAGTCTCAGTAATAAAGTTGATGAAAAAAAAATTAAATCATAGAAGATAGTAGATATCATGCTCTACTTGACTCTTCTAATGGATTGCTTATTCCGCTGCAGTTGTTGATCTGAAACTTCTTATCTATTATATTCTATCAGTTGTTATACTCTTGAAGGCTAACGATAATTTATTCTGCATTATCTTAGTCATAATATTTCTTACTGGGCTAGTTGAGCTCACCCTTTTCTTTCATTGTTCACTTCAGGAAATGAGAATATAGCTGGGACGAGTCGGGAAATGGAGTGATGGTCCAGGATAAGTGGCTTTAGTAGTCCTCACTATTCTGTAAAATAGTGTGATAATAATTGTAATGAGGACTCCATTGAGTTGGATATTGTTTAGAAGACAATATTCGTGTTAAAACTCTCAGCTTATGTTTTGTAGTATTTACACGACAGTTGTATAATTAAGTTTTTATTTGTATTCTGTACCATGTATTTGGCAACTCAAGATGAGTGATGTATAACTATTTTGGGGGCGTCACAGTTGGTATCAAAGCTTAGGGATATGATCCCTGGCTGAGATGTGAGACAAGAACTAGGAGGGGAGAGACGGGGAATTTCTTCGCTAGTGTGACCTACCTAAGTTATTTGGTATTTAATTGGTCGGTCAGAGTATAGGGATAATATGTGATATGTCAATTAACCCTTGTTTTGTGACAGTGTTTGAAAATGGCATCTGAAAATGTTGAGACAGCAATGAAGCACATGAGACCATTGAGTCACCAACGATCAATAACCAGGATAATGTGCAACAGAAAGACAATAATCCTCAGGTAAATAACAACACCGAACAGATGATGAATGATGAGATATTCAGAGGCTTTATGCAATTCATGCAACATCAGGCGAGAAAGACTCCTGTTCAAAATTTAGGTGGAAACACTGGCAACCCACGGCTGGTCACTGCTAAGCAGTTCAAGGAGCTGGGACCGCCAGAGTTTTTGGGAAAACCAGAACCACTTAAGGAGGAGATGTGGATAAAGCAGATCACCAAGATCTTTGATGTCTTGGAATGCTCAGAGGAGCAAAAGGTTCCCTTCGCCACCTTTATGTTGCGTGAAGAGGCAGATTATTGGTTGGAATCTGTAAAATGTACCCAGCCTGATGCACTCAAGATATCTTGGGAGAAGTTCCAAGAACTGTTGAATGACAAGTACTTTCCCGAAAGTATTCGTCACATGAAGGATGTAGAGTTCATCAAGCTGGAGCAAAACAATATGACCATGTCGCAGTACGAAGCTAAGTTTGCCGAGTTTTCCCGATTTGCGTCCCATTCGGTTGATAATGAGGAGCGAATGACGCGAATGTTTCTAAGAGGTTTGAAACCTGAGATACGTCAATACCTCATTTCTCACAAACTTTGTTTATATTCAGATGTTTTGAATAGGGCTCAGTTATTGGAGCGCGATAATGGGCCAGCCCAACCAAGAGATAATGACCAACAACACGATAATAATCGTACCGGTGGCAACGGCCATCGGAACAACGATAACCATCGTGGAGGAAATTATCAGGCAAGAAATGGTAACCACTTCGGTGGTAATCATGGCCAAGATAATAGAAGGAATGATTAGTGGAAAATTTAAGAAGAGAAGATTTAACGATGATGGGAAGACGTCGACAGCAGCACCAACACCAGCAATAAATTCTAGGGGAGGAGAATGACCGCCAGTTAGATGCTACAGATGCGGAGAGGAGGGACACATAAGTCCAAACTATTCACAGCCTTCCAAGGTATGTTTTAGTTGTTCAAAAGATGGTCACATAGCTCAATTTTGTCCTGTAGCGAAATAAAGTCCAGCTGGGACGATGGTACCAAAGGCGGATACGGACAAAATAAAGTCAGTGGTTTTAGGAAGAGCGTTTTTCGTGACTTCTCAAAAAGTGAGTAACCCGAATGAAGTTAGCACGGGTTAGTTAATTATAATTTCTTGCGAAGTCTATACCTTATTAGATACCGGTTCTACCTATTTTTTTATCTCTCTTGCTTGCGCTCAATGTTTAAATTTGACCCCAAAGAAGCTAGACTTTGACTTATTGGTTGAAACTCCGTTAGGAGAAACCTTCATTACATGTGCCATCCAAGTCTTTGATGAGATTCACAGTTTTAAATGATATTTCTATTGTTAATAAATTTTCTGACACATTCTCTAAACTTCCTAGCCTACCCCAGAGTGTGAAATTAAATTTTGTATTGACCCCAGTACAAAACCCATTTTTAAAACCCTCAAATATTTCTTCGCCTAAAACGAACGTAACATGCACCAAAGATGTTGGCTCGAGCTATTGAAGGTTACGACTATACCATTCAATATCATCGTGGAAGAGCGAACATGGTAGCTGACGCATTGAGTAAAAGATCGTATGCATTTACGAGTGCGATGTTGTTAACATAAAAACTCATTTCGTATAACTTACAAATGAAGAAGATAGAGTTAAAGACTCTAAGGACCCACGTGGTGATATCAAATATACGAGTAGAATCGACTTTAATCGATAAAGTTAAAGGCCGCTCAAGCTACAGATGTGAGACCCCGAATTTTATGAAATGAAAGTATTCAATTTTTTTATAATTATTCTATTTAGTAAATGGTTAAATTGATAAAAGGTTAAAGTTAAGGGTGATATATGAAAATTTTTCAAAGTATACAAGTTGTTATAAAATATTCGTTTGGTCGGAGAATATTCTTTTTGTCGAAGAATATCCGTAGGACGACACAATCATTGGTGGACCCCACAACGGAAGTATTATTGTAGTAAGGAAACGACAGAATTATCTTTTTATAAAAATAACAACGAAAGTGTTACCGTTAAAACTGTTGAACTACTCGGTAGTAAAAATACAGTAATATGTGTTGTTGCATAATAGCACACGGTATTGATTATTGATGCTTACGTGAGAAGTCAATCAATTATACTCAATTATTGTTACAGTAATTACTGCATCATATCTCTCATATGATTGATTCAGTTATTGTCATAGTATCATCTGCATAATATTTTATATATTATTGAATCAATAATTGAGACAAAAAAGTTATTCATATTATTATTTGCAATATTGACAATGTCTAGAAGTTCTGTCAAGGAGAGGTTTGGTCACCTAATTGCGCGCCAATAAGGAGAAATCCTTATCGAAAAGCCCCCTCTTTCCGGGGAACAACCTGGTTGTTAAATATTGTGAGTTATAATATTAATGATGAATGTTATAAAAAAAATCAAATTTGAGTTTGGAGTTGAATTTGGAGACACTGACGTGATATTTGAGTCCGGAATGATGAAATTAGTAGAAATAGTCAACAGTTGATTTTTTCGGAAAAAGTCAAACTTCAAAAATGAAATTTTTGAGAAAAAATATTTCCATTGTGTTGGGATTGTTAGTGTTAGTGGAAATCAACATTTATTTCGATAATAATTGATGTTTGGAGATTATATTGACCAATCAGATAATTAATCGAATAAATGAGCAATTAATTGCTATTAATTCACATGATTATAACTATTTGTTCACATGTGTGTATTATTGATTCACATTCATGTACTATTAGGGGGAGGTGGTGCAAGATTGATAATACTTGCATGACTAAGTTAAAAATAGAGGTATAGATGGAGGTACTATACTGTAATTCGTATTTTCACATGATTATAACTATTGAGTCACATAATTGTACTATTAATTCACATTATTTACTATTAGGGGAGGTGGTGCAAATTTGATAATACTTGCAGGACTAAATTAAAAATAAAAGAAAAATTAAAGGTATTATACTGTAATATTTTGAGCCCCAAAACGTGCAATTATTGAAATTATATTTTTCTATAAATAGAAGCTCATTCTTCCTTCATTTCTCACCAATTCACAAAAGCTATAGAGCAATTATTATAGAGAGAAATTATAGAGAGAAAGAAGAAGAGAAGTCTGCTACCTCACTATTCCAGTATCCCATTTTTTCTAAGGTAAGGGGTATTATTTCTTTCGTATTCATGAAGAGAGCTATTGTTAATCCATTCCTTATTATTATGCTGGAATAACCTGTCTATGCGAAGTACTGCATACATGGTGAAATTTTTTATTATTCCATTCTTTATTATTCTATTGGAATATCATGTCTGTGCGGATTAGGCATGACCTGGTTCCATTCTTTATTATTCTGTTGGAATAACCTGTCTGTGCGATTTATCGCATGCCTGGTAAATTCTGTTGTTATTCCATTTTTTATTATTCTATTGCAATATCCTGTCTGTGCGGATTACGCATGACCTGGTTTCATTCTTTATTATTCTGTTGGGAATAATGTTGGTTTATATCTTTTGTGATTTTAATAATGACAATATATTTGTGAATCTATTTTGCTGAGATTTCAATTCAAATTCGAATCGGAACTTTTAAGGAATTGATTTTTCTAAGGAGTCTATTTATATTTAAAAAGGAGTCTTATAAGGAATTGTTTTGAAATGCTCAAACTCTATCAGGTTTAGTTTTCTTTCCTTTATTCTAGCTATTTTGGTTTAACTAGGATACAATATATTTGTTATCAAAATATTATATCTGTTGAGTTATTCTCTTGGACTTCTTCTTTCCTTATATCTATGATAGTTGATTTGGTTTATATATATCTGTTGGTCTAGTCAAAATTTGTTGCTAAAATAATGTGATATATTAATTGTGGTCTAAGGCTTTCCTGCTAACAAATTCCTTATAAGTTTGTTTGCCTTTAAATGTTACCATTCAGTAAAAAGGTAACTAGTGTAATTTTAATAGGAGACTAGTAAGGTGGTTTGTAAAAGGACTCTAAATATTTTATCTTCTTTGACTCCTGTTCTAATTTGACTTGATCTTTGTCTTTGGAAAATATCTGTCAAGTATATCAGGTCCTTGAAGTTTCAAAATCAATATGAGTATTTCATGCTAACAATATTCAACTAGCCGTTGCTTGCTCCTGCATAAATATTCATTCAGCTGGGCTAAAGAACTACACCTCACATGAAGCTGAAAATCATCATTGAGTACATCCATAGAGCTTTATAAATCTGATTCCAGTTATTGTATTTCTCATATATATTCTTTTTGAGCTGGGAGAAAAACTATAATACTTCATAATCTTTGTAATCCAAGTGGAAGCCTGTTTTGGCTTGGGTGTCATTGTAATAGGTATTCTGTTCAAAGGTAGTCTCAAGGTCTCAGAGGTGAGAAAAGTTGCAGAGGTGCAAAAGTTGCAGAGGTGCAAGGGGGCAGTGGTGTCCATCAGTGTGAAGCTACTTTGAACAGGGAGTTCTTTTTATTTGTACTTAATTGAGTATTAAAGCTTAATAAAAAGAGTCTCCAATCTTAGTTGGGATTGGACGTGGATTAGGCTACTAGACTAGAGGATAGGGCCCAAACCACATAAAAATTCTCGGTGTGATTTACTTTTCACTTGTTTCTGATTTTAAGCTTTATAATCTGCATATTTTGGTTTTAGTTGGAAAATTTTATACTAATACGGACATGTATTAGCTGACCGCTTTTAACAGTTAAGAACATAACTAATACGGACAGGGTTAGACCGTCCGATTATCGCCTGCTATAGTAAACTTTGAAAATTGGCCACTGTAGATCACGTCTAAGTATTTACACCTATTCACCCCCCCCCCCCTCTAGGTGTGCTTAATTACAGAATTTCATTTGGTATCAGATTAAGGCTCTACTAATATTGATCTTTGCAGGTCGTAGGGAAAGATCCTATGGAACACCTCAATTTTCAAGACGGTCAATCCACAAGTCGGCCACCTTTGTTGCTCGGAAGTGAAAACTTCAACTTTTGGAAGTTTAGAATGATGATTTATCTCAAATAAGACCCATGGGAATGGTGGGTTGTTGAGAATGGCCCTGTCATTCCAAGACATGATGATGGAAAACTGAAGACTCTCATGGAAATGGATTCAAATGAATCATAGATGTTTTCCTACAACTCAAGAGCCATGAACACGTTGCTAAGTGGGATGATTCAAGCTTAAATTAACAAAGTTTCTACATGCACCACTGCTAAAGAAATATGGGATACAATCATCATGAGCCATGAGGGAACTACAAAGATAAAAGAAGTCAAATTAAGTATGTTAATGCAAGAATATGAACTTTTCAGGTTAAAGAAGAATAAATCCATCAAAGAAGCTCAAGCTAGATTCCTCACTCTCATGAACAATCTAAGCATGCTCGGCCGGAAAATTGATCAAAGGGAGATAAATAGAAAGATACTTAGAGTTATGCCAAAACGGTTCGCACCAAAAGTTACAACTCTTCAAGACTCAACTACAATCAATTCGATGGAAACTCTAACTTTGTTTGGAGAACTTGAAGAATTCAAAAATCAACTAAAGAGGTGTGATGAAGAGGATGAAGCACCAATAAAGAAAACATTGGCACTTCAAGTCGAGAGCAACAATGAAAGTGATCACGAAGAACTTGATGAAGAAATTGAAATGATCTCAAGAAAACTCGAGAGACTACTACAAAGGAAGAAACAAAGGAAAAATCAAAAAGGTAGCTCAACTCCAGTGAACAAGTCCAAAACGAAACAAGAAAAAGAAAATGTCCAACTCTGTTTCATGGGACTAGAAGATGATTGTAATAACCCGAGATTTCCTAAATAAAATAAATAAGAAAATTTGCATATAATTTTTTTTTATTTAATGACGAGAATAAGTGTCTAGTAATGTGAACGATAAATGCGAATATATTTATTACTTGAAAAATTAGAAATAATTTTGGAATTATTAATTACTACAAATTATATTTTTATGGTAATTAATTTCTGTAAGCAGAAATGTTTTTATTAATTATTTTCCATGAAAACATGATTGGAAATAATATATGAAGTGATAATTAGAATTTATATAATATATATTTTATTATATGAATTGTTCAGAATATTTAAATCAAGTATTTTAACTTGATATGCGAAAGAGAAGTCAGATATGAGATCCAAACCCTGAATTGGGATTGTGATCAAGAGATGAGAATAATAATATTATATTATTGTTATAATGATTTTACAGTACAATAATTATGTACTGTGTATGTGCGGACAGATAATATTGAGCAATGACGGTCAATTAGGTCATAGCATATTACGTCGTCTTTGTGAAACCCTAATTATTAAACTTAGTTATGAGAAATGACCGAGTAGTGATTTGTGTATATGAAGTTTTGTGTATATGAAGGTTACCATGTATAAGATGTCGGTAATTAGAAGAAAACCCTAATTACTGTTGTTTGTCGATAATTAGGACAAACCCTAATTATTACAACCCTAATCGGTTGAAGTTAGAGATCGTAATGACTGTGTTAGAACATACACAGATAATTAGAGAACCCTAATGGTCAATTAGAAACCCTAATTGATGGCGTTAAGAAACCCTAATTAGAAAATCCTAATTTTCTATAGAAAACCCTAATTTAAAATTATTGGGTTTAATTACGATGTTAATGTATAAATGTTTTAATTTACCAAAGGATGAAAAGTAATTGGTAAATAATAAGAATTACCATCTAGTGATTAAATATTACATTTAATTGCCATGTACAAGAATGCCCATGAAATTATATGGGAAATTACCAAAATACCCTTTTTGTCCATTTTAGTGTATTATTAGTAGCATTGTTGATGGAATCTTCAATTATGCTAGCTAATCAATGGCTTCTAGAATTCCCTCATGCTACTATACCATTACACCTCAATTATACCAACCCTATTGAGCATCCAAGGCACTTGACATGGTCTATATATAGAGATTGAGGGAGAAATAATGCAAATGCACACTAATATTTTCTAAACTCTCTAGCCACACTCTCTCAAGCTTTAGCCAACGAAATTCTCTTACCCATAAGCTCCTAATCAAAGCCCAACCATCACAAACAACAAATCAGAAGCATCAAGAAGCCAGAAATCAAAAATCAAGCTTGAAAAGGTATGAAATTCTCTAATTTTGAAATCCTTCGATTCGATTTTAATTGGTGCAATTGATTGTTTAAAGTAGTATAATAGGGAGTCTATTAATGTTCTGGGTTGTAAAAACACAGACCCATAACATCAAAGTGCACGAATTTGAAGATTTAAACAAGTTAGAAAAACCGAATTCTGTTATTTTTCACCAAATGTCAGAGGCTATAAATCTTTGGTCGATCTCGAGTTTTGTTTTTTAAAAGTTGTTATAGGTAGCCTGATATGTGGTCTTTAATCTCCAAAAGGAATAAGGTCTATATCTATTGTGGATCAAAAGTTATTTTAGGTCAAAGTGAGTTGACCGGCATTGACCGGCTGTTCGTCAAACCCAGAAAATATTCTAAGTGTCCAGAAAATATTTTTTTGGCAAATGTCAGGCCTTATATCTCGGTTATCTTTAATGTGTTTTGTGTTCTAAAGGTTGATATGTGTAGCTTGTTATGTGTTATTTAACCTCCAAAAAGAATCAGGTCCATATATATTACGGATTAAGAGTTATTTAATGTCAAAGTAGGTTGATCAAGATTGACCGTAAAAATTCAAAATTTTGAATTTTCTAAGTGTTAATTTTTCTGACAAGGTTTGACCATACTTTAGATGCTTTATTTCTTGTTTTTATGATGATGTTAAGTGTTAGAGTTGTAGTCCTACATGTTTTCTACACACTGGAATTGATAGATCACGTAAACATTTCACGATCATCAAGTTATAGAGGTCCAAAGTAGGCACCTCGAATCTGTTCTTCGTGAAGAAACGACTTTGGTAGCTACTTTGATGGTGATTTATCCCAGATCTCGATATTTTTTAGAGGTTATGATTATTGGAGATTGTAGTCCGGTAATTCCTCTACAAGACCCAATTTATAGATTGTCCAAATTCGTTAAGATGAGAGAGTTATTCACGGTCAAAGTAGGCCACCTGGTTCGCCTTATGAAGATCTGGGTAGGCTCAAGAACACCTATAAGCGACATACTCACGTCACTATATAGGGCCTTTAGCTGACGATTTTAATTATTTTAATTTCGATTTTAGGAAATTAATTTAAAAATTAGAAAAATTAGTTTTAATTATTAAAATACCAAATAAATTATGAAAAATTATTTTAAAGTCCGAAAAATAGTTTTTAATTATTTTG
The DNA here is from genome assembly GCA_020205605.1 of Panax ginseng. Lineage (NCBI taxonomy): Eukaryota > Viridiplantae > Streptophyta > Magnoliopsida > Apiales > Araliaceae > Panax > Panax ginseng. The sequence continues at coordinate 143,160,599 of CM035132.1, read as the reverse complement.
AGTATGTTTCATAAATATTTAATATTTTTGAAATATATAAAGGTATTTATTTATTTAATTATAATATTAAATAAATGATTTAAAAATAGTTTTAATTCATGAAAAATCATGAAAAATTATTTTATGGTATAAGAAAATATTTTGAGTTATTTTCCATGACTTTTAATATTTTGTGATGAATTTCATTAATTAATTATATATTAATGATATTAAAGTTATTTAATGATTATATTAAATAATTTAGTTTTAAAATGATTTTAATATTATAAAAATCATTTTAAATGAAATTAAGGTATTTAAAAATATTTTAAGTTATAAAATATAACTTTTAATATTTAAAGGATAATTTCATTAATAATTTAATATTAATGATATTAAGATAATATTAATGATATTTAGTTTATTTAATAATTATTATTAAATAAATAGTTTAAAAATGATTTTATTTATTTAAAAATCATTTAAAGAGGATATTAAGGATTTAAAAATATTTTAAGTTATAATTAATGACTTTTAATATTTGGATGAATAGTACATTAATATTTATATATTAATGGTGATTATTTAAAATGATTTTAATTGTTTTAAAAATCATTTAAGGGTAATATAAATGTTTTAAAAATAGTTTGAGTTATTATAAATAACTTTTATATTTTGGCAATGGTTTCATTAATAGTTTAATATAAATTAATTATTAATGATAATGGAATTGTTTAATGTTTAAGTCATTTAATTATGATTAGATGTTTGAAAGTTATAATGGCCAAACTAGTTGACTCAGAGAACCTAGGTTATGAAGTCCAGATTTGATGAAGAGCACCCATAGTATGTGAGTTATATCACTATAAGCCCTTGAGTGATGATTTGAATTATTTTAAATTTTTCAATTTCGGAAAATTCGAAAATGATTAAAAGTAAAATGTCCGATATTTACTGAGATGTTGAGGTATAGAATAAGAGTCTTAGACTCAAGAATTATCCGATAAAATTGCTTAAAGACGCCGACATTTATCGTAGACTCTATAATAGAAAGAAAAGGCTACTGTAAGAGCATGGATGAGATATTTGAAAAATGTATAGAATATGAACTAAAAGTATGATCACTGCGATTATGTGATGACGTGATTAGACTATGTGTTGACAAGTAATTGAGCAAAGATTTATGTGTTATGATATATTGTTCTAATCGAACGAATGATCCGATTATTGATAGGTTGTGATAAAGAGATAAAACCTAAGTTGAGAGTTGTAATCGTGAATCGAAAAAAGTATCTTACCTTTGCATTTTCTTTATGCAATGGACATGAGTAAGAAGTTTGAGAATTATTATATTCCTGTACAGATTATGTACGCTTTGATTATCAACATGTTAGCTCAGATATATATTATGTTAAGTTGATTTCTAAATGGTTATACAAGTGTCCCCACTTGGATAATCATGGCATTTATTCACATGTTGATATACCTTTGTCAATTACCCGTATACATATATGTTGAATTACATATTATTGTTGAGCAAGATTAAAACCTTCTGGGTTTGGAACCGTGCATGTATGAACATCCCGATAATGGGAAAATTTTTATGCGCTTGTACGGACAAAGGGTGAGCGATGAATTTCGTTCAAGTTATGTAGTATTGATCAATACAGGTACAATCTGGTCGATCACCCTCCGTGCCGTAGTAAGTTATGATTGATTTATGGATGAATTTCGTTAAACCTTTTCAAAATGAAAACCATGTTCATAGTATGTTTCTTAAACCCTATTCATGGGTGGAGCCTAATTTCAAGAAATTGAAAGAGAGTTGTTATGTGAATCTTTTATCAAGATCTGATTACTTCACAACTTTTGATTCGTTGTAGAAGTGTTATGTAAAGAGAATACTTATATTCTTTTTGACTTATATATATAATTGCTATTACATGGGCACTCAAATGCTCATCCTTGCTTAAACTAAATGTTTTTCGATTCGTCACGATCGATTCGAAGGCTCGAGGCATGAACAAGGAAAAGAAAAGCTATTGAATGAGATTTAGTATGAGTTAATGGTTATAGTTAGTAAGACAATGGAATCTATTATCGATATTGTAAGGAATGTATTTGAAGGTCACGCACTGGGAAGTAAACTTTGATGTATGTAAATTAAGTTCGAATGTATTATTATTTAGTATTATTCAGCTTAAAGAAATGGTATCGTGGAGAACCGAGTTCGGGTTTCAAGTACCTGGATTTGGGGTCGCCACAATGATGATCAACTTGAGGTAACAAATTTTCATAAAGCTTTTGAAATATCTATGCCTGATTATATTGCTTTATAAAATGAAAATCAACAGCTCAAAAAGAAAAGTGCTTATTTTAAGAATTGTGTAGATGAGCTAATAAATGAAGTTAAGTCGATTATTAAAGACAGAAAAGAAAATGAATATCTTAAAAATGAAAATGAAGTGTTAAAAGAAAATTTGAAAATGAGAGATGCAAGCATAGATGCTTTTAATGATGGAAAAATGATGAATATGCAACATGATGATAATGTAACAAATGCAAAAATAACATCTTTAAAAAATGATCTTGCTAAATTTGTGCAAGGAGAAGAGAATCTAAATGTTATGTTAGGGGCACAAAGGTCTAGTCTTAATAAACAAGGAATTGGGTATAATCCTATTAAAAATATGAAAAATAGAACTATTGATAATATTAGAATGATTAATAGTAAACCAAGGTTTAAGCCACTTTATTGTTCACTGTTTGTTACTTGTAAAAAATGTGGTTTTAATGGTCATTTTGATTCTAATTGTAATAAAATTAGAATAAAACAAATTTGGGTAAAGAAATGTGATTTATATGCTACTAACCCAAAATGACCCAAGAAGATTTGGTTACCAAAAAGGTAGAGACTATTTTTTTATTTTGTAGATGCATGTCTCAAGATCAAAAAGGAGACGAATAATAGTTATCTATAAATTATTTGGCGGAATCTGTAAGTACCTCATATTATTTTTTAAATAATGTTTTAATTAGATATATGGATTTTCTAACACAAGGGTTCATAATATTATTTATTCTAAAGTTTTTATTATGCTAAATGTTCCATATGTAATACACTTGACAATCATGATGAGGAATCTGTATTTATAATTTTTTTTATGAACTTAACCGTGATCTATCAAAGGAAGAGAATGAGTATTCTGCAGGAAAAAGTAATCTGGAACGTGGAAATAAAATAGCAGAATCTGGTTAGCCTAAGTCGTCCGAATCAGAAGGAAAGACAGCTAAAATTAGACAGGCTGACCCGTCCGTTTTAGTTAAAAACTCAGATATGCAGACATCGAAAAACAGATAGCCAGACCCGTCCGATTTAGAAGAAAAATCAGATACATAATTTGATATATCACAGTTTGAATATAACGAACAGATGACCACTGCCAAGCTTCATAGATCATCTTAAACTGTAAGAAATCATCCCAAATTTGATTATAGGTGACCGCCACATTGGATGATCAAAAGAAGTGTTTTTGAAGAAATTTGATTATGAAGATCCAAAATCGAAAACTTCAGAGAACATCTAGAAAGCATACTATTGGTAACAAAAATGTTGATATATAGGTAACAAATAACAAAGGTATGATCGTATTGTTTACTTGATGTGATTTTACTATAAACTTGTTCCAATGATATTCTTTATCTTTGAACTTATTCTTTTAATATTGACAAATGGGGCGAGATAACTATTTAGCTAAATTGATATGAATTAATTTTTGTTGATGACAAAAGGGGAGAGATATTTGGGTAATGATGATTATGTGTTAATCAACTTGTGCTTAATGATTTCTTTTTGATAATGACAAAGGGGGAGAGTGGTATTTGAAATTTGAATTGAATTGGTGTTCATGTTGGTAGTGAGATACTACTATATGCAATGATGGATCAAGTCATTTTTTTGCTCCTTAATATGCATAAATTTAGGGGGAGCCTTATAGATAGGGGGAGTATATAAATTCAAAAGATAATATATTGTCATCATCAAAAAGGGGGAGAATGTTGATTTATATCTTTTGAGATTTTAATAATGACAATATATTTATGAATCTATGTTGCTGAGATTTCAATTCAAATTCGAATCGGAGCTTTTTAAGGAATTGATTTTGCTAAGGAGTCTTATAAGGAATTGTTTTGAAATGCTCAAACTCTATCAGGTTTAGTTTTCTTTCCTTTATTCTAGCTATTTTGATTTGACTAGGATACTATATATTTGTTATCTAAATATTATATATGTTGAGTTATTCTCTTGGACTTCTTCTTTCCTTATATCTATGATAGTTGATTTGGTTTATATATATCTGTTGGTTTAGTCAAAATTTGTTGCTAAAATAATGTGATATATTAATTGTGGTCTAAGGCTTTCCTGCTAACAAATTCCTTATAAGTTTGTTTGCCTTTAAACGTTACCATTCAGTAAAAAGGTAACTAGTGTAACTTTAATAGGAGACTAGTAAGCTGGTTTGTAAAAGGACTCTAAATATTTTATCTTCTTTGACTCCTTTTCTAATTTGACTTGATCTTTGTCTTTGGAAAATATCTGTCAAGTATATCAGGTCCTTGAAGTTTCAAAATCAATATGAGGATTTCATGCTAACAATATTCAACTAGCCGTTGCTTGCTTCTACATAAATATTCATTCAGCTGGGCTAAAGAACTACACCTCACATGAAGCTGAAAATCATCATTGAGTATATCTATAGAGCTTTATAAATCTGATTCCAGTTATTGTATTTCTCATATATATTCTTTTTGAGCTGGAAGAAAAACTATAATACTTCATAATCTTTGTAATTCAAGTGGAAGCCTGTTTTGGCTTGGGTGTCATTGTAATAGGTATTCTGTTCAAAGGTAGTCTCAAGGTCTCAGAGGTGAGAAAAGTTGCAGAGGTGCAAAAGTTGCAGAGGTGCAAGGGGGCAGTGGTGTCCATCAGTGTGAAGCTACTTTAAACATGGAGTTCTTTTTATTTGTACTTAATTAAGTATTAAAGCTTAATAAAAAGAGTCTCCAATCCTAGTTGGGATTGGACGTGGATTAGGCTACTAGACTAGAGGATAGGGGCTAAACCACGTAAAATTCTCAGTGTGATTTACTTTTCACGTGTTTCTGATTTTATGCTTTATAATCTGCATATTTTGGTTTTAGTTGGAAAATTTTATACTAATACGGACATGTATTAGCTGTCCGCTTTTAACAATTAAGAACATAACTAATACGGACAGGATTAGACCGTCCGATTATCGCCTGCTATAGTAAACTTTGAAAATTGGCCACTGTAGATCACGTCTAAGTATTTACACCTATTCACCCCCCTCTAGGTGTGCTTAATTACAGAATTTCAAATAACATGTCTGTGCGGTCTATCGCATGCATAGTGAATTCTTCTATTATTACATTCTTTATTATTCTGTTGGAATAACCTGTCTATGTGGATTACTGCATGCATGGTGAATGATCCTTTGTATTCATTCCTTATTAAATTGTAGAAATGATCTATCTACGTGGATTACCGCATGGCGGGTGAAAATCTATTTGTAGTTTCGTAATTTTTTTGACCCTCAAAAATTCTGGAAAAATTTGAAATGATAATTTGATGAGTTTTCTATATTGTGCCCAAAGATGGCAATTTTTGGATGTATAGATTAAGAGTTATGGATTTTATGGGAAAAAACTATTTTAAAAGTAAACCCTTATAACTCTTTGTGGTTAACTCCAAAATTGGTGAAATTATTATTGAGAGTACATGTATATAACAGGAGTATACCCTGTAAATTTCAGAATTTTTGGACAAAAGTACAATTTATGATAAATAGCTAAATATTCGGCAATTTTGGCCATATGAAAAATAGTAAATAAATTTTAAAAATTCCGAGAAAAATATATGTTCAATATGGGACTATATTCTGCTAAATCCCAGAAAAGAAATATTTTTGGAACTGATTTAGTATTTTTCATGAAAATGAACTAGTTATGAGTAAATGAATTAAATATGTTATGTGAAGTAACAAAATTGGAAAATAGGATTTTATGGCTTGGGAATCCTATATAGGGTATATACAGATTTTTGATGAGGGATTTGATCATTGGTGATGAAATCTTATTAGTATGGCATTTTTTAATGATTAAATGCATTATTTGGTAAAGTGTAAACAATTGAAATAAATTGTTTATAAGTTTAAGAAGTGATTAAAATATTGTTATAATATTAATAATATCAGATTATGAGTTTATTAAGTGATTGATAATATTTGGATAAATTTAAAGTCTTTAATATTTATCCTTGTTTTTGTTTGATTAATGCTTATATCATTGTGATCATCCTCATGCTTATATTGTGATGAAAGTCATCTTTGGCTTACGTGCAAAGATGGATTGTTGATTATTGATTTTACAATTGTATATCTTTGGCTTACGTGCAAAGATGGACTATTGATTATTGGTTTTACAGTTGTATATCTTTGGCTTACATGCAAAGATGAACTATTGATTGATGAGTATCTTTGGCTTATATGCATAGATGAACTGTTTATTGGTATGATTATGACCAGGGATCATTCGGTATAATCATGACCCGTAATGTTATAGACGATGTGGTAAAAGTCCTCATTGGCTCGTAGTGCATTGATGGATAGTTATTGGTATGATTATAACCAGGGATTTTTCGATATAATCATGACCATTGATGATTACATGAATATCCTTGGCTGTAGTGCAGGGATGATTTGATGATGTGGATTATTTAGTAAGCTGAGTCTGAGCAATAAAATATTGATTATACACTTTTAATTCGTAAAAGATAGTAGATATCATGCTCTACTTGACTCTTCTAAAATACAGTTGTATGTTTTTGGCCTGTAGTGCAAAGATGAATTGTTAATGAATATCTTTGGCCGTAGTGCAAAGATGAATTTATTAGCATGATTATGAGCAAGAATTTTGATTTGGTATAACCATGATTTTTGATGTTTCAGGTGAAGATAGGTGATGAAAATTATCTTTTTCCTGGGTGCAAAGAGGAAGTTAGAATCACAATTATGATTATGAGTTATTCATATGATTGTGGAAAGGAATTGTTGATTGATGTTACAGGGATAAAACATTATTGGTGGACTTTTATCATGGAGAAGATAATAGATCTGATGGTCTATTTGATTCTTCTAATGGATTGCTCGTTCTGCTGCAACTATGGTTGAAAAGTTTTATCATCTACCATATGTTCTAAATCTCTGATTTATTACTGATGAAGGCTATTGATCACTACAAGAAAAAGGTCCAACAGCGACCAAAACTATCAGCGACCGCATATGCGGTCGCTAATACTACCATCTCACCCAGATATCATAATCGTGATTTAATCCGATCATTATTATATATCGTCACTTTCATGATCGCTTCATCAGTCGCTACCATAATTTTGCCTCCCAAAATTTGGCAGAAAATGTTGGCGCCAAGGTTTTTGGCGACCACTTAAAATCAGCGACCGCATACGGTTGCTGATAAGTCCAAGTCATTAAAAACTAGTGACCGCGTGCGGTCGCAGATGTCGGTCGCTGATCAAACTAAATGTAATCAGTTCCAGGTATTCGTACGACACAACAGACGGGAGGAAAAGAAAAGAGGGAGCTTAGAGAATAGAGAGAAGAGGGAGAAAAGGGGAGGAGCTCGCTCGTCACCACTGCCCACTGCCATCGCCGCCGCCACAGGTAACCCTAACTTCTCTTTATTTCTAAACTGAATATTGATTGGGTGTTACCAAGCATAAGTGTTCTATTTCTTCTCCCTCTTGATAACCGAATTTCTGCACCCCAAATTTCTAATGATTTATAATGTATAAAATATAATGAGAGGGTGTTAGTATTAGAAAAGAAGAAAATTGGGTGTTAGTGTTAGAAAAGAAGAAAATTGGGTTTTTTAGTAATGGGAAGAAACTGGGAATAATAGCCTCAGTAAAACCAAATACTAGTTCTGGCACTGGGACTGACACCACTGGCATAATAGCCTCAGTAAAACATAATTTGTTATTTTGTGTTTGTAATCGTGTATTCAACTTTAATAATTAATTTATTTATTTATTATATATATATATATACACTACTATTATTTTTTAATTTTGACTCCAACAAGCTTCATTTTTGTATCATTCGTTCTGTTTAATTTATTATTCCAGTATGGATCGAATCTCTACTAAAATTGAGTAAGGAGTGGAGCAAGATAGTTTAAATATAAACTGACCCATGTTAAATTTGGATAGCAGGGCAGCAAAAAGAAAGGGTTCTAACTGAATCATATGTGTCCATTTCAGCTTATTAACTGTTAACGCAAGGTAAGTTTATAATCTTGATTTTTGAAGCAAAAATTAACTGTTTTATATAATATTTAGAGTATTATAATTGTGAAAATTGGGTTTTATGTTAGATGGAGTTTAGTTGTTATTAGAAGAAATAAGGGAGGAGAATGTGGTTTAAAACATGTGCAAAGGTTTGATTGTATGCTTCATAGAACTGTTAAGACCAAAATGAGCAATTGAGGTACTTTAGCGAGTAATAAGGTATCCTTCATATATGTTATAGAGTATACATGGAATGTTTTGCATAAGCTACCTATCACATTAATTATATTGGTGCATGGTATTGTAGTGAGTATACTCTATATGTTATATATAGAGTATACATGGTACTATAGTGAGTAAGGTATCCTTCATATTGTAAGTGTGGCTGGAAGTCTGTTTTAAAGTGGTGCATAGCTTCGAAACTGTTTTGGCAGAGCATATTACTTTACTCGCTACCTATCACATTAATTTTACTTCCTTGTTGACCGTCGTCTTCAGTTCCTTCAAGTAGTAGTTGATCCTCGGGAATAGTGATATTCTCGGGGTAATTCGTGCGTAAGACAAACAATAAGCTACTTATAATTTCTTCAATTAATTTCTATGAATAAACCTGAAAGTATTGCAGAGATACAAAACAAAATCCCAATATATAATTGAATATCAAATACTCAAACATCACCTTACTAATCAATAATAACTAGGCATTAATTGCAAAAATTGAAACATAAAAATATGTTAAAATTATTGAATAGCTATTAGAATAATTTAGTAACAAAAATAACCTTCAAAATGAGTACTTTGATATTTCAACTTCTTTCTTGATTTGCAAGGAAGTCATTAAGTCAAGTTTGATCTTCTTGAGCACTACCATATCAAATACTACGCCATGCCTATTATAACCTGTTAAAGGTTTGGTTGCATTTAATGATGTGAGTTGTAAGATAGAAATTAGCAAAGGAGAGCTGTTGAGGCTCGGTTGATATGAATGAATCTCCAAGATACTCAAAAGTTGTATAAATGAGTTAGCAAACTCTGATATAAAGCTAGCATGAACGAAATACCTTACATATTCACTTACGATTGTTTTGCATTCATTCATTATTGTCTTGGGTGCCTAGAAATGACCATATATGCATGTCGTCGTGCATGTGGCTAGTTCATATTATAAGGGAGACTCTGGCGAATTTTTTTTGGTCCGGTAGTTGCGAACATGGTACTATATTAACGAGCTAATCATATGCTTACAAATATGCTCAAGTCATATGGTTACAAGTATGCTCTTAAGTCATATGCTTACAAGTATGCTTAAATATTAATCATATGCTTACAAGTATGCTCAAGATCATATGGTCAAGTATGCTTAAGTCATATGCTTAGAAGTATACTTAAATGTTAATCATATGCATGCTTAAAAGTATGCTCAAGTCATATGGTTACAAGTATGCTCAAGTCATATGTTAACATTTATAATGTTGTCTATAGTAGGTACCGTGGAATCATGGACCTCTATTCAGACGGTAGTTGGATGGCACAGCGAAAGTCAAGTGCCCAAATAGGTGCTACAGCTGAATTTAGAGCTGGTTGCCAAGTGTTTTTGGAGTATGCGTATAGTCACCCGGAATGTATGAATGGTAAGTCGCAGATACGATGTCCATGTTTGAAGTGTAAGAATGTAAATTATATAGACAGAGACATGGTAAACTATCATTTACTTGTTTCTGGGTTCATGAGAAATTACGAAGAATGTTGGTGGGCACATGGGCAAAGAAGAGATGGTGGCATCACACAAGTACACAATTCGGGCAGTAGTACTCATCGTATGAATGAAATGGTTCATGATATTGCAGGATGATTTTGATTGGGAACAATGAGAGAGCAACCTATGAGTTCGATGCCAAAGACTTCTTTAAGTTGTTAGACGAGGGTAGCGAGCCATTGTGGCATGGTTGCACCAAACACACTACATTATCTCTGAATGGCGACATTACTTAGCATCAAGGCTGATCACAACATGAGCCATGAGAGTTTTGAGTCGCTCTTGAAGGCCATTAAGAGTATGTTGCCTGACGGTGAGAAATTACCTGGTAACTATTACTTTTGTAAGAAAATGGTGAAGAAGTTGGGTCTTGGATACCAAAAGATCGATGCATGTCCCAACGATTGCATGTTGTTTTATAAGGAAAATGAACAGATGACAAGGTGCATATTTTGCAGTCATGATCAGTTTAGGCCTAATAAAGAGGGTGTGACTACAAAAAAATAAAGTATACCATTTAAGAGTCTAAGGTATTTTCCAATAACACATCGGCTAAAAAGATTGTACATGTCTTCAAGAATAGCTGAACATATGAGTTGGCATGCGAAATCTCCAGCTAAAGATGGATAACTAAATCATCCCGCAGATGGGTAGGCTTGGAAAGATTTCAACTTAGCACATCCTGGATTTGCATTGGAACCTAGAAATGTGAGGCTTGGATTGTCCACCGATGGTTTCAATCCGTTTGGCCACTCAGCTATTCCGTACTCATGTTGGCCTGTGATTGTTATTCCGTACAACTTGCCTCCTTGGATGTGTATGAAATAGCCATACTTATTTCTTTCACTCGTGGTTCCTGGTCCTAAGAGTCTTGGAAAGAACTTAGATGTTTACTTGAAACCTCCTATAGACGAGTTGAAGGTATTGTGGGAGCATGGAGTACAGACTTGGGATGTTGCAACAAAAATAAATTTCAACCTTAGGGCAGCGGTTATGTGGACTATAAGTGACTTCCCAGCTTATGGTATGTTAGCTGGAAGGAGTACACACGGGAAGTTGGCTTGTCCGTATTGTATGGAGCATACAAAGTCGTTTAATCTATCAAAAGGTTGAAAGCCTTGTTGGTTTGATTGTCATCATCGGTTCTTACCGGTAGATCACCCGTTTCGAAGAAATAGAGAACACTTCAGGAAAGGGAAAGTGAGACAATGATATGCCCGCTTGCGATTGTCGAGAAACGGAGATGCGAGGTCGTGTGATGAGATTGCTTAGGTTATCCCTTTGGTAAGGTTGATGCCACAAACATAATCAATGGGTTTGGCGAATCTCATAATCGGGTTCGGAGAAGCATCTTTTGGGAAGCCGCTTTATTGGTCTATAAATTTGATTAAATCATAATCTAGATGTGATGCATATTGAGAAGAATGTGTTTGATAATGTGTTTAACACCGTGATGAATGTTACGGGGAAGACAAAAGATAATGATAAGGCATGTTTGGACATGAAAGATATTTGTAAAGCGTCTGGATTAGAACTTTATGAATCTCCTAATGGTAAGATTGTCAAACCGCATGCAAGGTACACATTGTCCAAAAAGCAAGTTGAAGATGTGTGCACATGGGTTAAGTCTCTGAAACTACCAGATGGATATGCGTCAAACATTGCAAGGTGTGTTACGGGTGGGAAATTGCAAGGGATGAAGAGTCATGACTGTCATGTGTTCATGGAGAGACTCATGCCTATAGCATTTCGGGATCTGCTTGATAAACCAATATGGGATGCTTTGACGGATCTTAGTCGTTTCTTTAAAGACTTATGTTCAAAATCATTAAATGAGAAGGACATATACGTAGATTTGAGAAGAACATCATAGAGATCACGTATAAACTGGAAAAAATATTCCCACCTGGTTTTTTGACTCCATGGAGCATTTGCAAATCCATCTTCCCTATGAAGCTCGTGTTGGGGGTCCAGTTCAATATAGATGGATGTACCCTTTCGAGAGGGTGATGGGAAACCTTAAGAGGAAGGTGAAGAATAGAGTTTATGTCGAGGGGTCGATATATGAGGCATACAGTTTCTATGAGATATCTACGTTTGTCTTAGACTATTTTTCGGACGAAGTCTTGACAAAGGCCAATCGAGTATCGAGACATGATGATGGGGGAAATGTTGAACTAAATGGTCGGCTCTCTATATTTGGTCTATCGGGTCGCGCTTATGGAAAAGTGAAGCGCATATTCCTCTCTAAGCAAGAATTACATGCAGCACATACTTACATTTTTCTCAATTGCGAGGAGTTTGACGAATTTGTGAGGTACACATGTAAACTTGATAATTTATCTTTTAAGTTGAAAATTTATTCCAATATGTTAATGTTTATAACATGGTATAGATTGTAGGATGACGAGTTAAAAGTGAAGCATCCCGGCATAACTGATAAAGATATTCAAATCAATCGGGATAAAAAATTTGCACTTTAGCTAAAGGACAAAGTAAGTTCAATTTTTAAGCACGTAGTATATATATATACTCCATGTTAACTATGACTTCATTTAATAAGATGGAGTTTTTGTAGGCTTTGACTGAGGGATCAACGATTCTAGCTAATGTACAAGTCCTAGCTATGGGACCAGACAGGGACCAAGTCAGCCGCAATGGTTACAAAATAAATGGTTGTGAATTTCACACAAAGGAATATGGGCGCGGTAAAAGAACAACGAACTCTAGAGTGTGTGTACAAGGAGATTGTTACAATGAGCTTGGTCGTGCCTTTTATGGGGAGTTGGAGGAAATCGTAGAGTTGTCGTACAAGGGCACGTACGGGGGTCATATTCACTTGTTCAAGTGCCGTTGGTTTGATTCAGAAAAAGGGATACGTGTTGACAGACATGGAATCGTTGATATTGACCTCCATAGGTCTGCGTACTCCAACGAACAGTTTGTTTTACCAACTCAAACAGTACAAGTATACTACACTCCTAGTCCTGTTAGGAAAAGGGATAGACTGCCTATAGATTGGCAACTTGTAATTCATACTCCCACGCGTAGTCGTGTAGAATTAGTTGATGGGGAGATTTACTAAGAGCAGATGCTTCATAGTCAAACTATAATAAATGTGGAGGATGACAATGAAGTAATCCAGTTAGATGGTGGAGATGAACCACATGAATTAGATCCTGAGTTAATACTTGTGTCAGTTGACATTGATACTGAGGAGGAAGAGTTATTGGATCGAATCGACATTGAATCAAGCAGATGATGGTTTGAAATCGCAACACGATACAAGATGATTTTGAATCGAGATATTGACACTTGAACAAATGAAATGTATGTTTAGCATTACATGTTTTTTATATCATTGTCATGTTTATGTACTAAACTATTTAAATTCAATTTTTGTTTATTGTCATTTTATATTCATATATATACATATTTATATCACTATCATGTTTATGTACTAAACTATTTAAATGCAACTTTTGTTTATTGTCATTTTATATTCACATATATACATGTTTATATCACTGTCATGTTTATTGTCATATATACATGTAATCAAACATGACTCATAATAACATCTTGAAATTTGTAATATACAAATGGCTTCTGAAGCAGCGCAGAAAAAGCGTGGCTTGGGTAGGGGGCCTAATCATGTGCCCAAGGCCCCTACTAATCCGGATGATCGGATTCTTATTCAGATTTGTCCTTCTCCGAATAGCACGTACGTCCCGCATATATCATTTATATATAAGCATTTAAGATTCCATTTACTGTATATTGGTAATATTTTGATTGATATTATATTGGTAATGTATATGGGTCTGAATTTTTTACTGCTTTAATTTGCATTCAATCGTTATTGTTTTGGTCTTATTGTATTGAAAATTTGTATATTTCTCTTGGTTTGTGTCTTGGGTGCCTAGAAATGTCCATATATGCATGCCGTCGTGCATGTGGCTAGTCTATATTGTAGGGGAGACTGGCGAATTTTTTTTAAGTATTATAAGTATAAGTTTGAAAAATGTTCATAAGTATTATAACTTAGATGTAAATTACTTTAATATATGCTAATTGATGTTGTATATTATAGTGATTTTTTAGATAATAAGATCGTCAAGTGCATATCACAATTTGTGTTCTGTAATTGGCCTACACCTGTGATTACGTGGGCGAGCACACCTATCACCCACAAAGATACTGTTTGGGCAGAATTTTAGGTATGTTTTTTTAAATTATGATAGATAATATTAATATAATTAATATTCAAAAGATAATTATTTAGTAATGTTATTATTGTTGTTTTATTTGCAGAAACGATATAGATGGGAGGACGCGCAGGCTTTAGTGATACAGACATTATTCTGGCAGAAGTGCGTGGTCCGCACCAAAGACAATTTGAATAAAGAAAGACAAAAAGCCCTTTACAATGCCGAGATCGACCATCCAGGCCAGGGAGAAGATTACATTCACGAGCATAGCCCCTGGTGGTGCACCCAGGCCATATGGGTTGAGATGTGTGCCCAATGGAGAGCTGAGAGCTGGGTGAAAAGAAGAAAGACTTCTTCCACCAATAGATCCTCGGGTGTACCCGATGGCGAAAAGACTAAAAGGACATACAAGGGCGGTAGTATTTCACAGTTGCAGCATATCACTGCCAGGGTATGTATTTACAAGTTTTAATATGTTTACAATCATGAATTATAGAAAATATATCACATTTTTACTTAGTAATATTATGCTATTTTTTGTATAGGAGTCTCAGTCTCAAGGTCAGCCTATCCATTGGCTGGATGTGTACGTGGCCACCCGTGATGGTCTGTCTAAGGCTATCCAGATAGCGGTAATAAATTTTAACAACTTGATCTTGTTTATCAATGCTTACAGAATTAATTTATTTTTAACTATTTAATTGTTAACATGATGACAGGACACTTATAAGTGTTTATTGAATGAGCGCTATCCTGAAGGCACTCCACGTCCGCCTATCGATCAAGAGTTGTGGGAGAGGGCGTCTGTTGTGAAGAAGAACTACATTAAAGGTCAAGGACAACGACGACGCCCATCCTTTAGTGGCTCAGGCTGCTCTTCTACCCAGTCTACACAGTCATCGAGCCATCCAGCTGTTCATACTCCGGCTGACTGTGTGAGAGCTATATGTCGAGATCGCGATCTTCTGAAGATACTGGGCGGACATCTGGGGGCTCTGAGTGCTGAGGAGTTAGCTGAAGCAGTAGCGGCAGCAGCAACATCACAACACGGGGATGGCGACGAGGTATAAAATCAATTTATTGTATATATTATCGTAATATACCAATATTAACATAGTTAGTATATATTTGTAACGTATTTTATTATTTTGTTAATTACAGGGTGATCAATGAGGCGGTGATGCTTGACGTACCTGCTTTAGATTTGTTTTGTAGTTATAGTATAAGTTTGTACTTGTATATTCATTCTTTGGATGTTTGTATGTTACTTAAACAAGTTTTGAAATGTTATTATATTTATTCAAATCATATTGGTTTTTAAAGGTTTATATACTAGTTTGGTGGACGATGGATGTTTATATTATTGTGTATGCTGTTGTTGGGTATGTGTGTTGGGATAAAGCAGGTACAAAAGCAGTATGTGTTTTTGGGAATTTCGCAAAAGCAAAGAAAAATCTATTTTTATTTTTTTCCATATCAATGATCGCATCATGCGGTCAGCCGATAGTTATTAGCGACGACTAAATATTTATGGGTATCAGTGACCGCATGTGGTCGCTGATACCGGTCGCTACCATGTGGACCACGTCAGCTTTGGCCCTGAACCATGCTGACTCAGCTTAGCGACTTGATTTGTCATTTCGGTCGCTCATATCGGTCGTAAATATGTCGGTCACTAATTGTGGTCGCTGATGTGCATCCCAGCGACCAGAATTTATGCGACGACTATCAGCGACCGCATGCGATCGCTGATAGATATCTGCGACCGTCTGCGGTCACTGATAGGCGGTCGCTGATAAACCTTTTTCTTATAGTGGATGATGTAAATTATCTTTAGTCATGATATTCTTTACTGGGCTAGTTGTGCTCACCCTTTTGCTTCACAATTCCTTTCAGGTAATAAGAGTGTAGCTGGGTCGAGCGGGGGTAACAGGAGAATAGAACGGTGGTCTATAGCTATTGAGGTTCTCCCTAAATAGTATGGAAATAATTTTATTGAGAACTTTAGATAAGTATGTAGTATTGTATACGTCATTTGATATTTAATTTTGGTGAATCGAATAGGGTGAGGTGAACCCAACTTTGGAAGGGTGTTTTGCCACTATCCTCACCTCTTCGGCATACCAGGTACGTACCCTAATTTCGAGGATGAAATTTCATAAGAAGGGGAGGTTGTAAGACCCCGACTTTTATGAATAAAGATTAAATTTTGTTGAAATATATTTTTGAATATTATGGTGTGGATATGATATAATGTTGTAGTTGTGGGTAATATTTACAAATTTTATAAAGTAAGCAAGTTGCTATAAAATATTCGTTGTGTCGGGGAATATTCGATTGGTCAAGGAATATTCATTGTAACAGAGAATATTCGTACGACGGCGTAATCATTGGTGGACCCCACAATGGAAGTATTATCATAGTTAGAAAATGACAGAATTATCTTTTTATAAAAATAACGGCGAAAGTGTTACCATTAAAACGGTTGAACTACCCGGTAGTAAAAGTATAGTAATACCCGTGGTTGCATAGTAGCACACGGTATTGATTATCGATGCTTACGTGATAAGCACTCAGTTATACTCAATTATTGCTACAGTAATTGTTGCATCATATCTCTCATATTATTGATTCAATTATTCTCACAATATCAATATTTTATATTATTAAATCAATAATTGAGACGACAAAGTTATTCATATTATTATTTGCAATATTGACAATGTCTAAAAGTTCTGTCAAGGAGACGTTTGGTCACCTAATTGTGCGCCAATAAGGAGAAATCCTTATCGAAAAGCCCCCTCCTTCCTGGGAACGACCTGGTTGTTAAATATTGTGAGTTATAATATTAATGATGAATAAGTTCGTGTTGATTAAAGATGAAATTGATAGTTCCATTATGTTGGGATTATTAGTGTTAGTGGAAATCGACATTTATTTCGATAAAAATTGATGTCTGGAAGTTATATTGACCAATCGGGTAATTAATAGGATAAATGAGCAATTAATTACTATTAATTCACATGCTTATAACTATTTGTTCACATGTGTATACTGTTGATTTACATGCATGTATTATTAGGGGAGGTGGTGCAAGATTGATAATACTTGTATGACTAAATTAAAAATGGAGGTATAGATGAAGGTACTATACTGAAATTATTTTTTCACATGTATAGAACTATTGGGTCACATGATTGTACTATTGATTCACATGATTTACTATTAGGGGAGGTGGTGCAAGTTTGATAATACTTGCAGGACTAAATTAAAAATGAAAGAAAAGATGAAGGTATTATACTGTAATATTTCAAGCTCCAAAACGTGCAATTATCGAAACTATATTTTCTTATAAATAGAAGCTCATTCTTCCTTTATTCTCACCAATTCACTAAGACTCACAAGAGAAATTATAGAGAGAGAAGTTATAGAGAGAAAGAAGAAGAGAAGTCTGTTACTTCACTATTCCAAATATCCAAATTTTCTTCTTACGAGGTAAGGGTATTATTTATTTCATATTTCGAAGAGATATTATTTTCATATTCATATGAATATTATTTTTGTTCAATATTCATAAAGAATATTATCTTCGTTCAATATTCGTAGGAATATTATCTTCGTTAAATATTCGTTGGAATATTATTTTCGTTGAACAGTTGTAAGGGATGCTATTTTTTTTCAATATTCGCTTGAAATAATATTTTCTTCCATACTCTGTAGTACGTAAGTAATATTATTTTGTTTCAGATTTTGAATTCTATACTCATTTTGTTGAAGTTTTGGCTTCTATATTCCATGAAATTAGTAGAATATCCTTGATATTTGCGCTTCATCCAGTATCTTTTCATGAAAATATTATTCTGAGCTTTCTTGATAATTATTGATCTTTTCATGATGAAATACTATTCATGAGTTACTATTTACGGGTTACTATTCACCCGGTTATTATTCACTCAAATATTATTCACTCGGGTATTCAGAACACTTTTCATGCCAGAGTACTATTCACGAGTTACTATTCATAGGTTACTATTCACCCAATTACTATTCACCCGAATATTATTCACTCGGGTATTTGGGATACTTTTCATGTCGGGGGTACTATTCATGAGGTACTATTCCCGAAGTACTATTCATTGTGGTACTATTCACACGGGTACTATATTTACCGAAAAATATATTTCTTTTCTCATTCAAATTATTTTTGGTACATGCATATTATTCTTGAATTTTACTCCACAAAGCAGTATCATGTTGACAATTTGGATATTTTTAAACTCTGGATAAATTTAAAGTCTTTAATATTTATCCTTGATTTTGTTTGATTAATGCTTATATCATTGTCGTCATCCTCACGCTTATATTGTGATGAAAGTCATCTTTGGCTTACGTGCATAGATGGACTGTTGATTGGTATGATTATGACCAAGGATTATTCTGTATAATCATGACCATTGGTGATTACATGAATATCCTTGGCCCGTAGTGCAGGGATGATTCAATGATGTGGTTTATTTATTAAGTTGAGTCTCAGCGATAAAGTTGATGAAAAACTTTTTAAATCATAGAAGATAGTAGATATCATGCTCTACTTGACTCTTCTAATGGATTACTTATTCCATTACAGTTGTTGATCTAAAACTTGTTGTCTATTATATTCTATCAGTTGTTATACTGTTGAAGGCTAAGGATAATTTATTCTACATTATCTTAGTCATAATATTTCTTACTGGGCTAGTTGAACTCACCCTTTTTCTTTCATTGTTCTCTGTGAAATGAGAATATAATTTGGGACGAGTCGGAAATGGAGTGATGGTCCGGGATAAGTGGCTTTAGTAGTCCTCACTATTCTGTGATATAGTGTGATAATAATTGTAATGAGGACTCCATTTAGTGTGGATATTGTTTAGAAGACAATATTCGTGTTAAAACCCTCAGCTTATGTTTTGTCGTATTTACACGACATTTGTATAACTAAGTTTTTATTTGTATTCTGTATCATGTATTTGGCGACTCAAGATGGGTGATGTATACCTGTTTTGGGAGCGTCACACACACACACACACACACACACACATATATATATATATATATATATATATATATATATATATATATATATATATATGCATGAGACCTTTATAATTAGCTAACTATTAAGGGAAATGGAGTTTGAACTTAAAGTTAATCTCTAAATCATTGAGAAGGTTGTGGACATCTGATTTCAAGAAATGGTTACTACAGACTCATATAAAGGTCATAAATGGTGAATTAGGATATGTCTTGCATAAAGAAAATGGAAGAAATTGTCTTGGGATAATCAAATAATTATACGAGTAGTGTATAATTTAAATAATTAATAGAGTAAATATTAATTATTCTAAGTGTAAAGGTTGTGCATACTTTAAGTATGTAATTATTTAAGTAAGCTAAATAATTTAGCATTCTGATAAAGCGTGACATAAACTCTATATTAAATAAATAATAAAATAATGTGGAATTGGAGAAAAGTCAAACGTGGCCTAGACTCCTAATATTTTATTATAGAAATAATGAGCTTGAGTTATATAACTCCTGTAAATATGATAAATGAGCCTTGTGTTGCATGAGTATTAAAGTTAAACTAGACTAAAGGTTTGAATGAAATTATTAAAAGAGAATAAATGATTGACATTGATCCTTTTGATATTTAGGTGTGATAGGAGATAATGGGTTAAGAATACCCAACTGAATTATAATTAGCCCAATTAAAATATTATTTGGACTAGCCCAGATGTACATGGGATATAGGATTATAGGATTATATATATATATATATATGTGTGTGTGTGTGTGTGTGTGTATATATGTATCCCCAACTTATCAAATGGTAATAATAATAACACCTTAATTTTACATTTTGTAAGTAAAAAGGGAAATAAACCTAAGTGTTGTAGCAACTATTTTGCTATTGTAAACCAAAATCAACTACTTGTCCTAAATTTATTGTCTCACTTCATTTAACACGCCGTGTATAGGCCAATGGCCTAACTCCACCATTGCTGAGAAATAAAATGGCTAGTTAGAGTTGATGATGGCTAGAGGGATGGAAGAAGATGGGGTTGGTCACCAACTCTTTAACATCCATTGGACTCTTCTTCTTCCTCTTGGTTTTAATTGTTGGACACAACCATTGTATAAACAACACTTCCTCTATAAATAGAGTATCCTTCATCTCTTTCCCGTTTGATAAATTATCTAAGAAAATTGGCTATGAGAGGTTGATAGAATTGAGAGCAATCAGAGGTTTGGAGAGCTATAGATAGCAAATTGGAGAAACCAAGAGGTAGTGATTCTAACCTTAATGCTCTTGAGTTCTAAGTTTTGTAAATTCTTAGTAATGACAAGAAAAAGTCACTTTTGAGTCACAAATTTGATGGCTAAGTGTTGATGTAATTCATGAATTGTTGTTAGATGTTGTTAATACAGTTCAATACGAAAACAACGAAAGTTAAACGAGCCAAATTGGTTGAGAAACGAATTCGTGGTGAATAAATTCGCTAAATTGTCAAAACATGAACAATTAGTATGAACATGAGTTGTAAATTCATATTTGTGTTAGTTAATTTTTATGTTAGTTGATGGGTATTTGGTATGTTGTACTTTTATGAGTTATGAACCCATAGAATCAAAAATGAACTAATTTGGACATGTATAACTCAAATTATGAAGGTTAGAAAGAAATTTTGGCATAATGGTTCACAACAAGGAAGGAAATTCGAGTTTGCAGCAGCTAGGCCCGCCCCGACGGGCTATTTTTTAGGTAAAAACCCCACCCTGGCGTAGGGAGGGGGGGTGTCCTGCAATGACCTGTTTTGGTAAAACAACCATAACTTTTTCATACAAACTCCTATTGAGGTGATTAAAGATGATCCGGAACGAGAACGAATAGACCTATACCTTTTATGCTTTAAGTTATTTTATTTGAGGTCGTTAGGAAGGGTCAAAACAGTCATCGTGGTGACTATTACGTAATAGGATGCGATCGAAGGGCGTCGAATGAGCACATACGCAAGTATAGTGCTCCGGACGATGGAATATGTTATTATAAGTAATAAAACATGAATATGCATGATAATAGACATGTCATATGGCTAAGATTACTTTACTCATAATGGAATGCTTTAGCATGACTTAGTATGTGTTTTAAAAAGAAACTTGAAGATTTCAAAAACAAACCTTGACGAACTTTAAGTCATTTGAGTTCTGACTTTGTAGTAAGCATAAGGTGGAGTCATGTGAGCATAAAATGGGATCTTAAGTTACCTCGTATAAGATAACTTGTATAGCTGGGATAATATGTGTTTTCAAAGAGAAATTCAAGTTTTGAAAACTAATAATCATGAGCATGGTGTCGCCTACATTTCAACCTTGTAAGTATGTGTAGAAATATGCACAAATGAATATGACATATGATTTGAAGTTGCCTTGCAGATTAGGTTGGCATGACATGCATTTGAAGAAAACAAAACTTAGACGTTTTGAAACCAATATTCATGAGCATTGTGTTAACTAAACTTCTGAACTTTTTGGATGACATACTAGTAATTTTTGGGTCTTTAAACATAGCCTACATGTGCAAATATGATAGGAAGTGTATGCCCTTGAACATGAATGATACGTGCACACAACTAGATAGACGTAATATGAACTATGCATGTCTTAAAGTAAGTTTTTAAGTCATAAACCATGCTAGTCATATGATTACATGTAAGAATGTATATTGAAAGTTGTTTAACCTCGTTAGTGGTCATATAGTTAGACCCTTGTTGCATGAGCTTACTTAGCCGTGAAATAAATGGCAATAAAGCTATAAATTGTAAAACAACTTAAGGTAAATGCAAGAGGCACCAAACTTGGTCTAAGACCTCTTAACATGTGGGTTAGTTATGTGTTAACAGTCATGCATTCTAAGGACTCAGATGAAACCAGAAAATAAATATCCAACTTTAGTGCGGCTGGGGATTCAAGACAATTGCGCCCACCCCAGGCCTAATTGCAATCAACTGATTAATGCCACAGGGCAATGACGTCTTATTATTTTAACTGTGAATCTAGACCTTAAAGCATATAGGTATGAATTTATAAAGCTATAATACTTGACATAGATGATGTTTTAAGCATAAGCGCATTTAATGGTTATATAAAACACAGAGTTGTTAAATTTTGCAAAATGTAAGAACTTTGTGAATCATGCATCTATGAGTTTGAAATGTGTAACAAACACATAGTGAGTCAAGTGTGTAATAGATATATGAACGCTGATGTAATGTACGAGTGGTTAAGGTATACCTATACGTACCTAGCTATTCTAAGAATATGATGAGAAAGTGGAATGTAGGTTTTACGAACCTAGTTAGGAAATAATGTAACATTATAATTACATTGAGAATGCATGAAATATGTTACTGATGGATATGAATCCATGATTATATAACTGTGTAGGAATACACGAAGTGTAGATAAGTGTTAAGCAGTTAAGTCGTAGTTCATAAACTACGAATCAGGCAAGTCTTTCAGTTCCTATTTGATATATGAATTTGATAATTGTTATTTGAGCCATATTATGCTATGCAAATGTTGATGTATATATATGAAATGCATATGAAATATATATAAAATTTGAAAGTTGATATTTGATGATATGCTTGTGAAGTAAATCTCTATGCATGTTATGTGAGAAGTAACATGCATAGTAAATATTAATTGATTATGAATGCATGAACTGAATATGATATTATATGCTATGTGCTACATAAAAACTGTTAGAATTGTTGGGTTTTCGAGCTCACCCTTGCAAATAACTACTTTTG
Organism: Panax ginseng; assembly: GCA_020205605.1. Classification (NCBI taxonomy): domain Eukaryota; kingdom Viridiplantae; phylum Streptophyta; class Magnoliopsida; order Apiales; family Araliaceae; genus Panax; species Panax ginseng. The sequence goes on along the minus strand of CM035132.1, from coordinate 143,137,415 downwards.
CATGTACATGAGAGTAGTTTATGATGTGTAATACATGTTAAGTTGTACTATGTTATACATAGAGGAGTTTGAATTGAGATGTAAAGATTTATACAGTAATTTGAATAGACTAAATCATAACATAATTTGATTTAAGGATATGTAATTGATTCAAAGGAGATTGAAAAAGTTTAAATTATTCTGTATATTTATATAACATCGAATATGATGTAAAACAGGAATGGTAAATGACCAAGATTAGAAACTTATAAAAGTTTGGGGTTATTACATAGATCCTGGAAATGGAAAGAATTTATATTCTAAATTGTAATAAGTAAAGTTATATTCATTAAGTTATGAATAAAAGATATAAATAGTTTGACGATAGTAGTATTGTGGCGGACCAAATTCGAGGTTTGAAGGAACCTGGATTTGGGAGCGTCATAATTGCATCTGGTAATAATTGTATAGTCACTCAATTAGATATAAGCATTAAATCGGATACCATGGGCGTATAGATTTGAATGCGTTATATTAATTGATTAGTAGTAAGCACCATATCGGATACCGTGGGAGTATAGATATGGGAGCGCTACAACAAGTCTTGTCTTGTTCTTCACGCTCATTCATATATATACTGAATGGTACTTCTTCTGGATACTGGTCAGCTTGATCTTTATAAGATCGTTATTTTCCTTTACTCGTATGCTAAAAATGTTTTCATTTAAAGCAAGTGTAAGCATTCAATTGCTCAACAAGTCATGGCAGTTGAATAAACAACATCCAGAATTTAGACATTCTTTTAAGACTTTAATAACCGAACAAAAGCTATGAAGTAGCTTAAATAATAGGAATAAACTCTGATTCCTATCATTTCATAATATTAGTCACATTCACTTTGAAATACTTTCTTTCTTCTACCTTTTTCATACACATTATGTCTGGCTAGAATCATTAGCATAAACTTAAAAATAACGGTTCAAGTATAAACAGAACATTTTCATATTGAATAGTTCAATCACAGAATAGTTCATCTCATAAAAATACCAAAGTATTAAAATTATGGCATAAGGCCTCATACATTTTACCACCTTGTACAAATATCACATATTTGCATAGATAAAACTTCTCATGTTCAACATCTAAGAAGTTTAACATACTAGCATTCATATTAAACATGAATGAAGTTAGGAAACTTGCCTTACACATAACTATAGCTTATAGTTTACGCAGAACTACTCATCTCAATACCTATATATCAAATAAGGAATAACATGCACCAATTAGTCATATACTTGACTTATGTATTGGTTTAAACTTAATTTTACTTCTTAGGGTTTGCATTCTTGTAATTTAAGTTTACGCGACCGACTTTCTTTACCGTTTTATGGCGTTACGATATACAGAGATGTCTTAACTCATACGATCATCATCTCTGATGATTTACATTCTTATCTTCTTTTTATAACCTTTCTAGGACTTAGCACACATCGAATCTCTACTAGTATTCCATATGGTACTCTGAGTGGTTTCTCATAAATAACCAACAAACTAGTTTCCCGTCTCATCTACACTGTCTTTCACAGCGAGTTAGATCGGTTTCTAGTTTCGTATTTACCTCCGTTCTCTAAAGGAATTGTTTAGCCTAACTCCCATATGTCAACCATTAAAGATTATGATTGTACCACCTAAATTTTAACTTAACTTATCCAAACCATTAAAACTATGATTTTCGTTAAGTGGATTTCCCATTCCTTATGGCTTTCTGGCAATTAAATGTCATACCTCAGGATTTATTCCTTATCTCTAAGTCATACAGTCTTTTGTATACTTAGAACGATCATTCAATGTTAATAATATTCTTACATAGCGTTAAGCATTTTACATTACCTTATTCATATCTTATAACGTCCGGTTCATTAGACTCTGAACGTTATCCAAGTTATAATTATTAACTTGGCTTCTTAACGTTATACATAATTGTCATTAATTCAGTTTCTTCACCATTCACAAGTTTAATCATTAGTCTTCATTACCTTACCGTCAAACCATACACGGTGTGTAGGTTTTGCCCTTTTAATATTCGCGTACACTCAATATGACACCCCCAAATCTAGGTACTTCATTCCCACAAGACTTGGTGTTCACATTCCATACATTCATATCTATCTACCCAAATATAATAAAATTTAATCATAAATCCTCCCTTTAAATAGGGTTTCATCATTAAATAAAATCTTCCCAGGTTGCCTAACCTTAAACATCATACAAGTGCGGAAATAAAATTATTACATCACATCATTAATTAAAAGTCTATCATCATAACAATAAATGAAATTACAAGTCTTCATCACTTGTATATTTTTCCCTTTCCTTTGCTAGTTGTAGGTTTGTCGACCTTCTTAACTTTAGCTGCAATGATTATATTTATGCAAGAGTGAGCAAAAAAAATACTCACTAGATATAACAATAAATTAACAAAAGAATAATAACTGCCAATGAATAGGCTCATCAAAACTGAATAGTACTCTATCAATGATGACCAACAACTGGAATCAAAATATGAAATATATCTGAGGGTCATAAGACCACGAACTATGTCCACGGTTACAAGTAATCTTTCAACTCTAACCTTAACAGTTATACTGTAGGGACTTCACGTACTTAGGGGGATCAGCCCTTCGTACCATGTATTGTTCACAAACATCTTAACGCATTGTGTATCCCCTATAATAGGGTTGTTCTTCTCAGATTTAGAGTACAAGTCCGCACCAAAAGAAAGTTTGGTTGGGATAAGCTTTCAAGGGTAATTTAAAGTTTAACGGCCATCAACTAAAGGATTAGTTGAATCGACAAAGTTTGACAACTCTACATTTGATTACTAACAACATAGTATGGAACAACGAATAATCGTAGATAAACTAACTATTTATTAAACTTATGCTTAAAAATCACTAAACATGAGTATTTAATGAAATAGTAAACCTTTCTTGAACAATAATAAGCTAAGGTTAGGACTTTATAACATTAGAAATGAAATTACTGAACATACATTAACTGATATCAACCTGAAAACAAAAAACTTGCTCAACATGGTAAGTGAATAGTGCATATTTCATCTTTTTCTTCAAAAATATTTTTGTTCCCAATTTTTTTTATTTTTATCCTGAAAATTCTTACTCGTTTAGTCTAGCTCGTAGCCAGAATCCTCCCGTCTTATAGTCATCCTAGATTCTATAACGATTAATAAACGCATAGCACATAATCTTATAAATAAAAATTTAGTTTATTAATAACTAATTCTTTAAACTTAAATTCTAGACAATCTGATTTTCTAGGTTGTCACATTCATACTCACTTGTGTTGTTGGTGCTGACAAACTGCAATTTGATAGCAACGGGATATTGTTCTCCCAAAATAGACACCAGAACAGCTCTTACCCCGACACCTTCTATGTTTACAGCTCCATCAAAATACATTTTCCATGACTGGACTGTATCCTCCTGATGGTGTTGCTGAATTGTCATTACCCCTTCATCGGGGAAATATTTTTCCAAGGGTTTGAAATCCCCTTATGGTGATGCGGCCAGTTGATCTACAATTCCTTGACCTTTGATAGACTTTTGGGTCACGTAGATGATATCAAATTGTTGGAGGATAAACTGCCATTTGGATAGTTAATAATTCAACATGGGTTTGCTGAATACATATTTAAGAGGATCCATGTGGGATATCAAATGGGTTGTGTGACCATGGAGATAATGTTGTAATCTCATGGAAGCACATGCTAATGCACAACAAGTCTTTTCAATCAAGGTATACTTATGCTCACTGATGCTAAATCTTTTGCTGAGGTAATAGATAGCTCTTTCTTTGCCTCTATTATCTTTTTGTCCCAGCATACAGCTCATGGCATTGTCATTGATTGACATGTACATAAACAGAGGAATGTCATCCCTGGGAGGTACCATGACAGGAGCTTTGACCAATTACTCTTTGATGGAAATGAAGCCTTTTTAACACTCTTTGTTCCATTTCTTGGAGGAATTCTTCCTTAACAACTTGAAGATGGGCTCACAGGTTGCTATGAGTTGGGAGATGAATCGGCTAATGTAGTTGATTCTTCCCAGAAATTCCTGTATTTTCCTCTCTATATGGGGCACCAGCGTCTCAGTAATGGCTTGAATTTTAGCAGGATCCAGCTCAATGCCTTTGTGGCTCACTAGAAATCTCAGTAACTTGCTTGACTTGACGCCGAAGGAGCACTTGGCCAGATTTAGCTTCAAGTTATACCTGCGCAACTAGTTGAAAAGCTTTTTTGAGATATTCTATGTGGTTTTCTTCCTTTCGGGATTTGACAATGATTTCGTCCACATAGAATTTTATTTCTTTACGCATTAAATCATGGAAAAGAGCTATCATGGCTCGCTGATATGTAGCTCCGGCATTGATGAGGTTGAATAGTCTGTAGCAAAAGGTTCCCCAAGGAGTGATGAATGTAATCTTTTCCCAGTCCTCTTCAGCAACCATGATTTTGTGGTACCCATTAAAGCAGTCCACTCAGGTTTCAATCGCCTAAGCTTTTGTTTGACTAGCTTGAATCCCTCTTTAATGGGCATGCGATGAATGACGATATTAGTTGACAAATCGACCATGTCTTAATGAGACCATGCAAACACATCCTAGAATTGGGTCAATAAAGTAACCATATCATTCCTTTGGCTTGGGGTAAGGTCCATAATTCTGAGGTTTCGAGGTTGAAAGAGGTTGCTTGATCAAGGTTTGGTGTGGGTTTGTCTTTGACCCATTCTTTGATCTCCCCAGGCACCTCATAGTCGTCTTGCTCAATCTCCATCAAGTCAGAGTCCAACTTTACATTAAAGTTGCAGTCATTGGGATGAATTGGCATTCCATCAGCAAGTTTAGTCAAATCTAACCCTGGAGTCCTGAAATAAAATACTTTCACTTAATATATGAAACTGTTTGATCATACAAAGTGTTAGCATGGCATGACAAAAGTAACTGCTAATACTATGCAATAAAAGTAAGCAGTTAATGATATCTACAGGGTAAAGGGATTTTCTGCTCTTTTTACCCTTTTTGTTAAATGCAAGGAGTTCTGCTCTAATTGCCTAAGGTCAAGTCCTGATGGATAGCTGTGATGAAGGGGCGGTTATCGTCCTCCACCTCTTGGATTATGAACATGCCATCTGAGCAGTCATCATCTGGGATGTCATCATTCATACCCTCTTTATGTACTATGACGTATATCTTTGATAACTGTCTCTTTATGTCTTATTTGTGCCTTTGATTCCTTTCCTCAATATCTGGGTTTGGAATTAGGTCTTCTATCCCATAAGAAGGTTTGAGCTTAGGAAATAGCATACCCGCCACAGAGACATGAATTTTCCTTAGAGGCCATACATGATCTGTATCTGTAGGTTTTGTAATAGAATTATAGGGGAAGGAACCGGTGTATGCTTATGCGGTTTCCTATGACTTGACCTAGAGGAATTGCCTAATCTGGCCTTCCCTGTCTGGCTAGGAATTTGAATTGGGCTTTTAACTCCTTAATGATTCTTTCCTAATCCTTGTCCTGGTTGGAAACCCAAGGATATCAATTCTTGACTGGCCGACATTACCTCGGTGGAGACTTTGGGTTTCAAAACTGGAGCACCCATGGGTTAATAGTGAGTGTTGCTCACCTCAAGGGCTTGGAAGCTAAGAGGCTCAACTTCTTCATTGAAACTGATTAGAGGTATATCACTTTGGACAGGATACTCTGGTTTAGCATTGACAGTGACCAGATTACTATTGATGATATACTTGAGCTATTGATGAAGAGTGGATGGGACGGCTCTCGCCATATGCATCCAAGGTCTTCCAAACAGTAAATTATATCATATAGTGATTTTGAGCACTTGAAAGGATATGTAGAAGATATGTGAACTGATTTCCACTGGTAATTCAACCTCTCCTACAACATCTCGCCGAGACCCATCGAAGACTCTGATAACTATGTGGCTGCTTCGGATCCGATTGGGATTAATCTTCATCCTTTCCAATTTGGCATATGGGCAGATGTTTAGGGATGATCCTCCATCTATTAGCACACCTCCAACCACATATCCAGAAAACATCACTGATATGTGCAATGGCTTACAATGACCCATCCCCTCGGGAGGTATGTCATCATCAGTGAAAGATATCACATTGTTGTTGAAAATGTGATCTACCAGATGATGAAACTTTTCAACATCACCGTCTTTAGCAAGTGGGCTTCTTCCAATATCTTCACTAAGACCTTCTGATGATCTTTATAAGAGAATACCAAGTCCAGAATAGATATATGTTGAGGTTTTTCTTTCAAGCTTCGCACCGCCTTGGCTTTATTATGTCCCATCTTGCGGAGTAATTCTTTAATTTTCTCCTTGAGTACTTTCCCCTTAGATCTGATGACTGGCTTCATCACTCGTTGAGGGAGATATAGTGGGTTTTCCTTGGATACCACTATATTTGTATTTGATGTTGATCCTTCAACATGCCCATAGTTCCATGGGACTTTATTAAGGATAGTAATAGGATACTACAGCCTGAATGGCAATACCAGTGGTTCTAGTGTAGCCACCTTCAAAGGGTTTTCAACTCCTTTGAGCTTGATTGTTTTAAATTGTAAGGGGTGTTGCAGCCAGGTTTCCCTCAGAGGATTTGACTACTATGATTTCCTTACATCTTTGCGCTCCTAGAAGAAATGTTTTCCCACTCACAGGAAATACGGTGTCATCGTCTGCCATTTACAGGTCATCGATGTAAATCATATTTTGGATAAGATGACGGAGTGCCTAACATCCTTCAGTGTTGTAACCGTGAGTATTGGAGTTGTTTTGACAAATCCTAGTAGCATCAAATCTCTTTGAACGTGGATAGATTGGGGGTAGCAGTGCTGTGATTTTTCCCTCATTGATCAACATCTGCAAGATATCTTCCATCGGTTGGTCCAAATGGCTGAACTCTCTTTGGCAAAGTCCTGACGAGTTTGGACTCTTTCTTTTCTTGCAAGCTTTTCCTCCAAAATTTCATTCTCTTGGGTCTATGGTGGATTCTTTGTGATAAGGGAGAGGAAACTAGCATGCTTCTGACTGAACAACTGCAGTGTGACTTGGAGCCGATCATTCTGAGTCACAACGTTATTTAACAAAACGTTATTTATTTATAAGAATAATTTTTGGTTTTAAATAGATAATATATATATATTTTTTAAATGTTATCTATGTCAAAAACACGGGGCTTAAAATAAATGCCGCGGAAGTGAAAACTTGAAATTAAAAACCCTTGCTTTGTCTCTTAGCCTTCCAACAACTGAAGCAGCATATGATTCCAACAACTGCGACCGATTTACCGCAGCTAAACAATTCCCTCCACTACACTTATGATTCCACCAAATCTTCTCTCTCCGTCGCCTTCGTTGCTCCTCCGCCCACGCCTGAAGGCTGGGTCGCCTGGGCTATTAACCCCACCAGTACCGGAATGATCGGCTCACAAGCTTTAATCGGCTTCAAAGACTCAGACGGCTCCATGATTCTCAAAACGTACGATGTAAAATCTTACGGTCCGATTGTTGAGTCGAAATTGGCTTTTGAGGTGACCCAAACCGGTGCGGAGTATTCTCACGGATTAATGAATATTTTTGCCACGCTTGTGTTTCCGGCGAACTGGAATTGTACAACGGTTAATCATGTGTGGCAGGTTGGGCGTCGGTGACGGGCGATGTGCCGGATAATCATGTGTTTCTGCCGGCGAATTTGATTTCTAAAGGAACCCTAGATTTGTCGAGTGGACAGACAACCAGTTCCAACGGTGACGCCAGGCTCACGATGAAAAATGTATGCTTTCTGCTCTGCCTTAGTATTCGTCATTTTGTTAATTTGACATTCACTTCATCTCTATTTATTTAGTTATTTATTTGTGAATATTAGTATCTGTTATTCCATTAATTTGAGATTTCATGGATCTGAGAATAGGTTTTTGGGGGTTGAACAACCAAAAAGTTGTAATTTTTATGTGTTAGCCGAGTATAATTGTATATAACTACAACGTCTGAATTTCTGATTTTTATTTTTTATTCAGGGGTTCAGAAATTGAAAGTGCATTAGAAAGGCATATTCTTTGTTGTGTAATGGTCTAGCCGAATCTTGAAAAATTGAAACTGTTTTTTACTGACTATATTTTTAAGTACTTCAATTATTAGATTTGTATTTCAACTAGCACTGTAGTTTTCTTCTTCTCTTTAAGCATATCCACCCCTCTTGAAATATCTTTGATTGATTAGCTTTCATGTATTTCTCTTTATATGTTGATAATCACACTGCACACTTCTGTTACTCTATGGTCATCTTAACAAAGCCATCGGCCTTTAATTATCCCCTTTACAATCTTGTACTCCCCTTGGCCTTTAGTTATCCCTCTTTGATTATGTGATGGACTAAGTAGAATGCGCCTATATCTATATTTGATATTTCTACTAAATATGTATTTAGTTAAGTATTATAAAATGGCAACTGAAATGCATGGTTTCTTATGTATCTTGAGCCTTTAAAAGTGGGCATGTTTACCTTAAACCTTTTGGGTGTTAAGTTCATTGTCCTGTACTTTTGCAGCTCATCTACATGAATTTCTGGTTTCTATTTTTTCTGTTGGGACGAATACAACATCTAAGTATTTCCTAATATTCTCTTATTGACTAATCTTCATATGACTATTTGTTGCAGTCATTGAAGGTATTTCTGCAGAGAGTGTAGCTAGAGCTTTAGAAAAACTGCAAGTCCTGATTAAAGAGGTTACACCATCCCCTAATTTAGTTATTTTGAATCACTTCTACATTGTTTCAATATATTAATTACTTTATGGACAAAAATATACACCTTCCAATATATTAATTTCTGCAGTTAATGCTTTATCTATAGGTGAGCCCTAAGTGTGGGATTGAGACCAAGCGGGGCATTAAAGTTGTAGAATATTGGTATTGTGTCCCTGCTATGGCAGGATGAGATGTTCACAGGCATTATGGAGAATATGACATGATTACATCAAGATTTCCATTCTTGCAGACTATGGAAAATCTAATTGCACCTATTTCACTAGTCTCACAAGGTCGCTTTGGAGGATAAATCTGGCAAGACTTCAGATGATGCAAAAAGACCCGCACCATTAACAGGAGGATGTAGAGTTGAAGGCTTTGTACGCGTTAAAAAGGTACAATTTATTGATAAACGGAAGTCAGTAGTAGCATGATCAGATTATTTTTGTTTCAGACTCTATACTGGCATATTTTAAGCCTATTCCCCTCACTGGTATTATACTAATCCAGAGTGAAATATTGCGTAGCTATAGTTAATTTATCTAAGGATCTTACTGTAGGTTTTACATTAATTGTACATATGTTGTTCTGCTTTATGATCTTCAGCATGTGTGCACCGCAGGTTCCAGGAAACCTTGTAATCTCAACTCGTTCAGGAACCCACTCGTTTGATGCTTCACAGATGAACATATCCCATGTAATCTCCCATCTTTCATTTGGTAAGAAAATCACCCCAAGGATGATGACTGATACCCAAAAGGGTGCTACCTTATATTGGTGGAAGCCATGACAAGTTGAATGGCCAGGCATATATTACTCACCAGGGGGATAATGCAAATGTTACCGTAAGCTTCATAATTGCCTTGTTAATTTTACCAGTGCTCAATGGCTTTCTTACTGTGTATCATGCTTGATTTTAGTAGTCACTTTTTAAGTAATCCAAGGATGTTCACTTTCTCCTTACAGTGCCAAACTCTTTAAGAATTCATAAAGCTCAATAGAGATAACAATGCTCAAAGTTTCCTATATCTATATCACATATATGTCTACGTGGCATGGCATGGTGAAAAGGATATAAAATTACTCTTAAAACTAATTTAAAATTAGATATATATTTTGTTAAAAAAGAGAGTCTACTTTCAATAAATTATATACAAGATAATAAAAAATAATAATTTTGAATTATATTAATAAAGTTAAAATAAATTCAGCAATAAATAAGTAAAACATATTTAAAAATAACAACTAATTAAACAAAGTATCCATGTTGACTACTATATTCCATGTTGACTACTATTTATGCTTGTACTGCTATGTCGACATATCAGGCCAGTACTATACATTTGATCCTTTCCAGTTTTGGAATTGAATCTGCATTTCGTATTGTGAACTTTTGCAGAACCTAGATTGTGTAAAAAGTCTGGTGATTGATATGAGTATTCAAAAAGAATACATTCAGGCTATAAGATCTGCTCAGCACTTTATATATTGAGAATCAATATTTTCTTGGTTCATCATATGTGTGGCCTTCCCATAGAAATGCAGGTTCGAGAACCTTCATTACTAGAATATGCATATCATGTTTATATTGCGCAGATGGCAGACCATATTCACTGCTCTAACTAAACTTACTCTGTTGTAGACCTATGGTTATATAGCATTAATGGGCCTTGATTCACATTTCAAATATATGATATAATATAGAGCTAGCTGTTTTGGTTTTGTGTAGCATTTTCATCATTTATATTTGGTTGTATCACTCATCCACCTACCTAAATACATGATATTATGCTTGTTATTATCAAGTTCAAACCCAAAGACCCCTGTTTTACGGTCATTTTGCAGAATTTACTTCATACAACACTACTAGCATATTCCAGTATCCTATATCTTTTTCATCACTTTTCCTGAAATCTTGTAATAATGTTTTGGTGATCAGGAGCTGATAATCTTATCCCAATGGAGTTGGCATTGAAGATTGCTAGTAAAATAAGAGCGAAAGAGAGATTTGCAGTTTATATTGTCATACCGATGTGGCCTGAGGGTGTCCCAACTTCTGCCTCTGTCCAAGAAACTCTGTTTTGGCAGGTAACGTGCCTTAATAATTCTGAAATTTGTTTACTTACAAATGACTTCTAGGAGCACAGTAAGAGGTGGCTTCATGCAACTTTTATGGCACCCAAAGAGAACATTGCAGAAATTGACATGTAAATTATGTCTCTTGGTAATCTCTAGCTAAAGCGAGAAAGTTATCTTATTTTAATTTCTCCATAATAGCATTTGGGATGTAAACGTATTGTATGGTATTAATATTCTTTGTAATTGGTATATTTTGAATTTGAGATGTATGGATAGTAATATTATTTGTAAATGGTATATTTTGAATGTTTGATACATTTTGACTTTAATTAGATGACACCTTCTAAACGTTATATAAACGTGTTTAAACGTTGTCTGTTGTTGCTTGCTAAGGTAGAGTCCAAAAACAGTTGTTATATGCATGTATTACAACATTTTAAAGTCAAACTACAATTTTAAAAACATTGTATAAAGTAGTCTAAATAGATGACACTTTATAAATGTTGTATAAATGAGTCTAAACGTTGTTTGATGTACCAAACTACAACATTTTAAGTCAGAAAACGTTGTGCAATCATATCATCTACAACGTTTTCAAGCATCAAAGAATTTATGAAAAACAAATATACAACGTTTGTTAAGAAAAAAACGTTGTGTAATGTGTCAAACTACAACGTTATAAAAACGTTGTATAAATGTGTCAAATAGATGACACCCTTAACCACGACGTTTCTGTAAGACCTTCTACAACGTTTTTTACGCGTTATCTATTTACTGTTTTGTAGTAGTGTCAGCTATGGATTTTGGAGTTATCCAATCTAGTGTACCATGCTCTGGCTTCTCCAGTTAGACTCTTCTCAAACAACTGCATTCTCATCTTTTCATCCTTGACATAGTATCCGAGATCTCCAATAAACACTTTTAAGTTAGTGTAGGGATCTCCCAATCAATCATATTTCTCGAAGTCGGGAGCCTTGAATTTTTCTGGATTGGGGAAGATGCAAAGGTCTAAATAGGTAACGCTTCCGTGTGTTCCAGTCCTTTCAATGGACCGAATGGTCTCTTCCATTTGTTGAACCTTTTTTCGAATATCACCAGTGTCTTGATCTTCTTTAAGATGGGTGATTTCAAGGGGTTTGTTGGACTTCTCAGTCTGAGACTCAGGTATTAGGACTTCTCTGTTCGGACCCTGGATTCCTCCTTGTGCAGAGGATTCAGTTTGGATAGGTATTTATGGACCCTGAGTTAATTTATTTAGTTCTTTCAGAAGAACAACCAACTCTATTATTTGATTCCTTAATCCTTCGAACTCCACACGGGAAATAAGAGTAGGATTAGGTTGGGCACTTGTAGCCATATTTGACGGTGGGCTTAGTGCCTTCTTAGACTTTGAACGGGTAACGGGACTAATCGTTTTCCTAACAAAAGACTATGTAGTTTAGTCTGGAAAATCGTGGAGATGTTGTATGCTATGCAATGTGTATGTTTTTAGGAGTGTTTTAATATTCTCCTGCAAAATAGATGTCAGTTGTTTTGATGACATGATAGCATGACATGTCTTGATATAAAAAAAGAATGCATATTTACATCTTCCTTTATATTTTCCATTACATTAAGATTGATATGGAATTGAAATTACATGTATTTGAAAGGAGAAGGTATGAAGAGACTTCCCTTCGCGTTTGGTTTATCAGAGGCTGACCTATCTTAGGCTACTCTCACGGCTTTTTAGCATGAAGGTCCCCAAATCATCGCAATTTAATGCATGGGAATTTAATCCTATATTTCAACTGGAGCGAATCTGGGTAGTTCCTTTCCTGAGCTTCGCGGGCAGTAATCAAACACCGACAAGTTTGCCTCCTGGTGGAGGAATCATACAACATACAGACATCTTCGAGAAAATTATCTATTTGATACTTCCATTTTATTATGTATTTGACTTAATTACTTTTATTTTCGAGATTCGAGGCATCTTAGAGAAAATAAGATACATAGCAGTTGTGACGCCCCCAAATCCGGGTATCTTCCAACCCGACATATGGTGCTACACTGTACTTATAACCATACAACCATTCCATTGAATTACAACAAAATGAATGTAATTACTATCTTCTTATTACAATCAAAGTATAATCCTTCCCAGGTTCATAAACCGTTTACATCGTTTGTTGTTCATAATGTATAATACATACAAACATACTAATCTATTACACGATGGCTAGGCATCCATCTTAGCCTTGCCTTTATCTCTCTTAGCATTCTCAGGACGTTCATCCTTAACTGCAATCATATAATTCACGCAAGAAGTGAGCATAACAAGCTCAACAAGTTTTAACAAAGAATAACAGAAATACCACATTCGTGAATTATATAACAATTCATACATAACTGAACAAATAGTTATGAAGTATTACAAAACAATAATACTTTAACATTTCATATCATCAATTCCCAAAGTATAGAGTAGATTAGGAATTCTGAACCGGTCGATAGACCATGAACAGTAACTTTCTGTTTTCATACTTGAAAAGGATATCACAGCACTAAGGCTGTACATCCGCATTACTTGTGAGCACTTCTAGGTGATCAGCCTAGAGTACTCTATGTTGATCAACACTCATTCGTTAAACGTATTTACGTTTAACATTTGGCAAACTCGCGTGCCCATCGAATAATCGATGAAAAATACTTTTGTTTGTTCATAGACAAACCTTACCTTCACATCGTACCAATTACTTGGCATAGGATAGCGTTAACTATAACGCAATTCTTCTACGCATTTCATTTCCTTCTCGGAAATCAATATACCCAACCATTAGGTTTTAAGTCCGCAGGCGAAAACTCCATTTGCCATAACTGAAATATTATCAGATATTTCATCTTATCTTGATATTCTATCATTACGCGTTTCTCAGAATTTCAAAATAATTCCCCGAATAGAAACGGATGAATAGTATTTTTACGGAAATTTCTCGGAAAACATTTATTTTCGTCTTGGAAATTCTAAACAACTAATTCTAGCACATAGCCAGACTACTAACCACATTAGCACATTCTAGGTCATGGAACGACCTTCACATAGCTTACTCACATAATAAATCAATTAAATTCATTTAATTCACATAATCAAATAAAAATTTAATTGTCATAAAAATCCGATTTTCTCGGGCGTTACATTTTCTCCCCCTTATAAGGATTCTGTCCCTAGAATCTAGCTTATAATTAGATAAACAAATGAGGAAAATCTTCCTTCATTTTACTCTCGAGTTCCCACGTTGCTTCTTCAGCATTGTGGTTTCTCTATAACACCTTCACTGAAGGTATTACCTTATTTCTTAATACTTGCTCCTTCCTATCAATAATTTGAATCGGAATTTCCTCATATGATAAATCTTTCTTTATTTGGATAGATTCATACTCTATTACGTGTTTATAGTCCGGTTTATAAGGACGCAACATAGACACATGAAATACATTATGAATGCGTTCCATTTCTGGAGGTAATGCTACTTCATAAGCCACCTCTCCTACCCTTCTTAATATCTCAAAAGGTCTTACAAACCTTGGACTTAACTTTCCTTTCTTTCCAAAACGTATCTTCCCCTTACAAGGCGATACTTTCAGAAAAACAAAAGATCCTACATCGAATTCTCTCTTCTCTCTGTGAGGATCTGCATACTTCTTCTGCCTATCTTGAGCAACAACTAATCGAGTACGTATTATCTTCACCATGTCCGCCGTTTGCTGTACCATTTCAGGTCCCAACATCTGACGTTCACCCACCTCATCCCAACACAATGGAGTTCGGCACTTCCTTCCATACAACGCTTCGTAAGGCAGCATGCCTATACTAGCGTGAAAACTATTATTGTACAAAAATTCCACCAATGGTAGATATTCGTCCCAACTCCCTTTGAAATCCATAACGCAAGATCTTAACATATCTTCCAGCGTTTGAATTGTTCTTTCACTCTGACCATCCGTCTGAGGATAATACGCCGTACTCAATCTTAAATGCGTTCCCATTTGCTCTTGCAAACTCTTCCAAAAGTTCGATGTGAATCGTGGATCACGATCTGACACAATCGATACAGGTACTCCATGTCTGGAAATAATTTCCTTGACATACAACTTAGCTAACTGATCTAGGTAATACCCAACTCCTATTGGTAGAAAATGAGCCAATTTCGTCAATCGATCCACTATCACCCAAATAGCATCATATCCTTTTCTTGTTGTTGGAAGTCCCACCACAAAGTCCATTGTGATATGCTCCCATTTCCACTCTGGAATTTCTAACGGTTGCAACAACCCGCTAGGTCGTTGGTGTTCAGCCTAAACTTTCTGACAAGTTAAGCACCTACTAACATATTCTGTTATCTCCCTTTTCATGTTTGGCCACCAAAAGTTCTGACGAAGGTCTTGATACATCTTCGTACTATCGGGATGTATCGAGTACCTCGAACTATGAGCCTCCATCATTATCTCCTCTTTTAATTCGGGATCATTCAGAACTCAAATTCTTCCTTCAAAACGAAGTAATCCCTCCTTATCGAGGTTATTCACAGTCTTCTCTTCATCTTCTACCCTCTTCTTCATCTGCTTGCATTCCTCGTTACTCGATTGTACTCCCCTAGCACGTTCCACTATGGTCGGTTGGGTTTCCATGGAAAATAACATTTCCCCCGCTTCCTCCGAAAACATAACTTCTATCTCCATGTTTGCCATCACTGTTATCAACTCATTCTGAGTTGTTAACATTGACAGTTTCTCTCTACCCTTCCTACTTAGCGCATCGGCTACTACATTTGCCTTCCCCGGATGATATAAAATATCACAGTCATAATCTTTTATCAGCTCTAACCATCTTCTCTGTCTCATATTCAATTCCTTCTGTGTGAAGATATATTTTAGACGTTTGTGGTCCGTGTATATTTCACACTTCTCACCATATAAATAATGCTTCATATCTTCAAGGCAAAAACTACTGCTGCCAATTCTAGATCATGAGTAGGATATACTTTCTCATAATCCTTTAATTGACGTGACGCATACGTAATGACTTTGCCATGTTGCATGAGCATGCAACCCAGTCCTTTATGCGAAGCATCGCTATACACTACAAAATTTCCTGTATCGTTTGGTAAGGACAATACAGGTGCCTCACTTAACCTCTTCTTCAACTCCTGAAAACTGTTCTCACATTTTTCAGTCCACACATACTTCACCGACTTTCTTGTCAGATTTGTCAACGGAGTAGCTATTTTAGAAAAATCCGGAATGAACCTTCTATAGTATCCCGCCAACCCAAGAAAACTTTGAACCTCAGTTGGCGTTTTCGGTTGCTCCCACTCATTAACTGCTTCTACTTTTGCTGGATCCACGGAAATGCCATCTTTATCAATAACACGTCCTAGAAACTGCACTCTCTCAAGCCAAAATTCACACTTTGTGAATTTCGCATACAACTTCTCATTCCTTAGTGTTTCCAACACTATCCGTAAATGTTCTGCATGATCTTCTGGTGTCTTTGAATAGACTAGAATATCATCAATGAACACTACGATGAACTTGTCCAAATATTGTTTGAACACTCTGTTCATCATATCCATAAATGCGGCTGGCGCATTAGTCAACCCAAACGACATTACCAGAAACTCGTAATGACCATAATGAGTTCTGAATGCCATCTTAGGTACATCCTCCTTCCTCACCTTTAACTGATGATACCCCGTGCGCAAATCTATCTTAGAAAAATACTTTGTCCCTTTCAACTGATCAAATAGATCATCGATCCTGGGCAACGGGTATTTATTCTTAATTGTCAACTTGGTTCACTGACTCTTCACTCACAACGTGAATGTCTCTATACATCATGCTATCGATCGACATCTACAATAGCACATAACAAGTTGATTAGTACATAATACACAATAGTATAAACACAAATCACATTTAGTTTATTTAAGATTACTTTTCATCTTATAAATCTTTCAGTACTGAGTTTTCTCAATAATTTATTAATTCATTCAACGCGAATTTCTTTCTTCGGACTTTACCTTCCTTACGAGGTTATTAGCCTAAGGTTCTTCCCCCCTTAAGTTTTATAACCTAATGCTTTGATACCAACTTGTGACGCCCCCAAATCTGGGTATCTTCCAACCCAACATATGGTGCTACACTGTTCTTATAACCATACAACCATTCCATTGAAATACAACAAAATGAATGTAATTACTATCTTCTTATTACAATCAAATTATAATCCTTCCCAGGTTCATAAACCGATTACATCGTTTGTTGTTCATAATGTATAATACATACAAACATACTAATCTATTACACGATGGCTAGGCATCCATCTTAGCCTTGCCCTTATCTCTCTTAGCATTCTTAAGACGTTCATCCTTAACTACAATCATATAATTCACGCAAGAAGTGAGCATAACAAGCTCATCAAGTTTTAACAAAGGATAACAGTAATACCACATTCGTGAATTATATAAAAATTCATACATAACTAAACAAATAGTTATGAAGTATTATAAAACAATAATACTTTAACATTTCATATCATCAATTCCCAAAGTATAGAGTTGATTAGGAATTACGAGGCAAATTCGATAGACCATGAACAATAATAACTTGCATTTTCATACTTGAAAAGGATATCACAACACTAAAATTTGTACATCGCATTACTTACGAGCACTTCTAGGTGATCAGCGTATAGTACTCTATGTTGATCAACACTCATTCGTTAAACGTATTTACATTTAATATTTGGCAAACTCGCGTGCCCATCGAATAATCGATGAAAAATACTTTTGTTTGTTCATAGACAAACCTTACCTTCACATCTGTACCAATTACTTGGCATAGGATAGCGTTAACATTTCTATATAGAAAGATATGAATATCAATCAATCTATATCTTACGAGTAGTCTAGCCGAATTAAATCTGGCATCGACCCTTTCTTTAAAACTAGTCGTGCAATTCGGTACAATGAATCACATATAAACTTGACTAACTTGAAGGTTAGACAAGCGTTAAGAAAACTTGCCTTTCAGCGTCTTCAAATAACTTAATCGACTGACCACAGCCTTTACAGAATCTACATAATATATTCACGTAGCACACTGTAATTAGCTATCACACAATTATTCACATTGTTCCTACCAACTTCTTTCTCTTCTAAGTCTTTGTTAACTAATTAACTATAATATAGTCAACTCGACTTATTACCCTTTGTCTCGGCTTATTAACCAACTGATGTTATTAATCGGACTCTAACATTGTTTGCGAAGTACCAACGTTGTTTACCGATTAGGGTTCATCGATAACACTTCTTGTTCTTTGTTCATAACTTACTAACATACATTAAATTCCTAAGTTTCAATACCATATACCTTAGTATAGGTAGTATAGGAATAGTTTTAATACACTTATGAAGTGTACAAACATTACTTCTTTAGGTCTCTGAACAATCGAAGTTCAAAACCTAAGTCATTTTGTCAACCTTGCACTTTTCGGCCATGGCACAGGCTCTTAGTATTAGGCTGAGTGGCTGCTGGCCAGTTTCAAATAAGTTGTGTCCTGTCTCGGGCTACTACGAGAGACTTTACTCTATCGTGGTATCATGGCGCCATTTAGCGAAGATGCAACTACTAATGTCTTTGTGACGTGGTGCGACATTTTATTACTTATCAGCTCAGCCGCGGCTGCACCTCGCATATCGAATAATTCCAATAGTTTGAAAATTTTGTGAAATTCCCGGAGCCATAACTTCTTCGTTATAAGCTCGATTTGGTTCGTTCAAAAGCCTACACGTCATAAATGACATACTCTACGCGTTCATATAAGAATTCGACACTTTTGAATCGGTTAACTCAAAATTCACTATTGAGTTCATTTCCTAAGCGTTCGTAAACGTTAATGAGCGTTCAATGCTCGTTTTCTTCGTTTTAAGTCGGAATCCGATGATTCTAGAACCCACAACTCTTAAATACCCTATCTCACGTGTTGACATTGAAAAACAACATTTTCATGTCTCACAACAACTTTCGACCTCCAATCTAGAATTTCAACATTTTTGACGTTTAACGTCTATTTCCGTGAAATTCGCCATAACTTCGTTACTAATGTTCTCTAAGCCAAATCACATGGAATACTCCATGGATTTCATATCTACATCCTAACCAAGCAAGATGCATATATTAATGTATTGATGGAGTTCAATCATTTATCAACAATCGATCTCAACAATCAATATTTTCATGGTTTAAAATTATATCGAACCTCATAATTCTTATGAACTCATGACTTATAGAGATTGAATCTATATTAAGTCATCTTTAATCCACTATACAAGACACATACCACCTATTTATGATTCTCCATGATAAAAGAAAATAAAAAAAGATGAAAATGAGAAACAAGGAGTATTACCTCAAGAACTCTTATGAAATCTCTTGGAAAACTCTAAGTCAAAGATTCCAAAGTGTATGATTGGTTGAGTCTAGCTCTCTTTCTCTCTCAAATAATCTAAGTTGGGCAATTGAAAAACTCTCAAATGACCAAACCTAGCTTCCTATTTATAGAAAATAGAATGGAGGGCAATCTAGACATTAAACCCCCACCACCTCCTTACTATTCACTCTTGGTCACCAAGTAAAATGCTTGGTGACCAAGCATTAAGCTTGGCTAGCACACCAAGGCCGACCCACTCTTGCCCATGGGTCATCCCCATGGGTTGCCCCATGGGTTTTACCCATTCGGTGACCCACCGGTTTGATCCATGGTTTGGTTTTCATGCATTGGGCTTAAACCATCTAACATTGGGCCTTGACTTGGGCTTAACCTATTAATCCCCTTGGGCTTGTTCATTCAATTAATTGGACTAATTAGAATCCAACCCAAAAGAATTAACATTAAGTCTTAACTTAATTCCATAATACTAATCGTATTCTATACGTACAATTCACATATTCTCTCCTTATAATACTCGTACGATAATCGTATTGTACTTCGTATTTACCCACCGTATTACACATAGATACTAATTAGTACCATATTTGTATAACCCTCGCTTTAACTATAACGCAATTCTTCTACGCATTTCATTTCCTTCTCGGAAATCAATATACTCAACCCTTAGGTTTTAAGTCCGCAGGTGAAAACTCCGTTTTCCATAAATGAAATATTATCAGATATTTCATCTTATCTCGATATTCTATCATTACGCGTTTCTCGGAATTTCAAAATAATTCCCCGAACAGAAATGAATGAATAGTGTTTTTACCTAAATTTCTTGGAAAACATTTATTTTCATCTTGGAAATTCTAAACAATTAATTCTAGCACATAGCCAGATTACTAACCACATTAGCACATTCTAGGTCATGGAACGACCTTCACATAGCTCACTCACATAATAAATCAATTAAATTCATTTAATTCACATAATCAAATAAAAATTTAATTATCATAAAAATCCGATTTTCTCGGGCGTTACAGCAGTGCCGAACTTATTATGGGCATGAGAGCCATCTAAGGATATCCAGACACCGTAGATACTTTGAAAGTTAATTACAGCTGAGAAATGTCCATCTTGGGAACCGAATCTAGATTCAGAGGCTTAATCTTTGATCACATGATTCTTAGGCTCATATGAAAGAGCAATATGTACAAAAGCTAGAAAATGAATTAGATTTAAGTAAATCTAAACAATTCTAGCTTCAACAGTTCCAATTTAGTCACTTTTGAACCGGTTGAAGTTAGAAATTGCCAGATTTAGGAAAATCTAGTCCACATATTGGAAGGTTAAATATCTACATTATGAAAGTAGTTAAAGCAGATATATATAAAAACAATAAATATATATGTATATATATATATAGACGATCAACTGCCACGAAATAAACTCCAGGCAGAACTTTAAAATGTAAATATATATATTCATTTATATATATATATATATATAGAAAAGAAAAAAAAGCCACAAATCAACGATCCGGGTGTACCCACTTGAAGAGACTCTCAATGTTAGTATATATATAGATATAAAAGTAATATAAAGCTTAAAAATATGAAATATCTTATGGTGGGCGGCCAAGAAGACTTCAGATATCTTTTGAGGCCTGAAAACTCAATTTCCACCAGTTAAACTTTGGTATGTTACAGAACACGAGCTTACAAGTGTTTAGAAAGAAGAAGAACTCAATTTGGAGCACTCTAGCAGGGGTTACAAGCTGAAATGGACAGAGTTTTCTCTCTTTTCTTCTTTTTTTTTTTTCAAATGAGCTGTCAAGAGCTCATATTTAAAGACCAGATGGCCCTGGGTCAACTCACCTCAGCCGCGGGTCTACCTGCGACTACCCGAGCTTCACCCGGCTTTACGGGTCTCATCATCTTGAAGTACATGCACTCGGGCTACGCGATGTCCGCTCGAACCTTCATAACTTTCAATCTGAGCATCCGATAAAGGAGTGTTGTACCTTTTTGAAATGTTGTGGTCGAGAGCTACACAATGACATGGGATTAGAGGTTGTATGAAGCCGAGAAGATGGGTCCTTTACCAGATCTCCAAGTCTTCATTGTCTATCCGTTGTGCTGTCTTGTACAGTTATCATTCGGGATTTGAGCTATTGTTCTTGTGGGACATCTTGATACACAGTTTAAGTTGAATTGTGTTGAGATGACGTTGATGTGATGTTGAGGTGGTAAAATGATGATTTTTCCCCTTCCCAGGATTATCTCCGATTTTGGCACAGTTGTAGCAGTCGTTTCTCAAGTTTATCTCCGAGATTGGGTTGCTGTTGATTTTGAATGTCCTCAAGGTTATCTCTGAGGTTGGCTTGACCTCCCAGGGTAAACTCTAGGGTGTGTACTATATCTCCCGAGGTTATCTCTGGGGTTAGAACTGACTTTTTCGGGGTTATCTCTAGAACTTGAACTTGATCCCTGAGGTTATCTTTGAGGTTGAAACTGGATCTCCCGGGGTTATCTCCGGGGTTGAAACTGATTTGACTTCCAGAGTTATCTCTGGAAGACGATTCTGCCCTCCTGCATGGTTAGTAATAGGAACACAAAATTTCGAATGTGTACACTACGTCTTTTAATATTTTTCGTATGTTCTTCCGTAGCTCACTCATCCAATACCCGAATAAGTTCGTTCTTGAGCCTATGGCTCATAAATTTCACGTTCTTCAATATCTAATGAAACGGTAATTTTCTAGGTTCATTCTCATCATTCCATATTCGTACGGGAATCATAATTAACTACGATTTCAATAGTTAATGTCTTTTACTAAAATTTTCATCATAACTTCGTTATAACATATTTTTACTCTTTTCCAAATGGAACAATTCCACGACTTGTTCATCTATAATTTCCTAACCAAGCATATATCAACTAACTTATACATTGTTGGGAATTGCATATTAAAATTTGATGTTGAAAGTATATAAATATGCTTATGTGTAAAGTCCTTCAAAGAACATATGTTCAAGGACTTAGATGGTAGATCAAAATTGTTAGGTTGATCTGTGCTTAATATTTATCATTTTGTAAATGAATGTATAGAAGAAAGATCAAAGCTGTTAGGATGATCTATTTTGAAGTGTAATATATAGGCCACAACAGAATCGTAGTTTGTCAAGACATCCGAGAGATTATAGAAGTCAATGAAGAATCGTGGAGTATTGAGAAAGTTGCTTCAGAATCATAGTTTGCTTTGGAAGCCACACTCAAAATCGTAGACATGGTTTGAGCGTCCGCTGAGCCAAGTCTAGAATCGCAGTCAGCTCTCGAAAACGTGGAGTCTGCAAAACAAGAAAGTAAAGATTGTAGTCTATTAGTGCTTAAGAGAAATCGTAGTGTTCTCCTTAATCAGGCTGAATCAAGCATGAGCATGACAAGACACAATGATCATAATCGTAATGGCTCTCATATTAGCATCAGAAGCACTGAGCCTCATTCATTTGCTGAAGGATAAAGTACAACAAATGAAGAATGGTTTATAAACGTTTAGATTTTTGGAATCCCAATGTTACAACATTCATTCTTAGTATGTATCAAAGAAGTGCATAGAAGAAGCTAAGGAAAAGGACTCTATGCCTGCTGAAAACACCTTTTTAGGTGTTAGGTGAGATAGCAGTCTGATGTGTCAGTGGGTCAGACGGTTGAACAACAGATTTCCAGGAAGTCAACATCGATGCTCAGAAATGTCTGATGCATTTAATGCTACACCAGATGCCTTCAACGGACACATTTCAATGACTCCTTTATAAGGAAATCAGACATAGATACAACAAGTAAGCAAGTGCACAAAATAAGCTAAAGAAGACTAAATGTTCAAACTCTACGATCTAGAGAAAAAAGCTTACTCTACTACTCAGTTCTTTCAAACGTATGCTTAACTGCAACTAAGTAGCACAACCCAAGAACTCAACTCTCATCAAGTGTATTCCAAGTCTGTTGGACTTTAAGAGTTCTAAGTGAACTAAGAAGTTTCAAGACTGCTGGTCTTGAAGGAATCTAAGTGATTCAAAGATTATAAAGGTATCCTTTGTGGGTTTCCTACTTGAGGAGTAGAAGAGTGGACTAGGAGCCTTGAGTGCTCTAAACCACTTAAAATCACCGTGTCTTCTATATACCTGCTATACCTGCTATATCTGTTATAACTGCTTCTCAGTCATAAAATTGGTTTATCTTAAAAAGGGGGCAAATAAATCATATATTCCGCTGTGGTTAATTTATTAACAAATCTATTAAGTATTTTGAAATGGAAAAATTTTAAAATATCTATTCAACCCCCTTTCTAGATAACTATTGTGTCTCTAGAAACTAACAATTGTTATTAGAGAAGGTTCTCTCAATCAACCTATAAAGCTTGAGTAGATCTAATGGCATAAATGATAATTGAGTCCAAGACCGGAGGAGGCAGCAAGCCACCAATGTGCAACAAAGACAAATTTCCCAACTGGAAAGTTCGTAGGCAAGCCTATATAGATTTAATAGATGAAGAGCTATTTGAAACTGTTATGAATGGGCCCTAAGTTCCTATAAAACTTGCACTAACCCCAGATGTTCCAAACCGAGTTCAAATCAAGATCAAATTAGAATGGACTGACAATGAGAAGAAAGCCGTCCAACTAGACAAAAAGGCCAAGAATATTTCGTTCCAGTCTTTAGAAGATGATCTGTTCGAGAATGTAGTCAACAACAAAACTGCCAATGAAGTTTGGGAAGCATTGCTCATTATACATGAAGGAACAGAAGAAGTCAGAAAAAACAAGAAATCTATTCTGACTCAACAGTATGAGATGTTCGCCCATGTTTTAGGAGAAAACATCACTTTTACTTATGAAAGATTCAATGTGTTGCTCAACTCTCTTCGAGCTTTTGGAAAAATCTATCCAAACAAAGATCTTATCATAAAGTTCATGAGGGCTCTACCGAGCAAGTGGGATGCAAAAACCACTGCCATCAGAGAATCAAAGAACCTCCATGAAATGACAGTTCAACAACTCTATGGAAACCTTCTTACCTACAAACTAGAGCTGACCCAATGAGCAGAGACTCTATCTGAAGGAAGAAAGAAGGACAGAGGTGTTTCTCTCAAGGCAACATAAACCATCTCTAAAGCTCATGCTAAAAATGTTTCTGACTTTAAGGAAGATGATGACGAGGATATTGCAATGCTGGTAAGAAGACTCAAAAGGTTCATGCGAAAAAGCAGAAGCAACATACCTAAGAGATTTAACAACAACAACAGCCATGAGTAGATCAATGACTTATGCTATAACTATAAGAAGCCTGGTTATTTTATTGCAAACTGCAACAACCCTCTTAGAGAAGAGCTAAAGAGGAAAACAAATCCAAAGAAGGAGTTAAAAGGCAACAAAAGGCTCCAAAAGAAAGACAAAGGTCTTGTGGCCGGAGGATCATGGAGTGACTCAAACAATGACATAACTCCTGAGTCTGGAGATGATGAAGAACCTCAAGTAGCAAATTTGTGTCTAATTGCCAAAAATGCAAAGGACAAGAAAAGCACTAACCATCATGAAGTAAGTATCAATGAGGTATTCAACTTTAACTCCCCTGATGTAGATATTGATGATTTAAGAACTGCATTACATGGCATAACATCTGATCTGCATCAATACATGAAGTGGTTCAGAGTTCTATCTAAAGATTATTCTCTTCTTCAAAAAGAGAAAGAGAAAGTTCTAGAAGAACTGGAGACATCTCTACTAATTACCACCTCTCTCTCTAAATTTGAGGTTGAGAATAAACTCTTAAGACATACCAATGAACTC
This sequence comes from Panax ginseng, assembly GCA_020205605.1. Lineage (NCBI taxonomy): Eukaryota > Viridiplantae > Streptophyta > Magnoliopsida > Apiales > Araliaceae > Panax > Panax ginseng. The sequence continues at coordinate 143,112,178 of CM035132.1, read as the reverse complement.
AACACGCAAAGAGAGTTAAATCTAACCTTTAAGATTGAGGAACTAGAAAAGACAATCTTAATATGGAATAGATCTTCTTCATCCATGGACTCCCTAATCTCAAGACAGAGAAGTGCATTTGATAGAACAAGTTTAGGTTTTGGGGAATCTACCTCAGTACCATATATGGAAAAGCTAAAGAAAACTAACATTAGTAGTGCTTCAAATTTTAATAGAAGCATTATATTTGTGAAATCCTCAAAGAAGGAAGAACTAGTACATCCCTGCTCTTCTGATCCAAGCCATGTTCCAAGACATAACGGATCCCATGTTGGCCTGGGGTTTAGAAAAGAGAAGAGTAACTTAGTCACTACTCTCCAACCTCGAAAGATCATGGAGTCGAGTAAAACAAACTCCACGGACCAACCAAGTAGGAATATTAGAGTTAAATTTCACTCATCACAAATTATGAATCACAAGGATGTATGGAAAAAGAAGAATCAGTGTCAGGGAAAGACCACTAAGAATCCACATAAGTCCAAATGGAGAATGAATCCACACACACACAAGAATGCATCATGTTAGATGCTTTGTATGTTATAAATATGGTTATAAGGCTGCAGAATGTTACAATAATCCTCTGCATAATAAACCCAAAGTCAAGCAAATTTGGGTCCCCAAGGGTACTAACAAGGGAGGTCCCATGCAAGTCATGGTACCAAAATGAGAGTTTAACCTTACTATAGGAACAGAGCTCCATGATCACAACATGGTATCTGGACAGTTGATGCTCAACGCACATGATCGGGAAAAAAGCCCTCATTTCTAACTTCACAGAGAATGAGGGTCCAACATTCAACTTTGGAGACAACAGCTCTAGCAAGACAAGATGATATGGCTCAGCTGGGAATGGAGTGAAAGTAGTATGCGTACAAGCCAATGATGATAAAGCATATACTTTGTAATCAATCTTATTTATTTATTAATAAAAAAATTATTTATTAAAGGTATTTAATTATCTACATGGTGTTGTTTTAATAATATGTAATAAACCCATAGTTTTAAGAAATGATTTTAGAATCATGATGAGATCATGCTAATAAGATCTAAATTCTTAGATAGCTTAAAACTAAAATGTCCCAATCAATGGATTACTAAAAAGGGGATTAGTGAATCCGGATAGATTGGTACATACGTTGCTTGCTCATTAGATGAGGATGATTGATCTCATGATCATTTGTGTGGAGACACTAAAGCAAGTATGTAGGTGCTTATTAGAGAATAAGTTCACTGAACGTGGCTCGCTAAGGAATACCTAATGGAGTTTTACTTGCATGTCCATAGGAATTCCTGTAGTGAAAGTAGTACAAGTAATCCTTGGACTTGAGATCATCATAGTATCTTATGTATGATGAGTTATACTTTGACTTATTTCTTAAGACCCTTAGGGTATATCAAAGGGTATGCTTGGGTATAATAAGTTATGGCAAAACTAATGATTTAGCCACCGAAGTTGGCACATTTTATTGAATACCTGATTGAACTAAAGCAAGTATGTAAGTTCTTATTAGAGAATAAGTTCACTAAACGTGACTTGCTAAGGAATAACTAATGGAGTTTTACTTGTCTGTCAATAGGAATTTCGTTAGTGACAGTAGTACAAATGATTCTTAGAATTGAGATCATCAAAGTATTTTATATATAATGAATTACACTTTGACTTATTCTTTAAGACTCTTAGAGTATATCAAAGGGTATGCTTGGGTGTACTAAGTTATTTATGGAGATAATGAATGATCAATAAAGAATCTACCACTTCTAGTAAAAGAAGTGAAATGTCCTATGTGATTCGATAAATGACAACCCAGAAATCCTTGGCCAAGGTGGAATGAAATTAGAAAGTAGTTTCTAATTTGCATTCATTAGGAGTTGTGCATTTAGGAATTGAAATACATATAATTAAATAAAATAAGACTTGACAGTTATTCCATGTCTTATATTTAATTGGACATTGTATGGTGGAAGGATTGAATTGTACAGTAACTATTTACTCAAAGGTTTTTTATGTTTAATGTTGAAATCTATATTATCTAGAAAGTCGTTGATTGCTAGGAAGGCTTATCCCTATTGTAGAATGAATATTATTTATTTAAATAAATTAATAGTTTAATTTATTTATTTAAATAATATTAGAATTGTTCTAATTAATTTATTCACAACCGGTTTAATATGGAGAACCTAAAGGGTCACACCATAAAATGAAGAATAATTATTTAAGAAGTTAATGGCATAATCGTAATAATATGTTAAGTATATTTAATTTAATCTATGGTGATAGAATAAATTAAATAGCTTAATATTTATTATTTAATATTTTAGAAATATTAAATATTAATTAATAAGAGGTGTCTTATTAATATTATTATAATTATTATTAATTTTAATATCTAAAAGAGTTTAGGAATTAATTTAATATATGTACTCTCAATTATTCCTAATAGGATTAGGAGCCAAAATTATTTAAAGGAGTTTAATTAATTATCCCTAATAGAAGTAGGGAGCCCAATTAATTAAAGGAGTTTAATTAATTAAATAATACTTTATTTTAATTAAATAGGGTTACCTGATATCTTTATAAGAGGAGTCTTATATCAGTTATCAAATATACGTAATTCTAATAGTTGGAGAGTATGCCCCCTTTTTCTATAGAGATAGGAAAAACTAGGGTTTGTGTGACGCCCCCAAAATAGGTATACATCACCCATTCTGAGTCGCCATATATCACACTACAGAAATCAAATACAAACTTCATTTATAAAACTGTTGAACTGTCGTGCAGAGTACGACAACACATAAGCTTTGAATTTTAAAACAAATATATGTAACTCTCATGGTGCCTCGACCACAACACCTTACAATGATACTTTACATAAAAGTACAGTCAATAACTGTTTTAGAAATTAAAATCTTTGAAAAATGCTCAAGGAAACCTTCGTACATGGGAGGCCATGCATCTAAGTTATGATAGATATCATATGACTTGAGAATTATCCTTGGTTGACCCAATAGACCCCAAAGAAAAACGAGAAGATTACTGTCATGTTCTTTCCAATGACGAGTCTTCTCTTGACATATAATTATCTCCATTGTCTCCAATTGAGAATTATATTTCAACCAAACTCCAAGATTATATAGGTAGTGCTCATAGATATAATTAGCAAGTGCATGTACTGTACATCTTATGATAACACGAATTAAATGCGTCATTAGACATCTTGTATGATTGTGGCAAAACACCTTCCAAAGTTGGGTTCACCTCACCCTATTCGGTTCACCAAAATCAACGGTTAAAATGACGTATAAAATACGACACACTTATCTAAAATTCTCAATAAAATTATTTCCATACTGTTTTAGGGGTAACCTTAACAGCTATAGACCACCGTTCTAATCCCCTGTTACCCCCGCTCGACCCATCTACACTCTTATTACCTGAAAGGAATTGTGAAGCAAAAGGGTGAGAAAAACTAGCCCAGTAAAGAATATCATGACTAAAGATAATTAAATTATCAATAGCCTTCGTCAATAATAAATCAGAGATTTAGAACATATGGTAGATGATAAAACTTTTCAACCATAGTGGCAGCGGAATGAGCAATCCATTAGAAGAGTCAAATAGAGCATAAAGTCTATTATCTTTACCACGTTAAAAGTCCACCAATAATGTTTTATCCCTGTAACATCAATCAACAGTTCTTATCCACAGTCATGTGAATAACTCATAATCATAAGTGTGATTCTACATTCCTCTTCGCACCCAGGACAAGGATAATTTTCGTCACCTGTCTCTACCTGAAACATCAAAGATCGTTGTTATACCAAATCACAGTTCCTATTCATAATCATACTAATAAATTCATCTTTGCAATACAAGCCAAAGATATTCATTAACAGTTCATCTTTGCACTACAGGCCAAAGATATTCAATAAAAGGTCATCTTTGCACTATGACCAAAGATATTCAACAACAATTCATCTTTGCACTACAGGCCAAAGATATTCAACAACATGTCATCTTTGCACTACGGGCCAAAGATATTAATATCTCAAAGAAATATATAATCATTTCAGAATTTATATGAACAATAATTATAACCATGTTGATCAATTCACCTTTGCACTTAAGCTAAAGATATTCAATTATAAATTAAATAGTCATGATCATACCAGTCAATAATTCATCTTTGCACTACTGGCCAAAGAGAACCCATAGTCACGATCATACCAGTAATCTACCCATCTTTACACTTAAGTCAAAGAGAAATTTCATTACCAAGATTATAAAAATGTTATATATGATAATAAAAACAATATGATATAAACATGGATTTAATTTCAAGAGTAAGATTCATAAATCAACGATAATTTGGTTAGAAAAAGAAACCAATTTTTTTGTGAATAGTACCCCATAAATAGTAACTCGTGAATAGTAACTCATGAATAGTAACTCATGAATAGTAACTCATGAATAGTAACTCATATTCGTAAATAGTACCGTATACGTGAATAGTATCAATGAATAGTACTCCGTGAATAGTACTTATAAAAGGAAAATACAAAAGAAAATGATATTCCATGAGTACAAAAGAAATGATATCTCATAAAAATATAATAGAATATACGAAACTGCTAATGGATTTTCAACCGCCATGCGGTAATCCACGTAGACAGATCATTTCCACAATTTAATAAAGAATGAATACGAAGGGTCATTCACCATGCATGCGGTAGTCCGCGTTGACAGGTTATTCCAACTGAATAATAAAGAATGGAATAACTGAAGAATTTCACCATGCATGTGGTAGTCCGCGTAGATAGGTTATTCCAACAGAATAATAAAGAATGGAATAACAGAAGAATTTCACCATGCATGCGGTAGTCCGCGTAGACAGGTTATTCCAACAAAATAATAAAGAATGGAATAACAACCCTTACGAGTATTGAAAGAAATAACTCTCTTCATGAATACAAAAAAAATAATACCCCTTACCTCATAAGAAGACTTGATACTGGAGTAGTGAAGTAGCAGACTACTCTTCTTCTTTCTCTCTCTATAATTGCTCTTGTGAGTCTTAGTGAATTGGTGAGAATGAAGGAAGAATGAGCTTCTATTTATAGGAAAACATAGTTTCGATAATTGGACATTTTGGAACTTAAAATATTACAGTATAATACCTTCATCTTTTCCTTCATTTTTAATTTATTCCTGCAAGTATTATCAAACTTGCACCACCTCCCCTAATAGTACATCATGTTAATCAATTGTACAATCATATGAATCAATAGTTCTATACATGTGAAAAAAATAATTACAGTATAGTACCTTCATCTATATTTCCATTTTTAATTTAGTCATGAAAGTATTATCAATCTTGCACCACCTCCCCTAATAGTACATGCATGTGAATCAATAGTACACACATGTGAATAAATAGTTATAAGCATGTGAATTAATAGCTATTAATTGCTAATTTATCTGATTAATTACCCGATTGGTCAATATAACCTCCAAAAATCAATTATTATCGAAATAAATGTCAATTTTCACTAACACTAATAATCCCAACACGAACTTATTCATCATTAATATTATAACGCACAATATTTAACAACCAGATCATTCCCAGGAAAGAGGTGGCGCGCAATTAGGTGACCAAACCTCTCCTCGACAGAACTTTATAGACATCGTCAATATTGTAAATAATAATATGAATAACTTTATTCTCTCAATTATTGATTTAATAATATAAAATATTATGCAGATGATACTGTGACAATAATATGAGAGATATAATGCAGCAATTACTGTAGCAATAATTGAGCGTAAGCATCAATAATCAATATTGTGTGCTACTATACAACCACGCGTATTACTGTACTTTTATCACCAATTATTTTATAAAAACTTTCTTACTTTGAAAAAATTTCAAATATCACCCATAACTTTAATTTTTTTTATCAATTTAACCATTTACTAAATAAAATAATAATTATAAGAAAATTGAATACTTTCATTTCATAAAATTCAGGATCTCACAGTTTGAGCCAATACACCATTCTTCTTGAAAATTCTTCTTCCTTGGTGGATTACCTCTAGAGGCCATACACTTGGATGGCTAACATTGATTAAAGGAAGAAATCTACTCGGAGATTAAAAGAGATCGCGGAGAAGTAGGAGTTGAACTCGTACATGTGGAAGCTAGTATCTACAAGGGTATGTTTCTATAACTTCTATTCTTCATTTTAATTAATAATATGCATAAAGGATGATCCGGATAATTGGTTTGTGAAAAAATTTAAAATTTGACTTTATTTTGCTTTCGCTAATTTTGCAATTTGATTGCTACTTTGATATTCACAAAACCTTACAGTGGTATCAGAGTCAAAATTTATGCGAATTATTAATTGTTTTGATTCTATATATGTATGGGTATGTATTTAAAATAATTTATTGGGCATAATTTGTTATATAAAATTATTTTATGAAAAAAAATATTCAGAAACCTGTTTTTTAATCTGAGTTTTTCCGTACTGCACATGGTACTTCCGTTAACATATATATATATATATATAATATTCTTAGAAATTTTATAATTAAAATGAAGAGTTTATTTTAATCTTGAAATTGGATTTCATGCAACTTAAAAAATTGTCCATTAAATGATACTCATATATATGGAATGATTTTAATTCATAAGATGAATGTTTTATTTATTGATACATATAGTGATATGTATGAAAATAAATAGGGTTGATTATGGACTATTGACCAATGTGATTGAATTTATTTTGGTTGGATGCTTGAATGAATGGGTATTATTAAATGGGGTCTGCGTACCTCGTTTTTTTTGGTTTTCTTCTTAATGTAAATTCTATCTCTCTCGTATGTACTTTCCTTTGACTGTTGATCAAGGTTTCTATTTAAATTAAATAGTTTATGTAATAGGATTAGTTAGAATATTTTTTTTTTGAAGAACCAGAGATCAAGGAGAAAGGAGCGCTCGAAGACCCGTTTGTAATGGAGCCATGGTTTAAATGTAATAGTTATATTTAAATGTTTATTCTTTCACCCCAGGGTTTGACCTTTTAGTTCACTTTGTCGCTCTAGTGAACTAAACTAGAATAAAAGTTAATAATCAATCCGGGTAGAATATAGTATTCTATATGTGCATGCTAGTATTGTATATGTATATTATATATTATGTAAACATGCTTCGCATGTTCAATAATATGACGCGTATTATATATATATATATATATATATGTGTGTGTGTGTGTGTGTGTGTGTGTGTGTGTGTGTGTGTGTGTGTGTGTGTGTGTGTGTGTGTGTGTGTGTGTGTGTGTGTGCATGCATGCTAAACAAGATGAGACTAATAATAACAAATCCCTCAAAGTTTTTATATATTAAGTCTTAAGCGTTCAAAGATATTTAGAATATCGAATGTCACCTTCTAGCATGATAAAATTAATCGAGTAGTAAATATTTAATATGAGTTTGTTGTGTCACCATAAGGCAAGTATTAAGTATTTAAGATGTTAATTTATCATATTCGATGATTATAAAGAAAATTGAACAATATTGTTTTGTTGTGTCACCACAAGGATAATATTTTTCTTTTTTGAATATATGGAAGTGCTAGGTTGGACTTAACTTAGATAATTTTGATTCGGATGTGCCATCACTTGATCAAAATAATCCAAGAGGCAAAACATAAGGAGTTACATGATGATGTAATTGACAAGGAGTTGTATACCTATTTATTTATATATAGTTTGTTGTGTCACCATAAGGCTATATATATTTGAAATGAGATCCTTATTCTCACTAGCAAAAACTTTAATTAGATTTTGCTGAAATATATACATGAGGGTAATATAGTTTGAAAAAAATAGTGGGAGATACCTATTTAAAATAAGACCTAATTTGTTTTGGTAATTGAAATAAATGTTTGCTAAAATATTGTCTTTTACATGCAGAATTTAAAAATGTCACACTCACTAATTTCACTGCGTAGCGTACTTGATGCTAATAAACTGACAGGACCGAATTACACTGACTGGTTAAGGAATCTGAGAATTGTTCTCAGCGCTGAAAAGATTTTTTATGTCCTAAATACGCCTGTACCTGTAAATGTTGCAGAGAAAGCCTTTGAGGAAGAGATCGCTACTTTTAAACAATTGCAAGATGATGCATCTGTGGCTCAATGCATCATGCTCTCATCCATGAGTAACGAGCTTCAGCGTCATCATAAAACTATGGATGCTCCTACTATGCTACTGCACCTGCAAGAACCGTATAGTGAACAAAGTAGGACTGCTTGATATGAAATATCTAAGAAGCTCTTCCGATCTCGGATGACCGAGGCTACTACCGTTGAGACTCATGTCTTAAAGATGATCAATCTGATTGAACCTCTTGGACAGCTTGGGTTCGTCATGGATGGGGAGTTAAGATTTTATCTTACAGTCACTCCCTGACACCTTCTCACAATTTGTTATGAATTTTCACATGAATAAGTTAGATGTCAGCTTGCCTGAATTACTTAACATGTTGAAAACTGTTGAAGGCCACTTCCAATCCAAGAAGGACCATGTCTTAATGGTGGATGATTCTTCCAAGAAAAGGAAGAGGTCCAATGTATCTTCTCAAAAGAAGAAATCCAAGAAGGTTAAGGGTAAGGCGAAAGTGAAGGATTAAAATAAACCTGATCCAACTAGCATAGGAATTTGCTTCCATTACAACAAGCCGGGTCACTGGAAGAGGAACTGAAAGGATTATCTTGCAGAGTAAAAGCAAAAGAAGCTTGGAGAAGCTTCGAATCCTAATCAAGGTTTGTTTATGATTGAAAATATACTTCAAATTGAACAAACTAATAAAAGGAAAAGAGATGATGTTAAGTATACCTATATGTGGCATTGTAGACTTGGTCATATTAATGAAACAAGATTATCCATATTGCATAAAGATGGGCTACTTGAGTTATCAGATTATGAATCATATCCAACTTGTGAATCTTGTCTCATTGGAAAAATTACTAAATCTCTTTTTAGTGGAAAAAGAGAAAGAGTTACATAGTTGTTAGCGTTGGTACACACAGATGTATATGGACCTATGACAACGAATGCATGAGGAGGGTATTCTTATTTTATTATATTCACTGACACTCACTCAAGATTTGGATATGTGTATTTAATGAAATACAAATCTAAATCATTTGAAAAGTTCAAAAAGTTCAGAAGTGAAGTAGAGAAACAAACTAGCAAAAGTATTAAGATTCTTTGATCAGATCGAGGTGGTGAATACTTAAGCGGTGAGTTTCTCAATTATCTCAAAGAAAATGGTATAATCTCACAATGGACTCCACCAAGAACACCATAGTTGAGTGGTGTATCTGAAAGGAGAAATGAAACATTGTTGGATATGGTTCGATCCGTGATGAGTTTTACCGATCTTCTAGTTTCCTTCTAGGGATATGCCATAGAATCAGCCGCATACCTACTTAACAAGGTACCCACAAAATCTGTCCCTAAGAGTCCATATGAATTATGGACAGGGAGGAAACCAAATCTTAAGCTTGTTAAGACTTGGGGTTGTCCGGCTTATGTCAAAAAGTTTGAAAACGATAAGCTACAGACTAGACCCAACAAGTGTAGATTTGTGGGATACCCTAAAGAAACATCAGCGTATTATTTCTAGTATCCAACTGATTAAAAGGTGTTTATTGTGAAACATGATGCCTTCTTGGAAAAAGAGTTTATCCTTGAAGGGGTCAGTGGGATTAAGATATATCTTGAAGAAGTTCAAGAACCACAAAATACTACAGATCAAAGTCAGGTACGTAACCAGGTGGATGATCCTATTGTAACATACCCTATTCTTAAATCTGGAAGAGTACCAAAGTTTCCTGATAGGTATGGATTCGTCATAGAGGATAACGATGAGGTACACATCATGAATGATGATGATCCACCGAATTACGAATAGGCTATGAATAGTAAAGACACAGAGAAGTGGCAAGAAGCCATGAAATCCATGATGGACTCTATGTATGAAAACCAAGTATGGACTTTGGTTTCACCACCTGAAGGCATTAAGCCTATTGGGTGTAAATGGGTCTTTAAAAGAAAGACTAGAGTCTATGGAAAGGTAGAGACCTATAAGGACCGACTGGTAGCAAAATGTTTCAAACAGAGGCAAGGAGTTGACTATGACGAAACCTTCTCACCAGTAGCGATGCTCAAGTCCATTCCAATTTTGCTTGAGATTGCAGCTTACCATGACTACAAAATCTGGCAGATGAACGTGAAAACAACCTTCCTCAATGGGAAACTTGAGGAGGATGTGTATATGACACAACAAGAGGGATTTGTTTCAAGGTTGGAACAAATCAAGTCTATAAGCTACAACGATCCATTTATGGATTAAAGCAAGCTTCTCGTAGGTGGAACATCCATTTTGATGAGACAATCAAAGAGTTTGATTTTATAAAAAATGAGGATGAACTATGTGTGTGCAAGAAGGTTAGTGGGAGCGCTGTTTTATTCCTTGTATTATATGTTGATGATATATTACTGATAAGGAATGATATTCCTATGCTACAATTAATTAAAATCTGGTTATCTAAACACTTCTCCATTAAGGACTTGGGAGAAGCATCCTATATTTTGGGGATAAAGATCTATAGAGATAGATCTAAAAGGATTCTTGGCTTATCCAAAGGAACATACATTGACTCGATGCTAAAGAGGTTTAACATGGAAGATTCCAAAAGAGGTCTCATGCCGATGAGCCATGGAATACATCTCTCTAAGAAATAAAAAGACACCTGAGGAGAGAGACCATATGAGTAAGATTCCTTATGCTTCAGCAATAGGATATATCATGTATGGTATGATATATATGAGACCGAATGTCGCTCACGCACTTAGTGTAACAAGAAGATATCAGTCGAATCCAGAAGAAGAACATTGGAAGTCAGTGAAAAATATCTTAAAGTACTTAAGAAGAACTAAGGATGTGTTTCTTGTCTACAGTGGGTGAATTGAAACTAGAGGGCTTTACAGACTCAAATATTCAAAAGGACCAAGATGACTTTAAATCCATTTTAGGGTATATGTTTACCTTAAACGGTGGCGCAATGAGTTGAAAAAGTTCCAAACAGCAAACATTTGTTGATTCAGTGACAAAGGCAGAGTACATAGCTGCAAGTGAAGCTGTAAAGGAGGCTATTTGGATGAAGAAGTTCATTATCGAACTTGGTGTGGTTCCTAGCATTAGAGGACCAATACCTTTATTCTGTGACAACACCAAAGCTGTTGCACAGGCAAAGGAACCTAGGTCTCATCAGAAATCAAAACACGTGTTACGGCGGTTTTATTTGATCAGAGAGATCATTGAAAGATGAGATGTCACCCTGGAGCGTGTGGACTCTTAAGATAATATTGCAGATCCATTTACTAAAGCATTAAAGAAAGGTCATGCAACGCCTGTCAGCTTAGAAAGCAAACTATGAGTTCATTCAAAGGCAAAACGATCAACTCAATTGACAAGCCTCTACAATTAATTCACATGGATCTTTTTAGGCCAATTTAAACTATAAGCCTTGGAGGGAAGAGATGCTCACTGGTCGTAGTGGATGACTGCACCAGATTTATATGTGTATTATTTCTAAATTCTAAAGATGAAACAAGCTCTCATCTCATCAAGATGTTTAAGATAGTGATGAACGAAAAAAGGAGAAAAGATCAAGACTATAAGGAGTGATCATTGAAGAGAATTTAACTTCTCTAAAATGGATAAATTTTGCACAGACAATGGCATCCGACACAACTTCTCAGCTCTACGAACTCCACAACAAAATGGAGTAGCTGAAAGAAAGAATAGAACACTGATTGAAGCTGGAAGGACTCTACTAGCAGCAGCTCATCTGCCTGAATACTTCTGGGCAGAAGCTATCAACACTGCGTGTTACGCTCAGAACAGGTCTCTTGTTCACTCTACATTAAAGAAAACTCCCTACGAGCTGTGGAGAGGAAGAAAGCCCAATGTTAGTTATTTCCATGTGTTCGGCTGTGCATGCTACATTCTCAACAATGGAAAACAATATCTAACTAAGTTCCAACCCAAGTCAGACGAAGGATTCTTTCTTGGATATGCCACAAACAGTAAGGCCTATAGAGTGTTCAACAAGAAGATGCTAAGTGTTGAACTCTCGATTCATATCATCTTCAATGAAATAGACTCAGACAAATATGTGCCTCAAGACACTGCAATCAACGACTCAGACACTATGAATGAGGTGGTTGAGCCCAACACCACGATCGCAGCCCTAGAAGATAGAATTGGCGAGCCTGAAAAAAGAGATTGTTGAAAAAGCTACACTAGACGACGAACCTCTGCAACAAGAGACGGAGGTTGATCTTAAAGAATTCAGACAAGTTTTAGTTGTAAAATCTAAAATACTCATAGCACACAAGTATACATGGTCAACAAGTAATAACTTGATAAGTCAAGTATTATTCCCACTCGGACAAGTATTGATTTTAATCTAATAAAAACCACCTTTGTATTATTTCAATTTTATTAAACTATTCGAATTAATGATTGTAATTAATAAAAACTAATAAACTAAAAATAAAAATAAATCAACTCAACTATTTACTATAAATTTTAATTAGATAATGGAGAATTAAGCCTACAACTTTACTTTAAGCTTCACTCAGATTATCACACTTCTTTTCAATTCAATTAACTATCTCAGTTCATTAATCAAGAACACATCAGTAGAATTAGCCATCTCACAATGCACTAACACCATATGTGAGACCCCAGATTTTATGAATAAAGATTTAAATTTCTCGAAATATTTTTTTTAATATTATGGAGTGGATTTAATATAATGTTATAGTTGTGGGTAATATTTACAAATTTTGCAAAGTATTCAAGTTGTCATATTATATTCGATTGGTCGGGAAATATTCTTTTTGTCAGGGAATATCCGTACGACGGTACTCATTGGTGGACCCCACAACAGAATTATTGTCGGATTGAGAAAACGACAAAAATATTTTATTGAAAATAACGGCATAAGTTTTACCATTAATACTGTTGAACTACTCGGTAGTAAAAGTACAGTAATACGCGTGGTTGCATAGTAGCACACGGTATTGATTATTGATGCTTACGTGAGAAGTCATTCGGTTTTGTTCAATTATTGCTTCAGTATTTATAGTAAGTTTGGTGTATTATTTAGACCCCTACTTACCCATTTTTAAAATTATCGGTGGAAAGTTATATTAATTTTGTTATATATATATATAGGTATTATATATTTATATATGTATAAGTGTAAGTCAAAATGGGTGGGGTGGGGGGGAAATCAATTTGTCACATAAAGGAGTATTATTTCATTATTGTATGTTAGTGGGTTTTGGTGGAAAAGTAGAAATGGTGGGATGATAATTGTATTATATTTGGCATGAATTGAAAGGGTGGGGAAATGATGTTTGACGGGTGGCTTATTTTTCAATCAAACTTGTGTTTATATGTATATTATATATATATAATTGTATAGCATTTGGGTGGGTAGTGGAGTCCTAGTAGATTAAAATTTGGCAAGTTATGGATTGAGTTGTCAAGCTTGAATATTTTTGGCTAAATTTTTTTTCAATCATGCAGCATGGTTGGCAACTTGTAAATGTTGGATCATTTTAATTGGTCAGTACTTTGACAAATGTTGCATGGGTGGTAGAGTTTTTCTAATATAGTATGTGTTATATTATATATATATATTATAAAAATTTGGTTTTGAAAAATTTGGGTGGTAGAGTTTTTAATACTAGCGTATGATTTCAACCAATGAATTAAACAGTATCCTTCCACTCTCCTATAAATAGAAGCTCATTCCTTCATTATTTCTTACGAATTCAATGAAACTCCAAAGAGAGAAATTATAGAAAAACTATAGAAAAGTATTCTGCTACTTCCCTACTCTTATATCCAGTTCTTTTACGGTAAGGGATGTTATTTCTTTTGTATTCAAGAAGAGAACTTACATTATTCCATTTCTTTATTGTTCGTTGGAATAACTTTCAGATACGCTGAGCTACCCTATACTTGGTGACATTCTTCATTATTCATCTTTATTATTTTGTTGGAACATCCTCATCATGTGTTTTACAGGACTGGTTAAAATCTTTATTATTATTCATTGGAATATCACATGCGTGTGTTTTACACAGGACTGGTTCCATCTTTACTTATTATTACATTGGAATAATCGATTACCTATGTAAGTACCGCATGCATGGTGATTTCTATTGTTATTCTATTACTTATTATTATTCGTTGGAACATCCTCGTTGGGTGTGAATTTCACGACACCGTTCCGTTATTATTATTCTGGTTGGAATAACTGGCCTATCCAAGTACCGCATGCATGGTGATTTCTTTTGTTATTCCATTTGTTATTATACTCAGTTGGTTAAAGTTTTGACTTCTATACTCCATGAAATTAGTGGAATATCCTTGATATTTGCGCTTCATCCAGTATTTTTTTCATGGAAATATTCTTCTGAGCATTCTTGAATTTTACTCTACAAAGCAGTATCATGTTGACAATTTGGACGTTATTGGTTCCTGAACAAATTAATTCGTGAACTTTTTTTTATTGAATTCTTATATCATTGTCATCATCCTCATGTTTATATTATGTTGAAAGTCATCTGTGGCCTGTAGTGCATAGATGGACTTGGTATGATTATGACCGAGGATTATTGATTGTAATCATGGTAGTAATATTACAAATGATGTGGTAAAAGTCCTTATTAGCTCGTAGTGCATTGATGGACAGTTGTTGGCATGATCATGACCATTGATGAATACACAAATATCCTTGGCCCGTAGTGCATGGAATTTGTGGTCGTGACCCTAATGAATATCCTTGGCCGGTAGTGCGGGGATGATGTGGATTATTTATTAAGCTGAGTCCAAGGGATAAAAGTGATGAAAACCTTTTAAAACATAAAAGATAGTAGATTTTATTCTCTACTTGACTCTTTTAATGGATTTCTTGTTCCGCTGTAGTTAAACTTGATGTCTATTGTATTTTATCAGTTTAACATTGTTGGAGACTAATGATAATTTATTCTGCATTATCTTGGTCATAATATCACTTGCTGGGCTAGTTGAGCTCACCCTTTCTTTCACTGTTCTCTTCAGGAAATGAGAACGTAGCTGGGACTAGTCGGGGAACGGAGTGATGGTCCGAGATGGTGTCTTAGTAGTCCTTACTATTCTGTAAAATAGTGTGATAATAAATATAACGAGGACTCTATTTGAGAATGGATATTGTCTAGAAGACAATATTTGTATTTAAACTCACAACATATGTTTTGTTGTATTTTACACGACTGCTGTATTATTAGTTTGTATTTGAATTTTGTACCATGTATTTGGAGACTCAAGATGGGTGATGTATACCTATTTTGGGGGCGTCACACCATATTAACTTAAATCCACAATTGATAGAATTAAGCCAAACACCCTAATTAACTAATTCACTATGTCTCTATGTGAATTAAAATCAATGAGGGTTTAAATTCCAAGTTCTTACACGATTACATGCAATGTTAAGTATATCTCTATCCTAAACATACATCAAGAATTCCATCAAAACGTAGAAATCATGAACACATGCTATTATGACTAAGTCTAGATTTATATATCATCTCTCGAGTCGATACAAATCCATATAAAATTGGTGATCAAGCAATTCATAAATTAAGCACAAATCAAAATAGATGAACTGTGATGCCCCTAAATCCGGGTTTCCTAACCTCGGTTTTGGTGATCACGATCTATCATACATATCACATCTAACTACCCATTCAATTATGAATTTCATCATTCATTACGTTTACTTAATAAAAACATACATTAAAATATAATTATACCACCGTTATCCCAGGTTAACTAACCTTAACCTTTCATGTCTATTAATACAAAAAACTTAAAACAAAATTATAATATAATAATCATTGAATAACTTGATACTACTGGGTCGCCTTTGCTTTGCCTTTGTCCTTATTAGAACCTTTTGCTACCTCGACTTTAGATAAAATATTTTATTTAAGCAAGGGTGAGCAATGAGTTTTCTCAACCAGTTAAAGCATACAATAAAAGATAAAGAAGAATTTAACTTTCTAGAATTTCACCGATATTCAAAAGATTTTGAAGTAGCTGAATAATAAATCATTTGCAATATCAAGGATTTTTTTTAGTTTCATACTAAATAACATTCCAAGGATGAAAGAGTAAAATTATATTGAAGGTTCAATAATATTCAATTAATTAAGAAGAATTATCAACACTACAACAATATTCAACAAAGTGGGATATTCCCAGATTTCATGTTGAGTGATCACAAATGGATCAAGAACTACTCGAGGAATCATCAGTAATTAAAGTTGAATTGCCTCAAGAATATAAGTTAGTTATAAAAACTAATTATACTCTTCTGCAAGTACATGAACTGATCAGCTCCATTGTATCCTATATTATGCATAATACTCAAAAATCGCGCATGGGTCATTTTACGACAATAAAGTTCCCCCTTTTATAAGGGTTGTTCTTCTCAGTCTTACATCATGAGTTCGTACCATGACAATATGGTTTGGATTGAATTCAAAGAAGTGCTATGAATTTATCATAAAATATCAATGTTGATCCAGCCGAAGTAAATGGCATAAATCAACTCATAATAAATATAATGTTTCATGCTTTATTAAATATTAGTCTCGCCAAAACAAATAGCTGAGACACAGCTCATAAACAGTTCACGCATAAAAGAACTTTAAATTATTTCACAGTTCAAGTAATAGATCAAGAAATCAGATGCACTAGGTGCGAATAACAATAATCATTATAGATGTGAATAACCAACAATAATTATTCACTAATCATGCTTTGAAATTAATAACTCAAGTGGAATTAGAAAACATGTCATAATACAAATGTTCAATAATAATATTAGATGTGGAATAATCAACAATAATTATCCACTAACATGCTTGAAAAATAATAACTCGAGTTTGAGTTAGAGAACTTGCCTTGTCTGTAGTCTATTGTTATGAAAATAAATATATTCGGTTAGCAGTTTATCTACCTTCCTTCGAAAGACCTATAATTGACCTCTCGATTAGCAAATCATATACTTATTCATAATATTATTATTCTATGTTAAATTGCCTAATATTTAATCACACGGTTAAATATTAGTTATTACATCAATTCCTTAGTAACATTATTATCTCTTGATAATATTACTATGATGTAAACATTATCTTCACTCATCCTTTAATAATACTTTACTTACTTCTTAGTATTATTAATCAACTAATAATACTTTATTCACTTACTAATATTATTACCCTCTTAATAATATTTTATCCATTTACTAATATTACTAACCTTTTAATTTTATTCATGTATTATTATATATTTTATTCATTTACTAATGTTATTATATTTTAATAACATTTTATTTATTTAATTATTTATTAATATTTTAATTATCTAATAATACTTTAATCTAATATTATTAATCTTTTTATAATATTTTAATCTAATATTATTAATTATATTAATAATATTTTAATCTAATATTATTAGTCGTTAATAATATTTATTAATGTTATAATCTAATACTATTAGTAATCTAATAATATCTTAAATTAAATTTTAATCTCAATATTTTTATTTATTTAAAATATCGATTCTAAAATTATTAATATCATCATAATATTTTAATAAATTATTAGGCCAACAAAAAATTTATTTTAATTGTTTACCCTTTATTAAACCACTTATTTAATACCCACAAAAGGTCATAAATAATAATTCTTTTAATAAATTACCAAAATACCCTCAAATAGTTAGAATATTATATATTAAGAGTATTCAAGCATTAAAATCACATTTTCATTATTTATGACACCATTTAACTATTTATTTCCTTTTATTCACAACTTCATCATTTTTACGAAAAATACCAAACTAATCCCAAAAATTCTTCTTTTCTGGATTTGGACTGTGTATGGCTAAATAATGAATCCTAAATTTTCCTGGAATTTTAGAAAGTGATTTACTATTTTTAAAGTGCCTAAAATACTCAGATCTTGCTACATTTTTCATAAATCGAGTTTTTCTCAGACAATTCTGAAACTTTTAGGGTACACTATCATAGCATATATACACATACTGTAAAAATTTTAGATTTTTCCAAGGTATACACAGTGAGGAATCTAGGTAAGAATATTTTAGGAGTTCTTCACGGTAAAAACTATTACACATAAACTACACATCGAAACGCGTTCGTTCTTTTTCCTACATGTAGATACCTTCTCAAGGTACCTCTGTGATTGTTCCCAGATTTTTAAAAGGTTCATAACTAGCCAAAACAACCTTAGGAAAAATGGGGGTAGTAGCTCTTGTTAGGGTTAGGGTTCTTCAAGCTTCTTGTGGACTATTTTGGGGAACACAACCCCTATGGCTTCAATACTTGCTAGATTTGTGTTCTACCACTTATTTTTACTATATAACTCATGTATCTAGCACCCCCCCTTGATGGATCATAAATCCAAGCAATAAAACTTGTGTTACAAAAGATTTAGTGGAAGAAAAACTAGGGTTTAACCCCTAGGAGAACATATGCTCATTTTCTTTCTCTAAACCTTTAACCTACACTCAAGATACTTAGTTCCATACATGATGATATGTATAACTATGGTATCTTGGGTATTAGTTCATAACCCCATCAAAGCTTGCTATAACACCAAATAGAAAAAGAAGATGAAGATTTAGGTTATACATTGATCTAGTAGCAACCTTCCTTGATCTACCAAAGTAAGATATGAACTTTGGGTGCATCAATACCCCACTCTTTCTCCTCTAAACTGAACCCCTCTCTCTCTTTTCTCTCTTGGTATTTTTCTAGCTTGGGAGACAATAGAAGAAGAAGAATAGGAGAAATGAAATAAAGAGAAATGAAATGTTGTGATGTAAACTAATATCCCCCATATCTTTGTTGTCCCTTGGATAAAAGGCTTAGCCTTATCTCTTCCAATTAAGCCTAATCATGCCATTAAAGGTGCTAAGTAGATTTTCCGCCAATGGGAGATGGACACACTTGTACTTGGTGTAAGAGTTACTACATAAGGAACTTGATTAGAATAATTTAGTTGCCTTAAAGGGCCTAAAAGGGGCAGTCCCCCATGCCCATTATCCACTCAATTTTGCTTTTATTTTAATGCACAAATGTGATTAATCAAAATTCTAAAATACCCTTAATCAAGTGGGCTAAGTATTGGTTTGCATTTTATTTCTTTTGGGCTTCTAATTTAATTAGTTAGGCTATATAAGTAACATAGTTTAACAATTTTAATTTATATTACCTTTAGGGTTTCTATTCACAATCTTATCGAATTTAATACTTATACATGTTTCTTTAATCAATAACCTAATTAGGTTTAAAATTAGTAATCACTTGAAATAAACAAAATTAATATATTAGGTTAGTATAACTTTTAAATACTAACATTTTCTCAATACCATAACTCTTAGGTTATTTAATTACCTTACCTAATATATAATTAGGTTATGTGGCTTTCCTTTTTTAATGAAATCTATAAATATACATATCCATAACTATAGTATATATATTTATTTAGCCATACCCATTTCCACACAGTCCTCACATATTTATTCACTATATAATAGTCATACTAATTAATCATTTAAAGATTATAAATATTTCTATTTAACATTCAAGGCTAACACTCAAGCTATGTTAATGTTCCAACATAACTTATCTTACTTTTCCTTAATTGACTTGATTAAGTATTGATCTTAGTTTATTTAAAATAACTAAATTAACTATCTTATTTAATTTATATCTCATAACACATATTCACTTATAAACTAAAAAAAAATTATTCGTAAAAATTTAAATATATAATCATATAAAGTTCTCGGTCCTTACATGAACTGTAAAGATAGATTTATTAAACTGAATTCAAAGTATGATAATCGTTGTTCCACATTAAAGATCCATTACACGCTTAATTTGAAATTTAGTTCATAACGAATGAATTAAAAACCGAATAGATAAAAGAATTCATCATCCCAATTTATAGAAACTGAAATAAAGGATACGAATAGTAATAAGCCACCTTTCTTTGCTCTCAGCTCTGAAATCTTTGTGAATCTTGATTCCTTGCTCTACTCCTCCAATGTCTTCTCCAAATTAGGGTTCATAGTTGAAATTGTTGATTGTATTATTGATTCAAGTATATCCCAAGCATAAGTCACTGTAATAGCTCATAAAAACGTGTCAATTCCAGTCCCAATCGAAATCAATTACATTATGTCCACGTCGTTGCAGTAATAAAATTGCCTTAGAACCCTCTTTTCGTCCACGTGCACTTCGCTTCGACGGGGTTTAAATATGAAAGTGCACGCCTCGATGGGAATTCGATTTCTTTGACACGTGCACCTTTTGCCGTGGGTGCTAAGACTGCAATTATTGTTTTCATGCCTTCCCTTGTTTTTTCCACCACAATGACACCAACATTCCTAATCTAACACGTAATTAAACCTGCAAACAAAACAAACACAAAACACATAAAACTGTATAGAAATAGCTGGATTAAACACTATTTAAGTCCAAATAGGAGCCCAATTCGTTGGTATAAAAACCACTCATCAAACTCCCCCAAACTTAAACCATGCTAGTCCTTGAGAAAAATAAAATGCAACGCAATGCAACTATCTACATGCCTAAAAATCCAGCAATAAGACAGAACAAAGTTCATTCACATATCCTCTGAGAATTCATAATAGACATGACCGTATAATATATCAAGGTAAATCAATAACTTCTCAATCAATGGCTTACCCACACCACTTGCCCCACTAAATGCAGTGTTTGATTGCCTAAATTCAAAGTTTCCCCCCTTCTTTCCTTGCTGCAAACCAAAATTTTCAGCTACTTTTCCCCGCGTACATGCATAACTTCATCATTAGTACCTGAAATCCATTAAAACCCACAAATATAAGATAATTTCATGGAGTTTGAACAAGCATGATGAAAATTTACTAAAAATTACTAACTACCTAAGATTTATACATACTTAACTATGTAATACTAAATTATTAACTAAACTACACATTGAATAACATGAAATAAAAATACTGTAAATAACAAGAGAATTGGGTTGCCTCCCAATGAGCGCTTGTTTTTGAGTCTTTCAGCCTGACTACTCCCTATTTCATGGCACATCGGCAAGAGTGATTGTGGTGGCTTGGTTGTCTATGTCACCACCCCAATAATGCTTTAGACGCTGCCCATTGAATTTGAATGTTTCGAGAGGATTCCTGCTATACAGTTCAATGGCGCCATGTGGATAGACTGTCTTGATAATAAATGGCCCTGACCATCGTGATTTGAGCTTTCGAGGAAATAACCTCAGTCGTGAGTTATACAATAACACAGCTTGGTCTGGTTCAAAATTTCTTTGCAAAATCTTCTGATTGTACCACTTCCTGACCTTTTCCTTGTACAGCTTCGAGTTTTCATAAGCTTGCAGTCGAAACTCATCCAGTTCATTCATATGTAGAAGTCTCTTCTTGCATGCAGCTGTTTAATCAAACTTTAACTTTTGAATGGCTCAGTATGCTTTGTGTTAAAGTTCTACTGGGAGATAACACGCTTTTTCGTAAAGAAATTGATACAAAGACATCCTAATTGGTGTCTTATATACTGTTCGATAAGCCCATAAAGCATCATCTAACTTTAGAGACTAGTCTTTTCTATTCAGATTCACCACTTTCTCTAAAATTCGTTTCACCTCTCTATTTGAAACCTCAGCTTGTCCCCTTGTTTGGGGATGATAAGACGTTTCAACCCTGTAATTAACCCCATATTTCGCCAAGAGAGCTGTAAGGAATCTATTGCATAAATGACTTCACTCGTCACTTATAATTGCTCTCGACGTGCCAAATCTCGTGAAGATATTTTTCTGTAGAAATTTTAGAACCACCTTGGCATCATTTGTAGGGAGTGTCATAACTTCAACCCATTTTGATACATAATCCACAGCTAATTGGATGTATAGGTTATTGTATGAGGGTGAAAAAGGTCCCATGAAGTCAATCCCCCATACATCAAAAATCTTAACTTCCAAGATTGTGTTGGGTGGCATCTCATTCCTTTTGGAAATATTGCCCACCTTTTGACATCTATCACAACGTTTTACGAACTGGTGGGAATCCTTGAACACAGTAGGCTAATACAATCCTACCTGAAGAACCTTAGCCGTTGTCCGCTCACTTCTATAGTGTCCCCAATACGCAGATGCATTACATGCGTGCAAGATGTTATTAACTTCACTATAAGGCACACATATATGAATCATCTTATCCGTACACTATCTGAAGAGATAAGGCTCATCCCACATGTACCAAATGACATCATGGAACAACTTCTTTTTCTGTTGATGTGTCAAATCAGGGGAAAGGATCTTGCTCACCAAGTAATTAGCAAAATCCACATACCATGGAAATTTAGAATTTTTTGCAAATAGTTGTTCATCTGGAAATGACTCGTTGATTAAACACTTATCTGCCCTGTCCTTGTCTGAATTTTCCAACCTCGAAAGATGATCAGCCACTTGATTTTCTGTCCCCATCCTATCCTTAATTTCCAAATCAAACTCTTGAAGGAGTAGAATCCATCGAATAAGCTTGGGCTTAGCATCCTTTTTGGAAATAAGATACCGTATCGCCGAGTGGTCCGTGTATACCACAACCTTTGTTCCTATCAAATATGCTCAAAATTTATCAAAGGCATACACGACTGCAAGTAACTCCTTCTCGGTGGTTGTATAGTTTAGTTGAGCATCTGTGAGAGTTTTACTTGCATTATATATGTCATGTAATATCTTCTCTCGACGTTATCCCAAAACAGCCCCTACCGCGTAATCCCTAGCACTACACATAAACTCAAACGACATTGTCTAATCTGGTGCTACAATCACGGGAGTTGTCGTCAATATCTATTTCAACTGCTCAAAAGCTCTTATACACTCTTCATCAAAACTAAAAACTGCATCTTTCTCTAATAGACTGCATAGTGGTTTTGCAATCTTAGAGAAATCCTTGATAAACCTGCGGTAGAATTCGGCATGCCCAAGAAAACTTCGAATTCCTTTAACTGAGGTTGGCGATGGAAGATTCTCAATTGTATCCAGCTCATCCCGATCAACTTCCAACCCTTTTACAGAGGCCTTATGCCCAACAATTATTCCCTCTTCGACCATAAAGTGGCACTTTTCCCAATTCAATACACGGTTAGTTTCCACGCAACGTTTTAAAACCATGAATAGATTTTCAAGACAACTATCAAAGGTGTTCCCATAAACTAAAAATTCATCCATGAAGTCTTCAACATTCTGCTCCATAATGTCTAAAAATATGGCCATCATACACCTCTAAAAGGTCGTCGGTGCATTACACAACCTGAATGACATCCTCTTGAATGAAAAGGTGCCATATGGGCATGTGAATGTAGTCTTTTCTTAATCCTCAAGAGTGATGACGATCTGATTATATCCCGAATATCAGTCCAATACGCAATAATACTCATGCCCAGCCAAATGGTCCAACATTTGATCGATAAATGGAAGAGGAAAGTGGTCCTTTCGGGTTGCCTTGTTTAGCTTCCTATAATCCATGCATACCCTCCATCCGGTCACTGTCCTTGTCAGTATCAATTCATAGTCGTCGTTTGACACAACTGTCATTCCACCTTTCTTTGGGACACAATGAACTGGACTTACCCATAAACTATCTAAAATTGGGTAGAATATTCCAGCATCCAACCACTTCAAAATTTCTTTCTTCATAACTTCTTTTATGATTGGATTAAGTCTTCTCTGTTGTTCCACTGTCGACTTTACATCCTCTTCCAAGAGTATCTCGTGCATGCAAAACGAAGGGCTTATTTCCTTGATGTCAGGAATTGTCCATCCTATCTCAGACTTGTACTCTTTAAGTATCCTCAATAACTTACTTTCCTGTAATTCGTTAAGTGAAGATGCAATGATAATAGGTAAATTATTAGAATTACCCAAAAATACATACCTAAGGTATTTAGGAAGAGGCTTAAACTCAAGTGTGGGTCGTTCCTCGAGTGAGGGTTTCATTCATGCTAATGATTTCTCTTCCGTATGTAGTGGCTCGAATGGCATCTTGAATCTACTTACTCTAGGCAAAGCATCCAGTATATGTAAATAATCCACAAATTCTGGATTATCCAAGTCATCATCCTCCATCAAAGTGTTTTCCAACAGATCCCTGTCTAAACCTCTAATCAAGTCTTCATTAATCATCTTGTCATTCACATCCTTTTGAAAACACTCTTCCTCATCTGTAGGGAACCTTATGGCTTTGAACATATTAAATTTAACTTCTTGGTCTTATAATCTCATCGTTAACCCTCCTTTCTGAACATCAATGAGAGTCCTCCCAGTAGCCAAGAATGGCCTCCCTAAAATGATCTAGATATTCTTGTCATCTTCATAATCCAAAATAATAAAGTCTGCTAGAAATATGAACTTATCCACCTTCACTAGAATATCTTGAATAATCCCTCTTGGATAAGTCACTGATCTATCTGCTAGCTGTAGTGAGATGTTTATAGGTTTCAGAGCTGGCAAACCCAACTAAGTATACACCAATAATGACATGAGGTTCACACTTGCACCCAAATCACACAAACATTTGTTGAAGGTTATGTTCCTAATTGTGCAAGGAATGGTAAAACTCCCCAGATCCTTCAACTTTGGAGGTAACTTTCTCTGTAATACCGCACTACATTCCTCTATCAATGCCACAATCTCATAGTCTTCTAATTTCTTCTTCCTCGACAGAATACCCTTCATAAATTTGGCATAGCTAGGCATCTATTCTAGGGCTTCTGTGAATGGAATATTAATCTATAATTTCTTGAAGACTTCTAAAAACTTTGAGAACTAATTATCTAATTTCTGCTTTTGCACTCTCTGCTGAAACAGTGGTGGAGGATAAACAATTGGCTCATTATCTACTTGATTCTTGTCCATTTTCTTGTCTTTACCCTGTTTCTCTTCAACCAACTTTTCTTCACCTTCTTTTACATCTTTCATTAACAAATTTTCTGCACTTTGTCCCTCAAGATGTTTTCCACTTCTCAATGTAATTGCTTGACACTGTTTATGATTTCCCCTCAAATTCTTCTCTGTGTTACTCGGTAATGTCCCTTAAGGCATGTTATTTAGTGCTAACACAATCTGTCCCATTTGATTTTCTAAGTTCTTAATTGCCACTGCTTGTGTTTTCATTGCTGCATCATTACCTGATTTGTATTTAAATAACATCTCTTCCAAATTTGACTTTTTCTCAAGTTGTGGAGTTGATTGTTGATGCTGATTTTGGAAACCTGGGGGATAGGATTGTTGTGGAGCCTGTTGATTTTGGTTGTTACTCCATGAAAAGTTCAGATGGCTTCTTGCCCCTGGTTTGTATGTATTTTGATACGGATTCTAAGGATTTCTGTTATAACTACCTATAAACTGTACTGCAACTTGATTAATAGCACATTGCTCTGTCGGATGTTCCCTAGCACACAATTCACAAATATAAGCCACCTGCTGAGTCTGTGCACCCATGAGAACATCCATCTTCTTTGACAATGCTGAAATCTGCGTTGCTAATGTTGTCACTCCATCTACCTCTAACACCCTAGCTACTTTAAGTTGTGTCATTCTCATTGTGGGCCACTGGTAGTTGTTAGCTACCATTGTCTCAGTTAAGTCATATGCCTCCTCAAATATTTTTGCCATAAAAGCTCCCCCAGATGCTGCATCAATACTAGTATGGAGATTTCCGTTAAGCCCATTGTAAAAGGTGTTCATCTACAGCCACATGGGTAGTCCATGATGCAGACACTTTCTTAGCAATACCTTGTAACTTTCCCAAGCTTCGTACAGAGACTCCCTATGTTGCTTCTCAAACATCGTAATCTCATTCCTCATCTTAGCAGTCTTCGCTGGTGGGAAAAACTTAGCTAAAAAATTTTGAGCAAGGTCATCCCAAGTAGTAATTGACCCTGGCGGTGGTGAGTGTAACCAACTCTTCGCCTTGTCCCGCAGTTTGAACGGAAATAAGCGAAGCCTAACTTCATCATCAGATACCTTGTTGTATCTGAAAGTATCATAAATCTCTAGAAAGCTAACTAAGTGCTTGTTTGGATCATCATTAGCTACTCCCCCAAATTATATTGAATTCTGTATCAGCTGAATCGTCCCAGGCTTGATCTCAAAGCAATTAGCAGCTATTGCAAGCCTGGTGATACTTGACAGAATTTTACTAACCCTAGGAGTAACATAGTACCTCAATGCTTTTTGATCCTTTACAGCCATACTTTATTCCTTATCAAAATTCTCCCTAGTGTCCTTAATCCACTTACTAAGCCTCTAAAACCTTTGTTTGATGTCGTCCTCGAAAGGAAGCAAGTCTAGTTTCTTTGACTGAGTTTACATACACCAAGTGAGAGAACCTGAAATAAGAAATAGCAAAAACAAAAAGAAAATTATTTAACTAAAACTAAACTAATTAAATTGATATTGAAAGTAATAAAATCAAAGATTGACCCCGACAACGGGGCAAAAAACTTGTTGGTTGTAAAATCTAAAATACGCACAACACGCCAGTATACGTGGTCAACAAGTAATAAAATGATAAGTCAAGTATCGTTCCCACAGAGACAAGTATTAATTTTAATCTAACAATTACCAACTTTGTATTATTTCAATTTTATTAAACTATTCTAATTAATGATTGCAATTAATAAAAACTAATAAACTAAAAATCAAAATAAATCAACTCAACTATTACCATAAATTTTAATCAGATAATTAAGAATTAAGCCTATAACTTCACTTTAAGCTTCACTCAGATTATCACACTTCTTTTCAATTTAATTAACTATCTCAGTTCATTAATCAATAACACATCAGTAGAATTAGCCATCTCTCAATGCACTAACACCATATTAACTTAAATTCACAGTTGATAGAATTAAGCCAAACACCCTAATTAACTAATTCACTATATTTATATGTGAATTAAAATCAACGAGGGTTTAAATTCCAAGTACTTACACAATTTCATGCGATGTTAGGTATATCTCTATCCTAAACATACATCAAGAATTCCATCAAAATGTAGAAATCATGAACACATGCTATTATGACTAAGTCTAAGTTAATATATCATCTCTCGAGTCCATACAAATCCACATAAAATTGGTGATCAAGTAATTCATAAATTAAGCACAAATCATAATAGATGAACTGTAAAGATAGATTTATTAAACTGAATTCAAAGTATGATAATCATTGTTCCACATTAAAGATCCATTACAAGCTTAATTAGAAATTTAGTTCATAACGAATGAATTAAAAACTGAATAGATAAAAGAATTCATCACCCCAATTTATAGAAACTAAAATAAAGAATACGAATAGTAATAAACTACCCTTCTTTGCTCTCAGATCTGAAATCTTTGTGAATCATGATTCCTTGCTCTGCTCCTCCAATGTCTTCCCCAAATTAGGGTTCATAGTTGAAATTATTGACTGTATGATTGATTCAAGTATATCCCAAGCATAAGTTACTATAATAGCTCATAAAAATGTGCCAATTCCAGTCCCAATCGAAACTAATTACATTCTATCCACGCCATTGCAGTAATCAAATTGCATCATAACTCTCTTTCTGTCTGCGTACCCCCACCCCGACGGTGGTTTAAGCCTTGAAAGTACCCGCCCGATGAGGTCTGATTTATTTAACACGTGCACCCCCGCCCTGACGGGGGTCTTCTCTTTGTATTAAGCCCGCCCCGGCGGGGTGCTAAAACTGCAATTATTGTTTTCATGCTTACCCTTGCTATTTTCCACCACAATGCCACCAACATAAGCTAACATGTAATGAAACCTACAAACAAAACATACATAAAACACATAAAACTATACAAAAATAACTTGATTAACTATTTAAGTCCAAATAGGAACCCTATTTGTAGGTATAAAACCCACTCATCAACAAGAAGGTACCAGAATAGATGTTCTAATAGGGAATAAATGGGCAAGAGATCACACTTAAGACTTGATCATTGGATACCCAAACGCAAGAGTTAAGACGAGACCTACCACCCATAATGAGTGTTTCTATCTGAGCTTTCTATCCCAAATGGAACCCCAAGAAGATAGAGATGCTATGAAAGATTTGAGTTGGATAACAGCCATGCAAGAGGAACTGAATCAGTTTGAGAGAAGCAAAGTCTGGAGATTAGTCCCTGGACTAAGAAGTCACCCAGTTATTGGCACCAAATGGGTCTTTTGAAACAAAATGGATGAAGATGGGGTAATCACAAGGAACAAGGAAAGACTAGTGGCCAAAGGTTATTCCCAAGACGAATGCATCGACTATAACGAGACATTCGCACATGTTTCCAGACTAGAAGCTATCAGGGTATTCCTTGCTTTTACTACCAAATGAAGTTCAAAGTTTTCTAGATGGATGTCAAGAATGCATTTCTGAATGGTGAACTTCAAGAAGAAGTCAATGTGGTGTAACCTCCAAGTTTCATCAATCCAACTCTCTCTAATTATGTCTATAAATTAGACAAAGCCTTATATGGACATAAACAAGCACCTAAAGCATGGTATGAAACACTAACTAACTTTCTTATTGAAAATGGTTTCTCTAGAGGTAGATTAGATACCACATTATTTCTTAAGAAGTACAAAAACAAAGTCTTACTAGTTCATGTATATGTAGATGATATTATCTTTGGTTTTACTGATTAAAATATGTGCAAGATTTTTGCCAAGCTTATGTTGAGAAAGTTCGAAATGAGTATAATGGGTGAGCTGAATTTCTTCCTTGGATTACAAGTGCAGCAAAATGATGAAGGTATCTTCATCAACCAAGACAAGTACACTAAAGACTTACTTAAGAAGTATGGCATGGAATCAACCTCTCCCATGAAAACACCAATTGCTCCAGCAACTAAGCTTGACAAAGATGAGAAAGGTAAATGTATTGGCATTACTCAATACAGAGGAATGATAGGCTCTCTTCTATATCTAATTGCTAGTAGACCGGACATAATGTTTACAACATGTATATGTGCTAGATTTCAAGCTAATCCTAAGGAATCACACTTAACTGTTGTTAAAAGAATTTTCAGGTATCTCAAAGGCACACCTCATTTGGGACTTTGGAATCCCAAGGAGTCCTCCTTTGAATTGACAAGATATACAGATGCTGTTTTTTTAGGATGCAAAATCGATAGAAAAAGTACCAGTGACACCTGTCAATTGCTAGAAAACAGACTTATGTCCTGGTTTAGCAAGAAGCAAAATTCAATTTCTACCTCTACAGCAGAAACTGAATACATTGCTGCAGGCAGTTGCTGTGCTCAAATCTTATGGATGAAGAACCAACTAGCAGATTATGGGTTTGATTTCAAGTCTATACATGTTCAACGTGATAACACAAGTGTCATAGCAATAACACATAATCCTGTCATGTATTCTAGGACTAAGCATATAGAAATAAGATATCATTTTATTAGGGATAATGTTCAAAATGGAATTCTATCTTTATAATATATCCCTACTAAAAATCTGTAACGCCCCGAAATTCGGTCTATTTTCACATCCGGATTCCGTACGTCATGATCCCATCTTCTTCCAAACACACATCATTATATAGCTAAATATAACAACATACATCCTCAAATTCCAGGTTCTAAAACCTTAAAACCTCTTTCATTCCAAATAATGATAATTACATTATTATTTACATCTTGTACAAGTGACTTTTATTCTCCACCAAGGATACATAATCGTTCATTAAACTATTCTATAGTTTAATTCTATCATTCTGTATTACAAGTCTTCACTTGATCTTCATGCTTATTCATATAATGAATGGCACATCGCCTGGATACCGATCAGCTTGATCTTTATGGGATCCTTAAGTTCTTCTAACATCGTTCACTGAAAATGTTTTTATTTAAAGCAAGTATGAGCATTCAATTGCCCAGCAAGTCATAACAGTTGAACAAACAACTTCAAGAATTTAAACATTCTTTTCAGACTTTAATAACCGAACAAAGGTTATGAAGCAGCTTGAATAATAGGAATAATCTCGATTCCTATCATTTTAAAACATTAGTCACATTCACTTTGAAATACTTTCATTCTCTACTTTCTTTCATACACATTTAGTCTGGCTAGAATCAATAGCACAGACTTAACAATAATGGTTCATGTATAAATAGAACATGCTCATATTAAACAGTTCAATCACAGAACAGTTCATATCATAGGAACACCGAAGTGTTCACATTGTGGCACAAGGCCTCATACGTTCTACCACCTTGTACAAATATCACACATTCGCACATAGACAGAACTTCTCAAATTCAACATCTGAGAAGTTTTAAAAACTAGCATCCATTGAAAAATATGGATGAAGTTAGGAAACTTGCCTTACGCACAGCTACAACTTATAGTTTACGTTGAACTGCTCATTCCAATTCCTATGTAGCATATAAGGAAATAACACATGTACCAATTAGTCATATACTTGACTTATGCATTGGTTTACTTAACTTCACTTCTTAAGGTTCACGTTCTTATAAACTAAGTTTACGCGACCAACTTCCTTTACCGGTTAACGTCTTCATGACATACGGAGATGTCTTACTTAATACGTTCATCATCTTTGATGATTTACATTCTTATCTTCTTCTAATAACTCTCCTAGGACTCAACACACAATATTTCTCTGCTAGTAGTCCATATGGTACTCTGAGTGGTTTCCCACAAACAACCAACAAACAAGTTCCCGTCTCACCGACACTGCCTATAACAGTGAGTTAGATCGGTTGCCAGTTTTGTATATACCTTCGCTCTCTGAAGGAATTGTTTAGCTCAGCTCCCATATGTCAACCATCAAAGGTTACGATTGTACTACAACCTAAATTCATCTTAACTTACCCGAACTATTAAACTATAATGTTCATTAAGTCAAATTCTTATTCCTTATGGTTTTCTGACAAATAATTGTCATACCTCAGGATTTATTCTTTATCATCCAAGTCATACAGTCTTTTGTATACTCAGAACGATCATTCAATGTTCATTCTACGCATTTATAGTGTTAAGCATTTTACGTTACCTTATTCTTATCTTACAACGTCCGGTTCATTCGACTCGAAACGTCATCCAAGTTATAAACATTAACTCGGCTTCTTTACGTTATATGCACTTGTCCTTAATTTAGCTTCTTCACCATTCACAGGTTTAATCATTGGTCTTGATTATCCTACGGTCAAACCATACACGGGGTGTAGGTTCTACCCGTTTAATATTCGCGTACACTTAACCTTTAACCCGGTTCAAGTGTTCAACGCTTACATTTTATTCTAAAATTCTCATCCGACTCACATTCGGCTTTCATTAATCTTCTTACCATTCGCTACGGCTTTCTTGATAATTCATATCTTACTTACTACTCCCGTCAACGTATAAGTCATACAACCAATGTATACTTAGAACATTCGCTCAACGTGAATACGATTCACGAGGATCGTTTACGTATTCAACATTTATGTTACTTGCCTCTTAATTCTATTCAACCTTCATCCAAGGTTTTAATTACTTTCATTCATTACTCGTCACCTGAACCCCATGTTCATTATTCTATCCCAATGTCAAAGCCATACGGTTTGTTGTATGCTAAGACCGATCGTTCATCGCAAAAACGTTGTGTTCACAACGTCTAAACGCTTTACATTCATCTCTCATGACCATGACATAACATCGAAATGTTATCCATTATCCTAATCAATCAACGTTTAAGGAATCACAATCAAAGCAACTCCTCACATTCGTTTATTGCGACTACGGTCCCCGGATATTTGTTCCGTAACCCGCATCTACATTCTTTTTCTTTTAATCGCATTTAATCTTTTCATTAAACCTTTATCAAAGGTGAAATACACTTGATTAAGTGTTACATTAGTTGAATTACATGTTCATATTTCTTTCTTGTACATCCCCCCAGTAATTGATTAATACAAATCTCATTTCTGGGCATTGCCCTGCACCGGCGCTGCGGCGCCGTGCCCTTCCCTTTCTTCCATGATGCGGCACCACTTAGCAGTAGCTAATGGCCCGAGCTCACGCTGCAGCGCCAAGCATAAAACCTAGAAAAAAATTTCTAAGTCTTTTACAAACTTGAGACGCTAACTTCGAAATCTCATATCTTATTCGTTATAACTCGGAATAAGATCGTTCCAAAGTCATTTTCTTCCTTATCTTACATACTTCAATTACCCTCGGACAGAACTTCGTTCTGAATCCATTAACATGCCATTCAATTGGCTTAATCTTCGCTCTTCGTTCGTTTTACGTTATTAACGTTTTTCATTCGTTCGTTTGTAATACGTTCATCCGAATTCAGAACTCATTCGTTCTTGAGTCCACGACTCACATTTTATACGTTCTCTTACATTCTTATGAAACCCTACACGTTCAGGTTCATTTACATACTTTCTATTTCTCGTTCATCTTTTACGAAATTTTTGCCATAACTTCGTTATAGCTCAGGTTTAATCCGTTCTTCATGAACGTTTCTAACATTCCTAACCAAGAAATAAGAAACTAACTTATACGCGATGGTTTTAAACTTGTCCATCAACAACAATTATCCTACGATGGTTTTAAATTTGTCCATCAACAACGTTCGTCGTGTTCTTCGCGTGTTCTTCGCGTTCTTCATTTTTAATCGATATTTTGGATTACAATTTTACTTTTTCTTAGAATTTGATGTTATAAAATATCATTCCTTACTTATTTGAACTACTCATTCATAAGATTCATTCGGATCGCTCAAAATCCTTACGAATCTTATACTTCCTTAAGAAATTTATAAACTAAATTCCTAATTCTTATTTCTTCGTTTTCTCATGATTTCAACCATATGAAATCATTCTTAACTTCATCTACTTCTTATTTTCATTAAGTTATGTTTTTGAACATATTAAACTTAAAGAAAATTAGAAGAAACTAGGGTTCGGATTACCGTTCTTCTTTAATCTCCTTCCGTCGGACAAATCGTGCAATCAAGCTAGCTTTTCCTCATTCCTCTTCCTCTTCTTCTCCCATCCGAACTCTCTCTCTCTCTATCTCTCAAGTGTTGGTTGAAATTTTCTAACCAAACAAATGAGCTTAAGGCTTGTTTATATAGAAAACTAAAGCTAGGGGTATTTTAGTCATTTCACCCCTAACCTCCTTACTATTCAAAGCTTAGACACCAAGTTTACTTGGTGGCCAAGTGGCCGCCCCAACTCCTTACGTAGCTTCCCTTGGAAGCTTTGTGCTTCTATCTTTCGGGTTTTGTCCGACAGTTTTAAAAACTGCGATTCTCGGAATCCAAATATTTTTGGATATTCCGTCTTTCCTTTACCGATTAACTTTTACGCATTCTTTGGATTTTTGAAAAACTGAAAAACACTTTTTGGTGTCAAGAGTTTTCCTCACGTTTTCCCCTGACGTAGCTAAACGAGTGAAAAGTACATAACAGTACTTTTCGTCATTTTTATTTCGTTCGATTTCTGTACGTTTTTCGAGAAAAACTTTTATCGGCTTAATTAACTTATCACGATATATTATCGTTAAATCTTTTGACGGAATGTCATTTCGACATACTGAACTCTCGGAATGGCTTAGGTTATTCAAACCCTAACCCTTAGGTTTCGTCGGGTGAATAATGCATATTTCGTCTTTTTCCCCGGAAATATTTTTTTTCCCGGAAAATTTTCATTTTTGTCTTAAAAATTCTTACTCGTTCAGTCTAGCTCATAGCCCGAATCCTCCCGATTAATAATCATTCTAGGTTATAGAACAATTAATAAACACATAGCACAGAATAGTATTAATAAAAATTCATTTTATTAGTAACTAATTCTTTAAACTTAAATTCTGGACAATCCGATTTTTCGGGTTGTCACACTCTTCCCTCCTTAAAAAAAATTCTGTCCTCGAAATTTCTTAAAACCAAACCCTTACCCGAGTGTTGTGAGCACTCTGTTGAAGTCTCAGTTCTACACTCCACGATTCAGCTTCGGCTATGCAGACACTACGACTTTAAGATCAGATCTTGACACTCTATAATTTCTGTCGTTGTGCTTGTTGTCTTCATCTGATTTTGCTCGACTATGATCTCTACCTCTGGTACGATTAGTTGACTCTATGACTCTGAGTGTAGTCTACGATTCTTGACTTGGCTTCGACATCAATAGACTCTACGACTCCGAGTGTAGTCTACGATTCTTGACTTGGCTTGGCGCAGATACTAATACGACTCGTTGCGTGCTATCTCTCTACGATTCTGCACATGATTTCCTAAGCAAACTACGGCTTTGAGGAAGTTCTTCTTGACACACTACGATCCTTCCTCATCTCTCCTGGCAGTCTACGAGCTCTGAGATCTACTGCCATGTAGACTACGATTCTGCCTCGACAGCTCTCGAGTTTTCCTTGACTCTCTTGGCAGACTACGATTTTTGGTACAGTGCTCGACGATCAGACAAGCCTATATATTACATCATAAGATCAACCTAACAAGCTTGATCTTTCTATATTTATAGTCCTTATAAATTATTTCTTTTTAAGGACTTCACAAAGCTGTTTTGCTTATTTAGGATCAACCTAACACATTTGATCAATTCATTCTAAGTCCTTGTACATATGTTTATATTCTTTATCAAAAGACTTTACAACTTTTCTTAATGCAAGCATACTTGCATATTAATTCATATATATATATATATATAAATATATCATAATCAAATCATATATAAACAGGAATATCATTCAAATGCTTATGCTTATTCCTAACAGAAATTTTGAAGGAAATAAAGAAGAAGAAGCAACAGACTGAAGAAGAAGATGAAGATAGGTCCACCATCTTTCAACTATTTAAGAAGGGAAAACAAAGCCATAAATCAAAGAAGTCTTCACTCACCATGATCGTAGAGTCATTACCGATCATAGAGTCTAGACTTTCCATCACTTCAGAGGTGGATGCTGCAACAGTATCTCAGCCTGAATAAACTGTCAGAGTTGAAGCTGAAGAGCGTGTTGAGGCTGTGGCTCAGCCCAGGAGGACAAAGAGAAAGCTTGTAAAGAAATATATTTTTGTCAATGAAGAAGTCTTGAAGGAAGAAGACAGAAGAATAGCTGCTAAAAAAGAGCTGCCCAAAGCCGTTGAGGAGAATATAGCTCGTGTTAAGGGGGAGCTTCTTGAAGCACCTAAAAAAAGAAGTGCTCCAACTGAGGGGGAGCTGCTAGAGAATATTCATGAATCCTGCTTTGTCCCTCAAGAAATCGTAGTTTCTAGAGCTGTGGAAATGGAAAGATTTGAAGCTATGGAGGTGGAGAGGGTTGAAGAACAAAGAAGAAATGAGGAGATAATTGAAGTGGTGGGAATTTCAAATGAAGATAATTAAGACATGGAAGAATATGAGGATGAAGAAGTTGAGATTATTGCAGTAGGCTGGAATTAAAATGCCCTCATATCTATACTCCCACAGTATCGGATATGGTGCTTACTACTAGTCAATTAATATAACGTATCCAAATCTTTACACCCATGGTATCCGATTCAATGCTTATATCAAATTAAGTGACTATACAATTATAACCAGATGCAATTCCCATAGATCCAAGATTAACAATATCACATAATAGATAACAATTCCCTAGAGAACTATTACTGTGTTTGGATACCCTCACTTTGATGTATGGACTGTATCTATGAATATTATCTATCTATCCGAAATTCAGAGTACCAGTAATAACATAAACAATCATATTACCAATACCCTCACTCAGATGTATAGTCTATATCATTCGAATTATACTATCGATAGTACCTATCTATCTAAAATCCAGAGTATCAACAATAACATGAACAATCCATGTTGTCAATACCATCACTCAGATAAATAGTTCCCAAGGATTTCAAACTAAATTTGAAAATTCTAATTACATCTACATATGTAAAGAAATCACGGTTACAGAAATAAAAGATGTTATATATATATATATATCATATAGTAAGGTTCGATTACATGATTCTTCATAAAGAATTTCTTATTACAAAGTATTACATTCAGCTAGACCATAATATAAACTAATCTAAGTAGGGACGCTTTCCTTTATTTACTCCAGATGTGCCAGGGTTACCATCTAATACTGCAAAGGGAAAAATTTGCAAGAGTGAGCTATGACATGCTCAACAGGTTCTATATTTATAATAATATGCGATTTGAAGAAGTACAATAGTTCAAAACCCAACTGATTATTGTTACCATTTCTGGAATTTTTATTTTAACCATTTCTGGACTTTTTATTGCTGTCAGTCACAAAGACTTAGAAATTTTGTTTAGATGTGAGATAGGGGATTAGCCTATTCAACATCCTAGGAGTATGCATCTCATCCTAATCGTGCCCACATGCACTAAGTGTTAATATTACATTTTCACTACCTCTATCTATTTTTGGGTACACAACTCAGTATAGGATGTCTTACCAAATAATTTTGGTTTGACATAACAATTCAATAAACAATATCATATGAATAAACAATTCATTTCTTAGTTATGCTGAAGCTATAACAATAACTTTACAATAATTGACAATTCAAGTTTAGGTTTGGTATAACATATCAAAAGCAATTCAAGATAGGAATCTTGTTTAACGAATACAAAGGGTTCGAGAACTTGTATAAATAACAAGATAGGTTAGAAGACTTGCAATAAAGAAATAAGGTTCAAATACTTGCCTGAGCGAAGATCAATCAAGCAATGTTACTCGATTCGTTAATAAACACCTAAGATGTTTATTCATATAAATCTAACACATTAGTATTGATAACAATACTCAAATACATAAACTATGTATGTTCGGGTTAAGTTTGATAGGGTTTCGGTGTCCAAAAACTTTACCGGGTAATTAATAAGTTAATAAATCAGTTAAACTTAATTTATAAGATTTATTATATTTTTAGATAATTTATATATCTTTTATAATAATTTCTAGAAGCTTATAACAATTTTTAAGTATTTATTTATCCCTTAAATGATTTTTAAATCATTTATTTCTATTTCTAAATAATTAATATTTACTTAGAATATTATAAAAATCTTGGTTATTATTTTTAAATAATTTATAATCATTTATTATGATTTTTA
This sequence comes from Panax ginseng, assembly GCA_020205605.1. Classification (NCBI taxonomy): domain Eukaryota; kingdom Viridiplantae; phylum Streptophyta; class Magnoliopsida; order Apiales; family Araliaceae; genus Panax; species Panax ginseng. Next base: position 143,074,706 of record CM035132.1, on the reverse strand, counting down.
AATTATTAATATTATTTTAAATAATTATTTATTATTTACAAATAATTATTCTAATTACTTTATTATTAACTTAATTATTAATAATATCCAAATAAATTAAATATTTATCAAATTTATGTAAAAATATTAAAAGTTAATTATTATAACTTAAAATAATTTTTAGAACTATTTTTATATTTATTTATATTTATTTATTAATTATTTCTACTTTTTATTAATTTATTTATTAGAAAATATTTTTTATCTGTGGCTAATGCCCTATAGTGACAAAAAGTGTCGTTATAGGTGTTCTTGAGTTTCTGGATATCAGTTGGTCATGGCCTAGAGGTCACTTTGACCTTAATCTAATTCCCTACTGTTAATGATTTTGGGTTTGGAAGTGTATGGATGTTATAGTACTCGTGCAATAGTAAAACAACATACCAATTTCATGCTTTAACCTACATATAACAAGAAGTTATAGAGGTTCAAAGTCACTGTCAGAGCTGTTCTTGAGTTTTTGGGTAACCCATAACAGTGGTCATGGTCGGTCAACGGTGTTGTGGCTTCTATATCTTTCAATCCGTGTGATAGATTTGTGTTTTGTTTATTGTAATAGGTAGTCTATATATCAAGGTACATATATGCAACACTGATTTGGATAGATTATGTTTCTAAGGTGTAGATCTATGTTGGTCAAAGTACAGCCAAAGGTTGTTCTTCATGTTCTTCGGTTTTCCCTAGAAAACATAGTCATGCTCGATCAACGACTTTTGACCATTAATTCTGGAAATCCTATGAATTGATTAAACGTTTGAGTGTCATAGATACGTAGTATGTATAAAAGGCTATCAATTCTTTACTATTAGACATCATAACATCAAACAGAAAGCGATTAAAAGGTTGGTCAAAGTAGCAGCTTCAACCTCTTCTTGAGATTTCTGGGTAACCCAGAAAACAAAATTTTGTGACTGGTCAACCACTTTTGACCACCTATATCTTGAAATATATGGTTGCAATGAAACTGTTTTCTTTTCCAGATTAAAGACCTCATGTAATACTACAACTCGCATATAATTAACAGACCTAACTATTAACATACACAGATCTCTGCTGTGCTCGACATTTTAATTATCGGACCTATTTTCGAAAATTTCAGCTTGCTTAAAACACTATTTTGATGCATCTAGATGTTATAAAAACATGTTCTATCAACTTAGCATACTTTCTAATATGTTATTACATATATTTAAACATCTAAACAACAAATTAAACATAGCATCAAAGATCTAGGTTAAAATAGGGTTTGCACCTTTTCTTGCTTGATTTTGATTTTTGGCTACTGAATCTGTTGTTGCTATCACCAAGGCTTGTTTTGGTATGTTTATAAGAGTGTATAGGCTTAGAGAATTCGTGGGTTTGGCCAGAGGATGTGTTTCTATTTATAGACTTAAGCATCTTAGGGTTTTTGGTCTTTTTCACCAATTTGCCTCCATAAAGATTTGTTGCTAAGTTACTTGTGCTGCTTGGGGAAGGTTGCCAAACCATCTACACTCTTATAACTTGGTTTGGTGACTCTTAACCTACTTTTGAGCTAGTTTAATTAGATTAGTAACTTACTTATGCCCTAATTTTCTTTAATCTTAATTAGGGTTTTGGTTTTTATGATTAGAGTTGCTTAATGATGTTTATTAGTACCTAATTGAAGTTTAGCAATAATGATTAGGCGTTAAGATAACCTAATTAGGGTTTATTCTAGCAATTAGGGTTAGGGTTTACAAATTAAGGTTAGGGTTTGTAATCTAAGGTTTCTAACTTAGATATTTCATAATCCTAACAAGCACGACAAAGCATTTTTTCAGTGTAAGCACGACAAAGCAACTTGTGAAAATACATATACCGAAAAAGTCCGTTTTTGGAAGAAAAATTTGAAGCATGACGTGTCAAGCACCTCAATTTTTGGACGAAAATTTATTTGACCTAATTTGTTAAATAAAGTATATAATAACACAAAACACTTTCAAAACGGAGAGATTTTATTAATATAACTGAATTTACATAATCGAATCTTATTAGGGTTTTGGGGTTTCACATGAATGGATATAGGAGAGCATACTACAATCAATTGTTCTCCTACTTACCAATGATGTCCTTTCACAGAGCTCTGATTCTCAACTCCTGGGATCAAATGTTCTGGACTTACAAAGCTTATCCATCAATCTCAGTGCTAGCTCATGGATTCCCAAGCAACCTCAATTTTGCTGAGAAGCTAATCACTAACCATCCTTCATCAAAGACTGAGCGTGAGGTAAACTCTATTCCCATCTCTTTTAGAGTTAACCACTGTCCTCCATCAAACTTTAACCAATTTTATGAATTGCCAAGATGGTTGGAAGTAGTTCATCACCCACAAAATTAATTTCCAGCTACAGAATTGCAACATTCTGTAACTGATACACCTAACTTACAATCTTCAACCACTTTTCACTCCACGAACCTCAATTTTACTCAAATCGTAGAGTCACCTACTCTACCAACTTCATTAGCCTCCTCTCCTAAAACTCAAACCTCATTTCCTTCACCACATACAAATATTCCTTCTTCATCACACAACAAGTATTTCGATCTTGCTCTAGCTCTCTCAAATCTGCAAGAATAAAATACAAGAACCTTTCCTACGGATATTCAGAAAATTCTTGAGCATCTCTCAGCCCTTCCCACCAAATCTGAAATGTCTCATGCATAATAGAAAATGACCACAGAAATTCAAGAAAATCAGGAAACTCACTCTTTGCTTGTTCATACATGGTTAAACCACTTGATCAATGATGCCAACACTCATCCTAGCAACCTAAGTTTTGAGCTCACAAATAAGCTTCGGGAGATTATCAAGGAAATGATCAACAACATAAATGAAAGGGATCAAATTCACTTCCAATCAAGCAAAAAACATAAGGAAGCAGTTATCCTTCTTTAATAGTGTGACACCCCCAAATCTATGTACTTCATTCCCACAAGATTTGGTGTTCACTATCCAATCATTCATATCTATCTACCCAAGTATAATAAAGTTAAATCATAAATCCTCCCTTTAAATAGGGTTACATCATTAAATAAAAATCTTCCCAGGTTGTCTAACCTTAACATCATTCAAGTGCGAAAATTAAAATAATTACATTACATCATTAATTAAAAGTCTATCATCATAACAATAAATGAAATTACAAGTCTTCATCACTTGCACATTTTTTCCTTTTCTTTGCTAGTTGAAGGCTCATCTAACTTCTCAACTTTAGCTGCAATAATTATATTTAAGCAAGAGTGAACAAAACAAATGCTAACTAGACATAGCAATGAATCAACGAGATAATAACAACTGCCAATGAATAGGCTCATCAAGACTGAATAGTACTCTATTAATGATAACCAAAGATTGGAATCAAAATATGGAATATATGTATCTGAGGGTCATAAGACCACGAACTATGTCCATAGTTATAAGTAATCTTTCAACTTCAACTTTAACAGTCATAAGACTATAAGGACTCCTCGTACTTAGGGGGATCAGCCCTTCGTACAATGTATTGTGCACAAACATTTCAACGCTAAGCGTAAATTATCCCCTAATAATAGGGTTGTTCATCTCAGTATTTAGAGTACAAATCCGCACCAAAGTAAGTTTGGTTTGGATACATTTCAAGGGTAATTTAGAATTCAACGGTCATCAACTAAGGATTAGTTGAATACAATATTGATTACATTATGCTATGGAATAATCATAATTGAATCGACATTATAAATTAAGATCATGTTTTAGGAATAAACTAATAGCATAAACATCGAATAATCATAACGTACATTGATTGAACAATATTAAGCCAAGTTTATTTATAATTGAGTACTAAGCATGCATAACCAATAGTAATTTAAACGATAAAACTTGTTCAACATGAGTATATCAGAATATGTAAACTTGAATGATAGATAACAAGTTAAAGACAAGAATAACTTGTTCAATATCAGAATAAGATTTAGAAATCATAAACAAACTAGATGCAAGAACTTGCTCAGTCGTAAGAATAAACTTGCACAATGTAATAAATGAACTAACTCAACGAAAGTGTAGAGTTAGAAAACTTGATCAATTGTAAAAGTAGAATTAGAGAGCTTGCTCAATGTAAAAAGATAAGTTTAGAAACTTGCCTCGAGCGTAAGCTATAATATTAAACTCACTTTCACCTACACATAGGTTTAGAACCACCATCTATTAGATATACTAACATTCACGTTCCAACATAACACATATTTCTAGTTAGACTTATTATTTTAGCACAAGTCTTATGCTACCATACAAATATCAGAAATTCATAAGTGTTAACCTTCACAACACCTGTTTACTATTCATCATGCTTAATAAATCACATGTCATTTTCATAGTTTACTAACTTCTTATAACATTCGAATTACTAACCATATTTCACTATGTTGTTTAACCTTGTCATTACACATTTGACATGCTAACATAACCTCAACCCATGTTATGTTGCTATCCCAGGTCTATAGCAACAACAGAACTCACTGTCTAAGGATAGGGTCTGGCGCAGCTGCGCAGTTTTTAGCCTTGGCACAAGCGCAGCTGCGGTGGTGCACAGAAAGAGGCAGAAACGGCTATGAACAGTAGCCGACTTTAGCCCAACAAACACGAATTTCACCCACTAAACAGTAATATTAACACAAACAATTGATATAAGACTATCATAAACATGTTTGCCAACATATTCCTCAACATAGAACAATTTAACAACAATTATACTAGTTTAATTTCTCAAATTTCTCATTTTCATATAAAACTCAATTTTTTTGACATTCTTCCCAAAAATCATCACTGTGATTTCAATTCTTCCCCAAATCACTTCGTTAAAACTACATTATCTTTTTTTCTTAACGAACTAGCATCAACAAGACCCAATTTACAGTTTAACATACGAATTGACCATCAAAATTGATACTTACACAAGCCATATGACAAAAATATACACTGTCATTATTTTTCTACTTTTAAAAACAAAATTAGCATACAATTCATGTTTAAACGTAAACTCTAGCATTACAATTACATAAAAATGCGATAATACAATCATATAGCAACAATTCAAAATTTTTTGCATTCATAGAGCATATATATATATATATATATATATGTATGTATAATATTGAAGGTATGAACAATACCTTCAATAAGCTTGATAATCCTTGCTAAAATCGCTGGAAATTGCTTGGTAATTCTTAGGTTTTCTCTCAATCCTCTCAACTCTCTCTGTATTTCTTTTAGGCTTAGCAACTAGAATGTGTAAAAAAAACTAATAGCTATAATTCGTAAAACTCAACTGATAGCCATAATAATACGCACACTAATTGGAATATCAGTTATAAAATAATGTTTAGTTTATAATTATATTATATTTATTATTTAATTTACTTTATTTATTCTATTTATATTATTTAAATTCAAAAATTAAAAATCCAAAAGTCATAAGGCTTTGTTTGGCAAAAAGTCTTTAAAATAAAGACTTAATATATTTAAGCCTTGTTCCGCAAAAACTAAATTAAACTCCTTTAATTTATTTTAATAAACAATTTAGTTTATAACTTATAATCACATATTATTTATTTGAATTTCCATATCCAACATTAACCAATTAAATTAATTACACACACTATATTTTAAACAATAATTCCACTTGAACAAGTATTACAAAATTATAATTTTATTTAATGATTTAACATATCAACTGAATTATTAAATCAAAACAACAATATAACATCTCATGTTATATACAACTCTCTAAATTATAAATTCAATTAATTTATAATATTATCTAATAAATTTAGATCCATAAATATTTACTAAATTTACTAACAACCATCACATCAATAAAATATTTATTTCATCAATTTCAACAATAAACACCTCAAATAAATATTTATAATTCAATAAATATTTAAAATTACAATTTGAATTTTCGGATTGTTACATCCTTCCCTCCTTACAAGGATTTTGTCCCCAGAATCACAACTCAAACAATTAAAACTCAAACAATCAAATCGTCACATTCTTCCCTTCTTACAAGGATTCTGTCCCTACAATCGAAGATACAGATTAAACAAATAACTCAGGATAATTCTTCATCATTTTTGCTTTGAGGTCCCACATAGCCTCTTCGACATTGTGGTTCCTCCATATCACCTTCGTAGAAGGTATCACTTTATTCCTGAGCACTTGTTCTTTCCTGTCGACTATCTGGATAGGAATCTCTTCATATGACAAATCATTACTGAACTGCAATGGTTCATACTCGATCACATGTTTGTAATCGGGTTTATACGGTCTCAACACCGATACATGAAAAACATTGTAAACGTGTTCTAATTCTGGAGGTAAGGCTACCTCATAAGCCACATCTCCCACTCTTCGCAATATCTCAAAAGGTCCAATAAACCTTGGGCTTAACTTTCCCTTCTTGCCGAAATGAATTTTCCCCTTCTAAGGAGAAACTTTTAGGAACACAAAATTTCCTACTTCAAATTCACGATTCTGCCTGTGGTGATCAACATACTTCTTCTGTCGATCTTGAGCAACTACTAGTCTTGCTCTGATGAGTTTGATAATTTTAGTGGTCTACAGTTGACGTTCACCAACTTTATCCCAGCATAGTGGAGTTCTGCATTTTCTGCCGTATAACGCCTCATATGGTGGCATGCCAATGCTTCCATGGTAACTGTTGTTATATGCAAATTCTACAAACGGTAGATGATCATCACAGTTTCCTTTGAAATCCATTATGCACGTTCTAAGCATATCTTCTAGCATCTGGATTGTTCATTCGCTTTGACCATCGTTTTGTGGATGATATGATGTACTCATCTTCAGTTGTGTTCCCATGCATTTTTTTAGTCTCTTCCAGAAATTTGATGTGAACCTCGGATCTCTGTCTGACACAATTGATATTGGAACTCCATGTCTTGAGACGATCTCCTTGTCATATAGTTTTTCCAGCTGATCAAGATTAAATCTAATCTTTATTGGCAAAAAGTGAGTTGATTTCGTCAGTTTGTCCACTATCACCCATATCGCATCGTATCCTTTCTGAGTTGTTGGAAGACCTACCACAAAATCCATTGTGATATGTTCCCACTTCCATTCTGGTATCTTTAACAGTTGAAGTAATCTGCTTGGTCTTTGATGCTCTGCCTTCACTCTATGACATGTTAAGCACTTTGCAACGCATTCTGCCACATCTCTTTTCATATTTGGCCACCAAAAATGTCACCGCAAATCTTGATACATCTTCGTACTTCCCGGATGAATTGAATATCTTGAGCTATAAGCTTCTGTCAAGATTTCTTATTTAATATCCTGTACTGCTGAAACCCAAATTCGTCCCTCGAATCTTAGCATTCCTTCAGTATTAACGTTGTACTTCACTTCTTTACCCTCGACCACACCTTCCTTTATTTTTCTGCATTCCTCATCTTGTAGATAAAAAGTATCATTATCTTAATAAACTATAACTATTACACAGAATATTATAAATCTCATTCGAATAGCTTTCCTTTCCCCTTGTTCTTACCTGAGCCTTCGGGTTGATCATACTTAACTGAAAACATTTAATTTAAGCAAGAGTGAACATTTGAGTGCCCAACAAGTAATAACAATTATAAATATTAGCTGAAAGGGTCAAATGTTTTCTTTGTACTACCCTTCTACAACAAGTCAATAGTTGTGAAGTAATCTGAACCGATAATAATAACATAACAACTCTATCAAATTTTTGAAACTAAGTATTGATTATAAATAGGGTTAAGGTGACATACTATGAACATTGTTTTCTATTTTCGAATAGGTTTAGCAGAACTTCATCCGCAAACCATCATAACTTACGGGCACAGGGGGTGATCAGCCCGTTCTACCCTGTATTGATCAATACTACACGCAAGAACGATATTATCGTTCACTTTGTCCGTCTTGGCGCATAAAAATTATCCCGTGTTCGGGATGCTCATACTTAGTCAGGAATACGAACCAAAACAATTGATTGGATACAAAAAGGTTTTATCATATTCAACGATATTTCTAAATCTGTGTCTAGCTGATCAAATAGCTTAGAGGTACACACACACACACACATATATATATATATATATCAACATGTGATTAAATACAATGACTATCCAAGTGGGGACACTTGTATAACCATGTATAGAAATTAACGAAAGAATATATATAACTGAATTACAATATAGTACCATGATGATAATCAATGATCAGATATAACATATATAACAATAGGGTTATTAATCTAGTACAACAATAATATAATTTTGAATCTTCTTACTCAAGTGCATTGCATAAAAAAAATGCAAAGGTAGGATACTTGCCTGGTACGTTGCTTACAATTCACAACTTAGTTTTATCTTCTATGTAATCACCTATCAGTAATAAGATTATTTTACTGATTAGAATTGTAAGACCCCAAATTATTAATAAATGAAATTTAAATTCCTCTATTTATTATTTTGAAATAGTAAAGGTTGATTTGGTTAATGTGGTTAGTTATGGGTAAAAATGCATAAATATTTCAAATAAGCAAGTGGTTATAAAATATTCATTGTTGTTGTGAAATATTTGTTTGGTCGTGGAATATTCTTGTTGTCGGGGAATATTCGTACGACAGCGCAGCCTTGTGTGGGCCCCATAACGGAAAGCGATTGGATGAAGAAAACGACAAGAATAAGTTGGTTATAAATAACGTCGTTGTTATTTATTAAGTTATCTTGTTAAAATACTCTAAATTGGTTAAAATACAATAGCACTGCGGTATTGCACCAATTATTGATTCTTACGTAAGAAGGCACTACTCAATAATTGTTACGATAATTACTATTCAATTATTTTATTTTATTGATTCAATAATTCTTTGCGTTGATATTTTATATTCTTTGTTGTTTTAATAATCGTCATTGCACAAGTATTTTCTATTATCGGATCAATAATTCATATTATCCGAATAATATTATTAGATAACATTATTGGCAATGTCTAGAAAGTTACATCTAAGGAGAGGTTTGGTCACCTAATTTGCGCTAGTAAGGAGAAATCCTTATTGAAAGCCCCCTCTATCACAGGAGCTACTGGTTGTTAGTATTGTAATTACAGTAATATTATTTGTGAATAATTAATTATTGATTTATATGATGAGAAAAATATTGATTTTATGTGGATATAGATGGAGAAAATTTTAATGTGACAATTGTTGAAAATTAATATTTTATCTTTTTACGATAAAAAATTTATTTAAATATATTATTATATTTTAATAATATAATAATGGTGATATTTTTACAATGAATGTGGGATATACGAGTATATGAGGAGGAGGAGTATTTTTGTTACTAAAAATATTTAAAACAAGTTTTTCATGTCCGTGGACCCCATTTCTTGATTGAAATTTGATTATAGCTTGTAAAATCATCCGTTTGTGCATTTCGGTCAATTTCTGTTTGGAATTTGGAAAAACTTTCTTCTGTAAAGTTGTAGATAATGGAATTTCCTATAGAAAATACATGAGTTTCGATTTTTTTTGACAAAAGGGCTATTTATTATGAATTATTGAAGTTCCGGATTAATTAATTATCATTTTTTTAGAGTTTTAAGCCACTTTTGCATGAAAAACGTTTTTGTCACTTAGGAGACATGTGTTAGTGGCTGATTTCAGCTGGTGGTGTGCGTAGGAAGATGTGGAAAATTAATATTATTAATTTATTAAATTTTCTGCTTTGGTGTTCTAAGCATTTTCCTATAAATAGGGTGTTTAGGTTAGAATTGAAAATTACACCAGAAACTGAAGTTTTCTCTCTCTTTCTCTCTCGATATATTGAGCGTATTCTTGTGAGTATTTTAATACTTTGAGTGTTGCTATACGGTGCAAGTTTAAGTCATAGCCTATATCCGGTGTTTCAACTAGAAGTACCGTCTTTGTGAGGTAATGGATATTATTTTTTTAAAAAAATGATATTAATTCTTCCAATATCATTATGCCGAAGTATTGATCTAAACTTTTAATCAAATTTAGAACTTTTTTGTGCGGAGTTACTATTCACGTATCGACCTTTATTCACGATATCTGGCACTATTCACGAATCATTTAAGACTATTCACAAAAAAATTAAATTTTTTTGTTTACGTCCAAAATATCTAGTGTGGATACTAGCTTTGATTGTATCCATGTTTTGATCATTCTTGAATTTTACTTCACTATGATTATTTATGAAGTATTTTTGGACATGAAATAGCTGAAATACGAATCCTTAATATTTATTCTTTTGCTTCACTGGATTCGTTTTCTTTAAATATTTTTCATCATCCTCAGTCCTAAATGATGATATAATTGAATATCTTTGGCCTGTAGTGCAAAGATTAACGATTTTATGATGAATATCTTTGGCCCATAGTGCAAAGATGAACAGGTGTTGAGATGAACATGACCAACTGATGAATATCTTTGGCCTGTAGTGCAAAGATGAATATTTGATTCAAGATGAATATTGATTGATGTTATAGGGATAAACTTTTAAATTCATAGATATTAGTAGATTTCATCCTCAATGTAACTCTTCTATGAATTATTATTTTCCACTGCGAATATTGATCTCAAACTTGTTGTCTATTGTATTTTATCAGATTTTTCCCTGTTGAAGACTAACGATAATTTGTTCTATATTATCTTAGTCATAATATTTTTTACTGGGCTAGTTGAGCTCACCCTTTTCCTTTTTGTTCCATTTTTCTTCTCAGGAGGCGAGAAAGTAGCGAGTACGAGTCGAGGTATGGAATGATGGTTATAGAGAGAGTTGTTTAGTAGTCCTCACCATTTTTGTAAAATAATGTATAAATAATTATGATGAGGATTTATTTGGGTATAGATATTGTCCAGAAGATAATATTTGTATTTAAACTCACAGTTTTATTATTGTAATAATAAAGTTGTAGTTGTTTCTGTAACATGTATTGACAACTCAGAATGGGTGATGTATACCTATTTTGGGGCGTCACAGTTGGTATCAGAGCTTAGGGATATGATCTTTGGCGGAGATCGGAGAATAGAACTAGGAGGGGAGAGACGAGTAAATCCTTCTCTAGTGTGTCCTACCTAAGCTTATTTGTTAGTTGGTTAGTATATTGGGATATTATGTGATATGTGATTTCCTTAATTAACCCTTGTTTTATGGCAGTATTTGAGAATGTCGACTGAGAATATTAACAGTGGAGTAATGAGACCGTGGAGACGCCTGTACTCACCAACGAGGAAAACGTGCAACAGGCTGGCAATGTTCCTCCTGTGAACAACACCACTGAGCAGATGATGAACGACGGGATGTTTAGAAGCTTTTTGTAGTTCATGCAAAATCAGACGAGGGAGACTCGTGTTCAAAATACAGGAGGAAATGATAGCAATTCACGGGTTGTCACAGCCAAGCAGTTCAAAGAGTTGGGACCACCAGAATTCTGGGGAAAGCCGGATCCAATTAAAGCGGAGACGTGGGTCAAATAAATCACCAAGATATTCGATGTCTTGGGATGCACGGAAGAGAAGAAGGAGCCATTCGCCACCTTTATGTTCCGTAATGAGGCAGATTACTGGTGGGAGTCTGTGAAACGTACCCATCCAGCCGCACTCAGCATATCTTGGGAGATGTTTTAGAAACTTTTCAATGACAAGTACTTTCCTGAAAGTATTCATCATATGAAGGAAGTGGAGTTCATTAGACTGGAACAAAATAATATGACGGTGTCCCAGTACGAGGCAAAGTTTGCAGAGTTATCCAGGTTTGCACCTCATTTGGTGGAGAATGAGGAACGTATGACGTGGATGTTTCTGAGAGGTTTGAAACCCGACATACGTCAGTATCTCATTTCTCATAAATTTTCTCTCTATTCAGATGTTGTAAACATGGCTCAATTGTTAGAGCGAGATAACGAGTACGTTCAACCGAGGGACCACAACCAGGATCATACCGGAGATAGCAGTCAACAAAACAACGATAACCAGCGGAGAAAGAAAAAGACGGACAAAAATGGTAACCACTCTAGTGGTAATCATGGCCATGAAATTAGAAGAAGCGAGTCGGGGGGAGATTTTAAAAAGAGGAGATTTAACAATGACAATGCGAAGGCGTCAGCACCAGCAGCAACTGGTTCTAAGGGAGGAGAACGACCACCGGTCATATGCTATAAATGCGGGAAAGAGGGACATATCAGTCCAAACTGCCCACAACAGTTCAAGGTATGCTATAATTGTGGAAAGGAAGGACATATCGCTCGAGATTGTATGGTGACTCAAAAGGCTGTCCCAGAAAAGTCAAAGTCAACGGTTCTTGGAAGAGCGTTTGTTGTGACTGGTCAAAATGCGAGGAACCCAAACGAGGTGATCACGGGTAAGCTAATCATAAATTCTTGTGAAGTTTATACATTACTAGATACCGGCGCTACCCATTCATTTATCTCTCCTACTTGTGCTCAATGTTTAAACTTGACTCCGGAGAAATTAGACTTTGATTATCTGTGGAGACTCCGTTAGGAGAAACTTTTATCACATCCACTGTTTATAAATCTTGTTTGATCCAAGTTGGCACCATCACCTTACCTGTTGACCTTATCTCTTTAAAGATACTTGCTTTTGATGTGATTTTAGGGATTGATTGGTTAACTACTCATCATGCCAAAATTGATTGTTTTTGTAAGGTTGTTAGCTTTCATATTCCTAAACAACTTTGTTATGCAATTCAAGTAACTAAACCATTAAAATCAATCATTGTCATATCTAATCATAAAGCTATTCGTTTATTGAAAAACGGATGTCAAGCTTTCTTAGCCCATGTTATGGATTTGAATAAAGACACGTCAAATTTGAATAATATTCCTGTTGTTATTGACTTTCCTGACATATTTCCTGAAGAACTTCCCGGTCTACCCCCGGAACGTAAAGTTGAATTCTTCATTGATCTTGAACCTGGTACCAAGTCCATTTCTAAAACCCCATATCGAATGGCTCCTATTGAACTTCAGGAGTTAAAGGTTCAACTACAGGAGTTATTGGACATCGGTTTCATTCGTCCTAGTACATCTCCTTGGGGTGCTCCCGTTTTATTTGTAAAGAAGAAAGACGGGAGTATGCGACTTTGTATTGACTATCGGGAATTGAACCATATCACCATCAAGAATAGGTATCCTCTACCTCGTATTGATGACCTGTTTGACCAGTTGCAAGGAGCATAATTCTTTTTAAAAATCGATCTTCATTCTGGATATCATCAGCTGAAGATTAGAACTGAGGATATTCCAAAGACTGCCTTCAGAACTTGGTATGGGCATTATGAATTCTTAGTCATGTCTTTCGGATTGACTAATGCTCCTGCGGCTTTCATGGATATGATTAACCGAGTATTCAAGGATTATTTGGATCAGTTCGTTGTTGTCTTTATTGATGATATCCTTATATATTCTAAAAGTCGTGAAGATCATGAGGACCATTTGAAGCTGGTACTCCAAAGGCTTCATGAAAACAAACTTTATGCTAAGTTGAAGAAATGCGAGTTCTGGCTTGAGGAAGTAGCATTCCTTGGGCACGTGGTGTCAAAACATGGAGTATCTGTTGATCCGTGAAGATTGAAGCAATACAAAGTTAGCAAGCAAGAAGGCGGTGGACAAAGTAAGCGACTTTTTACGGGCTTTCTTTGGTTATTATCGGAGATTCGTGGAAGGATTTTCTCGAATCGCTACTCCATTAACTCAGCTGACTCGAAAAGATATAAAATTTGTATGGAGCGAGGAATGCGAGAAGAGTTTCCAAGAGCTTAAGAGGAGACTCATTTCGTCACCTGTTCTAACAATACTATCTGGTACGGATGGATTTGTTATCTACAGCGATGCTTCAGGCAAAGGGTTAGGATGTGCTCTCATGCAACGTGGGAAAGTCATAGCCTATGCCTCGTGACAAATTAAAGAATATGAGAGGAATTATCCTACTCATGATCTAGAGTTGGCAGCAGTCGTTTTCGTGCTAAAGATCTGGAGGCACTATCTATACGGGGAGAAAGTGGAGATATATTCAGACCATGAAATCCTCAAATATTTCTTCACTCAAAAAGAACTCAACATGCGACAACGACATTGGCTAGAGCTATTGAAAGACTACGACCACACTATTCAATACCATCTTGGAAAAGAAAACGTGGTAGCTGACGCATTGAGTAGAAGATCATACGCGGGAACGAGTGCAATGTTGTTAACACAAAGGCCCATTTGGTGTGATTTCCAAAAGATAAAGATAGAATTCAAGACTTCGGGGACCCATGCAATGATGACAAGCATACGTATAGAACCAACTTTAATCAAAAAATTTAAAGTTGCTCAAGCCACCGACCTGGAGCTGATGCGTATGAAGAAGAAAGTACAAGAAGGTGCTATTCCGGAAGCGAGAATTGATGAAGAAGGAATACTTCGAGTCCACTCCAGACTTTGTGTTCCTAACGACTCTGATTTGAAGTACAAGATTATTATGGAGGCACACAATACACCATTTGTAATCCATCCAGGAAGTACTAAAATGTATCGTGATCTTCGACATACATTTTGGTGGAACAATATGAAGAGAGAGATTGCAAAGTTTATCTCGATGTGTTTAACTTGTCAACGTGTAAAGGCGGAGCATCAAGTACCTCAGGGTCCGTTGCAACCACTTGAGATTCCGAAATGGAAGTGGGAACACATTACCATGGATTTTGTTACGGGTCTTCCTATGGTTTCTCAAGGCATCAATGCTATTTGGGTTATTGTTGATAGATTAACCAAGTCCGCTCATTTCTTGCCAAACACGGAGACTTATTCCTTGAACGTCTTGCTAGTATATATGTAAATGAGATTGTGAGGTTGCATGGCATACCGGTATCCATAGTTTTGGATCGTGACCCAAGATTCACTTCAATATTTTGGGTTAGCTTGCAAAAAGCTATGGAGCGCAGATTCTGATTGATTTGGCATACCATCCTCAATCGGACGGATAATCAGAGAGGACTATTCAAACTCTTGAAGACCTATTAAGACACTATGTCCTAGACTTCAAAGGCAGTTGGGATAAGTATTTACCATTGGTGGAATTCTCCTACAACAATAGTTATCAGGCAAGTATAGGTGTGGCTCCATTTGAAGAATTATATGAACGAAAGTGTTGCTCTCCAATATATTGGGATGACGTGGGTGAAGCAACATTGTTGGGACCCGAGTTGGTACGTATGACTACAGAAAAGATCCAAATGATTCGACAATGTATACAAACGGCGCAGGATTGACAAAAGAGTTATGCGGATCTTCATCGAAAGGATGTGGAATTTAGTATTGGGGATCACGTATTGTTGCGTGTAGCTCCATGGAAGGGAGTTACAAGATTTAGGAAATGAGGAAAGCTCAATCCACGATTTATTGGTCCATTTCAGATTCTTGACCGAATAGGAAATGTAGCCTATAGACTCGCGTTACCTCCAAGTATGTCTCGTGTTCATAATGTTTTTCACATATCCGTGCTTCGTAAATATGTGAAAGACCCAAACCACGTCATTGAGTTAGAACCAGACGAGATAGCCGAAGACTTAACGTACGAGGAGGTACCTGTCAAGATCTTGGATAAGAAGGAGCATGTCCTACGCACGAAGGTCATACCACAAGTTAAAGTTTTATGGAGGAACCATGCTATATAGGAAATGACCTGGGAGTTGGAAACGGAAATGAAAGCGAGGTATCCTCACCTTTTCGAAACACCAGGTACTTACGTCAATTTCGAGGACGAAATTTCATAAGGAGGGGAGGTTGTAAGACAGCAAATTATTAATAAATGAAATTTAAATTCCTCTATTTATTATTTTGAAATAGTAAAGGTTGATTTGGTTAATGTGGTTAGTTATGGGTAAAAATGCATAAATATTTCAAATAAGCAAGTGGTTATAAAATATTCATTGTTGTTGTGAAATATTTGTTTGGTCGTGAAATATTCTTGTTGTTGGGGAATATTAAATGCAATGGTAGCGATATTCTCTGTGGGCCCCATGTGAGCGATTGGATGAAAAAATGACAAGAATAAGTTGGTTATAAATAACTTGTTGTTATTATTACAATTATCATTGTTAAAATACTAAATTGGTTAAAACACATTTTATTTGCGGTATTGCACCAATTATTGATTCTTACGTAAGAAGCACTACTCAATAATTGTTACGATAATTCTTTATTCGATTATTTTATTTTATCGATTCAATAATTTGCTGCGTTGATATTTTATATTCTTTGTTGTTTCAATAATTGTCACTACACAATATTTTTCATTATCGAAGCAATAATTCATATTATCCGAATAATATTATTAGATAACATTATTGGCAATGTCTAGAAAGTTACATCTAAGGAGAGGTTTGGTCACCTAATTGCTTGGCGTCGATGAAGGAGAAATCCTTATTGGAAAGCCCCCTCTATCTTGGGAGCTACACGGTTGTCGATATTGTGATTCTGTAATATTATTTGTGAATAATTAATTATTGATTTATATGATGAGAAAAATATTGATTTTATGTGGATATAGATGGAGAAAATTTTTAATGTGACAATTGTTGAAAATTAATATTTTATCTTTTTCTGATAAAAAAATTCATTTAAATATATTATTATATTTTAATAATATAATAATGGTGATATTTTTACAATGAATGTGGGATATATGAGTATATGAGGAGGAGTATTTTTGTTACTAAAAATATTTAAAACATGTTTTTCATGTCCGTGGACCCCATTTCTTGACTGAAATTTGATTATAGCTTGTAAAATCATCCGTTTGTGGATTTCGGTCAATTTTTGTTTGGAATTTGGAAAAACTTTCTTCTGTAAAGTTGTAGATAATGGAATTTCCTATAGAAAAGACGTGAGTTTCGAATTTTTCTGACAAAAGGGCTATTTATTATGAATTATTGAAGTTCTGGATTAATTAATTATCATTTTTTTGGAGTTTTAAGCCACTTTTGCATGAAAAACGTTTTTGTCACTTAGGAGACATGTGTTAGTGGCTGATTTCAGCTGGTGGTGTGCGTTGGAAGATGTGGAAAATTAATATTATTAATTTATTAAATTTTCTGCTTTGGTGTTCTAAGCATTTTCCTATAAATAGGGTGTTTAGGTTAGAATTGAAAATTACACGGCTGAAGTTTTCTCTCTCTTCTCTCTCGATATATTGAGCGTATTCTTGTGAGTATTTTAATACTTTGAGTGTTGCTATCTACGGTGCAAGTTTAAGTCATAGCCTATATCCAGGTGTTTCAACTTAAATCTTGTCTTTGTGAGGTAAGGATATTATTTTTTTTAAAAATGATATTAATTCTTCCAATATCATTATGCCGAAGTATTGATCTAAACTTTTAATCAAATTTGGAACTTTTTGTGCCAAAGTTACTATTCACGATATATCGACATTATTCACGATATCAAGACTATTCACGAATACTGAGACTATTCACAGAAAAATTAAATTTTTTTATTTTCGTCCAAAATATCTAGTGTGGATACTAGCTTTGATTGTATCCATGTTTTGATCATTCTCGAATTTTACTTCACTATGATTATTTATGAAGTATTTTTGGACATGAAATAGCTGAAATACGAATCCTTAATATTTATTCTTTTGCTTCACTGGATTCGTTTTCTTTAAATATTTTTCATCATCCTCAGTCCTAAATGATGATATAATTGAATATCTTTGGCCTGTAGTGCAAAGATTAACGATTTTATGATGAATATCTTTGGCCCGTAGTGCAAAGATGAACAAGTGTTGAGATGAACATGACTAACTGATGAATATCTTTGGCCTGTAGTGCAAAATTGAATATTTGATTCAAGATGAATATTGATTGATGTTACAGGGATAAACTTTTAAATTCATAGATATTAGTAGATTTCATCCTCTACGTAACTCTTCTATGAATTATTATTTTCCACTGCGAATATTGATCTAAAACTTGTTGTCTATTGTATTTTATCAGATTTTTCCCTGTTGAAGACTAACGATAATTTGTTCTATATTATCTTAGTCATAATATTCTTTACTGGGCTAGTTGAGCTCACCCTTTTCCTTTTTGTTCCATTTTTCTTCTCAGGAGGCGAGAATGTAGCGAGTACGAGTCGGGGTATGGAATGATGGTTATAGAGAGAGTTGTTTAAGTCCTCACCATTTTGTAAAATAATGTATAAATAATTGTGATGAGAATTTATTTGGGTATAGATATTGTCTAGAAGATAATATTTGTATTTAAACTCACAGTTTTATTGTTGTAATAATAAAGTTGTAGTTGTTTCTGTACCATGTATTGACAACTCAGAATGGGTGATGTATACCTATAATGGGGCGTCACAAGAATAACATATCACAACACATAACACTGCCTATTGCAGTCAGCACATAACCTAATCACCTTGTCACACATATCCCACATTCATTGAATCACAAATAATCATTAATACAGTCAAAATATCTAAGTCCATATTAATTTCTGAAATATGTCGGTGTACCAACAGTTTTATCGGGTAATAATCGAGTTTAAGACTCTATCCAGTTAGTTCAATTACAGTAATTATCAGTCATATTATTTTTAAATGACTTCAAATAATTTTTAAACACTTATTATAATTTATCATAAATTTTCAAACACCGGAATCATAATTAAATGATTTAAATATTAAACAATTCTACTATCATTAACATTTAATCAATATTAAACTATTAATGAAACCATTACCAAAATATTAAAGTTATTTATAATAACTCAATATATTTTTAAAGTATTATTATTACCCTTAAATGATTTTTAAAACATTTAAAATCATTTTAAATAATTATAATTAATATTTAAATATTAATGTACTATTTATCCAAATATTAAAAGTCATTAAATTATAACTTAAAATATTTTTAATTCATTTATATCCTTTTAAATAATTAAAACCATTTTAAAACTATTTATTTAATATAATTATTAAATAAATTTAATATCATTAATGTTAAATTAATATCAATAATATTAAATTATTAATGAAATTATCCTTTAAATATTATAAGTTATATTTTATAACTTAAAATATCTTTAAACACTTTATTTCCATTTAAAATGCTTTTTCTAATATTAAAATCATTTCTAAATTAATTTATTTAATATAATTATTAAATAAATCTAATATCCTTAATATTAAAATATTAATATTACAAAATATCAAAAGTTATATTTTATAACTTAAAATATTTTTATAACCTTTAAATCATTTTTATATAAATTTTAAATCATTAATTCTATTTTTCATCATTTATTTAATATATTTATTAAATAACTTAATCATCATTAATATTAATTAATTAATGAAATTTATTACAAAAAAATATTAAAAGTTATAGAAAATAACTTAAAATATCTTCTTATACCATAATATATTTTTAAATGATTTATCATGTATTAAAATCATTTTAAATAATTTATTTAATATTACACTTAAATAAATTAAATACCTTTTATATTCCAAAAATATTAAATATTTATGAAATATACTTAAAATAATTAAAAATTAATTTTTGGACTTTAAAATAATTTTTAATAATTTATTTGGTATTTTAATAATTAAAAACTATTTTTTCTATTTATTTAATTAAAATAATTAATTTAATAATTAAATTTTTCGCTTAAAAAGGTATATTAAGCGACAAAGCTGTCCATTAATGTCTTTTTTCTTCATCAAACCCAGATCTTCATAGCTTGGGTTATCAAGTCACTAGTTTGATTTAATTGTAAATCTTTTTAGACCAAAATGATTTACGAGCTTGAAAGTTTTCAGGATCATAGTATTAGTGTAATACTACAATAAGCAAATCGATTTCAAGCCCAATACATAACATAATGAGAAAGATCTAGAGCTCTAAAAAAAGTGTTGTGGGATCTGTTCTTCTTGGTTTAGGGTTTCCCTAGAAATGAAGAACAAATGAGACGCCTACTTTCAAGCCTTTAATCACTCGATTCGGACTTGTTATATTTGTTCTAATGATTTTAATATGTATCCAAAGATGTAACTCAAGAGATCTATCACAAAACATTAGCAAACTAACAATGTAGTAATAGCAAGATCTAAATGCGGTCAAACCACCGCCGGAAGCCACAATCATGAACTTTCGGGTTGCCCAAAAGTTCATCCGTGAACTTTTTCCGCTTGGTTTGACCATCCCCAATTCCAAATTATGTTTATGATATCCGAGATCTAAAAGCATTAACATGTAGTATAACTACCATACTATAACTTTAATACAACAAACAACACAAATCAATAACAGATTACAAGATATGCAGCATCAAAAGTCTTGTTAGACCATTTCTGGGCAAGATTTGGGTTACCCAGATTTTGTCCAGTCATGGTCGGTCAACGACATTTAACTTACAATATCTTATAATATACACCAGATATAAGCCTGATACTTGATCTAGATTAAAGAGCACATACCAGACTACATATCTAAAACATAAAACAAAAAAAAATATAAACCGAGAAGGATCTACAGCCACTTACATTCATTGTCAGAACACAAAACCAAATTTTTCCAGATTTTCCAAAAACTCAAATCCAAGCCTCTAGATGTTATGGGTCCAACATCTAGCAACCCAGATCAACTAAATATACTACAAACAACATGTTTTAACAATAAATCAAAACATCTAACACAAGATAAAAAAAATTTCAAATTTTTAGGGTTTACCTCTTTTAAGCTTTGATTTTTGATTCTGTTCTTCTGATCTGATATTGGTGTTCGTGGGGCTTGCTTAAGGGATTGATATTCCTTGTATTTTCAGAGGTTTAGGAGAGAGAAAATAGTTAAGGAGTTAGATAGCCAAATGAGAAATTTTTAGTAGCTTTCTCTCTCTTAAATCTAGTAAATCAATTGGTGCAACGAACTTGTAATGGCTGATCATGTGCTGGTAATCTTAGCTCATAGCTAGGTCTATTGGGTGGCTGGCCAGATTTGCAAAGATTTGGCTAGCAATAATTCAACAGATAAGATAAAAGGGTAAAATGGTAATTTTGCTTATAAATTCAAGGGTATTCTTGTCCAAGGAACTTGAATCTAGGGTTTAATCACTAGATTTTAAATCTTAAAGTTTCCCAAATAATTTCTAGAGTTTAAAAAATTAAAATTAAAGTGTAATAAAATTTTAATGAAACACACTAATTTAAAATTAGGGTTTTTAATAGAAATTAGGGTTTAAATAATTAGGGTTCCTTAATCTTATTAGGGTTCTCAAAATTAACAATTAGAGTTTCCTAATTATCATTATAATTTACAAAAATAATCATTAGGGTTTCTAATTTTTTAGCAATTAGGGTTTAAATAATAATTAGTGTTTCTCCTAATTACAAAAATTCTATAATACACAGTAAAATTCATATAACACAATTACTACACAGTCTTGAACTCACAACTGAGTTTAACAATTAGGGTTTAACAACATGATATAAGGGTTATGACATAATTTACCACAATTGACCAACCATTATCAGTCTACATATATATAGTACATATTTATAGCACTGAAAAATCAAAATATAATTAATATAATATTATTATTCCCATCCCTTGATCAAAATCCCAATTTAGGGTTTGGATTCCATATCTGGTTTATCTTTCATATACAACATCAATAATTAAAGTTAAAATAATTAACTTAATTATTTTGAACAATTCATATAATAAAATATTTATTATTATAATTCTAATAATCATTTTATATATTAATTAAATAATATAAAATCATGTTTTCATGGAAAATAATTGATAAAAATATTTCTGCTACAAAAATTAATTACTATAAGAATATAATTTGTAATGATTAATATTATATATAATTTTTCAGGTACTAAATATATTTGCATTTATCACACACATTACTTGACACTTATTCTCATCATTAAAATAAATAAATAAAATTATATGCAAAATTTCTTATTTATTTATATGAACAAAATATCGGGTTATTACATTCACCCTCCCTTATAAGGATTCCGTCCCCGGAATCACCGTTTTAAAACTCATACATATAGGGGTACATAACATACACACTCATTGCAAGTCGATCTCAATCATATTTGATCGAACTGATCTTTAACTATTCAACATAAAGCTTGTCTATCTGTTTAAACAAAAAGTTTGATTTCTAAAGAACTCAAATTCCTCTTTCAAAATTTATTTATAAAATAATTTGTTATATATAGGAAAATCATATATATCAAAATATACAAGTTATTCGAATAATACCTGGAGTTCCATTCCCAGCTGCCATAGTATTCTGGACCGTCAAGTTGAAGACTCTCGCGGTTGCTTTTGTTGGGTTGTTGGTTGAGGTTGGTCCTGTGATTGCCAGAGTTTCGTTTCCTTTCCCCGTAGTTACACTCCCTGCCTCCATTCTCCTCTTTGGACAATCCTTCACCTTATGTTCAGTCGATCCACATAAAAAACACCCACTGTTCATCCTTGGGTTGGGGCAGTTGGGAGAGATATGACCCTCCTGCCCGCACTTGTAACATACAAACTTACCCTTCAAACACACCCTAGAGTGATTCTTCCCATAATTCTTACACTGAACTACCTGCTTCTTCACACCTTCTTGTTTCACCTGAACATTCCCAGAAAAATTCTCCTTTCTTTTCTCACCCCTATTTCCACTATTACCTTCCACCTTCACAGCTCCTAATGCCTTGCCTTTGTTCTTCTTCTCCTTTTTGTAGAGGCTCATGGCCTCACTCCCCTTCTCAGCTATGATAGCCTTCTCCATGAGTGCTGCAAAAGTATTGATCTGCAACACTGCCACCTTATTGTAGAGCCAGGGTTTTAAGCCCAGCTCAAACCTCCTTGCCTTCCTAGCCTCCGTATCAACTTGATGCGGAGCAAACCTAGCCAACTCATTAAACTTTGCGGCATACTCCGCAACAGTCATGTTATCCTTCTTCAACTCCAAAAATTTCACCTCCATCCTAGCCTGCATACTAGCTGAGAGATAGTTTTCAAAAAACAGAGTTTTAAACCTAGCCCAAATAACTACTCCTTCTCCTGCCCTAGTTTGATTTGCCTCCCACCAAAAGTTAGCCTCCCCTTTCATCATATAAGTGGCAAAAGCAGTCTTTTGCCCCTCATCTACCCTAGCAATTACGAACTCCTTTTCTATCTCGTTAACCTAGGTCTGGGCTTCTATAGGGTCAGCTCATCCCCTGAATTCTGGTGGTCCTACTGCCTTAAAGTCTTTAAATTTTGCCAAGCGATTGTCTAGCTGGTTCCCTGCGGCTGGTATTCCCTGCTGCATAGCCTGAGTTACCATGTTTGCAAAGTTTTGCATTGGGTCTTGCTGTTGTCCCCCAGCATTGTTGACATATTCTTCTGCCCTTTGGTTTTGAGTTTGACGTCTTAGCGGCATTATCTGGTTAAGTAAAACCATAAATTATACTTTATTAACTTACATTCTAAACCTTATTGCATAAGTTTAATATATTAAACTTGTTTCATTTCTTAAACTTAGATTCATATTCATTCATCGAATATTTTACATAGCATAGCACATACTGCTTTAAACATTAGCTGTGATGCCCCCAAAATAGGTATACATCACCCATCTTGAGTCGCCAAATACATGGTACAAAATTCAAATACAAACTAATAATACAGCAGTCGTGTAAAATACGACAAAACATATGCTGTGAGTTTAAATACAAATATTATCTTCTAGACAATATCCATTCTCAAATAGAGTCCTCGTTACATTTATTATCACACTATTTTACATAATAGTGAGGACTACTAAGACACTATCTCTGACCATCACTCCGTTCCCCGACTAGTCCCAGCTACGTTCTCATTTTCGATGAGAACAAAGGAAAGAAAGGTGAGCTCAACTAGCCCAAGAAGAAATATTATGACTAAGATAATGCAGAATAAATTATCATTAGTCTTTAACAATGTTAAACTGATAAAATACTATAGACATCAAGTTTAACTGCAGCGGAACAAGCAATCCATTCAAAGAGTCAAGTAGAGAATAAAATCTACTATCTTTTATGATTTAAGAAGTTTTTCATCACTTTTATCACGAGACTCGACAATAATTAATCCACATCATCCCTGCACTACGGCCAAGGATATTCATTAGGGTCACGACCACAAATTCCATGCACTACGGGCCAAGGATATTTGTGTATTCATCAATGGTCATGATCATGCCAACAACTGTCCATCAATGTACTATGGCCAATGAGGACTTTTACCACATCACTTGTTACATTACGGTCATGATTACACCGAATAATCTCTGGTCATAATCATACCAAGTCCATCTATGCTCTACGAAGCCATAGATGACTTTTAAAAAATATAAACATGAGAATGATGACAATGATATAAGAATTCAATAAAACAAGTTCATTTAATTAATTTATTCAGAACTAATAACGTCCAAATTATTAACATGATACTACTTTGTAGAGTAAAATTCAAGAATGCTCAGAAGAATATTTCCATGAAAAATACTGGATGAAGCGCAAATATCAAGGATATTCCACTAATTTTATGGAGTATAGAAGTCAAAATTTTAACCAACTAAGTATAATAACGAATGGAATAACAAAAGAAATCACCATGCATGAACTACTTCGCATAGACAGGTTATACCAACAGAATAATAATAACGGAACCAGGTCAGGTGAAATTCACACCGACAGGATGTTCCAACAGAATAATAAGTGCGGAATAATAAATAATGGAACCAAGTCCAACGTAAAATGCACAGACAGGATATTCCGACAAAATAATAAAGACGGAATAATAAATAATGGAACCAGGTCCGGTGTAAAACACACAGACAGGATATTCCGATAGAATAATAAAGACTGAATAATAAATAATGGAACCAGGTCCGGTGTAAAACACAAAGACAGGATATTCCAACAGAATAATAGAAGAATGTCACCAAGTATAGGGTAGACCGCGTATACAGGTTATTCCAACAGAATAATAAGAAATGGAATAACAACAATTCTCTTTATGAATAAGAAAGAATAACACCTCTTACCGTAAAAGAACTGGATATAAGAGTAGGGAAGTAGCAGAATACGTTTCTATAGTTTCTCTATAATTTCTCCCTCTGGAGTTTTAGTGAATTTGTAAGAAATAATGAAGGAATGAGCTTCTATTTATAGGAAAATGGAAATGAACTGTGTAAGGATTTCTTCGCAGATGAAATAATTCAAAGACTCACGGATGAGAATTTTGATACTACATAATCAAATTGTCAAACCTTCAACCAATCATAACAAAGCAAGACAAAATATAATACACACACACACACACACACACACACACACATATATATATATATATATATATAATACTAACTACATCTATTATAATTCAACTCCATTCCCCCACCATTTCCCACTCACATAATAAACATATATACTATAATCATACACACATCACTTTCACCCTTTCTTTTCCCCCACCACTTCCCACTCACACACATATATTAATCGACCAGGTCGTTCTCAGGAAAGAGGGGGCTTTCCAATAAGAATTTCTCCCTATTGGCGCGTAATTAGGTGACCAAACCTCTCCTTGGCAGAACTTCTAGACATCGTTAATATTGCAATTTATAATATTAATAACTCTGTCATTTCAATTATTGATTTAAAATATCGACAATAATTGAATCAAACAACGTGAGATACTATGCAACAATTACTATAGCAATAATTGAACAAAACTGAGTGACTTCTCACATAAGCATTAATAATCAATACCGTGTGCTACTATGCAACCACACGACATTCGTACTTTTTTTACTACCGAGTAGTTCAATAGTATTAACGGTAAAACTTCCGCCGTTATTTTCAATAAAATATTTTTGTCGTTTTCTCAATCCGACAATAATTCCGTTGTGGGATCCACCAATGATTGTGCCGTCGTACGAATATTCCCCGACACAAAGAATATTCCCTGACCAATTGAATATTATACAACAACTTGCATACTTTGTAAAATTTATAAATACTACCCACAACTATAACATTATATCAAATCCACACCATAATATTCAAAAAAATATTTCGAGAAATTTAAATCTTTATTTATAAAATCTGGGGTCTAACAATCTCCACTCCTTATAGAATTTCGCCCTCAAAATTTACGTACGTACCTGATATGCCGAACAGGTGAGGATACCTTGACTTCACTTCAAATTCTAACTCTTGAGGTATAACCTTTGAGTGTTGAATACGATTCTTCTTATCCAAGATTTTAACATGTATCTCCTCATACATTAAATCTTCTGCTATCTCGTCCGGTTCTAAATTAATAATGTGGTTCGGGTCATCCACATATTTACGTAATATCGATACGTGATAAATGTTATGAACATGCAACATATTTGGCGGTAAAACGAGCCTATAAGCCACAGTTCCTACTCGATCTAGGATTTCAAATGAGCCAATAAAATCGAGGGTTGAGATTTCCTCTCTTCTTCGATTCTTGCTTCTAGAATAATGCCCTCTTGAACCTTCTTCTTCACATTCATCAGATTCGGGTGTGTAGCTTGAGTGACTTTAACTTTATCGATTAAAGTAGATTCTACTCGTATATTCGTTATCTTTATGTGGGTCCCTAGAGTTTTTAACTCTATCTTCATCATTTATACGAAATGAGTCTTTGTGTTAATAACATCGCACTCGTAAACACATACGATCTTCTACTCAACACGTCAGCTATCACATTTGTTTTCCCACGATGGTATTGAATGGTATGATCGTAATCTTCAACAGCTCGAGTCAACGTCTTTGGCGCATGTTACGTTTATTTTAGTTGCAAAAATATTGGAGGGTTTAAGAAATGGGTTTTGTACTCGGGTCAATATAAAATTCGATTTTACGCTCTAGGGTAGGCTAAGAAGTCTTCAAAAATACGTCAGGAATTCTATTAACGTTAGAAATATCATTCAAATCTGTGACCCTCATCCAAGACTTGGATAGTACGTCACATTGAAACCTATCAACTTGCCATCTTCATTCACGATGTCGCTTCTGAGAAAGTCGGCTTGATTGCATTCCACACAAGGAAGTCAACTTTGAAAGGATTGGGCTCTTTACTTATGGCTTGATATGACAATGATTGACTTTAGTGGTTTGGTTACTTTGAATTCAGATAATGAGGTTGGTTAGGAGTATGAAAGCTAACAAACCTTACGAAAAGTATGATGAGTATTTAACCAATCGTTTAAAAAATCACATCAAAGGCAACTATTTTCAAAGAGATAAGATCGACGAAGTAACGTGAAAATGTCGATTTGAATCAACAAGATTTATAAATAGTGGAGGTAACGAAGGCTCCTACTAACGAAGTTTCAACCAATAAGTCAAAGTCTAACTTCTTGAGTCAAATTTAAGCGTTGAACGCAAGCAAGAGAGATAAAATAATAGGTAGAAACAGGTATCTTATAAGTCACAGACTTAAGAATTTATAATTAACTAACCGTGCTAACCGTTCGGGTTACTCGCTTTTGAGAAGTCACAAAACGCTCTCCTTGAACTACCGGTTTTGTCTTTTCTGGAACGGTCTTTGGTGCCTCCATCCTAGCTGAACTTGTCTTTGGTGAAGGACAAAATCAGGCTAGGTGACCTTCTGTTCCACAATTATAACATGCTTTGGACGGCATCGTGCAATTTGGACTGATATGTCCCTCCCCTCCGCATTTTAAACATATGATAGGTGGTCGTTCTCCTTCCTTAACAACAGGTGCTGGTGCTTACGTCTTTCCATCATTGTTGAATTTTCTCTTCTTAAAATGTCCATTCTTATTGTTTTGGCCATGATTACCACCGAAGTGGTTACCATTTCTGGCATGTTAATACCTTTCACGCTTATTTTCACCGCTTCGATGACTGCTATCACTGGTATTATCATTTTGCCGACTGCCCTCTTTTGGTTGGGTTGACTCATTATCACACTCCAATAACTGAGCCCTATTAACAACATCTGAATACAAACACAGTTTATGAGAGATAAGATATTGACGTATCTCAAGTTTTAAACCTCTTAAAAATATTCGCGTTATTCTCTCCTCATTATCAACCAAATGGGACGCAAACCAGGACAACTCGGTGAACTTAGCTTCGTACTGCGACACGGTCATGTTGTTTTGCTCCAACTTGATAAACTCCACCTCCTTCATGTGACGAATACTTTCGAGAAAGTACTTGTCATTGAACAACTTTTGGAACTTCTCCCAAGACATCTTGAGTGTGTTAGGCTGGGTACGTTTTACAGATTGCCACTAGTAATCTGCCTCTTCACGCAACATAAAGATGGCAAAGGGAACCTTTTGCTCCTCGGAGCATCCCAAGACATCAAATATCTTAGTCATCTCGCTTTAACCGTCTCGCGCTTAAGTGGTTCTCGCTTTTCCAAAAACTCTCGGTGGTGCTGGCTCCTTGAATTGCTTAGTGGTGACCAATCGTGGATTGCCATTATTTTTTACCGCATTATTAATGTGAGCCCTTACCGATGTTGCATAAATTCTAAAAAGCTCCTAAACGTACCGTCGTTCGTCAATTGATCAGTGTTGTTGTTTACAGGAGGATAATCGCCATCCTGTTGCTCATTGTCCTAATTATTGATCTGTGGAGACTCAATGGTCTCCTATGCTCCATTGATATTCTCAACATTCTTGGATGACATTTTCAAATACCGCCACAAAACAAGGGTTAAATAACATATCACATATTATCCCTATACCCTGACCGACCAATTTAAATATCAAATAAACTTAGGTAGGTCATACTAGCGAAGGAATTCCCCGTCTCTCCCCTCCTAGTTCTTGTCTCACATCTTAGCCAGAGATCATATCCCTAAGCTCTGATACCAATTGTGACGCCCCCAAAATAGGTATACATCACCCATCTTGAGTCGCCAAATACATGGTACAAAATTCAAATACAAACTAATAATACAAGCAGTCGTGTAAAATACGACAAAACATATGCTGTGAGTTTAAATACAAATATTATCTTCTAGACAATATCCATTCTCAAATAGAGTCCTCGTTACATTTATTATCACACTATTTTACATAATAGTTAGGACTACTAAGACACTATCTCGGACCATCACTCCGTTCCCCGACTAGTCCCAGCTACGTTCTCATTTCCTGATGAGAACAGTGAAAGAAAGGGTGAGCTCAACTAGCCCAGTAAGAAATATTATGACTAAGATAATGCAGAATAAATTATCATTAGTCTTTAACAATGTTAAAGCGATAAAATACAATAGACATCAAGTTTAAGCTGCGTGAAGGAACAAGCAATCCATTAAAAGAGTCAAGTAGAGAATAAAATCTACTACCTTTTATGATTTAAGAAGTTTTTCATCACTTTTATCATTTGAGACTCGACAAATAATTAATCCACATCATCCCTTCACTACGGCCAAGGATATTCATTAGGGTCACGACCACAAATTCCATGCACTACGGGCCAAGGATATTTGTGTATTCATCAATGGTCATGATCATGCCAACAACTGTCCATCAATGCACTACGGCCAATGAGGACTTTTACCACATCACTTGTTACATTACGGTCATGATTACACCGAATAATCTCTGGTCATAATCATACCAAGTCCATCTATGCTCTACAGGCCATAGATGACTTTAAAAAAAATATAAACATGAGAATGATGACAATGATATAAGAATTCAATAAAACAAGTTCACGAATTAATTTATTCAGGAACTAATAACGTCCAAATTATTAACATGATACTGATTTGTACAGTAAAATTCAAGAATGCTCAGAAGAATATTTCCATGAAAAATACTGGATGAAGCGCAAATATCAAGGATATTCCACTAATTTCATGGAGTATAGAAGTCAAAATTTTAACCAACTAAGTATAATAACGAATGGAATAACAAAAGAAATCACCATGCATGAACTACTTCGCATAGGCAAGGTTATACCAATGAATAATAATAATAACGGAACCGAAGTCGGGTGAAATTCACAAGCGGCTGGATGTTCCAATGAGAATAATAAGTCTTGAATAATAAATAATGGAACCAAGTCCAACGTAAAATGCATGCATGGGATATTTCCACAAAATAATAAAGACGGAATAATAAATAATGGAACCGGTGTTGTAAAACACACAGCATGAGGATATTCCGATAGAATAATAAAGACTGAATAATAAATAATGGAACCAGGTCCGGTGTAAAACACAAAGACAGGATATTCCAATAGAATAATAAAGACAGAATAATAGAAGAATGTCACCAAGTATAGGGTAGACCGCGTATACAGGTTATTCCAACAGAATAATAAGAAATGGAATAACAACAATTCTCTTCATGAATAAGAAAGAATAACACCCCTTACCGTAAAAGAACTGGATATAAGAGTAGGGAAGTAGCAGAATACTTTTCTATAGTTTCTCTATAATTCTCTCTCTGGAGTTTCAGTGAATTTGTAAGAAATAATAAAGGAATGAGCTTCTATTTATAGGAGAATGGAAAGGAAATGTGTAAGGATTTCTTCACAGATGAAATAATTCAAAGACTCACGGATGAAAATTTTGATACTACATATTCAAATTGTCAAACCTTCAACCAATCATAACAAAGCAAGACAAAATATAATACATATATATATATATATATATATATATAAACCCACATGTTATAAACATATATATATATATATATATATATAATACTAACTACCTCTATTATAATTCAACTCCATTCCCCCACCATTTCCCACTCACATAATAAACATATATACTATAATTATACACACATCACTTTCACCCTTTCTTTTCCCCCACCACTTCCCACTCACACACATATTATATTATATATACACACTCACACATAACAACCTTATATACATAAACTCCCTCCCCTATACATATCTCTCTCCCACCCCCAATTCCAAAATTAGTTTTTCAACACATATAGGCCCCACATGTGGCCCTCACATGTGGGCCCCATCTTTAAATAATTTTTATCGATTATTTTGAAAAATGGGTAAATGGAGATTCATAAAATAAGCAAAACTTACACAAATACCTCATAAAAATCACATTAATAATTTTAACAACATTTATCACCTTTATTATAATTCACAATATTAATCGAATTCAGATCATTCCCGAGAAGAGGGGCTTTCAATAAAGATTTTCTCCTATTAGCAGCAATTAGGTGACCAAACCTCTCCTTGATAGAACTTCTAGACATCGTTAATATTGCAATTTATAATATTAATAACTCTGTCATTTCAATTATTGATTTAATAATATATAAAATATCGAAAATAATTGAATCAAATAACGTGAGGTACTATGCAACAATTACTATAGCAATAATTGAACAAAACTGAGTGACTTCTCACGTAAGCATTAATAATCAATACCGTGTGTTACTATGCAACCACGCGTATTACTGTACTTTTACTACCGAGTAGTTCAACAGTATTAACGGTAAAACTTCTGCCGTTATTTTTAATAAAATATTTTTATCGTTTTCTCAATCCGACAATAATTCCATTGTGGGGTCCACTAATGATTGTGCCGTCGTACGGATATTCCCAGACACAAAGAATATTCCCTGACCAATCGAATATAATACAACAACTTGCATACTTTGTAAAATTTATAAATACTACCCACAACTATAACATTATATGAAATCCACAGCATAATATTTAAAAAAATATTTCGAGAAATTTAAATCATTATTTATAAAATCTGGGGTCTCACATTAGCTATCCCTTTGTGACTACAAAAGTCGGGATTTACAGCCTTGATCAACACAAAAGTTGAGAATATTTCATTACACAGACATACTTAGATATTATATTAAACATACCTACTCAACATAACCTATACTACCTATTTACTACTCCTTTTCCTTGGACAACCTTTCTCCCGATGATCTTCTATCCCACAGATAAAACATGCTCCTGGTTTATAGTCGGGACAATATAGAGTGATGTCCCTCACAGCCGCAAAGGTAACATATTCTTTTCCCTTTCTTCTTATCGGGTTTTTCTATGTCATGGTCTTCTATCTTTTTTCCCCTTCTTGCTCGGAGCTGCACACGATGTGTTGCAAGAGGCTCCCATCTGATCAATTTGAATTTTAAGCTTATCTTGTTCTTCCATTGTTTCTATTAATGCCTGACGCAGTTGACTATTTAACAGCTTTTCTATTTCCCACAACTTTTCCAGGGAATAAACCTTGTTCCTCAGATCCTGCACCTCTGTTGATGCTTGATCAACTTCAACTTTAGTGTTCGAATCACTATCTGTCAGCTCCAACATCTCCGAATCTGGTACTACATTTTCTATAATAACCACCTCCTCAAAGTTGGTTTCATTGTGAGCCTCTATTTCAGCTACTGGCTTCGATATTAGCTCGGGTGTATGGATTTGATCCTCCTTTATGCTATAAGCATATAACAATCCTTTTCCACCAGACATCTACACACATAAATTATCCCGATTAGTATATAGTATATACACATAACAAACAATAGTTTTATAAAAGTTATCTTTTATTTTGTTTAACGATGAATTTATTCAATCCATCTCCTTTTAAACTCTATATGCGTTATTTGTATTTTTAACGTCCTCCTCCCCCCCCCTCGTTCTAAGGTTATAGCCTAAGGTCGATCCCACCTAAGGTTTCTAACCCTAAAGCTTTGATACCAACCTGTGACGCCCCCAAATCCGGGTACTTGAAACCTGAACTCGGTGCATCACGATACCATTTCTATGCACAGAATAATACTAATCATAATATTAATAACAATAATATTGATACCAAATTTAAGTTACATATGCATCAAAGTTTAAATCCCAGGTACGAGACCTTTAAACATTCCTTACATTATAGATAATAAGTATCATTGTCTTAATAAACTATAAATATTACACAAAATATTATAAATCTCATTCGAACAACTTTCCTTTCCCCTTGTTCTTGTCTGAGCCTTCGGGTTGGTCATACTTAACTGAAAACATTTAATTTAAGCAAGAGTGAGCATTTGAGTGCCCAACAAGTAATAACAATTATAAATATTAGCTGAAAGGGTTAAATGTTTTCTTTGTACTACCCTTCTACAACAAGTCAATAGTTGTGAAGTAGTCTGAACCGATAATAATAAGATAACAACTCTCTATCAAATTTTTGAAACTACGTATTGACTATAAATAGGGTTAAGGTGACATACTATGAATATTGTTTTCAACTTTCGAATAGGTTTAACAGAACTTCATCCGCAAACTGTCATAACTTACGGGCACAGGGGTTGATCAGCCCGTTCTACCCTGTATTGATTAATACTACATGCAAGAACGATATTATCGTTCACTTTGTCCGCCTTGGCGCATAAAAAATTTCTCGTGTTCGGGATGTTCATACTTAGTCAGGAATCCGAACCAAAATAATTGATTGGATACAAAAATGTTTTATCATATTCAACGATATTTCTAAATCTGTGTCTAGCTGATCAAATAGCTTAGAGGTATATACATATATATATCAACATGTGATTAAATATAATGACTATCCAAGTGGGGACACTTGTATAACCATATATAGAAATTAACGAGAGAATATATATAACTGAATTACAATATAGTACCATGTTGATAATCAATGATCGGATATAACATATATAAAAATAGGGTTATTAATATAGTACAACAATGATATAATTCTGAATCTCCTTACTCATGTCCATTGCATAAAGAAAATGCAAAGGTAGGATACTTGCCTGGTATGTTGCTCACAATTCGCAACTTAGTTTTATCTTTTATATAATCACCTGTCAGTAATAAGATCATTTTACTGATTAGAATAACATATTACAACACATAACACTGCCTATTGCAATCAACACATAACCTAATCACCTTGTCACACATATCCCACAGTCATTGAATCACAAACAATCATTAATACAGTCAAAATATCTAAGTCCAGATCAATTTCTGAAACATGTACCGATTGTCTGAAAGCGGTTTTATCGGGTAATAATCGAGTTTAAGACTCTATCCAGTTAGTTCAATAACTGTAATTATCAGTCATATTATTTTTAAATGACATAAACTAATTTTAAACACTTATTATAATTTATCATAAATTTTCAAACAGGAATCATAATTAAATTATTTAAATATTAAACAATTCTACTATCATTAACATTTAATCAATATTAAACTATTAATGAAACCATTGCCAAAATATTAAAGTTATTTATAATAACTCAATATATTTTTAAAGTGTTAATATTACCCTTAAATGATTTTTAAAACATTTAAAATCATTTTTAAATAATTATTATTAATATTTAAATATTAATGTACTATTTATCCAAATATTAAAAGTCATTAAATTATAACTTAAAATATTTTTAATTCATTTATATCCTTTTAAATGATTTTAAATAATTAAAACCATTTTAAAACTATTTATTTAATATAATTATTAAATAAATTTAATATCATTAATGTTAAATTAATATCATTAGTATTAAATTATTAATGAAATTATCCTTTAAATATTAAAAGTTATATTTTATAACTTAAAATATCTTTAAACACTTTATTTCCATTTAAAATGATTTTTCTAATATTAAAATCATTTCTAAATTACTTTATTTAATATAATTATTAAATAAATCTAATATTCTTAATATTAAAATATTAATATTTTTCATGATAAAATATCAAAAGTTATAATTTATAACTTAAAATATTTTTATAACCTTTAAATCATTTTTATATAAATTTTAAATCATTAATTCTATTTTTCATCATTTATTTAATACATTTATTAAATAACTTAATCATCATTAATATTAATTAATTAATGAAATTCATCACAAAAATATTAAAAGTTATAGAAAATAACTTAAAGTATCTTCTTATACCATAATATATTTTTAAATGATTTATCATGTATTAAAATCATTTTTAAATAATTTA
Organism: Panax ginseng; assembly: GCA_020205605.1. Lineage (NCBI taxonomy): Eukaryota > Viridiplantae > Streptophyta > Magnoliopsida > Apiales > Araliaceae > Panax > Panax ginseng. The sequence goes on along the minus strand of CM035132.1, from coordinate 143,039,521 downwards.
TTTAATATTACACTTAAATAAATTAAATACCTTTTATATTCCAAAAATATTAAATATTTATGAAATATACTTAAAATAATTAAAAATTAATTTTGGACTTTAAAATAATTTTTAATAATTTATTTTATATTTTTAATAATTAAAAACTAATTTTTCTATTTATTTAATTAAAATAATTAATTTAATAATTAAACTGTCTCTAAAGGTATATTAGGCGACAAAACTGTCGCTAATGCTGTTCTTCATCAAACCCAGATCTTCATAGCCGGTTATCAAGTCAGCTAGTTTGACGAATTGTAAATCTTTAGACCAAAATGATTCTGAGCTTGAAAGTTTTCTAGGATCATAGTATTAGTGTAATACTACAATAAGCAACTGATTTCAAGCCCAATACATAACATAACAGAAAGATCTAGAGCTCTAAAAGTGTTGTCAGGACTGTTCTTCAGTTTCCGGGTTTCCCTAGAAATGAAGAACAGTCGAGACGCCCACTTTCCAAGCCTTTAATCACTCGTTCTGGACTTGCTATATTTGTTCTAATGATTTTAATATGTATCCAGCATGTAACTCAAGAGATCTATCACAAAACATTAGCAAACTAACAACAGAATAGCAAGATCTCGTACGGTCAAACCCTGTCAGAAGCCACACTCATGAACTTTCTAGGTTGCCCAGAAAGTTCATCCGTGAACTTTCTGCTTGGTTTGACCATCCCCCAATTCCAGTATGTTTATGATATCTGAGATCTAAAAGCATTAACATGTAGTATAACTACCATACTATAACTTTAATACAACAAACAACACAAATCAATAACAGATTACAAGATATGAAGCATCAAAAGTCTTGTCAGACCATTTCTGGACAAGATTTGGGTTACACAAATTTTGTCCAGTCATGGTCGGTTAACGACATTTACTTACAATATCTTACAATATACACCAGATATAAGCCTGATACTTGATCCAGATTAAAAAGCACATACCAGACTACATATCTAAAACATAAAACAACCAAAAACATAAACCGAGAAGGATCTAAAGCCTCTGACATTCATTGTCAGAACACAAAACCAAATTTTTCCAGAAACTCAAATCTGAGCCTCTAGATGTTATGGGTCCAACATCTAGCAACCCAGATCACATAAATATACTATAAACAACATGTTTTAACTATAAATCAAAACATCTAACACAAGATCAAAAAAATTTCAAATTTTTAGGGTTTACCTCTTTTAAGCTTTGATTTTTGATTCTGTTCTTCTGATCTGATATTGGTGTTCGTGGGGCTTGCTTAGGGGATTGATATGCCTTGTTTTTTTCAGAGGTTTGGGAGAGAGAAAATTATTTAGGAGTTAGATAGCCAAATGAGAAATTTTTAATAGCTTTCTCTCTCTTAAATCTAGTAAATCAATTGGTGCAATGAACTTGTAATGGCTAATCATGTGCTGGTAATCTTAGTTTATAGCTAGGTCTAGGGGGTGGCTGGCCAAATTTGCAAAGATTTGGCTAGCAATAATTCAATAAATAAGACAAAAGGGTAAAATGGTAATTTTGCTTATAAATTTAAGGGTATTCTTGTCCAAGGTAATTGAATCTAGGGTTTAATCACTAGATTTTAAATCTTAAAGTTTCCCAAATAATTTCTAGGGTTTGAAAAATTTAAATTAAAGTGTAATAAAATTTTAATTAAACACTAATTTAAAATTAGGGGTTTTAATAGAAATTAGGGTTTAAATAATCAGGGTTCTTTAATTTTATTAGGGTTCTCAAAATTAACAATTAGGATTTCCTAATTATCATTATAATTTACAAAAATAATCATTAGGGTTTCTAATTTTTTAGCAATTAGGATTTAAATAACAATTAGGTTTTCTCCTAATTACTGAAATTTTATAATACACAGTAAAATTCGTATAACACAATTACTACACAATCTTGAACTCACAACTGAGTTTAACAATTAGGGTTTAACAACATGATATAAGAGTTATGACATAATTTACCACAATTGACCAACCATTATCAGTCTACATATATACAGTATATATTTATAGCACTAAAAAATCAAAATATAATTAATATTATATTATTATTCTCATCCCTTGAACAAAATCCCAATTTAGGATTTGGATTCCATATCTGGTTTATCTTTCATATAAAACATCAATAATTAAAGTTAAAATAATTAACTTAATTATTACGAACAATTCATATAATAAAATATTTATTATTATAACTCTAATAATCATTTTATATATTAATTAAATAATATAAAATCATGTTTTCATAGAAAATAATTGATAAAAACATTTCAGCTACAAAAATTAATTACTATAAGAATATAATTTGTAATGATTAATAATTCTAAAATTATTTATAATTTTTCAGGTACTAAATATATTTGCATTTATCATACACATTACTTGACACTTATTCTCATCATTAAAATAAAAAAAAATTATATGCAAAATTTCTTATTTATTTATATGAAAAAAATATCGGGTTATTACAACTTTGCCGTTCTGCATAAGGACACAACCCAATCCCTCGTGTGAAGCATCACTAGACACCACAAAGTTTCCTGTAATATCTGGTAATGACAACACAGCTGTCACACTAAGCTTCTTCTTCAATTCCTTAAAGCTTTCTTCACACTTTTCCGTCCAAACAAATTTTATAGATTTTCTCGTCAAATTTGTCAATGGAGTGGCAATCTTGGAAAAATCTTGAATAAATCGTATATAATAACTTGCCAATCCCAAGAAACTTCTTACTTCTGATGGAGTTCTTGGTCGTTCCCAATTTATCACAGCTTCGACTTTTGATGGATCCACTGAAATTCCATCCTTGTCAATTACATGCCCAAGAAATTGTACACGTTCCGGCTAAAATTCACATTTAGAGAATTTCGCGTACAACTTTTCTTTTCTTAACGTCTCCAGTGTTAGACGTAAGTGTTCCACGTGTTCTTCTTGAAATTTAGAGTACACCAGAATATCATCAATGAACACCACCACAAACTTATCTAAAAATGGTTTGTACACCCTATTCATCAAATCCATGAACGTTGCAGGGGCGTTTGTCAAACCAAAAAACAACACCAAAAATTCGTAATGTCCATACCGAGTTCGGAATGCCTTCTTCCGTACATCCTCCTTCCTTACTTTCAGTTGGTGATACCCACTTCTCAAATATATTTTTGAGAAATATTTAGCACCTTTCAACTGATCAAACAAGTCAACTATTATTGGCAATGGATATTTATTTTTAATAATGACTTTGTTTAATTCTCTATAATCAATGCAAAGACGTATTGACCCATCCTTCTTCTTCACGAATAACACTGATGCTCCCCACGGTCATGGCCTCGGCTAAATGTACTTATTATCTAACAGCTCTTGCAGTTGCACCATCAATTCTTTCATCTTTATCGGAGCCATTCTGTACGGGGCCTTCGATATCGGAGCGGTTCCTGGTGCTAAATCGATCACGAACTCGACCTCTCTGTCAGGCGAAAGTCCTGGAAAATCTTTCGAAAACACATCTACGAATTCCCTAACCATTGGTATCTCCTCTAGTTTCATCTCCTGCTTCTTTTGAGTATCGACTATGTAAGCTAAGTACCGTACACAGCCCTGACTCAACAACTTCTTGGCCTGTATAACCGTCAGACACCTCATTTGTCTAGGCGATTTGGTACCATGAAAAACTACCTTTGACGGAGTCATAAGGTTTACACACTTCTTTTGGCAATCAATTATCGCTCCATAATTGAATAACCAATCCATTCCCAATATAACGTCGAACTCTCCAAGTTTTATAGGGATTAAATCAACTTTCAAAACATTTCCCTTTATATTCACCCTACAGTTTTTGTATACAAATCTAACATGAATTATCTCCATATTCGCAATTTCTATGTTTAAAGGGAAATTCAACTCTTCACTAGGTATTTCTAACCTATTTGAAAATTCATTAGATATAAACGAGCAAGTAGCACCCGAATCAAATAATACATATGCATTTATATCATTGATTGAGATAATACCTGACACGACATCTTTTGATTGCACCGCGTCCTGCACTATCATGTTGAAGGTTCTTACTGTGGGCTTATTTGTTAACGTTGGCCCAACAATAGTAAGCGCACCTCCACTAGCATTTCCCTTACTTCCATTTGTCTCACCAGTTTTCTTCTTTGGACACTCGCGAGCAAAGTGATCCTTCGACCCGCAGGTGTAGCAAGCATTCTTCTTGGGTTGAGTGCAATTTGGGGCAAAGTGACGCTCCTGGCCACAATTAAAGCATGCCCGCTTCCCCCTAAAGCACATACCCGTGTGAAACTTCCCATGCGTCCATTTTCTTCTTTTGCTGGTTACCTTGTTAATTTCCAGCTCCCACATTTGCATTTAACTTTCTCTTCAAATTATTGTTGCCATTTCCACCGTTACCACCACCACCATTCTTAACTTCATCTTCATTCTTCTTCTTCCTCTGCTCTTGGTTGTGCTTTGTTACAGCTTCACCTCCACTTTCAGTGAGAATCTCCTTCTCAAGCACTGTTGGAAACGTCTTTAGCTGGAACAGTTAGACTCTACTGTATAACCATGGCTTTAGTCCCTGCTCAAATCTTCTTGCCTTGCGCTCATCAGTATTCAATTGATATGGCGCAAACTTTGCCAACACTGTCATAGTGCCCTGCTTCAGTTCCAGAAACTGTATCTCTATCTGATTCTTCGAACTTTCTGGGAAATAGGTCTTGAAGAATATCTCCTTGAACCTTTCCCAAGACATTACCCCTCGACCTCCTCGGGTTTTATTTGCTTGCCACCAATAACTAGCCTATGCTTTCAACATGAATGTTGCAAAAGCAGTCTTCTGGTTATCACTTACCCTAGCAACATCGAAAACCTTCTCTATTTTCATGATCCAGGTCTGTGCCTCAACCGGATTCATAGACCCATGGAATTCTGGTGGCCCAACCACCTTGAAATCCTTAAATGTCGCAGCTTGATTCTTTGGCTGATGTTGTAATGCTCCCGTCAGTAGCGTTACGAATTGCTGAACTGGATTATCCTCAGCATTGTTATTCTCATGGTTCCTTTGTCGTGGTTGGCGTCTTGGAGGAATTTTCTGTTAAAATACACCCATTAGATTCCATTCAACCCTTTAAGTATTACTACTTAAGTTGCACATCATAAAAGATTATCACATAACACATAACACTTTGAATAAAATAATAACTTTTATTCATTCATAATCTTTTAAATACATCAAAACAATAGCATCACTGCTATTTACATTACTTTCCTGAACTACAAAAGTTGCAGGATAACTTCATTATCATCACATCCCATTGGTTATATCATACCCAGGATTTACATCTTATTTACTCACTAATCATATAATAATTACATTTATGACGTTCTATTAAAATGATGCATAGCCTTACGACGGTAGCGTCTCGAACTGAATTGGATAATACATGACCCGATCCTGAGCTCGATTGATCACGGTGTTGAATACGTTATTCATCTCTTCCATCTTCATCCTCTTTACTTGTGCGTCTCTCTCTGATATTCTGTCTCGTTGATAAGCTTCCTCATATGCATCCTCAGCTCTTGCCCCGTTTGTAGCTTCCTCTTTCAACTTGTTCTTCAACTTTGCAATCTCTGCTATCATTTGCTCATTCTCTCCTTCAGTGTGAACCAGCTTCTCTTCAACGTTATTCAGGCGTTCCTCTCGATCCTGGTTCTCATCGTCCTTCTATGCCATCGAGGTCTGTTGTTCAGCTACTATCTCTTGCAACTCCTCGACGGTATCTTGAAGTTCCACATTGCGGTCGTATACTTCGTCGTACATACGGGCAACTATCGAGTTAAGTGGAAGCTTTTCCTCCTCATCCTCCTCATCCTCATCCGACTCTGGCAGCTCAATAGGGTCCTCCTTGTCTGTCTCTATCTCATAATCCTCATCAGGTATTCCCTCCTGCCCAACCATTATGATCAACAGAATTGTTTCCCGTGGCAGTAGTTGTTCCCAAATCACCTGAATATCTCGAGGCTCCTCATTTCTAGGCATCTGGGATCCTTCCTCCCTAGCCCGACTGGATTCTCCTACATTAGCCATCCTGACAACAAAAATTTAAGTTTTAATTACTAATCATTACTACTCGACACTGACGAGTACATACGTTGTAATCACATAACCACATAAGTATTTTATTACTTCTTCCTTAAAACTCGATAAGAGTTTATCACCACTATCTTTTCAAAGGTTACTTCCTAAGGATTTTCCCCCACCTAAGGTTCATAACTTAAAGCTTTGATACCAACTTATGACACCCCCAAATCTAGGTACTTCATTCTCACAAGATTTGGTGTTCACTATCCAATTATTCATATCTATCTACCCAAGTATAATAAAGTTAAATCATAAATCCTCCCTTTAAATAGGGTTACATCATTAAATAAAAATCTTCCCAGGTTGTCTAACCTTAACATCATTCAAGTGCGGAAATTAAAATAATTACATTACATAATTAATTAAAATTCTATCATCATAGCAATAAATAAAATTACAAGTCTTCATTACTTGCACATTTTTCCCTTTCCTTTGCTAGTTGAAGGCTCATCTACCTTCTCAACTTTAGCTGCAATAATTATATTTAAGCAAGAGTGAGCAAAACAAATGTTCATTAGATATATCAATGAATCAATAAGATAATAACAACTTCCAATGAATAAGCTCATCAAAATGGAATAGTACTCTATCAATGATAACCAAATATTGGAATCAAAATATGGAATATATGTATCTGAGGGTCATAAGACCACAAACTGTGTCCATAGTTGTAAGTAATCTTTCAACTTCAACATTAACAGTCATAAGACTATAAGGACTCCTCGTACTTAGGGGGATCAACCCTTCGTACAATGTATTGTGCACAAACATTTCAACGCTAAGCGTAAATTATCCCCTAATAATAGGTTTGTTCATCTCAGTATTTAGAGTACAAGTCAGCACCAAAGTAAGTTTGGTTTGGATTCATTTCAAGGGTAATTTAGAATTCAACGGTCATCAACTAAAGATTAGTTGAATACAATATTGATTACGTTATGCTATGAAATAATCATAACGAAATCGACATTGTAAATTAAGATCATGCTTTCGGAATAAACTAATAACATATACATCGAATAATCATAACGTACCTTGCTTGAACAATATTAAGCCAATGTTATTTAGAATTGAGAACTAAGCATGCATAACCAATAGTAATTTAAACGATAAAACTTGTTCAACATGAGTATATAAGAATATGTAAACTTGCATGCTAGATAACAAGTTAAAGACAAGAATAACTTGTTCAATATCAGAATAAGATTTAGAAATCATAAACAAACTAGATACAAGAACTTGCTCAATCTTAAGAATAAACTTGCACAATGTAATAAATGAACTAACACGACGAAAGTGTAGAGTTAGAAAACTTGCTCAATTGTAAAAGTAGAATTAAAGAGCTTACTCAATGTAAAAAGATAAGTTTATAAACTTGCCTCGAACATAAGCTATAATATTAAACTCACGTTCACCTACACATAGGTTTAGAACCACCATCTATTAGATATACTAACATTCACGTTCCAACATAACACACATTTCTAGTTAGACTTATTATTTTAGCACAAGTCTTATGCTACCATACAAATATCAGAAATTCATAAGTGTTAACTTTCACAACACCTATTTATTATTCATCATGCTTAATAAATCACAACATGTCATTTTCATAGTTTACTAACTTCTTATAACATTCGAATTATTAACCATATTTCACTATGTTGTTTTAACCTTGTCATTACACATTTGACATGCTAACATAACGTTAACCCATGTTATGTTGCTATCCTAGGTCTGCAGTAACAACAAAACTCACTATCTCAAGAGAGTAGGTATATGGCAATGCTATTGCATACATAGGTTCGGGACCCAAGTAGCAATTTACAGCTTTTTAGCCTTGGCACCAGTAGCAGTAATTTGATGATGATGCATGTACAGATGTAAACGACTATAAGCGATTCTTCGAACTTTAGCCCAACAAACACAATTTTCACCCACTAAACAGTAATATTAACACAAACATTTGATATAAAACTATCATAAACATGTTTGCCAACATATTCCTCAACATAGAACAAATTTAACAACAATTATACTAGTTTAATTTCTTAAATTTCTCATTTTCATATAAAACTCAATTTTTTTAACATTCTTCCCAAAAATCAACACTGTGATTTCAATTCTTCACCAAATCACTTCGTTCAAACTACATTATCTTCATTTCTTAACGAGCTAACATAAGCAAGACCCAATTTACAATTTAACATACAAATTGACCATCAAAATTGATACTTACACAAGCCATATGACAAATATATACACTGCCATTATTTTTCTTCTTTTAAAAACTAAATTAGCATACAATTCATGTTTAAACGTAAACTCTAGCATTACAATTACATACAAATGCGATAATACAATCATATAGCAACAATTCAAAAAATTTTGCATTCACAGAACATAGAATTTTATGCCGTAATTATATATATATATATATATATATATATATATATATATATACACACACACACACACACATATATGTATAATATTAAATGTATGAACAATACCTTTAATAAGCTTGATAATCCTTGCCAAAATCGCTGGAAATTTCTTGGTAATCCTTAGGTTTTCTCTCAATCCTCTCAACTCTCTCTATATTTCTCTTAGGCTTAGCAACTAGAATGCGTAAAAAAACAAACTAATAGCTATAATGCGTAAAACTCAACTAATAGCCATAATAATACGCACACTAATTGGAATATCAGTTATAAAATAACGTTTAGGTTATAATTATATTATATTTATTATTTAATTTACTTTATTTATTCTATTTATATTATTTAAATTCAATAATTAAAAATCCAAAATTCATAAGGCTTTGTTTGGCAAAAAGTCTTTAAAATAAAGACTTAATATATTTAAACCTTGTTTGGCAAAAACTAAATTAAACTCCTTTAATTTATTTTAATAAACAATTTAGTTTATAACTTATAATCATATATTATTTATTTAAATTTCTATATCCAACATTAAACAATTAAATAATTACACACACTATATTTTAAACAATTATTCCACTTGAACAAGTATCACAAAATTATAATTTCTTTATAATTTTATTTAATGATTTAACATATCAACCTAAGTTATTAAATCAATACAACAATATAACATCTCATGTTATATACAACTCTCTAAATTATAAATTCAATTAATTTAGAATATTATCTAATAAATTTAGATTCATAAATATTTACTAAATTTACTAACAACCATCACATCAATAAAATATTTATTTCATCAATTTCAATAATAAACACCTCAAATAAATATTTATAATTTAATAAATATTTTAAATTACAATTTGAATTGCCGGATTATTACAAATAGAATCAGGAGGCTCAAAACAAAATCCTTGTGGAAAGCCTCTCTAGCCTACGATCTTCTATGACTGAATTCCAAGCGTATTCTATGAATCAGATGAAACAAACAAATAATGTCTTGGCCATTCTGCAAACACACACATCACAAACTGATTCTCTGATTCAAGAAAATCATGAAGACATTGCTTAGTCAAGGAATCAACTCCATGAACTTTTTCAAGGCATTAATCTTCTATTAGAAGTCATTCGAACCCTGGATGCTGACTTAAAGGGGGAGAATAAAGAGGAAGGAGAGAAAGTAGAAGGCAAAGGAAAACAAATTGCTCAATCTTCAAGGAGTCCTCTCTCAAGACAGCCTCGCTATCAGACTCCACGGACTGAACAATAGCAGCGCCAACCAATTCTCATGGCGAAACTGCTAAGGAGTCAAAGGCCATCTCCTAGCTCAAAAGGAGTAATTACTACTGGCTTTAACATTCTAATTGGAGATCCTGTCTTTATGAATAAACATGATCATAGAGAAAGGCTAAGTCAAAGTGTGCTGGAAGATATTGCATGGAGAGATGAAACCAGCAGAAGAAGGAGAGCTGCAGAGCATAACAATCCTCCAAGGAGCAAAAGGCAGAGGAGATAGGGATAAGTTAAAATTTGTTTCTTATTGATGTAACTATGCTAAAATGTAATATTTGTCTAATAACATTAATAAATTCATGCTTACTCTCTAGAGATTTTAGCTGCTCACTGAAACACTAAGTCATATTTACTTTCTAGCATCCTGCATTTAGAAATTGATATTTTGATGCAAATCTCCTTTGTTATGTTAACATCAAATAGGGGGAGATTGTTGGGAATTGCATATTAAAATTTGATGTTGAAAGTAAATAAATATGCTTATGTGTAAAGGCCTTCAAAGAACATATGTACAAGGACTTAGATGGCATATCAAAATTGTTAGGTTAATTTTTGTTTAATATTTATCATTTTGTAAATGAATGTATAGAAGAAAGATCAAAGCTCTTAAGATGATCTATTTTGAAGTGTAATAGATAGGCCTCAACAGAATCATTGTCTGTCAAGACAGCTGAGAGATTGCAGAAGCCAAGGCAGAATCGTGGAGTATCAAGAAAGTTGCTTCAGAATCGTAGTCTGCTTTGGAAGCCACACTCAGAATCATAAAGATGATTCGATCGTCAGCTGAGCCAAGTCAAGAATCACAGTCAGCTCTCAAAAATGTGGAGTCTGCAAAACAAGCAAGTAAAGATCGTATCTATCACTGCTTAAGAGAAATCATTGTGTTCTCCTTAATCAGGCTGAATCAAGCATGAGCATGAAAAGACACAATGATCATAATCGTAATGTCTCTCCTGTCAGCATCAGAAGCACCTAGCCTCATTAATTTGTTGAAGGATGAAGTTCAACAAATGAAGAATGGATTATAGACATTGAGATTTTTGGAATCCCAATGTTCCAACATTCATCCTTAGTATGTATCGAAGAAGCATATAGAAGAAGCTAAGGAAAAGGACTTCATGACTGCTGAAAACACCTTTTAAGGTTTTAGGTGAGATAACAGTCTGTTGTGTCAGTGGGTCAGACGACTGAATAAAAGATTTCCATGAAGTCAACAACGATGCTCAGAAATGTTTGATGCATTTAATGTTACAACGGATGCCTTCAATGGACACATTTCAAAGGCTCCTTTATAAGGAAATCAGACATAGATACAACAAGTAAGCAAGTGCATAAATAAATATAAAGAACACTCAATGTTCAAACTCTACGAGCTAGAAAGAAAAGCTTACTCTGCTACTCATTTCTTTCGAACATATGCTTAACTGCAACTGAGTAGCTATGACGCCCCCAAAATTCAGACACTCATATCTCAAATTCGGTTCATCACGTACTAATTCTAATATCATACTAAAATCATTAACAACAGAAATAATAGAATAATTTACATTGATATAATATAAATATTCGTGTCCCAAGGTACCATAACCGTTACTACAACAATCTAGTGATTACACTTAAACATAATTTAATCATCCTTAATACATTATTATAATCATAATAATAATACTTCTACACTTAAAAGACTAAGCTATTATGTAGTCTTGCCCTTTCCTTTGTCCTTTCTTGATGTACCGCCTTGCTCTGCCTTAACTGTAATGTTTTTAGGGAAGCAAGAATGAGCAACAAGTTTGCCCAGCAAGTAATATAGTAATAAGAATAAGCAGTTATAACGTTTCAATCTTCAAAGGTATAATAATAATCGATAGTTCAAGGACATTAAGAAGTATCAAGAGTGTTCAATAAGTATCGCAATAGACTGAAGTACATCAACATAATTTTAATGTTTATTAATTTCAAGGTTCAATAAGAATGAACACTGAGCAGTCACTAAGGACTAATAACTCTTACTAGAATTAATAGTATTATACTGCAATCCAAAATAAATGAGTACAATAGGTGATCAGCCTACAGCACCCTACGTTATGCATTACATTTAAACATACTAGTATATGCGTACGTCGGTTTCCCAAAAATTATATAATTTTCCCTTCAATGAGGGTTGTTCATCTCAGTAGATTTACGAGAGTCTGCACCAAGTCAATTGGTTTGTGTAACAATCAGGAATTTCAAATTATAATTTTAAATATTTATTAAATTATATAAATATTTATTTGATGTGTTTATTGTTGGAATTGTTGAATAAATATTTTATTTGATGTGGTTGTTGTTACTAAATATTTATGAATTAATAAAATTCTAAATTTCTATGATTTTTAATTGAGAGAGTTGTAATATAACATGAGATGTTATATTGTTGTGTTGATTTAATAATTTAAAATGATATGTTAAATTATTAGATAAAATTATAATGAAATCATAATTTTGTGATATTTGTTTAAGTGAAATATTTATTTAAAATATAGTGCGTTTAATTAATTTATTGATTAATGTTGGATATGGAAATTCAAATAAATAATATGTGATTATAAATTATAAACTAAATTGTTTATTAAAATAAATTAAAGGAGTTTAATTTAGTTTTGCCAAACAAGGCTTAAATATATTAAGTCTTTAAATTTTAAAGGGTTTTGCCAAACAAAGCCTTATGACTTTTGGATTATTAATTTTTGAATTTTGAATTATAAATAAAATAAATTAAAATAATAAATAAAATATAATTATAACATATACATTAGGGTGTAACTGATATTCCAATTAGTGTGGTTATGGCTATCAGTTGAGTTTTACGCATTATAGCTATCGGTTTTTTTTTTAAACATTCTAGTTGCTAAGCCTAAGTTAAATACATAGAGAGTTGAGAGAATTGAGAGAGAACTTAAGCAATTTCCAGCAATTTCAGTGGAGTTTAGCAAGGATTGTTCGACCATTTGAAGGTATTCTATCTAAACCTTAGTATTATATATATGTATATACATATATGAGTTTACTGTAAAAATTTATATGGTCTGTGAATTCTATTTCTTCCAAATTGTTGTGATGTAACTAAATTATGGTAGTTATATGTGTTGTGATGCTAGAACTAGTGTTTAGACTATGATTGTAAGCTAATTTCGTTCAAACAATAGAAAAAAATAATGACAGTATATGTTTTCTCATATGTCTTGCAAAAGTACCAATTATGATGGTCAATAAGTATGATAAACTGTAAATTGTGGCTTATTTATGCTAGTTCATTAAGAAACGAAGATAATGTAGTTTGAACGAAGTGATTTGGTGAAGAATTGAGATTTCATTGATGATTTTTATCTAAGGAACTCAAAAATGAAGTTTTATATGAAAATATGGAATTTTATGAAATTAAACAAGTATATATGGTTGTTAAATTGTTCAATATTAATGAATATGTTAGGAAACATGTTTGTAATAGTTCTATATCAATTGTTTGTGTTAAATTCACTGTTCGGTGGGTGAAATTCATGTTAGTTGGGCTAAAATGAGACTCTGTTCATGTTGTTTACGGTTTCGTACAGGCACCACAAGCTACACCTAAGTGTTAATGCCAAAATGGCGTAGTCAAGCAACAGCAAGAATCTTTCTTGTCCTGAACATGTGTGTGGCGCAATTGCTGCCATACCCTATCCTGAGACAGTGAAGTCTTCTACTTCTGCAGACCTTGGATACCATTTTAGCTTAGCTTTATGATATGTTAATATGTCCTATGTGTAATAACATGGTTAAAACAGAATCGTGCTAGTTGGTTAGTAGTTTCAAAGTTTTAAATGATTAGTAAGTGATGAACGTGGTATATTAGAACTTAGTGAGCATGATGAATAATAAACAGGTGTTGTGAAGGTAAAACACTTGAAATTTCTAATATTTGTATGGTAGCATAAGACTTGTGCTAAAATAATAAGTCTAACTAGAAATGCGTGTTATGTTGGAACGTGAATGTTAGTATATCTAATAGATGGTAGTTCTAAACCTATGTGTAGGTGAACGTGAGTTTAATATTATAGCTTACGCTCGAGGCAAGTTTCTAAACTTATATTTTTACATTGAGCAAGCTCTCTAATTCTACTTTTATAATTGAGCAAGTTTTCTAACTCTACACTTTCGTTGAGCTAGTTCATTTATTACATTGTGCAAGTTTATTCTTACGATTGAGCAAGTTCTTGAATCTAGTTTGTTTATGATTTCTAAATCTTATTCTGATATTAAACAAGTTATTCTTGTATTTAACTTGTTATCTAGCATGCATGTTGACATATTCTAATATACTCAGGTTGAATAAGTTTTATCGTTTAAATTACTATTGGTTATGCATGCTTAGTACTCAATTCTAAACAACCTTGGCTTAATATTTTTCAAGCAAGGTACGTTATGCTTATTCGATGTTTATGCTATTACTTTATTCCTAAAGCATGATCTTAATTTACAATGCTGATGAAGTTATGATTATTCCATAGCATGACATTATAAATATTGTATTCAACTAATCCTTAGTTGATAACCGTTGAATTCTAAATTACCTTTGAAATGTATCTAACCCAAACATACTTTTGGTGCGGACTTGTACTCTAAATACTGAGATGAACAACCAAATTATTAAGGGATAATTTACGCTTAGCGTTGAAATGTTTGTGCACAATACATTGTACGAAGGGTTGATCCCCCTAACTACGAGGAGTCCTTATAGTCTTGTTACTGTTAAAGTTGAAGTTGAAAGATTACTTAAAACTATGGACATGGTTCATGGTCTTATGACCCTCAAATATAGATATTCCATATTTTGATTCCAGTCTTTGGTTATCGTTGATAGAGTACTATTCAGTTTTGATGAGCCTATCCATTGGCAGTTATTATTATCTTATTGATTCATTTCTATATCTAGTGAGCATTTGTTTTGCTCACTCTTGCTTAAATATAATTGTTGCAGCTAAAGTTGAGAAGGTCAACGAACCTACAACTAGCAAAGGAAAGGGAAAAATGTACAAGTGATGAAGACTTGTAATTAATGATGTAATGTAATTATTTTAATTTCTGCACTTGAATGATGTTAAGGTTAGACAACTTGGGATGTTTTTGAATTTAATGATGTAACCCTATTTAAGGGAGGATTTATGAATTAATTTTACTATTTTTGGGTAGATAGATTTGAATGTATGGATAGTGAACACCAAGTCTTATGGGAATGTAGTACTTATATTTGGGGTTTCACAGGTTTGTATCAAAGCCAGGTTATGAACCTTAGGTGGGGAAAAGCCTTAGGAAGTAACCTTCGAGAAGATAGTGATGATAAACCCTTATCGAGTTTTAAGGAAGAAGTAATAAAACACTTATGTGCTTATGTGATTACAACTTATGTGCTCGTGAGTGACGAGTAGTAATGATTAGTAATTCAAACTTACAACTTTGTTGTCAGGATGGCTAATGTGGGAGTATCCAGTCAGGCTTGGGAGGAAGGATCCCAGATGCCTAGAGAGGAGGAGCCTCGAGATTTTCAGGTGGTTTGGGAACAACTACTGCCATGGGAAACAACTCCGTTGGTCAGAGTAGTTAAGCATGATAGAATATCTGATGAGGATGATGAGATAGAGACGGATGAGGAGGACCCCGTTGAGCTGCCACAGTCGGATAAGGATGAGGAGAACGCTAAGGAAGAGTTTCCACTTAATTCGATTGTCGCCCGTATATACAACGAAGTATACGACAACAATGTGGAACTTCAAGATACCATCGAGGAGTTGCAAGAGATAGTAGCTGAACAACAGACCTCGATGGCACAGAAGGACAACGAGATCTAGGATCGAGAGGAACGTCTGAATAACATTGAAGAGAAGCTGGTTCACACTTAAGGAGAGAACGAGCGAATGATAGCAGAGATTGCAGAGTTGAAAAACAAGTTGAAAGAGGAATCTACTAAGAGGGCAAGAGCCGAAGACGCATACGAGGAAGCTTATCAACGAGCCGAAATAGCAGAGAGAGACGCACAAGCAAAGAGGATGAAGATGGAAGAGATGAATAGTGTTTTTAACATCATGATCAATCGAGCTCAAGATCGGGTCATGTGTTATCCTATTCAGTTCGAGACGCTGCCACCATACATATTAGATCGCCGAACAATGTTCTAAATTATGGAAGAGGAGCGTCGTAAGGCTATGCAACATTTTAATAGAACGTCATAAATGTAATCCTTATTTGATTAGTGAGTAAATAAGATGTAAATCCTGGGTATGATATAACCAATGGGATAGGATGATAATGAAGTTGTCCTGAAACTTTTGTAGTTCAGGAAAGTAATGTAAATAGTAGTGATGCTATTGTTCTTATGTTTTCAAAAAGATTATGAATGGATAAAAGTTATTGTTTTATTCAAAGTGTTATGTGTTATATGGTAATTTTTGCGATGTGCAAGTTGAATATATAATACTTATAAGGGTGAATAGAATCTAATGGGTGTATTTTAATAGAAAATGCCTCCAAGACGTCAACCACGACAAAGGAACCTTTAGAATAACAACAATGCTGAGGATAATCCAGTTCAACAATTCGTAACGCTACTGACGGGAGCATTACAAAATTAGCCACAGAATCAAGCTGCGACATTTAAGGACTTCAAGGTGGTTGGGCCACCAGAGTTCCGTGGGTCCATGAATCTGGTTGAGGCACAGACCTGGATCATGAAAATAGAGAAAGTTTTTGATGATGCTAGGGTAGAGAATAACCAGAAGACTGCTTTTGCGACATTCATGTTAAAAGCAGAGGCTAGTTATTGGTGGCAAGCCAATAAAACCCGAGGAGGTCAAGGGGTAATGTCTTGGGAAAGGTTCAAGAAAATATTCTTTGAGACCTATTTCCCAGAAAGTTTAAAGAATCAGATGGAGGTACAGTTTCTAGAGCTGAAGCAGGGCACCATGACAGTGTCAGAGTATGCAGCGAAATTCAACGAGTTAGTAAGCTTTACGCCATATCAAGTGAATACGGATGAACGCAAGGCAAGGAGATTCGAGCAGGGACCAGCAGAGTCTCTATGTTCTAGCTAAAGATGTTTGTAGTGGTTCTTGAAAAGGCGAATCTCGCTGAGAGTGGAGGCGAAGCTGTAACAAAGCACAACCAAGAGCAGAGGAAGAAGAAGAATGAAGGTGAAGCTAAAAATGGTGGTGGTGGTAACGGTGGAAATGACAACAATAATTTGAAGAGAAAATGGAATAGAAATGTGGGTTCAGGAAATTAGCAAGGTAACCAGCAAAGGAAGAAGATTGACGCATGTGCTACATACGGGAAGTTTCACACGGGTATGTGCTTAAGGGGGAAGCGGGCATGCTTTAAATGTGGCCAGGAGGGTCACATTGCCCCAAATTGCACTCAACCCAAGAAGAATGCTTGCTACACCTGGGGGTCGAAGGATCATTTTGCTCGCGAGTGTCCAAAGAAGAAATTCGGTGAGAAAAATGGAAGCAAGGGAAATGCTAGTGGAGGTACACTGACTATTGCTGGACCAACATCATCAAATAATCCTACAGCCAGAACCTCCAGAACCTTCAACATGACGGTGCAGGACGTGGTGCAATCAACAGATGTCGTCAGGTATTATCCCAATCAATGATATAAATGCATATGTATTATTTGATTCGGGTGCTACTTGCTCGTTTATATCTGATGAATTTGCTAAGAGGTTAGAAATACCTAGTGAAGAGTTGAATTTCCCTTTAAACATAGAAATTGTGAATAGGAAAGTAATTCCTGTTAGGTTCGTATACAAGAACTGTAGGGTGAATATAAAGGGAAATGTTATGAAAATAGATTTAATCCCGATAAAACTTAGAGAATTTGACGTGATATTGGGAATGGATTGGTTATTCAATTATGGAGCGATAATTGATTGCAAAAAGAAGTGTGTAAACCTTATGACTCTGTCAAAGGTAGTTATTCATGGTAGCAAATCGCCTAGATAAATGAGATGTCTGACGGTTATGAATGCCAAGAAGTTGTTGAGTCAGGGCTGTGTAGGGTATTTAGCTTCCATAGTCGATACTCAAAAGAAGGAAGGTGTAAAATTAGAGGAAATACCAGTAATTAGGGAATTCGTGGATGTGTTTTCGAAAGATTTACCAGGACTTTCACCTGACTGAGAGATTGAATTCGTGATCGACTTAGCGCCAGGAACCGCTCCAATATCGAAGGCCCCGTACAGAATGGCTCCGGTAGAGATGAAAGAACTTGTGGTGCAATTGCAAGAACTGTTAGATAAGAAGTACATTTAGTCGAGTGTGTCACCGTGGGGAGCGCCGATTTTATTCGTGAAGAAGAAGGATGGATCAATGTGTCTTTCCATTAATTATATAGAATTAAACAAAGTCACTATTAAAAACAAATATCCATTGCCAAGAATAGATGACTTGTTTAATCAGTTGAAGGGTGCTAGATATTTCTCGAAAATAGATTTGAGAAGTGTGTATCACCAACTAAAAGTGAGAAAGGAAGATGTACCGAAGATAGCATTCCGAACTCGGTATGGACATTACGAATTTTTGGTGATGTCTTTTGGTATGACAAACGCCCCTGCAGCGTTCGTGGATTTGATGAAAAGGGTGTTTAAACCATTTTTAGACAAGTTTGTGGTGGTATTCATTGATGATATTTTGGTGTACTCTAAATCTCAAGAAGAACACGTGGAACACTTACGTTTGATGCTGGAGCCGCTAAGAAAAGAAAAGTTGTACGCGAAATTCTCTAAGTGTGAGTTTTGGCTGGAACGTGTACAATTCCTTGGGCATGTAATCGATAAGGATGGAATTTCAGTGGATCCATCAAAAGTCAAAGCTGTGATAAATTGGGAACAACCAAGAACTCCATCAGAAGTGAGAAGTATCTTGGGATTGGCAGGCTATTATAGACGGTTTATCCAGGATTTTTCTAAGATTGCCACTCCGTTGACGAATTTGACGAGAAAATTTGTAAAATTTGTTTTGAAGGAGAAATATAGAGAGAGTTTTACGGAATTGAAGAAGAGGCTCAGTGTGGCACCTGTGTTGTCATTACCAGATAATACAGGAAATTTTGTGGTGTATAGTGATGCATCACACAAAGGATTGGGTTGTGTCCTTATGCAAAATGACAAAGTTATTGTGTATGCATCAAGGCAATTGAAAGACTACGAGAAAGGGTACCTGACTCATTATTTAGAGTTGGTAGCAGTAGTATTTGCTCTGAAAATATGGAGACATTATCTCTATGGAGAAAAATGTGAGATCTACACAGACCATAAGAGTCTGAAGTATATTTTCACACAGAAGGACCTGAACATGAGTCAAAGGAGATGGATGGAATTAATAAAAGGATTATGATTGCGAAATCTTTTATCATCTGGGAAAATCCAACGTGGTTGCAGATGCCTTGAGTAGGAAAAGTAGAGAAAAGTTGATGATGTTAACCAATAAAGAGGAGCTCATTTCAGCAATGACAAGGCTAGAGTTGGAAATCAAATTTCCAAAAGAATCCGATGAAAAATTGTACCAGATGGAAGCTAGTCCAACTTTGGTGGACAAGGTGAAGAGCGCACAACTACAAGATGAAGAATGCATAAAAATGATGGAAAGCGTGGTCGAGGGTAAAGAAGTGAAGTATAAACTTGATACTGAGGGAATGCTAAGATTCGAGGGACGAATTTGGGTTCCAGCAGTATAGGATATTAAAGAAGACATCTTGACAAAGGCTCATAGTTCAAGATATTTGATTCATTCGGGAAGTACAAAAATTTATCAAGATTTGCAGCGACATTTTTGGTGGCCAAATATAAAAATAGACGTTGTAGAGTGCATTGCAAATTGCTTGACATGTCAGAGAGTGAAGGTAGAACATCAAAAGCCAAGCGGATTACTCCAACCATTAGAAATATTGGAATGGAAGTGGGAGCATATCACAATAGATTTTGGGGTAGGTCTTCCAACGACTCAGAAAGGATACGATGCGATATGGGTGATAGTAGACAGACTGCAAAATCAGCCCACTTCTTGCCAATAAAGATTAGATTTAATCTTGATCGGCTAGAGAAACTATATGTCAACGAGATCGTCTCAAGACATGGAGTTCCAATATTAATAGTGTCAGATCGGGACCCGAGGTTCACATCAAATTTCTGGAAGAGATTACAAGAATGCATAGGAACGCAACTGAAGATGAGTACAACATATCATCCACAAACCGATGGGCAAAGCGAACGAATAATTCAGACACTAGAAGATATGCTTAGAGCATGCATCATGGATTTCAAAGGAAATTGGGATGATATTCTACCGTTGGTGGAATTTGCATACAACAACAGTTACCATGCAAGCATTAGCATGCTGCCATACGAGGCATTATATGACAGGAAATGCAAAACTCCACTATGTTGGGAGAAAGTTGGTGAACGTCAACTGCTAGGACCAGAACTGGTATAACAGACCGCTAAAATTATCAAACTCATTAGAGCAAGACTAGTAGCTGCTCAAGATCAACAGAAGAAGTATGCTGATCAACACAAGCAGAATTGCGAGTTTGAAGCAGGAAATTTCGTGTTCCTAAAAGTTTCTCCTTGGAAGGGGAAAATTCATTTCGGCAAGAAAGGAAAGCTAAGCCCAAGGTTTATTGGACCTTTTGAAATACTACGCAGAGTGGGAGAAGTAGCTTGTGAGGTAGCTTTACGTCCAGAATTAGAACATGTTCACAACATTTTTCATGTATCAGTGTTGCGAGCGTATAAACCTGATTACAAACATGTGATCGAGTATGAACCGTTGAAGTTCAGTAAAGATTTGTCTTATGAAGAGATTCCTATCCAAATAGTCGACAAGAAAGCACAAATGCTCAAGAATAAAGTGATACCTTCTGTGAAGGTGATATGGAGGAACCACAATGTCAAAGAGGCTACGTAGGAACTTGAAGCAGAAATGATGAAGAATTACCCCGAGTTATTTGTTTAGTCTGTGTCTTCGATTCTGGGGACAGAATCTTTGTAAGGAGGGAAAAATGTGACGATTTGATTGTTTGAGTTGTAATTCTGGGGATAGAATCCTTGTAAGGAGGGAAGGATGTAACAATCCGGAGTTTTAAATATTTATTGAATTATATAAATATTAATTTGATGTGTTTATTGTTGAAATTGTTTAATAAATATTTTATTTGATGTGGTTGTTGTTACTAAATATTTATGAATTAATAAAATTCTAAATTTATGTGATTTTTAATTGAGAGAGTTGTAATATAACATGAGATGTTATATTGTTATGTTGATTTAATAATTTAAAATGATATGCTAAATTATTATATAAAATTATAATGATATCATAATTTTGTGATATTTGTTTAAGTAAAATATTTATTTAAAATATAGTGAGTTTATTTAATTTATTGATTAATGTTGGATATGGAAATCCAAATAAATAATATGTGATTATAAATTATAAACTAAATTGTTTATTAAAATAAATTAAAGAAGTTTAATTTAGTTTTGTCAAACAAGGCTTAAATATATCAAGTCTTTAAATTTTAAAGGGTTTTGCCAAACAAAGCCTTATGGCATTTGGATTATTAATTTTGGAATTTTGAATTATAAATTAAATAAATTAAAATAATAAATAAAATATAATTATAGCATATACGTTAGGGTGTAACTGATATTCCAATTAGTGTGATTATGGCTATCAGTTGGGTTTTACGCATTATAGCTATTAGTTTTTTTTACGCATTCTAGTTGCTAAGCCCAAGAGAAATACAGAGAGAGTTGAGAGAATTAAGAGAGAATTTAAGCAATTTCCAGCAATTTCAGTGGAGTTTAGCAAGGATTGTTCGACCATTTGAAGGTATTTTATCTAAACCTAAGTATTATATATATATATATATGTGTATATACATATATGAGTTTACTGTACAAATTTATATGGTCTGTGAATTCTATTTCTTCCAAATTATTGTGATGTAACTGAATTATGGTAGTTATATGTGTTGTAATGCTAGAACTAGTGTTTAGACTGTGATTATATACTAATTTCGTTCAAAAAGTAGAAAAAAAATAATGATAGTATATGTTTTCTCATATATTTTGTAAAAGTACCAATTATGATGGTCAATTAGTATGATAAACTGTCAATTGTGGCTTGTTTATGCTAGTTCATTAAGAAACGAAGATAATGTAGTTTGAACGAAGTGATTTGGTAAAGAATTGAGATTTAAGTGATGATTTTTATCTAAGGAACTCAAAAATGAAGTTTTATATGAAAATATGGAATTTGAGGAAATTAAACTAGTATAAATGGTTGTTAAATTGTTCTATATTAATGAATATATGAGGAAACATGTTTGTAATAGTTCTATATCAATTGTTTGTGTTAAATTCACTGTTTGGTAGGTGAAATTCGTGTTAGTTGGGCTAAAGTTGGCTACTGTTCATTCTTTTTATGGTTACGTCTGTGGAATGTGTGTTCTTGCTTGGCAAGATTAAGAGTTTAAATGGCGAATAATCGCTGCATGATCCGAAGTTTGTGTATGGCGCAATTGCGCCATACCTACTCTAATCTGAGATAGTGAAGTATGCTACTTCTGCAGACCTTGGATACCATTGTAGCTGAGCTTTATGATATGTTAATGTGTCCTATTGGTAATAACATGGTTAAAACAGAATCGTGCTAGGTGGTTAGTAGTTTCAAAGTTTCAAATGTTTAGTAAGTGATGAACGTGGTATATTAGAACTTAGTGAGGATGATGAATAGTAAACAGGTATTGTGAAGGTAAAACACTTGAAATTTCTGATATTTGTATGGTAGCATAAGACTTGTGCTAAAATAATAAGTCTAACTAGAAATATGTGTTATGTTGGAACGTGAATGTTAGTATATCTAATAGATGGTGGTTCTAAACCTATGTGTAGGTGAACGTGAGTTTAATATTATAGCTTACGCTCGAGGCAAGTTTCTAAACTTATCTTTTTTACATTGAGCAAGATCTCTAATTCTACTTTTACAATTGAGCAAGTTTTCTAACTCTAAACTTTCGTTGAGCTAGTTCATTTATTAAATTGTTCAAGTTTATTCTTACAATTGAGCAAGTTCTTGAATCTAGTTTGTTTATGATTTCTAAATCTTATTCTGATATTGAACAAGTTATTCTTGTCTTTAACTTGTTATCTAGCATGCAAGTTTACATATTCTGATATACTCATATTAAACAAGTTTTATCGTTTAAATTACTATTGGTTATGCATGCGTAGTACTCAATTCTAAATAACCTTGGCTTAATATTGTTTAAGCAAGGTACGTTATGATTATTCGATGTTTATGCTATTAGTTTATTCCAAAAGCATAATCTTAATTTAAAATGTCGATTCAGTTATGATTATTCCATAACATGACGTTATCAATATTGTATTCAACTAATCCTTAGTTAAGGACCGTTGAATTCTAAATTACCCTTGAAATGTATCCAACCCAAACTTACTTTGGTGCGGACTTGTACTCTAAATACTGAGATGAACAACCAAATTATTAGGGGATAATTTACGCTTAGCGTTGAAATGTTTGTGCATAATACATTGTACGAAGGGCTGATCCCTCTAAGTACGAGGAGTCCTTATAGTCTTATGACTGTTAAATTTGAAGTTGAAAGATTACTTACAACTATGGACATCGCTCTTGGTCTTATGACCCTCAAATATATATATTCCATATTTTGATTCCAGTCTTTTGTTATCGTTGATAGAGTACTATTCAGTTTTGATGAGCCTATTCATGGCAGTTATTATTATCTTTTTGATTCATTGCTATATCTAGTGAGCATTTGTTTTGCTCACTCTTGCTTAAATATAATTGTTGCAGCTAAAGTTGAGAAGGTCGACGAACCTACAACTAGCAAAGGAAAGGGAAAAATGTACAAGTGATGAAGACTTGTAATTTCATTTATTATTATGATGATAGACTTTTAATTTCCGCACTTGAATG
Source organism: Panax ginseng (assembly GCA_020205605.1). Lineage (NCBI taxonomy): Eukaryota > Viridiplantae > Streptophyta > Magnoliopsida > Apiales > Araliaceae > Panax > Panax ginseng. Next base: position 143,015,563 of record CM035132.1, on the reverse strand, counting down.
ATGTTAAAGTTAGACAACTTGGGATGTTTTTGAATTTAATGATGTAACCCTATTTAAGGGAGGATTTATGAGTTAATTTTACTATTTTTGGGTAGATTGATTTGAATGTATGGATAGTGAATACCAAGTCTTGTGGGAATGAAGTACCTAGATTTGGGGGTGTCACAATTTGGATAGATTTCTAACACATGATAATAGTCTAGCCGAATCAAAGGCTTAAATAACTTTTATAATGCATTTAAGAATGATAAGTTCAATGCTTGCAACAACATCAAGGTATACAAATGATTTACGAATAGTAAAAGATATTTGCTCGATATAAATATGGTTGATATGCCAACAATTCGAATTATACAAATATATACAGTGTAAGAATTAGGGAACTTGCGTAATCATAGATTCCTTGCATGAAGTAAATGTATAGGTCATGATACTTGCCTTTAGCGTTGATTGCCACTTATAGCAAAAAATCATCTCGATGAACTATATTATCCTATTTATGTATGTATAGGTATTCATTAGTCACACACACCTGATATACATATCCACATACATTTATCACACATATTTAAACTCATGTAGGCCATACACAGTCAAAATCATAGATGTATAATTCATATTGTTCTTACTTTTGAAAACCTTTGTTAAATTTACTCATAAATTTCTATTTTACAAAGTTAAAAGAGATCATTATATCAACTATTAACCATAGTATTCATTAAACCACATAACGTTGCCAAACAACTTCTTTTTACGCAAGCTTGCATGCATTAGATTTATTTGTATGTAATTAGTATGGCTCTCTACTTAGAACTCTTTTAGTTCATTCGTGCTTAGTTTATAGCGTGTTTAATTAGGTGTACGAATATGTCAGTTATCTCTATAGGCATAAAGCATCTTATCATAGTTGTTCAAAAGTTCACAATATAAGTCGTAGAGTTTTCAACTCAATTGGTTTTCAAATCTTAAAATTTCATGACCAACAAACTAAGTATGCAAGGTACATTAAATTCATATTTAAAAACCATTTAGAAAACTAACTAATTTATAAACATATGCTCAAAAGGTTAGATTTCAAAAAGGCTTAAGTTTTTATAAACATGGTTTTCGTCTTTTAACTTTTCTTTTAAAAGGATATAATTGAAACTCCAAACCTACTAAAACATTTTGCAACATGCATTGACACATGTTTAAGGATTATGTATGCTTCTTAAGTTAAGTTAGGTTAGGTCAGTTTAGGTCTTCTTGTATCAAACAATCAAAATAATAATATAAGTCACTCTGAATCCCCGGCAAAATAAGCCCTTTCATCATACAATAGGACCCACGAGAAGTAATTGTATGGCTCTGGGACCCTCAAAGGTAGTATAGCTACCGCAGGTTTGAAATTTTCATTCCCCTGCTACGAACCAACATGCCAAAATTTTGACCAAACAATAATGAAATGATACTCCATTGATATAAACTTACTACTAAACATCCCTAGCATGCTTCTAACAATTCCAATCACATAAACAATCAAATTCAAGAATCGTTTCAAGATTATGCCATTTTCCAAAGTTTAATGCATTTAGCGATTCTCTTCGCTACGAATTTGTTACTTGACTAAATTACTTCGTTTAGCTTTCGTTGATTTCGTATTTAACCATATTAATAATGTCTAGCATCATTTGACATATTCTATCATGCTTTAATCATAAATTTTCCAACTCGAAACAAGTATTTTAGCACTTTTCTAAGAACCTTACAAAACTTGAATTTAAGAGCATATGAAGGGATATTACGTTCTGAAATTGCGAAGTTGAAATGCTACTCTAGCTTCAATTTGCAGATTACTCAACAACACTCTCACTCCAATTAGAAATTCACAAATAAATTAACAATTCACATTTGAGAAGGGGTGTAACGATCCCAAAATTCATACAATAATATTCTCCTTCTCGATCGTTACCAATGCAACTTTAATCTATCTTTACATCTTTATTCGATATCAAACTCACTAAAAAGGCAGAATATTTAAAACTTTTGTACATTTCCTTATGTATTGCTCTAAATCGCAACCTTTACATTACATCTCTTCGATTCAAATTTATATCACGAATCGTTACAACAAAAAGACTATACAAAGTCTTACATCATAAATAGATATCCAAATACACCGGATAGCTCAACTTACAATTCAATAACATGTTACATTCAAAATATTAAATTCATTTCTTATAAAACATAAGTAGTCTTCGCGAATGTGGATCTCTATAATTCACTTATCACATATCCTTACCTTGAAATCTTGACCTGCAAAAATGGTTATTTGCAAGGTTGAGCTCGATAGCCTAGTAAATCTAACAGTTTTCATGCATCACGTAGCACATAAAAACATGCTTAACATATATCTCATAAACATCAGACTAACATAACATACAAACTACAGTTCATATAACAAGTATAAAGATTGAGTTCCTTACTCAATCAGCATGCTTTAGTCAACCAACATAGTCATAAATTGACTTTAACATTTATACATTGAACATATATATAACACATCATGCTCTTTGCAAGAAAGATTTAAAATAGTTAATCGTCAAGTTCACATAGCAAATAGGTACTGAAAGACTTGCCTTGATCGTTGTTTACCAATAACAGTTTAACAGCTTACAGTTATCTTCACTTCACGTGCCCTACACAATTATATAATCATACACATCAACTATTAGTCACAGAGCAACGCATAGTAATTGTAATGTTAACTTTACTCTACATCTCATAACCCTTCCTATTGTATATACAAAATGTTCAATTTTATTTTGTTAACTTTCGACTTATATCACACTATATTTCATATTCAAAGTTCATTCAAGTGTTTAAGTCTTGCTAGGACTACTTATTGGTATTATATTAACCCTATTCAATATCTTATAATATTCATTTTATTTGATTTAAAACACTTTTTATGTTCATTAACACTTATCACGGTGTTTCGACGTTTATTCGTCACATGCCCAATTTGTCTCTCTTCTATGTGCTTAGTATGTGTATACAACTTATCTAAAATATCATTTAATGTTAAGCATCATTATACTTCATAATATTCATGTTCTACAACTTAGAACAACATCTTTTATCGTCAAGAGCACTACACTTGCATACGTGCATGCTCGACGCCCTCCAATTGCCTCTGAAAACACAACAGTCCTAAGGATGGCCATTTTAACCCATGCTCCTGACCTCAAATTGAAATACTTAAAGAATGAAAGTTTTAGGTCTATTCGTCCTTGTTCCGTATCATCTTGAATCACCTCAATCCGAGTTTGTATGAAAATGTTATGCCTATTTTACTAAAATAGTTCAAAATAGTCACACCTAACATACATTGGGCACAGCTGCGCCCAATTAAGCCTTGGGCACAGCGCAGCTGCACCCTAGAGCGTAGCTACACCCCAAATGACTTAGGGCATAGCTAGATTCTTGCATACAATTAGCGTAAAACGGACTCAAGCTACTCTTGTTCTCATGATTTTTTGAACCTTTTCTCCTTCTAATCTTCATAACTTGAGTTATACACATCCAAATTAGCCCGTTTTCGATTCTATGAATTCGTAATTCATAGAACTACAATATACTAGAATTATAACGATTTATAAAAACATTAACCAACCTAAAATTTGACCCAAAACACATGTTCATACTCTATTTTCATGTTTTAACATCTCTAGCAAAATCGAACACCACGAATTTGTTTCTTAACCATTTGACACCATTCCAACTACGTTGTTCTCATAATTCAACATACTAACAACATCTAGCACCAATTTTTGATTCTATTCATGAACTAAATAACAATTTTGACTCCAAAATATGCCATATCATATATATAATCACAAAACTAAATTTCTTCTTTTAAAACAAAATTACATGAACCTAATTACTGAAAACTCAATTATAGAACAAATTATACATATATAAGAATATATATAATCCAATTTCTTAACAAATCCTCCACCAAAATTCATTTATAAAGAAAAACTCAAGAAATCAAAAACTAGAGTTTTAGGGCTAGGTTATTACCTTTGATTAGCCATAAAGCTTAAACAATCTTCTTGTTTCTTCCTTTGATTCTCACAAAGCACATTCTTCTCAATTTAACAAAGAATTTCTTCTCTTTCTCTCTCAATTTCTCTCTTATTCTTTGTTTTCTCTATTCTTTGGCTTTAGAAACAAAACACGTATATCAATATAACTGATATAAACATAATGCGTATGTATTATGGCTTCATCAGTTACAGTAACAAAGGGTCACTAAGCCATTTTTGGCTAGCACCCAAAATCTCCTTTTTCAATTTATTTTAATACTCCTCTATTATATAGTACATTTGTCACACATAACCAAACCAATCTTATAATTTCATATTAAGTTACATTGTGTTTATTAATAACTTAATTTATCAAATCACTCCTTATCATCATAATAAATTTATTTAATAAATCATTCATCCTCTAATTTAATTATTTAATTAAATTAGAGCCTTGTTATTCCATTAGCGTAATAAAATACGCACCGATTATAAAATTGTTTATCATCAATTTACTTAATATCATCATACATGATAATAAATATCTTGAATAAAATATTTATTTTACTTGATAATTATCTTAACTATTTATAAAATTTACAATTAAATTACATTAACATATTACATTTATATGTAACACATTACCTTCTCATTTTATTAAAACAAATATATTTACATTAATTCACTATTTTAATTAAGTGAATTACTCTCAATATTTATGAAATTTAATTTATAACAATTCCATTGCCAATAAGGCATAATAATCAAATTATATTATTTCATACTCAAACTCAAAACATCTCATAATAAGAATTTTAATTATTAAATTACTATTTTAATAACTTATAAGGATTCGTCCTCGGAATCAGCGAAAGCTCCCTTACTCGGTTTTCACCAAATCTCTTTTCAAAGACAAAGATTAGAGGTTCGTACTTTAGATAATTCAAGTTTAAAAAGATACTCCATAATAAACCATAATGGAGTAAAATTCAAGAATGAAGATTAAAACATGGATACAATCAAAGATAGTGACCATAATAGAATCTCGAATAAAGAAGGGAAAATTTCATTTTTCGGTGAATAGTGTCGTATTTGTGAATAGTGTCGTATATGTGAATAGTAACCTCGACACAAAAAGGTAGAAATTCTACAAGAAAAAATCATACTTCGTGAACAATACTCGTGAATAGTACCGTATTCGTGAATAGTGTCATATACGTGAATAGTGTCATATACGTGAATAGTAACCTCAACATGAAAAGGTAAAAATTTCATAATAAAATTCATACCAACATTTCGGTATAATGATATTGAGAGAATAACATCATTTACGAAGAAAATAACATCCCTTACCTCAAAAGAACAATACTTCTGACCGAAATATCGGATGTAAAGCCGAAGAAAACTTGCATTGAATAGAAACTCTCAAAGTATCTAAATACTCACAAAATATGCTCGATAATATAGAGAGAAAGAAAACTTATTTCTGGTGTGATTTTCAATTCTAACTAAGCACCCTATTTATAGGAAAATGTTAGAATGTCAAAGGAGACTAAATTAATAAAATATTATAATTTTTTTTTCTTTTTCTACGCATGCCACCTTTTAACAAAACTCAGCCACCACAAGTGGGGCCCACCAAAATTCAGCCAACTCTTCCCAACAACCAAAAGTGTGGTCCACCATGTTTTTAATAACAACATTTATTTTTCGAAACTTCAATAATTCATAATAAATAGCCCTTTTATCAGAAAAATTCGAATCTAATGTATATTCCATAGGAAAGAAAATTCTCTACAACATTATAGAAGAAAGTTTTTCCAAATTCCAAATGAAAAATGATCGAAATCCACATACGGACGATTTTCAACACCTCTTAAAATTCATAACAAATCATACGTTAATTTTTAACGGTTCAAAATTCATGGACATATACTCAACTGATATATGTATAACATATCCAAAAATCACAACGATTCAACGGTCGGATCAAAATTATAACTCACGCATAGAGCATAAGAACACTGATTTGATTTTCGAACTATAAGTCCCTCGTACAAGTTTCACTCAAACAGTCACCACAAAAAATCCACAAAGAATTTTTGGGTGATTCAAATTTCTACGTTTAGCTTACTTCCAAGGCTTTCTTTTGATATATGGCTCATCTCCTAACTAATTATACACAAAGAGTTATAAATTTTACAAAATCAAGTAATAAACTAATTTTCTGAAAATTTCCAAATATCGTTCTTCATTTCGACAAAATACTAATAAAACACCTCAGCATTAATTCCTTCATTTATATCCATATAAAAATATATATTTCCTTATCATATAAATTAATAACTAATTATTCACAAATAATATTACAGAATCACAATTATGACAACTAGGTCGTTCCCACGAAAGAGGGGGCTTTCTGATAAGGATTTCTCCTTATTGACGTGCAATTAGGAGACCAATCCTCTCCTTAGATAGAACTTCCTTAGACATTGCCAATAATGCTATCTAATAATATTATTTAAATAATATGAATTATTGATATGATAATGGGAAAAACTGTGCAGTGATAATTATTGAAACAACAATAATATAAAATATAAACGCAATAATTATTGAATAATTAAAATAAAATATTGAACAGTAATTATTGTAACAATTATTGGGTAGTGCCTTCTTACGTTAGAATTAATAATTCAAAAATAATATGTAATACTGCAGTGCTATTTGCAACCACGCGTAGACATCGTAATTTAACTACCTGTGTAATCCAACGATTGTTACATGAGAATAAGTACGCCGTTATTTATAAAAACTCAAACTTGTCATTTTTTTTATCCGACCGTTTTCTGTTATGAGGGCCACAAATGGCTGCGCCATTGTACGAATATTCCCCGACAACAAGAATATTCCACGACCAAACAAATATTCCCCGACAACAATGAATATTTTATAATCACTTGCTTATTTTGCAAAATTTGCACATTTCACCCATAATCAAAACATTATATCAAATTAACACCTTATTATTCACAATAATAATTAGAGGAAATTCAATTTTATTTATAAAAAGTTGGGGTCTTACAACCTCCCCTCCTTATAAAATTTCGTCCTCGAAATTGACGTACGTACCTAGTGTTTCAAACAGGTGAGGATACCTTGCTTTCATTTATGATTCCAACTCCCAGGTTATTTCTTCAGTAGCATGGTTCCTCCACAAAGCCTTAACTTGTGGTATAACCTTTGTGCGTGGGACATGCTCTTTCCTATCCAAGATCGTGACATGTACCTCCTCGTACGTTAAATCTTTGGCTATTTCGTCTGGTTCTAACGCAATAATGTGGTTCGGGTCTTTCATATATTTACGCAGCATGAATATGTGAAACACGTTATGAACACGAGACATACTTGGCGGTTAAGCGAGTTTATTGGCCACAGTTTCTACTCGATCGAGGATTTCAAATGGACTAATAAATCAAAGATTTGAGCTTTCCTCACATCGCCAATTCCCGCTTTTGGAATAGCGACTTCTTGCATCTTCTTCTTCATATTCATCAGCCCCAGGTCTGTAGCTTGAGCAGCTTTAAATTTATTGATTAAAGCTGGTTCTACTCGTATATTTGACATCATCACATGGGTCCCTAGAGTCTTTAACTCTATCTTTATCGTTTGTAAATTATATAAAATAAGTCTTCGTGTTCGACAATATCGCACTCGTACTCGCATATGATCTTCTACTCAACGTGTCAGCTACCACATTCACTTTTTCCAAGATGGTATGGTCAGAACTGGTGCCGAAATGAGTCTCCTCTTGAGTTCTTAGAAGCTCTTCTCACATTCCTCGCTCCATTAAAATTTTGTATCTTTTCGAGTCAGCTGAGTTAACGGAGTAACGATTCGAGAAAATCCTTCCACAAATCTCCGATAGTAACCAACTAAGCCTAAAAGCTAGATATTTTGATTATTGACTTAGATTGATCTCAAATGTGACTCATATCCCAATCTTGGATAACACGTCACAATGGCGCCTATCAGTTTACCACCGCACGAATATGACGTCCCCTACGAAGAGTCTGGCTTCGGTGCATCCCACAAAGGAAGTCACCAGATACAGGCTTGAGTACCAACTCTTGTAGTTTGGCTTTTAACTCCTGAAGTTCAATAGGAGCCATTCGATAAAAGATTTTAGAAATAGGTTTTGTACCGGGTTCAAAGTCGATACAAAATTCAATATCACACTCTGGGGGTAGGCCTGGAATTTCTTCAGGAAATACGTCAGGAAATTCACTAACAACAAAAATATCATTCAAATCTGACGTGTTTTTGTTCAAGTTCATAACATGGACTAAGAAAGCTTGACATCCGTTTTTCAATAAACGAATGAATTTATGGCTTAATATGTATGTTTTTGACTTCAGTGGTTTGGTTGCTTGAATTCACATAATAGGTTGGTTAGGAATATAAAAACTAACAACCTTACGAAAACAATCAATTTTAGTATGATGAGTGGTTAACCAATCAATCCCTAAAATCACATCAAATGTAAGTATCTTTAAAGAAATAAGATCAACAGGTAATGTGATGGTGCCAAATTGGATCAAGCAAGATTTATAAATAGTGGATGTAATGAAAGTTTCTCCTAACGAAGTTTCAACAGATAAGTCAAAGTCTAATTTCTCCAGAGTCAAGTTCAAGCGTTGAGCACAGGCAGGAGAGATAGAAGAATGGGTAGAACCGGTATCTAAAAGGGTATATGTGATGCCCCCAAAATAGGTATATGCCACCCATCTTGGGTCGCCAGATACATACACTAAATAACTCCATTTATACAACTGTTGTGCAAAATACGACGACACATATACTGTGAGTTTCAATACAAATATTGTAGCATATATAATACGACAATATTCATACTCAAATTATTACAACGCCATATAAAGTAAAACAACAAATATTTCAAGTCTCCAAAGGAATACGAGAATATTTATGTCATTCTCATTTTAATGAAGTGCATTTTTTACGCTTCCAAAATCGAGTTCGCATCACCCTATTTAATTCCCCGAATATAAATATTAAATGATGTATAAAATATGTCACGCACATTTTAAATTCTCAGTACCATTATTAAGCCCCACCGTTTCATAATTTGATTAGCATTTCGACTAATTTGAAACACCACTTTATACCCAAGTCCTCTCTGCTAGTCCCAGCTACACTTTTATTTCCTGAAAGTGGTGGTGAAGTAAAAGGGTGAGCATAAATAGCCAAGTAAAGAATATCATGACTTAAGATAATTAAATTATCAAATAATTTAGATATTAAGAACATATGGTAGAAGATAAAAGTTTTCAACCATAATAGTAGCGGAATCAACAATCCATTAGAAGAGTCAAGTAGAACATAATGTCTACTATCTCCTCTGGATTAAAAGTCCATCGTTAATATTTCATTCCTGTAATACTCATCAACAGTTCTTGGTTATACCCAAGACAAAGAGAACTCCCATCACCTGTCTTCACCTGAACCACCACAAATTATAATTAAATCACAATTCATATTTATAATCAAGTAAATCAACAGTCCAACTTTGCACTACATGCCAAAGATATACAACTATAAAAACCAATAACCAAAAGTCTATCTTTGCACTACAGGCCAAAGATATACAACTGTAAAAACCAACAATCCTGAGACTCAGCTTAATAATATCACGACCACGAATTATCCATGTACTACGGGCCAAGGATATTCGTGTTTTCAATTACAGTCATGATTATACCGAATAATCCCTATTCATAATCATACCAAGTCCATCTATGCACTACGATCCAACGATGACTTTTACCACATCATTTGTAATATTACGGTCATGATTATACCGAATAATCCCTGGTCATAATCATACCAAGCCCATCTATGCACTACTGGCCATAGATGATTTTCAACACAATATAATCATTAGAACGATGATAATGATATATATAATGAATAAACATAAATCATCAGAATAATAAGATAACATAGATCTTAGTGATTTTCAACTTAATTATCCAGAGTCCAAATTGATAACATAATAATAGATGAAGCACAAACTACTATGACAATGAATGAATGAAAGACTGAGTGACTTCTTACGTAATTAAGAATCAATAATATGAATCACAGTGCAATAATTACTGTGACCATTATTGAATGAAATACATGGTGACTTCTTCGTAAGAATCAAATCAATACCATACTTATAAACAATTTAAATTCTATTAAAAGTAGGGATCAACATCAAATCATATTTATCTCGAGTAACATATAAATCAACTAATAATTCATTATTCATTCAAGTTGTCTTTATTTATCACATAAAACCATTATTCATATTTCAAAACTTTAGAAGTGAATAATAAAACTTGAGAAATCTAAACCTCATACATGACAATCCACTATTTTGATATTATCACCATTTTTACTTTAACAAAAATATTATTTTTATTTTTATCATAACTCATTCGTTACTAGTGCGTTTACATCCCGACACCTCATGAGCTTACTAACAGTTCTAAAATATTTAAAAATATGATTCTGAATTTTCCAAACAATTTTCATATTTTTCAAATTATCTAACAATTTTCAATAATTATTTCTATTTATAAAAACTATCATTTAATAGCTTCAAAATAGAAATAATAATCCCACATACTTTTATATCATTAAAACATCATTAATATTAATCTTATATTATTATAATATTTTTCAGCAAAATTCATAATTTTTCACCATTCATAGAATTTTCTATGAATTTCCTCTATTTTTAAACTAACCATAAAGAGTTTAAAAATATAATAAATGCTTATGTTATTCAAAAATTTTCCAAAACTGTCCAGAAATTATAAAACAATATTATACCATTTTTCACCAAGTTTCATAATTTTTCATCAGTCATAGAATTTTCTATGAATTTCTTCTATTTTCAAACAAACTATAAATAGTTTAAAAATACAATAATTACTTCTGCTTTTCAATAATTCATCAAAATTTTATAGAAATTCTAAGATGCTATTATAAGCATTCTGTAAAAATATTTCAACCCAAATAAATTAATTATAAACTCCAATATTCAGAAATTTCAATAATTCACAATAATTAGCACTTTTACCAGAAAAATATAGATCTTATGTTCTTCCATGTAAAATTTAATTCTCTACAACTTTGTAGAAGAAAGTTTTCCCAAATTTTGACTATAACATAGAGAGAAAGGCTTACCGAAATATTCTGTTTAATAATTTTCGAACCAGTCACCTTACGAAATTCACAACAGATTATATATTAATCTTTAACGGTTCAAATTTGGTGGTCATATACTCAACTTATATATGCATAACATATCCGAAAATCACAGCGATCCAACGGTCGGATTAAAAATTATAACACACGCAATAGAGCTTAATAAAACTGATTTTTTGGACTATAAGTCCTTCGGACCAATTTCACTCAAACTGTCACCACAAAAAATCTACAAAGAATTTTTGGGTGATTCAAATTTTTACGCTTAGCTTACTTCCAGACCTTTCTTTTGATATATGGCTCATCTCCTAACTCATTATACACAAAGTGTTATGGATTTTACAAAATCAAGTAGTAAACTAATTTTTCTGAAAATTTCCAAATTTTGTTTTTCATTAGATTTGTAGATTTTTCTCATTTGATCCTTTTTTATACAAGTTTAAATCATCTAAATCAAGTATGAACAAAATCTCTTCATATAAAATTCATAAAAAACGTAAATAGAAAAATAAATCAACGGTTTAAACATACCTTTTTCTTTTAATTTCTTCTTCATTTATTCCTTCTCTTTCTTCTTTTTTTCTCCTAATCTTTTTCTTTTTCTCTACTCTTCCTTCTTCTGGTTTCCTCCACCTAGAGAATGAGTGAATGGAATAAATGGGTGGAGTACTCCCTCTCTTATTTCTTCCTTTTATTTTGTTTTCTTTCTTTTCTCTCTCCCTCTTTTTCTTCCTCTCATTTTCTCTTTTCTATTTTCCTACACATTTTGTCTATGGGAGAAGTGCAAGTGTGTTGAAAATTTTCCTTAGTAGGCTAATAAGTTAGCCATCATCCTTGCCCCACTCTTGCCTAATATTTGATAACCCACCAATCATGAAAAAGTTTGGTGAATGCTTTATAAAAATTTTAGCATTACAAGGAAAATTTGTATCAGCAAACTTTAATCACCCTCCTTTATTTGCTCTTTTATCCAATTAATTGTTCATTTGACCATTTATCAATTTAACATTTTAAAATTTTAGAGCAATAATCATAAATTAATTAAGACTTTTATTTCATAAAAGTCGGGGACTTATAGTATAGACTTCGCAAGAGTTTATGATTAACTAACCCGTGATAACTTCGTTCGGGCTACTCTCTTTCTGAGAAGTCACGAAAAACGCTCTTCCTGAAACCACCGACTTTGTTTTTTCCGTATTCGCCTTTGGTGCCACCGTCCCAGCTGGACTTGATTTTGCTACATGACAAAATCGAGCTATGTGACCGTCTTTTCCATAACTAAAACATACCTTGGAAGGCTGTGAATAGTTTGGACTTATGTGTCCCTCCTCTCCGCATCTGTAGCATCTAACTGGTGATCGTTATGCTCCCATAGAATTTGTTACTGGTGTTGGTGCTGATGCTGGTGCTGCTGCCGATGTCTTCCCGTCATCGTTAAATCTTCTCTTCTTGAAATTTTCACTTGACTCACCTCTCCTATTATCACGGCCACGATTACCACCCGAGTGGTTACCGCTTTTGTCCGTATTTTTCCCTCCTCGCTGGTTATCATCGCTCCGATGATTTCGCATCACCGTAGATGACCCTAGTTGTGGTCCCTCAGTTGAACATACTCATTATCTCGCTCTAATAATTAAGCCCTATTGACAACATCTGAATACAGAGAAAATTTGTGAGAGATAAAGTATTGACGAATCTCGGGTCTTAGACCTCTCAGAAACATCCGCGTCATACGTTCCTCATTCTCTACTAAATAAGGTGCAAACCTAGACAACTCCGCGAACTTTGCCTCGTACTGGGATACCGTCATGTTGTTCTGTTCCAGTCTAATAAACTCTACCTCCTTCATATGACGAATACTTTCAGGAAAATACTTGTCATTGAATAATTTCTGAAATCTTTCCAAAGACATGTTGAGTGCGGCTGGCTGGGTATGCTTCACAGATTCCCACCAGTAATTTGCCTCACCATAGAACATAAAGGTGGTGAATGGAAACTTTTATTCTTCCGTGCATCCCAAGACATCGAATATCATGGTAATTTGCTTGACCCACGTTTCCGCCTTAATCGGATCCGGCTTTCCCCAGAAATCTGGTGGTCCCAACTCCTTGAACTGCTTGACTGTGACAAACCGAGCGTTGCTATCATTTCCACCCGTATTTTGTACACGAGTCTCCCTCTTCTGATTTTGCATGAACTGTAAAAAGCTTCTAAACATTCCATCATTCATCATTTTCTCGGTAGTGTTGTTTACAAGAGGAATATTGCCTTCCCGTTGCATGTTCTCCTGGTTGGTGATTGAAGGTTGTTCCACGATCTCATACACTCCATTGTTAACGTTCTCAGCTTCCATTCTTAAAAACTGCCATAAACAAGGGTTAATTAAACAAATTTACATATCACATAATATCTCTATATTATGACCGACCAACAAATAAGCTTAGGTAGGACACACTAGTGAAGGATTTACTCATCTCTCCCCTCCTAGTTCTATTCCCCGATCTCCGCCAGAGACCATATCCCTAAGCTCTGATACCAACTGTGATGCCCCCAAAATAGGTCCAATCCACCCAACCCATTCTGAGTCGCCAAATACATAGTACAGAAACATCTACAACTTATTAATACAATTGTTGTGTAAAATACGACAACACATAAACTATGAGTTTTATTTTTTAGTGAATAGTGTCGTATTTGTGAATAGTGTCGTATACGTGAATAGTACCGTATACGTGAATAGTAACACCGACACAAAAAGGTAGAAATTCCATAAGAAAAATCATACTTCGTTAACAATACTCGTGAATAGTACCGTATTCGTGAATAGTGTCGTATACGTGAATAGTAACCTCAACATGAAAAGGTAAAAATTTCATAATAAAATTCATACCAACATTTCAGTATAATGATATTGAGAGAATAACATCATTTACGAAGAAAATAACATCCCTTACCTCAAAAGAACAGTACTTCTGACCGGAATATCGGATGTAAAGTCGAAGAAAACTTGCACTGAATAGCAACTCTCAAAGTATCTAAATACTCATAAAATACGCTTAATAATATAGAGAGAAAAGAAAACTTATTTCTGGTGGGATTTTCAATTTTAACTAAGCACCTTATTTATAGGAAAATGCTAGAACGCCAAAGGAGACTAAATTAATAAAATATTATAATTTTTTTTTCTTCTACGCATGCCACCTTTGAACAAAACTCAGCCACCACAAGTGAGGCCCACCAAAAATCAGCCAACTTTTTCCAACAACCAAAAGTGTGGTCCACCATGTTTTTAATAAAAATATTTATTTTTCAAAACTTCAATAATTCATAATAAATAGCCCTTTGATCAGAAAAATTTGAATCTCATGTCTATTCCATAGGAAATCAAATTCTCTACAACTTTGTAGAAGAAAGTTTTTACAAATTCCAAACGAAAAATGACCAAAATTCACATACGGACGATTTTCAACACCTCTTAAAATTCATAACAAAACATACGTTAATTTTTAACGGTTCAAAATTTGTGGACATATACTCAACTTATATATGTATAACATATTCAAAAATCACAATTATCCAATGGTAGGATCAAAATTATAACTCACTCAATAGAGCTTAAGAACACTGATTTGATTTTCGAACTATAAGTCCCTCGTACAAGTTTCACTCAAATAGTCACCACGAAAAATTCACAAAGAATTTTTGGGTGATTCAAATTTTTACGTTTAGCTTACTTCCAGGGCTTTCTTTTGATATATATCTCATCTTCTAACTCATTATACACAAAGAGTTATAGATTTTACAAAATCAAGTAATAAACTAATTTTTTGAAAATTTCCAAATTTCATTCTTTATTTCGACAAAATACTAATAAAACACCTCAGCATTAATTCCTTCATTTATATCCATATAAAAATATATATTTCCTTATCATATAAATTAATAATTAATTATTCACAAATAATATTACAGAATCACAATTATGACAACCAGGTTGTTCCCAGGAAAGAGGGGGCTTTCCGATAAAGATTTCTCCTTATTGGCGCGGAATTAGGTGACCAAACTTCTCCTTAGACAGAACTTCCTTAGAAATTGCCAATAATTCTATCTAATAATATTATTCAAATAATATGAATTATTGATCTGATATTGGGAAATACTATGTAGTGACAATTATTGAAATAACAATAATATAAAATATCAACGCAACAATTATTGAATAATTAAAATAAAATATTAAACAGTAATTACTGTAACAATTATTGAGTAGTGCCTTCTTAAGTAAGAATCAATAATTCAAAAATACTGTGCAATACCGTGTGCTACTTTGTAACCACGCATATTACTGTATTTTAACCACCAGGTAATCCAACAGTGTTAACAGTAACAACTACGCCGTTATTTATAAAAACTCAAACTTGTCATTTTCTTTATCCGACCGTTTTTTGTTATGGGGCCCACAAATTGTTGCGCCATCGTACAAATATTCCCTGACAGCAAGAATATTCCACGACCAAACGAATATTCCCCGACAACAATGAATATTTTATAACCACTTGCTTATTTTGAAAAATTTGCACATTTCACCCATAATCAAAACATTATATCAAATTAACACCTTATTATTCACAATAATAATTAGAGGAAATTCGATTTTATTTATAAAAAGTTGCATTTTACCCTAAGGATTGTTTCCATGGCAGATTGAAAGAACCATTGTGCAACAAGAGGTTAGTGAAAAGCTTCACCAACTCCATCTTCTCCCCTTCATATAGTCATCATCTCCACTTTGGTTTTCAGCAAATATAGAGCCATTGGCTTTTAGGAAAACACGACTGAGACTTTTGAAATGAGACTATGATTTTGGGACACTATATATACTCAGCATTTACAAAACCATTACTTAGCATACTTAGGTTTATTTGATACTTTGTCCACAAATGAGCATATACACCCACTCATACATTACATATAGAATTATATAATAGATGCACATTGGTTTATTTCAAATAATATTTACATTAGACTAGAATATAATTTAGTTGGGTACCAATATTACTTATTATTCCAATTCTACATAATTATTAAAATAATCATTTAATATTAATTATTTATTTAGTCAAAGTTATTTTCCCTCATAGGTTTAGAATACCAATTTAAATAGTCCCACACACATCATGGGGTCACATAAGACTCTTTCATACAACTTAGTAAATTACTTAAGTCAAGCTTACTTTTATCATAAAGTTTTATATAATAATTATTTACATTCCAATTATCACACCTCATTTTATATTGAATGAAAAACATTATTATATATGATTTCTCCTTACATGATATTATTCATGATAATTAATGAATAATAATAGGAATTAGTTAATCACATTATGTAATTATTTTTTTATTAATAATACTAATTAATTTCATCATTAATTAAATTAGTACTTTCTCATTTCACCACCTTGCCACACTAGGCATAATTTCAAAAGATTAAACTAAGCTTCTCATCACTTTTACTACATTGCTTAATTATCACATGCTTATTCTTTAAAATTAATTACCACAACTCATGCTAACACTATATATATTTATATTCAAATAAATATTCAAACAATCTTTATTCTCAATATTATTATAATTTATTAAAATTTCTGGGTATTACATCCTCCCCCCCCCCTTATAAGAATTTCGTCCTCGGAATTGTACAAGGTTACACAAATAAATGAGGATAATCCCTTCGCATCTTATCTTCTAATTCCTATTTGGCCTCTTCGGTATCATGGTTTCGCCAAACCACTTTTATAGAGGATATAATTTTATTCCTCAACGTTTGCTCTTTTCTATCTAGTATTTGAATAGGAATTTCCTCATACGTTAAATTTTTCTCTACTTGAATGGGTTCATAGGAGATCACGTGCCTATAGTCGGGCTTGTATGGACGTAACACCGAAATGTGAAACACATTGTGGATATGTTCCAATTCAGGTGGTAATGCAACTTTGTATGCCACTTCGCCCACTCGTTTCAATATCTCAAATGGTCCTATGAACCTCGGACTCAATTTCCATTTCTTTCTGAATCTAATCTTTCTTTTCCAGGGAGACACCTTCAAAAACAAAAAACTATCGACTTCAAAGTCTCAGTTCTGATGATGCAAATCGGCGTACTTCTTTTGGCGGTCTTGAGCTACTACCAATCTGGCCCTTATCGTTGTTACCACGTTGGCCATTTGTTGAACTAATTTTGGTTCCAAAATTCATCGTTCTCCGACTTTGTCCCAACACAATGGTGTTCTACACTTTCTCCTGTAAAGAGCTTCATATGGCGGCATACCAATACTCGCATGATAACTATTATTGTAAGAAAATTCTACCAATGGTAAGTGGTCATCCCAATTCCTCTTGAACTCTATCATGCAAGCTCTAAGCATGTCCTCCAATGTTTGTATGGTTTATTCACTCTACCCGTCAGTTTGAGGGTGATAAGCAATACTTAATCTCAACTGAGTTCCCATTCGTCTTTGCTAACTTTTCCAGAATTTTGACGTGAAATGCGGATCTCGATCGGAGAAAATCGACACTGGCACTCCATGTCGCGATACAATTTCTTTTACATATAAATTTGCTAACTGGTTCAAATTGAATAGGATCTTGATGGGTAGAAATTGAGCTGTCTTCGTCAGTCGGTCCACGATAACCCAAATAGCATCATAACCCTTTTGTGTGATCGGAAGTCCAACCAAAAAGTCCATTGTAATGTGCTCTCATTTTTGTTCTGGTATTTCCAGCAATTGAAGTAGTCCACTTGGCCTCTGATGTTCTGCTTTGACTCTTTGCCAAGTAAGACATCTACTAACGTACTCTGCAATCTCTCTTTTCAATTTAGGCCACCAAAAGTGGTGTCAAAGATCTCGGTTAATCTTTGCGCTGTTAGGTTTGTAATATTCATGAACGCAATCAAATTGCACAAATTAAGCGGAAGCATGAAAAATAACAATTTTAAAAATTTTACAAACCATATACCCGGATCTTCTTTTATGCACAATTATTAATTAAACGAAAAATATGAAGAACAAGAATAATACATTTGAAGATTCGAGCTTCCTCAGGTACAAGTTCACCTCCAATCTTTTTCGCGTTCAACTTGAATCCACCGGGTTTGGTTCCTTCCTTTGATCAATGTTAGCCACCCAAGTGTTTCGCCTCTAGAGGTGATCCACCAAGGAAGAAAAAAGATTCAAAAAGATGGGTGTTTTGCAAAACCCTTGTTTTTTTTATCTCTCATAGAAAAAGAGCGTATTTTCCAACAATTGGAATCACATCTAATGATATCTGATATAAGACTACTCTTATAAAGATATCAGTTAACCCTTCTAATATAATTAGAAAATAGGGTATTATTTATTTAATTAATTACTTTAATTAATTAAGCTCTCTAATCTTATTAGGGATAATTAATTAAACTCTTTTAATTAATTTGTCTCGTAATCTTATTAGGAATAAATGAGAGTACTTTTATTAATTAATTCCCAAACTCCTTTAGGAATTAAATAATAATAATAATAATAGTAATAATAATAATAAGACTCCTCTTATTAATTTATATTTAATATTTCTAAAATATTAAATAATAAATATTAAGCTATTTAATTTATTCTATCATAGTATATTAAATTAAATATACTTAACTTATTATTGAGATTATGCCATTAACTTTTTAAATAATTATTCTTCCTTTTATGGTGTGACCCTTTAGGTTTTCCATATTAAACCGGTTGTGAATAAATCAATTAGAACAATTCTAATCTTATTTAAATAAATAAATTAAACTATTAGTTTATTTAAATAAATAATATTTATTCTATAATATGGATAAGCCTCCCTAGCGATTAACGACTTTTCAGATAATATAGATTTCAACATTAATCATAAAAGAACATTTGAGTAAATAGTTACCGTATAATTCAATCCTTCCACCATACAATGTACCAATTATATATAAGACATTGAGTTACTGTCAAGTCTTATTTTATTTAATTATATGTATTTCGACTCTTAAATGCACAACTCCAAATAATACAAATTAAAAACTCCTTCCTAATTTCATTCTGCCTTGGCCAAGGACTACTGGGATGTCATTTATCGCATCACATAGGACATTTCTCTTCTTTTACTAGAAGAGGTAAATTCTTTATTGATCATACATTATCTCCATGTACAACTTATTATAACCAAGCATACCCTTTGATATACCCTAAGAGTCTTAAGGAATAAGTCAAAGTATAACTCATCATACACAAGATACTATGATGATCTCAAGTCCAATGATCACTTGTACTACTATCACTACAGGAATTCCTATTGACAGACAAGTAAAACTCCATTAGGTATTCCTTATCCAGCCACGTTCAGTGAACTTATTCTCTAATAAGCACCTACATACTTGTTTTAGTGTCTCCACACAAATGATCATGAGATCAATCATCCTCATCTAATGAGCAAGCAACGTATGTATCAATCTATTCGGATTCACTAATTCCCAATTTAGTAGTCCAATGATTGGGAACTATTTTAGTTTTAAGCTTTCTAAGAATTTAGATCTCATTAGAATGATCATCATCATTATTCTAAAAGCATTGCTTAAAACTATGGGTTTATCACATATTATAAAACAACATCATGTAGATAATTAAAAGCCTTTAATAAATTAATACTTTTTATTAATAAATGAATAAGATTGTTATAAAGTATATGCTTTATCATCAAACATGATGGCTTGTGTGCATACTACTTTCAATCTCCCACTTGCACTAAAGTCAATCGCCATGGTATCTCATACCCTTCTTCTCTAAGTGACGATTATCCTCCTGTTGGATAAGCTTTAGTTAATGGATATGTAATGTTGTTCTTGAGAGTCCACTATCTTTATAGTGATTTTCCATCTTTCAAAGATTCCTATAATTAAATGAAAGTGTCACAACACATGTTTAGATCCAAGATGAGACTTAGGAACTATTCATCCAAACAATCAACTTGCAGCTTCATTTACAGCTATATACTTTGTCTTTGTAGACACTCAAAATTTTTCTGTCTACCTGTTACTAACATTGCAGGAAGTGCAAAAACTACTTTCAGAGATAACCCTAGAAGACATCTCAGCTTAATCCCGGAAATACCACCGAAAGTTCAGTTTAAACCCAGAAAACACACCGGGAGCATCATTTCCCCATCTCGGAGATAACCCCGAGGATAGTAGTGCGAATACCGGAAATTCCACTAGAGAAGGCCGATTCATCTTAGAGATAACCCCGAGATGTTCAGTCTCAGTCCCGGAAACAACACCGAGAAAGACTGGGATGCCCCCAAAATAGGTATACATCACCCATTTTGGGTCGCCAAATACATGGTACTGAATACAAATTCAAACTTAATTATACAACATGAGCTGAGAGTTTTTACATGAATATTGGCTTCTAGACAGTATTCAAACTCAAATGGAGTCCTCATTACATTTATTATCACACTATTTAACAGAATAGTGAGGACCACTAATGCTATCATCTTGACCGTCACTCCGTTCCCCGACTAGTCCCAGCTATATTCTCATTTCCTGAAGAGAACAATGAAAGCAAAGGGTGAGCTCAACTAGCCTAATAAGAAATATTATGACTAAGATAATGCAGAATAAATTATCATTAGCCTTCAACATTGTTAAACTGATAAAATTTAATAAACATCAAGTTTAACTGCAGTGGAACACGCAATCCATTAGAAGAGTCAATTAGAGCATGTTATCTACTATCTTCTATGATTTAAAAAGATTTTCATCAACTTTATCGCTGAGACTCAACTTAATAAATAAACCACATCATCGAATCATCCCTGCACCACGGCTAAGGATATTCATGTAATCATTAATGGTCATGAGTATACCGAATAATCCCTGGTCATAATCATACCAACAACTGTCCATCAATGAACTACATGGCAATGAGAACTTTTACCACATCATTTGTAACATTACAGGTCATGATTATATTGAATGATCCCTAGTCATAATCATACCAATCAACAGTTTCATCTATGCACGTAAGCCAAAGATGACTTTCATCACAATATAAGCATGAGGATGATGACAATGATATAAGAATTCAATAAAACAAGTTCAAGGATAAATTTTAAAGACTTTAATAATTTAATTTATCTAGAATTCAATAATGTTCAAATTGCAAACATGATACTGCTTTGTGGAGTAAAATTCAAGAATGATATTGTATCAAAAATGATTTGGACAAAAAAAAAATCAATTTTTGTCATGGATAGTACTTTGGGTGAATAGTACCTGGGTGAATAGTACCCCATGAATAGTACTTCGGGAATAGTACTTTGTGAATAGTACTCATGAATAGTACCTTGTGAATAGTACTTTATGAATAGTACTTTGTGAATAGTACCTATGAATTGTACTTTTATGAATAGTACCGTATAAATGAATAGTACTCATAGACAGTACTCCGGCATGAAAAGCTTAAAATTTAACAAGAATGTGCAGAAAATATCCTTGTGAAATGATACTAGATGAAGCGTAAATTTCAAGGATATTCTACTAATTTCACCGAGTATAGAAGCAATACTTTAACAAGATGAGGGTATATTCAGGAATATGAGCTGAAATAATATTACTCACATACTACAGAGTATGGAAGAAAATATTATTCATATGAATACTGAACAAAATAATATCCCTTACCTCAGAAGAAGACTGGATACTAGAATAGTGAGGTAGTAGACTTCTCTTCTTCTTTATCTCTATAGATTCTCTCTCTATAGCTTCTCTCTCTATAATTGCTCTTGTGTGACTTAGTGAATTGGTGAGAATGAAGGAAGAATGAGCTTTTATTTATAGGAAAATATAGTTTCGATAATTACACGTTTTGGGGCTCAAAATATTACAGTATAATACCTTTATCTTTTTCTTCATTTTTAATTTAGTCATGCAAGTATTATCAAACTTTCACCACCTCCCCTAATAGTACATCATGCGAATTAATAGTTCAATCATGTGAATCAATAGTTCTATACATGTGAAAATACGAATTATATTATAGTACCTCCATCTATACCTCCATTTTTAACTTAGTCATGCAAGTATTATCAATCTTGCACCACCTCCCCTAATAGTACATGAATGTTTAGAACACACATGTGAACAAATAGTTATAAGCATGTGAATTAATAGTAATTAATTGCTCATTTATCCGATTAATTACCTGATTGGTCAGTATAACTTCCAGACATCAATTATTATCGAAATAAATGTCGATTTCCACTAACACGAATAATCCCAACACAATGGAACTATCAATTTCATCTTTAATCAACACGAACTTATTCATCATTAATATTATAACTCACAATATTTAACAACCAGGTCGTTCCCGGGAAAGAGGGGGCTTTCTGATAAGGATTTCTCCTTATTGGCGTGCAATTAGGTGACCAAACCTCTCCTTGACAGAACTTCTAGACATTGTCAATATTGCAAATAATAATATGAATAACTTTGTCATCTCAATTATTGATTTAATAATATAAAATATTATGCAAAATTGACATTGTGACAATAGTTGAATAAATAATGAGAGATATAATGCGAATAATTATTGTAGCAATAATTAAGTATAAGCGAGTGACTTCACACGTAAGCATCAATAATCAATACAGGTGTGCTACTATGCAACCACGCGTATTCATCGTACTTTTACTACTTTGGGTAGTTCAACGGTTTAACGGTAAAACTTTTCTTTGTTATTTTATAAAAAGATAATTCTGTCGTTTTCTAACTATGACAATACTTCCGTTGTGGGGTCCACCAATAATTGTGTCGTCGTACGAATATTCCCTGTTAAAATGAAAATTCCCCGACCAATCGAATATTATATAACCACTTGCTTACTTTGCAAAATTTGTAAATATTATCCACAACTATAACATTATATCATATCCATACCATAATATTTAAAAATATATTTCGAGAAAATTTAATCTTCATTCATAAAAGTTGGGGTCTTACAACCTCCGCTTCTTATGAAATTCTGTCCTCGAAATTAGGGTACGTACCTGGTATGTCGAAGAGGTGAGGATACCTTGACTTCATCTCAGATTCTAACTCCCAGGTCATTTCCTCCACATCATGATTTCTCCACAAAACTTTGACTTGAGGTATAACCTTGGAGCGTAGAATATGATCCTTCTTATCCAAGATTGTAAGAGGTAACTCTTTATACATTAAATCTTCTTCTATCTCGTCTGGTTCTAATTCAATAATGTGGTTCGGGTCTTTCACATATTTACGTAACATAGATATGTGGAAAACGTTATGAACATGAGACATACTTGGCGGTAAGGCGAGTCTATAGGCCACAGTTCCTACTCGTTCGAGGATTATAAATGGGCCAATGAATCGAGGAATGAGCTTTCCTCTCTTTCCAAATCTCGTAACTCCTTTCCATAGAGCAACACGTAAGAACACATGATCTCCAATATTGAATTCCACGTCTTTTTGATGAAGATCAGCGTAACTCTTTTGTCGATCTTGCGAGGTTTTTATACGTTGTCGAATCGTTTGAATCTTTTTCGTAGTCAAATGTACCAACTCTGGTCCCAAAAATGTTGCTTCACCCACCTCATCCTAGCGTACTGGAGAACGACACTTTCTTCCATACAACGCCTCAAATGGAGTCATGCCAATACTTGCTTGATAACTGTTGTTGTAGGAAAACTCCACTAATGGTAAAAACTTGTCCCAACTTCCTTTAAAGTCAAGGACACAGAGTCTTAATAAATCTTCAAGAGTTTGAATTGTCCTTTCCGACTTCCTGTTCGTGTGAGGATGATATGCCGAACTAAATCGTAAATCTGTGCCCATAGCTTTTTGCAAACTAACCCAAAATTTTGAAGTGAATCTTGGGTCTCGATCAGAAACTATGGATACTGGCATACCATGCAATCTTATAATCTTGTTTATGTACATATGAGCAGACTTGGTCAATCTATCAACAATGACCCAAATCGCATCTATGCCTTAAGAAACCTTGGGAAGACCAGTAACAAATGCCATGGTAATGTGCTCCCAATTCCATTCTGGAATTTCAAGTGGTTGCAATGGACATTTTGGCATTTGATGTTCCGCCTTGACTCATTGACAAGTTAGACACCTTGAGATAAACTCCGCTATTTCTCTCTTCATATTGCTCCACCAAAATGTATGTCGAAGATCACGATACATTTTGGTACTCCCAGGATGGATTGCAAACGGTGTGTTGTGCGCCTCCATCATGATTTTATACTTCAAGTCAGAATCGTTAGGGACACAAAGTCTGGAGTTGACTCGAAGTATTCCTTCTTCATCGATTCTTGCTTCTGGAATAGCACCTTCTTATACTTTCTTCCCCATACGCATCAGCTCCAGGTCTGTAGCTTGAGCAACTTTAACTTTATCAATTAAAATTGGTTCTACTCGTATATTCGCCATCATCACATGGGTCCCTGGAGTCTTTAACACTATCTCTATTCTTTGTAAGTCATACAAAATGGGCCTTTGTGTTGACAATATCGCACTTTTCGTGCTGCGCATATGATCTTCTACTTTCAATCGCGCATTACTACTACGTTCGCTTTTCCAGTATGGTATTGAATGGTATGATCATAATCTTTCAACAGCTCAATCCAACGTCGTTGCCGCATATTGAGTTCCTTTTGAGTGAAGAAATATTTGAGGCTTTTATGATGCGTATAGATTTCCACCTTCTCTCCATACAAGTAATGCCTCCAAATCTTAAGCGCAAAACAACAACTGCTAACTCTAAATCATGAGTAAGATAATTCCTCTCTGAGGCATATGCTATGACTTTCCCATGTTGCATGAGAACAAATCCTAAACCTTTGCCTAAAGCATCACTGTAGATTACAAATCCCTCCGAGCCAGATGTTATTATTGTCGAAGCAGTCTTTGAAATGAGTCTCCTCTTGAGTTCTTGAAAACTCTTCTCACATTCCTCGCTCCAACCAAATTTTGTATCTTTTCGAGTCAGCTGAGTTAATGGAGTAGTGATTCGAGAAAACTCTTCTATGAATCTCCGATAATAACCAGCTAAACCGAGAAAGCTACGTACTTCGGTCACTAACTTAGGTTGCTCCCAGCTTTGAAATTGCTTCAATCTTTGTCGGGTCAAAAGATATTCCATGATTTGATATCACGTGCCCAAGGAATGCAACTTCCTTAAGCTAGAACTCACATTTCCTCAACTTGGCATATAGCTTGTTTTCACGAAGGTTTTGGAGTATCAACCTCAAGTGTTGCTCATGGTCTTCACTGGTTTTGGAGTATATGAGGATGTCATCAATAAAGACGACCACAAAGTGATCCAAATATTCTTTGAATACTCAGTTCATCATATCCATGAAGGCAGCAGGAGCATTAGTCAATCCAAAAGACATGACTAAGAATTCATAATTCTCGTACCGAGTTATGAAAGCAGTCTTTGGAATGTCATCAGTTTTAATCTTCAACTGATGATATCCAGAACAAAGATCAATCTTTGAAAAGAATTTGGCGTCTTGCAACTGGTCAAACATATCATCAATTCGAGGTAACGGGTACCTATTTTTGATGGTGACATGATTCAACTCCCGATAATCAAAACAATATCGCATACTTTCATCTTTCTTCTTCATAAATAGAATAGGAGCACCCCAAAGAGACGTACTAGGCCGAATGAAACCGATGTCTAACAATTCCTGTAGTTGGATTTTTAACTCCTGAAGTTCAATAGGAGCCATTCAATATGGGGCTTTGGAAATGGGTTTTGTACCAGATTCAAGGTCGATACAAAATTCAATTTCACGCTCTGGGGGTAGGCCGGGAAGTTCTTCAGGGATTACGTCAGGAAATTTATAAACAATAGAAATATCATTCAAATCTGACGTATTTTTATTTAAATCTGTGACATGGGCTAAGAAATCTTGACATCCGTTTTTTAATAAACGAATAGCTTTATGGCTTGATATGACATTGATTGACTTTAGTGGTTTGGTTGCTTGAATTCATATAATAGGTTGGTTAGGAATATGAACGCTAACAACCTTACGAAACCAATCAATTTTAGAATGATGAGTAGTTAACCAATCAATCCCTAAAATCACATCAAATGCAAGTATTTTTAAAGAGATAAGATCGACAGGTAACGTGCGGTTACCGATTTGAATCAAACAAGACTTATAAACAGTGGATGTGATGAAGGCTTCTCCTAACGGAGTTTCAATAGATAAATAAAATTCTAATTTCTCCGAAGTTAAATTTAAACGTTGAGCACAAGTAGGAGAAATAAAAGAATGGGTAGAACCAATATCAAATAAAGTATAAACTTCGCTAGAGTTTGTGATTAGCTTACCCGTGATCACCTCGTTTGGATTCCTCGCTTTTGGGGAGGTTACAAAAAATGCTCTCCCTTGAACAACCGGTTTTGTCTTGTCGGGGAAACCCTTTGATGCCTCCATCCCAGCTGGACTTAACTTTGGTGCACGATAAAATAGGGCTAGGTGACCTTCTTTTCCATAATTATAACTCGCTTTGGACTGCATCGCACAGTTTGGACTGATGTGTCCTTCCCCTCCACATTTGTAACATACGACTGACGGTCGTTTTCTTTCCTTAACAACATGTGTTGGTACTGACGTCTTTCTATCATTATTGAATCTCCTCTTCTTGAAATTTTCACTTCTATTATCTTGGCCATGATTACCACCGAAGTGGTTACCATTTCTGGCATGTTGATTCCCTCCATGTTTGTTATCATCGCTTCGATGACTGCTACCACTGGTATTATCGACTTGTCGGCTGCTCTCTCTTGATTGGGTTGACTCATTATCGCGCTCCAATAACTGAGCCCTATTTACAACATCTGAATACAAACACAGTTTGTGAGAGATAAGGTATTGACGTATCTCAGGTTTCAAACCTCTTAGAAACATCCGTGTCATTCTCTCCTCATTATCAACCTAGTGGGATGCAAACTGGGACAACTCGGCAAACTTAGCTTCGTATTGTGACACGGTCATATTATTTTGCTCTAGCTTGATAAAATCTACCTCCTTCACGTGATGAATACTTTCGGGAAAGTACTTGTCGTTGAACAATTCTTGGAACTTCTCCCAAGACATCTTCAGTGCGGCAGGTTGAGTACGCTTTACAGATTCCCACCAGTAATCTGCCTCTGCTCACAATATGAAGGTGGCAAAGGGAACCTTTTGCTCCTCGGAGCATCCCAAGATATCAAATATCTTGGTGATCTGTTTTATCCACGTCTCCACCTTAAGTGGTTTTGGCTCTCAAAAACTCGGTGTTCCCAGCTCCTTGCATTTAGCGGTGTGGTCGAGAGTTGCGGTGTTTCCCCCGCATTTTGAGCGAGGCCGCTCTCTTTGATGTTTCATGAATTGCCTAAAGCTTCTGAACATCCCATCGTTCACTATTTCATCGGTGTTATTGTTTACCTGAGGATTATTGCCTTCCTGTTGCACATTATCCTAGGTATTGATCGTTGGTGACTCAACGGTCTCATATGCTTCATTGCTTATCTCAACATTTTCGGATGCTATTTTCAAATACGGCCACAAAATAAGGGTTAATTGACATGTCACATATTATCCCTATACTATGACCGACCAATTAAATACCAAATAAACTTAGGTAGGTAATACTAGCGAAGGAATTCCCCGTCTCTCCCCTCCTAGTTCTTGTCTCACATCTCAGCCAGGGATCATATCCCTAAACTTTGATACCAACTGTGACGCCCCCAAAATAAGTATACATCACCCATCTTGGGTCGCCAAATACATGGTACTGAATACAAATACAAACTTAATTATACAACATGAATTGAGAGTTTTTACACGAATATTGTCTTCTAGACAGTATTTAAACTCAAATGGAGTCCTCATTACATTTATTATCACACTATTTAACAGAATAGTGAGGACTACTAATGCTATCATCTGGATCGTCACTCCGTTCCCCGACTAGTCCCAGCTATATTCTCATTTCCTGAAGAGAACAATGAAAGCAAAGGGTGAGCTCAACTAGCCTAATAAGAAATATTATGACTAAGATAATGCAGAATAAATTATCATTAGCCTTCAACAGTGTTAAACTGATAAAATATAATAAACATCAAGTTTAACTGCAACGGAACAAGCAATCCATTAGAAGTGTCAAGTAGAGCATGTTATCTACTATCTTCTATGATTTAAAAAGATTTTCATTAACTTTATCGCTGAGACTCAGCTTAATAAATAAACCACATCATCAAATCATCCCTGCACCACGGCCAAGGATATTCATGTAATCATCAATGGTCATGACTATACCGAATAATCCCTGGTCATAATCATACCAACAACTGTCCATCAATGAACTACAGGCCAATGAAAACTTTTACCACATCATTGGTAACATTACGGGTCATGATTATATTGAATGATCCTTGGTCATAATCATACCAATCAACAGTTCATCTATGCACGTAAGCCAAAAATGACTTTTATCACAATATAAGCATGAGGATGATGACAATGATATAAGAATTCAATAAAACAAGTTCAAGGATAAGTTTTAAAGACTTTAATAATTTAATTTATCCAGAATTCAATAATGTTCAAATTGCCAACATGATACTGCTTTGTGGAGTAAAATTCAAGAATGATATTGTATCAAAAATGATTTGGACCGAAAAAAATTCAAATTTTGTCATGGATAATACTTTGGGTGAATAGTACCCCATGAATAGTACTTCAGGAATAGTATCCCGTGAATAGTACTCATGAATAGTACCTCGTGAATAGTACTTTATGAATAGTACCTGTGAATAGTACTTTTGTGAATAGTATTGTATAAATGAATAGTACTCATGGATAGTACTCCGGCATGAAAAGCTTAAAATTTAACAAGAATGTGCAGAAAATATCCTTGTGAAAATGATACTAGATGAAGCGCAAATTTCAAGGATATTCTACTAATTTCACCGAGTATAAAAGCAATACTTTAACAAGATGAGGGTATATTTAGGAATACGAGATGAAATAATATTACTCACATACTACTAATATTATTCCTATGAATACTGAACAAAATAATATCCCTTACCTCAGAAGAAGACTGGATACTGGAATAGTGCCAAAAACTTGTTGATCGATTTCGCAATCAATGAATACGTGCAAGTATACACGATCAACAAGTAATAAAGTGAAAGTAGAGTATCGTTCCCATGAGGAATTATTTAATAAAAATCGCCAAGTACTAATTCTTAACCAAACTAATTTTATTTAAACAATCTCAAATCGTATTTTTTCTAATTAAGAAAACTAAATTAACTAATTAAAACTAAGATTTTAACGAATGAATTCAAATAAATAAATATTAAGACTTCAATATCCCTAATTATGAATTATAAATCAATTATCCAATTATCCCAATTATTATGCCTACTGAATTGTTAACAGGAATTCTCAAATGCCAAAAGTCCTTTTCCAAGTGATCAATTGCCTTCTATTTAATCCAGATTAATCTTGCTATATTCATATGCAAAACAATTGAATTAAACTCTTTCCAATCCCAATTCCTTACGTGTTATATGCATACGTGACAGATATTTCCATTCAATTCACAAACCTAATTTTTTACCATGCAAATAACTAAGTCACATGATATCATGCCCATTTCTAACCCTAGAATTCCTCTTCCAATTCCTTCTAGAGTAACAAAGTAATTACTGATCAAATAATTAAGCAATAAGCACAAGACAAGATAAACAACTCACTTTAACATAAATAATTAGAATATAATGAATAACTAATTCATAGCCATAAAAAGTTCAATTGAAATCTCAAAAATAGTTAGTTCATAATTAATGAATTAAAACCAAGAATCCACAACTGAATAGACATCAAAAGATAAAAGTAAGATGAGAGAGAGAATAGAATAGAATCTGTTGTCAAGAATCGATGCTCCCCTCTGCTTCTTGCTCTTGATCTTCAATGGTCTCTAAGTTGCTTCAATCTCCAAAACTAATAAGAACTAGGGTTATTTTCTAATCTAAAGGAGTGTTTAATCTAGGCTAAGCTATGTAATCTCCCTTTATTTTATGCCTTACATCATGTATTTATAGGTTACAAGTCCAATTTTTAGTTTAGGAACAAACCCAATCCTATTTGGAGTCAAAAAGGTGTCAAAATTCGCCCAAAACGCGTCCAGGCCGCACCAAACCCTTCCCCGGCCTTCAAATACTGGGCAACGCAGATCGAGTCCGCCCCTAGTGCCCCGACGCTGGAAAATGCACTAAGAGTAGCGCCCCGGCGCTGGCCCAAAATCCGACATTTTCTGCTCCGACATCCTTTGGGAAAATGGCCATAACGTCTTCGTCCGAACTCCGATTTCGATGATTCAAGATGTTCCGGAAAGAGGAGAAGTAGATCTACAACTTTCATTCTTTGAGTTGTTCGAAATAATTTCAGGAGCTATAGTCAAATTGGATCTGAAGTGACTGCTGTGTAAATGGGAAGCCGAAAACGCGAATCTAGCCACCCCAAACATTGATCCATGTAACTTTTGTCCCAAATCCTACAAAACAATATAAAACATGCTTGAATAGACACAAACACATAAAAACATCCTAAAAGACTTAAGAACAACAATAAATTAAGCCCGAATGTATCCAATTCATGGGTATAAAACTCACTCATCAAATACCCCCAAACTTAAATCTTTTGCATTCTCTCAAGCAAAACACAAAAAATGTTATGCAATGCAATGTAATGAAACTAATCTATATGCCCACTGAATCCAACAAAGAATGACGTAAACAAGTCTATTCAATAGGCCTTAGAGAAATCAAGTAAACATGATAATACATCATATTAAAACAAATCAAGTAATTTCCCAATCAATCATCATATCTTAGATATTATCACCGATATAGTGCGTGTGTGCTCCACAACAATGTTAAGCGATATAAAATCAAATTTAAGACATAATAGATATCTTTGAAGGCATCATACGATTGCAAATTCACAAAATTCACGAACAAGCTATATCCAACTAAAGTCAAACATCCACCAAGTTCAAGAGTCCAATCTGGGATACTTATGCTTTACTTTTCATTACGGGGCTTTTTGCTCTTTTCCGTTTTATTGTTTTTTTTTTTAACCATAAGCTGTGCAATGTCTCATTCCATTAGGCTAATAAAGTTGTCACCCCTTAGCGAGCTTTCGACT
Organism: Panax ginseng; assembly: GCA_020205605.1. Classification (NCBI taxonomy): domain Eukaryota; kingdom Viridiplantae; phylum Streptophyta; class Magnoliopsida; order Apiales; family Araliaceae; genus Panax; species Panax ginseng. The sequence continues at coordinate 142,983,894 of CM035132.1, read as the reverse complement.
AACGACTCCCGGACCATATAAGACCTTAGGGCGCTAGGTTTTAAGATACATTCTTCTTGCGTGCTTACTCAAGTAACAAAGGCCACGAAACAAAACTAGCCACTAAGTAATTTTTTTTTTTTTTTCTTTTTTTTATAGATGGTTGGTGAGTGCGTTTACGCTCCATCTCACGCTTGTGTTTATGGGGAGTGTTTCTCCTCAACCCACCACAAGACTCAACATGTTTTTTTTTTTTTTTTTTAAGCTTATATACCCCAAAATTTCCCCCAAACTTCAGCTTTTTATCAAAATTTAGCCATCTCCGCTTTATTCATGTCTTTCATTCCTTCAAACTAGTATTATCCTTAAAAATCCATTATGTATCAATTTAAACTTAATCGATTAACATAGTCATTATTAACGTATAACCTTGATTATACCAGTTTTCAAAACAGAAAAGATTCAATTCATAACAAGAAATCACATCAGCTTTGAATATTCAATACTATACTTATCTACTTAACTCGGTCTCATCATTGGCCAAAATAGACTTTTACTATCTAACAGTTGGAATCATGCAAATATAAACTAACTGCAACAAACATAGTAAACTAACTACTATTTTTGCGATTTTTAAATTTTTTTTTAAACAAAAAAAAAAAAAACGAATGCAACAACTAAATGTAAATAACCCCAAAACATAACGAACTACAATGTAAATAACTAACTATATGCAATACGACACTAAAATGCCCCCAAACTTAAACTAGACATTGTCCTCAATGACTGAAATAGAAAAAATTAAAGCAGAGGACTTCCCTGAAAATTTAGCAATCTTCCTCCTTGCCCGCTAAGTTTGGAGAATAGGCTAAGCACATGGAACAAATTGGGCACCACACTTGAATTTGACTTGAATAACCTGTAAAACCATGATAGAAGCAATTTTATTAAATCCTAAATAAATGCAAATTCAAAACTACTAATATAAAACTTAATAAAACTAAAATAAAAATTAAACTTGGGTTGCCTCCCAATAAGCGCTTGTTTTATAGTCTCACTGACTTCTTTAATTCTCTATCCAATTCCCCTATTTAAAGTTGAGGAACCCTCCATCCATCGGAAATAATATAGCTTTTGGTAGGTTCCCATTTGTAATAGCCATTGTATTAAAGTCACCTAGAATGCTTTCTTGAGATAAGATCACATTCAAGAACGTCCAAAGATCTAGGTGGTTTCTCCATTAATGTCTCATGAATATATTCTCGCATAGAGGCTTCATCGACACAACAATTTCTTCTTCTATCTTCTCTAGCTCATCGCACCATGGTTTCAAGGTGTACTTGCTTTTTACATCACGAGAGAGTATTACGACGACATGACTACTAATCGGACAAGGTTTTTGCTAATCTAACCGGACTCTTGAACTGTGGAGGAGAAGGCACTTGAGGCATAAATAACATTGGCTCATCATCATTGGTTCTCATAATTAGTTCTTCACCGACCTTGTTGTCATTATCCCCACTTGTCTCCTCTTTTTCATCTCGTGGCTCATCCAGTTGTAGATTTGGCTCGGGCTCACCATCGGGCTAGGAATCCATGTCATAGGGCCAGGTGTATTGAGGACGGTTGTTCAACGCATGTGCTATCTGTTCCACTTGATTTTCCAATTCTTGATCAACGCCCCTTGGCTTTGCAAATTCAGCTCTACTTGATTCATTTTCTTGTCTTGTTCCTCATTGCTTTTTTTGTAAGCTTTAATAAATTTTTCCAAGGCTTCCTCCCAATTTGAATGTTCTTCCTGTTGTAGTGAAGGTGGACACAAGAAATCTGTGGGTATGTTGGACTTAGAGCATAAAATTGATCTTGATTGTTACTCCATGAAAATCCGGGTGATTCCCCAAACTCGATGATAGTTGTTGGGATAGACATAATTATTGGGGTAATCACCACTATATCTTCATCTTAGGCTCAAAATCGATGGTGCATTGATGACTCATATGATTTCAAAGACAATAATCACAAGTAACCACCATACTTTGACGGTATTTGAGCTTCAAAAAGCTTCAAACATCCTCGAAAGTGTCTCAATCAGGTCGACGACAATGCGAAAGTTTCTCGAGTCTTTCAATCTCCACTCCCCTTGGTTGAGTCATGTTCGTGTATGGCCATTGATACACAAAGTCATCCATGGTATTCAAAAAGAGAGAAATATAGAAAGAGAATTAAAATAAAAATAAAATGTTTAAATTAAGACTAATTTGATTGAAATTAATATTGGTAAATAATTATTAAATTAATTCCCCAAAACATGGCTTTAAAAACTTGTTGATCGATTTCATAATCAATGAATACGCAAGTAGTATACACGATCAACAAGTAATAAAGTGAAAGTAGAGTATCGTTCCCACGAGGAATTATTTAATAAAAATCACCAAGTACTAATTCTTAACCAAACTAATTTTATTTAAACAATCTCAAATCGTGTTTTTTCTAATTAAGAAAACTAAATTAACTAATTAAAACTAAGATTTTAACGAATGAATTCAAATAAATAAATATTAAGACTTCAATATCCGCAATTATGAATTATAAATCAATTATCCAATTATCCCAATTATTATGCCTACTGAATTGTTAACAAGAATTCTAAAATGCCAAAAGTCATTTTCCAAGTGATCAATTGCCTTCTATTTAATCCAGAATAATCTTGCTATATTCATATGCAAAACAATTGAATTAAACTCTTTCCAATCCCAATTCCTTACTTGTTACATGCGTGACATGATATTTCCATTCAATTCACAAACCTAATTTTTCACCATGCAAATAACTAAGTCACATGATATCATGCTCAGTTCTAACCCTAGAATTCATCTTCCAATTTCTTCTAGAGTAACAAAGTAATTCTTGATCAAATAATTAAGCAATAAGCACAAGACAAGATAAACAACTCACTTTAACATAAATAATTAGAATATAATGAATAACTAATTCATAGCCATAAAAGTTCAATTGAAATCTCAAAAATAGTTAGTTCATAATTAATGAATTAAAACCAAGAATCCACAACCGAATAGACATCAAAAGATAAAAGTAAGATGAGAGAAGAGAATAGAATCGTTGTCAAGAAATCTGATGCTCCCTCTTGCTCTTGCTCTTCGATCTTCAATGGTCTCTAAGTTGCTTCAATCTCCAAAACTAATAAGAACTAGGGTTATTTTCTAATCTAAAGGAGTGTTTAATCTAGGCTAAGCTATGTAATCTCCCTTTATTTTATGCCTTACATCATGTATTTATAGGTTACAAGTCCAATTTTTAGTTTAGAACAAACCCAATCCTATTTGGAGTCAAAAAGGTGTCAAAATTCGCCCCAAACGCGGCGTCAGCCGCGACCAAACCCTTCCTCAGCAGTCAAATTGGGCAACGGCACATGAGTTCGCTTCTAGCGCCCCTGCTGGAAAATGCACTAAGAGTAGCGCCTTGACACGCCCAAAATCCGACATTTTCGCTCTCCGGCGTCCTTTGGGAAAATGGCCATAACATCTTCGTCTGAACTCCGATTTCAATGATTCAAGATGTTCCGGAAAGAGGAGAAGTAGATCTACAACTTTCATTCTTTGAGTTTTTCGAAATAATGTCAGGAACTATAGTCAAATTGGATCTGAAGTGACTGCTGTGTAAATGGCAAGCCGAAAACGCGAATCTAGCCACCCCAAACATCGATCCATGTAACTTTTGTCCCAAATCCTACAAAACAATATAAAACATGCTTGAATAGACACAAACACATAAAAACATCCTAAAAGACTTAAGAACAACAATAAATTAAGCCCGAATGTATCCAATTCATGGGTATAAAACTCACTCATCAATAGTAGACTTCTCTTCTTCTTTATCTCTATAGATTCTCTCTCTATAATTGCTCTTGTGTGACTTAGTGAACTGGTGAGAATGAAGGAAGAATGAGCTTTTATTTATAGAAAAATATAGTTTCGATAATTGCACGTTTTGGGGCTTGAAATATTACAGTATAATACCTTTATCTTTTCCTTCATTTTTAATTTAGTCACGCAAGTATTGTCAAACTTGCACCACCTCCCCTAATAGTACATCATGTGAAATAATAGTTCAATCATGTGAATCAATAATTCTATAAATGTGAAAATACGAATTACAGTATAGTACCTCCATCTATACCTCCATTTTTAACTTAGTCATGAAAGTATTATCAATCTTGCACCACCTCCCCTAATAGTACATGAATGTGAATCAATAGTTCACACATGTGAACAAATAGTTATAAGCATGTGAATTAATAGCAATTAATTGCTCATTTATCCGATTAATTACCCGATTGGTCAGTATAACTTCCAGACATCAATTATTATCGAAATAAATGTCGATTTTCACTAACACTAATAATCCCAACACAATGGAACTATCAATTTCATCTTTAATCAACACGAACTTATTCATCATTAATATTATAACTCATAATATTTAACAACTGTGTCATTCCGGAAAGAGGTGGGCTTCCGATAAGGATTTCTCCTTATTGGCTCGCAATTAGGTGACCAAACCTCTCCTTGATAGAACTTCTAGACATTGTTAATATTGTAAATAATAATATGAATAACTTTGTTGTCTCAATTATTAATTTAATAATATAAAATATTATGCAAATGATACTGTGATAGTAGTTGAATCAATAATATGAGAGATATAATGCAGCTATTATTGTAGCAATAATTGAGGATAACTGAGTGACTTCACACGTAAGCATCAATAATCAATACTGTGTGCTACTATGCAACCACGCCAGACATCTTTTTCTTTACTACGGGTAGTTCAACAGTTTAACGGTAAAACTTTCGCCGTTATTTTATAAAAAGATAATTCTGTCATTTTCTAACTACGACAATACTTCCGTTGTGGGGTCCACTAATGATTATGACATCGTACGAATATTCTATGTTAAAACGAATATTCCCCGACCAATCGAATATTATATAACCACTTGCTTACTTTGCAAAATTTGTAAATATTACCCACAACTATAACATTATATCATATCCACACCATAATATTCAAAAATATATTTCGAGAAAATTTAATCTTTATTCATAAAAGTTGGGGTCTTACAAAGACAATATCAACCTTGGAGATAACCAAACCTCAGGACTCATATCGAGGCACTCAATTCACAAACCCGGAGATAACCCCAGGAGGACAGGCACACCTCAGAGACAACCCTGAGGGCATTCAACACTTGCAGTGGTCCAGTCTCAGAGATAACCCTTAGCAACGTCTGCTTTATCAGCCAAAACCGGAGATAACCCCGGTGAAGGGAAATGTCATCAAATTTCCACCTCAACCCCACATGGAGCCATCTCAACAAACAACAATCAACATACATTCTACACAACAATGTCCTACAAGAACCAAAGAGTTGCAATCCTGAGTGACTACTACGCAAGGTAACACATCGGATAGAATTTGAAGCCTGAATAAATAGGACATGGTTCCATCTTCCTGACTTTGTACAACCTCTAATCCCATATCATTGCGTAGCTCTCGACAATAGCATTCCAAATTTCCTTAGATGGCTTTCATGCCCATAAGGAATTCGGCACTGCTATATATTATTTTCTCAAAGATGCTTCGCATCTCAAAAATAAAAGTAACCAAGCCGAACATTTAATAATAAAATGGAAGTATCAAAGGCTTTAATTACTATTGAGCACGGGGTTTGAAAAACCTCTTTTATAAAACCCAATTGTTATATCTTATTTAAAACTAAATTTTTCATACAAATTCAAACCCTTTGTATATAGGTGCGAACGAGGCCTCACACTACTTCCAAATAACAACACATTGACCCACACACACACACACATATATTCATATAATAGTTTCTTAAAAAGTGGCAGTCACCGTGGTAACACGGATGTCGAGGGGTGCCTAACACCTTCCCTCCGCATAATCAAGCCCCTGAACCCAAATAAATCTTGGTTTCACAGACCCGTTTAGCAGTGTCACATCACTGGGTCAATGTGCAAATCTTTTCTCGGTTGCGTTGGTGCAACAAGTTAAAAACACAAACTGGCGATTCTTACAGTCAAATCGTCGACATATACATGTCGGACCTTTTTCACTTTTTTTTCAAACAAATCTCACATAACATGAGAACACCAAAGAACAAGAAAAGGAAAAGGGACAAATTAAAATCCCGATGTCGACAGTCTTTATCACTAAACCAGCAACTCTTTGTTGTTTATTACCTTTCTAATTCACTGCACCACTGTTCAAGGTAACGTTTTACCTTAAAGTGAATTTTCTGTCGTCTTGGTCTGTCTGAAAAACTTGAGTCTGTTAAGCCCTCTAGTTTTAATTTAGATCCACCATAAATTTTAATCACATCCTTAGTGCCAGTTAAATACTTTAAGATGTTTTTCACTATCATACAATGATCTTCTCCAGAATATGACCGATCAACATCAGGTCTCATATATTTCATTATATATATGATTGTCACTTATGTGGTCTCTCTTTTCAGGAGTTTATGGGGACTATTATGAGAGATACAATCTATGGCTCATCAACATGAGACATATCTTGGAGTTTGTCATGCTAAACAACTTTAGCATCAAATAAATATACGTTCTTTGGGTTAAGCCGAGCATCCTTTTAAATCTATTTATATAGATTTGTATCTCCAATTATGATACTTTTCCCAAATCACTCATAGAGGAATGTTTAGACAACTTTATCCTTACTGATTGTAGCATTGGTATGTCATTCCTTATCCGTAGTATATCAATATATAATATTATGAATGTCACGATGCTCCCACTGACCCTTTTGTACACACTAGGTTCATTCTTATTTTTGATAAAATCAAACTCTTTTGATTGTCTCATCGAAACGAATGTTCCATATTTGAGAAGTTTGCTTCAATCCATTTCTCTGAGTGTCTACAACTCTTACCGCATCGTATGTAACTAGATCATCATCATCATTTATGATGAATCCATACCTCCCAAGTATCTTCAGTATTATCCTAGATTTACGATTTGGTTGTGGTACAATAGGTTTATCTATAAGTTCCTCTTATTTAACTTATAGTGTTTTGTGGTTCTTGAACTCTTCAAGATTCTATTATCCTCCCACTAGCCCCTTCAATGATAAACACATTTATCTTAGAAGGAAGCGTGTTTTGCAACAAACACCTTTTGCTATGTAGGATTATAGAACATATACCCTAAACTTACTTTAGGATGTCCCATAAATCTGTACTTGTCAAATCTTGTCCCAAGCTTATCATTTGAAAACTTTTCCACATAAGCTGGACAACTCATTATCTTAACATACTTAAGATTAGGAATCCTCCATGTCCATAACTCTTATAGAGTCTTGGGGTTGAATTTTGAGGTTACCTTTTATAGATATGCATCCATTTCTTGGGTTTTACCCCAGAAGGATACTGGAATGTCGGTAAAATCATTATGGACCATACTATGTCCAACAAGGTATGATTTTCCTCTTAGATACACCAATCAATTATTGTGTATTAAGAGGAGTCCATTATGAGAAAACCATTTGAGATGATCTAGAAACTCATTGCACAAGTATTCCTTCCTTGATCTGATCAAAGAATCCTAATACTTTCCTAATTTATTTCACTTCTAATTTCTTTGAACCTTTCAAATAATTCACACTTGTATTTTAGCAAATACACACATTTAACTCTTTGAATGATCATCTCCTTTTCTTATACTAATTTGTTTAATATTCAAAATTATTTTTACGTAAGTCAAGTATACAAAATCCATTAAGTCATATTCCAATTCTATACAAAACATTATTATTATAAATAGAACAACAATTTTTCTTAAATATAATATCAAAGATTTCATTATCCAACAATAAAATGAAAAATAATATTTCTAACGAGAACTGGAATACAATAACAACTTATTGACTTAATAGATTTGCCCGTAGGTATTGCTAAAATATAAGTTTCTATGGCTAATGTAGCAACATTTTCTTCATTTCCCACACTTAGGATTACTTATATTTATTTAGCTTTCTACTTCTGCTTGGTCCCTTCATAATATATTTATGATAACCAAAGCCGGTATCTAATACCCAAGTATAACCTTGACTTAAAGAAAAATTTATTTCAATCATGAACAAAAAACTATATTTGTAACCGAAGCTTTACTAAGCTTCTTCTGGTTAGCCTCTACAAGATATTTCTCGTAGTTTTCTTCCAGTGTCCAAACTTATTACACTTGAAACAAACTCATTTGTTATCCGTATCAGCTTCGTTCTTATTATCCTTTGTTTTGCCCTTTCTTTTTACCTTCTTAGAATCGTTCTTCTTTTAGAAGATCCTTTGACCCCTACTGGTAAGACTTGGTCTTTCTTAGTTGGAAAGTGACTCTCAAAATTTTTCAACATGTTAAGCAAATCAGCGAAGTTGATATCTAGCTTGTTCATATGAAAAATTCACAACAATTGTTAAAGGAGTCCGGGAGTAACTGCAAGATCAAATCTTGGCTCAACTCTCCATCCATAACAAAACTTGTTGTCCTAATTGTTTAATCAAATTTATCATGTTTAGGGCATGTGTCTATACTATAGTGTCGTTGGTCATTCTAGATCAAAAGAGCTCCTTAGATATCTGATATCTATTAGTCCTACTTTCTTCACCATCAACTACTTAACGTGCACGAGTATAGTAGGAGCATCCATAGTTTCATGCTGACGCTGAAGCTCATTACTTATGGATGCGAGCATGATGCATTGAGCCAATTGTGCATCATTTTTTCACTTTCTAAAAGTAGCAATCTCTTCCTCAAAGGCATTTTGTAGGGATAGACGTATTAAGGACATAAGATAGTTTTTCAGCCGTGAGAAATATTCTCAATTTCCTTAACCAATCCGTTTAATTCTGTCCTGTTAATTTAGCATCAAATATGCTACGCAGTGATAATAATTTTAGACATTATAAAATTTTATAAATGAATTTGTAATTTAATAACATTATATCATACATTCTTTTATTAATTACCAAAATAAATTTAGGTCTTGTTTTAAATTGGTATTTCCCACTATTTTCTTCAAACTATATTTCCCTCAATTTATATATTTCAGCGATATATAATTAAAGATATGCTAGTGAGAATAAGGATCCCATTTCAAATGTATATAGCCTTGTGTGTGCACAACAAACTATATATAAATAAATAGGTAGACAACTCTTGTCAATTACATCAACTATGCAACTCCTTGTATTTTTCCTCTTATATCATAATGGTCAAGTGTGTGCACATCCGAACTAAAATGATCTAAGTTAAGTCATACCTAGCACTCCATATATTCAAAAGAAAAACACTATCCTTGTGTGTGCACAACAAAACAGCATTGTTCAGTCTATTTATAAGCATTAAATGTGACAAAACAATATCTTAAATCTTAAATATTTAATATTAGCCTTGTGTGTGAACAACAAACTCATATTAAATATTCAATACTCTATTGTTTTACCATGCTACAAGGCGGCGTTCAATATTCCAAATATCTTTGAACGTTACAACTTAATATAATTTATTTGAGGGTTTAGTTATTAATTTGTCTCATCTTGTTTAGCGCGCATGCACACACACACACACACACACACACACACACATATATATATATATATAGAATACTATATTCTACTCGAATTGATTATGGACTTTATTCTAGTTTGGCTCACTAGAGCCACCAAGTGAACCAAAAATGTCAAACCCTAGGGGTGCAAGAATTAATTTAAATATAACTATTACATTTAAACCCGGGCTCCATTACAAAAGAGTCTTCAAACGCTCCTTACTCTTTAATCTCCAATTCTTCAAAATTAATTCTAACTATTCCTATTACAAAACTATTTTAAAATAAATAGAAACCTTGATCAGCAGACAAGGAGAAGTATATAAGAGGAAGATAGAATTTACATTAAGAAAAAATTAGAGAAGACAAGGTATGCAGACCCCATTTAATAAAACTCATACATTCATGCATCCAAATAAAATAAAATCCAATCACATTGGTCAATAGTCCATAATCAATCCCATTTATTATCATACACATCACCATATGCATCAATAAATAACATTAATCTCATGAATAATAAATATTCAATATATATTGATACCATTTAATGGGCAAATTTAGTTAGCATAAAATCTAATTTTGAATCAAAATAAACTCCTTTATTTTAATCCAAATTTAAATCAAAATAAACATCATTTATTTTAATTTATCTAATTTTGAATAAAATAAACTATTTTATTTTAATCAAATTCTTTAATCAAAATAAACTCATTTATTTTAATTAATTATGAAATCCAATTCTAAGTTAAAAAAAAATCATTTATTAAAGGAAACACGGATTCTCTTTCCTATTCACAAATAAACTCCTTTATTTTGAATAATATAAAATCTTATTCCATATCGAAATAAACTACTTTATTTAAGGAAACATGGAATCCATTTTCAACTCCAATTAGTTATCATGGAATCCAATTCCAACTCTAATTAGTTAGCATGAAATTCAATTTTAGAATTAAAATAAACTCTTTATTTTAATTATAAAATTATTAAGAATATTATATATATATATATATATATATATATATATATATTAAAGTATCATAGATTCCTTGCAAAAAGTAAATGTATAGGTTAGGATACTTGCCTTTAGCGTTGATTACCACTTATAGCGAAAAATTACCTCAATGAACTATATTATCCTATTTATGTATGTATAGGTATTCATTAGTCACACACACCTTGATATACATATCCACATACATTTATCACACATATTTGAACTCATGTAGGCCATACATAGTCAAACTCATAGATGTATAATTCGCATTGTTCTTACTTTTGAAAATCTTTAGTACCATATGCTCATCTTTTATTTGTATTCATGAAATATCACTTACTTTACGTATTCTAGTTTAAGTTGCTTCACATATTCACGTTAAAGAACCTTTAAGCTAGGTTTGGCCCTTTATTAAATTTACTCATAAATTTCCATTTTACAAAGTTAAAAGTGCTCATTATATCAACTACTAACCATAGTATTCATTAAACCTCATAACATTGCCAAACAACCTCTTTCTACGCATGCTTGCATGTATTAGATTTATTTGTATGTAATTAGTATGTCTCTCTACTTAGAACTCTTTTAGTTCATGTTTGCTTAGTTTATAGCATGCTTAATAAGATGTGCGAATATGTTGGTTATCTCTAGAGGCATAAAGCATCTTATCATAGTTGTTCAAAAGTTCACAATACAAGTCATAGAGTTTTTAACTCAATTGGTTTTCAAATCTTCGAATTTCATGACCAACAAACTAACTATGACGCCCCTAAACTCGGGTACTTGAAACCCGAACTCGGTGCTTCACGATACCATTTCTATGAGCGGAATAATACTAATAATAATAACAATAATATAAATATCAAACTTAATTTACATATATCAAAGTCTAATCTCAAGTACGCAACCTTTACTATAATTCTTTACATGATAAATAATACATATCATGATCAAAATATTGTCTAACTATTACAAAAGATACCATTAAACATATTATGTTTGCTTTCATTTTCACTTGTTCTCGTCTGAACCTTCAAGTTGATCATGCTTAGCTGAAAACATTTAAATTTAAAGCAAGAATGAGCATTTGAGTGCCCAACAAGTAATAACAATTATAAATATAATTAGCTGAAAGAATTAAATGTTTTCTTTGTACATCACTTCTACAACAAATCAATAGTTGTGAAGTAAACTGAACTGATAATAATAACATAACAATTCTCTCAAATTTTTGAAACTACGTATTGACTATAAAAGGGGTTTGGTTGACATACTACGAACATTGTTTTCAATTTTCGAATAGGTTTAGCAGAACTTCATCCGCAAACCATCATAACTTACGGGCGCGTGGGTGATCATCCCAATGTACCCTGTATTGATCAATACTACATACAAGAACGATATTATCGTTCACTCTGTCCGTCTTGGGCGCATAAAAGTTTTCCCATGTTCGGGATGTTCATACTTAGTCTGGAACTCGAACCTAAATAATTTGATTGGGTACAAAAAGGTTTTATCATATTCAACGATATTTTTAAATCTGTGTCTAGTTTGTCAAATAGCTTAGACGGCTTTTACTTAATGTATACATACGGGGAACCAATAGGTATATATATATATATATATATATATATATATATATATCAACATGTGTTTAAATACAATGATTATCCAAGTGAGGACACTTGTATAACCATATTTAGAAGTTAACGAACATAATATATATATGAATTATATAATATAATATCATGTTGATAAACAATGATCGGATATAATATATATAACAATAGGGTTAATAATTTGGTACAATAATAATATAAATCTAAAACTTTCTTTCTCATGTCCAATGCATAAAGAAAATGCAAAGGTAGGATGTGAGACCCCAAATTTAATGAATACATATTTAAATTTCTTGAAATATTTTTTTGAATATTATGGTGTGGATTTAATATAATGTTATAGTTGTGGGTAATATTTATAAATTTTGAAAAGTATGCAAGTTGTTGTATAATATTCGATTGGTCGGGGAATATTCTTTTTGTCGGGAAATATCCGTACGACGGTACAATCATTGGTGGACCCCACAATGGAATTAATGTCGGATTGAGAAAAGAAAATAACGGCGAAAGTTTTACCGTTAAAACTGTTGAACTAGTCGGTAGTAAAATTATAGTAATACGCGTTGTTGCAGAGTAGCTCACGGTATTTATTATTGATGCTTACGTGAGAAGTCACTCAGTTTTGTTCAATTATTGCTACGATAATTCACGATAAGATCTCACGTTATTTGATTCAATTATTGTCGATATTTTATATATTATTAAATCAATAATTGAGATAACAAAGTTATTAATATTATTATTTGTAATATTAACAATGTCTAGAAGTTCTGCCAAGGAGAGGTTTGGTCACCTAATTGCGCCAATAGGAAGAAATCCTTATTGGAAAGCCCCCTCTTTCTTGGGAACAACCTGGTCGATTAATATTGTGAATTATAATAAAGGTGATAAGTTTTGTTTTATTATTATTATAAATGTAATAAAATAGAAAACTTTTTATATAAAACATGATACTTTTATAAAGTTATTTGTTTTATTAGACTATAAATAAAATATATAATATTCTATTATGCATAGTGTTTGCATAGTACCTACATAGTGTTTGCATAGTAAAATCTTTTTATATAAAATAGAATACTTTTATAAAGTTATTCGTTTTATTAGATTATAAATAGAATATATTATATTTTATTAAAAAGAGTTTGTTTTATTAAAATATTTTATTAATACTGCATAGTAAATTAATATGGACCGTTCGTTTTAAAGTAAATCAATCTGGACCGTTCAATAATTAGTTACTATTTAGTCCATTCTCCTATAAATAGAAGCTCATTCCTTCATTATTTCTTACGAATTCACTAAAACTTTAGAGAGAGAAACTATAGAGAGAAAGAAGAAAAGTATTCTGCTACTTCACTACTCCTATATCCAATTTCCTCTAAGGTAAGGGATATTATTTGTTGTACTCGTAAGGGGTATTATTTCTTTCATATTCATGAAGAGAACTTCTATTATTCCATTCTTTATTAGTATGTTGGAATAACCTGTATATGCGAAGTACCGCATACATGGTGAAATTCTTCTTTTATTCAATTCTTTATCATTCTGATGGAATATCCTGTCTGTGCGTTTACGCATGACCTGGTTCCTTTATTTATTATTTTGTTGGAATAACCTGTCTATTTGGTATATCGCATGCCTGATGAAGTCTTTTGTTATTCCATTCTCTATTATTCTGTTGGAATATCCTGTCTGTGCATTTACGCATGATCTGGTTCCATTCTTTATTATTCTGTTGGAATAACCTGTCTGTGCGGTTTATCGCATGCATGGTGAATTCCGTTGTTATTCCATTCTTTATTATTCTATTGGGAATAACATGTCTGTGCGGTCTATCGCATGCATGGTGAATTCTTCTGTCATTCCATTCTTTATTATTCTGTTGGAATAATCTGTCTATGTGGATTACTGCATGCATGGTGAGTGGTCCTTCATATTCATATGAATAGTATTTTCATTCAAAAGGGGTTTCTGCCAGGGGCAGTTTCATAATTTTTCTGACCCTCAAAAATTTTGGAAAATTTTAAATGATAATTTGATGAGTTTTCTAGATTGTGTCCAAAAATGGCGATTTTTGGATGTATAAATTAGGAGTTATGAATTTTATAGGAAAAGACTATTTTAAAAGTAAACCCTTATAACTCCTTGTGGTTAACTCCAAAATTGGTAAAATTTTTATTGGGAGTACATATATATAACAGGAGTATATCCTGTAAATTTCGGAATTTTTGGACAAAAGTATAATTTATGATAAATATCTAAATATTCGACAGTTTTAGACATATGAAAAATAGTAAATGAATTTTAAAATTTATGAGAAAAATATATGTTCAATATGGGACTATATTCTGCTAAATCCCAGAAAAGAAATATTTTTGGGACTGATTTGATATTTTTCATGAAAATGAACTAGTTATGAGTAAATGAATTAAATATGTTATGTGAAGTAATAAAATTGAAAAATAGGATTTTATGTCTTGGGAATCCTATATAGGGTATATGCATATTTTTGATGAGGGATTTGATCATTGATGATGAAATCTTATGAGTATGGCATTTTTTGAATGATTAAATGCACTATTTGATAAAGTGTAAATAATTGAAATAAATTGTTTATAAGTTTAAGAAATGATTAAAATATTGTTATAATATTAATGATATTAGATTATGAGATTATTAAGTGATTAATAACATTTGGTTATTATTGAACGCTGAATAAATTGTATTATAAATGTTTAATATTTATCCTTTATCTCATTTGATTGATTCTTTATATCATTGTCATTATCCTCATGCTTATATTATGATGAAAGTCATTTGTGGCCTGTAGTGCATAGATGGACTTGGTATGATTATTACCAGGGATTATTTGGTATAATCATGACCGTAATGTTACAAATGATGTGGTAAAAGTCCTCCTTGGCCTGTAGTGCATTGATGAACAGTTTTTGGTATGATTATGGCTATGGATTCTCTTCGTCCAAGGGTGCAAAGATGAATTATTTTATGGCATGATCAGGATAGTTGATGAAAACACGATTATCTTTGGCCCGTAGTGCATAGATAATTCGTGGTCGTGATATTAACGAATATCATTGGCCTGTAGTGCAGGGATGATTCGATGATGTGGATTAATTATTGAGCCGAGTCTTAGCAATGAAATATTAATTCATGGATGTGATATTAACGAATATCCTTGACCAGAAAAGTGTGGGGTGATTCAATGATGTGGATTATTTATTGTCGAGTCTCGCGATAAAATATTGATAATAAATTTTAATTCGTAAAAGATAGTAGATATCATGCTCTACTTGATCGTTCTAAAATATAGCTTGTATGTCTTTGGCTCGTAGTGCAAAGATGAATTGTTAATGAATATCTTTGGTCGTAAAAAGATGAATTTATTAGTATGATTATGAGCAGAAATTATGATTTGGTATAACCATGATTTTTGATGTTTCAGGTGAAGATAGGTGATGAAAATTATCTCTGTCTTGGGTGCGAAGAGGAATTTAGAATCACAATTATGATTATGAGTTATTCATATGATTGTGGACAAGAATTGTTGATTGATGTTACAGGGATAAAATATTATCGGTGGACTTTTAACATAGAGAAGGTAATAGATCGGATGGTCTATTTGACTCTTCTAATGGATTGCTCGTTCTGCTGCAACTAAGGTTGAAAAGTTTTATCATCTACCAGATGTTCTAAATCTCTAATTTATTACTGATGAAGGCTATTGATGATGTAAATTATCTTTAGACATGATATTCTTTACTGGGCTAGTTGTGCTCACCCTTTTTGCTTCACAATTCCTTTCAGGTAATAAGAGTGTAGCTGGGTCGAGCAAGGATAACAGGGGAATAGAACGGTGGTCTATAGCTGTTGAGGTTCTCCCTAAATAGTATTGAAATAATTTTATTGATGACTTTAGATAAGTGTGTCGTATTGTATACGTCATTTGATATTTAATTTTGGTGAACCGAATAGAGTGAGGTGAACCCAACTTTGGAAGGGTGTTTTGCCATTATCATACAAGATGTCTAATGACATACAACCTCGTGTTATCATAAGACAGGGTTGTGCACATCCACTTGCTGAGTATATCTACGAGCACTACCTATATGATCTTGGAGTTTATTTGAAATATAATTTTCACTTGGAGATAGTGGAGATAGTTATATGTCAAGAGAAGACTCACCATTGGAAAGAAGATGATAGTAATCTTCTCATTTTTCTTTGGGGTCTATTGGGTCAACCAATGATAATTCTGTGGACATATGATATCTATCACAACCTAGACGCATGGCCTCCCATGTACGACGGTTTCCTTGAGCACTTCCCAAAGATTTTAATATCTAAAACAATTTTTGACTATACTTTTATGTAAAGTACCATTGTAAGGTTGTGGTCGAGGCACCATGACAGTTACATACATTTGTATTAAAACTCACAGTTAACTGTGGTCATATTCTATACGACAGTTCAACAGTTGTATAAATGAAGTTTGTATTTGATTTTTATAGTGTGATATATGGCGACTTAGAATGGGTCGTGTGGACCAATTTTGGGGGCGTCACATAGGATACTTGTCTGGTCTGCTGCTTACAATAAGCAACTTAGTTTTATCTTTTACACCGAAATCTATCATTAATAAGATCATTTGATCGATTAGAATAACATACTATAACACATAGCACTACTTATTGCAGTCAACACATAACCTAATCACCTTGTCACATATATTCAACAGTCATTGAATCACCAACAAACATTAATACAGTCAAAATATCTAAGTCCAGATCAATTTCTGAAACATGTCAGTGTACCGACGGCTTTATCGGGTAATTATCGAGTCTAAGACTCTATCCTGAAGTTCAATATCTGTAAGAATCAGTCATATTATTTTTCAATGACTTATAATAATTTTTAAACATTTATTATAATTTATTAAATGATTTAAATATTAAACAATTCTATTATCATTAACATTTAATTAATATTAAACTATTAATGAAACCATTGCCAAAATATTAAAGTTATTTATAATAGCTCAAATTATTTTAAAACATTTAAAATCATTTTAAATAATTATCATTAATACTTAAATATTAATGCACTATTTACCAAAATATTAAAACTCATTAATAATAACTTAAAATATTTTTAATTCATTTATATCCTCTTTAAATAATTTTTAAATTAATAAACACATTTTAAAACTATTTATTTAATATAATTATTAAATAAATTTAATATCATTAATATTAAATTAATATTATCAATATTAAATTATTAATGAAATTATCCTTTAAATATTAAAAGTTATATTTTATAATTTCAAATATCATTAAACACTTTATTTTCATTTAAAATTTTTTTATAATATTAAAATCATTTTAAACTAATTTATTTAATATAATTATTAAATAACCTTAATATCATTAATAGTAATTAATTAATGAAATTTACCTTTAAATATTGAAAGTTATATTTTATAACTTCAAATATTTTTAAATACCTTATTATTATTTAAAATGATTTTTAATATAATAAAATCATTTTTAATTTATTTATTTAATTCATTTATTAAATAACTAAATTGTCATTAATATTAATTTATTAATGAATTTCATCACAAAATATTAAAAGTCATTAAAATAACTTAAAATATTTCCTTATACCATAGTATAATTTTAAATAATTTTTCAAGTATTAAAATCATTTTAAATAATTTATTCAATATTATAATTAAATAAATTCAATACCATTAAAATTTCAAAAATATTAAATATTTATGAAATATACTTAAAAATTATTAAAAACTAATTGTTAGACTTTAAAATAATTTTTAATAATATATTTTATATTTCTAATAATTAAAAACTAATTTTCTATTTATTTAATAAAAATAATAAATTTTAAAAATAAACTGTCACTAAAGACTGCCTATAGCAACAGAACCGTCGCTATAGGTGTTCTTGAGCGTTCTTGATGAAACCCATAAAACATGTCAGTGATCGAGTGAACTTGTTGGCCAAAATTAAGTCTTAGTGCATTGTGTTTCTGGGAAATACAAAGGTCAGATCGTGTAGACATGGTGTAATACTACAAGCTCCAAAAACAAACACGATCAAACAATATAAAACCAACGAGATCTAAGTAGGCAAAGTGACTGTCAGAGCTGTTCTGGATTTTCTGGGTAACCCAGAAACCCAGACAGTGTCATGGTGTCACTTTGAGGCCCGATTATCATAAGGTTCTGTTCATACAGTTGGTGTTCTTAAGGTTTAAATCCATGGTATATATGCCAAGGAACACATAACAAATAAAAAAATCAGTGAGAGTAAAAAACAATGACTAGATTTGATCTGGTCAAAGCCTGTTAGAAAAGTTCATTCTAGCAATTTCTAGAATTTCCAGAAATCATATTCATGACCGGATGGCCAAGTTTGACCGTCCACTACGTTTGATCATTCGATTGTTTGTGGGATCTAAAGCCATTGATTTAAAGAAGATATAACAGACTATAAATTGGTTACAACAACAACATCAAACATTCAATCATCTGACAGATCTTGGCCTTCAAAAATCTTGTCAGACGCTGAAAACCTATTTTTGGGTTACCTAGAATTTGACTGGTCATACCCGGTCAACGGGTTTTGACCAAGAATAACTCAAAATCTAAACATCAAATGGCCGTGATTTCACTTTCAGAACAAAGACCTCATACCAGACTATCGATCCAAAACATAAAACAACAAACATAATAAATAGCCAAAAATCTACAGCCTCTGACATTCATTGTCATACCACAAAATAATTTTTTTCCAAATTTTGAAAAACTTCAATTTCAAGCACTTTAATGTTATGGATCTGGGATCTAACAACCAGATCACTAAATAACATCTTATTACACAACATTAAACAACAAACAACAAAATCTAACATCAAATCAAAAGATTTTTAAAATTCTAGGGTTTATACCTTTTCAAAGCTTTGATCTTGATTCTGACCTTCTGATCTGTTAATGATAAATGTGGGGCTTGTTTATGGGACTGATATACATATACATTTCGTGGGTTTTAGAGAGAGAAGCTCTTGGATATGTGTTTGTGCAAAAATAAGCTTGAAAATGGTTTCTCTCTCTCCAATTTCATATATATATTACTTGCAATGCACATGGCTGATACATTTAGGCTGATTTACTGGAGATTTAGGTTAGGCTAAGTCAAGATGTTAGGTCACCAACTCCAAATATGGCTAGATACATAAGTTATCATCAATAATGCACAAAAGGGTAAAATGGTCAATGGCCTTATGTTTTTAATGGCTAAATGGTAACTTGGTAAACCCTTAGGGTTTAACCCTAAGGTTTAGCACAAAGTGTTGTAGGATTTCCAATTTGAACAAAAAAAAAATGAAATTCTTAGTTTCTAAAAATATAAATTATAGTTTCTTAATTAATTTAGGTTTTTAATTACTTAGTACATTGCTAATTAGGTTTAAGATACAGTAATTAGCATTAAACTTCCCAATTTAGTGATTAGGGTTTACAATTTATAAATTAGGGTTTATAATATAGAAAAATAATAAGGGTTTATAAAAATAGGGTTTTGAGTAATTAAGATTCTCCCTACTTAGGGTTAATATCTCTACTACCGGCCGGGCATTACACATATTAACATGATTACATAACAGCCTTAAGCTTATATTCGACTTTTGAATTAGGGTTTAACATCTTGAACTTGGGTTTTCTATTTTTTTTAGAAATTATGGTTTCTAAATATTAATTAGGGTTTACCTAATTAATCATATCATTATATAATACACAACATAAATAATATAACACAGTTATATAACAGTCTCGAACTCATAATTGAGTTTCAAATTAGGGTTTTCACTTAGCAATTAGCTAAGTACTGTTTAAGGTTTCTAATTTAAGAAATTAGGGTTTAAATAACTAATTAGGGTTTTATATAATTAGCGTTTTCTTGATTATTATAATTATCATGAATCACATAACACCATTACTAAACAGATTTTAAAGTCTCACTTGACTTTAAAACTATGGTTTATCAGTAATACGAGGGTTTTCAAATACTACACCCTCATTAACCAATCATTAACAATGAGTACATACATTACATATTTATAGCACTAAAAAATCAAAAATATAATTAATATTATATTATTATTCTCATTCCTTGATCAAAACCAAGAATTAGGGTTTGGATTCCATATCTGATTTATCTTGCATATATAACAATAATAATTAAGTTAAAATAATAATCGAACTAAAATTCATATAATAAAATAATTATTATAAATATTCTATAATCTTTTCATATATTATTTAAATAATATAATAATTATATTTTCATTGAAAATAATTAATAAGAACATTTCTACTATAAAATTAATTATTATAAGAATATAATTTATAATGTGCAATAATTCTAAAATAAAATTATTTGTAATTACTCATGTAATAAATATATTTTATTTATCACATATACACATACACATTAACTTATATCTATTTCCCACATTTATTTTTTTAAAAAAAAATTATACGCAAATTTCTAATTTAATTATATAGAAAATATCGGGTTATTATATTCACCCTCCCTTATAAAGATTTCGTCCACGAAATCACCGTTTTAAAACCTATACATACAATGGTATATAGAATACACAATCATTGCAAGTAGATCTCGATCATCAATGATCGAACCGATCTTTAACTATTCACATAAAGCCTGTCTATCTGTTTACACAGAAATTTGATTTCTAATAGAACTCAAATTCCTCTTTCAAAATAATTTATAAAATAATTTATTATATATATAAGAAAATCATATATATGAAAATAATATTTGTTTGAATAATACCTTCTCCATCTTGGACAGTCTTTCACCTTATGCTCCATTGATTCACAAATAATACACCCGCTATACATTCTTGGATTGTGCAGTTAGGAGAGACATGTCCCTTTTGCCCACACTTATAACACACAAACTTTCCTTTTAAACACACTTTCTCGAGTGATTCTATCCGCAATTCCCATCTTGCATAACTTGTTTCTTTTCACCTCCTGGCTTGTTTCTGGTATTCCCAAAATTATCTCCTTTCATCGTATAAGTGGAAAAAGCTGTCTTTTACCCCTCCGTTATCCTAGCTATCACAAACGCTTCTACGGGGTCAGTTGATCCTCTAACTCCTGGAAATACGACCTCCTTGAAGTCTTTGAAGTTTGTCGATCGATTATCTGGATGATTTCCTGCGGCTGGTATTCCATTCTACATAACTTGAGCGACCATATTCGTAAAATTCTTTGTCGGGTCTGGTTGTTCTCCAGCTTTGTTGACAGGTTCTTCTGCCCTTTGATTTCATTTTTGTCTTGGCGGCATTATCATAAATTATTCTTTATTAACTTACATTCTAAGCCTTATCGTATACGCTTAACATATAACGCGAAATTTTCCATGCACTCAAAATATTAGATTTTGAAAACTTGGTTTACTGTATTAACTAGTGTTCAGATAAATAATTACTATCTTTATACAAAACTTAATCCAACATAGATTCATATTCATAGTACTCGACATACCATAGCACATATTGCGTTAAACATACACCCTTTATGACTCCAAAGTCGGGAATCGCTGCCATAACTTATCTAAAAGTTAAGAGTATTACATTACACAGACATACCTATCATTTACACCACATAGAATCATACATATTCAAGTAATACTAATACTACTTATCTTCTACACATTCGCTAAGGATCAATTGCTTAGTATTCTATATATTCTCATTATCCTCGATAATCCATTCACACATAACTATACTAGTCCTCCTTGTAGCCATTTGGTACTCGTTTGATTATTGAGTTTCTAAAGGTCAATGGTTCAACGGCTAGTGAGGAATTATATGAGGTATTCTAAAATACTATACTAGTCCTCCTTGTATTCTATATATTCAAGAATTATATGAGGTATTCTAAAATACTTCCCATTTTTTACCACACATTATAAGTTTAAGAACTCACCACAAACATAAGAGTTTAAGAACTCGAGCTTAATCTTATATTCTTTAACTATACTCTACCTATCAGTTATATTATCGTTTTTGGGTCCAGTACTACATTTTCCAAAATAACCACCTCATTGAGGTAGCTTTCAATGTGAGCCTCTATTTCAGCTTTTGGCTTTGATATTGGCTCGGTTATAGAGGTTGGCTCCTTCTTTATGATCTGAGGGTATCCTAATTCTTTTCTATCTGACATCTACACACAGATTATCTTGATTATCACATAATATATACACACAACAAATAATAGTTTTATGTAGGTTATCTTTTATTTTTCTTTCCGATGAATTTATTCAATTCATCTCCTTATAAACTCTATATGAGTTATTTGTATTTTCAACGTTTCCCTCTGTCCCAAGGTTATAGTCTAAGGTCTATCCCACCTAAGGTTTCTAACCCTAAAGCTCTGATACCATGATGTGACGCCCCCAAACTTGGTGCTTCACGATACCATTTCTATGAGCGGAATAATACTAATAATAAGAAAAATAATATAAATATCAAACTTAATTTACATATATCAGAGTCTAATCCCAAGTACGCAACCTTTACTATAATTCTTTACATGATAAATAATACATATCATGATCTAAATATTATCTAACTATTACAAAAGATACCATTAAACATATTCTGTTTGCTTTCCTTTTCACTTGTTCTCGTCTGAACCTTCAGGTTGATCATGCTTAGCTGAAAACATTTAAATTTAAAGCAAGAATGAGCATTTGAGTGCCCAACAAGTAATAACAATTATAAATATAATTAGCTGAAAGAATTAAATATTTTCTTTGTACATCACTTCTACAACAAATCAATAGTTGTGAAGTAAACTGAACCAATAATAATAACATAACAATTCTATCTCAAATTTTTAAAACTACGTATTGACTATAAAGGGGTTTGGTTGACATACTATGAACATTGTTTTTAATTTTTGAATAGGTTTAGCAGAACTTCATCCGCAAACCGTCTTAACTTACGGGCGCGAGGGTGATCATCCCAATGTGCCCTGTATTGATCAATACTACATACAAGAAAGATATTATCGTTCACTCTGTCCGCCTTGGGCCCATAAAAATTTTCCCATGTTCGGGATGTTCATACTTAGTCTGGAATCCGAACCAAAATAATTTGATTGGATACAAAAAGGTTTTATCATATTCAATGATATTTCTAAATCTGTGTCTAGCTGGTCAAATAGCTTAGACGGCTTTTACTTAATGTATACATACGGGGAATCAATAGGTATATATATATATATATATATATATATATATATATATATATATATCAACATGTGTTTAAATACAATGATTATCCAAGTGAGGACACTTGTATAACCATATTTAGAAGTTAACGAACAGAATATATATATGTGAATTATATAATATAATATCATGTTGATAAACAATGATCGAATATAATATATAACAGTAGGGTTAATAATCTGGTACAATAATAATATAAA
This sequence comes from Panax ginseng, assembly GCA_020205605.1. Taxonomy (NCBI): domain Eukaryota; kingdom Viridiplantae; phylum Streptophyta; class Magnoliopsida; order Apiales; family Araliaceae; genus Panax; species Panax ginseng. Next base: position 142,960,070 of record CM035132.1, on the reverse strand, counting down.
TCTAAAACTTTCTTACTCATGTCCATTGCATAAAGAAAATGCAAAGGTAGGATACTTGCCTGGTCTGTTGCTTACAATACGCAACTTAGTTTTATCTTTTATGTTGAAACCTATCATTAATAAGATTATTTGATCGATTAGAATAACATACTATAACACATAGCACTGCTTATTGCAGTCAGCACATAACCTAATCACCTTGTCACACATATTCAACATTCATTGAATCACTAACAAACATTAATACAGTCAAAATATCTAAGTCCATATCAATTTCTGAAACATATCAGTGTACCGACGACTTTATCGGGTAATTATCGAGTCTAAGACTCTATCCTGAAGTTCAATATCTGTAAGTATCAGTCATATTATTTTTAAATGACTTATAATAAGTTTTAAACATTTATTATAATTTATCATGAATTTTCAAACACCGGAATCATTATTAAATGATTTAAATATTAAACAATTCTATTATCATTAACATTTAATTAATATTAAACTATTAATAAAACTATTGCCAAAATATTAAATTATTTATAATAACTCAAAATATTTTTAAAACATTAATATTATCCTTAAATGATTTTTAAAACATTTTAAATCATTTTACATAATTATCATTAACACTTACATATTAAATGCACTATTTACGAAATATTAAAAGTCATTAATTATAACTTAAAATATTTTTAATTCATTTATATCCTCTTTAAATGATTTTTAAATTAATAAAACCATTTAAAAACTATTTATTTAATATAATTATTAAATAAATTTAGTATCATTAATATTAAATTAATATCATTAATGTTAAATTATTAATGAAATTATCCTTTAAATATTAAAAGTTATATTTATAACTTAAAATATCCTTAAACACTTTATTTTCATTTAAAATGATTATTATAATATTAAAATCATTTTTAAACTAATTTATTTAATATAATTATTAAATAACCTTAATATCATTAATAGTAATCAATTAATGAAATTTACCTTTAAATATTGAAAGTTATATTTTATAACTTAAAATATTTTTAAATACCTTATTATTATTTAAAATGATTTTTAATATAATAAAATCATTTTTAATTTATTTATTTAATTCATTTATTAAATAACTTAATTATCATTAAAATTAATTTATTAATGAATTTCATCACAAAATATTAAAAGTCATTAAAAATAACATAAAATATTTCCTTATACCATAATATAATTTTAAATGATTTTTCAAGTATTAAAATCATTTTTAAATAATTTATTTAATATTATAATTAAATAAATTAAATACCATTAATATTTCAAAAATATTAAATGTGACGCCCCCAAAATAGGTATACATCACCCATCTTAAGTCGCCAAATACATGGTACATAAATCAAATACAAACTTAATTATACAACTGTCGTGCAAAATACGACAAAACATATCTGAGAATTTAAACAAGAAAATTGCCTTCTAGACAATATCCACTCTCAAATAGAGTTCTCATTACATTTATTGTCACACTATTTTATAGAATAGTGAGGACTTCTATAACACCATCTCGGACCATCACTCCGTTCCCCGACTAGTCCCGGCTACGTTCTCATTTCCCGAAGAGAACAATGAAAGCAAAAGGGTGAGCTCAACTAGCTCAGTAAAAAATATTATGACTAAGATAATGCAAAATAAATTATCATTAGTCTTCAACAGTGTTAAACTGATAAAATAAAATAAACATCAAGTTTAACTGAAGCGGAACAAGCAATCCATTAGAAGAGTCAAGTAGAGCATGATATCTACTATTTTCTATGATTTAAAATGTTTTCATCAATTTTTATCGCTGAGACTCAGCTTAATAAATAAACCACATCATCGAATCATCCCCGCACTACGGGCCAAGGATATTCATTAAATCATCAAATGGTCATGACTATCTTAGAATAATCCACGGTCATAATCATACCAAAAACTGTCCATCAATGCACTACAGGCCACTGAAGAATTTTACCACATCATTTATAACATTACAGGTCATGATTATACCGAATGATCCCTGGTCATAATCATACCAATCAACAGTCCATCTATGCACGTAAGCCAAAGATGACTTTCATCACAATATAAGCATGAGGATGATGACAATGATATAAACAATAATCAAACGAAATCAAAGATAAATATTAAAAACTTTAAATTTATCCAGAGTTTAAAAATATCCAAATTTTCAACATGATACTGCTTTGTGGAGTAAAATTCAAGAATAATATTCATGTGTCAAAAATAATTTGGACAGAAAAGAAATATAATTTTTGGGTGAATAGTACCATGTGAATAGTACTTCGGGAATAGTATCTCGTGAATAGTACCCCGACATGAAAAGTACCCTAAATACCCGAGTGAATAATATTCGGGTGAATAGTAATTGGGTGAATAGTAACCTGTGAATAATAACTTGTGAATAGTACTCTAGCAAAAAAAGTGCCCCGAATACCCGAGTGAATAATACTAGAGTGAATATTAACTGGGTGAATAGTAACCCATAAATAGTAACTCATGAATAGTATTCCGGTATGAAAAGATCAATAATTATCAAGAAAGCTCATAATAAAATTTCCATTAAAATATACTGGATGAAGCGCAAATATCACGGATATTATACTAATTTCATGGAGTATAGAAGCAATACTTCAACAAAATGAGTGTATAATCAGGAATACGAGACAAAATAATATTACTCACATACTACAGAGTATGGAAGAAAATATTATTCCTATGAATACTAAATAAAATAATATCCCTTACCTCAGAAGAAAACTGGATACTAGAATAGTGAGGTAGCAGACTTCTCTTCTCCTTTCTCTCTATAGATTCTCTCTCTATAGCTTCTATCTCTATAATTGCTTTTGTGAGTCTTAGTGAATTGGTGAGAATGAAGGAAGAATGAGCTTCTATTTATAGGAAAATATAGTTTCGATAATTGCACGTTTTGGGGCTCAAAATATTATAGTATAATACCTTCATCTTTTCCTTCATTTTTAATTTAGTCCTGCAAGTATTATCAAACTTGCACCACCTCCCCTAATAGTGCATCATGTGAATCAATAGTTCAATCATGTGAATCAATAGTTCTATACATGTTAAAATACGAATTACAGTATAGTACCTCCATCTATACTTCCATTTTTAACTTAGTCAAGCAAGTATTATCAATCTTGCACCACCTCCCCTAATAGTACATGAGTGTGAATCAATAGTACACACATGTGAACAAATAGTTATAAACATGTGAATTAATAGAAATTAATTGCTTATTTATCCGATTAATTACCCGATTGGTTAGTATAACTTCCAGACATCAATTATTATCGAAATAAATGTTAATTTCTACTAACACAAATAATCTCAAGACAATGGAACTATCAATTTTATCTTTAATCAACACGAACTTATTCATCATTAATATTATAACTCACAATATTTAACAACCAGGTCATTCCCAGGAAAGAGGGGGCTTTCCAATAAGGATTTCTCCCTATTAGCGTGCAATTAGGTGACCAAACCTCTCCTTGACAGAACTTCTAGATATTGTCAATATTGAAAATAATAATATGAATAACTTTGTCGTCTCAATTGTTGATTTAATAATATAAAAAATATTATGCAGATTATATTGTGACAATAATTGAATCAATAATATGATGCAACAATTACTGTAGCAATAATTGAGTATAACTGATTGACTTCTCACGTAAGCATCAATAATCAATACCATGTGCTACTATACAACCACGCGTATTACTGTACTTTTACTACCGGGTAGTTCAACAGTTTAACGATAAAACTTTCGCCGTTATTTTTATAAAAAGATAATTCTGTCGTTTTCCAACTACGACATTGCTTTTGTTGTGGGGTCCACCAATGATTGTGTCGTCGTACGAATATTCCCTGTTAAAATGAATATTCCCCAACCAATCGAATATTTTATAACCACTTGCTTACTTTGCAAAATTTGTAAATATTACCCACAACTATAACATTATATCATATCCACACCATAATATTCAAAAATATTTCTAGAGAAATTAATCTTTATTCATAAAAGTTGGGGTCTTACAACCTCCCCTTCTTATAAAATTTCTTCCTCGAAATTATGGTGCGTACCTGGTATGTCGAAGAGGTGAGGATACCTTGATTTCATTTCAGATTCTAACTCCCTTTAAAGTCAAGGACACAGAGTCTTAATAAATCCTCAAGAGTTTGAATAGTCCTCTCTGATTGTGCGTCCGTTTGAGGATGATACGCCGAACTAAATCATAAATTCGTGACCATAGATTTTTGGAAGCTAACCCAAAATCTCGAAGTGAATCTTGGGTCTCGATCAGAAACTATGGATACTAGCATACCATGCAATCTTAAATCTCTTTTATGTACATATGAACAAGACGTTCAAGTGTATAAGTTTCTCGTATTGGTAAGAAATGAGCAGACTTGGTCAATCTATCAACAATGACCCAAATCTCATTTATGCCTTGAGAAACCTTGGGAAGACCAGTAACAAAATACATAGTAATATGCTCCCACTTCCATTCTGGAATTTCAAGTGGTTGTAATGGACCTTTTGGTATTTGATGCTCCGCCTTGATTCGTTGACAAGTTAGACACCTTGCGATAAACCCCGCTGTCTCTCTCTTCATATTGCTCCACCAAAATGTATGTTGAAGATCACGATACATTTTGGTACTCCCAGGATGGATTGCAAACGGTGTGTTGTGCGCCTCCATCATGATTTTATACTTCAAGTCAGAATCGTTAGGGACACAAAGTCTGGAGTTGACTCGAAGTATTCCTTCTTCATCGATTCTTGCTTCCGGAATAGCACCTTCTTGTACTTTCTTCCCCATATGCATCAGCTCCAGGTCTGTAGCTTGAGCAGCTTTAACTTTATCGATTAAAGTCGGTTCTACTCATATATTCGCCATCATCACGTGGGTCCTTGGAGTCCTTATCTCTATCTCCATCCTTTGCAAGTCATACAAAATGGGCCTTTGCGTTGACAATATATCACTCGTACCCACATATGATCTTCTACTCAATGCGTCACTACCACGCTTTTTTTTTTCCGGATGGTATTAGATGGTATGATCATAATCTTTCAACGATTCAAGCCAATGTTTGTCGCATGTTGAGTTCCTTTTGAGTAAAGAAATATTTGAGGCTTTTATGATCCATAAAGATCTCCACTTTCTCCCCATACAAGTAATGCCTCCAAATCTTTAGTGCAAAAACGACTGCTGCCAACTCTAGATCATGAGTAGGATAATTCCTCTCATATTCTTTGAGTTGTCGAGAGGCATAGGCTATAACTTTCCCATGTTGCACGAGAACACATCCTAACCCTTTGCCCGAAGCATCACTGTAGATGACAAATCCCTCCAAGCCAGATGGTATTGTCAGAACAGGTGCTGAAATGAGTCTCCTCTCGAGTTCTTGAAAACTCTTCTCGCATTCCTCACTCCAACCGAATTTTATATCTTTCTGAGTCAGCTGATTTAAGGGAGTAGCGATTCGAGAAAACCCTTCTACGAATCTCCGATAATAACTAGCTAAGCCAAGAAAGCTACGTACTTTGGTCACTGATTTAGGTTGCTCCCATCTTTGAATAGCTTCAATCTTTGCTGGGTCAACAAATATTCCATGACTTGATACCACGTGCCCAAGGAATGCTACTTCCCCAAGCCAGAACTCGCATTTTTTCAACTTCGCATAAAGCTTATATTCACGAAGCTTTTGGAGTATCAGCCTCAAGTGTTGCTCATGATCTTCACGGCTTTTGGAATAAATAAGGATGTCATCAATAAAGACGACCACAAAGTGATATAAATATTCCTTGAATACTCGGTTCATCATATCCATGAAGGCAGCAGGAGCATTAGTCAATCCAAAAGACATGACTAGGAATTCATATTTCCCGTACCGAGTTCTGAAAGCCGTCTTTGGAATGTCATCGATTTTAATCTTCAATTGGTGATGTCCGAAATGAAGATCAATCTTAGAAAAGAATTTGGCACCTTGCAACTGGTCAAACAAGTCATCAATACGTGGCAATGGGTACCTATTTTTGATGGTGACATGATTCAACTCCCGATAATCAATACAAAGTCTCATACTCCCATCTTTATTCTTCACAAATAGAACATGAGCACCCCAAGGAGAAGTATTAGGAGGAATAAAGCCAATGTCTAACAATTCCTGTAGTTGGGTCTTTAACTCCTGAAGTTCAATAGGAGCCATTCGATATGGGGCTTTGGAAATGGGTTTTGTACCGGGTTCAAGGTCAATACAAAATTCAATTTCATGCTCTGGGGGTAGGCCAGGAAGTTCTTCAGGGAATACGTCAGGAAATTCATTAACAATAGAAATATCATTCAAAACTGACGTATTTTTGTTTAGATCCGTGACATGAGCTAAGAAAGCTTGACATCCATTTTTCAATAAATGAATATCTTTATGGCTTGAGATGACAGTGATTGATTTTAATGGTTTGGTTGCTTGAATTTGCTTAATAGGTTGGTTAGGAATATGAAAGCTAACAACCTTACGAAAACAATTAATTTTTGCATGATGAGTGGTTAACCAATCAATCCCTAGAATTACGTCAAATGCAAGTATTTTCAATGAAATAAGATCGAAAGGTAATGTGAGGTTACCGATTTGAACCAAACAAGACTTATAAACAATGGATGTAATGAAGGTTTCTCCTAACGGAGTTTCAACAGATAAATCAAAGTCTAATTTCTCTGGAGTTAAATTTAAACGTTGAGCGCAAGTAGGAGAAATAAAAGAATGGGTAGAACCAGTATCAAATAAAGTATAAACTTTGCTAGAGTTTATGATTAGCTTACCCGTGATCACCTCGTTCGAATTCCTCGCTTTTTGGGAGGTTACGACAAACGGTCTCCCTTGAACTATCGGTTTTTTCTTGTCTGGGACACCCTTTGATGCCTCCATCCCAGCTGGACTTGACTTTGGTGCACGAAAAAATCGAGTTAGGTGACCATCTTTTCCACAATTGTAACACTCTTTGGACTGCATCGCGCTGTTTGGACTATTGTGTCCTTCCCCTCAACATTTGTAACATACTACCGGCGGTCGTTCTCCTTCCTTAACAACAGGTGCTGGTGCTGACGTCTTTCCATCATTATTGAATCTCCTCTTCTTAAAATTTCCACTTCTATTATCTTGGCCATGATTACCACAGAAGTGGTTACCGTTTCTAGCATGTTGATTCCCTCCACGTTTGCTGTCACCGCTTCGATGACTGCTACCACTAGTATTATCGACTTGTCGGCTGCTCTCTTTTGTTTGGGTTGACTCATTACCCCGCTCCAATAATTGAGCCCTATTTACAACATCTGAATACAAACACAGTTTGTGAGAGATAAGGTATTGACGTATCTCGGGTTTCAAACCTCTTTGAAACATCCGCGTCATTGTCTCCTCATTATCAACCAAGTGTGACACAAACCGGGACAACTCGGCAAACTTGGCTTCATACTGCGACACGGTCATATTGTGTCGCTCCAGCTTGATGAACTCTACCTCTTTCATGTGATGAATACTTTTGGGAAAGTACTTGTCGTTGAACAGTTCTTGGAACTTCTCCCAAGTCATCTTCAGTGCGGCACGTTGAGTACGCTTTACAGATTTCCACCAGTAATCTGCCTCTGCTCGCAACATGAAGGTGGCAAAGGGAACCTTTTGCTCCTCGGAGCATCCCAAGACATCAAATATCTTGGTGATCAGCTTTAAGTGGTTTTAGCTCTCCAAAAAACTTCGATGGTCCCAGCTCCTTGAACTATTTAGCGGTGATCGTCCAAGAGTTGCCAGTGTTTCCCCCTGCATTTTGAACAGGAGCCGCTCTCGCCTGATGTTACATGAATTGCATAAAGCCTCTGAACATCCCATCGTTCACCATTTCATTGGTGTTATTGTTTACCTGGGGATTATTTTCTTTCTGTTACACATTATCCTAAGTATTGATCGTTGGTGCCTCAACGATCTCATGTGCTTCATTGCTTATCTCAACATTTTCGGATGCCATTTTCAAATACTTCCACAAAACAAGGGTTAATTGACATGTCACATATTATCCCTATACTATGACCGACCAATTAAATACCAAATAAACTTAGGTAGGTCATACTAGCGAAGGAATTCCCCGTATCTCCCCTCCTAGTTCTTGTCTCACATCTCCGCCAAGGATCATATCCCTAAGCTTTGATACCAACTGTGACGCCCCCAAAATAGGTATACATCACCCATCTTGACTCGCCAAATACATGGTACATAAATCAAATACAAACTTAATTATACAACTGTCGTGCAAAATACAAAAAAACATAGCTGAGAGTTTAAACAAGAATATTGCCTTCTAGACAATATCCACTCTCAAATAGAGTCCTCATTACATTTATTGTCACACTATTTTATAGAATAGTAAGGACTTCTATAACACCATCTCGAACCATCACTCCGTTCCCCGACTATTCCCGACTACGTTCTCATTTCCTGAAGAGAACAATGAAAGCAAAAGGGTGAGCTCAACTAGCCCAGTAAGAAATATTATGACTAAGATAATGCGGAATAAATTATTATTAGTCTTCAACAGTGTTAAACTGATAAAATACAATAAACATCAAGTTTAACTACAGCGGAACAAGCAATCCATTAGAAGAGTCAATTAGAGCATGATATCTACTATCTTCTATGATTTGGGATAAGTTCATCAAGTTTAATCGCTGAGACTCAGCTTAATAAATAAACCACATCATCGAATCATCCCTGCACTATGGGCCAAGGATATTCATTAAATCATCAATGGTCATGACTATACCGAATAATCACTGTACATAATCATACCAAAAACTGTCCATCAATGCACTACAGGCCACTGAGGAATTTTACCACATCATTTATAACATTACAGGTCATGATTATACCGAATGATCCCTGTTCATAATCATAACATTTATTGTATATATTAACTTGCGGGGCAAATTTTGTTGCTCACCCTTGCTAAATAAAACTTTTCAGCTAGGGAAGAAGTGGAAGGAGGTGCTGTGAAGGATAAAGGCAAAGGCATAGTTATAAATTAGTTATGATTAACATATTCATTATGTTGTATTGTAAACCCTTTTTGTATATCTAAGGGGTATGTTTGAAATGTTAAGGTTAGCAGACCTTGGATTAATTTATTAACAACATATGTTAATGTGGTATGTATTACTATTTATATTTAAATGGGTAGTTAGATGCTATTATGTTGTGGATTGTGAACACCAAACTCGGGGGTCAGGTAACCCGAATTTGGGGGTGTCACATATGCTCATTGGTGGACAAATATCAAATAAATCTAAACATGCTAATGGTAATACAAATGCTGAGTTTTATGAGGGAGTGTCCCAAATTGTGTGTCATTTCTCCATTCACGTGAATATACAAAAAGGCTAGCTAGCTAGCTTGCTTCTTCTTCTCAAACTCATAGCTTCCAAATGATGAAAAGGGGAGTGGGCTAAATAGTGATAAGGAATTGATATCCCACCAAATCTCAATGAACCAATAGTTTCTCCTTTCTTCTTTTGGTTTGATTCATGAAACAAAACCCAAACTTGGTCCATGGTTCTTCTATAAATAGAGACCCCTTTCTTCATTCATCACATTTGAAATTCTGAGAATTTTAGTGAGTGAGCGGTTAAGAAGTTAGGACAAATCATAAGTTAAGATTCAAGGAGTGTCAATTTAGCTTCAAGAGGAATAATTCTTAAACCATGTTCTTAAATTTCTAAGTTTGGTGAAATATTAGAAACATAAATACTTGTTATTTTATTTTTAAAATTGATGATTGAAACATGCTATAATCTATAAATTCAGGCTAGACATTGTTAATATGGTTGAATACGAAATCAAACAAAGTTAAACGGAGTAATTTGGTCAAGTAACGAGTCCGTGGTGAAGAGAATCGCTAAATGTGTTCAACTTTAGAAAAATGGCATAAATCTTGAAATGAGTCTTGAATTTGATTGTTTATGTGATTGGAATTGTTAGAAGCATGTTAGGGATGTTTAGTAGTAAGTTTATATTAATGGAGTATCATTACATTGTTGTTTGGTCAAAATTGTGGCATGTTGGTTCGTAGCAGGGGAATGAAATTTTCAAACTATAAAGAGCTATGCCCATACGATGGGGGTCATGCGAGAAGAAAAGGGCCTTGCCCTTCAAATGGGGTCTGATAACTTATGTTGCTATTTTAATTGTTTAATACAAGAAGACCTAACCTGACCTAACCTAACTTAACTTAAGAAGCATACATAATCCTTAAACATGTTTCAATGTGTATTGCAAGATACTTTAGTAGGGTTGGAGTTTGAATTATAATCTTTTGAAAGAAAAGCTAAAAGGCGAAAACTATATTTAGAAAACCTTACGCCTTTTTTAAATCTAACCTTTTGAGCATGTATTCGCAACTTAGTTAGTTTTATAAATATATATGAAATGTGAATTCAACATACTTTGCATGCTTAGTTTGTTTGTCATGAAATCTTAATATTTGAAAACCAATTGAGTTGAAAACTCTACGACTTGTATTGTGAACTTTTGAGCAACTGTGATAAGATGCTTTATGCCTCTAGAAATAACTGACATATTCGCACATCTAGTTAAACACGCTATAGACTACGCAAGCATAAACTAAAAGAGTTCTAAGTAAAGAGTCATACTAATTACATATAAATAAATCTAATACATGTAAGCATGCATAGAAAGAGGTTATTTGGCAATGTTATGTGGTTTAATGAACGTTATGGTTAGTAATTGATATACTGAGCTATTTTAACTTTGTAAAATGGAAATTTATGAGTAAATTTAACAAAGGGCCAAACCTAGCTTAAAGGTTCTTTAACATGAATATGTGAAGCAACATAAACTAGAATACGTGAAGTATGTGATATTTCACGAATACAAATAAAAGATGAGCATATGTACTAAAGATTTTCAAAAGTAAGAACAATGTGAATTATACAGCTATGAGTTTGATTGTGTATGGCCTACATGAGTTTAAATATGTGTGATAAATGTATGTGAATATGTATATCAAGGTGTGTGTGACTAATGAATACCCATACATACATAAATCGGATAATATAATTCATTGAGGTGATTTTTTGCTATAAGTGGTAATCAACGCTAAAGACAAGTATCCTAATCTATGCATTTACTTCATGCAAGGAATCTATGATTACGCAAGTTCCCTAATTCTTACACTGTATATATTGTATAATCTGAATTGTTTCTGTGACACCCCCAAAATAGGTATACATCACCCATTGTGAGTCGCCAAAAATATGGTACAGAAACAACTACAACTTTATTAATATAGTTGTCGTGCAAAATATGACAACACATAAACTGTGAGTTTAAATACAAATATTGTCTTCTAGACAATATCCACACTCAAATAAGTCCTCATTATAATTATTGATAAACTATTTTACAAAATAGTGAGGACTACTATAACAACTACCTTGGAACATCACTCCATACCCCGATTACTTCCCGCTATATTCTCGCTTCTTGAGAAGAAAAATAGAACAAAAAGGAAAAGGGTGAGCTCAACTAGCCTAGTAAAGAATATTATGACTAAGATAATATAGAACAAATTATCGTTAGTCCTCAATAGGGAAAAAATCTGATAGAATATAATAAACAACAAGTTTCAGATCAATATTCGCAGCAGAAATAACAATTCATTAGAAGAGTTAAGTAGAGAATGAAATCAACTATCATCTATGAATTAAAAGTCCAACATCAATATTTTATCCCTGTAACATCAATCAATATACATTTTGAATCAAATATTCATCTTTGCACTACAGGCCAACGATATTCATCAGTTGGTCATGTTCATCTCAACAACTGTTCATCTTTACACTACGGGCCAAAGATATTCATCAGGAAATCATTCATCTTTGCACTACAGGCCAAAGATATTTAGTTATATCATCATTTAGGACTGAGGATGATGAAAAATATTTTAAAGAAAACGAATCCAGTGAGACAAAAGAATAAATATTAAGGATTCATACTTCGGTTTATCCATATACAAAAACACCCCATAATATACCATAGTGGAGTAGAATTCAAGAATGAAGATCAAAACATGGATACAATCAAAGATAGTAACAAAAATAGACATCTGGGACAAAGAAGAGAAAATTTTATTTTTTAGTGAATAGTGTCGTATTCGTGAATAGTGTCGTATACATGAATAGTATTGTATACATGAATAGTAACCCCGACACAAAAAGGTAGAAATTTCACAATAAAATTCATACCAATATTTTGGCATAATGATATTGAAAAAATAATATCATTTACGAAGAAAATAACATCCCTTAACTCAAAAGAATAATACTTCTGGCTGGAATATCAGATATAATGCTGAAGGGAACTTGCAACGTATAGCAACACTAAAAGTATCAAAATACTCACAAAAATACGCTCGATAATATAGAGAGAGAAAACTTCAGTTTCTGGTGTGATTTTTAATTTTAACCTAAGCACCCTATTTATAGGAAAATGCTTAGAACACCAAAGCAGAAAATTTAATAAAATATTAATATTTATAAAAAATTTCCACCACTTTCAAAAATCTGAACTCAGCACATTTTCAATACAAGTGGGGCCCACCAACACAATTAAAATATTTTTTCTTTTAAAAAAAATTAAAACTCAAAAATCAATTATTCCGAAACTTCAATAATTCATAATAAATAGCCCTTTATCAGAAAAATTCGAATCTTATGTCCATTCCATAGAAAATTTAATTCTCTACAACTTTGTAGCTTTAAGTTTTTCCAAATTCTAAACAGAAATTGACCGAAATCCACATACGGACGATTTTGCAGGCTATAATCAAATTTCAGTCAAAAATGGGGTCCACCAACATATTTTTATCATTTATTGTAACAAAAATACTCTTCCGCCTCATTTATTCATATATCACACATTCATTGTAAAAATATCACCATTATTATATTATTGTAATATAATAATATATTTAAATAAATTATTTTATCAGAAAATATAAAATATCAATTTTCAACAATTCTCACTTTTCTAAAAATTCCTCCATTTATATCCACATAAATAAATATTTTCCTTATCATATAAATTGTAAAATCCTAAAACCCTAATAAGACTCGTATGTGTAAAATTCAGTTATATAAATAAAAATTTTCCGTTCTGAATGTGTTATGTGTTAATATATACTTTGTTCAACAAATTTGACCAAATAATTTTTTGTTTGAAAAACGTCATGCTTGACACCTCGTGCTTAAATTATTATTTTTTTCCCGTAATCGGACTTTTTGGTATAATTGTTTTGACAAGTTGCTTTGTCGTGTTTACACTGACAAAACGCTTTGTCGTGCTTGTTAGGATTAACAAGAAATCTAGGTTAGTAACCCTAATTAGCAAAACCCTAACCCTAATTAGTAAACCTAACCCTAATTAGCTAATTTAACCCTAATTAGATTATCTTAACACCTAATCATGGTTAGTAAACTTCAATTAGGTACTAATAAACATCTTTAACATTCCTAATCATTAAAAACAAAACTTTAATCAAGATTAGTGAAGATTAGGGCGTAATTAAGCTACTAAACAAACCTAACTAGCGCACAAGTAGGTTAGGAGTCACCATTCAAGTCCCTAGGCTGCACATGACATGCTTTTAACTCCCAAGCATGACAATAGTCATCAGATCAGATATTTGTAGAGGCAAGTTGCACAAAAATTGTGACAGCCCCAAATCCGAGCCCCAAATCACCACGGATCTGGTACAATCATTCTATAACTATTTGCGAAAGATATAAACATAAATTGTTTATACAATACACTTTACACATTACCCTAGTGTCAAAAACCTTCACTTAATAAACAATTCATTATCCTATCTGACATACAATGATTTTATCATACAATATTATTACCAATATAATTGCTCATGTAAACTAAAGCTGGAACTATCTTTAACATTTCCTTGTATCCAACGCATTCGCCTTAATCTGCAATGTTTTATCATGATATAGGAAGGGTGAGCATGAAAGTTGCCCAGCAAGTTTAAATTTTATTTAAGGACATATCATGATTGAAAGAGTCTGAATAATAAGCTGGCTATAATTCATCAATATAGTTGAGAACTAGTACGAACAAACTTTTGACTGAACAAGTATTAAATATGAACAAATTTATCTAGGCCGAATGGTAATGAAAGTGATCAGCCTTTCATACCTGACTTATACATGCAATATGTACAGAGTACAATTCTACATGGAAATCAGCAATGATTAACCATAAGCATATCTGAATGAAATAACTCTAAATAGAGTTAAGAAAAACTTGTCTTTTTCGTTGATTACTGTTACGTAATTTATTAAGCTTTGTCTGAAGACCTAATATATAAATAATATCGATATACAAATTAGAATAATATCATCACAATATAATACTATTATATATAATCATAGAATAACCTAAACATATAACACATAACCCTATCAGTCTACAACACATATAAGACTTAGTATTAGGTCAAACTATTTCAGTCTGACTTAAAACCAACACAAATCTGACATCCCGACAGCCTAGTCGGACAATTATAGAGTTTAAGTTCAATTAAACTCTGCCTAAAAACATAACCATTTATCTTAGATAATTACATTATCAGTAAAAAATATTTTTCACAGGCTCGTAATAATTTTTATATAATAATTATCATTTATCATGATTTTTTTCAATCATTACTAACATATTTATATGATTTAAATACTTTAATATTATATTATAAGTTTTTCTTGAACATAAAAGTCAAATACCAATCCAGCAACCCAGATTTGGAATCCAGCAAGCTGGATTCAAAATCCAGTATCTAGATGGCCAATCCAACAAACTAAACTGCAATCCAGCAAACTTCTTTTCAATCTAGCAAGCTGGATTCCATATCCTTTTTACGAAAACACCAAATAAATTTATTATTTTTCTATCCTTTGTCCAAACACATATACATATATTTCATACACAAAATGTATTTTTCCATAATTTTCCAATAATATTTTTCAAAAATCATTTTAGTGTGTAGCTTAAGAAATTAGCCCTATCATGCTTAACTCCAAAAATTCCCATCTCTTGACACAATCTTATACATGTTAATGTGAGCCTCCAGTTTAAAATTTGTGGCCATCGGAGTTATAGAACTCCGGTTATAGCCATTTTTGTCAAAAAATCACATAAATTGAAATGGTCATAACTTGGTCATTTTAAGTCGGAATGAGCTCATATTTGGATAGTAGGTACTTTATACCATATATTTTCATTTTCCAAAAGGCCGGAATTTATTTTACAAACTAAGTGGCCGAAAATGCCCTTTTAAATTTCTGGGCAGTAACTTTTTGGTACTTTGCAGTTTTTGACTCATTTGCTAACATCAGTCCACGCAAAAATCTACAACACCTTTTCCAGTGATTCCACTTGGATAAGTTAGAAAACTCATATATCTAACTCTAGGACTTGACCACACTCAAAAATTCAAAATATAATTGGAGATATGGTCATTTGAATTTCATGTTCCATTTTCACCAAAATCTGATTTTCAACCCTTTGTGATTTCTAAGAAACTTTCATGTTTTCACATAATAACCAACATAACTCATCATAACACTTACTAATACTACATATACCCATGATTCTACCATGAAACATGATCTATTTCATCAAACAATCATCAAACACAAGATTAAACACTATTAATACTAAGAAAATTAGGATTTTCTACACTTTGAAAACCTAGCTTCACTTTTCTTGCTTTTGATCTAACTTTTGACACTTAAAATGGATAGATCCACAAATAAAACACTCTAAATCATGTAGATCTAAGTTTTTTGAGTTTTGAAACCTTAGATCTTTATACCATCAAAATAACTTAAAAAAGATAACTTAGGTTTCGTTTTATACCTTTGATTTCTTGACATATCTTTTTCTTCCAAGCTATGTGATGGATTTTTGATATCATGGATGATAAAAATCTTCTATTCCCTTCTCTCTTGGGAGCTGCCAAAATATGGCTTCTCTCTCTCTATTTGATTTTCTTTGTTTTAACTAATAAGAAATGAGAGAGAAATGGAATTGGTTTTTCTTTTGTTTGTAAAAATATAGAGATATATTATGTATAGCTAATAAACATTTCATCCAATATCTCTCTTTCTTTCTCCTCCTTAGTCAATTTAGTGTTGCTTGTACACTTAAATAAAAGTGTTGGTTGAACAAAACAATGACACATAAGGAGATTTGGTAGGAGTGGGTGACCAACTTAATAAATAATTTGCATGCTCCTATTTTTCCCTTTTCCCATCCGGCCAAGTGGCCTTAAGTTTGTCCAAGATTGATTTTTTTATGTAATATTTAGTATATCTCCAATGACTAAAATGCTCCTCTTCAA
The DNA here is from genome assembly GCA_020205605.1 of Panax ginseng. NCBI lineage: Eukaryota > Viridiplantae > Streptophyta > Magnoliopsida > Apiales > Araliaceae > Panax > Panax ginseng. The sequence goes on along the minus strand of CM035132.1, from coordinate 142,943,527 downwards.
TTGGGCTAAGAGATTGAGCTTTAATCAAATTCTTTTGGGCTTACAAATGTAGTTTCTTTGGGCTCTCTACTTAACATGTTTGGGCCATGTAATTTACATAGTCCATTACCTTTAATTCTATCATTTCCTAATTATTTAATTAAGGTTTTCATTTCCTCAATTATAATATAAATTCTTACTCATGCACATTCATTTCCTTTACCCAATTAGACTTGCTATAATTAGTTTATAAAATTAATTAACTGAGATGTATAAAATAAATCTCTTAGAATTAGTATATATTTTAAATACTAAAATTCTCCCATATCATAACATTTAAGTTATTCAATTTTTTATACCTAATATATAATTAAATTACCTTAGTTTCTTTTATTTGTTTATATTAATAAACAAATATAAATCATCACATAATATTCATATCCATTACACACATAACTTTTAACCCTTAGGGTTTTATACTTAGCATTAGGGTTTCTAATTTAGCAATTAGGGTTATCCCTAATATATACTAAAAAATACTTAAGCCATTATATTTAGCCTTTGATTTTCCAAATTAGGGTTTTGAATATCAGAATTAGGGGTTTGAGATACCCGGAACTGAAATTAGGGTTTCAGAATCGATTTCTAGGGTTTCTTACCTATTGCTATGGTTTTCTAACTGAACGCTAACGTTCTTAATATATACTTAGGGTTTGACACTGATAAAATATGTCTGGTCAAACCTTAACTCTTAACCACATACTGAACACATATAATACCATATACACAGAACATATTCACATATACTTAATCCTGAATAATTCACCAAAAGATTTTAAAATCCTTAAAATTCTTTCTCAAAAATATCAAATCCATACATTTATTTTCTGTCTAGGTTCTAATATTGAACCTTAAATCCATCATTTAAGACATTAATAATTTGTCTAATTTCTCGGGTTGTCACAAAAATGACCAAAAAGCCAAGTTGAAGAATGCTATAAATAGGAACCTTAGGTGTAAGACCCTAACTTATTATGAATAATATTAAATTTTCTCTATTTATTATCTTGAAATAATTAGGAGTTAATTTAATATAATACTTTGGTTATAGGTGAAATGTGCAAAATTTACAAAATAAGCAAGTGGTTATAAAATATTCATTTTTGTCGGGGAATATTCGTTTGGTCGTGGAATATTCTTGCTGCCGGGGAATATTCATACGATGGCGCAACCATTTGTAACAGAATAACTATCGGATGAAGAAAACGACAAGTTTGAGTTTTTATAAATAACGACGTAGTTGTTACTGTGAATACTGTTGTATTACCCGGTTGTTAAAATACAGTAATACACGTGGTTGCACAGTATATTTTAATTATTGATTCTTACATAAGAAGGCACTACTCAATAATTGTTACAGTAATTACTTTTCAATATTCTATTTTATTGATTCAATAATTGCTGCGTTGATATTTTATATTATTGTTGTTTTAATAATTGTCACTTTGCATGTATTTCCCATTATCGGATCAATAATTCATATTATTTGAATAATATTATTAGATAGCATTATTGGCAATGTCTAAAAGTTACATCTAAGGAGAGGTTTGGTCACCTAATTGCGGCGATGAGGAGAAATCCTTATCGGAAAGCCTCCTCTTTCCTGGGAACGGCCTAGTTGTCATAATTGTGATTCTGTAATATTATTTGTGAATAATTAATTATTGATTTATATGATAAGAAAATATTTATTTTATAATTGATGGTTATATTTATTTTATGTGGATATAATTGAAGGAATTAATGTTGAGGTGTTTTTGTCGGAATGGAAGTATTAAAAATTAAATCACTGTTCTTGAGATATATTGCGTGAGTTATAATTTTTAATCTGACCATTTGATCGTTGTGATTTTTGGATATGTTATACATATATAAGTTGAGTATATGTCCACAAATTTTGAATCGTTAAAAATGAACGAATGATTCGTTATGAATTTTAAGAGGTGACTGATTCGGAAATTAGGGTTATAATTGATTTTGGTGGAAAATTCCAGAATTGAGTGGGCCCCACTTGTGGTTGTTGAAGAAATGTGCTGAATTTTATTTTAAATGTGGTGGGTGGCAATAGTAGAAGGTAAAGACATTAGGTAGCAGGTCAAGTCTCTTTCGGCGGGCTAACATTTTCCTATAAATAGAGGGCTAAGTTAGAATTGAAAATCACACCAGAAACATAAGCTTTCTCTCTTTCTCTCTCTATATTATCGAGCGTATTTTGTGAGTATTTAGATACTTTGAGAGTTGTTTTTCAGTACAAGTTTCATTCAGCATCACTTCCGACCTTTCATTCCGAAGTACTGTTTCTTTGAGGTAAGGGATGTTATTTTCTTCTCAAATGATATTATTTTCTTCAATATCATTATGCCAAAATGTTGGTTTGAACTTTTTAATCAAATTTGGAACTTTTGTGTTGGGGTTACTATTCACGTATACGACACTATTCATGTATACAACACTATTCACCGAAAAATGAAATTTTCTCTTTTTCATCCTAGATGTCTTTTATATTAACTATCCTTGATTGTATCCATGTTTTGATCTTTATTCTACTTCACACTTGGTTATTATGGAGATTTATTGAATTTGGATAAACCGAACTACGAATCCCTAATATTTGTCCTTCTGTCTCACTGGATTCGTTCTCTTAAATGTTTTTCGTCATCCTCAGTCCTTAATGGTGATACTTGATGAATATCTTTGGCCTGTAGTGCAAAGATGAATGATTACCTGATGAATTTCTTTGGCCCGTAGTGCAAAGATGAATAGGTGTTGAGATGAACATGACCAACTGGTGATACAAATGAATATCTTTGGCCCATAGTGCAAAGATGAATATTTGATGCAAGATGTATATTATTGATGTTACAAGGATAAAATATTGATGATGGAATTTTAAATTCATAGATGATAGTAGATTGCATTCTTTACTTAACTCTTCTAATGAATTGTTGTTTCCGCTGCAGTTGTTGATCTAAAACTTGTTGTCTATTGTATTCTATTAGATTTTTCTCTGTTGAAGACTAAGGATAATTTGTTATATATCATCTTAGTCATAATATTCTTTACTGGGCTAGTTAAGCTCACCATTTTCCTTTTTGTTTCATTTTTTTTCGGAGGAAGCGAGAACATAGCGGGAAGTAGTCGGGGTATGGAATGATGGTTTAGATAATTGTTTAACAGTCCTCACTATTCTGTAAAATAGTGTGTCAATAATTGTAATGAGGACTTTATCTGGGTGTGGATATTGTCTAGAAAACAATATTTGTATTTAAACTACGATTATGTGTTGTCGTGATTACATTTACGACAATTGTAATAATAAAGTTGTAGTTATTTTCTATACCATGTATTTGGCGACTCGGAATGGGTGATGTATACCTATTTTGGGGGCGTCACAGTTGGTATCAGAGCTTAGGAATATGGTCTCTGGCGGAGATCGGGGAATAGAACTAGGAGGGGAAAGATGAGTAAATCCTTCGCTAGTGTGTCCTACCTAAGCTTATTTGTTGGTTGGTTATAATATAGGGATATTATGTGATATGTTAATTTGTTTAATTAACCCCTGTTTTATGGCAGTTTTAAAAATGGGAGCTGAGAACGTTAACAATGGAGTATATGAGACTGTGGAACAACCTTTGATTACCAACTAAGGGAACGTGCAACAGGAAGCCAATATTCCTCCTGTAAATAACACTACCGAGCAAACGATGAATGATGCGATGTTTATAAGCTTTTTACAGTTCATGCAAAATCAGACGAGGGAGACTCGTGTGCAAAATACGGGTGGAAATGATAGCAGCGCTTGATCATCACTGACAAGAAGTTCAAGGAGTTGGGACCACAGTTTACGGGGGACAACCCGATCCGATTAAAGCGCGAAAGCGTGGGTTAAGCAAATGACCAAGATATTCGATGTTTTGGATTGACGGAGGAACGTAAGGTTCCATTTGCAACCTTTATGTTCCGTGGTGAGGTAGATTCTTGGTGGGAATCAGATGAAGCGATACCTGACCGGTAGCCTTTTCGACATGTCTTGGGAAAAATTTGAAACTGTTCAATGACAAGTACTTTCACGAAAGTATTCGTCATATGAAGGAGGTAGAGTTTATTAGATCGGAGCGAACAACATGGCGGTGTCCCGAAAGACGAGGCGAAGTTCGCAGAGTTATCGAGTTTGCACCTCATTTGGTAAAAATGAGGAACGATGACGCGCGGATGTTTCGAGAGTTCTAAAACCGAGATTGTAAATACCTTATCTCTCATAAATTTTCTTTATATTCAGATGTTGTAAACAGGGCTCAATTATTAGAGCGTAATAATGAGTATGTTCAACCGAGGGACCACAACTGTGGTCATCTGGGTGGTGTGACTCATCTGGAGCGATGATAACCAATGAGGAGGGAAGAATACGGACAAAAGAGGTAACCACTCGGGTGGTCTTCGTGGCCATAACAATAGGAGAGGTGAGTCAAGTGGAAATTTAAAAAGGGGGAGATTCAACAATGATGTAAAGACATCAAGACCGCAAGACCAACAATAAATCCTAGAGGAGGAGAACGACCGCAGATTAGATGCTACTGAGATGCGGAGAGGAGGACACATAAGTCCAAACTGTTCACAGCCTTCCAAGGTGTGTTTCAATTGTGGAAAAGACGGTCACATAGCCCGATTCTGTCCTGTAGCAAAGTCAAGTCCAACTGGGACGGCGGCACCAAAGGCGTCTACGGACAAAACAAAAGCGGTGGTTCAAGGAAGGGCGTTTGTCATGACTGGCCAAAACGCGAGAAACCCGAACGAGGTGATCACGGGTAAGCTAATCTTGAACTCTTGCGAAGTTTATACCTTACTAGATACCAGTTCTACCCATTCTTTTATCTTTCCTACTTATGCTCAATGTTTAAACTTGACTCCGGAGAAATTGGACTTTAGCTTATCTGTTGAAACTCCATTGAGTTAAACCTTCGTTACATCTACAGTTTATAAATCTTGCTTGATCCAAGTTGGCACAATCAAATTACCTGTTGATCTTATTTCTTTAAAGATACTTGCATTTGATGTGATTTTAGGGATTGATTGGTTAACCACACATTATGCCAAAATTGATTGTTTTCGTACGGTTGTTAGTTTTCATATTCCTAACCAACCTGTTATACGAATACAAGCAACTAAACCACTAAAATTAGTCACTATCATATCAAGCCATAAAGCTATTCATTTATTAAAAAATGGATGTCAAGCTTTCTTAGCCCATATTATGGACTTGAACAAAAACACGTCAAATTTGAATAATATTCATGTTGGTAATGAATTTCCTGACGTATTTCCTGAAGAACTTCCTGGTCTACCCCCGGAACGTGAAGTTGAATTCTTTATTGATCTTGAACTGGGTACAAAGCCCATTTCTAAAACCCCATATCGAATGGCTCCTATTGAACTACAGGAGTTAAAAGCCCAACTACAGGAATTGTTAGACATCAGTTTCATTCGCCCTAGTACATCTCCTTGGGGTGCTCCTGTTTTATTTGTAAAGAAGAAAGACGGGAGTATGCGACTTTGTATTGACTACCGAGAATTAAACCATGTCACCATCAAGAATAGGTATCCACTACCTCGCATTGATGACCTGTTTGACCAGTTGCAAGGAGCACAATAATTTTCAAAGATCGATCTTCGTTATGGATATCATCAGCTGAAGATTAAAACTGAGGATATTCCAAAGACTGCCTTCAGAACTCGGTATGGGCATTATGAATTCATAGTCATGTCTTTTGGATTAACTAATGCTCCTGCTGCTTTCATGGATATGATGAACCGTGTATTCAAGGAATATTTGGATCAGTTCGTTGTTGTCTTTATTGATGACGTCCTCATCTATTCCAAAAGCCGTGAAGATCATGAGCACCATTTGAAGCTTGTACTTCAAAGACTTTGTGACAACAAGCTATATGCCAAGCGGAAGAAATGCGAGTTCTGGCTTAAGGAAGTAGCATTCCTTGGGCACGTGGTGTCAAAACATGGAGTATCTGTTGACCCGGCAAAGATTGAAGCAATCCAAAGTTGGGAGCGGTAGAAGTCGATGGTAGAATCAAGTGCGTAGCTCGGGCTTATTTGGTTATTATCGGAGATTCGTGGAAGGATTTTCTCGAATCGCTACTCCGTTAACTCAGCTGACTCGGAAAGATGAAAAATTCGTATGGAGCGAGGAATGCGAGAAGAGTTTCCAAGAGCTCAAGAGGAGACTCATTTTGGCACCTGTTCTGACAATACCATCTGGTTCGGATGGATTTGTTATCTACAGCGATGCTTCAGTCAAAGGGTTAGGATGTGTTCTCATGAAACATGGGAAAGTCATAGTTTATGCCTCGCGATAACTCAAAGAATATGAGAGGAATTATCCTACTCATGATCTGGAGTTGGCAGCAATCGTTTTTGCGTTGAAAATCTGGAGACACTACCTGTATGGGGAGAAAGTGGAGATTTATACGGATCATAAAAGCCTCAAATATTTCTTCACCCAAAAGGAACTCAACATGCGGCAACGATGTTTGCTCGAGTTATTGAAAGATTACGACCATAACATTCAATATCATCCTGGAAAAGCGAACGTTGTAGCTGACGCATTGAGTAGAAGATCATATGCGGGTACGAGTGCGATGTTGTTAACACAAAGACCCATTTTGTACGACTTACAAAGGATGGAGATAGAGTTAAAGACTCTAGGGACCCACATGATGATGGAAAATATACGAGTAGAATCGGCTTTAATTGATAAAGTTAAAGCTGCTCAAACGACAGACCCAGAGATGATACGTATGAAGACGAAAGTGCAAGAAGGTGCTATTCCGAAGGCAAGAATTAATGAAGAAGGAATACTTAGAGTCAAATCCAAACTTTGCGTTCCTAAAGACTCTGACTTGAAGCATAGAATCATGATGGAGGCACACAACACACCATTTGCAATCCATCCTGGGAGCACCAAATGTATCATGATATCCGACATACATTTTGGTGGAGCAATATGAAGAGAGATATCGTGGAGTTTATCTCGAGGTGTTTAACTTGTTAACGTGTAAAAGCGGAGCATCAAGTGCCAAAGGGTCCATTGCAACCACTTGAGATTCTAAAGTGGAAGTGGGAACACATTACCATGGATTTTGTTACAGGTCTTCCCAAGGTTTCTCAAGGCATAGATGCAATTTGGGTTATTGTTGATAGATTAACCAAGTCTGCTCATTTCTTGCCTATACGTGAGATTTATTCCCTTGAACGTCTTGCTAGTATGTACTTAAATGAGATTGTGAGATTGCATGGCATGCCAGTATCCATAGTTTCGGATCGTGACCCAAGATTCACTTCACGATTTTGGGTTAGCTTGCAGAAAGCTATGGGCACAGATTTATGATTCAGTTCGGCATACCATCCTCAAATGGACGGGCAATCAGAAAGCACTATTCAAACCCTTGAAGATCTATTAAGTCTATGTGTCCTAGATTTTAAAGGAAGTTGGGATAAGTACTTGCCATTGGTGGAATTCTCCTACAACAACAGTTATCAAGCAAGTATAAGCATGGCTCCATTCGAGGCGTTATATGGATGAAAGTGTCATTCTCTAGTATGCTGAGACGAGGTGTGAGAAGCAATGTTGTTGGGACTAGAACTAGTACGCATGTCTACAGAAAAAATTCAAATGATCAGACAACGTATAAAGACCTCACAAGATCGACAAAAGAGTTATACTGATCTTCATCGAAAGGACGTGGAGTTTAATATTGGAGATCATGTACTGTTACGTATTGCTCCATGGAAGGGAGTTTCAAGATTCGGGAAGAGAGGCAAGCTCAATCCACGATTTATTGGTCCATTTCAGGTTCTTGACCGAGTAGGAAATGTGGCCTATAGACTCACGTTACCTCCAAGCATGTCTCGTGTTCATAATATTTTTCACATATCTATGCTTCGTAAATATGTGAAAGACCTAAACCACATTATTGCATTAGAACCAGACGAGATAGCCGAAGATTTAACGTACGAGGAGGTACCTGTCAAGATATTAGATAGGAAAGAGCATATCCTACGAACAAAGGTTATACCACAAGTCAAGGTTTTGTGGAGGAACCATGCTATTGAGGAAATGACTTGGGAGTTGAAATCGGAAATGAAAGCGAGGTACCCTCACCTTTTCGAAACACCAGGTACGTACGTCATTTTGAGGATGAAATTTCATAAGGAGGGGAGGTTGTATGACCCCAACTTATTATGAATAATATAAAAATTTCTCTATTTATTATCTTCAAATAATTAGGAGTTAATTTGATATAATACTTTGGTTATGGGTGAAATGTGCAAGTGGTTATAAAATATTTATTTTTGTCGGGGAATATTCGTTTGGTCATGGAATAATCTTCTTTGCACGGGGAATACTGCGACGACCACAAGAACCATTTGTAACAGAATAACTCATTGGATAAAGAAAAGCGACAAAATTGAGTTTTTATAAATAACGACATAGTTATTCTTGTGAATCTTTGTTGGATTACCGGTGGTTAAAATACGATGAATACGCGTGGTTCTTGATGATACACAGTATTGCATAGTATTTTTTAATTATTGATTCTTACGTAAGAAGGCACTACTCAATAATTGTTATAGTAATTACTTTTCTATATTCTATTTTATTGATTCAATAATTGCTGCGTTGATATTTTATATTATTGTTGTTTTAATAATTGTCACTGCACAGTATTTCCCATTATCAGATCAATAATTCATATTATTTGAATAATATTATTAGATATCATTATTGACAATGTCTAAAAAGTTCTGTCTAAGGAGAGGTTTGGTCACCTAATTGTGCGCCAGTAAGGAGAAATCCTTATCGGAAAACCTCCTCTTTCCTGGGAACGGCCTAGTTGTCATAATTGTGATTCTGTAATATTATTTGTGAATAATTAATTATTGATTTATATGATAAGAAAATATTTATTTTATAATTGATGGTTATATTTATTTTATGTGGATATAATTGAAGGAATTAATGTTGAGGTGTTTTTGTCGGAATGGAAGTATTAAAAATTAAATTACTGTTCTTGTGATATATTGTGTGAGTTATAATTTTTAATCTGACCATTTGATCGTTGTGATTTTTGGATATGTTATACATATATAAGTTGAGTATATGTCCACAAATTTTGAACCGTTAAAAATGAACGAATGATTTGTTATGAATTTTAAGAGGTGACTTATTCAGAAATTAGGGTTATAATTGATTTTGGTGGAAAATTCTAGAATTGAGTGGGCCCCACTTGTGGTTGGTGAAGAAATGTGTTGAATTTTATTTTAAATGTGGTGGGTATCAATAGTAGCAGGTAAAGCCGTCAGGTAGCAGGTCAAGTTTGCTTCGGTGGGCTAACATTTTCCTATAAATAAAGGGCTAAGTTAGAATTGAAAATCACACCAGAAACATAAGCTTTCTCTCTCTCTCTATATTATCGAGCGTATTTTATGAGTATTTAGATACTTTGAGAGTTGTTGTGCAGTACAAGTTTCATTCAGCATCACTTCCGACCTTTCATTCCGAAGTACTATTTCTTTGAGGTAAGGGATGTTATTTTCTTCTCAAATGATATTATTTTCTTCAATATCATTATGCCGAAATGTTGGTTTGAACTTTTTAATCAAATTTAGAACTTTTATGTCGGGGTTACTATTCACGTATACGACACTATTCACGTATACATCACTATTCACAAATACGGCACTATTCACCGAAAAATGAAATTTTATCTTTTTCTTCCTAGATGTCTTTTATGGTTACTATCCTTGATTGTATCCATGTTTTAATCTTTATTCTACTTCACACTTGGTTATTATGGATATTTATTGAATTTGGATAAACCGAACTACGAATCCCTAATATTTGTCCTTTTTTCTCATTGGCTTCATTCTCTTAAATGTTTTTCATCATCCTCCGTCCTTAATGGTGATACTTGATGAATATCTTTGGCCTGTAGTGCAAAGATGAATGATTACCTGATGAATATCTTTGGCCCATAGTGCAAAGATGAACAGGTGTTGAGATGAACATGACCAACTGGTGATACAAATGAATATCTTTGGCTCGTATTGCAAAGATGAATATTTGATGCAAGATGTATATTGATTAATGTTACAGGGATAAAATATTGATGATGGACTTTTAAATTCATAGATGATAGTAGATTTCATTCTCTATTTAACTCTTCTAATGAATTGTTGTTTCCACTGTAGTTGTTGATCTAAAACTTGTTGTATATTGTATTCTATCTGATTTTTCCCTGTTAAAGACCAAGGATAATTTGTTGTATATTATCTTAGTCATAATATTCTTTATTGGGCTAGTTGAGCTCACCCTTTTCCCTTTTGTTCCATTTTTCTTCTCGTAGAGCGAGAACATAAGCGGAAGTAGTCGGGGTGTGGAATGATGGTTCTAGAGCAGGTTGTTTAGCGATTCCTCAATGATTCGTAAAATAGTGTGTCAATAATTGTAATGAGGACTTTATCTGGGTGTGGATATTGTCTAGAAGACAATATTTGTATTTAAACTCACAGTATGTGTTGTCGTATTTTGCATGACAATTGTAATAATAAAGTTGTAGTTATTTTCTGTACCATTTATTTGGCGACTCAGAATGGGTGATGTATACCTATTTGGGGGGCGTCACATTAGGGCTGAGAAAACTCACGAAAATTACAAGCCATTATACACTTACTTACTTACCAAATCAAGCCTGGGTGATAGCAGCAACCAAATCAGAAGCTAGAATCAAAAATCAATCAAGAAAAGGTACGAACCATAGTTCATAGCTAGCTCTTTGATCCTTTGTTAATTTTTTTGTTTAGATGTTTAGAAACATTTATTAGTATGTTATAAAGTATGTTAGATTGGTAGAACATGTTTTCATAACATCTAGATGCCTTAATTAAGTGTTTTGAGAAATCTGGAAATTTTAAAAATCAAGTCTGACAACCGAATGTCAGGGCTTTTAGATTCAATTGTGTTTATGTTTAAATCTGTTAATTGTATGTTACTTGTAGCCTGTTAGTAGGTCTTTAATCTGGAAAAGAAAATAGGTTCATTAGAACCATGGATTTCAAGTTATGATTGGTCAAAGTGGGTTGACCGTTCACGGATTGCAGTTTTCTGGGTTACCCAGAAAACTCAAGAACAGTAGAACCGGCTACTTTGACCAAACCTTTTGATCACTTTCTGATTGTTATTTTGTAACATTTTGTATTAGATTAACACCCTGATATATGTACTACATATATATGATCTTAAATTGAACAAACAATGCATAGGATTACTGGAATTAATGGTCAAAATGCGTTAACCGAGCTTGACCAAGTTTTCTGGGTTGCCTAGAAAACTGAAGAACACGAAGAACAGTGTTTGGCTGTACTTTGACCAGCATAATTAGAGGCATTAGAAATAAGCTTTGTTCCAGTTAGTGATATATATATGTACCTTGACATATATACTACATGTTACAACAAACACAACACACATCTAATACACAAAACCAAAGATATTCAAGCCACAAAACCGTTGACCGGCCATGACCACTGTTCTGGGTTACCCAGAAACTCAAGAACAGCTCTGACAGTGACTTTGAGCCTCTATAACTTTTTGTTATATATATTTTAAAGCCTGAAATTTTATTCATGATGTACTACTATAAAAGTACTATAACATCAAAGCTTGATCAAACCCAAAATCATAACCAGTAGCTGAAACTTTCGTGGTCAAACTGGTCACTCGACCATGACCAAACTATTTCCCAGAACTCAAGAACATCTACAGCGACACTTTCTATCACTGAAAAACTTTAGCGACAGACATAAATTATTTTTTTAAAAATAAATTATAAAAATTAGAAATAATTAATAAATAAATACAAAAACAGTTTTAAAAATTATATAAAATAATTATGATTAAATTTTAATATTTTTATATAAATTCAATAAATATTTTATTTTATTTGGATATTATTAATAATTAACTTAATAATAAAGTAATTAGAATAATTATTTATTAATACTAAATAATTATTGAAAAATAATATTAATGATATAAAAATTATAATAAATGATTATAACTTATTTAAATAATAATAAACAATGTTTTTGTAAAATTTTAAGTAAATATTAATTACTTATAAATAGAAATAAATGATTTAAAAATCATTTAAAGGATAAATAAATGTTTTAAAACTATTTAAAACTTCTAAAAATTATTATAATGGATATATAAATTATCTAAAATTATAATAAATTCTATAAATAAAATTTAGTCCATTTATCAACTTATTTAATATTCGGTAAAGATATTAAACACCGAAACCCTATTAAATCTAACTCAATATTACATAAATGTTCTATTTGAGTATTTTTATCAATACTAACATGTTAGATTTATATATATGAACATCGTAGGTATTTATTAACGATTGAATAGCATAACTTGTCTGATCTACGCTCATGCAAGTTTATTGTAAGGTTATTGCTATAACTTCAGCATAACTAAGAAATGAATTGCTTATTCATATTTATTGTTAAGCTTAAATTGTTGTGTCAAACCAAATTGTTTGGTAAGACATCGTAAACTGAAGTTGGGTATCCCGTATGGGATCTTCGATCGATAATATATTGACACTAATGTTGGGTGCGTTTGGGCACTGGTAGGATGAGATGCATACTCCTAGGATGTTGAATAGGCAGATCCCTTATCTCATATCTGAATAAAATTTCTAAGTCTGTGTGACTGACAGAAATATAAATCTATAGTGAAATGGTGACAACTATCAATCAAAATTTAAATTGTTGTATTTCTTCAAATCATATATTGTTATAAATACAAAACTTGTTGAGCATGTCATAGCTCACCCTTGCAAATTATTCCCTTGCAGTTTTAGATGGTAACCCTAGAACATCTGGTGTAGATAAAGGGAAGTGCTCCTGTTTAGACTAGATTATATTCTTGTTTATTTGAATACTTTGTAATAAGAAACTCATTATGAGAATTATGTAATCGAATCTTAATATTATGATATATATATATAACATCTTTTATTTTCGCAACCGTGTTTTCTTACATATATTGATGTAAAGTTAGAATTCTTCGAATCTAGTTGAGATCCTTGGGAACTATTTATCTGAGTGAGGATATTAATAGCATGGACTGTTCATGTTTTTATTAATACTCTGGATTTTGGATAGATAGTTACTATCGATATGATAATATATATTTGCTTGGCATAGACTATACATCTGGGGGAGGGTATTGGTAATATGGACTGTTCATGTTATTACTGGTACTTTAATTTTTGGATAGATAGACTCTAGTCAGAGATACAATTCATAAATCCAAGTGAGGGTATCCAAACACAATAATAGTTCTCTTGAGAATTGACATCTATTATGGGATACTATTAATTTTGGATCTATGGGAATTATGTCTGATAGTCCCTCTATTTAATGTAATCTTGTAATCAGGTACCATGTGTGTATAGATTGAAATGCATTATATGTTGATTCTTAGTAAGCACCATATCAGATACCATGGGTGTATAGATATGGGGGCGTTACATAAATCAATAATTAATTATTCATAAATAATATTACATAATCACAATAATGACAACCATGTCGTTCCCAGGAAAGAGGGGGCTTTTCGATAAGAATTTCTCCTTACTAGCGCGCAATTAGGTGACCAAACCCCTTTCCTAGATAGAACTTCCTTAGACATTGCCAATAATGCTATCTAATAATATTATTCAAATAATATAAATTATTGACCTGATAATGGGATATACTGTGCAGTGACAATTATGGAAACAATAATAAAATAAAATATCAACGTAGCAATTATTGAATCAATAAAATAAAATACTAAACAGTAATTACTGTAACAATTATTGAGTAGTGCCTTCTTACGTAAGAATCAATAATTGGTGCAATACCATGTCTTCATCGCGTGCATCTTGGCAGACATCTTGTGTTTTAACCACGTGTATTCCAACAGTGTTAATGGTAACAACAACGCCATTATTTATAAAAAAACTCATACTTGTCATTCTCTTCATTCAATCGCTTTCCGTTATGGGGCCCACACAAGGCTGTGCCATCGTACGAATATTCCCCGACAACAAGAATATTCCATGACCAAACGAATATTCCCCGACAACAATGAATATTTTATAACCACTTGCTTATTTAAAATATTTGTGCATTTTACCCATAACTAACCACATTTATCAAATCAACCCCTTACTATTTCAAAATAATAAATAGAGGAAATTCCACTTTATGCATAAAAGTTGGGGTCTTATAACCTCCCATCCTTATGAAATTTCGTCCTCAAAATTGACGTACATACATAGAGTTTCGAAAAGGTGAGGATAACTCACTTTCATTTCCTTTTCCAACTCCCAGGTCATTTCCTCAATAGCATGGTTCCTCCACAAAACTTTTACTTGTGGTATGACCTTTGTGCGTAGGACATGCTCCTTCCTATCCAAGATCTTGATAGGTACTTCCACGTATGTTAAATCTTCGGCTATTTCGTCTGGTTCTAACTCAATAATGTGGTTCGAGTCTTTCACATATTTATGAAGCACAAATATGTGAAAAACATTATGAACACGAGACATGCTTGGAGGTAACGCGAGTCTATAGGCCACATTTCCTACTCGGTCAAGAATCTAAAATGGACCAATAAATCGTGGATTGAGCTTTCCTCTCTTCCCAAATCTTGTAACTCCCTTTCATGGAGCCACACGCAACAATACATGATCCCCAATACTAAATTCCATGTCCTTTCGATGAAGATTTGTATAACTCTTTTGTCGATCCTGTGTCGTTTGTATACGTTGTCGAATCATTTGGATCTTTTCTGTAGTCATACGTACCAATTCTGGTCCCAACACTATTGCTTCACCCACCTCATCCCAACATACTGGAGAGCGACACTTTCATCCATACAATGCTTCGAATGGAGCCACACCTATACTTGACTGATAACTGTTGTTATATGAGAATTCCACTAATGGTAAATACTTATCCCAATTACCTTTAAAGTCTATGACACAGAGTCTTATTAGATCTTCAAGAGTTTGAATAGTCCTCTCTGATTAAGGATGGTCTGTTGAACTAAATCGTAAATCTATGCCAATAGCTTTCTGCAAGCTAACCCAAAATCATGAAGTGAATCTTGGGTCATGATCCAAAACTATGGATACTGGCATGCCATGCAATCTCACAATCTCATTTACGTACATACGAGCAAGACGTTCAAGGGAATAAGTCTCTCGTATCGGCAAGAAATGAGAAGAATTAGTTAATCTATCAATAATAACCCAAATAGCATCTAAGCCTTGAGAAACCATGGGAAGACCCGTAATGAAATACATGGTAATGTGTTCCCACTTTTATTTTGGAATCTCAAGTGGTTGCAATGGTCCCTTTGGAACTTGATGCTCCGCCTTTACACGTTGACAAGTTAAACACCTCGAGATAAACTTCGTGATCTCTCTCTTCATATTGTTCCACCAAAATGTATGTCAAAGATCATGATACATTTTGGTACTTTCAGGATGGATTGCAAACGGTGTAATGTGTGCTTCCATCATGATCTTGTACTTCAAATCAGAGTCGTTAGGAACACAAAGTCTGGTCTTGACTTGACGTATTCATTCTTCATCGATTCTTGCTTCTGAGATAACACCTTCTTGTACTTTCTTCTTCATACGCATCAGCTCTGGGTCTGTGGCTTGAGCAACTTTAACTTTATCGATTAATGTTGGTTCTATACGTACACTTGACATCATCGCATGGGTCTCCAGAGTCTTGAATTCTATCTTCATCTTTTGTAAATCACACAAAATGGGCCTTTGTGTTGACAACATTGCACTCGTTCCCGTATATGATCTTTTACTTAATGCATCAGCTACCACGTTCGCTTTTCCAGGATGGTATTGAATGGTGTGGTCATAATGTTTCAAAAGTTCGAGCCAATGTCGTTGCCACATGTTTATTTCCTTTTGGGTGAAGAAATATTTGAGGCTTTATGGGCTAAATATATCTCCACTTTCTCCCCATATAGATAGTGTCTCCAAATTTTCAATGCGAAAATGACTCCTGCCAACTCTAGATCTTGAGTAGGGTAATTCCTCTCATATTCTTTGAGTTGTCACGAGGCATAGGCTATAACTTTCCAATGTTGCATGAGAACACATCGTAACCCTTTTCCTGAAGCATCGCTGTAGATAACAAATCCATCCGAGCTAGATGGTATTGCCAGAACAGGTGCCACAATGAGTCTCCTCTTAAGCTCTTAAAAACTCTTCTTGTATTCCTCGCTCCATACGAATTTTTTATCTTTTTGAGTCAACTGAGTTAACGGAGTAGCGATTTGAGAAAATCCTTCCACGAATCTCTGATAATAACCAGCTAAGCCCAGAAAGCTACGTACTTCGGTTAGTATCCTAGGTTACTCCCAACTTTATATTGCTTCAATCTTCGTCGGGTCAATAGATACTCCATGCTTTGACACCACGTGCCCAAGGAATGCTACTTCCTCAAGCTAGAACTCACATTTCTTCAGCTTGACATATAGCTTGTTTTCACAAAGCCTTTGAAGTACCAACTTCAAATGGTGCTCATGATCTTCATGGCTTTTGGAATATATGAGGATGTCATCAATAAAGACAACAACGAACTGATCCAAATATTCCTTGAATACTCGGTTCATCATATCCATGAAAGTCACAGGAGCAGTAGTCAATCCAAAAGATATGACTAGGAATTCATAATGCCCGTACCGAGTTCTAAAGGCAGTCTTCGGAATATCCTCAGTTTTAATCTTCAGTTGATGATATCCAGAACGAAGATCGATCTTTTAAAAGATTTGTGCTCCTTGCAACTGGTCAAACAGGTCATCAATGCGAGGTAGCGGATACCTATTCTTGATGGTGACATGGTTCAATTCCCGGTAGTCAATACAAAGTCGCATACCCCAAGGAGATGAACTAGGACTAATGAAACCGATGTCTAATAACTCCTGTAGTTAAACCTTTAACTCTTGAAGTTCAATAGGAGCCATTCGATATGGGGTTTTAGAAATTGGCTCTGTACCAGGTTTAAGGTCAATAACAAATTCAACTTCACGTTCTGGGGGTAGACCGAGAAGTTCTTCAGGAAATATGTCAGGAAATTCACGAACAACATAAATATTATTCAAATCTGACATGTTTTTGTTGAAGTCCATGACATGGGCTAAGAAAGCTTGACATCCATTTTTTAATAAACTAATGACTTTATGGCTTGATATGATAGTGATTGACTTTAGTGGTTTGGTTGCTTGAATTCGCATAATAGGTTGGTTAGGAATATGAAAACTAACAACCTTACGAAAATAATCAATTTTAGCATAATGAGTGGTTAACCAATCAATCCCTAAAATCACATCAAATGCAAGTATCTTTAAAGAGATAAGATCAACAAGTAATGTGATGGTGCCAACTTGGATCAAACAAGATTTATAAACAGTGGATGTAATGAAAGTTTCTCCTAACAAAGTCTCCACAGATAAGTCAAAGTCTAATTTCTCTGGAGTCAAGTTTAAACGTTGAGCACAAGCATGAGAAATAAATGAATGGGTATAACCGGTATCTACTAAGGTATAAACTTTGCAAGAGTTTATGATTAGCTTACCCGTGATCACCTCGTTCCAGTTCCTTGCATTTTGGCCAGTCACAACAAACGCTCTTCCAGGAACCGTTGACTTTGACTTGTCTGGGACAGCCTTTTGAGTCACCATCCCTGCTGGAGTTGGTTTCGCTAAAGTACAATCTCGAGCGATATGACCTTTTATTCCCCAATTATAACATACCTTGAACTGTTGTGGGCAGTTTAGGCTGATGTGTCCCTCTTTTCCACATTTATAACATACGACCGGTGGTCGTTCTCCTCCCTTAGAAACAGTTGATGCTGGTGCTGACGTCTTCACATTGTCATTATTGTACCTTCTCTTTTTAAAATCACTCCCTGACTCGTTTCTTCTATTATCATGGCCACGATTACCACCAAAGTGGTTACCACTTTTGTCTATATTTTCCCTCCCCGCTGGTTATCATTGCTCTGATGACTGCTGCCACCGGTATGACCCTGGTTGTGGTCCCTCAGTTGAACGTACTCATTATCTCGCTCTAATAATTGAGCCCTATTGATAACATCTGAATATAGAGAAAATTTATGAGAAATGAGATATTGACGTATATCAAGTTTCAGACCTCTCAGAAACATCCACGTCATGCGTTCCTCATTCTCTACCAAATGAGGTGCAAATCTGGATAACTCCGTGAACTTAGCCTCGTACTGGGACACCGTCATGTTGTTCTGTTCAAGTCTAATAAACACTACCTCCTTCATATGGCGAATACTTTCAGGAAAATACTTGTCATTGAACAGTTTCTAAAATGTTTCCCAAGACATATTGAGTGCGGCTGGTTGGGTACGCTTCACAGATTCCCACAAGTAATCTGCCTCACCACGGAACATAAAGGTGGCGAATGGAACCTTCTGTTCCTCCGTGCATCCCAAAACATCGAATATCTTGGTAATTTGCTTGACCCACATTTCCGCCTTAATCGGATCCGGCTTTCCCCAGAATTCTGGTGGTTCCAACTCTTTGAACTGCTTGGCTGTGACAAACCGCGCATTGCTATCATTTCCACCTGTATTTTGTACACGAGTCTCCCTCGTCTAATTTTACATAAACTGAAAAAAGCTTTTAAACATCCCATTGTTCATCGTCTAATAAGTGGTGTTGTTTACAGGAGGAACATTATCCTCATGTTGCACGTTCTCCTGATTAGTGAGTAAAGGTGTCTCCACGGTCTCAATTACTCCATTGTAAACATTCTCAGTTGCCATTCTCAAATACTTCCATAAAACAAGGGTTAATTAAATAAATTAACATATCACACAATATCCCTATATTCTGACCAACCAACAAATAAACTTAGGTAGGACACACTAGTGAAGGATTTACTCGTCTTTCCCCTCCTAGTTCTATTCCCCGTTCTCCGCCAGAAACCATATCCCTAAGCTCTGATACCAACTGTGACGCCCCCAAAATAGGTATACATCACCCATTCTGAGTCGCTAAAAACATTGTACAGAAACAACTATAACTTTATTAATACGGTTGTCGTACAAAATACGACAACACATAAACTGTGATTTTAAATACAAATATTGTCTTCTAAACAATATCCACACTCAAATAAGTCCTCATTATAATTATTGGTACACTATTTTACAAAATAGTGAGTGTCGACACCGGGATTTTTATTTGTCCATTTTTGTATCTTGTTCTTTGGTGTTCTTATGTTATGTGAGATTTGTTTGAAAAAATAAGTAAAAAAGGTCTGACATGTATATTGTCGATGATTTGACTGTAAGAGTCGCCAGTGGTGTTTTTAGCTGTTTTCACTAACGCAACCTAGAAAAGGTTTGCACATTGACCCAGCGATGTGACAGTGCTAAACGGGTCTGTGAAATCGAGATTCATTTGGGTTCAGGGGTTTGATTATGCGGAGGGAAAGTGTTACACCCCCCCCCCCCCAACATCCGTGTTGCCATGGTGACTGCCACTTTTCAAGAAATTGTTATATGAATGTGTGTGTGTGGATCAATGTGCAATTTATTTGGAAGTAGTGCGAGGCCTCGTTCGCACCTATATACAAAGGGTTTGAATTTGTATAAAAGTTTTAGTTTTAAACATGATATAGCAGTGAAGTTTTGTAAAAAAGATTTTTCAAACCCTGTGCTCAATTGTAATTGAGACCTTTTCATACTTCCATTTTATTATTAAATGTTCGGCTTGTTTGCTTTTATTTTTGAAATGCAAGGCATCTTTGAGAAAATAATATACAGTAGTGTCGAACTCCTCTTGGGCATGACAGCCATCTAAGGAAATTCAAACACTGTAAATAATGTACAAGCTGCTTACAGCTGAAAAAGTCCATCACGGGAGCTAAATCTAGATTCAGTAGATTGACTCTATGATCACATGATTCCTAAGCTCACATGATGCCGCAGTTTATATGAAAAGCAATAAGCAGTTATATATATATAAGTTGTAAATATATATATATATATATATATATATATATATATATATATATATATACGTACATGATTAACCACCACGAAGCACCTCTATGGGGGATCAGAAATATAAATATATAAAAGCAATAAATATATATATAGAGACATGATCAACCACCAGGAAGCACCTCCATGGGGGATCAAAAATTTAAATAAAGCTGTAAATGTGATCAACCACCACGAAGTAAAGTCCAGGCGGGACTAAATTTAAATAAAGCAGCAAAGACGATCAACCAGACACCACGTATATATATATATATATATATATATATATATATATATATATATATATATATACACACACACACACGCACCAGATATAAAATCTAGGCTCATCGAACAAAGTTCGACAACATTCATATATATATATATATATATATATATATATATATATATATATATATATATATATATATATATAAGTAAACGCTCAGGATGTAAAATCTGTGCTCATCGGATATAATCCGACAATAGTTTATATATATATATATATATAAGCAAGTAAACGCTTCTAGACATAAGTTCAGGCTCAATCGAGGCATAACTCGATAATGTTAGTCCATATATAAAAATATATACATATATAAGTATATATATATACATATAGAAATGAAAACCATAGACCGAAGTCCGGGCATACACACACAACACGACTCTCAATGTGAAGAATTGTGTGTGCAAAGATGAAGAGAAAGGCTTTATAGAGTGTGAGAAGGCTTACAGTGGGCTGCCAACGCAGGCTTCTATGACTCTATATTGATAAACACTCAGCTCCCGCCGGTAAAATATAGCTATATGTGAGCTAACAGGTGTTTAAAATTAGAAAGCACTAAATATGGGGTGTGTACAGAGCAAATTGGATAGGGCTTCCTCGCTTCTTGTTCTCTTATAAATGGCCATCCCAAGCTCTATATTTATAGAGCTGAGTCTGAGGTGTACTGCTGGCAATGTGATATGCACCTCTACGGCCACAGGGTGCCCCGGGCTCATGGGTCCCGGGCTTTGTCTCAAAGTACGTGCACTCATGCACTGTGATGTCCGTTCGAACTTGCAGAACTTCAATCTGAGCATCCGAACGAGGTGTACAAGACCTTCTTCAGACTGCTTTTGTCGAGAGTTACGCAATGACATGGGATTAGAGGTTGTACTAAGTCAGGAAGATGGGACCATGCCCATGGTCTTCAAGCTTCAAATTTTATCTGGTGTGCTGGCACGCGTAATAGTCACTCGGTATTGGAACTCCTTGGCTCTTGTGGGACATCGCTGTGTAGAAATTTTTATATGAAATGTTGAGACGGTGCGCTAGGGTTGAGGTGGCAAGATGATAATTTTGCCCCTCACCGGGGTTATCTCTGATTTAGAGTGATAGCAGACGTTGTTCAGGGTTACATCTGAGATTGGACTGTTGCAAGTGTTTGAATTCCACAAGGTCATCTTTAAGTGTGCCTATCTTCCCAATGTTAGCACCAGGTCTTTGGAATGAGTGCCTTGACAGGAGGTTTGAGATTGAAGCTGATTGCATGCATTTGAAACAAGCATTTTCGGAGTTATCGCTGGAACTGCAACAACATTCCTTGGGGTTATCGCTAAGGACGAAACTCGGGGTTATCTCTGAGGTTGGAGTTGATACTCCCGGTGTGTGTTCCAGGGATGAGACTGAACTTCCAGTAGTATCCAGAATCGATGTGAGCTGTCTTCCAAGGCTATATCCAAAAGATGAATCTGCCCTCCTACAATGTTAGTAACAGGTGTGCAGAAAATTTTGAGTGTCTATAGATGCCCCTCTTTATCATACTCATGCAATGCAAGGCATGGATAGGATAAAGAATCCTAGACACTTGAAATGCAACAAGATAAACATGATGCTATATACAATAACATGATGCAAATGCATGATGCATGTATGTTGTTAGATTGTTTCCCAAAATGATGAAATGACTGATGTTTCCCTGTTAATCCTACCGGGGATGACAATCAGTGATGTCTTGGACATGCAATCCAAGTCTTCAAGAATGTTGACGTTGGGGTTATCACCAAAGTCCTGGATCCTTGATACAGAGTTTATTCCGAAGATGTGCCTCTCGTGTGCAAGAGATCTTTGGGGATAAAGCTTTGTCTGTTTAAGGATGTGTATAATATATACCACGATCCTGTCGGAGTTACTGCCAATAGTATGTATTTTCAAGGCTGCCTGACCTTCGCTGATGTGTGTATCATCGGATAGATACCTGCTGGGCAAACTGTCAAGGCTGCTTGACGTTCATTGATGTCAGCTTTGAGCGTAAGCCAATAATGCCCTATTCTGATGATCTTCTTAACAAGTAGGGGTCTGCTCATGTGTGGGCTGAATACTCCACCATGGATCTCATCCATGAGCCTTTGAGCTTGGTCTTTGTCTAGACATCTGAGGAGACCTAATCCTGCATCTCTTTTGTAGAGTGCATCTCCGCTTAGGTAAAATTTCATAGCAAGTCATTGGATCCACCTCTTTTCAGTCCAGCTCGCCTCAGCGGGTGTAGATCCATCTCGCACTACTCCTTGATATGTTGATACCAAGGGTTTTAGATGGGAGGTAGCTCATCCGATACTTCTCCAACATAATTCCCATGAGCTGGGGCCTTTTGCATGGCAAATGTGATGTTTGGCATGTTTTCCTTGTCAGGTATATGAATCAAGGAGGCCAATATTGCTAATGCATCTGCAAAATCATTCCTATTATGAGGAATGTGTAGAAAGGAGATTTCTTTGAACTCCAAAGCCATCTATAGAACTTATCGATGGTAAGGCATCAAATGTAATTCTTTGGTTTGATAGATTCCTATGGATTATTTGATTACCAACTCTGAATCCCTAAAGACAGTTAACCACCTGATGTCCATTGAACGGGACAGTTTTAACCCCGTGATACAGCCTTTATACTTAGCTGTGTTGTTGGTGCTGACAAACTGCATTTTGATGGCATGACGGATATCGCTTGCTCCCGCATCGGATACTAGAACCGCTCCGGCTCGTAACCTTTTGTGTTAACAGATCAATCAAAATACATTTTCTATGTGTGGCATGCATCGTACTGATGGTGTTGATGAACTGTTACTAACCTATACATCAGGGAAATATGTTTCCAAGGGTTTGTAATCCCCTGCAGGTGCGACGACCAGTTGATCCGCAATTCCTTGACCTTTGACAGACTTTTGCATCACGTAGACGATGTCAAATTGCTGTAGGATCAACTGCCATCCGAACAGCCGACAATTCAGTATAGGCTTACTGAACACATACTTGAGAGGATCCACGCGGGATATGAGATAGGTTGTGTGACCATGGAGGTAATGATGTAACCTCATGGAAGCCCATGCTAAAGCACAACAAGTCTTCTCAATCAGAGTGTACTTGTGTTCACTACTGCTGAATCTTTTGTTGAGGTAATAGATAGATCGGTCTTGGCCTCTATCGTCTTTTTTGCCCAGCATGCAACCCATAGCATTTACATTAATGGACATGTACATGAATAGAGGAACATCATCCCTGGGAGGTACCAAAACAAGAGAGTTAACCAGAAACTCTTTGATTGTAAGGAAGACTTTCTGACACTCATCGTTCCATTTCATGGAGGAGTTCTTCCTTAATAATTTGAAAATGGGCTCGCAGGTTGCTGTGAGTTGAGAGATAAACCTGCTAATGAAGTTGATTCTTCCCAAAAATCCCCGTATTTCCTTCTTTGTCTAAGGAATGGGCATTTCCTTGATGGCCTAGATTTTGGTGGGATCCAGCTCAATCCCTTTGTGGCTGACTAGGAAACCTAGCAACTTGCCTGATTTAATGCCAAAGGCGCACTTGGCTGGATTCAACTTCAAGTTGTACTTACGCAACCTATTGAAGAGCTTTTTGAGATGGTCCAAGTGGTCTTCTTCCCTTCGGGACTTGACAACGATGTCATCCACATAGATCTCTATCTCTTTATGCATTAAATCGTGGAAAAGAGCCATCATGGCCCGCTGATAGGTTGCCCCAGCATTGATGAGGCCGAATGACAACTGTCTATAGCAGAAGGTTCCCCAAGACGTGATGAAAGCAGTTTTCTCACGGTCCTCCTCAGCGACCATAATTTGATGATACACTGAAAAGCAATCCACAAAGAAGTACATGTCGTATTGAGCAGTATTGTCAATAAGAATGTGGATAAAGGGCATGAGAAAGCTATCTTTAAGGCAAGCTTTGTTTAGATCCTAGTAATCCACATAAACTCGCACATTTCCTCCTGGTTTAAGCACAAGAACAATGTTGGATATCCATTCCAGATATGTAGACACCACGATAATACCAGCTTGAAATTGTTTCATAATTTCTTCTTTCACCTTTAAACTCCGATCAGTTTCAATCGCTTTGAGCTTACACTCGACCGGCTTAAATCCCTCTTTAATGGGAAGGCGATGAAGGACAATGTCAGTGGACAAACCCATCATTTCTTTATGAGACCATGCAAACACATCCTGGAATTGGGTTAGTAGCGCAACCATGTCATTCCGTTGGTTTGGGGTTAGGTCTGAACAAATTTGGATTAGCTTAGGGCTTTCTAAGGTTCCAAGATTGATAGAAGTGGTTTGGTTAAGGTTGGGTTTAGGTTTATCTTCGCCCATTCCTTAATCTCCTGAGGTGTCTCAATATCCTCTTGGATTTCCATCAAGTCTAAGTCCAACTTTTCATCAAAGTTACAGTCTTTGTGGAGAAAAGGCACCTCATCAGCAAGTACAGGCACATCTAAATTCAGAGTCCTGAAACAAAATATGCTTTCACTTAATATATGAAACTGTTTAATCATACAAAAGTGTTAGTATGTCTCGATAAAATAACTATTAATCTGCATGTAAAAAGTAAGCAATTAAAGTTATCTACAGGGCAGAGGGATTTCTGTCCGTTTTACCCTCGTCAACCAATTCATGGAGTGTTGATCCAATTATCGAGGGTATAGTGCTGATGGATTGCAGTGATGGAGGGGCTGTCATCGTCCTCCCTTTACCAAATGACGACCATAACATCTGGGCAATCATCGTTTGGGGTATATCTATTTGTATGTTCATCATAGACAATGATGCGTATGCCTTACATTATCAGGGCGATGTCATGTTTACATTTTCATTCTCTTTCTTCCACTTCGGGATCTGGAATAAGGACCTCTTTTCCTTTGAATGGTACTGGTTTGGGAAACAACATAGCCATAACATGGGCTGACACCTTTACCGGAGGCTGTATCAGCTCATGAGGTGCAGGTGGAGAAAATCATCGTGTGGTGGAAGCTTGAGGAATATGCTTGTGCTTATGAGGATTCATGTGACTGGAACTAGCAGAATAGCCTGGTCCGGATGTCCCAGTTTGACTGGACACTTGAATTGGGTGCTTAATACCTTATTAATTTTTTACCGAGCCCTTGTCTAGGCTGATGACCCAATGACATCATTTCTTTAGTGGCCGACATAACCTCGGCAGAAATCTTGGATACGGGAAGTGGTGCTCTAATAGGATGGTGTTGCGTGTTACTCACTTCCAAAGTATGAAAACTAGTCAGCTCAACTTCTGAATTGAAGCTAATGATTGGTAGATCTCCTTGTTCAGGACATTCCAGCTTAGCGTTGACAGTGACTATGCTATTGTTGACAATGTATTTAAGTTGTTGATGTAATGTAAAAGGAACGACTCCAGCCATGTGGATCCATGGTCTCCCCAATAGCAGGTTGTATCCTGAATCTATCTTCAGGATGTGGAAGGATACAATTAATGTTTTTGGACCAATCTCAATTGGCAGCTTAATCTCTTCGACAAAATTTTGTTGGGATCCATCAAAAGCTTTGATAACCGTATAGCTACTTTGGATCCGTTTGAGATTGAAGTTCATCTTCACCAAGGTGGCATAAGGACAAATATTCAGAGACGAACCTCCATCTATCAAAATTCCAGCTAACATATACCCGGAGGACAAAACTGCAATGTGTAATGGCTTGCAATGACCGGTCCCTTTGGGCGGTCTGTCATCGTCAGTGAAGGATATCACATTGTTGTTAAAAATGTGATCAACCAAATGTTAAAATTTTTTCACATCCACTGATTTTGGCAAGTAGGCTTCTTCCAAAACCTTCAATAAAATCTTACTATGATCTTCGAAAGAGAAAACCAAGTCCAGTATTGAGATCTGATGTGGAGCTTCTCTTAAGCTTAGAACCACATTGGCTTCATTATGGCCTATAGTGCAGAGGAATTTCTCAATTTTCTCCATGGGAATCTTCCCCTTTGATTTTATGGTAGGCTTCATCACCCTCTGAGGAAGATATAGTGGATTTTCCTTTGACACTGTAGCAGTACTATGAGACGTGGATCCTTCAGCTTCTCCATAATTCCATGGGACTTTGTGTAAGCTGACAACAGGATATTATGGCCTGAAGGGTAAAGAAATTGGCTCTGGTGCAGCCACTTTTAAAGGATTGTCAGCTCCTTTGAGTTGAATTGCTTGTATGAGAAATGGTTTGACAGTCTCATCAGACTCAGTAGATATAAATGCTATTAATCCCTTTTATTTAGTAGGACAGGTATTCCAAATCTCGAGTAGCATAGTGTCATCGTCTGCCAATTATAGGACACCACTGTCAATTAAATTCTGAATAAGGTGGCGGAGTGCCCAGCATTCTTCTGTGTTATGACCGCGAGAATGTGAATGATATTGACATACTCCATCGGAGTTGAACCGTCTTGAACGGGGATTGATTGGAGGTAGAAGGGAGGTAATTCTTCCTTCGTTGATTAGCATTTGAAGTATCTTCTCCATAAGTTGGCCCAAGTATTTAAATTCTTTTTTATTGGCAAAATCCCAACGGGCTTTAGCATTTTCTCTCTTCGCAACCTTATCCTCCAGTGGTTCGCTTTTTGAAGGTGATGGTGGAGCATTCATAACAAAAGGAAGAAGATATGCATGCTCCTGGCTGACTAACTGGCATATGATTTGATGCTGATGGGTCACCAGTTCTGCCAAATGTTTCACTTGCTTACAAAGAGCTTTCATCTTTTGTTCCATATCAAATTGGAACTTTGCGTAATCCCATCTGTCAACACTGTCTTTGATGGTTTGGGATGATTCATTGTTAAAATTAGAGCTATGTCCAGTGCTCTAACTAATCATATTGACCTCTTCTTCTTTGTGTTGAAGAAGAGGGTTGTCTTGCCCACGAGGTTGATCTGGTTTAGTAACCACAATCTCCCCATTGTCTATTAAATCTTGGATCTTGTGTTTCAAGGCCCAACAATCTTGAGTATCAAGTCCAGGTGCTCCAGCATGATAGGCACACTTCTGAGTAGCATTGAAACCCCTCCCATTAGGGTTGGCTGGTGGAAGAAGATGCATGATTTTCTTCTGAGTAGTCAAAAGAGCAAGAATATTCTCGAGCAAATCCCCTAAGGGTGTGAACGTTCGAGGGCGCTATGCATCTCCACCTTTAGGCAATGGAGGGTTTGAAGACTGCGCTTGAAAAGGGGAGTAGTTTCTCCTCTATACAGGCATATTCTGATTGCCTTTTTGACCTTGTAGTATCAAGGAAACATCCTCCTCTTTCTTTTTATGGACCCTCCGGGGGTTGTTTCCATAAGATCCGAATTGGTTGTGCTCAACAACTGCTTTAAGAGCGGCTAGGTCTTGAATCTTTCCTGACTTCAATCCCATCTCAGCCATTTCTCCGTGCTTGATCATTTCAAAAAATGGTTTGCCAATACCAGCAAAAACTCTTTCATAGAAAGGAGCTTCTTGTATGTCTATGAAAATCATGACCATTTCTGACTCTGTCATAGAAGGAATAACTAGAGCAGCAAGGCGCCTCCACCTTTGAGCGTACTCTCGAAAAGACTCATTAGACTGTTTCTTGACCTTGGTAATCTGGTGCTGGTCAGGAGCCATCTGAGATTGAAAACTATATTGAGTGAGGAAGGTATAGGCTAGCTCTTCCCAGCTATGGATCTTTGAGTTGTCTAATCTGGTATAACATGAACGGGCTTCTCTAGTCAGACTCTTTTGGAACAACTGCATTCTAAGCTTCTCGTTTTCCGCATAAGATCCAAGTTCTCCAATGAACACCTTCAAATGTGTGTAAGGATCCCCTAATCCGTCATACTTTTCAAAGTTAGAGGTTTTGAATTTCTCTGGAAAATGAACACCATGAAATATGCAAAGGTCAGCATATGAAACACTTCCATGTGTTCCAATCCCTTTGAGAGAACGGATAGTTTCTTCCATTTGAAAGACCTTCTTCCTGATATCACCGGTGTCTGGATCTCCTTTGAGATAGGTCTTTTCAGGGACTTTGTTGGTCGTATCCAACTGAGGTTCTGGATTTTTTTTATCCAAACCTTGTGTTCCTCCTTGTGTAGAGGATTTTGTATGTGTAGGCATCTTTTAGCCCTGAGTAGACTGATGCAGTTCTTTAAGCAGAACAACCAAATCTGTAATTTATTTACTTAATCCGTCAAATTCTTCTCCAGAAAGGGCATTAGACTGGTCAAAAGAAGACATGATTGGTTGTAGGATCGTGGTCTTTTTGGATTTTGAACGGGTAACAGGCCCAATTGTTCCCTACAAAAGACTTATGTAGTTTAGTCTTAGGGATAATGTAAATGTTTATATATGCTATGTGATATATCTGTGTTAGAAATATTATCCAGAAAAATGGATGTTAATTGATAGCATGTCATGTATGCATAAATATTGTTCATATTTTCCATTACATAAAGATGATCACAGAATAAAATTACAAGTAAATGCTTTTACAAGTAATTAAAAGTGGAAAGTATGAAGAGACTTCCCTCCACGTTTGGTTTATCAAAGGCTGACCTATCTTAGGGTTACTCTCGCGGCTTTTTGGCATGAAAGTCCCCAGATCATCGCAATCTACTTGACGAGAAGTTAATCCGGTCTTTTAACTAGAGTGAATCTGGGTGGTGCCTTTTCTGAGCCTCATTGGAATTATTCTCCCTACGAGTCCAGTAATCAAACACCGACAGGATAGCCTCCTGGTGGAGGAACCACACAACATACATTCACATACAACGTGTTTCATTGTTTATGAAAATGATGACATGTGCGAAGCACTAATATCACAGATAGATATATTGCAGTGTAGTAAGTAAATGCATTCGTACACATTCATCATAAATGTAAATGCAACATTTACACACAAGCATATAACAGTTTTGAAAAGCTTGTAGTAGCGGCTTAAACCCTCTTACTGGTGTCCTCAGCAGAGTCGCCACATGTCGACGTCAGGATTTTTATTTGTCCCTTTTCGTTTCTTATTCTTTGGTGTTCTCATGTTATGTGAAATTTATTTAAAAAAACAAGTGAAAAAGGTCTGACATGTATAATGTCGATGATTTGACTTTAAGAGTCGTCAGTTGGTATTTTTAACTTGTTGCACCAACGCAACCGAGAAAAGGTTTGCACATTGACCCAGTGATGTGACACTGCTAAATGGGTCTGTGAAACCGAGATTCATTTAAGTTCAAGGGTTTGATTATGTAGAGGGAAGGTGTTAGGCACCCCCCGAAATCCGGGTCGCCATAGTGACCACCACTTTTCAAGAAACTGTTATATGAATGTGTGTGTGTGTGTGGATCAATGTGCAAATTATTTGGAAGTAGTGCGAGGCCTCGTTCACACCTATATACAAAGGGTTTGAATTTGTATGAAATATTCAATTTTAAACATGATATAGTAGTGAAGTTTTGTAAAAGTGGTTTTTCAAACCCTATGCTCAATAGTAATTGATACCTTTTCATACTTCCATTTTATTATTAAATGTTTGACTTATTTGCTTTTATTTTCGAAATGTGAGGCATCTTCGAGAAAATAATATACAGCAGTGGCAAACTCCTCTTGAGCCTGAAAGCCATCTAAGGAAATTCAAACACTATAAAAAGTATACAAGTCGCGCATAAATTTGAAAAAAGTCCATTACTTGAATCAGAATCTAGATTGAAGAGATCAATCTGTGATCACATGATTCCTAGGCTCACATGATGCCGCAGTTTATATGAAAAGCAATAAGCAGTTATATATATAAAAGCTGTAAATATATATATATACAGACATGATCAACCACCACGAAGCACCTCTGTGGGGGATCGGAAATGTAAATATATAAAAGCGGTACATATATATATAGAGACATGATCAACCACTATGAAGCACTTTCATGGGGGATTAGAAATTTAAATAAAGCAGTAAATGCGATCAACCGCCACGAAGTAAACTCCAGGCAGGACTAAATGTCAATAAAGCAGTAAAGACGATCAACTGCCATAAAGTAAACTCTAGGCTGGACGAAATGTAAATAAAGGAGTAAAAGGCCACGAAGTAAACTCAAGGCTTGACAGAAATAGAATATATATATATATGTATATATATTGTTGACGTCGGGGTTTTTAGCTGTCCCTTTTCGTTACTTGTTCTTTGGTGTTCTCATGTTAATGTAAGATTTGTTTGAAAAAACAAGTGAAAAAGGTCCGACATGTGTAATGTCGACGATGGACTGATAAGAGTCGCCAGTTGGTGTTTTTAACTGGTTGCCCCAACGCAACCGGAAAAGGTTTGCACATTGACCCAGTGATGTGACACTGCTAAACGGGTCTGTGAAACCGAGATTCATTTGGGTTCGGGGGCTTGATTATGCGGAGGGAAGGTGTTAGGCACCCCCCCGACATCCGTGTTGCCATGGTGGCTGCCACTTTTTAAGAAACCGTTATATGAATATGTGTGTGTGTGTGTGTGTGTGGATCATGTGAAATTATTTGAAAGTAGTGCGAGGCCTCGTTCGCACCTATATACAAAGGGTTTGAATTTATAGAAATATTAATTTTTAAGCAAGATATAGCAATGAAGTTTTGTAAAGAGGTTTTTCAAACCCTGTGCTCAATAGGATTTAAGACCTTTTCATACTTCCATTTTATTATTAAAATGTTCGGCTTGCTTGCTTTTATTTTCGAGATGCGAGGTATCTTCGAGGAAATAATATACAGCAGTGCCGAACTCCTCATGGGCATGACAGCCATCTAAGGAAATTCAGACACCGTAAACAATGTACAAGGTGCTTACAACTGAAAATGTCGATCACGGGAATCGAATCTAGATTCAGTAGACTGAATCTGTGATCACATGATTTCTAGGCTCACATGATACCGCAGTTTGTATGGAAAGCAGTAAGCAGTTATATATATAAAAGCTGTAAATATATATATATATAGGCATGATCAACCACCACGAAGCAACTCCATGGGGGATCGGAAATATAAATATATAAAAGCGGTAAATATATATATATATATATATATATATATATATATATATATATATATATATATATATATATATATATATGGAAATGATCAACCACCACGAAGCGACTCCATGGGGGATCAGAAATGTAAATTTATAAAAGTGGTAAATATATATATATATGGACGTGATCGACCACCACGAAGCGACTCCATGAGGGATCAGAAAAGTAAATAAAGCAGTAAATGACGATCAACCGCCACGAAGTAAACTCCAGGTGGGACTAAATGTAAATAAAACAGTAAAGACGATCAACCGCCACGAAGTAAACTCCAGGCGGGACTAAATGTAAATAAAGCAGTAAATACGATCAACCGCCACGAAGTAAACTTTAGGCGGGACAAAATGTAAATAAAGCAGTAAAAGGCCTCGAAGTAAACTCCAGGCCTGACAGAAATGTATATATATATATATATATATATATATATATATAAAGAAGGTAAATGCTTCGGATGTAAAATCCAGGCTCATCAGATATGTCTGACAACAATTATATATATAAGTATATATATATAAGTAGGAAAATGCTCCAGACATAAGCCTAGGCTCAATCGAGGTATAACTCGATAATGTTAGTCCATATATAAAACTGAAATAAAAACCACGGACCGAAGTCTGGGCATATGCACACAACATTACTCTCAATGTGTAGAATAGTGTGTGCAAAGAAGAAGAGAAAGGTTTTATAGAGTGTGAGAAGGCTTATAGTGGGCTGCTAATGCAGGCTTCTTTGTCTCTATATGGATAAACACTCAGTTCCCGCCGGATAAAAATATAGCTATATGTGAGCTAACATATGTTTAAAAAGAGGAAACACTTAATATGGGTGTGTACAGAGCAAATTTGACAGGGCTTCCTCGCCTTTTTCTTTTTTTTCAAATGGCCACCCCAAGCCCTCTATTTATGGAGGGGGGAACCGCAGGTGTACCTGCGGCAGCCACAGATGCACCTGCGGCTACCCGGGGTTCCCCGTGTTCTATGGGTCCTATCGTCTCGAAGTTCGTGCACTCGTGCACTATTTGTTTGAACTTGCAGAACTTCAATCTGAGCATCCGAATGAGGTATATTACACCATCTTCGGACCGCTTATGTCGAGAGTTACGCAATAACATGGATTAGAGGTTGTACAAAGTCAGGAAGAGGGGACCATGCCCATGGTCTTCAAGCTTCAAATTCTATCCGGTGTTCTGCCACGCGTAATAGTCACTCGGGATTGGAACTCTTTATTTCTTATAAGACATTGTTGTATGTATGTATATATGAAGTGTTGAGACGACGTGTAGGTGTTGAGTTGGCAAGATGACGTTTGATACCTCCTTTGCAACTCGAACTGGAGTGAGCCAGAGATGTGGGACCCATATAGGGGTGCCGCAAGTACACCTGCAGCAGCCACAGGTGGACCTGCGGCCAACCGTGGGTATGTATTCCTTGTGGGTATTTTCAAGCTGCACGACGAAGGAAATCTGAGAGCTTCTCTTCAGACCTACTGAGTTCGAGCACCTTTCTCTATATTCTGTCACCGTACAAGCATTCTTCACTGTCCTGGTAACATATGCAGGTATTCTTTTCCAGTTTTTATCCCTTGAAAAATGACTTATCACATGAAATGCATTTAGACACATAGTAGTGAATATGCATGCTGATATGATATGATAAAAAATATTCAACATAGTAAATGTTAGTATTAAACCATGTTAAACATAATGATGTGAAAAAATTTGACTTTTGAAACAATCAAATTGGTACCTTTTACTGTCATTTCTTATCCTATTTGAAGACAAATGAGTAAAGGTAGAAAAGTAAAATAACCCTGGTAATTAAACTACACTTACGAATTTTTTATTGCGATGTATTAAATGCATTTAGGATGTATATGACTGTTGGTAGGTGTTCTACTGAATGGCCACCTAGTCATGCCTATGTGAATGTGGATAGTCCCATATGCAAAGGGGGCTATGGCAAAAAATTTCCAAAATGTAGGCATTGGGTAGTCATGCATTTTTAACTCTACTTTAGATGTATGTTAAAACAATGCATGCATGCATATAATCATAAAATGCATTTTGAAAAGCTCCAGGTAAGAATTTACCACACCCTTTCTGAGGTGATTTGGAGACTTGTTGTCCAGATATTATGGATCCAGATCAACTGAGTAGTTCCCGTAGGACAACTTCTGGTGTACGGAGGAGGGCTCTGAAGTACCTCGACCCCGTTCTGTTAGACTGTGAGGTCCCCGAATCCGGATACTTGAAACCCGAACTCAGTACATCACGATACCATTTCTATGAGCGGAATAATACTAATAATAATAACAATAATATAACACTTAACTTAAATTTTACATCTACATCAGAGTCATTCTCCCAAGTACGTAACCTTTAAACATTCATTACATATGTCATATATATATATATATATATATATATATATATATCATAGTCTTCATAATCTAAACTATTACAAACAAAGAACATAAAAAGTCATTCAAAGAACTTTCCCTTTCCCTTATTCTTGACAGATCCTACGGTCCTTCACACTTAGTGAAAACATTTAAATTAAGCAAGGATGAGCATTTGAGTGCCAGACAAAGTATTATATATATATATATATATAGTCAAAGAATTTAAATATTTTCTTAATAATATTCTTCTACAACTAGTCAAGAGTTATGAAGTAAACTGTATCAATAATAATTCATAACAACCCTCTTTCAAACTTTTGAAATTACGTATTGTTCATATATGGGATTTACGTGACATACCATGAACATTGTTTTCATTTTCGAAAAGGTTTAAGCAGAAATTCATCTCAGAAAAACTGTCATGACTTACTTGCACGGAGGGTGATCTACCTGTTGTGTACCTCAGATTGATCAATACTACATTTACATGAACGATGTTATCGTTCGCTCTGTCACTTGGTAGATAAATTTTTTCCCATTTTCGGGATGTTCATTTCTGTCGGGTTTTCATAACAAAGGTTTTATATAATTCAACATATATGTATATCAAAGGTGTATCAACATGCGATTAAAAACAATGATTGTCCAAGTGGGGACACTTGTATAATCATTTATAGAAATTAACGAACAAAATATATTTAACCGAATTATCATATACTAGCATGTTGATAATCAATGGGCATATATAATATAAGTTTAACAATCTGTATAATAATATAATAATTATTCAGAAACATTCTTACACTTGTCCATTGCATAAAGAAAATGCAAAGTTAGGATACTTGCCTGATGCGCTGCTTACTATTCTCAACTTAGTTTTATCTTTTATGAAATCACTTATCATTAATCAGATCATTTTACTGATTAGTATATCATAACGTAATACATAACACCGCCTTTATTCGATAACAAAGACATAACCTAATCACCTTATCACACATGTTTAACAATCGTTGACTCATAATCAAACATCGACACCTTCCTAATCAAATTGTCATACAACCTTAACAACCATTGAATCACAAATAAACAATTAACTAACTAAATTTCTAAGTCCAGATCAATTTCTGAAATATGTCGATCTCACCGACGACTTTTTTTTCGATGTAATTATCGAGTCTAAGACTCTAAACCGTAGTTCAATATCCATTTGGATAACTTAAACATTAGTCACACTATTTTCATGGCCTTATAATAATTATTATCATTTATCATAATTTTTGAAATATCGAATCATTATTAAATGATTTAAATATTAAACAATTCTATTATCATTAATATTTAATTAGTATTAAACTATTAATGAAACCATTGCCAAAATATTAAAGTTATGTATAATAACTCAAAATATTTTTAAAGTATTTATAATACCCTTAAATGAATTTTAAAACATTTAAAATCATTATTAAATAATTACCATTAATATTTAAATATTAATGAACTATTTATCCAAATATTAAAAGTCAATAATTATAACTTAAAATATTTTTAAATCGTTAATACCCTTTTTAAATGATTTTTAAATAAATAAAACCATTTTTAAACTATTTATTTAATATAATTATTAAATAAATTTAATATCATTTATAATAATTTAATAATCATTAATATTAAATTATTAAAGAAATTATCCTTTAAATATTAAAGTTATATTTTATAACTTAAAATATCTTTAAACACTTTATTTTTATTTAAAATGATTATTATAATAATAAAATTATTTTTAAACTAAATTATTTAATATAATTAGTAAATAACTTTATTATCATTAATCATAATTAATTAATGAAATTTACCTTTAAATATTAAAAGTTATATTTTATAACTTAAAGTATTTTAAATACCTTCTTATTATTTAAAATGATTTTTAATATAATAAAATCATTTTTAATTCATTTATTTAATTCATTTAATAAATAACTTAATTATCATTAATATTAATTTATTAATGAAAATTATCAAATAATATTAAAAGTTATCAAAATATCTCAAAAATATTTTCTTATATCATAAGATAATTTTAAATGATTTTTCATGAATTAAAATCTTTTTAAATAATTTATTTAATATTATAATTAAATAAATTAATTACTTTTAATATTCCAAAAATATTAAATATTTATGAAATATATTTAAAATAATTAAAACTAATTTTTTAATTTAAAATAATTTTTTTATAATTTATTTTGTATTTTAATAATTTAAAACTATTTTTTCTAATTATTAATTAATTTTCGGAAAATAATTTATTTTCTGTCGCTAAAGGGCTATAGCGACACTTTCTGTCGCTATAGGTGTTCTTGAGTGTTCTTGGGCCAAACCCAGAACTTCATGTCAGTACACAAGGTACTTACTTTGACCAGGCGTAAACATTTGATCTTGATGTTTCTAGTATAGATTTTGATCACAGTGTATAGAGCAACTGTAATACTATCAATAGCAATTGATATCATGACCATAACACAAACGATCAGTAAGTTATAAGTCTCCAAAAAGTCTGACAAGGCTGTTCTTCATTTCTGGGTTTTCCCAGAAATGATGAACAGTTCGAAGGTCTACATTTAAAGTCTTAAATCTTAGCTTTTCTAACATGTTATGTGTAATATTAAGGTTTAAACTTGTAGTATACATGTCAAGGAACAATAATAAAACAACAGATCGAGTAAACAACAACAAAATCACAAGCTAGTTCCCGGTCAACCCATGTCAGAAACGATGTTCTTCACGTTTCTGGAAATTCCCAGAAACACCGAAACAGTGCAAGTGGCCTACTTTGACCGCTTCTAAATGTTGATCTGTTGAATGTTTATGGTATATTAAGACATTAATCTATAGTACACTTTACCAGCTACAACATGAATACAACATATTATCAAAACATTAAAAGATCTGACAGATCTGATCGTTACAAAACATTGTCGATATTTGAAAAAGCTTTCGGGTTACCCAGATTTCTTTCGGTGGGGTTCGGTCAACGACCTTTGACCATTAATAACTTGAATTATAAACCAGATCTAAGCTTGATTCTTGCTACAGATGAAAGATCTCATACAAAGCTACAACAGTAAACACTTAAACAACAAAAATATTAAACACACAACAATCATAAATCGACATATTTGATGTCAGAACACAACAAAATAATTTTCCAGATTTTGAAAATCTTTAATTTCGAGCACTTTAATGTTATGGATTTGATAAATACCAACCCAGATCATCACTAGAGACTAAATACAACATATTACAACAACAAAAACTAACATCTAACACAAAAAATTGGACAGAATTTGAAATAGGGTTTTGTACCTTTTATGCTTAATTCTGATTTTCTGGCTATTGATTTGTTGTTGGATTTCGTGGGGCTTCAATAAGGGACTATAAAGCTTGATATTTTCGGAGGTTTGGGGCTTAAGAGAATTAGTAGAGTGTTTGTGCAATTTTTAGTAAACAACCCACTTTCTCTCTCCTTCAATCTATATATAGACAAATATGATGCATGAATGAGCTGAGATGTTGCTTGTTGCTGGCATATTTGAGTCACAAAGAGTGGTTGGAGTTGGCCAACAACTTCACCTATTTTCAAAACCTACAATTTAGCCTCAATTATACACTTAGGGGCATTTTTGTCATTTCCTTAAATTTCTAGAACATTGCCTTAGGATTTAGGGTTTAGACATTTTAGTGTTTAGGGTTTGAGCCAATTTAGGTTTTATAAGTAAACAAAAATCTAGGATTTCCAATTTAGGGTTTGCACACAAAAAAATTAAATAAATAAAATTAAATAACTTTTAGTTTCTAAAATTTTGCAAAATTAATATTTTTAATTAAATTAAGTTTGTAATTACATGCACATTAGGGTTTATTACCCTTAATCATAACGAACTTTGCTAATAAAGTAATTAGGGTTTAAAATATCGATAATTACAGTTTCTAGAAATACAATTAGGGTTTCTAGAAATTAAATTAGGGTTCTAGGTTTTAGGGTTTGAATTTACTAATTAAGTTTATTTTAATTAGCAATTAAAGTCTATCACACGTGTTATTAATCACTGTAACACAATTCTTGACAGATCAAACCTCCGGTTTAGGTTTCCGGATTAGGGTTTCTAATATCAAAAATTCAAATCTAATTAGGGTTTGACATTTATAATTAAGGTTTCCTAATTAGCATACCATGAAGTAACACATAACAAATATCATATAACACAGATATTTAACAGTCTTAAATTTCCTATTTAAATTGAAAAACAGGGTCAAATCAATTAATGCTAGGGTTTGGTCAATATACCATAATTGATCAACCATCAACAGTTCGAAAATATACAATACATATTTATGGCACTGAAAAATCAAAATATAAGTAATATTATATTATTATTATCATACCTTGACAATAATCCAAAATTAGGGTTTGGATTCCATATCTGATTATTCTTTCATATTTAACCTTAATAATTAAGGTAAAATAATTAACTTAATAATCTGTACTAAAATTCATATAATAAAATAATTATTATAATTATTCTAAAAATCACTTCATATATTATTTAAATAATATATGATTATATAATCATGGAAAATAATTAATCAAAACATTTCTATCATAATATTAATTATTATAAGAATATACTTCATAATAATCAAAAATTCTAAAATAAATTTACTTGTAAATATTCATGTAATAAATATATTTTTATTTACCACATAAATACATATACACATAATCTTGTACAAATCCTCATCCTAAAAAAAAAAAAAAAAAAATTTATACACAAAATTTGTGATTTGTTTATATAGAAAATATCGGGTTGTCACATAGACAACCTCATCGTTTGGTGGAGGCGGTGATGCGTCCTATCCGGGTTAAAGTGTCGGATGTCAAGGACGAGGATGAGGATGTACCGATTGAGGTTCCTGCTCCTATTGCACGTGTTCCCCATAGGGATTTTCCAGGTATTCAAGTGGTGAACCCAGATCTTCTGGGTGACTTGAGTCAGCATCCTTCAATCTACCTGCATGCAAATGAGGTACGAAGTTAGATCTTAATCTTCCTTATTTCCTATTGATGAGGAGAAAAGGGTTTTGA
Source organism: Panax ginseng (assembly GCA_020205605.1). Classification (NCBI taxonomy): domain Eukaryota; kingdom Viridiplantae; phylum Streptophyta; class Magnoliopsida; order Apiales; family Araliaceae; genus Panax; species Panax ginseng. The sequence goes on along the minus strand of CM035132.1, from coordinate 142,904,374 downwards.
TGTTGATCTGCATTTGATGTAGGTTCCCAGCTTTACACAGCCTCGAGGGAACTGGTTCGGCATCCACTCTATGTATCAGGCTTTGCATGATGAATATAGAGAGATTGTACATGGCTGGGGATTTGTGACATTCTTTTCCATTCTTCCTCGTCGCTGTCCCCGAGTTACCTCAGGGCATTGTCTAAGCGGTGGTTTCACCAGACTCAGTCAGTCCATTTGTTGGACTGTGAGGTGATGATGATGCCGATGGATTAGTGGTTTATCATAGGTATGGAGTTTGGAGGGGATCCAGTGCCTTGTATGGCGGATATAACCCCTACTGCCGTCAGATCCTTGGTGGGAGTTCCTACAGGTCCTTTGAGCGTAGATGCTATGAGCGGGCTGTTGAGTGAGCCTATAACCGATGATGTGAGAGTCAGGGGATCGTATTCTCCGGCGATTGTTCCTGATGATCATTAGGGGCTGTTTCATAGCAGATAACTCTTCTACGGTGTCCTTCATTTTGATCAGTGCCACTCGACACATGGACCGTATAGGAGACTATGATTGGGGTTCCTACACCTTTGACTATTTCCTCAGGGGAATGCGCATGCGATCGCAGGGCTTGACCGAGGGTTGGTTAGGATTCTACCCGTTTCTGCTGGTGACTATTTCTCTTATCTTTTCCCATGTAAAGGTTAAGAGCGTTGACTGACATTAGATGTTTGCCTTTGTGTTGGCAGTCTTGGGCCTGTGAGAGGCTTCCATGTTTGCGTCCTCTGAGCGTGCTAGGTTTAGACACCTATCCACGAGGACGGAGATGGCATCATTCAATACTGGCGGAGGTCCCTATAGCTGAGGGTTTCATTCATTGCCGCCTACAGCTGGAGTTGTTGACAGCGGATGTCATCAAATGAGTTCCCTATTCTGCGGAACACTTGAGTGTTGGATTTGAGGATGGGTACCCGACTGGATTTGAGTACGTTATTTCCACCCGTAGGATTCCTCTCTTCACAGATGGAGGATGGGAGCTCTATTTAGGAGAGCGTGCTATCAAGAGCACTATAGGAGAGATTCGTATGCCGATCTTGCCTCCAGCCAGGCGTTATTAGCCTGTTTTGCAGTCACCCGTCATTGACATCCCATTGTTGGGGATTGACAGTTTCACACTGTCAGAGGGTCCCTGCACTCAGGAGATGTTCCAGCATTGGTGGTTCCCTCGTACCATTGGAGCTCAGACCCACGCCATACAGTTTATGGGGGATATGGTTCCAGGATCCATGATGATGACGGATTGGCTAGCCTGTGTCAGAGATCTGACTCATGTGACACAGATTGACAGTTTGACCCGGCAGTTGGACCGAACACATTTCTTTATCCGACATTTGGGTAGAGATCCTTCAAAGGTAGATACTTTTGATCCTTCCAGCTCTGACTCAGGAGGAGTTACATCAGGTGGATAGGATTGATGATGTAGACATCGATACCATTGACTTCTTCTGATGTATATTTCTCGTTATCTCTTTTGATAGGCCTCTGTTAGCTGCTGGGTAACTTCGCCCCATTCTCGCTATATCTTTTGATAGGCCTCTGTTAGATGTTGGGTAGCTTCGCCCCATTTCCCTGTATTTTAGATGTACAGAGATGTATTAGATGATGATATACGTAGGAATGTATGAAAAATTTTCCATTCACTATATCATATTGCAATCTATTATATCATGCATGTTATTATGGTATGCATATGTATTTATATCCAGAGATACTCAAAGATTGACCTGGATGGTCTTTATGACACGGCTGCATGTGATGTCTTCTTGACGATTAGTCAGTATTGATCATACCCCACCATTTTTGGTGGCATCAGGTATGCACTGATGGTATGATAGCATGTTACCATCAGAAAGGGTGACCGTAGATGATTTGTTGCAGCATACTATGACCCTATTGATGTTTCAGGTTCCCACAGGATTCCTGAAGGGTATGCTAGAGCATTGGGTACCGCAGAGATAAGTTTTTCGATTCGGGACCCATGAGTTGACTCTTACTCTGGAGGAGTATGCACGGTTGACGATGCTACTGCTGGACAGACCTTGCGTGCATATAGCGATCGGAGACATGAGTAGACAGTTCATGAACCTCACTAGATTAAGGCGTAGAGTGGTACAGGACGAGATTACATCTAGCCACGTGATATCTGAGTATTTTCTGTTTGACAGATTTGGCTCTGAGGATAGTTATGCATGACATTCTAGGGATTTCACCACACCGGAGGACCATTGGCGTTCAGCCAGAGTGGATGTACTACTACTGTGCGTATTATCATACGTCTTCACGCCACGATATATGGATGAGTTGGACATTGGCGTCATTATGCCTGTGAGAGCTCTCCGGGAGGGTCACTGTGAGACCCCAAATTTTATGAATAAAGATTTAATTTTCTCGAAATATGTTTTTTTAATATTATGGTGTGGATTTGAGATAATGTTATAATTGTGGGTAGTATTTATAAATTTTGCAAAGTATGCAAGTTGTTGTATTATATTTGATTGGTCGGGGAATATTCGTTTTATCAGGGAATATTCGCACAACGGTGCAATCATTGGTGGACCCCACAACAGAATTATTGTCAGATTGAGAAAACAACAAAAATATTTTAATGAAAATAACGGCGGAAGTTTTACCGTTAATACTATTGAACTACTCGGTAGTAAAAGTACAGTAATACGTGTGGTTGCATAGTAGCACACGGTATTGATTATTGATGCTTACGTGAGAAGTCATTCAGTTTTGTTCAATTATTGCTACAATAATTGCTGCATAATATCTCACGTTATTTGATTCAATTATTGTCGATATTTTACATATTATAAAATCCATAATTGAGATGACAAAGTTATTAATATTATTATTTGCAATATTAACGATGTCTAGAAGTTTTGTTAAGGAGACGTTTGGTCACCTAATTGCGCGCCAATAGGGAGAAATCCTTATTGGAAAGCCCTCTCTTTCCTGGGAACGACCTGGTCGATTAATAACGTGAATTGTAATAATGATGATGAGTTCTGTTTTATTAGTATTATTATGTAATAAAACAGAAAAGCTTTTTATATAAAACAGAATACTTTTATAAAGTTATTTGTTTTATTTGACAATAATTAGAATATATTATATTTTATTATGCATAGTGTTGCATAATGCTTGCATAGTGTTTTGCATAGTAAAATCTTTTTATATAAAACAGAATACTTTTATAAAGTTATTCGTTTTATTAGATTATAAATAGAATATATTATATTTTATTTAAAAGATTTGTTTTATTAGAATATTTTATAGTAAATCAATCTGGACCGTCCGTTTAAAAGTAAATCAATCTGGACCGTTCATGGATTAGTTACTATTCAGTCCATTCTTCTATAAATAGAAGTTCATTCCTTCATTATTTCTTACGAATTCACTGAAACTCTAGAAAGAGAATTCTTCTTCTATAATCTTGAGTGTATTTCTCTAGAGTTTAAGAAAGCTTTGAGCGTAGTGCAAGTTTTCTTCAAGTATATCACCGCCCTACCCGTCGGAGTACTCTTGTTTATAAGAGAAGGGATATTATTTGTTGTACTCGTAAGGGGTATTATTTCTTTCTTATTCATGAAGAGAACTTCTGTTATTCCATTCTTTATTATTCTGTTGGAATAACCTGTTATGGGAAGTACCGCATACATGGTGAAATTCTTCTGTTATTCCATTCATTATTATTATGTTGGAATAACCTGTTTATGCGAAGTACCACATACATGGTGAAATTCTTCTATTATTTCGTTCATTATTATTCGTCAGAATATATCTGTAATGCTTACTGGCACTGGTTCCATTATTTATTATTCTGTTGGAATAACCTGTATGTGCGCTCTATCGCATGCATGGTGATTTTTGTTGTTAATCCATTCTTTATTATTCTGTCGGAATATCCTCGGTCGTGCGCTTACTGGGACATTTGATCGTTCCATTATTTATTATTCATTGGGAATAACTCATGCATGCGTAGTCTATCGCACGCATGGTGAATCCTTCCGTTATTCCATTCTTTATTATTCTGTTGGAATAACCTGTCTATATGGATTACCACATGCATGGTGAATGATACTTTGTATTCATTCCTTATTAAATTGTGGAAATGATCTGTATACGTGGATTACCGCATGGCGGGTAAAAATCCATTTGCAATTTCATATATACTATTATACTCAGTTGGTTAAAGTTTTAACTTCTATACTCCATGAAATTTGTGGAATATCCTTGATATTTGCGCTTCATCCAGTATCTTTTCATGGAAATATTCTTCTGAGCATTCTTGAATTTTACTCTACAAAGAAGTATCATGTTAACAATTTGGACGTTATTAGTTCATGGATAAATTTATTCTTGAACTTGCTTTATTGAATTATTATGTCATTGTCATGATGAGTTATGTTGGTTATTATGTGAAAACATGAAAGTTTTTTAGAAATCACAAAGGGTTGAAAATTAGATTTTGGTGAAAATGGAACATGAAATTCAATTGACCATATTTCCTTTTATATTTTGAATTTTTGGGTGTGGTCAAGTTCTAGAGTTAGATCTATGAGTTTTCTAACTTATCCAAGTGGAATCACTTAAAAAGGATTTACAGATTTTCGTGTGGAATGATTTTAGTAAAGGATGAAAAATCTGGAAATGCTTAAAAAGCTACTGTCCAAAATTTTAAAATGGCATTTTTGGCCATTTAATTTGTGAGAAAAATTCCAGCCTTTTCGAACATGAAAGTATATTGTATAAGGTACCTCTTGTCCAAAAATGAGCCCATTCTGACTTAAAATGAGCAAGTTATGACCATTTCAATATTTAGGTTTTTTCGACGAAAAATGCTATAACCGGAGTTCTATAACTCCGATGACCATGAAATTTGAACTGGAAGCTCACGTTAACATGTGTAAGATCCTGCCAAGATTTGGGAATTTCTGGAGTTAAACTTGAGGTAGCTAATTTCTTAAGGAATTAATTAGAAATTATTTTTTGAAAATAGTAAATGAATTTTAAAAAATTCCAAGAAAAATATATGTTCATTATGGGACTATATTCTGCTAAATCCTAGAAAAGAAATATTTTTGGGACTGATTTGGTATTTTTCATGAAAATGGTTTAGTTACGAACATATGAGTTAAATATGTTATGTGATGTAACAAAGTTGGAAAATAGGATTTTATGGCTTAAAAATCCTATATAGGGTATATGCAATAAAGGATTTGATCATTGGTGATGAAATCTTATGAGTATGGCATTTTTGAATGATTAAATGCATTATTTGGTAAAGTATAAACAATTAAAATAAATTATTTATAAGTTTAAGAATTGATTAAAATATTGTTATAATATTAATAATATTAGATTATGAGTTTATTAAGTGATTGATAATGTTTGGATAAATTTAAAGTCTTTAATATTTATCCTTGTTTTAGTTTGATTAATGCTTATATCATTGTCATCATTCTCATGTTTATATTTTGATAAAAGTCATATTTGGCTTACATGCATAGATGGACTTGGTGTGATTATGACCAGGGATTTTTCGGTATAGTCATGACCGTAATGTGACGAATGATGTGGTAAAAATCCTTAGTGGCCTGTAGTGCATTGATGGACAATTTTTGGTATGATTATGACCAGGGATTATTTGGTATAGTCATAACCATTGATGATTTAATGAATATCCTTGGCCCGTAGTGCAGGGATGATTCGATGATGTGGTTTATTTATTAAGCTGAGTCTCAACGATAAAAAATGATGAAAACTTTTTAAATCAATGATGATAGTAGATTTTATTCTCTACTTGACTCTTCTAATGGATTGCTTTTTCCGCTGCAATTAAACTTGATGTCTACTGTATTTTTATCAGTTTAACATTGTTGAAGACTATTGATAATTTATTCGGCATTATCTTAGTCATAATATTTCTTACTGGGCTAGTTGAGCTCACTCTTTTCACTGTTCTCTTCAGAAAATGAGAATATAGCTGGGACGAGTCGGGGAACAGAGTGATGGTCCAGATGATAGCATTAGTAGTCCTCACTATTCTGTAAAATAGTGTGATAATAAATGTAATGAGGACTCCTTTGAGTTTGTATACTGTCTAGATGACAATATACGTATTAAATCTCTTAGATTATGTTTCGTCGTATTTTACATGACTGTTGTATAATTAAGTTTGTATTTGATGTATGTACCATGTATCTGGCGACTCAAGATGGGTGATGTATACCTACTTTGGGGGCGTCACAGTCACACCATCATACCGATGATTATGGCAGAGACTCTGAGGTCAGCCACATATTGCTACACTTATCCGGCAAGAGTATTCACAGGTAGCTCGGTCATGCTGTACGTGTGGTTTATGTCACACTTGAGACCGATTGGCACATTCAGACGGCATGGATATTTCTTCACCCATGATATAGCCATGTCGTACTCCTTTAAGCCTGCAAATGTTGCATCTTGGTCAGCTTTCCTGGCAAGGATTGGTGATCTGTTCACTATACTGTCGTGTCCAGGGTTTAGCTCACCCTAAAGCTTCATTACTCATGCTCTAGGCATGGATTATCTACCTCTAGCTGGTTTGTGAGGGATGATCGCCTACCACCCACTGGCCGTGATGTGTCAGTTTGACCAGTTTCAGGATTTCCATCCATTTGAGGGGGCAGTGATTCAGCACTTCGTTTCTCACCACTTATCATCAACGAACAGATCCTAGTTATATGCCTGTTGGGATCAGCGAGAGCTAGCTGAGTTTTTTGTCATTCATCCGGGTTATTATACATAGTATTCAGCATGGATGGAGACAAAGAGTGCATCGACTATGGTAGTATCCACAGTGCAGGATATTGATTCTGACGATGAGGAGCCTATAGAGGAGGCTGACATTCCCATCGATGGGGACTTGACTGCTCAGCTGCCAGCATTTATGATGGATTCTCCCACCCCGAGTGCCACTATTACTAAGTATTCAGCATAACATTTGGAGCAGAGCCTACATCTAATGACCTATGAGAGAGATCATGTTAGGGCCGCAATGTTTCCAACTCTTGATGGGAGAGACGCCGCTCTGTTAGAGAGGGATGAGGCTAGATCAGCCAAGGATGCATTGATTGTGGAGCGGGATACCGCCCTATCTGCTAGGGATGTGGCCATTGCAGACAGTACTTCAGTGAGATCCCATACGACTGGCATCTTTGCTGATATGGGTGCATACATACATGAGCATCATGTCACCATGCAGTTGGCCTCTAATCTGCTAGCTCGTGTAGATGCCATTGGGTAAGATCTTGCAGCTTTACCTCCGTCTTCAGAGAGGGATGTTATGTTAGATCTGATAGTCCGCATACACATAGATCCGTAGATAGCTTTGTATTTTCCTGCACAGACTAGCTTAGCCATTTTGTCATGTACACAGATGTATGTATATATCAAAACAAAGATTATATATGGTAGAGAAATATATTTTGATTTACTTCCCTTTCAGTTATGCCTTGTTACTTGCTTGATATTTGCCTGTTTCTTCAAGGCCTTATGATCTTGATGCATTCTGAACTTATCCTTTATATGTGGACATTGAGCCATCACGGGATCTCTCAGAATTGATCATTGACTGTATGTATCCCTACCATCTTTGGTGTCTTGGGACTGGTTTCTGTATGGAAATGTGGAGAGGAGTGTGGCTTTTCCTCTCTAAGATTTACCGCACCACAGATGGTCGCCAATACTTCTATTTGTGAGAAGCCTAGTTAATTCCATCTCTTATGGATTGGTGTTGCTTTTTGAGGCACAACCGCAGCTAGATGGTCATCGAATCTCCTATTTGTGAGGAGAGGTTGGGTAATTCCATCCCCTTGGTCTGAAGCCGATGAAATGTGGTAGATTGAAGGTTGATCCCAGTACCGTGTGATAAGCATTTTTGTCCTGGTAGGGGTTAGACTTAACCATAAATGGCTTCCTACGTACTCCTACTGAAGAGGAGGTCAAGTGTGCGTAGTTCGAACCTGGTGTAAGAGGTTCAACGCTGAAGGCGAAAGGCAGATGGGTGTAGAGGCTTTATTGATTAAGAAGGGTGTAGAAGTATTTTTGTTGTTTTGTTTATTGGAGAGAAAGGGCAGAAATGTTTTTGTTGTTTTTTATTTATTGGGACCGGGCCATATAGAATATGGTTGCCTACGTACTCCCGGGTATCAGGGAGATCAGGTCGACGTAGTTCGCCCATCAGGACGAATCGTAGCCAAAGAGAAGTGTGAATCCCATATGCAGACTATACTGCAGGGAGAAGAAAGTTTGATCCCATGACGGGGACAAACTACAAGTGTGGAAAAAGTTTGATCCCGTCTTCAGGAAAAACTGCAGGCGTAGAAAAATTTAATCTCGTCTTCAGGATAAACTGCAAGTGTGAAAGGTTCAATCCTGTCTTTAGGATAACCAAAATTATATGAAAGGTTTGAAATGAGGTGAAACCAGGCTGCTGGTTTGAAGTGTATGTTTCCTTGAGGGGTATAAGAGTTTGTAAAAAGAGAGGGTTCAAAACTGGAATGATTGGTGATTGGATGATCAATACTACAATGTTTACTTGATGGTAACTTTATACATAGTACCGTTTCATGGTGTCCGAGTTGATAAGCTGTGAAAATTAACCGCCATCCATTTCCTGTAGTCTGAGAGCACCTCTTGTCAATACTTCCTTTACAACAAATGGACCTTCCCAGTTAGGAGCGAATTTTCCCTTAGACTGATCTTGGTTGTCAATGATCTTCTTCAAAACCATGTCATGTTGTTTGAACTGCCGTAGATGGACTTTTCTATTGTAGAATTGTGCGATCCTTTGCTGATATAACTGACCATGGAAGATAGCCACGGTTCGCCTTTCGTCTATTAGAGACAAACAACTGGTGATACATTTCTTGTACCCATTGGTCTTCATCCAACTGAGCGTCCATCCATACTCTGAGGGATTCCATTTCCACCTCTATGGGGAGCACTGCTTCCATCCCATAGGCTAATGAGTAGGGGGTTGCCCCAGCGGAAGTACGCATGGAAGTTCTGTAGGATAATAAAGTCAGAGGCAAGAGGTCAGGCCATCCTTTGTGATTGGCGGAAATTTTCTGCATGAACTTTTTGATGTTTTTATTAGCCGCTTCAACAACACCGTTCATCTTTAGACGGTAGATGACGGAGTTATGGTGTTTGATGTGGAATTTACTGCATAACTCCTCCGTCATTTTGTTATTGAGGTTCTTAGCATTGTCTGACACAATGACCTCTGGTTGTCCATATCGACAGACGATATTTTTTCTGATGAAAACAATGATGACATCTTTAGTAACCCTGGGGAAGGAGGTTGTTTCTACCCATTTGGTGAAGTAGTCAATCATAGTGAATATGAATCGATGTCCATTATTAGCTTTGGGCTCGATGGGCTCGATCACGTCCATTCCCCACATTGAGAAGGGCTATGGCAAACTCATATTATGGAGTTCCCTTAGAGGGGCGTGGATAGCATTCCCATGAATTTTTAATTGATAGCATCTCTTGACGTGATCATCACAAACAGCTTTGAGTGTAAGCCAATAATGCCTTGTTCTGAGGATTTTCTTGACAAGTAGGGGTCCGCTCATGTGAGGGCCACATACTCCACCATGGATCTCATCCATGAGCCTCTGAGATTGGTCTTTGTCCAGACATCTGACGAGACCTAATCCTGCATCTCCACTCAGGTAAAATTTTATAGCAAGTCGATGGATCCGCCTCTTCTCAGTTAGGCTCGCCTCAGCGGTTGTAGATCCATCCCGTAGATACTCCTTGATATGTTGATACCAAGGGTTGTGTATGGGAGGTAGCTCGTCCGATACTTCTCCAGCATAGTTCCCATAAGCTGGGGCCTTTTACAGGGCAAATGTGATGCTTGACATGTTTTCCTTGTTAGGTATGTGAATCAAGGAGGCCAACATTGCTAGCGCATCCGCAAAATCATTCTTATTACGAGGAATGTATAGAAAGAAGATTTCTTCGAACTCCAAAGCCATCTATAAAACTTGCCGATGGTAAGGCAGCAAATGTAATTCTTTGGTTTGATAGATTCATGTGGATTGTTTGATTACCAATTCGGAATCCCCAAAGACAGTTAACCGCCTAATGCCCATTAAATCGGCAAGTTTTTGCCCCATGATACATCCTTCATACTCAGCTGTGTTGTTGGTGCTGACAAACTACAATTTAATCTGGCTGACGGATATCGCTCCCGTGCATGGGATATTAGAACGGCTCCAGCTCTAGAGCCTTCTATGTTAACAGCTCCATCAAAATACATTTTTCATGTGTGGCATGCATCGTACTGATGGAATTGTTGAACTGCCATTACCCCTTCATTGGGGAAGTATGTTTCTAAGGGTTTGTAATCCCCTGTAGGTGTGGCGGCCAGTTGATCCGCAATTCTTGGGAGGATCCACTGCCATCTGGACAGTTGACAATTTAGTATGGGCTTACTGAACACATACTTGGGAAGATCCATGCGGGATATGAGATGGGTTGTGTGACCATGGAGGTAATGCTATAACCTCATGGAAGCCCATACTAAAGCACAACAAGTTTTCTCAATCAGAGTATACTTGTGTTCACTTCTGCTGAATCTTTCACTGAGGTAATAAATAGCTCGTTCTTAGCCTCTATCGTCTTTTTGCCCCATCATACAGCCCATGGCATTGTCATTAATGGACAGGTACATGAATAGGGGAACATCATCCCTGGGTGGTACCAAACAGAAGCGTTAACCAGCTGCTCTTTAATGGTAAGGAAGGATTTTTGACACTCATCGTTCCATTTCATGGGGGAGTTCTTCCTTAACAACTTGAAGATGGGCTCTCGCTGAGTTCGTGAGTTGAGAGATAAATCGCTAATGAAGTTGATTCTTCCCAAAAATCCCCGTATTTCCTTCTCTGTCTGAGGAATGGGCATTTCTTTGATGACTTAGATTTTGGTAGGATCCAGTTCAATCCCTTTGTGGCTGACTAGGAAACCTAGCAACTTGCCTGACTTAACACCAAAGGCGCACTTGGCTGGATTCAACTTCAATTTGTACTTATGCAACCTGTTGAATAACTTTCTGAGATGGTCTAAGTGGTCTTCCTACTTTCAGGATTTGAAAATGATGTCATCCACATAGATCGCTATCCTTTTATGCATTAAATCATGGAAAAGAGCCATCATAGCCCGCTAGTAGGTTCCCTCGGCATTGATGAGGCCAAATGACAACCGTCTAGCAAAAGGTTCCCCAAGGCGTCATGAAAGAAGTTTTCTCACGGTCTTCCTCAACGACCATAATCTGATGGTACCTCGCAAAGCAATCCACAAAGGAGTACATGTACTATTGAGAAGTATTGTCAATGAGAATGTGGATAAAGGGCACGGGAAAGCTATCTTTAAGGCAAGCTTTGTTCAAATCCCGATAATCCACGTAAACTCGCACCTTTCCTCTTGGTTTAGGCACGGGAACAATGTTGAATATCAACTCAGCATATGTAGACACCATGATAATGCCAGCTTGAAATTATTTCACAATTTCTTCTTTAACCATTTTAACTCCACTCAGGTTTCAAACGCCTGAGTTTCTGCCTGACTGGCTTGAATCTTTCTTTAATGGGAAGGCGATGAAGAACAATGTTAGTGGACAAACCCACCATGTCTTCATGAGACCATGCAAACACATCCTCGAATTGGGTTAATAGTGCATCCATGTAATTCTGTTGGTTTGGGGTGAGGTCTAAACCAATCTGGATTAGCTTAGGGCTTTCTAAGGTTCCAAGATTGAAAGAAGTTGTTTGGTCAAGGTTGGGTTTAGGTTTGTCTGCGACCCATTCCTTAATCTCCTGAGGTGTCTCAATGTCCTCTTGTATTTCCATAAAGTCTGAGTCCAACTTTGCATCAAAGTTACAGCCCTTGTGGAGAGAAGGCACCTCATCAGCAAGTACAAGCACATCTAAATTCAGAGTCCTAAAACCAAAATATGCTTTCACTTAATATATGAAACTGTTTAATCATACAAAAGTGTTAGCATGTACTTGATAAAATAACTGTTAATACTCTATAAAAAAGTAAGCAATTAAAGTTATCTATAGGGCAGAGGGATTTTCTGCCCATTTTACCATCGTTGACCAATGCATGGAGTGCTGCTCCAATTGTCGAGGGCAAAGTCCTGTTGGACTGCAGTGATGGAGGGATTGTCATTGTCCTCCTTCTCCCGAATGATAACCATGACATCTGGGCAATCATCGTTTGGGATATATCTGTTTATATGTTCATCATGGACAATGATGCGTATGCCTGACATAGCTATAACATGGGATCAGGAATCACCACCTCTTTTGCTTTGAATGGTACTGGTTTTGGAAATAGCATAGCTATAACATGGGCTGGCACCTTTACTGGAGACTGTATCAACTCATGTGATGCAAATGGAAGAAATCGTCGTGTGGCGGAAGCTTAAGGAACCTACTTATGCTTACGAGGATTCCCATGACTGGAGCTGGCAGAATAGCCTAGTCCAGTTGTTCCAATTTGACTGGACACTTGAATAGGATTCTTAATAACCTACTGATTTTTACCAAGCCCTTGTCCAGGATGATGACCCAATGACATCATTTCTTGAGTGGTCGACATAACCTCGGCTGAAATCTTGGCTATGGGAAGTGGTGCTCTAATACGTTGGTATTGTATGTTACTCACTTCCACGCAGATGAAAACCGGCCCGCTTTAACTTCGAAAGTTAAAGTCGATGATTCGCGATTTCCTTGTTCAGACATTCCTACTCGGCGCCGAAAGCGGTGACTAGACTATTATTGACAATGTATTTGAGTTGTTGATGTAGTGTGGAGGGAACGTCTCCAGCCATGTGAATCCATGGTCTCCCCAATAGCAGGTTGTATCCTGAGTCTATCCTGAGGACATGGAAGGATACATTGAATGTATTTGGACCAATCTCTATTGGCATCTCAATATTTTTGACAGAATTTTATCGGGATCCATCAAAAGCTTTGATAACCGTATGGCTACTTTGGATCTATTTGAGATTGACATTCATCTTTACTAAAGTGGCATAAGGACAGTTATTCAGAGATGAACCTCCATCTATCAAAACTCCAGCTAGTATATACCCGGAGGACAAAACTGCAATGTGCAATGTCTTGCAATGACCGGTCCCTTCTGGCGGTATATCGTCATCAATGAAGGATATCACATTGTTGTTGAAAATGTGATCAACCATATGTTGAAATTTTTCCACATCCACTGATTTCGGTAATTAGGCTTCTTCTAAAACCTTAAATAAAATCTTCCGGTGATCCTCGGAAGAGAAAACCAAGTCCAGTATTGGCTTCATTATTGCTCATAGTGCGGAGGAATTTTTTAATCTTCTCTATGGGAATCTTCCCCTTTGCTTTGAAGGTAGGCTTTATCACCCTCTGAGGAAGATATAGTGGATTTTCCTTCGACATTGTAGTAGTAGTATGAGACGTGGATCCTTTAGCTTCTCCATAATTCCATGGAACTTTTTGTAAGCTAACAATAGGATATTGTGGTCTGAATGGTAAAGAAATTTGCTCTGGTGCAGCCACTTTCAAAGGATTATTAGGCCCTTTGAGTTGAATTGTTTGTATGGGAAATTCTTTGCCAGTCTCATCATCCACTTCAGGTATAACTACTACTGATCCCTTCCATTTGGTAGGACATATATTCCCACTCTCGAGTTGCACAGTGTCATCGTCTGCTAGCAGCAGGACACTGTTGTTAATGAGATTTTGAATGAGATGGCGGAGTCCCCAACATTCTTCTATGTTGTAACCGCGAGAATGTGAATGATATTGACATACTCCATCGGAGTTGAATAGTCTTGAACATGGATTGATTGGAGGTAGAAGGGAGGTAATTCTTCCTTCATCGATCAACATTTGAAATATCTCCTCCATAGATTGGCCCAGATAGGTAAGTTCCCCTTGACTGGCAAAATTTTGACGGGCTTTAGCATTTGCTCTCTTTGCAACCTTATCCTCAATATCTTCACTTTCTGAAGGTGATGGTGGAGCATTCATAACAAAAGGAAGGAGATAGACATGCTCCTGGATGATTAATTGGTGTGTGACTTAATGCTGGTGTGTCACCAGTTCTGTCAATTGCTTAATTTACTTGCAAAGAGCTTTCATCTTTCGTTCCATAGCAAATTGGAACTTTGCATAATCCCATTTGTCAACACCGTCTTTGATGGTATGGGATGATTCACCATTAAAACTGGAACTCTGTCCAGTGCTCCAACTAATCATGTTGTCTTATAGATGAGGTTGATTTGGTTTGGTGACCACGATCTCACTGTTGTCTATTAAATGTTGGATCTTGTGTTTTAAGGCCCAACAATCTTGAGTATCATGTCCAGGTGTTCCGGCATGATAAGCACACTTCCGAGTAGCATTAAAACCCCTCCAATTAGGGTTGACTGGTGGAAGAAGACGTGTAATTTTCTTCTGAGTAGTCAGAAGAGCAAGAATATTCTCGAGTGAGTCCCCTACGGGTGTGAACATTCGAGGGCGAGTCCCCTAAAGGTGTGAACATTTAGGCAATGGAGGGTTTGAAGACTGTGCTTGGAAAGGGGAGTAGTTTCTCCTCTGTATAGGCATGTTCTGATTACCTTTTTGACCTTGTAGTATAAAAGAAACATCCTCCTCTTTCTTTTTATGGACCCTCCGAGGGTTGTTTCCATAAGATCCGGACTGGATGTGCTCAGCAACTGTCTTAAGAGCGGCTAGGTCTTGAATTTTACCTGACTTTAATCCTATCTCAGCCATCTCTCCGTGCTTGATCATTTCAGAGAATGGTTTGCCAATACTAGCTAAAACTCTCTCATATAAAGGAGCTTCCTGTATGTCTATAAAAGTCATGACCATTTCTGAATCTATTATGGAAGGAATAACTTGAGCAGCAAGGCGCCTCCACCTTTGAGCATACTCTATAAAAGACTCATTAAACTATTTCTTGACCTTGGTAATCTAGTACCGGTCAGGAGCCATTTGAGATTGAAAACTGTATTGAGTGAGGAAGGCGTGAGCTAGCTCTTCCCACCTATGGAACTTGGAGTTGTCTAATCTGGTATACCATGAATGGGCTTCTCCAGTTAGACTCTTTTGGAACAGCTACATTCTGAGCTTCTCATTTTCCGCATAAGATCCAAGTTCTCCAATGGACACCTTCAAATGTGTATAAGGATCCCCTAATCCGTCATACTTTTCAAAATCAGGGGTTTTGAATTTCTCCTGATAATGAACACCAGGAAATATGCAAAGGTCAGCATATGAAACACTTCCATGTGTTCCAATCCCTTTGAGAACACGGATAGTTTCCTCCATTTGGAGGACCTTCTTCCTGATATCACCAGTGTCTGGATCTCCTCTGAGATGGGTGTATCCAACTGAGGTTCTAGAATTGTTTTTTCCAAACCTTGAGCTCCTCCTTGTGAAGAGGATTTTATATGTGTAGGCATGTTTGTACCTTGAGTAGACTGATGCAGTTCTTTAAGTAGAACAGCCAGATCTGTGATTTGTTTACTCAATCCGTCAAATTCTTCTCGAGAAACAGGATTAGACTGATCAGAAGAAGACATGTTTGGTTGTAGGCTCGTGGCCTTTTTGGATTTTGAGTGGGTAACAGGACCAATGATTTCCCTAAAAAAAACTTGTGTAGTTTACTCTTAGGGATAATGTAAATGTTATCATAATGTGTCTATTTTAGGAATATTATCCTGCAAAAATAGGTGTTAATTGATAACATGTATGCACAAATAACCTTCATATTTTCCATTACATAAAGATGAACATGGAATAAAATTACAAGTAAATGCTTTTACAAGTAATTGAAAATGGAAAGTATGAAGAGACTTTCCTCCGCGTTTGGTTTATCAGAGGTTGACTTATCTTAGGGTTACTCTCGCGGCTTTTTGGCATGAAGGTCCCCAGATCATCGCAATCTACTTAACGGGAAGTTAATCCGGTCTTTCAACTGGAGCGAATCTAGCTGGTGCCTTTCCTGAGCCTCGTTGGAATTAGTCTTCCTACGAGTCCAGTAGTCAAACACAGACAGGATAGCCTCCTGGTGGAGGAACCGCACAACATACATTAACATACAACGTGTCTCACCGTTTATGAAAATGATGACATGTGCGAAGCACTAATATCACAAATAGATATTTTGCAGTGCAGTAAGTAAAATGCATTTGTACACATTCATCATAAATGTAAATGCAACATTCACACACAAACATATAACAGTTTTGAAAAGCTTGTAAAAGCGGCTTAAGCCCTCTTACTGGAATCCCCAACACAGTCGCCACCTATCGATGTCGGGATTTTTAGCTGTCCCTTTTCGTTACTTGTTCTTTGGTGTTCTCATGTTAATGTGAGATTTGTTTGAAAAAACAAGTGAAAAAGGTCTGACATGTGTAATGTCGACGATGGACTATTAAGAGTCGCCAGTTGGTGTTTTTAACTGGTTGCACCAATGCAACCGGAAAAGGTTTGCACATTGACCCAGTGATGTGACACTGCTAAACGGGTTTATGAAACCGAGATTCATTTGGGTTCAGGGGCTTGATTATGCGGAGGGAAGGTGTTAGGCACCCCCCGACATCCGTGTTTCCACGGTGACCGCCACTTTTTAAGAAACTGTTATATGAATGTGTGTGTGAGTGTGTGGATCAATGTGCAATTATTTGAAAGTAGTGTGAGACCTCGTTTTCACCTATATACAAAGGGTTTGAATTTATAGAAAAATTCAGTTTTAAGCAAGATATAGCAATGAAGTTTTGTAAAAGAGGTTTTTCAAACCCTGTGCTCAATAGGAATTGAGACCTTTTCATACTTCCATTTTATTATTAAAATGTTCGGCTTGTTTGCTTTTATTTTTGAGATGCGAGGCATCTTCGAGAAAATAATATACAGCAGTACCGAACTCCTCATGGACATGACAACCATCTAAGGAAATTCAAACACTGTAAATAATGTACAAGCTGCTTACATCTTAAAATGTCCATCACGGGAACTGAATCTAGATTTAGTAGACTGAATCTGTGATCACATGATTCCTAGGCTCACATGATACCACAGTTTGTCTGGAAAGCAGTAAATAGTTATATATATAAAAGCTGTAAATATATATATACAGACATGATCAACCACCACGAAGAAACTCCATGGAAATCAAAAATTTAAATATATAAAAGCGGTAAATATTTATATATGGACATGATCAACCACCACGAAGCGACTCCATGGGGATCGAAATGTAAATATATAAAAGCGGTAAATATATATATATATATATATATATATATATATATATATATATATATATATATATATATATATGGACATGATCAACCAACATGAACCAGACTCCATGGGGGATCGGAAAATAAATAAAGCAAGAATGATTTATCAACCGCCACGTAAGTAAACTCCAGGCGGGACTAAATGTAAATAAAGGAGTAAAGACGATCAACCACCACGAAGTAAACTCCATGCGGGACTAAATGTAAATAAAGCAAAGAAAAGGCCTCAAAGTAAACTGTGGCCGACAGAGATATATATATATATATATATATATATATATATATATATATATATATATATATATATAGGTGTAAACGCTCCGGATGTAAAATACAAGCTCATCAGATATGTCTGATGTAAAATACATGCTCATCAGATATGTCTGACAACAATTATATATATATATATAAGCAGGTAAACGCTCCAGACAGAAGTCTAGGCTCAATCAAGGCATAACTCGATAATGTTAGTCCATATATAAATATATAAATATATAAGTGTATATATACAGACTGAAATGAAAACCACGGACCGAAGTCCGGGCATACACACACAACACGACTCTTATTGTGTAGAATAGTGTGTGCAAAGATAAAGAGAAAGGCTATATAGAGTGTGAGAAGGCTTACAGTGGGCTGCCAATGCAGGCTTCTATTACTCTATATGGATAAACACTCAGCTCCCGCTGGATAAAAATATAGCTATATGTGAGCTAACAGATGTTTAAAGTGAGAAAACACTCAATATGGGTGTGTACAGATCAAATTTGACAGGGCTTCCTCGCATTTTTCTTTTTTTCAAATGGCCACCCAAGCCCACTATTTATAGAGAGGGGAGCCATAGGTGTACATTTGGCAGCCGTAGATGCACCTGTGGCTGCCCGGGGTGCCCCGGGTTCTGCGGGTCCCATCGTCTCGAAGTATGTGCACTGTAATGTCTGTTCGAACTTGCAGAACTTTAATCTGAGCATCCGAACGAGGTATATAAGACCTTCCTATGACCACATGTGTCGAGAGTTACGCAATGACATGGATTAGAGCTTGTACAAAGTCAGGAAGAGGGGACCATGCCCATGGTCTTCAAGCTTCAAATTCTATCCGGTGTGCTGCCACGCGTAATAGTCACTCAGGATTGGAACTCTTTTGTTCTTGTAGGACATTGTTGTATGTATGTATATATGAAGTATTGAGACGACGCACAAGTGTTGAGGTGGAAATATGATGTTTGACTCCTCACCGGGGTTATCACCGGTTTGAGTTGAAAGCAGACGTTGCTCAGGGTTACATCTGAGATTGGACTACTGCAAGTGTTTGAATGTCGTAAGGTCATCTGTGAGAGTACTTGTCTGCCCGGTGTTAGCTCCGGGTGTGAGGTATGAGTGCCTCGGCAGGAGGACTGATATTGAAGCTGATCGCATGCATTTGAAACAAGCATTTTCGGAGTTATCGCCGAAATTGCAACAACATTCCTTGGTGTTATCGCCAAGGACGAAACTCGGGGTTATCTCTGAGGTTGGAAATGATCCTTCCGGTGTGTTTTCTGGGGTTGGAAATAATACTCCCGGTGTGTGTTCTGGACTTTGAACTGAACTTTCGATAGCATTTTGGTGTTATCGCCAAGGACTAAACTCGGGGTTATCTTCGAGGTTGGAAATGATCCTTCTGGTGTGTTTTCTGGGGTTGGAAATGATACTCCCGGTGTGTGTTCCGGAATTTGAACTGAACTTCCGGTAGTATCCGGAATGGATGTGAGCTGTCTTCCAGGGTTATCTCTGAAAGATGAAACTGCCCTCTTGCAATGTCAGTAATAGGTGTGCAGAAAATTTTGAGTGTCTACATATATATAAGCGGTAAACGCACATGATGTTTCTCAATCCCGACTTGGTTTATCATTTCAGCGATTTGTCACTATATATATATGTAAAAGCAATAAACGCACTGGATATAAAATCCAGGCTCATCGAACAAAGTTCAACAACAGTTCATATATATATATATATATATATAAGCAAGTAAACGCTCCGGATATAAAATCCAGGCTCATCGGATATAATCCCACAATAGTTTATATATATATATATATATATATATATATATAAGCAAGTAAATGCTTCAGACATAAGTCTAGGCTTAATCGAGGCATACCTCGATAATGTTAGTCCATTTATAAAAATATATACATATATAAGTATAGATATACAGAAAGAAATGAAAACTACGGACCGAAGTTCGGGCATACAAACACAACACGATTCTCAAGGTGAAGAATAGTGTTTGCAAAGATGAAGAGAAAGGCTTTATAGAGTGTGAGAAGGCCTACAGTGGGCTGCCAAGGCAAGCTTCTATGACTCTAGATGGATAAAACACCTTTGGTAAAATATAGCTATATGTGAGCTAACAGGTGTTTTAAATTAGAAAGCACTCAATATGGGGTGTGTGTAGAAAAAATTGGACAGGGATTCCTCACCTCTTTTTCTCTTACAAATGACCACCCCAAGATTTATATTTATAGAGTTAGGAACCGTAGGTGTGTACTGCAGTAGCCAGCAGATGCACTGCACGCTGCTCGGGGTGCCCTGGCTCTGTGGGTCCCGCCATCTTGAAGTACGTGCACTCATGAACTGCGATGTTCGCTCAAACTTGCAGAACTTCAATCCGAGCATCCGAACGAGGTGTACAAGACCTATTTCAGAATGCTTTTGTCGAGAGTTATGCAATGACGTGGGATTAGAGATTGTACGAAGTCAGGAAGAGGGGACCATTCCCATGTTCTTCAAGCTTCAAATTCTATCAGGTGTGCTGCCACGCGTAATAGTCACTCAGGATTGGAACTCTTTTGTTCTTGTAGGACATTGTTGTATGTATGTATGTATGAAGTATTGAGACGATGCGCAGGTGTTGAGGTGGAAAAATGATGTTTGACTCCTCACCGGGGTTATCACCGGTTTGAGTTGAAAGCAGACGTTGCTCAGGGTTACATCTGAGATTGGACTGCTGCAAGTGTTTGAATGCCGTAAGGTCATCTGTGAGAGTACTTGTCTGCCGGTGTTAGCTCCGGGTCTGAGGTATGAGTGCCTCGGCAGGAGGTCTAATATTAAAGCTGATTGCATGCATTTGAAACAAGCATTTTCGTAGTTATCGCCGAAATTACAACAACATTCCTTGGTGTTATCGCCAAGGACAAAACTCGGGATTATCTCCGAGGTTGGAAATGATCCTTCCGGTGTGTTTTCTGGGGGTTGGAAATAATACTCTCGGTGTGTGTTCGGACTCGAATCTGAACTTTCGATAGTATCCGAAATGGATGTGAGTTGCCTTCCGTGGTTATCTCCGAAAAGACGAATCTTCCCTCCCGCAATGTCGAATAGGTGTGCGTGAGAAAATTTTGAGTGTCTACATATATATAAGCGGTAAACGCATTGTGATGTTTCTCAATCCCGGCTTGGTTTATCATATCAAATGATTTGTCGCTATATCTATATGTAAAAGCAATAAACGCACTAGATATAAAATCCGTGCTCATCGAATGAGTTCAACAATAGTTCGTATATATATATATATATATATATATATATATATATATATAAGTAAACGCTCCGGATGTAAAATCCAGGCTCATCGGATATAATCCCACAATAGTTTATATATATATATATATATATATATATATATATATAAGCAAGTAAATGCTTCAGACATAAGTCTAGGCTTAATCGAGGCATACCTCGATAATGTTAGTCCATTTATAAAAATATATACATATATAAGTATAGATATACAGAAAGAAATGAAAACTACTGAATCAAGTTCTAAGATACAAACACAACACGATTCTCAAGGTGAAGAATAGTGTTTGCAAAGATGAAGAGAAAGGCTTTATAGAGTGTGAGAAGGCCTACAGTGGGCTGCCAAGGCAAGCTTCTATGACTCTAGATGGATAAACACTGCTGGTAAAATATAGCTATATGTGAGCTAACAGGTGTTTTAAATTAGAAAGCACTCAATATGGGGTGTGTGTAGAAAAAATTGGACAGGGATTCCTCACCTCTTTTTCTCTTACAAATGACCACCCCAAGATTTATATTTATAGAGTTAGGAACCGTAGGTGTACTGTGGTAGTAGCATGAGATGCACTGCTGGTGCTTTCAAGGTGCCCCTGGCTCTGTGGGTCCCGCCATCTTGAAGTACGTGCACTCATGAACTGCGATGTTCGCTCAAACTTGCAGAACTTCAATCCGAGCATCCGAACGAGGTGTACAAGACCTATTTCAGAATTCTTTTGTCGAGAGTTATGCAATGACATGGGATTAGAGATTGTACGAAGTCAGGAAGAGGGTACCATTCCCATGTTCTTCAAGCTTCAAATTCTATCAGGTGTGCTGCCACGCGTAATAGTCACTCAGGATTGGAACTCTTTTGTTATTGTAGGACATTGTTGTATGTATGTATATATGAAGTATTGAGACGACGCGCAGGTGTTGAGGTGGAAAAATGATGTTTGACTCCTCACCGGGGTTATCACCGGTTTGAGTTGAAAGCAGACGTTGCTCAGGGTTACATCTGAGATTGGACTACTGCAAGTGTTTGAATGCCGTAAGGTCATCTGTGAGAGTACTTGTCTACCCGGTGTTAGCTCAAGATTCCGAGGTATGAGTGCCTACAGGAGGTCTAATATTAAAGCCGATTGCATGCATTTGAAACAAGCATTTTCGTAGTTATCGTCGAAATTACAACAACATTCCTTGGTGTTATCGCTGAGGACAAAACTCGGGATTATCTCCGAGGTTGGAAATGATCCTTCGTGTGTGTTTTCGGGGTTGGAAATAATACTCTCGGTGTGTGTTCGGACTTTGAACTGAACTTTCGATAGTATCCAAGAAATGGATGTGAGTTGTCTTCCGTGGTTATCTCCAGAAAGACGAATCTTCCCTCCCGCAATGTCGCAAGAATAGGTGTGCGAGAAAATTTTGAGTGTCTACATATATATAAGCGGCAAAACGCATGTGATGTTTCTCAATCCGGCTTGGTTTATCATATCGCCGATTTGTCGCTATATCTATATGTAAAAGCAATAAACGCACTAGATATAAAATCCGTGCTCATCTAATGAGTTCAACAATAGTTCATATATATATATATATATATATATATATATATATATAAGCAAAACGCGCTCAGGATGTAAAATCCGGGCTCATCGGATATAATCCCACAATAGTTATATATATATATATATATATATATATATATATATATATATATATATATATATAAGTAAATGCTTGAGGACATAAGTCTCAAGCTTAATCGAGGCATACCTCGATAATGTTAGTCCATTTATAAAAATATATACATATATAAGTATAGATATACGTAAAGAAATGAAAACTACGAATCAAGTTCTAAGATATAAACACAAACACGATTCTCAAGGTGAAGAATAGTGTTTGCAAAGATGAAGAGAAAGGCTTTATAGAGTGTGAGAAGGCCTACAGTGGGCTGCCAAGGCAAGCTTCTATGACTCTAGATGGATAAATACTGCTGGTAAAATATAGCTATATGTGAGCTAACAGGTGTTTTAAATTAGAAAGCACTCAATATGGGGTTTGTGTAGAAAAAATTGGACAGGGATTCCTCACCTCTTTTTCTCTTACAAATGACCACCCCAAGATTTATATTTATAGAGTTAGGAACCGTAGGTGTACCTGCGGTAGCCGCAGATGCACCTGCGGCTGCTCGGGGTGCCCTGGGCTCTGTGGGTCCCGCCATCTTGAAGTACGTGCACTCATGAACTGCGATGTTCACTCAAACTTGCAGAACTTCAATCCGAGCATCCGAACGAGGTGTACAAGACCTATTTCAGAATGCTTTTGTCGAGAGTTATGCAATGACATGGGATTAGAGATTGTACGAAGTCAGGAAGAGGGTACCATTCCCATGTTCTTCAAGCTTCAAATTCTATCAGGTGTGCTGCCACGCGTAATAGTCACTCAGGATTGGAACTCTTTTGTTCTTGTAGGACATTGTTGTATGTATGTATGTATGAAGTATTGAGACGACGCAGCAGTGTTGAGGTGGAAAAATGATGTTTGACTCCTCACCGGGGTTATCACCGGTTTGAGTTGAAAGCAGAGCGTTGCTCGTGGTTACATCCGAGATTGGACTGCTGCAAGTGTTTGAATGCCGTAAGGTCATCTGTGAGAGTACTTGTCTGCTCGGTGTTAGCTCCGGGTCTGAGGTATGAGTGCCTCGGCAGGAGGTCTAATATTAAAGCTGATTGCATGCATTTGAAACAAGCATTTTCGTAGTTATCGCCGAAATTACAACAACATTCCTTGGTGTTATCGCCAAGGACAAAACTCGGGATTATCTCCGAGGTTGGAAATGATCCTTCCGGTGTGTTTTCTGGGGGTTGGAAATAATACTCCCGGTGTGTGTTCTGGACTTTGAACTGAACTTTCGATAGTATCCGAAATGGATGTGAGCTGTCTTCCAGGGTTATCTCCGAAAGACGAATCTTCCCTCCTGCAATGTCAGTAATAGGTGTGCAAAAAATTTTGAGTGTCTACATATATATAAGCGGTAAACGCAGAGGATGTTTCTCAATCCCGGCTTGGTTTATCATATCAGCGATTTGTCGCTATATCTATATGTAAAAGCAATAAACGCACTAGATATAAAATCCAGGCTCATCGAACAGAGTTCAACAATAGTTCATATATATATATATATATATATATATATAAGCAAGTAAACGCTCCGGATGTAAAATCCAGGCTCATCGGATATAATCCCACAACAGTTTATATATATAAGTATATATATATATATATATAAGCAAGTAAATGCTTCAGACATAAGTCTACGCTTAATCGAGGCATACCTCGATAATGTAAGTCCATATATAAAAATATATACATATATAAGTATATATATACAGACAAAAATGAGAACCACGGACCGAAGTTCGGGTATACAAACACAACACGACTCTCAAGGTGAAGAATAATGTTTGCAAAGATGAAGAGAAAGGCTTTATAGAGTGTGAGAATGCCTACAGTGGGCTGCCAAGGAAAGCTTCTATGACTCTAGATGGATAAACACTGCTGGTAAAATATAGCTATATGTGAGCTAACAGGTGTTTTAAATGAGAAAGCACTCAATATGGGGTGTGTGTAGAGAAAATTGGACAGGGATTCCTCACCTCTTTTTCTCTTACAAATGACCAACCCAAGCTTTATATTTATAGAGTTAGGAGCCGCAGGTGTACCTGTGGCAGCCGCAGATGCACCTCCGGCTGCTCGGGGTGCCCCGGGCTCTGTGGGTCCCGCCATCTCAAAGTACGTGCACTCATGAACTGCGATGTTCGCTCAAACTTGCAGAACTTCAATCCGAGCATCCAAACGAGGTGTACAAGACCTATTTCAGAATGCTTTTGTCGAGAGTTACGCAATGACATGGGATTAGAGGTTGTACGAAGTCAAGAAGAGGGGACCATGCCCATAGTCTTCAAGCTTCAAATTCTATCTGGTGTGCTGCCACGAGTAATAGTTACTCGGGATTGGAACTCCTTCGCTCTTATGGGACATTGTTGTGTAGAAATGTATGTATGAAATATTGAGACGACGCGCTAGGGTTGAGGTGGCAAGATAACAATTTTTCCCCTCACCGTGGTTATCTACGGTTTGAGCTGATAGCAGACGTTGCTCAGGGTTACATCTGAGATTGGACTGCTGCAAGTGTTTGAATTCCACAAGGTCATCAGTAAGTGTGCATGTCTTCCCGGTGTTAGCTCCGAGTCTTTGGAATGAGTGCCTCGGTAGAAGGTCTGAGATTGAAGCTGATTGCATGCATTTGAAATAAACATTTCTGGAGTTTTCACCGGAACTGCAACAACATTCCTTGGGGTTATCGCCAAGGATGAAACTCAAGGTTATCTCCGAGGTTGGAATTGATACTCCCGGTGTGTGTTCTGGGGTTGAGACTGAACTTCCGGTAGTATTCAGAATGGATGTGACCTGTCTTCCAGGGTTATCTCAGAAAGACGAATCTGCCCTCATGTAATGTTAGTAACAGGTGTGCAAAAAAATTTGAGTGTCTACAGTGAGGACTACTATAATAACTGCCTTGGATCATCACTCCACACCTCGACTACTTCCCGCTATATTCTTGCTTATTGAGAAGAAAAATGGAACAAAAAGGAAAAGGGTGAGCTCAACTAGCCCAGTAAAGAATATTATGACTAAGATAATATAGAACAAATTATCGTTAGTCCTCAACAGGGAAAAAATTTGATAGAATATAATTGATAACAAGTTTTAAATCAATATTCGCAGAAGAAATAACAATTCATTAGAAGAGTTAAGTAGAGAATGAAATCTACTAACATCTATGAATTTAAAAGTCCATCATCAATATTTTATCCCTGTAACAGCAATCAATATACATCTTGAATCAAATATTCATCTTTGCACTACAGGCCAAAGATTCATCAGTTGGTCATGTTCATCTCAACACATGTTCATCTTTGTACTACGGGCCAACGATATTCATAAGGAAATCATTCATCTTTGCACTATAGGACAAAGATATTCAGTTATATCATCATTTAGGACTGAGGATGATGAAAAATATTTTAAAGAAAATGAATTCAGTGAGACAAAAGAAAAAATATTAAGGATTCGTACTTCGGTTTATCCATGTTCAAAAACACCCCATAATATATCATAGTGGAGTAAAATTCAAGAATGAAGATCAAAACATGGATACAATCAAAGATAGTAACAAAAATAGACATCAGGGATAAAGACGAAGAAATTTCATTTTTCGATGTATAGTGTCGTATTCGTGTATAGTGCCGTATACGTGAATAGTAACCCCGACACAAAAAGGTAGAAATTCCACAATAAAATTCATACCAATATTTCAAAATAATGATATTGAAAAAATAATATCATTTACGAAGAAAATAACATCCCTTACCTCAAAAGAATAGTACTTTTGGCTGGAATATCAGATATAATGCTGAAGAGAACTTGCACCGTATGGCAACACTCAAAGTATCAAAATAATGACAAAAATACCCTCGATAATATAGAGAGAGAAAACTTCAATTTCTGGTGTGATTTTCAATTCTAACCTAAACACCCTATTTATAGGAAAAATGCTTAGAACACCAAAGCTGAAAATTTAATAAAATATTAATAATTATAAAAAATTTCCACCCACTTTGAAAAATCTGAGCTCAGCACATTTTCAATACAAGTGGGGCCCACCAACATAATAAAAATGTTTTTTCTTAAAAAAGAAATTTAAAACTCAAAAATCAATTATTTCGGAACTTCAATAATTCATAATAAATAGCCCTTTTATCAAAAAAAATCGAATCTTATGTCCATTCCATATGAAATTTAAATTTCTACAACTTTGTAGCTTTAAGTTTTTTCAAATTCTAAACAGAAATTGACTGAAATCCACATACGGACAATTTTGCATGCTATAATCAAATTTCAGTCAAAAATGGGGTCCACCAACATAGTTAACATGTTTTTGTCATTTATTGTAACAAAAATACTATTCCTCCTCATTTATTCATATATCACAAATTCATTGTAAAAATATCACCATTATTATATAATTGTAATATAATAATATATTTAAATGAACTATTTTATCAGAAAAGATAAAATATCAATTTTCAACAATTGTCACTTTTCTAAAAATTCTTCCATTTATATCCACATAAATAAATATTTTTCGTATCATATAAATTAATAATTAATTATTCACAAATAATATTACAGAATCACAATAATGACAACCAGGTCGTTCCTAGGAAAGAGGGGGCTTTCCGATAAGAATTTCTCCTTACTGGCGCGCAATTAGGTGACCAAACCCCTTTCCTAGATAGAACTTCCTTAGACATTGCCAATAATGTTATCTAATAATATTATTCAAATAATATAAATTATTGATCTGATAATGGGATATATTGTGCAGTGACAATTATAGAAACAACAATAATATAAAATATCAACGTAGCAATTATTGAATCAATAAAATAAAATATTGAACAGTAATTACTATAACAAATATTGAGTAGTGTCTTCTTACGTAAGAATCAATAATTGGTACAATACCGTGTGCTACTATGCAACACCGCGTATTACTGTGTTTTAACCACCGGGTATTCCAACAGTGTTAACGGTAACAACTACGTCGTTATTTATAAAAAAACTCATACTTGTCATTTTTTCATTCAATCGCTTTCTGTTATGGGGCCCACAATAAATTTTGCATCGTCGCATTTGAATATTCCCGACAACAAGAATATTCCACGACCAAACGAATATTCCCCGACAACAATGAATATTTTATAACCACTTGCTTATTTAAAATATTTGCGTATTTTACCCATAACTAACCACATTAATCAAATCAACCACTTACTATTTCAAAATAATAAATAGAGGAAATTCTACTTTATTCATAAAAGTTGGGGTCTTACAGTTTTTTTGTCAACCATATTTATATCGAGAAAATATCTTTTACTATTCGAAAATCATTTATATACCTTAACATTGTTGCAAGCATTGAACTTATCATTCTTCAATGCATTATAAAAGTTGTTTAAGCCTTTGATTCGGCTAAAATATTATCATGTGTTAGAACTCTATCCAAACCAATTGACTTGGTGCGGACTCTCATAAATCTACTGAGATGAACAACCCTCATTGAAGGGAAAATTATATAATTGTCGGGAAACCAACGTGCGCACTTACTAGCATGTTTAAATATTATGCATAACGTAGGGTACTTTAGGCTGATCACCTGTTGTACTCATTTATATTGGATTGCAGTATAATATTGTTAAGTCTAGTAAGAGTTCTTAGTCCTTAGTGACTGCTCAGTGTTCATTCTTATTGAACCTCGAAATGAACAAACTTTGAAATTCTAATAATGTCCTTCAGTCTATAGTGATACTTATTAAAAACTCTTGATACTTATTGATGTCCATGAACTATTATTTATTGTTATACCTTTGACGATTCAAATGTTATAACTGCTTATTCTTATTGCTATATTACTTGTTGGGCAAACTTGTTGCTCATTCTTGCTTCCCTAAAAACATTACAGTTAAGGCAAAGTAAGGCGGTACATCAGGAAATGACAAAGGAAAGGACAAGGCTACAAAATAGCTTAATATTTTAAGTGTAGAAGTATTATTATTATTATTATGATTATAATAATGTATTAAGGATGATTAAATTATGCTTAAGTGTAATCACCATATTGTTGTAGTAACGGTTATAGTACGTTGGGACGCGAATATTTATATTATATCAACGTAAATTATTCTATTATTTTTGTTGTTAATGATTTTAGTATGATATTAGAATTAGTATGTGACGAACCAAATTCAAGATATGAGTGTCTGAATTTGGGGGCGTCACAGACCTTGTACTTCACCTCACTACTCTCGACCACTCTTTCTTTGATTTTTCCACATTCTTCATCTTGTAAATGAGCTTTCTTTACCTTGTCCACCAAAGTTGGACTAGCTTCCATCTGGAACAATCTTTCATCAGATTCTTTCAAAAGTTTGATTTCTAACTCTAACATTGTCATTGTTAAAATAAGCTCCTCCTGTGAAGTTAACACCATCAACTTCTCCCGAACCTTTCTATTCAAGGCATTGGCAACCATATTTGCTTTTCCCGGATGATAAAAGATCTCACAATCATAACCTTTTTATCAGTTCTAACCATCGCCTCTGACGAATGTTCAGTTCATTCTGTGTGAAAATATACTTCATACTTTTATGGTTTGTGTATATCTCACATTTCTCTCCATAGAGATAATGTCTCCATATCTTCAGAGAAAATACCACTGCGGCCAACTCTAAATCATGAGTCATGTATCCTTTCTCATAGTCCTTCAATTGCCTTGATGCATACACAATGACTTTGCCATTTTTCATAAACACATATCCTAGTCCTTTATGTGATGCATCAATATACACCACAAAGTTTCCTATATTATCCGGTAATGACAACACATGTGTCATGCTAAGATTCTTCTTCAACTCCTGAAAGCTCTCTTCGCACTTCTCCGTCCAGATAAATTTTACGGATTTCCTTGTCAAATTTATCAACGGAGTGGAAAACTTGGAAAAGTCTTGAATAAACAGTCTGTATTAGCCTGCCAATCCCATGAAAGTCCTCACTTCCGATGGTGTTCTTGGTTGTTCCCAGTTTATTAAAACTTTGACCTTTGATGGATCCACTAAAATCTCATCTTTGTCAATCGCATGCCTAAGAAATTTTATACGTTCTAGCTAGAATTCACACTTAGAGAATTTCGCATACAACTTTTCCCTTCTTAGCATCTCCAACGTCAAACGTAAATGTTCCATGTCTTTCTCTTGAGTTTTGGAGTTCACTAGGATATCATCAATGAATACCACCATAAACTTATCTAAGAATGGTTAAAACACCTTGTTCATCAAATCTATGAAGGTTGCTGGGGTATTGGTCAAACCAAAAGACATTACCAAAAACTCGTGGTGTCCATACCAAGTCCTGAATGTCATCTTTGCTACATCCTCCTTCCTTACCTTTAATTGAGGATACCCACTTCTCAAATCTATTTTCGAGAAGTATCTAGCTCCCTTCAACTGATCAAACAAGTCATCTATTCTTGGAAATAGATATTTATTCTTAATAGTGACTTTGTTTAACTCCCTATAATCAATGCAAAGACGCATTAACCCATAATGATACACTCGCATTAATGTATTTCTTGTCTAACAGCTCTTGCAATTGTACCATAAGTTCTTTTATCTCT
This sequence comes from Panax ginseng, assembly GCA_020205605.1. Lineage (NCBI taxonomy): Eukaryota > Viridiplantae > Streptophyta > Magnoliopsida > Apiales > Araliaceae > Panax > Panax ginseng. The sequence goes on along the minus strand of CM035132.1, from coordinate 142,874,118 downwards.
ACCGTAGCTATCCTGTACGGGGCCTTCGATATCGAAGCAGTCCCTGGTGATAAATTGATAATGAATTTGATCTCTCTGTCAGGCGAAAGTCCTGGAAAATCCTCTGAAAATACATCCATAAAATCCTTAACAACTGGTATCTCTTCTAGTTTCATGCCTTTCTTCTGAGTATCGACTATGTAAGCTAAATATCCTATGCAACCTTGACTCAACGGCTTCTTGTCTTGCATAATCGTCAAACATATTGTTTGTCTAGGCGATTTGCTACTGTAGAAGACTACTTTTGACGGAGTCATAAGGTTTACACACTTCTTTTGGCAATCAATTATCGCTCCATAATTGAATAGCCAATCCATTCACAATATAACATCAAACTCTCCAAATTTAATCGGGATCAAATCTACTGTCATAAAATTTCCCTTAATATTCAACCTACAGTTCCTATATACGAATCTAACAGGAATCACCTCCCTATTCGCAATTTATATGTTTAAATGGAAATTCAACTCTTTATTAGGAAATCCTAAACTTTTAGCAAATTCATTGGATATAAACGAGCAAGTAACACCCGAATTAAATAATACATATGCATTTATATCATTGATTGGGATAATACCTGACACAACATCTTTTGATTGCATCGCATCTTGCACAGTCATGTTGAAGGTTCTGACGGTGGGTTTACTTGATGACGTTGGTCCAACAATAACCAACGTACCTCTACTGCCACCTCCCTTTCTTTCAATTGCATCTCCAGCTTTCTTCTTAGGGCACTCGCGAGCAAGATGATCCTTTGACTAGCAAGTATAACTAGCATTCTTCTTTGGTTGATGGAAATTCAGAGAAATATGACCCTCTTGGCCACAGTTGAAGCACACTCGCTTACCCTTCAAGCACATGCCACTGTGATTTTTCTCACATTTAACACACGCTTCAAATTTCCTTTTCTACTACCTACTTTGTTGACTTCCAGTACCAACACTCGTATTCCACTTCCTCTTCGGGTTATTATTATTCCCACCACTGCTAGTACCAGTTTTACCTTCATTCTCACTCTTCTTCTTTCTCTGTTCCTGTTTGTACTTTATTAAGGCATCGCTTCCACCTTCCGCGATAATTTCCTTCTCAAGCACTGCTGCAAACGTCTTCAGCTGAAACATATAAACTCTACTGTACAACTAGGGCTTCAGTCCCTATTCAAACCTTCTTGCCTTGCGCTCATTTGTGTTAAATTGATATGGCGCAAACTGATAAGTGAATTTTATATACACGAATCAGTGTCCATTTCATGCTTATTTGTTGCTATTTTCGTGTGTTCATATTCATTTTTACTTGTGTTGTGTTCTTATATGTGTAGGATGGTTGTTGCGGCATTTAACAAAGATTTGGAGTCATTTGGAATCATTCAGAGTCAATTGGAGCGGTTTTGGAAGAGTTCATGAAGCTATAGCAAGTCATTCTCGTAGAATGATTTCACGGGAGGGCCTTTTTGCTTTGTATACACCGTACGAAAGTGGGTCTTCATCAGAAGTCAGAGAAGGTAGCACGGGGTGCCATGTTTACTACATACACCCCTTGGCGAGGGTCTTCATTCTGATTGCGAGAGTCTATCATTCATCATGTGCATTTTATAAGCTTACACCCCTGCCGGGGCGGCGGGTCCCGAATTTTGGCTCTCCTAATGTGATGCTAATAATGATGGAACTTGGATTTTTGAGTTCACATAACAATAGGACTCTAGTTGGCATGGAATTGAGCAGAGATTGTGGTTTTAAAACATATAACTACTACACAAACATAAGATGAATTGGAGAAGGACTGTTTCGATCCAATTGACTCAAGGACTTCCAAGAGGACTTAAAGACATATAAATAGACTTATAAAAGGGGGATATTATAGGAGAAATATGATTCCATTAGATTAGATCAAAACACTAGTTCTAATGAGTTTTGGAGATTGAAGCAACTTGGAGACCATTGAAGATTCAAAGTAGGAGCAAGGAGAAAGCGTCGGATCTACAGATAATAGATTATATCTTCTCATATTCTTCTATCTTTGTCTTTTAATGTGTATTCAAGTGTGGATTCTTAGTTTTAATTCAATGAACTAATTCTTTGTTTGAGATTACAATGGAGCTTATTGTGTAGTTTATTTTAATATGCTTCGCTATCAATTATAATGTTCTATTATGAGGATTGTCTATTGTGATTTGGACTTAATTATTTAATTGATTGGCCATCAATTATCGTGATAATCTATATGAACTCGAGAGATGAAGTTTAGATTTAGATCTGATCATGATAGCATGTGTTTGTGATTTTTGTATAGATGGAATTCATGATTCGTGTTTAGGATAGAGATATGCCTTTACGCCATATGTAATCTTATAGAGAACTTCTGCTTTAAATTCTTTTTAATTATAATTCACATAGAAATATAGTGGATTAGTTAATTAGTGTGTCTTGCTTAATTCTATCATCTGTGGATTTAAGTGAGTATGGATATTATGCATCGAGAGATGGTTTTATCTGCTTTAGTGTTCTTGATTAACAATTCGGGATAGAGAATAATTGATTAGAAGTGTGTTAACTTAAATGAAGCAATAAGTGAAGTTGTGATCTTAAATCTCCATCATCTTAATTTAATTAGTGGAATTTAATAGTAGTTTAATTTATATAATTTGAAATTCATTCGTTTAAATAAGATTGAGTTGGTTATGGGTTAGTACTTGGTGATTTTTATTAAATAATTCTCTGTGGGAACGATACTCAACTTATCACTTTATTACTTGTTGACCACGTATACTTGCGTGTTGTGCGTAATTAGATTTTACGCAATAAGTTTTTGGCGCCGTTGCCAGGGAATTAATTTAATATTTTTTTACCAATATTAATTTCAATTATATTAGTCTTAATTTAAACATTTTAATTTTAATTTTTAATTCTCTTCCTATATTTCTCTCTTTCCAGGTACCATGGATGACTTTGCGTATCAATGGCCATACAGGAACATGACTCAACAAAGGGAAGTGGGGATTGATGGTCTCAATGCATTTTATGCATTATTAGCACAGCTTGAGACACTTTCGAGGAGGTTGGACGTTGTTGCAGCCCAACGTAATTGAAGGATAGCAATTACGTACAATTATTATGCTGGTAATCATTCGAGTCATCAATGCACAGTTAGTTTTGGGCCGGGACAACATGGTGGTGAATACCTCAACGATTATACATATGATAATTATCATCAAGTTTGGGGGTATCACCCGGATTCCTCATGGAGCTATACTTATGAAGACCAATACTGCATTCTAAGTCCAACATATCCATCAAATTTCTCAAATCCACCTCCAATGCAACAAGAAGACAATTCAGAGTTGAAGGAATTCATGTTAAGGATTATAGCAGAAAAAGAAGAGATGACAATGAGTCAGAAGTTATCAACCCAAAATCTTAATAGACAGATGGAACAACTCGTTAACTCCTCAATGAATGGTCCTCAATACATGGATTTCAAAACTGAACAAGATAATTCAAGATTGAAGGATTTGTGGTTCAAGTTTGTAGCATCAACTGAGGAGAAGATGACTGAGTAAGAGAGGTCAATTCAAAATCTACAGAATCATATGGATCAAATGTTTGAAGCCTTGAACAATCGCCCTCAAAACAATTGGTACTATGACGTGGATGATGAAACTGATGGAGAGCCAAAAGTGTACCTGCCACTGGATGAACGGAAAGGAGTGGACATTGAGGAGACAACTGGGGTTTAGAAAATGAAGAATATCAGATCACCTGTATTATACCCCAAGTACCTTCTCAACCAGAGAATTGAAAAATCTAGTGAGTTTTGCACACCCATGTCCCCTAGGTAGTCACATCCAAGGTAATGATCAGTATGATAAAGAGGCCTCGTATACACCATGGTGGGCTGAGGAAGAGAAAATAAAAGAGAAAAAGTCCGTTGTACTTTCCATGCCTTAATGAAAAAATTTATTCCCAAATACAACGGACGAGATACCTAGCTATGCAATGGAACTAGAGACATCATGTACAGGAATTATGTTAGGTTGTTTCAATTCACAGATTAGTAAGATGGGAAACCTACCAACACATAGTACAATTCTAATGGATGGAGGGTTCCTCAATTATCGAAGAGGAATTGGATAGCGTTGACGGACAAAAGTCGGTGATGACTATAAATCAAGTTACCAATCGAGAGGCAACCCAGAAATTTTTTTATATATATATGTTTTCCTAGTTTATTTAGTAGATAGGAATCAGGTTATATTCCAAAGGGTTATTCTAATCTATGTTGTATCTCTTAAATACAGGTATTGGAGGTTCAATGGATAGGAAAATGATCGTCACCGCCATCGCCACCATCACCTCACGCTTAGCTGATTACAGGGAAGTTCTCTTATACTTATCGCTATATTCTTACAATGAGGACATTGTAATTGCTAAGTTTGGGGGAGTTTAGTTTAGTTCTTTATTGCATGTTTAGTTTAATGTTTATGTTATGTTATTTTGTATATGTTGTTAATTTAGTTTAGGTTCATTATGTTTGCATTCATGTAGTACAACTGCATAAGTAGTTGCGTAGTAGTATAGTTTGAATAACATTATATTTAGTTTCTTGTAAAAAAATAACCATAAATTAAAAATAATAGTTAGTTACTATGTTTATCTTGCATGAGTCCAGCTGTTTGATATTTACAATTTGTTTTGCCCAATGATGAGATTGCAATTAGGTAGACAAGTATAGTACTGACTATTAGAGCTTTGATGTGATTTCTTGTTATGAATTGAGTACTTTTCTGTTTGAAACTAGTATAATAAGAATAGCATAGTAAAAACAACTTGTTGATTGATTGAGTTTAAATTGATACATAATGGGACTCTAAAGGATAATGCTAGTTTGAATGAAAGAATGACAAGAATAAGTAGTGATGGCTAAAGTTAGACAAGAACCTAAGTTTGGGAGAATATTTGGGGTATATAAGTTATATTGTAAAAAAAAGAAAAAAAAAGTATGAATAAACATCGTCGCGTGCTTGTCTAGTTTTGTGCCCTTTGTTACTTGAGTAAGTAAGCCCGAGGGGATTGTCTTTACACCTAGCACCCTAAGGTCTTAATGGTCTGGGAGTCGTTGGTCGAAATCTCATTAAGGTTGCATTGAAAAGCCTAAGGGAATGAGACATTGCATAGCTATGTGTATTTAAAATTAAAAAAAATGAATAAAACGGGAAATAAGAGCAAAAATCCCCCGTAGATGAAAAATAAAGCATAAGTATCCCATGTTAACCCTCGATATTGGTAATTATTTGATTTTAGTTGAATCTAGCTTGTTTTTGGATTTCTTGAGTTTACATTGTATGATGCCTTCGAAGAGACTTGTTATGTGTTAAATTTGATTTTATATCAATTAACATTGTTGTGGAGCACACACGCACTATATTAGTGATAATAGTCTAAGATTTTATGATTGATTAGGAAATTGTTGATTGGTTTTGATATGATGTATTATCATGTTTACTTGATTTCTCCAAGGCCGAGTGAATAGATTTGATTCTATCAATACTTCTGGATTCGTAAGCATATAGATGAGTTGCATTTCATTGTATTGCATAGCATGTGGTTGTTTTGTGCTCGAGTACTAGTACGTTTTAAGTTTGGGGGATTTTGATAAGTGAATTTTATATACACGAATCGATGTCCATTTCATGCTTATTTGTTGCTATTTTCGTGTGTTCATATTCATTTTTGCTTATGTTGTGTTCTTATATGTGTAGGCTGGTTGTTGTGGCGTTTAACGAAGATTTGGAGTCATTTGGAATCATTCGGAGTCAATTGGAACGGTTTTGGAAGAATTCATGAAGTTATAGCAAGTCATTTCAGAGAAACAGGACCCCTCACGGGTGGGCCTTTTTGCTTTGTATACCCATTGAAATGGTGGGTCTTCATCGAGAACTTGTAGAAGGTAGTAAGCCGTAGGCGATGTTTGTTTACACACACGTTTCAAAGGTGGGGTCTTCATTCCTGATTGCAGTAGCCTAGCCCGTTGGGGCGGGCATTTTATAAGCTTACACCCACACCGGGGCGGGGGGTCCCGATTTTTGGCACTCCTAATGTGATGCTAATAATGATGGAACTTGGATTTTTGAGTTCGCATAGCAATAGGACTCTAGTTGGCATAGAATTGAGCAGAGATTATGGTTTTAAAACATATAACTACTACACAAACACAAGATGAATTGGAGAAGGACTGTTTCAATCCGATTGACTCAAGGACTTCCAAGAGGACTTAAAGACATGTAAAGAGACTTATAAAAGGGGAAGATTAGAGGAAAAGTGTGATTCCATTAGATTAGATTAGATCAAAACACTAGTTCTAATGATTTTTGGAGATTGAAGCAACTTGGAGACCATTGAAGATTCAAAGTAGGAGCAAGGAGAAAGCGTCGGATCTATAGACAATAGATTATATCTTCTCATCTTCTTCTATATTTGTCTTTTAATGTCTATTCAAGTGTGGATTCTTAGTTTTAATTCAATGAACTAATTCTTTGTTTGAGATTACAATGGATCTTATTGTGTAGTTTATTTTAATATTCTTCGCTATCAATTATTATGTTCTATTCTGAGGATTGTCTATTGTGATTTGGACTTAATTGTTTAATTGATTGGCCATCAATTACCGTTATAATCTATATGAACTCGAGAATTGAAGTTTAGATTTAGATCTGATCATGATAGCATGTGTTTGTGATTTCTGTATAGATGTAATTCATGATTCGTGTTTAGGATAGAGATATGCCTTTATGTCATGTGTAATCTTATAGAGAACTTGTGCTTTAAATCCTTTTTAATTGTAATTCACATAGAGATATAGTGGATTAGTTAATTAGGGTGTCTTGCTTAATTCTATCATCTGTGGATTTAAGTGAGTATGGACATTATATATCGAGAGATGGTTTTATCTGCTTTAGTATTTTTTATTAACAATTCAGGATAGAGAATAATTGATGAGAAGTGTGTTAACTTTAATGAAGCAATAAGTGAAGTTATGATCTTAAATCTCCATCATCTTAATTTAATTAGTGGAATCTAATAGAAGTTTAATTTATATAATTTGAAATTCATTCGTTTAAATAAGATTGAGTTGGTTATAAGTTAGTACTTGGTGATTTTTATTAAATAATTCTTTGTGGGAACGATACTCAACTTATCACTTTATTACTTGTTGACCACGTATATTTGCGTGCTATGCGTAATTAGATTTTACCCAACACAAATCTCTCCAACTCATTGAACTCTGATGCATACTCCGACACTGTCATTGCACCCTACTTCAGTTCTAAAAACTAGACCTCCATCTGATTCTTTGAACTCTCTGGGAAATAGGTCTTGAAAAATATTTCCTTGAACCTATCCCAAGTCATCACTCCCTGACCTCCTCAGGTTTTGTTTGCCTGCCACCAGTAAATGGCTTCTTCTTTCAACATGAATCTTGCAAAAGTAGTCTCCTGGTCCTCACTGACTCTAATAACGTCAAAAACTTTCTCTATTTCCATCATCAAGGTCTGTGCCTCAACTGGATTCATGGACCTACAAAATTCAGGTGGTCCAACTGCCTTAAAATCCTTAAAAGTCGCAGCTTGGTTCTGCGGTTGATTCTGCAGCGCTCCTATCAATAATGTTATCAACTGTTAAACTGGGTTAGCATTAGCGTTGTTGTTATTGGTAGACCCCTCAGGGGTTTGTTGTCATGGTTGACATTTTCTTGGAGGCATTTTTTGTTTAAAATACACTAATTAGATTATTACTCAATCTTTTAAGTATTTTTCACTTAACTTGCACATCATAAAAGATCATCACATAACAAATAACATCTTGAATAAATATTAACATTTTATTCATTCATAGTCTTTTAAAAACATAATAATGATAACATCCCTGCTATCTACATCCATTTCCTGAACTAATAAAGTTTCAGGATAACACCATCATATCCCATCGATCACATAACACTTGGGATTTACATCTTATTTACTATTTAATCACACAAAAATTGTATTCTCTATTATGGCCTGCGAAGTTTTTGCATAGCCCTACGACGCTCATCTTCCATGATACAGAACATCATTCTACGATCTAACATATACCATGGCAGCATTTCCAACTGAGTTAAATAGTACATGACTCGGTCTTGAGCTCGATTTATGATAGTATTGAACACACAATTCATCTCTTCCATCTTGATCTTCTTTACTTATACCTCTCCCTCTGCTAACTCTGCACGCTGAGAAGCTTTCTTGTACGCATCTTCAACTCTTGCTCTCTTGGCGGATTCTTCTTTCAAGTTATCCTTCAATTTTGTAACCTCCTCTATTAGCTGTTCATTCTCCCCCTCTAAGTGAACCAGCTTCCATTCCACATTGATGAGACGTTCATCAAGATCTCGGATCTCATCGCTCTTCTATGCAATTAAAGTCTGACATTCAGCTACTAGCTTCTCCAACTCATCGACTCTATCCTGAAGCTCAATGTTACGATCGTATACTTCAACATACATATGAGTTGTGATAGAGTTTGGTGGAAACTTTTCCTCATCCTCATCCTCCTCCGTATGTGGCAGCTCCACATGATCTTCCCCATCCGTCTCTACTACATCCTCCTCATCAGGTATACTGTAACAATCTGGGATTTTATTGTAATTTCAAATATTTATTAAATTAAATAAATATATTTTTATTGATGTGGTTGTTGTTAGTAGATATTTGTTGGATTATTTATTAGCAAGTTAATAATTCATGAGTTATAAAAATTAATTTAATTAAGATAAAAGAGTGGTGAATTAAATTTAGGAGAAAATACTCTAATTGAATTTAATAATTAGAGAGTAGCTATAATGTTGTTCTAACTTAGTAATTAAAGTGATACGTGAATTTATTAAATAAAATTATAATGAAATTATAATTTTGTGGTAATAGTTAAGTGGAGAAGTTATTTAATTAGTTGTAATTAATTTTTATTTAATTAAAATTGGATATAGAAATCCAAATAAATAATGGGGACTATAAACTATAGTTTAAATGATTTATTGAAATAAATTAAAGTAGTTTTAAATTGGTTTACCAAACAAAGATTAAAGATATTAAGTCTTTATTTTAATAGTGTTTTGCCAAAAAAAAGCCTTATGGCTTTTGAATTTTAAAAAATAAATATAAATATAAATAAAATATATTAAATATTTTATAACTGATACATAATTATTAAATTTATTAGAACATTAGTTTTAGACGTTTAGTTTTTATGCGTTGGTTATTTTTTTTACGTAAAAGGTTTGGCCTAAGAGAGAAGTGAAGGTATACAGAGAAAATTTGGGAGAGAGTTTGAGAAAGGAGATAAAGAGTTCTGTGATTCCAAAGAAAATCTTTATCTTCTAGCAAGGATTATTCAAGCAATTAAAGGTATAACCTCTAAAACATGAGTTTTACGTTTATGAAGAGTATATGTTCTTGAGCTTCAAATTTTCTGTAAATGTATTTTTGATGAATTGATGTTATACAAACTAATTGATTGTGATTATTAGTAATTGTGATGTTATAAATAGCATCTAGACAAGATTTTGTGTACTAATTACGTTTAAAAAGAAAGAAATCATTTACAGTGGATGTGGTTATGTATATGGCTTGTTAAAGTACAAAAATTGGTAGTTAGTTTGTGAACTAAACTGTAAATTGAGTCTAGAATATGTTAATTCAGTAAGAAATGAAGATAACAAAATTTGAATGAGTTAATTTGGTGTAGTATTGAGACCTCGATGTTAATTTTTGTCAAGGATGTTAAAAATGGAGTTTTTTTTGTAAAAACATGGAATTCAAGGATTTAAATTGTTTGTAGTTGTTGTGTAATTGTTCTAAGCTGGTATATATGTGATGAATAATGTTTATATGAGTTTTATATCATCTGGGTATGTTTAATTTGCTATTTTGTGGATGAAATTTGTGATAGTTGGTGTGACGCCCCCAAATTCGGGTACTTGAAACCCAAACTCGGTGCTTCACGATACCATTTCTATGCACAGAATAATACTAATCATAATATTAATAACAATAATATTGATACCAAATTTAAGTTACATATGCATCAAAGTTTAAATCCTAGGTACGAGACCTTTTAACATTCATTACATCATAGATAATAAGTATCATTGTCTTAATAAACTATAACTATTACATAGAATATTATAAATCTCATTCGAACAACTTTCCTTTCCCCTTGTTCTTGCATGAGCCTTCAGGTTGATCATACTTAACTGAAAACATTTAATTTAAGCAAGAGTGAGCATTTGAGTGATAACAATAATATTAATACCAAATTTAAGTTACATATGCATCAAAGTTTAAATCCCAGGTACGAGACCTTTTAACATTCATTACATCATAGATAATAAGTATCATTGTCTTAATAAACTATAACTATTACATAGAATATTATAAATCTCATTCGAACAGCTTTACTTTCCCCTTGTTCTTGCCTGAGCCTTCGGGTTGATCATACTTAACTGAAAACATTTAATTTAAGCAAGAGTGATCATTTGAGTGCCCAACAAGTAGTAACAATTATAAATATTAGCTGAAAGGGTTAAATGTTTTCGTTGTACTACCCTTCTACAAGAAGTCAATAGTTGTGAAGTAATTTGAACTGATAATAATAACATAACAACTCTCTATCAAATTTTTGAAACTACGTATTGACTATAAATAGGGTTAAGGTGACATACTATGAACATTTTTTTCAATTTTCGAATAGGTTTAGCAGAACTTCATCCGCAAAATGTCATAACTTACGGGCACGGGGTGTGATCAGCCCGTTGTACCCTGTATTGATCAATACTACATGTAAGAACGATATTATCGTTCACTTTGTCCGCCTTGGAGCATAAAAATTTTCCCGTGTTCGGGATGTTCATCCTTCAGGAATCCGAACCAAAACAATTGATTGGATATAAAAAAGTTTTTATCATATTTAACGATATTTCTAAATCTGTGTTTAGCTGATCAAATAGCTTAGAGGTATATACATATATATACAAACATGTGATTAAATACAATGACTATCCAAGTGGGGACACCTGTATAACCATATATAGAAATTAACGAAAGAATATATATAACTGAATTACAATATAGTACCATGTTGATAATCAATGATCGGATATAACATATATAACAATAGGGTTATTAATCTAGTACAACAATAATATAATTCTGAATCTTCTTACTCATGTCTATTGCATAAAGAAAATGCAAAGGTAGGATACTTGCCTGGTACGCTACTTATAATTCGCAACTTAGTTTTATCTTTTATGTAATCACCTATCAGTAATAAGATCATTTTACTGATTAGAATAACATATCACAACACATAACACTGCCTATTGCAGTCAGCACATAACCTAATCACCTTGTCACACATATCCCATAGTCATTGAATCACAAACAATCATTAATACGGTCAAAATATTTAAGTCCAGATCAATTTTCGAAACATGCCGATTAATAACAGCGGTTTTATCGAGGTAATAATCGAGTTTAAGACTCTATCCGATTAGTTCAATAATGATAGAATTAATAAAGTTATATTATTTTTAAATGACTTAAAATAATTTTTAAACACTTATTATAATTTATCATAAATTTTCAAACACCTAATCATAATTAAATGATTTAAATATTAAACAATTCTAATATCATTAACATTTAATCAATATTAAACTATTAATGAAACCATTGCCAAAATATTAAAGTTATTTATAATAACTCAATACATTTTTAAAGTATTAATATTACCCTTAAATAATTTTTAAAACATTTAAAATCATTTTTAAATAATTATCATTAATATTTAAATTTTAATGTACTATTTATCCAAATATTAAAAGTTATTAAATTATAACTTAAAATATTTTTATTTCATTTATATCCTTTTAAATAATTAAAACCATTTTAAAACTATTTATTTAATATAATTATTAAATAAATTTAATATCATTAATGTTAAATTAATATCATTAATATTAAATTATTAATGAAATTATCCTTTAAATATTAAAAGTTATATTTTATAACTTAAAATATCTTTAAACACTTTATTTCCATTTAAAATAATTTTTCTAATATTAAAATCATTTCTAAATTACTTTATTTAATATAATTATTAAATAAATCTAATATCCTTAATATTAAAATATTAATATTTTTCATGACAAAAATATTAAAAGTTATATTTTATAACTTAAAATATTTTTATAACCTTTAAATTATTTTTATATAAATTTTAAATCATTAATTCTATTTTTCATCATTTATTTAATACATTTATTAAATAACTTAATCATCATGAATATTAATTAATTAATGAAATTCATCACAAAAATATTAAAAGTTATAGAAAATAACTTAAAATATCTTCTTATATCATAATATATTTTTAAATGATTTATCATGTATTAAAATTATTTTAAATAATTTATTTAATATTACACTTAAATAAATTAAATACCTTTTATATTCCAAAAATATTAAATATTTATGAAATATATTTAAAATAATTAAAATTAATTTTTAGACTTTAATTTAATTTTTAATAATTTATTTGGTATTTTTAATAATTAAAAACTAATTTTTCTATTTATTTAATTAAAATAATTAATTTAATAATTAAACTATCGCTAAAGGTATATTAGGCGACAAAACTGTTGCTAATGATGTTCTTCATCAAACACAGATCTCCATAGCCGGTTATCAAGTCAGCTAGTTTGACCAATTGTAAATCTTAGACAAAAATGATTCTGAGCTGGAACGTTTTCTAGGATCATAGTATTAGTGTAATACTACAATAAGCAATTGGTTTCAAGCCCAATACATAACATAACAGAAAGATCTATAGCTCTAAAAGTGTTGTCAGGACTGTTCTTCAGTTTCTGGGTTTTCCCAGAAATGAATAACAGTCAAGACGCCCATTTTCCAAGCCTTTAATCACTCATTCTGGACTTGATATATTTGTTCTAATGATTTTAATATGTATCCAACATGTAACTCAACAGATCTATCACAAAACATTAGCAAACTAACAACAGAATAGCAAGATCTCGTACGGTCAAACCCTGTTAGAAGCCACACTCATGAACTTTTTGGGTTGCCCAGAAAGTTCATCCGTGAACTTTCTGCTTGGTTTGACCATCCCCCAATTCCAGTATGTTTATGTTATCTGAGATCTAAAAGCATTAACATGTAGTATAACTACCATACTATAACCTTAATACAACAAACAACACAAATCAATAACAGATTACAAGATATGAAGCATCAAAAGTCTTGTCAGACCATTTTTGGGCAAGATCTGGGTTACCCATATTTTGTCCAGTCATGGTCGGTCAATGACATTTTAACTTACAATATCTTACAATGCACACCAGATATAAGCCTGATACTTGATCCAGATTAAAGAGCATATACCAGACTACATATCTAAAACATAAAACAACCAAAAACATAAATCGAGAAGGATCTACAGCCTTTGACATTCATTGTCAGAGCACAAAACCAAATTTTTCCAGATTTTCCAAAAACTCAAATCTGAGCCTCTAGATGTTATGGGTCCAATATCTAGCAACCAAGATCAACTAAATATACTACAAACAACATGTTTTAACAATAAATCAAAACATCTAACACAAGATCAAAATTTTTTCAAATTTTTAGGGTTTACCTCTTTTAAGCTTTGATTTTTGATTCTGTTCTTCTGATCTGATATTGGTGTTCGTGGGGCTTGCTTACGGGATTGATATGCCTTGTATTTTCAAAGGTCTGGGAGAGAGAAAATTGTTTAGGAGTTAGATAGCCAAATGAGAAATTTTTAGCAGCTTTCTCTCTCTTAAATCTAGTAAATCAATTGGTGCAATGAACTTGTAAATGTTGATCATGTGCTAGTAATCTTAGCTCATAGCTGGGTCTAGGGGTTGGCTGGCCAGATTTGCAAAGATTTGGCTAGCAATAATTCAACAAATAAGATAAAAGGGTAAAATGGTAATTTTTCTTATAAATTCAAGGGTATTCTTGTCCAATGTACTTGAATCTATGGTTTAATCACTAGATTTTAAATCTTAAAGTTTCCCAAATAATTTCTAGGGTTTGAAAAATTAAAATTAAAGTGTAAAATTTTTTTAATTAAACACACTTATTTAAAATTAGGGTTTTTAATAGAAATTAGGGTTTAAATAATTAGGGTTCATTAATCTTATTAGGTTTCTCAAAATTAATAATTAGGGTTTCCTAATTATCATTATAATTTACAAAAATATCATTAGGGTTTCTAATTTTTTAGCAATTAGGGTTTAAATAATAATTAGGGTTTCTCCTAATTACAGAAATTCTATAATACACAATAAAATTCATATAACACAATTACTACACAGTCTTGAACTCAGAACTGAGTTTCACAATTAGGGTTTAACAACATGATATAAGGGTTATGACATAATTTATCACAATTGACCAACCATTATCAGTCTACATATATACAGTACATGTTTATAGCACTGAAAAATCAAAATATAATTAATATTATATTATTATTCTCATCCCTTTATCAAAATCCCAATTTAGGGTTTGGATTCCATATCTGGTTTATCTTTCATATACAACATCAATAATTAAAGTTCAAATAATTAACTTAATTATTCTGAACAATTCATATAATAAAACATATATTATTATAATTCTAATAATCATTTTATATATTAATTAAATAATATAAAATCATGTTTTCATGGAAAATAATTGATAAAAACATTTCTGTTACAAAAATTAATTACTATAAGAATATAATTTGTAATGATTAATAATTCTAAAATTATTTATAATTTTTCACGTAAAAATTTATTTGCATTTATATACACATTACTTGACACTTATTCTCATCATTAAAATAAAAAAAAAATTATATGCAAAATTTCTTATTTATTTATATGAAAAATATCGGGTTATTACATTCACCCTCCTTTATAAGGATTCTGTCCCCAGAATCACCGTTTTAAAACCTATACATACAAGGGTACATAGCATACACAATCATTGCAAGCAGATCTCGACCAACTTTGATCGAACTGATCTTTAACTATTCAACATAAAGCTTGTCTATCTGATTAAACAGAAGTTTGATTTCTAAAAGAACTCAAATTCCTCCTTAAAAATTTATTTTTAAAATAATTTACTATATATAGGAAAATCATATATATCAAAATATACAAGTTATTTGAATAATACCTGGAGTTTCATTCCCAGCTGCCACAGTATCCTAGACCGTCATGTTGAAGACTCTCCCGGTTACTTTTGGTGGTTTGTTGGTTGAAGTCGGTCCTGTGATCGCCAGAATCCCGCTACCTTTTCCCATGGTTACACTTCCCGCCTCCATCTTCCCCTTTGGACAATCCTTCACCTTATGCTCCATAGACCCACACAGAAAACACCCATTGTTCATCTTTGGGTTGGGGCAGTTGGGAGAGATATGGCCCTCCTGTCCGTACTTATTACATACAAATTAACCCTTCAGACACTCATTAGAGTGATTCTTCCTGCAATTCTTACACTAAACTACCTGCTTCTTCACACCTTTCTGTTTCACCTGAACATTCCCGAAATAATTTCCTTTTCTCTTTTCACCCCTACTCCCACTAGTTGTTTCTACCTTTACAGCTCCTTCTGCCTTGCCTTTGTTCTTTTTCTCCTTGTTATAGAGGCTCATGGCCTCACTCCCCTCCTCAGCTATGATAGCCTTTTCCATGAGTGCTACAAAAGTATTGATTTGCAACACTGCCACCTTATTATTGTAGAGCCGTGGTTTTAAGCCCACTCAAACCTCCTTGCCTTCCTACCCTCCGTATCAACTTGATGCGAAGCAAACCTAGCCAACTCATTAAACTTTGCGGCATACTCCGCAACAGTCATGTTATCCTGCTTTAACTCCAGAAATTTCACCTCCATCCTAGCCTGCATACTAGCTGAGAGATAGTTTTTGAGAAATAAAGTCTTAAACCTAGCCCAAGTAACTACTCCTTCTCCTGCCCTAGTTTGATTTGCCTCCCACCAAAATTTAGCCTCCCCTTTCATCATATAAGTGGCAAAAGCGGTCTTTTGCCCTTCATCTACCCTAACAATTATGAACGCCTTTTTTTATCTCGTTTACCCAAGTTTGGGCTTCTATAGGGTCAGCTGATCCCCTGAATTCTGGTGGTCCTACTGCCTTGAAGTCTTTAAATTTTGCCAAGCGATTATCTGGGTGGTTCCCTACGGATGGTATTCCCTGCTGTATAGCCTGAGCTACCATATTTGCAAAGTTTTGCATCGGGTCTTGCTGTTGTCCCCCAGCGTTGTTGACAAATTCTTCTGCCATTTGGTTTCGAGTTTGACGTCTTGGCGGCATTATCTGGTTAAGTAAAACCATAAATTATACTTTATTAACTTATATTCTATACCTTATTGCATAAGTTTAATATATTAAACTTGTTTCATTTCTCAAACTTAGATTCATATTCATTCATCGAATATTTTACATAGCATAACACATACTTCTTTAAACATTAGCTATCCCGTTGTGACTACAAAAGTCGGGATTTACAGCCTTGATTAACACAAAAGTTTAGAATATTTCATTACATAGACATACTTAGATATTACATTAAACATACCTACTCAACAGAACCTATACTACCTATTTACTACTCCTTTTCCTTGGAGAACCTTTCACCTGATGATTTTTTATCCCATAGATAAAACATGCTCCTGGTTTATAGTCGGGACAATATAGAGTGGTATGTCCCTCATAGCCGCAAAGGTAACATATTCTTTTCCCTTTCTTCTTATCGGGTTTTCCTATGTCATGGTCTTCTATCTTTATTTTTCCTTCTTGCTCGGAGCTGCACATGATGTGTTGCTTGAGGCTCCCATCTGATCAATTTGGATTTTAAGCTTATCTTGTTCTTCCATTGTTTCTATTAATGCCTGACGCAGTTGACTATTTAGCAGCTTTTCTATTTCCCACAGCTTTTCCAGAGAAGAAACTTTGTTCCTCAGATCCTGCACCTCCGTTGATGTTTGATCAGCTTCAACTTTAGTGTCTGAATCACTATCTGTCAGCTCCAACATCTTTGGATCTGGTACTAGGTTTTCTATAATAACCACCTCCTTAAAGTTGGTTTTATTGTGAGCCTCTATTTCAGCTATTGGCTTCGATATTAGCTCAGGTGTATGGATTTGATCCTCCTTCATGCTATAAGCATATAACAAACTTTTTCCACCAGACATCTACACACATAAATTATCCTGATTAACATATAGTATACACACATAACAAATAATAGTTTTATAAAAGTTATCTTTTATTTTGTTTAACGATGAATTTATTCAATTCATCTCCTTTTAAACTCTATATGAGTTATTTGTATTTTCAACGTTTCCCCCTGTTCTAAGGTTATAGCCTAAGGTCGAACCCACCTAAGATTTATAACCCTAAAGCTTTGATACCAACCTGTGACGCCCCCAAATCCGGGTACTTGAAACCCGAACTCGGTGCTTCACAATACCATTTCTATGCGTAGAATAATACTAATCATAATATTAATAACAATAATATTGATACCAAAAATAATGTTACATATGCATCAAAGTTTAAATCCCAGGTACGAAACCTTTAAACATTCATTACATCATAGATAATAAGTATCATTGTCTTAATAAACTATAACTATTACACAAAATACTATAAATCTCATCCGAACAGCTTTCCTTTCCCCTTGTTCTTGCCTGAGCCTTCGGGTTGATCATTCTTAACTGAAAACATTTAATTTAAGCAAGAGTGAGCATTTGAGTGCCCAACAAGTAATAACAATTATAAATATTAGCTGAAAGGGTTAAATGTTTTCTTTGTACTACCCTTCTACAACAAGTCAATAGTTGTGAAGTAATCTGAACCGATAATAATAACATAACAACTCTATATCAAATTTTTGAAACTACGTATTGACTATAAATAGGGTTAAGGCGACATACTATGAACATTATTTTTAATTTTCGAATAGGTTTAGCAGAACTTCATCTGCAAACCGTCATACTTACTCTGCCAAGACGGGGGTGATCGACCATTGTACCTCAGATTGATCAATACTACATGCAAGAACGATATTATCGTTCACTTTGTCCGCCTTGGCGCATAAAATTTTTCCCATGTTTAGGATGTTCATACTTAGTCAGGAATCCGAACCAAAACAATTGATTGGATACAAAAAGGTTTTATCATATTCAACGATATTTCCAAATCTGTGTCTAGCTGATCAAATAGCTTCGAGGTATATATATATATATATATATATATATATCAACATGTGATTAAATACAATGACTATCCAAGTGGGGACACTTGTATAACCATATATAGAAATTAACGAAATAATATATATAACTAAATTACAGTATAGTACCATGTTGATAATCAATGATCGGATATAACATATATAACAATAGGGTTATTAATCTAGTACAACAATAATATAATTCTGAATCTTCTTACTCATGTCCATTACATAAAGAAAATATAAAGGTAGGATACTTGCCTGGTACACTACTTACAATTCGCAACTTAGTTTTATCTTTTATGTAATCACCTATCAGTAATAAGATCATTTTACTGATTAGAATAACATATCACAACACATAACACTACCTATTGCAATAAAGACATAACCTAATCACCTTGTCACACATATCCCATCGTATGAATCACAAACAATCATTAATACAGTCAAAATATCTAAGTCCAAATCAATTTTCAAACATGCTTGTATCGTATCGACAGTTTTATCGGGTAATAATCGAGTTTAAGACTCTATCCAGTTAGTTCAATAACTGTAATTATCAGTCATATTATTTTTAAATGACTTAAAATAATTTTTAAACAATTATTATAATTTATCATAAATTTTCCAAACTTTGGAATCATAATTAAAAGATTTAAATATTAAACAATTCTACTATCATTAACATTTAATCAATATTAAACATTTAATGAAACCATTGCCAAAATTTTAAAGTTATTTATAATAACTCAATATATTTTTAAAGTATTAATATTACCCTTAAATGATTTTTAAAACATTTAAAATCATTTTAAATAATTATCATTAATATTTAAATATTAATGTACTATTTATCCAAATATTAAAAGTCATTAAATTATAACTTAAAATATTTTTAATTCATTTATATACTTTTTAAATAATTAAAACCATTTTAAAACTATTTATTTAATATAATTATTAAATAAATTTAATATCATTAATGTTAAATTAATATCATTAATATTAAATTATTAATGAAATTATCCTTTAAATATTAAAAGTTATATTTTATTACTTAAAATATCTTTAAACACTTTATTTCCATTTAAAATAATTTTTCTAATATTAAAATCATTTCTAAATTACATTATTTAATATAATTATTAAATAAATCTAATATCCTTAATATTAAAATATTAATATTTTTCATGACAAACTATCAAAAGTTATATTTTATAACTTCAAATATTTTTATAACCTTTAAATCATTTTTATATAAATTTTAAATCATTAATTCTATTTTTCATCATTTATTTAATACATTTATTAAATAACTTAATCATCATTAATATTAATTAATTAATGAAATTATCACAAAAATATTAAAAGTTATAAAAATAACTTAAAATATCTTCTTATACCATAATATATTTTTAAATGATTTATCATATATTAAAATCTTTTTAAATAATTTATTTAATATTACACTTAAATAAATTAAATAAATTTTATATTCCAAAAATATTAAATATTTATGAAATATACTTAAAATAATTAAAAATTAATTTTCGGACTTTAAAATAATTTTTACTAATTTATTTTGTATTTTTAATAATTAGAAACTAAATTTTCTATTTATTTAATTAAAATAATTAATTTAATAATTAAACTGTCGCTAAAGGTATATTAGGCGACAAAACTGTCGCTAATGGTGTTCTTCATCAAACCCAGATCTTCATAGCCGGTTATCAAGTCAGCTAGTTTGACCAATTGTAAATCTTAGACCAAAATGATTCTAAGCTTGAAAGTTTTCTAGGATCGTATTATTAGTGTAATACTACAATAAGCAACTGGTTTCAAGCCCAATACATAACATAACAGAAACATCTAGAGCTCTAAAAAAAAAGAGTTGGATCGTTCTTCGGTTCGGATTTTCCCAGAAATGAAGAACAGTCGAGACGTCCACTTTCCAAGCCTTTAATCACTCGTTCTGGACTTGCTATATTTGTTCTAATGTTTTTAATATGTATCCAGAATGTAACTCAAGAGATCTATCACAAAACATTAGCAAACTAACAACAGAATAGCAAGATCTCGTATGGTCAAACCCTGTCAGAAGCCAAGCTCATGAACTTTCTGGGTTGCCAGAAAGTTCATCCGTGAACTTTCTGCTTGGTTTGACCATCCCCCAATTCCAGTATGTTTATGATATCTGAGATCTAAAAACATTAACATGTAGTATAACTACCATACTATAACTTTAATACAACAAACAACACAAATCAATAACAGATTACAAGATATGAAGCATCAAAAGTCTTGTCAGACCATTTCTGGGCAAGATCTGGGTTACCCAGATTTTGTCCAGTCATGGTCGGTCAACGACATTTAACTTGCAATATCTTACAATACACACCAGATACAAGCCTGATACTTGATCCAGATTAAAGAGCACATACCAGACTACATATCTAAAACATAAAACAACCAAAAACATAAACCGAGAAGGATTTATAGCGTCTGACATTCATTGTCAGAACACAAAACCAAAATTTTCCAGATTTTCCAAAAACTCAAATCCGAGCCTCTAGATGTTATGGGTCCATCATCTAGCAACCAAGATCAACTAAATATACTACAAACAACATGTTTCAACAATAAATCAAAACATCTAACACAAGATCAAAAAATTTTCAAATTTTTAGGGTTTATCTCTTTTAAGATTTGATTTTTGATTCTGTTCTTCTGATCTGATATTGGTGTTCGTGGGGCTTACTTAGGGGATTGATTAACCTTGTATTTACAGAGGTTTGGGAGAGAGAAAATTGTTTAGGAGTTAGATAGCCAAATGAGAAATTTTTAGTAGCTTTCTCTCTCTTAAATCTAGTAAATCAATTGGTGCAATGAACTTGTAAATGCTGATCATGTGCTAGTAATCTTAGCTCATAGCTAGGTCTAGGGGTTGGCTGGCCAGATTTGCAAAGATTTGGCTAGCAATAATTCAACAAATAAGAGAAAAGGGTAAAATGGTAATTTTTCTTATAAATTCAAGGGTATTCTTGTCCAAGGTACTTGAATCTAGGGTTTAATCACTAGATTTTAAATCTTAAAGTTTCCCAAATAATTTCTAGGGTTTGAAAAATTAAAATTAAAGTGTAATAAAATTTTAATTAAACACACTAATTTAAAATTAGGGTTTTTAATCGAAATTAGGGTTTAAATAAATAGGGTTCCTTAATCTTATTAAGGTTCTCAAAATTAATAATTAGGGTTTCCTAATTATCATTATAGTTTACAAAAATAATCATTATGGTTTCTAATTATTTAGCAATTAGTGTTTAAATAATAATTAGGGTTTCTCCTAATTACAAAAATTCTATAATACACAGTAAAATTCATATAACACAATTACTACACAGTCTTGAATTCACAACTGAGTTTAACAATTAGGGTTATACAATATGAAATAATGGTTATGACATAATTTACCACAATTGACCAACCATTATCAGTCTACATATATACAGTACATATTTATAGCACTAAAAAATCAAAATATAATTAATATTATATTATTATTCTCATCCCTTTATCAAAATCCCAATTTAGGGTTTGGATTCTATATCTGGTTTATCTTTTATATACAACATCAATAATTAAAGTTAAAATAATTAACTTAATTATTCTGAACAATTCATATAATAAAAATATTTATTATTATAATTTTAGTAATCATTTTATATATTAATTAAATAATATAAAATCATGTTTTCATGGAAAATAATTTATAAAAACATTTATGCTACAAAAATTAATTACTATAAGTATAAAGCCCCCAAATCCAGGTACTTGAAACCCTAACTCGGTGCTTTACGATACCATTTCTATGAGCGGAATAATACTAATAATAATAACACTAATATAAATACCAAATTAATTTATATATTTATCAAAGTCTAAATCCCAAGTACGCAACCTTTAATACATTCCTCACAATACGCGATAGGTAATATATCTCATACTTGTCTTAATAAAGATAACTATTACATAAAATGGCATTGAATTCATTCTGCAACCTTTTCTTTCCCTTTATTCTTAGCCGAGCCTTCTACTTGTTCACACTTAGCTGAAAACATCTAAATTAAACAAGGATGAGCATTTGAGTGCCCAGCAAGTAATAGCAATTATATATATATATATATATATATAGAAGCTGAAAGAATTTAAATATTTTCTTTATACTATCCTTTTACAACAAATCAATAGTTGTGAAGTAATCTGAACTGATAATATTAACATAACAACCCTCTTTCAAATTTTAAAACTACGTACTGACTATATATAGGGTTAAGGGGACATACTATGAACATTATTTTCATTTTTGAATAGGTTTAGCAGAACTTCATCTGCAAACCGTCATAACTTACGGGCACGGAGGGTGATCAGCCCGTTGTACCCCGTATTGATCAATACTACATTACAAGAACGATATTATCGTTCACTCTGGTTGCCTTGGGCACATAAAAATTTTCCCATGAATGGGATGTTCATACTTGTCAGGGTTCCAAACCAAAGCAATTCGGTTGGATAATAGGTAGGTTTTATCTTATTCAACAATAATCTATAATTCAATATATATATATATATATACGGGTAATTAACAAAGGTGTATCAACATGTGGTTAAATGCAATGATTATCCAAGTGGGTACACTTGTATAACCATTTAAAGAAATTATCGAACAGAATATATATCTGAATTACCATATACTAACATGTTGATAATCAATGAGCATATATATTATAGGGTTAATAATCTGTACAGTAATAATATAATTCTGAAACATTCTTACTCATGTCCATTGCATAAAGGAAATGCAAAGGTAGGATACTTGCCTGATGCGCTGCTTACAATACGTAACTTAATTTTATCTTTTATATCACGACCTATCATTAATTAGATCATTCGCTCTATTAGAACAATATACTATAACATATAGTACTGCATTTCGCAGTCAGCACATAACCTAATCACATTATCACACATGTTCAACAGTTATTGCATCACAAACAAACATTAATACAATCAAAATATCTAAGCCCCGGATCAATTTTTGAAATATGCGATTTGCAAAATGACTTTATCGGGTAATTATCGAGTATAAGACTCTATTCCGAAGTTCAGTAACTATAAGTATCAGTCATATCATTTTAAATAACTAAATAAACATTTATTAATTTATCATAAATTTTCAAACACCGAAATCATTATTAAAAGATTCAATATCATATAATTCTATTATCATTTAATAATTATTAAACTATTAATGAAACCATTGCCATTAATATTAAAATATTAATGTACTATTTCTTAAAATATTAAGCGTCATTAAGTATAACTTAAAATATTTAATTCACTTAATATTATTAATCTTGATAATATTTAAACTCAAAATATTTTTAAAACATTTATATTACCCTTAAATGATTTTTAAAACATTTAAAATCATTTTTAAACAATTGCCATTAATATTAAAATATTAATGTACTATTTCTTAAAATATTAAACGTCATTAAGTATAACTTAAAATATTTAATTCACTTAATATTATTAATCTTGATAATATTTAATTCCCCTCTTAGTATTACTAGTTTACTAATAACACTTTTATTTGCTTACTAATATTATTAACATCTTAATAATATTTTAATACTTTACTAATATTTATAATCCTCTTAATAATATTTTAATCATACATTAATATTATTACTTTAATAATATCTTACTTATGCTTTAGTATCATTAATCAATTAATAATACTTTTAGTCATTTACCAATAGTATTAATATTTTATTTATTTACTAATATTATTAATCATTTAATAATATTTTATTCCTTTACTAATGTTATTACATTAATAACATTTTATTTAATCTCGAATAAGTAATATTTTAATCATTTAATAATACTTTAATTTAATATTATTAATCTTTTAATAATATTTTAATCTAAGACTAATATTTTAATATAATATTATTAATCATTTAATAATACTTTAATCATTTATTAATATTTTAAATCAAATAAGATTAACCATTTAATAATATTTTAATGAAGTTTTAATCTTAATATTTTTATTTACTTAACAATATCATATTCTAATATTATTAATGTCATAATAATATTTTAATAATTTATTAGATCAATAAATAATTTATTTTAATTGTTCACCCTTTATAAAACCATTTATTTAATATCCATAAAAGGTCATAAATAATATTTCTTATTATAAATTATCAAAATGCCCTAAAATAGTCATAATATTATATATTAGGAGTATTCAATCATTAAAATCACATTTTTCTTATTTAAAACATCATTTAACTATTTATTTCCTTTTATTCATAACTTCATCATTTTTAGGAAAAATGTCAAACTGATTCCAAAAATTCTCATTTTCTGGATTTGGATAGTATATGAACCGACAATAATTCCCAAATTTTTCTGGAATTTTAGGAAATGATTTACTATTTTTAAAGTGCCCAAAACACTCGGATCTTGCTTCATTTTTTATAAATTGAGTTTTCCTCAGAAAAATCTGAAATTTCAGGGTAGACTCTCATAACATATATGAACCTCATTTGTAAATTTTTGAATTTTCCGTTGTATATACTGAGTGAGAAATTCGAGTGTTAATATTTAGGAGTCCTTTACGGAAATAGCCATTACGCACAACCTACAAATCAAAACGCGTCCATTCTTTTTCCTACACATAGATAACTTGTTAAGGTACCTCTGTGATTTTTCTTAGATTTTTAAAAGACTTACAATTGACCGAAACAGCCTCAAGAAAAATGGAAACAGTAGCTATTTTAGGGTTTCAAAACCTCAATATACTATGTGGATGTTTTGGGGAAAACAGTCCATATGGCTTCAATACTTGCTAGATTTGTATTCTACCACTTGGGTTTACTAGATAACTCATGTATCTAGCACCCCCCTTTGACGGATCACAAATCCAAGTTGTAAAACTTGAGTTATACAAGATTTAGTGGAAGAAAAATAAGGGTTTCACCCCTTGGAGAACATATGCTCATGTCCTTCCTCTAAACCTTTGATCTAACACTCAAAAGACTTAGTTCCATACATGATAATATGTAAAACTAGGGTATCTTGAGTATTAATCCATAACTCCAACAAATCATGCTATAACACAAAATAGAAGAAGAATAAGAAAAAGAATGGATGAGAACCTCACCTAGTTTTTATTTGCTATCCTTCTTGATCTTCCAAAGTAATGTATAATCTTAGGGTGCATTAAGCAACTAGCACACCTCTCCCTCTCTCACAAAACTGAAACTCTCTCTCTCTCTCTCTTGTATGTTGCTAGCTTGGGAGAAAAAGAAGAAGAAGGAGAATAAGAGAAATGAAAATGATCTAGCAAATGAATGGGTGATTAACTATTATCCCCAATACTTTTATTATCCCATGGATAAAAGGCTTCACCTTATCTCTTCCAATTAAGCCTAATCATGTGATTAAAGGTGCTTAATAGATTTGCAACCAATGAGAGATTGATACGCATGTACTTGTGTGTAAGACTTACTATTTAAGGAACTTGATTAGCATAATTTGTTGCCTAAAATGGCCTAATTGGCTGATCGCCCTTGCCCCATTATCTCCTCCATTTTTCTTTTATTTTAATGCACAAATTTGATTAATCAAAAGTCTAAAATACCCTTAATCAAGTGGGCTAAGTATTGGTTTGCATTTTATTTCTTTTGGGCTTCTCCTTTAATTGTTTTGGGCCATGTAATGAACATAGTCTAATAATTTTAATATATGCTACCCAAATTGTTTATTTAGAGTTTTCATTCCCAATCTTAAGAAATGTAATTACTTATACATTTGACTTTAGCTCATAACCTAATTAGGTTTACTAGAAATAAGTTTAAAATTATTATCACTTGAAATAACAAGATTATCCACTTAAGTTAGTATACATATTAAATACTAATATTTCCTTATTACCATAACCCTTAGGTTATTTAATTGTCTCACCTAATGTGTAATTAGGTTACGAAGCTTTCATTTAAGGTTTAAAATAAAATAAAAATAGTTCTTAAAATTTGTAATTAGGGTTTTCTTAATTTGATTAGGGTTCTAATCATACATGAACATTAGGGTATTATATAATAATTATAATTATCCTTGCTAATCTAGCAATTAGGGTTTATAATTAATAAATAGGATTTTAAGAAATTAATAAATCTAAATGTTAATTAGGGTTGACCTAATCAATCAAAAAAATCATATAACACAGTTATATAATAGTCTTAAACTCACAATTGAGTTTCAAATTAGGGTTTCCCATAGTAAAACTAGAGTTTAACATAATACACCATAACTGACCAATCATTATCAGTCCACATACATACAATATATAATTATAGTACTGAAAAACCAAAATATAAATAATATTATATTATTATTCTCATTCCTTGATTAAAATCCAAAATTAAGGTTTGGATTTCATATCTGATTTATCTGTCATACTTAACATTATTAATAAAGTTAAAATAATTAACTTAATAACTGTATTAAAATTCTTATAATAAAATAATTATTATAAAAAAATTATTTCATATATTATATAAATAATATATTATTATATTTTCATGGAAAATAATTAATAAAAACATTTCTACTATAAAATTAATTATTATAATAATATAGTTTATAATAATCAAAAATTTTAAAATAAAATTATTTAAAATCATTCATATATTAAATATATCACATAAATACATACATACACTATCTTGGCACATATTCCCTATATTTAAAAAAAAAAAAATTTTATACGCAAAATTTCTAATTTATTTGTATAGAAAATATCGGGTTGTTACAATAAGAATATAATTTGTAATGATTAATAATTCTAAAATTATTTATAATTTTTCAGGTAATAAATATATTTGCATTTATCATACACATTACTTGACAATTATTCTCATCATTAAAATAAATAATAAAAAAATTATATGCAAAATTTCTTATTTATTTATATGAAAAATATTGGGTTATTACAGTTGGGCTAAACAGAGCATTATAAATAGATCGTAGTTATATATATCACAAGCACAAACAAGAATCACTATTTGGTGTGTCAAGGCGAAACTAAGACAATTTCTTATTTGGTCTCAGTATAAATATGGGTGCGATTCAAGGCCATACCCAATCGAGGCGATAATGCATGTTGGTTATGCAGACCTTAAAAACCCATTGTAACCTAGTCTAATGAAATATTAATCTGATGAACATGTAATAAAGAGACTAAAATAGATTTGTATCATATAGTTGGTAATTCCAAAGTTGTAAAAATTAGTAAGTTATGAAAATGTTATGTTGTGATTTATTGAACACATGAGTTAGTGAATAAGTGTTTCAAATCTAATACTTATGATTTCTGAAGTGTATATGGTGTGAATTGAAACTTGTACTAAAGTAACAAGTTTAACTGAAAATGAATTCTATTTTGGAAAGTAGATGCTAGTATATCTAATAGATGTTGTGATTCTAATAATATATGTAGGTGAACGTGAGTTGTAATTTATAGCTTACGCACGAGGCAAGTTCCTTACCCCTAAACTTTATTTCAGCAAGTTTCTTACCCCTAAACTTTATTTCAGCAAGTTTCTTACCCCTAAACTTTATTTGAGCAACCTCTAACCTAATTTTATTCGAGCAAGTTTTGATCTCTAATCATTGTTCGATTTATCCTGACTTGTTTATACTTAAGCAAGTTTTCCTAGTTTTATTCTCTTTGTAAAGCATGCAAGTTCTTGAACTCAAATCAATAAATGAGTTTTCCTATTTCATTTACTTTACACAAGTTGTAATCTTATTGTCATATTGAGCAAGTTTTGTTTCCAGCTTATTATTTATTAATGCAAGTTCAATAATTCAATTTTCTTATTTGACAAGATCATAAGCTTAGCTTAATATTGTTCAAGCAAGGTTTATTGTATTATTTAATGCTTGTGCTCTTTAGTTTATTTCTAAGCTTAAGTTCGATATATAGTGTTGGTTCACCTATGATTCATAAATTATTTTACATTATGTTGTTATTGATCACTCGTAGTGTTATTGAACTTTATTGATTCAACTAATCCTTTAGTTGATGATCGTTAAACTCTAAATTACCTTTGAAGCTTATCCAAGCCAAACTTTCTTTGGTGCAGACTTGTACTCTAAAACTGAGAAGAAGTTTAGGTTGGGTTGTGAGGAGTAATAAGGTGGAAAAATGAGGCTAAAACTCAAACCAAACCTCAAGAAATCTGAACTTTGAAAGAAGTCACATATAATGTTCGACAAAAGGCCTATATGAACTATTTTGGTTAAAATCCAAGTATTAGGCAAACTAAAGCTTGGGTTAGATATATATAAAATATACGATGATAAATAAAGAACTTGAGCATATCAAGTTAAAACGAAAAGCAGTTTTAAACCAAAACGAAAAGTTGGAAATAAGTGTGTTAAGCCATTATTGACCACTGTTTTGAGTAGCTTAAAGACTCCAAAATGAGAAGTTTATAACTTTTAAATACAGTCTCATATACTATATATAACATATTTAAAATTTGTTCTACTTTGGTATATGAGCTAGAAGTAATAAGGTCGCGAAATAAACATGTTAGAAATTGAAAAAAATTGTGAACTGCTGACCCTAAGGACAAATTCTAGGCTAGCTATAATTTCCAGAAAATTATAGGATTTTGGTGATATTATAGTACATTGAATAAGCTTTCCATAGACTCCAGAACGGACTAATTCTGACTTTGGAGCAATGAGTTATGACAGTTCAAAGTAGTCGCGTCGAATCTGCCAAATATCTGGAAAACAGATTTGAAGCAGCCCTTTACACGAATTTTCTGGAATTATGGGTGCAAAATTTTGAAAATGCTATTGTCGACGTCGGGATTTTTAGCTGTCCCTTTTCGTTACTTGTTCTTTGGTGTTCTCATGTTAATGTTAGATTTGTTTGAAAAAAAATGAAAAAGGTTCGACATGTGTAATGTCGACGATGGACTGTTAAGAGTCGCCAGTTGGTGTTTTTTAATCGGTTGCACTAACGCCTTAATGAGGAAAAGGTTTACAGACGTTGACCCAGTGATATGACACTGCTAAATGGGTCTGTGAAACCAAGATTCATTTGGGTTCGGGGGCTTGATTATGCGGAGAGAAGGTATTAGGCACCCCCTAACATCCGTGTTGCCACGGTGACCACCACTTTTCAAGAAACTGTTATATGAATGTGTGTGTGTGTGTGTGGATTAATGTGCAATTATTTGAAAGTAGTGCGAGGCCTCGGTCGCAGTTATATACAAAGGGTTTGAATTTATAGAAAAATTCATGTTTAAGCAAGATATAGCAATGAAGTTTTGTAAAATAGGTTTTTCAAACCTTGTGCTCAATAGGAATTGAGACCTTTTCATACTTCCATTTTATTATTAAAATGTTCGGGTTGTTTGCTTTTATTTTCGAGATGCGAGGCATCTTCGAGAAAATAATATACAGCAGTGCCGAACTCTTCATGGGTTGGACAACCATCCAAGGAAATTCAGACACCGTAAATAATGTACAAGCTGCTTACAGCTGAAAATGTCCATTACGGGAACCCAATCTAGATTCAGTAGACTGAATCTGTGATCACATGATTCCTAGGCTCACATGATACCATAGTTTGTATGGAAATCAGTAAGCAGTTATATATATAAAAGCTGTAAATATATATATATATATAGACATGATCAACCACCACGAAGTAACTTCATGGGGGATCAGAAATGTAAATATATAAAAGTGGTGTATATATATATATATATATATATATGTATATATGGACATGATCAACCACTGCAAGCGACTCCATGGGGATCGTAAATGTAAATATATATAAATATATATATATATATATATATATATATATATATATATATATATATATATATATATATATATATATATATATGGACATGATCAACCACCACATGAAGCGACCCCATGGGGGATCAGAAAAGTAAATAAAGCAGTAAATGATGATCAACCGCCACGAAGTAAACTCTAGGCGGGACTAAATGTAAATAAAGTAGTAAAGACGATCAACCGCCACGAAGTAAACTCCAGGCGGGACTAAATGTAAATAAAGCAGTAAAAGGCCTCAAAGTAAACTCCAGGCCTGACAAAAATATAATTTTATATATATATATATATAAGCAAGTAAGCACTCCAAACATAAGTCTAGGCTCAATCGAGGCATAACTCGATAATGTTAGTCCATATATAAATATATAAATATATAAGTATATATATACCGACAGAAATGAAAACCACGGATCGAAGACCGGGCATACGCACACAACACGACTCTTAATGTGTAGAATAGTGTGTGGAAAGATGAAAAGAAAGGCTTTATAGAGTGTGAGAAGGCTTACAGTGGGCTGCCAATGCAGGCTTCTATGGCTCTATATGGATAAACACTCAGCTCCCGTCGGATAAAAATATAGCTATATGTGAGCTAACAGGTGTTTAAAAAGAGCAAGCACTCAATATGGGTGTGTACAAAGCAAATTTGACAGGGCTTCCTCGCCTTTTTTCTTTTTTCAAATGGCCACCCCAAGAAAGAGATTTATAGAGGGGAGAGCTGCAGGTGTACATGTAGTAGCCGCATATGCACCTGCGGCTGCCTGGGGTTCCCCAAGTTCTATGGGTCCTATTGTCTCGAAGTATGTGCACTCGTGCACTGTAATGTCCGCTCGAACTAGTAGAACTTCAATCTGAGCATCCGAACGAGGTATATTAGACCTTCTTTGGACTGATTGTTGCGAGAGTTACACAATTACATGGATTAGAGGTTGTACGAAGTCAGGAAGAGGGGACCATGCCCATGGTCTTCAAGCTTCAAATTGTATCCGGTGTGCTACCACGCGTAATAGACACTCAGGATTGGAACTCCTTGGTTTTTGTAGGACATTGTTGTATGTATGTATGTATGAAGTGTTGAGACGACACGCAGGTGTTGAGGTAGCAAGATGAAGTTTGACTCCTCACCGGGGTTATCACCGGTTTGAGTTGAAAGTTGACGTTGCTCAGGGTTACATCTGAGATTGGACTGCTGCAAGTGTTTGAATGCCGCAAGGTCATATGTGAGAGTACCTGTCTTCCCGGTGTTAGCTCCGGGTCTGAGGTATGAGTGCCTCGGCAGGAGGTCTGGGATTGAAGTTGATCGCATGCATTTGAAACAAGCATTTTCAGAGTTATTGCCGAAACTGCAACAACATTCCTTGGTGTTATCACCGAGGATGAAACTCGGGGTTATCTCGGAGGTTGGAAATGATCCTTCCGGTGTGTGTTCCGGGGTTGGAAATGATACTCTCGGTGTGTGTTCTGGGCTTTGAACTGAACTTCTGGTAGTATCCAGAATGGATGTGAGTTGTCTTTCAGGGTTATCTTTGAAAGATGAATCTGCCCTCCTGCAATGTCAGTAACAGGTGTGTAAAAAATTTCGAGTGTCTACAGATGCCCCTCTTTATCATATTCATGAAATGAAAGGCATGGATAGGATAAAGAATCCTAGACACTTGAAATGCAATAAAATAAACATGATGTTATGTGAAGCAACATGATGCAAAATGTATGATGCATGAATGAATGATTGCCGGCTAATCCTGTTGGGATGACAATCAGTGACATCTTAGACATGGGATCTAAGTCTTCAAGGATGTTGACGTTGGGGCAATCACCAAAGCCATGAATCCTAAACACAGACTTCTACTCTATAGAGGTACCTCTTATGTACAAGAGATCTATTGGGAAAAAGTTTTGTCTGTTTGAGGATGTGTATAACATATTCCATCATTGGTCCTCTCCGATGAGGACGGTCTTCTCTGGCTTGTATCACCAACATGTACCACAATTTTGTTGGAGTTACTGCCAACAGTATGTATCGTTAGGGCTGCCTGACCTTCGCAGATGTGTGTATCACCGGATAGATCCCTATTGGGTGCATTGTCAAGTCTGCTTGACCTTCATTGATGTGTGTATCATTGGTTGCATCGTGTTGTAACCCCCGCCGGGGATAATTCATTATTTCATAACTTCAGTGTTGTAACCCCCGTTGGGGATACATTGTTATTTCATAACTTCGGCATTGTAACCCCTGCCGGGGATACGTCTAGGGTTGTGACCCTGCACTGACGACATTGGACCTTTGTGAGGTATTGCCGAGCATGAATTGTAAAAGTTGAGGCCATTGGTATAATATACCTTGTATGCAGGCAAATACCAATGAGTGAGATGTTGGACCAGATTGCGGCTCATGAAAACCAGGATTCCAGGCTATTCCGCTCAATCGCGTAGCATTTTTTATTCCTGATTTGGCCTTTTCAGCTTGTGAGACCTCCTTTACAACTCTAATTAGAGCGAGCCGGAGGTGTGGGACCCATATAGGGGTGCCACAGGTACACCTGCAGCAGCCGTAGGTGGACCTGCGGCCAATCGTGGGTATGTATTCCCTGCAGGTTACTTTCATAAGTCATTTTCAAGCTGCACGATGAAGGAAATTTGAGAGCTTCTCTTCAGACCTGCTGAGTTCGGGCAACTTTCTGCATATTCTGTCATTGTACAAGCGTTCTTCATTGTCCTGCTAACATATGCATGTATTCTTTTCCAAATTCTATCCATTGGAAAATGACTTATTGATAAGTGTATTTTATATACGCGATTTAATATTTAATTTATGCTTATTTGTTGCTAAATTCTTGTGATCATGTTCACTTTTATTTGTTTTATGTTATTTCATGTGTAGAATGGTGGTTGTGGCACTCAACATATATTTGGAGATATTTGGTGTGATTTGGAATCAAATGGAGCATAATTGAAAGCAAGTTAGCAGAGCAAATGAAGTCGATTATCAGAAGATAAGTTCATTTCATAGGCATGAATAACTTTTATACACCTCTCACGTAAGGGGGGTCTTACACTCCGATTATCAGAAACATCACGGGTCAGGAAAGTTATTAAGTTACACACCCACGTAAGTGGGTCTTGAACGAGCAATTCAGAGAATAGCACTTGAAATGGCTTACATTTATATAAACCCCTATTATGTTTGCAATTCCTTTTGGGCACGAATTTTAGCTATTTGCATGGCAATATAACTCTATTTGATAGAGAATTCGGCTGGGACTTATGTGTTGGACATGATATACTAAAGGAACAACAACTTCAAGAAAAGAAGGAGAAGAGACATATTACGGAGATCTACGTTCAGTTTTTGATAGCAAGTGTGGAGGAGTATTTCAAGGAGTTTTTCAAGATAACTGCAATTCTAGTCTATGTGAAGGGTGTTTTTCAATATTCTTTGTGTTAGATTATTATTTGTAATTGGAAGAATGATTTCTATGATTTATTCAGTGTTTATTTCGTTTACTATGAACTAATTCACTTTTTAGGCTTGTGATGGATCCTTAAGTGAATCGATGGTTTTGTAAACATTGATTTCCAATTTAATAAGCTATCTCCAGTTTATCTATATTGATTTGTGCTTGAATCTATGAATTGCCTAATCAACAATTCTTTGTGGAGTTGGATGGAATCGAGAGAGGATATTCAAATCTAGACCTAGTTGATATAGCATGTGTTCAGGATTTTGTTAGTAGCTTAAACATGATGAGTGTTAAGGTAGAGATATGCTTGACACCGCATATAATCGGATAAAGAACTTATTCTTCAACCTTCTTCAATTGTAATTCACATAGAGATATAGTGGGTTAGTTGATTAAGGTGTTTAACGGATTTCTATCTTAATTGTGGATTGATGTTAATACGGTATTAGTGCATCGAGAGGTGGGTAATACTACATTCATGTTCTTGATTAATAAATTGGGATAGTGCGTTGAATTGGGATAAAGGTGTTAAAATCAAAGTGAAGCTTAGGATGAAATCATAAGTCTAATCCTCCATTAATTGTTTGAAATTTTAGATTTTGATATTCGTGGTTATTTTGTGTTAGTTTAATTATTCTTAATTTTAGTTGTGTTAATTTAAATTATTGAGTTGTTTTGTTTAATAAAATTAGGGTTATTAGAAGATTGGTAATTATAAGTTAAGGTTATTGCTAATTAGTCTCTGTGGGAACGATACTCAACTTATCACTTTATTACTTGTTGACCACGTATACTTGTGTGTTGTGCGTAATTAGATTTTGCCCAACAAGTTTTTGGCACCGTTTCCGGGGAGAGCACCCAACGGAGCAATGTGCAATTAATCCAGCAGCTGTGTAATTCATCGGCAATTACAACAGAATTCCTGAAAACACATATCAGAACACATACAATCGAGGAAATAGGAATCATCCGAATTTCTCATGGAGCAACAACCAGCAAAATCAAGCTTAACGACAATCATATCCTCCAGGTTTCCAGAATCAGCAACAACCAGTTCAATATCAAGAAAGGAAACCCGATCTGGAGGAAGTGTTGGCAAAATACATGACTAGCACCGATTTAGCTATAAAAAATCAAGCCATGGCTATGAAATCACAAGAGATGGCGATCAAGAATCTAGAGAATCAAATAGGTCAAATTGCGTTGGCATTGAATAATAGACCACAAAGGACATTACCAAGTGACACCGAGAGAAATCCTAAGGGTAATCACGAGCAGTGTTAAGCTATTATGTTGAGAAGTGGAAAACATCTTGTTGGTCAAGAGCCAGAAATTTTGGTTACAAAGGAGGTTGAATTAGAGAAAGAAAATACAGTGGGTGAGGTAAAACAAGGGAACGAAAAACAAATGGAAAAGAACAAACCAGTTAATGAAGCAGCTTTTTATCCTCCCCCACCATTCCAACAAAGAGTTCAAAAACAAAAATTAGACAAGCAATTTTTAAAATTTTTGGAAGTTTTCAAGAAACTTCAAATCAATATACCATTTGCAGAGGCCCTAGAACAAATGCCGAGCTACACAAAATTTATGAAAGGGATTCTATCAAGGAAAAAGAAATGGGAAGATTTTGAGACTGTGGCACTAACAGAGGAGTGTAGTGCGGTATTACAGCAGAAATTACCACCAAAACTCAAGGACCCGGGGAGCTTTACTATACCATGCATGATCGGGGAGATGCATTTCAGCAAGTGTTTATGTGATTTGGGGGCGAGTGTAAACCTTATGCCATTGCTAGTATACTTAAAATTGGGTTTGCCTGCACCATGTCCTACAAATATTACATTACAGTTGGCGGATAGGTCAGTCACATATCCGAGAGGCATAGTAGAGGGCATCTTAGTGAAAGTGGATAAGTTTATATTCCCCGCGGACTTTATCATTCTGGATTTTGAGGAAGACAAGAACATCCCAATTATCCTAGGGAGACCATTTTTGGCTACAAGGAGGACACTCATAGATGTCCAAAAGGGAGAACTCACTATGAGGGTCCAAGATCAAGA
Organism: Panax ginseng; assembly: GCA_020205605.1. Classification (NCBI taxonomy): domain Eukaryota; kingdom Viridiplantae; phylum Streptophyta; class Magnoliopsida; order Apiales; family Araliaceae; genus Panax; species Panax ginseng. Next base: position 142,838,207 of record CM035132.1, on the reverse strand, counting down.
AGTGAAATTCAATGTGTTTAAGGCTATGAAATTCCCAACGGATGAGGAAGAATGTTTTCGAATGGATTTAATTGAACAAATCATTAGTGATGACATGAGCAAAAGTTTGGTGAATGATCCGTTAGAAACAACGTTATTGGGAGATGAAGAGATCGACGATCCGAAATTGGTGGATTACCTTCAATTGCTAGACTCATTGCCAAGAGTACCAAGATTTAGAACACCGTTTGAACCACTGTACATAGAGGAGGTAACCGCAGAAAAACTGAAACCATCATTGGAAGAGCCACTAGAGTTGGAACTTAAGCCACTTCCTAAGCACCTCAGGTATGCATATTTAGGCAATTTAAATTCTTTACCTGTTATTATTTCAGCTGCACTTAACGAATTGCAGGAAAAAAAGTTGTTGAGGGTGCTGCGGGAACACAAATCAGCTATTGGGTGGACAATTGCCGACATAAAGGGAATCAGCCCTTCATTTTGCATGCACAAAATTTTGAGGGAAGATGAGGTAAAACCAACGGTGGAGCAACAACGGCAGTTCAATCCAATTATGAAAGAATTTTGAAATGGTTAGAGGCCGGCATCATCTACCCGATTTCTGACAGCAAATGGGTTAGTCCAGTCCAGTGTGTACCGAAAAAAGGAGGAGTGATGGTGGTGCAGGATGACGACATTGAGTTAATCCCAACTAGAACAGTTACAGGTTGGAGGGTTTGCATGGATTACAGAAAATTAAATAAGGCAACCCGAAAAGATCATTTCCTGCTACCCTTTATTGATCAAATGTTAGATAGATTAGCAGGACACCAATATTACTTTTCGTTGGATGGGTACTCTGGATACAACTAAATAGTCATCACTCCGGAGGATCAAGAGAAGACCACATTCACATGCCCTTATGGCACATTTGCATTTAGGAGGATGTCGTTTGGGCTATGCAATGCACCTACAACTTTCCAACGGTGTATGATGGTGATTTTTTCAGATATGGTGGAGAAAAATGTTGAGGTCTTCATGGATGACTTTTTCGGTCTTTGGGGACAGCTTCGATAATTGCTTGAAGAATCTAGCAATGGTTTTGCAAAGATGTAAGGACACAAATCTTGTACTAAATTGGGAAAAATGTCACTTCATGGTTGAAGAGGGCATAATTTTGGGTCATAAGGTATCGGCTCAAGGATTGGAAGTTGACAAAGCGAAGCTGGAAACTATTGAAAAGTTGCCTCCACCAAGCTCGGTTAAGGGTATTAAGAGTTTCTTAGGACACGCTGGGTTCTATCAAAGGTTCATAAAAGACTTCTCTAAAATTGCAAAAACTTTATGCAGTTTGTTAGAGAAGGATGCAACATTCAGCTTCGATGAAGAATGCAAGACGGCGTTTGACTTATTAAAGAGGAAATTGACTACAGCCCCTGTTATAGTCGCACCGAATTGGAGCATGCCATTCGAGCTTATGTGTGATGCGAGCGACTTCGCGGTTGGGACTGTTTTAGGTCAACGTAGAGATAAGGTGTTTCACGCTATATACTACGCAAGCAAAACACTTACAGAAATGCAAATGAACTACACAACCACAGAAAAGGAATTGCATGCAGTGGTGTATGTGTTTGACAAATTTTGGGCTTACTTGATCGGGACTAAGGTGATAGTCTATACAGACCATGCAGCAATTCAGTACTTGATAGCGAAAAAGGATGATAAGCCACGTCTTATCTGGTGGATTCTCCTACTTCAATAGTTCAACTTAGAAATAAAGGATAGAAAGGGGACGGAGAACCAAGTAGCCGATCACTTGTCGAGGTTGGAAAACCATGGGAAAGCAAAAGACGACAAATGTGAAATCAACGAATCATTCCCAGATGAGCAACTGTTTGGGATTTCAACAGAGATTCCGTGGTATGGCGATTATGCAAATTTCGTTGTGAGCAACATTCTACCACCTGACCTCACAAGGCAATAGAAAAGGAAATTTCTGCACGACGTGAAATGGTATATGTCAGATGATCCATATTTGTTCAAGTAGTGCGCCGACAAGATGATTCAACGGTTTGTCCCATATAGTGAAGCGAAGAATATTCTGCATGAGTGTCACTCATCGGCGTATGGCGGGCATTATAGAAGTGAGAGGACAGCAGCGAAGGTGTTGCAATGTGGTTTTTATTGGCCTATATTATTCAAAGATGCCCACCAGTTTGTCAAACAATGTGATAAGTGTCAAAGGGTGGGAAACATTTCAAAATGTAATGAGATGCCCTTACAAACGATTCTGGAATTGGAAATTTTTGACGTATGGGGTATTGATTTCATGGGACCATTTCCCTCGTCATTGAACAATCAATACATTCTACTCGCAGTGGATTACATGTCAAAGTGGATTGAAGCTACAGCTCTACACACAAATGATGCTATAGTGGTCATCAAATTCCTCCAAAAGAACATCTTCATGAGATTTGGCACACCAAGAGCAATTATCAGTGATGAAGGTAGTGACTTCTGTAATAAGTCGTTTACTGCTCTTTTGGCTAAGTATGGGGTCAACCACAAGATAGCTACAACGTATCACCCTCAAACCAGTGGACAAGCTGAGGTATCAAATAGAGAAGTCAAAAAGATATTGGAAAAAGTGGTGAATCCAAGTCGAAAAGATTGGTCATTTGAGATTGGGACGATGCTTTATGGGCCTACCGAATTTGCGCATACAAGACGCCAATCGGGATGTCACCATATCTACTACTGTACGGGAAGGCATGTCACCTACCGGTCGAGCTACATCATAAGGCATATTGGGCGGTGCAAAAACTCAATTTTGATCAAAAAGCTGTAGGAGAGAAGAGATTACTTCAATTGAATGAACCGGACGAGTTTCGCCTTAACGCCTATGAGAATGCCAAACTATACAAAGAAAAAGTCAAAAGATGGCACGACCAGAAAATTTTGCGTCGAACATTCGAGCCAGGCCAATCAGTACTATTATTCAACTCAAGGCTGCGATTGTTCCCCGAAAAGCTTAAATTGAGATGGTCGGGACCATTCACGATCAATCAGGTGTTCCCTCACGGTGCAGTCGAAATATATAGTCCCAATCCACTCAAAACATTCAAAGTTAACAGACACCGTCTAAAGCATTATTGGAGTGGTGAAGCCAACACCGATGTGATCGCCATCACATTGGCCGACACAACTTAAGCAGGAAGTAGTCAGGATGAACAACTTAAAATCAAGCGCTAATTGGGAGGCAACCCAATTTTTAGTTCTTTATCATATTTTATACTCATAATTGCTTAATCATAGTTTTCATTTCAGTATTAGGTAGACGAATAAAAGAAAAATCTTGTTAATCTCTCCACAATACATCATGCTATAAATAATTCACTAATATTTCTTCTTTATGCCATGTAGGTTTTAAAATAGAGCTTTAAGTGAGCAAAAAACTGAAGCACAACTGCACTCTTCTGATGAAACAAAAGATAGGGATGACGATCGTCTACCATTTGAAATGAGCCCTTTCAAGATATTATAACCCTTTCACGAGGCGTGGGTCCTCATTTCGAGAAAATAGTGGCATAGCCGGCAAAATGTGCCTTTCTAGTTCAATACACCCCCGCCGGGGCGGGGGTCCTAAAATTCAGACAAACGTGGACAGTTATTTGGTCTTCTCCCCTTCTCAATAACACTACACTTTCACACTTCCCCATGACTTCATTACTCCATAACCACCACCCACTAACATTACTTTTTCCCCATATTCCCAACACTCCATAACTCTTCTCCACCTCTCCACCTCTCCACCTCTTCACTCCACCAATGATAGCCTTCCCTCTCCATCTATAAATACCACCCCATCTCATACAAACTCTTCCACCACAATTGATATAAAGTAAAAAGAGAGTATAGTTGTGAGCCTAGAGAGTTAGGGTAAGGCCAGCACTAGGGAGAGATATGGCTTCACAATCATCGTCCAAACGCCAAAGGGGGGAGAGTTCACATCCATCCCAATCAACCCGCACCTTCGATTGCCGAAAATTTGCAAGTGCCGCCGTCGCCGACTGGTATGACTACATGCTCACCAAAGCCCTTACCGAGAGGGGTTGGCACCAGGATCCCTAACGACGGGAGCTTCGCCTCAAATTTACCAAAAGGATGGACCAAATTCACCGAGGAGCAGGAATCAGTAGTTGTCAACATCGTCAAAGAATTCTACGCAAATGCTGAAGACAAAGAACCATTCCAAGCATTTCTGCGAGGATGGTTGGTTCCATTCAGTGCCGACGCCATAAATACTTACCACCAACTAAGGATGCCTCGCCATTGCCAGTATAAGCATCTCTGTACTTCTGACCCAGATTTTGATGCCATTATCACAGAGATGACAAAGCCGGGAACATCGTGGATGAAAGGTCGGAAGGGAGGCACCGTGTTCCACAGCAAGGACCTTAGCCGGTATGGAAAAATCTGGTATGCATTCTTATGTGCAAAATTACTTCCATCCCAACATACCTCGGACGTCACAAAAGAGAAGGTGTTACTGTTGTACGCCATTGTGCAAGATTTTATCATTGACGTCGGGGCAATAATCTGTTCATCAATCCATAGGTATTACGTGGGAATTTTTCTGGAGGCCTACCACACCCATCACTCATTTGTGGGTTGTGCCGCAATGCCAGGGTTAGATGGTCCGACGACAAGCACACATAATTTCTGCTTGCATTGCTTGACTCAAGGTTGATAGCGCGGTACTCTGTATGGGAAGGAGGAGAGTCACATCCACGTGGTGTGGGTTTCATTTTTCCGTCGAAGTCGGACGACGACGTTGATACTTCAGAGACTTCAAGGGATGACGATGAACCAATGGGCGATCAAGGGGATGAGCAGGTACCGCAGGCCGAGGCCATATCTAGTTCTCAGTTCCTTGCGTTGCAAAATCAAATGAATGCACACACCAAGGCAACTCATCGGGAAATAAACCGATTGGCAATAAGAAAAGAGCATATGTTTGATGCTATGCACACATCTTTTTCCTCGTTGAACACAACTCTTCAAAGTTTCAACCCGGCGGCTCAATTTCCATACCAACAGCCCGGGCCAATGCCAAGGTTCCCACTGAGTGATTCTGATGAAGAAGAACAACAACCACCTCCTCAGACTTAAGCGATAAAGGGAAGTCCTCATGTCCTTATTTTGTCTATTCATCCAATGAGGACATTGTCTAACTAAAGTTTGGGGGATTTAAATACATGTTTGCATGCATTTAGCTCATTTAGGTTGCATTTTTTATTTTTAATTTTTTTGTCATTGTCATTTAAATTTCTGTATTGCATCTTAATTCTAGTATTGCATGATAGCTTAGGTGCATTCATAGTAGCTTAGGTTAATGTTTGTCAATGCATAGTAGATAATATTGTAATGCATTTTGCAATCTATCTAAAAAAAAAAAAAATTTAGTTAGTAAATATTGTGTTTGAGTAAGTCCATCAATGTTGTAGTTTATATTATTTGTGGGCCAATGATGTGATTGAGAATAAGTTAACAAATACAGTATTAAGTATTAGAACTGTGACACAATGATCGTTTATGAATCGAATCTTGAGCTTGTTTAAAATTGGTATAAAAGGATAGGACGATAAACAAACATCTATGTTGAGTGGGCAATTCAAATTGATACATAAATGGTCTCTAAAGGATAATGCTAGAGTAAAAGTCAAAATGACAAGGATAGACAGTGAAAGCCAAAGTTAGGCAAGAACCTAAGTTTGGGTGATGATATGTGGGGTATAAAAGCTCAATTTTAAAAAAAAAATGTATGAATAGACACCGTGGCAAGCTTGTCTAGTTTTGTGGCCTTTGTTACTTGAGTAAGTAAGCCCGAGGGGATTGTCTCTACACCTAGTGCCCTAAGGTCTTAATGGTCTGGGAGTCGTTGGTCGAAATCTCGTTAAGGTAGCATTGAAAAGCCTAAGGGAATAAGACACTACATAGCTATGTGTATAAAAATAAAACGGTAAATAAGAACAAAAAGACCCCGTATATCTATAAAAAAAAAGAGAAGAGAAAAAAATATATATATTTGTATGAATAAAGCATAAGTACCCAGCGTGAACCCTTGAGATTAGTGATTACTTAATTTTTGTCGGAACTATCTATTTTTGATATTTTTAAGTTTACGCTGCAGGATTCCTTCTAAGAAATTGATTATGTATTGAATTTGAGTCTGTATCGGTTATCATGGATGTTGCACACACACACTGTACTAGTGATGATGGCTTGAGATTCGAGGATTAAAGCGTAATTGTAGATTACGTTTTGATGGTTCATATTGTATAGTTGCTTATTTTTGTTGAGGTCGTTAAGTTATCTTGACTCTGCGATATTGTTGGAATGAAAGCATATAAGTTAGGTAGTATTCATTTCTTCTCATTGCATTGCATGTAGTTGTTTTGGTGATCGAGGACTAGCACGGTTTAAGTTTTGGGGATTTTGATAAGTGTATTTTATATACGTGATTTAATATTCAATTCATGTATATTTGTTACTAAATTCTTGTTTTATGTTATTTCATGTGTAGAATGGTGGTTGTGGCACTCGACGTATATTTGGAGATATTTGGTGTGATTTGGAATCAAATGGAGCATAATTGAAAACAAGTTAGCAGAAAAATGAAGTCGATTAACAGAAGATAAGCACGTAAAGGTGGCGTTATTAAACTACACACCCATTGGGCAGGGCTCTTCATACGAGTAAGTCAGGAAAATAGCCCACCGGGACGGGCTTACATAGTATATAAACCCCCGTCGGGGCGGGGGGGGGGGAGGGTGGAAAATTTTAGTGTCCTGTTATGTTTGCAATTCCTCTTGGGCACGAATTTTAGCTATTTGCATGGCAATATAACTCTATTTGATAAAGAATTTGGCTGGGACTTATGTGTTCGACATGATATACTAAAGGAACTACAACTTCAAGAAAAGAAGGAGGAGAGACATATTACGGAGATCTACGTTCAGTTTTTGATAGCAAGTGTGGAGGAGTATTTCGAGGAATTTTTCAAGATAACTGCAATTCTAGTCTATGTGAAGGGTGTTTTTCAATATTCTTCGTGTTAGATTATAATTTATAATTGGAAGAAATATTTCTATGATTTATTCAGTGTTTATTTCGTTTACTATGAACTAATTCACTTTTTAGGCATGTGATGGATCCTTAAGTGAATCGATGGTTTTGTAAACTTTTATTTCCAATTTAATAAGCTATCTCCAGTTTATCTATATTGATTTGTGATTGAATCTATGAATTACCTGATCAACAATTCTTTGTGGAGTTGGATGGAATCGAGAGAGGATATTCAAATCTAGACCTAGTTGATATAGCATGTGATCAGGATTTTGTTAGTAGCTTAAACTTGATGAGTGTTAAGGTAGAGATATGCTTGACACCGCATGTAATCGGATAAAGAACTTATTCTTCAACCTTCTTCAATTGTAATTCACATAGAGATATAGTGGGTTTGTTGATTAAGGTGTTTAACGGATTTCTATCTTAATTGTGGATTGATGTTAATACGGTATTAGTGCATCGAGAGGTGGTTAATACTACATTCGTGTTCTTGATTAATAAACTGGGATAGTGCATTGAATTGGGATAAAGGTGTTAAAATCAAAGTGAAGCTTAGGGTGAAATCATAAGTCTAATCCTCCACTAATTGTTTGAAATTTTAGATTTTGATATTCATGGTTATTTTGTGTTAGTTTAATTATTCTTAATTTTAGTTGCGTTAATTTAAATTATTGAGTTGATTTGTTTAATAAAATTAGTGTTAATAGAAGATTGGTAATTGTAAGTTAAGGTCATTGGTAATTAGTCTCTGTGGGAACGATACTCAACTTATCATTTTATTACTTGTTGACCACATATACTTGTGTGTTGTGCGTAATTAGATTTTATCCAACACTTATCACATGAAATGCATTTAGACACATAGTAGTGAATATGCATGTTGATATGATATGATAAAAAATATTCAACATAATAAATGTTAGTATTAAACCATGTTGAACATAATGATGTAAAAAATTTGACTTTTGAAACAGTCAAATTAGTACCTTTTACTGTCATTTCTTATCTTATTTGAGGACAAATGAGTAAAGGTAGAAAAGTAAAATAACCCTGGTAATTAAACTACACTAACAGATTTTTACTGTGATGTATTAAATGCATTTAGGATGTATATGACTGTTGGTAGGTGTGCTACTGAATGGCCACCTAGTCATGCTTATGTGCATATGGATAGTCCCGTTTAGAAAGGGGGCTATGGCAAAAATTTTCCAAAACGTAGGCATTGGGTAGTCATGCATTTTTAACCCTACTGTAGATGCATGTTAAAACAATTCATGCATGCATGTAATCATAAAATGCATTTTGAAAAGCTCCAGGTATTATGGATACCCTTTCTGAGGTGATTTGGAGACTTGTTGTCCAGATATTATGGATCCAGATCAACCGAGTAGTTCCCACAGGACCACTTCTGCTGTACGGAGGAGGGCTTCTAAAGTACCTCGACCCAGTTCTGTTAGACAGCCTCGTCGTTTGGTGGAGGCGGTGATACGTCATATCCGAGTTGAAGTGCCGGATGTCGAGGCCGAGGAGGAGGATGTACCGATTGAGGTTCTAGCTCCTGCTGCACGTGTTCCCCGTAGGGATTTGCCAGGTATTCAAGTGGGGAACCCAAGTCTTCAGGGTAACTTGAGTCAGCATCCTTCAGTCTACCTGCATGCAAACGAGGTATGAAGTTAGATCTTAATCTTCCTTATTTCCTATTAATGAGGAGTAAAGGGTTCTGATGTTGATCTGCATTTGATGTAGGTTCCTGGCTTTACACAGCCTCGAGGGAACTGGTTCAACATCCACTCTATGTATCAGGCTTTGTATGATGACTATAGAGAGATTGTACTTGGCTGGGGATTTGGGACATTCTTTTCCATTCTTCCCCATCGTTGTCCCTTGGGTTATCTCAGGGCATTGTCTGAGCGGTGGTTTCACCAGACTCAGTCACTCTATTTGCTGGACTATGAGGTAATGATGATGCCGATGGATTGGCAGTTTATCACAGGTATGGAGTTTGGAGGGGATCCAGTGCCTTGTACGGCGGATATAACCCCTACTGCCATCAGATCCTTGTTGGGAGTTCCGTGAGGCGCTCAAGCGGCGTGGACTGTCTGATGGTCCTTTGAGCGTAGATTCTATGAGCGGCCTGTTGAGTGAGCCTATACCCGATGATGTGAGAGTCAGGGGATCGCATTCTCTGGCGATTGTTCCTGATGATCATTAGGGGCTGTTTCATAGCAGATAACTCTTTTACGGTGTCCTTCATTTTGATCAGCGCCACTCGACACATGGACCGTATAGGAGACTATGATTGGGATTCCTACAGCTTTGACTATTTCCTCGGGGGAATGCGCATGCGATCGCAGGGCTTGACCGAGGCTTGGTTAGGATTCTACCCATTTTTGCTGGTGAGTATTTCTCCTGTCTTTTCCCATGTACAGGTTAAGAGCGTTGACTGATAGCAGATGTTTGCCTTTGTGTTGGCAGTTTTACGCCTATGAGAGGCTTCCATGTTTGCATCCTGTGAGCGTGCTATGTTTAGACACCTATCCACGAGGATGGAGATGGCATCATTCCATAATGGCGGAGGTCCCTGTAGCTGAGGGTTTCACTCATTGCCGCCTACAGCTGGAGTTGTTAACAGCGGATATCATCAAATAGGTTCCCTATTCTGGGGAACACTTGAGTGTTGGATTTGAGGATGGGTACCCGACTGGTGTTGAGTACGTTATTTCTACCCGTAGGATTCCTCTCTTCACAGATGGAGGATGGGAGCTCTATTTAGGAGAGCATGCTATCAGGAGCATAACAGGAGAGATTCGTATGCCGATCTTGCCTCCTGTTGGGCGTTATTGGCCTATTTCACAGTCACCCGTCATTGACATCCCATTGTTAGGGATTGACGGTTTCACATTATTAGAGGATCCCCGCACTAAGGAGATGTTCCAGTATTGGTGGTTCCCTCGTACCATTGGAGCTCAGACCCGCGCCACCCAGTTTATGGGGGATATAGTTCCAGGATTCGTGATGATAATGGATTGGCTAGCCTGTGTCAGAGATCCGACTCATGTGACACAGATTGATAGTTTGACCCGGCAGTTGGACCGGGAGCATTTCTTTATCCGACATTTGGGTAGAGATCCTTCAGAAGCAGATACTTTTGATTCTTCCAGCTCTGGCGCTGGCCCCTCAGGTGACCCATATGGTTTTGCCGATCCAGATCCTCCCTTGTATAGGCCTAACATCCCTGTAGATAGAGATCTAGTGACTCAGGAGGAGTTACATCAGGTGGACAGGATTGATGATGTAGACATCGATACCATTGACTTCTTCTGATGTATATTTCTTGTTATCTCTTTTGATAGGCCTCTGTTAGCTGTTGAGTAGCTTCGCCCCATTCTCGCTATATCTTTTGATAGGCCTCTGTTAGATGTTGGGTAGCTTCGCCCCATTTCCCTATATTTTAGATGTACAGAGAAGTATTAGATGATGATATACTTAGGAATGTATGTACAGTTTTCCATTCCCTATATCATATTGCCATCTATTGTCATGCATGTTATTATGTTATGTATATGTATGTATGTCCATAGATACTCAACATTGACCCCTGGAAGGTCTTATGACATGGCCCGTACAGATGTCTTCTTCGACAGTTAGCCGTATTGATCATACCCCACCATTTTTGGTGGCATCTGGTATGCGTTCATGGTATGATAGCATGTCACCATCATACAGAATGACCGTAGATGATTTATTGCAGCATACTATGACCCTGTTGATGTTTCATGTTCCCACAAGATTCCTGGAGGGTATGCTAGAGCATTGGGTACCAGAGAGAAAGGTTTTTCGATTCAGGACCCAAGAGTTGACTCCTACTCTGGAGGAGTATGCACGGTTGACGATGCTGCCGTTGGACAGACCTTACGTGCACATGGCGATCAGAGACATGAGTAGACAGTTCATGACCCTCACCAGATTGAGGCGTAGAGTGGTACAGAACGAGATTACATCTGGCCACGTGATATCCCAGCCTTTTCTGTTTGACAGATTTGGCTCTGAGGATAGTTATGCGCAGTATTCTGGGGATTTCACCACACCGGAGGACCATTGGCATTCAGCCAGAGTGGGTGTACTACTACTGTGTGTATTGTCATATGTCTTCATGCCACGATATATGGATGAGTTGGACATTGGCGTCCTTATGGCAATGAGAGCTCTCCGGGAGGGTCACACCATCATACCGATGATTATGGCAAAGACTCTGAAGTCAGCCACATATTGCTGCACTTATCTGGGAGGAGTGTTCTCAGGTAGCCCTATCATGCTGTACGTGTGGTTTATGTCACACTTGAGACTGATTGGCACATTCAGACGACATGGATATTGTTTGACCCATGATATAGCCATGTCGTACTCCTTTCAGCCTGCGGAGTGTACAAATGTTGCGTCTTGGTCAGCTTTCCTGGAAGGGATTGGAGATCCGCTTGCTATATTGTCGTGTTCAGGGATTAGATCACCCTACAGCTTAATTACTCATGCTCCGGGTAAGGATTATCTACCTCTAGCTGGTTTGAGAGGGATGATCACCTACCACCCACTGGCCATGATGTGTCAGTTTGACCAGTTTCAGGATTTCCACCCATATGAGGGGGCAGTTATTCAGCGCTTCGCTTCTCGCCATTTATCATCAGCGGACAGATCCAGGTTGTATGCCTATTGGGATCAGCAAGAGCTAGCTGAGTTTTCTGTTAGTCATACGGGTTATTATGCAGAGTATTCAGCATGGATAGAGACAGAGACGTCATCGACTATGGTAGTATCCACAGTGCAGGATATTGATTATGACGATGAGGAGCCTATAGAGGAGGCTGACATTGCCATCAATGGGGACCTGACTACTGGGCTGCCAACATTTGTGATGGATTCTCCCACCCCAAGTGCCACTGTTACTCAGTATTCAGCACAACATTTGGAGCAGAGCCTACATCTAATGACCTATGAGAGAGATCAGGCTAGGGCCGCGATGTTGATAGCTCTTGATGGGAGAGACACCACTCTGTTAGAGAGGGATGAGGCTAGATCAGCCGAGGATGCATTAATTGTGGAGCGGGATGCCGCCCTATCTACTAGGGATGTGGCCATTGCAGACAGTACTTCAGTGAGATCCCATACGACTGGCATCCTTGCTGATATGAGTGCATATATATATGAGCATCATTTCACCATGCAGTTAGCTTCTGTTCTGCTAGCTCGTGTAGATGCCATTGGGCAGGAGCTCGCAGCTTTACCACCATCTTCAGAGAGGGATGCTATGTTAGATCTGATACTCCACATACATACAGATCCGTGGATAGCTTTTTATATTTTCCTGCACAGACTAGCTTAGCCATTTTGTTATGTACAACACAGATGTATATAAAAAAAAGTATTATATATGGCAGAGATATATATTTTGATTTACTTCCCTTTCAGTTATGCCTTGATACTTGCTTGATATTTGCCTGTTTCTTCAGGGCCTTGTGATCTTGATGCATTCTAAACTTATCCTTTATATGTGGACATTGAGCCATCACAAGATCTCTCAGAATTGATCATTGATCTGTATGTATCCCTACCATCTTTGGTGTCTTGGGACTGGTTTCTGTATGGAAATGTGGAGAGGAGTGTTGTGACGCCCCAAAAATAGGTATACATTGCCCATCTTGAGTCGCCAAATACATGGTACAAAATTCAAATACAACTTAATTATACAACAGTCGTGTAAAATACGACAAAACATAATCTAAGAGTTTTAATAAGAATATTGTCATCTAGACAATATCCACACTCAATGGAGTTTTCATTACATTTATTGTCACACTATTTAACAGAATAGTGAGGACTACTAATGTTATCATCTGGATCGTCAATCCGTTCTCCGACTAGTCCCGGCTATGTACTCATTTCCTGGAGAGAACAGTGAAAGAAAGGGTGAGATCAACTAGCCCAATAAGAAATATTATGACTAAGATAATGCAGAATAAATTATCATTAGTCTTCAATAATGTTAAACTGATAAAATACAATAGACATCAAGTTTAACTGCAGCGGAATAAGCAATCCATTAGAAGAGTCAAGTAGAGCATGATATCTACTATCTTCTATGATTTAAAATGTTTTCATCAATTTTTACCACTGAGACTCAGCTTAATAAATAAACCACATCATCGAGTCATCCCTGCACTACGGGCCAAGGATATTCATTAAATCAATAATGGTCATAACTATACCGAATAATCCCTGGTCATAATCATACCAAAAACTATCCATCAATGCACTACAGGCTACTGAGGCCTTTTACAACATCATTTATAACATTATAGGTCATGATTATACCGAATAATCCCTGGTCATAATCATACCAAGTCCATCTATGCACGTAATCCAAAGATGACTTTCATCACAATATAAGCATGAGAATGATGACAATGACATAATAATTTAATAAAACAAGTTCAAGAATAAATTTTAAAGATTTATAAGTTAATTTATCTTGAAATCAATTACGTCTAAATTGTCACCATGATACTGCTTTGTGGAGTAAAATGCAAGAATGCTCAGAAGAATATTTTCATGAAAAGATACCGGATGAAGCGCAAATATCTAGGATATTCTACTAATTTCATGGAGTATAGAAGCCAAAACTTTAACCAAATGAGTATTATAGAATATATGAAACTGCAAATGGATTTTCACCCGTCATGCGGTAATCCACGTAGACAAATCGTTTCCACAATTTAATAAGGAATGAATACAAAGAATCATTCACCATGCATGTGATAATCCACATAGACAGGTTATTCCAACAGAATAATAAAGAATGGAACCAGGTCTAGCGTTATCCACACAGACAGGATATTCCAACAGAATAATAAAGAATAGAATAACAAAGAATTCACCATGCATGCGATAGACCACACAGACAGGTTATTCTAACAAAATAATAAAGAATGGAACCAGGTCTAGCGTAATCCGCAGAGACAGGATATTCCAACAGAATAATAAAGAATGGAATAACAGAAGAATTTCACCATGTATGCGGTAAGCTCAGATGACAAAGTTATTCCAACATAATAATAAAGAATGGAATAATGTAAGCTCTCTTCATGAATAGGAAAGAAATAATACCCTTATCTTAGAAAGAAAGCTGGATCTTTGGAGTAGAGAGGTAGCGGACTTCTCTTCTTCTTTCTCTCTATAATTTCTCTCTATAATAATTGCTCTAAAGCTTTAGTGAATTGGTGAGAAATGAAGGAAGAATGAGCTTTTATTTATAGGAAAATATAGTTTTGATAATTGCACATTTAGGGGCTCGAAATATTACAGTACAATACCTTCAACTTTTCTTTCATTTTTAATTTAGTCCTGCAAGTATTATCAAACTTGCACCACCTCCCCTAATAGTAAATAATGTGAATCAATAGTTCAATCACGTGAATCAATAGTTATAATCATGTGAAAATATGAATTACAGTATAGTACCTCCATCTATACCTCCATTTTTAACTTAGTCATGCAAGTATTATCAATCTTGCACCAACTCCCCTAATAGTACATGAATGTGATTCAATAGTACACACATGTGAACAAATAGTTATATAAGCATGTGAATTACTAGCAATTAATTGCTCATTTATCCGATTAATTACCCAATTTATCAATATAACCCCCAAACATCAATTATCATCGGAATAGATGTCAATTTCCACTAACACTAATAATCCCAACACAATGGAACTATCAATTTCATCTTTAATCAACACGAACTTATTCATCATTAATATTATAACTCACAATATTTAACAACCAGGTCGTTCCCAGGAAATAACTCACAAGAATGGATTTCTCCTTATTGGCGCGCAATTAGATGAGCAACCCTCTCCTTGACAGAACTTCTAGACATTGTAAATATTGCAATTTAGTAATATGAATAACTTTGTCGTCTCAATTATTGATTTAATAATATATCATATTATGCAGATGATACTGTGACAATAATCTAATCAATAATATGAGAGATATGATGTAGCAATTACTGTAGCAATAGTTGAGTATAACTGAGTGACTTCTCACGTAAGTATCAATAATCAATACCGTGTGCTACTATGCAATCACGCCTATTACTGTACTTTTACTACCGGGTAGTTCATCAGTTTAATGGTAAAACTTCCGCCGTTATTTTTAAAAAGATAATTATGTCATTTTCTAACTACGACAATACCTCCATTGTGGGGTCCACCAATGATTGTGCCGTCGTACGAATATTCCCTGTTAAAATGAATATTCCCTGACCAATCGAATATTATATAACCACTTGCTTACTTTGAAAAATTTGTAAATATTACCCAGAACTATAACATTATATTATATCCACACCATATTATTCAAAAATATATTTCGAGAGAAATTAATCTTTATTTATAAAAGTTGGGTTCTTACAAGTGTGGCTTTTCCTCTCTGAGATTGACCACACCACAGATGGTCGCCAGTACTTCTATTTGTGAGAAGCTTAGTTAATTCCATCTCTTATGGATTGGTGTTGCTCTTTGAGGCACAACCGCAGCTTAGATGGTCATCGAATCTCTTATTTGAGAGGAGAGGTTGGGTAATTCCATCCCCTTAGTCTGAAGCTGATGAAATGTGGTAGATTGAAGGTTTTCCTAGTACTATGTGACAAGCATTTTTTTTTCTGGTAGGGGTTAGACTGAACCATAAATGGCTGTCTGCATACTCCTATTGAAGAGGAGATCAAGTCTACGTAGTTCGAACCTGGTGTAAGAGGTTCAACGTTGAAGGTGAAAGGCAGATGGGTGTAAACGCTTTATTGATTAAGAAGGGTGTAGAAGTATTTTTGTTGTTTTTGTTTTTGTAGAGAAACAGTAAAAATGTTTTCGTTATTTATTGTTTATTGTGACCGGGCCATATATAATATGGTTGCCTACGTACTCTTGGGTATCAGGGATATCAGGTTGACGTAGTTCGCCCCTCCGGAAAAATCGTAGCCAAAGAGAAGTGTGAATCCCATGTGCAGGCTATACTGCGGGGAGAAGAAAGTTTGATCCCATGATGGGGACAAACTGCGAAGTTCGGAAAAGTTTGATCCGTCTTGAGGACAAATCGCGCGTAGAGAAAAATTTAATCCCATCTTCAGGATAAACTGCAGTTGTGAAAGGTTCAATCCCATCTTTAGGATAACTGAAATTGTATGAAAGGTTTGAAATGAGGTGAAACCAGGCTACTAGTTTGAAGTGTATGTTTTCCTGAGGGGCAGAAGAGTTTGTAAAAAGAGAGGGATCAAAACCGAAATGACTAGTGATTGGAAGATCAATACCATGATGTTTTCTTGATGGTAACTTCAGACATAGTACCGTTTCACGGTGTCTGAGTTGATAAGCTGTGGAAATTCATCGCCATCCATTTCCTGTAGTCTGAGAGCACCTCCTGTCAATACCTCCTTGACAATGATCTTCTTCAAAATCAAGTAACATTATTTGAACTGTCGTAGTCGGACTTTTTTATTGTAGAATCGTGCGATCCTTTGCTAATATAACTGACCATGGAAGATAGCCGAGGTTCTCCTTTCGTCTATTAGAGACAACTGGTGATACCTGTCTTGTACCCATTGGTCTTCATCCAACTAAGCGTCCATCAATACTCTGAGGGATTCCATTTCCACCTCTATGGGGAGCACTGCTTCCATCCCATAGGCTAATGAGTATGGGTTTGCCCCAGTGGAAGTACGCATGGAAGTTTTGTAGGCTAATAAAGTCAGAGGCAAGAGATCAGGTCATCTCTTGTGATTGGCGGACATTTTCTGCATGATCTTTTTGATGTTTTTATTAGCCGCTTCAAAAGCACAATTCATCTTTGGACGGTAGATGACGGAGTTAAGGTGTTTGATGTGGCATTTACTGCATAACTCCTCCATTATTTTGTTGTTGAGGTTCTTAGCATTGTCTGACACATTGACCTCTGGTTGTCCATATCGACAAACGATATTATTTTTGATGAAAGCAATGATGACTTCTTTAGTAACCCTGGGGAAGGAGGCTGCTTCTACCCATTTGGTGAAGTAGTCAATCATGGTGAATATGAATCGATGTCCATTATTGGCTTTGGGCTCGATGGGCCCGATCATGTCCATTCCCCACATTGAGAAGGGCCATGGTGAACTCATATTGTGGAGTTCCCTTCGAGGGGCGTGGATAGCATTCCCATGAATTTGGCATTGATAGCATCTCTTGACGTGATCATCACAGTCAGCTTTAAGTGTAAGCCAATAATACCCTGTTCTGAGGATTTTCTTGACAAGAAGGGGTCCGCTCATGCGAGGGCCACATACTCCACCATGGATCTCATCCATGAGCCTCTGAGCTTTTTCTATATCCAGACATCTGAGGAGACCTAATCCTGCATCTCTTTTGTAGAATGCATCTCCGCTTAGGTAAAATTTCATAGCAAGTCGATGGATCCGCCTCTTCTCAGTTAGGCTCGCCTCAGTGGGTGTAGTTCCATCTCGTAGATACTCCTTGATATGTTGATACCAAGGGTTGTGTATGGGAAGTAGCTCATCCAATACTTCTCCAACATAGTTCTCATAAGTTGAGGCCTTTTGCAGGGAAAATGTGATGCTTGGCATGTTTTCCTTGTTAGGTATATGAATCAAGGAGGCCAACGTTGCTAGCGCATCCGCAAAATCATTCCTATTACGAGGAATGTATAGAAAGGAGATTTCTTCGAACTCCAAAGCCATCTATAAAACTTGCCGATGGTAAGGCAACAAATGTAATTCTTTGGTTTGATAGATTCATGTGGATTGTTGGATTACCAATTCAGAATCCCCAAAGATAGATAACCGCCTGATGCCCATTGAACATGCAAGTTTTAGCCCCATGATACATCCTTCTTACTCAGCTGTGTTGTTGGTGCTGACAAACTATAATTTAACGGCGACGGGATACTTCTCCCCAGTACCGGATATTAGAACGGCTCCAGCTCTAGAGCCTTCTGTGTTAACTGGTCCATCAAAATACATTTTCCATTTGTGGAATGCATCGTACTGATGGTGTTGCTGAACTGTCATTACCCCTTCATCGGGGAAGTATGTTTCTATGGGTTTGTAATCCCCTGCAGGTGCGGCGACCAGTTGATCTGCAATTCCTTGACCTTTAACAGAATTTTGCGTCACATAGACGATGTCAAATTACTGTAGGATCAACTGCCATCTGGACAGTCGACAATTCAGTATGGGCTTACTGAACACATACTTGAGAGGATCCACGCGGGATTTGAGATGGGTTGTGTGACCATGGAGGTAATTCTGTAACCTCATGGAAGCCCATTCTCAAGCACAACAAGTTTTCTCAATCAGAGTTTACTTGTGTTCACTGCTGCTGAATCTTTTGCTGAGGTAATAGATAGCTCGTTCTTGGCCTCTATCGTCTTTTTGCCCCAGCATACAGCCCATGGAAATGTCATTAATGGACAGGTACATGAATAGGGGAACATTATCCCTGGGTTGTACAAAAACAGGAGCGTTAATCAGCTTCTCTTTAATGGTAAGGAAGGCTTTTTGACACTCATCGTTCCATTTCATGGAAGAGTTCTTCCTTAAAAACTTGAAGATGGGCTCACAGGTTGCTGTGAGTTAAGAGATAAATCTGCTAATGAAGTTGATTCTTCCCAAAAATCCTCGTATTTCCTTCTTTATCTGAGGAATGGGCATTTTCTTGATGGCCTGGATTTTGGTAGGATCCAATTCAATCCCTTTGTGGCTTATTAATAAACCTAGCAACTTTCCTGACTTAACACCAACGGCGCACTTGGCTGGATTCAACTTCAAGTTGTACTTACGCAACCTGTTGAATAACTTTCTAAGATGGTCTAAGTGGTCTTCCTCCTTTCAGGATTTGATAATGATGTCATCCACATAGATCTCTATCTCTTTATGCATTAAATCGTGGAAAAGAGCCATTATAGCTCGCTGGTAGGTTGCCCCAACATTGATGAAGCCGAATAACAACCGTCTATAGCAAAAGGTTCACCAAGGCGTGATGAAAGCAGTTTTTTCACGGTCTTCCTCAGCGAGCATAATCTGATGGTACCCCACAAAGCAATCTGCAACGGAGTACATGCCGCATTGAGCAGTATTGTCAATGAGAATGTGGATAAAGGGCACGAAAAAGCTATCTTTAAGGCAAGCTTTGTTCAAATCCCGGTAATCCATGCAAACTCGCACCTTTCCTCCTGGTTTAGGCACGAGAATAATGTTAAATATCCACTCCAAATATGTAGACACCATGATAATGCCAGCTTGAAATTGTTTCACAATTTTTTCTTTAACCTTTAAACTCCACTCAGGTTTCAATCGCCTGAGTTTCTGCCTAACTGGCTTGAATCCTTCTTTAATGGGAAGGTGATGAAGAACAATGTCAGTGGACAAACCCACCATATCTTCATGAGACCATGAAAACACATCCTGGAATTGGGTTAATAGTGCAATCATGTCATTTTGTTGGTTTGGGGTGAGGTCTGAACCAATCTGGATTAGCTTAGGGCTTTCTAAGGTTCCAAGATTGAAAAAAGTGGTTTGGTCAAGGTTGGGTTTAGGTTTGTCTATGACCCATTCCTTAATCTCCTGAGGTGTCTCAATATCCTCTTGTATTTCCATCAAGTCTGAGTTCAACTTTGCATCAAAGTTACAGCCCTTGTGGAGAGAAGGCACCTCATCAGCAAGTTCAGGCACATCTAAATTCAGAGTCCTGAAACCAAAATATGCTTTCACTTAGTATATGAAAATGTTTAATCATACAAAATTTTTAGCATGTACTTGATAAAATAATTGCTAATACTCTATAAAAAAGTAAGCAATTAAAGTTATCTACAGGGCAGAGGGGTTTTCTACCCATTTTACCCTCGTCGACCAATGTATGGAGTGCTGCTCCAATTGTCGAGGGCATAGTCCTGTTGGACTGCAGTGATGGAGGGATTGTCATTGTCCCCCTTCTCCCGAATGATAACCATGACATCTGGGCAATCATCGTTTGGGGTATATCTGTTTGTATGTTTATCATGGACAATGATGCGTATGCCTGACAACATCAAGGCAATTTCTTGTTTACATTTCCGCTCCTTTTCTTCCACTTTGGGATCTGGAATCAGCACCTCTTTTGCTTTGAATGGTACTGGTTTTGGAAATAGCATAGCCATAACATGGGCTGACACCTTTACTAGAGACTGTATCAGCTCATGTGGTGCAGATGGAAGAAATCACCGTGTGGCGGAAGCTTGAGGAACCTGCTTATGCTTATGAGGATTCCCATGACTGGAGCTGGCAGAATAGCCTAGTCCGGATGTTCCCATTTGACTGGACACTTGAATAGGGTGCTTAATACCCTACTAATTTTTACTAAGCCCTTATCTAGGCTGATGACCCAATGATATCATTTCTTGAGTGGCCGACATAACCTCGATAGAAATCTTAGGTACGGGAAGTGGTGCTCCAATAGGTTGGTATTTTATGTTACCCACTTGTAAGGTATGAAAACTGGTCCGCTCAACTTTTGAGTTGAAGCAGATGATTAGCAGATCTCCTTGTTCAGGACATTCCGGCTCAGCGTTGACAATGACTAGACTATTGTTGACAATGTATTTGAGTTATTGATGTACTGTGGAAGGAACGGCTCCAGCCATGTGAATCCATGGTCTCCCCAATAGCAGGTTGTATCCTGAGTCTATCATGAGGACATGGAAGGATACATTGAATGTTTTTGGACCAATCTCAATTGGCAACTCAATCTTTCCGACAGAATTTCGTCGGGATCCATCAAAAGCTTTGATAACCGTATGGTTGCATTGGATCTGTTTGAGATTGACATTCATCTTCACAAAAATGGCATAAGGACAAATATTTAGAGATGAACCTCCATCTATCAAAACTCCAGCTAGCATATACCTAGAGGAGAAAACTGCAATGTGCAATGGCTTGCAATGACCGGTCCTTTCGGGCGGTATGTCGTCATCAGTGAAGGATATCACATTGTTGTTGAAAATGTGATCAACCATATGTTAAAATTTTTCCACATCCACTAATTTCGGTAAGTAGGCTTCTTCCAAAACCTTCAATAAAATCTTCCGGTGATCCTTGGAAGAGAAAACCAAGTCCAGTATTGATATCTGAAGTGGAGCTTTTCTTATGCTTAAAACCACCTTGGCTTCATTATGGCCCATAGTACTGAAGAATTTTTCAATCTTCTCAATGGGGATCTTCCTCTTTTCTTTGAAGGTAGGCTTTATCACCCTCTAAGGAAGATATAGTGGATTTTCCTTCGACACTGTAGCAGTAGTATGAGACGTGGATCCTTTAGCTTCTCCATAATTCCATGGAACTTTGTGTAAGCTGACAATAGGATATTGTGGTCTGAAGAGTAAAGAAATTGGCTATGGTGCAGCCACTTTAAAAGGATTGTCAGCCCCTTTGAGTTGAATTATTTGTATGGGAAATGGTTTGACAGTCTCATCATCCACTTCAGATATAACTGCTACTGATCCCTTCCATTTGGTAGGACATGTATTCCCACTCTCGAGTTGCACAGTGTCATCGTATGCTAGCAGCAGGACACCGCTGTCAATGAGATTTTGAATAAGATGGCGGAGTGCCCAGCATTCTTCTGTGCTGTGACCGCGAGAATGTAAATGATATTGACATACTCCATCGGAGTTGAACCGTTTTAAATGGGGATTGATTGGAGGTAGAAGGGAGGTAATTCTTCCTTCATTGATTAGCATTTGAAATATCTCCTCCATAGATTGGCCCAGATAGGTAAATTCCCTCTGATTGGGAAAATCCCGACAGGCTTTAGCATTTGCTCTCTTTGCAACCTTATCCTTCATAGCTTCGCTTTCTAAAGGTGATGGTGGAGCATTCACAACAGAAGGAAGGAGATAGACATGCTCCTGGCTGATTAATTGGCATGTGACTTGATGCTGGTGTGTCACCAGTTTTGCCAATTATTCAATTTTCCTGCAAAGAGATTTCATCTTTCATTCCGCAGCAAATTGGAACTTTGCATAATCCCATCTGTCAACACCGTCTTTGATGGTCTGGGATGATTCACCATTAAAACTGGAACTCTGTCCAGTGCTCCAACTAATCATCTTGACCTCTTCTTCTTTGTGTTGAGGAAGAGGGTTGTCTTGTACATGAGGTTTATCTGGTTTGGTGACCACGATCTCATCATTTTCTATTAAATCTTGGATCTTGTGTTTCAAGGCCCAACAATCTTGAGTATCATGTCCAGGTGCTCCGGCATGATAAGCACACTTTTGAGTAGCATTAAAACCCCTCCCATTAGGGTTGGCTGCTGGAAGAAGATGTGTAATTTTCTTTTTAGTAGTCAGAAGAGCAAGAATATTCTCGAGCGAGTCCCCTAAGGATGTGAACGTTCGAGGGTGCTTTACTTCTCCACTTTAAGGCAATGGAGGGTTTGAATACTGTGCTTGGAAAGGGGAGTAATTTCTCCTCTGTATAGGCATGTTCTGATTGCCTTTTTGACCTTGTAGTATCAAGGAAACATCCTCCTCTTTCTTTTTATGGACCCTCCAGGGGTTGTTTCCATAAGATCCGGACTGGATGTGCTCAGCAACTGCCTTAAAAGTGGCTAGGTCTTGAATTTTACCTGACTTTAATCCCATCTCAGCCATCTCTCTGTGCTTGATCATTTCAGAGAATGGTTTGCCAATACCAGCTAAAACTCTCTCATAGAAAGGAGTTTCTTGTATGTCTATGAAAGTTATGACCATTTCTGAATCCGTCATGGAAGGAATAACTTGAGCAGCAAGGTGCCTCCACCTTTGAGCATACTCTATGAAAGACTCATTAGACTGTTTCTTGACCTTGGTAATCTGGTACCGGCTAGGAGCCATCTGAGATTAAAAACTGTATTGAGTGAGGAAGACGTGAGCTAGCTCTTCCCAGCTATGGATCTTGGATTTGTCTAATCTGGTATACCATGAACGGGCTTCTCCAGTTAGACACTTTTGGAACAGCTGCATTCTGAGCTTCTCATTTTCCGTATAAGATCCAAGTTCTCCAATGAACACCTTCAAATGTGTATAAGGATCCCCTAATCCGTCATACTTTTCAAAATTAGGGGTTTTGAATTTCTCTGGATCATGAACACCAGGAAATAAGCAAAGGTCAGCATATGAAACACTTTCACGTGTTCCAATCCCTTTGAGAACACGGATAGTTTTCTCCATTTGGAGGACCTTCTTCCTGATATCATCGGTGTCTGGATCTCCTCTGAGATGGGTGTTTTCAGGTTCTTTGTTGGTCGTATCCAACTAAGGTTCTGGAATTGTTTTTTCCAAACCTTGAGCTCCTCATTGGGAAGAGGATTATGTATGTGTAGGCATCTTTGTACCCTGAGTAGACTGATGCAGTTCTTTAAGCAAAACAGCTAGATCTGTGATTTGTTAACTCAATCCGTCAAATTCTTCTCGAGAAATAGGATTAGACTGATCAGAAGAAGACATGATTGGCTGTAGGCTCGTGGCCTTTTTGGATTTTGAGCGGGTAATAGGCCCAATGATTTCCCTACAAAAAACTTATGTAGTTTAGTCTTAGGGATAATGTAAATGTTATTATAATGTGTCCATTTTAGGAATATTGTCCTGCAAAAATGGGTGTTAATTGATAACATGTATGCACAAATAACCTTCATATTTTCCATTACATAAAGATGAACATGGAATAAAATTACAAGTAAATGCTTTTACAAGTAATTGAAAATGGAAAGCATGAAGGGACTTTCCTTCGCGTTTGGTTTATTAGAGGTTTACTTATCTTAGAGTTAGTCTCGCGGCTTTTTGGTATGAAGGTCCCCAGATCATCGCAATCTACTTGATGGGAAGTTAATCCGGTCTTTCAACTGGAGCGAATATGGGTGGTGCCTTTCCTGAGCCTCGTTGGACTTAGTCTTCGTACGAGTCCAGTAATCAAACACTGATAGGATAGCCTCTTGGTGGAGGAACCACACAACATACATTCACATACAACGTGTCTCACCGTTTACGAAAATGATGACATGTACGAAGCACTAATATCACAGATAGATATTTTGCAGTTCAGTAAGTAAAATGCATTCGTACACATTCATCATAAATGTAAATGCAACATTCACACACAAGAATATAACAGTTTTGAAAAGCTTGTAATATCGGCTTAAGCCCTCTTACTGGAATCCTCAGCAGAGTCGCCACCTGTCGACGTCGGGATTTTTAGCTATCCCTTTTCGTTACTTGTTCTTTGGCATTCTCATGTTAATGTGAGATTTGTTTGAAAAAAACAAGTGAAAAAGGTCCGACAGGTGTAATGTCGACGATGGACTGTTAAGAATCGCTAGTTGGTGTTTTTTACTGGTTGCACCAACGCAACCGAAAAAGGTTTGCACATTGACCCAGTTATATGACACTGCTAAACGGGTCTGTGAAACAAAGATTCATTTGGGTTCGGGGGCTTGATTATGCGGAGGGAAGGTGTTAGGCACCGCCCGACATCCGTGTTGCCACGGTGACCGCCGCTTTTCAAGAAACTGTTATATATGAATGTGTGTGTGTGTGTGTGTGTGTGTGTGTGTGGATCAATGTGCAATTATTTAAAAGTAGTGTGAGGCCTCGTTCGCACCTATATACAAAGGGTTTGAATTTATAGAAATATTCAATTTTAAGCAAGATATAGCAACGAAGTTTTGTAAAAGAGGTTTTTCAAACCCTGTGCTCAATAGGAATTGAGACCTTTTCATACTTCCATTTTATTATTAAAATGTTCGGCTTGTTTGATTTTATTTTTGAGATGCGAGGCATCTTCGAGAAATAATATATAACAGTGCCGAACTCCTCATAGGCATGACAACCATCCAAGGAAATTCAGACACCGTAAATAACAAGTTGCTTACAGCTGAAAATGTCCATCACGGGAACCGAATCTAGATTCAGTAGACTGAATCTGTGAACACATGATTCCTAGGCTCCCATGATACCGCAGTTTGTATGGAAAACAGTAAGCACTTATATATATATAAAAGCTGTAAATATATATATATATATATATATATATAGACATGATCAACCACCACGAAGTAACTTCATGGGGATCGAAATGTAAATATATAAAAGCGGTATATATATATATATATATATATGAACATGATCAACCACCACATGAAAGCGACTCCATGGGGATCGAAATGTAAATATATAAAAGCGGTAAATATATATATATATATATATATATATATATATATATATATATATGGACATGATCAACCACCACGAAGCGACTCCATGGGGGATCAGAAAAGTAAATAAAGCAATAAATGACGATCAACCGCCACGAAGTAAACTCCAGGCGGGACTAAATGTAAATAAAGTAGTAAAAGGCCTCGAAGTAAACTCTAGGCCTGACAAAAATGTAAATATATATATATATATAGGTAGTAAACGCACCGGATATAAAATCTAGGCTTATTAGATATGTCCGACAGCAATTATATATATAATATATATATATATATATATATATATATATATATATACATAAAAGCAGTAAACGCTCCGAATGTTAAATCCAGGCTCATCAGATATGTCTGACAACAATTATATATATAATTATGTATATATATATAAATAAAAGCAGGTAAACGATCCAGATGTAAAATCCAGGCTCATCAGATATGTCTGACAACAATTATATATATAAGTATATATATAAAAAAAGCAAGTAAACGCTCCAGACATAAGTCTTGGCTCAATCGAGAAATAACTCGATAATGTTAGTCCATATATAAATATATACATATATAAGTGTATATATACAGACAGAAATGAAAACCACGGACCGAAGTCCGAGCATACGCACACAACACGACTCTCAATGTGTGAAATAGTGTGTGCAAAGATGAAGAGAAAGGCTTTATAGAGTGTGAGAAGGCTTACAGTGGGCTGCCAATGCAGGCTTCTATGAATCTATATGGATAAACACTCATCTCTCGCCGGATAATAATATAGCTATATGTGAGCTAACATGTGTTTAAAAAGAGCAAGCACTCAGTATGGGTGTGTACAGAGCAAATTTGGCCAGGCTTCCTTGCCTTTTTTCTTTTTTCAAATGGCCACCCCAAGCCCTCTATTTATAGAGGGGGTATATAAGTGTACCGCAATGTAGTAGTAGATGCACTTGGTACGCCTGTGGTACCCCCAGTTCTCATGAGTCTGTCTCTTCTTGAAGTATCGTGCCTTTGTAATGTCCACTCGAACTTGCAGAACTTCAATCCGAGCATCTGAACGAGGTATATAAGACCTTCTTCGAATTGCTTATTTTGAGAGTTACGCAATGACATGGATTAGAGGTTGTATGAAGTCAAGAAGAGGGGACCATGCCCATGGTCTTCAAGCTTCAAATTCTATCCGGTGTGCTGCAATTCGTAATAGTCACTCAGGATTAGAACTCCTTGGTTCTTGTAGGACATTGTTGTATGTATGAATGTATGAAGTGTTGAGATGATGCGCAGGTGTTGAGGTGGCAAGATTAAGTTTGACTCCTCACCGGGGTTATCACTAGTTTGAGTTGAAAGAAAACGTTACTCAGGGTTACATCTGAGATTGGACTACTACAAGTGTTTGAATGCTGCAATGTCATCTGTGAGAGTACATGTCTTCCCGTTGTTAGCTCCGGGTCTGAGGTATGAGTGCCTCGGTAGGAGGTCTAAGATTGAAGCTGATCGCATGCATTTGAAACAAACATTTCCGGAGTTATCGCCGGAACTGCAACAACATTCCTTGGTGTTATCACCAAGGAAGAAACTCGGGGTTATCTCCGAGGTTGGAAATGATCCTTCCGGTGTGTGTTCCGGGGTTGGAAATGATACTCCCGGTGTGTGTTCCGGGCTTTGAACTAAACTTCCTAAGAGTATCAGGAATGGATGTGATTTGTCTTCAGGGTTATCTCGAAAGACGAATCGCCCTCCGCAATGTCGATGTTGGTGTATAGAAAATTTCAAGTGTCTACAGCTATTGAATAGGAGTTATAGTCCCGGAAGTTATCTTAGCGTGAGCTCAAGAATCTCTTAAAAATGTTTTGAAACGAAGAAGTTATGACCGTTTTAGCGAGAAAGGGTAAAACTGGGAAAAAGTTAAAAACAGTTATGATTGGGCATTTTTATGGCCTGTTTTGGACTACCTAAGATGTCCAAAATGGGTGGCTTATATTTTATAAATATATCATCTTATGGTATCTACAATATATCTAGAATTGAGGTGAGTATTCAACCCATTTCAAATACAAAACAAAGAGTATTTTACTTATTTCTTAAAAAAAATGTATAGAATTTAAATGAAGAAAGGTTATTATTTTGTGTATAATTGTGGGAGATTTTTGTGTGGGAATCACGAAGGATTCCTGAGTATAAAGATGGAATTGAAGTGTAGAGATGGGATTTCTATGTTTCAAATCATGGATAACACGAGTTTTATAAACAGGCATTTAAGGTATTTGTAAAAATGCCTAAAGGAAAATAATTAGTTAAAACATGAGATTTAGTTGATATTAATTGTATGTTTGTGAAATTTTTTTTGGGTTATTGATTATGTGATAGAAACTGATTGAATTTAGCTGAACCCAGTTGGGATAGGAAGTGAGAATCATATCATATATGTGAGGCCGTCACATTTATTTAATTTTGTCGGGGTAACTGTTGTTGACATGAGCTTTGCAAACATGCCCAACATATTATCCTAATTCTTCCATCCAAGAAGCTTTGTTAAAAAATCAAATGGTTTCCCCATATATTATTCATCCCTTGCTATGTCCGGTTTATTTGCAAAACGAGAAGCTAAGTAGAGAGAGGGAGCTAACAGAGGAGGTGGAGTTTCTAATAAAGGAAGGGAGCTAAGAGTTTATCCATATTTCTTTAACTCCCATCCGTTCCACTCCACTTTCCCTCCTAAATTATTATGCCTTCATTCCATAAATAAAGAAGCCATTTAAACTCTCTAGAAATTGAAGATAGTAACTGAGTTTGGAAGGAAGTTTAAGCAATATATTGACAAAAAGAGGATTGAATTCAGCCATAGCATGCTCGAGACAAGAATTGAAGCAAGCTTAGAGCGAGAATTAAGTTATGATATCAATTAAGTAAGGTAGATTATACTTCCTCATCAAATTTATAGAAATTGAAATAAAGAAAGAATTGAATTGCTTTATTGGTTGAGAAATTGATTTGGTTAATGATATTATATGAGTTCTGAAGTGACAAGGGAGGATTTCATAGAAAAATCATTGGCTAGACTATGTCTAAAAGCTTGTGAATTTTGGGGTTTTAAACCATGCATTCATGGTGTTTGTTAATATATCCCAATGAGACAAATATGTTAAAACATGAGAATTGGTTAGTGTTATGAGTAAGATAGCCTGCATATCTGTATTAGAAGATAACCTAACTTATTTTTATGTCTGGAATAAAGCCCAAAGTGAAGTTCATAAGTTTTTATTAAACTTGAATTTGGATGAAAAATATGGTGACAGGGCAGTTTTGAGCCTCTGTAAGTATGCCTTAAAGAATCTGTTTGGGCCATGTTATATTTTTATAAAATACTATGTAGTAACATCTCAAACATATCCAAAATTGAAATCATTCGGATGTATAGGCTACATGATAGAAAATCACAAAGTAGCTACGAAAATAACCAAAATCTGGAAATATGTAGAAGCAAAAAATTGGCCAAATCTCAGAAGCAATTTGCTGGTAATTTTTTTTTAACTTCGTTTCAAGCCTTGTCAAACTCTTTCCATACATGTTATATTTTTTAAAAATACTACATAGTATGAGGTAGAAAATATCTAAAAACGGATTCAATTTGATGTATATCGAGTGAGATAAAAATTCGTAAAACTAGCCCGAACACCATAAAATTCAAAATTTCCAAATTTTGTTTCTGCAGAATCTGGGCAATGGGTAGGCTGTATGGGTTGTTTCAGTACGCCGAACCATTTTGGTTCGCCGAGTAAAATTTTTGGACCTAACGTAAATTTTTGATATGTTGCTTAGTTTTTCGTGTAAAATCCAAATATGTAATTGTTTTGTAACATTTTTTGGACAACCTAGAAAGTGTAAAATTAAAATGAGAAAGAAGTTTCCTTTATTTTGTGAAATATGATGTAAGTTTATGATATAATTAGTTTGTGTAGTCCTATGAATGTACTTGTTAACCTACGTTAGATGTAATATCTCAGGCGTAGAATGAAGAAATGATTTCTAAGTTAAATATTATTAAGTCTCAGATGAATTGAAGTCCCGAATGAGATTAATGAGCATATTATAATTGATTTGTAATGAATAGGTCGTGCGGTGATGGATACAACTTAAATCATGATTAACGTTCGATGGACGTATAGTGACAAATGCAAACCGAGGCAAGTTTCTCAGATTATTTATGTGGACTTATAATTGCTTTAAATAACTGTTAGCATGATTTGTGGTTATAAGTATGTAATACCTATGAACTGCATTATTTGCTTTGTGAATGATGAATGTCAAATTATGACTAATTATTGAATTGAGTCGTGGAACTCAATATTTATGTGCAATGAATGACATGTACTGGACATGTGTAGTATGCTATGGTACGTATGTTGCTACCAGCAGGACATAAATGTGATAATGCATTTGTAATATGCTTGAACACCAAGAATATAAATGCATGAACTAAATGTGAAACCTATATGCTACATGATGCATGATAGACTGTTAGACTTGGTGGGCCGTCGTACTCAATCTTTCTTAACTTGCAGGTTAAAGCTATGATGTGATCTATCATGATTAGGAGCGCATGAAAAGAAGACTAGTGATTTAATTGAGATTGTGTTGAATCGTTTGATGGTATTTTCATGTGTAAATCACAGATGTGTAAATTTTTGAATTATTCGATAGATGAAGATTATTTGTTCTAAAAAGGGGATATGCTTGAAAGAATGAATTATATATATATATATATATATATATATCTACTCAGGATAAATAAGTCATATAATAAATATGATTCTAGTATAAAGAAGATTTGTAAAGGTTGCAATTCAGGGAATGAATGAATGGAAAGAAAAAAAAAATTATTCCGCATTTTTAGCTATTTTAACATTAAATAATGTCTTAAGGCTAGAACAGAATAATATTAACGCACAAGATCGGAAAGGAAAAGTAGTCCCAATTTTGGGGGCGTTACAATTGGTATCAAAGTTGTAGGTTATAAACCTTAGGTAGGTGTACCTTAGGCTATAACCACAAAGATGATGATAAGGAATAAACTCGAACAGAGTTTAATTTGTTACTCAAATAGAGTTTAATTTGTTAAGAGATGAATTTGGAAAATTCATTATTAAGTAAATAAGATTCAAAGAAGAATCTTGAAAAGTTATAAAGATCCAGAGTTACCTAACTTTGATGTTAAAGACAAAAAGTAATAATGAATAGATAGAGTCTACGAGATCGTAAAACAAAACCATCATACGTGAGAAGAGAATCGTAATATAACACGATTATAAGATAAGATCACAACGTGATCAGATTGAATAGCAGAAAATCTATGAAATGATTGGAATGATATAGCTTGACGCTTTAAAGAGAATGTACAATGAAATTATACTATGCAAACTCAGAAAAGAGTTGTAGATGATGAGATACGGATTAAATAAAATTCATATTAAGTAAGGGGAAGCTAAAATTGGGTGGGATTTTAATTGAGAACTCATATTAGCAGCTAAGTTGTATAATTCTTTGTATGAGCGGGGAATTATACGTGGTGTAATAACCACTTAGCTTCTGGTAGTGATAATCATTGAAATGTTTATGTCGCGCTATTTGCTATATACCTGTTGAGAAGGTGATTCTTTTCTCATGTGTATGATGGATAGGTAGAGAATATAAGATTATGTTAGATGATATTAAGATTAGGTACGGTTCTTAAATCTAATGCATATGGTAAGTTCGTGACTCATAATCATATGGTATGCTTGAACCCCTCAGCGAATGGATGCCTATTGTCTGACTAAGATAAGTTTTTAAACTCATATGATTATGACAAGTTCCTGGATTTTCAAAGTATGGTAAGTTTGATGAACTGGGGTATAACTAAGTGTGAATGGAGTATTGAGGATGATAGGAATAGATAGACTTCTTAAGCAGTGGATCATTGGAGAAAATTGAAGTTGATGGTGGAAGCATAGGTATTCCAAATCTTCTAGCTATGCTAGACTTCAAAATTTTTGACATCAAGCTAAATTCACACTATGGTGCCTTTAAAAATGAATTTTGTTATCAGTAACATATGGTGACAAAGGTGTCTATGTGGACTGTGAACCACTAACATCTCGTTATCTGTTACGACATAATAACACTAAAATTGATTTTCAATGGTTTTGAACCATTTAAAGAAGAGTCTATGCTAATTTCTTCAGCTAGATAAAAATGATTTGAAATATATCAAAATGTATTTTATATATCATCAATGCATCATAGAACCTGGTGCAGAGATGACAAAAATGATGGAGTCATCAATGCAGTATTACTTAGTATTGGATGTGATCTAAGGATCGTCAGCCCACTGTGGTATGATGTAGTATGATAAAATCACCAAATGACGGAATCCTCAAACGGACTATAAATACAGTGCGGTATCATGACATCATAAAATGATTTTTAGAATTTTAAATCAGTTAAAGAAAAGTCAATGCCAATTATAGTGGTTAGACAAATGTTTCGATTGATGTTCGAATTATTGATATGCGTCTAAGCTATTTGATTCAGCTAGGCAAATGTTTATGAAAATTCAAGAAGTTCTTTGAGAATTTATCCCGAACCAAATTGTTTTGGTGCGGAATCATATGATAAGTCTAAGGTGAACAACCCGGATTGGATATAATAATCCAATCTAGTAGCGCAAATAATCGCTAAACAAGATTGATATGTTGTGCACGAAGTAGGGTATGATAGGCTGATCACCTTGTACAACATGTTTGCAGAATAGGTTGCGGTGAATACCGTTAAACCTGAGAGTTCATGGTCTATATGACCCCTCAACATAATATGAAAAGTTTTTAACTTCTTAAAAAAGGGTAGAAATGGTTGAATGAGATGATAGAAGAGAAATCCTCAAAGGAGGAAAATGTAAAGGTTAAATTGAAAATCTATTTTCGGTGAATAGAAGAAGAAAAGATTAGTAGACTATAATTTCGGGGATGAAATTCTTAGAAGAAAGGGTGAATGTGACAACCTAAAAAATTTAGAAGATCTTGAATGATTAAAATAAGGGTTAAAGTTTAAAACCTAAAGTGAAAATAAATGATTTATTTTAAATTTTTAAGAAAAATCTAAGGAAATGGTATGTTAAAATAATTCAACGATAAGGTTACGAGAAAGAATAATATCTAAACTGATTAAAACTGATTTGGTATTGTGATTCCGGGGACGGAATCCTTATAAGGGGAAAAGAATGTGATAACCCACATTTTTGGGGTAATATTAAAATAAGAATTAAATAAATAAAATTCTTATTAGATAATATGTTGTATGATATTATATTGCATAAGTGGGTATGAACTATTCAATATGTGATGTTTATGCTTAATAAATATATTGGTATTATATATTTATTATATGTAAATAAATTGTAGGGGAAATTTATTAAATGAAATGGGATGTGTAGAATTAAAATAATTTATAATATTAAATTATTTTAATGTAGTAAATTGGTGGCATAAAAAAAATACATAGTGTATAACCACCATTTTTTTAAGAAATCATATATTACATTATTGAGTGTAATGTATGCAGATTTTTAATGTAGTAAAAATATTATTATATTTATTACAGTTAAATTGTTGAAAATAATTTATATAAATGAAAAGAAAATAATTACGATATATACAAAATGTTTGTATTGAGTGTATCAACATAGTTTATGGAAATAAATTATTTTAAAATAATTATTTATTACATTAGATAAATTGTTTCTATTTAATGTGTAGTTTCCATCTTATGGGAATATATTTTTGGTGCAATGCGTTATATTAATTAGTGAAATAATTCCATATATGTTGTAATTGTATAATTACCAATTTTGGTTAATAAAGAGATTACATGTTATTATAAGTTATAAGGTAAAATGTGGGGATAATATAATACATGTGATATTATATATAAATATATATATATATATATATATATATATATATATATATATATATATGTATATGTATTATGTAATATATGTAAAACAAAGCATTATATGTGTCATATATGTGTGTGAGTTGTAAGACCCCGAATTTTATGAAATAAAAGTATTTAATTTTTCTTATAATTGTTATTCAAGTAAATTGTTAAATTGATAAAAATTAAAGTTAATGGTGATATATGAAATTTTTCAAAATACATGAGTGGTTATAAAATATTCATTTCATTTGGGGAATATTCGTTTGGTCGTGGAATATTCTTGTTGTGGGGAATATTCAGATGACTGACAGTAGTGACCATTTCAGGGCCCCATAACAAAATAATAGTCATTCGGATGAAGAAAACAACAAGTTTGAGTTTTTATAAATAATGGCGTAGTTATTACTGAATTAACCTTTGTTGGAATACACAGTGGTTAAAATACGATGAATGGCATTGGTTGCATAGTAGCAATACGATATTGCATGTATTTTTAATTATTGATTCTTACGTAAGAAGGCACTACTCAATAATTGTTACAGTAATTACTTTTCAATATTTTATTTTATTGATATTTTATATTATTGTTGTTTCAATAATTGTCACTGCATAATATTTCCCATTATCAGATCAATAATTTATATTATTTGAATAATATTATTAGATAGCATTATTGACAATGTCTAGAAAGTTCTGTCAATGAGAGGTTTGGTCACCTAATTGCACGTCAGTAAGGAGAAAACCTTATTGGAAAGCCCCCGCTTTCCTGAGAACTATCTGGTTGTCGTTGTTGCGATTCTGTAATATTATTTGTGAATAATTAATTATTGATTTATATGATAAGGAAATATTTATTTTATGTGGATATAAATGAAGGATGGGAAAATATTTATTTTATGTGGATATAAATGAAGGAATTAATGTTGAGGTGTTTTATCAAGTATTTTGCCGGATTGGAGGTATTAAAAGATCAAATCGATTGTTCTTAAAGCTCTATTACGTAAGTTATAATTTTAATCCAAATAGTTGGATCGTTGTGATTTTTGGATATGTTATACATATATAAGTTGATTATATGTCCACAAATTTTGAACCGTTAAAAATTAACGGTTGATTTGTTCTGAATTTTAAAAGGTGTTAAAAATCATCCGTTTGTTGATTTCGGATATTTTCTGTTTGGAATTTGGAAAAACTCAAAGCTACAAAGTTGTAAAGAATTCAATTTCGTTTGGAATGGATATAAAATTCATATTTTTCTGATAAACGGGCTATTTTCTATGAATTACTAAAGTTTCGGAAAATAAAATAATTTTTATTAAATTTGGATGGGACCCACTTTGGTTGGTGTAGAAAAAAAAAACATGTGCTAAATTTTGTTCAAGGTTGGTTGCTCAGATTTTCAGCAAGTATGGGCAGAGAAGAGGAAAAATTAAATAATATTATTTTATTATTTTAGTCTCCTTTGGCGTTCTAGCATTTTCCTATAAATAGGCACTTAAGTTAGAATTGAAAACACACCAGAAACTGAAGTTTTCTCTCTCTATATTGTCGAGCGTATTTTTGTGAGTATTTAGATACTTGGAGAGTTGCTATTCGGTGCAAGTTTCCTTCGGCTTTTCATCCGATATTCCAATCAGAAATACTGCTCCTTTGAGGTAAGGGATTTTAAGGGTTGTTATGTTTTTCATGTTTCGTAATTTTTTCGACCTTCAAAAATTTTGGAAAAATTTGAAATGATAATTTCATGAGTTTTATTGATTGTGTCCAAAAATGGAAATTTTTGGATGTATAGATTAGGAGTTATGAATTTTATGGGCAAAGACTATTTTAAAAGTAAACGCTTATAACTCCTTGTGGTTAACTCCAAAATTGGTAAACTTTTTATTAGGAGTACATGTATATAACAGAAGTATACTCTATAAATTTTGGAATTTTTGGATAAAAGTATAATTTATGATAAATGTCTAAATATTTGGCAGTTTTGACCATATGAAAAATAGTAAATGAATTTTAAAAATTCTGAGAAAAATATATGTTCAATATGGGACTATATTCTGCTAAATCCTAGAAAAGAAATATTTTTGGAACTGATTTGGTATTTTTCATGAAAATGGACTAGTTATGAATAAATGAATTAAATATATTATGTGAAGTAAGAAAAGTGGAAAATAGGATTTTATGGCTTGGAAATCCTATAGAAGGTATATGCAGATTTTTGATGAGGGTTTTGGTTATTGGTGATGAAATCTTATGAGTTTGACATTTTAGGATGATTAAATGCATTAATTAGTAAAGTGTAAACAATTAAAATAAATTATTTATATGTTTAAGAAATGTTATTCTTTCAATATCATTATACCAAAATATTGGTATGGATTTTATTGTAGAATTTCTACCTTTTTTTTCACGTCGGGGTTACTATTCATGAATTATTATTCATGAGTTACTATTCATGAGTTACTATTCATAAAATACTATTCATGACAAAATTGGTTTTGTTTACTGACCAACTTATTGTTGATTTATGAATCTTACTCTTGAAATTAAATCCATGTTTTGATCATATTATTTTTATTATCATATATAACATTTTTATAATTTTGGTGAAGAAATTTCTCTTTGACTTGAGTGTAAAGATGGGTAGATTATTGGTATGATCGTGACTATGGGTTCTCTTTGGCCTGTAGTGCAAAGATGAATTGTTGACTGATATGATCATGACCATTGAATTTATAATTAAATATCTTTAGCTTAAGTGCAAAGGTGAATTGATCAACATGGTTATGATTATTGTTTATATAAATTCTAAAATGATTATATATTTCTTTGAGATATTAATATCTTTGGCCCGTAGTGCAAAGATGACATGTTGTTGAATATCTTTGGCCTGTAGTGCAAAGATGAAGTGTTGATGAATATCTTTGGCCCGTAGTGCAAAGATGACCTGTTGTTGAATATCTTTGGCCCGTAGTGTAAAGATGACATGTTGCTGAATATCTTTGGAATGTATTGCAAAGATGAACTGTTACTGAATATCTTTGGCCCGTAGTGCAAAGATGAACTTATTAGTATGATTATAAACAAGAACTGTGATTTGGTATAACCATGATCTTTGATGTTTCAGGTAAAGACAGGTGATGTAAATTATCTTCGTCCTGGATGAGAAAAGGAATTTGAAACCACAAATATGATTATGAGTTATTCATATGATTGTGGACAGGAACTGTTGATTGATGTTACAGGGATAAAATATTATTGGTGGACTTTTAACATAGAGAAGATAATAGACATTATGGTCTATTTGACTCTTTTAATGGATTGCTCGTTCCGCTGCAACTATGGTTGAAAAGTTTTATCATCTACCATATGTTCTAAATCTATGATTTATTACTAATGAAGGCTATTGATAATTTAATTATCTTTAGTCATGATATTCTTTACTAAGCTAGTTGTGCTCACCCGTTTTGCTTCACAATTCCTTTCAGGTAATAGGAGTGTAGCTGGGTTGAGCGGGGATAACAGGGGAATAGTGTGGTGGTTCGAGACTATGAAAGTTTCTCAACACATTATAAAACGGCATGACATACAATATATAATTGTATTGAGGACCTAAGATGTGTGTATCGTATATTATACGTCACTTAATAATTGATTTTGGTGAACAACAATTGGGTGAGGTGAATCCAACTTTAGAAGAGTGTTTTGCCACTATCATACAAGATGTCTAATGACATACAATCTCGTCTTATCATAAGAAAGGGGTGTGCACATCCACTTGCTGAGTATATCTACGAGCACTACCTATATGATCTTGGAGTTGGGTTGAAACATAATGTTCAATCGCATACGGTGGAGATAGTTATATGTCAAGAGAAGACTCACCATTGGAAGGAACATGATAGTAACCTTCTCGTTTTTCTTTGGGGTCTATTGGATCAACCAAGGATAATTCTCTGGACATATGATATCTATCATAATTTAGATTCATGGCCTCCCATGTACGAAGGTTTCCTTGAGCACTTCCCAAAGATTTTAATTTCTAAAACAGTTCTAGATTGTACCTTTATATAAGGTATCACTGTGAGGTGTTGTCCATAGTTGGGACATGAGTCACAGTTGGTATTAAAACTCACAGTATATGTGTTGTTGTTTTTTACACGACAATTGTAGTAAGAAAGTTGTAGTTGTTTTCTGTACTATATATTTGGTGACTTAGAATAGGTTGGATCGATTGGACCTATTTTTGGGGCGTCATAATTGGTATCAGAGCTTAGTGATATGATCTCTAGCGGAGATCCGGGATAAGAACTAAGAAGGGAGAGACGAGTAATATCCTTCGCTAGTGTGTGTCCTACCTAAGCTGAATATTCTTACTTAAGTTGACAAATTGTGATATGTCAATTAACCTTTGTTTTGAAGCTGTATTGTAGAATGATATCTGAAATACAGGAGATGAGCAATGGAGAAATCATGATGACAAGGAAGATGAAATCTGAAATGAAAGAAAGGTATTCTCAACTCTTTGAAATACCAGGTACGTAAATTTCGGGGACGAAATTTCATAATGAGGGGAGATTGTAAGACGTCGAATTTTATGAAATAAAAGTATTTAATTTTTCTTATAATTATTATTCAGTAAATGGTTAAATTGATAAAAAAGTTAAAGTTAAGGGTGATATATGAAAATTTTCAAAATACGCAAGTGGTTATAAAATATTCTTTTTTGTCGGAGAATATTCGTTTGGTCGTGGAATATTCTTGTTGTCATGTAATATTCGTACGACGGTACAGCCATTTGTGGGCCCCATAACAGAATAACTGTCGGATAAAGAAAACGATAAGTTTGAGTTTTTATAAATAACGATGTAGTTGTTACCATTAACACTGTTGGAATACCTAGTGGTTAAAATACAGTAATACGCGTGGTTGCATAGTAGCACATGGTATTGCACAGTATTTTTGAATTATTGATTCTTACGTAAGAAGGCACTACTCAATAATTGTTACAGTAATTACTTTTCAATATTTTATTTTATTGATATTTTATATTATTGTTGTTTCAATAATTGTAACTGCACAGTATTTCCCATTATCAGATCAATAATTCATATTATTTGAATAATATTATTAGATAGCATTATTGACAATGTCTAGAAGTTCTATTAAGGAGAGGTTTGGTCACCTAATTGCGCGTCAGTAAGGAGAAATCCTTATTGGAAAGCCCCCTCTTTCCTGAGAACTATCTGGTTGTCATTGTTGCGATTCTGTAATATTATTTGTGAATAATTAATTATTGATTTATATGATAAAGAAATATTTATTTTATGTGGATATAAATGAAGGATGGGAAAATATTTATTTTATGTGGATATAAATGAAGGAATTAATGTTGAGGTGTTTTATCAGTATTTTGTCGGATTGGAGGTATTAAAAGATCAAATCGGTGTTCTTAAAGCTCTATTACGTAAGTTATAATTTTAATCTGACCGTTGGATCGTTGTGATTTTTGGATATGTTATACATATATAAGTTGATTATATGTCCACAAATTTTGAACCGTTAAAAATTAACGGTTGATTTGTTATGAATTTTAAAAGGTGTTAAAAATCATCCGTTTGTTGATTTCGGATATTTTCTGTTTGGAATTTAGAAAAACTCAAAGCTACAAAGTTGTAGAGAATTCAATTTCGTGTGGAATGGATATAAAATTCATATTTTTCTGATAAACGGGCTATTTTCTATGAATTACTGAAGTTTCGGAAAATAAAATAATATTTATTAAATTTGGGTGGGAACCACTTTGGTTGGTGTAGAAAAAAAAACATGTGCTAAATTTTGTTAAAGGTTGGTTGCTCAGATTTTCAGCAAGTATGGGCGCAGAAGAGGAAAAATTAAATAATATTATTTTATTATTTTAGTCTCCTTTGGCGTTCTAGCATTTTCCTATAAATAGGCGCTTAAGTTAGAATTGAAAATCACACCAGAAACTGAAGTTTTCTCTCTCTATATTGTCGATCATATTTTTGTGAGTATTTAGATACTTGGAGAGTTGCTATTTAGTGCAAGTTTTCTTCGACTTTTCATCCGATATTCCAGTCAGAAATACTGCTCCTTTGAGGTAAGGGATTTTAAGGGTTGTTATGTTTTTCATGTTTCGTAATTTTTTCGACCTTCAAAAATTCTGAAAAAAATTTGAAATGATAATTTCATGAGTTTTATTGATTGTGTCCAAAAATGGCTATTTTTGGATGTATAGATTAGGAGTTATGAATTTTATGGGAAAAGACTATTTTAAAAGTAAACGCTTTTAACTCCTTGTGGTTAACTCCAAAATTGGTAAAAATTTTATTGGGAGTATATATATATAACAGAAGTATACTCTGTAAATTTTGGAATTTTTGGATAAAAGTACAATTTATGATAAATGTCTAAATATTTGGCAGTTTTGGCCATATGAAAAATAGTAAATGTATTTTAAAAATTCTGAGAAAAATATATGTTCAATATGGGACTATATTCTCCTAAATCTCAGAAAAAAAATATTTTTGGAACTGATTTGGTATTTTTCATGAAAATGGACTAGTTATGAATAAATGAATTAAATATGTTATGTGAAGTAAGAAAAGTGGAAAATAGAATTTTATGGATTCGAAATCCTATAGAAGGTATATGCAGATTTTTGATGAGGGTTTTAGTTATTGGTGATGAAATCTTATGAGTTTGGCATTTTAGGATGATTAAATGCATTAATTAGTAAAGTGTAAACAATTAAAATAAATTATTTATATGTTTAAGAAATGTTATTCTTTTAATATCATTATACCGAAATATTAGTATGGGTTTTATTGTGGAATTTCTACCTTTTTTTTCATGTCGGGGTTACTATTCATGAATTACTATTCATGAGTTACTTTTCACGAGTTACTATTCACGGGGTACTATTCACGACAAAATTAGTTTTTTTTTTCTGACCAAGTTATTGTTGATTTATAAATCTTACTCTTGAAATTAAATCCATATTTTGATCATATGTTTTTATTATCATATATAACATTTTTTTAATCCTGGTGAAGAAATTTCGCTTTAACTTGAGTGTAAAGATATGTAGATTATTGGTATGATCGTGACTATGGGTTCTCTTTGGTCAGTAGTGCAAAGATAAATTGTTGACTGGTATGATCATGACCATTGAATTTATAATTAAATATCTTTAGCTTAAGTGCAAAGGTGAATTGATCAACATGGTTATGATTATTGTTTATATAAATTCTAAAATGTTTATATATTTCTTTGAGATATTAATATCTTTGGCCCGTAGTGCAAAGATGACATGTTGTTGAATATCTTTGGCCTGTAGTGCAAAGATGAAGTGTTGATGAATATTTTTGGCCCGTGGTGCAAAGATGACCTGTTGTTGAATATCTTTGGCATGTAATACAAAGATAAACTGTTAATGAATATCTTTGGCCCGTAATGCAAAGATGAACTTATTAGTATGATTATGAACACGAACTGTGATTTGGTATAACCATGATATTCGATGTTTCAAGTAAAGACGGGTGATGTAAATTATCTTCGTCCTGGTTGAGAAAAGGAATTTGAAACCACAAATATGATTATGAGTTATTCATATGATTGTGGACAAGAACTGTTGATTGATGTTACATGGATAAAACATTGTTGGTGGACTTTTAACATAGAGAAGATAATAGACATTATGGTCTATTTGACTCTTTTAATGGATTGCTTGTTCTGTTGCAACTATGGTTGAAAAGTTTTATCATCTACCATATGTTCTAAATCTCTGATTTATTACTAATGAAGGCTATTGATAATTTAATTATCTTTAGTCATGATATTCTTTACTGAGCTAGTTGTGCTCACCCTTTTTGCTTCACAATTCCTTTCAGGTAATAGGAGTGTAGCTGGGTCGAGCGGGGATAATAGGGGAATAGTGTGGTGGTCCGAGACTATGAAAGTTTCTCAACACGTTATAAAACGGCATGACATACAATATATAATTGTATTGAGGACCTAAGATGTGTGTGTCGTATATTATACGTCACTTAATAATTGATTTTGGTGAACAACAATAGGGTGAGGTGAATCCAACTTTAGAAGAGTGTTTTGCCACTATCATACAAGATGTCTAATGACATACAATCTCGTCTTATCATAAGAAAGGGGTGTGCACATTCACTTGCTGAGTATATCTACGAGCACTACCTATATGATCTTGGAGTTGGGTTGAAACATAATGTTCAATCGCATACGGTGGAGATAGTTATATGTCAAGAGAAGACTCACCATTGGAAGGAACATGATAGTAACCTTCTCGTTTTTCTTTGGGGTCTATTGGATCAACCAAGGATAATTCTCTGGACATATGATATCTATCATAACTTAGATTCATGGCCTCCCATGTACGAAGGTTTCCTTGAGCACTTCCCAAAGATTTTAATTTCTAAAACAGTTCTAGATTGTACCTTTATATAAGGTATCACTGTGAGGTGTTGTCCATAGTTGGGACATGAGTCACAGTTGGTATTAAAACTCATAGTATACGTGTTGTTGTATTTTGCACGACAATTGTAGTAATAAAGTTGTAGTTGTTTTTTGTACCATGTATTTGGCGACTCAGAATAGGTTGGATGGATTGGACCTATTTTGGGGACGTCACATGAGTGCTAAAAACTAAATATGCTGAGACATTTTGCCAAGTAGGGGGTGCCTAAGGGGCTATTAAGGGGTCACTTAGGGGTCAATTGCTAGGGGCTATGGGAAATATTTTTGGTGCAATGCGTTATATTAATTAGTGAAATAATTCCATATATGTTGTAATTGTATAATTACCAATTTTGGTTAATAATGAGATTACATGTTATTATAAGTTATAAGGTAAAATGTGGGGATAATATATTACATGTCACATTCACCCCTTCTTATAAGAATTTCGTCCCCGAAATTTCATTAAGGTTACTCAGAAAGATTTGGATAATTCTTCCTCATCTTTTCTTCAAGCTCCCACGTAGCTTCTTCAGCATTGTGGTTCCTCCAGAGCACTTTGACAGAAAGTATAACCTTATTTCTTAATCTA
The DNA here is from genome assembly GCA_020205605.1 of Panax ginseng. Taxonomy (NCBI): domain Eukaryota; kingdom Viridiplantae; phylum Streptophyta; class Magnoliopsida; order Apiales; family Araliaceae; genus Panax; species Panax ginseng. The sequence continues at coordinate 142,795,709 of CM035132.1, read as the reverse complement.
TGTTCCTTCTTATCCAAAATTTCTGCAGGGATTTCTTCGTATGATAAGTCCTTTTCAACTTGAATCAGCTCATACGATATCACATGCTTATAATCTGGCTTGTATGAACGTAACACTGATACATGAAACACATTATGAATATGTTCAAGTTCAGGAGGTAGAGCTACCTTGTATGCTACTTCCCCTATCTTTTTTAGTATTTTGAATGGTCCAATAAACCTTGGACTCAGTTTACCTTTCTTCCCAAATCTTATCTTCCCCTTCCAAGGAGATACCTTTAAAAATGTGTAGCTTCCCACTTCAAAATCTCTTTTCTTGCGATGAATATCTACGTACTTCTTTTGTCGATCCTGAGCTGCTACCAGTCGAGCTCTTATCACTTTGATGATCTCCACAGTCTGATGCACCAATTCTGGCTCTACAAATCTTCTTTCACCTACCTCGTCCCAATATAATGGCGTTCAACACTTTCTCCCATACAGGGCTTCATACGGCGGCATTCCAATGCTTTCATGATAACTATTGTTATATGCAAACTCCACCAATGGAAGATGATCTTCCCAGCTTCCCGTGAAATCCATCACACAGGCTCTAAGCATGTCTTCTAATGTTTGAATCGTTCTCTCGCTTTGCCCATCTGTCTGTGGATGATACGCAGTACTCAACCTTAATTATGTCCCCATTCTTTATTGAAGACTCCTCTAAAAGTTTGACGTGAAGCGCGGATCTCTATCAGACACGATTGATACTGGCACTCCATATCTCGAAATTATCTCCTTGATATATAACTTGGCTAACTGATCCAAAGTATACCTAATCTTGATCGGCAAAAAGTGTGCTGACTTTGTAAGACAGTCGACAATCACCCATATAGCGTCATAACCCTTCTGTGTCGCTGGAAGTCCTACCATAAAATCCATCGTGACATGCTCCTATTTCCATTCCGGAATTTCTAACGGCTTTAATAGTCCACTTGTTCACTGATGCTCTGCCTTGACTCTCTGAAAAGTTAAACAGCGGCTGACGCATTCAGCAACCTCTCTCTTCATGTTCGGCCACCAATAATGTTGACGCAAATCTTGATACATCTTTGGGCTTCCTGGGTGTATCAAATATCTCGTATTGTGCACTTCTTGTAGAATCTCTTCTCTTAACTCTGGTACTGCAGGTACCCAAATTCTTCCTTCAAATCTCTGCAATCCTGTGCCATCAATCTTATACTTTAGCTTTTCGCCTTCAGCCAACTGCTTCTTTATGTTACCGCATTCTTCATCATTCCCTTGTGATTCTTTCACCTTGTCTAATAAAGTCGGACTTGCTTCCATTTTATTACCTTATCCGAATCCTTCAGATTTTTCACCTCCAACTCTATTTTCTCCATTTCTCTTACTAATTCTTCATATTCTGTTAATACAAACAATTTTTCTTGGCTCTTCTTGCTTAAAGCATTTGCCACTACATTAGCCTTTCCCGGATGATATAGAATATCACAATCATAGTCCTTGATCAATTCTAACCATCTTCTCTGCCTCATGTTTAACTCCTTTTGTGTAAAGATATACTTTAGACTTTTGTGGTCTGTGTATATCTCACACTTTTCTCCGTAGAAATAATGTCTCCAAATCTTAAGGGCAAATACCACTGCAGCCAATTCAAGGTCATGGGTAGGGTATCCCTTCTCATAGTCCTTTAACAGTCGTGATGCGTACGCAATGACTTTACCATTCTGCATTAACACGCAACCTAGTCCCTTGTGTGACGCATCACAATACACTGTAAAACCCCCTGTACTATCTGGTAATGATAACATAGGTGCTTCACTTAATCTTTTCTTTAATTCCTAAAAACTCTGCTCATACTTCTCTGTACACACATACTTAACAGTCTTCCTCGTCAGATTAGTTAATGGTGTCGCTATCTTCGAGAAATCCAAAATAAACCTTCGGTAATATCCTGCTAATCCCAAGAAACTTTTGATCTTCGTCAGAGTCTTTGGTTGTCCCCAATTTTTCACCGCTACTACTTCCATTGGATCAACAGAAATTCCTTCGTTATCGACGACATGTCCGAGAAATTGAACTCTCTTAAACTAGAACTCACACTTTGAAAATCTAGAATATAACTTCTCTTTTCTTAAGGTTTCCAATACAATTCGTAGATGTTCAGCATGCTCCTCTTCAGTCTTTGAATACACCAAAATGTCATCAATGAACACCACCACAAATTTATCCAAATACGATTTAAATACTCTATTCATCAAGTCCATAAAAGCAGCTAGTGCATTCGTCAGTCCAAATGACATCACTAAGAACTCATAATGACCGTAATGAGTTCTAAATGTTGTCTTTGGAACATCCTCTTTTCTCACCTTCAACTGATGATAACCAGTTCTCAGGTCAATCTTCAAAAAACATCTCGCTCCCTTAAGTTGATCAAATAGATCGTCTATTCTTGGTAACAGATATTTGTTCTTGATTATCACCTTATTCAACTCTCTATAATCCATACACAACCTCATCGAAACATCTTTCTTCTTTACAAACAACACCGGTGCTCCCCACGGAGATACACTAGGTTGGATGTACTTCTTATCCAATAACTCTTGTAGCTGGATCATCAACTCTTTAATTTCTACTGGAGCCATCCTATATGGTGCTTTCGATATCGGTGCTGTCCCCGGTACTAAATCAATTACAAATTCTATCTCTCGGTCTGGTGGAAGTCCAGGAAGTTCTTCTGGAAAGACATGTTAGGTTTGTAATATTCATGAACGCAATCAAATTGCACAAAATAGCAGAAACGTGAAAATCAGAGTTTTAAAAATTTTACAAACCATATACCCGGATCATCCTTTATGCGCAATTATTAATTAAACGAAAAAGAAAGAACAAGAATCATACCCTTGAAGATCTTAGCTTCCTCAGGTACAAGTTCACCTCCAATCCTTTTCGCGTTCAACTTGAATCCATCGGGTTTGGTTCCTTCCTTTGATCAACGTTAGCCACCCAAGTGTTTGGCCTCTAGAGTTGATCCACTAAGGAAGAAGAAAGATTCAAGAAGATGGGTGTTTGGCAAAACCCTAGTTTTCTATCTCTCATAGAAAAGAGTGTACTCTCCCAACTATTGGAATTACGTCTGTTGTCAAAAAGTCAACAACCACTCACCCATAATAAGACTCCTCTTATTTATAGATGTGGGCAACCTTCCTTAACAATTAAGAAATTGAGTTTTATTTAATTAATTAAATTCTTTAATTTAATTAATTAAACTCTTTTAATTAATTTAACCTCCTAATCTTATTAGGAATATATGAAAGTACTTTTATTAATTAATTCCCAAACTCCTTTAAGAATTAAATAATAATAATAGTAATAATAATAATAAGACTCCTCTTATTAATTTATATTTAAAATTTCAAAAATATTAAATAATAATATTAAGCTATTTAATTTATTCTATCACCATAGATTAAATTAAATATACTTAACTTATTATTACGATTATGCCATTTACTTCTTAAATAATTATTATTCCTTTTATGGTGTGACCCTTTAGGTTCTCCATATTAAACCGGTTGTAAATAAATCAATTAGAACAATTCTAATCTTATTTAAATAAATAAATTAAACTATTACTTTATTTAAATAAATAATATTTATTCTACAATAGGGATAAGCCTCCCTAGCGATTAACGACTTTCCAGATAATATAGATTTTAACATTAATCATAAAAGAACCTTTGAGTAAATAGTTACCGTACAATTCAATCCTTCCACCATACAATGCTCCAATTAAATATAAGACATGGAATTACTGTCAAGTCTTATTTTATTTAATTATATGCATTTCGACTCTTAAATACACAACCCCAAATAATGCAAATTAGAAACTCCTTTCTAATTTCATTCTGCCTTGACCAAGGACTACTAGGTTGTCATTTATCGAATCACATAGGACATTTCTCTTCTTTTATTAGAAGTGGTAGATTATTTATTGATCATACATTATCTCCATGTATAACTTATTATACCCAAGCATACCCTTTGATATACCCTAAGGGTCTTAAGGAATAAGTCAAAGTATAACTCATCATACACAAGATACTATGATGATCTCAAGTCCAAGGATCACTTGTATTACTATCACTACAGAATTCCTATTGACAGCAAGTAAAAACTCCATTAGGTATTCCTTAGCGAGCAACGCTCAAATTGAACTTATTCTCCAATAAGCACCTATATACTTGTTTTAGTGTCTCCACACAAATGATCATGAGATCAATCATCCTCATCCAATGAGCAAGCAACGTATGTACCAATCTATCCGGATTCACTAATCCCCAATTTAGTAATCCAACGATTGGGAACTATTTTAGTTTTAAGCTTTCTAAGAATTTAGATCTCATTAGAATGATTATAATCATTATTCTAAAAGCATTGCTTAAAACTATGGGTTTATCACATATTATAAAACAACATCATGTAGATAATTAAAAGCCTTTAATAAATAAATACTTTTTATTAATAAATGAATAAGATTGTTACAAAGTATATGCTTTATCATCAAACATGATTGGCTTGTATCCATACTACTTTCAAGACATCCCCAAACTCATTGACTATAGGTATCTGTCCCATGTCCGAATTCATAACCCGTGTATCCACTACATGAGCCAAATAACCTTCACATCCATTTCGTAACATCCTCCTGACTTGTATCATCGTCAGACAACTTGTTTGCCTTGGCGACTTGCTACCGTAAAATACAACCCTAGACTTATCTGGTGTCTTAAGCTGTATACTCTTTTTCTAGCAATCTATAATTGCCTCATGGTTAATGTTGGGTAAAATCTATATACGCTCAACACGCAACTATACGTGGTCAACAAGTAATAGAGTGATAAGTAGAGTATCGTTCCCACAGAGACTAACTAGCAATAACCTTAACTTACAATTACCAATTTCCTATTAACCCTGACTTTATGAAACAAATCAACTCAATAATTAAAATTAAAGAATCTAAATTAAAGAATAATTAAACTATCACAAAATAATCACAAATTTCAAAATCTGAAATTTCAAACAATTAATGGAGAATTAGACTTATGATTTCACCCCAAGCTTCACTCTAATTTTAATACCTTTACTCCACTTCAATTTACTATCCCAGTTTATTAATCAAGAACACGAATGTAGTATTAACCACCTCTCGATGCACTAATACCGTATTAACTTAAATCCACAATTAAGATAGAAACAAGTTAAACACCTTAATTAACTAACTCATTATATCTCTATATGAATTACAATTAAAGAAAGTTTAAGAATAAGTTCTCTATCCGATTACATGCGATGTCAAACATATCTCTACCTTAACATTCATCAAGATTCTGCTATTCACAAAATTCATGAACACATGTTATATTAATTAGGTCTAGATTTGAATATCCTCTCTTGATTCCATACAAATCCACAAAGAATTGTTGATCAGGCAATTCATAGATTAAAACTCAAATCAATATAGATAAACTGAAAATAGACTATTGAAATTAAAATCAAAGTTTACAAAATCATCGTTTCACTTAAAGATCCATCATAAGCCTAAAAAGTGAATTAGTTCATACTAAACGAAATAAAAACTGAATAATTCATAGAAAACATTCTTTTGTTTACAAATATTAGCCTAAGACGAAGAATATTGAAAAACACCCTTCACGTAGCCTAAAATCGCAATCGTCTTGAAAATCTCCTCGAAATACTCCTCCAAAGCTTGCTTTGAAAAACTGGAATTAATCTTCGTTATATGCCTTGTTGTTATGTTGAAGTTGTTATTGATAGAGTAATAGACGTCTAGCATACAAGCTCCAGTCGAAATTCCCTTCGATTAGAATTCCATTGTCATGCAATTGCTAGAAACCATGCCCAAGAAGATGTTTAATCATAACAGGAAATAGCCAAAATTGCCATCCCCCGCCTCGGCGGGGGTTCATGTACTATATATGCCCGCCTCGACGGGCATCCTTTCTGTCAAGCTTGAATGAAGACCCTACCCTACGTGGGGGTGTAAAAACGCAAAATTTTGCCCGGCTACCTTTCTCGCTAATCGGAGATTAAGATCCTCAGCTTGGTGGGTGTAAAAACTAATGATGCCCGCCGGCAAGCATGTCTTCTGCCAGATGACTTTGCTGAACTTCTAACTTTCTTCCAATTATGCTCCAATTGACTTCAAATCGCACTAAATAGTTCCAAATGTACGTTGAATGCTACAACCACCATCCTACACATGAAATAACATAAATCAAGTAAAAATGAACATGATCACAAGAATTTAGCAACAAATAAGCATTAAATGGACATTGAACCGCGTATATAAAATCCACTTATTAAAATCCCCCAAACTTAAACCATGCTAGTCCTCGATCACAAAATAACTACATGCAACGCAATGCAATGCAATGAAATGAATATGACCTAACTTATATGCTTTCGAATCCAACAATATCGTAGAATCAAGATTATCTTAACGGCCTTAGCGAAAGCAAGCAACTATACAATATCAGCACCAAAAACAAATCTACAATTCCGTTTTAATCCTCAAATCTCAAGCCATCATCACCCAGTATATAGTGTGTAAAAGATCCATGATAACCGATCTGAGACTCAATTTCAATACATAACCAATCTCTTAGAAAGAATCATGAAATGCAGTAAAACTTAAAAATTTCAAAATATAGCATGGGCCCAACTAAAACTAAACAATCACTAATCTCAGGGGTTCAAGCAAGGTACTTATACTTTATTCATATACTTCTCTTCTTTTTTTTATATACAAGGGCTTTTTGCTCTTTTCCCGTTTTATTCATTTTTTTTCTATACACATACATGACTGTGCAATGTCTCATCCCATTAGGCTGACAGTGCTACCCCTTAGCGAGCTTTTGACCAACGACTCCCATACCATAAAAGACCTTAGGGCGCTAGGTGTAAAGATAATCCCCTAGGGCATACTTTCTCAAGTAACAAAGGCCCCGAAACAAGTCTAGTCACGATATATGTATACTCTTTATATATAAAGCTTATATACCTCACCTATCATCCCCCAAACTTAGGTTCTTGCCTAATTTTCGCCTTTACTGTCTATGCTTATAATTTTCTCATTTACTCTAGCATTATCCTTTAGAGACCATTTAGGTATCAATTTGAACTGACCAGTCAACAATGATGATATTGTTCGTGCTATCCTTATTATACCAGTTCAAACAAGCTCAAGATACGATTCAGAGCAGAAATTGTATCATAGTTCTAATACTCTATACTGTATTTGTTAACTTATTGTCAATCACATCATTGGCCTACAAACAATATGAAATACAACATTTATGGACTTACGCAACACAATAATTACTAACTAATTTTTTTTTATATATATATAAGGATAACAAAATGCATTACAAGATTATCTACTATGCAATGACAAACATTAACCTAAGCTACTATGAATGCATATAAGCTATCATGCAATACTAAAATTAAGATGCAATACATAAATTTAAATTACAAAATGCAAAATGCAACCTACTATGAGCTAAATGCATGCAAACATGTATTTAAATCCCCCAAACTTAAGTAATACAATGTCCTCATTGGATGAATAGTCAAAATAAGTATGTGAGGACTTCCCTACTATCGCTTAAGTTTGAGGAGGTGGTTGTTGTTCTTCTTTGTCTGAATCACTTAGCGGAAACCTTGGCATTAGCATGGGCTATTGATATGGAAATTGGGCCTCCGGGTTGAAGCTTTGTAGAGTTGTGTTGAGCGAGGCGAAAGATGCATTCATAGTATCAAACATATGATCTTTCCAAATTGCCAATCGCCTCATTTCCCGACGTGTTGCGTTGTTGTGTGCATTCAATTGATTTTGAAAAACATAGAATTGAGAACTGGATATGGCCTCGGCCTGCGGTACCTGCTCAGTCCTTTGATCGCCCATTGGTTCATCATCCTCCCCCGATGTCTCCGTATCATCCACATCATCTTCTGAATCCGACGAAAAAATAAAACCCAGACCACGCGGATGTGATTCGCCCCCTGCCCATACGGAATACCGCGCTATCATTCTAGAATTAAGCAATGCAAGAGGCAATTATGTGAGCTTGTCATCGGACCATCTAACCCCAGCATTGCGACACAACCCACAAATGAGAGATGGGTGTGGCAAGCCTCCAGAAAAGTTTCCACTTAAGTACCAGCGGATGGAGGAAAAAATAATGGCCCCGACATCGATGATGAAATCTTGCACAATAGCGTACAACAGTAATGCCTTCTCTTTTATGACATCCAAGGTGTGTTGGGTCGGAAGCAATTTAGCACATAGGAAGGCGTACTAGATTTTTCCATACCGGTTAAGGTCTTTTCTATAAAACACGGTGCCTCCCTTCCGACCCTTGATCCAACATGTTCCCGGCTTTGTCATCTCCGTGATTATAGCATCATAGTCCGGGTCAAAATTACGGAGATGAGCATAATGACAGTTGCGAGGTACCCATAGTTGGTAGTGGGTGTTGATGGTGTCGGCACTGAATGGAACCAACTGTCATCGCACAAACGCATGGAATGGTTCTTTGTCCTCAGCATTTGCATAAAATTTCTTGACAATGTTAACAACGGATGGTTCTGGCTCCTCGGTGAATTTGGTCCATCCCTGTTGGTAAATTTAAGGTATAAGCTCCCTATCATTAGGATCCGGTGCCAACCCCCTCTCCGGTGTAAGGGCTTTGGTGAGCATGCAGTCATACCGCTCAGCGGCGGCGGCACTTGAAAATTTTCGGCGATCGAAAGTCTGGGTTGGTTGAGATGACCGTGAGCTTTCTCCCCTTTGTCGTTTAGAAGATGATGGTGAGGCCATGATTTCTCTCTAGCTCTCTAATATACTCTATAAATTCTGTATATCAATTGTTGTGATAGATGTGGTGTAAGGTGTAGTGAAATATATAGAGGTTGAAGGATGGCTATCATTGGTGGAGTGAAGAGGTGGAGAGGAGTAATGGAGTATTAGGAATAGTGGGGTAGTGGGTGGTAGATGGAGTTATGAAGTAGTGGGGAAGTGCGAAAGTAGTTTGTTATTGGGAAGGGGAGAAGTCTATGTAACTGCCAAAATCTATTGCTATCCAGGACCCCCACCCCGACGAGGGGTATTGTACTAGGAAGGCCCACCCCGGCGGGCTAGTATTCTGTCAACTGGATTCGGGGACCCCCACCTCGGCGGGGGTTGTAGTGTAAAATTGGCCCACCCAGACGAGCATGCCTACTGTCATTGCTTCTTAGAAACCCCCCACCCCGGCGGGGGTTAAAGTGTAAAAAGGGCCCACCCCGGCGGGCATGCATACTGTCAGACTCTTTGTTTTGATTCAGTGTAGTCCACTTTTGCTTCAATGTAGTGCTTTATCATCCTTTATCCATCCTGCGTGACATAAAACATGAAGTTTAGTGGATTGTTTATAATGTGAAGTATTGATGAGAGATTAACTAGACTTTCAATGTATGCTACTAACTATTAATTGAATAAAATCTATATTATAATGACTATAAATGAAAAATACAAGAATAAACTAAAGATTGGGTTGCCTCCCAATTAGCGCTTGATTTTAAGTCGTTCAGCCTAACTACTTCCTGCTCAAGTTGTGTCGGTCAATGTGATGGTGATCACGTCAGAGTTGGCTTGTCCACCCTAATAATGCTTCAAACGGTGTCCGTTTACTTGTAACATATCTAGTGGATTACGACTGTAGAGTTCCACTGCGCCATGAGAGAAAACCCGTTTGATAGTAAATGGTCCCGACCATCTCGATTTTAGCTTTCCGGGGAACAATCGCAATTAGTGAGTTGAACAATAGTCTTGATTGATTTTGGCTCGAATGTTCGATGCATAATTTTCTGGTCGTGCCATCTTTTTACCTTTTATTTGTAAATTTTGGAATTCTCATAGGTGTGAAAGCTAAATTCGTTGAGTTCATTCAATTGAAGTAGTCTTTTCTCCCCTACAGCTGCTTGATCGAAATTGAGTTTTTGAACCGCCCAATATGCCTTATGCTGTAACTCTACCAGTAAGTGACAGGCCTTCCCGTACAGTAGTTAATATGGTGACATTCCGATTGGTGTCATATATGCAGTTCGGTAGGCTTATAAGGAATCGTCCAATCTAAGCGACCAATCTTTCCGACTCGAATTCACCACTTTCTCCAATATCTTCTTAACTTCTCTGTTTGATACCTCAGCCTATCCACTGGTTTGAGGGTGATATGCTGTAGCTACCTTGTGGTTGACCCCATACTTGCCCAAAAGAACTGTAAAAGACTTATTGCAGAAGTAACTACCTTCGTCGCTGATAATTTCTCTTGGCGTGACAAACCTCGTGAAGATGTTCTTTTGAAAGAACTTGAGGACCACTTTGGCATCGTTTGATGGTAATGCTACAGCTTCAACCCACTTTGACACGTAGTCCACTGCGAGTAGAATGTATTAATTGTTCAAAGACGAGGGGAATGACTCCATGAAATCGATACCCCATACGTCAAAATTTTCCACTTCCAGAATCATTTGTAAGGGCATCTCATTCCGTTTCGAAATGATGCCCACCCTTTAACACCTATCACATTGTTTGACAAAATGGTGGGTATCTTTGAATAATGTAGGCCAATAAAAAACAGATTGCAACACCTTAGCTGCTGTCCTCTCACTCCCATAATGCCCGCCATATACAGATGAGTGACACTCATGCAGAATGTTCTTCACTTCACTGCAGGGTACGTACCATCGAATCATTTTGTCGGCGCACTACTTGAACAGATATGGTTCGTCCCACATATACCATTTCACGTCATAAAGAAATTTCCTTTTCTGTTGTCTTGTGAGATCAGGTGGTAGAATGTTGCTCACAAAAAAATTTGTATAATCACCATACCACAGAATCTCTGCTAAAATCCCAAAAAGTTGATCATCTGGGAATGACTCATTAATCTCATATATGTCGTCTTTTGCTTTCCCGTGGTTTTCCAATCTAGACAAGTGATCGGCTACTTGTTTCTCCATCCCCTTTCTATCCTTTATTTCTAAATCAAACTCTTGAAGTAGGAGGATCCACCGAATAAGGCATGGCTTAGCATCCTTTTTCGCTATCAAGTACCGAATCACTGCATGGACTGTGTAGACTATCACCTTAGTCCTGATCAAGTAAGCCCAAAATTTGTCAAATGCATACACCACTGCAAGCAATTCCTTTTCTGTGGTTGTGTAGTTCATTTGAGTTTCTGTAAGTGTTTTGCTTGCATAGTATATGGTGTGAAACACCTTATCTCGACGTTGGCCCAAAATAGCCCCAACCACAAAGTCACTTGCATCACACATAAGCTCAAATGACATGCTCCAATCCGGTGCGACTATAACGGGGGCTGTAGTTAATTTTCTCTTTAAAAAGTCAAAAGCTGTCTTGCATTCTTCATCAAAGCTGAAAGTCGCATCCTTCTCTAAAAGACTGTACAGAGGTTTCACAATTTTAGAGAAGTCTTTTATAAACCTCCTGTAGAACCCAACGTGTCCCAAGAAATTCCTAATATCCTTAATTGAGCTCGGTGGAGGCAGTTTTTCTATAATTTCCAACTTTGCTTTGTCAACTTCCAATCCTTGAGCCAATACCTTATGGCCCAAAATTATGCCCTCTTCAACCATGAAGTGGCATTTTTCCCAATTTAGTACGAGATTCATGTCCTTACATCTTTGCAACACCATGACCAGATTCTTTAAGCAAATATCGAAGCTGTCCCCATAGATCGAAAAGTCATCCATGAAGACATCAACATTTTTCTCCACCATATCTGAAAAATGGCCATCATATACTGTTGGAAAGTTGCAGGTGCATTGCACAGCCCAAATGACATCCTCCTGAATGCAAATGTGCCATAAGGGCACGTGAATGTGGTGTTCTCTTGATCCTCTGGAGCGATGACTATTTGGTTGTAGCCCGAGTACCCATCCAATAAATTGTAGTACTCATGTCCCGCCAATCTATCCAACATTTGATCAATAAATGGCAGCGGGAAATGGTCTTTTCGGGTTGCCTTGTTCAATTTTCTATAATCCATGCAAACCCTCAAACCTGTCACTGTTCTAGTCGGGATTAATTCGTTGTCCTCATTCTGCACCACTGTCATTCCTCCTTTTTTTGGCACACACTGCACTGGACTAACCCATTTGCTGTCGGAATTTGGGTAGATGATTCCGGCATCTAACCACTTCAAAATTTCCTTCTTCACAACTTCCTTCATAATCGGGTTAAGTCGTTGTTGTTGCTCCACCGTTGGTTTTGCCTCATCTTCCATTAAGATCTTGTGCATGCAAAATGAAGGGCTGATTCCCTTTATGTCTGCGATTGTCCACCCAATAGCTGATTTATGTTCCCGAAGCACCCTCAACAACTTTTTCTTCCCGCATTTTCGTTAAGTGCAAATTGAAATAATAACAGGTAAAGAATTTGAATTGCCTAAATACGCATACCTGAGGTGTTTAGGGAGTGGCTTAAGTTCCAAAGTTGGTGGTTCCTCTAATGACAGTTTTAATTTTTCTGTGGTTGTCTCCTCCGTGTGCAAGGGTTCAAATGGTGCTCTAAATCAGCTCACTCGTGACAACGAATCTAGTATTTGTAAGTAGTCCACCAATTCCGGGTCATCTACCTCTTCATCTCCCAATAAAGTTGTTTCTAACGGATCGTTGACCAAACTCTTGCTCATATCTTCATTGATGATTTACTCAATTAAATCCATTCGAAAACATTCTTCCTCATCCATGGGGAATTTCATGGCCTTAAATTCATTGAATTTTATTTCTTGATATTGGACCCTCATAGTTAGTTCTCCTTTTTGTATATCTATGAGTGTCCTACCCGTGGCCAAAAATGTTCTCCCTAGGATAATTGGGATGTTCTTGTCCTCCTCAAAGTCCAGAATGATAAAGTCCGCGGGGAATATAAACTTATCCACTTTCACTAAGATGTCCTCTACTATGCCTCTTCAGATATGTGACTGACCTATCCACCAACTGTAATGAGATATTTGTAGGTCTTCAAAAGGCAAACCCAATTGCATATATCTTGACAATGGCATAAGGTTTACACTCGCCCCCAAATCACATAAACACTTGCTGAAATGCATATTCTCGATCGTGCATGGAATAGTGAAGCTCCCCGGGTCCTTGAGATTTGGTGGTAATTTCTGCTGTAATACCGCACTACACTCCTCGGTTAGTGCAACTGTCTCAAAATCTTCCCATTTCTTCTTCCTTGACAGAATTCCTTTCATAAATTTTGCATAGCTCGGCATTTGTTCTAGGGCTTCTGCAAATGGTATGTTGATTTGAAGTTTCTTGAAAATTTCCAGAAATTTTGCAAATTGCTTGTCTAATTTGTTTTTGAACTCTTTGCTGGAATGGTGGGGGAGGATAGACAACTGGTTCACTAACTGGTTTGTTCTTTTCCATTTGTTTTTCGTCCCCCTGCTTTACCTCACCCACTGTATTTTCTTTCTCTATTTCAACTTCCTTTGTAACTAAAATTTCTGTCTCTTGACCCTCAAGCTATTTTCAACTTCTCAACATAATAGCTTTACACTACTCGTGATTACCCTTAGGATTTCTCTCGGTGTCACTTGGTAACGTCCCTTATGGTCTATTATTCAACGCCAACGCAATTTGTGCTATCCGATTCTCTAGATTCTTGATTGCCATCTCTTGTGATTTCATAGCCATTGCTTGATTTTTCATAGCCACATCATTGCTAGTTATGTATTTTGTCACCAACTCCTCTAGATCTGATTTCCTTTCTTGATGTTGTGCTGGTTGTTGATGGTTCTAAAATCCTGGTGGATATGATGATCTTAGAGCTTGTTGTTGCTGGTTATTGCTCCATGAAAAATTTGGATGATTCCTATTCCCCTGGTTGTAAGTGTTTTGGTACATATTCTGCGGACCCCTATTGTAGCTACCTACAAACTGGACGGATGCTGGATTGATTATGCATTGATCTGTAGGATGGTCACCCGCACACAATTTACATACCACCACAACCTGCTGTACCTGAGCCCCTGTCATGGCATCCAACTTCTTTGAAAGTGCAGAAATCTGTGCTTGTATGGCTGTCACACCATCTACTTCTAACACCCCAGCTGCCTTTGCTTGTGTCATTCTTGTTGTGGGCCATTGGTAGTTGTTTGCCGCCATGGTTTCAATCAAATCATATGCTTCCTCATAACTCTTGGCCATGAATGCTCTGCCCGACGCTGCATCAATACTAGTTCTGAGATTCCTATGTAGTCTGTTGTAAAATGTGTTCATTTGCAGCCACTTGGGTAATCCATGATGTGGCCATTTTCTGAGCAATTCTTTATATCTCTCCCATGCCTCATATAGCGACTCCCCATGTTGTTGCTCAAACATCGTTATCTTGTTCCTCTTCTTTGCAATTTTTGTCGGTGGAAAGAATTTGGCTAGGAATTTCTGAGCTAAATCTTCCCATTAGTAATCGATCCAAGAGGTAGAGAATGCAACCAACTCTTCGCCTTGTCCCGTAGAGTGAATTGGAACAAGCGAAGTCTCACCGCATCATCCGACACCCCATTGTACCTAAAGGTGTCGCAAATCTCCAAAAAAACTGACTAGATGTTCGTTCGGATCGTCATTTGCCAATCCCCCAAACTGAACTAAATTCTGAATCATTTGAATCGTCCCAGGCTTGATTTCAAATGTGTTAACAGCTATTGCGGGCTTGGTGATGCTTGACTACAGTTCAGTCACCTTGGGTGTGGCAAAGTCCCTTAACACTTTCTGATCTTCGGCTGCCATTTCCTCATCCTTTTCAGATGTTTTGAATTCTTGCCTCATTTCCTTGACCCACTTACTCAACCTCTGAAACATTTTCTCAATGTCGTCCTCAAAAGGCAGCAACTCTGGATTTTTGGACCGAGTTTACATAAACTGCTTCCAACACCTAAAATAAGAAGCACAAAACAAAAATAAAAATGTCTAAGTAAAACTGGATTAATTAAACTGATATTGTAAAACTATTAAGATTTATACTAAATAGTCCTCAGCAACGGCAACAAAGACTTATTGGGTAAAATCTATATACGCACAACACGCAAGTATACATGGTCAACAAGTAATAGAGTGATAAGTAGAGTATCGTTCCCACAGAGACTAACTAGCAATAACCTTAACTTACAATTACAAATTTCCTATTAACCCTAACTTTATTAAACAAATCAACTCAATAATTAAAATTAAAGAATCTAAATTAAAGAATAATTAAACTATCACAAAATAATCACAAATTTCAAAATCTGGAATTTCAAACAATTAATGGAGAATTAGACTTATGATTTCACCCCAAGCTTCACTCTCATTTTAACACCTTTACACCACTTCAATTTACTATCCCAGTTTTTTAATCAAGAACACGAATGTAGTATTAACCACCTCTCGATGCACTAATACCGTATTAACTTAAATCCACAATTAAGATAGAAACAAGTTAAACACCTTAATTAACTAACTCATTATATCTTTATGTGAATTACAATTAAAGAAAGTTTAAGAATAAGTTCTCTATCCGATTACATGCAATGTCAAGCATATCTCTACCTTAACATTCATCAAGATTCTACTATTCACAAAATTCATGAACACGTGCTATATTAATTAGGTCTAGATTTAAATATCCTCTCTCGATTCCATACAAATCCACAAAGAATTGTTGATCAGGAAATTCATAGATTCAAGCTCAAATCAATATAGATAAACTGGAAATAGACTATTGAAATGGAAATCAAAGTTTACAAAATCACCGTTTCACTTAAAAATCCATCATAAGCCTAAAAAGTGAATTAGTTCATACTAAACAAAATAAACACTGAATAATTCATAGAAAACATTCTTTTGATTACAAATATTAGCCTAAGACGAAGAATATTGAAAAACACCCTTCATGTAGCCTAGAATCGCAATCGTCTTAAAAATCTCCTCGAAATACTCCTCCAAAGCTTGCTTTGAAAAACTTGAATTAATCTTCGTTATATGCCTTGTTGTAATGTTGAAGTTGTTATTGATAGAGTAATAGACGTCTAGCATACAAGCTCCAACCGAAATTCCCTTCAATTAGAATTGCATTGTCATGCAATTGCTAGAAACCATGCCCAAGAAGAAGTTTAATCATAACAGGACATAGCCAAAATTGCCATCCCCTGCCCCGGCGGGGGTTCATGTAATATATACGCCCTCCTCGGCGGCCATCCTTTCTGTCATGCTCGAATAAAGACCCCCTACCCCGGCGGGGGTGTAAAGGCAAAATACGCCTGCCCCGGCGGGCTACCTTTCTACTAACTGGAGATTAAGACCCCAGCCTTACGGTAGTGTAAAGATAATGATGCTCACTTCCCGTGAGCATGTCTTTACCGTAGATGACTTTGCTGAACTTCTAACTTTCTTCCAATTATGCTCCAATTGACTTCAAATCGCACTAAATAGTTCCAAATGTACGTTGAATGCTACAACCACCATTCTACACATGAAATAACATAAAACAAGTAAAAATGAACATGATCACAAGAATTTAGCAACAAATAAGCATGAAATGGATATTGAACCGCGTATATAAAATCCACTTATCAGTTAAACAACCAATCCATCCCTAAGATAGCATCAAATTCTCCTAAGCGTATCGAAATCAAATTCACGCTGAACTTATGTCCCCTTATTTCCACATCATAGTTGTTATGGATAAACTCTACAAGGATCACTTCTTTGTTTGCAACTTCTATATTCATTGGGTTCTTTAACTTTTCACATGGTAAGTTTAATCTTCTAGCAAATTCATCAGACACAAATGAACAGGTAGCTCCCGAATCAAATAATACGTAGGCATTTATATTATTGATTGAAATAATACTTGACACCACCTCCTTTGATGCAACTGCGTCTTGCACAGGTATATTGAACGTTCGGGCTGTCGGCTTGCTCTGTTGCGCTAGCCCTCCAATAGTTAACTTTGTAGAACTGCTCTTGTTTCCACTTCCTGCATTTGTATTCTTCTTTAATGGAGAATACTTGAATCGATGCCCCGTTCCTCCACAAGAAAAATAACTACCTTTTTTCTGCTTAGGATAATTTGGTGAAATATGTCCTTCCTGACCACAATTATAACATACGTTTTTCCCTTCCATACACTCTCCTGAGTGATTCTTTTCACACTTTGAACACGCTGCCTTCTTCTGCTGAGTATTTCCTTGGTGCGTTCCTGATTCATTGCCACTGTTGTTCCACTTACGTTTCTTGCTGTTACTGCCACCACTACTAGCACCCTGATGTCCACCTTCAGTCATCTTCTTATTCTTCTTTCGGTTGAATCTAGAAACTGCCTCACTACTACCTTCTACAATGATGGATTTTTCTAACAGTGCTGAGAACGTAGCAATTTGCAACACTACAACTTTGTTGTGAATCCACGACCTCAACCCATTTTCAAACCTACACGCCTTTTGTAGTTCTGTATATACTTGATGAGGTGCGAATCAGGATAGCTCATTGAATTTTGCTGCATATTTGGCAACTGACATGTTTTTTTGCTTTAATTCAAGAAACTGCACTTCCATCCTGGCTTGCATGGCCTCCGAGAAATAACTTTCTATGAATAACTCCTTAAACCTTGTCCATGTCACTACCTCCGTTCCAGCTCTAGCTTGGTTCGTCTCCCACCAGTAATTAGCCTCACCTTTCATCAAGTAGGTAGCAAAAGCCGTCTTTTGCTCTTCGGCTACCCTAGCAATGATAAAGGCCTTTTCCATCTCTTTCACCCATGTCTGAGCTTCTATGGGGTCCGTAGTTCCTCTAAATTCTGGTGGTCCTACAGCTTCAAAATCTTTAAAATTTGCCAATCTATTATTCGCTTGCCCCCTTGCTGCAGGTGTATGAGTTCGCATAGCTTGAGCTATCATATTAGTGAAGTTCTGCATTGGGTCATCTTGATTCCTTTCATTGTTCACAGAACGTTCCTCCATCTGGTTAAAATTTTGACGTCTTGGCGGCATTATCTGATTAAATAAAACCTTAATTTATTACATCGAGTTTCATTATATGTTATATCTTCTAAGTGTTTAAAATATAAATGCAATTTAAACTCTAACAATCATATTATCATAATGTTGTATTAACAAATTCAACCTGCTGAATTGACTAATTTAGTTTACTGATTTAACATATTCATCTTACCGAAGTCACATATTCAGCTTGCTGAATAACACATTCAGCTTGCTGAATTAACATATTCGATTCACTGATTTTTCAAATAGATAGCTTCTCATTTTAATTCTTAATACTTTTCTATTTGATCAAACAAGTAATTATAATACTGCATTTATATTCATATACCAAATTTTAGCATCATATACTTACATACTTGGCATATTTTTATAAACACTAACTATCCCATTTTAAAACATCAAAAGATGGGATCTACCAAAAGACATACTCCCCTACACACCTAAGATGGGGATACATCATATTTACATACTACCTCGCACATACTGAGGTTTACATCAAGCATAAAACCCTACTAAACAGAAGGGGTTCTACTGCATCTATATACAATAGAAAGCTATTAAACTATCAGTACGCGTCTGGAGAGGGTGTGCCTACATGCTCTTGCTCTGGTGGAAAGAGTCCATCCATAAGTTGACGTCGTCTAACAGATCGACTCGACTCGCGTATCTCGAGGTATGACCTCCTTTCTCCTACTTGGGGACCAGTATATGCTGCATCTAAAGCCCGTCCCAAGGACTCCATCCTAACCCGTCCAGCCTCCGTCTCAACCTCTAATTGATCCACTCTTCTCACTGCTCGTACCCAGGCATCCTCAACTCGGATCCTGTCAACGATCTCAAAGTCAAACCTCAGGTGCAACGCCTGATTCTCAATACTTAATATCGCAAACTTATTCTTCTCTTGTTCTAGTATCTCCCTCAGCTCAGCATTCTTGGCAACCATATGCGTAGCCAAGGTCATCTGCTCTTGCAACTGTATCTTCATCTCAACAAGCTCATTCTGAGCTTGATATGCCAATTCCTTGTATTGAGGTTTAGTAAACTGATGAGTGGCATTCTCCTGCTCTAACTCTGTCACTCTATTCCCCAGCGCTATGTTCTCTTCGAACAAATCCTCCATCACATCCTCGTCACTATCAGTATGATCCTTTACCAGATCTATTGGCTCTTGCTTAACTATATGGCTACTTTGTCCTTCCTTAGGCATCCTATAACCAAACAAACACAACATCAGTATCACAATAAAATATATTCATTGATAAAATGAAACAATATTTTATTATGTACAATCTATACTAGGTGACTCTCCGTTATCCGCCACTTAGCATACTCTATACGAGTTTTCTTCTAAAGTTATAACCTAGGTTCCACATCCTAATGTTTATAACCTACAGATTTAATACCAACCTGTGATGCCCCCAAATCTAGGTTCTCAAACCTCGGGTTTGGTGCTCACGATCCATCATCATCATAAGCATTCTATAAACTATTGCAAAATAATAAACATACATTGTTCATTATAATAAAGTCTTCCAACATTATCCCAAGGTCTATTAACCTTAACTTATACATACCTTAATTAATTTATCCTTAGTAACACAAAAGGTTTACATTACCAATGTACATAATATAATATAATACATAAACATTCTTATTATCTATTCTTGCACTTTTCCTTTCCCTTTGTCCTTCTTGGACGTCTCTGATATAGCTGAAATAAATGTCATGATATAGCAAGGGTAAGCAACAAATTTGCTTAGTTTAAGTACAAGGAAGATATATCATGATTAGCAAGAAATTTATCATTCAATGTTCAACAATAGAAATTAATTTTGAAAGAACGTGAATTAAGTCTTGATAACTGAATATTATTATTCATTAATAATATTAATTCACTCACATAACCCAATTAGACTTGTCTTATTCAAGTTTATTGAGTATTTAATTAGGGTTTAACACCTTAAATCTATTTTCTAGATTATTAAAATACTTAGGTTAGTTCACTAATTTATTTAACTTATTAGTGAGACTTCCTTTAAATATTATAGCATATTATCCACATAATCACTTAATCATCAATAATATCACTACAAGAAATTACACAAAAAATGACGCCAAAATTTGTCACATAAAATTCATTTTTCGTCACTAAAACATTTGGTGACGAGTGTTAATCGTCACAGAGACCGTCACCGTATGAGCATGGTATTAGGTTTATTTGACAATATTTGATGTCGTCACTAAATATTTTAACTTATAGTGACAATTTACACAATTGTCACTATAATTAATTACTTTTAGTGACGTTAATAGCGTCACTATTTGAATGAAATTTTCGTCACTCTATATTATGCTTCGTCATCAAAACTTAGTGCATTAAATGACGAAAATCTTTTTTCGTCATTAAATGATATTGCTTTAGTGACGAAAATATGTTACTCTATTTAAATCATCTAATTTTAATGACGACAATATTGTCATATTTATGATTATTCTTTCGTCATGTTATTGTGTTTATCATCACCAAAAATAAGAAAATAAATGACGACAAAATAATTCGTCACCTAATACTATATTTAACATGACAATTATGTCGTTGTCATTTCATGTTTTAAATAATATTATAAAATAATTTGTCACCAAAGAGTTATTTTTTTGGACAAATTTTTCAATGTCACTAATTGAATACTTATAGTGATGATACATCTCGTCATAGAAAGAGTTATTAATAGTGACAAAATTAGTTGTTGTGATTAAATGAATATATAATAGTGACGATATAGTTTGTCACCAAAGAGTTAATTTCTATGACACATTTTTCTGTGTCGCTAATTGAATACTTATGGTGACGATAGCACTCGTCACATAAAGAGCTATTAATAGTTACAAAATTAAAAGTCATCACTAAATGATATATAATAGTGACAGCATAACTTGCACCAAATAATTAATATTAATGACAAAATCAATTGTCATAACTAAAAGAATATATAATGAAAATACTATTAATACTAAATAGTTAAAATTATTCGTCATTAAATTTTAATTTTCATTGACCAAATATTATTTGTTAATAAATGATTATAAATTGTGATGATGTGATGTCATATTAAGTTGTTTGACATTCAAAATATATTGTCACATTAACAATTTTCAATTATAAAAAATATATAATACATTTTGTGAACTTTTTAAATCAACTTTACACCTATATATAATATAAAAGACAAAAGGCAATAAACATTTAAAATAAAAAGTAATTATCTTATAAAAAAATAGAAGATTCATCGATTCAACAAAATACCCAACTAGCTAGGCAATAAACAGTTGCTTAAATAATCTAAGTACGACAAAACCAAATTATATAATCCAAAAAGTTGAAATACTAAAATCCATATCCTAAGAAAATGCTTAATTAAAACCTTCAACCTTGTGGTTATTGACCTTCCAGGAAAAACTATCTGCAAATATAAAAAAAATATAGACATAAATCAGTCAAATAGTTATGAAATTAAAAAAGAAATGTATTTAAAGAAAGAAATGTTTAAATAATAAATTGTGAATTTTCCAGAACTATAGCTATACTAGCATTATAGCAACCAAAATCCCTATGAACCCAACCAATTGGGTAATATAGCCACACATAATATAGTTGGTGTGTTCAAAATGCATATAGTTGGTGTGTTCAAAATAAGAAATGCAAGTCAATAAAGAACAACAAGAAAAGAAGAGATGGGAGAATATAACTCTTCATGACACAAAATTTATAATTTATTCAGGCTTCCATGATAGGAACTACATGATAAAGAAAAGAATACTCATAAAAAAGTAGTGATTCAAGAAATTGGAAGATGTTATACAGTGGAAAGTATACATAATCGTGTTATAGATATTATAATTATCTATTTGCACCTTGTACTAAACCCTACAATTTGATTCATGACTCTATTCATGATTCATGGTTCACAGTTTTTCGATTCATGGTTTGAAAACTATGATAGCCTAGCCTAATAGAATATCAAAGATAACTATAGTTACCGGTAAAATATAATACTGATCATCAAATAAATTTGAGTAAAATTCAAAAAAATAACACCTGTGATTTACACCTATTACTGCTAATCCAAACTAAGAGGTGAAAGGTAAAAACGAACCTGATCAATGACTTCCTTTATCATTTCTCTTGCCATCTCAGTCTATTTCTTTTTGCCAGTCACTCGCACTGTCCTTAGATCAAGCATAAAAGCTACACACTTGATACATAAAAAGATAACTTGGATGCCTTCACAATAAATTAATGACAAGGGAAGATTGGCTCCACAGCTCCCCGAGTTTTTGTCATTCTAGCACTTCAGTCCTTCTCATGCAAGGGAAGATTAGATCCACAGCATCAAATTGATGGAGTGATAGGATCTATGATAATGGATGCGCTGAAAGCATTCCAAGAAAATCTCCTCGCATGTTAACCTGGAAAAAGTGACACATTTTTAAATGATAGTCTATTTAAATTACCAATGCTACGATATCACCTGGTTTGCAAATTCAGATATCCTTAAGTCAATAATATGGTACTCACATACTAAACACACTAGTTTTTAATGCAAAAGTACCCCGAGTTAATAATAAGGTAAAATGTTGAATATTACTCCAGGCTCTAATTACAGACCGAGATATAATTGCAATACCTCATAGCATACCACAGGAGTAAATTTTATTTTATAAAAGTACCATTTTTATTTGGAACATTAACTCATTTGCATATGCTAACTCTGCAACTACCGCTTGACATGCATTTGACATGAGCATAATAAAAGGAAGTTCACCAAAATAGACAACTTTTAGGATACTTTAAAAATAAACTACCAGCAGTGTGGTTCAGACACCATCAGAAGATGCAGAATGAATGCAACTGCTCTACACAAAGTTGCGTTTAACAGTTTTCTTATATAAATTTCAAATGCTAATCTAAATTATTTGAAGGAAATGTGTAGTAAAGGCATATAACGAGTAGTCCTTTATCAAACCCCTTTTGAACATGAAAATGCATAAAAGGATAAACAACTGTAATGCACTAATAAGATTAGCTTACCACAAGACTGCCATTGTCTAAACTTGTAGTGTATCTGAGAGTCCAGAAATCCCGTGCAGGTGCTAGTGTGGTTGGAGCATGTCTTAAAAAAAAGTGATGATTAACATTAACAAATTTCTAAAAAGCTAAAACAAAGAAGTAATGGTCCATATTGGGCTCAATTATTCCTTGAGACACCTACTAAATACCATGTCTGGGTGGTAACAGATTATCCCCTTTAGCATCCTACCATAATTGTTTCATAGGGAAATGGATGAATAAATAAAGCAACCATTTTCAGGAAGTTTGGTGATTGAATTTCAACATCAGAAATCATGCCCCATATAACTCTTGCGAGATGGTCAAACATTTTTTGTATACAGAAAATAGTATCCCATCCAACATACAGCAGCCACACATCAAAGCACAACAAAATGTGTCAACGCATGGAAAGTATTTATGTCAGCCAACAACAACAAAAATATTTAATGCTCATCTACATATAAGGTATGTGTTGGTGGGTTGAAGTATCTCTATATTTCTTTGCAAGACCGAAGTCTATGCTGTAAACCTACATTAAAAGTAAACGGAAACATGAGCCATCACCACATTCTTGCCAGAAAAAAATTCTACTACTTAAACACATTTAGTAATAATCTTGTAGACACCCGAAATTTTGTTTTCCTATTACTAATCATTCAGGAGCCCGGAGATAACCTCATGGGATATTAAATTAATCCTCGGAGACAACACAGAGGAAAGACAAAATCAAATGCAGTCAAACCTCGGAGACCGCCACGAGAGGGTAAAGATGTAATGTTGACAACACATCATAAACAATAATCGTCCAACTGTGGATAGGGTCACAAGATACACCGCAGTAATCCCGAGTGCAAACTACGCAAGACAGGTTAACGGACGGTTTTCGGAGACTTGAAGATGTTATTCTGGTCATGCACCCATCTTCTCAGATTTGGAAAAGAACATGCCCGGTGTCATTGTGTAGCTCTCGGAAAGAGCTTTGCGATTTGTATGATACGGACGTTTCAGTTGTCAGCTCGGTGCTCGAGGTAATAAACTTTGAGGCACTAGGGCCCACCAAGCCCAGCCGCAGGTACACCTACAATTGGCCGGGGAATTTAAAACCAGCCCCCCATTTCACTTTTTAGCAGATTTTAGGGATAGGAGAATTTCTGGATAAAGAAAATTCAAGAGCTAGAGAGAGATAACTTAGATCTTGCTTCTAAACACTTCAAATCTTATTTTTAAAAATTTATATACATATAAACGTTGTTATATCAACTTTCTACGGGTTAAAATCAAGTTCATGGAAGCTTTCAGTTATTCATTTGTAGATATCACGTAAATACGTATGATCTTCTCATATATGTGTCCATTTACTGGTTTAATATATATATATATATATATATATATATATTGCTTTGTTTTGGTTAAATCTCAGTTTGAACCATTCATTTTGTGTAAATAGTCAATATATAAAGTATATTGTCTAAATCTATCCTAGATCTGACCAGATCTAGCATTTAATCGGTTCAAAAGTTGCAAAACTTAAACCTTTGAGCTAGATTAGTTAAGATCTTGGTACATCTAGTTTACTTTCTAGTTTTATAAATATTTAATAACCATGTGACCCTAGATCTGTATATAGAAGAAGCGGGAAGCTTATTTACTCGCACACAAGGATTTAATATATAAATCACTAATTTAGCAAAGTTATGAGTTATATGTATATATTATGATAAATATATGTTGTGCAAGCTTTTAAATGATATCATGTGAGCCTAGGAATCACATGGTTGAAGATTCAATCAATGGATCTATATTTGGTTCCCACGATGGACTTGTTTAAGTTGTACAGTAATAAGTTTACAATCCCTTGTACATGTAATCTTGGGCCTTAAAACGGTATCGGAATTTAAGGCCCCAAAATAGTAAAATCGTGGTCTGTAGGTGTTCAAGCTCATTTCGATGGCTTTCATGCCCACAAGGAGCCTGACCTTTGTAGATAATAATTTTAATTCCATCAAGGATTCTTCACATCTTAAATAAAATCAAATCAAACCACTTCTAGAATAACATTGGAAGTATAAAAGGGCCTCGATTCTTATTTGGCGAAGGTTTTGAAAACTGGATTTTTAAAACATCACTTTCATATGCTTTATCTGGAAAAAAATGAATTTTTATATAAATCAAACCTTTTAGACATAGGTCCAAAGAGGCACAACACTACTTTCAAAATAAAGCACTCAAACACCCTTTCAAAGCTCAAATCACACATACACACACATATGCATACACAACACATGCTTAGATAATGAAAAAGTCGGGGTAATCGTGTTTCACGGAAGTTGGGGGATGCATTACACCTTCCCCTCGCTTAAGCTAGCCCCCAAACTCCGTAAATCTCTGGTTCTAGATCAATTAAATGGCGTCAAATATTAGGCCATATTCCGAAAACATTCTAAAATCTAGATGAGTTGGTACATCCTTTTGAACTCATACTAGCTAGCGGCTCTATCTAATTCGGCCTAATCATTAAAATCTATTTTTTAAAATCGTCGACATATAAGTTGGCCCTTTCATAAATCTCATCCTTTAAGAAAGGTAAAAAAAATTGCATAGCAAAATATAAAGGGTAGGAAATGCGTAGGAAATATCCAGGCGTCGACAGGTGGTGACTTCGCTGGAGACCAATAGAATACTTAAGTCGTACTTCAATCTTTTCAATTCCCTTTTTATCTATATATTTGTAATGTTTACTTTCTTTACAATGCTTGTGTGTGAATGAATGCTTCTTTATAATGCTTTATATAATTGGTTCGCACAATGTCATCACACTGCATACGGTGAGGCACAATGAATGTATGTGAATGTATATTGTGTGATTCTTCCACCAAGAGGCAAACCCGTTGGTGGCTGATAATTGGACTCAAGAGGAGCATAATCCCGCGAGGCTCAGGAAATGAGGCACTCAGATCCGCTCAAATTGAAAGATTGGATTCATTCCCATCTAGTAGATTATGATGATCTGGGAACCATCATGGCAAAAATCCAATGAGAGTAAAACTAAGATAGGCCAGCCTCTGATAAACTAAACGTGAAGGGAAGTCTCTTCATGCCTTTTCCTTTCAATTCATGTCAAATGTCAATTCCTGTCAAATGTTAAATATCAATTACTATTAAATATTAATGTCATATCTATCCTTTCATCAAAATAACTGACCCTTGTTTTGCAGGAAAAGATTAAAAAACTTTAAAACTAATGCATTGCATTCATGTCATTAGTGTTTATCAAGACTAAAGTACCTATCTTTTTGTTTGCAAGATTGGTCCAATTACCCGGACAAAAGCTAGAAAGGTACAACTTCTATCTAGCAACATGACTGAAAGTGCCCCACATGAATATGTCCTAATATCTCGAGAAGAGTTTGAAGAACTCAAAAAATAGATAACAGAGGTGGCTAGCTTGTTAAAAGAACAGTTTAAAACCACTTAGGAGCCAACCAAAGTTCTGACAAAAAGGTGGAAACTCAGATACCTACACCACAGTCTAGTGAGGCAGCCACCAATAAAACTCCTGCAATCACCAATCTCAAGGATGATCAGGAAATGGGTGACATTAGAAAGAAGGTCTAACAAATGGAAGAAACCATTTGGTTGATAAAAGGGACACGAATCTATGGGAGTGTCAACTATTCAAATCTCTACATCTTCCCAGGGGAACATTATCTGGACAAATTTCAAGTCCCTAATTTTGAGAAATATAATGGGTTAAGAGACCCTTATACCCATCTGAAGGTATACATAAGAGAACTCAGATCTTATGCAGAGGAAAAAAAACTAAGAATGCAATTATTCTAGAAAAGTTTAACTAGAGAGGCCAGAGCATGGTACGCCAGACTTGACAATGCCAAAATCTACAGCTGGGAAGAGTTAGCCCATGCCTTCCTAAATTAGTACTGCTTTCAGTCATAAATGGCATTGGACCAGTATCAGGTGGCTAAAGTCAAAAAACATAACAATGAGTCTTTCCAAGAATACGCCCAAAGATAGAGGCTTGTACCAACCCAAGTCAGCCCACCAATGACAGAAACTGAAATGGTGATGACTTTTATCAACATACATGAAGCTCCTTATTATGAGTGGGTCCAGGCTGGAATAGGAAAACCATTCTCAGAAATGATCAAACATGGAGAAATGGCTGAAATGGTGTAAAAGTCTAGTAAGATCAAAGACATCACTATTCTGGAGGCAGTAGCTGAGCACATCCAGACAAGAAATTATAGGAGTAACCCTCGAAGGGCTCACAAGAAGAAGGAAGTAGATGTATCCTTAATACTTTAGGGTCATACTGGACAAGGAAGTCAGAACTCGTCCATTCAAAAATAAAACAATTACCCTCCATTCTAATCAGTTGTAAATCCTACAAGTCCTTAATCATAGAAAGTCACTTGAGAACATATTGAAGTTTTTGACCATGCAGAAGAAAATTACTCAGCTCCTTCCCCCATCCAAATGGGAAGAAGTTTGACTCAAGCAAGAAATGTGCAAACCATTCTAGGGGCCCAGAACATGATACCCAAGAATGTTAGTCTCTAAAACACAAGATTCAGGACATGTTAGACAGTGGTGAAATCGTGGTGACAGCACCCGAGTAGCCACATGTTCATAACAATCCTTTATCACAGCAAAATACGGAAGATGTGAACATGATAAGTATGGGGAATGGAAAGAGTTCCAAGTACCTTAAGAAGATCGGAGAGTCCTTACAACCAGTTGAATATAACCCATCCATGTTGGGTTATTCAGAAGGACAAGTTTAGATTGAACATACGATCAAATCAATCAAAGAATAAGTTGATCAATTTGCGGAGCTAATAGTGTATCAACACCAAGTAACCTGACAATTAATAAGTCAGGTCAGCCATAAAAAAAATAGTGTCTCTCCACCTAGAGTTCTTCCAATTGCAAAGAGGGATCATTTTCTCTTCCAAGAACATGAAACATGGACAGATAAAGTTGTTAGGGAAGCAAGGTTCCAGGCCCGCAGAGAATTTTCAACCAAAAGAAAGTTTACTCCTTTGGACCAATCTAGGGAGAAAATTTTACAAATGTTAATCAATGAAGGAAAGGTCACAGAACTGTTACCCCCAATGGACCCCCGATCAAGGAGGTTTGATGCTACTAAGATATGCCAATACCACTCCATCACTCCTGGTCATGACATAGAAGGCTATTGGGCACTCCATCACCTAATTCAGAATCTAATCGAGAACGATGATCTATAAATGGTAATGATGAATGGGTAGTTTACCCATAATTCGGATATATTTAGACTTAAATTATTGCATTCTTAAGTTATTTATTAGCATTTTTATTGTGTTTATATCTTGTTTGACAGATTTGGAAGCTGGAGGGGCAATTATGGGAATTTCAAGCATTGAATGGCAATTTGGTAATTTCAATGAAGTCCAGCCACGGGTATACTGAAATTGTACTACCTTCAATGGCAAGGTATTGAGCCTCAACTAGCGTTGACCGGATTAGCGCGTTTGACTTCTGGTTGGACTTAATTTGTCTATTAAGGGCTAATAATAAAACCTAATTGGAGGAGGATTGTGGGGGACTATAAAAAGAAACTAATTGCTGAGTTAAAAGGAGATTAGATTTATTTTTGAGGAGAGGATTGAAGGAGCTTTTCCATTGAAGATTCTGAGAGATTACTTGGAGATTCAAGATTGGCTCTGAGTTTCTTCTTTTTCTCCTTATTTTTAATTTGTAATTCTTTAAGGATGATTTGTCAACAATTAATGATTCTTATTTAAAAGTGATGAACTAATTCTTTAATTAAGATTTCAATTGAACATTTTATGATTATAACTTAGTTATTACATCATTATAATTATTTATGTTGAAGTGGATTGTTTATCATGTTTTGATTTTAGTGATTAATTATTTGGCCAATAATTAGTGTGTTACTCTAGAAGGAATTGGGAGAGGAATTCTAGGGTTAGAACTAGACATGATAACATGTGACTCAGTTATTTACACGGTAAATAATTAGGTTTGTGAATTGAATGGAAATATCTATTCACCGCATGTAACATATAAGGAATTGGGACTGGAAAGAGTTTAATCCAATTGTTTTGCATAGGAATATAGCAAGGTTAATCTGGGTTAAATAGAAGTCAATTGATCACTTGGAAGAGGGTTTTGGCATTTGAAAATTCACGTTAACAATCCATGAGACATAGTAATTGGGATGATTAGATAAGCGATTTATAATTCATAATTGGGGATATTGAAGTCTTAATATTTACCTACCAGGAGTCATTCACTCAAGTAATAGCTTAGTTAATTGTTTATCTTAGTACAGGATCTTTAAGTGTTTAATTGTGAGTTGATAATTCAGAAAATAGCAATTTCTCATTGTTTGAATAAAATTGAATTGATATAGTAATAGTAGTTGGAATTTATTAATTAGGATTCCCTGTGGGAACGATACTCAACTTATCACTTTATTACTTGTTGACCACGTATACTTGCGTCTTTGTCGTAACTAGATTTTACTCAACAAGTTTTTTGGCTAGCTTTAGGGAATTAATTTAATAATTATTTACCAATATTAATTTCAATCAAATTAGTCTTAATTTAAACATTTTATTTTTATTTTAGTTCTCTTTCTATATTTCTCTCTTTTCGGTACCATGGATGACTTTGTGTATCTTCAATGGCCATACATGAACATGACTCAACCAAGGGAGTGGAGATTGAAAGACTCGAGAAACTTTCTCGCATTGTCGGCCTGATTGAGACACTTTCGAGGATGTTTGAAGCTTTTGAAGCTCGGGCGTCGTCAAAGTATGATGGTTACTTGTGATTATTGTCTTTGGAAATCATATGAGTCATCAATGCACCATCGGTTCGAGTTAAGATGCAGTATAGTGGTGATTACCCCAATAATTATGTCTATCCCAACAACTATCATCGAGATTGGGGAATCACCCGGATTTTCATGGAGTAACAATCAAGATCAATTTTATGCTCCAAGTCCAACATACCCACAGGATTTCTTGTGTCCACCTCCACTACAATGGGAAGAACATTCAAATTGGGAGGAAGCCTTGGAAAAATTTATTAAAGCTTCGAAAAAAAGGAATGAGGAACAAGACAAGAAAATGAATCAAGTAGAGTTGAATTTGCAAAGCCAAGGGCGTTGATCAAGAATTTGGAAAATCAAGTGGAGCGAGATAGCATGTCGTTGAACAACCATCCTCAATACACTGGCCCTATGACATGGATTCCGAGAGCTCGATGGTGAGCCAGAGCCAAATCTACTGTTGGATGAGCCACGAGATGAAAAAGAGGAGACAAGTGGGGATAATGACAACAAGGTCGGTGAAGAACTAATTGTGAGAACCAATGATGATGAGCCAATGTTATTTATGCCTCAAGTGCCTTCTCCTCCACAGTTCAAGAGTCCGGTTAGATTTGCAAAACCTTGTCAGATTGATTGGTAGTCATGTCGTCGGCAATACTCTACGTGATGTAAAAAGCAAGTACACCTCAAGAAACCATGGTGCGATGAGCTAGAGAAGATAGAAGAAGAAATGTTGTGTGTCGACAAGCCTCTATGCGAGAATATATTCGCAGACACAATGGAGAAACCACCTAGATGCTGGACGTTCTTGAATGTGATCTTATCTCAAGAAAGCATGCTAGGTGACTTTAATACAATGGCTATCGTAAATGGGAACCTACCAAAAGCTATATTATTTAGATGGATGGAGGGTTCCTCAACTTTCGTAGGGAATTGGATAGAGAATTGAAGAAGTCATTTGAGACTATAAAACAAGCGCTTATTGGGAGGCAACCCAAGTTTAATTTTTATTTTAATTTTATTAAGTTTTATATTAGTAGTTTGGAATTTGCATTTATTTAGGATTTAATAAAATTGCTTCTATCATGGTGTTTCTGGAGTTATTCAAGTCAAATTCAAGTGTGGTGCCCAATTTGTTCCATGTGCTTGCTTTATTCTCCAAACTTAGCGGACAAGGAGGAAGATGGCTATATTTTCGTGGAAGTCCTCTGCGCTTTTAATTTTTTCTATCAGTAGCCATTGAGGACAATGTCTAGTTTAAGTTTGGGGGCATTTTAGTGTCGTATTGCATATAGTTAGTTATTTACATTGTAGTTCGTTATGTTTTCGGGTTATTTACATTTAGTTTTTGCATTCAGTTTTTTTGTTTAAAAAAAAAAATATTTAAAAATCGCAAAAATAGTAGTTAGTTTACTATGTTTGTTTATGATTAGTTTATATTTGCATGATTTCAACTGTTAGATAGTAAAAGTCTATTTTGGCCAATGATGAGACTGGAGTTAAGTAGATAAGTATAGTATTGAATATTAGGGCTTTGATGTGATTTCTTGTTATGAATTGAATCTTTTCCTGTTTTAGGCCCGTATAATCAAGGTTAATACGTTAATAATAGCTATGTTAAGCTGATTAAGTTTAAATTGATACATAATGGATTTCTTAAGTATAATACTAGTGTGAAGGAATGAAAGACATGAATAAGTGAGATGGCTAAATTTTGATAAAAACTTAAGTTTGGGGGAAATTTTGGGGTATATAAGCTTAAAAAAAAAAAACATGTTGAGTCTTGTGGTGGGTTGAGGAGAAACACTCCCCATAAACACAAGTGTGAGATGGAGCGAAACGCACTCACCAACCATCTATAAAAAAAAGAAAAAAAAAAAAATCTAGTGGCTAGTTTTGTTTTGGGGCCTTTGTTACTTGAGTAGAAATGCATACTTGAGAAGGGTATCTTAAAACCTAGCGCCCTAAGGTCTTATATGGTGCCGGGGAGTCGTTGGTCTAAAGCTCGCTAAGGGGTGACATTGTTAGCCTAATGGAATGAGACATTGCACGATTATGGTTAAAAAAAAAAACAATAAAAGCGGAAAAGAGCAAAAAGCCCCCCGTAATGAAAAGTAAAGCATAAGTATCCCAGATTGGACTCTTGAACTTGGTGGATGTTTGACTTTAGTTGGATATAGCTTGTTCGTGAATTTTGTGAATTTGCTTTGTATAATGCCTTCAAAGATATCTATTATGTCTTAAATTTGATTTTATATCGATTAACATTGTTGTGGAGCACACACGCTATATCGGTGATAATGATCTAAGATTTGATGATTGATTGGGAAATTCTTGATTTGTTTTAATATGATGTATTATCATGTTTACTTGATTTTCTAAAGTAGGTTGAATAGACTTGTTTACATCATTCTTTGTTGGATTCAGTAGGCATATAGATTAGTTTCATTACATTGCATTGCATAACATTTTTTGTGTTTTTGCTTGAGGACAAGCAAAGATTTAAGTTTGGGGGTATTTGATGAGTGAGTTTTATACCCATGAATTGGATACATTCGGGCTTAATTTATTGTTGTTCTTGAGTCTTTTAGGATGTTTTTATGTGTTTGTGTCTATTCAAGCATGTTTTATATTGTTTTGTAGGATTTGGGACAAAAGTTACAAGGATCGATGTTTGGGGTGGCTAGATTCGCGTTTTTGGCTTGCCATTTACACAGCAGTCACTTCAGAGCCAATTTGACAATAGCTCCTGACATTATTTCGGAAAACTCAAAGAATGAAAATTGTAGATCTACTTCTCCTCTTTCCGGAACATCTTGAATCATCGAAATCGGAGTTCGGACGAAGAGGTTATGGCCATTTTCCCAAAGGACATCGGAGCAAAAAATGTCGGATTTTGGGCCAGCGCCGGGGCGCTACTCTTAGTGCATTTTCCAGCTCCGGGGCGCTAGGGCGACTCAACGCCGTTGCCAGTATTTGGGCTACTGGGGAAGGGTTTAGTGGTGCTACTGACGCTGCGTTTTTGGGTAATTTTGACACCTTTTGACTCCAAATAGGATTGGGTTTGTTCTAAACTAAAAATTGGACTCAGTAACCTATAAATACATGATGTAAGGCATAAAATAAAGGGAGATTACATAGCTTAGCCTAGATTAAACACTCCTTTAGATTAGAAAAATTGATGAATGACTGTGCAATGTCTCATCCCATTAGGCTAACAGTGTTACCCCTTAGCGAGCTTTCGACCAACGACTCCCAGACCATTTAAGACCTTAGGGCGCTAGGTTTTAAGATACCCCTTCGGGCGTACTTGCTCAAGTAACACAGGCCCCGAAACAAGACTAGTCACCCTGTATATTATCATTATTATATATATATATATATATATATATATATATTTTTATAGATGGTTGGTGAGTGCGTTTTACGCTCCATCTCACGCTTGTGTTTATGGGGAGTGGTTCCCCTCAACCCACCACAAGACTCAACATTTGTTTTTTTATTATATATATATTTTTTTTTATATTCCAAATGTTTCCCCCCAAACTCGAGTTTATGCATGAATTCAGTCTCATCTAGTTATTCAAATTGTTCTTCCATAAGCCAGAAATATATTCTAGTTTGACTGTTGAATTCGGGTAAGTGTTTTGAGTTCAGTTGAAACAAGTTTATTTGATGAGTTCACAAGTTCACATTGTATGATGCCTACTAAGAAAGTTATTATCTCTCATATTTTTGTCTTTCATAGGTTCGCATGGTGGTGCGTGAACTACACACGCACAATATCGGTTATATGATTTAGATCCGTTGATTTTGGGATATTGTTGATCTGTTTTTTACATGATGAATTAGCATGTTTACGTGATTTTTACGAGGCATATGGATCTACGTGAGCTCTTGGATTCTTTGGAATTACGAACATATAAATATAAATAGTTTGCATGTGCATGATGTTTAGTTTTGTTTGGTGATCTTAGGCTTTGTCGCATGAGGGACTTGTGACGATTTAAGTTTGGGGTATTTGATGAATGGGTAGTATACCCATAATTCGGATATATTTAGACTTAAATTATTGCATTCTTAAGTTATTTAGTAGCATTTTTATTGTGTGTAGCCAATCTTGAATCTCCAAGTAATCTCCTGTAATCTTCAATGGAAAAGCTCCTTCAATACTCTCTGAAAAATAAATCCAATCCCCCCTTTAACTCAGCAATTAGTTTCTTTTTATAGTCTCCCCACAATCCTCCTCCAATTAGGTTTTATTATTAGCCCTTAATAGACAAATTAAGTCCAACCAGAAGTCAAATGCGCTAATCCGGTCAACGCCCGGTAGAGGCTCGGCGCCCGGTTGAAGGTAGTATAATTTCAGTAGCCCGTACTGGACTTCATTGAAATTACCAAATTGCCATTCAATGCTTGAAATTCCATAATTGCCCCTCCAGCTTCCAAATCATCAAACAAGATATAAACACAATAAAATGCTACTAAATAACTTAAGAATGCAATAATTTAAGTCTAAAATATATCCGAATTATGGGTATACTACCCATTCATCAAATACCCCAAACTTAAATCGTGTGTGTCCTCATGCATAAAAGCCTAAGATCACCCAACAAAACTAAACATCATGCACATGCAAACTATTTATATTTATATGTTCGTAATTCCAAGAATCCAAGAGCTCACGTGAGATCCATATGCCTCGAGAAAATCACGTAAACATGCTAATTCATCATGTAAAAACAGATCAACAATATCCCAACAATCAGCGGATCTAAATCATATTATCGATATTAATGCGTGTGTGTCCACGACCATGCGAACCCATGAAAGACAAAAATATGAGAGATAATAACTTTCTTAGTAGGCATCATACAGTGTGAACTTGAGAACTCATCAAATAAACTTGTTTCAACTGAACTCAAAACACTTACCCGAATTCAACAGTCAAACTAGAATATATTTTTTTGTTGTTTTTTTTTTTTTTTTTTTTAAGTTCTACATAAATGGTATGCAATGTCTCATCCCATTAGGCTAACAAAGTTGTTACCCTTAGCGAGCTTTTCAACCAACGACTCCTGCACCATTTAAGACCTTAGGCGCTTAGGTTTTAAGATACCCCTTCGGGCGTACTTGCTCAAGTAACACAGGCCCCGAAACAAGACTAGTCACCCTGTATATTATCATTATTATATATATATATATATATATATATATATTTATAGATGGTTGGTGAGTGCGTTTTACGCTCCATCTCACGCTTGTGTTTATGGGGAGTGGTTCCCCTCAACCCACCACAAGACTCAACATTTGTTTTTTTTATATATATATATATATATATATATATATATATTCCAAATGTTTCCCCCCAAACTCGAGTTTATGCATGAATTCAGTCTCATCTAGTTATTCAAATTGTTCTTCCATATCACTAGCAATCCCCCTTTAGAACTCTATTCTCTAACCATTTAAACTATCATAGCTAACATGGTCGTTTTATTTCCAAGTGCCTTCTTATAATATCAATGTCAAACAGATAAAGATCCAATTCAAGTCACGAAAATCATATCTTTGAATCAACAATCCTTACTAGGCGTGTTCATGCAATTCTACTTTCCTCATTGGCCCCGGATATATCGCACTCTCAAAAGCGGAATTAACATGCAATCCTAAATGCAACTTTACTAATAATCAATCCCCAAACGAATAACAAACTACAACCGGTGAAAATAAAACGTAACCACCCCAAGCTAAGCTAGAGCAATGTCCTCATGCGAAAAAAATAAGTCAAAATAAAAGCAGAGGACTTCACGGCGAATTTATTCCTCCTGGGGAGCATCATCGTCCTCGCTCATCTCTTGATCGGACGGAAATCTTTGGCGTAAGCAGGAAGTAGAGGGAAATGGCTAAGTGGAACGCCGGATGGGTCTGGATGGTCGGCATTTACATGCGACAAATTGGTCAACTAAATACTTGAAAATCACGTCTTGGCGTTCAGATAATAAGCGCACATTCGGGACTCGATGTTGTAAAACGGTTGCCTATCTCCATTGGGCGACTTGGGGACCACACCTCGATGAAAGCAAATTGCCGTCGGGGCCGTAAGGAGGGGAGCCCGAGGTGATGGGGCTCGGGGAGAGCGTAAAGTGGGGATAATGAAACCCAGTCCCCTAGGGTGATTAGCGCCACCGGACCACACTTTATAACGACGGATCAAGTTGTGGTCCAACACGGGCATAGGAGTTTGAATCATCTCGTCTGATTTCCATTTGACCCCAAACTTAGCACATAAGACGCAGATCAGGGATGGATGTGGTAGCCCTCCTGTGGTCCCGCCGCGAGATGCGCGGAGCATCGATTGCTGAATAAGATGGCCGACATCAATTCGTAGGCCTTGTATGATGGAGTATAATAGCACAACCCTTTCTTTGGTGACGTGACTCACATGTGTGCAGGGCATCAATTTCGCGCATATGAAGGCATACCATGCCTTTCCATATAGACTGAGGTGAGACAATGGGAAGGTCATGCTGCCACGCTCATGGATGGACCAAGTAGTTCTTGTTAACACAACTCCCGAATAATCTTTTCATAGTCCAGGCCCATCACTCACTAAAGCGAGCATATTCATCATGAATGCCCTCTAAGGGTAGTAGATAGCACCCATTGATATCCTCCTCGCCAAATTCCACGGTCTTACCTCTGACAAACACCCCATAATGGTCATGCTCAGGCAAGTTGGCATAGAATTCTTTGACCACCGCAATCATCGCTATGTCGGGTTGTTGGTGAGAGGCGAACGATTACGCCAAAGAATCATCATCGCTATGTCTCCATCCTTGTTTTGATCGGGACGGAGACCCTGTTCGGGGACTAGTGGCGGGTGGCCATGCGGGTCAGTGGCGTTCTTGAGCCATAACACTAACAAAGCGCTTTCTTTGTCAAATTTTGGCGGGGAAGTTGAAGCTGCCCGGACCACGAGCTGCGATGACGTTTGGATGCCATGTCGAGAATTTCGCAAATAAAAACATACTCATAGTTTAGCTTTAAAAAATGTACGGTTGGATAAATATGCTTTAGCAAAGACAGAAATTGTATAAAATATGGTAGTGTGAGAACGCGGTGGGGGTGAGGCATGAAACCTGGTGAGTATGTAAGTTGCACGAGATTATTGAGTGAGATAATTTGTCAAACACCTAGACGATGAATCGAGAACTTGTTCAATCCATTATTAATTCCCTGTCTATTCATGCCATGCATATAGCGTGCATGGGTCTCGTGTGTAGGAGTACGTCAAAAAGAAATGCGTTATCTATGTGCTCCATTAAATTTCCAGATGACAAAAATAACGAATGAAGAGCATCTTAATTCGCAATAATTGAAATACACATCAAATCATACCTTTGTTACTTTTAAAGAAGTTGAGGAGGTAGAATTCGGCACACAAGATGCACGGACGACCAATATGAAAGGAAGGATTGATGCGTGGTGGATGGGTGGAAGACAATTATCCAAAGTTTAATGACTTTGTGCTATGGAGATGGAGAGGGTGGTGGTGACTGCTTTGTCTTTGGGCGTGGGGAAAGAGAGTGGGCTAGAAAGGCACAGTCGAGGGTTTAAAATACAGAGCTAACTGACCCCGGTAGCCACGGGCTACTGGGTTTAAGCTTGTATGGAGCGCGGGAGCCGAACTGAGCAGAGTCGAGTGAGATGGGATGGGCAAGGGTACGAGATTGAACTAGAATCCGGTGGCCGGGGGCTGGGCCTTGTTTTCACTTTACGGAGCCTAAGCGGCACGGCGCTGGAATTCACATAATGCGTGCATACGGACCGGTGTAGGAATTAGTTTAGTAAACTTGGAGTCTTCTACTACTGAATAACGGTGAAAATAAGAAAAGTTTAACTCTAAGAGGCATAAAATCAAATAAAACGAAAAAGTTATGGGGGCTGCATGGGTTGCCTCCCAAGAAGCGCTTGGTTTCTGATCGTCGCCCCCGACTTTTTGCGGTGTTGGTCGGGTTATTGTCCACTGGAGTGCGAGAGGTCTTGGACCGTAGCTTGACGTTCGATTGGTCCGCTCAATAGTGTTTCAGACGTTGACCGTTGACCTTGAATGTACGCTTTGAATTCGGTTCCTCAACCTCAATGTTTCCGTGTGGGTGAGCGAGATATGACTACAAATGGTCCGGACCACCGGATTTCAATTTTCACGAAATAGACGCGCAAGCGTGAGTTGAATAAAGAGTACTTGATGGCCCGGTGCGAATGTTCTATCGAGAATTTTTTTTATCGTGCAAGATTTGACTTTCTCCTTGTATAGCTTAAGCGTTTTCAGAGGCGTTGAACTGAATTCATCCATCTCGCTCAACTGCGATAGCAGAACTGCTTTTCACCGCCGCTTCTAGATCAAAGTTTAATTTCGAATGGCCCCAAGATACCTTTGTGTTCTAGCTTCGACCGGAAGATGACACGCTTTCCAAAGACCGTTTCATGACGGGACATGCCGATCGGGTTTTTGACTGTTATTCGATAAGCCCATAGGCGTCGTCAAGGCTTAACGCCCAATCTTTTTCGTGACGAATTGACTACCTTTTCCGGGATCCTCTTAACTTCCCTATTCGACATGTAAGTAATTTTGAAAGCGATTGGCGCTAAGCAAGAAGAATGTAGCGCAATTATTCAGAACAAGTTACCTCTTAAGTTGAAAGATCCAGGTAGCTTTTCTATTCCATGCGACATTGGTAATCAGTTTTCGGGGAAAGAGCTGTGTGATTTGGGGGCGATGATTAATTTGATGTCATTATCGATCTCTATCAATCAATTCGGGCTCCAAGCACCAAAACCGACAAATATCAGTTTACTGTTAGCAGACCGATCAGTTACATATCCACGAGGTATCGTTGAAGACTTATTAGTAAGGGTGGATAAATTAATCTTTCCAGCAGACTTCGTTATCTTGGATTGTGAAGCAGATACGGAACTTCCCATCATTCTCGGACGACCATTCTTAGCAACGGGGAGAACGTTAATCGACGTGCAAAAAGGAGAATTGAAGATGAGAGTTGACGATCAACAGGTCACTTTCAATGTGTTTAAAGCAATGTCGTATCCAAAGGAAAAAGGTGAGTGTTTGCGGGTGGATGTAATGGAGGAGATAGTGAATCACAAGATTTGCTATAATTACTTTTATCTCTTGATGTCTATTCAGTTGTGGATTCTTGGTTTTAATTCATTAATTATGAACTAACTATTTTGAGATTTCAATTGAACTTTTATGGCTATGAATTAGTTATTCATTATATTCTAATTATTTATGTTAAACCGAGTTGTTTATCTTGTCTTGTGCTTATTGCTTAATTATTTGATCAAGAATTACTTTGTTACTCTAGAAGGAATTGGAAGAGGAATTCTAGGGTTAGAATCCGGGCATGATATCATGTGACTTAGTTATTTGCACAATGAATAATTAGGTTTGTGAATAGAATGGAAATATCTTTTCGCCGCATGTAACACATAAGGAATTGGGATTTGTAACGAGTTTAATTCAATTGTTTTGCATAGGAATATAGCAAGATTAATCTGGATTAAATAGAAGGCAATTGATCACTTGGAAAAGGACTTTTGGCATTTGAGAATTCTTGTTAACAATTCAGTAGGCATAATAATTGGGATAATTGGATAATTGATTTATAATTCATAATTGGGGATATTGAAGTATTAATCTTTATTTATTTGAATTCATTCGTTAAAATCTTAGTTTTAATTAGTTAATTTAGTTTTCTTAATTAGAAAAAACACGATTTGAGATTGTTTAAATAAAATTAGTTTGGTTAAGAATTAGTACTTGGTGATTTTTATTAAATAATTCCTCGTGGGAACGATACTCTACTTTCACTTTATTACTTGTTGACCGTGTATACTTGCACGTATTCATTGATTGCGAAATCGATCAACAAGTTTTTGGCGCCGTTTCCGGGGAATTTCTTATATTAATATTAATTTCATATTAGTTATAATCAATTCGATTTTAATTTGAACACTACTTAATCTTTCTTCTTGGATTGGCAGGAATTCGTGTATGCACACTAGATCGAAAGCTAGAAAGGAACTTCTTACGTATCCAAGACACCCTGGAAAGGAGTTCCAGACAGTGCAGTTGAATAGTGAGGTGATACATTTGGAAGAAGAACTGACAACCCAAGAATTACTCGTGAACATGGCGGAAGCGAGCGAAATCACTTAGGGATTACATACGCCAAATGTTCTGATTTACTGATCAAGTATTAAGAGACCAAGCAATCAATGCGAGCAGTTTGAGATAAAACCGGATCAATTCGGATGCTTCTGAGAATACATGCGGTTTGGGGGTAATTCGATCGATAGACGATCCTAATGAACATATCTTGAGTTTCTTGGAAGTTTGCGATACCTTCAAATTTAACAATGTATCGGAAGACGCTTATAAGGTTGAGGATGTTCCCGTTTACTTTAAAAGATAAAGCACGAAGCTGGCTACACTCCTTGCCTCCTGGTTCAATCACCACATGGGATGACTTAGCTCAAAAATTTTTAGCTAAGTTCTTCCCACCAGCGAAGTCGGCAAAACTACGGAACGACATTCATACTTTCGCACAACTTGAGTCAGAATCGTTATATGAGGCGTGGGAAAGGTTTAAGGATATGCTCCGTAAGTGCCCTCATCATGGAATTCCGCAGTGGATGCAATTAGGGATATTTTGTGATGGTTTGCACGCATCCACGAGGTCTAGTATTGATGCAAAGATGCGGAGGAGCGATTATGTCCAAAAATTTTGATGAGGCGATCAATTGTTAGAAACAATGGCCACCAACAACTATCAAAGGCCCATAGACGAGGACCAACCATCCAAAAGCATCGAGGAAAATATGAAGTGGGCGCTTAACAAAGATTAATAAAGACAAGTGATCGCAATAGCTAAGCATATAGAAATATGGCATCCACAAGCCACACAAACGAGTAGCGATGGTTTGTGAGTTGTGTCTTTGGGGTCATACTACGGATCAATGTGCCATAAAAGTCGGAATCAAAGACACATTCAGAGGAAATTATAATCGCTCAACTCAACCGTATCCTACCCAAAATGCCTATACTCCGAGTTGGAAGAATCATCGTGGTTCTCATGGAGCAATAATCAAGTCGCTGACTCAACCACCTAGACAACAACACACCTCCCGGATTCCAAAATCAACCTCAACAACCGAGAGAGGTATCAAGTTGGGAAGCATCCTTGGAAAAATTTATTAGAGCCTCCTCGACAAAAAGAACGAGGAACAAGACAAGAAATTGAATCAATTAGATATGACGTTGCAAAGCCATGGGGCATCGTTAAAGAATCTGGAAAATCAATTGGGACAAATAGCACATGCATTGAATACCCGTCCACTAGGAACGCTTGAAAGGTGATCTGTAAATAAATCCGGGCATAAATGAGCCACCGCAAAGCGATAATCTTCTGAAGTGGGAAGAGGCGCAAGCAGATTAAGGATAAGGACAAGGGGATAACGCAACAAGCTGAAGCGAAGAAGTTGTGGAACCCGGAAAGATAAAGAGGAAATAGGAGAGGAAAATGCAAGGGTCATCTACAACAATGCCACCCATACCATATCCGCAGAGATTTGAGAAATCCAAGTTAGATAAGCGAGTTTTAAGATTTTTGGATATTTTTAAAAATTGCATATCAATATCCCATTCGCCAAGCTTTAGAACAAATGCCGAAGTTACGCTAAGTTCATGAAGGATGTCTTTATCAAAGAAAGAAAGCGGGGATATTGAAGCGATGGCGCTAATCAGAAGAATGTAGCGCAATTATTCGAACAAGTTACCTCCTAAGTTGAAAGATCCGGTAGCTTTTCTATTCCATGCGACATTGGTAATCGGCCGGGAAGCTATTTGTGTGATTTGGGGGCGATATTAATTTGATGCCATTATCGATCCCATCAATAACGGGCTCCAAGCACCAAAACCGACAAATATCGGTTCTTGTTAGCGAACCGATCGATTACATATCCACGAGGTATCGTTGAAGACGTATTAGTAAGGGTGGATAAATTCATCTTTCCAACAGACTTCGTTATCTTGGATTGTGAAAGCGGAATCGGAACTTCCCATCATTCTCGGACGACCATTCTTAGCAGCAGGGGAGAAGCGTTAATCGACGTGCAAAAAGGAGAATTGGCGATGAGAGTTGACGATCAACGAGTCACTTTCAATGTGTTTAAAGCAATGTCGTATCCAAAGGAAAAAGGTGAGTGTTTGCGGGTGGATGTAATGGAGAGATAGTGAATCACAAGATTTCTTGTAATTACTAAGAGGATCCGATAGAATCCATGATGGTTAGAAACAGCATACAACGATAGTGCGGATGCGAGATAATGAGCGGTCAAATGGCTAGACACACCATCATTTCTAGGAAAAATAATCAACCATTCGACACCCTTGAAAGGCCTAAAGCGGAAGGTAAAAGTGTAAACCCTCGATAGAAGCGCCACCGGTGTTGGAATTAAAGCCACTCCCTCTCATCTTGAATATGCTTACTTAGGAAAGACTCGACTCTACCGGTTATTGTTTTGACAAT
This sequence comes from Panax ginseng, assembly GCA_020205605.1. Classification (NCBI taxonomy): domain Eukaryota; kingdom Viridiplantae; phylum Streptophyta; class Magnoliopsida; order Apiales; family Araliaceae; genus Panax; species Panax ginseng. The sequence goes on along the minus strand of CM035132.1, from coordinate 142,752,990 downwards.
GTTAAGCGACACCCAAAAAGAAAAATTGCTACGAGTTCTCACATGAGTTCAAAAGCAATGATTGGGTGGACTATAGCGGACATTCGAGGTATTAGCCCATCTTTACGTATGCATAAGATTTTAATGGAAGAGGATCAAAACCAACCATTGAGATACAACGAAGGTTAAATCCCATTATGAAAGAGGTGGTGAAGAAGGAAATTATAAAATGGTTGGATGCTGGTATTATCTACCCAATCTTAGACAGTTCATGGGTAAGTCCTGTACAGTGTATACCGAAAAAAGGGGGCATGACTGTGGTAAAAAATGAAGCGCATGAGCTTATCCTGACTAGAACTGTTACAGGCTGGAGAGTATGTATGGATTACCGCAAGTTGAATAAAGCCACACGCAAGGATCACTTTCCCTTGCCGTTCATTGATCAGATGTTGGACAGGTTAGCGGGACATCAATTCTACTGTCTGTTAGATGGATATTCTGGGTACAATCAAATTGCCATAGCACCGGAAGATCAAGAAAAGACCACGTTCACATGTCCATCAGACGCGTTTGCATTCCGGCGTATGTCCTTTGGTTTATGTAATGCGCCGGCGACCTTTCAACGCTGTATGATGGCAATCTTTTCCGATATGGTCGAGCAGAATTTAGAGGTGTTCATGGATGATTTCTCCGTGTTCGGCGATAGTTTTGACTCGTGTTTGAATAATCTGATCTTGGTGTTAAAAAGATGTGTGGAGACTAACCTGGTACTTAATTGGGAAAAATGTCATTTTATGGTACAAGAAGGGGTTATTCTGGGACATAAGGTTTCCGCATCCGAATTGGAGGTGGATAGAGCGAAGATTGATACAATTGAGAAACTGCCTCCTCCTTCATCTATAAAAGGCATTCGGAGTTTCTTAGGACATGCAGGGTTCTATAGACGCTTTATTAAAGATTTTTCAAAAATCTCGAAACCCCTATGCTCACTCTTGGAGAAAGATGTACCGTTTAAGATGGATCATGCATGCATCGAGGCATTTGAGGTATTAAAGAAGAAATTGGTCTCTGCACCAGTCATTGTAGCGCCCGATTGGTCTTTACCGTTTGAATTGATGTGCGACGCCAGTGATTACGCGGTGGGAGCCGTATTGGGACAACGTCATGATAAGATTTTTCATACTATCTACTACTCTAGTAAGACATTGACGGATGCCCAGCTGAACTACACAACAACCGAAAAGGAATTACTTGCAGTGGTGTTTGCTTTTGACAAATTTGAGCTTATCTCCCAAGACTAAGGTAATTGTTCTACATTGATCATTCAAACTATTAAATATCCGATTGAGAAGAAAGATGCTAAACCACGATTAATACGGTGGTGGGTCTTTTTGTTGTTACAAGAATTTGATCCGGAGATCCGGACGGAAAAGGTCTGAGAAAATCAAGTGGCGGATCATCCGTCTCGGTTGAAAAAATAAAAGGAGCAGAAAGAAGACAACTCAATTGATTAATGAAGAATTTTCCGGATGAGCAACTGTTAGGGTAACTACCATATTGCCTTGGTATGCTGACTATGTCAACTATGTGGTTGCCAAGGTGTTACCGCCGGATTTGACATCACAACAACGGAAGAAGTTTCTCCACGATGCGAAACAATACTTTTGGGATGAACCATTTCTGTTTAAAGCATGTGCAGATCAAATGATAAGACGTTGTGTACCTCACGAAGAAATGGATAGTATATTAGGCCACTGTCACTCCTCAGATTACGGAGGTCATTATTCCAGTGATCGTACAGCAACCAAAGTACTACAATCGGGATTCTTCTGGCCCTCTTTATTCAAAGATGCTTATCTCTTTGTGCTAAAATGCGATCGATGCCAACGCGTAGGTAATATCTCCAAGCGCAATGAAATGCCACTTAACACAATTCTAGAGGTGGAACTATTCGACGTGTGGGGTATCGACTTTATGGGACCATTTCCATCTTCGCTTAATAATCATTATATCTTATTAGCAGTCGATTATGTTTCCAAATGGGTAGAAGCTGCAGCGTTACCCACGAATGATGCCAACGTTGTCACCCGATTTTTAAAGAAGAACATTTTTACCCGATTTGGGACACCAAGGGCTATAATAAGTGATGAGGGAACACACTTCTGTAACAAGCAGTTCACTAAATTGCTTGTTGCGTCTTGACTCGATTAACTAAGCTATTACTTGAGTGAATGACTTCCGGTAGGTAAATATTAAGACTTCAATATCCCCAATTATGAATTATAAATCAGTTATCTAATCATCCCAATTACTATGTCTCATGGATTGTTAACAGGAATTTTCAAATGCCAAAAACCCTCTTCCAAGTGATCAATTGACTTCTATTTAACCCAGATTAACCTTGCTATATTCCTATGCAAAACAATTAGATTAAACTCTTTCCAGTCCCAATTCCTTATATGTTACATGCGGTGAACAGATATTTCCATTCAATTCACAAACCTAATTATTTACCGTGTAAATAACTGAGTCACATGTTATCATGTCTAGTTCTAACCCTAGAATTCCTCTCCCAATTCCTTCTAGATTAACACACTAATTATTGGCCAAATAATTAATCACTAAAATCAAAACATGATAAACAATCCACTTCAACATAAATAATTATAATGACAGAATAACTAACTTATAATCATAAAAGGTTCAATTGAAATCTTAATTAAAGAATTAGTTCATCACGGAAATAAGAATCATTAATTGTTGACAAATCATCCTTAACGAATTACAAATTAAAAATAAGGAGAAAAAGAAGAAACTCTGTAGCCAATCTTGAATCTCCAAGTAATCTCCTGTAATCTTCAATGGAAAAGCTCCTTCAATACTCTCTGAAAAATAAATCCAATCACCCCTTTAACTCAGCAATTAGTTTCTTTTTATAGTCTCCCCACAATCCTCCTCCAATTAGGTTTTATTATTAGCCCTTAATAGACAAATTAAGTCCAACGAGAAGTCAAACGCGCTTAATCAGGTTAACGCTTGATGGCGGCTCGGTAATACCTTGCCACGAGGGTAGTATAATTTTCAGTAGCAAGAATTGGCGCCAAAAACTTGTTGAGTAAAATCTAATTACACACAGCACGCAAGTATACGTGGTCAACAAGTAATAAAGTGATAAGTTGAGTATCGTTCCCACAGGGAATCCTAATTAATAAATTCCAACTACTATTACTATATCATTTCAATTTTATTTAAACAATGAGAAATTGCGATTTTCTGAATTATCAACTCAAAATTAAACACTTAAAGATATTGTACTAAGATAAACAATTAACTAAGCTATTACTTGAGTGAATGACTCCCGGTAGGTAAATATTAAGACTTCAATATCCCCAATTATGAATTATAAATCAGTTATCTAATCATCCCAATTACTATGTCTCATGGATTGTTAACAGGAATTTTCAAATGCCAAAAGCCCTCTTCCAAGTGATCAATTGACTTCTATTTAACCCAGATTAACCTTGTTATATTCCTATGCAAAACAATTGGATTAAACTCTTTCCAGTCCCAATTCCTTATATGTTACATGCGGTGAACAGATATTTCCATTCAATTCACAAACCTAATTATTTACCATGTAAATAACTGAGTCACATGTTATCATGTCTAGTTCTAACCCTAGAATTCCTCTCCCAATTCCTTCTAGAGTAACACACTAATTATTGGCCAAATAATTAATCACTAAAATCAAAACATGATAAACAATCCACTTCAACATAAATAATTATAATGACAGAATAACTAACTTATAATCATAAAAGGTTCAATCGAAATCTTAATTAAAGAATTAGTTCATCACGGAAATAAGAATCATTAATTGTTGACAAATCATCCTTAACGAATTACAAATTAAAAATAAGGAGAAAAAGAAGAAACTCTGTAGCTAATCTTGAATCTCCAAGTAATCTCCTGTAATCTTCAATGGAAAAGCTCCTTCAATACTCTCTGAAAAATAAATCCAATCCACCCTTTAACTCAGCAATTAGTTTCTTTTTATAGTCTCCCCACAATCCTCCTCCAATTAGGTTTTATTATTAGCCCTTAATAGACAAATTAAGTCCAACTTGAAGTCAAACGCGCTTAATCCTATTAAGCGCGCGGTAGAGGCTCAATAGCCTATTTGGACTTCATTGAAATTACCAAATTGCCATTCAATGCTTGAAATTCCATAATTGCCCTCCGACTTCCAAATCACAAACAAGATATAAACACAATAAAAATGCTACTAAATAACTTAAGAATGCAATAATTTAAGTCTAAATATATCCGAAAACTTGTTGATCGATTTCGCAATCAATGAATACGTGCAAGTATACACGGTCAACAAGTAATAAAGTGAAAGTAGAGTATCGTTCCCATGAAGAATTATTTAATAAAAATCACCAAGTACTAATTCTTAACCAAACTAATTTTATTTGAACAATCTCAAATCGTGTTTTTTCTAATTAAGAAAACTAAATTAACTAATTAAAACTAAGATTTTAACGAATGAATTCAAATAAATAAAGATTAAGACTTCAATATCCCCAATTATGAATTATAAATCAATTATCCAATTATCCCAATTATTATGCCTACTGAATTGTTAACAAGAATGCTCAAATGCCAAAAGTCCTTTTCCAAGTGATCAATTGCCTTCTATTTAATCCAGATTAATCTTGCTATATTCCTATGCAAAACAATTGAATTAAACTCGTTACAATCCCAATTCCTTATGTGTTAAATGCGGCGAAAAGATATTTCCATTCTATTCACAAACCTAATTATTCACTGTGTAAATAACTAAGTCACATGATATCATGCCCAGTTCTAACCCTAGAATTCCTCTTCCAATTCCTTCTAGAGTAACAAAGTAATTACTGATCAAATAATTAAGCAATAAGCACAAGACAAGATAAACAACTCACTTTAACATAAATAATTAGAATATAATGAATAACTAATTCATAGCCATAAAAAGTTCAATTGAAATCTCAAAAATAGTTAGTTCATAATTAATGAATTAAAACCAAGAATCCACAACTGAATAGACATCAAGGGATAAAAGTAAGATGAGAGAAGAGAATAGAATCTGTTGTCAGGAAATCCGATGCTCCCCTCTTGCTCTTGCTCTTGATCTTCAATGGTCTCCAAGTTACTTCAATCTCCAAAACTAATAAGAACTAGGGTTATTTTCTAATCTAAAGGAGTGTTTAATCTAGGCTAAGCTATGTAATCTCCCTTTAGAACTCTATTCTCTAACCATTTAAACTATCATAGCTAACATGGTCGTTTTATTTCCAAGTGCCTTCTTATAATATCAATGTCAAACAGATAAAGATCCAATTCAAGTCACGAAAATCATATCCTTTGAATCAACAATCCTTACTAGGCGTGTTCATGCAATTCTACTTTCCTCATTGGCCCCAGATATACGCACTCTCAAAAAACTGGAATTAACATGCAATCCTAAATGCAACTTTACTAATAATCAATCCACAAACTAATAACAAACTACAATGGTGAAAATAAAAGCGTAACCACCCCAAACTAAGCTAGAGCAATGTCCTCATGCGAAAAAATAAGTCAAAATAAAACCAGAGGACTTCCCGACGAATTTATTCTTCTGGGGGAGCATCATCGTCCTCGCTCATCTCTTGATCGGACGGGAAATCTTTGGCGAAGCGGGAGCCGAGGGAAATGGTTAAATGGAACGCCGGATGGGTGCGGATGGTCGATTGCATTATCATGCGACAAATTGGTCAACTAAATACTTGAAAATCACGTCTTGGCGTTAGATAAGCGCACATTACGGGACTCGATGTTGTAAAACCGGTAGATCTATCTCATTTGGGCGACTTTCGGGGACCACACCTCGATGCAAAGCGCCGAGGGGCCGTAAGGAGGGGGAGCACGAGGTGGTGGGGCTCGTTGAGGCGTAACGTGGGGATAATGAAACCCAGTCCCCTAGGGTGATTAAGCGCCACGGACCACACTTTATAACGACGGATCAAGTTGTGGTCCAACACGGGCATAGGAGTTTGAATCATCTCGTCGATTTCCATTTGACCCCAAACTTAGCACATAAGACGCAGATCAAGGATGGATGTGGTAGCCCTCCGTGGTCCCATGGCGAGATGCTTGTGAGCATCGATTCTTGAATAAGATGGCCGACATCGATTCGTAGGCCTTGTATGATGGAGTATAATAGCACAGCCCTTTCTTTGGTGACGTGACTCACATGTGTGCAGGGCATCAATTTCGCGCATATAAAGGCATACCATGCCTTTCCATATAGACTGAGGTGAGACAATGGGAAGGTCATGCTGCCACGCTCATGGATGGACCAAGTAGTGCCCGGTTGACACAACTCCCGAATAATCTTTTCATAGTCAGGCCCATCACTCACTAAAGGCGAGCATATTCATCATGAAGGCCCTCTAAGGGTAGTTGATAGCACCCATTGATATCCTCCTCGCCAAATTCCACGGTCTTACCTCCGACAAACACCCCATAATGGTCATGCTCAGCAAGTTGGCATAGAATTCTTTGACCACCGCAATCATCGCTATGTCAGTCGTTTCGGTGAGGGCGAACCGATTCACGCTTTCAAGAATCATCAACGCTATGTCTCCATCCTTGTTTTGATCGGGACGGAGACCCGATTCGGGGACTAGTGGCGGGTGGCCATGCTAACAGAATGGCGTTCTTGAGCCGCATAACACTAACAAAGCGCTTTCTTTGTCAAATTTTTATGGGAAGTTGAAGCGGCCCCGGACCCTGAGCTACGATGATGTTTGGATTCCATGTCGAGAATTCTGCAAATAAAAACATACCCATAGTTTAGCTTTAAAAAAATGTACGGTTGGATAAATGTGCGCCTAGCATTACATAGAAATTGTATAAAATACTGGTAGTGTGAGAACGCGGTGGGGTGAGGCATGAAAGGCTGGTGAGTATATAAGATGCATGGATTATTGAGTCGGACAATTTGTCAAACACCTAGACAAAGAATCGAGAACTTGTTCACTCCATTATTAATTCCTGTTTATTCATGCCATGCATTTAGCGTGCATGGGTCTCGTGTGTAGGAGTACGTCAAACAAAGAATGCGTTATCTATGTGCTCCATTAGATTTCAGATGACAAAAATAACGAATGAAGAGCATCTTAATTCATAATAATTGAAATACACATCAAAGCATACCTTTGTTACTTTTAAAGAAGTTGGAGGAGTAGAATTCGCACACAAGATGCGATTGACCAATATGAAAGGAAGGGATTGATGCGTGGTGGATGGGTGGAAGACAATTATCCAAAGTTTAATGACTTTGTGCTATGGAGATGGAGAGAGGGTGGTGACTTCTTTGTCTTGGCGTGGGGAAGAGAGTGGGCTAGAAAGGCACGGTCGAGGGTTTAAAATACCAGAGCTAACTCGATTTTCCAGGCACGGGTACTGGGTTTAAGCTTGTATGGAGCAGGGGCTCTGAGCAATGAGTCGAGTGAGATGGGGATAATGGGCGCCGAGATTGAACTAGAATCCGGCCACAAGCACCTTTGGGCCTTGTTTTCACTTTGGAGCCCAGCCCGGGCGCTGTGATCCTTAGTGATGTGGCGCCAGGAGTACTGGGAATTCACACGTGTGCGTGTATACCGGACCGGTGTAGGAATTAGTTTAGTAAACTTGGAGTCTTCTCTACTACGTAATAACGGTGAAAATAAGAAAAGTTTAACTCTAAGAGGCATAAAATCAAATAAAACGAAAAAGTTATGGGGCTGCATGGGTTGCCTCCCAAGAAGCGCTTGGTTTACGGTCGTCGGCCCGACTTTGCGGTGTTGGTCGGTTGTCCTTTGGGTGCGAGAGGTCTTGGACCGTAGCTTGGCGTTCGATTGGTCCGCGCTCAATAGTGTTTGAGGCGTTGACCGTTGACCTTGAATGTATGCTTTGAATTCGGTTCCTCAACCTCAATGTTTTCGTGTGGGAGGCAGATATGACTACAAATGGTCGAGACCACGGATTTCAATTTTCACGGAAATAGACGCATAGCGTGAGTTGAGCGATGAGTACTTGATGGCCCGGATGCGAATGTTCTATCAAGAATTTTTTTTATCGTGCAAGATTTGACTTTCTCCTTGTATAGCTTAGCGTTTTCCAGAAGGCGTTGAACTGAATTCATCCATCTCGTTTAACTGCGAGAACTTTTTCACTGCCGCTTCTAGATCAAAGTTTAATTTCCGAATGGCCCGGTGTACCTTGTGTTCTAGCTCGTAGGAAGATGACACGCCTTTCCAAAACCACCATTACATGCGGGGACATGCCGATCGGGTTTTTTGTATCTTTGTTCGATAAGCCCATAGAGCGTCGTCAAGACTTAACGCCCAATCTTTTCGTGATTTAATTGACTACCTTTCCAGGATCCTCTTAACTTCCCGATTCGACACCCTCTGCTTGGCCATTGGTTTGTGGGTGATATCTTTTGCAATTTTGTGACGAACTCCATTTTTTACAAGCAATTTAGTGAAGCGCTTATTCTGAAGTGTGTTCCTCATCACTTATTATAGCCCTTGGTGTCCCAAATCGGGTAAAAAATGTTCTTCTTTAAAAATCGGGTGACAACGTTGACATCATTCGTGGGTAACGCTATGCTTCTACCCATTTGGAAACATAATCATCGCTAATAAGATATAACGATTATTAGCGAAGATGGAAATGGTCCCATAAAGTCGATACTCCACACGTCGAATAGTTCCACCTCTAGAATTGTGTTAAGTGGCATTTCATTGCGCTTGGAGATATTACCTCACGCGTTGGCATCGATCGCATTTTAGCACAAAGAGATAAGCATCTTTGAATAAAGAGGGCGGAAGAATCCCGATTGTAGTACTTTTCATTGCTGACGATCATGGAATAATGACCTCCGTAATCTGAGGAGTGACAGTGGCCTAATATACTATCCATTTCTTCGTGAGGTACACAACGTCTTATCATGTGATCTGCACATGCTTTAAAAAAATGGTTCATCCCAAAAGTATTGTTTTCGCATCGTGGAGAAACTTCTTTAGTTGTTGTGATGTCAAATCCGTGGTAACACCTTGGCAACCACATAGTTGATATAGTCGACATACCAAGGCAATATGGTAGTTACCCTAAGCAGCTTGCTCATCCGGAAATTCTTCATTAATCTTTGAGTTGTCTTCTTTTCATTCCTTTTATTTTCCAACCAAGAGACGGATGATCCGCCAGCTTGATTTTTTTCTGTACCTTTTACATCCGGATCTCCGGATCAAATTCTTGTAACACCGGTACCCACCGTATTAATCGTGGTTTAGCATCTTTCTTCTCAATCGGATATTTAATATTTGAATGATCGGTGTAGAACAATTACCTTAGTCTTAGAAGAGATAAGCTCGAATTTGTCAAAAGCAAACACCATCGCAAGTAATTCCTTTTCGGTTGTTGTGTAGTTCAATTTGGGCATCCGTCAATGTCTTACTAGAGTAGTAGATAGTATGAAAAATCTTATCATGAGCGTTGTCCCAATCGGCTCCCATAGCGTAATTCTTGGCGTCGCACATCAATTAGAACGGTAAAGACCAATCAAGGCGCTACAATGATTGGTGCAGAGACCAATTTCTTCTTTAATACCTCAAATGCCTCGATGCATGCGATCCATCTTAAAGCGGTACATCTTTCTCCAAGAGTGAGCATAGGGGTTTGAGATTTTTGAAAATCTTTAATAAAGCGTCTATAGAACCATGCATGTCCCAAGAAACTCCGAATGCCTTTTACTGAGATGAAGGAGGAGGGTTTCTCAATTGTATCAATCTTCGCTCTATCCACCTCCAATCCGGATCACGGAAACCTTATGTCCCAGAATAACCCCTTCTTGTACCATAAAATGACATTTTCCCAATTAAGTACCAAAGTTAGTCTCCACACATCTTTTTAACACCAAGATCAGATTATTCAAACACGAGTCAAAACTATTGCGAACACGGAGAAATCATCCATGAACACCTCTAAATTCCGCTTCGACCATATCGGAAAAGATTGCCATCATCTGACGTTGAAGGTCATTTGGCGCATTACATAAACCAAAGGACATACGGCGGAATGCAAACGTCATCAGTATGGACATGTGAACGTGGTCTTTTCTTGATCTTCCGGTGCTATGGCAATTTGATTGTACCCAGAATATCCATCTAACAGATAGTAGAATTGATGTCCCGCTAACCTGTCCAACATCTGATCAATGAATGGCAAGGGAAAGTGATCCTTGCGTGTGGCTTTATTCAACTTGCGATAATCCATACATACTCTCCAGCCTGTAACAGTTCTAGTCGGGATAAGCTCATGCGCTTCATTTTTTACCACAGTCATGCCCCCTTTTTTCGGTACACACTGTACAGGACTTACCCATGAACTGTCTGAGATTGGGTAGATAATACCGGCATCCAACCATTTTATAATTTCCTTCTTCACCACCTCTTTCATAATGGGATTTAACCTTCGTTGCATCTCAATGGTTGGTTTTGATCCTCTTCCATTAAAATCTTATGCATCTGAAAGATGGGCTAATACCTCGAATGTCCGCTATAGTCCACCCAATCATTTGTTTTGAACTCGCATGAGAACTCGTAGCAATTTTTCTTTTTGGGTGTCGATTAACGTTGTCGAAACAATAGCTGGTAGAGTCGAGTCTTTCCTAAGTAAGCATATTCAAGATGAGAGGGAGTGGCTTTAATTCCAACACCGGTGGCGCTTCTATCGAGGGTTTACACTTTTTACCTTCCGTTTAGGCCTTTCAAGGGTGTCGAATGGTTGATTATTTTTCCGGTAGAATGATGGTGTGTCTAGCTATTTGACCTACTCATTATCTGCATCCGCACTATCGTTGTTTGTTCTAACCATCATGGATTCTATCGGATCCTCTTAGTAATTACAGCAAATCTTGTGATTCACTATCTCCTCCATTACATCCACCCGCAAACACTCACCTTTTTCCTTTGGATACGACATTGCTTTAAACACATTGAAAGTGACCTGTTGATCGTCAACTCTCATCGTCAATTCTCCTTTTTGCACGTCGATTAACGTTCTCCCCATTGCTAAGAATGGTCGTCCGAGAATGATGGGAAGTTCCGTATCTGCTTCACAATCCAAGATAACGAAGTCTGCTGGAAAGATGAATTTATCCACCCTTACTAATACGTCTTCAACGATACCTCGTGGATATGTAACTGATCGGTCTGCTAACAGTAAACTAATATTTGTCGGTTTTGGTGCTTGGAGCCCGAATTGACGGTAGACTGATAATGGCATCAAATTAATACTGGCCCCCAAATCACACTGGCGCGCTTTCCGGCGATTACCAATGTCGCATGGAATAGAAAAGCTACCGGATCTTTCAACTTAGGAGGTAACTTGTTCGAATAATTGCATTTACATTCTTGAGTTAAGCGCCTTAACATTTCAAAATCCCCGATTTCCTTTCTTTGATAGCACATCCTTCATGAACTTAGCGTAACTTCGGCATTTGTTCTAAAGCTTGGCCGAATGGGATGTTGATATGCAATTTTTTTAAAATATCCAAAAATCTTAAAAACTGTTTATCTAACTTGGATTTTTGAAATTTCTGCGGATATGGTATGGGTGGCATTGTTGTAGATGACCCCGGTGCATTTTCCTCTCCTATCTCCTCTTTATCTTTCCGGTTTCCACAACTTCTTCATTTTGGTTGTTGCGTTATCCCCTTGTCCTTATCCTTAAGCTGTTTGCGGCTCCTTCCCACTTCAGTAAGATCTTTCGCTGCGGTGCTCATTTCTGCCGGATTTATTTACGTATCACCTCGGGCGTTGCCCTAGTGGGACGGGTAAGTGTTTACGTGACCTCATGCAACGGCGCCAAAAACTTGTTGATCGATTTCGCAATCAATGAATACGTGCAAGTATACACGGTCAACAAGTAATAAAGTGAAAGTAGAGTATCGTTCCCACGAGGAATTATTTAATAAAAATCACCAAGTACTAATTCTTAACCAAACTAATTTTATTTAAACAATCTCAAATCGTGTTTTTTCTAATAAAAAAAACTAAATTAACTAATTAAAACTAAGATTTTAACGAATGAATTCAAATAAATAAAGATTAAGACTTCAATATCCCCAATTATGAATTATAAATCAATTATCCAATTATCCCAATTATTATGCCTCTTGAATTGTTAATGAGGAATTCTCAAATGCCAAAAGTCCTTTTCCAAGTGATCAATTGCCTTCTATTTAATCCAGATTAATCTTGCTATATTCTATGCAAAACAATTGAATTAAACTCTTTCCAATCCCGGTTCCTTATGTGTTACATGCTACGTGACAGATATTTCCATTCAATTCACAAACCTAATTATTCATCATGCAAATAACTAAGTCACATGATATCATGCCCGATTCTAACCCTAGAATTCCTCTTCCAATTCCTTCTAGAGTAACAAAGTAATTCTTGATCGGATAATTAATCAATAAGCATAAGGCAAGATAAACAACTCACTTTAACATAAATAATTAGAATATAATGAATAACTAATTCATAGCCATAAAAAGTTCAATTGAAATCTCAAAAATAGTTAGTTCATAATTAATGAATTAAAACCAAGAATCCACTGGTTGAATAGACATCAAAAGATAAAAGTAAGATGAGAAAAGAGAATAGAATACATTGTGTAAACCAAATCGATGCTCCCCCCTCTTGCTCTTGCTCTTGATCTTCAATGGTCTCCAAGTTGCTTCAATCTCCAAAACTAATAAGAACTAGGGTTATTTTCTAATCTAAAGGAGTGTTTAATCTAGGCTAAGCTATGTAATCTCACTTTATTTTATGCCTTACATCATGTATTTATAGGTTACAAGTCCAATTTTTAGCTTAGGAACAAACCCAATCCTATTTGGAGTAAAAAAGGTGTCAAAATTCGCCCAAAACGCGTCAAGGCCATCACCAAGCCCTTCCTCAAAGTGCCCAGTCGCTGAACACGGCACGGCTCAAACTCTGCTCCCAGTAGCCAGTATTTGGCAACCAAGTATACCTAAAATGGGCGCCCGAAGGCTGGCCCAAAATCCGACATTTTTTTGCTCGAGCGTCCTTTGGGAAAATGGACATAACTTCTTCGTTCGAACTCCGATTTCGATGAATCAAGATTTTCCGGAAAGAGGAGAAGTAGATCTACAACTTTCATTCTTTGAGTTTTTCGAAATAATGTCAGCAGCTATAGTCAAATTGGCTCTGAAGTGACTCTTTGTGTAAATGGCAAGCGTTTAAAACGCGAATCTAGCCACCCCAAACATCGATCCATGTAACTTTTGTCCCAAATCCTACAAAACAATATAAAACATGCTTGAATAGACACAAACACATAAAAACATCCTAAAAGACTTAAGAACAACAATAAATTAAGCCCGAATGTATCCAATTCATGGGTATAAAACTCACTCATCAAATACCCCCAAACTTAAATCTTTGTTTGTCCTCAAGCAAAAACACAAAAATGTTATGCAATGCAATGTAATGAAACTAATCTATATGCTTACGAATCCAACAAAGAATGAGCGAAACAAGTCTATTCAATGGCCTTAGAGAAATCAAGTAAACATGATAATACATCATATTAAAACAAATCAGTAATTTCCCAATCAATCATCAAATCTTAGACTGTTATCACTGATATAGTGCGTGTGTGCTCCACAACAATGTTAACTGATATAAAATCAAATTTAAGACATAATAGATATCTTTGAAGGCATCATACAGTGCAAATTCACAAAATTCACGAACAAGCTATATCCAACTAAAGTCAAACATCCACCAAGTTCAAGAGTCCAATCCGGGATACTTATGCTTTACTTTTCATTACGGGGGCTTTTTGCTCTTTTCCCGTTTTATTGTTTTTTTTTTAACCATAACTGTGCAATGTCTCATTCCATTAGGCTAACAGTGTCACCCCTTAGCGAGCTTTCGACCAACGACTCCCAGACCATATAAGACCTTAGGGCGCTAGGTTTTAAGATACCCCTTGAGGCGCATTTTACTCAAGTAACAAAAGGCCCCAAACAAAACTAGCCACGGTAATTTTTTTTTTTTTTTCTTTTTTTTATAGATGGTTGGTGAGTGCGTTTTACGCTCCATCTCACGCTTGTGTTTATGGGGGCGTTTCTCCTCAACCCACCACAAGACTCAACATGTTTTTTTTTTAAAGCTTTATATACCCCAAAATTTCCCCCAAACTTAAGTTTTTATCAAAATTTAGCCATCTTCGCTTTATTCATGTCTTTCCTTCCTTCAAACTAGTATTATCCTTAAAAATCCATTATGTATCAATTTAAACTTAATCGATTAACATAAATTTTGTTATTAACGTCTTAACCTTGATTATACCGAGTTTAAAACAGAAAAGATTAAATTCATAACAAGAAATCACATCAAAGCCTGAATTATTATTGACATGATGAATAAGCATGTTTACGTGATTTTCTGAGGCATATGGATCTACGTGAGCTCTTGGATTGCTGGAATTACGAACATATAAATATAAATAGTTTGCATGTGCATGATGTTTAGTTTTGTTTGGTGATCTTAGGCTTTGTCGCATGAGGACACGCAACGATTTAAGTTTGGGGGTATTTGATGAATGGGTAGTATACCCATAATTCGGATATATTTAGACTTAAATTATTGCATTCTTAAGTTATTTAGTAGCATTTTTATTGTGTTTATATCTTGTTTGACAGATTTGGAAGCTGGAGGGGCAATTATGGGAATTTCAAGCATTGAATGGCAATTTGGTAATTTCAATGAAGTCCACTCGGTACTGAAATTGTACTACCTTTTGTGCAAGGCGCCGAGCCTCTATTGGCGTTGATCGGATTAGGGCGTTTGACTTCTGGTTGGACTTAATTTGTCTATTAAGGGCTAATAATAAAACCTAATTGGAGGAGGATTGTGGGGGACTATAAAAAGAAACTAATTGTTGAGTTAAAAGGAGATTGGATTTATTTTTCGGAGAGGATTGAAGGAGCTTTTCCATTGAAGATTACAGGAGATTACTTGGAGATTCAAGATTGGCTACAGAGTTTCTTCTTTTTCTCCTTATTTTTAATTTGTAATTCTTTAAGGATGATTTGTCAACAATTAATGATTCTTATTTCCGTGATGAACTAATTCTTTAATTAAGATTTCAATTGAACCTTTTATGATGCAACGGCGCCAAAAACTTGTTGATCGATTTCGCAATCAATGAATACGTGCAAGTATACACGGTCAACAAGTAATAAAGTGAAAGTAGAGTATCGTTCCCACGAGGAATTATTTAATAAAAATCACCAAGTACTAATTCTTAACCAAACTAATTTTATTTAAACAATCTCAAATCGTGTTTTTTCTAATAAAAAAAACTAAATTAACTAATTAAAACTAAGATTTTAACGAATGAATTCAAATAAATAAAGATTAAGACTTCAATATCCCCAATTATGAATTATAAATCAATTATCCAATTATCCCAATTATTATGCCTCTTGAATTGTTAACAGAATTCTCAAATGCCAAAAGTCCTTTTCCAAGTGATCAATTGCCTTCTATTTAATCCAGATTAATCTTGCTATATTCCTATGCAAAACAATTGAATTAAACTCTTTCCAATCCCAATTCCTTATGTGTTACATGCGTGACAGATATTTCCATTCAATTCACAAACCTAATTATTCATCGGGCAAATAACTAAGTCACATGATATCATGCCCGATTCTAACCCTAGAATTCCTCTTCCAATTCCTTCTAGAGTAACAAAGTAATTCTTGATCGGATAATTAATCAATAAGCATAAGGCAAGATAAACAACTCACTTTAACATAAATAATTAGAATATAATGAATAACTAATTCATAGCCATAAAAAGTTCAATTGAAATCTCAAAAATAGTTAGTTCATAATTAATGAATTAAAACCAAGAATCCACTGGTTGAATAGACATCAAAAGATAAAAGTAAGATGAGAGAAGAGAATAAAATCATTGTAAACCAAATCGATGCTCCCCTCTTGCTCTTGCTCTTGATCTTCAATGGTCTCCAAGTTGCTTCAATCTCCAAAACTAATAAGAACTAGGGTTATTTTCTAATCTAAAGGAGTGTTTAATCTAGGCTAAGCTATGTAATCTCCCATTATTTTATGCCTTACATCATGTATTTATAGGTTACAAGTCCAATTTTTAGTTTAGGAACAAACCCAATCCTATTTGGAGTCAAAAGGTGTGTCAAATTAGCTAAAAAGCGCGTCCGACAAGCACCAAACCCTTCCTTCTGACGCCCCAAAGACTAGGCAACGGCGCTGGAGTCTGCTCCCTAGCGCCCCGGCGCTGGAAAATGCATTAAGAGTAGCGCCCCGGCGCTGGCCCAAAATCCGACATTTTTTGCTCTGACGTCCTTTGGGAAAATGGCCATAACTTCTTCGTCCGAACTCCGATTTCGATGATTCAAGATGTTCCGGAAAGAGGAGAAGTAGATCTACAACTTTCATTCTTTGAGTTATTCGAAATATTGTGAGGAGCTATAGTCAAATTGGCTCTGAAGTGACTGCTGTGTAAATGGCAAGCCGAAAACGCGAATCTAGTCACCCCAAACATCTATCCATGTAACTTTTGTCCCAAATCCTACAAAACAATATAAAACATGCTTGAATAGACACAAACACATAAAAACATCCTAAAAGACTTAAGAACAACAATAAATTAAGCCCGAATGTATCCAATTCATGGGTATAAAACTCACTCATCAAATACCCCAAAACTTAAATCTTTGTTTGTCCTCAAGCAAAAACACAAAAATGTTATGCAATGCAATGTAATGAAACTAATCTATATGCCTACGAATCCAACTGTAATGACAGAAACAAGTCTATTCAACCGGCCTTAGAGAAATCAAGTAAACATGATAATACATCATATTAAAACAGATCAACAATATCCCAAAAATCAACGGATCTAAATCTGTTATTACTGATATTGTGCGTGTGTGTCCACGACCATGCGAACCTATGAAAGACAAAAATATGAGAGATAATAACTTTCTTAGTAGGCATCATACAGTGTGAACTTGAGAACTCATCAAATAAACTTGTTTCAACTGAACTCAAAACACTTACCCGAATTCAACAGTCAAACTAGAATATATTTTTTTTTTTTTGTTTTTTTTTTGTTTTTTGAGTAAAATCTAGTTACGCACAGCACGCAAGTATACGTGGTCAACAAGTAATAAAGTGATAAGTTGAGTATCGTTCCCACAGGGAATCCTAATTAATAAATTCCAACTACTATTACTATATCAATTCAATTTTATTCAAACAATGAGAAATTGCGATTTTCTGAATTATCAACTCAAAATTAAACACTTAAAGATACTGTACTAAGATAAACAATTAACTAAGCTATTACTTGAGTGAATGACTTCCGTTAGGTAAATATTAAGACTTCAATATCCCCAATTATGAATTATAAATCAGTTATCTAATCATCCCAATTACTATGTCTCATGGATTGTTAACAGGAATTTTCAAATGCCAAAAGCCCTCTTCCAAGTGATCAATTGACTTCTATTTAACCCAGATTAACCTTGCTATATTCCTATGCAAAACAATTGGATTAAACTCTTTCCAGTCCCAATTCCTTATATGTTACATGCGGTGAACAGATATTTCCATTCAATTCACAAACCTAATTATTTACCGTGTAAATAACTGAGTCACATGTTATCATGTCTAGTTCTAACCCTAGAATTCCTCTCCCAATTCCTTCTAGAGTAACACACTAATTATTGGCCAAATAATTAATCACTAAAATCAAAACATGATAAACAATCCACTTCAACATAAATAATTATAATGACAGAATAACTAAGATATAATCATAAAAGGTTCAATTGAAATCTTAATTAAACAATTAGTTCATCACGGAAATAAGAATCATTAATTGTTGACAAATCATCCTTAAAGAATTACAAATTAAAAATAAGGAGAAAAAGAAGAAACTCTGTAGCTAATCTTGAATCTCCAAGTAATCTCCTGTAATCTTCAATGGAAAAGCTCCTTCAATCCTCTCCGAAAAATAAATCCAATCTCCTTTTAACTCAGCAATTAGTTTCTTTTTATAGTCCCCCACAATCCTCCTCCAATTAGGTTTTATTATTAGCCCTTAATAGACAAATTAAGTCCAACCAGAAGTCAAACGCGCTAATCCGATCAACGCCAGTGAGGCTCGGCGCCCCATGGTTGAAGGTAATCTACAATTTCAGTAGCGCCCGTATTTGGACTTCATTGAAATTACCAAATTGCCATTCAATGCTTGAAATTCCCATAATTGCCCTTCCAACCTTCCAAATCGTCAAACAAGATATAAACACAATAAAAATGCTACTAAATAACTTAAGAATGCAATAATTTAAGTCTAAATATATCCGAATTATGGGTAAACTACCCATTCATCAAATACCCCCAAACTTAAATCGTTGCGTGTCCTAATGCGACAAAGCCTAAGATCACCAAACAAAACTAAACATCATGCACATGCAAACTATTTATATTTATATGTTCGTAATTCCAGCAATCCAAGAGCTCACGTAGATCCATATGCCTCAGAAAATCACGTAAACATGCTAATTCATCATGTAAAAACAGATCAACAATATCCCAAAAATCAACGGATCTAAATCTGTTATTACTGATATTGTGCGTGTGTGTCCATGACCATTCGAACCTATGAAAGACAAAAATATGAGAGATAATAACTTTTTTAGTAGGCATCATACAGTGTGAACTTGAGAACTCATCAAATAAACTTGTTTCAACTGAACTCAAAACACTTACCCGAATTCAACAGTCAAACTAGAATATATTTTTTTTTTGTTGTTTTTTTTTTTTTTTTTTTTTTTTTTTTTTTGAGTTCTACATGAATGGTGTGCAATGTCTCATCCCATTAGGCTAATGAGTGTTACCCTTAGCGAGCTTTCGACCAACGACTCCCGGACCATTTAAGACCTTAGGGCTTAGGGTTTTAAGATACCCTTTGCGTGCATTTTCTCAAGTAACACAGGCCCCGAAACAAGACTAGTCACCCTGTATATTATCATTATTATTATTATATATATATATTTTATAGATGGTTGGTGAGTGCGTTTTACGCTCCATCTCACGCTTGTGTTTATGGGGAGTGGTTCGCCTCAACCCACCACAAGACTCAACATTTGTTTTTTTTTTTATTATATATTTTTTTTTATATTCCAAATGTTTCCCCCCAAACTCGAGTTTATGCATGAATTCAGTCTCATCTAGTTATTCAAATTGTTCTTCCATATCACTAGCAATCCCCCTTTAGAACTCTATTCTCTAACCATTTAAACTATCATAGCTAACATGGTCGTTTTATTTCCAAGTGCCTTCTTATAATATCAATGTCAAACAGATAAAGATCCAATTCAAGTCACGAAAATCATATCCTTTGAATCAACAATCCTTACTAGGCGTGTTCATGCAATTCTACTTTCCTCATTGGCCCCAGATATACGCACTCTCAAAAGCTGGAATTAACATGCAATCCTAAATGCAACTTTACTAATAATCAATCCACAAACTAATAACAAACTACTGTTGGTGAAAATAAAATGTAACCACCCCAAACTAAGCTAGAGCAATGTCCTCATGCGAAAAAAATAAGTCAAAATAAAGCAGAGGACTTCACGGCAATTTATTCTTACGGGGAGCATCATCGTCCTCGCTCATCTCTGATCGGACGGAAATATGGCGAGCGGAGCCGAGGGAAATGGCTAAATGGAGCGCCGGATGGGTCGGATGGTCGAGTGCATTACAATGCGACAAATTGGTCAACTAAATACTTGAAAATCACGTCTTGACGTTCCAGATAAGCGCACATTACGGGACTCGATGTTGTAAAACCGGTAGATCTCATCTCCATTTGGGCGACTTCGGGGACCACACCTCGATGAGCAGCTGTCGAGGGGCCGTAAGGAGGGGGAGCCTGAGGTGGTGGGGCTCGTGGAGACGTAACGTGGGGGATAATGAAACCCAGTCCCCTAGGGTGATTAAGCATGCCGGACCACACTTTATAACGACGGATCAAGTTGTGGTCCAACACAGGCATAGGAGTTTGAATCATCTCGTCTGATTTCCATTTGACCCCAAACTTAGCACATAAGACGCAGATCAGGGATGGATGTGGTAGCCCTCCTGTGGTCCCGCCGCGAGATGCGCTGAGCATCGATTGCTGAATAAGATGGCCGACATCGATTCGTAGGCCTTGTATGATGGAGTATAATAGCACAACCCTTTCTTTGGTGATGTGACTCACATGTGTGTGCGAGGGGCATCAATTTCAGCGCATATGAAGGCATACCATGCCTTTCCATATAGGCGAGGTGAGACAATGGGAAGGTCGTCATGCCGCCACGCTCATGGATGGACCAAGTAGTGCGGTTGACACAACTCCGAATAATCTTTTCATAGTCCGGCCCATCACTCACTAGGCGAGCATATTCATCATGAAGGCCCTCTAAGGGTAGTTGATAGCACCCATTGATATCCTCCTCGCCAAATTCCACGGTCTTACCTCTGACAAACACCCCATAATGGTCATGCTCGAGCAAGTTGGCATAGAATTCTTTGACCAACGCAATCTTCGCTATGTCAGTCGTTTCATGGTGAGGCGAACCGATTACGCCAAACAATCATCTTGCTATGTCTCCATCCTTGTTTTGATCGGGACGGAGACCCGATTCGAGGACTAGTGGCGGGTGGCCATGCGGTCAGAAGCGTTCTTGAGCCGCAACACTAACAAAATGCTCGCCATCAAATTTTTTGGCGGGGAAGTTGAAGGCGGCCCGGACCACGAGCTGCGATGACGTTTGGATGCCATGTCGAGAATTACGCAAATAAAAACATACTCATAGTTTAGCTTTAAAAAAAAATGTACGGTTGGATAAATGTGCGCCTAGCGATACATAGAAATTGTATAAAATCTTTGGTAGTGTGAGAACGGGTGGGGGTGAGGCATGGCGCTGGTGAGTATGTAAGTTGCAGGATTATTGAGTCGGACAATTTGTCAAACACCTAGACGAAGAAGCGAGAACTTGTTCACTCCATTATTAATTCTGTCTATTCATGCCATGCATTTAAGCGTGCATGGGTCTCGTGTGTGGAGAAGTCGTCAAAAGCAATGCGTTATCTATGTGCTCCATTAGATTTCAGATGACAAAAATAACGAATGAAGAGCATCTTAATTGCAATAATTGAAATACACATCAAATCATACCTTTGTTACTTTTAAAGAAGTTGGAGGTAGAATTGACACACAAGATGCGGGCGACAAATATGAAAGGAAGGGATTGATGCGTGGTGGATGGGTGGAAGACAATTATCCAAAGTTTAATGACTTTGTGCTATGGAGATGGAGAGAGGGTGACTAACTTTCTTTGTCTTTGGCGTGTGGGAAAGAGAGTGGGCTAGAAGGCACGCGAGTCGAGGGTTTAAAATACCGAGCTAACTTTGACCCCGGTATTTGGTAAGACTGGGTTTAAGTTGTATGAGCCGCCGGGCGACTGAGCAGCAGAGTCGAGTGAGATGGGATAGCGGCCGGGTATTTGAGATTGAACTAGAATCGGTACGCCAAGGTACTGGGCCTTGTTTTCACTTTACGGAGCCCTGGCCGGGGTACTGTGATCCTTAGTGATGTGGGCGCCGGGCTACTGGGAATTCACGTGTGCGTGCGTATACCGGACCGGTGTAGGAATTAGTTTAGTAAACTTGGAGTCTTTCTACTACGGAATAATAGTGAAAATAAGAAAAGTTTAACTCTAAGAGGCATAAAATCAAATAAAACGAAAAAGTTATGGAACTGCGCATGGGTTGCCTCCCAAGAAGCGCTTGGTTTGATCGTCGGCCCGACTTTGCGGTGTTGGTCGGGTTGTCCTTTGGGTGCGAGAGTCTTGGACCGTAGCTTGACGTTCGATTGGTCCGCTCAATAGTGTTTCAGACGTTGATCGTTGACCTTGAATATACGCTTTGAATTCGGTTCCTCAACCTCAATGTTTCCGTGTGGAGTGACAGATATGACTACAAATGGTCCAGACCACCTGGATTTCAATTTTCCTTGAAATAGACACAAGCGTGAGTTGAACAGTAGTACTTGATGGCCCGGTGCGAATGTTCTATCGAGAATTTTTTTATCGTGCTAAGATTTGACTTTCTCCTTGTATAGCTTAGCGTTTTCGTAGGCGTTGAACCTGAATTCATCCATCTCATTCAAGCTGCGAGAACTAGTTTTCACCGCCGCTTCTAGATCAAAGTTTAATTTCCGAATGGCCCAAAGTGTGCCTTGTGTTCTAGCTCGATAGGAAGATGACACGCCTTTCAAAGACCATTTTGTACGGGGACATGTCGATCGGTTTTTATCATATTATTCGATAAGCCCATAGAGCGTCGTCAAGATGAAACGCCCAATCTTTTCGTGGACGGATTAACTACTTTTTCCAGGATCCTCTTAATTTCCGATTCGACACCTCTGCTTGGCCATTAGTTTGTGGGTGATATCAATTTGCAATTTTGTGTGAAACCCATATTTTACAAGCAATTTAGTGAAGCGCTTATTCTGAAGTCGTTCCCTCATCACTTATTATAGCCCTTGGTGTCCCAAATCTGGTAAAATGTTGTTCTTTTAAAAATCGGGTGACAACGTTGGCATCATTAAGTGGGCAACGTATTGCGGCTTCTACCCATTTGGAAACATAATCATTCGCTAATAAGATATAACGATTATTAGCGAAGATGGAAATGGTCCCATAAATTCGATACCCCACACGTCAAATAGTTCCACCTCTAGAATTGTGTTAAGTGGCATTTCATTTCGCTTGGAGATATTACCTACGCGTTGGCATCGATCGCATTTTAGCACAAAGAGATAAGCATCTTTGAATAAAGAGGGCCGGAAGAATCCCGATTGTAGTACTTTTGGTCAACAGACGATCCTTTGGAATAATGACCTCCGTAATCGAGGAGTGACAGTGGCCTAATATACTATCCATTTCTTCGTGAGGTACACAACGTCTTATCATTTGATCTGCACATGCTTTAAATAGAAATGGTTCATCCCAAAAGTATTGTTTCGCATCGTGGAGAAACTTCTTCCGTTGTTGTGATGTTAAATCCGGCGGTAACACCTTGGCAACCACATAGTTGACATAGTCGACATACCAAGGCAATATGGTAGTTACGGAGCAGGTTGCTCATCCGGAAATTCTTCATTAATCTTTGAGTTGTCTTCTTTACATTTCCTTTTATTTTCCAACAAGAGACGGATGATCCGCCACTTGATTTTCTATACCTTTTACGTCCCGGGATCTCGGATCAAATTCTTGTAACACCGGTACCCACCGTATTAATCGTGGTTTAGCATCTTTCTTCTCAATCGATATTTAATATTTGAATGATCAGTGTGAACAATTACCTTAGTCTTAGAAGAGATAAGCTCGAATTTGTCAAAAGCAAACACCACTGCAAGTAATTCCTTTTCGGTTGTTGTGTAGTTCAGCTGGGCATCCGTCAATGTCATACTAGAGTAGTAGATAGTATGAAAAATCTTATCATGACGTTGTCCCAATACGGCTCCCACCGCGTAATTACTGGCGTCGCACATCAATTCGAACGGTAAAGACCAATCGGGCGCTACAATGATTGGTGCAGAGACCAATTTCTTCTTTAATACCTCAAATGCCTCGATGCATGCCTGATCCATCTTAAACGGTACATCTTTCTCCAAGAGTGAGCATAGGGGTTTCGAGATTTTTGAAAAATCTTTAATAAAGCGTCTATAGAACCCTGCATGTCCCAAGAAGCTCCGAATGCCTTTTACAGATGAAGGAGGAGGCAGTTTCTCAATTGTATCAACCTTCGCTCTATCCACCTCCAATCCGGATGCGGAAACCTTATGTCCCAGAATAACCCCTTCTTGTACCATAAAATGACATTTTTCCCAATTAAGTACCAGGTTAGTCTCCACACATCTTTTTAACACCAAGATCAGATTCTTCAAACACGAGTCAAAACTATCGCCGAACACGGAGAAATCATCCATGAACACCTCTAAATTCTGTTCGACCATATCGGAAAAGATTGCCATCATCATGACGTTGAAAGGTTGCGCGGCGCATTACATAAACCAAAGGACATACGCCGGAATGCAAGCGTCATCAGTATGGACATGTGAACGTTGTCTTTTCTTGATCTTAGGTGCTATGGCAATTTGATTGTACCCGAAGAATATCTATCTAACAGACAAGTAGAATTGATGTCCCATTAACCGTCCAACATCGATCAATGAGCGGCAAGGAAAGTGATCCTTGCGTGTGGCTTTATTCAACTGCGGTAATCCATACATACTCTCCGGCTATAATGATTCTAGTCGGGATAAGCTCATGCACGCCGTTTTTTACCACAATCATGCCCCCTTTTTTGGTACACACTCGCATGCAGGACTTACCCATGAACTATGCGAGATTGGGTAGATAATATCCCAAGCATCCAACCATTTTATAATTTCCTTCTTCACGACCTCTTTCATAATGGGATTTAACCTTCGTTGCATCTCAATGGTTGGTTTTGATCCTCTTCCATTAAAATCTTATGCATCTGAAAGATGGGGTAATACCTCGAATGTCCGCTATAGTCCACCCAAATTTTGTTTTGAACTCTTGAGAACTCGTAGCAATTTTTCTTTTTGGGTGTCGATTAACGTTGTCGAAACAATAGCTGGCAGAGAGTCGAGTCTTTCCCTAAGTAAGCATATTCAAGATGAGAGGGGAGTGGCTTTAATTCCAACATCGGTGGCGCTTCTATCGAGGGTTTACACTTTTTACCTTCCGTTTTAGGCCTTTCAAGGGTGTCGAATGGTTGATTATTTTTTCGGTAGAATGATGGTGTGTCTAGCTATTTGACCTGCTCATTATCTGCATCCGCACTATCGTTGTCTGTTCTAACCATCATGGATTCTATCGGATCCTCTTACTAATTACAGCAAATCTTGTGATTCACTATCTCCTCCATTACATCCACCCGCAAACACTCACCTTTTTCCTTTGGATACGACATTGCTTTAAACACATTGAAAGTGAGTGACTGTTGATCGTCAACTCTCATCGTCAATTCTTCTTTTTTGCAGACGTCGATTAACGTTCTCCCAGATTACTAAGAATGGTCGTCCGAGAATGATGGGAAGTTCCGATCCGCTTCACAATCCAAGATAACGAAGTCTCATTGGAAAGATGAATTTATCCACCCTTACTAATCGTCTTCAACGATACCTCGTGGATATGTAATCGATCGATCTCGCTAATGATGAACCGATATTTGTCGGTTTTGGTGCTTGGAGCCGAATTGATGATGGATCGATAATGGCATCAAATTAATATCGGCCCCAAATCACACTGGCGCTTTCAAAAAAACCGATTACCAATGTCGCATGGAATAGAAAAGCTACGGATCTTTCAACTTAGGAGGTAACTTGTTACGAATAATTACGCTTACATTCTTGATTAAGCGCCATTGTTTCAAAATCCCCGCTTCCTTTCTTTGATAGCACATCCTTCATGAACTTAGCGTAACTTCGGCATTTGTTCTAAAGCTTGGTGAATGGGATGTTGATATGCAATTTTTAAAATATCCAAAAATCTAAAAGCGCTTATCTAACTTGATTTACGAAATCTCTGCGGATATGGTATGGGTGGCATTGTTGTAGATGACCCCGGTGCATTTTCCTCTCCTATTTCCTCTTTATCTTTCCGGGTTCCACAACTTCTTACATTTTGATTTGTTGCGTTATCCCCTTGTCCTTATCCTTAAGCATTTGCGCTCCTTCCCACTTCAGTAAAGATTTTTGCGATGCGGTGCTCATTTCTGCCGGTTATTTACGCATCACTCTAAGGCGTTCCTAGTGGGCCGGGTATTCAATGCATGTGCTATTTGTCCCAATTGATTTTCCAGATTCTTTAACGATGCCCCATGGCTTTGCAATGTCATATCTAATTGATTCAATTTCTTGTCTTGTTCCTCGTTCTCTTTTGTCGAGGCTCTAATAAATTTTTCCAAGGTCGCTTCCCAACTTGATACCCTCTACGGTTGTTGAGGTTGATTTTGGAATCCGGAGGGTGTGTTGTTGTCTAGGTGGTTGAGCTGCGACTTGATTATTGCTCCATGAGAACCACGATGATTCTTCCAACTGGAGTATAGGCATTTTGGGTAGGATACGGTTGAGTTGAAGCGATTATAATTTCCTCTTTGTCTTTGATTCCGACTTTATGGCACATTGATCCGTAGCATGACCCCTGAAGACACAACTCACAAACCATCGCTACCTCTTTGTGTGGCTTGTGGATGCCATATTTCTATATGCTTAGTTATTGCGATGTGTCGTTAGAGTCATTAAGTAGCGTCCACTTCATATTTTCACGATGCTTTTGGATGGTTGGTCCTCGTCATGGGCCATCGATAGTTGTTGGTGGCCATTGTTTCTAACAATTGATACCTCATCAAAATTTTTGGACATAATCGCTCCTCCATTCTTTGCATCAATACTAGACCTCGTGGATGCGTGCAAACCATCACAAAATATCCCTAATTGCATCCATGCGGAATTCCATGATGAGGGCACTTACGGAGCATATCCTTAAACCCTTCCCACGCCTCATATAACGATTCGACTCAAGTTGTGCGAAAGTATGAAATGTTAAAGTAGTTTTTTTGCCGATTATTTGGTGGGAAGAACTTAGCTAAAATTTTTGAGCTAAGTCATCCCATGTGGTGATTGAACCGGGGAGGCAAGGAGTGTAGCCGACTTCGTGCTTTATCTTTTAAAGTAAACGGAACATCCTCAACCTTATAGCGTCTTCCGATACATTGTTAAATTTGAAGGTATCGCAAACTTCCAAGAAACTCAAGATATGTTCATTAGGATCCTCTATCGAATTACCCCCAAACTGGCATGTATGATACAGAAGCATCCGAATTGATCCGGTTTTATCTCAAAGCTATTCGCATTGATTGCGGTCTCTTAATACTTATTTGTAAATCGTAACATTTGGCGGGCGTAATCCTAAGTGATTTACATTTTCGTTCTCCGCCATGTTCACGAGTAATTCTTGGGTTGTCGGGGTTCTTCTTCCAAATGTATCACCTCACTATTCAATTCGCACCGTCTGGAACTCCTTCTCAAGGTTGTCTCAGATCGTAAGAAGTTCCTTTCTAGCTTTCGATCTAGTGTGCATACACAATTCGCCAATCCAAGAAGAAAGATTAAGTAGTGTTCAAATTAAAATCGAATTGATTATAACTAATATGAAATTAATATTAATATAAGAAATTCCCGAATGGCGCCAAAAAACTTGTTGATCGATTTCATAATCAATGAATAAATGCAAGTATACACTACCAACAAGTAATAAAGTGAAAGTAGAGTATCGTTCCCACGAGGAATTATTTAATAAAAATCACCAAGTACTAATTCTTAACCAAACTAATTTTATTTAAACAATCTCAAATCGTGTTTTTTCTAATTAAGAAAACTAAATTAACTAATTAAAACTAAGATTTTAACGAATGAATTCAAATAAATAAAGATTAAGACTTCAATATCCCCAATTATGAATTATAAATCAATTATCCAATTATCCCAATTATTATGCCTACTGAATTGTTAACAAGAATTCTCAAATGCCAAAAGTCCTTTTCCAAGTGATCAATTGCCTTCTATTTAATCCAGATTAATCTTGCTATATTCCTATGCAAAACAATTGAATTAAACTCGTTACAATCCCAATTCCTTATGTGTTACATGCGGTGAAAAAGATATTTCCATTCTATTCACAAACCTAATTATTCATCACATGCAAATAACTAAGTCACATGATATCATGCCCGATTCTAACCCTAGAATTCCGCTTCCAATTCCTTCTAGAGTAACAAAGTAATTCTTGATCAAATAATTAAGCAATAAGCACAAGACAAGATAAACAACTCACTTTAACATAAATAATTAGAATATAATGAATAACTAATTCATAGCCATAAAAGTTCAATTGAAATCTCAAAAATAGTTAGTTCATAATTAATGAATTAAAACCAAGAATCCACAACTGAATAGACATCAAGAGATAAAAGTAAGATGAGAGAAGAGAATAGAATCATTGTCAAGAAATCGATGCTCCCTCTTGCTCTTGCTCTTGATCTTCAATGGTCTCCAAGTTGCTTTAATCTCCAAAACTAATAAGAACTAGGGTTATTTTCTAATCTAAAGGAGTGTTTAATCTAGGCTAAGCTATGTAATCTCCCTTTATTTTATGCCTTACATCATGTATTTATAGGTTACAAGTCCAATTTTTAGTTTAGGAACAAACCCAATCCTATTTGGAGTCAAAAAGGTGTCAAAATTCGCCCAAAACGCATCCAGGCCGCACCAAACCCTTCCCCGACGTGTCGGTCTTTGAGCAAGCAGATTGAGTTGCTTCCCCTAGCCCCGACATTTGGAAAATGCACTAAGAGTAGCGCCCCGGCGCTGGCCCAAAATCCGACATTTTCTACTCCGACATCCTTTGGGAAAATGGCCATAACTTCTTTGTCCGAACTCCGATTTCGATGATTCAAGATGTTCCGGAAAGAGGAGAAGTAGATCTACAACTTTCATTCTTTGAGTTATTCGAATTAATGTGAGGAGCTATAGTCAAGTTGGCTCTGAAGTGACTGCTATGTAAATGGCAAGCCGAAAACGCGAATCTAGCCACCCCAAACATCGATCCATGTAACTTTTGTCCCAAATCCTACAAAAAAATATAAAACATGCTTGAATAGACACAAACACATAAAAACATCCTAAAAGACTTAAGAACAACAATAAATTAAGCCCGAATATATCCAATTCATGGGTATAAAACTCACTCATCAGGTAAGTAGTAGTAATAACTTCACTGAAGAAGTAGTGATATTTCCTCCTAGGATAGGGAGTTTGAAAGAAATCGTAGCGGTCATTTCCTATAAGAGAGACACGTCTGTAGTGCCTTTGGTAATTCAAAGAATATGGGATGAAATGGGAAATATTCTTATGAGGATAGCCACACCGGAACCACTAATGTTGCCAACGCGACCTCAACACCCTATAATTAATTTAAAGAAAGTCCCATAAAATTATGGGGAAGGTGAGGGATCAATTTTAGATTTCATTGTTATCCTACCTAAGGATAACCCTTTATATCTACCTCAATAGGTATTAAATCCTATCACCAAAACCACGTGGAATGTGCCCGAGAAGAAGGTCATGGAATTGCTCAACAAAATGGGGCATAGTGAAGCAAGAATGGTGCAACAGTTGGAAGAAGCACCACCTCAAATTCCATCATGGATATGATATTATCCTCAGGGGATTATCTTAAAATCCATGTGAAAGTATTGGAAGAAGCACATCTGCCAAAATCGGTTAACATGAAAAAATTCCGCCACTTGGTCGATCATATCTTCAACATCAATGTGATATAGTTCACAGATGATGATATACCAACAGAAGGAACTAGTCATCACAAATTGCTACACATAGTAGTGATATCCTCAGGATACGTGATAAGGGGTGTGTTGATAGATGGAGGATCTTCCTTAAACATCTATCCCTATGACACCTTGGAGAGGATAAACATCAATCCAAACTGAATCCAGAACAGTAACGTCATAGTGTTGGTTGATTTCACAATCGATAAACACGCGCAAGTATACGCAGTACACAAGTAATATATGTAAGTTGAGTGTCGAACCCATGAGGACGAAGTCTTAACATGAAACAATTACTAAGGCAAGTCGTTACTAATCTTATCTAAACTAGTAAAACAAGTGGTTGGTTAAGCTATTTCAAGAAGATTATAAACTTAAGAGAAGTAGAGGTGTTAGGAAGTCAAGATAGGATTACAACTCCCCTAATGCGTCGCCTAATCTTCTAAATCTCCTAAGTACAAATGAATCAAGGAATGGTTAACCGAGAACATCAATAAGCATAAGCTTCTGTCGAAGACCAAATGTATATCCCTAACCAGCTAGAACACAATATGTCTATTGGTTACACTAACTAGGCCAAGGTCATTAAGCTAAGTCTCAAGGTCACACAACGCAAATAAGAATATGTCTATCCTATTAGCATATTATGTACACCATCCGAAGTCAAGGTCATAATAGGTGTTGTTGTATTTTAAAGATAGATAGTAACATCCATTTATCAATTTCCATCACTATCAATACCAATTTCTTTATCAAGTAATCAGACATTAAAAACAAAATACAACAATCCATTCCAAAATGATTCATTATATAAAATGAGAGAGAAAGTTGATTAAGCTAATCATAAGGTTACATTGCAATCCTAAAAATGGAATTAGTTCATAACTATGGTACTAACACGCATTTTCAATACATTAAACATTATCAAACAAATACAACAGAATGGGAGATTTGGAATAAGAAAACCCCTGTTTGAAGTGTTCTTCCTCCAAATCTTCTCTTCACGTGTAGACTCTGAATTGTATGTTGTATGCAATAACTTTTTTTCCCTTCACGAGCTTCTTTCTCTTCTAGAAAAACAGAGAATAAAATCCTATTCTAAGCTGTAATAATTTTAGCTCTGATATCTCTCTGATATCCGATGTGTTTAAAGCAGCAGCCTCGCTATCTATTTATATGATCCCCTTTTTCATCAAGGTCATTAAAGACGAGCTACAGCTGGGGAACCGGAGCTCGTCTTTGTGATGACGAACTCTTTGTAAGTGGTGGCGGCCGGCGTTCTTTGGAGCCTAGGGAGCGAAGTGTGATGGCCTAGGTGAAGTCCGATGGCACCGGGGTATGACACTGGCGCTAGGGCACGACTTTCCAGTAGCAAAGGAGCTTCTTCCGGTGCTGCGGCATGGATGCAAGAACTAGAAATGACGCTGGGGCGCCATTTAACAGATGGGCCAAGAAATGGTTGGCGCTGGGGCGCCAAGTTCGGTGCTGCGGCACCATTTTCCAGCACAATGCTCAAGCAAGCTAAAATCATCTACAAAGCCAAGCTGAAGAGAACTATGCGGATAAACAGTAAAATAACTATGCAAGCTATCCAAAAGATAGAAAATAGGCATCAATAATAAACAACAAAAAGGACTAATTCGCGGGTATGAATCCCACTCAACAAATACCCCCAAACTTAAACGTTTGCTTGTCCTCAATCAAACTATCAGACAACCATAAACAATTTCATAAGAACAGGGCAAGACGTATACGAAATAGGGCAAAAAGTCAAAAATAAAAACAAAAGACTGTAATTGATCCACTCAGTGTGTGTGTGAAGACCACATATCTAAACTAGCCATAACCCAAATGAAGATCATACTATTGACCGTGATAACCAATAGGCACCCAAGCAACTCACGCACATAACAAGAGTTAAGATAAGACGCAAAAGCATGAAAGGCTCGAAAGTTCTAGAAAAGTTAAGTAAAATCTAACATAGACAGAACATGAATACTTTGAGGAAAAATAGAGTACTCATTAGAAAGCTTTTGATCAATGACTCCCAAGCCAGAAGACTTTTGGGCACTAGGTGTAAAACACCCCTCAGAATCTAATAACTCAAGCACAAAGGCCACGTAAACAACATAAGTCGAAAACAGATTTTACAAGCCTGCGTTTATGGACGAGTGCGTTTCCACGCTCCATCTCAACCCACCGTAGGACAATTTTTTTTTATTTTTTTTTACGTTTTAGAACAAAGATGATAGAATGCTAATGCTTCTAAACCTTCAAAAACTTGAAATTAACAGAGTACATAAAAGTGCATACTATTTTAAACAAGGCAAAAAAAACAATCACAATTGGAAAACTACTAGAGAGATAATAGGTCAGTGCTCGCTAAACGGATGGATCTAAGATAGTCTCGAGTTAAATCAAACACAGATCCCAAAGTCGCATAACTACTGCCACTAGCCTGGAAAAAGATATAATTGCAAGATAGTCCGTCAAAGGGAAAAATAAAAATTAACTCTAAAAATACCCTAACCCAGCAAACTAAATACTATAGAATACCCCTCTTAACATGGGCAAAGCCATAACACATGGCATTGAGTATACCAATTTATCAGTAAAAGACCCAAAAATTAGGCTTAAGGCAAGACAATATCTGAGTTAGTCAAGATACTCTCAAACAAAAGATATACAACCAAAAGCATATAATAAAAGAAATAAAGAATACTACTAAGCAAAGACATGCATACAAAACCAAAAGATATTCATGATAATATTCACAATAGATAAATATTAACTTAAACAAGAGTCTGGGGCTATCAAGCCCAAATACCATCCTACAAAGTAGAGAAATATGATAATACTAACACAATTCATATATAAATAAAATACTAGAAGAAATTCTCCCCCAAACTTGAACATGAGCCAGTGTCCTCACTGGCCTTAACTGCAACATCAAACATTGGCTGCATCCCCGCCATCATCACCAAGACCAAAGTCTTCATCAACACCGAACAACTCCAGGTCGTCATCATCATCTCCATCATCGTCCTCCACGGACAGGTTAGAACCCGCAGGCCTCTGCAAAAGGTGGCGGAAACTGCGGCGGATAAGGGGCATAAACTGGAGGCGCTGGAAATGGGAATGGCATGAAATCCGCGTCCTTGCCACCTTGAACAGCATGAATATTGGCCAGCGTATCAGCAAACTCAGCATGGTAATGATGAAATTGGCTCTGCCACTGGGCAACTGTGTTAACCTTGCAATGCAAAAAATTTAGGCTGTTCATAATCTGTACAAGGGCTCCTGAATCAATGGCCTCGGCAAAAGGGGGAATTGGCGCCTGACTAGGGGTTCCTGCTGCAAATGAGGGCTGGGGGTCATCAGAAGGCGGTGGCGCTGGCAAAAAGCCCTCTCCTCGGGGATACGATGGTGCGCCATCCCAGACAGCATAGAAACTAATCTATTGATGGTTAATGGCTGACATTAGTAGGTGGGTGACATCTTCTGCTTCCCATTGAACACATGCTCTTTTGCAAAGCTGTGTAATAAAAGAAGGATGGGGAAGGCCAGACATGATCTTGCTTTTGATGGCCTTCTTGATAGATTCATTGATTAGAGCCCCCACATCAATTTTTAACCCCAACACAATGGCATAGAGAAGTGTGGCCCTCTCCCGAGTGACATCACTCACATGGCGCGTAGGCTGAAGGTTAGCACATATAAAGGCATACGAAGCCTTACCATAATGACTGAGCGACTGTGAAGGAAAAGACGTGCGTTCGCCAGTGTACTCATTGGTTTTCCAGACAGTCCCGGGCTTGCAAAGCTTGCTAATAACTTCATCAAAATTATAACTTCGAATCCCGTTCTCCCAATAGTCATGCTTGTCAAAATTAGGAGTTCCATACACTTTATTGATGGCTTTGACATCAAATGGAATTAACTTTCCCCTCACAAGTGCTGCCGGCGAGCCGTCTGGAATGGCATTAGCATAAAATTCTTTGACCACCGATACCACAGCGGACTCCGGTGGCTTAGTGAAGTGGACCCACTTCATGGCACTGATCATGGCATTCATTTGGCCATCTAATTTGTCATTGGGCCGAAGGCCACAATTGGGAACCAGACTACGCAACTTGAAAATTTGGGTATAGCGCTTGTAGACTTCTTCAGAGGGAAATTTGATGGGGTCCCATGGGGTAATTTGACTGCGGGAAAAGGAAGGAGGAGGAGGACCAATACTGGTTCTAGGACGCTTGGAAGCCATTATTGTAGGAAAAGATAATATAAACAGGGTGTATAGCCAAAGAGTTTGGGCAAATCACCGCACCTGATCTGACTTTTATAGGCAAATGGGTAAACATGCCACGGTGAAGAATGAACCGTTGAGTCGGTAGGGTGCTCAAACGGTAGGAAAAGGCTGGCGGTTGGCTGAACGGTCGGAAGTTGAGCTGTTGGTGTCGCTTGGGGAGAGAGACCTCAGGAGAGCAGCAACTGATAAAAGAGGAGAGAGAGGGAATATTGAAAGAATGAGTTAAAACGCCTTACTTAATCTTTAAAATGGGCTAGTGGTGCCGGGGCACTAACTATGGCACTGGGGCGCGAAGGATGGCGTCGGGGCGCGAAATCAAATTTGGCTGGCGCTGGGGCACGAAAACAAGAACAACTCATGGCGCTGGGGCGTGAGTTTGCAGTATGATATGAAATAGACTTGGCGTCGGGGCACGACACACGGCGTCGGGGCGTGAATTAACAATGTATATCTGCATTGAATGGCGCCGGGGCGCGAGTTCAGTATATAAATTAGGGCACCGTGGCGCGATCTCAGCAACTGTGCACAAGATAAGCTTATATATCAGCAAACTATATCAATGATCCAAATAAAACATGTTATTGCCAAGCTCAACTGAGGGAAGAAATAAACTAACAACATGAACTATATAGACTATAAATACTACACAGAACACATACAATAACTAGATAACCAAAGAAAGACTTAAGATAAATACAGATAAAACAATTTGATTGATACTAAGATGGGGATGCCTCCCATCAAGCGCTTGATCTTGAGTCGTCGGCTTGACTATACTCCCGTCTTACACCGGGTCTCCCAATGTTGTGTCAGAATTTGGGTCCTCAACATCTATTTCCCCATATAGATACACCTTGGCAACTATAAAGGGGCCCGACCATCGGGACTTTAGCTTCCCAAGAAATAACTTTAGCTGGGAATTAAAAAGAAGAACCTTCTGGCCCGGTTCAAAGTGTCTCTCGAGAATTTTCTTGTCATGCCACCTCTTGGTCTTCTCCTTGTATAACTTAGCATTTTATACGCTTGCAGATGAAATTCATCTGATTCATTTAGTTGCAACAGTCGCTTTTCACCGGCTGCTTCAAGATCAAAGTTGAGCTTTTGAATAGCCTAGTAAGCGTTGTGCTCCAATTCAACTGGGAGATGACATGCCTTACCATAGACAAGCCTATACAGAGACATTCTGATAGGCATTTTATAAGCTGTACGGTAGGCCCATAATGCATCATCAAGCTTCTTAGACCAGTCCTTACGGTTTGGGTTAACAATCTTTTCCAAGATTCGTTTCACCTCCCGATTTTAAATTTCAGCTTGACCGCTGGTCTGTGGGTGTTAGGCAGTGGCGATCTTATGAGTTACCCCATACTTCGCTATAATGGCTTCAAAGTATTTATTGTAGAAGTGGGACCCTTCATCGCTTATGATGGCCCGAGGTGTGCCAAAACGGGTGAAAATGTTCTTCTTGAGGAACTGAAGCACCACCTTAGCATCATTAGTCAGCAAGGCAACTACTTCCACCCACTTTGAGACATAATCCACTGCCACTAGGATGTAGAGATTGTTGAAAGAGGATGGGAATGGTCCCATGAAGTCGATGCCCCATACATCAAATAACTCCACTTCCAGGATATTCTACAGTGGTAACTCATGTCGTCTTGATATAGTGCCTACCCATTAGCATCTGTCGCAGTGCATCACATATGCGTGTGCATCCTTGAATAGGGTGGGCCAATAGAATCCTGACTGAAGTACCTTAGCAGCAGTTCGTTGGCCTCCGAAATGACCTCCATAGTTTGACGAGTGACAATGATATAGCACACCTTCAATTTCTTCTTCCGGCAAACATCTTCGCAGACTCTGATCAGAACATTGCTTGAACAAGAAAGGCTCATCCCAAATATATTGCTTGGCATCCTTGACGAATTTCTTTCTTTGTTGATAGCTCAGATTATTGTGAAGAACTTGGCAAGCAACATAATTGGCGAAGTCCGCATACCACGAAACCTTTCCATTGACCACAAAAAGTTGTTCATCTAGGAAAAAGTCATTTATGGCTTTTTTTTAGCTTCTTTCGAGGGCGTGGTGTTTTCCAATCTTGACAAGTGATTGGCAACCTGGTTTTTTGTCCCCTTTTTATCTCAGATTTCTAAATCAAACTCCTGAAGAAGTAGAACCCACCTTATCAATCTCGGCTTAGCATCCTTCTTTTCTATCAAATACTTGATGGCCGAGTGATCGGTGTATACAATCACCTTCATTCAAATGAGGTAGGAACGGAAATTGTCAAAAATATATACCACCACCAGCAGCTCCTTCTCGGTAGTGTTATAGTTTAACTGAGCATCAGTCAATGTCTTGCTGGCATAATAAATGGTGTGGAAGACCTTCTCCCTTCTCTGGCCCAAAACTGCCCCTATAGCGAAGTCACTGGCGTCGTACATCAGCTCAAAAGGGTAGGCCCAATCTGGAGCTACCATAATAGGTGTCGAGACAAGCCTTTTCTTTAATAACTCAAAAGCACTCAGGCAGGCGGCATCGAGCTAAAAAGGCAGTCCTTTTCCAGAGGCGTGCACAAAGGTTTGGTGATCTGCGAGAAGTCCTGAATAAACCTTCTGTAAAAACCGGCATGCCCGAGGAAACTCCTTACCCCTTTCACTGAGGAGGGCGGTGGAAGGTTATTGATCACATCTATCTTTTCCTTATCAACCTCAATTCCTCTTATCGAAACCCGATGACCCAAAATAATGCCCTCTTCGACCATGAAGTGACACTTCTCCCAATTTAGCACCAGGTTGGTTTCGACACATCGATGGAGAATGACAGTCAGATTTATCAAGCAATTGTCAAACGAGCTCCCAAAAACTGAGAAGTCGTTCATGAAAACCTCCAAGGTCTTTTCAACCATGTCAGAGAAGATTGACATCATACACCGCTGAAATGTTGCGGGAGCATTACATAACCCAAAAGACATTTTTTGGAAGGCAAAGGTCCCATAAGGACATGTGAATGTCGTCTTCTCCTGATCTTCAGGAGCAATAGAAATTTGATTGTACCCCGAGTACCCATCAAGCAAACAATAGTATTCGTGCCCAGCCAATCGGTCAAGCATTTGATCAATGAAAGGAAGGGGAAAGTGATCCTTACAGGTCAATTTGTTAAGTTTTCTATAATCCATGCACACTCGCCACCTTGTCATCGTCCTGGTGGGAATCAGTTCGTTGTTCTCATTGGACACAACTGTCATCCCTCCCTTCTTTGGCACCCATTGAATTGGACTAACCCAAGGGCTATCAGAGATGGGGTAGATAATGCCCGCATCTAGCAACTTAATGATCTCCTTCCGGACAACCTCTTTCATAATGGGATTTAGCCGCCTCTGATGCTCTATAGATGGCTTTGAGCCTTCCTCCAAAATAATTTTGTGCATGCATAGAGTCGGGCTGATCCCTTTTATAGCAGCAATAGACCACCCAAAGGTTGTTTTGTACCTCTTGAGCACAAGCAGCAGCTTTTCTTCCTGACACTTGGTTAGAGAAGCAGAAATTATCACAGGTAATGAAGATGAATTCCTAAATATGCATACCTCAAGTGAATAGGAAAAGGTTTAAGCTCAAGGATAGGAGGCTCAATAATTGATGGCTGATCCTTAGAAGTAGATGCCTCTTTATCATTAAGAGACTCGAACTATTGGTGGAATTGCTTTGATCTTTGAGGTTCATCGAGCCACATGGCACATTCCACATGTGAGGGCTCTTCCGTAGTACTAGCCCCAGTTAATGTAGCTTCCAAAGAGTCTTGCATGCAAGTTTCTGAGAATACCCCCTTCACTGAATTATCAATTGTGTTCATCTAGAAGCAATCCTCATGTGTATTAGGATACTTCATTGATCGGAAAACATTGAACGTTACTTCTTGATCATGAACTCTCATTGTTAATTCCCCTTTTTAGACATCGATCAGGGTCCTCCCAGTTTCCAAGAACGACCTTCCTAGTATTATCAGGACCTCCCTATCCTCCTCAAAATCAAGGACTATGAAATCCGCCGAAAACATGAACTTGTCAACCTTCACTAGCACATCCTCTACAATTCCCTTCGGATAAGTCAAAGACCTATCAGCCAATTGCAGGGTGACACTTGTCGGCTTGGCTTCATTAAGGCCCAGCTTCTCATAAATAGAGAGGGGCATCAAGTTGATGTTGGCCCCTAGATCACACAGAGCCATCCCAATGAACTGGTCCCCAATGGTGCATGGGATTGTAAAACTTCCCCAATATTTGAGCTTCGGCGGGAGCTTATTTTGAAGGATGACACTACACTCTTCTGTCAGGCCCACCGTCTCATAGTCTCCCATTTTGTGTTTCTTGGACAGAATGTCCTTCATGAAATTGACGTAACTAGGCATTCTTTCCAATGCCTCTGAAAATGAAATATTTATGTGCAGTCTTTTGAACACCTCCAAGAATTTGGAAAATCGCTTATCCGACATTTCGCGCACACTGGGGAAAGGCAGAGAGAGGGAGGATGATTGACCACAGTCATTGGAGGAGATGGTGTTGGAGGTCTATCTTGACCACTTTCTTCACCCCCACTTGTCTCGACATTCTCCTTCGCAGGAGGTTCCTCTGCATTCACTACATCATCATCCACAGGAATACCCTATCCACTTTGTACTTTAGTGGCTCTCCCATTTCCGAGGGTTACTGCTTTACACTGCTCGTTGCCTTCCCATTTCAGGTTGACATCAGTGTCACTAGGCAATGTACCTGGTGGATGACTGTTTA
Source organism: Panax ginseng (assembly GCA_020205605.1). Classification (NCBI taxonomy): domain Eukaryota; kingdom Viridiplantae; phylum Streptophyta; class Magnoliopsida; order Apiales; family Araliaceae; genus Panax; species Panax ginseng. The sequence continues at coordinate 142,714,256 of CM035132.1, read as the reverse complement.
AAGCAGTAGCCAACTGGCCCATCTGTACTTCAAGATTCCTTATGGAGGCTTCTTGATTATTACTTCTAGTTTCGTTCTGGGCTATGTACCTTGACAAGAGATCTTCTAAACTGGGCTTCCTTTCTTATTGAGGTGGAGGATGGTGAAACTGATTCGGAGTGCTCTGCGGCTGTGGGTTGAACTGAGTCTGATGTTGGAATCCAGGAGGGTTAACATAATTTTTCCTGGTAGATGAAGGTTGTGGTTGGTTGGGGTTGTTACTGTTGTTGTTGTTGTTGTTGCCCCATGAGAAGTTTGGATGATTTCTTAGGCCGAGGTGATAGTGCGTGGGAAGATTTGCATTTTGTTGCCGCCCGTAGTTGGACACAATTTGAAATGACTCAGGGCTTATCGCACACTGATCAGTAGGGTGGCTACCTTGACATAACTCACATTGCACCCCTACACTCTGCACATTTTGAACAATTATAGATCCCATAGTATCAAGCCTTTTTGTTAGCACTGCTACCTGAGCCGCTAACGATGTGAAAGAGTCCACTTCATAAACCCCCGATGCCCTTCTCGGGGCTTGCCTATCATTTAGCCATTGGTAATTATTGGCCGCCATTGTCTCCACCAGCTCATATCCCGCTGTGTGATGTTTGGCCATGAATGCCCCTCCAGATGCAGCATCTATACTCGAACGAGTTGGTCTGGATAACCCATTGTAAAAGGTTTGGATGGGAAGCCACTCTGGCAGACCATGGTGCGGGAATTTCCTCAGAAGATCCTTAAACTGCTCCCACGAGTCGTATAAGGATTCGGATTAAAACTGAACAAAGGACGTGATGTCATGCCTGAGCCTAGCTGTTTTGGCGGGTAGAAAGAATTTCGCCACAAATTTATGTGCCAAATTGGCCCATGTAGTAATGGAGCCTGACGGAAGTGAATAAAGCCAGCTCTTGGCTTTGTCCCTTAACGTAAATGGAAACAACCGAAGTCTAATGGCATCGTCAGACACTTCGTTGCATTTAAAGGTGTCACAGATATCCACAAAATTCATCAGGTGATCATTGAGGTCATCATTCGGCAGTCCCCTAAACTGAATGTTGGTACACATTTGAATGGTGCCCGGCTTGATCTGAAAATTATTGGCTTGGATGGCGGGCCTTTGAATGCTCGCCTGGGATCGTCAATACGAGGCATAGCGTACTCCCTCAGTGATTTCTGAAGTTCCTCAGCCATAATGATAGGAGTAGGTATGTCCTCGGGTGTGTCCTCGGATTTTTCTCTCCGCAGTCGTCTGAATGTTATATCAACCTAGGGATCAAGAGGAATTATATTTCGTCCCTTCAGAGGTGGCATAAACAATGAAGACTACCTGAAAAGAGAAATTAAAAAGAAAAATCAGTTTAAAGTAAGATCGTAATGACTTAGTTTTAAAATTGTAAAATAATTAATTCTAAGTCCCCGGCAACGGCGCCAAAAACTTGTTAGTTGATTTCACAATCGATAAACACGCGCAAGTATATGCGGTTCACAAGTAATATATGTAAGTTGAGTGTCGAACCCACGAGGATGAAGTCTTAACAGGAAACAATTACTAAGGCAAGTCGTTACTAATCTTATCTAAACTAGTAAAACAAGTGGTTGGTTAAGCTATTTCAAGAAGATTATAAACTTAAGAGAAGTAGATGTGTTAGGAAGTCAAGATAGGATTACAACTCCCCTAATGCGTCGCCTAATCTTCTAACTCTCCTAAGTACAAACGAATCAAGGAATGGTCAACCAAGAACATCAATAAGCATAAGCTTCTGTCAAAGACCAAATGCATATCCCTAACCAGCTAGAACATAATATGTCTATTGGTGACACTAACTAGGCAAAGGTCATTAAGCTAAGTCTCAAGGTCACACAAGGCAAATAAGGATATGTCTATCCTATTAGCATATTATGCACACCATCCGAAGTCAAGGTCATAACAGGTGTTGTTATTTTTTAAAGATAGATAGTAACATCCATTTATCAATTTCCATCACTATCAATACCAATTTCTTTATCAAGCAATCAGACATTAAACACAAAATACAACAATCCATTCCAAAATGATTCATTATATAAAATGAGAGAGAAAGTTGATTAAGCTAATCATAAGGTTACATTGCAATCCTAAAAATGGAGTTAGTTCATAACTATGGTACTAACACGCATTTTCAATACATTAAACATTATCAGACAAATACAACAGAATGGAAGATTTGGAATAAGAAAATCCCTGTTTGAAGTGTTCTTCTTCCAAATCTTCTCTTCACGTGTAGACTCTGAATTGTATGTTGGAAGCAATAAATTTTTTTCCCTTCACGAGCTTCTTTCTCTTCTAGAAAAATAGAGAATAAAATCCTATTCTCAGCTGTAATAATTTTAGCTTTGATATCTCTCTGATATCCGATGTGTTTAAAGCAGCAGCCTCGCTATCTATTTATATGATCCCCTTTTTCATCAAGTTCTTAAAGACGAGCTATAGCTGGGGAACCAGAGTTTTCATGTTTGTCTTGAACGAACTGTAAATGTAAGTGGCACCGGGGCGCCGTGGGTGGCTTCGGGGCATGATTGCATGAAGGGTGGGGGTGCGAGTGTGATGATGGCGCTGTGACATTCGCGCGCCGGGCGCCAAGGTGATGGCACTGGGGCGTGACTTTCCAGTAGCAAAGGAGCTTCTTTCGGCGTTGCGGTGCGGATGCAAAAACTAGAAATGACGCTGGGGTACCATTTAACAGAAGGGCCAAGTAATGGCTGGCGCTGGGCCGCCAAGTTTGGTGTTGCGGCGCCATTTTCCAGCACAATGCTCAAGCAAGCTAAAATCATCTGCAAAGCCAGGTTGAAGAGAACTAAGCGAATAAATAGTAAAATAACTATGCAAGCTATCCAAAAGATAGAAAATAGGCGTCAATAATAAACAATAAAAAGGGTTAATTCGCGGGTATGAATCCCACTCAACACATAGTAAGAGCCTTTGATGGATCTCGACAATGTACTATGGGAGAAATTGAGCTTCCCTTGGAGATTAGACCACTTACTTTACACATCTCTTTCCAAGTCCTGAACATCACTACATGATACAACTTACTGTTGGGAAGACCATGGTTTCACATGGCAGGAGCAGTTCTATCTACCCTCCATAAATAGCTAAAGTACATCATGAATGGTAATCTGGTGACGATCAATGTATGAATACCCAGTCCATGTGCACAAGGAGATGCCACTGATTAGCCTAAATGAAAGCATTGAACCCACTAGTTTTCAATATTTTGAGGTGAGCACCACTCACTAATAACCTCTCGGGGCACCAGCTCTGACACCAATAATATCTCTCAAAGTAATGTCTATCAGTCAAGAGATGATAGCATTGGGTTTCTGGCCAGGCAAAGGGCTAGGAAAAAGACAACAAGGAATCAAAAGTTCAATTTAAATACCCAATCAAGTAAGGAAAGCTGAATTAGTCTACTTCTATAGATCAAAGCACAGAAACCCGCATAAGCATATGTCGGTTCGTCTTTCAACCATCCTGTTATCAGATCTAACTGATGTGGGCTTCAATGAACCTTTAAAAAAGATTCCCGCCAGATTGTCCAGCCTGCTAATGTCAAAGGTCAATTCAGTCACTGACAAAGAAGAAGGACCAATTCTCGCCAAGAAAAAGAAAGTACAGAATAAACATTTCTTCAAGGAAGTTCAAAGTCAATTTGCCAAGATGTTCTACTATGCACATACTGAGGGTATTGATGAGTGAGTTTTATACACATGAATTGAGTGCATTTGAGCTTAATCTTTTGGATGTTTTTAAGTGTTAGTGTCTATTCATGTATTTTTTACGTTATTTTGTAGGAATTGGGACAAAAGTTACTTGGATCGACGTTTGGGGTGGCTAGATTCGCGTTTTTGACTTGCCATTTACACAGCAGTCACTTCAGATCCAATTTCTGTATTACTCCAGACCTTATTTCGAAAACCTCAAAGAATAAACGTTGTAGATCTATGTCTCCTCTTTTTGGAACATCTTGAATCATCGAAATCGGAGTTCGGACGAAGAAGATAGGGCCATTTTCCCAAAGGACGTCAGAGCATAAAATGTCAGAAAAGTGGACAGTGTCGGGGCGCCCATTTCATGCCTATTTGCAGCGCCGGGGCGCTAGGGAACAGCTTCCCAGCGTCGTGTCCAGTGCTAGGGCGTTGGGGAAGTGTCTGATAAGGCTTGGATGCGTTTTCGGGCGAATTTTGACACCTTTTTGACTCCAAATTGGATTGGGGTTTGTTCCTAATCTAAAAATTGGACTTGTAACCTATAAATACATGATGTAAGGCATAAAATAAAGGGAGAATACATAGATTAGACTAGATAACACACTCCATTAAATTAGAATATAAACCCTAGTTCTTAATTAGTCATTAGAGATTGAAGCAAATTGAAGAACACTGAAGATCAAGAGCAAGAGCAAGAGGGGAGCATCAAATTTGCTGACAACATATTCTATTCTCTTCTCTTATCATACTTTTATCTTTTAATGTCTATTCAATTGTGGATTCTTGATTTTTATTCATTAATTATGAACTAACTCTTTTATTAAGATTTCAATTGAACCTTTTATGTCTATAAATTAGTTATTCAATTTATTCCAATTATTTGTGTCAAAGTGAATTGTTTATCTTGCCTTATGCCCATTGACTAATTATTTGATCAGTAATTACCTTGTTACTCGAGAAGGAATTGAAAGAGGAGATCTAGGGTTAGAACTGGGCATGATAACATGTGACTTAGTTATTTGCATGGTGAATAATTAGGTTTGTGAATTGAATGGAAATATCTGTTCACCGCATGTAACACATAAGGAATTAGAATTGAAGGAGTTTAATTTAATTATTTTGCATAGGAATATAGCAAGATTAATCTGGATTAAATAGAAGTCAATTGATCACTTGGAAAAAGATTTTTGACATTTGAGAATTCCTGTTAACAATTCAGTAGGCATAATAATTGGGATAATTGGATAATTGATTTATAGTTCATAATTAGGGATATTGAAGTCTTAATCTTTATTTATCTGAATTCATTCGTTGAGTCTTAATCTTTATTTATTTGAGTCTTAATCTTTATTTATTTGAATTAATTGTCTTAATCACAATTTGCAATTGTTTAAATAAAATTGATTTGATTAAGAGTTAGTAATTAGTAATTTTTATTAAATAATTTCTCGTGGGAACGATACTTTTCATATCACTTTATTACTTATTGACCGTGTATACTTGCACTTATTCATTGATTGCGAAATCGGCCAACAAGTTGTTGGCGCCGTTGCCGGAGAATTAATTTAATAATTATTTACAAATATTAATTTCAATCAAATTAGTCTTAATTTATACATTTTTATTTTTATTTTTCATTCTCTTCCTATATTTCTCTCTTTTCAGGTACAATGGATGACTTTGCGTATCAATGGCCATACACGAACATGACTCAACCAAGGGAAATAGGGATTGATGGACTTAATACATCTTTTGTAGAGCCAATACAAATTGAGGCAAATTCGAAGACGTTGGAGGTTATCGCAGCCCAACGGAGTCAAAGGATGGCAAGAATAACTCAGCCAAGGGGAGCGGAGATTGACAGACTCGAGAAACTTTCTGCATTGTCAGAATAGATTGAGACACTTTCGAGGAGGTTAGATGCTTTTGAAGCACAACGTCGTCAAAGTGTGGCGGTTACTTGTGATTATTGTGCTGGAAATCATATGAGTCATCAATGCACCATCAGTTTCTAGCCGGTACAGTATGGTGGTGATTACCCCAATAATTATGTCTATCCCAACAACTATCATCAGGATTAGGGGTATCACATGGATTTTTCATGGAGTAACAATCAAGCTCAAGCACCTAGACAGCAAAACACATCCGGATTTCAAAATCAGACTCAACAACAGCCAGAGACGAAAACAAGTTTGGAAGAAGCTTTGGAAAAATTCATTTTAACTACTGACAAAAGGATCGGTGAACAAGATAAGTTATTGAATCAAGTAGATATGAATGTTAAAAGCTAAGGTGTTTCATGGAACCATACTCATCAAGATCAATTTTATGCTCCAAGTCCAACGTACCCACCGAATTTCTGTTGTCCACCTCCACTACAACAGGAAGAACATTCAAATTTGGAGGAAGTTTTGTCCAAGTACATAGCTTCATGTGAGGAGAGGAGGATTAATCAAGAGATAATGAGTCAAAATTTTACGAACCAAACGAAACAACTAATCAATGCCTCGAACATTTGTCTTCAATACACTTGGCTCTATGACATGGATGCCGAGACTGATGCTGAGCCCGAACCAAATCTGTAACCGGATGTGCCAAATGATATAGATGTTGAAAGAGAAGAAAGACTTGGGGACTAAGAAAAGGAGATCAGAGAAGATCTAACTTTGAGTACCAACGAAGATGAGCCATTTTGATAGTGTCCCATGTACCTTCTCCACCAAAGTTCAAGAATCCGAACAGTTTTGCAAAACCATGCCCAATTGGCAGTCATGTCGTCGGCAAAGCTCTTTATGATGTAAGAGATACTACAGTTGTGGAGTCATGGTGGGATGAAAAGGAGAAGATATAGGAAGATCCCATTATGTTTATTAAGCTTCAATGCCCTAATCTAATCATCGACATAATGGAGAAAACGCCTAGTTTTTGGACGTTCTTAATGGGGAACATATCCACAAAGAGCATGCTAGGTGACTTAAATTCAATAGCCATTTCAAATGGGAACCTCCCAAATGCTGATGGATGGAGGGTTCCTCAATTTTCATAGGGGAATTGGATAGAGAATTGAAGAAGTCAGGCTGAGACTATAAAACAAGCTCTTATTGGGAGGCAACCCAAGTTTAATTTTTATTTTTAGTTTTTATTAGGTTTTATATTAGTATTTTTGAATTTACATTTATTTAGAATTTAATAAAATTGTTTCTATCATGGTTTACAGGTTATTCAAGTCAAATTTAAGTGTGGTGCCCAATTTGTTCCATGTGCTTAGACTATTCTCCAAACTTAGTGGACAAGGAGGAAGATTGCTATATTTACAGGGAAGTCCTCTGCTTTACTTTTTTATATTTCAGCCATTGAGGACAATGTCTAGTTTAAGTTTGGGGGCATTTTAGTGTCGTATTGCATATAGTTAGTTATCTGCATAGTAGTTCATTTTTTTTATGTGTTAACATTGTGTTTTTTTTAGGTTGCATATAATACAGGGTAGTTATTTGCATATTCATATATGTGTTGCATTAGTATGTGTTCATATAGTATAATTGCATTTATTTTATTTTATTTTATTTTTTGCATGAATCTGTGTGATAGGTTGGTGTGGTCTTAGCTCGACCTATGATAAGATTGGTTTTGCATGTTAACTTGAACAGTGTTGATAATTGATGATGAGTTCTAATTTTAATCATGATGATAATCTTGCTTTGTCTCTGAAACTTATGTAACTGGATAGCACTTAAAGTTTAACTGTTTTAATCCACTTGGTTCAAGGGTTTCATAATTTGTTTCTGAGGGAAAATCTTGGTTAAAATTTAAGGAAATTAGTGAACTAGCGGTAAAGGTTGGAATGATGTAAAAGCTTGAGTTTGGGGGAATCTATGAGATATATATATTACAAAAAGAAAAAAAAGAAAAAAAGAAATGATGAAAAGAAAAAAAAGAATAAAAAATCCAGAAAAAGAAAAAAAAAAGAATAAACACCGTGGCATGCTTGTCTAGTTTTGTGGCCTTTGTTACTTGAGTAAGTAAGCCCGAGGGGATTGTCTTTACACCTAGAGCCCTAAGGTCTTAATGGCTTGGGAGTCGTTGGTCGAAAGCTCGTTAAGGTCGCACTGAAAAGCCTAAGGGAATAAGACATTGCACAACCATGAGAAAAATAAAAAAATGAATAAAGCACGAGAAAGAACAAAAATGCCCTCATGGTTGAATAAAAGTATAAATAAATCTTGTATTTACCCTAAGACTTGGTAATTTCTTAGTTTTAACCGGAGTTGTCATGTTCATAAAAGTAATTGAATTGGAACTAAAATTTTCCTTCTAAGAAGTTTGTTATGTGATTATCTTGAACTGTGGTTGGTTAGACTGGTTAACAAGCACACACACACAACTTGGGTGATGACTGGTTTGGATTGACTAATTGGTTAGAGTTATGGATTTTGACTTGATTGGATATATTGTTTGAGTATCAATGGTATCTTTGAGGACTGTTGCTATATATCATACTGATTTATTACTGGGTTCGTAGGTATATTAGGAAGTTGATCATGCATATGCATTCATGTAGTTGAGTTCGGTTGTTTAGTTTTAGTTCTTTTGTATTTTTGCTTGAGGACAAGCAAAGGTTTAAGTTTGGGGGTATTTGATGAGTGAGTTTTATACACATGAATTGAGTGCATTTAAGCTTAATCTTTTGGATGTTTTTAAGTGTTTGTGTCTATTCATGCATTTTTTACGTTGTTTTGTAGGAATTGGGACAAAAGTTAGTTGGATCGACGTTTGGGGTGGCTAGATTCGCGTTTTCGGCTTGCCATTTACACAGTAGTCACTTCAGAGCACTTTGAGTATTTCTCCGGCCCTTATTTCGAAAAACTCAAAGAATTAAAGTTGTAGATCTACATCTCCTCTTTTCGGAACATCTTGAATCATCAAAATCAGAGTTCGAACGAAGAAGTTATGGCCATTTTCCAAAGGAAATTAGAGTTGAAAATGTCAGAAAAGTGGACAGTGCCGGGACGCCCATTTCATGCCTATTTGCAGCGCCGGGGCATTAGGGGACAACTTCCCAGTGCTGTGCCCAGCGCTGGGGCGCTGGGGAAGTGTCTGGTAAGGCTTGAACGCGTTTTGGGGCGAATTTTGACACCTTTTTGACTCCAAATTGGATTGGGTTTGTTCCTAAGCTAAAAATTGGACTTGTAACCTATAAATACATGATGTAAGGCATAAAATAAAGGGAGAATACATAGATTAGACTAGATAAAACACTCTATTAGATTAAAATATAAACCCTAGTTCTTAATTAACCATTGGAGATTGAAGCAAATTGAAGAACACTGAAGATCAAGAGCAAGAGCAAGAGGGGAGCATCAGATTTGCTGACAACATATTCTATTCTCTTCTCTTATCATACTTTTATCTTTTAATGTCTATTCAGTTGTGGATTCTTAGTTTTTATTCATTAATTATGAACTAATTCTTTTATTAAGATTTCAATTGAACCTTTGATGACTATAAATTAGTTATTCAATTTATTCCAATTATTTGTGTCAAAGTGAATTGTTTATCTTGCCTTATGCTCATTGACTAATTATTTGATCAGTAATTACCTTGTTACTCGAGAAAGAATTGAAAGAGGAGATCTAGGGTTAGAACTGTGCATGATAACATGTGACTTAGTTATTTGCATGGTGAATAATTAGGTTTGTGAATTGAATGAAAATATCTGTTCACCGCATGTAACAGATAAGGAATTGGAATTGAAAGAGTTTAATTTAATTGTTTTGCATAGGAATATAGCAAGATTAATCTGGATTAAATAGAAGTCAATTGACCACTTGGAAAATGACTTTTGACATTTGAGAATTCCTGTTAACAATTCAGTAGGCATAATAATTGGGATAATTGAATAATTGATTTATAGTTCATAACTGGGGATATTGAAGTCTTAATCTTTATTTATCTGAATTCATTCGTTGAGTCTTAATCTTTATTTATTTGAGTCTTAATCTTTATTTATTCGAATTAATTGTCTTAATCACAATTTGCAATTGTTTAAATAAAATTGATTTGATTAAGAGTTAGTAATTAGTAATTTTTATTAAATAATTCCTCGTGGGAACGATACTTTTCTTATCACTTTATTACTTGTTGACCGTGTATACTTGCACGTATTCAGGTATGGCTGGGGATGTTAAAAAAAGATGACTAATAAGAAGGTCATCCTGCAATCTCTTTCATAGATTGGGCTAAGGTTGATGTTCTAGGAAAAGATGCTAACTCTAACATGGGTTCAGTTCTGGCCACCATCGAGGAGGATGAATAATATGAACTATATTTTAATGGTTTTGTGAAAAGCTATTTGAGAGGAAGTGTGAGACGACGCAAATAGTAATGTAGATAGCTTGCCTAAACCAACAAAGTTTAAAAGAACAAAATGGAGCCAGTTAATTTGAAAATGTAAGAATTGGAGAAACTAAGAGGGTAATTGATAAAGTATATTAAGCCCTACCTTTTTATGGCTGGGTTTATTAGTTTTTATCATTTGGAAAATGTGTTTGATCTATTTTTCCACTTAGAGCACCACATGCATCACAAACGACTAATACTTTTTATCTAGTAAAAACTTAGAACTATAACTTCATACCTCCCCGTAAAATATACTATAGTGTGTGATGTGTGGAATGTTATGTTTCGAAGTTTGAACTATGAAATGCAAAATACTGTTGGGTGAAAATATGGAGGATAAGAAATATACTCCTTCCCTTCTAAAATATTATTTTTGATCATTATAAATTTTTTAAAATTGATTTGAGATATTTTCAAACATTTTGAACATTAATTCATTTAATTTTAATCAATTTTAAGCATAGAAATGTTTCAAATTAACAAAAAGTATTACTCATTATTATAATGTACCTAAAAAGTTAATGCAATGCGTCAAATTACCAAATGTCAATGCAATGCTGAATGTTATAAACTAATAGAAAAGTAAGAAATATTTTTACATATAAAAATGATATTTTCACATGAATTTTTTATATAAATGTGAAACTCACTCACTATTCATCTGTGAGAGTGAAAATATCATTTTCCCATATGGATCACATTTGACAGTGAATCAATCAAAGTGTGTTCCACCATGTTTCGCATGAAACAGATGCCAACAATCTATGGACTACACTAGAATCTGTGTCCCATAATAAGAATGCACAAAATAAGACTTGTGATTCGAAAAATTATGAACCTGAAATACAAAAACAAAAGCAGTGTACCGAAGCTTATGAGTTACAGGGTTTGATGAACCAACCGTCTACTATGAAGTTTGTCGACGTCGGGATTTTTTAGTGTCTCTTTTCGTTACTTGTTCTTTGGTGTTCTCGTGTTAATATGAGATTTTTTTGAAAAAATAAGTGAAAAAGGTCCGACATGAACATGTCGACTTTTTGACTTTAAGAGTCGCCATTTGGTGTATTTAACTGGTTACATCAACGCAATCGAAAAGGTTTGTACATTGACCCAGTGATGTGACACTGCTAAACGGTTCTGTGAAACCGAGATTCATTTAGGGTTCGGGGGCTTGATTATGCGGAGGAAAGGTGTTAGGCGCCCCCCGACATCCGTGTTGCCACGGTGACCGCCACTTTTCAAAGAAACTGTTATATGAATGTGTGTGTGTGTGTGTGGATCAATGTGCAATTATTTGGAAGTAGAGTTGTACATCGTTCGCACCTATATACATAGGGTTTGAATTTTTGTAGAAAATTATGTTTTAAGCAAGATATAACAATGAAGTTTTATAAAAAAGATTTTTCAAACCCTGTGTTCAATAGTAATTGAGGCATTTGATACTTTCATTTTATTATTAAATGTCCAGCTTGTTTACTTTTATTTTTGAGATGTTAGGCATCTGTGAGAAAATAATATACAGTAGTGTCGAACTCCTTATGGGCATTACAACCATCCAAGGAAACTCAGACACTGGAAATAATGTACAAGCTACTTAAAACTGAAAAAAGTCCATCACGGGAACCGAATCTAGATTCAGTAGACTGAATCTGTGATCACATGATTCCTAGGCTCACATGATACTGCAATTTGTATGAAAAGCAGTAAGCAGTTATATATATATAAGCGGTAAATATATATATGTGCATGATCAGCCACCGCGAAGCAACTCCATAGGGGATCAAAAATGTAAATAAAGCAATAAATGCTATCAACCGCCATGGAGTAAACTCAAGGCGGGACTTGAATGTAAATAAAGCTGTAAAAGCTATCAACTACCACGAAGTAAACTCCAGGAAAGACGAAATGTAAATATATATATACGGAGAGGCTCTAAAGCGAACCAAAGACGAACTGTCGTCTTTGGTGTTTATTACTGACAGTTCAATTCGTCCGCTAAAGATTACATGGCTATGGCGATGGATCGAACCGTCGCCATAGACACCAAAGACGACGGTTCGTCTTTGGTTCGCTCTTTAAGGTTCGCTTTAGAGACGGGCCGTATATATATATATATATATAAATATATATATATATATATAAGCCAATAAACGCTCCAGACCGAAATGTAGGCTCAATCGAAGCATAACTTGATAATGTTAGTCCGTATAAAAATATATACTTATATAAATAAGTATTTATATACAGACAGAAATGAAAACCACGGACCAAAGTCCGGGCAAACACACACACATGACTCTCAATGTGTATAATAATGTGTGTTATTATGAGAAGAAAGGCTTTATAGAATGTAAGAAGGCTTACAGTGGGCTGCCAAAGTAGACTTCTATGACTCTATTTGGATAAATACTCAGCTCCCGCTGGACAAAATATAGCTATATGTGAGCTAACAGAAGAAGAAACACTCAATATGAGTATGTACAAAGTAAAGTGGATAGGGCTTCCTCGCCTTTTCTCTTTCTTCTCTCTCTCAAAATGGCTGACCCAAGGTCTATATTTATAGACTGATGGCCGCAGGTGTACCTGTGGTAGCCATAGTTACACCTGCAGCTGGTCGTGGTGGGCCCGGGCTTCGCGGGTCCTGTCATCTCGAAGTACGTGCACTCGCACACTGTAATATCCGCTCAAACTTGCAGAACTTCAATTCGAGCATCCGAACGAGGTATACAAGACCATCTTCAGAATGCTTTTGTTGAGAGTTATGCAATGACATGGGATTTGCACTTTTTGATTCCAGGATGTTGGGTCCATGACCGAAATAACATTTCTAGGTCTCCATCAGGCAGTCCGTTGAGCTACTTCGCGTAGTTTATGCTCGGAAGTTGAGATATGGTTCTTGTGAGACTTCTTTTGAAGCAATATGAGTTGAAATAAGTGTATTTGATTTGAAGTGAAGTTGAATCAGCAAAATGACCATTTTGCCCCTCCCGGGGTTATCTCCGATTTTCGCACATTTGTAGCGGGTTTTTCCCAGGGTTATCTCTGAGATTGTCATGTTGTTGACTCTAAATGTACTCAGGGTTATCTCTGAGGTTGGAATTGATGTTGTGGTCCTCCAGGATTACCTCTAGAATATGAAAAAGACATTTTTGCCCTCCTGCATAGTTAGTAACAGGAAAAAAAATTTATCCTATCTGAGGACAAATGAGTAAAGGTAGACAAGCAAAATAATCCTGGTAATTAGACTACACTTACGGATTTTTTACTACAATATATTAAATGCATACAAGATGTATATGACTGTGTATAGGTGTGCTACTGAATGGCCACCTAATCATGCCTATGTGTATGTGGATAGTCCCATTTACAAAGGGACTATGGCAAAAATATTTCCAAAATGTAGGAATGAGTAGTCATGCATTTTTAACTCTACTGTAGATGTATGTTAAAATAATGCATGCATACATGTTGAAAAGCTCCAGGTAAGAATTTACCACACCCTTTCTGAGGTGATTTGGAGATTTGTTGTCCAGATATTATGGATCCGGATCAACCGAGTAGTTCCCGTAGGACCACTTCAGGTGTACGGAGGAGGGCTTCTGAAGAGCCTCAATGCCAGTCTGTAAGACAGCCTCATTATTTGGTGGAGGCGGTGATACGTCCTATCCGGGTTGAAGTGCCGGAAGTCGAGGACGAGGAGGAGGATGTACCAGTCGAGGTTCCTGCTTCTGCTATATGTGTTCCCCGTAGGGAGTTTCCAGGTATTCAAGTGGTGAACCCAGATCTTTTGGGTGACTTGAGTAGGCATCCTTCAGTATACCTGCACGCAAACGAGGTATGAAGTTATATCTTAATCTTCCTTGTTTCCTATTAATGAGGAGTGAAGGATTTTGATGTTGATGTGCATTTGATGTAGGTTCCCGACACAGCCTCAAGGGAATTGGTTTAGCATTCACTCTATGTATCAGGCCTTACATGATGACTACAAAACGATTATACATGGTTGGGGATTTGGAGCATTTTTTTCAATTCTTCCCCGTCGCTGTCCCTAGGGTTACCTCAAGGCATTGTCTGAGCATTGGTTTACCAGACTCAGTCACTCCATTTACTGGACTGTGAGGTGATGATGACGTCGATGGATTGGCAGTTTATCACAGGTATGGGGTTTGGAGAGGATCCAGTGCCTTGTAGGGCGGATATTACCCCTACTGCCATCAGATCCTTGTTGGGAGTTCTGACGGAGGTGCTCAAGGGCAGGACTATTCGTACATGACCTTTGAGCATAGATGCTATGAACGGGCTGTTGAGTGAGCCTATACCCGATGATGTGAGAGTCAGGGACTGCATTCTTCGATGATTATTCCTGATGATCATTAGGGGCTGCTTCATAGCAGATAATTCCTCTATGGTGTCCTTCGCTTTGATCAGCGCCACTCGACACGTGGACCGTATAGGAGACTATGATTGGGGTTCCTTTACCTTTACCTACTTCCTCAGGGGAATGCGCATGCGATCGCAAGGCTTGACCGAGGCGTGGTTAGGATTCTACCCATTTCTACTGGTGAGTGTTTCTCTTGTCTTTTCCCGTGTACAGGTTAAGAGTGTTGATTGACAACAAATGTTTGCCTTTGTGTTCGCAGTTTTGGGCCTATGAGAGGTTTCCATGTCTGCGTCCTGTGAGCGTGTTAGGTTTAGACACCTATCCACGAGGATGGCGATGACATCATTCCATACTGGCGGAGGTCCCTATTGATGAGGGTTTCACTCATTGTCGCCTACAGCTGGAGTTGTTGACAGCGGGTCTCATCACATGGGTTCCCTACTCTGGGGAGCATTTGGGAGTTGGATTTGAGGATGGGTACCCGACTGGAGTTGAGTACGTCATTTCCACCTGCAGGATTCCTCTCTTCACAGATGGAGGATGGGAGCTCTATTTAGGAGAGCGTGCTATCAGGAGCACTATAGGAGAGATCCATATGCCGATCTTGCCTCCTTCCAGGCGTTACTGGCTTGTTTCGTAGTCACCCGTCACTGACATCCTGTTGTTGGGGATTTACAGTTTTACTTTGTCAGAGGGCCCCTGCACTCAGGAGATGTTCCAGCATTGGTGGACCCCTCGTACCATTGGAGCTCAGACCCGCGCCACACAATTTATGGGGGATATGGTTCCAGGATCCATGATGAGGATGGATTGGCTAGCCCGTGTCAGAGATCTGACTCATATAACACAGATTGATAAATTGACCCAGCAGTTGGACCGGGCATTTGGGCAGAGATCCTTTAGAGGCAGATACTTTTGATACTTCTAGCTCTGGCGCTGGCCCCTCAGATGACCCATATGGCTTTGCCGATGCAGATCCTCCGTTGTATAGGCCTGACATCCCTGTAGATAGAGATCTAGTGACTCAGGAGGAGTTACATTAGGTGGATAGTATCGATGATGTAGACATTGACACCATTGACTTTTTCTGATGTATTTCTTGTTATCCCTTTCGATAGGCCTCTGTTAGCTGTCGGGTAGCTTCGCCCCATTCTCGCTATATCTTTTGATAGGCCTCTGTTGAGTTGTTGGGTAGCTTCGTCCCATTTCCATGTATTTTAGCTGTACAAAGATGTATTAGATGATGATATACTTAGGAATGTATGTACATTTTCATTCCCTATATCATATTGCCATCTATTGTATTATGCATGTTATTATTATGCATATATATGTATGTCCAGAAATACTCAGCATTAACCCCTGGATGGTCTTATGACACGGCCCGTACAAATGTCTTCTTCGACAGTTAGTCGTATTGATCATACCCACAATGTTTGGTGGCATCTAGTATGCGCTCATGGTATGATAGTATATCACCATCAGACATGGTGATCGTAGATGATTTGCTGCAACATACTATGACCCTGTTGATGTTTCAGGTTCCCACAGGATTTGTAGAGGATATGCTAGAGCACTAGGTATCAAAGAGGAATGTTTTCCGTTTTGGGACCCAGGAGTTGACTCCCACTTTGGAGGAGTATGCACGGTTGACGATGCTGCCGCTGGACAGACCTTGCGTGCATATGGCTATCGGAGACATGAGTAGAAAGACATGAGTACAAGACGAGATTACATCCGGCCACGTGATATCCCAGCATTTTCTGTTTGACAGATTTGGCTCTGAGGATAGTTATGCACGGCATTTTGGGGATTTCACCACACCGGAGGATCAGTGGCGTTCAGCAGTGGATGGATTGTATCACGCATGCGTGATTGTCATACGTCTACATGCCATGATATATGGATGAGCTTGATATCGGCGTCATTATGGCAGTGAGAGCTCTCAGGGAGGGTCGTACCATTATACCGATGATCATTGCAGAGACTCTGAGGTCAGCTACATACTGCTGCACTTATCCGGCAGGAGTGCTCACATGTAGCTCGGTCATGCTGTATGTGTGGTTTATGTCACACTTGGGACCGATTGGTACGCTTAGACGGCAGGGGTTTTATTTCACCCATGATATAGCCATGTCATACTCCTTTTAGCCTGCGGAGTACACAGATGCTGCATTGTGGTTAGCTTTCTTGGCAAGGATTAGAGACCCGTTTTCTATATTACCGTGTTCAGGGCTTAGCTCACCCTACAGCTTCATTACTCATGCTCCGGGCATGGATTACCTCCCGCTGGCTGGATTGAGGGGCATGATTACTTACCACCCACTGGCCGTAATGTGTCAGTTTGACCAGTTTCAGGATTTTCATCCTTATGAGGGGGCAATGAGTCAGTGCTTCGCTTCACACCGTTTATCAGCTGACGACAGATCTAGGTTGTATACTGTTGGGATCGGGCCGAGAGTCGGGTCAGTGTTTTTCGTCACCATCCAAAGTTATTCTTTAGAATATTCTGTATGGATGAAGACAGAGACTGCATTGGCTGCGGTAGTATCCTTGATAGGTGCACATTGAGCCATCGCAGGATCTCTCATAACAGATCATTGATCTATATGAATCCCTGCCATCTTTGGTGTCTTGGGATTGGTATCTGTATGGAATGTGGAGAGGAGGGTGGTTTCTTCCTCTCTGAGATTGATCGCACCACAGGTGGTCGCCAATACTTCTATTTGCGAGAAGCCTAGTTAATTCCATCTTTTATGGGTTGGTATTGCTCTTTGAGGAACGATCGCAGCTTAGATGGTCACCAAATCTTCTATTTGTGAGAAGAGGTTGGGTAATTCAATCCCTTTGATCTGAAACCGATGAAATGTGTTGAATTTGAAGGTTGATCCCAGTACCGTGTGACAAATATTTTTTTTTCTGGTAGGGGTTAGCCTGAACCATGAATGGCTGCCTACGTACTCCTATTGAAGAGGAGATCAAGTCTGCGTAGTTCGAACCTGGTGTAAGAGGTTCAACGCTGAATATGAAAGGCAGATGAGATGTAGAAATATTTTTGTTGTTTTTGTTTTTTGTAGAAAAAGGGCAGAAATGTTCTTGTTGTTTTTTTTATTGCGACCGGGCCATATAGAATATGGTTGCCTATGTACTCCTATTTAAGAGGAGATCAGGTCGACGTAGTTCTCCCCTTAGGACGAATTGAAGGCGAAGAGAAGTGTGAATCCCATGCGCAAGCTATACTATGGGGAGAAGAAAGTTTGATCCC
Organism: Panax ginseng; assembly: GCA_020205605.1. Taxonomy (NCBI): domain Eukaryota; kingdom Viridiplantae; phylum Streptophyta; class Magnoliopsida; order Apiales; family Araliaceae; genus Panax; species Panax ginseng. The sequence goes on along the minus strand of CM035132.1, from coordinate 142,696,434 downwards.
ATAATGGGGACAAACTGTAGATGTGGAAAAAGTTTGATCGTGTTTCAGGACAAATTGCAAGCATAGAAAAGTTTAATCTCGTATTTGTGATAAACTGCAGGTGTGAAAGGTTCAATCCTGTGTGTAGGATAATTGAAATTGTATGAAAGTTTGAAACGAAGTGGAACCAGACTGCTGATTCCAAGTGAGGTAAAACCAAGCTGCTGGTTTGAAGTGTATGTTTCCCTGAGGGGCAGGATAGTATGTAGAAAGGAAGGGTTTAAAACCGGAATGACTGGTGATTTGATGATCAAAACCAGGATGTTTGTTTGATGGTAACTTCAGACATAGTACCGTTTCACGGTGTTCGAGTTGATAAGCTGTGGAAATTTGTCGCCATCTATTTCCTGCAATCTGAGAGAACCTCCTGTCAATACCTCCTAAACAACAAATGGGCCTTCCCAGTTAGGAGCAAATTTTCCCTTAGATTGATCTTGGTTGTCAATGATCTTCTTCAAAACCAAGTCATGTTGCTTTAATTGTTGTTGTCGGACTTTTCTGTTGTAGGATCGTGCGATCCTTTGTTGATATAATTGACCATGGAAGATTGTCGTGGTTCGCCTTTTGTCTATTAGAGACAATTGGTGATACCTGTCTTGTACCCATTGTTCTTCATCTAATTGAGCATCCATCAATACTCTGAGGGATTCCATTTCCACTTCTATAGGGAGCACTGCTTCCATCCCATAGGCTAACGAGTAGGGGGTTGCCCCAGTGGAAGTACGCATAGAAGTTATGTAGGCTAATAAAGTTAGAGGCAAGAGGTCTGGCCATCCTTTGTGATTGGCGGACATTTTTTGCATGATATTTTTTATATTTTTATTAGCCACTTCAACAGCACCATTCATCTTTGGACTGTAGATGACGGAGTTAAGGTGTTTGATGTGGAATTTACTGCATAACTCCTCCATCATTTTGTTGTTGAGGTTCTTAGCATTGTCTAAAATAATGACCTCTGGTCGTCCATATCGACAGACTACATTGTTTTTGATGAAAGCAATGATAACTTCTTTGGTAACCTTGGGGAAGGAAGCTGCCTCTACCCATTTGGTGAAGTAGTCGATCATGGTGAATATGAATCGATGACCATTACTGACTTTGGGCTCGATGGGCCCGATCACGTCCATTCCCCACATTGAGAAGGGCCAGGGCGAACTCATATTATGGATCTCCCTTGGAGGGGCATGGATAACATTCCCATGGACCTGGCATTGATAACACCTCTTGATATGATCATCACAGTCAGCTTTGAGTGTAAGCCAATAATGTCCTGTTCTGAGAATTTTCTTGACAAGTAAGGGGCCGCTCATGTGTGGGCCACATACTCCACCATGGATCTCATCCATGAGCCTCTGAGCTTGGTCTTTATCTAGACATCTGAGGAGACCTAATCCTGCATCTCTCTTGTAGAGTGCATCTCCGCGCAAGTAGAATTTTATAGCAAGTCGATGGATCCGCCTCTTCTCAGTTAGGCTCGCCTCAGCGGGTGTAGATCCGTCTCACAGATACTCCTTGATATGCTGATACCAAGGGTAGTGGACAGGAGGTAGTTCATCTGATACTTCTCCAACATAGTTCCCATAAGCTGGGGCTTTTTGCATAGCAACTGTGATGCTTGGCATGTTTTCCTTGTCAGGTATGTGAACCAAGGAGGCCAATGTTGCTAATGCATCCGCAAAATAATTCCTATTACGAGGAATGTGTAGAAAGGAGATTTCTTCGAACTCCAAAGACATCTGTAGAACTTTCCGATGGTAAGGCAACAAATGTAATTCTTTGGTTTGATAGATTCCTGTGGATTATCTGATCACCAATTCGGAATCCCCAAAGGCAGTTAACCGCCTGACACCCATTGACCATGGAGATAATGTTGTAATCTCATGGAAGCCCATGCTAAAGCACAACAAGTGTTCTAAATTAGAGTGTACTTACGTTCACTGATGTTGAATCTTTTGCTGAGGTAATAGATAGCTCGTTCTTGGCCTCTATCATATTTTTGCCCCAGCATACAACCCATAGCATTGTCATTAATGGATAGGTACATAAATAGGGGAACATCATCCCTGGTGTAAGACCCCAAATAATTACTAAATGAAATTTATTTTTCTCTATTTATTATTTTGAAATAGTAAGGGTTGATTTGATTAATGTGGATAGTTATGGGTAAAATACGCAAATATTTCAAAATAAGCAAGTGGTTATAAAATATTCATTGTTGTGGAATATTCATGGTCGTGGAATATTCAATCTTTGTTGGGAATATTAAATGCAATGGTAGCAAACCATGTGTGGGCCCCATAACTGAAAGCGATTGGATGAAGAAAACGACAAATATAAGTTGTTTAAAAATAACTGGCGTAGTTATTCACAGATTATCATTGTTAAAATACTAAATTGGTTAAAACACAAGAAGCACAAGATATGCACCAATTATTGATTCTTACGTAAGAAGGCACTACTCAATAATTGTTACAGTAATTACTGTTTAGTATTTTATTTTATTGATTCAATAATTGTTGTGTTGATATTTTATATTACTATGGTTTCAATAATTGTCACTACATAGTATTTTTCATTATCGAAGCAATAATTCATATTATCTGAATAATATTATTGGATAACATTATTGGCAATGTCTAGAAAGTTCTGTCTAAGGAGAGGTTTGGTCACCTAATTGTGCGCTAGTAAGGAGAAATTCTTATTGGAAAGCCCCCTCTTTCCTGGGAACTGCCTGGTTGTCAATATTGTGATTCTGTAATATTATTTGTGAATAATTAATTATTGATTCATATGATGAGGAAAATATTGATTTTATGTGGATATAGATGGAAAAAATTTTTAATGTGACAATTGTTGAAAATTAAAATTTTATCTTTTTCTGATAAAATAATTCATTTAAATATATTATTATATTTTTAATAATATAATAATGGTGATATTTTTATAATGAATATGTGATATATGAGTATACGAGAAGAAAGAGTATTTTTGTTGCAATAAATGTTTAAAACATGTTAAACATGTCGGTGGACCCCATTTCTTGACTGAAATTTGATTATAGCCTGTAAAATCGCCCGTTTATGGATTTCGGTCAATTTCTGTTTGGAATTTGGAAAAACTTTCTTCTGCAAAGTTGTAGAGAATTGAATTTCCTATACAAACTCGCGAGATTCGAATTTTCTGACAAAAGAGCTATTTATTATGAATTATTGAAGTTTCGAAGCTTCGAAATAATTAATTTTGGAAGTTTAAAATATTTTAATTAGAAAAAACGTTTTTTTAATGTTTTGGCATGTGTGGCTGATGTTGTGGGCTGGTAGTGGGCGTAAGACTTTGAAAAAAAAATTATATTAATAATTTTATTAAATTTTCTACTTTGGTGTTCTAAGCATTTTTCTATAAATAGGTGCTTAGGTTAGAATTGAAAATCACAATTTAAATCAAGTTTTTCTCTCTATATTATCGAGCGTATTCTTGTGAGTATTTTGAGTATATTTTGAGTATTGCTATATCTGGTGCAAGTTCAAGTCATAGCTTTATATCAGGTGTGTTTCAATTTAGAAGTACCGATCTTTCGAGGTAAGTGATATTATTTTTTAATGATATTATTTATTCTAATATCATTATGTCAAGTATTGATCTGAACTTTTTAATCAAATTTGGAACTTTTAGTGTCGGGGGGGTTACTATTCACACGATATGACAACGTTCACGATTATCTGATTATTCACGAATACTGCACGATTCATGAAAAAAAAATAAAATTTTCCTTTTCGTTCAAAATATCTATTGTGGATACTAGCTTTGATTGTATCCATGTTTTAATCATTCTTGAATTTTACACCACTATGATTATTTTTTGAGGTATTTTTGGACGTGGATAAAACAAAGTACTTAATCCGTAATCCTTAATCCTTGTCATTTTGTTTCTTTGGATTTGTTTTTTAAAATATTTTCATCATCCTCGGTCTTAAATGATGATATTATTGAATATCTTTGGCACAGTAGTGCAAAAGATGAATGATTTCTGATGAATATCTTTGGCCCGTAGTGCAAAGATGAACAGGATGAACATGACCAACTGATGAATATCTTTGGCCTGTAGTGCAAAGATGAATATTTGATTCCAGATATATATTGATTGATGTTACAGGGATAAAAGATACACGATGAACTTTAAATTCATACATAGAAGATAGTAGTTTGCATTCTCTACTTAACTCTTCTAATGAATTATTATTTCCGCTACGAATATTGATTTAAAACTTGTTGTCTATTGTATTCTATTAGATTTTTCTCTGTTGAAGACTAACGATAATTTGTTGTATATTATCTTAGTCATAATATTCTTTACTAGGCTAGTTGAGCTCACCCTTTTCCTTTTTGTTCCATTTTTCTTCGGGAGGCTAGAATGTAAAGCGAAAGTACGAGTCTGGGGTATGGAATGATGGTTATAGAGAGAGTTGTTTAGTAGTCCTCACCATTTTTGTAAAATAATGTATCAATAAATGTGATGAGGATTTATTTGGGTATAGATATTGTCTAGAAGATAATATTTGTATTCAAACTCACTTTTTTACTATTGTAATAATAAAGTTGTAGTTGTTTCTGTACCATGTATTGACAACTCAGAATGGGTGATGTATACCTATTTTGGGGGCGTCACACCTGGGAGGTACCAAAACAGGAGCGTTAACCAGCTGTTCTTTAATGGTAAGGAAGGCTTTCTGACACTCATCATTCCATTTCATGGAGGAGTTCTTCCTTAATAGCTTGAAGATAGGCTCACAGGTTGTTGTGAGTTAAGAAATGAACCTGCTAATGAAGTTGATTCTTCCCAAAAATCCCCGTATTTCCTTATCTATCTGAGGAACGGGCATTTCTTTGATTGCATAGATTTTGGTAGGATCCAGTTCAATCCCTTTGTGGCTGACTAGGAAGCCTAACAACTTGCCTGATTTGACACCAAAGGCGCATTAGGCTGGATTCAACTTCAAGTTATACATACGCAACCTGTTGAATAGCTTTCTGAAATGGTCTAGGTGGTCCTCCTCCTTTCGGGACCTGACAATGATGTCATCCACGTAGATCTCTATCTCTTTATACATTAAATCTTGGAAAAGAGCCATCATATCTCGTTGGTAGGTTGCCCCGTCATTGATGAGGCCGAATGACAACCGTCTGTAGCAAAAGGTTCCCCAAGGCGTGATGAAAACAGTTTTCTCACGGTCTTCCTTAGCGACCATAATTTGATGGTACCCCGCAAAGCAATTAGCAAAGAAGTACATGACGTACTGAGCAGTATTGTCAATGAGAATGTGGATAAAAGGTACGGGAAAGCTATCTTTAAGGCAAGCTTTGTTTAGATCCCGGGAATCAACGCAAACTCGCACCTTTCCTCCAGGTTTAGGCACAGGAACAATGTTGGATATCCACTCCGGATATGTAGACATCATGATGATGCCAGCTTGAAATTGTTTCACAATTTCTTCTTTAACTTTCAAACTCCACTCAGGTTTCAATCGCCTGAGTTTTGCCTAACTGTCTTGAATCCTTCTTTAATAGGAACGTGATGAAGAAAAATGTCAGTGGACAAACCCACCATGTCTTCATGAGACCATGCAAACACATCCTGGAATTGGGTTAATGGTGCAACCATGTAATTCCGTTAGTTTGGAGTGAGGTCTGAACCAATCTGGATTAGCTTAGGGTTTTTTAAGGTTCCAAGATTGAAAGGAGTGGTTTGATCAAGGTTGGGTTTAGGATTATCTGTGACCCATTCCTTAATTTCCTGAGGTGTCTCAATGTCCTCTTGAATATCCATCAAGTCTGAGTCCAACTTTGCATCAAAGTTACAACCCTTGTGGAGAGAAGGCACCTCATCAGCAAGTACATGCACATCTAAATTCAGAGTCCTGAAACAAAGTATGCTTTCACTTAATATATGCAACTGTTCAGAGCTGTGTTAGCATGTACTTGATAAAATAACTGTTAATACTATAAAGAAAAGTAAGAAATTAAAGTTATCTATAGGGCAGAGGGATTTTCTACCCATTTTACCCTTGTCAACCAATGCATAGAATGTTGTTCCAATTATCGAGGGCAAAGTCCTGATGGACTGCAGTGATGGAATAATCGTCATTGTCTTCCTTCTCCCAAATGATAACCATGACATCTAGGTAATCATCGTCTGGGGTGTATCTGTTTGTATGTTCATCATGAACAATGATGCGCATACCTGTCATCATCAAGGCAATGTCGTGTTTATGTTTCCATTCCTTTTTCTTCCACTTCGGGATCAGGAATCAGCACCTCTTTTGCTTTGAATGGTACTGGTTTGGGAAACAACATAGTAATAACATGTGCTGGCACCTTAATTGGAGACTGTATCAGCTCATGAGGTGCAGACTGAAAACATCGTCATGTGGCAGAAGCTTGAGGAATCGGCATGTGTTTATGTGGATTCCTATGATTGGAACTGGTAGAATAGCCTAGCCGGGTTGTCCCAATTTGACTGAACATTTGAATAGGGTGCTTAATACCCTGCTCATCTTTACCAAGCCCTTGTCCAGGCTGATAACCCAATGACATCATTTCTTGAGTAGGCGATATAACCTCGGTAGAAATCTTAGGTACAGAGAGTGGTGCTCCAATATGTTGATATTGACTGTTACTCACTTTCAAGGTATGAAAACTGGTCGGCTCAACTTCAGAGTTGAAATTGATGATTGTCAGATCTCCTTGTTCAGGATACTCTGGCTCAGCATTAATAGTGACTAGACTGTTGTTGATAATGTATTTGAGCTATTGATGTAATGTGGAAGGAACAACTCTAGCCATGTGTATCCATGGCCTCCCCAATAGCAGGTTGTATCCTGAATCTATCTTTAGGATGTGGATGGATACATTGAATGTATTTGGACCAATCTCAATTGGCAGCTCAATCTTTTCGATGGCATTTTGTCGAGATCCATCAAAATCTCTGATAACTGTATGGCTGCTTTGGATCCACTTGAGATTGACATTCATCTTCACCAAGGTGGCATAAGGACATATATTTAGAGACGATCCTCCATCTATCAAAACTCCAGCTAACATGTATCCGGAGGACAAAAGCGCAATGTGCAAATGGCTTGTAATGACAAAAGTCCTTTTGGCGGTATATCATAATCGATTTAGGATATCACATTATTATTGAAAATGTGATCAACCGGATGTTGAAATTTTTCCACATCCACCCGACTTTGGCAAATAGGCTTCTTCAAAAACGCAATAAGATCTTCTGATGATCTTCGTAAGAGAAAACCAAATCTAGTATAGATATCTGGTGTGGAGCTTGTCGTAAGCTTAAAACCACATTGGCTTCATTGTGGCCCATAGTGCGGAGGAATTTTTCAATCTTCTCCATGGGAATCTTCCCCCTTGCTTTTCAAGTAGGTTTCATAACCTATTGACGAAGATACAGTGGATTATCCTTCGACTCTGTAGCAGTAGTATGAGACGTAGATTCTTTAGCTTCTCCATAATTCCATGGAACTTTGTGTAAGCTGACAACAAGATGTTATGGTCTGAAGGGTAAAGAAATTGGTTCATGTGTGGCCACTTTTAAAGGATTTTCAGCTCCTTTGAGTTGAATTGGTTGTATGGGAAATACTTTGACAGTCTCATCATCCACTTCAGATATAACTGTTATTGATTCCTTCCATTTGATAGGACATGCATTTCCACTCTTGAGTTGCATAGTGTAGTCATATGCAATTTGTAGGACACTGCTATCAATAAGATTCTGAATGAGATGGCGGAGTGCCCAACATTCTTCTGTGTTGTGATCGCGAGAGTGTGAATGATATTGACACACTTCATCAGAATTGAACCGTCTTGAGTGGGGATTGATTGGAGGTAGAAGGAAGGTAATTCTTCCTTCATTGATTAACATTTGCAATATCTCTTCCATAGATTGGCCGAGATAGGTAAATTCCCTTTGATTTGCAATATCCTCCATAGCTTCGCTTTCTGAGGGTGATTGTGGAGCATTCATAACAAATGGAAGGAGATAGGCATGCTCCTGTCTGATTAATTGGCGTGTGACTTGATGTTGATGGGTCACCAGTTTAGCCAATTACTTAATTTGTTTGCAAAGAGCTTTCATCTTTTGTTCCATAGTAAACTGGAACTTTGCATAATCCCATATGTCAACACCATCTTTGATGGTCTGAGATGGCTCGCCAATAACACTGGAACTTTGCCCAGTGCTCCAACTGATCATGTTGACCTCTTCTTCTTTGTGTTGAGGAAGTGGGTTGTCTTGCACATGAGGTTGATCTGGTTTGGTGACTACAATCTCACCATTGTCTATCAAGTCCTGGATCTTGTGTTTCAAGGCTCAACAATCTTGAGTATCATGTCCAGGTGCTCCGGCATGATAAACACACTTTTGCGTAGCATTAAAACCCTTCCCATTGGAGTTGGCTGGTGGAAGAAGACGTGTGATTTTCTTCTAAGTGGTCAAAAGAGCAAGAATATTCTCGAGCGAGTCCCCTAAAGGTGTGAACGATCGAGGTCACTTTACTTCTCCACTTTTAGGCAGCGGAGGGTTTGAAGATTGTGCTTGAAAAGGGGAGTAGTTTATCTTCTGTATAGGCATGCTTTGATTGCCTTTCTGTCCTTTCAGTATCAAGAAAACATCCTCCTCTTTCTTCTTATGGACCCTCTGGGGGTTGTTTCCATAAGATCCGGAGTGGATGTGTTCAGCAACAGCTTTAAGAGAGGCTAGGTCTTGAATTTTTCCAGACTTCAATCCCATCATCAGGCATCTCTCCATTCTTGATCATTTCAGAGAATGGTTTGCCAATACTAGCTAGAACTCTTTCATAGAAAGGAGCTTCCTGTATATCTATGAAAGTTATGACCATTTTTGATTTTGTCATGCAAAGAATAACTTGAACAGCAAGGCACCTCCACCTTTGAGCATACTCTCTTAATGACTCATTAGACTATTTCTTGACCTTGATAATTTGGTACCGGTCAGGAGCCATCTAAGATTGAAAATTATATTGAGTGAGGAAGGCGTGAGCCAGCTCTTCCCAACTATAGATCTTTGAGTTGTCTAATCTGGTATACCATAAACGGGCTTCTTCAGTTAGACTCTTCTGAAACACCTTCATTCTGAGCTTTTCATTTTCTGCGTAAGATCCAAGTTCTCCAATGAATACCTTTAAATGGGTATAAAGATCCCCTAATCCGTCATACTTTTCAAAATCAGGGGTTTTGAATTTCTCTGGATAATGAACACCAGGAAATATGCAAAGGTCTGTATATGAAACACTGCCATGTGTTCCAATCCCTTTGAGAACACGGATAGTTTCCTCCATCTGAAGGACCTTCTTCCTGATATCACCGGTGTCTAGATCTCCTTTGAGATGGGTGTTTTTAGGGTCTTTGTTGGTCGTATCCAGCGGAGATTCTGGAATTGTTTTTTCCAAACCTTGGACTCCTCATTGTATAGAGGATTCTATGTGTATAGGTATCTTCGTACCCTGAGTGGACTAGTGCAATTCTTTCACTAGAACAACCAAGTCTGTGATTTGTCTACCCAATCCATTAAATTCTTCTCGGGAAACAGCATTAGACTCGTCAAAAGAAGACATGATTTTCTGTAGGCTCGTGGCCTTTTTGGATTTTGAGCGAGTAACAGGCCCAATTGCTTCCCTACAAAAGACTTATGTAGTTTAGTCTTAGGGTAATGTAAATGTTATCATAATATGTCCGTTTTAGCAATTTTGTCCTACAAAATCGATTGTTAATTGATAACATGTTATGCATGCACAGATATTCTTTATATTTTCCATTACATATGGATGAACATGGAATAAAATTACAAGTAAATGCTTTTACAAGTAATTGAAAATGGAAAGCATGAAGAGACTTTCGTCCGCATTTGGTTTATCAGAGGTTGACCTATCTTAGGGTTACTCTCGCGGCTTTTTGGAATGAAGGTTCCCAGATCATCGCAATTTACTCGACGGGAAGTTAATCCGGTCTTTCAACTGGAGCGAATCCAGGTGGTGCCTTTCCTGAGCCCCGTGGAATTATTCTTCCTACAAGTCCAGTAATCAAACACCGACAGGATAGCCTCCTGGTGGAGGAACCACACAACATACATTCACATACAACGTGTCTCACCATTTATGCAAAATGATGACATGTGCGAAGCATTAATATCAAAGATAGATATTTAGCAGTGCAGTAATTAAGATGCATTCATACACATTTATCATAAATGTAAATGCAACATTCACACACAAGCATATAACAATTTTGAAAAGCTTGTAATAGCGGCGTAAGCCCTCTTACTGGAATCCCCAGCAGAGTCGCCACCTGTCGACGTCGGGATCAATTTTTGTCCCTTTTCATTACTTTTTCTTTGGTGTTCTCATGTTAATGTGAGATTTGTTTGAAAAAACAAGTGAAAAAGGTCCGACATGTATAATATCGACGATTGGACTGTAAGAGTCGCCAGTTTGTGCTTTTAACTGGTTGCACCAACGCAACCGAAAAGGTTTGCACATTGACCCAGTGATGTGACACTGCTAAACGGGTCTATGAAATCGAGATTCATTTAGGGTTCGGGAGCTTGGTTATGCGGAGGGAAAGTGTTAGGCACCCCCCGACATCCGTGTTGCCACGGTGACCGCCACTTCTCAAAGAAACTTTTATATGAATGTGTCTGTGTGTGGATAAATGTGCAATTATTTGGAAGTAGTGATGTAACTCGTTCGCACCTATATACAAAGGGTTTAAGTTTATAGAAAAATTCAGTTTTAACCAGATATAGCAATGAGGTTTTGTAAAAAGAGGTTTTTCAAACCCTATGCTCAATAGTAATTGAGGCCTTTGATACTTCCATTTTATTATTAAATGTTCGGCTTGTTTGCTTTTATTTTTGAGATACGAGGCATCTACGAGAAAATAATATACAGTAGTGTCGAACTCCTTATGGGCATGACAACCATCCAAGGAAATTCAGACACTGTAAATAATGTACAAGCAGCTTACAGCTGAAAAAGTCCATCATGGGAACCGAATCTAGATTCAGTGGACTGAATCTGTGATCACATGATTCCTAGGCTCACATGATACTGCAATTTGTATGGAAAGCAGTAAGCAGTTATATATATAAAAGCGATAAATATATATATATATATATATATATGAGCATGATCAGCCACCACGAATCAACTCCATGGGGGATCAGAAATGTAAATAAAGCAATAAATGCTATCAACCGCCACGGAGTAAACTCCAAAGGGACTTGAATATAAATAAAGTCGTAAAAGCTATCAATCGCCACTTAAGTAAACTCAGGCGGGACAAAATGTAAAGAAATGTAAAAAGCCATCAAGCGCCACGTAAGTGAACTCAAGCGAGGACTAAATGTGTATATATATATATATATATATATATATATATATATATATATATATATATATATATATATAAGCGATAAATGCTCAGGATATGAAATCAAGGCTCATCGGATATGTCCATAACAATGATTATATATATATATATATATATATATATATATATATATATATATATAAAAGCATTTAAACACAGGACTAGGACGTAAAATCTGTGCTCATCGATGTAGTCGACCACGATTTATATATATATATATATATATATATATATATATATATATATATATATATATATATATATATATATATATATATAAGCAAATAAATGCTCGGGCATCAAGTTCAGCTTAATCGAGGCATAACTCGATAATGTTAGTCCGTATAAAAATATATACATATATATATATATAAGTATATTTATACAATAGAAATGAAAACCATAGACCGAAGTCCGGGCAAACACACACACACGAGTTAAAGATGACGTTTAACTCTTTGTCGGGGTTATCACTGGTTTGAGTTGAAAGCAGACGTTGCTCAGGGTTATATCTGAGATTGGACTGATGCATGTGTTTGAATGCCGCAAGGTCATCTTGTAAGTGACTGTATGCCCGGTGTTAGCTCCGAGTTTGAGAGAGGAGTGCCTCGACAGGAGGTCTGAGATTGAAGTTGATAGCATGTATTTGAAACAAGCATTTCTGGAGTTATCGCCGGAACTGCAACAGCATTCCTTGGGGTTATCACCAAGGACGAAACTCGGGTTATCTCCGAGGTTGGAAATGATCCTTCCAATGTGTGTTCTGGGTTGAGAATGAGATTTCAGGTTGTGATTGATACTCCCGGTGTGTGGTCCGGGGTGTGAACTGAGGCTCCCGGTGTGTGTTTTGGGTTTAGAATGAGATTCCCGGTGGTATCCGGAATGGATGTAAGCTGTCTTCTAGGGTTATCTTTGAAAGACGATTCTGCCCTCCTATAATGTTAGTAACAGTTCTGCAGAAAAATTCCGAGTGTCTACAATTAGATAAACGGTTTGACAAGTGTTTGTTTGAGAATTGTTTGTTTGAGAAGTGTTTGTTTGGTTTTTTTTTTGGTTTTTGTTTGGTTTGACCGCACCATTGATGGTTGCCTACGTACTCCTGTTGATGAGGGGAGATAAGGTCTTTCGTAGTTCAGGCCTGGTGTAAGAGGTTCAACGCTGAATGTGAAAGGCAGATGGGTGTAGAAGCTTTATTGATGAAGAAGGGTGTGGAAGTATTTTTGTGGTTTTTGTTTTTGTATAGAAAGGGTTGAAATATTTTTGTTGTTTTTTATTTATTGTGACCGGGCCTTATAGAATATGGTTGCCTACGTACTCCCGGGTGTTAGGGAGATCAGGTCGACGTAGTTCGCCTCTATGAGCTGAAACCTGAATGACTTGATTTTTGATTTTTTGATTTTTCCTTTTTTTTCCGTCTTTCTTTTTTTTTCTTTTTTTTCTCTTTTAATTTCAATATATACACGCATGGAAAATAAAAGGCATACTACGAAGAAATTGATACTGTCCCAACATCTTCTGGAACTCGCAACTTTATCCCCTAGATCTACATCTTTTTGGCTAGTTGAGGCCTGATAGTCCAGTTTTTAGTGGTTGTGTTACCTTCAAGGCTCGTAACAGAGGTTACTTCTTGGTTTTGAATGTCTTCACTTATGGCCATAACTTGATCTCTTCCTAGTTAAGTACATTCCTAAAGGACGCTTGAGCTGGACCCATCACAAAAAGGTATGAACTCTTGATTCTTTGATGGGTTGGTTTCCCCGACAATCTCACCACCTTCTCCTTCATCTGTTCCTTCACTCTTTTCCTGGGCTTGAGAGGATTCGACCATGAAATCTCCCTCGAACTGTAGTCGCATTTCTTGCAAAGAAATTTCCTTTTTTTCTTTTTCTTCCTTGGAAATGATCAATATTTTCTTCCTTGGAATCTCCTTTGGAGATTCTTTTGTCTCCTTTGTCATTTCCTGCATTAGGATCATTCCATCTTGGGTTCTGCCAGGATTATCGCTCATAGCCTTCACCTCATTCCATCTTAAGCTTTTTATTTCCTTTTTGCCTTTTTTGGTCATGGGAAATTCTATCTCCAGCTCTCCATTTTCAATGAGATCCTGTATTTATGTCGCAAAGACCAGCATTCCTCAGTCGTATGTCCAAGTGAGTTAGAATGGTAGAGACATATCTTGGTGGAATCATAACTCTTCATCTTGGGATTCATAGGAGGCAGCAGCTCAGTAATCCTTCCTTCGCTTATCAGAAAATGTAGCATTTCTTCATTAGATTTGCTTAGAGGGGTGAATTTTTGGGCTCTTGTGGAGGTTATTTGATCTTTCTTCTTTGAGAATTCGCATTCCTCCAAGCGATTTTTCCGTTGGCGAGGTCTTCTATAAATTTTATCATCCCCATTTTTTTGGCCTTCTGATAGTTGAGTGAAGAACTGCCTCGTATCCTGATGTTGGCGCACTATTAGCTTAGCTAGCAAATTGACTTGATTATGGATTGTCTCTAACTTTTGCATTACAATCATACACTCCTCCGAGTTTTCCCATTTTAGGACATCTACTTTGTGCCTTTGGGGGTAGTCCTCTATCCTTCTTATGCACTTACGAATTGGATATATTTCAGCGTTTCTCGACCTGATCATGTTTACTTCCCTCGTATCTTGCTGCAACGGAAGGTTGTTGTTGACATTTTGTTGATCAGGCTGTTGGATTATAATACTGCCACTTTTGATCAGATTTTGAATTTTATGCTTTAAAGACCAACAATCTTGTGTATCGTGTCCTGAAAACCCAGAGTGGTAATCACATTTTTTTGGCTTAGATTGTATCTTTTGCTCCCTGGTTCCAGAGGTGGAGCCAATTCGGTAATTTTCTTGTGATCCATTAATATTGCCAATACATTTTCAAGGGAATCGCCCAGTGGAGTGAACACCCGATTTTCAGATCTTTCAAATTTTCTTTTCCTGTCTGGGTATTGGTTGAATGCAATCTGTGGTTGAGATGGCAGATTGTCTTGCATTTTACAAATGGGGGGGGGGGGGGACTGTAGGTTGGTCTCCTAATTTGCCCCTGTACAACAAGGGATACATCTTCATTGCCTTTATCGAGTACACCCTTGGGATCGCTCGCATACTTGACAGTTTGTATATGCTTGGCGACTGCTTCTAAGGTAGTGAAGTCTTTAATCTTGCCTGCTTTCTGGCCGATCTATGCCATTTCGTCGTGTTTGATCATTTCTGAGAATGGCTTTCCTATGCCTGCTAGGATCCTCTCATAGTAAGGCGCCTCTTGAATGTCAATAAACGTCATTACCATCTCAGTTTTCGTCATTGATGGAATGACTTGCGCTGCGAGATGTCTCCACCTTTGGGCATATTCTCATAAAGATTCAGTACTTTACTTTTTGACTTTAGTCACCTAGTATCGATCGGGTGCCATTTGTGACTGAAAACTGTACTAACTTAGAGAGGCGTGGGCCAATTCTTCCCAGTTGTGAATTTTGGCATTGTCAAGTCGGGCATACCATGCCTTAGCATGTCCAGTGAGACTCTTTTGAAAAAGCTGCATTCTGAGGCTTTCATCTTTAGCATAAGATCCCGGTTCGCCAATGTACACTTTCAGGTGCGTATAGGGATCGCCTTCCCCATTGTACTTTTTAAACTCTGGGACTTTGAATTTGGTAGGATATCGAGCCCCTAGGAATATGCAGAGATCTGAATAGGTGACACTCCCATAAATTCAAGTCGCTTTGATTGACTGGATGATCTCCTCCATTTGTTGGACTTTCTTTCTTAGATCTCCAGTTTCTCGATCATCCCTGAGATTTGTGATTTCTTTATTGGAATGAGGTTTAGGTATCTGGGTTTCCATCTTTTTGCCAATACCCTGACTGCCCCCTGGTGTGGATGACTCTAGTTGAGTAGGTATTGTTTGGCCCTGGATTCCTCCATGTGCCGAGGATTCTAGGTGGATGGGTATTTGGGTACCCTGAGTGGATTAGTGTAGTTCTTTGAGCATAACAGCCAACTCTGTAATTTGATAGCTTAATCTTTCGAACTCCTCGCGAGAAACAGGATTAGACTGGTTAGATGAAGACATGATTGGCTGTAGGCTCGTGGTCTTTTTGGATTTGAGCGGGTAACAGGCCCAATTGCTTCCCTACAAAAGACTTATGTAGTTTAGTCTTAGGGTAATGTAAATGTTATAATAACATGTCCATTTTAGGAATTTTGTCCTGCAAAAACCAGTTGTTAATTGATAACATATCATGCATGCACAAATATTCTTCATATTTTCCATTACATATGGATGAACATAGAATAAAATTACAAATAAATGCTTTTACAAGTAATTGAAAATGGAAAGTATGAAGAAAATTTCCTCCGCTTTTGGTTTATCAGAGGTTGACCTATCTTAGGGTTACTCTCGCGGATTTTTGGCATGAAGGTTCCCAGATCATCGTAATTTACTTGACGGGAAGTTAATCCAGTCTTTCAACTGGAGCGAATCTGGGTGGTGCCTTTCCTGAGCCCCGTTGGAATTATTCTTCCTACGAGTCCAGTAATCAAACACCGACAGGATAGCCTCCTGATGGAGGAACCACACAACATACATTCACATACAACGTTTCTCACCGTTTATGCAAAATGATGACATGTGGGAAGAACTAATATCAAAGATAGATATTTAGCAGTGCAGTAAGTAAGATGCATTCATACACATTCATCATAAATGTAAATGCAACATTCACGCACAAGCATATAACAGTTTTGAAAAGCTTGTAATAGCGGCTTAAGCCCTCTTACTGGAGTCCCCAGTAGAGTCGCCACTTGTCGACGTCAGAATTTTTTAGTGTCCCTTTTCGTTACTTGTTCTTTGGTGTTCTCATGTTAATGTGAGATTTGTTTGAAAAAAACAAGTGAAAAAGGTCCGACATGTATAATGTCGACTTTTTGACTTTAAGAGTTGCCGGTTGGTGTATTTAATGGTTGCACTGTATAAACCGAAAAGGTTTGCACATTGACCCAGTGATGTGACACTGCTAAACGGGTCTATGAAATCGAGATTCATTTAGGGTTCGGGGGCTTGATTATGCGGAGGGAAAGTGTTAGGCATCCCCCGACATTCGTGTTGCCGCGGTGACCACCACTTTTCAAAGAAACTGTTATATGAATGTGTGTGTGTGTGGATCAATGTGCAATTATTTGGAAGTAGTGATGTAACTCGTTCGCACCTATATACAAAGGGTTTGAATTTATAGAAAAATTCAGTTTTAACCAGATATAGCAATGATGTTTTGTAAAAAGAGGTTTTTCAAACCTTGTGCTCAATAGTAATTGAGGCCTTTGATACTTCCATTTTATTATTAAATGTTCGGCTTGTTTGCTTTTATTTTTGAGATGCGGGGCATCTACGAGAAAATAATATACAGCAGTGCCGAACTCCTTATGGGCATGACAACCATCCAAGGAAAATCAGACACTGTAAATAATGTACAAGCTGCTTACAGCTGAAAAAGTCCATCATGGGAACCAAATCTAGATTCAGTGGACTGAATCTGTGATCACATGATTCCTAGGCTCACATGATATAGCAATTTGTATTGAAAGCAGTAAGCAGTTATATATATATAAAAGTGATAAATATATATATGCATGATTAGCCACCACGAAGCAACTCTATGGGGGATCAGAAATGTAAATAAAGCAATAAATATTATCCGCATACGGAGTAAACTCAAAAGGACTTGATTATAAATAAAGTTGTAAAAGCTATCAATCGCCACTTAAGTAAACTCGAGGCGAGGACAAAATGTAAAGAAAATGTAAAAAGCCATCAATCGCCACGAAGTGAACTCAGTGCGAGACGAAATGTATATATATATATATATATATATATATATATATATATATTAGCGATAAATGCTTAAAATATATGAAATCAAGGCTCATCGTATATGTAAGACAATAGTTATATATATATATATATATATATATATATATATATATATATATATATATATATATATATAAGTATATATATATATATATATAAAAGCAATTAAACGCACCAGATGTAAAATCCAGGCTCATCAGATAGAGTCTGACCACAGTTTATATATATATATATATATATATATATATATATATATAAGCAAATAAACGCTCGCATCAAGTTCAGCTTAATCGAGGCATAACCCGATAATGTTAGTCCATATAAAAATATATACATATATATATATAAGTATATATATATAAATAGAAATGAAAACCACAAACCGAAGTTCGGGAAAACACACACACACGACTCTCAATATGTATAATAGTGTGTTATTATGAGAAGAAAGACTTTATAGAATGTAAGAAGGCTTACAGTGGGCTGCCAAAGTAGACTTCTATGACTCTATGTGGATAAACACTCAGCTCCCATCGGACAAAAGATATGTATATGTGAGCTAACAGAAGAGGAAACACTCAATATGGGTGTATACAGAGTAAAGTGGACAAGGTTTCCTCGCCTTTTCTCTCTCTCAAAATGGCTGACCATCAGCCTATATTTATAGACTGATGGCTGCAGGTGTACTGCTTGGCAGCCATGATTATACCTATACCCAATTTGGTTGTAGTGGGCCCGGGCCCATGGGTCTCATCATCTCGGCACGTGTACTCGTGCACTCGTACACTATAATATCCACTCGAACTTGCATAACTTCAATCCAATCATCTGAACGAGGTATATGTGACCTTCTTCAGACTGCTTATGTCGAGAGTTACGTAATGACATGGATTAGAGGTTATACGAAGTCAGGAAGAGGGGACCATGCCCATTGTCTTCAAGCTTCAAATTCTATTCGGTGTAATGCCACATGTAATAGTCATTCAGGATTGGATATCCTGGTTCTTGAAGGACATAGTTGTATGTATGTATGTATTAAAGTGTCAAGACGACACGCAGGTGTTAAAGATGACGTTTAACTCTTTGTCGGGGTTATCACCGGTTTGAGTTGAAAGCAGACGTTGCTCAGGGTTATATCTGAGATTGGACTACTGCATATGTTTGAATGCTGCAAGGTCATCTTGTAAGTGACTGTATGCCCGGTGTTAGCTCCGAGTTTGAGAGAGGAGTGCCTCGGCAGGAGGTCTGAGATTGAAGTTGATAGCATGTATTTCAAACAAGCATTTCTGGAGTTATCGCCAGAACTGCAACAGCATTCCTTGGGGTTATCTCCAAGGACGAAACTCGGGTTATCTCCAAAGTTGGAAATGATCCTTCCAGTGTGTGTTCTGGGTTGAGAATGAGATTTCGGGTTGTGATTGATACTCCCGGTGTGTGGTCCAGGGAATGAACTGAGGCTCCCAGTGTGTGTTCCGTGTTTAGAACGAGATTCCCGGTGGTATCCGGAATGGATGTAAGTTGTCTTCCAGGGTTATCTCCGAAAGATGATTCTGCCCTCCTATAATGTTAGTAACAGTTGTGCAGAAAAATTTTGAGTGTCTACAATAAGATAAACGGTTTGACAAGTGTTTGTTTGAGAATTGTTTGTTTGAGAAGTGTTTGTTTGGGTTTTTTTTTTGGTTTTTGTTTGGTTTGACCGCACCATTGATGGTTGCCTACGTACTCCTGTTGATGAGGGGAGACAAGCACTTTCGTAGTTCAGGCCTGGTGTAAGAGGTTCAACGCTGAATGTGAAAGGCAGATGGGTGTAGAAGCTTTATTGATGAAGAAGGGTGTGGAAGTATTTTTGTGGTTTTTGTTTTTGTAGAGAAAGGGTAGAAATTTTTTTGTTGTTTTTTATTTATTGTGACCGGGCCATATAGAATAGGGTTGCCTATGTACTCCCGGGTGTTAGGGAGATCAGGTCGACGTAGTTCGCCTCTATAAGCTGAAACCTGAATGACTTGATTTTTGATTTTTTGATTTTTCCTTTTTTTTCCTTCTTTCTCCTTTTTTTTCTCTTTTTTCTTTTTTTTCTTTTATTTTAATATATACACGCATGGAAAATAAAAGGCATACTACGAAGAAATTGATATTGTCCCAACATCTTCTGGAACTCGCAACTTTATCCCCTAGATCTACATCTTTTTGGCTAGTTGAGGCCTGATAGTCCAGTTTTTAGTGGTTTTGTTGCCTTCAAGGCTCACGACAGAGGTTACTTCTTGGTTTTGAATGTCTTCTCTCTCAAAATGGCTGACCCAAGGTCTATATTTATAGACTGATGGCCGCAGGTATACCTGCGGCTGGTCGTGGTGGGCCTAGGCTTCACGGGTCCCGTCATCTCGAAGTATGTGCACTCGCACACTATAATGTCCGCTCGAACTTGCAGAACTTCAATCCGAGCATCCGAATGAGGTAAACAAGACCATCTTCGGACTGATTTTGTCGAGAGTTATGCTATGACATGAGATTTGCCCTTTTTGATTCCAGGATGTTGGGTCCATGACCGAAATAGTATTTTTGGGTCTCCGTCAGGCAGTCCGTTGAGCTGTTTCACATTGTTTGTGCTCGGAAGTTGAGTTATGGTTCTTGTGAGACTTCTTTTGAAGCAATATGAGTTGAAATTAGTGTATTTGATTTGAAGTGAAGTTGAGTCGGCAAAATGACCCTTTTGCCCCTCCCGGGGTTATCTCCGATTTTCGCACAGTTGTAGCGGGTTTTTCCCAGGGTTATCTCTGAGATTGTCCTGTTGTTGACACTGAATGTACTCAAGGTTATCTCTGATGTGACAACCCGATATTTTCTATATAAATAAATCATAAATTTTGCGTATAAATTTTTTTTATTTATTAAAATAAATATGAATGATATGTGTCAAGGTAATGTGTAATTATAATTATATGTGTGATAAATAAAATTTATTTATTACATTAAGTATTGCAAATAAATTTATTTTAGAATTATTGATTATTATCAATTATATTTTTATACTAATTAATTCCTTATTGGAAATGTTTTATTAATTATTTTTCAAGGAAAATATAAATAATATATGAAATGATTTTAGAATATTTTATTTATAAGAATGCGTGAAAGGTATTATGTAAGTAATTATGTGATGAATATAAAATATATTTATTACATGAATGGTTATGAATAATTTTATTTAGAATAATTTTCATTATAAATTATATTCTTATAATAATTAATTTTATAGTAAAAATATTTTTAATGTTTATTTTCCAAGGAAATAGGTTAATTATATTATTTAAATAATATATGATATGATTATATAATTTTTATAACACTTATTTTATTATATGAGATTATTTGAGAATAGTTAAGTTAATTATTTTAACTTAATTATTAAGGTTATATATGAAAGATAAATCAGATATGGAATCCAAACCCTAATTCTGGGTTTTTATCAAGGAATAAGAATAATAATATTATATTATTATTTTTCAGTGTTATAGATATGTGTATTATGTGTGTAAGGTTAACGATAGAACAGGTAGCTTTTAAAGTTAATGATAAACCCTAATTTTGGTTACGAGATAAGGAATAATGATAATAATATTATTATATTATAATATTTTGAATTTTCGATTATATATATATATATATATATATATATATATATATATATATATATACTGTATGTGGATGGGTGACAATGGTTGGTCAATTATGATGAATAATGGTGCAAGATTTAAAAACCCTAGCATAAATTGATTTAATCCTGTTTTTTTTTTTTAAATTAAATGGGAATTTAAGATTTTTATATAAAATCAAGATATATGATATATGTTGTGTGTTACTTCATGGTATGCTAATTAGGAAACCCTAATTATTAAATTTAAAACCTTAGTTTATATTTGTATTTTCTAGATATTAGAAAACCCTAAACTATGAATGAAAACCCTAATCCGGAAACCTAAACCGGAGGTTTGATCTGTCAAGAATTGTGTTACTATGATTAATAACACGTGTGATAGACTTTAATTGCTAATTAAAATAAATCTAATTACTAAATTAAAACCCTAAAGTATAGAACCCTAATTTAATTGCTAGAAACCCTAATTTGCTTATGGTAACCCTAATTATCTATATTATAAACCCTAATTGCTTAATTAGCAAGGTTAATTGTGATTAAGGGTAATAAACCCTAATATCCATGTATAAGATAATTACAAACTTACTTTAATTAACAAAGTTATCATTTTCAAAATTTTAGAAACTAAAATTATTTTATTTCATTTTCAAACCATAGTTGCTAAATCCTAAATTTGGAACCCTAGACTTTGGCTAAATTGGCTCAAATCCTAAACCCTAAACAAACCCTAAACCCTAAGGGTTTGCCAAATGACTAGAAGGCCATTAAAATGAAAAACCAAATGACAAAAATGCCCCTCTTACATAATTAAGGCTAAAATGTAGGTTTTGACAATAGGTTAAGTTGTTGAACAACTTCACCCACTCTCTTGACTTTAATTGACAACAACAAGCCCCTAAACTCAGCCATACATGCACCATGTTGTCTATTTATAGATCTAAGGAGAGAGAAAAATCATTTGTTACACTAATTTTTGTTCAACTCTCATCCTAGAACTTCTCTCTCTAAAAGCCACGAAAATATATAGTATATCAGTCATAGATTGAAGCCCCACGTTTATCATAACAACATCAGTAGCCAAAAATCAGAAATCAAACCAAGAAAGGTATAAAACCCTACTTTGAATTTTTGTCCAAAAGTTGTTGTTTGATCTTGTGAATTGATGTTGTAATATGTTGTTTGTAGTCTAAATTAATGATCTGGGTTGGTATATTGCAAGTCCATAACATCTAAATACTCAAATCAATGATTTTCAAAAATCTGGAAAATGTATTTCTGTTGTCTGACATCAAGTGTTAGGGGCTGTAGATCGTTGTGTGTTTATTGTTTTTGTTGTTTAAGTGTTTATATTTGTAGCCTTGTATGAGATCTTTAATCTGAAAGTGGATTCACTGTCATTGGATGTCTAGATCAAAAGATATTGATGGTCAAAGGTCGTTGACCGACCATGACCGGGAAGAAATCTGGGTAAACCCAGAAAATTTTTAGCGTCTGACAGCATGTTGAACGGCTTTGATCTGACAGATTTAATGATTGTTTGATATTGTTATTGTATTAAAGTTGTAGCCTGTTATCTGGAATATAGCTAAGTGCCTCTAGATATCTTAATGCTTCAATAAATCGAACGTAGCATTTGGTCAAACCTAGTCCCTCGATCACGAATTCTGTTTCTGGAAAATTTCCAGAAAATTGTTGGTCTTATTTCCATGTGGTTTGGACCGAAAGTTAGATCTTGTAAATCTGTTAATGTTAAGCTTATCTGTTGATGTAAGTGTTGTTCCTTGACACGAGTACTACAGATTTAAACCTTCAAATCGCATGAACCATGATCAGAACTACTATTAATTTAAGCGTGAAAGTGCTCAGTCGACATCTGGGTTTCTGGGAAAACCCAGAAACCTTCTGACAGCTACTTTGCTGGCATAGATCGACTTGTGTATGTTGTTGTTTGATCATATTAAGTTATGAAACTTGTAGAGTTACATCAAACCTACAATAATTAGGTTTTATATTGGACATAAACGATCTATAAATGAAATTATAAATGGCCAAATTGACGTGACCCTTAATTCATCGAATGTCGGTTGTTCTTGAGGCTCAAGAACACCAACAATGACGCTTTTGTCGCTAAAGACCTACAAATGACAGCTTTCTATTATTTTTAATTTCTATATTTTTAGGAAATTACTTAAAAATAGGAAATAAATTATAAAATGGTTTTTAATTATTGTAAATACAAAATAAATTCGAAAAAATTATTTTAAAGTCCAGAAAAATAATTTTTAATTATTTTGGGCATATTTTGGGCATATTTAATATTTTTGGAATGTAAGAAGTATTTAATTTATTTAATTACAATATTAGATAAATTATTTAAAAATAGTTTTAATTCATGAAAATTCATGAAAAATTATATTATTGTGTTAGAAAATATTTTGAGTTATTTTTGGTAACTTTTAATATTTTGTGATAATTTTCATTAATAAATTAATATTAATGATATTAGATTTATTTGATTATTAAATTAAATAAATAAGATAAAAATGATTTTATGATTTAAAAATCATTTTAAATGAAAATAAAGTATTTAAAAATATTTGAAGTTATAAAATATAACTTTTAATATTTAATAGTTAATTTCGTAATTAATGATTAATAATGATATTAAAGTTATTTAATATTTATATTAACTAATTTAGTTTAAAAATGATTTTAATATTTTAATAATCATTTTAAATGAAGATAAAATGTTTCAAGATATTTTAAGTTATAAACTATAACTTTTAATATTTAAAGGATAATTTCATTAATAAATTAATATTAATGATATTTAATTAATGATTAATGATATTAAATTTATTTAATAATTATATTAAATAAATAGTTTTAAAATGGTTTTATTAATTTAAAAATTATTTAAAGAGGGATATAAATGAATATTTTAAGTTATAATTAATGACTTTTAATATTTAAATAAATAGCTCATTAATATTTTAAATATTAATGGTAATTATTTAATAATGATTTTAAATGTTTTAAAAATCATTTAAGGATAATGTAAATGCTTTAAAAATATTTTGAGTTATTATACATAACTTTAATATTTTGGCAATGGTTTCATTAATAATTTAATATTGATTAGATGTTAATAATAATAGAATTATGTGATACTTAAATCATTTAATAATGATTCTGATATTTCAAAAATTATGATAAATGATAATAATTATTTAAAAATTATTATAAGGTCATGAAAAATGTTATAACTGGTGTTTAAGATATCTAAATGGATAAGTAATTACTGAATAGAGTTTTAGACTCGATTATTACCCGATAAAGTTGTCGGTAGACCGACATGGTTCAGAAGTTGATCTGGACTTAGATAATTTAATTAGTTAACGGTTTATTTGTGATTCAATGGTTGTTAAGGTTATGTGACTATGTGATTAGGAATGAGTTGATGATTGTTTGTAATGCCATGATTGTTGAACATGTGTGATAAGGTGATTAGGTTATGTGCTGACTGCAATAGGCAGTGTTATGTGTTACGTTAAGATATACTAATCAGTAAAATAATTTGATTAATGATAGGTCGTGATAGAAAAGATAAATCTTAGTTGCGTAAGTGTAAGCTGCGCATCAGGCAAGTATCCTAACCTTGCATTTTCTTTATGCAATGAACAAGTGTAAGAATGTTTCAAAAATTATATTATTATTATTAATGTACAAATTTTTAAAGCTATATTATATAAGCCCATTGATTATCAACATGTTAGTATATGATAATTCGGATATATATATTCTGTTCGTTAATTTCTAGAAATGATTATACAAGTGTCCCCTCTTGGATAATCATTGTATTTAATCACATGTTGATACACCTTTGATATACATATATGTTGAAGTATATAAGACCTTTGTTATGAAAACCCGACAGAAATGAACATCCCGATAATGGGAAAAATTTTATGCGCTACGGCGGACAAAGGATGAACGATAATATCGTTCTAGCAATGTAGTATTGATCAATCACAGGCCCATGGATCGCATACACCCTCAAAGTTCGTCAAAGCAATGCTAGGTTTCTGAGATGAATTTCATTTAACCTTTTCGAAAATGAAAACAATGTTCATGATATGTCACAGAAACCTTGTATATAAATAATACACAGTTTTTTAAAAAAAAAAAAATTGAAAGAGGGTTGTTATGCTATTATTATTGGTACAGATTACTTCACAACTATTGACTGGTTGTAGAAGAATATTATAAAGAAAACGTTTAAATTCTTTCAGCTTATATATATATATATATAATACTTGTTGGGCACTCAAATGCTCATCCTTGCTTAATTTAAATGTTTTCAGCTAAGTGTGAAAAGCTAGAAGGCTCGGCCAGGAACAAGTGAAAAGGAAAGCAAACAGAATATGTTATTGGTATCTTTTGTAATAGATAGACTGTATTAAGTTAATGATATGTATTATATATCATGTAAAGAATGTAGTAAAGGTTGCGTACTTGGGATTAGACTCTGATAAATGTAAGTTAAGTTTGAAATTTATATTATTGTTATTATTATTAGTAAAATTCCGCTCATAGAAATGGTATCGTAAAGTACCGAGTTTGGGTTTCAAGTATCCGGATTCGGGGACTCTACAATTTGGTATCAGAGCTATAGGGTTAAAAACCTTAGGTGGGTTAGACCTTAGGCTATAACCTTAGAACAGAGGGAAACGTTGAAAATATAAATAACTCATATAGAGTTTAAAAAGGAGATGAATTGAATAAATTCATTATCAAACAAAATAAAAGATAACTTATAAAACTATTATGTGCTATGTGTATTTATTATTTGCTAGTCAAGATAATTTTGTGTGTAGGTGTTAGAAAGGAACATAATTAGGATACCCTTAAGTCGTAAAGAATAAGTCAACATCCATGACCGAGCCAATATCAAAGCCAATAGCTGCAATAGAGGCTCACATTGAAAGCTACCTCAAAGAGGTGGTTATTTTTGGAAAGTATAGTACTGGATCAAGAAACGTTAAGTATAACTGATAGATAAAGTATAGCTAAAGGATTATAAGTGGTCAATGTCGAGTTCTTAAACTCATATGTTTGTGATGAGTTCTTAAACTCATAAGGTGTTGAAAGTTGTGACAAACTTGATACAGTTATGTGTGAATGGATATTGAGGATAATAGGAATAGATAGGTTACTAAGTAATTGATCATTAGTGAAGGTGTAAGGAATAGGTAGTGTTAGTATTAGTTGAATATGGTGATGTATATGATGGGTATGTTGGTGTAATGTAATATTTTGTATAAGTTATGGCAGCAATTCCTGACTTCCAAGTCACAAAGGGATAGCGAATGTTTAAAGCAATATGTGTTATGGTATGTCAAGTGCTATGAATATGGATCTATGTTGGTTTAATGAATTAAGTGGGTATAAAGATAATATATATTTATTTGGTCACTAGTTATTACAGTAGACCGAGTTTTCAAAATCTAATATTTTGAGTACATGATTATTTGAATAGAAAGTTTTGCGTTATATGTTAAGCGCCACGATAAGGCTTAGAATGTAAGGTAATAAAGAATAATTTATAATAATGCCGTCAAGACTAAAAGCGAAACCAAAGAACAAAAGAACACATCAACAAAGCTAGAGGAAAACTAGACCGACATCGAATTTTTAATTTTTTTTTCTCTTTCGAATACGGACGATCAAGCTATGCAGAACGAATTACCAGCCGCGAAAGATCAACCAGATAATCAAACGTCGAACGTTAAAGACTTCAAGGTTGTCCTATTGCGTAATATAAAAGGTACGACCGACCTGTAGAAGAAGCATTGGGGATAGCTAGGATAACGGTGGGGCAAAAGACAGCTTTTGCCACCTATTCGATGAAAGGAGATAATATCAATAATACCGGAAATAAGCCGGGAATGTGATTAAAAGAAAAGTTTATGTGTGGAAAGTGAGGACAGGAGGGATATATATCTTTCCTAACTGTCCCAATCCAGGAATGTATAGCAGTGTGTTATGTGCGATCAATGAAGCATAAGGTGAAAGACTGTTCAAGAAGGAGAAGGGAAACCAGGAATATGAATACGGAAAAAGGTAGCAAAATATTGGCGACAACGGGACCAACTTCAACAAACAAACCAATAGAATCAACTACAAACATCTTCAACATGACCGTTCAAGATATCGTGACAGCCGGGGATGCAACTCCAGGTATTACTCAAACTAATTTTATTTTCTAATATATTATTTTCTTATATATAGTAAATTATTTTTATAAATTATTTTGAAGGAGGAATTTGAGTTCTCTTAGAAATCAAATTTCTGTTTAAGAAGATAGATAAGCTTTTTGCTGAATAGTTAAAGATCGGATCGATCAATTATGATCGAGATCTACTTGCAATGATTGTATATACTATGTACCCTGGTAAGTATAGGTTTTAAAAGGTGATTAGGGGACGGAATCCTTATAAAGGAGGTGAATGTGACAACTAGATATTTTCTATATAAATAAATCATAAATTTTATGATAAATTTTTTTTTTTATTATTAAAATAAATATGAATGATATGTGTCAAGGTAATGTGTAATTATAATTATATGTGTGATAAATAAAATTTATTTATTACATTAAGTATTGCAAATAAATTTATTTTAGAATTATTGATTATTATCAATTATATTTTTATACTAATTAATTCCTTATTGGAAATGTTTTATTAATTATATTTTCAAGGAAAATATAAATAATATATGAAATGATTTTAGAATATTTTATTTATAAGAATGCGTGAAAGGTATTATGTAAGTAATTATGTGATGAATATAAAATATATTTATTACATGAATGGTTATGAATAATTTTATTTAGAATAATTTTCATTATAAATTATATTCTTATAATAATTAATTTTATAGTAAAAATGTTTTTAATGTTTATTTTCCAAGGAAATAGGTTAATTATATTATTTAAATAATATATGATATGATTATATAATTTTATAACACTTATTTTATTATATGAGATTATTTCGAATAGTTAAGTTAATTATTTTAACTTAATTATTAAGGTTATATATGAAAGATAAATCGATATGGAATCCAAACCCTAATTTCAGGTTTTTATCAAGGAATGAGAATAATAATATTATATTATTATTTTTAGATTGTTATAGATATGTGTATTATGTGTGTAAGGTTAACGATAGAAATGCAGTTTTAAAGTTAATGATAAACCCTAATTTTGGTTCTGAGATAAGGAATAATGATAATAATATTATTATATTATAATATTTTGAATTTTCAGTGCCATATATATATATATATATATATATATATATATATATATATATGTACTGTATGTGGACTGACAATGGTTGGTCAATTATGATGAATAATGGTGCAGTATTTAAAAACCCTAGCATAAATTGATTTAATCCTGTTTTTTTTTTCAAATTAAATGGGAATTTAAGATATTTATATAAAATCAAGATATATGATATATGTTGTGTGTTACTTCATGGTATGCTAATTAGGAAACCCTAATTATTAAATTTAAAACCTTAGTTTATATTTGTATTTTCTAGATATTAGAAAACCCTAAACTATGAATGAAAACCCTAATCCGGAAACCTAAACCGGAGGTTTGATATGTCAAGAATTGTGTTACTATGATTAATAACACGTGTGATAGACTTTAATTGCTAATTAAAATAAATCTAATTAGTAAATTAAAACCCTAAAATATAGAACCCTAATTTAATTGCTAGAAACCTAATTTGCTTATGGTAACCCTAATTATCGATATTATAAACCCTAATTGCTTAATTAGCAAGGTTAATTGTGATTAAGGGTAATAAACCCTAATATCCATGTATAAGATAATTACAAACTTACTTTAATTAACAAAGTTATCATTTTCAAAATTTTAGAAACTAAAATTATTTTATTTCATTTTCAAACCATAGTTGCTAAATCCTAAATTTGAAACCTAGACTTTTGCTAAATTGGCTCAAATCCTAAACCCTAAACTAAACCCTAAACCCTAAGGGTTTGCCAAATTACTAGAAGGCCATTAAAATGAAAAACCAAATGACAAAAATTCCCCTCTTACATAATTAAGGCTAAAATATAAGTTTTGACAATAGGTTAAGTTGTTGAACAACTTCACCCACTCTCTTGACTTTAATTGACAAAGAATAAGCCCTAAACTCAAACCCATACATGCACCATGTTGTCTATTTATAGATCTAAGGAGAGAGAAAAATCATTTGTTACACTAATTTTTGTTCAACTCTCATCCTAGAACTTCTCTCTCTAAAAGCCATGAAAATATATAGTATATCAGTCATAGATTGAAGCCCCACGTTTATCATAACAACATCAGTAGCCAAAAATCAGAAATCAAACCAAGAAAGGTATAAAACACTACTTTGAATTTCTGTCCAAAAGTTGTTGTTAGATCTTGTGAATTGATGTTGTAATATGTTGTTTGTAGTCTAAATTAATGATCCAATTTGGTATATTGCAAGTCCATAACATCTAAATACTCAAATCAATGATTTTCAAAAATGGAAAATGTATTTACGTTGTCGACATCAAGTGTTAGGGGCGTAGATCGTTGTGTGTTTATTGTTTTTGTTGTTTAAGTGTTTATATTTGTAGCCTTGTATGAGATCTTTAATCTGAAAGTGGATTCACTGTCATTGGATGTCTAGATCAAAAGATATTGATGGTCAAAGGTTCGTTGAATCGACCACGATCGGAAGAAATCTGGGTAAACCAGTAAAATTTTTAGCGTCCCGACAAAAGATGTTGAAGCGGCTTTGATCTGACTGATTTAATGATTGTTTGATATTGTTATTGTATTAAAGTTGTAGCCTGTTATCTGGAATATAGCTAAGTGCCTCTAGATATCTTAATTCTTCAATAAATCGAACGTAGCATTTGGTCAAACCTAGTCCCTCGATCACGAATTCTGTTTCTGGGAAATTTCCAGAAAATTGTTGGTCTTATTTCTGACAGGGTTTGACCGAGTTAGATCTTGTAAATCTGTTAATGTTAAGCTTATCTGTTGATGTAGTGTTGTTCCTTGACACGAGTACTACAGATTTAAACCTTCAAATCGCATGAACCATGATCAGAACTACTATTAATTTAAGCGTGAAAGTGCTCAGTCGACATCTGGGTTTCTGGGAAAACCCAGAAACCTTCTGACAGCTACTTTGCTGGCATAGATCGACTTGTTATGTTGTTGTTTGATCATATTAAGTTATGAAACTTGTAGAGTTACATCAAACCTACAATAATTAGGGTTTTTATATTGATGTGAAAACGATCTATAAATGAAATTATAACCGGCCAAACGTGACCCCTTAACCATCGATTCGCCGGTGTTCTTGAGGCTCAAGAACACCAACAGCGACGCTTTTTGTCGCTAAAGACCTACATCGACAGTTTCTATTATTTTTAATTTCTATATTTTCCAGAAATTACTTAAAAATAGGAAATAAATTATAAAAATGGTTTTAATTATTATAAATACAAAATAAATTCGAAGAATTATTTTAAAGTCCAGAAAAATAATTTTTAATTATTTTGGGCATATTTTGAAAATATTTAATATTTTTGGAATGTAAGAAGTATTTAATTTATTTAATTACAATATTAGATAAATTATTTAAAAATAGTTTTAATTCATGAAAAATTATATTATTGTGTAGAAAATATTTTGAGTTATTTTTGGTAACTTTTAATATTTTGTGATAATTTTCAATAATAAATTAATATTAATGATATTAGATTTATTTGATTATTAAATTAAATAAATAAGATAAAAATGATTTTATGATTTAAAAATCATTTTAAATGAAAAAAAAATTTTAAAAATATTTTAAGTTATAAAATATAACTTTTAATATTTAATAGTTAATTTCATTAATTAATGATTAATAATGATATTAAGGTTATTTAATATTTATATTAACTAATTTAGTTTAAAAATGATTTTAATATTTTAATAATCATTTTAAATGAAGATAAAATGTTTAAAGATATTTTAAGTTATAAACTATAACTTTTAATATTTAGAGGATAATTTTATTAATAAATTAATATTAATGATATTTATTTAATGATTAATGATATTAAATTTATTTAATAATTATATTAAATAAATAGTTTTAAAATGGTTTTATTAATTTAAAAATTATTTAAAGAGGGATATAAATGAATATTTTAAGTTATAATTAATGACTTTTAATATTTGAATAAAAGCTCATTAATATTTTAAATATTAATGGTAATTATTTAATAATGATTTTAAATGTTTTAAAAATCATTTAAGGATAATGTAAATGCTTTAACAATATTTTGAGTTATTATACATAACTTTAATATTTTTGCAATGATTTCATTAATAATTTAATATTGATTAGATGTTAATAATAATAAAATTATGTGATACTTAAATCATTTAATAATGATTCTTATATTTCAAAATTATGATAAATGATAATAATTATTTAAAAATTATTATAAGGTCATGACAAATGTTATAAGCGGTGTTTAAGATATCTAAATGGATAAGTAATTCTTGAATAGAGTTTTAGACTCGATTATTACCTCGATAAAGTTGTCGGTGAGAGACCGACGTGGTTCGTAAGTTGATCCGGACTTAGATAATTTAATTAGTTAACGGTTTATTTGTGATTCAATGGTTGTTAAGGTTATGTGACTATGTGATTAGGAATGAGTTGATGATTGTTTGTAATGCCATGATTGTTGAACATGTGTGATAAGGTGATTAGGTTATGTCTTTGAATCGCAATAGGTAAAGTGTTATGTGTTACGTTAAGATATACTAATCAAGTAAAATGATTTGATTAATGATAGGTCGTGATAGAAAAGATAAATCTAAGTTGCGTAAGTGTAAGCAAAAAGATCAAAGTAAAGATATCCTACCCTTGCATTTTTTCTTTATGCAATGGACAAGTGTAAGAATGTTTCAAAAATTATATTATTATTATTAATGTACAAATTTTTAAAGCTATATTATATAAGCCCATTGATTATCAACATGTTAGTATATGATAATTAGGATATATATATTACATTCGTTAATTTCTAGAAATGATTATACAAGTGTCCCTCTTGGATAATCATTGTATTTAATCACATGTTGATACACCTTTGATATACATATATGTTGAAGTATATAAGACCTTTGTTATGAAAACCCGATGAAATGAACATCCCGATAATGGGAAAATTTTTTTGCGCTTCTTACGGACAAAGGATGAACGATAATATCGTTCTAGCAATGTAGTATTGATCAATCACAGGGCCCATGGACTGTATATACCCTCGAAGTTCGTAAAGCAATGCTTAGGTTCTGAGATGAATTTACATTTAACCTTTTCGAAAATGAAAACAATGTTCATGATATGTCACAGAAACCTTGTATATAAATAATACACAGTTTTTTAAAAAAAAAAAAAATTGAAAGAGGGTTGTTATGCTATTATTATTGGTACAGATTACTTCACAACTATTGACTGGTTGTAGAAGAATATTATAAAGAAAACGTTTAAATTCTTTCAGCTTATATATATATATATATATATATATATATATATATATAATACTTGCTGGGCACTCAAATGCTCATCCTTGCTTAATTTAAATGTTTTCAGCTAAGTGTGAAAAGCTAGAAGGCTCGGCCAAGAACAAGTGAAAAGGAAAGCAAACAGAATATGTTATTGGTATCTTTTGTAATAGATAGACTGTATTAAGTTAATGATATGTATTATATATCATGTAAAGAATGTAGTAAAGGTTGCGTACTTGGGATTAGACTCTGATAAATGTAAGTTAAGTTTGAAATTTATATTATTGTTATTATTATTAGTAAAATTCGCTCATAGAAATGGTATCGTAAAAGTACAGAGTTTGGGTTTCAAGTATCCAGGATTAGGGGACTCTACAATTTGGTATCAGAGCTATAGGGTTAAAAACCTTAGGTGGGTTAGACCTTAGGCTATAACCTTAGAACAGAGGGAAACGTTGAAAATATAAATAACTCATATAGAGTTTAAAAAGGAGATGAATTGAATAAATTCATTATCAAACAAAATAAAAGATAACTTATAAAACTATTATGTGCTATGTGTATTTATTATTTGCTAGTCAAGATAATTTTGTGTGTAGGTGTTAGAAAGGAACATAATTAGGATACCCTTAAGTCGTAAAGAATAAGTCAACATCCATGGTAGAGCCAATATCAAAGCCAATAGTATTGCAATAGAGGCTCACATTGAAAGCTACCTCAAAGAGGTGGTTATTTTTGGAAAGTATAGTACTGGATCAAGAAACGTTAAGTATAACTGATAGATAAAGTATAGCTAAAGGATTATAAGTGGTCAATGTCGAGTTCTTAAACTCATATGTTTGTGATGAGTTCTTAAACTCATAAGGTGTTGAAAGTTGTGACAAACTTGATACAGTTATGTGTGAATGGATATTGAGGATAATAGGAATAGATAGGTTACTAAGTAATTGATCATTAGTGAAGGTGTAAGGAATAGGTAGTGTTAGTATTAGTTGAATATGGTGATGTATATGATGGGTATGTTGGTGTAATGTAATATTTTGTATAAGTTATGGCAGCAATTCCTGACTTCCAAGTCACAAAGGGATAGCGAATGTTTAAAGCAATATGTGTTATGGTATGTCAAGTGCTATGAATATGGATCTATGTTGGTTTAATGAATTAAGTGGGTATAAAGATAATATATATTTATTTGGTCACTAGTTATTACAGTAGACCGAGTTTTCAAAATCTAATATTTTGAGTACATGATTATTTGAATAGAAAGTTTTGCGTTATATGTTAAGCGTTTACGATAAGGCTTAGAATGTAAGGTAATAAAGAATAATTTATAATAATGCCGTCAAGACGGAAACGAAACCAAAGAACAAAAGAACCTGTCAACAAAGCTAGAGGAAAACTAGACCCGACATCGAATTTTTATTTTTTTTTTCTCTTTCGAATACGGACGATCAAGCTATGCAGAACGAATTACCAGCCGCGAAAGATCAACCAGATAATCAAACGTCGAACGTTAAAGACTTCAAGGTTGTCCTATTGCCAGAATTTAAAGGTACGACTGACCCTGTAGAAGCATTGGGGATAGCTAGGATAACGGTGGGGCAAAAGACAGCTTTTGCCACCTATTCGATGAAAGGAGATAATATCAATAATACCGGAAATAAGCCGGGAATGTGATTAAAAGAAAAGTTTATGTGTGGAAAGTGAGGACAGGAGGGATATATATCTTTCCTAACTGTCCCAATCCAGGAATGTATAGCAGTGTGTTATGTGCGATCAATGAAGCATAAGGTGAAAGGCATTCAAGAAGGAGAAGGGAAACCAGGAATATGAATACGGAAAAAGGTAGCAAAATATTGGCGACAACGGGACCAACTTCAACAAACAAACCAATAGAATCAACTACAAACGTCTTCAACATGGAATTGATTCAAGATATCGTGACGGTAGGGATGCAACTCCGTGTATTACTCAAACTAATTTTATTTTCTAATATATTATTTTCTTATATATAGTAAATTATTTTTATAAATTATTTTGAAGGAGGAATTTGAGTTCTCTTAGAAATCAAATTTACATTTAGAAAGATAGATAAGCTTTTTCTTTGAATAGTTAAAGATCGGATCGATCAATTATGATCGAGATCTACTTGCAATGATTGTATATACTATGTACCTGTAAGTAAGTATAGGTTTTAAAAGGTGATTCAGGGGACGGAATCCTTATAAGGGAGGGTGAATGTGACAACTAGATATTTTCTATATAAATAAATCATAAATTTTGCGTATAAATTTTTTTTTTATTTATTAAAATAAATATGAATGATATGTGTCAAGGTAATGTGTAATTATAATTATATGTGTGATAAATAAAATTTATTTATTACATTAAGTATTGCAAATAAATTTATTTTAGAATTATTGATTATTATCAATTATATTTTTATACTAATTAATTCCTTATTGGAAATGTTTTATTAATTATTTTTCAAGGAAAATATAAATAATATATGAAATGATTTTAGAATATTTTATTTATAAGAATGCGTGAAAGGTATTATGTAAGTAATTATGTGATGAATATAAAATATATTTATTACATGAATGGTTATGAATAATTTTATTTAGAATAATTTTCATTATAAATTATATTCTTATAATAATTAATTTTATAGTAAAAATGTTTTTAATGTTTATTTTCCAAGGAAATAGGTTAATTATATTATTTAAATAATATATGATATGATTATATAATTTTTATAACACTTATTTTATTATATGAGATTATTTGAGAATAGTTAAGTTAATTATTTTAACTTAATTATTAAGGTTATATATGAAAGATAAATCGATATGGAATCCAAACCCTAATTCAGGTTTTTATCAAGGAATGAGAATAATAATATTATATTATTATTTTTTCGATTGTTATAGATATGTGTATTATGTGTGTAAGGTTAACGTATAGAACAGTTTTAAAGTTAATGATAAACCCTAATTTTGGTTCTGAGATAAGGAATAATGATAATAATATTATTATATTATAATATTTTGAATTTTCAGTGCCATATATATATATATATATATATATATATATATATATATATATATATATATATATATATATATATATATATATATATATATATATGGGATTATGACAATGGTTGGTCAATTATGATGAATAATGGTGCAGTATTTAAAAACCCTAGCATAAATTGATTTAATCCTTTTTTTTTTTTCAAATTAAATGGGAATTTAAGATATTTATATAAAATCAAGATATATGATATATGTTGTGTGTTACTTCATGGTATGCTAATTAGGAAACCCTAATTATTAAATTTAAAACCTTAGTTTATATTTGTATTTTCTAGATATTAGAAAACCCTAAACTATGAATGAAAACCCTAATCAAAACCTAAGCTAGGAGGTTTGATATGTCAAGAATTGTGTTACTATGATTAATAACACGTGTGATAGACTTTAATTGCTAATTAAAATAAATCTAATTAGTAAATTAAAACCCTAAAATATAGAACCCTAATTTAATTGCTAGAAACCCTAATTTGCTTATGGTAACCCTAATTATCGATATTATAAACCCTAATTGCTTAATTAGCAAGGTTAATTGTGATTAAGGGTAATAAACCCTAATATCCATGTATAAGATAATTACAAACTTACTTTAATTAACAAAGTTATCATTTTCAAAATTTTAGAAACTAAAATTATTTTATTTCATTTTCAAACCATAGTTGCTAAATCCTAAATTTGAAACCCTAGACTTTTGCTAAATTGGCTCAAATCCTAAACCCTAAACTAAACCCTAAACCCTAAAGGTTTGCCAAATTACTAGAAGGCCATTAAAATGAAAAACCAAATGACAAAAATGCCCCTCTTACATAATTAAGGCTAAAATATAAGTTTTGACAATAGGTTAAGTTGTTGAACAACTTCACCCACTCTCTTGACTTTAATTGACAGCAACAAGCCCCTAAACTCAGCCATACATGCACCATGTTGTCTATTTATAGATCTAAGGAGAGAGAAAAATCATTTGTTACACTAATTTTTGTTCAACTCTCATCCTAGAACTTCTCTCTCTAAAAGCCACGAAAATATATAGTATATCAGTCATAGATTGAAGCCCCACGTTTATCATAACAACATCAGTAGCCAAAAATCAGAAATCAAACCAAGAAAGGTATAAAACCCTACTTTGAATTTACATTCAAAAGTTGTTGTTAGATCTTGTGAATTGATGTTGTAATATGTTGTTTGTAGTCTAAATTAATGATCTGGGTTGGTATATTGCAAGTCCATAACATCTAAATACTCAAATCAATGATTTTCAAAAATCGGAAAATATATTTACATTGTCGACATCAAGTGTCGAAATGTAGATCGTTGTGTGTTTATTGTTTTTGTTGTTTAAGTGTTTATATTTGTAGCCTTGTATGAGATCTTTAATCGAAAGTGGATTCTTTGTCATTGGATGTCTAGATCAAAGATATTGATGGTCAAAGGTCGTTGATTGAGCCATGGCCAAGGGAAAATCTGGGTAAACCAGGAAAATTTTTAGCGTCTGACAGCATGTTGAACGGCTTTGATCTGACAGATTTAATGATTGTTTGATATTGTTATTGTATTAAAGTTGTAGCCTGTTATCTGGAATATAGCTAAGTGCCTCTAGATATCTTAATTCTTCAATAAATCGAACGTAGCATTTGGTCAAACCTAGTCCCTCGATCACGAATTCTGTTTCTGGGAAATTTCCAGAAAATTGTTGGTCTTATTTCTGACAGGGTTTGACCGAGTTAGATCTTGTAAATCTGTTAATGTTAAGCTTATCTGTTGATGTAGGGTTGTTCCTTGACACGAGTACTACAGATTTAAACCTTCAAATCGCATGAACCATGATCAGAACTACTATTAATTTAAGCGTGAAAGTGCTCAGTCGACATCTGGGTTTCTGGGAAAACCCAGAAACCTTTTGACAGCTACTTTGGCATAGATCGACTTGTTATGTTGTTGTTTGATCATATTAAGTTATGAAACTTGTAGAGTTACATCAAACCTACAATAATTAGGTTTTATATTGGACAGAAACGATCTATAAATGAAATTATAGCCAGTAAAACGTGACCCCTTTATTCATCGAGGTATCGGTGTTCTTGAGGCTCAAGAACACCAACAATGATGACTTTTTGTCGCTAAAGACCTACAATGACGGTTTCTATTATTTTAATTTCTATATTTTTAGGAAATTACTTAAAATAGGAAATAAATTATAAAAATGGTTTTAATTATTATAAATACAAAATAAATTTTGAAAAATTATTTTAAAGTCCAGAAAAATAATTTTTAATTATTTTGGGCATATTTTGAAAATATTTAATATTTTTGGAATGTAAGAAGTATTTAATTTATTTAATTACAATATTAGATAAATTATTTTAAAATAGTTTTAATTCATGAAAAATCATGAAAAATTATATTATTGTGTTAGAAAATATTTTGAGTTATTTTTGGTAACTTTTAATATTTTGTGATAATTTTCATTAATAAATTAATATTAATGATATTAGATTTATTTGATTATAAAATTAAATAAATAAGATAAAAATGATTTTATGATTTAAAAATCATTTTAAATGAAAATAAAGTATTTAAAAATATTTTAAGTTATAAAATATAACTTTTAATATTTAATAGTTAATTTCATTAATTAATGATTAATAATGATATTAAAGTTATTTAATATTTATATTAACTAATTTAGTTTAAAAATGATTTTAATATTTTAATAATCATTTTAAATGAAGATAAAATGTTTAAAGATATTTTAAGTTATAAACTATAAATTTTAATATTTAAAGGATAATTTCATTAATAAATTAATATTAATGATATTTATTTAATGATTAATGATATTAAATTTATTTAATAATTATATTAAATAAATAGTTTTAAAATGGTTTTATTAATTTAAAAATTATTTAAAGAGGGATATAAATGAATATTTTAAGTTATAATTAATGACTTTTAATATTTGAATAAAAAGCTCATTAATATTTTAAATATTAATGGTAATTATTTAATAATGATTTTAAATGTTTTAAAAATCATTTAAGGATAATGTAAATGCTTTAACAATATTTTGAGTTATTATACATAACTTTAATATTTTTGCAATGGTTTCATTAATAATTTAATATTGATTAGATGTTAATAATAATAAAATTATGTGATACTTAAATCATTTAATAATGATTCTTATATTTCAAAAATTATGATAAATGATAATAATTATTTAAAAATTATTATAAGGTCATGACAAATGTTATAACTGGTGTTTAAGATATCTAAATGGATAAGTAATTACTGAATAGAGTTTTAGACTCGATTATTACCCGATAAAGTTGTCGGTAGACCGACATGGTTCAGAAGTTGATCTGGACTTAGATAATTTAATTAGTTAACGGTTTATTTGTGATTCAATGGTTGTTAAGGTTATGTGACTATGTGATTAGGAATGAGTTGATGATTTTTTGTAATGCCATGATTGTTGAACATGTGTGATAAGGTGATTAGGTTATGTGCTGACTGCAATAGGCAGTGTTGTGTGTTACGTTATGATATACTAATCAGTAAAATGATTTGATTAATGATAGGTCGTGATAGAAAAGATAAATCTAAGTTACGTAAGTGTAAGCAGCGCATCAGGCAAGTATCCTAACCTTGCATTTTCTTTATGCAATGAACAAGTGTAAGAATGTTTCAAAAATTATATTATTATTATTAATGTACAAATTGTTAAAGTTATATTATATAAGCCCATTGATTATCAACATATTAGTATATGATAATTCGGATATATATATTCTGTTCGTTAATTTCTAGAAATGATTATACAAGTGTCCCCACTTGGATAATCATTGTATTTAATCACATGTTGATACACCTTTGATATACATATATGTTGAAGTATATAAGACCTTTGTTATGAAAACCCGACAGAAATGAACATCCCGATAATGGGAAAATTTTTATGCGCTACGGCGGACAAAGGATGAACGATAATATCGTTCTAGCAATGTAGTATTGATCAATACAGGGCCCATGGACTGTACACCCTCGAAGTTCAAAAGCAAGCAATCTTAGGTTCTGAGATGAATTTCATTTAACCTTTTCGAAAATGAAAACAATGTTCATGATATGTCACAGAAACCTTGTATATAAATAATACACAGTTTTTAAAAAAAAAAAAATTTAAAAGAGGGTTGTTATGCTATTATTATTGGTACAGATTACTTCACAACTATTGACTGGTTGTAGAAGAATATTATAAAGAAAACATTTAAATTCTTTCAGCTTATATATATATATAATACTTGCTGGGCACTCAAATGCTCATCCTTGCTTAATTTAAATGTTTTCAGCTAAGTGTGAAAAGCTAGAAGGCTCGGCCAGGAACAAGTGAAAAGGAAAGCAAACATAATATGTTATTGGTATCTTTTGTAATAGATAGACTGTATTAAGTTAATGATATGTATTATATATCATGTAAAGAATGTAGTAAAGGTTGCGTACTTGGGATTAGACTCTGATAAATGTAAGCTAAGTTTGAAATTTATATTATTGTTATTATTATTAGTAAAATTCCGCTCATAGAAATGGTATCGTAAAGTACCGAGTTTGGGTTTCAAGTATCCGGATTCGGGGACTCTACAATTTGGTATCAGAGCTATAGGGTTAAAAACCTTAGGTGGGT
This sequence comes from Panax ginseng, assembly GCA_020205605.1. NCBI lineage: Eukaryota > Viridiplantae > Streptophyta > Magnoliopsida > Apiales > Araliaceae > Panax > Panax ginseng. Next base: position 142,655,979 of record CM035132.1, on the reverse strand, counting down.
TAGACCTTAGGCTATAACCTTAGAACAGAGGGAAACCTTGTAGTTTTTGACTCCTTTGCTAAAATCAGTGTACATGAAAATCTACAATACCTTTTCCAGTGATTCCACTTGGATAAGTTAGAAAACTCAGAGATCTAACTCTAGAACTTGATCACACTCAAAAATTCGAAATATAATAGGAGATATGGTCAATTGAATTTCATGTTCCATTTTTACCAAAATCTGATTTTAAACCCTTTTTGATTTCTAAGAAACTTTCATGTTTTCACATAATAACCAACATAACCCATCATAACACTTACTAATACTACATATACCCATGAATTTCATCAGTTAAATGCTTTTATTATAACTCTCATCATGATCAACGTAAATAGATCATTTCCATAATTTAATAAGGAATGAATACAAAGGATCATTCACCATGCATGTGGTAATCCACATAGACAGGTTATTCCAACTGAATAATAAAGAATGGAATAAATGAAGGATTCACCATGTGCATGCGATAGATCAAGACAGCATGGTTATTCCTAACGAGAATAATAAAGAATGAAACTAGGTCATGCGTAAGCGCATGCAGGTGAGGATATTCCGATAGAATAATAAATAATGGAACCAGTCAAGATACTCAGACCGACAAAGATATTCGAATAGAATAATAAAGAAGCGGAACCGAAGTCGGGCAAAATTAGCACCACGGGATATTCTAACGAGAATAATAAAGAATGGAATAATAATGAATTTCACCATGTATGCGATTGCGGCTTAAACAAAGTTATTCCAACAGAATAATAAAGAATGGAATAACAACTCTTACGAGTATTGAAAGAAAATAATTCTCTTCATGAATACGAAAGAATAATACCCCTTACCTTAGAAGAAACTGGATATTGGAGTAGTGAAGTAGCAGAATACTTTTCTTCTTTCTCTCTATAGTTTCTCTCTCTAGAGTTTTAGTGAATTCGGAAGAAATAATGAAGGAATTAGCTTCTATTTATAGAAAAACTGAAAGTGGCTCTTGGTCTTAACGAAGGGTCAAAATGACTCTTGGTAATATTGAAGAGACAACTACTATTTGCGAAGGGGCAATTAACTCTTGGAACACCGAATAGACAAGTAACTCTTGGAAAACTAAATGGACAAATAACTCTTGGAAAACTGAAGAGACAAATAACTCTTGGAAAATCGAAAGGACAAATAACTCTTGGAAAACCGAAAAGACAAGTTACTATTAAAACTTTAAACCAACGATCCATATTGATTTACTATTATAATTTCAACCAACGGTCTTGTGACGACCCCAAATCCAGGTACTTGAAACCCGAACTCGGTTCTCCACGATACCATTTCTTTAAGCTGAATAATACTAAATAATAATACATTCGAACTTAATTTACATACATCAAAGTTTACTTCCCCAGGTACGTGACCTTCAAATACATTCCTTACAATACTTGAATAGATACCAATACAACTATAACCATTAACTCATAATACACACTTATTCGATCAGCTTTCCTTTTCCTTTGTTCGTGCTTGAGCCTTCAGTTGCTCATACATAACTGAAAACATTTAATTTAAGCAAGGATGAGCATTTAAGTGCCCAGCAAGTAATAGCAATTATATATAAGCTGAAAGAATATAAGTATTCTCTTTACATAACACTTCCACAACGAATTAAAAGTTGTGAAGTAATCATCTTGATAAAAATTCACATAACAACTCTCTTTCAAATTCTTTAAATTTGGCTCTGGCTCTACCCTTGAATAGGGTTTAAGAAACATACTATGAACATTCTTTTCATTTTTGAAAAGGTTTAGCGGAATTCTATCCTCAAACCGTCATAACTTACGAGTGCACGGAGGTGATCACCCCAGATTGTACCTGTATTGATCAATACTACATAGCTTGAATGAAATTCATCGCTCACTCTATCCGCCTTGCGCAAAAAAATCTTCCCATATAGGGATGTTCATACATGCCTGGTTCCAAACCCGAAGGTTTTTAATCTTGCTCAACAATAATATGTAATTCCACATATATATACGGGTAATTGACAAAGGTGTATCAACATGTGAACAAATGCCATGATTATCCAAGTGGGGACACTTGTATAACCATTTATAGAAATCCATGAGCAGAATATATATCCGAGCTAACATGTCGATAATCAAAGAGTACATAATGCATGCGAGGATAGAATAATTACGAAACTTCTTACTCATGTCCATTGCATAAAGGAAATGCAAAGGTAAGATACTTCACTGATTCATTTGATTACAAATCTCAACTTAGGTTTTATCTCTTTATCACAACCTATCAATAATCAGATCATTCGTTCGATTAGAACAATATATCTTAACACATAGTACTGTCTATTACAGTCAGCACATAGTCTAATCACATAATCACAGTGATCATACTTTTAGTTCATATTCTATACTTGAAATATTTTTATACATTTTTTAAATATCTCATCCATGCTCTTACAGTAGCCTTTTCGTTCTATTATAGGGTCTGAGATTAGTCGGCGTACCGACAACTTTATCGGGTAAATACTGAGTCTAAGACTATTATTCTATACCTCAACATCAGCAAATATCAGACATCTTATTTTTAACCATTTTCGAAATTTCCAGAAATTGAAAAATTTAAAATAATTCAAATCTGTCACTAAAGGGCTTATAGTGATATAACTGTTACTATGGGTGCTCTTTATCAAATCCTGGACTTCATAACCTGGGTTCAGTCGACTAGTTTGGTAAAATTTATAACTTTCAAACATCGAGAATCATAATTAAATGACTTAAACATTAAACAATTCCATTATCATTAATAATTAATTTATATTAAACTATTAATGAAACCATTGCCAAAATATAAAAAGTTATTTATAATAACTCAAACTATTTTTAAAACATTTATATTACCCTTAAATGATTTTTTTTTAAAACAATTAAAATCATTTTAAATAATCACCATTAATATATAAATATTAATGTACTATTCATCAAATATTAAAAGTCATTAATTATAACTTAAAATATTTTTAAATCCTTAATATCCTCTTTAAATGATTTTTAAATAAATAAAACCATTTTTAAACTATTTATTTAATAATAATTATTAAATAAACTTAATATCACAAATCATTAACTAAATATCATTAATATATAATTATTAATGAAATTATCTTCTAAATATTAAAAGTTATATTTTATAACTCAAAATATCTTTAAATACTTTATTTTCATCTAAAATGATTTTTAAAATATTAAAATCATTTTAAACTAATAACTAACTTTAACATCATTAATATTAATTAATTAATGAAATTCATCACAAAATATTAAAAGTCATAGAAAATAACTTAAAATATTTTCTTATACCATAATATAATCTTTCATGATTTTTTTTCATGAATTAAAACTATTTTTAAATCATTTATTTAATATTTTAATTAAATAAATAAATACCTTTTATATTCCAAAAATATTAAATATTTATGAAATATACTCAAAATAATTAAATAATATTTTTAGGACTTTAAAATAATTTTTTAATTTAATAAGTATTTTTAATAATTAAAATCTATTTTTTCTAATTTTTAAATCATTTTCCGTAAAAATCGAAATTAAAATAATTAAAGCGTCGCTAAAGGCCCCTATAGTGATGAACTGTCATTATAGGTGTTCTTCACCAAGCCCGAAATCCTAAGGCGTTGAGTGGCGAGTGGGCACGTTTGGCCAGAGTATAACTCTCTTATCTCGAAGCAATTTGGATAATCTATAAATTGGATCTTGTAGAGGAAATAAATGAATACAATTACCAATAATCATAACGTTTAAACAACATCGGATCCGGAGAAATCACCATCAAAGTAGCTTCCAAAGTCGTTTCTTCACGAAGAACGGTTTGAGGTGCCTACTTTGGACCTCTATAACTTGATGATCGTGAATTGTTTACGTGATCTATCAATTCAAGTGTGTAGAAAACATGTAGGACTACAATGCTAACACTTAACATCATCATAACAACAAGAAATCAAGCGAGATAAAGTATGGTCAAACCTTGTCGGAAAAATCAACACTTAGAAAATTCAGGTTTTGAATTTTTCGGTCAATTAGGCCAACCCACTTTGACCTTAAATAACTCTTAATCCATAATATATATGGACTGATTCTTTTGGAGGTTAAATACAACATAACAAGCTACACATAAAAACCTTTAGAACACAAAACACATTAAAGATAACCGAGATATAAGGCACGACATTTTCCAAAATAATATTTTACGGACACTTAGAATATTTTACGGGTTTGAAGAACGGTAGGTCCAATGCGAGTCAACCCACTTTGACCGCTTATAAATCCCGATCTACAATAGCTATGAACTTTATTCCTTTTGGAGATTAAAGACCACATATCAGGCTACCTATAACAACTTTAAACAACAAAACTCGAGATCGACCAAAGAGTTATAGCCTCTGACATTTGGTGAAAAATAACAGAATTCGGTTTTTCCAACTTGCTTAAATCTTCAAATTCGTGCACTTTGATGTTATGGATTCATGATTTATCAACCCAGATCATCAATTGACACCCTATTACACAACTTTAAATAATCAATTACAAAAATTTACATAAGATCAAAGGATTTCAAAAATTTAGGGTTTTAATTCCTTTTAGCTTTGATTTTTGATTTTGATCATTTGTTGCTGATCTTGTCTTGCTGATTACTGATATTAGCTTATCTCCTCACTCTCTCACACTCTATAATTCGGATTTCTAGAGAGAGAAGGGTTTGGGAGAAATGAAAAATTAAAGTAGCTCATTTCTCTCTCTTTAATCATGTAATTAATTAATCTAGATGAATTAGATGCTCACAATGGCTGATAATTGATGGTGTAATAGCATAGTAGCATGAGGGAATTCTAGAAGGTGGTGGTTGGCTAGCTTTTGCAAAGATTCTAGCAACAATGCTACTAATAATACACTAAAATGGACAAAAAGGGTATTTTGGTAATTTCCCATATAATTTAAAGGGCAATCTTGTACAAGGCAATTAAATGTAATATTTAATCACTAGATTTTAATTCTTACCATTTACCAATTAATTTCTATCCTTTGGTAAATTAAAACACTTATATAATAACATCGAAATTAAACCCGGTAATTTAAAATTAGGGTTTTCGATTGAAAATTTAGGGTTCTATAATTATCTGTGTGTGTTACTAACACAGTCATTACGGTTTCTAACTTCAACCGATTAAGGTTATAATAATTAGGGTTTGTCCTAATTATCGGCGTAAAAATAGTAATTAGGGTTTATTCTAATTCTGAGCATCCTTATATACGAGTAACTTCATATATACTGATCCTTTACTCAATCATATCTCATAACTGAGCTTAATAATTAGGGTTTCACAGCACAGTACTATGCTATGACCTAATTGACCGTAATTGCTCAACATTATCTGTCCGCACATACACAGTACATATTTATGGTACTGTAAAATTATAATATCCATTATATTATATTGATATTCTTATCTCTTAATCACAATCCCAATTTCAAGGTTTGGATTCCATATCTGACTTATTCTTCGTTCAATAGACAAGTTAAAATAATTAACTTAAATATTCTGACAATTCATATATTAAAATATTTATTATATAAATCTAATTATCACTTCATATATTATTTCCAATCATGTTTTCATGGAAAATAATTAATAAAAACATTTCGGCATACAGAAATTTATTACCATATAATTTGTGGTAATTAATAATTCCAAAATTATTTCTAATTTTTCAAGTAATAAATGTATTCGCATTTATCGTTCACTTTACTTGACACTTAGTCTCGTCATTAAATAAAAAAAAAATTATCGTAAAATTTCTTATTTATTTTTATATAGAAAATCTCGGGTTATTACATTCACCCTCTCTTATAAGGATTAGTCCCGGAATCACCGCTTTTAAAACTCATATGCGAGAAGGGTACATAGCATATAATCATTGTCGTAGATCTCGATCATACTTGATCGAATCGATCTTTAATTATTCATCATAACACTTGTCATCCGATTAAGCGAAATATAAGATATATAAGTTATTCAAATAACACACGGAGTTACATTTCCACCGCCACCGTAGTATCACGGACCGTCATGTTGTAAACCCTTAGAGTTGCTTTTCGTTGGAGTTCTTGGTTGAGTTTGGTCCTCAAATTGCTAACGCCCCTTTGCTTTTCCCCGTGGTTACGTTCCCGCCTCCATTCCCCTCTGTGGGCCGGTTCCTCACCTTATGCTCGGTCGATCCACATATGAAGCATCCACTTCGATCATCCTTGAGTTAGGGCGGTTGGGAGAGATATGACCCTCTTGCCGCGCACTTGTAGCATACAAACTTGCCCTTTAGACACTCGCCAGAGTGATTCTTCCATGATTCTTACCTTTGCCACTACACCTTCTTTATACCTTCTGCTTTACTTGCATTTTCTCGAGAAAAATTCCTCATTCTTTTCTCACCCCTATTCCCACTACTACTTTCTATCTTTCTTTGTTCCTCCCGACTTGCTTTTGTTCTTCTTCTCCTTATGGTAGAGGCTCATGGCCTCACTTCCTGTTCAAAGAATGATAGCTTTCTCCATGAGTCTTTGCAAAAGTATTGATTTCTTGATCTTGACACCTTATATGTAGAGCCGGGGTTTTAAGCCCAGCTCAAATCTCCTTGCCTTCCTAGCCTCTGTATCCACTTGATGTGGAGCAAACCTAGCCAACTCATTAAATTTTGCGGCATACTCCGTAACAGTCATGTTATCCTGCTTTAACTCCAGGAATCTCACCTCCATTCTAGACTGCATACTAACAGAGAGATAGTTTTTGAAAAATAAATCCTTAAACCTATCCCAAGTAATTTCTTCTTCTCCTGCCCGAGTCTTATTTGCCTCCCACCAAAAGTTAGCTTCCCCTTTCATCATATAAGTGGCAAAAGCGGTCTTTTGCCCCTCATCTACTTTAGCGATTACGAACGCCTTCTCTATCTCGTTCACCCAAGTTTGGGCTTCTATAGGGTCAGCTGATCCTCTGAATTCTGGTGGTCCTACGGCTTTGAAGTCTTTGAATTTTGCTGAGCGATTATCATTTGGTTTCCATAAATGGTGTTCCCCTATTTGCATAACTTTGAGCTACCATGTTTGCAAAGTTTTGCATCGATTAAAATTTGTCGTTCCTCAAAGCATTAGTGGATTCTTCTATCCTTTGGTTTCGAGTTTGACGTCTTGGCGGCATTATCTAGTTAAATAAAACCATAAATTATACCCTTACATTTTAAACCTTATTGCATAAGATTAATGTATTAACTCGTTTTATTTCTCAAACTTAGATTCATATTCATTTATCGAATATTTACACAGCACATCCTGCTTTAATCAAAAGCTATCCCTTTGTGACTACGAAAGTCGGGATTTAAAATCTTAACCAACATAAAAGTTAAAAATAGTTCATTACTTATCACACATATTACATACATAACCTATACTGCTTATTTACCAAGCCTTTTTCTCGGACATTCATTCGCTCGATGTCCTTCCATCCCACAATTTAAAACATCCACCTTTCTTATAGTCGGGGCAACGAGGAGAGGTGTGTCCTTCACGGATGTGTCGCTTGAGGCTCCATCTGGTCAATTTGGATTTTGAGCTTATCCTTCTCTTCCATTGTTTCCATTAACGCCTGACGCATCAACTTTTCTATCTCCCACAACCTTTCCAATGAAGAAACCTTGTTCTCCAAATCGTGCACCCCCGTTGATGCTTGAGCAGCTTCAACTTTAGTGTCTGAATCACTATCTGTCAAATCTAACATTTCTGTATCTGATGTTACGTTTTTCCACGATAGCCACCTCGTCCGATTTGGGTTCCTAGTGAGCTTCTATTTCATCTGTTGGCCTCGATATTAGCTCGGGGTGTGAATATGATCCTTCTTATTCCACATATCTTTCTCACCGGACATCTACATACATAAGTTACCACGATTAACATATAGTATATATATACAAAGAATCAAGAGTTCTATATACGTTGTCTTTTATTTTGATTGACGATAAATTTATTAAATTCTCATCAACGCCTATCTCTGCCGAAAGGCAGCTCCATCCACTCTGCATTGAATCGCATGAAGGTGATGACTAAAGCCTGGTCCAAGGTATATATCTGGTGTCTTTGGCTTCTATTTCAACCTTCAACTGTCTTATCTGAAAATCTCCTCTGCTCCAACCTCCCTCATAACTTTCGGCATTAACTCTATACGTGCTTACAACATTCACACATATCATCACATGCTACCCAATACACCTCTCACGGGAGTAAAAGTTTTCAAATTGTCTTTGAGGGTCATATAGACCATGAACACATAGTTTTAACGGTATTCAAACCGCAAAACAAAACATTACCTGGTATGTTTACAATCACAAAGAAGGTAAACTACCATTAATAGTACTTTAGGTGATTAGCCTATTGTACCCCTACGTCATGCATAACGTATTAATCATACCTAACGAATATTTACGCCATTAGATTGGATCATATCCAAACAACATTGTTCACCTCAGTCTTATCATAGGATTCCGCACCAAACAATTTGGTTCGGGAAATTTCTTTCAATGAACACTTAGAGTTTTCATAAACATTAGTCTAGCTGATTCAAATAGCATAGACTCATATCAATAATTCAATTCAATCGAATTATTTAGATGTAGCCAAACCAGATTGGCAAATTAAACTTTTGAAAACATTTTCGAGAATGGCGTCATGATGCGTCATTGTATTAACAATCCGTTGAGGATCGTCATCATTATGACTTTGTCATAACACATCATACAATAGTGGAGCAATGACTTGAGTCAAATTCACACTAAGTATTCTGTATTTACAACTCCATCACATTTTATCATCTCGCACTTTAAAGTTACATGGTACATGAGTGATAATTAAAAACAAATTTTGATATTTCAAATCATTTGCGTCTAGCCAAAATAAGTAGCATAGACCATACTTTAAACCGTTTCAAAAATGATTACGAGTCTACATTTTTGTTTTCAAAAGCACATAGTAGTCGTATTTAGCTTGATGTCAAAAATTTTGAAGTTTAGCATAGCTAGGAGTTTAGGAAAACCTAATGACTTCACTAAAAATCATTTACTTAACAATCTATACATTCACGTAATCCATAACATTCCATTCACACAAAACTATACCCAGTTCATCAAACCACACTTATAAGTTCATAAATTGCCACAATCATATGAGTTTAAGAACTTATCCTAGTCGGACCTTTGGCGTCCATTCATTTGAGGGTTCATAAACATTTCATATAATTATGAGTCAAGAATGTCTCATAGGTATGAGTTTTAAGAACTCAAACTTAATCTTATATTCTCTATCTATGACTTATCTACCTGTTATACACCTGAGAATGGAGTCATCCTCTTAATGTGCATATAACAAATAGCGCGACACATACATTTCAATGATTATCAGTGCCAAAAACTAAGTGGTTTTTACACCAAGTACAATTCAGCTCCCATACGAAGAATCATACAACTCAGCTGCCGACATGAGTCCTCAATTGAATCCCCATCTAACACTAACCCCATTCTCCATACGAATTTAATTTGTATTTATAATTCTCTTATGGATCTGTACCAATTGATAGTACAATTCATACACAACAATCTTGCTGTAAACTTTCCAATCATCAGATTGATTCCTTCTGGCTGTCATAGCCTTATCAGATCACGGGGTGATCTCATCGTATATATTACGATTTAGTTCAATATCTTGATCGTTTTATTTTACGATCTCTCATAATCGCACTTTCGGTCTTTTGGACTCAATCTATTCCCACTCTTTGTTTAACTTTATAATCGAGTTAGGGAACTCGTGTCTTTACACTTTCAGAGATTCATCTTTGAATCTTATCGACCAACTAACTCTAGATGAGTTAATACTTATCTAACCATTGCGGTTATTAGTCTCGGTATTTCTACCTAAGCTTCATAACCAACGACTTTGATACCAACTGTGGCGACCCCAAATCCAGTACTTGAAACCCGAAACTCGGTTCTCCACGATACCATTTCTTTAAGGTGAATAATACTAAATAATAATACATTCGAACTTAATTTACATACATCAAAGTTTACTTCCTGTGCACGTGACCTTCAAATACATTCCTTACAATACTTGAATAGATACCAATACAACTATAACCATTAACTCATAATACACACTTATTCGATCGACTTTCCTTTTCCTTTGTTCGTGCTTGAGCCTTGAGTTGCTCATACATAACTCGAAAACATTTAATTTAAGCAAGGATGAGCATTTAAGTGCCTTGACAAGTAATAGCAATTTATATAAATTTGAAAGAATATAAGTATTCTCTTTACATAACACTTCTACAACGAATTAAAAGTTGTGAAGTAATCTGATCTTGATAAAAATTCACATAACAACTCTCTTTCAAATTCTTTAAATTTGGCTCTGGCTCTACCCTTGAATAGGGTTTAAGAAACATACTATGAACATTCTTTTCATTTTTGAAAAGGTTTAGCGGAATTCTATCCTCAAACCAAGTCATAACTTACAGAGCACGCGAGGGTGATCACTTCACGTTGTACCTGTATTGATCAATACTACATAGCTTGAATGAAATTCATCGCTCACTCTATCCGCCCAAGAAAAAAAATCTTCCCATATAGGGATGTTCATACATGCACGGGTTCCAAACCCGAAGGTTTTAATCTTCTTTCAACAATAATATGTAATTCCACATATATATACGGGTAATTGACAAAGGTGTATCAACATGTGAACAAATGCCATGATTATCCAAGTGGGGACACTTGTATAACCATTTATAGAAATCAATGAGCAGAATATATATCCGAGCTAACATGTCGATAATCAAAGAGTACATAATGCATGCGGGGATAGAATAATTCAAACTTCTTACTCATGTCCATTGCATAAAGGAAATGCAAAGGTAAGATACTTTTGCGATTCATTCGATTACAAATCTCAACTTAGGTTTTATCTCTTTATCACAACCTATCAATAATCGGATCATTCGATTCGATTAGAACAATATATCTTAACACATAGTCTTTGTCTATTACGATTAAAGACATAGTCTAATCACATAATCACGGTGATCATACTTTTAGTTCATATTCTATACTTGAAATATTTTTATACATTTTTAAATATCTCATCCATGCTCTTACAAAGTAGCCTTTTCGTTTCTATTATAGAATTCGAGATTAGTCGGCGTCTGCAAGCAACTTTATCGGGTAAATATTGAGTCTAAGACTATTATTCTATACCTCAACATCAAGAAATATCGGACATCTTATTTTTAACCATTTTCGAAATTTCCGAAATTGAAAAATTTAAAATAATTCAAATCATCACTAAAGGGCTTATAGTGATATAAGCTCATTACTATGGGTGCTCTTCATCAAATCTCGGACTTCATAACCTAGGTTCTCTAATAAATAGTTTAGTTTGGTAAATTTATAACTTTCAAACATCGAATCATAATTAAATGACTTAAACATTAAACAATTCCATTATCATTAATAATTAATTTATATTAAACTATTAATGAAACCATTGCTAAAAATATAAAAGTTATTTATAATAACTCAAACTATTTTAAAACATTTATATTACCCTTAAATGATTTTTTTTTAAAACAATTAAAATCATTTTAAATAATCACCATTAATATATAAATATTAATGTATTATTCATCAAAATATTAAAAGTCATTAATTATAACTTAAAATATTTTTAAATCCTTAATATCCTCTTTAAATGATTTTTAAATAAATAAAACCATTTTTAAACTATTTATTTAATAATAATTATTAAATAAACTTAATATCACAAATCATTAACTAAATATCATTAATATATAATTATTAATGAAATTATCTTCTAAATATTAAAAGTTATATTTTATAACTCAAAATATCTTTAAATACTTTATTTTCATCTAAAATGATTTTTAAAATATTAAAATCATTTTTAAACTAATAACTAACTTTAACATCATTAATATTAATTAATTAATGAAATTCATCACAAAATATTAAAAGTCATAGAAAATAACTTAAAATATTTTCTTATACCATAATATAATCTTTCATGATTTTTTTCATGAATTAAAACTATTTTTAAATCATTTATTTAATATTTTAATTAAATAAATAAATACCTTTATATTCCAAAAATATTAAATATTTATGAAATATACTCAAAATAATTAAATAATATTTTTAGGACTTTAAAATAATTTTTCGTAATTTAATAAGTATTTTTAATAATTAAAATCTATTTTTTCTAATTTTTAAATCATTTTCCGAAAAATCGTAAATTAAAATAATTAAAAGCGTCGCTAAAAGGCCCTATAGTAGTGAGGTAACTGTCATTATAGGTGTTCTTCACCAAGCCCGTAAATCCTAAGGCGTTGAGCGAGTGGGCACGTTTGGCCGAGTATAACTCTCTTATCCAAGCAATTTGGATAATCTATAAATTGGATCTTGTAGAGGAAATAATGAATACAATTACCAATAATCATAACGTTTAAACAACATCGGATCCGGAGAAATCAGCCATCAAAGTATCTTTCCAAAGTTGTTCTTCACGAAGAACAGTTTGAGGTGCCTACTTTGGACCTCTATAACTTGATGATCGTGAATTGTTTACGTGATCTATCAATTCAAGTGTGTAGAAAACATGTAGGACTACAATGCTAACACTTAACATCATCATAACAACAAGAAATCAAGCAGATAAAGTATGGTCAAACCTTGTCAGAAAAATCAACACTTAGAAAATTCTGGGCTGCCTAGAATTTTCCGGTCAATGCCGGTCAACCCACTTTGACCTTAAATAACTCTTAATCCATAATATATATGGACCTGATTCTTTTTGGAGGTTAAATACAACATAACAAGCTACACATAAAAACCTTTAGAACACAAAACACATTAAAGATAACCGAGATATAAGGCCTGACATTTTCCAAAATAATATTTTCTGGACACTTAGAATATTTTCTGGGTTTGAAGAACAGTCGGTCAATTCCAGTAAACCCACTTTGACCGCTTATAAATCCCGATCTACAATAGCTATAAACTTTATTCCTTTTGGAGATTAAAGACCACATATCAGGCTACCTATAACAACTTTTAAACAACAAAACTCGAGATCGACCAAAGAGTTATAGCCCTCGACATTTGGTGAAAATAATGTAATTCGGTTTTTTCAACTTGCTTAAATCTTCAAATTAGTGCACTTTGATGTTATGGATTCATGATTTATCAACCCGGATCATCAATTGACACCCTATTACACAACTTTAAATAATCAATTACAAAAATTTACATAAGATCAAAGGATTTCAAAAATTTAGGGTTTTAATACCTTTTAGCTTTGATTTTGATTTTGATCATTTATTCTTGATCTTGTCTTCTTGATTCATCGATATTAGCTTATCTCCTCACTCTCTCACACTCTATAATTCGGATTTCTAGAGAGAGAAGGGTTTGGGAGAAATGAAAAATTAAAGTAGCTCATTTCTCTCTCTTTAATCATGTAATTAATTAATCTAGATGAATTGGATGCTCACAATGGCTGATAATTGATGGTGTAATAGCATAGTAGCATGAGGGAATTCTAGAAGGTGGTGGTTGGCTAGCTTTTGCAAAGATTCTAGCAACAATGCTACTAATAATACACTAAAATGGACAAAAAGGGTATTTTGGTAATTTCCCATATAATTTAAAGGGCAATCTTGTACAAGGCAATTAAATGTAATATTTAATCACTAGATTTTAATTCTTACCATTTACCAATTAATTTCTATCCTTTGGTAAATTAAAACATTTATATAATAACATCGAAATTAAACCCGGTAATTTAAAATTAGGGTTTTCGATTGAAAATTTAGGGTTCTATAATTATCTGTGTGTGTTACTAACACAGTCATTACGGTTTCTAACTTCAACCGATTAAGGTTATAATAATTAGGGTTTGTCCTAATTATCGGCGTAAAAATAGTAATTAGGGTTTATTCTAATTACCGACATCCTTATACACAGTAACTTCATATATACAGTCACTACTCAGTCATATCTCATAACTGAGCTTAATAATTAGGGTTTCACAAAGACAAGATTGCTATGCTATGACCTAATTGACCGTAATTGCTCAACATTATCCATCACACATACACATACGGTGACATATTTATGGTAATCTTGTAAAATTATAATATCCATTATATTATATTGATATTCTTATCTCTTAATCACAATCCCAATTTCAAGGTTTGGATTCCATATCTGACTTATTCTTCGTTCAATAGACAAGTTAAAATAATTAACTTAAATATTCTGACAATTCATATATTAAAATATTTATTATATAAATCTAATTATCACTTCATATATTATTTCCAATCATGTTTTCATGGAAAATAATTAATAAAAACATTTCGGCATACAGAAATTTATTACCATATAATTTGTGGTAATTAATAATTCCAAAATTATTTCTAATTTTTCAAGTAATAAATGTATTCGCATTTATCGTTCACTTTACTTGACACTTAGTCTCGTCATTAAATAAAAAAAAAATTGATACGCAAAATTTCTTATTTATTTTATATAGAAAATCTCGGGTTATTACAGGTCTAAAAAATTAGCACATCTCCTTATGGAATAATATTGTACCCAAAAATGATTTGGACCAAAAAGAAATATATTTTTTGGGTGAATAGTACCCCGTGAATAGTACCCCGACACGAAAGTGTCCCAAATACCCAAGTGAATAATACTAGAGTGAATAGTAATTGGGTGAATAGTAACTCGTGAATAGTACTCCGACACGAAAAGTGCTCCGAATACCCGTTTGAACAATATAACCTCCAGACATCAATTATTATCGAAATAAATGTCAATTTCCACTAACATAAATAATTTCAACACAATGGAACTATCAATTTCATCTTTAATCAACACGAACTTACTCATCATTAATATTATAACTCACAATCTTTAACAACCAGGTCGTTCCAAGGAAAGAGGGGGCTTTCTGATAAGGATTTTTCCTTATTGGCACGTAATTAGATGACCAAACCTCTAATTGACAAAACTTCTAGACATTGTAAATATTGCAATTTAATAATATGAATAACTTTATCGTTTCAATTATTGATTTAATAATATATCATATAATGCAGATGATACGGTGACAATAACTAAATCAATAATACGAGAGATATGATGCAGCAATTACTGTAGCAATAATTGAGTATAATTGAGTGATTTCTCACGTAAGCATCAATAATTAATACCGTGTGCTACTATGCAACCATGCGTATTACTCTACTTTTACTACCGAGTAGTTCAACAGTTTTAACGGTAACACTTTCGTCGTTATTTTTATAAAAAGATAATTCTGTCGTTTTACGACAATACTTCCATTGTGGGTTCACCAATGATTGTGCCGTCGTACGGATATTCCCGACAAAAAGAATATTCCCCTACCAAACGAATATTTATAACAACTTGCTTACTTTGCAAAATTTGTAAATATTACCCACAACTATAACATTATATCAAATCCACACCATAATATTAAAAAAAAATATTTCGAGAAATTTAAATCTTTATGCATAAAATCTGGGGTCTCACAATCTCCCTTCCTTATGAAATTTTGCTCTCAAAATTTACGTACTTACCTGGTGTGTCGAACAGATGAGGATACCTTGACTTCATTTCAGATTCTAACTCTTGAGGTATAACCTTTGAGTGTTGAATACGATCCTTTTTATTCAAGATTTTAACACGTATTTCCTCATAGGTTAAATCTTCCGCTATCTCATTCGGTTCTAAATCAATAATGTGGTTCGGGTTGTCCACATACTTACATAACATCAGTACGTGATAAATGTTATGAACACGCAACATATCTGGCTGTAAAATGAGTCTATAGGCCACAGTTCCTACTCGATCAAGGATTTCAAATGGGCCAATAAAATCAAGGGTTGAGATTTCCTCTCTTCATCGACTCTTGCTTCTAAAATAACTCCTTCTTGAACCTTCTTCTTCACATTCATTAGCTCTGAGTATGTAGCTTGCACATCTTTAACTTTATCGATTAAAGTCGATTTTACTCGTATATTTGATATCACCACATGGGTCTTTAGAGTCTTTAACTCTATCTTCATCATTTGTAAGTTATACGAAATGGGTTTTTGTGTTAACAACATCACACTCGTAACCGCATACGATCTTCTACTCAACGCGTCAGCTACCACGTTCGGTCTTCCACGATGATATTGAATGGTACAATTGTAATCTTCAACAGCTTGAGCCAACGTCTTTGGCGCATGTTACATTCATTTTGGGTAAAGAAAAATATTTGAGGATTTTAGAAATGGGTTTTGTACTAGGGTCAATACAAAATTCGATTTCACGCTCTAAGTAGGCTAAAAAGTCTTCAAGAATACGTCAGGAAATTTATTAACAATAAAAATATCGTTCAAAACTGTGACTCTCATTCAAGACTTGGATATCACATGTAATGAAGGTTTCTCCTAACGGAGCTTCAACCGATAAGTCAAAGTCTAACTTCTCCTGAGTTAAATTTAAACGTTGAACGCAAGCAAGAGAGATAAAAGAATGGGTAGAACCGGTATCTAATAAGGTATAGACTTCGCAAGAATTTATAATTAACTAACTCGTGCTAACTTCGTTCGGGTTACTCGCTTTTTGAGACGTTACAAGAAACGCTCTTCCTGAAACCACCGACTTTGTTTTGTCCGTATCCGCCTTTGGTGCCACCATCCCAGCTGGACTTGACTTCACTATACGATAAAATCGAGCTAAATGACCTTCACTTCTTGAAATTTCTGTTTCTATTATCTTGGCTATGATTACCACCAAAGTGGTTACCATTCTTGGCATGATAATTTCCCCCACGATGGTTATCATTGTTCCGATGGCCGTTGCCACTGGTACGATTATTATCGTGTTATTTCTCGTTATCCTTTCATTGGCTGGCTCATTATTGCACTCCAATAACTGAGCCCTATTCACTACATCTGAATATAAACAAAGTTTATGAGATATGAGGTATTGACGTATATTCGGTTTCAAACCTCTTAGAAACATTCGCGACATTCGCTCCTTATTATCGACCAAATGGGATGCAAACTGGGATAACTCCATAAATTTAGCCTCGTATTACGACACGGTCATATTGTTTTGCTCCAACTTGATGAATTCCACCTCCTTCATGTGACGAATACTTTCGGGAAAGTACTTGTCGTTGAACAGCTCTTGGAACTTCTCCCAAGACATTTTCAGATTCCATTTTCAAACACTGTCACTAAACAAGGGTTAATTAACATATCACATATTATCCCTATACTCTGACCGACCAATTAAATACCAAATAAACTTAGGTAGGTCATACTAGCGAAGGAATTTCTCGTCTCTCTCCTCCTAGTTTTTATCTCACATCTCAGCTAAGGATCATATCCCTAAGCTTTGATACCAACTGTGATGCCCCCAAAATAGGTATACATCACCCATCTTAAGTTGCCAAATACATGGTACAGAATACAAATACAAACTTAATAATACAACTGTCATGTAAAATATGATAAAACATAAACTGAGAGTTTTAACAAGAATATTGTAATCTAGACAATATCCACACTCAATGGAGTCCTCATTACATTTATTATCACACTATTTTACAGAATAGTGAGGACTACTAATGCTATCATCTGGACCATCACTCCGTTCCCCAACTCGTCCCAAATATATATTCTCATTTCACAAGAAGCGGTGAAAGAAAGGGTGAGCTCAACTAGCCCAGTAAGAAATATTATGACTAAAATAATGCATAATAAATTATCATTAGTCTTTAACAATGTTAAACTAATAAAATACAATAGACATCAAGTTTAACTACAGCGGAATAAACAATCCATTAGAAGAGTCAAATAGAGCATGATATCTACTATCTTCTATGATTTAAAATGTTTTCATCAATTTTTATCGCTGAGACTCAGCTTAATAAATAAACCACATCATCTAATCATCCTTGTACTACAGGCCAAGGATATTCATTAAATCATCAATGGTCATGACTATACCGAATAATCCCTGGTCATAATCATACCAAAACTGTCCATCAATGCATTACAGGCCATTGAAGACTTTTACCACATCATTCGTTACATTACGGTTATGATTATACCGAATAATCCCTGGTCATAATCATACCAAGTCCATCTATGCACGTAAGACATAGATGACTTTCATCATAATATAAGCATGAGGATGATGACAATAATATAAGCATTAATCAAACGAAAACAAGGATAAATATTAAAGACTTTAAATTTATTCAAATATTATCCATCACTTAAATAACTCATAATCTAATATTGTTAATATTATAACAATATTTTAATCACTTCTTAAACTTATAAATAATTTAATTTAATTGTTTACACTTTACCAAATAATGTATTTAATCATTCAAAAATGCCACTCATAAGATTTCATCACCAATGATCAAATTCTTTATCAAAAATCTGCATATACCTTATATAGTATTTTCAAACCCTAAAATCCTATTTACTAATTCTTCAACTTCACAAAACACATTTAACTCATATGTTTGTAACTAAACCATTTTCATGAAAAGTTACCAAATCAACTTATTATTTTTCTATCCTTTGTCCAAACATATATACATATATTTCATACACAACAAGTATTTTTTTATAATTTTTCAACTCCCTTAGGTATTTTTCAAAAATCAATTTCTAATTAATTCCTTAAGAAATTAGCTACCTCAAGTTTAACTCCAGAAATTCCCAAATCTTGGCAGAATCTTACACCTGTTAACGTGAGCTTCTATTTTAAATTTCATGGTCATCGGAGTTATGGAACTTTGGTTATAGCGTTTTTTGTCGAAAAAACCTAAATATTGAAATATTCATAACTTGCTCATTTTAAATCGGAATGAGCTCATTTTTTGGACAGGAGGTACTTTATACCATAAATTCCCATGTCCCAAAAGGCCAGAATTTTTCTCACAAATTAAGTGACCGAAAATGCCCTTTTAATTTTCTGGGCAGTAGCTTTTTGGTACTTTGTAGTTTTTGACTCCTTTGCTAAAATCAGTCCACACGAAAATCTACAACACCTTTTCCAGTGATTCCACTTGGATATGTTAGAAAACTCATAGATCTAACTCTAGAACTTGACCACACTAAAAAATTTGAAATATAATAGGAGATATGGTCAATTGAATTCCATGTTCTATTTTCACCAAAATCTGATTTTCAACCCTTTGTGATTTCTAAGAAACTTTCATGTTTTCACATAATAACCAACATAACCCATCATAACACTTACTAATACTACATATACCCATGATTTTCATCAGTTCAATGCTTTTATTATGACTCTCATCATGATCAACGTAAATAGATCATTTCCACAATTTAATAAGGAATGAATACAAAAGATCATTCATTATGCATATGGTAATCCACATAGACAGGTTATTCAAACAGAATAATAAAGAATGGAATAACAGAAGGATTCACCATGCGTGTGATAGACTGCACAGACAGGTTATTCCTAATAGAATAATAAAGAATGGAACTATATCATATAATGCAGATGATGCCGTGACAATAACTGAATCAATAATATGAGAGATATGATGCAGCAATTACTGTAGCAATAATTGAGTATAACTGAGTGATTTCTCACGTAAGCATCAATAGCTAATACCGTGTGCTACTATGCAACCACGCGTATTACTGTACTTTTACAACCGAGTAGTTCAACAGTTTTAACGGTAACACTTCCGCCGTTATTTTTATAAAAAGATAATTCTGTCATTTTACGACAATACTTCCGTTGTGGGTTCACCAATGATTGTGTCGTCGTACGGATATTCCCGATAAAAAGAATATTCCCCGACCAAACGAATATTTATAACAACTTGCTTACTTTGAAAAATTTATTAATATTACCCACAACTATAACATTATATCAAATCCACACCATAATATTAAAAAAAGTATTTTGAGAAATTTTAATCTTTATTCATAAAATCTGGGGTTTCACACTTTAAATACAGAGAAAAGAGTAATAATGATCAGTCCAAGATTGTTGGAATTTGTGATGTTTGTATTTGGACAAATGTTAAGTTGCACTATTACTTTGAGGGATGTTAAACATATTCCTGATTTGAGCCTCCAGATAATTCTCGACAAGGCCTTGGACAAGAATGGTTATGAGGATCTCTTCAGTAGCAAAAAGTGAAAGCTTACCAAGGGTTATATGATGATTGCAAAATGTGCTACTTGTTAGTTGTACAAGACTCATGAAAGTGTGTTCTAGTTATTTGAATGCAATTGAAGATGACTATTTGCCAAACTTTTGTAAACATAACATTCGACATGAGTAGATAGATCTTGGCATCCCATAGCATAATGGTGTAATTAAGAGATGAACCACACTATTCTTACTTACTAGAGTGCAATGCATGTTAGAATGGCTAAGTTGCCTAAGTAATTTTGGAGTGAAGTTGTCCATACTGCTTGCTACCTGATTCCATTATTTTCGTTGAATTTATAGATTTTAGACAAGATTTGGAGTGGTAAGGATGTGTCATATGCTTACTTAAGGGTATTTGAGTTCAAGGCTTTTGCACATTTCTCAAGTAACGCAGACCAAAGATTTGATGACAAACTTACTCCATGTGTGTTTGTTTGATATGAAAATGAAAAGTTTGGATACCAATACTACAATCTACTACAGAGAAAAAATATTAAAAAGTAGAGATGTGGTGTTTCATGAGCATCAGAATTATTAAGATTTTGATAATGTTACATAGCCCATAAATGATAGAGTTACAGCCCTCAGTGCAATTCTTTCTCCACTATAGAATGTCATGGCAAGAGTTGTTAAGTTTGATAAAATAACTGAGACAGTTGTATAATGATGATGGATCGGGATGCGAAGAGTGTTGAGCAAGGGGAACAACCTCTTCAGTTTTATATTAAAGAACCTCAACTTAAGAGATCTATTAGAGAGTGTGTGCCATCAGTTAGGTATTCTTCATCTAAATATCTTTTAGTTATCGATGAGGATGAGCCAAAGACTTTTTAGGAAGTCAAAACTCATAAGGAGAAGACTAATTGGCTGAATGCAAGATGACAAGAATTCTTTGCATATAAATCACACTTCCCCCTTTTTGTCAGCACTTTAATTGTCACCCTATGAGGAGGACTCTGTTTGATTGGGCATTGTCTGTCCCTGAGTGCTTTTACTTTGTTCTTTTAAGAGGATAGAACACTTTGCTATTTCATTCTTATGTCCCTCAAACTTCTTTTGAGATATGAAACCGATTCGTGTTGGGCACTTTTAGCCATGTCGGTGGATAGGCTTTATGCCTTCTTATATTTTTATCTTGTAATGGGAAGTATCTTACCTACACGAAGAGTATTTAGTTTAGTCTTGATAAGCATTAACAACGTGCATTGATGCAATGTCTTTGGTTTTTTATGGTTTTTAATATTTTCCTACAAAAAAAATATCAATTGTTTTGATGACAGAATAGCATTACAGGATTTGACAAGGAATGGAATGCATATTTACATTTTCTTTTTCTTTTCTTTTCTTTACATTGCATGGAATCGTAATTTACATTGAATCAAAATTTACATGGAATTAAAAAGGGAAAGGCATGAACAGACTCCCCTTCGCATTTGGTTTATCAGAGGCTAACCTATCTTAGGCTACTCTTGCGGCTTTTCGGCATAAAGGTCCCCAGATCATCGTAATATACTAGATGCAAAAATAATTTAATCTTTTAATTGGTGTGGATCTAAGTGGTGCCTTTCCTGAGCCTCGTGGGATTATTCTCCGTTAAGTTTAGTAATGAAACACGGATGGGTTCGCCTCTTGGTGGAGGAATCACACAATATACATTCACATACATCGTATCTCACCGTATGAAATGATGACATTGTGCAAAGCACTAATAGAAAACGCATGGATTGTGAGAGGCACTAAAGTGCAGTAAATAAAATGTTCACTCACATCCATTTAATGTAAAGACATCTTTTACACACAAGCAGATAAGAAGGGATTTTAAAAAGGTTGAAATGCGGCTTATGCCCTCTAATGTCCCCAGGAGAGTCGCCACCTGTCGACGTCGGAAAAAATTTCCTTTTCTAGAATTCCTCTTTTTACCCTTTTATGTTTTCTATGCGTTCAATTTTATTTTAAAGGGCGGGTTTGAAAAGAGTCTGACAAAATGTCGACGATTTAAAATTTTAGAGTCGTCAGTTGCTAGTAGTGAAATGGTTGTACCAACTCAACTGAATTTAAAAAGGTTTACACAAAGGCCAAATTATTGGACTTTATTTGACAGGCCTTGGAAACTGAGATTCATAGAGCTCGGGGGCATGATTAAGCGAGGGGAAGGTGTTAGGTACCCCCCCGACTTCTATGAAAATGTGGTTACCGCATCTTTCTAATTCCCTAATTTATTTGAAGTGTGTGTGGTTAATTAGGCCTAAGTGTATTATGTGGAAGTAGTGTTATGCCTCGTTTTCACCTATATATAAAGGTTTTGACTTGTATAAAAGTTCAATTTTAAGCAATATATACAGAAATGATGTTTTAAAAACAGGTTTTCAAACCATTATGCTCACATAGTAATTGAGGTCTTCGATACTTCCATTTTATTCTATATTCGGCTTGATTTGATTTTATTCTCGAGATGTGAAGCATCTTCGACAAAATAATATACATATAAGTGTCGGGCTCCTTATGGGCATTAAAGACATCGAAGGATGTCCAAACACTACAAATATGATTTACAAGTTAACTATACAGCTGAAAAAGTCCATCATGGGAACCAGATCTAGATCCGTCAGTTGACTCTTAGATCCCGTGGCTCCTAGGATCACATAATATCATATGACTATCCTGCATAACTAGGATACTGAAATAAAATAGATATTTAGTCTAAATGATTCAAAACAAAGGATTCATCAGTTAAATCCCTGCATGTGCGTAGCCTAACTTTTCGTTCCCTCTAGCTACAAATCTAGGGTCACTTGGTTGCTTAATATTTACAAAAAAACTATAAATAAAATTAGATTAAAATAAATCTTATCCATTCTAGCTCAACGGTTCTAATTTTACAACTTTTGAACTTGTTAAAAATTAGATATAACTAGATTTAGATAAATGTAGTCCACAATTTTAAATATTATGAATTTATATTGAATGAACAGTTAAAACAGATATTTAAACACAGTAAACAGTTAATATATATATATCTGACACCGCTTCTCCAACTAAATCGGAAGCAATGAACTAAGAAACTAATCAAGAGCTATAGCGATGATTTTTTCTACCGCTATAACATAGAAAGTCAGTTTTTTTATGTTATAGCGACAAAAAAATGTAAGAACCGAGAATTTCATGAATAAATAATATTTTAATATAATAAGAAAATGAGTATTTATTTGAATATAAATATTGATGTGTAATGAGATGAGTGATTCAATTAGTGGAAATTGAATGTACATAAGGATTAAGAAATTTGAAATGCCTTGTGTGGCATAATGCGGAATGAATAATTCCACTAAGTAAATTAAAAGAGAAATAGTTACTAAGAGGAAGATTAATTACGTGTAATTATGTGATTCTATATACAGAATGAATAAGCTTCTAACTAGTAATATCACTAACATGGAAATTAATTCATTTCATATAAAACTAATGTGGTGGTTGAGGTCGGAACTGGCTTAGAGCTAAAGCGGTTTAATTATCGAGGGACCCCACAGAATCGCTCCCAAAGAAGAATAAATCAAGAATCACGCTAATGGCCGATTGGAAAAGTTAGTTCTACTGTAGAAATGAAATGGAACATTATTGTAATGTGTGACATAAATAAAATCATATGATAAGAATACATTTTAATGACATGAAGTACCAAGTAGTATAATTAATTCATATGTAATCCTGAATACAAAAGTAATTAAATATCTGTGTATTCTAGAAATTGGAAAAGGAATTACATGTGTACACTAAACAGTTAATATTAAATAATGTTCTAATGTGGTTAGGTGATTAGTAAAAATAATTATGTGATATAACCGGACAATAATACCTCACTGCTTCATTTTATTATGTGTACTTTGTAAGACCCCAACTTTTATGAATAAAGATTAATTTTTCTCGAAATATATTTTTGAATATTATGGTGTGGATTTGATATAATATTATAGTTGTGGGTAATATTTATAAATTTTGCAAAGCAAGCACATGGTTATAAAATATTCGATTGGTCGGAAATATTCATTTTAACAAGAAATATTCATATGACGACACAATCATTGGTGGACCCCATAACGGAAGTATTGTCGTAGTTAGAAAATGACATAAATATCTTTTATAAAATAACAGCGAAAGTTTTACCGTTAAACTGTTGAACTACCCGGTAGTAAAAGTACAGTAATACGCGTGGTTACATAGTAGCACACAGTATTGTACAGTTTCTTTGATTATTGATGCTTACATGAGAAGTCACTTAGTTTTACTCAATTATTGCTACAGTAATTACTACATAATATCTCTCATATTATTGATTCAATTATTGTCACATTATCATCTGCATAATATTTTATATTATCAATAATTGAGATGACAAAGTTATGCATATTATTATTTACAATATTGACGATGTCTAGAAAGTTCTGTCGAGGAGAGGTTTGGTCACCTAATTGCGCGCCAATATGGAGAAATTTTTATCGAAAAGCCCCCTCTTTCCTGGGAATTATTTGGTTGTTAAATATTGTGAGTTATAATATTAATGATGCATAAGTTCGTGTTGATTAAAGATGAAATTGATTTTTCCATTGTGTTGGGATTATTAGTGGTAATGGAAATCGACATTTGTTTCGCTAATAATTGATTTCTAGAGGTTAAAGTGACCAATCGGGTAATTAATCGAATAAATAAGCAATTAATCACTATTAATTCACATGCTTATAACTTTTTGGTCACATGTATATACTATTGATTCACATGCATGTACTGTGACGCCCCCAAAACAGGTATACATCACCCATCTTGAGTCGCCAGATACATGGTACATAAATTCAAATACAACTTAATTATACAACAGTCGTGTAAAATATGACAAAACATAGCTGAGAGTTTAAACTATAATATTGTCATCTAGACAATATCCACACTCAATGGTGTCCTCATTACAAGTATTATCACATTATTCCGTAGAATAGTGAGGACTACTAAAGCCATTTATCCTGGACCATCACTCCATTCCCCAACTCGTCCCAGCTATATTCTCATTTCCTGAAGAGAACAATGAAAGAAAGGGTGAGCTCAACTAGCCCAGTAGGAAATATTATGACTAAGATAATACAGAATAAATTATCCTTAGCCTTCAACAGTATAACAACTTATAGAATACAATAGACAACAAGTTTTAGATCAACAACTGCAGCGGAAATAAGCAATCCATTAGAAGAGTCAAGTAGAGCATAAAATCTACTATTTTCTATGATTTAAAAAAGTTTTTCATTAACTTTATCGCTGAGACTCAGCTTAATAAATAAAATCAAATCATCCCTGCACCATGGCCAAGGATATTCATGTAATCATCAATGGTCATGATTATACCGAATAATCCATGGTCATAATCATACCAACAACTGTCCATCAATTAACTACAGGACAATGGGGACTTTCACCACATCATTCGTTACATTACAATCATGATTATACCGAATAATCCCTGGTCATAATCATACAAAGTCCATTTATGCACGTAAACCAAAGATGACTTTCATCACAATATAAGCATGGGGATGATGACAATGACATAATAATTCAATAAAATAAGTTCAAGGATAAATTTTAAAGATTTATAATTTAATTTATTCAGGAATCAATAACGTTCAAATTGTCAACATGATACTGCTTTGTAGATTAGAATTCAAGAATAATATTCATGTACAAAAAATAATTTGGACAGAAAAAAAAATTATTTTTTGGGTAAATAGTACCCTGTGAATAGTACTTCGGGAATAGTACCCGGACATAAAAAGTGTCCCGAATACCCGAGTGAATAATATTCGGGTGAATAGTAATTTGGGTGAATAGTAACCTATGAATAGTAACTCATGAATAGTACTCCGACACAAAAAGTGCCCCGAATACCCAAGTGAATAATACTAGAGTGAATAGTAACTGGGTGAAAAGTAATCTATGAATAGTAACTCGTAACAGAAAAATACCAAAGTAAACGATATTTCATGACGAGTATAAAAGAAATGATATCCCAGATGAGTATAATAGAATATACGAAACTGCAAATGGATTTTCACCCGCCATGCAGTAATCCACGTAGACAGATTATTTCCACAATTTAATAAGGAATGAATACAAAGGATCATTCACCATGCATGCGGTAATCCACATAGATAGGTTATTCCAACAGAATAATAAAGAATGGAATAACATAAGAATTCACCATGCATGCGATAGACTGGACAGACAGGTTATTCCCAACAGAATAATAATGAATGGAACCAGGTTATGCGTAATCTGCACAGACAGGATATTCCAACGGAATAATAAAGAATGAAATAACAATAAAATTCACCAGGCATGCGATAGACCGCACAAACAGGTTATTCCAACAGAATAATAAAGAATGGAATAACAGAAGAATTTCACCATATATGCGGTAGATTTCGCATAAAAACAAAGTTATTCAACATAATAATAAAGAATGGAATAACAACCCTTACGAGTATTGAAAGAAAATAACTCTCTTCATGAATACGAAAGAATAATACCACTTACCTCAAAAGAAGACTGGATACTGGAATAGTGAGGCAGCAGACTTTTCTTCTTCTTTCTCTCTATAATTCCTCTCTATAATAATTGCTCTATAGCTTTAGTACATTGGTGAAAAATAATGAAGGAATGAGCTTTTATTTATAGGAATGTATAGTTTCGATAATTGCAGGTTTTGGGGCTCAAAATATTACAGTATAATACCTTCCTCTTTTCCTTCATTTTTAATTTAGTCTTACAAGTATTATCAAACTTGCACCACCTCCCCTAATAGTAAATCATGTGAATCAATAGTAAATCATGTGACTCAATAGTTCTAAACATGTGAAAAAATTAATTATAGTATAGTACCTTCATCTATACCTCCATTTTTAACTTAGTCATGCAAGTATTATCAAACTTGCACCAACTCCCATAATAGTACAAGAATGTGAATCAATAGTACACACATGTGAACAAATAGTTATAAGCATGTGAATTAATAGCAATTAATTGCTCATTTATCCGGTTAATTACCCGCTTGGTCAATATAACCTCCAAACATCAATTATTATCGAAATAAATGTCGATTTTCACTAACACTAATAATTTCAACACAATGGAATTATCAATTTCATCTTTAATCAACACAAACTTATTCATCATTAATA
The DNA here is from genome assembly GCA_020205605.1 of Panax ginseng. Lineage (NCBI taxonomy): Eukaryota > Viridiplantae > Streptophyta > Magnoliopsida > Apiales > Araliaceae > Panax > Panax ginseng. The sequence goes on along the minus strand of CM035132.1, from coordinate 142,628,303 downwards.
TTATAACTCACAATATTTAACAACTAGGTTATTCCTAGGAAAGAGGGGGCTTTTCGATAAAGATTTCCCTTTATTGGTGCGCAATTAGGTGACCAAACCTCTCCTTGACAGAACTTCTAGACATTGTTAATATTGCAAATAATAATACGAATAACTTTGTCGTCTCAATTATTGATTTAATAATATAACATATTATGCAGATGATACTGTGACAACAATTAAATTAATAATATGAGAGATATGATGCAAAGAATTATGTAGCAATAATTGAGTATAACTGAGTGATTTCTCACGTAAGCATCAATAATTAATACCGTGTGCTACTATGCAACCACACGTATTACTGTACTTTTACTACCGATTATTTTATGACAACTTGTTTGCTTTGAAAAATTTGCACATATCACCCTTAACTTTAACCTTTTATCAATTTAACCATTTACGAAATAAAATAATAATTATAAGAAAATTGAATACTTTCATTTCATAAAATTCGGGGCCTCACAATCTTCCCTCCTTATGAAATTTCGCCCTCGAAATTTACGTACCTGGTAGTTCAAAGAGATGAGAATACCTTGCTTTCTTTTTGGATTGTACCTTCCCGGTTAATTCCTCTCTATCATGATTTTCCCATTTCTTATCTCCTGTTTTTCAGATATCATTATAGAATATAGTTTCAAAATAAGGGTTAATTGACATGCCACATATTATCCCTATAATCTGACCGACTAATTAAATACCAAATAACTTAGGTAGGTCATACTAGCGAAGGAATTCCTCGTCTCTCCCCTCCTAGTTCTTGTCTCATATCTCAGCCAGGGATCATATCCCTAAGCTTCGATACCAACTATGACGCCCCAAAAACAGGTATACATCACCCATCTTGAGTCGCCAGATATATGGTACATAAATTCAAATACAACTTAATTATACAATAGTCTTGTAAAATATGACAAAGCATAGCTGAGAGTTTAAACAAGAATATTGTCATCTAGACAATATCCACAATCAATGGTGTCCTCATTACAATTATTATCACATTATTTCGTAGAATAGTGAGGACTACTAAAGCCATTTATCCTGGACCATCACTCCATTCCCCGACTCGTCCCAACTATATTCTCATTTCCTGACGAGAACAATAAAAAAAAGGGTGAGCTAAACTAGCCCAGTAAGAAATATTATGACTAAGATAATGCAAAATAAATTATCCTTAGCCTTCAACAGTATAACAACTGATAGAATACAATAGACAATAAATTTTAGATCAACAACTGCAGCGGAAATAAGCAATCCATTAGAAGAGTCAAGTAGAGCATAAAATTTATTATTTTCTATGATTTAAAAAAGTTTTTCATCAACTTTATCGTTGAGACTCATCTTAATAAATAAAATTGAATCATCCCTGCTCCACGACCGAGGATATTTATGTAATCATCAATGGTCATGATTATACCGAATAATCCCCGGTCATAATCATACCAACAACTGTTCATCAATGAACTACAGGCCAATGGGGACTTTCACCACATCATTCGTTACATTACGGTCATGATTATACCAAATAATCCCTGGTCATAATCATACCAAGTCCATCTATACACGTAAGCCAAAGATGACCTTCATCACAATATAAGCATGAGGATGATGACAATGACATAATAATTCAATAAAACAAGTTCAAGGATAAAATTTAAAGATTTATAATTTAATTTATTCAGGAATCAATAACGTTCAAATTGTCAACATGATACTTCTTTGTAGAGTAGAATTCAAGAATAATATTCATGTAGCAAAAATAATTTGGATAGAAAAGAAATATATTTTTTGGGTAAATAGTACCCCGTAAATAGTACTTCGGGAATAGTACCCCGTGAATAGCACCCCGACATGAAAAGTGTCTCGAATACTCGAGTGAATAATATTTGGATGAATAGTAACCGATGAATAGTAACTCATAAATAGTACTCCGACATGAAAAGTGCCCTGAATACCCGAGTGAATAATACTAGAGTAAATAGTAACTGGGTGAATAGTAACCCGTGAATAGTAACTCGTAACAGAAAAATACCAAAGAAAATGATATTTCATGACGAGAATAAAAGAAATGATATCCAAGATGAGTATAATAGAATATACGAAACTGCAAATGGATTTTCACCTGCCATGCGGTAATCCGCGTAGATAGATCATTTCCACAATTTAATAAGGAATGAATACAAAGGATCATTCACCATGTATACGGTAATCCATATAGACAGGTTATTCCAACAGAATAATAAAGATTGGAATAATAAAAGAATTCACCATGCATGCAATAGACCACACAAACAGGTTATTCCCAACAGAATAATAAAGAATAGAACCAGGTCATGCGTAATCCGCACAGACATGATATTCCCACTGAAAAATAAAGAATGGAATAACAACAGAATTCACTAGGCATGCGATAGATCGCACAGACAGGTTATTCTAACAGAATAATAAAGAATGGAATAACAGAAGAATTTCACCATATATGCGGTACTTCGCATAGATTGGTTATCCTAACATAATAATAAAGAATGCAATAACAACCCTTACGAGTATTGAATGAAAATAACTCTATTCATTAATACGAAAGAATAATACCCCTTACCTCAAAAGAAGACTGGATACTGGAATAGTGAGGTAACAGACTTTTCTTCTTCTTTCTCTCTATAATTCCTCTCTATAATAATTGCTCTATAACTTTAGTGCATTGGTGATAAATAATGAAGGAATGAGCTTCTATTTATAGGAAAGTATAGTTTCGATAATTGCAGGTTTTGGGGCTCAAAATATTAGTGTAATACCTTTCTCTTTTCCTTCATTTTTAATTTAGTCCTGCAAGTATTATCAAACTTGCACCACCTCCCCTAATAGTAAATCATGTGAATCAATAGTAAATCATGTGACTCAATAGTTTTAAACATGTGAAGAAATTAATTATAGTATAGTACCTTCATCTATACCTCCATTTTTAACTTAGTCATGCAAGTATTATCAAACTTGCACCAACTCCCCTAATAGTACAAGAATGTGAATCAATAGTACACACATATGAACAAATAGTTATAAGCATGTGAATTAATAGCAATTAATTTCTCATTCGATTGGTCAATATAACCTCCAGACATCAATTATTATCGAAATAAATGTCGATTTTCACTAACACTAATAATTCAAACACAATGGAATTATCAATTTCATCTTTAATCAACATGAACTTATTCATCATTAATATATAAGTGTAATAACCCGAGATTTCCTATATAAAATAAATAAGAAATTTTGCATATAATTTTTTTTTATTTATTTAATGACGAGAATAAGTGTCTAGTAATGTGAACGATAAATGCGAATATATTTATTACTTGAAAAATTAGAAATAATTTTGGAATAATTAATTACTACAAATTATATTTTTATGGTAATTAATTTATGCAAGCCGAAATGTTTTTTTATTAATTATTTTCCATGAAAACATGATTGGAAATAATATATGAAGTGATAATTGGAATTATATAATAAATATTTTATTATATGAATTGTTCGTAATATTTAAGTTAATTATTTTAACTTGATTATTGATGTTGTGTAAGAAAGAGAAGTCAGATATGAGATCCAAACCCCGAATTGGGATTGTGATCAAGAGATGAGAATAATAATATTATATTATTGTTATAATGATTTTCTGATACAATAATTATATAATTGTGTATATATGTGAATGACAGATAATATTGAGCAATGATGGCCAATTAGGTCATATATACCGTCTTTGTGAAACCCTAATTATTAAACTCGGTTATGAGATATGGTAGTAGTGGTTTATGTATATGAAGTTCTCGTGTACAAGAATGCCTGTAATTAGACAAACCCTAATTACTATTTTTTTTACACCGATAATTAGGACAAACCTTAATTATTATAACCCTAATCGATTGAAGTTAGAGATCGTAATGACTGTGTTAGAACATACACAGATAATTAGAGAACCCTAATGGTCAATTAGAAACCCTAATTGATGGCATTAAGAAACCCTAATTATAGAACCCTAATTTTTTTTATAGAAAACCCTAATTTAAATTACCGGGTTTAATTACGATGTTATTGTATAAATGTTTTAATTTACCAAAGGATAGAAATTAATTGGTAAATGATAAGAATTATCATCTAGTGATTAAATATTACATTTAATTGCCTTATAGGCGAAATTACCAAAATGCCCTTTTTAGTTTATTAGTGTATGATTAGTTGAATTATTGAGGAATCTAGCAACAAATCATGGCCAACATACTTGCCCCACCACATTTATTAGCTAGCATTCAATTATACTAGCATTATTGAGCATCCAAGGCAATCTAAATGGTCTATAAATAGAAATTAAGGAAATTCAAGCTTAATGCAGACTAAAATTATAGCAACTCTCTAGACACACTCTCTCAAACTCTAGCCAACGAAATTCTCTTACCCATAAGCTCCTAATCAAAGCCTAACCATTACAAACAACAAATCAGAAGCATCAAAGCCAAAAAAAATCGTAAATCGAAGCTGTAAAAGGTATGAAATTCCCTAATTTTGAAATCTTTTCGATTCTATGTTAATTGATGCAATTGATTGTTTAAAGTAGTGTAATAGGAGTCTATTAATGTTCTGGGTTGTAAAAACACAGACCCATAACATCAAAGTGCACGAATTTGAAGATTTAAGCAAGTTGGAAAAAACAGGATTCTGTGATTTTTCATCAAATGTCAGGGCTTATAACTCTTTGGTCGATCATGAGTTTTGTTATTTAAAAGTTGTTATATGTAGCCTGACATGTGGTCTTTAATATGCAAAACGAATCAAGTTCATAGATATTGTAGATCGGGATTTATAAGCGGTCAAAATGGGTTGGCCTAAGCATTGACCTTTATTCTTCAAACCAGAAAATATTCCAAGTGTCAAAAAATATTTTTTGGCAAATGTCGAACCTTATATCTCGGTTATCTTTAATGTGTTTTGTGTTCTAAAGGTTGTTATGTGTAGCGTGTTATGTGGTATTTAACCTCCAAAAGAATCGAGGTCCATATATATTATGGATTAAGAGTTATTTAAGGTCAAAGTGGGTTGGTTTTAATTTGATAGGAAAAATTCAGGCGATTCTGTAATTTTCTAAGTGTTGATTTTTCCGACAAGGTTTGACCATACTTTAGTCGCTTGATTTCTTGTTGTTATGATGATGTTAAGTGTTAAAGTTGTATTCCTATATGTTGTCTACACACTGGAGTTGATAGATCACATAAACGTTACACGATCGTCAAGTTATAGAGGCCCAAAGTAGGCATCACGAACTGTTCTTCACGAAGAAACGACTCGATGACTATTTTGATGGCTAATTTCTCCCCTGATCGATGTTGTTTAGAAGTAATGATTGTTGGTTATTGTATTAAAGTATTCCTCTACAAGATCCAAGTCATAGATGTCCTAGATTAGTTAAGAGCACAAAGTTATTCACGGTGGCCAAAGTAGTCCCCTCACTTTTGCTGCCGATAAAGTGTTCTTGAGATGAAGAACACCTATAGCGACGGTTCTGTCACTATAGGCCCCTTTGACGACAGATTTGAATTATTTTAAATTTTTCAATTTCTGGAAATTCCGAAAATGATTTAAAAATTAGAAAAGTTAGATTTTAAATTCTGAAAAATTATTTTAAAGTCCGAAAAATAATATTTAATTATTTTGAGTATATTTCATAAATATTTAATATTTTGGAATATAAAAGGTATTTATTTATTTAATTATAATATTAAATAAATGATTTAAAAATAGTTTAATTCATGAAAAATTATTTTATGGTATAAGAAAATATTTTAAGTTATTTGTGATGACTTTTAATATTTTGTGATGAATTTCATTAATTAATTAATATTAATGATATTAAAGTTATTTATTGATTATATTAAATAATTAGTTTAAAAATGATTTTTTATTTTAAAAATCATTTTAAATGAAAATAAAGTATTTAAAGATATTTTGAGTTATAAAATATAACTTTTAATATTTAGAAGATAATTTCATTAATAATTATATATTAATGATATTTAGTTAATGATTTGTGATATTAAGTTTATTTAATATTTATATTAAATAAATAGTTTAAAAATGGTTTTATTTATTTAAAAATCATTTAAAGAGGATATTAAGGATTTAAAAATATTTTAAGTTATAATTAATGACTTTTAATATTTGGATAAATTGTACATTAATATTTAAATATTAATGGTAATTATTTAAAATGATTTTAATTATTTTAAAAATCATTTAAGGGTAATATAAATGTTTTAAAAATAGTTTGAGTTATTATAAATAACTTTTATATTTTAGTAATGGTTTCATTAATAATTTAATATAAATTAATTATTAATGATAATGGAATTGTTTAATGTTTAAATCATTTAATTATGATTAGATGTTTGAAAGTTATATAATTTACCAAACTAGTCGACTTGAGAACAGATTATGAAATCCGAGGATTTGATGAAGAGCACCCATAGTAACAGTTATATCACTATAAGCCCTGAGTGACATGATTTGAATTATTTTAAATTTTCAATTTACGGAAAATTGAAAATGATTAAAATAAAATGTCCGATATTTACAAATGTTGAGGTATAGGATAAGAGTCTTAGACTCAAGATTTACCCGATAAAAAAGTCGCCGATGCACCGCGACAAATGTCGAATTCTATAATAGAAAGAAAAGGCTTACGTAAGAGCATGGATGAGATATTTGAAAAATGTATAAAATATTTCAAGTATAGAATATGAACTAAAAGTATGATCACTCCGATTATGTGATGACGTGATTAGACTATGTCTTTAATTGTAATAGAGCGATTACTATGTGTTATGATATATTGTTCTAATCGAGCGAATGATCCGATTATTGATAGGTTGTGATAAAGAGATAAAACCTAAGTTGAGATTTGTAATCAACCAAATCAGCAAGTATCCTACCTTTGCATTTTCTTTATGCAATGGACATGAGTAAGAAGTTTTAGAATTATTCTATTCTGTGCATGCATTATATACGCTTTGATTATCAACGAAGTTAGCTCAGATATATATTCTGTTAAGTTAATTTCTAAATGGCTATACAAGTGTCCCCACTTGGATAATCATGACATTTATTCACATGTTGATATAACTTTGTCAATTACCCGTATACATATATGTTGAATTACATATTATTGTTGAGCAAGATTAAAACCTTGGGTTTGGAACCGTGCATGTATGAACATCCCTATATGGGAAGATTTTTTGCAAGGCGGATAGAGTGAGCGATGAATTTCGTTCAAGTTATGTAGTATTGATCAATCTGAGGTACTGTGGGGTGATCACCCTCTCTGTGCACTAAGGTAAGCTAGAGCGGTTTGCGGATGAATTTCTGCTAAACCTTTTCAAAAATGAAAAACAATGTTCATAGTATGTTTCTTAAACCCTATTCATGGGTAGAGCCAGAGCCAAATTTAAATAATTTGGAAGAGAGTTGTTATGTGAATTTTTTATCAGTACAGATTATTTCACAACTTTCGATTCGTTGTAGAAGTGTTATGTAAAGAGAATATTTATATTCTTTCAGCTTATATATATAATTGCTATTACTTGTTGGGCACTCAAATGCTCATCCTTGCTTAAATTAAATGTTTTCATTTATGTATGAGCAACCTGAAGGCTCAGGCACGAACAAGGGGAAAGGAAAGCTGTTCGAATGAGTTTATATTATGAGTTAATGGTTATAGTTAGTAAGACAATGGAATCTATTGTCAGATATTGTAAGGAATGTATTTGAAGGTCACGTACCTGGGGAAAGTAAACTTTGATGTATGTAAATTAAGTTCGAATTATATTATTATTTAGTATTATTCAGCTTAAAGAAATGGTATCGTGGAGAACCGAGTTCGGGTTTCAAGTATCCGGATTTGGGGTCGCCACAATAAGTCACAATATTTAACAACCAGGTTATTCCCAGGAAAGAGGGGGCTTTCCGATAAGAATTTCTCTTTATTGGCGCGTAATTAGGTGACCAAACTTCTCCTTGACAGGACTTCTAGACATTGTCAATATTGCAAATAGTAATATGAATAACTTTGTCATCTCAATTATTGATTTAATAATATAACATATTATGCAGATGATACTGTGACAACAATTAAATCAATAATATGAGAGATATGATGCAGCAATTACTGTAACAATAATTGAGTATAACTGAGTGATTTCTCAATAAGCATCAATAATTAATATAGTGTGCTACTATGCAACCACACATATTACTGTACTTTTACTACCAATTATTTTATGACAACTTGCTTACTTTGAAAAATTTTCACATATCACCCTTAACTTTAACCTTTTATCAATTTAACCATTTACGAAATAAAATAATAATTATAAGAAAATTGAATACTTCATTTCATAAAATTCGGGGTCTCACATGTACTATTAGGGGATGTGGTGTAAGATTTATAACACCTCCATAACTAAATTAAAAATGGAGGTATAGATGAAGTTATTATACTATAACTATTTTATTCACATGTATAGAACTATTAATTCACATGACTGAACTATTAATTCACATGATGTACTATTAAGGGAGGTGGCGCAAGTTTAATAATACCTGTAGAACTAAATTAAAAATAGAAGAAAAGATGAAGGTATTATATTGTAATATTTTGAGCCCCAAAATGTGCAATTATCGAAACTATATTTTCCTACAAATAGAAGTTTATTGTTCTTTCATTCTCACAAATTCACTAAGACTCACAAGAGCAATTATAGAGAGAGAAGCTATAGAGAGAGAAGTTATAGAGAGAAAGAAGAAGAGAAGTCTGCAACTTCACTATTCCAGTATCCAGTCTTCTTCTAAGGTAAGAGATATTATTTTTGTTCAGTATTCATAAGGAATAATATTTTCTTCCAAACTCTGTAGTATGTGAGTAATATTATTTCGTCTCATATTCCTGATTAAACCCTCATTCTGTTAAAGTATTACTTCTATACTCCGTAAAATTAGTAGAATATCCTTGATATTTGCGCTTCATCTAATATCTTTTCATAAAAATATTATTCTGAGCTTTCTTGACAATTATTGATCTTTTTATTCCGAAATACTATTCATGAGTTACTATTTATGGGTTACTATTCACCCAATTACTATTGACTCGAATATTATTCACTCGGGTATTCGGGACACTTTTCATGCCAGAGTACTATTCACAAGTTACTATTCATGGGTTACTATTCACCCAGTTACCATTCACTCGAATATTATTCACTCGGGTATTTGGGACACTTTTCATGCTGGGGTACTATTCACGAAGTACTATTACCGAAGTATTATTCACAAGGTACTATTTACGGAGTACTATTCATCCGAAAAATATATTTCTTTTCTGTCCAAATTATTTTTGATACATGAATATTATTCTTGAATTTTACTCCACAGAGTAGTATCATGTTGACAATTTGGATATTTTTAAACTCTGGATAAATTGAAAGTCTTTAATATTTATCCTTGATTTAGTTTAATTAATGCTTATATAATTGTTATCAACCCCATGCTTATATTGTGATAAAAGTCATCTTTGGCTACATGCATAGATGGACTGTTGATTGGTATGATTATGACCAAGGATCATTCGGTATAATCATGACCCGTAATATTACAAATGATGTGGTAAAAGTCCTCATTGGCCCGTAGTCCATTGATGGACAGTTGTTGGTATGATTATGACCAGTGATTATTCGGTATAATCATGACCATTGATGATTACATGAATATCCTTGGCCTGTAGTGTAGGGATGATTCGATGATGTGGTTTATTTATTAAGCTGAGTCTCAGCGATAAAGTGGATGAAAAACATTTTAAATCATAGAATATAGTAGATATCATGCTCTACTTGACTCTTCTAATGGATTGCTTGTTCCGCTGCAGTTAAACTTGATGTTTATTGTATTTTATCAGTTTAACACTATTGAAGGCAAATGATAATTTATTCTGTAATATTTTAGTCATAATATTTCTTACTGGGCTAGTTGAGCTCACCCTTTTGCTTTCATTGTTCTCTTCAGGAAATGGGAACGTATCTAGGACTAGTTGGGGAATAGAGTGAAGGTCCGAGATGGTTATTTTAGTAGTCCTCACTACTTATTGTGATAATAAATGTAATGAGGATTGAATTTGACTTTGGATAATGTGATAATAATTGTAATAAGGACACCATTGAGTGTCGATATTGTCTAGATGACAATATTCTAGTTTAAACTCTCAGCTATGTTTGTCGTATTTTACACGACAGTTATATTAAAGAAGTTTGTATTTGATTTCTGTACCATGTATTTGGCGACTTAAGATAGGTGATGTATACCTATTTTTGGGGGCATCACAGTTGGTATCAGAGCTTAGGGATATGATTCATGGCTGAGACGTGAGACAAGAAATAGGAGGGGAGAGACGGGGAATTCATTCGCTCGTATGACCTACCTAAGTTTATTTGGTATTTAATTGATTCGTCAGAGTATAAGGATAATATGTGACATGTCAATTAACCCTTATTTTGTGGCAATGTTTGAAAATGGCATCTGAAAATGTTGAGATCAGCAATGAAGCACATGAGACCGTTGAGTCACTAATGATCAATAACCAAGATAATGTGCAACAGGAAGACAATAATCCTCAGGTAAATAACAACACCGATCAAATGATGAATGATGGGATGTTCATAGGCTTTATGCAATTCATGTAGCATCAGGCGAGAGCTGTGAGACCCCGACTTTTATGAAATGAAAGTATTCAATTTTCTTATAATTATTCTATTTAGTAAATGGTTAAATTGATAAAAGGTTAAAGTTAAGGGTGATATGTGAAAAATTTTCAAAGTATGCAAGTTGTTATAAAATATTCGTTTGGTCGGGGAATATTCTTTTTATCGGGGAATATCCGTAGGATGACATAATCATTGGTGGACCCCACAAAAAAAGTATTATCGTAGTAAGAAAACAACAGAATTATCTTTTTATAAAAATAACAGCGAAAGTGTTACCGTTAAAACTGTTGAACTACTCGGTAGTAAAAGTACAGTAATATGTGTGGTTGCATAGCAGCACACGGTATTGAATATTGATGCTTACGTGAGAAGTCACTCAGTTATACTCAATTATTGCTACAGTAATTGCTACATCATATCTCTCATATTATTTATTCAATTATTGTAACAGTATCATCTGCATAATATGTTATATTATTAAATCAATAATTGAGACAACAAAGTTATTCATATTATTATTTGCAATATTGAAAATGTCTAGAAGTTCTGTCAAGGAGAGGTTTGGTCACCTAATTGGGGGCAAATAAGGAGAAATCCTTATCGGAAAGCCCCCTCTTTCCTAGGAATGACCTGGTTGTTAAATATTGTGAGTTATAATATTAATGATGAATAAGTTCGTGTTGATTAAAGATGAAATTGATAGTTTCATTGTGTTAGAATTATTAGTGTTAGTGGAAACTGACATTTATTTCGATAATAATTGTTGTCTGGAAGTTATATTGACCAATCGGGTAATTAATCGGATAAATGAGCAATTAATTGCTATTAATTCATATGATTATAACTATTTGTTTACATGTGTGTACTATTGAATCATATTCATTTACTATTAGGGGAGTTGGTGCAAGTTTGATAATACTTGCACAACTAAGTTAATAACGGAGGTATAGATGAAGGTTATAATTAATTTTTTCACATGTTTAGAACTATTGAGTCACATGATTTACTATTGATTCACATGATTTACTATTAAGGGAGGTGGTGCAAGTTTGATAATACTTGCATGACTAAATTAAAAATAAAGGAAAAGATGAAGGTATTATACTGTAATATTTCGAGCCCAAAATGTGCAATTATAGAAACTATATTTTCCTATAAATAGAACCTCATTCCTTCAATATTTTTCACGAATTCACTAAGTCTCACAAGAGCAATTATTATAGAGAGAAATTATAGAGAGAAAGAAGAAGAGAAGTTTGCTACCTCACTATTCTAGTATCCAGTTTCTTCTAGGGTAAGGGGTATTATTCTTTCGTATTCATGAAGAGAGTTATTTTCTTTCAATACTCGTTAGGGTTGTTATTCCATTCTTTATTATTATGTTGGAATAACCTCTCTATGCGAAGTACAGCATACATGGAGAAATTCTTCTATTATTCCATTCTTTATTATTACATTGGAATAACTTTTATGCATATCTGGTCTATTGCATGCCCGGTGAATTTGTTGTTATTCCATTTTTATTATTACATTGGAATATCCATGCATGCGGATTACACATGACCTGGTTCCATTCTTTATTATTATGCTGGAATATCATGTCTGTGCGGATTACGCATGACCTGGTTCCATTCTTTATTATTCTGTTGGGAATAACATGTCTGTGCGGTCTATCGCATGCCTGGTGAATTCTTCTGTTATTCTATTCTTGTCTATGTGGATTACCACATGCATGATGAATGATCCTTCGTATTCATTCTTTATTAAATTGTGGAAATGATCTGTCTACGTGGATTACCGCATGGCGGGTGAAAATCCATTTGCAGTTTCATAATTTTTCCGACCATCAAAAATTCTAGAAAAATTTGAAATGATAATTTGATGAGTTTTCTAGATTGTGTCCAAAAATGGCGATTTTTGGATGTATAGATTAGGAGTTATGAATTTTATGGGGAAAAGACTATTTTAAAAGTAAACCCTTATAACTCCTTGTGGTTAACTCCAAAATTGGTGAAATTTTTATTCGAAGTACATCTATATAACAGCAATATATCCTGTAAATTTCAGAATTTTTTGACAAAAGTACAATTTATGATAAATGTCTAAATATTCGGAGCAGTTTTGGCCATATGAAAAATAGTAAATGAATTTTAAAAATTTCGTGAAAAATATATGTTCAATATGAGACTATATTCTGTTAAATCCCAGAAAAGAAAAATGTTTGGGACTGATTTGGTATTTTTCATGAAAATGGTTTAGTTACGAACATATGAATTAAATATGTTATGTGAATTAAGAAAATTGGAAAATAGGATTTTATTGCTTGAGAATCCTATATAAGGTATATGCAGATTTTTTATGAGAGTTTTGGTTATTGGTGATGAAATCTTATGAGTTTGGTATTTTAGGATGATTAAATGCATTAATTAGTAAAGTATAAATAATTAAAATATTGTGGTAATATTAATAATATTAGATTATGAGATTATTAAGTGATTTATAACATTTGGATTAAGGTGTTATAAATATTGATAAGGATTTTATTGTGAAACTTTATCTTTTGTGTCGGGGTTACTATTCACGTATACGATACTATTCACGTATACGATACTATTCATGTATATGGCACTATTTGCGTATATGACATTATTTAAATATACGGTACTATGTACGAATACGGAGTGTAGACCCTTGAAATTTTTTCTGCACAACTGTTAACATTACAGGAAGGCAGAATTGTCTTTCGAAGATAACCCTAGAAGACAGTTCACATCCATTCTGGATACTACCGGAAGATCAGTTCACAACCCGGAACACACACCAGGAACATCATTTCAAACCTCGGACAACACACTGGGAATCTCATTCTCAACCCCGGAACACACACCGAAAGGATCATTTCTAACCTCGGAGATAACCCCATGTTTCGTCCTTGGCGATAACCCCAAGGAATGTTGTTACAGTTCATGCAATAACTCCAGAAATGCTTCTTTCAAATACATGCTATCAGCTTCAATCTCAGACCTCCTGCCGAGGCACTCATCTCTCAAACCCGGAGCTAACACCGGGCAGACAGACCTCACAAGATGACCTTGCGACATTCAAACACTTACAACAGTCCAATTTCAGGTGTAACCCTGAGCAACGTCTGCTTTCAACTCAAACCGGCGATAACCCCGGCGAAGAGTCAAAATTCATCTTGCCACATCAACACCTGTGCGTCGTCTCAACACTTCATACATACATACATACAACAATGTCCCGCAAGAACCGAGGAGTTACAATCCCAAGTGACTATTACGCGTGGCAGTACACCGGATAGAATTTGAAGCTTGAAGACTATGGGAATGGTCCCCTCTTCTTGACTTCATACAACCTCTAATCCATGTCATTACGTAACTCTCGACACAAGCAGTTTGAAGAAGGTCACATATACCTCATTTGGATGCTCGAATTGAAGTTCTGCAAGTTCGAGCGGACATTACAGTGCGCGAGTTCACGTAATTCGAGACGACGGGACCCGTAAAACCCAGGCCCACCACGACCAGCTGCAGGTGTAACTACAGCTGCCGCAGGTACACTTGGCCATCAGTCTATAAATATAGACCTTAGGTCAGCTATTTTGAGAGGGAGAAGAAAGAGAAAAGGCGAGGAAGCCCTGTCCACTTTACTCTGTACACCCATATTGAGTGTTTTCCTCATTTTAAACATCTGTTAGCTCACATATAGCTGTACTTTCATTCGACGGGAGCTGAGTGTTTATCCATATAGAGTCATAGAAGTCTACATTGGTAGCCCACTATAAGACTTCTTACATTCTATAAAGTCTTTCTTCTCATAATACCACACGCTGTTATACACATTGAGAGTCGTGTGTGTGTGTTTGCCCGAACTTTGGTCCGTGGTTTTCATTTCTGTCTGTATATATATACTTATATATATGTATATATTTTTATATGAACTTACATTATCGATTTATGCCTCGATTGAGCCTAGACTCCGGTCTGGAGCGTTTAATTTCTTATATATATATATATAGCAAGGATCAAATGCATACCTCTTATCTTACTAACCCGTGCTCACCCCCTTTTAACGACGGACCCGGCAACGGTTTCGGTCATATAACCGTCATCTATACTTTTAGTGACGAACAACATATAGCGTCGCTGAAAGTATAGATGACGGTTGTATGACTAAACCGTCGTCGGATCCGTCGCTAAAGGGAGGTGAGCACGGGTGAGTAAGATAAAGGGTATGCACTTGATCCGGACCGTATATATATATATATATATATATATATATATACATTTCGTCATGCCTAGAGTTTACTTCATGGCAGTTGATAGCTTTTATAGCTTTCCTTATATTTCGTCCTACTTGGAGTTTACTTCGTGGCAGTTGATAGCTTTTACATCTTTATTTACATTCAACTCCCGCCTGGAGTTTACTCTGTGGTGGTTGATAGCATTTATTGCTTTATCTACATTTCTGATCCCCGATGGAGTTGCTTCGTGGTGGCTGATCATGTACACACGCACACACACACATATATATATATAATCGCCATCGCTTTCCATACAAATTGCGAAGATCATGAGAGCCTAGAATCATGTGATCTGATTCGATCATCTTGAATCTAGATTCGGTTCCCGTGATGGACTTTTTCCAGCTGTAAGCAGCTTGTACATTATTTACAGTGTCTGAATTCCCTTGGATGGCTATCATGCCCATAAGGAGTTCGGCACTACTGTATATTATTTTCTCGTAGATGCCTCTCATCTCGAAAGTAAAAGAAAACAAGCCGAACATTTAATAATAAAATGGAAGTATCAAAGGCCTCAATTACCATTGAGCACAGGGTTTGAAAAACCTTTTTTATAAAATGTCATTGCTATATCTTGCTTAAAACTAAATTTTCTACAAAATTCAAACCCTATGTATATAGGTGTGAACGAGGCATAACACTACTTCAAAATAATTGCACATTGATCCACACACACACACATTCATATAACAGTTTCTTTGAAAAGTGGCGGTCACCGTGGCAACACTGATGTCAGGGTGTGTCTAACACCTTCCCTCCGCATAACCAAGCCCCCGAACCCTAAAAGAATCTCGGTTTCACAGACCCGTTTAGCAATGTCACATCACTGGGTAAATGTGCAAACCTTTTCGGTTGCGTCAGTGAAACCAGTTAAATACATCAACTGGCGACTCTTAAAGTCAAATTGTCGACATTATACATGTCGGACCTTTTTCACTTGTTTTTTTAAATAAATCTCACATTAACATGAGAACACCAAAGAACAAGTAACGAAAATGGACATTAAAAAATCCCGACGTCGACAGGTGGCGATTCTGCTGGGGACTCCAGTAAGAGGGCTTAAGTCGCTATTACAAGCTTTTCAAAACTGTTATATGCTTGTGTGTGAATGTTGCATTTACATTTATGATGAATGTGTATGAATGCATCTTACTTACTGCACTGCTAAATATCTATCTGTGATATTTGTGCTTCGCACATGTCATCATTTTGTATAAACGGTGAGACACGTTGTATGTGAATGTATGTTGTGTGGTTCCTCCATCAGGAGGCTATCCTATCGGTGTTTGATTACTGGACTCGTAGGAAGAATAATTCCAATGGGGCTCAGGAAAGGCACCACCCAGATTCGCTCCAGTTGAAAGACCGAATTAACTTCCCGTCAAGTAAATTGCAATGATCTGGGAACCTTCATGCCAAAAAGCCGCGAGAGTAACCCTAAGATAGGTTAACCTCTGATAAACAAAACGTAGATGAAAGTCTCTTCATGCTTTCCATTTTCAATTACTTGTAAAATCATTTACTTGTAATTTTATTCCATGTTCATCCATATGTAATGGAAAATATGAAGAATATATGTGCATGCATGACATGTTATCAATTAACAACCGGTTTTGCAAGACAAAATTCCTAAAACGGACATGTTATGATAACATTTACATTACCCTAAGACTAAACTATATAAGTCTTTTGTAGGGAAGCAATTGGGCCCATTACCCGCTCAAAATCCAAAAAGGCCACGATCCTACAGCCAATCATGTCTTCTTCTGACCAGTCTAATCCTGTTTCCCGAGAAGAATTTGATGGATTGAGTAAACAAATCACAGACTTAGTTGATCTACTAAAAGAATTGCACCAGTCCACTCAGGGTACGAAGATACCTATACATACAGAATCCTCTACACAAGGAAGAGTTCAAGGTTTGGAAAAATAATTCCAGAACCTCAGTTGGATACGACCAACAAAGACCCTGAAAACACCCACCTCAATGGAGATCCAGACACCGGTGATATCAGGAAGAAGGTCCTTCAAATGGAGAAAACTATCCGTGTTCTCAAAGGGATTGGAACACATGGCAGTGTTTCATATACAGACCTTTGCATATTTCATGGTGTTCATTATCCAGAGAAATTCAAAACCCCTGATTTTGAAAAATATGACGGATTGGGGGATCCTTATACCCATTTAAAGGTATTCATTGGAGAAATTGGATCTTACACGGAAAATGAAAAGCTCAGAATGCATCTGTTCTAGAAGAGTCTTAGTGGTGAAGCCCATTCATGGTATACTAGATTAGACAACTCAAAGATCCATAGTTAGGAAGAGCTGGCTCACGCCTTCCTCACTCAATACAGTTTACAATCTCAGATGGCTCCTGACGGGTACAAAATTACCAAGGTCAAGAAATAGTCTAATGAGTCATTTAGAGAGTATGCTCAAAGGTGGAGGCACCTGGTTGCTCAAGTTATTCCTTCCATGACAGAATCAGAAATGGTCATGACTTTCATAGATGTACAGGAAGCTCCTTTCTATGAAAGAGTTCTAGCTTGTATTGGCAAACCACTCTGAAATGATCAAGCACAGAGATGGCTGAGATGGGATTGAAGTCTGGAAAAAATTCAAGACCTGACCGCTCTTAAAGCTGTCGCTGAACACATCCAGTCCGGATCTTATGGAAACAATCCCTAGAGGGTCCATAAAAAGAAAGAGGAGGATGTTTCCTTGATACTACAAGGACAGAAAGGCAATCAAAGCATGCCTATACAAAGGAGAAACTATTCCCCTTTTCAAGCACAATCTTCAAACCCTCCATTGCCTAAAGGTGGAGATGCAAAGCGACCTCGGACGTTCACACCCTTAGGGGACTCGCTCGAGAATATTCTTGATCTTCTGACTATTCAGAAGAAAATTACACGTCTCCTTCCACCAGTCAACCCTAATGGGAGGGGTTTTAATGCTACTCGGAAGTGTGTTTATCATGCTAGAGCACCTAGACATGATACTCAAGATTGTTGGGCCTTGAAACACAAGATATAAGATTTAATAGACAATGGTGAGATCGTAGTCACCAAACCAGATCAACCTCGTGTGCAAGAAAACCCTCTTCCTTAACACAAAGAAGAAGAGGTCAACATGATCAGCTGGAGCACTAGGCAAAGTTCTAGTTTTAATGGCGAGCCATCTCAGACCATGAAAAACGGTGTTGATAGATGGGATTATGCAAAGTTCTTATTTACTATGGAACCAAAGATGAAAGCTCTTTGTAAACAAAGTGAGCAATTGGCTGAACTGGTGACCCAACAACATCAAGTCACACGCCAATTAATCAGACAGGAGCATGTCTATCTCCTTCCATTTGTTATGAATGCTCCACCATCACCTTCAGAAAGAGAAGCTATGGAGGATAAGGTTGTAAAGAGAGCAAATGCTAAAGCCCGTCGGGATTTTGCCAATCAAAGGGAATTTACCTATCTCGGCCAATCTATGGAGGAGATATTGCAAATGTTGATCAACAAAGGAATAATTACCTTCCTTTTACCTCCAATCAATCCCCGCTCCGGACGGTTCAATTCTGATGAAGTGTGTCAATATCGGTCACACTCTCACGGTCACAGCACAGAAGAATGTTGGGCACTCCACCATCTCATTCAGAATCTTATTGATAGCGATGTCCTGCAAATCGCAAATGATTACACTGTGCAACTCAAGAGTGGGAATGCATGTTCTACCAAATGGAAAGAATCAATAACAGTTATATCTGAAGTGGATGATGAGACTGTCAAAGTATTTCCCATATAACCAATTCAACTGAAAGGAGCTGACAATCCTTTGAAAGTGGCCGCTTTGAGCCAATTCCTTTACCCTTGAGACCACAACATCCTGTTGTCGACTTGCACAAAGTTCCATAGAATTATGGAGAAAAAGTGAAGGATCTCGTCTCATACTATCGCTATGATTGTCGAAGGATAATCCATTGTATCTTCCTCAACGGGTTATGAAGCCTACTTGTAAAGCCAAGGGGAAGATTCCCGTGGAGAAGATTGAAAAATTCCTCCGCACTATGGGCCACAATGAAGCCAATGTGGTTTTAAGCTTACGACAAGCTCCACACCAGATATCTATACTAGATTTGGTTTTCTCTTCCGAAGATCATCAGAAGATCTTATTGCAGGTTTGGAAGAAGCCTATTTGCCAAAGTCAGTGGATGTGGAAAAATTTCAACATCTGGTTGATCACATTTTCAATAATAATGTGATATCCTAAACTGATTATGATATACCGCCCGAAGGGACCTGTCATTGCAAGCCACTGCACATTGCAGTTTTGTCCTCCGGATACATGTTAGCTGGAGTTTTGATAGATGGAGGATCGTCTCTAAATATATGTCCTTATGCCACCTTGGTGAAGATGAATGTCAATCTCAAGTGGGTTATCAGCTTGGACAAGGGCTTGGTAAAGATAAGCAGGGTATTAAGCACCCTATTCAAATATTAAGTCAAATTGGGACAGTCGGGCTAGGCTATTCTGCCAGTTCCAGTCATAGGAATCCGCATAAACACAGGTCAGTTCCTCAAGCTTCCGCTACACGACGATGTTTTTAATTTACACCTCATGAGCTGATGTAATCTCCAGATAAGGTGCCAACACATGTTATGACACTGCTGTTTCCCAAGCTAGTACCCTTCAAAGAAAAAGAGGTGTTGATTCCAGATCCCGAAGTGGAAGAAAAGGAACGAAAACGTAAACATGACATTGCCTTGATGATGGCAGGCATACGCGTCATTGTTCATGATGAACATACAAATAGATACACCCCAGATGATGATTTCCCAAATGTCATGGTTATCATTCGGGAGAAAGAGGACAATGACGATCCTTCCATCATTGTAGTCCATCAGGACTTTGCCCTCGACAATTGGAACAACATTCCATGCAATTGTCGATGAGGGTAAAATGGGCAGAAAATCCCTCTGCCCTGTAGATAACTTTAATTGCTTACTTTTGTTTACAGTACTAGCAGTTATTTTATCAAATACATGCTAACACTTTTGTATGATCAAACAGTTGCATATATTAAGTGAAAGCATACTTTGTTTCAAGACTCTGAATTTAAATGTGCATGTACTTGCTGATGAGGTGCCTTTTGTCCACAAGGGCGGTAACTTTGATGCAAAGTTGAACTCAGACTTGATGGACATTCAAGAGGACATTGAGACACCTCAGGAGATTAAGGAATGGGTCCCAGACAAGCCTAAACCCAACCTTGACCAAACCACTCCTTTCAATCTTGGAACCTTAGAAAACTCTAAGTTAATCCAAATTGATTCAGACCTTACCACAAATCAGCAGAATGACATGGTTGCACTATTAACCCAATTCCAGGATGTGTTTGCATGGTCTCATGAAGACATGGTGGGTTTGTCCATTGACATTGTTCTTCATCGCGTTCCTATTAAAGAAGGATTCAAGCCATTTAGGCAAAAACTCAAGCGATTGAAACCTGAGTGGAGTTTAAAGGTCAAAGAAGAAATTGTGAAACAATTTCAAGCTGGCATTATCATGGTGTCTACATATCCGGAGTGGATATCCAACATTGTTCTATAGCCTAAACAAGAGGAAAGGTGCGAGTCTGTGTGGATTACCGGGATTTGAACAAATCTTGCCTTAAAGATAGCTTTTCCGTACCTTTTATCCACATTCTCATTGACAACACTGATCAATACGGCATGTACTCCTTTGCTAATTGCTTTACGGGGTACCATCAAATTATTGTCGCTGAGGAGGACCGTGAGAAAACTGCTTTAATCACGCCTTGGGGAAACTTTTGCTATAGACGGTTGTCATTCGGCCTCATCAATGATGGGGTAACCTACCAGCGAGCTATGATGGCTCTTTTCCACGATTTAATGCATAAAGATATAGAAATCTACGTGGATGACATCATTGTCAAATCCCGAAGGGAGCAGGACCACCTAGACCATCTCAAAAATCTTTTCAATAGGTTGCGTAAGTATAACATGAAGTTGAATCCAACCAAGTGCGCCTTTGGTGTTAAATCAAGCAAGTTGCAAGGTTTCCTAGTCAGCCACAAAGGGATTGAACTGGATCCTAACAAATTCTAGGTCATCAAGGAAATTCCTATTCCTCAGACAGAGAAGGAAATACGGGGATTTTTGGGAAGAATCAACTTCATTAGCTGGTTCATTACTCAACTCATAGCAACCTGTGAGCCCATCTTCAAGCTATTAAGGAATAACTCCTCCATGAAATGGAATGATGAGTGCTAGAAAGCCTTCCTTACCATTAAAGAACAGCTGATTAACGCTCTTGTTTTGGTACCTCCCAAGGATGATATTCCCCTGTTCATGTACCTGTCCATTAATGACAATGCCATGGGCTGCATGCTGGGGGAAAAAGATGATAGAGGCTAAGAACGAGATATTTATTACCTCAGCAAAAGATTCAGCACCAGTGAACATAAGTACACTCTCATTGAGAAGACTTGTTGTGCTTTAGCATGGGCTTCCATGGGATTACATCATTATCTCCATGGTCACACAACCCATCTCATATCCCGCGTGGATCCTCTCAAGTATGTGTTTAGTAAAGCCTATACTGAATTATTGGCTATCTAGATGGTAGTTGATCCTACAACAATTTGACATCGTCTACGTGATGCATAAGTCTGTCAAAGGTCAAGGAATTGCAGATCAACTGGTCATTGCACCCGTGAGGGACTACAAACCTTGAAACATACTTCCCAGATGAAGGGGTAATGATAGTGACAAAGAATAGCATCGAGACGATACATGCCGTACTTGGAAAGTGTATTTTGATGGAGCTGTTAACACAGAAGGCTCTGGAGCTGGAGCAGTTCTAATATGCGATAAGGGGAGCGATATCCCTAGTCATCAAATTGTAGTTTGTCGGCACCAACAACAACTGGTGAGTATGTAAGAAGGTCAGATCATGGGGCTAAAACTTGCCTATTCAATGGGCGTCAGGTGGTTAACTGTCTTTGGGGATTCCGAATTGGTGATCAGGCAATCCACGGGAATCTATCAAACCAAAGAATTAAATTTGCTTCCTTACCATCGACAAGTTCTATAGATGGCTTTGGAGTTCGAAGAAATCTCCTTTCTACACATTCCTCGTAATAGGAATGATTTTACGGATGCATTAGCAACGTTGGCCTCCTTGGTTAATATACCTGACAAGGAAAACATGCCAAGCATCACATTTGCTATGCAAAAAGCCCCAGTTTATGGGAACTACGTTGGAGAAGTATCGAATGAGCTACCTCCCATCCATCACCCTTTGTATCAGCATATCAAGGATTATTTGCGAGATGGATCTACACCCACTGAGGCGAGCATAACCGAGAAGAGGCGGATCCATTGACTTGCTATGAAATTCTACCTGAGCAAAGATGCACTCTACAAGAGAGATGTAGGACTAGGTCTCCTCAGATGTCTAGACAAAGACCAAGCTCAGAGGCTCATGGATGAGATCCATGGTGGAGTATGTGGCCCACACATGAGCGGTCGCTTACTTGTCAAGAAAATTCTCAGAACAGAACATTATTGGCTTACACTCAAAGCTGACTGTGACGATCACGTCAAGAGATGCTATCAATGTCATATCAATGGGAATGTTATACATGCCCCTCTAAGGGAGCTCCATAATATGAGTTCGCCCTGGCCCTTCTCAATGTGGGGAAAGGACGTGATCGGGCCCATCGAGCCCAAAGCCAGTAATGGTCATCGATTCATATTCATCATGATCTACTACTTCACCAAATGGGTAGAAGCAGCTTCCTTCCCCAGGGTTACCAAAGAAGTTATCATTGTTTTCATCAAAAATAATGTAGTCTGTCGATATGGACAACCAGAGGTCATTGCGTCAGACAATGCTAAGAACCTCAACAACAAAATGATGGAGGAGTTATGCAGTAAATTCCACATCAAACACCTTAACTCTGTCATCTACCGTCCAAAGATGAATGGTGTTGTCGAAGCAGCTAATAAAAATATCAAGAAGATCATGCAGAAAATGTCCGCCAATCACAAAGGATGGCCAAACCTCTTGCCTCTGACTTTATTAGCCTACAGAACTTCTATGCGTACTTCCACTGGGGCAACCCCCTAATCATTAGCCTATGGGATGGAAGATGTGCTCCCTATAGAGGTGGAAAAGGAATCCCTCAGAGTATTGATGGATGCTCAGTTGGATGAGGATCAATGGGTATAAGATAGGTATCACCAATTGTCTCTAATAGACGAAAGGAGAACCGCGTCAATCTTCCATGGTCAATTATATTAACAAAGGATCGCAGGATCCTACAACAGAAAAGTCCGACTATTGCAGTTCAAACAACATGACTTGGTTTTGAAGAAGATCATTGACAACTAAGATCAATCTAAGGGAAAATTCGCTCCTAACTGGGAAGGCCCATTTGTTGTCAAGGAGGTATTGACAGGAGGTGATCTCAGATTACAGGAAATAGATGGCGATGAATTTCCACAGCTTATCAACTCGGACACCGTGAAGAGGTACTATGTCTGAAGTTACCATCAAACAAACATCCTGGTTTTGATCATCCAATCACCAGTCGTTCCAGTTTTGAACCCTTCCTTTATACATACTCTTCTGCCCCTCAAGGTAAGATACACTTCAAACCAGCAGCCTAGTTTCACCTCATTTCAAATCTTGCATACAATTTCGTTTATCCTGAAGACGGGATTAAACTTTTCTACGCCTGTAGTTTATCCTGAAGAGAGGATTAAACTTTTCTACGCCTGCAGTTTATCCTGAAGACGGGATTAAACTTTTCGACACCTGCAGTTTATCCTGAAGACGGGATTAAACTTTTCTACGCTTGCAGTTTATCCCGAAGATGGGATCAATCTTTTTCCACACCTGCAGTTTATCCCCATTATGGGATCAAACTTTCCTCTCCTCGCAGTATAGCCTGCACATGGGATTCACACTTCTCTTTGGCTGCGATTCGTCCTGAGGGGCGAACTACGTCGACCTGATCTCCCTCACACCCGGGAGTACGTAGGCAACCATATTCTATATGGCCCGGTCGTAAAATAAAAAATAACAAAAACATTTCTGCCTTTTCTCTACAAAAACAAAAACAACAAAAACATTTCTACACCTCATCTGCCTTTCACATTCAACATTGAACCTCTTACACCAGGTTCGAACTACACAAACTTGATCTCCTCTTCAATAGGAGTACGTAGGCAGCCATTCATGGTTCGATCCTAACCCCTACCGTAACAAAAATATTTGTCACTGCAAGATGGGATCAACCTTCAATTCACCACATTTCATCTGTTTCAGATCAAAGGGATGGAATTATCCAACCTCTTCTTTCAAATAGAAGATTCGGTGACCATCTAAGCTGCGATCGTGCCTCAAAGAGCAATACCAACCCATTAGAGATGGAATTAACTAGGCTTCTCACAAATAGAAGTATTGGCGACCATCTATGGTGCGATCAATCTCAAAGAGGAAGAAACCACCCTCCTCTCCACTTTTCCATACCGATACCAGTCCCAAGACCCCAAAGATGGTAGGGATATACAGAAATAAATGATCTGTTCTAAGAGATCTTATGACGTCTCAATGTCCACCTATCAAGGATAAGTTCAGAATTTATCAAAATCATAAGGCCCTGAAGAAACAGGCAAATATCAAGCAAGTATCAAGGCATAACTAAAAGGGAAGTGAATCAAAATATATTTCCCGCCATACATAATAATCGTTTGATATATATACATATGTGTTGTACATGACAAAATGGCTAAGCTAGTCTGTGCAGGAAAATATAAAGCTATCTACAGATCTGTATACATGCGGACTATCAGATCTAACATAGCATCCCTCTCTGAAGATGGAGGGAACCCTGTAAGCTCCTACCCAAGGGTGTCTACACGAGCTAGCAGATCAGAGGCTAATTGCATAGTGACATAATGCTCATCAATGTAAGCACTCATGTCGGCAAGACTGACAGTCATCTGGGATCTCACTGAAGTACTGTCTGCGATGGCCACATCCCTAACAGATAAGGCGGCATCCCGCTCCATAATCAATGCATCCCTGGCTGATCTAGCCTCATCCCTCTCCAACAGAGAGGCGTCTCTCCCATCAAGAGCTATCAACATCGCGGCCCTAGCCTAATCGCTATTATAGGTCATCAGATGTAAGCTTTGCTCCAAATCTTTGTCTTAGAATCTTGAGTGCTTGATGGCTTTTCGGGGTGGGAGAATCCATCACAAATACTGGCAGCCCGGAAGTCAAGTCATCGATTGGAATATCTGCCTCCTTTATAGGTTCCTCATCGTCAGAATCAGTCTCCTGCACTGTGGATACTACCACAGCCGATGCAGTCTCTGTCTCCATCCATGCGAAATACTCTGCAGAACAACCTGGATGACTGACAGGAAACACAGCCATCTCTTACTGATCCCAACAGGCATACAACTTGGATCTGTCCTCCACTAATAAATGGTGTGAAGTGAAGCACTGACTCACTGCCCCCTCATAAGGATGAAAATCCTGATACTGGTCAAACTGACACGTCACGGCCAGTGGGTGTTAAGTAATCATGCCCCTCAATCTAGCCAGAGGGAGGTAATCCATGCCCGGAGCATGAGTAATGAAACTGTAGGGTGAGCTAAGCCCTGAACACGGCAATATAGTAAACGTATCCCTAATCCCTGCCAGGAAAGCTGACAACGATGCAGCATTTGTACATTCCGCAGGCTGAAAGGAGTATGACATGGCTATATTATAGGTGAAACAAAACCCCTGCCGTCTAAATGTACAGCATGACCGAGCTACCTATGAACACTCCTGCTGGATAAGTGCAGTAGTATGTAGCTGACCTCAGAGTCTCTGCAATAATCATCGGTATAATGGTACGACCCTCCCTGAGAGCTCTCACTTCCATAATGACGTCGATATCCAGCTCATCCATATATCGTGGCATGAAGACGTATGACAATACACACAATAACAATACATCCACTCTGGCTGAACGCCAATGGTCCTCAAGTGTGGTGAAATCCTCAGAATGTCGTGCATAACTATCCTCAGAGTAAAATCTGTCAAACAGAAAATGCTGGGATATCACGTGGTCGGATGTAATCTCGTCCTGTACCACTCTACGTCTCAATCCGGTGAGGGTCATGAACTGTCTAGTCATATCTCTGATAGATATATGCACGCAAGGTCTATCCAGCAACAACATCGTCAACCGTGCATACTCCTCCAAAGTAGGAGTCAACTCCTTGGTCCCAAATCATAAAACCTGCCTCTCTGATACCCAGTGCTCTAGCGTACTCTCTACAAATCCTATGGGAACCTAAAACATCAACAGGGTCATAGTATGCTGCAGCAAATCATCTACGATCACCGTGTCTAATGGTGATATACTATCATACCATGAGCGCATACCAGATACCACCAAAAATGGTGGGGTATGATCAAAACGGCTAACTGTAGAAGAAGACATCTGTGCGGGCCGTGTCATAAGACCATCCAAGGGTCAATGTTGAATATCTCTGGATATACATACATATGCATAACATAATAACATGCATGATATAATAGATGGAAATATGATATAAGGAATGAAAACGTATATACATTCCTAAGTATATCATCATCTAATACATCTCTGTACAGCTAAAATACAGGGAAATGGGGCAAAGCTATCCAACAAGTCAACAAAGGCCTATCAAAAGATATAGCGAGAATTGAGCGAAGCTACCCAGCATCTAACAGAGGCCTATCAAAAGAGATAACGAGAAATACATCAGAAAAAGTTAATGGTGTCAATGTCTACATCATCGATACTATCCACTTGATGTAACTCCTCCTGAGTCACTGGATCTCTATCTACAAGGATGTCAGGCCTATACAAGGGAGGATCTACACCGACAAAGCCATACGGGTCACCTGAGGGGCCAACGCTGGAGCTGGAAGGATCAAAATTATATACCTCTAAAGGATCTCTGCCCAAATGTCAGATAAAGAAATGTGCCCGGTCCAACTTCTGGGTTAATCTATCAATCTGTGTCACATAAGTCAGATCTCTGACACAGGCTAGCCAATCCATCATCATCACGGATCCTGGAACCATATCCCCCATAAACTATGTGGCACGGGTCTGAGCTCCAATGGTACGAGGGGTCTACCAATGCTAGAATATCTCCTGAGTGCAGGGGCCCTTTGACAAAGTAAAATTGTTAATCCCCAACAACGGGATGTCAGGGATGGGTGACTGCGAAACAGGCCAATAACCCATGGCAGGAGGCAAGATCGGCATACGGATCTCTCCTGTAGTGCTCCTGATAGCACGCTCTCCTAAGTAGAGCTCCCATCCTCCATCTGTGAAGAGAGGAATCCTGCGGGTGGAAATAACGTACTCAACTCCAGTCGAGTACCCATCCTCAAATCTAACTCCTAAATGCTCCCCGAGTAGGGAACCCATGTGATGACACACATTTGTCAATAACTCCGGTGATGGCGACAATGAGTGAAACCCTCAAAGAGCGGGGACCTCGCCAAGATGGAATGATTCCATCTCCGTCCTCGTAGATAGGTATCTAAACCTAACACGCTCACAGGATGCAAATATGGAAGCCTCTCATAGGCCCAAAACTGCCAAAACAAAGGCAAACATCTGATGTCAGTCAACACTCTTAACCTGTATACGGGAAAAGACAAGGGAAATACTCACCAGCAGAAATGGGTAGAATCCTAACCACGCCTTGGTCAAGCCCTGCGATCTCATGCGCATTCCCCTGAGTAAGTAGGCAAAGGTATAGGAACCCCAATAATAGTCCCCTATACGGTCCACGTGTCGAGTGGCACTGATCAAAGCGAAGGACACCGTAGAGGAATTATCTGCTATGAAGCAGCCCCTAATGATCATCAGGAACAATCGCCGAAGAATGCGGTCCCTGACTCTCACATAATCGGGTATGGGCTCATTCAATAGCCCGCTCATAGCATCTATGCTTAAAGGACCCGTACGAACAGTCATGCCCTTGAGCGCCTCCGCCGGAACTCCTAACAAGGATCTGACGGCAATAGGGGTAATATCTGCCGTACAAGGCACTGGATCCCCTTCAAACTCCATACCTGGGATAAACCGCCAATCCATCGGCACCATCATCACCTCATAGTCCAGCAAATGGAGTGACTGAGTCTGGTGAAACCACCGCTCAGACAATGCCCTGAGGTAACCCCAGGGATAGCGACGGGGAAGAATGGAAAAGAATGCTCCAAATCCCCAACCATGTGCAATCGCTCTGTAGTCATCATGCAAGGCCTAATACATAGAGTGGATGCTATACCAGTTCCCTCGAGGCTGTGTGAAGCTGGGAACCTACATCAAATGCAGATCAACATCAGAATCGTTTACTCCTCATCAATAGGAAATAAGGAAGATTAAGATCTAACTTCATACCTCGTTTGCGTGCAGGTATGCTGAAGGATGCCGACTCAAGTCACCCAGAAGATCTGGGTTCGCCACTTGAATACCTGATAACTCCCTAAGGGGAACATGTATAGCAGGAGCAAGAACCTCGACTGGTACATCCCCGTCCTCGTCCTCGACATTCGGCACTTCAACCCGGATAGGACGTATCACCGCCTCCACCAAACGACGAGGCTGTCTGACAGACCGGCATTGAGGCTCTTCAGAAGCCCTCCTCTGTACACCTGAAGTGGTCCTATGGGAACTACTCGGCTGATCTAAATCCGTAATATCTGGACAACAAGTCTCCAAATCACCTCAAAAAGGGTGTGGTAAATTCTTACCTAGAGCTTTTTAAAATGCATCTTATACATTACATGCATGCATGCATTGTTTTAACATACATCTATAGTAGAGTTAAAAATGCACGACTACTCATTCCTACATTTTGGAAAATTTTTGCTATAGCCCCTTTGTAAATGGGACTAACTATATGCACATAGGCATGACTAGGTGGCCATTCAGTAGCACACCTATACACAGTCATATACATCCTATATGCATTTAATACATTACAGTAAAAAATCCGTAAGTGTAGTCTAATTACCTGGGTTATTTTGCTTGTCTACCTTTACTTATTTGTCCTTAGATAGGATAAGAAATGACAGTAAAAGGTGCCAATTTGACTATTTCAAAAGTCAAATTTTTTCACATCATTATGTTCAGCATGGTTTAATACTAACATTTGCTATGTTGAATATTTTTTTTATCAAGTCATATCAGCATGCATATTCACTACTATGTGTCTAAATGCATTTCATGTGATAAGTCATTTTCCAACTGATAGAAACTGGAAAAGAATATATGCATACGTTACCAGGACAGTGAAGAACGCTTGTACGGTAGTAGAATATGCAGAAAGTTTCCCGAACTCATAAAGTCTGAAGAGAAGCTCTCAGATTTCCTTCGTCGTGCAGCTTGAAAATGACTTATGAAAGCAACCTTTGGACTTTACATAGCAACGGTTGGCCGCAAGTCCACCTACGGCTGCTGCAGGTATACCTGCGACACTCATACATGGGTCCCACACCTCCAGCTCACTCCAGTTAGAGTTGCAAAGGAGGTCTTACAAGCTGAATAGGCTAAATCAGGAATAAGAAAGCTACGCAATTGAGCGGAATAGCCTGGAATTCTGGTTTTGCACGGGTCAGAATTGAACTCCCGTCATCTCATTGGTATTCGCCTAAATGCAGGGTATATTATGCCAATAAGCTCAGCTTTCACAAATCATGCTCGGTAATACCCCACAAAGGTTCGATGCCGCCATTGCATGGTTACAACCCTAAACCTCCCTGCCAGGGGTTACAACACAAAAAACCATGAAATGATAAACATCCCCGATGGGGGTTACAAAACCGAAGTTTCAAACATCCACCTTTCCCCAATGGGGGTTACAACGCCGAAGTTTTAAACATCCACGTATCCCCGGCGAATGTTACAATGCCGAAGTTTCAAACATCCACATATCCCCGGCGGGGGTTACAACACCAAAGTTTTAAGCATCTATGTATCCCCGGTGGGGGTCACACCGCACATCTTACAAGCATCTATGTATCCCCGACGGGGGTCACAACGCACATTTTTCAAACATCCACGTATCCCCGGTGGGGGTCACAACGCATATCTTTCAAGCATCTGCATATCCCCGGTGGCGGTTACAGCGCATTCAACCATTGATACACACATCAATGAAGGTTAAGCATCCTTGACGTCATGTTAGCCGATGGCAAGTAAACCCATCAAAGAAACTCATCAACCTTTCCCTGGCGTGGGGTTACAACGTAATGCGACCATTGACACATACATCAATGAAGGTCAAGCAACCTTGACAATGCACCCAGTAGGGATCTATCCGGTGATACACACATCAACAAAGGTCAGGCAACCCTGACAACAACAGGTTGTTGGCAGTAACTCCGACAGGATGAGGGAATATGTTACACACATCCTCAAGTAGACAAAGATTTATCCCCACAGATCTCTTACACACAAGAGGCACCTCTATGGAATATAAGCCAATGTCTAGGATTCGAGACTTTGGTGGTAGCCCCAACGTCAACATCCTTGAAGACTTGGATCGCATGTCCAAGCCATCATTGATTGTCATCCCAACAGGATTACCTGACAATCATGCATCATACATTTGCATCATGTTGCTGCACATAGCATCATGTTTATCTCATTTTCATTCCAAGTGTCCAGGATTCTTTATCCTATCCATGCCTTGAATTGTATGAATATGATAAAGAGGGGCATCTGTAGACACTCAAAATTTTTCTGCACAATTGTTACTAACATTACAGGAGGGCAGAATCGTCTTTCAGAGATAACCCTGGAAGACAATTCACATCCATTCCGGATACTACCGGAAGATCAGTTCACAACCCGGAACACACACCGAAAACATCATTTCCAACCCCGAACCACACACTGGGAATCTCATTCTCAACCCCGGAACACACACCAGAAGGATCATTTCCAACCTCAGAGATAACCCCGAGTTTCGTCCTTGGCGATAACCCTAAGGAATATTGTTGCAGTTCCGGCGATAACTCCGAAAATGCTTGTTTCAAATACATGCTATCAGCTTCAATCTTAGACCTCCTACCGAGGCACTCATCTCTCAAACCCGGAGCTAACACCGGGCAGACAGGCACTCACAAGATGATCTTGCGACATTCAAACACTTGCAGCAGTCCAATCTCAGATGTAACCCTGAGCAACGTCTACTTTCAACTCAAATCGGCGATAACCCCGACGAAGAGTCAAACGTCATCTTGCCACATCAACACCTGTGCGTCGTCTCAATACTTCATACATACATACATACAACAATGTCCCACAAGAATCGAGGAGTTACAATCCTGAGTGACTATTACGCATGGTAGTACGCCGGATAAATTTTGAAGCTTGAAGACTATGGGCATGGTCCCCTCTTCCTGACTTCGTACAACCTCTAATCCATGTCATTGCGTAACTCTCTACACAAGAGGTCCAAAGAAGGTCACATATACCTCATTCGGATGCTCGGATTGAAGTTTTGCAAGTTCGAGCGGACATTACAATGTGCGAGTGC
Organism: Panax ginseng; assembly: GCA_020205605.1. Lineage (NCBI taxonomy): Eukaryota > Viridiplantae > Streptophyta > Magnoliopsida > Apiales > Araliaceae > Panax > Panax ginseng. The sequence goes on along the minus strand of CM035132.1, from coordinate 142,596,507 downwards.
ACATATTTCGAGATGACGGGACCTGCGAAGCCCAGGCCCTGAACGACCCGGCATGTGTAATCATGCTACCGCAGTATACTGCTATGGCCATCGATCTATAAATATAGACCTTGGGTCAGCCATTTTGAGAGGGAGAAGAGAGAGAAAAAGCGAGGAAGCCCTGTCCACTTTACTCTATACACACCTATATTGAGTGTTTTCCTCATTTTAAACATCTATTAGCTCACATATAGCTATACTTTCATCTGGCCGGAGCTTAGTGTTTATCCATATAGAGTCATAGAAGTCTACATTGGCAGCCCACTATAAGCCTTCTTACATTCTATAAAGCCTTTCTTCTTATAATAGCACACACTGTTATACACATTGAGAGTTGTGTATGTGTGTTTGCCCAGACTTCGATCCGTGGTTTTCATTTCTGTCTGTATATATATACTTATATATATGTATATATTTTTATATGGACTAACATTATCGAGTTATGCCTCGATTGAGTCTAGACTTTGGTCTGGAGCGTTTAATTGCTTTTATATATATAAACTGTTGTCAGACTCTGTCTAATGAGCCAGGATTTTACATCCGGTGCGTTTAATTGCTTATATATATATATACATATATATATATAAGCAGTAAATGCACTGGATATAAAATCCAACAACAATTGTATCTATATATATATATTTACATTTCGTCCTGCCTGGAGTTTACTTCGTGGCAGTTGATAGCTTTTACAGCTTTCCTTACATTTCATCCTGCCTGGAGTTTACTTCATGGCAGTTGATAGCTTTTACAGCTTTATTTATATTCAAGTCCCGCCTGAAGTTTACTTTGTGGCGGTTGATAGCATTTATTGCTTTATCTATATTTCGGATCCCCGTGAAGTTGCTTCGTGGTGGCTGATCATGCATATATATATATATATATATATATATATATATATATATATAACTACTATCGCTTTCCATACAAATTGCGGTATCATGTGAGCCTTGGAATCATGTGATCACAGATTGATCTCTTGAATCTAGATTGATTCCGTGATGGACTTTTTTCAAATTGTATGGCGGCTTGTACATTATTCTGAGGTCTAAATTCCCTTGGATGGCTGTCATACCCATAAGGAGTTCGGCACTGCTGTATATTATTTTCTTGCAGATGCCTCGCATCTCAAAAATAAAAGCAAACAAGCCAAACATTTAATAATAAAATGGAAGTATCAAAGGCCTCAATCACTATTGAGCATAGGGTTTGAAAAACCTTTTTTATAAAACTTCATTGCTATATCTTGCTTAAAATTGAATTTTCTACAAAATTCAAACCCTATGTATATAGGTGTGAACGAGGCATAGCACTACTTCTAAATAATTGCACATTGATCCACACACACACATTCATATAACAGTTTCTTTGAAAAGTGGCAGTCATCGTGGCAACACGGATGTCGGGGGGTGCCTACCACCTTCCCTCCGCAAAACCAAGCCCCGAACCCTAAATAAATCTATGTTTCACAGACCCTATCGACGTCGGGATTTTTGAGTGTCCCTTTTCTTTACTTGTTCTTTGGTGTTCTCATATTAATGTGAGATTTATTTGAAAAAACAAGTGAAAAAGGTCTAACATGTATAATGTCGACGATTTGACTTTAAGAGTCGCCAGTTGGTGTATTTAACTAGTTGCACCAACGCAACCAAAAAAGGTTTTCACATTGACCCAATGATTTGACACTGCTAGACAGGTCTGTGAAACCGAGATTCATTTTGGGTCCAGGGGCTTGATTATGCGAAGGGAAGGTGTTAGTCACCCCCCGACATCCGTGTTACCACGGTGACCGCCACTTTTCAAAGAAATTGTTATATGAATGTGTGTTTGTGTGTGTGTGTGGATCAATGTGCAGTTATTTAAAAGTAGTGCGAGGCCTCGTTTGTACCTATATACACAAGGTTTGAATTTTATAGAAAAATTCAGTTTTAACCAAGATATAGCAATGACATTTTTTGTAAAAGAGGTTTTTCAAACCCTGTGCTCAATAGGAATTGAGACCTTTTCATACTTCTATTTTATTATTAAATGTTCAGCTTGTTTGCTTTTATTTTTTGAGATGCGAAGCATTCTTGAGAAAATAATATACAACAGTGTCGAACTCCTCATGGGCATGATAGCCATCCAAGGAAATTCAGACACTGTAAAATAATGTACAAGCTGCTTACAGCTGAAAAATTTCCATCATGGGAACCAAATCTAGATTCAGTAGACAGAACCTGTGATCACATGAATCCTAGGCTCACATGATACTGCAATTTGTATGGAAAGCAGTAAGCAGTTATATATATAAAAGCTGTAAATATATATATACAAACTTGATCAACCACCATGAGGCAACTCCATGGGGGATCGAAAATGTAAATATATAAAAGCGATATATATATATATATATATATATATATATATATATGGAAATGATCAACCGCCACGAAGTAAACTCCAAGCGGGACGAAATGTAAATAAAGTCGTAAAAGCGATCAAGCTCGACATGAAGTAAACTCAGCGAGGATGAAATGTAAATAAAGTCGTAAAAATCAATCGCCACTTACAAGTAAACTCGAGGTGATTTAAATGTAAATAAATCTGTAAAAGCGATCAACTGCCACGTAGTAAACTCCAGGAAGGACAAAATGTAAATAAAGCTAGAAAAGGCCACGAAGTGAACTCCAGGCCTGATAGAAATGTAAATATATATATATATATATATATATGTACAAATATATATATATATATATATAAAAGCAGTAAACGCACTGGATGTAAATCCAGGCTCATCGGATATGTCCGACAGCAATTATATATATGTATATATATAAAAGCGAGTAAACGCACTGGATGTAAATCCAGGCTCATCAGATATGTTTGACAACAATTATATATATATATAAGCGAGTAAACGCACTTGATGTAAATCCAGGCTCATCAGATATGTCCGAAAACAGTTATATATATAGTATATATATATATATATATATATATATATATATATATATATATATATATATATATATAAAAGTGAACAAACGCTCGGGGCATCAAGTTCAGGCTTAATCGAGGCATAACTCGATAATGTTAGTCCATATATGAAATATATACATATATAAGAATATATTATAGAATGTGAGAAGGCTTACAGTGGGCTGCCAATGTAGACTTCTATGACCCTAGATGGATGAATACTTGGCTCCCGCCGGTAAAAATATGACAAAATATAAGCTCAAAAGTGTTTGAAATAAGACAACACTCAGTTTATGGGGTGTACAAAGCCAAATGAACAGGGCTTCTTCCCTATTTTCTCTCCCAAAATAGCTAGCCCAAGCCCCATATTCATAGAACTGAATGCCGCAGGTGTACCTATAGTAGCCTCTGTTACACCTGCGGCTGCCCGAACTGCCCGGGGTTTTGCGGGTCCCGTCGTCTCGAAGTACGTGCAATGTAATGTCCGCTCAAACTTGTAGAACTTCAATCCGAGCATCCAAACGAGGTGTACAAGACCATCTTCGTGCTGCTTTTGTCGAGAGTTACGCAATGACATGAGATTTGCCCTTTTTAATTCCAGGAAGATAGGTCCATGACCGAAATATCATTATCGGGTTTTCGTCAGGCAATTCGGTGAGCTGTTTCGCGTAGGTTGCGCTACGAAGCAATCTAGTGAACTATTTCGCGTAGTTTGCGCTCCGAAGTTAAGAGATGAGTCTTGTGGGACTTATTTTGAAGTAATTTGGGTTAAAATGAGTGTATTTGATTTGAAGTGAAGTTAAGTTGGTAAAATAACCATTTTGCCCCTCCCGGGGTTATCTCTAGTTTTCGCACAGTTATAGCGGGTTTTTCCCAGGGTTATCTCTGAGATGGTCATGTTGTTGACTCTGAATGCACTCAGGGTTATCTCTGAGGTTGGAATTGATGTTGTAGTCCTTCGGGATTACCTATGGACTATGAAAAAGTAATTTTTGCCCTCCTACACAGTAACAGGAAAAGAAAAATTTCGAGTGTCTACAAACCCGTTTAGCAGTGTGATATCACTTGGTCAATGTGCAAACCTTTTTGGTTGCATTGGTGTAACCAGTTAAATACATCAACTGGCGACTCTTAAAGTTAAATCGTCGACATTATACATGTCAGACATTTTTCACTTGTTTTTTCAAACAAATCTCATATTCACATTAAAACACCAAAGAACAAATAACGAAAAGGGACATTAAAAAATCCCAACGTCGACACGGAGTACTACTTATGAGTTACTATTCATGAGTTACTATTCACAAATTACTATTCACAAGTTACTATTCACGGGGTACTATTTACCTGAATAATATATTTTTTTTCTGTCCAAATTATTTTTGGTACATGAATATTATTTTTGAATTTTACTCCACAAAGAAGTATCATGTTGACAATTTGGATATTTTTAAACTCTGCATAAATTTAAAGTCTTTAATATTTATCCTTGATTTTGTTTGATTAATGCTTATATCATTATCATCATCCTCATGCTTATATTGTGATTAAAGTCGTCTTCGGCTTACATGCATAGATGGACTATTGATTATTGGTTTTACAGTTGTATATTTTTGACTTACGTGCAAAGATGGACTGTTGATTATTGGTTTTATAGTTTTATATCTTTGGCTTACTTGCAAAGATGGACAGGTGTATGACATGATCATAACCACTGGTGATAATAACGAATATCCTTGGCCCGTAGTGCATGGATAATTCAATGATGTGATTGGCAAGATCATGACCATTAGTTAACAGTTGAATGTCTTTGGTCGTAGTGCACTGACAGACAATTGATTGGTATGATCATGACCATTAGTTTTATAGTTGAATATCTTTGGCCCATAGTGCAGAGGTAGACAACTGATTGGTATGATCATTGTTATTACATTTGAATATCTTTAGCCTTTGGGTTAAGGATATTTAGTAAACGTTCTATTAAGTCTTTGTGGCAGGAAGAAACTATTGATTTACATGATTATAAATATGAATTATGAATTTAACTATAATCTTTGGTGGTTTAGGTGGAGACAGGTGATGATAGTTCTTTTTGTCTTGGGTATAACAAAGAACTGTTGATGAGTATTACAGGAATAAAATATTAACGATGGACTTTTAATCTAGAGGAGATAGTAGACATTATGTTCTACTTCACTCTTTTAATGGATTGCTTATTCCGCTGTAGTTAAACTTGATGTTTATTGTATTTTATTAGTTTAACACTGTTGAAGGCTAAAGATAATTTATTCTGCATTATCATAGTAATAATATTTCTTACTGGGCTAGTTGAGCTCACCCTTTTCTTTCACTATTCTCTTCAGGAAATGAGAATATAACTGGGACGAGTCGGGGAACGAATTGACGGTCCAGATGGTTGTTTTAGTAGTCCTCACTATTCTGTGAAATCGTATGATAATAAATGTAATAAGTTTGAATTTGAGTGTGGATATTCTCTAGATGACAATATTCGTGTTAAAACTCTCAGATTATGTTTTGTCGTATTTTGTACGACAGTTGTATAATTAAGTTTGTAGTTGAGTTCTGTACCATGTATCTGGTGACTCAAGATGGGTGATGTATATACATTTTGGGGGCGTCACGGTTGGTATCAAAGCTTAGGGATATGATCTCCAATTTGAGATGTGAGACAAGAACTAGAAGGGGAGAGCCGGGAATTTCTTCGCTAGTATGACCTACCTAAGTTTATTTGGTATTTAATTGGCTCACGATTAGAGTATAGGGATAATATGTGGCATGTCAATTAACCCTTATTTTGAAACTATATTCTAGAATGATATCTGAAATACAGGAGATGAGCAATGGTAAAATCATTATATAGAGAAAATAACCAAGAAGGTACAATCCGAAAAGAAAGCAAGGTATTCTCATTTCTTCGAACTACTAGGTACGTAAATTTCGAGGGCGAAATTTTATAAGGAGGGGAGATTGTGAGACCTCGAATTTTATGAATTGAATGTATTCAATATTCTTATAATTATTCTATTTAGTAAATGGTTAAATTGATAAAAGGTTAAAGTTAAGGGTGATATGTGAAATTTTTCAAAGTATACAAGTTGTTATAAATATTCGTTTGGTCAGGAAATATTCTTTTTGTTGGGGAATATCTGTAGGACGGCACAATCATTGGTGGACCTCACAACGGAAGAATTGTCGTAGTAAGAAAGCAGCGTAATTATCTTTTATAAAAAATATAAATGAAAGTGTTACCATTAAAGCTGTTGAACTACTCGGTAGTAAAAGTACGATGTCTGGCGTGGTTACATAGTAGCACTGCGGTATTGAATATTGATGCTTACGTGAGAAGTCACTCGGTTATACTCAATTATTACTACTGATAATTCTTTGCATCATATCTCTCATATTATTGATTCAATTATTGTCACAATATCATCTGCATAATATGTTATATTATTAAATCAATAATTGAGACGATAAAGTTATTCATATTATTATTTGCAATATTGACAATGTCTAGAAGTTACATCGAGGAGATGTTTGTTCACCTAATTGCGGCTACCAATAAGGAGAAATCCTTATCGAAAGCCCCCCCTCTTTCACAGGAGCGACTGGTTGTTAAATATTATGAGTTATAATATTAATGATGAATAAGTTCGTGTTGATTAAAGAAGAAATTGATAGTTTCATTGTGTTGGGATTATTAGTGTTAGTGGTAACTGACATTTATTTCGATAATAATTGATGTCTGGAAGTTATATTGACCAATCGGGTAATTAATCAGATAAATGAGCAATTAATTGCTATTAATTCACATGATTATAACTATTTGTTTACATGTGTGTACTATTGAATCACACTCATTTACTATTAGGGGAGTTGGTGCAAGTTTGATAATACTTGCATGACTAAGTTAAGAATGGAGGTATAGATGAAGGTACTATACTATAATTAATTTTTTCACATGTTTAGAACTATTGAGTCACATGATTTACTATTGATTCACATGATCTACTATTAGGGGAGGTGGTGCAAGTTTGATAATACTTGCATGACTAAATTAAAAATGAAAGAAAAGATGAAGGTATTATACTTTAATATTTTGAGCCCCAAAATGTCAATTGTGGAAACTATATTTTCCTATAAATAGAAGCTCATTCCTTCATTATTTTTTACCAATTCACTAAGTCTCACAAGAGCAATTATTATAGAGAGAAAGAAGAAGAGAAGTTTGCTACCTCATTATTCCAGTATCCAGATTCTTCTAAGGTAAGGGGTATTATTCTTTCGTATTCATGAAGAGAGTTATTTTCTTTCAATCCTCGTAAGGGTTGTTATTCCATTTTTTATTATTATGTTGGAATAACCTGTCTATGCGCATTACGCATGACCTGGTTCCATTCTTTATTATTTTGTTTGGAATAACCTATTTGTGAGGTCTATCGCATGCCTGGTGAATTCTTCTATTATTCCATTCTTTATTATTCTGTTGGAATAACATGTCTATATGGATTACCACATGCATGGTGAATGATCCTTCATATTCATTCTTTACTAAATTGTGGAAATGATATGTCTACGTGGATTACCGCATGGCGGGTGAAAATCCATTTGCAGTTTCGTAATTTTTTTGACCCTCTGGAAAAATTTGAAATGATAATTTGATGTGTTTTCTAGATTGTGTCCAAAAATGACGATTTTTGGATGTATAGATTAGGAGTTATGAATTTTATGGGAAAAGATTATTTTGATTGGTATGATCATGACCATTAGTTTTATAGTTGAATATCTTTGGCCCGTAGTCCAAAGGTAGACAACTGATTGGTATAATCATTGTTATTACATTTGAATATCTTTAGCCTTTGGGGTAAGGATATTTAGTAAACGTTCTATTAAGCCTTTATGGAAAGAAGAAATTGTTGATTTACATGATTATAAATATGAATTGTGGATTTAACTATAATCTTTGGTGGTTTAGGTGAAGACAGGTGATGATAGTTCTTTTTGTCTTGGGTATAACAAAGAACTATTGATGAGTATTACAGGAATAAAATATTAACGATGGACTTTTAATCTAGAGGAGATAGTAGACATTATGTTCTACTTGACTCTTTTAATGGATTGCTTATTCCGCTGCAGTTAAACTTGATGTTTATTGTATTTTATCAGTTTAACACTGTTGAAGGCTAAAGATAATTTATTCTGCATTATCATAGTCATAATATTTCTCTCTGGGCTAGTTGAGCTCACCCTTTTCTTTCACTGTTCTCTTCAGGAAATGAGAATATAGTTGGGATGAGTCGGGAAACGGATTGACGGTCCAGATGGTTGTTTTAGTAGTCCTCACTATTCTGTGAAATAGTGTGACAATAAATGTAATAAGTTAGAATTTGAGTGTGGATATTCTCTAGATGACAATATTCGTGTTAAAACTCTCAGATTATATTTTGTCGTATTTTGCACGATAGTTGTATAATTAAGTTTGTAGTTGACTTCTGTATCATGTATCTGGTGACTCAAGATGGGTGATGTATACCTGTTTTGGGGGCGTCACAAGAGCGGCTCCTGTTCAAAATGTAGGTGGAAACACTGGCAACTCACAGATGGTCACCGCTAAGAAATTCAAGGAGCTGGGACCATCGGAGTTTTGGGGAAAGCCAGAACCACTTAAGGTGGAGACGTGGATAAAGCAGATCACCAAGATATTTGAAGTCTCGGGACGCTCCGAGGAGTAAAAAGTTCCCTTTGCAACCTTCATGTTGAGAGGAAAAGTAGATTACTGGTGGGAATCAGTAAAGCGTACTCAGCTTGTCGCACTCAACATATCTTGGGAGAAGTTCCAAGAGTTGTTCAACGACAAGTACTTTCCCGAAAGTATTCGTCACATGAAGGAGGTGGGGTTTATCAAGTTGGAGCAAAACAATATGATCGTGTCGCAGTACGAGGCTAAGTTTGGCGAGTTGTCTCGGTTCGCATCCCATTTGGTTGATAATGAGGAGAAAATGATGCTAATGTTTATGCGAGGTTTGTGACCCAAAATACGTTAATACGTCATTTGTCACAAACTATGTTTGTATTCAGATTTTGTAAATAGGGCTAAGTTATTGGAGCGGGATAATGAGTCAACCCAACCAAGATAGAGTAGGCAGCACGTAGATAATACCAATGGTAGTAGTCATCGAAGCGGTGACAACAAACGTGGAGGGAATTAACACGCCAGAAATGGTAACCACTTCGGTGGTAATCATAGCCAAGATAATAGAAGTGGAAATTTTAAGAAGATGAGATCCAATAATGATGGAAAGACGTCAGCACCAACACCTGTTGTTAAGGAAGGAGAACGACTGCCGGTCATATGTTACAAATGTGGAGGGGAGGGACACATCAGTCCAAACTGCACGATGCAGTCCAAAGCGTGTTACAATTATGGAAGAGAAGGTCAACTAGCCCAGTTTTGTTGTGCAGCAAAGACATGTCCAGTTGGGATGGAGGCACCAAAGGCCATCCTAGAGAAGTCAAAGCCGGTAATTCAAGGGAGAGCGTTTTTCGTAACCTCCTAAAAAGCGAGGAATCTAAATGAGGTAATCACGAGTAAGCTAATCATAAACTCTAGCAAAGTCTATACCTTATTTGATACCGGTTCTACCCATTCTTTTATTTCTCCTACTTGCGCTCATCATTTAAATTTAACTACGGAGAAATTAGACTTTGATTTATCTGTTGAAACTCTATTAGGAGAAACCTTCATTACATCCACTATTTATAAGTCTTGTTTGATTCAAATCGGTAATCGCATGTTACCTATCGATCTTATCTCTTTAAAAATACTTGCATTCGGTGTGATTTTAGGGATTGATTAGTTAACCACTCATCATGCCAAAATTGATTATTTTCGTAAGGTTGTTAGCTTTCATATTCCTAACCAACCTATTACTGTCAAATTTTTTGTAATGTTATTCGGACTGAAGAATGCTCCGGCAGTGTTTATGGACTTGATGAACCGAGTCTTCAAGACATTCTTAGATAAATTCGTAGTAGTTTTCATCGACGATATACTGATCTACTCAAAGACGGAGGAAGAACACGCCAAACATCTGAAGATGGTTTTAGAGGCGCTAAGGAAGGAGAAGTTGTACTTAAAGTTTTCCAAGTGTGAATTTTGGATGGAGAACGTTCAATTCTTAGGACACGGGGTGGATAAGGATGGAATTTCAGTAGACCCTGCGAAAGTAGAAGCAGTGAGTAATTGGGATCAACCGAAGTGGGAAGTTTCTTAGGGTTAGCTGGGTACTATCGAAGATTTATCCAGGATTTTTCTAAGATAGCAACCCCGTTGACCAATTTAACGAGAAAGACGGTGAAATTCATGTGGACAGACAAATTTGAGGAGAGTTTCCAAGAGCTAAAGAAGAGATTGAGCGAGGCACCTGTATTATCACTACCAGATGATACGGGGGGATTTGTTGTGTATAGTGATGCATTGCATAGAGAACAAGGCTGTGTGCTAATACAACATGACAAAGTCATTGCGTATGCATAACGACAATTGAAGGATTACGAAAAATGATACCCTACTCATGACTTAGAGTTAGCGGCAGTTGTGACGACCCCAAAATAGGTATACATCATCCATCTTGAGTCGCCAAATACATGGTACAGAATACAAATACAAACTTAATTATACAACCGTCGTGTAATATACGACAAAACATAGCTGAGAGTTTAAACATGAATATTGCCTTCTAGACAATATCCACTCTTAAATAGAGTCCTCATTACATTTATTGTCACACTATTTTATAGAATAGTGAGGACAACTAATACACCATCTCGGACCATCACTCCTTTCCCCGACTAGTCCCGGCTACGTTCTCATTTCCTGCAGAGAACAATGAAAGCAAAAGGGTGAGCTCAACTAGCCCAGTAAGAAATATTATGACTAAGATAATGCAGGATAAATTATCATTAGTCTTCAACAATGTTAACCTGATAAAATACAATAGACATCAAGTTTAAGCTGCAATGAATAAGCAATCCATTAGAAGAGTCAAGTAGAGCATGATATCTACTATCTTCTATGATTTAAAATGTTTTCATCAATTTTTATCGCTGAGACTCAACTTAATAAATAAACCATATCATCGAATCATCCCTACACTACGGGTCAAGGATATTCATTAAATCATCAATAGTCATGACTATACCCAATAATCCCCGGTCATAATCATGCCAAAAACTGTCCATCAATGCACTACAGGCCACTGAGGACTTTTACGACATCATTTAAAACATTACAGGTCATGATTATACCGAATGATCTCTGGTCATAATCATACCGAGTCCATCTATGCACGTAAGCCAAAGATGACTTTCATCACAATATAAGCACGAGGATGATGACAATGAGATAATAATTCAATAAAACAAGTTCAAGAATAAATTTTAATGATTTATATTTTAATTTATCCTGAAATCAATAACGTCCAAATTGTCAAAATGATACTGCTTTATGGAGTAAAATTCAAGAATGCTCAGAAGAATATTTTCATGAAAAGATATTAGATAAAGCGCAAATATCCAGGATATTCTACTAATTTCATGGAGTATAGAAGTCAAAACTTTAACCAACTAAATATAATAGAATATATGAAACTGCAAATGGATTTTCGCCTGCCATGTGGTAATCCACGTAGACAGATCATTTCCACAATTTAATAAGGAATGAATACGAAGGATTATTCACCATGCATGTGATAATCTACATAGAGAGGTTATTCCAACAGAATAATAACGAATAGAATAACAGAAGAATTCACTAGGCATGCGATAGACCACATGCAGACGAAGTTATTCCCAATTGAATAATAAAGAATGGAACCAGTCATGCGAATCCGCATGCATGTGATGTTCCAATGTAATAATAAAGAATGGAATAACAACAGAATTCACCGTGCATGCGATAGGCCGCATGCATGATGAGTTATTCCAACAAAATAATAAAGAATGGAATAATAGAAGAATTTTACCATGTATGCGGTACTTCGCATAGACAGGTTATTCCAATATAATAGTAAAGAATGGAATAACAACCCTTACGAGTATTGAAAGAAAATAACTCTCTTCATGAATACGAAAGAATAATACCCCTTACCGTAGAAGAAACTATATATTGGAATAGTGAGGTAGCAGACTTCTCTTTTTCTTTCTCTCTATAATTTCTCTAAAGCTTTAGTAAATTGGTGAGAAATGAAAGAAGAATGGGCTTCTATTTATAAGAAAATATAGTTTCGATAATTTCACGTTTTGGGGCTCGAAATATTATAGTACAATACCTTCAACTTTTCTTTCATTTTTAATATAGTCCTACAAGTATTATCAAACTTGCACCACATCCCCTAATAGTAAATCATATGAATTAATAGTTCATTCATGTGACTCAATAGAATAATCATGTGAAAAAAAACTAATTACAGTATAGTACCTTCAACTATACCTCCATCTTTAATTTAGTCATGCAAGTATTATCAATCTTGCACCAACTCCTCTAATAGTACATGAATATGAATCAATAGTACATACATGTGAACAAATAGTTATATGCATGTGAATTAATAGACATTAATTGTTCATTTATACGATTAATTACCCGATAACTTTCAGACATCAATTATTATCGAAATAAATGCTAATTTCCACTAACAATTCTAATTCCCACATAATGGAACTATCAATTTTATCTTTAATCAACACGAACTTATTCATCATTAATATTAAAATTCACAATAATTAACAACCAAGTCGTTCCTAGGAAAGAGGGGGCTTTCCAATAAGGATTTCTCCTTATTGGCACGCAATTAGGTGACCAAACCTCTCCTTGACAGAACTTCTAGACATTGTTAATATTGCAAATAATATTATGAATAACTTTGGCGTCTCAATTATTGATTTAATAATATATCATATTATACAAATGATACTGTGACAATAACTGAATCAATAATATGAGAGATATGATGCGGCAATTATCGTGTAGCAATAATTGAGTATAAGCGAGTGACTTCTCACGTAAGCATCAATAATCAATAAAGTGTACTACTATACAACCACGCATATTACTATACTTTTACTACCGGGTAGTTCAACAGTTTAACGGTAAAACTTCAGCCGTTATTTTTATAAAAAGATAATTTTGTCATTTTCTAACTACGACAATACTTCTGTTGTGGGGTCCACTAATGATTGTGTCGTCGTACGAATATTCCTTGTTAAAATGAATATTCCCCGACCAATCAAATATTATATAACCACTTGCTTACTTTGCAAAATTTGTAAATATTACCCACAACTATAACATTATATCAAATCCATACCATAATATTCAAAAATATATTTCGAGAAAATTATTCTTTATTCATAAAAGTTGGGGTCTTACAACCTCCCCTTCTTATGAAATTTTGTCCTCAAAATTAGGGTACATACCTGGTATATCGAAGAGGTGAGGATATCTTGACTTCATCTCAGATTCTTACTCCCAGGTCATTTCTTCCATATTGTGGTTTCTCCACAAAACTTTGACTTGAGGTATAACCTTGGAGCGTAGAATATGATCCTTCTTATCCAGGATTTTAACAGGTAACCCTTCATATGTTAAATCTTCCTTTATCTCGTCTGATCTAATTCAATAATATGGTTCGAATCTTTCATATATTTACATAACATAGATATGTGAAAAACGTTATGAACACGAGACATACTTGGCGGTAAGGCGAGTCTATAGGCCATAGTTCCTACTCGATCGAGGATTAAAAATAGGCTAATGAATCGAGGATTGAGCTTTCCTCTCTTTCCAAATCTTGTAATTCCTTTCCATGGAGCAACACGTAACAACACATGATCTCCAATATTGAATTCCACATCTTTTCGATGAAGATCAGCATAACTCTTTTGTCGATCTTGTGAGGTGTTTATACGTTATCAGATCATTTGAATCTTTTTCGTAGTCACGTACCAACTCCGGTCCCAACAACGTTGCTTCGCCCACCTCATCCCAGCATACTGGAGAACAACACTTTCTTCCATACAACGCCTCAAATGGAGCCATGGCAATACTTATTTGATAACTGTTGTAGTAGGAAAACTCCACCAATGGTAAGAACTTGTCCCAACTTCCCTTGAAGTCAAGGACACAGAGTCTTAATAAATCTTCAATAGTTTGAATAGTCCTTTCCGATTGCCCATTCGTTTGAGGATGATATGCCGAACTAAATCGTAAATCCGTGCCCATACTTTTTTGCAAACTAACCCAAAATCTTGAAGTGAATCTTGGGTCTCGATCAGAAACTATGGATACTGGCATACCATGCAATCTTATAATCTAGTTTACAAACATACTAGCAAGACGTTCAAGTGTATAAGTTTCTCATATCGCTAAGAAATGAGCAGACTTGGTCAATCTATCAACAATGACCCAAATCGCATCTATGCCTTGAGAAACCTTAGGAAGACCAGTAACGAAATCTATGGTAATGTGCTCCCACTTCCATTCTAGAATTTCAAGTGGTTGGAATTGACCTTTTGGCACTTGATGCTCTGCCTTGACTCGTTGACAAGTTAGACACCTTGAGATAAACCCCGTTATCTCTCTCTTCATATTCCTCCACCAAAATGTATGTCGGAGACCACCATACATTCTGGTACTCTCAAGATGGATTGCAAACGGTGTGTTGTGCGCCTCCATCATGATTTTATACTTCAAGTCGAAATCGTTAGGAACATAAAGTTTGGAGTTGACTCGAAGTATTCCTTCTTCATCGATTCTTGCTTCCGGAATAGAACCTTCTTACACTTTCTTCTTCATAAGCATAAGCTCCAGGTCTGTAGGTTGAGTAGCTTTAACTTTATCGATTAAAGTCGGTTCTACTCGTATATTCGCTATCATCACATGGGTCCCTGGAGTCTTTAACTCTATCTCCATCCTTTGTAAGTCATACAAAATGGGTCTTTGCGTTGACAATATTGCACTCGTACCTGCATATGATCTTCTACTCATTGTGTCAGCTACTACATTCGCTTTTCGAAGATGGTATTGGATGGTATAATCATAATCTTTCAATAGCTCAAGTCATCATCGTTGCCGCATGTTGAGTTCCTTTTGAGTAAAGAAATATTTGAAGCTTTTATGATCCGTATAGATCTCCACCTTCTCTCCATACAGGTAATGCCTCTAAATCTTAAGCGCAAAAACGACTGCTACCAACTCTAGATCATGAGTAGGATAATTCCTCTCATATTCTTTGAGTTGTGGAGAGGCATAGGCTATGACTTTCCCATGTTGCATGAGAACACATCCTAACCCTTCGCCTGAAGCATCACTGTAGATGACAAATCCCTCCGAGCCAGATGGTATTGTCAGAACATGTGCTAAAATGAGTCTTCTCTTAAGTTCTTGAAAACTCTTCTCACATTCCTAGCTCCAACCAAACTTTGTATCTTTTCGAGTTAGCTGCGTTAATGGAATAGCAATTCGTGAAAACCCTTTTATGAATCTCCGATAATAACCAGCTAAGCCAAGAAAGCTACGTACTTCGGTCACTGACTTATGTTGATCCCAACTTTGAATTGCTTCAATCTTTGTTGGGTCAATAGATATTCCTTGATTTGATATCACATGCCCAAGGAATGCAACTTCCTCAAGCCAGAACTCACATTTCTTCAACTTGGCATATAGCTTGTTTTCACGAAGCTTTTGGAGTATCAGCCTCAAGTGTTGCTCATGGTCTTCACGGGTTTTGGAGTATATGAGGATGTCATCAATAAAGACGACCACAAAGTGATCCAAATATTCCTTGAATACTCAGTTCATCATGTCCATGAAGGCAGCAGGAGCATTAGTCAATCCAAAAGACATAACTAGGAATTCATAATGCCCGTACCGAGTTCTGAAAGTAGTCTTTGGAATGTCATCAGTTTTAACCTTCAACTGATGATATTTGAAACGAAGATCAATCTTTGAAAAGAATTTGGCTCCTTACAATTAGTCAAAAAGATCATCAATGCGAGGCAACGGGTACCTATTTTTTATGGTGACATGATTCAACTCCCGATAATCAATACAAAGTCGCATACTTCCATCTTTCTTCTTCACGAATAGAACATGAGCACCCCAAGGAGACGTACTAGGATGAATGAAACTGATGTCTAACAATTCCTGTAGTTGGGTTTTTAACTCCTGAAGTTCAATAGGAGCCATTCGATATGGGGCTTTGGAAATGGGTTTTGTACCGGATTCAAGGTCGATACAAAATTCAATTTCACGCTCTAGGGGTAGGCCATGAAGTTCTTTAGGAATACGTCAGAAACTTATTAACAATAGAAATATCCTTCAAATCTGACGTATTTTTATTTAAATCCGTGACATGGGCTAAGAAAGCTTGACATCCATTTTTTAATAAACAAATAGCTTTGGTTGCTTGAATTCGCATAATAGGTTGGTTATGAATATGAAAGCTAACAACCTTATAAAAATAATAGATTTTAGCAAGATGAGTAGTTAACCAATCAATCCCTAAAATCACATCAAATGCAAGTATTTTCAAAGAAATAAGATCGACAGGTAACGTGCGGTTACCGATTTGAATCAAACAAGACTTATAAATCGTGGATGTATTGAAGGTTTCTCGCAACAGAGTTTCAACAGATGAGTCAAAGTCTAATTTCTCCAGAGTAAAATTTAAACGTTGAGCGCAAGTAGGAGAAATAAAGGAATGGGTAGAACCGATAACAAATAAAGTACAAACTTCGCTAGAGTTTATGATTAGCTTACCCGTGATCACCTCGTTTGGATTCCTTGCTTTTTGGGAGGTTACGACAAACGCTCTCCCTTGAACTACCGGTTTTGTCTTGTCTGGGACACCCTTTGATGCCTCTATCCCAGTTAGACTTGACTTTGGTGCACGACAAAATCAGGCTAGGTGACCTTCTTTTCCATAATTGTAACATGCTTTGGACTGCATCATGCAGTTTGGACTTATGTGTCCTTCCCCTCCACATTTGTAACATACTACCGATGGTCGCTCTCCTTCCTTGACAACAGGTTCTGTTGCTAAAGTCTTTCCATCATTATTGAATCTCCTCTTCTTGAAATGTCCACTCTTATTGTCATAACCATGATTACCACCGAAGTGATTACCATTTCTGGCATGTTGATTCCCTCTACGTTTGTTCTCATTGCTTTGATGACCGCTAGCACTGGTATTATCGACTTGTCGGCTGCTCTCTCTTGGTTGGGTTGACTCATTATCGCGCTCCAATAACTGAGCCCTATTCACAACATCCGAATACAAACACAGTTTATGAGAGATAAGGTATTGACGTATCTCGGGTTTCAAACCTCTTAAAAACATCCACGTCATTCTCTCCTCATTATCAACCAAGTGGGATGCAAACCGAGATAACTCGGCAAACTTAGCTTCGTACTGCGCCACGGTCATATTGTTTTGCTCAAGCTTGATGAACTCTACCTCCTTCATGTGACGAATACTTTCAGGAAAGTACATGTCGTTGAACAACTCTTAGAACTTCTCCCAAGACATTTTGAGTGCGGCAAAGTTGAGTACGCTTCTGATTCCTACCAAGAATCTGCCGTCAAGAATAACATGAAGGTGGCAAAGGAACCTTTTGCTCGGAGCATCCCAAGATATCAAATATCTTGTTGATCTGCTTTATCCACGTCTCCGCCTTAAGTGGTTTTGGCTCTCCAAAAAACTCTGGTGGTCCCAGCTCCTTGAATTACTTAGCGGTGACCATTCGAGAGTTGTCAGTGTTTCCACCTCCATTTTGGACAGGAGCCGCCCTCGCCTAATGTTGCATGAATTGCATAAAACATCTGAACATCTCATCGTTCATCATTTGATCATTTTTGTTTACTTGAGGATTATTGTCTTCCTGTTGCACATTATCCTGGGTATTAATCTGTGGTGACTCAACGGTCTCATGTGCTTCATTGCTTTATCTCAACATTTTCGGATGCCATTTTCAAATACTGCCACAAAACAAGGGTTAATTAACATATCACATATTATCCCTATACTCTGACCGACCAATTAAATACCAAATAAACTTAGGTAGGTCATACTAGCGAAGGAATTCCCTGTCTTTCCCCTCCTAGTTCTTGTCTCACATCTCTGATAAGTGGTATTTTTACCTACTTATTGCATACCAATTCATGCGATTTGTGCCCAACTCAAGTATATTTTATTGTGTTTTAGTTGCATTTCACGTTATTTTGCATTGCATGTACTTAAAACTCCTTTTGGTGAATAAGTGCAGGAATCGGCTTAATTTTGGTGGAATTAGAGGCTAATGGATGCGTAAAGGCGAAGCAAAGGCAAGGATGTGCATGGCATGGAGGTACAATGAAGCATGGAGGCCAAGCAAGAAAGAGGATCAAGCATGAATGAACAAGTAAAGAAGCAGTAAACGAACCGTAACCGTAACCCGCAAAGTACAAGCCGCGGCCGGCGCGATGGGACAAGCTTAGACTCGGCGGTAGATGCAGTACATGGCTAAACAATGAGGACCCTCTTGTAAGTTGAAGCGACCGCGAGGGGAGAGAGATGGCGCCCACGAGGTAGAAGAGCGGCGCGCCAGAGAGGCCATTTGGATGGACATACCTATTCGCAAGTCTCATACCGCGTAGACCGGAAGGAAGATATAGCCTTGGCCTGCCGAGATGATCTTTGTCGTAATTTTGTTTTATTTTTTATTCTTAATTAAATGATGTGTAATTTTTTTAAAAGATTCTGATTGGTGTCGGAGACACACTTGATAACTTTTAGCGTATTCTTTCCATAGAAACTAGGGTTTACACCTTAGGAGAGATTCCAACGTAGAACGAAGCAAAAAAACGTCTACTTCTCTATTTCTTCGTGGAATTCTCTATCATCGTGGATTTTTATTATTATCTATTGGATTTCTATGAGGATTTAATAGTTGATCATTGGTTTTATCCAACAATTGGGTTTGATTGTTCTATCTTTCTTACTTCAATTGTTTGTTTATTGATCATGAGTTAGCCTTGATCCCATAATGGCTTTTGGTTGGTCATGAACTAAACTCCATTATGGGATTCTAATGATTTTAATATGTAGTTTGGTTGTACACTTAAATGCTAGGGTTGTTTTTCATATCATATGGACTATCTATCGTGATTGTTTTACATGTATGAATGCCTGATCACCATTCGTCTCAGTACTTGTATGGAATTGACAATAAACATATGGGTATGGATTGTAATCATGATGGCATACGAATATGGGGCTGTTATATATGGCTTACGTATTTTGTGAACCAGATAGACATATACTGTTTCACCATATGAGCTAGAATAAGGGCTTAAGCTTAAAATCAATATAATTGCAATTTCACATAGACATATAGTGATTTTGGTTGTATTGGTGATTACATAGAATCTAACATCTGTAGATGTTGTGTAAGTAGGTTATAATGCATTGAAAAATGGTTATAACTATATTCGTGTTCTTGGCTATTTTCCTGTGATATGTGAACACTTCTTGCATGATAGTGGCGATTGAATGAAATATTAAATGAAGTTAGGATCCCATTATTTCCAAATATTATATTTATTTCATTATTATCCTTATTTTTAGTTGGTAAGCATAATTAGTTTAATTCAACAATTTTAGTCCATAGTCTAAGCATATAAATAAGGTGAGTTAATTGATGCATGATAGTTTAAATTTAACAACTTTGTCTGTGGGATTGATACTCTACTTACTATGTATTACTTGTTGACCCGTGTATGCTTGCATGAGTTAGAGCTCTTTTATTAGAACTATAAAAGAGGCAACAAGTTTTTAAGCGCCATTAGCGGGGAAAATCGTTAATTTAGATAATTATCATCGGTTTTAAAGCTAAATTGTATGACTTAGACAATTTCGATCGGCTTTCATTTCTATTTTTATTTTGTTTTTGGTTACAGACGCTTGTAGAGTTTTATGCACACACGATCATCCAACTCAGAGTTAACACCAGCGCAAGCTAATATAAACGGAAAAGGTTGGAAAGCGAGTGTGCGGAGAAATTTGCAAGCACAGTTAGAGAGTACTATACCGGATATGGCGAAAGAACAGAGAATTGAGCAAAGAGAAGAGGATCGGGCTCTAAGGGAGTATTCCATGCCAAACTTAAATGGACTATAGTCAAGCATAGTCAGACCGGCGATAGCAGCAAACACCTTTGAAATCAAACCGGGCACGATTCAGATGGTACAGAACTCAATTCAGTTTGGGGGTGCTGCTACAGATGATCCGAATGAGCACCTATTGAGCTTCATCGAGATCTGCGACACATTCAGATATAATGGGGTGACAGAGGATGCCATCAGACTACGGTTATTTCCATTTTGGTTGAGAGATAAGGCTAGAAGTTGGTTACACTCTTTGTCGTCAGGGTCAATAACCACATGGGAGGACTTAGCGTAGAAATTCTTAGCCAAGTTCTTCCCGATGGCCAAGACTGCAAAGATGAGGACAACTATCTCTCAGTTTAAGCAACAACAGGGCGAGTCCTTATATAAGGCATGGAAGCGTTATAAAGAGATGCTTAAAAAATGTTCGCATCACGGTATGCCAAACTGGATGGTGATAAATTCTTTTTACAATGGGTTAGGATGGCAGTCGAGACCGATTGTGGATGCAGCCGCAGGAGGGGCATTATGGGCAAAGAGCTATGACGAGGCCTATACGCTTATCAAGACTATGGCTACGAATGATTATCAAAATCCTACAGCTCGGATGCCACAGCCCAAGGTTGCAGGTGTGTTGGAGGTTGATGCCATTACTCAGTTGTCGGCACAAATGGCAGCTATGGCTAAGATAGATACTTTGGCAGAAAGCAAGGTGAAAACAGTTTCCTTCGTTTGTGAGATTTGTGCGGGATCACACTCCACGGATCAATGTGTTATCAACTCAGATTCGGTACAGTATATGAGCAACTACAGAAATGACCAAGGTCAATTTCAGAACACATACCACCCCAACAACCGCAATCATCCGAATTTTAGTTGGTCAAATAATCAAGGACAACAACAACAAAATCAGTTTCAACCAAACCATCAGTTTCAACCATAGTCATCTCAACCGCAGTTTGCATCAAAACCATAGTTTCCAGTAGGATTTCCTCAACAACAGCAACATCACACTCTCGCTACACCACAACCTGAGAAGAAATCAGAGATGGAGGAGATGATGTTGAAATACATGGAAAACACTGAAGTCATGATCAAAAGCCAAGCAGTGGCTATCAAGAATTTGGAGACTCAAATGGGGCAAACGGCGAGTATGCTCAACAATAGGCCCCAAGGTTCGTTGCCAAGTAACACTGAGACAAATCCTAGGAGAGACGAAAAGGAGCAGTGTCAAGCAATAACATTGCTATCAGGAAAAGATTTGACCATGACCAATCGTATGCGCCAGCGTGAGTTATAAGGGACATCGACTGCTACCGTAGGAGATGAGAAGCAGTGTGTTGACGAGGAAGAAAATCTGGAAAATTCTGAGGGTTAGCAGGAAGAGAAGGACAAGGTAAATTCAGAAGAGAAGATCAAGAGTCCAATACAATCAATGCAGCCCCAAGTACCATATCCGCAGAGGTTAGTTAAGCAGAAAGAAGACAAACAGTTCAGTAAGTTTCTAGAGGTGTTCAAAAAGCTATAAATTAATATACCATTCGCCGAGGCATTGGAAAAAATGCCAAGCTATGCAAAGTTCATGAAAGGTATATTGTCAAGGAAAAGAAGATTAGAAGAGTCCGAAATAGTAGCCTTGACAGAGGAATGCAGTGTAGTGCTCAAACATAAACTACCTCCAAAGCTAAAAGATCCGGGTAGCTTCACAATTCCGTGCACCATTGGGAAGATGAATTTTAGCAGGTGTTTATGTGATCTGGGGGCAAGTATAAAATTGATGCCATTATCAGTATTTAATCAGTTGGGATTACCGGCTCCAAGGCCGATAAACATATCACTACAGCTAGCTGACAGATCCATCACATATCCACGGGGAATTGTTGAAGATGTGTTGGTTAAGGTGGATAAATACATTTTTTCGGCTGATTTTATCATCCTAGATTTCGAAGAGGACAAGAGTATACCGATAATACTGGGAAGACCATTTTTAGGCACAGGCAAGACTTCAATCGATGTGCAAAAGGGGGAACTAACGATGCGTGTCCAAGATCAAGAGGTCACATTTAATGTCTTTAAGGCGATAAAGTTCCCATCGGATGAAGAAGAATGCATCTTGGTTAACTTGGTGGATTGGGGACCGAAGGATGAATTATAGAAACCAAGAAATTTTAGACTGTTGAACTATGTAACGGGCATAAATTCAGGGTCGAAGGTGGAACCCTTGACGGAAGCTGAGGTCATTAAATTTTGGAGTGCAGTGGTCAATAAAGAAGGCACCTCAAGTCTTGACGTGACATGAGACTAAGAGATAGTCGAGCTAATTGACTATAACCTAGCGCTGGATGGGAGGCAACCATTCATTTCTACCCCCATTTATTCGTTTTTTTTAGTTATTCATTTTGGTTTATGTTTGTTAGTTAAGTCTAATTCATTGTTAAAGGATATTGGACACTCTTGCTCAAGTGTGTAACAAGAATTGATTGACGAATACTTGTGCAATGTTAGCATCATGTGGCCACTAATTCATGCCTTAACCATATGCCTTAATATCTGTGTAGGTACCATTATTGGAAAGCATCACTGATGAGGAGAATGAAATCAAACTTCAGAATGGCAGATACAGAGGTCGCAGCGGTACGCTTAACCCATGCAAAGATAAACTTCATGCGCTTGGCGCACCAAGCCATCAATCGACAATCGAACCTTCTGTAAGTCTCGTGCCTGCATGCTCAGTCCAATACATTCTCACGCGGCCGCGTGCGGCACCGAATCCAGCTAGATCTTAACATTTTTAAAAGAGAGTCTTGGCTCATTTGGACTCTCATTTGCGATAATAACAGACATGAAACTCTCTCACTCTCTATAACTCACATCTTTATCTCTCTAGCAGTTACAGATTGAAGCCATATATCTCTCCATCAAATCTCCACGAATTCCTCCACGTTCAAAGCTCATCCACCTCTCATCCCTTCTATAAAGCTAGGGTTCTCAATTGGGTTTGCAAACACAAGGGTGAAGGTTATCAATTCACAAAGTTACATTCTCTCTCTAAGTAAGTTCATCTGCTATCTCTATCAACAATCTCAAATGGGTCCAAAGAGAGAACGACCATCTTCATCTTCCTCCTCCACCTCTGGCAGTCACGAGGAAGACATTGTCGACCACAACAAGTTCTTATGTTTAGAGGCCCAGCAGGAGTACTATCGCATTGTCGCGAAAACATTCATTAAGGAAAGAGGATTTAGACCCGAAGGCCAAGATGGACAACTTTGTGCCATAATCCATGAATGAGGATGGGGTGGACTGACTGCCGCGCCCACGCCCATTCTGATGAGCATTGTCCAAGAGTTCTATGCCAATGCCAAAGTCACCATGAATGATACCTCTATGGTTCGTGGTGTCGAGGTAGACTACAAAACCTCCGCCATCCGAAACGTGCTAAGAATCACCGCAAGACCACCAACAGGGGCGGCCAATTAGATCACAGGGGCACATCTAGACATGGACTTGGAGCTTGTTATCGCTGAGTTGTGCATGCCAGGCACGAAATGGACTTACAAAGTTGGAATGACCCAACCTCGAATATTTCCAGTAGCCGCACTAAATCGATACGCCAAGGCATGGAATTTGTTCATTTGTACCAAGTTATTGCCTTCATCACACCAATATGAGATCATTGCGGAAAGGGTTGTAATTCTGTGGGGGATTATTACTGGCTAGCACATTGATGTGGGGTATTTAATTCATCAAAATATTATGAAGTATCTAAAAGGAACTACCACTGGGAGCATTCCACATGCTTCAGTGGTAGCCATGCTATGTGCGCAGCAGGGGTGCAATTGGGGCAACGAACAAATGCAATATCCAAGTCAAGACATCACACATGCCACCATTGCTAAATTTCAGGACTGGGTAGGTGGTGAGCCTCACCCGCGAGGATTGGGATTCATTCTCCGCCCCACCTTCCCAGCAGCCCCCTCAGCCTGATGAGGCAGGTCCATCCACCCGAGCACACTCGGTTCCTAGAGATCGACAGCTTCGAAGGTTGGAGCGCAAAGTCGAATCCATGTATGACAACTTTGGAACATTCGCTACGGGACTCACTTGGGCATTTGCCGAAGCCTTCGCGCAACAAGGAACAATGCTAGAATGGCCTCAATTTGGAACAATCGTGCCGTATCCACCACCAGATTCACCACCCGAGGAGGGTGGTCAAGCTGATCATTAGGGGAGTTTTTTGTACCCTTTACCTTCATTCAATGGGGACATTGAATATTTTAAGTTTGGGGGTATTGGGGATTATAGCATAGTAGTTTAGTAGTTTAGTTTGATTTAATTGGTGCATGTTTAGTTAATTTTGCATGTTTATGTGTTTAGTTAAATTTTTGCAAAATTTTTAATTTTTATTCATTATGGATTGTGATATTATGTTGTAGTTGCATGTCTCACACAAATTCTTGCTTAATAGAAATTTTTGCCTAGCCAATGATGATAGTGAATTGTGAAGGATTCTAGAGTATGTTGGATAACACAGCTTAGTTATAATGTTTTACACGATGAGATTCATGTTGCTGTTTAAATACTTTTGGTATGCACAAACGTGTTCACAATCACTTGTAGTTTTAAAAAGAGAAACATGTGGAAAGTGTTGTAAACTGTATGAAACATTGACATGCAAGTTTTGGGAAAACATGGGTATGATATGTATAATATATATATATATATATATATATATATATATATATCAAATAGGAATAACGTGGCTAGTCTTAATTCGGGGCCCTGGCTACTTGAGTAAGTATGCCCGAGGGGATTGTCTCTACACCTAGCGCCCTAAGGTCTTTCATGGTCTGGGATTCATTGGTTAAAAGCTCGTTAAGGGGTAGCAGTGTGCCTAATGGGTTGAGACATTGCACAGTCATGTGAAAAAAAAGAGAAAAAGAGAAAAAGAAAAGAAAAATAGCAATAAACACCGCGGGAAAGTGCATAAATCGCCCTCGTGTGTAGCAATAAAGCAATAGACCCATTGTTGAACCTTAATTTGTGGTGATATGTTGAAACATTCTGCGTTACATGAGTATACATGAGTCTTGATTTAGACTATAAGTTTCTATTTGGAGAAATGTAGCATATATATTCTTTGCTTAGATCAAGTTTTTGGTGAACGCCACACACACACAGCATTTCTATAGCATACATAAATTATCTAAGTGTATGATGTTATGCCTATAGTTTGGTTTGAGATTGTATTCTTGGATTTGGATAATTCACTGAGGTAATTTGGGCTGAAATTCTGTTATGGCAGGGATTATGTGAGACTAGTTTGCATCATAGATAGTTGCATAGTTGCGTAGTTGCATTTTCATTGTTCATTAGTATGCGTTGCTTGAGGGCAAGCAACAGTTCAAGTGTGGGGGTATTTGATAAGTGGTATTTTTACCTACTCATTGCATACCAATTCATGCGAATTGTGAACAACTCAAGTATATTTTATTGTGTTTTAGTTGCATTTCACGTTATTTTGCATTGTATGTACTTAAAACTCCTTTTGGTGAATAAGTGCAGGAATTGGCTTAATTTTGGTGGAATTAGAGGCTAATGGATGCGTAAAGGCGAAGCAAAGGCAAGGATGTTCATGGCATTGAGGTACAATAAAGCATGGAGGCCAAGCAAGAAAGAGGATCAAGCATGAATGAACAAGCAGCAGCAGCAGCAGAACAGAACTGTAACCTAAGGCGTACAAAGCCGATGCGGCAGCATGACAGGACAAGCTTAGACTCACATGGCATGCATGGCAGCACATGGCTAAACAATGAGGACCTACTGCAAGTTGAGCGATCGCGAGGGGAGAGACGCACACCCGCGAGGTAGAAGATGCTCGCCCGTGCGAGGGGCCAGCTGGACTGGACATACACACTTCAAGTCTCGCGGCCGCGAGACTAGGAAAGTTATATAAATGCCTGGCGTATGTGATCGATCTTCGATCTTTGTAATTTTGTTTTATTTTTTATTCTTAATTAAATGATGTGTAATTGTTTTTAAATGAATCTGATTGGTGTTAGAGACATACTTGATAATTTTTAGCGTATTCTTTTCATAGAAACTAGGGTCTACACCTTGGGAGAGATTCCAACGTAGAAAGAAGCAAAAAAAATGTCTATTTCTCTACTTCTTCATGGAATTCTCTATCATCGTGGATTTTTATTATTATCTATTGGATTTCTATGAGGATTTAATAGTTGATCATTGGTTTCTATCCAGCGATTGGGTTTGATCGTTCTATCTTTCTTACTTCAATTGTTTGTTTATTGATCATGGTTAGCGTTGATCCCATAATGGCTTTTGGTTCAGTCATGAACTAAACTCCATTATGGGATTCTAATGGATTTTAATATGTAGTTTGGTTGTACACTTAAATGCTAGGATTGTTTTGCATATCATATGGACTATCTGTCATGATTGTTTTACATGTATGAATGCATGATCACCATTCGTCTCAGTACTTGTATGGAATTGACAATGAACACATGGGTATGGATTGTAATCATGATGGCATGCGAATATGGGGCTGTTGTATATGGCTTGCGTATTTTGTGAACCAGATAGACATATACTATTTCACCGTATGAGCTAGAATAAGGACTTGAGCTTAAAATCAATATAATTGCAATTTCATATAGACATATAGTGATTTTGGTTGTATTGGTGATTACATAGAGTCTAACATTTGTAGATGTTGTGTAAGTAGGTTATAATGCATTGAAAAATGGTTATAACTATATTCGTGCTCTTGGCTATTTTTCTGTGATATGTGAACACTTCTTGCATGATAGTGGCGATTGAATGAAATATTAAATGAAGTTAGGATCCCATTATTTCCAAATATTATATTTATTTCATTATTATCCTTATTTTTAGTTGGTAAACATAATTAGTTTAATTCAACAATTTTAGTCCATAGTCTAAGCATATAAATAAGGTGAGTTAATTGATGCATGATAGTTTAAATTTAACAACTTTGTCTGTGGGATTGATACTCTACTTACTATGTATTACTTGTTGACCCGTGTATGCTTGCATGAGTTAGAGCTCTTTTATTAGAACTATAAAAGAGGCAACAAGTTTTTGGCGCCGTTGCAGGGGAAAATCGTTAATTTAGATAATTATCATCAGTTTAAAGCTAAATTGTATGACTTAGACAATTCTGATCGTTTCTCATTTCTATTTTTATTTTGTTTTTGGTTACAGACGCTTGTAGAGTTTTATGCACACACGATCATCCAACTCAGAGTTAACACCAGCGCAAGCTAATATAAACGGAAAAGGTTGGAAAGCGAGTGTGCGGAGAAATTTGCAAGCACAGTTAGAGAGTACTATACCGGATATGGCGAAAGAACAGAGAATTGAGCAAAGAGAAGAGGATCGGGTGACATGATTCAACTCCCGATAATCAATACAAAGTCGCATACTTCCATCTTTCTTCTTCACGAATAGAACATGAGCACCCCAAGGAGACGTACTAGGATGAATGAAACCGATGTCTAACAATTTCAGTAGTTGGGTTTTTAACTCCTGAAGTTCAATAGGAGCCATTCGATATGGGGCTTTGGAAATGGGTTTTGTACCGGATTCAAGGTCAATACAAAATTCAATTTCACGCTCTAGGGGTAGGCCATGAAGTTCTTTAGGGAATACGTCAGGAAACTTATTAACAATAGAAATATCCTTCAAATCTGACGTATTTTTATTTAAATCCGTGACATGGGCTAAGAAAGCTTGACATCCATTTTTTAATAAACAAATAGCTTTATGGCTTGATATGACAGTGATTGATTTTAGTTGTTTGGTTGCTTGAATTCGCATAATAGGTTGGTTATGAATATGAAAGCTAACAACCTTATAAAAATAATAGATTTTAGCAAGATGAGTAGTTAACCAATCAATCCCTAAAATCACATCAAATGCAAGTATTTTCAAAGAAATAAGATCGACAGGTAACGTGCTGTTACCGATTTGAATCAAACAAGACTTATAAATCGTGGATGTATTGAAGGTTTCTCGCAACAGAGTTTCAACAGATGAGTCAAAGTCTAATTTCTCCAGAGTAAAATTTAAACGTTGAGCGTAAGTAGGAGAAATAAAGGAATGGGTAGAACCGATAACAAATAAAGTACAAACTTCGCTAGAGTTTATGATTAGCTTACCCGTGATCACCTCATTTGGATTCCTTTCTTTTTGGGAGGTTACGACAAACGCTCTCCCTTGAACTACCGGTTTTGTCTTGTCTGGGACACCCTTTGATGCCTCTATCCCAGTTAGACTTGACTTTGGTGCACGACAAAATCAGGCTAGGTGACCTTCTTTTCCATAATTGTAACATGCTTTGGACTGCATCATGCAGTTTGGACTTATGTGTCCTTCCCCTCCACATTTGTAACATACTACCGATGGTCGTTCTCCTTCCTTGACAACAGGTTCTGTTGCTAAAGTCTTTCCATCATTATTGAATCTCCTCTTCTTGAAATGTCTACTCTTATTGTCATAACCATGATTACCATCAAGTGATTACCATTTTCGCATGTTGATTCCCTCACGTTTGTTCTCATTGCTTTGATGACCGCTTCTTTTGGTATTATCGACTTGTTTACCGCTCTCTCTTGGTTGGGTTGACTCATTATCGCGCTCCAATAAGCGAGCCCTATTCACAACATCCGAATACAAACACAGTTTATGAGAGATAAGGTATTGACGTATCTCGGGTTTCAAACCTCTTAAAAACATCCACGTCATTCTCTCCTCATTATCAACCAAGTGGGATGCAAACCGAGATAACTCGGCAAACTTAGCTTCGTACTGCGCCACGGTCATATTGTTTTGCTCAAGCTTGATGAACTCTACCTCCTTCATGTGACGAATACTTTCAGGAAAGTACATGTCGTTGAACAACTCTTAGAACTTCTCCCAAGACATTTTGAGTGCGGCAGGTTGAGTACGCTTTACAGATTCCTACCGAAGAATCACCTCGTCATAACATGAAGGTGGCAAAGGGAACCTTTTGCTTTCGGAGCATCCCAAGATATCAAATATCTTGTTGATCTGCTTTATCCACGTCTCCGCCTTAAGTGGTTTTGGCTCTCCAAAAACTCGGTGGTCCCAGCTCCTTGAACTACTTAGCGGTGACCATTCGAGAGTTGTCAGTGTTTCCACCTCCATTTTGGACAGGAGCCGCCCTCGCCTAATGTTGCATGAATTGCATAAAACATCTGAACATCTCATCGTTCATCATTTGATCATTGTTGTTTACTTGAGGATTATTGTCTTCTGTTGCACATTATCACCGGTATTAATCATGGTGACTCAACGGTCTCATGTGCTTCATTGCTTTATCTCAACATTTTGGATGCCATTTTCAAATCATCGCCACAAAACAAGGGTTAATTAACATATCACATATTATCCCTATACTACGTGAGACCAATTAAATACCAAATAAACTTAGGTAGGTCATACTAGCGAAGGAATTTCTGTCTTTCCCTCCTAGTTCTTGTCTCACATCTCCGATAAGTGGTATTTTTACCTACTTATTGCATACCAATTCATGCGATTTGTGACCAACTCAAGTATATTTTATTGTGTTTTAGTTGCATTTCACGTTATTTTGCATTGCATGTACTTAAAACTCCTTTTGGTGAATAAGTGCAGGAATCGGCTTAATTTTGGTGGAATTAGAGGCTAATGGATGCGTAAAGGCGAAGCAAAGGCAAGGATGTGCATGGCATGGAGGTACAATGAAGCATGGAGGCCAAGCAAGAAAGAGGATCAAGCATGAATGAACAAGTAGCAGCAGCAGAACCAGAACCAGAACCAGAACCTGCAAAGTACAAGCCGCACGGCCGCGCGATGGGACAAGCTTAGACTCGCGCACCCGTGCGAGTACATGGCTAAACAATGAGGACCTACTGTAAGTTGAGCGACCGCGAGGGGAGAGATGCGCGCCCACGAGGTAGAAGACGCGCCGCGCCTGCCGAGAGGCCTATTTGGATGGACATACCTGACATCGCAAGTCTCGTAGCGAGACCAGGAAGCTATAAGGCTTGCTGCCGATGAGATCTTGATCTTTGTAATTTTGTTTTATTTTTTATTCTTAATTAAATGATGTGTAATTTTTTTAAAAGATTCTGATTGGTGTCGGAGACACACTTGATAACTTTTAGCGTATTCTTTCCATAGAAACTAGGGTTTACACCTTAGGAGAGATTCCAACGTAGAACGAAGCAAAAAAACGTCTACTTCTCTATTTCTTCGTGGAATTCTCTATCATCGTGGATTTTTATTATTATCTATTGGATTTCTATGAGGATTTAATAGTTGATCATTGGTTTCTATCCAACAATTGGGTTTGATTGTTCTATCTTTCTTACTTCAATTGTTTGTTTATTGATCATGGTTAGCCTTGATCCCATAATGGCTTTTGGTTCAGTCATGAACTAAACTCCATTATGGGATTCTAACGGATTTTAATATGTAGTTTGGTTGTACACTTAAATGCTAGGGTTGTTTTTCATATCATATGGACTATCTATCGTGATTGTTTTACATGTATGAATGCCTGATCACCATTCGTCTCAGTACTTGTATGGAATTGACAATAAACATATGGGTATGGATTGTAATCATGATGGCATACGAATATGGGGCTGTTATATATGGCTTACGTATTTTGTGAACCAGATAGACATATACTGTTTCACCATATGAGCTAGAATAAGGGCTTGAGCTTAAAATCAATATAATTGCAATTTCACATAGACATATAGTGATTTTGGTTGTATTGGTGATTACATAGAGTCTAACATCTGTAGATGCTGTGTAAGTAGGTTATAATGCATTGAAAAATGGTTATAACTATATTCGTGCTCTTGGCTATTTTCCTGTGATATGTGAACACTTCTTGCATGATAGTGGCGATTGAATGAAATATTAAATGAAGTTAGGATCCCATTATTTCCAAATATTATATTTATTTCATTATTATCCTTATTTTTAGTTGCTAAGCATAATTAGTTTAATTCAACAATTTTAGTCCATAGTCTAAGCATATAAATAAGGTGAGTTAATTGATGCATGATAGTTTAAATTTAACAACTTTGTCTGTGGGATTGATACTCTACTTACTATGTATTACTTGTTGACCCGTGTATGCTTGCATGAGTTAGAGCTCTTTTATTAAAACTATAAAAGAGGCAACAATCTCAGCCAGGAATCATATCCCTAAGCTTTGATACCAAATGTGACGCCCCCAAAACAGGTATACATCCCCATCTTGAGTCGGCAAATACATGGTACAGAATACAAATACAAACTTAATTATACAACCGTCGTGTAATATACGACAAAACATAGCTGAGAGTTTAAACAGGAATATTGCCTTCTAGACAATATCCACTCTCAAATAGAGTCCTCATTACATTTATTGTCAAACTATTTTATAGAATAGTGAGGACTACTAATACACCATCTAGGACCATCACTCCGTTCCCTGACTAGCCCCGGCTACGTTCTCATTTCCTTAAGAGAACAATGAAAGCAAAAGGGTGAGCTCAACTAGCCCAGTAAGAAATATTATGACTAAGATAATGCAGGATAAATTATCATTAGTCTTCAACAATGTTAAACTGATAAAATACAATAGACATCAAGTTTAACTGCAGCGGAATAAGCAATCCATTAGAGGAGTCAAGTAGAGCATGATATCTACTATCTTCTATGATTTAAAATGTTTTCATCAATTTTTATCGCCGAGACTCAACTTAATAAATAAACCACATCATCGAATCATCCCTGCATTACGTGCCAAGGATATTCATTAAATCATCAATGGTCATGACTATACCGAATAATCCCTAGTCATAATCATACCCAAACTCGCCCATCAATGCACTCATGTGCCACTGAGGACTTTTACCACATCATTTATAACATTACAGGTCATGATTATACCGAATGATCCCTGGTCATAATCATATCGAGTCCATCTATGCACGTAAGCCAAAGATGACTTTCATCATAATATAAGCATGAGGATGATAACAATGACATAATAATTTAATAAAACAAGTTCAAGAATAAATTTTAAAGATTTATAAGTTAATTTATCCTAAAATCAATAACGTCCAAATTGTCAACATGATACTGCTTTGTGGAGTAAAATTCAAGAATGCTCAGAAGAATATTTCCATGAAAAGATACTGGATGAAGCGCAAATATCCAGGATATTCTACTAATTTCATGGAGTATAGAAGTCAAAACTTTAACCAACTGAGTATAATAGAATATATGAAACTGCAAATGGATTTTCGCCCGCCATGCGGTAATCCACGTAGACAGATCATTTCCACAATTTAATAAAGAATGAATACGAAGGATTATTCACCATGCATATGATAATCCACATAGACGGGTTATTCCAACAAAATAATAAAGAATGAAATAACAAAAGAATTCACCAGGCATGCGATAGAACGCACATACATGTTATTCCCAACCGAATAATAAAGAATGGAACTAGGTCATGCGTAATCCGCACAGACAGGATATTCCAACAGAATAATAAAGAATGGAACCAGGTCATGTGTAATTCGCATAGACAGGATATTCCAATAGAATAATAAAGAATGGAATAATAACAGAATTCACCAGGCATGCGATAGACCGCACAGACAGGTTATTCCAACAAAATAATAAAGAATGGAATAACAGAAGAATTTCACCATGTATGCGGTACTTCGTATAGACAGGTTATTCCAACATAATAGTAAAGAATGGAATAACAACCCTTATAAGTATTGAAAGAAAATAACTCTCTTCATGAATACTTGGAATAGTGAGGTAGCAGACTTCTCTTCTTCTTTCTCTCTAGAATTTCTCTCTATAATAATTGCTCTAAAGCTTTAGTGAATTGGTGAGAAATGAAGGAAGAATGAGCTTCTATTTATAGGAAAATATAGTTTCGATAATTGCACGTTTTGGGGCTCAAAATATTATAGTACAATACCTTCAACTTTTTTCATTTTTAATTTAGTCCTGCAAGTATTATCAAACTTTCACCACCTCCCCTAATAGTAAATCATGTGAATTAATAGTTCATCCATGTGACTCAATAGTATAATCATGTGAAAAAAACTAATTACAGTATAGTACCTTCAACTATACCTCCATCTTTAATTTAGTCATGCAAGTATTATCAATCTTGCACCAACTCCCCTAATAGTACATGAATGTGAATAAATAGTACACACATGTGAACAAATAGTTATATGCATGTGAATTAATACCAATTAATTTCTCATTTATCCGATTAATTTCCCGATAACTTCCAGACATCAATTATTATCGAAATAAATGTCGATTTCCACTAACACTAATAATTCCCACACAATGGAACTATCAATTTCATCTTTAATCAACACAAACTTATTCATCAATAATATTATAATTCACATTATTTAACAACCAGGTCATTCCCAAGAAAGAGGGGGCTTTCCAATAAGGATTTCTCCCTATTGGCGCGCAATTAGGTGACCAAACCTCTCCTTGACAGAACTTCTAGACATTGTCAATATTATAAATAATAATATGGATAACTTTGTCGTCTCAATTATTGATTTAATAATATATCATATTATGCAGATGATACTATGATAATAACTGAATCAATAATATGAGAGATATGATGCAGCAATTACTGTAGCAATAATTGAGTATAACTGAGTGACTTCTCACGTAAGCATCAATAATCAATACCGTGTGCTACTATGCAACCACACGATATTCTTTACTTTTACTCTTTGGGTAGTTCAACAGTTTAACGGTAAAACTTTCACCGTTATTTTTATAAAAAGATAATTCTGTCATTTTCTAACTACGACAATACTTCTATTGTGGGGTCCACCAATGATTGTGTCATTGTACGAATATTCCCTGTTAAAACGAATATTCCCCGGCCAATCGAATATTATATAACCACTTGCTTACTTTGAAAAATTTATAAATATTCCCCACAACTATAGCATTATATCAAATCTACACCATAATATTCAAAAATATATTTCGAGAAAATTATTCTTTATTCGTAAAAGTTGGGGTCTTAAAGCAGTAGTTTTTGCGTTAAAGATTTGGAGGCATATTTGTACGAAGAAAAATGTGAGACATACACGGACCACAAGAGTTTGAAATATATCTTCACACAGAAGGAGTTGAACATGCGTCAAAGAAGGTGGTTAGAATTAATCAAGGATTATGACTACTATATTCTTTATCACCCGGGAAAAGCAAACGACGAGCTAAGTAGGAAAGGAAGAGAGAAGTTATTTCAATTGACAACCCAGGAGGAGTTAATATGGGATACGGAAAAATTGGAGATAGAAGTGAAGGGACCAGAAAGGTCTAAAGAGAGATTGTTTGCAGTAGAAGCTCATTCAACCTTGTTGGACAGAATAAAGGAATCACAAGAAAAGGATGAAGAATGCAAGAAAATCAGGAAGAGGATCCCGGAAAATGAGGAAAAAAAATTCAAGATAGATAAAGACGGTATTTTGAGATTCGAAGGGAGAGTGGGTGCCATCGGTAACCGAGTTGAGGGAAGAAATTTTGTATGAGGCACACAACATGACGTATTCCGTTCATCCAGGAGGTACAAAAGATGTACCGAGATTTGAGGTAACATTTTTGGTGGCCAAATCTGAAACAAGAAATCACGGAGTGCGTTAGTAGATGTCTTACTTGTCAACGGGTCAAAGCAGAGTACCAAAGGCCGAGTGGTCTACTCCAATAGTTGGAAATACCGGAGTGGAAGTGGGAGCACATTATGATGGACTTCGTGGTAAGACTTCCAGTCACGCAGAAAGGTTTTGACGCCATTTGGGTTATCGTAGATTGACTAACACAGACGACTCATTTTCTACCGATCAAGATCCGATATAGTTTGAATCAGTTAGCAAATCTGTACGTAAAGGAAATTGTTTCACGACATGGAGTGCCGGTATCGATTATTTCAGACCGAGATCCGCGTTTCACGTTAAAATTCTAGAGAAGCTTACAAGAAAGGATGGGAACATAATTAAGGTTAAGTACCACTTATCATCCGCAGACAGACAGGCAAAGTGAGCGAACGATACAAATGTTAGAGGACAAGCTTAGAACTTGCATGATGGACTTCAAAGGAAGTTGGGATGATCACCTACCCTTAGTGGAATTCACTTATAACAATAGTTACCATGTGGGTATAGGTATGCCACCATACGAAGCTCTCTATGGGAGGAAGTGTGGAACATCGTTGTGTTGGGATTAAGTTGGAGAGCGAAAGATATTAGGGCCGAAATTAGTTCAACAAACCGCAGATGTTGTGACATTGATAAGAGTTAGACTAGTAGCAGCCCAAGATCGCTAGAAGAAGTACGTAGACTTGCATAGTCAGGACCGTAACTTTGAAGTTGGAAGTCATGTTTTCTTAAATATATCTCCCTAGAAGGGAAAAATACAATTCGACAAGAAAGATAAATTGAGTTCGAGGATCATAGGACCATTCGAGATACTGAAGCGAGTGGGTGAAGTGGCGTACAAAGTTGCATTACCACCTGAGTTGGAGCACATCTATAACGTGATTCACATTTCCGTGTTATGTTCGTATAAGCCTGACTACAAACACGTGTTTTCTTACGAGTCCATTCAAGTATAAAAGAATCTAGCGTATGAAGAAATTCCTGTATAGATATTAGATAGGAAATAACAGACATTATGTAATAAAAGTATATCTTCAATGAAAGTGCTTTAGCGAAACCACGACGCCGAGGAGGCCACGTGGGAATTATAAGATAAGATGTGAAGGGATTATCCCCATTTATTTGTGTAACCTTGTATAATTTCGAGGATGGAATTTTTATAAGGGGGGGGGGAGGATGTAAGAACCGAGAATTTTATGAATAAATAATTATTTTAATGTAATAAGAAAATGAGTGTTTATTTGAATATAAATATTGATGTGTAATGAGATGAGTAATTCAATTAGTGGAAATTGAATGTACATAAGGATTAAGAATTTTGAAATGCCTTGTGTGGCATAATGAGGAATGAATAATTCCGCTAAGTAAATCAAAAGAGAAATAGTTACTAAGAGGAAGATTAATTACGTGTAATTATGTGATTCCATATACGGAATGAATAAGCTTCTAACTAGTAATATCACCAATATGGAAATTAATTCATTTCATGTAAAACTAGTGTGGTGTTAGAGGTCGGAACTGGCTTAGAGCTAAACTAGTTTGCTTTGCCGAGGACCCGCAAGAATTGCGCCCTCAGTGAAGAGACAAATCGGGCGCAATTGCTCGATGTGCAAGTCTGGGAAAGTTAGATTTACTGTAGAAATTAAATGGAACATTATTGGAATGTGTGACATGAATAAAATCATATGATAAGAATACATTTTAATGACATGAAGTACCAAGTATTACAATTATTTCATATGTAATCCTTAATACAGAAGCAATTAAATATATGTGTATTCCAGAAATTGGAAAAGGAATTACGTGTACACTAAACAGTTAATATTAAATAATGTTATAATGTTGTTAGGTGAGTAGTAAAAATAATTATGTGATATACCCGGACAATAATACCTCGCTGCATCATTTTATTACGTGTACTTAATGTACATGATTTATATGATGTGAGTACATAAATAATCCCTAACTTTCCTAATATGGTAATAATTGTACATTAAAATTTCATTTTTGGGAAGTAGAGTAACTGAACTAAACAAATTGAATACGTTGTTATAAATTTAGCTGATCAATTACTCCAATAGTACATGAACAGTAACTTATGGCCTAAATACGTAACTTCCAAGCAGTAATCATTGGCTACGAAGATTGCTGATTGTGGGTGGTTGAACAACCCATTGTGAACTAGTGTTTTCTCCTTCTACATTCCAGTCTCAAACTTCCATGCAAACCCATTAGCCAATCCAAGTTTTCTCTATAAATAGCAACTCCATTTCAGTTTTACGTTATTTTTGTTTGTCTGTTGAAACTCTGATAACTTGAGTTTGAGTGTTTTTTGTTCAAATAAGAGGCTAGCAATCTCAGAAGGAATAAACTAAGTAGATTAAGCTTCAAGAGGTATAAAAATCCTAACTTTGGTACTTAGTTGGGTTTTGCCAAATCCTTAGAATTACTTGAAATTCTTTGTTAATCAATATGAATTAGCATGTTATCATATGTTTAGGAAGTATGTGTGCATATATGGAACCCTTAATGATGGAATTAGACATGTTTAAACCAAGAAGAATCATTGTTGGTTGATGCTCTGCAAAATAGAGCAAGTTACTGCTTCTGTTCCAAGTAGGGCACATCAGCGCCTAGTTTATACTAGGGTGCAGTGCAGCTGTGCCATACCCAATATGAGAATAGATTCTGTTTTTCAATCTGGTAAAATCTAATCTACTGAAATGACTTAAACATGCCTGAAAATAAGAATAACAAGTGGTACAAAGCTTTTTTGTGAGTTATAAAGTGTCCAACATGATTTTAGTAGGAGATTTTTTAAAAAACATAAAGTTTGAAAATAAACTTTGATGGAATACATGTTCTACAAGTTCTGAACTTAGTGGTTTATACACATGGTTGATTTCAAACATAAATGAGCATGATATAGTGTTTATAGTGCCTTTGCTCAAGGCTAAACTTGTTAGACCTTGTGTTAGAGAAGTTTTAAAGAAAAGCTTGGTATAACAACGTTAATGTACATGAATGCTACATGATATATGTTCTGATCTATGAAGACATTTACATGACTTAACTATACATGATAAGAGATTTAAAGTTGTCTTGTATATATTGAAATAGCATCATTAAAGTTTAAATGATTTCAAAAGCAAACGTGAATATGTTTTCAAACCAAGTGCACTACGTATGAGAAAAGAGACTCTGAATATTTAAGATAACATGGTTATGATCATTATGTCTCTAAACATGGTTCTTATGTGTTTGATATATCGGTAGTAGACCAAGCATGATTGTAAAACATGTTTCAAAGTACTAAACTATACTAATTATGCATTAATGATGTGAACACTATGTGCATGTGAATTAACAGATTTTGTGACCTCTATGTGGACATATAGCCAAGTTATAAAGCATGGTAACTACATGATCTTGTTATGCCTTAATACCATGTAAATTGTAAGCTCAAACTTGTAAAAATGAACTTAAGAATGGTCATATGTTATGTGAAAACCTCTAGCATGTATATATGTTAAAGTATAAGTGTATAGGTATGATAGAGTTGGACTGAAACTAGGAGAGCAGAATCTCCACTCTGGCCAAGCTAGAGGAAAACACGATTCTTGTAGTCCTAAGCTTTCCAGCTAAGGTGCAATTTGCATATCATCCGTAGTTGGTTATGTATTACATTTGTATGTCGATGTTCAAAGCATGCTTATATGGTTACTTTAACTTGTGTTATGTGACTAGTATACTATCCAATGTGGTAAAGAGCATGTTAGGTAATAGGATCGAATGAGTTAATGAGAAACTATAACTTTCAAATGAAAAGTTCAAAGAGGTATTTACAAACTATAAAGCAATGGTTTGAAAATTAGTCGTTTGACTTCTTGGTGACTTATAAACTAATTTAGTGCTATAAGCACGCAAGTTATGTGATGAAGTATGTGAAGAGTATACAACTAAGTTGGACCTTTACGTATGCGTTTAAAATTTCACCTTATGTATGAATATACGTAACTAATGAATATCCTATACGCCTAACTATATTATGTTAGGATTCAAAGAGTGTTGATAAGCTATACTTTGGTAAACTACGCTTGAGGCAAGTACTCAAACCCTACTCTTCATTGAGCATTACTAGAACTTGTGCTATTCTTGATCGTAGAACTTTGTAAGTTTATTACTTTGTAATATAGAAATGTGATGGTTTACAAACCTTGATTCGAATGAAAATTGTTCATATATATGTTGTGAAAGAAATTTGTATAAGGCATTGCTTCGGCTAGACTATTGATATTTGATCAAAAAGCTATCCAAACCAAATTAACTTCGTGCGGACTCTTATAACTGAGTTGAACAACCCTCTTAGTAGGGGAAATATATATTTATCGGGAAACCGATGTGCGCACATGAGAATGATTAAATGTTATGCACGATATAGGGTAATTTAGGCTAATCACCTGTTGTACTCATTTTTTTAGAATTATAAGTTTATTACTGTTAATTCTAGGAAAAGTTCTTAGTCATTAGTGAGTGCTCATATTTCATTAATTTGAAATCTTGAATTATTTAAACATTGAATATTATTGATATTTTCTGTCCATAGTGACTATTGTTAATAATCATCGATACTTCTTGCTATCTTGAACTATCATTAATTATATACCCTTGAGAAATCTAAACTACATTAATTTCCCTTTTGCTAAAATACTTTCTGGGAAAAATTGTTGCTCAACATTGCTTTCCTTAAAACTTTCGATTAAGGCAGAACGTGGTGAAACCTCTGGCAAGGACAAGGGTAAAGAGAAGGCTTTGGAGTAGTTATTTCTATGTTGCTAGGAATGTACTATTATTTGGTTATAGAAGAACTTATTAAGCTATGTTTAATTTAAGTTGTATTGTATTATGTATTAGTTATGTCCAAACGATGTTTAATTATGATTAAGTTATGTAAGAGATGTTTAAGTTACGAACCCTTGGGACAAGAATAATTATGTTATAACAATGTAATTTATTATATTATTTCGCTGTGTGAGGTGTTGATTTATTATTAAGAGTTAGTACGTGATAACCAAATTTGAGACAAGTGTGGTCTGAATTTGGGGGTGTCATAAAAAACCGTCACTATAGTCGGTTCGCTCCCTCTAGTTCGCTATATATATTTTGAAGAGATAAAAAGCCACAAATTTAGAATCCAGGCATAAGTGTTAAATGTGTGTGTGTGTGTGTGTATATATATATATATAATAAAGCAGTAAAAGGCCATGAATTAGCAATCCAGACCAAACTGGTAAATGTAAATATATGTAAAACCCAAAACCCTAATAAGACTCAGATATGTAAATTCAGTTATATTAATAAAATCTCTCCGTTCTGAAAGTGTTACGTGTTAATATACACTTTGTTTAACAAATTAGGTCAAATAAATTTTCGTTCGAAAATCGACGTGCTTGACACCTCATGCTTAAAAATTTTCTTCCGAAAATGGACTTTTCGGTATATTTGTTTTGACAAGTTGCTTTGTCTTGCTTATTAGGATTTGTGGAAAATCTAAGTTAAGAACCCTAGATTACAAACATTAACCCTAATTTGTAAACCATAACCCTAATTAGCTAAACTAAACACTAATTAGGTTATCCTAACACCTAATCATGATTACTATATAAACTTCTATTAGGTACTAATAAACATTATTAAGTAACCCTAATCATAAAAACCAAAACCCTAATCAAGATTAGTGAGGATTAGAGCATAATAATTTGGTCAACTAGCTCACAAGTAGGTTAGGAGTCATCAACACAAGTTCCAAAATATCACATGACATGCTTCCAAACTTCGAAGCACCAGGAGAGTCATAGATCAGATCTTTTAGGAGGCAAGTAGGTGGAAAAATGACCAAAAAGCCAAGTTGGAAAATTCTATAAAAGGAAACCCTAGCTCAGTGCATAGCCATAAAAATTATAAGCTTATACACTCATATAACCTGCCAATACAAGCCCTAGTGATGGCAACAACAGATTCAATAGCCAAGAATCAAAAATCAAGCAAGAAAGGTGCAAACCCGAATTTATAGCTAGATCTTTGATGTTATATTCAAATTGTTGTTTAGATGTTTAGATTTATGTAATAACATGTTAGAAAGTATGCTAAGTTGATAGAACAAGTTTTCATAACATCTTGATGCCTCAAATTAGTGTTTTAAGCAATCTGGAAAATTTGGAAAAACAGGTTTGACAGTCGAATGTCAGAGCCTGTAGATCCATGTGTGTTAATAGTTAGGTTTGTTAATTGTATGTTATTTGTAGTATGACATAAGGTCTTTAATCTGAAAAAGAAAACAGGTTCATTAGAACCATATATTTCAAGATATAGGTGGTCAAAAGTGGTTGACCTATCACAAAGTTTTGTTTTCTAGGTTACCCAGAAAACTCAAGAGCAGGTTGAACCGGCTACTTTTACCAACCTTTTAATCGCTTTCT
Source organism: Panax ginseng (assembly GCA_020205605.1). Taxonomy (NCBI): domain Eukaryota; kingdom Viridiplantae; phylum Streptophyta; class Magnoliopsida; order Apiales; family Araliaceae; genus Panax; species Panax ginseng. The sequence continues at coordinate 142,555,024 of CM035132.1, read as the reverse complement.
GGTTGTTGTTATAATGACTTTTTGTAATGAATTAATACCTTGACATACCTACTACATATTTATGACACTCAATTGCTTAAATAATTCATAGGATTACTAGAATAATGGTCAAAAGTCGTTGACCGAGCATGACCAAGTTTTCTGGGTTACCCGGAAAATTAATGAACATGAAGAACAACCTTTGACTGTATTTTGACCAACATAGATCGAGACCTTAGAATAATACTTTGTCCAAATCAGTGTTACATATATGTACCTTGACATATAGACTACCTATTACAACAAACAAAACACAAATCTATTACACAGATTGAAAGATATAAAAGCTACAAAACTGTTGACCGACCATGACCACTATTCTGGGTTACCCAAAAATTCAAGAACAGCTCTGACAGTGACTTTGAGCCTCTATAACGTCTTGTTATATGTAGGTTAAAGCATGAATTTGGCCTGATATTTGTACTATTGTATGAGTACTATAACATCCATACATGACCAAACCTAGAATCATTAACAGTAGCAAAGTAGATTAAGGTCAAAGTGGTCCCTAGGCCATAACCGACTGAAACCTAGAAACTCAAGAACACCTATAGCGACACTTCCTGTTACTATAGAGCTTTAGCGACAAACATAAAATGTTTTCTAATATATTAATTAATAAAAATTAGAAATAATTAATAAATAAATATAAATAATTACAAAAAGCAGTTTTAAAAATAATTTTAAGATATAATATTTAAGTTTTAATATTTTTACATAAATTTAATAAATATTTAAATTTTTTTGGATATTATTAATAATTAAGTTAATAATAAAGAGATTAGAATAATTACTTATAAATAATAAATCATTATTAAAAATGATATTAATGATATAAAATTATAATAAATGGTTATAAATTATTTAAAATAGTAAACAACATTTTATAATATTCTAAGTAAATATTAATTATTTAGAAATAGAAATAAATGATTTAAAAATCATTTAAGTGATAAATAAATACTTAAAATTATTATAAGCTTCTAAAAATTATTATATTGGATATTTAAATTATCTAATAATATAATAAAGCTTATAAATAAAATTTAGTTTATTTATCAACTTATTTAATACTCGATAAAGTCTTTGGACACCAAAACCATATTAAACATTACCCGAATATTTGTAGATTTTGTATTTGAGTATTGTTATCAATACTAATGTGTTAGATTTGAATGAATGAACATCTTATGTGTTTATTAACGAATCGAGTAGCATTGCTTGACTGATCTTCGCTCAGGCAAGTTTACTAAACCCAAATTATTAATTACTTACGCAAATTTCTCAAACCCTATTTATTTATTGAACAAGATTCTATCTTGAATTGCTATTGATATGTTATATCAAACCTAAACTTGAATTGCTAATTATTGAAAAGTAATTTCTATTACTTCAGCATAACTAAGAAATGAATTGTTTATTCATATGATATTGTTTATTGAGCATAAAATGTTATGTCAAACCAAATTGTTTTGGTAAGACATCTTATATTGAAGTTGTGTATCCCGTACAGGGATCGATGTTTGGTTAATAACATATTAACGATTAGTGCATGTGAGCACTATTAGGATGAGATGCATACTCCTAGGATATTTAATAGGTTGATCCCCTACCTCATATCTAAACAAAGTTTCTAAGTCTGTGTGACTGACAGAAATAAAAAGTCCAAAAATGGTTGAAAAAGAAATTCCAAAAATGGTAGCAACTATCAGTTAAATTTTGAATTGTTATACTTCTTCTTGGGAAAAATGCAAAGTCGACCACTGAACTTTAGGAATTTTTGGGTATTGAGCCCTTTTCTTATGGTCAACGCAATTGAGCCCCTTTTTATTAAAAAATTTGGACTTTGAGCTCCAGACGCCACATGTGCATTGACCTGCCTACGCGGCACACGTGATATATCTGATGTAGGCTTTTTTAATTTTATTTTACACGTGGACGAGCTGACGTGGTTATTTTTGAATTTTTTTTCCCAAAAATATGTAGCTGCTCGAATTTGAACTCAAAATCTCTAGTTTGGATCTTTGGCCCAATGACCACCTAAGCTACAAAGCCTAGTTGTTATCATTTTGTAAGGATTAATATAACTAAATTAGATCTGCTAATAGAATAATGTTGTACCAATTCGAGCAATTAAGGGTTGTTTTGTATTAGGCAATAATAAGAAAAACAACAATAATAATAACAATAATAAAAATAAAAAAAATAATTATAAAAATAATAATAATAATTATTATTATTATTATTATTATTTACTATTATTATTATTATTATTGCTATTATTATTATTATTACTATTATTATTATTATTACTATTACTATTATAGTTATAATAATAATAATAATAATAATAATAATAATAATAATTTTATTATTGTTGTTGTTGTTATTATTATTATTATTATTATTATTATTATTATTATTATTATTATTATTATTACAATAATAATAACAATTATTATTATTATTATTACAATAATAATAAAAATAATAATAATAATAATAATTATTATTATTATTATTATTATAATAAAAATAATTATTGTTGTTGTTGTTATTATTTTTATTATAATTATTATTTTTATTATTATTGTAATAATAATAATAATTATTATTATTATTATGTAATAATAATAATAATAATAATAATAATAATAATAATAGTAAATGCAACAATAGTAATAATAATAATTATAATAATAATAATAATAATAATAATAGTAATAATAATAAAAAAAATAATAGTAATAATAATAATAGTAATTAATATTATTATTTTTATAATTATAATTTTTTATTTTATTTTATTATTGTTATTATTATTGTTGTTTTTATTATTATTGCCTAATACAAAATAACCCTTAATTGCTCGAATTGGTACAACATTATTCTATTAGCAAATTTAATTTAGTTATAAATATTAATCCTTGCAAAATTATAACAACAAGGCAATGTAGCTCAGGTGGTCATTGGGTTAAAGTTCCAAATTAGAGGTTCTGAGTTCAAATCCAAGCAGCTACATATTTTTGGGAAAAAAATTCTAAAGTAGCCACGTCAGCTCGTCCACATGTAAAATAAAATTAAAAATGCCCACGTCAGATCTGCCACGTGTGCCATGTAGGTAGGTCAACGCACATGTGGCGCTTGGGGCTCAAAGTCCAATTTTTTTAATAAAAAGGGGCTCAATTTGTGTTGACGAAAAGAAAATGGCTCAATACCTAAAATCCCCTAAAGTTCAGTGGTCGACTTTGCATTTTACCCCTTCTTTAAATCATATATTGTTATAAATATATAACCTGCTGAGCATGTCATAACTCACCCTTGCAAATTATTCCCTTTGCAGTATTAGATGGTAACCCTGGGACTTCTGGAGTTAATAAAGGGAAGCGTCCCTACTTAGATTAGTTTATATTACAGTCTAGCTGAATGTAATACTTTATAATAAAAATTCTTTATGAAGAATCATGTAATCAAACCTTAATATATGATATATATATATATATATATATATATATATATATATCATCTTTTATTTCTGCAAACGTGTTTTCTTTACATACATAGATGTAATTAGAATTTTCCATTGACAACATGGACTGTTCATGTTGTTGTTGATACTCTAGATTTTAGATAGATAGGTACTATCGATACGATAGCGTAATCCGCAAAATATAGACTATACATCTGAGTGAGGGTATTGGTAATATAGATTGTTCATTTTATTACTGATACTCTGAAATTCGAAAAGATATATATTATCCGTAGATACAGTCTATACATCCAAGTGAGGGTATCCAAACACAACAATAGTTCTCCAGGGAATTATTATCTGTTATGGGATACTGTGAATATTGGATCGATGGGAATTATATCTTGTATTAAGTGTATAGTCGTTCAATTACATATAAGCATAGAATCGGATACCATGGGAATGTAGATATGAATGTTGTAACGCCCGAGAAAATCGAATTTGTATAACAATTAAATTTTTATTTGATTATGTGAATTAAATGAATTTAATTGATTTATTATATGAGTAAGCTATGTGAAGGTCGTTCTATGACCTAGAATGTGTTTATATGGTTAGTAATCTGGCTATGTACTAGAATTAATTGTTTAGAATTTTTAAGACAAAAATAAATGTTTTTCGAGAAATTTTCGTAAAAACACTATTTATCCATTTCTGTTCGGGGAATTATTTTGAAATTCCGAGAAACGCGTAATGATAGAATATCGAGATAAGATGAAATATCTAATAATATTTCATTTATGGCAAACGAAGTTTTCGCCTGTAGACTTAAAACCTAAGGGTTGAGTATATTGATTTTCGAGAAGGAAATAAAATGCGTAGAAGAATTGCGTTATAATTAAAGCGAGTGTTATACAAATATAGTACTAATTAGTATCTATATATAGTACGATGAGTAAATACGAAGTACAATACGATTATCGTACGAATATTATAAGGAGAGAATACGTGAATTGTACGTATAGGATACGATTAGTATTATGGAATTAAGTTAAGACTTGATGTTAATTCTTTTGGGTTGGATTATAATTAGTCCAATTAATTGAATTCAGGGCCCAATATTAGATTGGTTAAGCCCGATGCATGAAAACCGAACCCTGGATCGAACCGGTGGGTCACCGAATGGGTAAAACCTATAGGGCAACCCATGGGGATAACCCATGGGCAAGGGTGGGCCGGCCCTTGGTGTGCAAGGCAAGATTGATGCTTGGTCACCAAGCATTTTACTTGGTGACCAAGTGTGAATAGTAAGGAGGTGGGTTGTTTATTGCCTAGATTGCCCTCCATTTCATTTTCTATAAATAGGAAGCTAGGTTTGGTCATTTGAGAGTTTTTCAATTGCCCAACTTAGATTATTTGAGAGAGAAAGAGATCTAGACTCACAAATCATTCACTTTGGAAGCTTTGACTTACAGTTTTCCAAGAGATTTCATAAGAGTTCTTGAGGTAATACTTTTTGTTTCTCATTTTCATCTCTTTTGATTTTCTTTTATCATGAAGAATCATAAATAGGTGGTATGTGTCTTGTATAGTAGATTAAAGATGACTTAATATAGATTCAATCTCTATAAGTCATGAGATCATAAGAATTATGAGGTTCGATATAGTTTCAAACCATGAAAATATTGATTGTTGAGATCGATTGTTGATAAACGATTAAACTCCATCAATATGTTAATGTATTTATCTTGCTTGGTTAGGATGTAGATATGAAATCCATGGAGTATTCCATGTGATTTGGCCTAGAGAACGTTAGTAACGAAGTTATGGCGAATTTCACGAAAATAGACATTAAACGTCGAAAACGTTAAAATTCCGGATTGGAGGTCGAAAGTTGCCGTGAGACTTGAAAACGTTGTTTTTCAATGTCAACACGTGAGATAGAGTATTTAAGAGTTGTGGGTTTGAGAATCGTCGAATTCTGACTTAAAACGAAGAAAACAAGCATTGAACGCTCATTAACGTTTACGAACGCTTAGAAAATGAATGCAATAGTGAATTTTGAGTAAACGGATTTGAAAGTGTCGAATTCTTATATGAACGCGTAGAGTATGTCATTTATGACATGTAGGCTTTTGAACGGACCAAATCGGACTTATAACGAAGAAGTTATGGCTCAAGAATTTCACAAAATTTTAAAGCTGTTGGAATTATAAAGATGCTGAGGTGCAGCGTAGCTTGGCTGTCGACGTAATAATAAATGTCGCATCACATGACACTGCAAGCCTGATGTAGTTGCATACTGCTAAATTGCGACACAATTATTTGATAGAGTAAAGTCTTCAGCCTTGTTAGCCGAGAGGCAGGACACAACTCTTTGAAAGCTGGCATGCAAACCTTGATCTAATACTAAGAAGACCCCTTGTGGCCTTGAGTCCAAGGTTGTTGATAGTGACTTAGGTTTTGAACTTCGATTGTTCAGAGAACTAAAGAAGTAATGTTTGTACACTTCATAAGGGTATTAAAACTATTCCTATACTACCTATACTAGAGTATATGGTATTGAACTTATGAATTGAATGCATGTTAATAAGTTAGGAATGATGAACAAAGTTGGTACTTTATCAATGATGTTCGAATCCGATTAATAACGTCAGTTGGTTAATAAGTCAGAATGAAGGTTAATAAGTCGAGTTGACTTTATTATTAATATTAAGTTAACTAAGACATAGAAGAGAAAGAAGTTGGTAGAAACAATGTGAACATTTGTTTAATAGCTAATTACAGTGTGCTATATGAATATATCATGTAGATTCTGTAAAGGCTATGGTCAGTCGATTAAGTTATTTGAAAATGCTGAAAGGTAAGTTTTCTTAATGCTTGTCTAACTTTCAAGTTAGCCAAGTTTTATGTGATTCATTGTACCGAATTACACAACTGGTTTTAAAGAAAGGGTCAATGCCAGATTTAACTCGGCTAGACTACTCGTAGTATATAGATTGATTGATATTCATATCTTTCTATATAGAAATGTTAACGCTATCCTATACCAAGTAATTGGTACGGATGTGAAGGTAAGGTTTGTCTATGAACAAACAAAAGTATTTTTCATCGATTATTGGGCACGCGAGTTTGCCAAATATTAAACGTAAATATGTTTAATGAATGATTATTGTTCAGCATAGAGTACAATAGGCTGATCACCTAGAAGTGCTCGTAAGTAATGCAGATGTACAACCTTAGTTTTGTGATATCCTTTTCAAGTATGAAAATAGAAAGTTACTGTTCATGGTCTATCGACCGGTTCAGAATTCCTAATCTACTCTATACTTTGGGAATTGATCTTATGAACAATTAGAGTATTATTGTTTTATAATACGTCATAACTATTTGTTCAGTTATGTATGAATTGTTATATAATTCACGAATGTGGTATTACTATTATCCTTTGTTAAAACTTGTTGAGCTTGTTATGCTCACTTCTTGCGTGAATTATATGACTGCAGTTAAGGATGAACGTACTGAGAATGCTAAGAGAGATAAGGGCAAAGCTAAGATGGATGCCTTGCCATTGTGTAATAGATTAGTATGTTTGTATGTATTATACATTATGAACAACAAACGATGTAATCGGTTTATGAACCTAGGAAGGATTATACTTTGATTGTAAGAAGAAGATAGTAATTACATTCATTTTGTTGTATTTCAATGTAATGATTGTAGGGTTATGAGTACAGTGTAGCACCATATGTCGGGTTAGAAGATACCCGAATTTGGGGGCATCACAGGTTGGTATCAAAGCTTTAGGTTATAAAACTTAAGGGGGGAAAACCTTAGGCTAATAACCTCGTAAGGAAGGTAAAGTCCGAAGAATGAAATTCAAGTCCATTGAATTAATAAGGTATTGAGATAACTCAGTATCAAAATAATTTAAAGATGGAAATTAATCTTAAATAAACTAAATGTGATTTGTGCTTATACTATTGTGTATTATATACTAATCAACGTGTTATGTGTTTTGTAGATGTCGATCGATAGCATGATGTTTAGAAGACATGGACGATGATGAGTGAGAAGTCGATGAACCAAGTTGAGATTGTAGCAATGCCGATTGGCGGAGGTACCGATTAGTTGTTCTAGAGGACTCGGACATTGAGGAGTACATCTACGAGGAGGAATACTCGAGGAGGCGATGGGTTTAGAATCATATACGGATGAGATGCTTGGCGTGGAGGAGGAGATGGGCGTGACATCGATTAACACGGTGGTGCCTACTCGAGAGCCGACACCTCCGGATCTGATGAGATCATTGTATCTGGTTGTGTTGGATAGGAATGTGCTGGCTCATGCTTTGTAGTGTGAGATACGAGCGAGGAAATAAGCGCCTATATGAGGCGAAGGAATCTGCAGAGGTGAATTTTGAGTCAGAGCACGATGAGAAATTGCTTATGAAAGATAAGGCGCGTGACTATAAGGAAGAAGTAGTAGAGCTTGAAAAAAGCTTGGTTGAAAAGACCGGAAGATAGCTAGGATATCATACATCCACGAATGTGCCCATAAGGATTTCAAGCTGAAAATTGCTTGTTATTCCATTGAGTCCGGGCAGACTCGACATACCATTAGTCGAGATATTTTGTCGATTTTGGCAAATCAGAAATATGAGAATGTCGTTTGACAGTGTTAGTGGATCGTTAGATCTTTTTGTATAGAAGTAGCAACGTAAAGCCCTCTTTTGTATAATTAAAGGGTAGTCTTTTTGTAAATCCCAATTTTTGTAGAAGGCAATCGCGGGATAGTATGTAATAGCTTTTTGGCTAAGGGAACATGATGTAAATAGTTTTGACTATAAAAGCATTTTAATATAATAAAGTTTTTATTTAATGTGCTTGTTGTGGTATGAGTGGTTGTTGTTGTTTGAGAATGATAACAAAGTAGTTAAATAAGATAATAACGAAACTTTATTTATTTAATAAGAATTATCTTGCCAAGAAGGAACAACGTAACCAAAGTAGGAGTCTCATAATGAAAATCAAGGGGTCCTAATAACCCTATGAAAGAGTTCATTAATTTATTACTTGGTGCATTTAACCAAGTGGGGGAAGGGATTCTTGTAGCTCCTAGGGTAGCAAGAAAAACTACCTTCAAGGAATTTAAGAGTGTGGGTCCTCCTAAGTTCCGAGGAATGATGGACCCACTAGAAGCCCAAACATGGGTAAAAGAAATTAAAAAGGCGTTTGTTATAACAAATGTAGGTAAGGCGCAGAAGACTTCTTTTGCGACTTACATGATGAAGGGGGAAGCCAACTACTAGTGGAAGGCTCACCAGGGTGGGGCTAGAACCGAAGCTATTACGTGGGAACAGTTTAAGAAGGTCTTCTTCGAGAACTATTTCCCTACTAGCATGTATGGTAGGATGGAGATTAAGTTCCTAGAACTTAAGCAGGGGGATATGACAGTTCCCTAGTATGCCGCCAAATTCAATGAATTGGCAATATTTGCTCCACATCAGGTGGATACAGAGGAGACAAAGGCACGCAGGTTTGAATAGGGCTTAAAATCCTGGCTCTATAGTAGAATATCAGTTTTTTAGTGTGCTTCCTATGGGATCATTCTGGAAAAGGCGATTATAGCTGAAGGTGGTGGTGAGGCATTGTCTCAAAACCATAAAGAGTGAAAGAACAAGAGTAAGTTAGAGGGAGTGAATAAGGCTGAAGTTTCCAGCGGAAGCGGCAACTTGCCTAAGAGGAAGAGTTTTAACCCTGGGAATACTAGGGTAAAGTAGGGAGAGCCGAAGCGAAGGACGGAAGCATGTAAGATATGCAGAAAGACTCACATGGGAGTCTGCTTAAAAGGGAAATTAGTGTGTTACAACTGTGGGAAGGAGGGCATTTGTCACCCAACTATCCTAACCCTAAGAAGAACGGGGGTGTTTTGTGCGTGGGTCATTGGACCACATGGCGAGAAATTGCCCGAAGAAGGGTTTAGAGAGGAAATAAGGGTTACGGTAGTGGTAAATTAGCCATTACTAGACCAACACCATTAGTGGGTAGACCCCTCATTTCGTACATTTTAATATATTTGTCCAAGATGCGGTTGCATCAGCGGATGTGGTAGCGAGTATCATTCAGGTCGATAAGATAAATTCTTATGTCTTTATTTGACTCGGGTCTTTACTTGTTCTTTTATAGCATGTGAATTTGCTAAGAGATTAGGTTTAATCCTAAAAGTTACCAATACCTTTAGGCGTTAAGATAGCTAATGAAGAGATAATTCCCATTGAACATATTCATAAGGATTGTTGCGTAGATATTAGAGGAATAAGTTATCGGTGAGATTTAGTACCAAATAAGGTTAAAAGAATTTGATGTAATTCTTGGTATGGATTGGTTGGTTAACCATAAGGCGATAATAGATTGCCATAGGAAAAGTGTAAACCTTTGACTTTCTAAGAAAACCAAGGTGGTGTTCTTGATAGTAAATCGAGAGATGATCTTGTTGTGCATCGATGACACAAGCTAGGAAGATGTTGAAAAAGGGTGTGTAGGTTATACATGCCATGTTGTGGATACCCAAAGAGTGGGAACATCCTTGGTCCGAGATACCTATAGTCAAGAGTTTTGCGGATGTATTTAGGAGGAGTTTTTAGGGTATTCCACCAGGACGGGGAGGTTGAGTTTGTAATTGATCTATTACAGAGAATGGCACGGTTTCAAGGGCACCATATTGAATGGCGCCAGTTGAGATGAAGGAGTTGATGGTTCAATTACAAGAACTATTAGATAGAAAGTACATTCAACCTAGTGTGTCTCCTTGGGGAGCACCGGTATTATTTGTAAAGAAAAATGATGGGTCGTTAAGACTTTGTATAGACTATCGTGAGTTGAACAAATTAACGATTAAGAATAAATACCCGTTGCCCAGGATCGATGATCTATTTGATCAGTTGAAAGGGGCAACGTATTATTCTAAGATAGATTTATGCATAGGGTATCATCGGTTAAAGGTGAGGAAGGAGGATGTACCTAAGGCGGCGTTTTAGAACTTCGTTATGGTCATTATGAGTTTACTAGTAATGTCGTTTGGGTTGACTAATCGCATGACCGCATTTATGGATATGATGAATAGAGTGTTCAAACAATATTTGGACAAGTTCAGTAGTGTTCATTGATGATATTCTAGTCTATTCAAAAGATGCGGAAGATCATGCGAGAACATTTATGGATAGTGTTGGAAACACTAAGGAAGGAGAAGTTGTATCGAAATTCACGAAGTGTGAATTTTGGCTTGAACAAGTCTGATTTCTAGGACATGTTATTGATAAGGATGGCATTTCCAGTAGATCCAACAAAAGTGGAAAGAAGTTAATGAGTGGGAGCAGCAAGAAAACGCATGGTTGAAGTTCGGAGTTTTCTGGGGTTAGCGGGATACTATAGAAGGTTCATTCTGAATTTTTCTAAAATACCTACTCCGCTGAGAAATCTGACAAGAAAGTCGGTGAAGTATGTGTGGACTGAAAAATGTGAGAACAATTTTTAGGATTTGAAGAAGAGGTTAAGTGAGGCACCTGTATTGTCTTTATCAGACAATATAGGGAATTTTGTAGTGTATAGTGATGCTTCGCATAAAGGACTGGGTTACGTGCTCATGCAGCATGGCAAAGTCATTGCGTATGCGTCACGATAATTGAAGGATTATGAGAAGGTTTATCCTACTCACGATCTGGAATTGGCAGCTATAGTTTTTACCTTAAAGATATGGAGGCATTACATATATGGTGAGAAGTGTGAGATATACACGGACCACAAAAGTCTGAAATATGTCTTCATGCAGAAAGAGTTGAATATGAGACAGAAAAGATGGTTAGAGTTGATAAAAGATTATGACTATGATATTTTATATCATCCGGGAAAGGCAAATGTAGTAGCCGATGCGCTAAGTAGGAAGGGTAGAGAGAAACTATCACAACTCAAAATGAGTTGATAACAGCGATGGCCAGAATGGAGTTAGAAGTTAAGTTACCGGAGGAAGTGGTGAAAATGTTATTTTCCATTGAAACCCAACTGACCATAGTGGAATGGGTTTAGGGGAGTACAATTGAGCAACGAAGAATGCAAGCGAGATGAAGAAGAGGATAGAAGATGAAGAAGAAGACTATGTATAACCTCGATAAGGAGGGATTACTTCCTTTTGAAGGAAGAATTTGGGTTAGAATGATCCCAAATTAAAGGAGGAAATAATGATGGAGGCTCATAGTTGAGGTACTCGATACATCCCATTAGTATGAAGATGTATCAAGACCTTCGTCGAGAACTTTTGGTGGCCAGAACATGAAGAGGAGATAGCGAGAATATGTTAGTAGGTGCTTAACTTGTCAAAAGTTAAAATTTGAACACCAACGACCTAGCGGGTTGTTACTGCAATAGTTAGAAATCCTAGAGTGGAAGTGGGAGCACATCACAATGGACTTTGTGGTGGGACTTCTAACAAAAAGAAAAGGATACGATGCTATTTGGGTGATAGTGGATCGATTGACGAAATCGGCTCATTTTCTACCAATAGGAGTTAGGTATAACCTAGACCAGTTAGCTACGTTGTATGTCAAGGAAATTATTTCCAGACATGGAGTACCTATTTCAATTGTGTCAGATCGTGATCTACAATTCACATCGAACTTTTGGAGGAGTTTGTAAGAGCAAATGGGAACGCAATTAAGATTGAGTACGGTGTATCATCCTCAGACGGATGGTCAGAGTGAACGGACAATTCAAATGCTGGAAGATATGTTAAGATCTTGCGTTATGGATTTGAAAGGGAGTTGGGACGATATCTCTAGTTGGTTGAATTTTGTACAACAATAGTTTTCACGCTAGTATAGGCATCTTGCCTTATGAAGCATTGTATGGAAGGAAGTGCGAACTCCATTGTGTTGGGATGAGATGGGTGAAGCGCTCGGATGTTGGGACTGAAATGAGTGCGACAAGCGGCGGACATGGTGAAGATAATCGTGTACTCGATTAGTTCTTTGCTAAAGATAGGTAGGGAAGAAGTATGAGATCCTCACGAGAGAAAAGAGAGAATTTGATATAGGATCTTTTGTTTTTTAAAAGTATAGCCTTGGAAGGGAAGAATCGTTTTGGGAAGAAAGAAGTTAAGTCAAGGTTTGTAGGACCTTTTGAGATTTTAAGAAGGGTAGGAGAGGTGGCTTATGAAGTAGCCTTACCTCTAGAAATGGAACGCATTCATAATGTGTTTCATGTGTATACATGTTGCGTCCTTATAAACCGGACTATAAACAAGTAATAGAGTATGAATCTATCCAGATAGAGAAAGATTTATCCTATGAGGAACGTCCAATTTAAATTATTGATAGGAAGGAACATGTATTAAGAAATAAGGTCATACCTTCAGTGAAGGTGTTATGGAGAAACTACAATGCTGACGAAACAACGTGGGAGCTCGAAAGTAAAATGAAGGAAGATTTTCCTCATTTGTTCATGTAATTATAAGCTAAGATTCTAGGGACAGAATCCTTATAAGGGGGAGAAAATGTAACGCCCGAGAAAATTGGATTTTTATGACAATTAAATTTTTATTAGATTTTGTGAATTAAATGAATTTAATTGATTTATTATCTGAGTAAGCTATGTGAAGGCCGTTCTATGACCTAGAATGTGTTTATATGGTTAGTAATTTGGCTATGTGATAGAATTAATTGTTTAGAATTTTCAAGACGAAAATAAATGTTTTCCAAGAATTTTTCGTAAAAACACTATTCATCCATTTCTGTTCGGGGAATTATTTTGAAATTCCGAGAAATGCGTAATATAGAATATCGAGATAAGATAAAATATCTAATAATATTTCATTTATGGCAAATGAATTTTTTGCCTGCAGACTTAAAACCTAAGGGTTGAGTATATTGATTTCCGAGAAGGAGATGAAATGCGTAGAAGAATTGCGTTATAATTAAAGCGAGTGTTGTACAAATATGGTACTAATTAGTATCTATGTGTAGTACGATGAGTAAATACGAAGTACAATACGATTATCGTACGAGTATTATAAGGAGAGAATACGTGAATTGTACGTATAGGATACGATTAGTATTATGGAATTAAGTTAAGACTTGATGTTAATTCTTTTGGGTTGGATTATAATTAGTCCAATTAATTGAATTCAAGGCCCAATATTAGATTGGTTAAGCCCAATGCATGAAAATCGAACCCTGGATCGAACCATGGGGATAACCTATGGGCAAGGGTGGGCCGGCCCTTGGTGTGCAAGGAAAGATTGATGCTTGGTCACCAAGCATTTTACTTGGTGACCAAGTGTGAATAGTAAGGAGGTGGTTTATTTATTGTCTAGATTGCCCTCCATTTTATTTTCTATAAATAGGAAGCTAGGTTGGGTCATTTGAGAGTTTTTCAATTGCCCAACTTAGATTATTTGAGAGAGAAAGAGAACTAGACTCACAAATCATTTACTTTGGAAGCTTTGACTTAGAGTTTTCCAAGAGATTTCATAAGAGTTCTTGAGGTAATACTCCTTATTTCTCATTTTCATCTCATTTTATCATGAAGAATCATAAATAGGAGGTATGTGTCTTGTATAGTGGATTAAAGATGACTTAATATAGATTCAATCTCTATAAGTCATGAGATCATAAGAATTATGAGGTTCGATATAGTTTCAAACCATGAAAATATTGATTGTTGAGATCGATTGTTGATAAACGATTGAACTCCATCAATACGTTAATATATGCATCTTACTTTGTTAGGATGTAGATATGAAATCCATGGAGTATTCCATGTGATTTGGCTTAGTGAACGTTAATGCGAAGTTATGGCGAATTTCACGAAATAGGCCATTAAACGTGAAAACGTTGAAATTTCGGATTGGAGGTCGAAAGTTGCCGTGAAACTTGAAAACGTTGTTTTTCAATGTCAACACGTGAGATAGGGTATTTAAGAGTTGTGGGTTCGAGAATCGTCGGATTCCGACTTAAAATGAAGAAAACGAGCATTGAACGCTCATTAACATTTACGAACGCTTAGAAAATGAACGTAATAGTGAATTTTGAGTTAACAGATTCGAAAGTGTCAAATTATTATATGAACGCGTAGAGTATTTCATTTATGACATTTAGGCTTTTGAACGGACCAAATCTGGCTTATAACGAAGACGTTATGGCTCCGGGAATTTCACAAAATTTTTAAACTATTGGAATTGAATTGATGTCTGATGTGAGGTGCGTGGCGGTGCGGACATAGTGTTAAATGCATAGTGCCATGGCCTTGAGCAGTGTAGTTTAATACTACTAAATGGCACCACAGTGCCACTGATTGAGTAAACTCTCGCTGTTGTCGAGGCCAGGACACAACTCTTTGAAGCTGGCGTATGCATGGCTGATCTAGTACTAAGAAGACCCTGTGGTATGGGCGCGAATGCAAGGTTGTTGATAGTGACTTAGGTTTTGAACTTCGATTGTTCAGAGAACTAAAGAAGTAATGTTTGTACACTTCATAAGTGTATTAAAACTATTCCTATACTACCTATACTAGAGTATATGGTATTGAACTTAGGAATTGAATGCATGTTAATAAGTTAGGAATGATGAACAAAGTTGGTACTTTATCAACGATGTTCGAGTTCGATTAATAACGTTAGTTGGTTAATAAGTCGGGATGAAGGGTACTAAGTCGAGTTGACTTTATTTTTAATATTAAGTTAACTAAGACATAGAAGAGAAAGAAGTTAGTAGAAACAATGTGAACATTTGTTTAATAGCTAATTATAGTGTGCTATATGAATATATCATGTAGATTCTGTAAAGGCTGTGGTCAGTCGATTAAGTTATTTGAAGATGCTGAAAGGCGAGTTTTCTTAACGCTTGTCTACCTTTCAAGTTAGCCAAGTTTTATGTGATTCATTGTACCGAATTGCAAGACTGGTTTTAAAGAAAGTGTCGATGCAGATTTAACTTTCAATTTGGACTACTCGTAGTATATAGATTGATTGATATTCATATCTTTCTATATAGAAATGTTAACGCTATCATATGCCAAGTAATTGGTACGGATGTGAAGGTAAGGTTTGTCTATGAACAAACAAAAGTATTTTTCATCGATTATTCGATGGGCACGCGAGTTTGCCAAATATTAAATGTAAATATGTTTAATGAATGAGTGTTGATCAACATAGAGTACAATAGGCTGATCACCTAGAAGTGCTCATAAGTAATGCGGATGTATAGCCTTAGTGCTGTGATATCCTTTTCAAGTATGAAAATAGAAATTTACTGTTCATGGTCTATCGACCGGTTCAGAATTCCTAATATACTCTATACTTTGCGAATTGATGTTATGAACTGTTAGAGTATTATTGTTTTATAATACTTCATAATTATTTGTTCAGTTATGTATGAATTGTTAAATAATTTATGAATGTGGTATTACTATTATCCTTTGTTAAAACTTGCTGAGCTTGCTCACTTCTTGCGTGAATTATATGACTGCAGTTAAGGATGAACGTACTGAGAATGCTAAGAGAGATAAGGGCATAGCTAAAATGGATGCCTAGCCATCGTGTAATTGATTAGTATGTTTGTATGTATTATACATTATGAACAACAAACGGTGTAATCGATTTATGAACCTGGAAAGGATTATACTTTGATTGTAATAAGAAGATAGTAATTACATTCATTTTGTTGTATTTTAATGGAATGATTGTAGGGTTATGAGTACAGTGTAGCACCATATGTCAGGTTGGAAGATACCCGAATTTGGGGGCATCACAAATGCATTATATTAATTAACTAGTAATAAGCACCATATTAGATACTGTGGGAGTATAGATATGGGGGCGTTACATTTAATGGTATCAGAGCAGTTAAGGCTATAGATTCTATATAAGGAAGAGGAATCTTAGTATATAGTCTTCAACTCCGTAAAAATTTATATGAAAATAACATTAAAAATTTTATGCTTTATGTATTTTTTATATAAGTAATAAAGAAGTTTTGTGTTAAAGTATGGCCAACTCCGATTTTGAGCAAATGCAGATAGTAAACAATCCACCATAAATTGAGTCATTTATAGATAGTGATGCACCATAAATCTGACACTTAGTGCAAGTGGGCACGATTAGGATTAGATGCATACTCCTAAGATGTTGAATAGGTTGATCCCCTATCTCACATCTAAACAAAATTTCTAAGTCTTTGTGACTGACATAAATAAAAAGTCCAAAAATAGTTGAAAGATAAAAATTCCAGAAATGGTAACAATAATTAGTTGAGTTTTGAACTATTATACTTCTTCAAATTCTATATTGTGATAAATTATAAAACCTGCTGAGCATATCATAGCTCACTCTTGCAAATTATTCTCTTTGCAGTATTAGATGGTAACACTGGCACATCTGGAGTGAATAAAGGGAAGCGTCCCTACTTAGATTAGTTTATATTACAGTATTGCTGAATGTAATACTTTATAATAAGAAATTCTTTATGAAGAATAATTTAATCAAACCTTAATATATATATATATATA
This sequence comes from Panax ginseng, assembly GCA_020205605.1. Classification (NCBI taxonomy): domain Eukaryota; kingdom Viridiplantae; phylum Streptophyta; class Magnoliopsida; order Apiales; family Araliaceae; genus Panax; species Panax ginseng. The sequence continues at coordinate 142,537,960 of CM035132.1, read as the reverse complement.
CTATATAGAAAATTCTAATTACATCTATATATTTAAGAAAACACAATTACGAAAATAAAAGATGTTATCTTAGTAAGGGTATTGACAACATGGATTGTTCATGTTTTTGTTAATACTTTGGATTTCATATAGATAGGTACTTTCGATACAATAGTGTAATTCGCATGACATAGACTATACATCTGAGTGAGAGTATTGGTAATATGGACTATTCATGTTATAACTGATACTCTGAATTTCGGATAAATAGATATTATTCACAGATACAGTTCATATATCCAATTGAGGGTATCCAAATAGAGCAATAATTCTCTTGAGAATTATTATATGTTATGGAATACTGTGAATCTTGGATATATGGGAATTATATCTTTTTATAAATTGTATAGTCATTTAATTAGATATAAGCATAAAATCAAATACCATGGGCGTATAGATTTGAATGCGTTATATACATTAACTTATAGTAAGCACCCTATCGGATACCGTAGGAGTATAGATATGGGGGCGTTACAATATATATATATATATATATATATATATCAAACTAAGAGAAAGCTTCAAATCTGAAAAAATCCTACAGTGTGCTGCAAAGAAGGCTTCAAACTGCTTTTATAGCTTGAAAACTCAGTTTTCATAGGTTAAAATTTTATATGTCATAGTATATATGTATACAAGTGTTTATAAAGAAGAATATTGAAGTTTGTAACATTATAGGAGGGGTTAAGAGCTGAAATGGACAAAGTTTTCCCCTTTTTCCCCCTTTTTTCTTTTCTTTTATGTCTAATGGGGGGATCTATTTATAGAACAAATTAATACAGGTCTACTACACGGCACATTTGAGTCTACTACTTATTTGCTCGGGTGGGCCTGGGCCCCGTGGGTCCCGTCGTCTCGAAGTATGTGCACTCGAACTAACGTGCAGTCTGCTCGAACCTTCATAACTTTCAATCCGGGAGTTCGATGGAGGCGTGCCATACCATTTCAGAAAGCTCTTTTCAAGAGCTACGTAATGATATAGGGCTTGCCCTTTTCTGAATTCGAGAAGATGGGTCCATGACTAAAATGGCATCTTCAGGTCTTCATAGGCAGTCCGTTGAGTTGTTTTGCGTAGTTTGCGCTTGGAAGTGCTGCAATGGCTCTTTGTGACCCCATTTGAAGTTGTATTAGGTCTGTTGAAGTTAAATTTTTAAAATAGCTATTTTTCCCTTCTAGGGGTTGTCTCCAAGGTTAACGGGGCTTTTGGCTGTCCTTCGGGGTTGTCTCAAAGGTTTGATTGCTGCCAACTTTTCTTTTCTTTAGAGTTGATCTCCAAGGTTGATTTGATGTCCTAGTTCTCCAGAGTTTTCTATGGAGTGTGAAAAAGACCCTTTTGCCCTCATACATAGTTAGTAACAGGAAAACAAAATTTTAAGTGTCGACAGATGCCCCTCTTTATCATGTTTATGCAATGCAATGGAATGAACATGATAAAGTTTTTAGACACTTGAAATATGATAAGGTATATTTAATGATGAAAATCATAATGCAATGAATGTTATGATAAATGTTAAAATGCTTACGCAAATTACACTTTGTAAATCGCACATCGCACTTTCCACTTTGCATTTCACATTTGGACAATCATACTTCACAAATCACAAATCGTATTTCGTAAATTTCACTTCGCACATCACAAATCGCTTTACCATTATTAGTTATTGCTAATGCTTATGGTGGTGTTTACTCTAACGGTTTGATTTTTGTCGATGTTGTTGATGCTTGTTTGATAAAGATAAATTGAGATGTTTTCTACATCTCTGCTGTGGACGTCGGGATTTTTATTTGTCCCTTTCTGTTCTTGCTTTTTGGTGTTCTCATGTTAGCTGAGATTTATTTGAAAATACAAGTTTTAAAAGGTCCGACATGTATATGTCGACGATTTGACTGTAATAGTTGCCAGTTGGTATTTTTAAATGGTTGCACCAACTCAACCAAGAAATGGTTTGCACATAGACCTAGTGATGTGACAATATATAATTGGTTTGCAAAATCAAAATTCTTTAGGATCTAGGGGCTTGATTAAGTGGAGGGAAGGTGTTAGGCACCCCCCGATTTCCTTGGTGACACGGTTACCACCACTTTTCAATTTAAACTTTTATCTAAATGTGTGTGTGTGTGTAGGTCTACGTGTAGTTGTTTGGAAGTAGTGATATTCCTCATTTGCACATATATACAAAGGGTTTGAATTTTGTATAAAAGTTCAGTTTTAACGAGATATGGCAGTGATGTTTTGTAAAATAGGTTTTTCAAACCCTTGTGCTCAATAGTAATTGAGGCCTTTGATACTTCCATTTTATTTATGTGTTCGGCTTGTTTGATTTTATTATTTTTGAAATGCGGATCATCTTCTAGAAAATAAGATACATAGCAGCGCCGAACTCCTTGTCGGCATGAGAGCTATCTAAGGAAATTCAGACACAGTGAATAATTTATAAGCTGGTCGCAGCTGGAAATGTCCATCCCGAGAACCGAATCTAGATTCAGGAACTGAATCTGTTATCACATGATTCCTAGGCTCACATGATGATGCCGTATATACAAAAGTTATAAATATATATATATATATATATATATATATATCTATATATATATATATATATATTCCAGTCAGGCTTGGAGATCACTTTGTGGCCTTTTACAGCTTTTATATATATATATATATATATTTATATTTCATGCCCTTCTTGGAGTTCACTTCGTGGCAGTTGATTGTTCATTATATATATATATATATATATAAGTGGTAAACGCTCTGAATATTATATTTTGGCTCAATCGAAGCATAGTTCGATAATAGTATATATATAAGTATTTATATATATACAAAAGCAATAAAAGCCACAGATCGATAATACGGTCATACGCACACAACACGACTCTCAACGTGAATAAGTATGTGTGGATGGAAGTAGGAAAAAGGCTTAAAAAATCTGAGATGTCTTACAGCGGGCTGCCAAGAAGACTTATGATAGATTTATAATGAATAAATACTCAGTTTCCACCAGTTAAATGTAGCAAAACACGAGCACAAATGTTTAAAAATAGAAAGCACTCAATTTAAAGTGTGTACAGAGTAAAATTGACAGGGTTTCCTCTCTTTTTTCTCTTAGAAGTGTGTATGGAGTGAAATGGACAGGGCTTCCTCACCTTTTTTTCTCTTCTAAATGGCCACCCCAAGCCCTCTATTTATAGATGGGGGGAGCTGCAGGTCAACCTGCGGCTACCCGGGGTGCCCCAGGCTTCGTGGGCCCCACCGTCTTGAAGTACGTGCAGGTATGCAACGTGTTGTTCGCTTGAACCTTTATAACTTTCAATCCGGGCATTCGATTGATTGAGGTGTGTGATACCTTTCCAGAATGTTGTTGTCAAGAGCTACACAATGACATGGGATAAGAGGTTGTATGTAGTTGGGAAGATGGGTCCATGACCAGATCTTTATATTTTCAAATTATATCCGGTGTGTTGTCTTGTGTAGTAGTCACTCGGGATTTTTAGCTATAGTTCTTGTAGGACACTTCTGTGTAGAATATGGGTTGAATTATTGTTAAGACAGTGAAAATGTAGTATTGAGGTGAAACAATGATGATTTTTCCCCTCGCCAGGGTAATCTCTAGCTCTGGGCTGATTTAGAAGTCGTTACTCAAGGTTAGTAACAGGAATGCAAAATTTTGAGTGTCTACAGATGCCCCTCTTTATCATGTTCATGAAATGTAATGTCACAGATAGGATAAAGAATACTAGACACTTGAAATGTGACAAGATAATCATGATGCAATGTAATGCAGTATGATGCAAATGTATGATGAATGTGGTTTGTTGGACCGTTTTCCAATGGGATGTGATGACTGTATGCTTCCACGCCTTCTGTTGTTGATTAGAGTTATCACTGATGACCCTGATGAACTTCTTGGATGTCTACTCCAAAGTCCACAGGAACCTCCAGGATGTTGACATTGGGATTATCACCAAAGTCCTTAATCCACGAATACTGAGTCATATGAGTGCATCTATGGCTATCGCGGTACACTGTGGCTCTGACTCTATAAATATAGAGCTTGGGGGTGCCATATTTATATGTAACAGAAAAGGCGAGGAAGCCCTGTCCAATTTGCTTTGTACACACTATAAACTGAGTGCTTTCTCAATTTAAACACTTGTGAGCTCATATATTGTCATATTTTTATCGACGGGAGCCGAGTTTTCATCCACTTAGAGTCATAGAAGTCCTCTTTGGCAGCCCAATGTAAGCCTTCTTACACACTATAAAGCCTTTCTCTTAATCTTTGCACACACTATTCTTCACATTGAGAGTCGTGTTGTATGCGTATGCCAGGACTTGATTCAAGTGGTTTTCATTTACATGCGTATATATACACTTATATATGTATATATTTATATATATGGACTAACATTATCGAGTTATGCCTCGATTGAGCCTAGACTTATGTCTGGACCGTTTACTTGCTTTTATATATATATATATGAACTGTTTTCGAACTCTATTCGATGAGCCTGGATTTTACATCCAATGTCGTTTCTTGCTTTTATCTATATATATATATATATATATATATATATATATATATATATATATATATATATATATATATATATATATATGTGTGTGTGTGTGTGTGTGTGTGTGTGTGTGTGTACATTTTGTCGCTTGGAGTTTACTTACGTGGCGGTTGATCGTCTTCTTGTTTTCTTTATATTTCATCCCGCCTGGAGTTTACTTCGTGGCGGTTGATTGTCTTTTACTGCTTTATTTACATTTCTGATCCCCCATGGAGGTGCTTCGTGGTGGTTGATCATGTCTCTATATATATATATATTTACCGCTTTTATATATTTACATTTCTGTTCCCCCTGGAGGTGCTTCGTGGTAGTTGATCATGTCCATATACATATATATTTACCGCTTTTATATATTTATATTTCCAGTCCCCCATGAAGTTCACTTCGTGGTGGTTGACAGTCTGTATATATATATATATATATATATTTTTAGCTTTTATATATATAAATGCTTATTGCTTTTCATACAAACTGCGGCATCATGTGAGCCTAGGAATCATGTGATCACAGATTCAGTCTACTGAATCTAGATTCGGTTCCTGTGATGAACATTTTCAGTTGTAAGCAGTTTGTAAATTATTCACGGTGTTTTAATTTTCTTTGATGGCTATCATGCCCATGAGGAGTTCGGCACTGCTTTATATTATTTTCTCGAAGATGCTCCGCATCTCGAAAATAAAAGCAAACAAGCCGAACATTTAATAATAAAATGGAAGTATGAAAAGGTCTCAATTACTATTGAGCACAGGGTTTGAAAAATCTCTTTTATAAAACATCATTTTTATATCTTCCTTAAAACTGAATTTTCATATAAATTCAAATCATTTGTATATAGGTGTGAACGAGGCCTCGCACTACTTCCAAATAATTGTACATTGATCCACACACATACACACACATTCATATAACAGTTTCTTGAAGAATGGCGGTCACCGTGGCAACACAGATGTCGGGGGGAGCCTAACACCTTCCCTCCGTATAATCAAGACCCCGAACCTAAATGAATCTAGGTTTCACAGACCCGTTTATCAGTGTCGCGTCACTAGTTAATGTGCAAACCTTTTCTCGGTTGCATTGGTGCAACCAGTTAAAAACACCAACTGGCGACTCTTAAAGTCAAAATCATCGACATTATACATGTCGAACCTTTTCACTTGTTTTTTCAAACAAATCTCACATAGCATGAGAACACCAAAGAACAAGTAACGAAAAGGGACAAATAAAAATCCCGACGTCGACAGGTGGAGACTCTGCTGGGGACTCCAGTAAGAGGGCTTAAGCCGCTACTACAATCTTTTCAAAACTGTTATTTGCTTGTGTGTGGATGTTGCATTTACATTTTTTTGATGAATGTGTACGAATGCATTTTACTTACTGCACTGCAATATATCTATCTGTGATATTAGAGCTTCACACATGTCATCATTTTCATAAACGGTGAGACACGTGGTATGTGAATGTATGTTGTGTGGTTCCTCCACCAGGAGGCTATCCTGTCGGTGTTTGATTATTAGACTCTGATAAATGGATTTTATATACACTTATCCGGTATCTTTTACTTGAATTAGTTGCTTATATTTATGTGTCTTAGTTACTTTTCATTCATTCTGTGTTCATTTTGTAGGTTATACGTTTGGGAGCGGTGTGAGCGACTATTGGTAAGGAAAAGCAAAGAAAACGCAAAGAAAAGCGAACCGAACATCATTTGGGCTTTCATGTTTACTTCATGTTCTTGGTTTGGAACTTAGCTAACATTGAAGAGCATCGTCTTAGCTTTCTGGAACATATTGAATCATTCCAATCGGAGTTCGGATGCAAGAGTTATGATCGTTGTACCAACGGACGTCGAACGCCATGGTTTTGGGTGGTCATTTGCATAGCAGTCACTTCCAGCTCAATATCAGCCTTCATCCGCCAAGAATTTCTCAATCCTCAAAGAATAAAAGTTGTAGATCTCGTCGATATCTTCAATTTGATAGGTTACAGGCCCCGTAACTCCTCCCGGATAAAAGGTTATAGCCGTTTTACCAGAGGACGTCAGAGCAGAAAATGTTAGAACATGGGCAAAGTGGCGGGCGCCCAAAATAGGCCTATGTGTTGGCAAAGAAGCTGACTGGGAAGCGATGTCTGGCGTCGTGCCGTGCGCTAATGGGGAAGAGCTTGGTGTGCGGCTGGGCCAGCGTTTTGGGCGAATTTTGACACCTTTTTGACTCCAAATTGGATTGGGTTTGTTCCTAAGCTAAAAATTGGACTTGTAACCTATAAATACATGATGTAAGGCATAAAATAAAGGGAGATTACATAGATTAGATTAGAGATACACTCCATTAGATTAGAAAATAACCCTAGTTCTTATTAGTTTTGGAGATTGAAGCAACTTGGAGACCATTGAAGATTCAAAGCAGGAGCGAAAGAGGAGTTTCAAGACTACTGACAACAGATTATATTCTCTTCTCTTCTCTTACTTTTATCTTTTAATGTCCATTCAATTGTGGAATCTTGGTTTTAATTCATTAATTATGAACTAACTCTTTTATTAAGATTTCAATTGAACTTTTTATGGCTATGAATTAGTTATTCATTGTATTCCAATTATTTATGTTGAAGTGAGTTGTTTATCTTGCCTTATGGTTATTGATTAATTATCTGATCAGTAATTACCTTGTTACTCTAGAAGGAATTGGGAAAGGAATTCTAGGGTTAGAACTGGGCATGGTGACATGTGACTTAGTTATTTGCACAGTGAATAAGTAGGTTTGTGAATAGAATGAGAATATTTATTTGCCGCATGTAACACATAAGGAATTGGGGTTGTAACGAGTTTAATTCAATTGTTTTGCATAGAGATATAGCAAAATTAATCTGGGTTAAATAGAAGGCAAATGATCACTTGAGAAAGGGCTTTTGGTACTTGAGAATTCATTAACAATTGATGAACATAATAATTGGGATAATTGGATAATTGGTTTATAGTTCATAATTGGGGATATTGGAGTCTTAATCTTTATTTATCTGAATTCATTCGTTAAAGTCTTAGTTTTAATTGATTAATTTAGTTTTCTTAATTAGAAAAATCACAATTTGCGATTGTTTAAATAAAATTTATTTGGTTAAGAGTTAGTAATTGGTAATTTTTATTAAATAATTCCTCGTGGGAACAATACTCTACTTTCACTTTATTACTTGTTGACCGTGTATACTTGCATGTATTCATTGATTGTAAAATCGATCAACAAGTTTTTGGCACCGTTGCCGGGGAATTAGTTTAATATTTTTTTACCAATATTAATTTCAATCAAATTAGTCTTAATTTAAACATTTTTATTTTTATTTTTAATTCTCTTCTTATATTTCTCTCATTTTAGGTACCATGGATGACTTTGAGTATCAATGGCCATATTACGAACGTGACTCAACCAAGGGAATGGAGATTGACGGACTCGCGACACTTTCCGCAATGTCAGCACAAATTAAAGAACTTTCGAGGAAGTTGGACGTTATCGCATCCCAACAGAGTCAAAGGATGGCAGTTATGTGTGACTATTGTGCTGGAAATCACCCGAGCAATCAATGCACCATCAATCTTGGGTCGGTACAGTATGGTGGTAACTACCTCAATCAATATGCATATGATAATTATGAACAAGTTTGGGGGTATCACCCGGATTCTTCATGGAGCTACAACTATCAAGACCAATACTCTACTCCAAATCAAACATACACGCCGGAATTCTCATATCAACCTCTATTAAAAGAAGAAAATTCAAGGTTGGAGGAATTGTGGTCCAAGTTCGAGGAGAGAGGGATTAATCAAACGGGGTCAATTCTAAAACTTGCGGATCTGATAGAGCAAATGACCAAAGTCATAAACAACCTTCCTCCAAATACTTGGCTTTATGATATGGATGACGAAATTGATGAAGTGCCCGAGCCAAATCTACAACTGGATGAGACACGAAATGTTGAAAAAGAGGAGACAAGTGGGGATAATGAAAATAAGGTCGGTGAAGAACTAACTATGATTACCAACGAGGAGGAGACGATGTTATTAGTGCCCCAAGTTCCTTCTCCGCCAAAGTTCAAGAATCCGGTTAGATTTTCAAAACCTTGTCCGCTAAGTAGTCATGTCGTCGACAATACTCCTTGTGACGTAAAAGCGAGTACAACTTCGAAGCCATGGTTCAATGAGTTGGAGAAGATAGAAGAAGAGATTTTTTTGTCTGACAAGCCTCAATGCCAGAATCTATTCGCAGACACAATGGAAAAAACACCTAGATGTTGGACGTTCTTTAATGTGATCTTATCTAAACAAAGCATGCTAGGTGACTTTAATACAATGGCTATCGTAAATAGGAACCTACCAAAAGCTATATTATTTCCGATGGATGGAGGGTTCCTCAACATTCAAAGAGGAATTGGATAGCATTGACCAGACAAAGTCAGGCTGAAAGACTATAAATCAAGCGCTGACTGGGAGGCAACCCATGAATTTTTATATTTATATGCTTTACTAGTTTATTTAGTAGATAGAAATTAATTTTCTTAGTAAGTTCTCTTATAATCTAATGCATGTTGTCTCTCTTCATTGTAGGTATTGGAGGTTCAATAGATAGGAAAATGATCATCGCTACCATCGCCACCAGCACCTCACGCTTAGTTGATTACAGGGAAGTTCTCTTCTACTTATCGCTATATTCTTACAATGAGGACATTGTAATTGCTAAGTTTGGGGGAGTTTAGTTTAGTTCGTTATTGCATGTTTAGTCTCATGTTTATGTTATGTTATTTTGCATATGTTGTTAATATAGTTTAGGTTCATTATAAAAAAAAAATTCAAATATTCAAAAATAATAGTTAGTTACTATGTTCATTTTGCATAAGTCCAGCGTTTGTTATAGTTAAGTTTATTTTGGCCAATGATGAGATTGAAATTGGGTAGATAAGTATAATACTGACTATTAGAGCTTTGATGTGATTTCTTGTTATGAACTGAATCTTTTTTACATTTGAAACTAGTATAATAATGATATATACAATAAAAACAACTTGTTGATTGATTGAGTTTAAATTGATACATAATGAGACTCTAAAGGATAATGCTAGTTTGAATGAAAGAATGACAAGAATAAGTAGTGATGACTAAAGTTAGACAAGAACCTAAGTTTGGGGAAATATTTGTGGTATATAAGATATATATAAAAAAAAGAAAAAAAAAGAAAACAAAGAAAAAGAAAAAGAAAAAGAAAGTATGAATAAACACCGTGGCATGCTTGTCTAGTTTTGTGGCCTTTGTTACTTAAGTAAGTAAGCCCGAGGGAATTGTCTTTACACCTAGCGCCCTAAGGTCTTAATGGTCTGGGAGTCGTTGGTCGAAAGCTCGTTAAGGTAGCATTTAAAAGCCTAAGGGAATAAGACATTGCATAGCTATGTGTATATAAAAAAAGAGAATAAAATGGGAAAAAAGAGCAAAAAGCCCCCATAGATGAAAATAAAGCATAAATATCCCATGTTGACCCTCGATATTGGTAATTGTTTGATTTTAGTTGGATCTAGCTTGTTTTTGGATTTCTTGAGTTTACTTTGTATATGATGCCTTGAAGAGACTTGTTATGTGTTAAATTTGATTTTATATCAGTTAGCATGGTTGTTGAGCACACACACGCACTATACCAGTAATAACAGTTTAAGACTTGATGATTGACTAGGAAATTATTGATTGGTTTTGATATGAAGTATTGTCGTGTTTGCTTGATTGCTCTAAGGTCGAGTGAATAAATTTGATTCTATCAAATACTGCTGGATTCGTAGGCATATATATTAGTTGCATTTCATTGCATTGCATTGCATTATGTTGTGTTTCTTGGGGACAAGCAACAATTTAAGTTTGGGGATATTTGATAAGTGGATTTTATATACACTTATCCGGTATCTTTTACTTGACTTAGTTGCTTATATTTATGTGTCTTAGTTACTTTTCATGCATTTTGTGTTCATTTTGTAGGTTATACATTTGGGAGCGGTGTAAGCGACTATTGGTAAGAAAAAGCAAAGAAAACGCAAAGAAAAGCAAACCGGACATCATTTGGGCTTTCATGTTTACATCATGTTCTTAGTTTAGAACTTAGCTTACATTGAAGATCATCGTCTTAGCTTTCCGGAACATTTTGAATCATTCCAATCGGAGTTTGGATGCAAGAGTTATGATCGTTGTACCAACGGACGTCGAACGCCATGGTTTTGGGTGGTCATTTGCATAGCAGTCACTTCCATCTCAATTTCAGCCTTCATCCGCCCGGAATTTCTCAATCCTCAAAGAATAAAGGTTGTAGATCTCATCGATATCTTCGATTTGATAGGTGGCATGCCCCGTAACTCCTCCCGGATCAAATGTTATGGCCGTTTTACCAGAGGACGTTGGAGCAGAAAATGTCAGAACATGGGGCAGCGTCGGGGCACCCAAAATAGGCCTATGCCCTATGGCAAAGGGCGCTGGGAGCAAAATGTCGAGCATCGTATCCCAGCGTTGGTATTGGGGAAAGAGCTTGTGCGGCACCTGGACGCGCTTTTTGGTAATTTTGACACCTTTTGACTCAAATTGGATTGGGTTTGTTCTAAGCTAAAAATTGGACTTGTAACCTATAAATACATGATGTAAGGCATAAAATAAAGGAGATTACATAGATTAGATTAGAGATACACTCCATTAGATTAGAAAATAACCCTAGTTCTTATTAGTTTTGGAGATTGAAGCAACTTGGAGACCATTGAAGATTCAAAGCAGGAGCGAAAGAGGAGTTTCAAGACTACTGACAACAGATTATATTCTCTTCTCTTCTCTTACTTTTATCTTTTAATGTCCATTCAATTGTGGATTCTTGGTTTTAATTCATTAATTATGAACTAACTCTTTTATTAAGATATCAATTGAACTTTTTATGGCTATGAATTAGTTATTCATTATATTCCAATTATTTATGTTGAAGTAAGTTGTTTATCTTGTCTTATGCTTATTGATTAATTATCTGATCAGTAATTACCTTGTTACTCTAGAAGGAATTGGGAAAGGAATTCTAGGGTTAGAACTGGGCATGGTGACATGTGACTTAGTTATTTGCACAGTGAATAAATAGGTTTATGAATAGAATGAGAATATCTATTTGCTGCATGTAACACATAAGGATTTGGGGTTGTAACGAGTTTAATTCAATTGTTTTGCATAGAGATATAGCAAAATTAATCTGGGTTAAATAGAAGGCAAATGATCACTTGAGAAAGGGTTTTTGGCACTTGAGAATTCCTGTTAACAATTCAGTAGACATAATAATTAGGATAATTGGATAATTGGTTTATAGTTCATAATTGGGGATATTGGAGTCTTAATCTTTATTTATCTGAATTCATTCATTAAAGTCTTAGTTTTAATTGATTAATTTAGTTTTCTTAATTAGAAAAATCACAATTTGCGATTGTTTAAATAAAATTTATTTGGTTAAGAGTTAGTAATTGGTAATTTTTATTAAATAATTCCTCGTGGGAACGATACTCTACTTTCACTTTATTACTTGTTGACCGTGTATACTTGCACGTATTCATTGATTGCGAAATCGATCAACAAGCTCGTAGGAAGACTAATTCCAACGAGACTCAAGAAAGGCACCACCAAGATTCGCTCCAGTTAAAAGACCGGATTAACTTCTCGTCAAGTAGATTGCGATGATCTGGGAACCTTCATGCCAAAAAGCCGCGAGAGTAACCTAAGATAGGTCAGCCTCTGATAAACCAAACACGGAGGAAAGTCTCTTCATGCTTTCCATTTTCAATTACTTGTAAAGATAATTACTTGTAATTTCATTCTATGTTAATCTCTATGTAATGGAAAATATAAAGAATATTTGCACATGCATGACATGTTATCAAATGACACCCATTTTTACAGGATAATATTCCTAAAATGGACACATTATGATAGCATGTAAACATTTATACATTCCCTAAGACTAAACTACACAATTTTTTGTAGGGAAATAATTGGGCCTGTTACCCGTTCAAAATCCAAAAAGGCCACGAGCCTACAACCAATTATGTCTTCGTCTGACCAGCTTGATCCTGCTCCTGTCTCTCGCGAGGAGTTTGAACGATTAAGCTATCAAATTTACAGAGTTGGTTGTTATGCTCAAAGAACTACACCAATCTACTCAGGATCCAAAAATAGCCATCCACACAGTATCCTCTGCACATGGAGGAACCCAGGGCCAAATAATGCATACTCAATCAGGGTCATTCATACCAAAGGGAAGTCAGGGTATTCACAAAAAGATGGAAACCCAGATACCTAAATCTCATTCCAATAAAGGAACCAACAAAACCCCTAAAATCACAAAACTCAGGGATGATCGAGAAACTGGGGATATAAGAAAGAAAGTCCAACAAATGGAGGAAACCATCTGGTCAATCAAAGGGACTGGAAACAATGGTAGTGTCACCTATTCAGATCTCTGCATATTCCCAGGGGCTCGATATCCTGATAAATTCAAAGTCCCAGAGTTTGAAAAGTATAACGGGGCAGGCGATCCCTATACGCACCTAAAAGTATATATTGGCGAGTTGGGGTCTTATGTTGAATATGAAAGCCTCAGAATGCAACTTTTCTAAAAAAGTCTCACTGGGGAGGCTAAAGACTGGTACGCCTGACTTGACAATGCCAAAATCCACAACTAGGAAGAATTGGCCTACGCCTTTCTAAATCAGTATAGTTTTCAGTCACAAATGGCACCAGATCGATACCAAGTGACTAAAGTCAAAAAGCAAAGTACTGAATCTTTCTGAGAATATGCTCAAAGGTGGAGACATCTAGCAGCGCAAGTCATTCCATCAATGATAGAAACTGAGATGGTAATGACTTTTATTTATATCCAAGAGACTCCTTACTATGAGAGGATCCTAGCAGGCATAGGAAAGCCATTCTCGGAAATGATCAAACACGGCGATATGGCAGAGATGGGTCCAAAGGGAAGCTAGTAGACCAACATACACTCCCCTTATTTGGAAAAAGCGAGACAATCTGCCATTTCAACAACAGGCTGCATTTAACCAATTCCAGGACAGGAAAAGAAAATTTGAGAGAACAAAACATCTGGTGTTCACTCCACTAGGCGATTCTCTTGAAAATGTATTGGCGATATTGATGGATCATAAGAAGATTACAGAACTGGCTCCACCTCTAGAACCAGGGAGCAAAAGATATAATCTAAGCTAGAGATGTGCTTACCACTCAGGGTCTCCAGGCCACGATACACAAGATTGTTGGTCCTTAAAGCAAAAAATTCAAAATCTGATCGAAAGTGGCAGTATTGTGGTCCAACAACCTGACAAACAAAATGTCAACACCAATCTTCCGATGCAGCATGACACGGAGGAAGTAAACATGATCGGGTCAGGAAGCGCTGAAATGTATCCAAATCGTAAGTACATACAAAGGATAGAGGAATACCCCAAAAGGCACAGATCAAATGTCCTAAAGTGGGAAATCTCGGAGGAGGGTATGATAGTAATGAAAAAATTAGAGATGATCCAGAATCAAGTAAATCTTCTTGCTAAGCTGATAGTTCGACAACATCAGGATACAAGGCAGTTTTTCACTCAACTATCAAAAAGCCAAGAGAAAAAAGAGGTCAACCATAATGTAAACCCATATCTCTCCATGATGAGCCAGCTAAATAAGGAAGATCAAAGCAGGCTAAAAGGAGAAGAAAAGGGGATTGATAAAATTACTAAAAGATCTCGATAAAGGAAAAATCACTCGGGAGAATGCGAATTCTCAAAGAAGAAAGATCAAACAACCTCCACAAGAGCCCGAAAATTCACCCCTTTGAGCAAATCGGATGAAGAAGTGCTATACTTTCTGATAAGTGAGGGATGGATTACTAAGTTGCTGCCTCCTATAAAGCCCGAGATAAAGAGTTATGATTCCACCAAGATGTGTCTCTACCATTCTAACTCACTTGGACATACGACTGAGGAATGTTGGTCTTTGCAACATAAAATCCAGGATCTCATTGAAAATGAAGAGCTAAAGATAGAATTCCTCATGACCAGAAAAGGTAAAAAGGAAATAAAAAGCTTAATATGTCCACTCGAGATAGGCAGTTTAGAGGAGGTAAAGGCCATGAGCACCAATCCTGGCAGAACACAAGATGGACTGATCCTAATGCATCGAATTATAGAGGAGACACGGGAATCCCCAAAGGGTATTCCTCCGCTAACATCAAATATCTTCTGGTCCAAAGATAGCAACCACGTTCCTGATTTTATCACCTTGGATGATGACGAGGAAATACTAATCCAGTCCAAGGAAGGAAAAGCCAAAAAGGAAAATTCCTTACAAGAAATGCAATCATAGTTCGAGGGAGATTTCATGGTCGAATCCTCTCAAGCCCAAGAAAAATACGAAGGAACAGATGAAAGAAAAGATGGAGAGATTATCGGGGAAGCCAACCCATTGAAGAATCCAGAGTTCATCCCTTTTTGTGTTGGGTCTAGTTCAAGCATCCATGAGGAATGTAATCCATCAGGGGGCGATCAAGTTATGGTCATAAGCGAAGATATTCAGAATTAAGAGGTAACCTCTATCGCGAGCCTTGAAGGCAACATCACCACTGACAACTGGACTATCAGGCCTCAACTAGCCAAGAAGATGTAGATCCAGGGGTTTAAGTTGTGAGTTCCAGAAGATGTTGGGACGGTATCATTTTCTTTGCAGTATGCCTTTTATTTTCCATGCATGTAAATATTGAAAAAAATCTAAAATTAAACCAGTTAGGTTTCAGCTCATGGGGCGAACTACGTCGACCTTATCTCCCTGATACCCTGGAGTACGTAGGCAACCATATTCTATATGGCCCGGTCGTAATAAAAAAAACAACAAAAACATTTCTGCCCCTTTCTCCATATAAACAAAAACCACAAAAATACTTCTACACCTTTCTTCATCAATAAAGCTTCTACACCCATTTACATCCTTCACATTCAGCGTTGAACCTCTTACACCAAGTTCAAACTACGTAGACCTGATCTCCTCTTCAATAGGAGTATGTAGGCAGCCATTTATGGTGCGGTCAAATCAAACAAAAATCCAAAAAACCCAAACAAACACTTCAATGTCATTCCATCAAATCTGACACAAGTCCTAAAAAGGAAGAAACAACGATACACCAAGACAACCAGCAGTGAGGACCTTCAAAGAGCCGACACCCTCAATCACAAGTCTTCATCAAATCAAAATAAAACCATCAAGGCTAATTGCGAGAATAAGTCAGGAACAATGATTGAGGGCATCTAAAGCCCCAAATCTACTACATGATCACCATATGGTACAGAGGTAAAAGGCTCTTGTGACCTCGGCATCTTATCCGCCCATCTTTCAAAGAAAATATCCCAGACAACAAGCAAGGCTGGGATAATTTCAAAATCGACGACAACCCAATATTGTGATTTTTATAACCAGACCTGTGCAATCTTGGAAACAGCGACAACTTAACACTAGAGCATTTATCAACAATCCTAAAGAGGAAAATCCACCAGTCAGCACCATCATCATGGTACATCATCACCAAAGCTTCCCTCACATCATCTCACTAGCGATTTGGTATGATCATTTAGTCTTTTCCAATCGTACTGTTCTCAGAATTAATAATCCACATGTGAGGTATGACTCTTTCATCTCTTTATGAGCTTTTAGTCTCCATTTACATGCATTAGCGATAATATACATGTTAAGTATTCTTAGAAAGAGGTTTTTTCTTAACTTGTTATGAATGAGATTAATTTTGATAAGCCTCCGTGGGGCGAGAATCACGAGATCGATTAGAGATTTAAGACTATTCAACCTTTTGATTAGGCACAACATCCTAGTTCAAAGCACTTTTTGGAACAGACTTGACCTTATATGCATGTCTGCACTTTGGGATTGCCCTGACTCTTAGTTGTGGGGTATAAAGTTATGTCAAAAATAATGGCAAATAATGAAAAGATAAAAGATAAGTTGCCAGCCTAATGTCTAGAATCGTGGCCTAGGTTTCTCGAGTTATTAAGCCTGAGGGGTGTCTTTACACCTGGTGCCCTAAAGCCATCTAGTTTGGGAGTCATCGGCCCAACGCTCGTTACATTGGGTAACTTAGCGCCTAAGAAAATGAGCATTGGAAAAGGCAAAACCTGAGTAGATCCGAATCGTGGCGTAGGTTACTCGAGTAATTAAGACCGAGGGGTGTCTTTACACCTAGTTCCCTAAAGCCCTCTAGTTTGGGAGTCATCGGCCTAACGCTCGTTACATTGGGTGACTTAGAGCCTAAGAAAACGGACCTGGCGAACTCAGGCAAAGAAACAAAAAGATTATCGCCTGACTTATCTTGAAGTGTGGCCTTTATTACTTGAGCCAGTAAACCCGAAGGGGTGTCTTAACACCTAGTACCATAAAGCCCTCTGATTTGGGAGTCATTGGTCCAAAACTCGTTACATGGATAATTCTTAATAGTCTAAGAAAACGAGACTAGATTAGGCGAGAAAAAAGAAAATTTGCCAAGGCATATAAGTAAAGCCCCTGCTAAGAGTTGCGACACTCATAGTGCGTGTGTCATATGAAGTCTATTTTGCAAAGAATAACATCTAGAGTGAAGATGAAGTTCTCTAATAAAGGGAGATAAGTCTTTTAAAATCTAATCCTGCCCAAGAATAATGACCATGGATGTTTACAAATTTCCTTGCTATTTCATAACTCATTCCATTTCATAATTTGTACTTCAAATGCCTTAATCACAAGAGTATACTAATCCTAACAGCCAAGCCGTCAAGCTTTTCATACACTTTGCTCTTTTGATGTACAGGATATTCCTCACTCGTAACTTGGTCAACAAAGAGAGTTTCCCATATGAATTCCCGACAACAACATGTGAAAGGACTGGGGTATTTTCCAATTCCACAAAATGGAAGGAGTTTAAGGCGAGATCAAGCTTCTCATCAAAAGAAAGGAGAGAACTCCTGAAGGAAATAATGGCGACGTAAGCTTTCCCCTACAGAAGAAGGGGAAATTTTTCAAAAAAGTCCTTAACTCAAGATCAGAAGGCCAATGACGAAAGGTCTAGCGAATGAAATCCTCACAATCAAGTGTCAACCTGCGTCAAGTCCTCATGAGTCGAGGCTTCTACACCGAAGTTCAAATCTGCGTAGCGAAAGAACGGGTTGTACCCTCCAGCGATGTCAGTAGCATTCAGATCATCGGATTCAAATTGAGTTACTGAATCAAAAGCTCAAGGAATGGGGCCGGGCCCTAACAAATGAAAAGAAGCTCTCAATCGCCTCCAAAAGGGTGAGGTAAATTTCTACTCCATACACTTTAAAATGTGCATCAACCTAGGACAATAGACTCCTAAGGACAAATCTAGATCATCACATAATGCATGATCTACACATGTCCAAAAGCACTACATCAGCATACATTGAATATGCGCGCATATTGAATGTCTATATTAGAGGAAACTTCTTTCGTAGACATTAATGGGTTATCATTAATCCAGCGTAACATCAGGTGAAGTCTGGTGAATTAAGTCGTTTAATATTACTTCAGTGAAGGTATCGGAAGAACATATATTTTAAAACATTGGTATCAATTCTACATAACATCGAGCCATTTCAACGATGAAAGCTTTGTATACCACCGTTTGAGTGGGAACTAAAACAATTTGGCAATGACAGCCTAGAAAACTACTAGCAAGATAGGCACCGTTGTGAACTACCAGCGTATGCATCGAGAAGGTCCGATGATTTCAGAACTTCATCCCCAACAGAGATGTAGAAAACATCTCAACTTATCTTCATCAAACAAGCATCAGCAACATCGATAAAAAGCCCAAACTGTTGGAGTCAACACCAGCATAGGCATCAATAACACAAAGTAAAAGTAAATGTGATTTGCGATTTAAGATGTGCGAAGTGCGATTTCAGAGTTGCGATCTGCGATATGTGAAATGCGATGTGCGAATTGTGAAGTGCGATTGCCCAAATGCGAAGTGCGAAATGCAAAATGCGATATGCAATTTGCAAACTTCGATTTGCGAAAGTATTTTATCATTCATCATAACATTCATTACATTGGGATTTCCTTTTTTTCAAAATGCCTTGTCATATTTCGAGTGTCTAGTAATCTTTATCATGTCCATTTCATTGCTTTGCATGAACATGATAAAGAGTGGAATCTGTAGACAGTCAAAATTTCATTTTCCTATTACTAACTATGTATGAGGACAAAAACATCTTTTTCACACTTCAGAGATAACCCTAAAGGACCACAACATCAATTCTAACCCCAAAAATAGCCTGGGAAATCAAGTTCAAAGCCCGGATTCAACCCCAGGAGGTCAAAACAACCTCAGAGATAACCCTGAGGACATTCAGAGTTGACAGTAGGCCAATCTCAGGGATAACCTTAAGAAGAGACTGCTACAACTGCGCCAAAACCGAAAATAACCCCAGGAGGGGCAAAATGGTCATTTTATCAACTTAACTTCATCTTAAATCAAATCAAATCATTTCAATACAAATTACATAAAAATATGTCCTCCAAGAACCATATCTTAACTTCTGAGCGCAAACTACGCAAAACGGCTCAACGAACTGCATGACGGAAACCTGAAAATGCCATTTCGGTCTGAACCCATCTTCTTGGAATCAAAAAAGGACAAATCCCAAGTTATGGCATAAATCTCGACAAAAGCGGTCTGAAGAAGGTCTTGAACGCCTCGTTGTAATGCTCGGACTGAAGTTCTGTAAGTTCGAGCGGACATCACAGTGCACGAGTGCACGTACTTCGAGATGGCAGGACCCGCGGAGGCTGGGGCACCTCGGGTAGCCGCAGGTGCATCTGCGGCTACCACATGTGCATCTGCGATTGTCGTAGGTACACCTGTGGCTCCCAACTCTATAAATATAGAGCTTAGGGTGGCCGTATTTGTAAGAGAAAAGGCGAGGAAGCCCTGTCCTATTTGCTTTGTATACACTGTAAATTGAGTGCTTTCTCATTTTAAACACTTATGAGATCATATATTGTCAAATTTTTACCGGCGGGAGCTGAGTTTTCATACACTTAGAGTTATAGAAGTCTTCTTTGGCAGCCTATTGTAAGCCTTCTTGCACACTATAAAGCCTTTCTCTTCATCTTTGCACACGCTATTCTTCACATTGAGAGTCATGTTGTGTGCGTATGCCCGGACTTCGGTCCATGGTTTTTATTTCTTCCTATATATATATATATATATATACTTATATATGTTTATATTTATATATATGGACTAACATTATCAAGTTATGCCTCGATTGAGCCCTAACTTATGTCTGGAACGTTTATATGCTTTTATATATATATATATATATGAACTGTTGTCGGATTATATCCAATGAGCCTGGATTTTACATCCGGTGCGTTTACTGCTTTATCTATATGTATACTTATATATATAAACTATTGTCGAACTCTGTTCAATGAGCCTGGGTTTTATATCCGGTGAGTTTACCGCTATATATATATATATATATATATATATATATATCTCTTTACATTTCGTCCCGCCTGGAGTTTACTTCGTGGTGGTTAATCATCTTTACTGCTTTCTTTACATTACGTCCCGCTTGGAGTTTACTTCGTGGCGGTTGATCATCTTTTACTGCTTTATTTACAATTCTGATCCCCCGTGGAGGTGCTTCGTGGTGGTTGATCATGTCTATATATATATATATATATATATATATATATATATATATATACCGCTTTTATATATTTACATTTTTGATGCCCCATGGATATACCGCTTTTATATATTTACATTTTTGATCCCCCATGGAGGTGCTTCGTGGTGGTTGATCATGTCCATATATATATATATATTTACCGCTTTTATATATTTATATTTCAAGTCCCCCATGAAGTTCACTTCGTGGTGGTTGATGATGTATATATATATATATTTCTGACTTTTTTTATATATAGCTGCGTCTTGCTTCGCTTTATATATAAATCATGGCATCATGTGAGCCTAGGAATCATGTGATCACAGATTCAGTTCACGTGATGGACATTTTCAGCTGTAAGCAGCTTGTAAATTATTCATAGTGTTTGAATTTCCTTAGATGGTTGTCATGCCCATGAGGAGTTCGGCACTGCTATATATTATTTTCTCGAAGATGCTTCGCATCTCGAAAATAAAAGTAAACAAGTCGAACATTTAATAATAAAATGGAAGTATGAAAAGGTCTCAATTACTATTGAGCACAGGGTTTGAAAAACCTCTTTTATAAAACCTCATTGCTATATCTTGCTTAAAACTTAATTTTCATATAAATTCAAACCCTTTGTATATAGGTGCGAACGAGGCCTCGCACTACTTCCAAATAATTGCACATTGATCAACACACACACACACACACATTCATATAATAGTTTCTTGAAGAGTGGCTGTCACCGTGGCAACACGGATGTTGGGGGGTGCCTAACACCTTCCCTCCACATAATCAAGCCCTCGAACCCAAATGAATCTCGGTTTCATAGACCCGTTTAGTAGTGTCACATCACTGGATCAATGTGCAAACCTTTTCTCGGTTGCGTTGGTGCAACCAGTTAAAAACACCAACTAGCGACTCTTAAAGTCAAAATCATCGACATTATACATGTTGGACCTCTTTCACTTGCTTTTTCAAACAAATCTCACATAACATGAGAACGCCAAAGAACAAGTAACGAAAAGGGGCAAATAAAAATCCCAAAGTCGACAAGATGGTCGTCGATTCTCCCATTTGTGTGGGGAGACCAAGTAATTCCATACCTTTGGTCTAAGCCAATGATATATGGTGTGAATGATGATCCAAGTACCATTGAAAAGTTTTTGTATTTTGGTAGGGGGTGAGACCGAACCATGAATGGTTGCCTACGTACTCCCATTGAAGAGGGGAGATCAGGTCTGCGTAGTTCGAACCTGGCGTACAGGTTCAAAGTTGTATGTGGTAAAGTGGGTGTAGAGATGTTTTTATTTTTATTTTTGTATGGTGAGACCAGACCATAAAAATGACTGCCACATACTCCCGTGTATTGGGGAGATCAGGTCTGCGTAGTTTGCTCCTGATAGGACAAACTGATGTGGTGAAAAGGTGTTGTTTTTGTTTTTGTAAAGGTTATACCAGACCAATAAATGGATGCCTACGTACTCCCGTGTATTGGGGAGATCAGGTCTGCGTAGTTCGCCCTATGTACAGGGCAGACTGCAGATATGAAAAGTTTGATCCTTGGTGGGATAAACTGAAGGTGTGAAAGGTTTAATCCCTAGTGGGATAAACTGAAGGTGTGAAAAGTTTGATCCCTGGTGGGACAAACTGAAGGTCTGAAAGGTTTTGAAAACTTGAGTTGAGTGTTGTATCTGATGATCCGGAACCAGGCTACTAGTTGAAAGGTATGTTTATCCCTGATGGGGCAAACGGATGTGAAGAAGGGTTGTATGTAGTGAAGGGTTTTGAAAACCTGAACTGACTGGGGATCTGGTGATCCAGGACTAGGATGCTAGTTTGCAGTTGATTTCAGATATAGTACCATTTCATGGTGTTCGAGTTGATGAGTTGTGGAGATTCATCGCCATCCATTTCCTATAATCTGAGAGCTCCTCCTGTCAATACCTCTTTGACAACAAATGATCCTTCCCAGTTTGAAGTGAATTTTCCTTTGGATTGATCTTGGTTGTCAAGAACCTTCTTCAAGACCAATTCATGTTATTTGAACTGTCGTAGCCGTACTTTCTTATTGTAGGATCTAGCGACCCTTTGCTGATATAGCTGACCATG
This sequence comes from Panax ginseng, assembly GCA_020205605.1. Lineage (NCBI taxonomy): Eukaryota > Viridiplantae > Streptophyta > Magnoliopsida > Apiales > Araliaceae > Panax > Panax ginseng. The sequence continues at coordinate 142,515,469 of CM035132.1, read as the reverse complement.
AAAGATAACTGCGGCTAGCCTTTCATCTATTAGACACAATTGGTGGTACCTATCTTGTAACCATTGATCTTCATCCAGTTGAGCATTTATCAACACTTTGAGAGATTCCATTTCCACTTCTATGGGGAGGACTGCTTCCATTCCATAGGTTAATGAGTAGAGGGTTTCCCCAATGGAAGTGCGCATTGACGTTCTGTAGGCTAATAGAGTCAGAGGCAACAGGTCGGCAATCCTTTGTGATTAGCAGACATCTTTTGCATAATTTTTTTGATATTCTTATTAGCCGCTTCAACATCACCATACATCTTTGGACGGTAGATGATAGAGTTGAGGTGTTTGATGTGGAATTTACTGCATAACTCCTCCATCATTTGGTTGTTGAGGTTTTTGGCATTGTCTGACACAATCACCTTTGGTTGTCCATATCGACAGATGACATTATTTTTGATGAAACCAATGATAACTTCTTTAGTTACCCTGGGGGAGGAGGCTGCTTCTACCCACTTGGTGAAGTAGTCGATCATGGTGAAGATAAATCGATGCCCATTATTGGATTTGGGCTCGATGGGCCCGATCACATCCATTCACCACACTGAGAAGGGTCAGGGAGAACTCATATTGTGGAGCTCCCTTGGAGGGGCATGGATAACATTCCTATGAATTTGGCATTGGTATCATCTCTTGACGTGATCATCATAGTCAGCCTTGAGAGAAAGCCAGTAATTCCTTGTTCTTAGGATTTTCTAGACAAGTAGAGGGCCACTCATGTTTGGGCCGCATACTCCACCATGGATTTCATCCATGAGCCTCTGAGCTTGGTCTTTATCTAGACATCTAAGAAGACCTAGTCCTGCATCTGTTTTGTAGAGTGCGTCTCTGCTCAGGTAAAATTTCATAGTTATTCGATGGATCCGCTTTCTTTCAGTTGGACTCACCTCAGCGGGTGTAGATCTATCTCATAAATACTCCTTGATATCTTGATACCAAGAGTTTTGGATGGGAGGCAGCTCATCCGATAATTCTCCAATGTAGTTCCCATAGGCTGGAGCCTTTTGCATGGCAAATGTGATATTTGGCATGTTTTCCTTGTCAAGTATGTTGATCAAGGAGGCCAAAGTTGCTAGTGCATTTGCAAAGTCATTCCTATTCCTAGGAATATGGAGGAAGGTTATATCTTCAAACTTTGAAGCCATTTGGATAACTTACCGATAGTAAGGTAGCAAATGTAGCTCTTTGGTGTGATAGATCCCAATGGTTTGTCTGATTACCAATTCGGAATCTCCAAAGACAATTAACCGTCTGATGCCCATGGATTGGGCTAGTTTTAACCCCATGGTATAGCCTTCATACTTAGTTGTGTTGTTGGTGCTGGCAAACTAGAATTTGATGGTAACGGGATACTACTCCCCCGTAATGGATACTAGAACTGATCCAGCTCCAGAACCTTCCATGTTTACAGCTCCATCAAAATACATCTTCCATAATTGGTGTGTATCGTCCCGATGCTGTTGCTGAACTGTTATTACCCCTTCATCGGGGAAGTAAGTTTCCAAGGGTTTGAAATCCCATAAAGGTACGGAGGCCAGTTGATCTGCAATTCCTTGACTTTTGATGGACTTTTGAGTCACGTAAATGATGTCAAATTATTGTAGGATCAACTGCCATCTGGACGGTCGATAATTCAACATGGGTTTATTAAATACGTACTTGAGAGGATCCACGCGAGATATGAGATGGGTTGTGTGACCATGGAGATAATGGTGTAATCTCATGGAAGCCCATACTAAAGCACAACAAGTTTTCTCAATCAGAGTATACTTATGTTCACTGCTGCTAAATCTTTTACTGATGTGACACCCCCAAAATAGGTATACATCACCCATTCTGAGTCGCCAAATACATGGTACAAAAAATAACTACCACTTTATTATTTCAATTATCGTGCAAAATACGAAAACACATATTGTGTGTTTAAATACAAATATTGTCTTCTAAACAATATCTACACCTAAATAAAGTGCTCATTACAATTATTGATGCACTATTTTACAAAAATAGTGAAGACAGCTAAAACAAATGTCTAGGACCATCACTCTATACCCCGACTGGTTCCTGTTATATTCTCGCTTCTTGAGAAGAAAAATGGAAAAAAAAAGGAAAATGGTAAGCTCAACTAGCCCAGTAAAGAATATTAGGACTAAGATAATATACAACAAATTATCCTTAGTCTTCAATAGGGAAATATATGATAGAATATAATAGACAACAAATTTTAGATCAACAACTGCAGCGGAAACAACAATTCATTAGAAGAGTTAAGTAGAGAATGAAATCTACTATCATTTATGAATTTAAAAGTCTATCATTAATATTTTATCCTTGTAACATCAATCAATATACATCTTAAATCAAATATTCATCTTTACACTACGGGCCAGAGATATTCATTTGTATCACCAGTTGGTCATATTCATCTCAACACATGTTCATCTTTTCACTACGGGCCAAAGATATTCATCAGGTAATCATTCATCTTTGCACTACAGGCCAAAGATATTCATCAAGTATCACCATTAAGGACTAAGGATGATGAAAAACATTTTAGAGAACGAATCCAGTAAGATAAAAGGACAAAGTTTAGAGATTCGTACTTTAGATCATTCAAGTTTAAAAATACTCCATAATAAACCATAATGGAGTAAAATTCAAGAATGAAGATCAAAACATAGATACAATCAAAGATAGTAACCAAAATAGACATCTGGGAAAAAGAAGAGAAAATTTTATTTTTCGGTGAATAGTGCCGTATTTGTGAATAGTGTCGTATACGTGAATAGTGCCATATACTTGAATAGTAACCCCGACACAAAAAGATAGAAATTCCATAATAAAATTCATATCAATATTTCAGCATAATGATATTGAAGAAAATAATATCATTTATAAAGAAAATAACATCCCTTACCTAAAAATAACAGTATTTCTGATCCGAATATCGGATGTAATGCCGAAGGAAACTTGCACTGAATAGCAACTCTCAAAGTATCTAAATACTAAAAAAAACTATGCTCGATAATATAGAGAGAAAAAACTTATGTTTCTGGTGTTATTTTCAATTCTAACCTAAGCACTTATTTATAGGAAAATGCTAGAAAGTCAAAGGAGACTAAAATAATAAAATAATATTATTATTTTTCTTATCTTCTACGCCACCTTTGAACACAATTCAGCCCACCACAATTGAAAGAATAATTCAGCACATGTTTTCTACACCAACCAAAAGTGGGTCCCACCCATAATTTTAATAAAAATATTTAATTTCTGAAACTTCAATAATTCATAATAAATAGCCCTTTTATCAGAAAAATATGAATTTTATGTCCATTCCATAGGAAATCGAATTCTCTAAAACTTAGTAGCTTTAAGATTTTCCAAATTCTAAACAGAAAATGTCTGAAATCCACATACGGATGATTTTTAATACCTCTATTCCGACAAAATACTGATAAAACACCTCAACATTAATTCCTTCAATTATATCCACCTAAAAATAAATATTTTATTCATTTATATCCACATAAAATAAATATTTCTTTATCATATAAATCAATAAATAATTATTCACAAATAATATTATAGAATCACAATAATGACAACCAGACCGTTCCCATGAAAGAGGGGGCTTTTCGATAAGGATTTCTCCTTACTGGCGCGCAATTAGATGACCAAACCTCTCCTTAACAGAACTTTCTAGACATTGCCAATAATGCTATCTAATAATATTATTCAAATAATATGAATTATTGATCTGATAATGGGAAATATTGTGCAGTGACAATTATTGAAACAATAATAATATAAAATATCAACGAAACAATTATTGAATCAATAAAATAAAATATTGAACAGTAATTACTGTAATAATTATTGAGTAGTGCCTTCTTACGTAAGAATCAATAATTCAAAAATACTGTTCAATACCGTGTGCTACTGTGTAACTACGCGTATTATTATATTTTAACCACCAGGTAATCCAACAGTGTTAACGGTAACAATTACGTCGTTATTTATAAAAACTCAAACCTGTCATTTTCTTCATCTGATAGTTATTCTATTATGGGGCCCACAAATGCATGCGTCGTCGAACGAATATTCTCCGACAACAAGAATATTCCACGACCAACCAAATATTCCTCGATAACAATGAATATTTTATAACCACTTGCTTATTTTGCAAAATTTGCATATTTCACCCATAACTAAAGTATTATATCAAATTATCACCTTATTATTTCAAGATAATAAATAGAGGAAATTCAATTTTATTTATAATAAGTTGGGGTCTTACAACCTCCCCTCCTTATGAAATTTTGTCCTCAAAATTGACGTACGTACCTGGTGTTTTGAAAAGGTGAGGGTACCTCACTTTCATTTCCGATTCCAACTCCCAGGTCATTTCTTCAATAGCATGGTTCCTCCATAAATCCTTGACTTGTGGTATAACCTTTGTTCGTAGGACATGCTCTTTCCTATCCAATATCTTGACACGTACCTCCTCGTACGTTAAATCTTCGGCTATCTTGTCTGGTTCTAACACAATAATGTGGTTTAGGTCTTTCACATATTTATGAAGCATAGATATATAAAAAACATTATGAACACGAGATATGCTTGGATGTAATGCGAGTCTATAGGCCACATTTCCTATTCGGTCAAGAATCTCAAATGGAACAACAAATCGTAGATTGAGCTTTCATCTTTTCCCAAATCTTGTAACTCCCTTCCATGGAGCAATACGTAACAGTACATGATCTCCAATATTAAATTCCACATCCTTTCTATGAAGATCAGCATAACTATTTTGTTGATCTTGTAAGGTCTTTATACGTTGTCGGATCATTTGAATCTTTTCCTTAGTCATGCATACTAATTCTGGTCCCAACAACGTTGCTTCACCCACCTCATCCCAGTATACTGGAGAATGACACTTTCATCCATATAACACCTCGAATGGAGTCATGCCTATACTAGCTTGATAACTATTATTGTAGGAGAATTCCACCAATGACAAGTACTTATCCCAACTTCTTTTGAAATCTAGGACACAAAGTATTAGTAGATCTTCAAGGGTTTGAATAGTCCTTTTCGATTGCCCGTCCATTTGAGGATGGTATGCCGAACTGAATCGTAGATCCGTGCCCATATCTTTCGACAAGCTAACCCAAAATCATGAAGTGAATCTTGGGTCATGATCCGAAATTATGGATACTGGCACGCCATGCAATCTCACAATCTCATTCACGTACATACGAGCAAGTTGTTCAAGGGAATAAGTCTCACGTATCGGCAAGAAATGAGCAGACTTGGTTAATCTATCAGCAATAACCCAAATCGCATCTATGCCTTGAGAAACCTTGGGAAGACCCGTAATGAAATCCATAGTAGTGTGTTCCCACTTCCATTTTGGAATCTCAAGTGGTCGCAATGGACCCTTTGGCACTTGATGCTTCGCCTTTACACGTTGACAAGTTTAAAACCTCGAGATAAACTCCGCAATCTCTTTCTTCATATTGCTCCACCAAAATGTATGTTGAAGATCATGATACATTTTGGTACTTCTAGGATGGATTGCAAATGGTGTGTTATGTGCCTCCATCATGATTCTATGCTTCAAGTCAGAATCATTAGGAACACAAAGTCTGGAGTTGACTCTAAGTATTCCTTCTTCATTGATTCTTGCTTCCAGAATAGCACCTTCTTGCACTTTCTTCTTCATACACATCAGCTCCATGTCTGTAGTTTGAGCAGCTTTAACTTTATCGATTAAAGTCGGTTCTACTCTTATATTTGATATCATCACGTGGGTACTTGGAGCCTTTAACTCTATCTCCATCCTTTGTAAGTCGTACAAAATGGGTCTTTGTGTTAACAACATCGCTCTCGTACCTGCATATAATCTTCTACTTAATGCGTCAGCTACAACATTTGCTTTTCCAGGATGATATTGTATGCTATGGTCGTAATCTTTCAATAGCTCGAGCCAACATTGTTGCCGCATGTTAAGTTCCTTTTGGGTAAAGAAATATTTGAGGCTTTTATGATCCATATAAATCTCCATTTTCTCCCCCATACAAGTAGTGTCTCTAGATTTCCAACGCAAAAATGACTGCTGCCAACTCCAGATCATGAGCAGGATAATTCTTCTCATATTCTTTGAGTTGTTGCGAGAATAGGCTATGACTTTCCCATGTTGCAAGAGAACACATCCTAACCCTTTTCCTGAAGCATCGTTATAGATAAAAAAAATCCATCCGAACCAGATGGTATTGTCAGAACAGGTGCCAAAATGAGTCTCCTCTTGAGCTCTTGGAAACTCTTCTCGCATTCCTTGTTCCATACGAATTTTGTATCTTTTTGAGTCAATTGAGTTAATGAAGTAGCGATTCAAGAAAATCCTTCCACGAATCTCCGATAATAACCAGCTAAGCCCAAAAAGCTACGTACTTTGGTCACCGACTTCTGTTGCTCCCAACTTTGTATTGCTTCAATCTTCGCCGGGTCAATAGATACTTCATGTTTTGACACCACGTGCCCAAGGAATGATACTTCCTCAAGCCAGAACTCGCATTTCTTTAGCTTGGTATACAGCTTGTTTTCACGAAGCCTTAGAAGTACCAGCTTCAAATGGTGGTCATGATCTTCATGGCTTTTGGAATATATGAGGATGTCATCAATAAAGACAACAATGAACTGATCCAAATATTCCTTGAATACACGGTTCATCATATCCATGAAAGAAGCAAGAGCATTAGTCAATCCAAAAGACATGACTAAGAATTTATAATGCACGTACCGAGTTCTTAAGGCAGTCTTCGGAATATCCTCAGTTTTAATCTTTAGCTGATGATATCCAGAACGAAGATCGATCTTTGAAAAGAATTGTGCTCCTCTTGCAATCGGGTCGAAGCGGTCATCGGTCATGCGAGGTAGGGGATACCTATTCTTGATGTTGACATGATTCAATTCCCGGTAGTTAATACAAAGTCGCATACTCTCATCTTTCTTCTTTAGAAATAAAATAGGAGCACCCCAAGGAGATGTACTAGGACGAATGAAACTGATGTCTAACAATTCCTGTAGTTGGACTTTTAACTTCTGAAGTTCAATAGGAGCCATTCGATATGGGGTTTTAGAAATGGGCTTTGTACCTAGTTCAAGATCAATAAAGAATTCAACTTCACATTCTGGGGGTCGACCATGAAGTTCTTCAGGAAATACGTCAGGAAATTCACTAACAACAGAAATATTATTCAAATCTGACATGTTTTAAGCTTGACATCCATTTTTTAATAAATGAATGACTTTATGGCTTGATATGACAGTGATTGACTTTAGTGGTTTGGCTGCTTGAATTCGCATAACAGGTTGGTTAGGAATATGAAAACTAATAACCTTATAAAAATAATCAATTTTAGCATGATGAGTGGTTAACCAATCAATTCCTAAAATCACATCAAATTCAAGTATCTTTAAAGAAATAAGATCAACAGGTAATGTGATGGTGCCAACTTGGATCAAGCAAGATTGATAAACTATAGATGTAACGAAGGTTTCACCCAACGAAGTTTCAACAGATAAGTTAAAGTCCAATTTCTCCGGAGTTAAGTTTAAACATTGAGCACAAGTAGGAGAGATAAAAGAATTGGTAGCACCGGTATCTAGTAAGGTATAAACTTCACAAGAGTTCAAGAGTAGCTTACCCGTGATCACCTCGTTCAGGTTTCTCGCATTTTAGCCAGTCACAACAAATTCCCTCCCTTGAACCACCGACTTTGTTTTGTCCGTAGTCGCCTTTGGTGCCGCCGTCCCAGCTGGACTTGACTTCGCTACCAGACAAAATTGGGCTATATGACCGATTTTTCCAAAACTGAAACACACCTTGGAAGGCTGTGAACAGTTTGGACTTATGTGCCCCTCCTCTCCGCATCTGTAGCATCTGACTGGCGGTCGTTCTCCTCCCCTAGAATTTGTTATTGGTGCTAGTGTTGCTGCTGATGTCTTCCCATTATTGTTGAATCTCCTCTTTTTGAAATTTCCACTTGACTCACCTCTCCTATTGTCATGGCCATGATTACCACCCGAGTGGTTACCGCTTTTGTCTATATTTTTCCCTCCTCATTGGTTATCATCGCTCCGATGACTGTTGTCACCAGTATGACCCTGGTTGTGGTCCCTCGGTTGAACATACTCACTATCTCGCTCTAATAATTGAGCCATGTTGACAACATCTGAATACAAAGAAAATTTATGAGAGATAAGGTATTGATGAATCTCGGGTTTTAGACCTCTCAGAAACATCCGTGTCATACGTTCCTTATTCTCTACCAAATGAGGTGAAAACCTGGATAACTCTGCGAACTTCGCCTCGTACTGGGACACCATCATGTTGTTCTATTCCAGTCTAATAAACTCTACCTCCTTCATATAACGAATACTTTCAGGAAAGTACTTATCAATGAACAGTTTTTGAAATCTTTCCCAAGACAGGTTGAGTGCGGCTGGATGGGTACACTTCACAGATTCCCACTAGTAATCTGCCTCACCACGGAACATAAAGGTGGCGAATGGAACCTTCTGTTCTTCTGTGCATCCCAAGACATCAAATATCTTGGTAATTTGCTTGACCCACATTTCTGCCTTAATCGGATCTGGCTTTGCCCAGAAATTTGGTGGTCCCAACTCCTTGAATAGCTTGGTTGTGACAATCTGCACGTTGCTATCATTGCCACCCGTATTTTGTACACGAGTCTCCCTCGTCTGATTTTGCATGAACTGTAAAAAGCTTCTAAACATTCCATCATTCATCGTTTGCTTGGTAGTGTTGTTTACAGGAGGAATATTGCCTTCCTATTGCATGTTCTCCTGGTTGATGATTGAAGGTTGTTCCATGGTCTCATACACTCCATTGTTAACGTTCTCAGTTGTGATTCTTAAAAACTGCCATAAAACAAGGGTTAATTAAATAAATTAACATATCACATAATATCCCTATATTATGACCAACCAACAAATAAGCTTAGGTAGGACACACTAGCGAATGATTTACTCGTCTCTCCCCTCCTAGTTCTATTCCCCTATCTCTGCCAGAGACCATATCCCTAAGTTCTGATACCAACTGTGACGCCCCCAAAATAGGTATACATCACCAATTCTGAGTCGCTAAGTACATGGTACAGAAAACAACTACAACTTTATTATTATAATTGTCATGCAAAATAGGACAACACATACTATGAGTTTAAATACAAATATTGTCCTCTAAACAATATCCACACCCAAATAAAGTCCTCATTACAATTATTGATGCACTATTTTATAAAAATAGTGAGGACTGCTAAAACAACTGTCTAGGATCATCACTTTATACCCCGACTGGTTCCTATTATATTCTCGCTTCTTGAGAAGAAAAATGGAACAAAAAGGAAAAGGGTGAACTCAACTAGCCTAGTAAAGAATATTATGACTAAGATAATATACAACAAATTATCCTTAGTCTTCAACTGGGAAATATCTGATAGAATATAATAGACAACAAGTTTTAGATCAACAACTGCAGCGGAAATAACAATTCATTAGAAGAGTTAAGTAGAGAATGAAATCTACTATCATCTATGAATTTAAAAGTCCATCATCAATATTTTATCCCTGTAACATCAATCAATATACATCTTGAATCAAATATTCATCTTTGCACTACGGGCCAAAGATATTCATTTGTATCACTAGTTGGTCATATTCATCTCAACACCTGTTCATCTTTGCACTACAGGCCAAAGATATTCATCAGGTAATCATTCATCTTTGCACTACAAGCCAAGGATATTAATCAAGTATCACCATTAAGGACTGAGGATAATGAAAAACATTTTAGAGAACGAATCCAATAAGATAAAAGGGCAAAGTTTAGATATTCGTACTTTAGATATTTTATGTTTAAAAATACTCCATAATAAACCATAATGGAGTAAAATTCAAGAATGAAGATCAAAACATGGATACAATCAAAGATAGTAACCATAATAGACATCTGGGACAAAGAAGAGAAAATTTTATTTTTTTGGTGAATAGTACCGTATACGTGAATAGTGCCATAAACGTGAATAGTAAATGTTAGTTCCTAGTAGGCATATTAAATCTAGAAGGGGGGTTGAATAGATCATTTTTATTTTCAAATGCTTTATTAGTTTATTTTGTATTGCTAAAAATTTAGCATATGACAAACATAAGAATCTTTTCAAGCACAACGGAATAAGTAAAAGATCCCATTCATTGATATATTCATAATTATACATATATTGTTCGTAGAGTTAGTTCAGTGGTGAGAAGTTAGAACATACATAGCAGTTATAGCAGTTAATGTACATAATGTAAATGACATAAAGTAAAGGACACAAGGGGTTTTAAGTGGTTCAGAGACACAAGCTCCTAATCCACTCTTCTGCTTTCAACTAGCAGGATTTTCACTAAGGAAGGGCAGCACCCTAAATCACTAAGATTCCTTTAAGACCAGCAGCCTTGGGACTTCAGTTCACTAAGAACTCTTCAAGGCCAGCATCCTTGGAACTTCTCTAGTTCCCAAGGAACTCTTCAAGCCCAGCAGGCTTGGAACATCGTTTAGTCCCTCTAGAAAAGGACCCCTCGGGCCTTGGCTTCTTGTTGTTGTTGGTGTTGTTAGTGCTGAGCTGCTAAGATGTCATTAAGCTTGAATATCTTTTGTACTTAGCAGTTAGGTGTGGTCCTCTTTGAATTCTATTTTGAGTCTGGACCACATATTCTCTGGTGCAGCTGATCTTCACTCTTTTCTTGTCATCTTCATCTGATATCAGTTGTGCACCATCACCATCTGGATTTGTTAAGTCTTTGATCTTTTGGTAGACTTCGTCTGGAACTTAGCAATCCTTGAGCCCTTCTTGAGTGTTTTACAGACATGATTCTGCAACTGTTCTTTTTCAGCTTTTGGTTTATGGTGATTTGTAGAGTGGCTCTCTTGATCTTCTTTGTACTTTGCCACTTTTCTGAATGCTATCTTCTTGGCCTTCTCGGCTCTTAGCTTGGCTGCCATCTTCAGTGGCATTATCATCTTTGTTGAGTGAAGCTCTAATTTGTTTAAGTCCTTCTTCAAAGCTGCTTCACTTCCACCTATGACGTCTCACTGTCATCGAGACTTGTTCTCTTAATCTCTGGTGGAACTCGTAGAGTCAACAATAGCATTTCAACAAATCAACGATTCTGCAACTTAGCAATAATCAGCCCCTTGATCTTTGAAGCTCATTCTAATTTATACTCCTTGTCAATCTTCCCGTTGGAAAGTAGCCATTGAAAGCTATTCAAATTGCTTCATAGATCTCGAGTTGTTTGGTGTAGACTGCAGATGTGACATGACATGACTTTTTACACTGCAGTCAACTATTTCACCTACCCCGTCAAAGATGTCACTTTGATGTCTTGGGCAGGTCGACGACTATATTTCTCCCTTCTGAATTCTCGATCAGAGGTTGTCCTTTTGCATCGATGCTCTCAATAAGCTCTTGTTCGAATACCAACCTTCAGATTGAACCATTGCCAATGCTTCAATCTTCAGATGACCAAACTCTACGATTCTGATGCACATCGTCTTAGGCCTGATTGTAGTGTCTTGTTGACTATTGCTCATTGACGTGAAGAGTTTACACTACGATCTTTGAAGAGTGTTTAATAGCACTTGAATGTGGAACACCTCTTCCTTTTCTTGTGCAGTACTTTATCACTTCTGTTTTCCTTGACTGCTCTCTGAAACTGATGGCTTGATTCTTTGTTCTGGCCCCTTCTAAATGGCAAGACACTTCAAATTTGTGGCGTGTCTAGCTCTCTTTCTCCTTGTGATCTCCCGTTCACTTATCATCAATGGACTGACCCAATGCTTAATCACTTTAGTCTTGTTCTTTAGAAGCTGACCAGTATCTTTGTGTGCACTACATTCAGTTCTTTCTTAGTTCTGGCAAACACTACTATCCTGGTTACTTTTAAGATCATCGTCTTCTATTTACTTGATAGCTACTGCACTTGCTGACTTTCCTTAGTCAGTTACTAAAGTCTTCTTCTGATCAACTTGTGGAAGACTTCATCTCGAATGGCTTAACAACTCAATCTGGATGTTGATTGAGTTGGTGCTTAGATCTTCTGTTAGCTTTCTTGCCATTCGTTGAGTGCTCTCTGGTTTCCTTTAGGTGGGATGTCTATTTGCAGTATCAACCAGAGGCTTCATTCCTTTGGATATTCTGGGAGTGCTCATTTGTTGAGAATCGTATTTGCTCTACAATGATGTTATGAGCACATCTGTTGAAGTCTTAGCTCTACACTCTATGATTCAGCTTCGGCTGTGTAGACACTACGACTCCGAGGTCAAATCTTGACACTCTATGATTTCTGACTTTGTGTTCGTTGTCTTCATCTGATCTTGCTCGACTACGATCTCTGCCTCTGATATGATCAGTAGATTCTATGACTCTGAGTGTAGTCTACGATTTTTGACTTGGCTTCGGCAGATGTTCGGTCGGCTCGTAGGCAGGTTGTCTGTACGATTTCGAACATGATTTCCTCAGTAGACTACGGCTCCGAGGAAGTGTTCCTTGACACATTATGATCTTTCCTCGTCTCTCCTGGCAGTCTATGAACTCCAAGATCTACTATCTTGCAGACTATAATTCTACCTTGATAGCTCTCGAGTTATCCTTGACTCTCCTGGAAGACTACGATTTCTGGTGTAGTGCTCGACTATCAGACAAGCCTATATATTACATCATAAGATCAACCTAACATGCTTGATCTTTAAATATTTATAGTCCTTGTACATCATTTCTTTTTAAGGATTTTACAAAGCTGTTTTGCTTATGTAGGATCAACCTAACATATTTGATAATTTCATTCTATGTCCTTGCACATATGTTTCTATTATCTATCAAAGGACTTTACATCTTTTCTTAATGCAAGCATACTTGCGTATTCATTCATATATATTATAATCAAATCACATGTAAATATCCTGACAGTAACCCCAACACAAAAAGGCAGAAATTCCACAATAAAATTCATATCAATATTTCAGCATAATGATATTGAAGAAAATTATATCAATTACGAAGAAATTAACATCCATTACCTCAAAATAACAGTATTTCTGATCGAAATATCGGATGTAATGCCGAAGGAAACTTGCACTGAATAACAACTCTCAAAGTATCTAAATACTCAAAAAAACTACGCTCGATAATATAGAGAGAAAAAACTTATGTTTCTGGTGTTATTTTCAATTCTAACCTAAGCACTTATTTATAGGAAAATGCTAGAAAGTCAAAGGAGACTAAAATAATAAAATAATATTATTATTTTTCTTATCTTCTACGCCACCTTTGAACACAATTCAGCCCACCACAATTGAAAGAATAATTCAGCACATGTTTTCTACACCAACCAAAAGTGGGTCCCACCCATAATTTTAATAAAAATATTTAATTTCTGAAACTTCAATAATTCATAATAAATAGCCCTTTTATCAAAAAAATATGAATTTTATGTCCATTCCATAGAAAATCGAATTTTCTACAACTTTGTAGCTTTAAGTGTTTCCAAATTCCAAACAGAAAATGTCTGAAATCCACATACGGATGATTTTTAATACCTCCATTCTGACAAAATACTGATAAAACACCTCAACATTAATTCCTTCAATTATATCGACCTAAAAATAAATATTTCCTTCATTTATATCCACATAAAATAAATATTTCCTTATCATATAAATCAATAAATAATTATTCACAAATAATATTACAGAATCACAATAATGACAATCGGTAGCTCCTGTGGAAGAGGGGCTTTTCGATAAGGATTTCTCCTTACTGGCGCGTAATTAGATTACCAAACATCTCCTTGACAGAACTTTCTAGACATTGCCAATAATGCTATCTAATAATATTATTCAAATAATATGAATTATTGATCTGATAATGGGAAATATTGTGCAGTGACAATTATTGAAATAATAATAATATAAAATATCAACGCAACAATTATTGAATCAATAAAATAAAATATTGAACAGTAATTACTGTAATAATTACTGAGTAGTGCCTTCTTACGTCAGAATCAATAATTCAAAAATATTATGCAATACCGTGTGCTACTGTGCAACCACACGGATTATTTTATTTTAACCACCAGGTAATCCAACAGTGTTAACGGTAACAATTACGTCGTTATTTATAAAAACTCAAACTTATCATTTTTTTCATCAAGCGGTTATTACATTATGGGGCCCACAAATGGCTGCGCCGTCATACGAATATTCCCCGACAACAAGAATATTCCACGACCAACCTAATATTCCCCGACAACAATGAATATTTTATAACCACTTGCTTATTTTGCAAAATTTGCACATTTCACCCATAACCAAAGTATTATATCAAATTATCACCTTATTATTTCAATATAATAAATAGATGAAATTCAATTTTATTTATAATAAGTTGGGGTCTTACAACTGAGGTAAAAGATAGCTCTTTATTGGCCTCTATGATCTTTTTGTCCCAACATGCAGCCCATGGCATTGTCATTGATGGATAGGTACATAAACATGGGAACACCATCCTTGGGGGGGTACCAAAATAGGAGCTTTGATTAGTTGTTCATTAATAAGAAGGAAGGCTTTCTGACACTCATCATTCCATTTCATGGAGGGGTTCTTCTTTAGCAATTTGAAGAAGAGCTCACAGGTTGCTGTGAGTTAAGAGATGAATCGGCTGATGAAGTTGATTCTTCCCAAAAATCCCCGTATTTCCTTCTCTGTCTGAGGTATGGGCATTTCCGTGATGGCCTAGATTTTTGTGGGATCTAGCTCAATCCCTTTGTGGCTAACTAGGAATCCTAGCAACGTGCCTGATTTTACACCAAAAGCGCATTTGGCTGGATTGAACTTCAAGTTGTACTTATACAACCGGTTAAAGAGCTTTTTGAGATGATCTAGGTTGTCTTCCTCCCTTCGGGACTTGACAATGGTGTCATCCACATAGACTTCTATCTCTTTGTGCATTAGATCATGGAAAAGAGCCATCATGGATTGCTGATAGGTAGCTCCGGCATTGATGAGGCCGAATGACAACCGTCTATAGCAAAAGGTTCCCCAAGGAGTGATGAATGCAGTTTTCTCACGATCCTCTTCAGCAACCATGATTTGATGATACCCCGCAAAGAAGTCAGCAAAGGAGTACATGTCATATTGAGCTGTACTGTCAATGAATATGTGGATGAATGACACGGGAAAGCTATCTTTGAGGCAAGTTTTATTCAGATCCCTGTAATCCACACAAATTTGCACCTTTCCTCCAGGCTTAGGCATAGGGACTATGTTGGATAGCCACTCAGGGTGTGTTGACACCATGATGATGTTGGCTTGAAATTGTTTCACAATTTCTTCCATAACTTTTAAACTCCACTCAAGTTTTAATTGACTGAGCTTCTGCCTGACTGGCTTGAATCCCTCTTTAATAGGTAGGCGATGGATGACGATGTCAGTTGACAAACCAACCATGTCTTCATGAGACCATGAAAACACATCCTGAAATTGGGTCAATAGAGTAACCATGACATTCCTTTGGTTTGGAGTAAGGTCCGTACCAATCTTGATTTGTGCTGGGGTTTCCTGAGGTTCCAAGGTTAAAAGAGGTGGTTTGATCAAGATTTGGCTTGGGTTTGTCTTCGACCCATTCTTTGATCTCCTGAAGTATCTCGTAGTCCTCTTGTTTAATCTCCATCAAATCTAAGTCCAACTTTACATCAAAGTTACAGTCCTTGTGAAGAATAAGCATCTCCTCAGCATGTTTAGGCACATCTAACTTTTGAGTCCTGGAGCAAAATGCTTTTACTTAATATATGAAACTGTTTAGTCATACAAAGTGTTAGCATGTAATGACAAAAACAACTGCTAATATTGTACAACAAAAGTAAGCAGTTATTGCTATCTACAGGGCAGATGGAGTTTCTGCCCTTTTTACCCTTGTCGAAAAATGCAAGGAGTGTTGCTCCAATTGCCAAGGATGAAGTCCTGGTGGATGGCTGTGATGAAGGGGCTGTTATCGTCCTCCTTCTCTTGAATGATGACCATGATGTTAGGATAATCATCATCTGGAATGACTCTATTCATACCCTCCATATGGACCAAGATGCGCATGTTTGATAACCTCCTTGCAATGTCTTGTTTACGCCTTTAGTCCTTTTCCTCCACCTCGGGGTCTAGAATCAGGACTTCTTTTCCTTTAATCGGTATTGGCTTAGGAAACAACATGGCTACCATAGGGGCAGGTACCTTTAATAAAGGCTGTACATGAGTATCACCTGTAGGTTTAGGCAACCACCTTAAAGATGAAGGAACAGATTTATGCTTGTGAGGCTTCCTATGACTGGTCCCCGGAGAATAGCCTAGTTCGGCTATTCCTATCTAGCTGGGAACTTGAATTGGGCGCTTGACGCCCTGATGATCCTTTCCTAACCCCAATCAAGGTTGAAAACCCAAGGATATCATCTCTTGACTTGCCGACATTACCTCGGCAGAAACTCTGGGTATCAGAGGTTGCACCCCAATGGATTGATAGTGAATGTTGCTCACCTCAAGGGCTTGGAAGCTAATAGGCTCAGCTTCTATATTGAAACTGATGAGTGGTATATCACCTTGAATAAGACATTCTGGCTCAGCACTGACAGTGACCAGACTGTTATTAATGATATACTTGAGTTGATGATGAAGAGTGGATGGGACGGCTCTAGCCATATGAATCAAAGGTATTCCTAACAGCAAGTTGTATCATGTGGTGATCTTAAGCACTTGGAAGGATATGTAAAATGTATGTGGATCGATCTCTACTGGAAATTCAATCTCTTCGATAGAATTTCGTCGAGATCCGTCAAAGACTTTGATGATTGTATGGCTGCTTCGAATCCTGTTGAGATTGAAGTTCATTTTCTCCAATGTGGCATAGGGGCAGATGTTTAAGGATGATCCCTCATCAATAAGCACTCCTCCAACCATATATCCGGAGGACATAACCGATATGTGCAACGGTTTACAATGACCAGTCCCTTCTGGAGGTATGTCATCATCGGTGAAGGATATCACATTCCTGTTGAAAATGTGATCAACCAGATGATGGAATTTTTCCACAATTACTGTCTTGGTAAGTGGGCTTCTTCTAATACTTTTAGTAAGACCTTCTTGTGATCTTCTGAAGAGAAAACCAAGTCCAGAATAGAAACCTATTGTGGAGCTTCCTTCAAGCTTAGAATCACTTTGGCTTCATTGTGTCCCATAGTACGGAGGAATTCTTCAATCTTCTCCATTGGAAATTTCCCCTTTAATTTGATGATAGGCGTCATCACCCGTTGAGGAAGGTACAATGGATTTTCTTTAGACACTGCAGCAGCTGTATTGGATGTAGATAATACAGCCTCTCCATAGTTCCATGGCACTTTCTTGAAGCTGACAATAGGATATTATGGCCTGAACGACAATATGATTGGCTTTGGTGCAGCCACTTTCAAAGGGTTTTCAATGCCTTTAAGATGAATTGGTTGAATAGTTAGTGTGGTGGTAGCTACATCTTCCTCAGAGGATACCACTGCAATATCCTCCCCACCCTCATATGATATAGCGTTGTTATCTGTCATCTACAGGTCACCGTTGTCGATCATGTTCTGAATAAGGTGGCGGAGTGCCCATCATTCTTCGGTGTTGTGACCAAGAGAGTTAGGGGTATTCAACCGGTAAAAATTGGATGAAATCCTAGATCGGATCGAAACCGAATCGGTATCGGCGGCTAATTTTTTATATCGATAATGGTCTTGGTTGGACGAAGGTATTAGAACCCTGATAGCGATTGCTTTTGCATCGATTTTTACCAAAAATTAATATAATTATTATTTTTATTATTATTTTATTATTATTATTATTATTTATTATAATCATTATTTTATTATTATTATTATTAATAAATTATTAATAATAAAAAAAATTAGAAAACTGGTATATACCAGTCCGGTTCGGTAAAACCAAACCATAAAAATGCCAGACCAAAATCGGTATCGAAAAATTGGTATATACTGGTTTTTTTATACCGAACCAGACTGGTTCTTTTTTATACAGAACCGACAAATTCGGTCCCGTCTGAAAAACTGAAAAATCAAAAAAATCGATTAATTTGAACACCCCTAGCGAGAGTGGGAGTGGTATTGGCATACTCCATTGGCATCAAACTGTCCTCAGCTTAGGTTGACTGGAGGTAGTAGTGCTGTGATTTTTCCCTCATTAATCAGCATCTGCAATATCTCTTCCATCGGTTGGCCTAAATAGGTGAATTCCCTTTTGTTGGCAAAAGTAAGTTATAGAGTACTTGAAATAAGAGGAAGGAGTCTAGCATGCTCCTGAATTGAACAATTGATGTGTGACTTGGTGTTGATGAATCACCAACTCTGCCAATTGATTGCCTTGTTCGCCAAGAGACTTGATTTCATGTTCCATCATGAACTGGAACTGTGAATAATCCCATTTGTCAAAATTATCCTTGTTGATTTGGGATACACCCATATATTTGGAGCTCTATCCACTGCTCCAGTTAATCATGTTAACCTCCTCTTCCTTGTGTTGAGGGAGAGGATTGTCTTAGACATGGGGTTGGTCGGGCTTGGTTACCACGATCTCACCATTGTCAATTAAATCATGGATTTTATATTTAAGGGCCCAAAAATCTTGAGTGTCATGGCCTGGAGCTCCAGCATGATAAGCACATTTCTTACTTACATTGAAACCTTTTCCACTCGGGTTGGCTGGTGGAAGAGGATGAGTAATTTTCTTCTGAGTTGTCAGAAGTTTGAGAATGTTTTCCCCTAAAGGTGTGAAAACTCTTGTACGTCTGACTTCTCCACCTTTTGGAAATGGAGAATTTGAAGACTGTGCTTGAAAAGGGGAGTAATTTCTCCTTTGAATAGACATATTTTGATTGCCTTTTTGTCCTTGTATATCAAGGAAACATCCTCCTCTTTCTTCTTGCGGACCCTCCGGGGGGTTGTTTCCATAACTTCCAGACTGGAAGTGCTCAGCTACAACTTTTAATGCGGGGAGGTCTTGAATATTCCCAAACTTTAATCCCATTTCAGTCATTTCTCCATGTTTGATCATTTCAGAGAATGGCTTGCCTATGCCAGCTAGAACCCTTTCATAGAAAGGAGCTTCTTGAATGTCTAAAAAAGTCAGCACCATTTCAGACTCGGTCATAGACGGAATAACTTGAGCAGCCAGATGCCTCCATCTTTGGGCATACCCTCTAAATGATTCATTGACTTGTTTTTTGACCTTGGTAATCTGATATCGGTCTGGAGCCATTTGAGTCTGAAAGTTGTATTGACTGAGTAAAGCATGGGCTAACTCCTCCCAGCTATGAATCTTAGAGTTGTCTAATCTGGTGTACCATGCTCTGGCTTCTCCAGTCAGACTTTTCTGAAATAGTTGCATTCTGAGCTTTTCATTCTCAGCATAAGATTTGAGCTCTCCAATGAATCCCATTAAATGTGTGTAAGGATCTCCCAATCCATCATATTTTTCAAAATATTGAGTCTTGAATTTTTTCGGATAATGAACCCGGGGAAAATACAAAGGTTTGAATATGAAACACTCCCGTGTGCTCCAATCCCTTTGATAGACTGAATGGTCTCTTCCATTTGTAGGACTTTCTTCCGAATATCACCAATGTCTGGATCTTCTTTGAGATGGGTGATTTCAGGGGTTTTGTTGGACTTATCAGACTAAGACTCAGGTGCTGGAACTTCTTTATCCGGACCCTGAATTCCTCCATGTGAAAAGGTTTTTGTATATATGGGTATTTGTGGATCCTAAGTTGACTTGTGTAATTATTCGAACTCCTCACGAGAGACAGGATTAGGATTAGGCTGACCAGATGTAGCCATGTTTGGCTTTAGGCTTAATGCCTTCTTGGACTTTGAATGGGTAACGGGACCAATCGTTTCCTTACAAAAAGACTTATGTAGTTTACTCTTAGGAAAACGTGAAAATTTACATGCTATGTGATGTGTCCGTTTTTAGGAGTATTTTCCTGCAAAACGGATGTCAGTTTGTTTTAATGACAAGATAGCATGACAGGTTTTGATTTGAAAGGGAGTGCATGTTCACATATTCCTTTATTTTTTCCAATACATTGAGATTGACATGGAAATAAAATTACAAGTAATTAAAATGGGAATGTATGAAGAGACTTCCCTCCGCGTTTGGTTTATCAGAGGCTGACCTATCTCAGGTTACTCTCGCGGCTTTTTGGCATGAAGGTTCCTAGATCATCGCAATTTACTTAACGGGAAGTAAATTCGGTCTTTCAACTGGAGCGAATCTGGGTGGTGACTTTCCTGAGCCTCGTTGGAATTACTCTCCCTACGAGTCCAGTAATCAAACACCGGCATGATAGCCTCCTGGTGGAGGGACCACACAACATACATTCATATACATCGTGTCTCACCGTATGGAAATGATGACATATGTGAAGCACTAATATCACATGCAAATATGATGCGAAGCACTAAGCTAAGTGCAGTAAGTAAATGCATTAGTACACATTGATTAAATATAAATGCAACATCCACACACAAGCAGATAAAATATTTTGAAAAGTTTTTAAAATAGCGGCTTAAGCCCTCTTACTGGTTTCCTCAGCAGAGTCGCCACCTGTCGATGTTGTGAAAATAATAGTGGAAGGATTTAATTAATTAATTTTAATTCTATTAATTCTAGAGTGCAATTATAACTATTTACTGGAATTAGTTATAATTAATTTAATTCTAATTGATTAAAGAGTTAATCAAAAATTAGTATTATATTGGAGCTAGAATTCTAGAATACTACTTGATCCCCACTCTAGTCCTTATTAAAATATAACAAAATAGCAGGATAAAATATATCAGAAAAGTTTTTAAATTATCCTGCTAAATATCAGGGAGTTGAGGACTCTATATATTATATCACTTGCAATATTTTGAACCCACACTCAGAAAAGTACGTAATATCAAAATAAGGGTCAAAGAGAGGAACATCAGGAGGGAGGAAAAGCCATCATCGGAATAAACAAAAAAAATTCATTGTGTTGCAATAAAGCACGAGGTATAAAATATAATTTTTTTTTTATTATGCTAAATTATGGGAAAGATCTTGGGATAATAATTTTTAAATATAAAAATTATTAATTTTTTTTGGAAATCATTTCCTACAATTAGTATCAAACCTAACTCATAATTTTCTTAAATCATGATTATATTATTTAACTTGAATTATATTGGACAGATATATGGATATTTTTTTCTATATTGCTCTTCGAATTTCATGATTCAGTTTTTTTTAATCTACGGATATAATTATTTAATATTTTCGAATATATGTAATGAGTCATTTATTCGGATATACGTGATCTATTTATAAAAAAAAAGGAGAAAGCCAAATTCGCGGCTATATATGGGTTAATACATTTAGCATATATTTTTTTTATTTGTAGATATATTAAGGATTAATGTTGGATGAATTATTTCAATTGTGATTGGCTGGTCTAGTGGCTTTTGGTTGGTTTATAAGTAACCTTTGTTTTGAAATGGGGGAGGTTAGGAGATCAATTCTTTCCAGCAACAATTAACGTTTTTTTAAAAAAAAATGTTTAGCCCAGATTTCCATGATGTTGTAATTGTCAAATATGAATATGTATGGATCTTAGTTTATATGTTTATATGTATTAATATGGGATATTAATATAATTTTATATTTTTAAAAAAAAATTAAAAATCCTTGTTTTTATATAAATAAAAAATTAAGTGAAAGAAAGAATTTTTTCCTTACGGCCTCCATCATTGGTCCATTATATTGATACATGTATCTAATCTCAATTTTTATGAATTTCCTCCAGAAGATGCATGAATCTAGTTATATTATATATGGATTTCCTTGTGATAAATTTATTTTAAATTGTATTATGAATTATTTTCCATCGAAATATTTGGATTAAAATTTTAATGAAAATTTAAATAGATGGTATACACTTGACAAAATATGAATAATAATTCTCCACATCGGAGTGATACTTATTATTAATATTGTTTTGGGTTGAATTAAATGGTAAATTATTTTTTTTTCATGAGATGTGTAGACATTCAAAATTTTCTGCACACCTGTTACTAACATTGTAGGAGCGCAGATTCGTTTTTCAGAGATAACCCTGGAAGACAGCTCATATCCATTCTGGATACCATCGAAAGTTCAGTCTCAACCCCGGAACACACACCGGGAGTATCAGTTCCAACCTCGGAGATAACCCCAAGTTTCATCCTTGGAGATAACCCCAAGGAATGTCGTTACAGTTCCGGCGATAACCCCGTAAATGCTTGTTTCAAATGCATGCAATCAGCTTCAATCTCGGAACTCCCACCGAGGCACTCATTCCAAAGACCCGGAGATAACACCGGGAAGACATGCACACTTAAAGATGACCCAGAGGAATTCAAACACTTGCAACATTCCAATCTCAAAGATAAGCTTGAGCAACGTCTGCTTTATTAACCCAAACTGGAGATAACCCTGGTGAGGGGCAAAAACATCATCTTGCCACCTCAACCCCACATTGCGCCATCTCAACATCTCATACATACATTTCTACAAAACAATATCCCACAAGAGTCAAGGAGTTCCAATCCTGAGTGACTATTACGCAGGGCAGCACATCGGATAGAATTTGAAGCTTGAAGACCATGGGCATGATCCCCTCTTCCTGACTTCGTACAACCTCTAATCCCATGTCATTGTGTAACTCTTGACAATGGCGATCCAAAAAAGGTCTTGTACACCTCAATCGAATGCTTAGATTGAAGTTCTGCAAGTTCGAATGGACATCATAGTGCACGAGTGCACATACTTCGAGACGGTGGGACCCACAGAACCTGAGGCACCTCGGCAAACAAGCAGTGCATCTGCGATTGCGATTGCCGCAGTACACTCACTGGCCACCAAACTCTATAAATATAGAGCTTGGGGTGGCCATATTTCAAGAGAAAAAGGCGACAAATCGCTGAAATGATAAACTGAGCCTCGATTGAGCCTAGACTTATGTCTGGAGCATTTACTTGCTTTTCTATATATATATATGAATTGTTGTCCGATGAGCCTGAATTTTATATCCGGTGCGTTTACTGCTTATATATATATAGCGACAAATCGCTAAAATGATAAACTGAGCCGGGATTGAGAAACTTCATGTGTGTTTACCGCTTATATATATATATATATATATATATATATATATATATATATATATATATATTGACATTTCATCTCGGCCTAGAGTTTACTTCGTGTCCTATTATCGCTTTATTTATATTTCGTCCCGACTGGAGTTTACTTCGTGGCGGTTGATCGCATTTATTGCTTTATTTACATTTCTGATCCCCCATGGAGGTGCTTCGTGGTGGTTAATCATGTCTCTCTCTCTATATATATTTATCGCTTTTATATATTTACATTTCTAATCCCCCATGGAGGTGCTTCGTGATGGTTGATCATGTCTGTATATATATATTTATATATATATATATAGATATACCGCTTTTATATATATAACTGCTTACTGTTTTTCATATAAACTGTGGCATCATGTGAGCCTAGGAATCATGTGATCATGATTGATCTCATGAATCTTGATTGAGTTCACGTGATGGACATTTTCAAATGTAAGCGACTTTGTAAATTATTCACGGTGTTTGAATTTCCTTAGATGGCTTTCATACCCATGAGGAGTTCGACATCGCTATATATTATTTTTTCTCAAGATGCTTCGCATCTCGAAAAATAAAAGAAATTGTTTCTAACAGATTAATAATAAAATGGAAGTATGAAAAGGTCTCAATTACTATTGAGCATGAGGTTTGAAAAACCTCTTTTACAAAACTTAACTGCTATATCATGTTTAAAACTGAATTTTTCATACAAATTCAAACCCTTTGTATATAGGTGCGAACGAGGCCTCACACTACTTCCAAATAAAAGCACATTGACCCACACACACATATTCATATAACAGTTTCTTGAAAAGTGCCGGTCACCGTGGTAACACGGATGTCGGGGGGTGCCTAACACCTTCCCTCCGCATAATCAAGCCCCAGAACCCCAATGAATCTCGGTTTCACAGACCCGTTTAGCAGTGTCACATCACTGGGTCAATGTACAAACCTTAGATCGGTTGCGTTGGTGCAACCAGTTAAAAACACCAACTGGTGACTCTTACAGTCAAATCATCGACATATACATGTCGGACCTTTTTCACTTGTTTTTTCAAACAAATCTCACATAACATAAGAACACCAAAGAACAAGAACAGAAAAAGTACAAATAAAAATCCTGACGTCGACAGGTGGCGACTCTACTGGGGATTCCAGTAAGAGGGCTTAAGCCGCTACTACAAGCTTTTCAAAACTGTTATGTGCTTCTGTGTGGATGTTGCATTTATATTTTTGATGAATGTGTTCGAATGCATTGTACTTACTACACTACAATATATCTATATGTGATATTAGTGCTTCACACATATCATCATTTTCATAAACGGTGAGACACGTTGTATGTGAATGTATGTTGTGTGGTTCCTCCACCAGTAGGCTATCCTGTCGGTGTTTGATTATTGGACTCGTACGAAGACTAATTCTAACGAGGCTCAAGAAAGGCACCACCCAGATTCGCTCTAGTTGAAAGACCGGATTAACTTCCCGTCAAGTAGATTGCGATGATATGAGAACTTTCATGCCAAAAAGCTGTGAGAGTAAACCTAAGATAGGTCAGCCTCTGATAAACCAAACGCGGAGGAAAGTCTCTTCATGCTTTCCATTTTCGATTACTTGTAAAAGCATTTACTTGTAAATATCATTTCATGTCAATCCATCGTAATGGAAAATATGAAGAAATATGTGCACATGCATATTTAAAATTAGCATGCTATCCTGTATTACAAAATAGCTAACATCCGTTTTGTAGGATAATATTCCTAACACGGATACCTCATATAACATGTAAACATTTATATTATCCCTAAGACTAAACTATATAACTTTTTGTTGGGAAACAATTGGGCCTGTTACCCGCTCAAAATCCAAAAAGGCCACGAGCCTACAACCAATCATGTCTTCTTCTGACCAATCTAATCCAATTTCTCGAGAAGAATTTGACGGATCTAGTAAACAAATTACAGATTTGGTTGTTCTCTTTAAAGAATTGAATCAGTTTACTCAAGGCCCAAAGATGCCTACACATACTCAAGGTTTGGATAAAACAAATTCAGAACCTCAGTTGGATACGATCAACAAAGACCCTGAAAACACCCATCTCCAAGGAGATCCAAAAACCGATGATATCAGGAAGAAAGTCCTTCAAATGGAAGAAACCATCAGTTCTCTCAAGGGGATTGGAGCATATGGGAGTGTTTCATATGCTGACCTTTGCATATTCCCCGATGTTCATTATCCAGAGAAATTTAAAACCCCTGATGTGAGACCCCAAATTTTATGAATAAAGATTTAAATTTCTCGAAATATTTTTTGAATATTATGGTGTGGATTTGCTATAATGTTAAAGTTGTGGGTAATATTTATAAATTTTGCAAAGTAAGCAAGTTGTTATATAATATTCGATTGGTTGGGGAATATTCTTTTTGACGGGGAATATCTGTACGACGGTACAATCATTGGTGGACCCCACAACGAAATTATTATCGGATTGAGAAAACGACAAAAATATTTTTTATGAAAATAACGGCGGAAGTTTAATCGTTAAAACTATTGAACTACTCGGTAGTAAATGTACAGTAATACACGTGGTTGCATAGTATCACACGGTATTGATTATTGATGCTTACGCGAGAAGTCACTCAGTTTTGTTCAATTATTGCTACAGTAATTGCTGCATAGTATCTCACGTTACTTGATTCAATTACTGTCGATATTTTATATATTATTAAATCAATAATTGAGATAACAAAGTTATTAATATTATTATTTGCAATATTAACGATGTCTAGAAGTTCTGCCTAGGAGAGGTTTGGTCACCTAATTGCGTGCCAATAGGGAAAAATCCTTATTGGAAAACCCCCTCTTTCTTGGGAACGACCTGGTCGATTAATATTGTGAATTATAATAATGATGATAAATATTGTTAAATATATTGAGGTGTCTTTTATAAAGTCCCGAAGTTTATATATATATATATATATATATATATATATATATATATATAAATTCCGTTTTATTAATATTATTAATGTAATAAAACTGAAAAGCTTTTTATATAAAACAAAATACTTTTATAAAGTTATTCATTTTATTAGATTATAAATAGAATATATTATATTTTATTTAAAAGATTTTGTTTTATTAGAATATTTTATTAATCTTTGCATAGTAAATCAATATGGACCGTCAGGTGTAAAAAGTAAATCAACTGGATCATTAATGAATTAGTTACTATTCAGGTCCATTCTCCTATAAATAGAAGCTCATTCCTTCATTATTTTTTACGAATTCTTTGAAACTCTAGAGAGAGAAACTATAGAGAGAAAGAAGAAAAATATTCTGCTACTTCACTTTTCCAATATCCAGTTCTTCTAAGGTAAGGGATATTATTTGTTGTACTTGTAAGGGGTATTATTTCTTTCATATTCATGAAGAAAACTTCATTATTCCATTCTTTATTATTCTCATTGGAATAACTTTGTATACGCTGTGAATACCCTATACTTGGTGAAATTCTACATTATTCCATTCTTTATTATTATGTTGGAATAAAATGCTCATGCAAGCAATACCGCATACATGGTGAAATTCTTCTATTATTCCATTCTTTATCATTATGTTGGAATAACTTTGTCCATCTAATACCGCATGCATGGTGAAATTCTTCGTTATTCCATTCTTTATTATTCTCGTTGGAACATCACATGTAATGCGTTTACGCATGACCGGTTCCGATTATTTATTATTCATTGGAATATCTTATGCATGCGTTACGCATGACACGTTCCATTATTTATTATTCTATTGGAATATCATGTCGTGCGTTACGCTTTGACTGGGTTCCGATTATTTATTATTTTGTTGGAATAACCTGTCTGTGCGGTCTATCGCATGCCTGATGATTTCTTTTGTTATTCCATTCTTTATTATACTCAGTTGGTTAAATTTTTGACTTCTATACTCCATGAAATTAGTGGAATATCCTTGATATTTGCGCTTCATCTAGTATCTTTTCATGGAAATATTCTTCTGAGCATTCTTGAATTTTACTCTACAAAGAAGTATCATGTTGACAATTTGGACATTTTTGAGTTTAGGATAAATTAACTTATAAATCTTTAAAATTTATTCTTGAACTTGTTTTATTGAATTATTATGTCATTGTCATCATCCTCATGCTTATATTATGATTAAAGTCATCTTTGGCTTACGTGCATAGATGGACTTGGTATGATTATGACCAGGGATTATTCGGTATAATCATGACTGTAATGTTACAAATGATGTGGAAAAAATCCTCATTGGCCCGTAGTGCATTGATGGACAATTTTTGGTATGATTATGGCTATGGATTCTCTTCGGCCAAGGGTGAAAAGATGAATTGTTTTATGGCATGATCAGGACCGTTGATGAAAATAAGATTATCCTTGGCCTGTAGTGCAGGGATGATGTGGATTATTTATTGAGCTGAGTCTCAGCGATAAAAGTGATGAAAAACCTTTTAAATCATAGAAGATAGTAAATTTTATTCTCTACTTGACTATTCTAATGGATTGCTTGTTCCGCTGTAGTTAAACTTGATGTCTATTGTATTTTAACAGTTTAACATTGTTGAAGACTAGTGATAATTTATTCTGCATTATCTTGGTCATAATATTTCTTACTAGGCTAGTTGAGCTCACCCTTTCGTTCATTGTTCTCTTCAGGAAATGAGAATATAGTTGGGACTAGTCGGGCAACGGAGTGACGGTCCAGATGATAGCATTAGTAGTCTTCACTATTCTGTTAAATAGTGTGATAATAAATGTAATGAGGACTCCATTGAGTGTGGATATTGTCTAGATGACAATATTCTTATTAAAACTCACAGCTTTTGTTGTATATTTAAGATTGTATTTGTATTCTGTACCATGTATTTGGGCGACTCAGAATAGGTGATGTATACCTATTTTGGGGGTGTCACAGTTGGTATCAAAGCTTAGGGATATGATCCTTGGCTGAGATATGAGACAAGAATTAGGAGGGGAGAGACGGAGAATTCCCTCACTAGTATAACCTACCTAAGTTTATTTGGTATTTAATTTGCTGACCGGGAGTATAGGGATAATATGTGATATGTTAATTAACCATTGTTTTGTGGCAGTATTTGAAAATGGCATCTAAAAATGTTGAGATCAGCAATGAAGCACATGAGACCGTTGAGTCACCAACGATCAATACCCAGGATAATGTGCAACAGGAAGACAATAATCCTCATGTAAATAATAACATCGATCAAATGATGAACAATGGGATGTTCAGAGGCTTTATGCAATTCATGCAACATCAGGTAAGAGAGACTCCTGTTCAAAATATAGGTGGAACTAATGGCAACCCATGGTTTGGTCACCGCTAAGCGATTCAATTTGGGACCACCGGAGTTTTGAGAAAGCGAACCACTTAAGGTAGAGGCGTGGTTAAAGCGAGATCACCAAGATATTTGATGTCTTGTGATGCTCGAGGAGCAAAAGGTTCCCTTTGCCACCTTTATGTTGCGTGAAGAGGCAGATTACTGGTGAGAATCTGTAAAATGTACCCAGCCCGAAGTACTCAAGATGTCTTGGGAGAAGTTCCAAGAGCTGTTCAACGACAAGTACTTTCTCGAAAGTATTCCTCATACGAAGGAGGTGGAATTCTTCAAGTTGGAGCAAAACAATATGACCGTGTCGCAATACGAGGCTAAATTTATGGAGTTATCCCGGTTTGCATCCCATTTGGTAGATAATGAAGAGCGAATGACGCGAATGTTTCTGCTATGTTTGAAACCCGAGATACGTCAATACTTTATCTCTCATAAACTGTGTTTGTATTCAGATGTTGTAAATAGGGCTCAGTTATTGGAGCGCGATAATGAGTCAGCACAACCAAAAAGCAACGATCAACAACACGATAATAATCGCAATGCGGTGTGGCATGACCATCGGAACAATGATAACCATCGTGGGGAAATTATCATGCAAAGAATGGTAACCACTTCGGTGGTAATCATAGCCAAGATAATAGAAGTGGAAATTTCAAGAAGAGGAGGTTCAATAATGATGGAAAGATAGCAAAGATCATTTTTGTTTCAAAGGAAGAAGAACGACCACCGGTCGTATGTTTCAAATGCGGACAGGAGGGACACATCTGTCCAAACTGTACGCAGTAATCCAAAGCGTGTTTCAATTGCAGAAGAGAAGGTTACCTAGCTCAATTTTGTCGTATAGTGAAGTCAAGTCCAGTTGGGATAGTGATGCCAAAGGATGTCCCAGACAAGTCAAAGCCGGTAGTTTAAATGAGAGCATTTATTGCGGAACCCAAACGAAGATAACATGGGTAAGTTAATCAAAATTTCTTGCGAAGTCTATACCTTATTCGATACCGGTTCTACCCACTCTTTTATTTCACCTAGTTGTGTTTAACGTTTGAACTTGACTCTTGAGAAATTAGACTTTGACTTATCTGTTAAAACTGTATTAGGAGAAACCTTCATTTCATGTGTTATCCAAGTCTTGGATGAGAGTCACAATTTTTAAATGATATTTATATCGTTAATAAATTTCTTGACGTATTCCCTGAAGACTTCTTGACCTACCCCAGAGCGTGAAATCGAATTTTGTATTGACCCCAGTACAAAACCCATTTCTAAAACCCTTAAATATTTCTTCAACTAAAATGAACGTATAATGCGCCAAAGACGTTGGCTCGAACTGTTGAAAATTTCAATTATACCATTCAATATCATCATGGAAGAACGAACGTGGTAGCTGACGCGTTAAGTAGAAGATCGTATGCGTTTACGAGTGCGATGTTGTTAACACAAAAACCTATTTCGTATAACTTTCAAATGATGAAGATAGAGTTACAGACTCTAAGGACCCACATGGTGATATCAAATATACGATTAGAATCGACTTTAATCGATAAAGTTAAAGCCGCTCAAGCTACATACTCAGAGCTGATGAATGTGAAGAAGAAGGTTCAAGAGGGCGTTATTCTAGAAGCAAGAATCAATGAAGAGAGGAAATCTCAACCCTCGATTTAATTGACCCATTTGAAATCCTCGATTAAGTAGGAACGGTGGCCTATAGACTCGTTTTACCGCCAAATATGTTGTGTGTTCATAAAGTTTATCATGTTCCGATGTTACGTAAATATGTGGATGACCCGAACCACATTATTGATTTAGAACCGAACGAGATAGCGGAAGATTTAACATATCAAGAAATATCTGTTAAAATCTTGGATAAGAAGGATCGTATTCAACACTCAAAGGTTATACCTCAAGAGTTAGAATCTGATGAAGTGTCCTCATTTATTCGGCATAGCAAGTACGTACGTAAATTTCAAGGGCAAAATTTTATAAGGATGGGAGATTGTGAGACCCCAAATTTTATGAATAAAGATTTAAATTTCTCAAAATATTTTTTTGAATATTATGGTTTGGATTTGCTATAATGTTATAGTTGAAGGTAATATTTATAAATTTTGCAAAGTAAGCAAGTGGTTATATAATATTCGATTAGTCGGGGAATATTCTTTTTGTCAGGGAATATCCGAACGACGGTACAATCATTGGTGGACCCCACAACAGAATTATTGTCGGATTGAAAAAATGACAAAAATATTTTTCATAAAAATAACGGCGGAAGATTTACCGTTAAAACTATTGAACAACTCGGTAGTAAAAGTACGATGAATACGCGTGGTTGCATAGTAGCAATATTGATTGATTATTGATGCTTACGTGAGAAGTCACTCAATTTTGTTCAATTATTGCTACAGTAATTGCTGCATAGTATCTCACGTTATTTGATTCAATTATTATCGATATTTTATATATTATTAAATCAATAATTGAGATAACAAAGTTATTAATATTATAATTTGCAATATTAACGATGTCTAGAAGTTCTGCCAAGGAGAGGTTTGGTCATCTAATTGCGCGTCAATAGGGAGAAATCCTTATTGGAAAGCCCCCTCTTTCCTGGGAACGACCTGGTCGATTAATATTGTGAATTATAATAATGATGATAAATCTTGTTAAATATATTGAGGTGTCTTTTTATGAAGTCCCGAAGTTTATATATATATATATATATATATATATATATATATATATATATAAATTCTATTTTATTAATATTATTAATGTGATAAAAGAGAAAAGTTTTTATATAAAAGCAGAATACTTTTATAAAGTTATTCGTTTTATTAGATTATAAATAGAATATATTATATTTTATTTAAAAGATTTTGTTTTATTAGAATATTTTATTAATATTGCATAGTAAATCAATATGGACTGTCTGTGTAAAAGTAAATCAATCTGGACCGTTAATGAATTAGTTACTATTCAGTCCATTCTCCTATAAATAGAAGCTCATTCCTTCATTATTTCTTATGAATTCACTGAAACTCTAGAGAGATAAACTATAGAGAGAAAGAAGAAAAGTATTCTGCTATTCACTTTTTCAATATCCAGTTCTTCTAAGGTAAGGGATATTATTTGTGGTACTTGTAAGGGGTATTATTTCTTTCATATTCATGAAGAGAACTTCTATTATTCCATTCTTTATTATTCTGTTGGAATAACCTGTATACGCGGACTACCCTATACTTGGTGAAATTCTTCTGTTATTCCATTCTTTATCATTATGTTGGAATAACATGCCTATGCGAAGTACTGCATACATGGTGAAATTCTTCTGTTATTCCATTCTTTATCATTATGTTGGAATAACCCGTCTATGCGAAGTACCGCATACATGGTGAAATTCTTCTATTATTCCATTCTTTAATATTTTGTTCGAACATCCTGTCTGTGCGTTTATGCATGACCTGGTTCCGTTATTTATTATTCTGTTGGAATATACTGTCTGTGCATTTACGCATGACATGGTTCCAATATTTATTATTTTGTTGGAATATCTTGTTTGTGCGTATACGTATGACATGGTTCCGTTATTTATCATTCTGTTGGAATAACCTGTCTTTACGGTCTATCGCATGCCTGGTGATTTCTTTTGTTATTCCATTCTTTATTATACTTAGTTGGTTAAAGTTTTGACTTCTATACTCCATGAAATTAGTGGAATATCCTTGATATTTACGCTTCATCCAGTATCTTTTCATGAAAATATTCTTCTGAGCATTATTGAATTTTACTCTACAAAGAAGTATCATGTTGACAATTTGGATGTTTTTTAGTTCAGGATAAATTAACTTATAAATCTTTAAAATTTATTTTTGAAATTGTTTTATTGAATCATTATGTTATTGTCATCATCCTCATGCTTATATTATTATTAAAGTCATCTTTGGCTTACGTGCATAGATGGACTTGGTATGATTATGACCAGGGATTATTCGGTATAATCATGACCGTAATGTTACAACTGATGTGGAAAAAGTCCTCATTGGCCCTGTAGTGCATTGATGGACAGTTTTTGGTATGATTATGGCTATGGATTCTCTTCGGCCAAGGGTGCAAAGATGAATTATTTTATGGCATGATCAAGACCGTTGATGAAAATAAGATTATCCTTGGCCTGTAGTGCAGGGATGATGTGGATTATTTATTGAACTGAGTCTCAGCGATAAAAGTGATGAAAAATCTTTTAAATCATAGAAGATAGTAGATTTTATTCTCTACTTGACTCTTCTAATGGATTGCTTGTTCCGCTGCAGTTAAACTTGATGTCTATTGTATTTTATCAGTTTAACATTGTTGAAGACTAATGATAATTTATTCTGCATTATCTTGGTCATAATATTTCTTATTGGGCTAGTTGAGCTCACCCTTTCTTTCATTGTTCTCTTCAGGAAATGAGAATATAGCTGGGACTATTCGGGGAACGGAGTGACGGTCCAGATGATAGCATTAGTAGTCCTCACTATTTTGTTAAATAGTGTGATAATAAATGTAATGAGGACTCCATTGAGTGTGGATATTGTCTAGATGACAATATTCTTATTAAAACTCACAACTCTTGTTGTATATTTAAGATTGTATTTGTATTCTGTACCATGTATTTGGGCGGCTCAGAATAGGTGATGTATACCTATTTTGGGGGCGTCACAACAGATTTTGAAAAGTAAGATGGATTAGGGGATCCTTACACACATTTGAAGGTATTAATTGGAGAACTTGGATTGTATTCAGAGGATGAGAAGCTCAGAATCCAGCTATTCCAGAAGAGTCTTGTTGCCTCTTTTTAAGTTCTAACAAAAGAGCTCTAACTCATGCAAGCATACATGTGTCAAAAAGTAATACAGAGTAAGTAGAGTATCGTCCCACAGAGAAAGTTGTTTAATTTAAAGTACTATGCATCAACTAAATCACTATATTCATATGCTTAAACCAATGCTTATAATTGTGAATTACTCTAAATGCAAATATCAACTAAAATAAGAATAATAACGAATTATATCAAATCTGGAAATAATGGGATCCTAACTTTATTTAATACTTCATCTAATTACCACCATCATGCAAGATCGTTCACATATCACAGGAAAGTAGCCAAGAGCACTAATGTAGATATAACCATTTTTCAATGTACTATGACCTACTTACACAGTATCCACATGTGATAGACACCATGTAATCATCAATATAATCAAAATCACTATATGTCTATGTGAAATTGCAACCATATTGAATTTAAGAACAAGCCCTTATTTTAACTCATACGGTGAAACAGTATATGTCTATCTGATTCATGAAATACAAAGCTACCAAAACAGCCCCATATACGCATGTTATCATGATTACAATCCATACCCGCATGTTGTTTTTTAATTCCATACAAGTACTTAAAACGAATGGTGATCAGTCATTCATGCATGCAAACCAACCATGATAGAAATTCTCTATGATATGTAAAATAGTCCAGCAGTCAAGTATGCAATTAAACTACATACTAAAATCCATTAGAATCCCATAATGGAGTTTAGTTCATGACTGAACCAAAAGCCATCATGGGATCAAAGCTAAACATGGATAATCAATAAACAATTGAAAGAGAAAGGATAGAAATGATCAAACCCAATTGTTGTTTATAACCCAATAATAACGTTCAATTCCGCATTAAAATCCAGCAAACGAACAATAGTTTTCCACAATGATTGAAAATCCCAAGAAGAATTAGAAAAGATGAAGTTTTAGGCTTCGTTCTACGTTGGAATCTCTCCTAGAGTGTAAACCCTAGTTACCAATATGAAAACACGTAAAAACTTATGAATAATACGTCTGACACCAGTCAGAATTATTTTTAATTCATTACATCTCTTAAAATTAAAAATTAAAATAAACATTTCAATGAAATTTTCAATCATCGCGTGCGCAAGGCCTCCTCCTTTTGTATTTCTCACGTATGCTGTGGTGCAAGTTCTCGTCCAGCCAGTATGGTCACATGGCCGTAGCGTGTGTTGGGCTTTATAGAGGCGCGGCTTCTGTAGTCTGCATTCTGGTTTTGCTTCTGGTTCTGTTTTTATAATGTTGTTGCTGCTACTGATTTGTTCTGCTTCTCTTTCCTTTCATGTTTGGTCTCCTTGCTCCACTAGATCCTCATGCCATGCATCCATTAGCCTCATGCCCTCTAACATCACCAAAACACGCTATATCCTGCACTTTTACATCAAAGGAGTTTTAAGTAAATGAAATGCAAAATAACATGAAATGCAACTAAAAACACACTAAAATGTACTTGATTTGGGCATAGTTCGCATGAATTAATATCCAATCAGTAGGTGTAAAACCCACTTATCAAGTCTGACTGTAGAAGCTCATTCATGGTATACCAGATTAGACAACTCAAAGATCCATAGTTGGGAAGAGCTAGCTCATTCCTTCCTTACTCAGTACAGTTTCCAGTCTCAGATGGCTCCTGACCGGTATCAGATTACCAAGGTCAAGAAACAGTCCAATGAGTCTTTCAAAGAGTATGCTCAAAGGTGGAGGAGCCTTGCTGCTCAAGTTATTCCTTCC
The DNA here is from genome assembly GCA_020205605.1 of Panax ginseng. Classification (NCBI taxonomy): domain Eukaryota; kingdom Viridiplantae; phylum Streptophyta; class Magnoliopsida; order Apiales; family Araliaceae; genus Panax; species Panax ginseng. Next base: position 142,480,059 of record CM035132.1, on the reverse strand, counting down.
ATGACGGAATCAGAAATGGTCATGACCTTCATAGACATACAAAGTAGCTCTTTTCTATGAGAGAGTCTTAGCTGATATTGGCAAACCATTTTCTGAAATAATCAAACACTGAGAGATGGCTGAGATGGGGTTGAAGTCAGGAAAGATTCAAGACCTAGCCACTCTCAAAGCAGTTGTTGAGCACATCAAGTTCGGAACTTATAGAAACAACCCACGGAGGGTCCATAAAAAGAAAGAGGAGGATGTTTCCTTGATACTATAAGGTCAAAAAGGCAATCAGAATATGCCTATACAGAGGAGAAACTACTCCCCTTTTCAAGCATAGTCTTCAAACCCTCCATTGCCTAAAGGTGGAGAAGTAAAGCTCCCTCGAACGTTCACACCCTTAGGGGACTCGCTTGAGAATATTCTTACTCTTCTGACTACTCAGAAGAAAATCACACATCTTCTTCCACCAGCCAACCCTAATGGGAGGGGTTTCAATGCTACACGAAAGTGTGCTTATCATTACGGGGCACCTGGACATGATACTCAAGATTGTTGGGCCTTGAAACATAAGATCCAAGATTTAATAGACAATGGTCAGATCGTGGTTACCAAACCAGATCAACCTCATGTGCAAGACAACCCTCTTCCTCAACACAAAGAAGAAGAGGTCAATATAATTAGTTGGAGTAGTAGACAGAGTTCCAATTTTAATGATGAATCATCCCAGAACATCAAAGACGGTGTTGATAGATGGGATTATGCAAAGTTTTAATTTTCTATGGAATGAAAGATGAAAGCTCTTTGTAAGCAAGTTGAACAATTGGCAGAACTGGTGATCTATCATCATCAAGTCACACGCCAGTTAGTCAGCCAGGAGCATGCATGTCTCCTTCCTTTTGTTATGAATACTCCATCATCACCTTTAGAAAGTGAAGCACTGGAGGACAAGGTTGCGAAGAGAGCAAGTGCTAAAGCCCGACGGGATTTTGCCAATAGAATGGAATTTACATACCTGGGCCAACCTATGGAGGAGATATTTCAGATGCTAATAAGTGAAGGAAGAATCACCTCCCTTCTACCTCCAATTAATCCCTATTCAAGATGGTTCAACTCTGATGGATTATGTCACTATCATTCACATTCTCGCGGTCACAACATAGAAGAATGCTAGGCACTCCACCAGCTTATTCAGAATCTAATTGAAAGCGGTGTCCTGCAGTTGGCATAAGATGACACTGTGCTACTCGAGAGTGGGAATACATGTCCTACTAAATAGAAGGGGCTAGTAGTAGTTATATCCTCTGAGACTGATGAGACTGTCAGGCCATTTCCCATACAAGCAATTCAACTAAAAGGTAGTGATAATCCTTTGAAAGTGGCTGCACCAGAGCCAATTTGCTTACCATTCAGACCACAGTATTTTGTTATCATCTTACAAAAAGTCCCATGGAATTATGGAGAAGATGAAGGATCCATGTCTCATACTACTGCTACAGTGTCGAAGGAAAATCCACTGTATCTTCCTTAGAGGGTGATGAAGCTCACCATAAAAGTAAAGGGGAAGATTCCCATAGAGAAGATTAAGAAATTTCTCTGCACTATGGGCCATAATGAAGCTAAGGTGGTTTTAAGCTTAAGAGAAGCTTCACATCAAATCTCAATACTAGACTTGGTTTTCTCTTTTGAGGATCATAGGAAGATCTTACTGAAGGTTTTGGAAGAAGCCTACTTACCAAAATTAGTGGATGTGGAAAAATTTCAACATCTGGTTGATCACATTTTTAACAACAATGTGATATCTTTCACTGATGATGACATACCGCCCGAAGGGACCGGTCATTGCAAGTCATTGCATATTGCAGTTTTGTCCTTCGGGTATATGTTAGCTGGAGTTTTGATAAACGGAGGTTCGTTTCTGAATATCTATCCTTATGCCACTTTGGTGAAGATGAACGTCAATCTCAAACGGATCTAAAGTAGCAATACGGTTATAAAAGCTTTTGAAGGATCCCAATGAAATTCTATCAGAGAGATTGAGCTACCAATTGATATTGGTCCCCATACATTTTGTGTATCTTTTCACGTCCTCAAGATAGATTTAGGATACAAACTACTATTGGGGATACCATGGATCCACATGGCTGGAGCCATCCCTTCTACACTTCATCAACAAGTTAAATACATTATCAACAATAGCCTAGTCACTGTCAGCGCTGAGCCAGAATGTCCTGAACATGGAGACCTACCACTCATCAGCTTTAATTCAGAAGTTGAGCCGAACAGTTTTCATTCTTTGGAAGTGAGCAACAGGCAATGCCATCCTATTGGAGCGCCACTTCTCGTACCCAAATTTTTTCCTAAGTTTATGTTGGCCACTCAAGAAATGATATCATTGGGTCATCAGCCTGGACAAGGGCTGGGTAAAAATCAGCAGGGTATTAAGCACCCAATTCAAATGTCCAGTCAAACTGGGATATCCGGACTAGGCTATTCTGCTAGTTCCAGTCATACAAATCCTTATAAACACAAGCAGATTCCTCAAGCTTCCACCACAACTAGGCTTTTTCCACCTACAACTCCTAGGGTAAAGGTGTCAGCCCATGTTATGGCTATGCTATTTCCTAAACTAGTACCAGTTAAAGCAAAAGAGGTCCTAATTCCTGATCCCGAAGGGGAAGAGCAGGAACGGAAACGTAAACAAGACATCGCCCTGATGATGTCAGGCATACGCATCATTGTCTAAGATTAACATACAAATAGATACACACTAGACGATGATTGCCCAGATGTTATGGTCATCATTCGGGAGAAGGAGGACAATGACAGCCCCTTCATCACTATAGTCCATCAGGACTTTACCCTCGACAATTGGAGCAACACTCCATGCATTGGTCGACGATGGTAAAATGGGCAGAAATTCCATTTGTCCTGTTGATAACTTTAATTGCTTACTTTTTTGTACAGTATTAGCAGTTATTTTATCAGTACATGCTAACACTTTGTATGATTAAACAGTTTCTTATATTAAGTGAAAACATATTTTTTTCAGGACTCTGAATTTAGATGTGCCTGTACTTGCTGATGAGGTGCCTTTTCTCCACAAGGACTGTAACTTTGATGCAAAGTTGGACTCCTCAGGAGATTAAGGAATGGGTCAAAGACAAACCTAAACCTAATCTTAATCAAACCACTTTTTTCAATCTCGAAACCTTAGAAACCCCTAAGTTAATCCAGATTGGTTCAGACCTCACTCCAAACCAACAGAATGACATGGTTACGCTACTAACCCAATTTTAGGATGTGTTTGCATGGTCTCATGAAGACATGGTGGGTTTGTCCACTGACATTGTCCTACATCGCCTTCCCATTAAAGAGGGATTCAAGCCAGTTAAGCAAAAGCTCAGGTGAAAGGTGGAGTTTAAAGGTGAAAGAAGAAATTGTGAAACAATTTCAAGCTGGCATTATCGTGGTGTCTACATATCCTGAATGGATATCCAACATAGATCTCGTGCTTAAACCAAGAGGAAAGGTGCGAGTTTGCATGGATTACCAGGATCTGAACAAAGCTTGCCTTAAGGATATCTTTTATGTGCCCTTTATCCACATTCTTATTGACAATACTGCTCAATACGACATGTAGTCCTTTGCGGACTATTTCGCGGGGTATCAATAGATTATGGTTACTGAGGAGGATCATGAGAAAACTGCTTTCATCATGCCTTGGGGAACCTTTTTTTATAGACGGTTGTCATTCGGCCTCATCAATATCGGGGCAACCTATAAGCGAGCTATGATGGCTCTTTTTCACGACTTAATGCACAAGGAAATAGAGATCTACGTGGATGATATCATTGTCAAGTTCCGAAGGGAGGAAGACCACTTAGACAATCTCAGAAAGCTTTTTAACAGGTTGTATAAGTATAACTTGAAGTTGAATCCAGCCAAGTGATTCTTTGGTGTTAAATCAGGTAAGTTGCTAGGTTTCCTAGTCAGCCACAAACGGATTGAGCTGGATCCCACCAAAATCTAGGCCATCACTGAAATGCCCATTCCTCATACAGAGAAGGAAATACGGGGGTTTTTTTTGGGAAGAATCAACTTCATTAGCTGGTTCATCTCTCAACTCACAACAACCTGTGAGCCCATCTTCAAGTTGTTAAGGAAGAACTCCTCCATGAAATGGAACGATGAGTGTCAGAAAGCCTTCCTTATAATCAAATAGCAGCTGGTTAACACTCCTATTTTGGTACCTCCCAAGGATGATGTTCCCCTGTTCATGTACTTGTCCATTAATGACAACGCTATGGGTTGCATGCTGGGACAGAAAGACGATAGAGGCCAAGAACGAGCTATCTATTACCTCATCAAAAGATTTAACATCAGTGAACACAAGTACACTCTGATTGAGAAGACTTGTTGTGCTTTAGCATTGGATTCCATGAGGTTACAACATTACCTCCATGGTCACACAACCCATCTCATATCCTGTGCTGATCCTCTCAAGTATGTGTTCAGTAAACCCATGTTAAATTGTCGGCTATCCAGATGGCAGTTGATTCTGCAGCAATTTGACATCGTCTACGTGATGTAAAAGTCTATCAAAGGTCAGGGAATTACGAATCAACTAGCCGCTGCACCTGCAGGGGACTTCAAACCCTTAGAAACATACTTCCCCGATAAAGGGGTAATGACAGTTCAGCGACAACATCAGTATGATATATGCCGTACATGGAAAATGTATTTTGATGGAGTTGTTAACATAGAGGGCTCTGGAGCTGGAGCAGTTCTAGTATCCGATACGGAGGAGTAGTATCCTGTTGCTGTCAAATTGTAGTTTGTTAACACCAACAACACAGCTGGGTATGAAGGCTGTATCGGCTAAAACTTTCCCGTTCAATGGGCATCAGGCGGTTAACTGTCTTCCGGGATTCCAAGTTGGTAATTAAATAATCCACGAGAATCTATCAAACTGAAGAATTACATTTGTTGCCTTACCATCAGCAAGTTTTATAGATGGCTTTGGAGTTCAAAGAAATCTCCTTTCTACACATTTCGAGTAATACGAAAGACTTTACGGATGTGCTAGCAACATTGGCCTCCTTATTTCACATACCTGACAAGGAAAACATGTCAAGCATCACATTTGCCCTGCAAAAAGCCCCAGTCTATAGGAACTATGTTGGAGAAGTATCAGATGAGCTACCTCCCATCCACAACCCTTGGTATCAACACATCAAGGAGTACTTACGAGATGGATCTACACCCGCTGAGGCAAGCCCAATTGAAAGAAAGCAGATCCATCGACTTGCTATGAAATTCTACATGAGCGGATATACACTCTACAATAGAGATGTAGGATTAGGTCTCCTCAGATGTCAGGACAAGGACCAAGCTCAGAGGCTCATGAATGAGATCCATGGTGGAGTATGTGGCCCACACATGAGTGGACCTCTACTTGTTCAGAAAATCCTCAGAACAGGGCATTACTGGCTTACGCTCAAAGTTGATTGTGATAATCATGTCAAGAGGTGCTATCAATTCTAAATTCATGGAAATGACATCCATGCCCCTCCAAGGGAACTCCACAATATGAGTTCGTCTTGGCCCTTCTCAATGTGGGGAATGGACGTGATCGGGCCCATTGAGCCCAAAGCCAGTAATGGGCATCAGTTTATCTTCACCATAATCGAATACTTCACCAAGTGGGTAGAAGCAGCCTCCTTCCCCAAGGTTACCAAAGAAGTCATCATTGCTTTCATTAGAAACAATGTCATTTGTCGATATGGACAACCAGAGGTCATTGTGTCAGACAATGCTAAGAATCTCAACAACAAAATGATGGAGGAGTTATGCAGTAAATTCCACATCAAACACCTTAACTCCGTCGTCTACCGTCCAAAGATGAATGGTGTTGTTGAAGCGGCTAATAAAAATATCAAGAAGATTATGCAAAAGATGTCCGCCAATCACAAAGGATGGCCTGACTTCTTGCCTCTAACTTTATTAGCCTACAGAACTTTAATGCGTACTTCCACTGGGGAAACCCCCTACTCATTAATCTATGGGATGGAAGTAGTACTGCCCATAGAGGTGGAAATGGAATCCCTCAGAGTGTTGATGGATACTCAGCTGGATGAAGACCAATGGGCACAAGGCAGGTATTACCAATTGTCTCTAATAGACGAAAGGCGAACCGCGACTATCTTTCATGGTCAGTTATATCAGCAAAGGATCGCCAGAACCTATAACAGAAAAGTCTGACTATGGCATTTTAAGCATCACAACTTTGTTTTGAAGAAGATCATTGACAACCAAGATCAATCTAAGGAAAAATTCGCTCCTAACTGGGAAGGCCCGTTTGTTGTCAAGGAGATATTGACAGGAGGTGCTCTCAAATTGCAGGAAATGGACGGCGATGAATTTCCACAACTTATTAACTCGGACACCGTGAAATGGTACTATGTCTGAGGTTATCATCAAATAAACATCCTAGTTTTGGATCATCAGATCACCAGTCATTTCAGGTTCTTTAACTCTCATTACATACAACCTTTCCTTTTTATTCATCTGCCCCTCAGAAAACACACTTTTCAAACCAGCAGCCTGGTTTCACTTCATACAACTCCGGTTATCCCATCAGGGATTGAACCTTTTCATACCTCCAGTTTATCCTGAAGACGGGATTAAACTTTTCACACCTGCAGTTTATCCTGAAGACGAGATTAAACTTTTCACACCTGTAGTTTGTCCCAATCATGGGATCAAACTTTCATTTCCCCGCAGTTCATTCTGCACATGGGTTTTAACTTCATCGGTCACAAATCGTCTTGAGGGGAGAACTACATCGACCTGATCTCCCTGATACCCGGGAGTACGTAGGCAACCATATTCTATATGGCCCGGTCACAATAAAAAAATTAACAAAAACATTTCTGCCCTTTCTCTACAAAAACAAAAAAATAACATAAACATTTCTGCCCTTTCTTTACATAAACAAAAAACATTCCTACAACCTTCTACACCATTCAGCTTTGAACCTCTTACACCAGGTTCAAACTACGCAGACCTGATCTCCTTTTTAATAGGAGTACGTAGGCAGCCATTTATGGTTCGGTCTATCCCCCTACCAAAATATAAAAACTTGTCGTCTGGTACTGGGATCAAACTGCAATCGACCACATTTCATCAGCTTCAGACCAAAGGGATGGAACTACCTAACCTCTCCTCACAAATAGGAGATCCGGTGACCATCTAACATGTGGTTGTGCGTCAAAGAGCAACACCAATCCATAAGATATGGAATTAACTAGGCTTCTCCTAAATAGGAGTAATGGCGACCATCTATGATGCAGTCAATCTTAGAGAGGAAAAGCCACACTCCTCTCCACATCTACATACAGGAACTAGTCCTAAGACACAAAAGATGGAAGGGATACACACACATCAATGATCCGTTCTGAAAGATCCTACGACGTCTCAATGTCCACACATCAGGGATGAGTTCAGAATGCATCAAGATCACAAGCCCTGAATAAAAATATATTTCCCTGCCGTATATAATACTGTTTGATATATACAATATATGCTATACATAACAAAATGGCTAAGCTAGTTTATGCAGGAAAATACAAGTCTATCTACGAATCTGTGTGTATGCAAACTATCATATCTAACATAGCATCCCTCTCTGAAGAAGGAGGTAACGCTGCAAGCTCCTACCCAATGGTATCTACACGAGCTAGCAAATTCGAGGCTAACTTTATGGTGGCATGATGCTCATCAATATATGAACTCATATCGGCAAGGATGTCAGTCGTAAGGGATCTCACTGAAGTAATGTCTGTGACGGCTACATCCTGGGCAGATATGGCTGATATGGCCTTGCCTCTCTCTAATAGAGCTATGTCACTCCCATCAAGAACTGTCAACATCAAGGCCCTAGCCTGATCTCTCTCAATGGTCATCAGATGTAGACTCTGCTCCAGATATTTTGTTGAATGCTGAATCACAGTAGCACTCATAGTGGGAAAATCCATCACAACTGCTGGCAACCTAGTAGACAAATCCTCCTCGATCGGAATATAAGTCTCCTTCGTAGGCTCCCCATCATCGAAATCAATCCCATGTACTGTGGATACTGCCATAGTCAATATCGTCTCTGTCTCCATCCATGCAGAATACTTTGCAAAACAACCCGGATGGCTGAAGGAAAACTCAACTAGCTCACGCTGATCCCCACAGGCATACAACCTGGATCTATCCTCTGCTGATAAGTGGTGAGAAGCTAAACGCTGACTCAATGCCCCCTCAAAAGGATGAAAATCCTGGAACTGGTCAAACTGATACATCATGACCAGTGGGTGGTAAGTAGTCATGCCCCTCAAACCAGCTAGAGGGAGATAATCCATGCCTGAAGCATGAGTGATGAATCTGTAGGGTGAGCTGAGCCCTACACACGGTAATATATCAAACAGATCATCGATCCCTGCCAGGAAAGCTGACCAAGATTAAGCATCTATACACTCCGTAGGCTGAAAGGAGTATGACATGGCTATATCATGGGTTAAACAATACCTGTGTCATCTGAAAGAACTAATCGATCTCAAGTGTAACATAAACCACACATACAGCATGACCGAGCTGCCTGTAAACACTCCCATCAGATAAGTACAGTAGTATGTGGCCGATCTTAGAGTCTTTGCTATATTCATCGGTACGATGGTGTGACCCTCCCTGAGAGCTCTCACTACCATGATAACTCCTATATCCAACTCATCCATTTACCGTGGCATGTAGACATACGACAATATGCATAATAGCAGTACATCCATTCTGGCCAAACACCAATGATCCTCTAGTGTGGTGAAATCCCCGGAATGCTGTGTATAACTATCCTCCGAGCCAAATCTATTAAATAAAAAATGCTAGGATATCACGTGGCCGGATGTGAGCTCATCCTGCACCACCCTACGCCTTAATCCAGTGAGGGTCATGAACTGCCGACTCATGTCTCCAATCGCCATATGCACGCAAGGTCTGTCCAGTGGTAGCATCATAAAACGTGTATACTCCTCCAGAGTAGGAGTCAACTCCTGGGTCCTAAATTGGAAAACCTGCCTCGACGATACCCAGTGCTCCAACATGCCCTCCACGAATCCTGCGGGAACCTGAAACATCAAGAAGGTCATAGTATGCTGCAACAACTGATCTACAGTCACCTTGTCTGATGGTGACATACTATCATACCACGATCGCATACCAGATGCCACCAATATTGGTGGCATATGATCAATACGGCTAACTGTCGAAGAAGACATCTGTACAGGCTGTGTCATAAGACCATCCAGGGGTCAATGCTAAATATCTCTAGATATACATACATATGCATAATATAATACATGCATAATGAACAATAGATGGCAATATGATATAGGGAATGGAAAACTGTACATACATTCCTAAGTATATCATCATCTAATACATCTCTATACAGCTAGAAATACAGGGAAATGTGGCACAGACGCCCTACATCTAACAGAGGCCTATCAAAAGATATAGCAAGAATGGGGTGAAGCCACCCAATGTCTAACAGAGGCCTATCAAAAGATATAATGAGAATGAGGCCCACCCCTCTGACTCGGTCCAATTTTAAGTTCCAAAGGAGTTCTCACAAGCTGAAAAGGCTAAATCAGGAATAAAAACGCTACGCGATTGAGCGGAATAGCCTCAAATCCTTGTTTTCATGGGCCAAACTCTGGCTTTACGTAACACTCATTGGTCTTCGTCCAAACACAGGGTACACTATACCGATGACCTCAGTTGTTGCAAACTCCATTCGATAATACCTCACAAAGGTCTGATGCCGTCAGTGTAGGGTCGTAGCCCTAAAAACACTTCCCCAGCGGGGGTCACAACGCAAATTTCATTGATAAAGTATCCCCGGCGGGGGTTACAACGCATTCTTAGTCCATGAACGAATCCCCGACGGGGGTTATAATGCATTCTCATGCATTGATACACACATCAATGAAGGTCAAGTAGCCTTAACAGTTTTCCCAATAGGGATCTATCCGATGATACACACATCAGCGAAGGTCAGACAGCCCTGACAATACATACTGTTGGAAGTAACTCCAACGGGACCGTTGTATATGCTGGTGACACAAACCAACCCGACAGCACAATTTCCATATCAACAGCCCGGTCCAATGCCAAGGTTCCCACCAAGTGATTCCGATGAAGAAGAACAACAACCACCTCCTCAAGCTTAAGCATTGACAGGGAAGTCCTCACGTACTTATTTTGATCATTTATCCAATGAGGACATTGTATTGTTTAAGTTTGGGGGATTTAAATACATGTTTTGCATGCATTTTAGTTTTTAGGACTCATTTTTAATTTTAGGCAATTAAATGTATGTATTGCATTTTATTTTTAGTATTGCATGATAGCATAGGGCATTCATGGTAGCTTAGGTTTGCATAGTAGAGAATAGTGTAATGCATTTTGTTATCTGCATTTTGTTATCCATCCATATATAAAATATATATATATATATATATATATATATGTTAATTAGTAATTATTGTATTGCTTTAGTCCTTCAATGTTGTGTTTCATGTTATTGTGGGCCTATGATGTGATTATCAAATAAGTAGCAAATACAGTATTGAGTATTAGAACTATGACACAATGATCGTTTATGAATCGAATCTTGAGTTTGTTTGGAATTGGTATAAAAGGATAGCACGCTTAACAAACATCTGTGTTAATTGGTTAAGTTCAAACCGGTACCTAAATGGTCTCTAAAGGATAATGCTAGAGTGAATGATAAAATGACAAGGATGGCTGGTAAAGGCTAAAATTAGGCAAGAACCTAAGTTTGGGGGAGCTTATGTGGGGTACATCTGTGTTAATTGGTTAAGTTCAAACCGGTACCTAAATGGTCTCTAAAGGATAATGCTAGAGTGAATGATAAAATGACAAGGATTGTTGGTAAAGGCCAAAATTAGGTAAGAACCTAAGTTTGGGGGAGGTTATGTGGGGTATATAAGCTTATAAAAAAAAGAAAAAAAAAGAAAAAGAAAAAAAAAGTATGAATAAACACCGTAGCGTGCTTGTCTAGTTTTCTGGCCTTTGTTACTTGAGCAAGTAAGCCCGAGGGGATTATCTTTACACCTAGCTCCCTAAGGTCTTAATGGTCTAGGAGTCATTGGTCGAAAGCTCGTTAAGGCAGCATTGAAAAGCCTAAGGGAATAAGACTTTGCACAGCTATGTGAAATAAAAAAACTTTGAATAAAACGGGAAAAGTGCAAAAAGCCCCCGTGGATGAAAATAAAGCATAAGTACCCCGCGTGAACCCTTGAGATTTGTGATTGCTTGATTTTTAGTTGGAACTAGCTGTTCTTGAAATTTTTAAGTTTGTGCTGCATGATTCCTTCTAAGAGACTCGTTTTGTATTGAATTTGAGTCGGTATCAGTTGTCATGGATGTTACACACACATACTATACCAGCGATGATGGTTTGAGATTAGAGGATTAAAGTGATTTGTAGATTGGTTTTTGATAGTTGATATTGTATAAATGCTTGTTTTCGCTGAGGCCATTAATATAATTTTGATTCTGCGATATTGTTGGATTTGATAGCATATAAGTAAATTCATATCCATATCATTGTAGTGCATGTAGTGGTCTTGTGCTCGAGGACTAGCATGGTTTAAGTTTGGGGGATTTTGATAAGTGTATTTTATATACGCAAATTCATATCTAATTCATGCTTATTCGTTGCTATATTCTTGTTATCATGTGTATTTTTACTTGTTCTATGTTATTTTATGTGTAGGTTGGGGATTGTGGCATTTAACGTATAATTGGTGATATTCAGTGTGTTTGGAACTTAAATGGAGCATATTTGGAAGCAACTCAGTAATGCAGCTAAGTCGGATAGTACAACACACCGAGAAGCGGCATGCACTGCAGATTCACAAACCTCGTCAGGAGGTGGTCTTCAAGTCGAGCATTGAGAGACAAAGTTCGGCGGGGTGGGCATTACTAGGCTATACACCACCGTCGGGGCGGGGGTCTTCACTCGATCAAGACAGGAGGCAAGCCCGCCTACAAACTCCCGCCGGGGCGGGGGGTGAAAAATCCCGAGTGTCCTGTTATGGTTAAAATTCCTTTTGGGCACGAACTTTAGCTATTTTCATGGTATTATAACTCTATTGGATAAAAAATGCGGCTAGAGTGTTATGCTAGATATATACTACTCTATCAAACACAATTGGGATATCAGTTAGTGAGATAACGAGGATCAAAGTTCAGTTTTGATAGCAAGTGTGGAGGAGTACTTCGAGGAGTTTTTCAAGATGATTGCAACTTTAGTCTACGTGAAGGGTGTTTTCTAATATTCTTTGTGTTAGATTATTATTTGTAATTGGAAGGATGAATTCTATGATTTATTCAGTGTTTATTTCATTTATTATGATCTAATTCACTTGTTAGGCTTGTGATGGATCCTTAAGTGAATCGATGATTTTGTAAGCTTTGATTTCCAATTTAATAATCTATCTCAGTTTATCTATATTAATTTGTGCTTGAATCTATGAATTGCCTGATCAACAATTCTTGGTGGAGTTGGATGGAATCGAGAGAGGATATTCAAATCTAGACCTAGTTAGTATAGCATGTGTTCAAGATTTTGTTAGTAGCTTAAACTTGATGAGTGTTAAGGTAGAGATATGCTTGACACCGCATGTAATTGGATAGAGAACTTATTCTTCAACCTTTTTCAATTGTAATTCATATAGAGATATAATGGGTTAGTTGATTAGCGTTTAACAGATTTCTATCTTAATTATGGATTGAAGTTAATATGGTATTAGTGCATCGAGAGGTGGTTAATACTGCGTTCGTGTTCTTGATTAATAAACTGGGATAGTACGTTAAATTGGGATAAAGGTGTTGAAATCAAAGTGAAGCTTAGGGTGAAATCATAAGTCTAATTCTCCCTCAATTGTTTGAAAATTCAGATTTTGATATTCGTGGTTGTTTTGTGCTAATTTAATTATTCTTAATTTTAGTTTTGTTAATTTAAATCATTGAATTTGATTTGTTTAATAAAATTATGGTTAATAGAAGATTGGCAATTGTGAGTTAAGGTATTTAATACTTTATCTATATGGGAACGATACTTGACTTATCACTTTATTACTTGTTGACCACGTATACTTGTGTGTTGTGCGTATATAGATTTTACCCAATAGTAAACTCTAGTTACTACAACAAAAATACGTCAAAAATTATCCAAGTTTATCGACCTTCTCTCTGACACCAGTCAGATATCGTTTAAAACCCATTACAATCATTTTAATTAAAAATTAAAATAAAACAACTCAGCAGCTCCAGCGATCACGCGTGGCTGCGTGCCCCTCCAGTGTATTCGTCGTGCGGGCGCGCGACTTGCAGAAGGCTCTAGCTGTCTAGCCGACCTCTCGTGCGGGCGCACGTCCTCTAAGCTTTTCATACTCGTGGTCGCAAGAACTTGCGAAGAGGTAACATTGTCCATTTGGTACTCACGCGCGCGCTCTCAAGCTCATCGCCACGCGCCCATGACTTACTGATTTAGTGAATTTTGGTTCTGCTCTTGAGTTTGGTTCTGCATTGTTGCTGCTGCTACTGAAGTATCCTATGTCCACCCATGCTTGTCCATCTATGCTCCACCCAATCCTCAACCATGCATATCCCAGCTTTTGCCTTACCTCATACGTCCATTAGCTTCGTGCCCTCTAGTACCACCAAATTAGGCTGATTCCTGCACTTATTCACCAAAAGGAGTTTTAAGTAAATGCAATGCAAAATAACATGAAATGCTACTAAAACACAATAAGATATACCTGAGATGGGCATAGTTCACATGAATTGGTATTCAATAAGTAGGTATAAATACCACTTATCACTATCTTGCCTGGAGAGGAGGAGATATTCCCTCCTGGAACCCAGATATGGAAGGAAGTCATAGGAGTCATATCCTCTGAAGGAGACTTGTTTGCAACACCTCTTGCAATCCAAGGAATGAAGATCAAAGGAGTAAAGAATCCTTTGAAAGTGGTTGCGCCTGAGCCCCTAATGTCGGCCTTCAGACCGCAATATCCTATCATCAGCTTGAAAAAAGTCCCATGGAACTATGGGAGAGATGAGGGATCAAATTCAAATTAAACTACTACTATATTAAAGGAAAACCTGTTGTATCTACCTCAGCAAGTAATGAGGCCAGTCATTAAATCCACGAAAAGATTGTCCAAGGAAAAAGTTGAAGAATTCCTTCGTAAGATGGGACATAATGAAGCCAAGGTGGTGCAAAGATTAAAAGAAGCACACCGACATATATCCATCCTAGATTTGGTTTTATCTTCGGAAGATCATCGCAAGGTCTTAATGAAAGTAGTAGAAGAAGCTCACATACCAAAGTCGATAGATATCGAGAAGTTTCATCATTTGGTAGATTACATTTTCAACAATAATGTGATATCTTTCACTATTGATGGCATACCATCAGAAGGGACAGGTCATTGTAAGTCATTGCACATAGCCTACGACACATTGGAAAGAATAAAGATCAATCTCAATCGAATCTGAAGCAGGCATATAGTCATAAGAGTCTTTAACGGGTCTCGACGAAATGTTGTAGGAGAAATTGAACTTCTAGTGGAAATCGGTCCACATACTTTCTACATATCCTTTCAAGTGCTAAACATCACCAAATGATATAATTTACTGTTGGGAATGCCATAGATCCATATAGCAGGAGCAGTTTTGTTTACCCTTTATTAACAGTTAAATACATCATTAAAAGTAATTTGGTAATTGTCAATGCCGAGCCAGAATATCCTGTTCATACACAAAGAGATATGCCTGTAATCAGTCTTGCTGAGGGAGTTGAGCCTGTCAATTTTCAAGCCCTTAAGGTGAGCAACACTTGGTACCAATCTATTGAAGCCCCTGCTTTAAAGCCCAGAGTTTCCACCAAAGTAATGTCAGCTAGTCAAGAAATGATATCCTTGGGTTTCTGGCCTAGACAAGGGTTAGGGAAGAATCAGTAAGGAATTCGAAGTCTGGTTCAAATTCCTAGCTAGACAAGGAAAGATGGATTGGGCTATTCCTTTGGATCAGACCATCAGAACCCACACAAGCATCCACCAGTTCCTTCTTCTACCATGCTACTACAAAACCTTACGGATGCAGTATTTGTGAAGCCTGTGAGGAAAATCCATGTGACTATATCATGAATGCTAATTTCTAAGGTTAATCCAGTCAGTGAAAAACAAATCCAGATTCATGTTAAGGAAGACAAGGAAAGGAACGAAAGGTTCCTGTAAGAAGTGCAAGATCGATTTGTAAAGATGCATTTTCTGTCACATACTGAGGGTCTGAATGAGTATATCCCAGATGATGATTATCTAGAAGATCAAATTATGACCGCTCACATAAATAGGGCTAAGGATAACCGGTCAAAGAAAAATACTTACCCTGATAGGAATTCAGTCATGGTCATTATCAAAGAAGATGAGGACATCAACTATCCCTTCATCACTGTTGTCCATAAAGACTAGACCCTGGACAATTGGAGTAACGCTCGTTGCATCTGTCAAAAAGGGTAAAAAGGGTAGAAAGTCCATTTGTCCTAAAGTGTAGATATTATTGACTGCTTACTTTTGTTGCACAATATTAGTAGTTACCTTTGCCATGATTTTGCTAATGCTTTGTATGATTAAACAATCTTGTATATTAATTGAAAACATTTTGTTTTCAGGACTCTAGAGCTGTATCTGTCTAGCCTTGCTGATGAAATGCCAAATCTCCATAATGACTACAACTTTAATGTAGAGTTGGAATTTTACTTGATAGGGATTGAGCAAGAAGAGATAGATGACTATGAGGTGCCTGAGGAGATCAAAGAATAGGTCGAAGACAAACCCAAACCAAACCTCGATCAAACCACCTCTGTCAATATCAGAACCTCAGAAAACCCTAAAGAAATCCAGATAGGCTTACATCAAACCAAAGAAAAGATATGATTGCTCTACTAACTCAGTTCTAAGATATGTTTGCATGGTCACATGAGGACAGGATCAGTTTGTCTACTGATATTATCATCCATCGACTGCCCATTAAGGAAGGATTCAAGCCAGTCAAACAGAAGCTTAGGCGACTAAAACCTAAGTGGAGTCTCAAAGTTAAAAAAGAAATTGTTAAACAATTCAAAGCCGACATCATCATGGCATCAACCTACCTTGAGTGGTTGTTTAATATATTTCCTGTACCTAAGCCCAGAGGGAAGGTTTGAGTATGCGTTGATTACCAGGATTTAAACAAAGCTTATCTCAAAGATAATTTCCCAGTACCTTTTATCCATGTACTAATAGATAGCACGGCTCAATATGGCATGTATTCTTTTATTGACAACTTTGCCGAGTATCATCAAATCAGTTGCTAAAAAGGACAGGGAGAAAATAGTTTTCATTACTCCCTGGGGAACCTTTTGTTAAAGAGGTTTATCTTTCGGCCATATCAATGCCGGTTCCACCTATCAGCGAGCCATGATGGCCATTTTTCATGACATGATGCATAAAGAGATAGAGGTTTATGTGGATGACATCATCATTAAATCCTGAAAGGAAGATGACCATATCGACGACCTTAAAAAGCTTTTCAACTGATTGCGCAAATATAACTTGAAGCTGAATCCAGCCAAATGTGCCTTCGGTGTTAAATCAGGTAAGTTGTTAGGATTTCTAAGGAGCAATAGAGGCATTGAACTGGATCCCACCAAAATTAAAGTCATCACTGAGATGCCCATGCCCCGAACAGAAAAATAAATACGGGGATTTCTAAGGAAAATTAATTTCATAAGCAGATTTATCTTTCAACTCACAGTAACATGTGAGCCCATCTTTAAGATGTTAAGGAAATGTTCCTCTATGAAGTGGAATGAAGATTGTCAAAAAGCATTCCTCTCCATCAAAAGGCAATTGGTGGAAGCTCTTGTCTTGGTACCCCCAAGAGACAAGATTCCCATGTTTATGTACCTATCAGTTAATGACAATGTCATGGGCTGCATGCTAAGGCAAATAGATGATAGAGGCAAGGAAAGAGTTATCTATTACCTTAACAAGAGATTCAATAGTGGCGAGCAGAAGTACACTTTAATTAAGAAGACCTGTTGTGCATTAGCATGGACCGCCATAAGATTACAACATTATCTTCATGGGCACACAACATATCTCATATCCTACACGGATCCTCTGAAGCACGTATTCAACAAACCTATATTAATTGCCAAATGTCCAAATGGCAGTTGATCCTCTAATAATTCGACATCATCTACGTGACACAAAAGTCTATCAAAGGTCAAGGAATTATGGATCAATTGGCTGAAGCACCATCAGAGAATTTTTAACCCTTGGAAATATATTTCCTAAAAGATGGAATACTAAAAATTCAACAAATCCATCAGGAAAATACAGTCTAATTTTGGAAACTATATTTTGATGGAGCCGTAAACATAGAAGGTGTCAGAGCAGGGGAAGTCCTGGTATCTATTGTGGGAGAACAGTATCCCGTGGCCATCAATTTATAGTTTGTCAATATCAACAATACAGCTGAGTATAGAGGTTGTGTAATGGGATTAAAACTGGCCCAATCCATGGATATTAAAAGGTTATTAGTGTTTGGGGATTCTAAGATGGTCATCAAGTAAAGCCAGTAAGCTACCTAATAATGGTAGGGGAGGAGGAAGAAACGGCGGCACCACGAGCTTTCCCAAACCACCACAGCGCCGCCACGAGCAACGGCCGGAAAAAATGAGGACAAAAAGGCGGACGAAAGGAACGGGAGGAAGCTTTGAAAAGTGTAGGTGTTTGAGAGATCGAGAGATGGAGAGCTGGAGACTGAGAGTTGAGAGATGGAGAGAAAATAAACGAAATGGGTGTCAGGGGCTGATCTAATTTTTTTTACGATTTTATTAGTTAATTTTGACGGAATAGCCGTCGAAAATAAGTCCCTTGGAGTTAAGTTATCCTCGACGGGCATTCCCTCAGTTATAACAATAATTTTGTCGAAGTTAGTTTTCACGCTGGTGGGAAACTTGGCGCCATTGAGGACCTTCTACTTCTGACAAAATTTCTCCATGCTTAGCATATTTTCGAGGAATTTTATTCGACTGATTATTTTGTTGAAATTATGTTATTTACGACAGAATATAATCCGTCGAGGTTACATCAGTCAGAATTATCCCTTTTTCTTATAGTGAAACCACCGGGGCATATCTCACCAAAGAATTGCATTTACTACCTTACCATTGGCAGGTTATTAAGATGGCTCTGAAGTTCAAAGAAATATCCTTCTTCCACATCCCTCGGAATATGAATGATTTCGCAGATGCATTAGCAACCTTGGCTTCCTTAATCAACATATCTGAAAGGGGAGGCATCCCAGATATCAAATTTGCAAGCCAAAAGGCACTAGCCTATGGAAATTACATTAGAGAAGTATCAAATGAACTGTCTCCCATCAAACAGCCCTAGTATCAGGATATCAAAGAATATCTTTGAGATGGGTCTACGCTCGTTAGGGAAAGTCAAGCTGAAAGAAAGTGAATCCATAAAATGTCCCTAAAATTCTATTTGAGTGGAGACACACTTTACAAAAGGGATGCTGAGATAGGTCTTTTAAGATGCCTGGACAAAGATCAACCCCAAAGACTTATGGATGAAGTCCATGGCGCAGTATGTGGTCCACACATGAGCTGTCTTTTACTTGCCAAGAAGATATTAAGAATAGGGCATTATTGGATCTCTCTCAAAGCTAACTGTGATGATCACGTCAAGAGATGCTATAAATTCCAAGTCTATAGAAATACGCTCCATGCTCCTCCAAATAAATTAAATTGTATGAATTCGTTATGGCCCTTTTTAATGTGGGGAATGGACGTGAGTGGGCCAATAGAACCCAAAGCCAGAAATGGCCATCGATTCATCTTTACCGTGATTAATTACTTCACCAAATGGGTAGAAATGACCTCTTTTCCCAAAGTCACCAAAGAGGTAATCATTGGTTTCATTAGAAATAATATCATCTATCGATATGGAAAACTGGAGGTGATCGTATCGGATAATGTCAGGAATCTAAACAACCAGATGATGAAGGAATTATGCAGCTAATTACATATCAAACATCTTAATTCCGTCATTTATCATCCCAAGATGAATGGTGACGTCGAAGCAGCTAACAAGAATATCAAGAAAATTATGCAAAAGATGTCGCCAATCACAATGGATGACCTGACTTATTACCTCTAACTCTACTAGCCTACAGAATGTCAATGTGAACTTCTACTGGGGCTACCCCCTACTCACTAGTTTATGGCATAGAAGTAGTACTCTCCATAGAAGTATAAATGGATTCATTAAGAGTGTTAATGGATTCATAAATGGATGAAGATCAATGGTTGCAAGACCGATACCACCAGCTATCTCTGATAGATAAGAGAAGGGCTGCAACCATATTTCATGGTCAATTATATCAGCAGAGGATTTCTCAGTCATACAACAAGAGACTCCAGCTCCGGTAATTTAAAGAGAATGACTTGGTGTTAAAAAAGATCCTCTCTAATCAAGATGAAGCCAAAGGAAAGTTCACCCCGATTTGGGATAGGAAATGAAAAAGATGCCGTAACCGTGTTTTTGCTGAAGTCAGGGGGTGCCTAACACCTTCCCCCTGCTTAATCAAGCCCCCGAACTCTATGAATCTCGGTTTTCAAGGTCTGTTAAATATAGTCCAATGATTAGGCTTTTTTACAAGACCTTTTTTCGGTTGAGTTGGCACAACCATTTCACTATTACCAAAATCGTCGACATTTTGTGTCGGACCCTTTTGTCAAACTCTCCCTTTCAAATAAAATTCAACACGTAGAAAACATAAAGGGTAGAAAGACTAAAGAGGAATTCCCAAAAAGGAAATTTTTCCCGACGTTGACAATGTTCATTGACAATCAACCTAATTATAACTTGAGTTTGAAATGTACTTAAAACCATGAAAAATACTCTGTTAAAATGAATACAATTGTGGCTATTATTCTTTATTTGAATAATCTCACTCTACTGTCAGATGAGAATATTACAAAAATGCTACTAATTTTAATTTAATATTATGATAATATACTGAATATATATCCCATCACTCGCAAAGTCACAAGCTATATATGAGTGTGACAACAATTTTTTTTGTATATTGGGAATCAATATATTTCTCTTGGGTTGTGTGTTGGGTGCCTACAAATGGCCATATATGCATGCCCTCATGTATGTGGATAGTCCATATTATAGGGGAGACTATGGCAAAAAAAAAAATCGTTAGTCGGGTAACTAAAAAAAGGCGTATATTTATATAATACCTACATATATGCAAAAAAAATGATGTAGACTTGTCCCAATGCATATGCAGGTCATGCATGATGCAATGATTCATATTCCATCCCTAGGAATCTATTATCTTTAGGCTGGTGCATATGTTTTTAGTTAAAATATGTAGGATGACATAAGATCATACTTCATTCTAATTTGAGATCCACAATAATATAAAATGCCTTTGAGTAGTTGATCTCATGCTATGTTACTTGTTTTGGTATGTATCCTTATTCCATTCCTGAAGCAGCATTTATGATGCACACTCAAGTTATATATGTACATATACATCTATATGTATTTATAAGCATCATAAATGGCATTAAGCTGAATTGTAAATCTCTAACAAGGGGAAAACAATAATTCTTGTCCGCGGTAGGTACCGTGGTATCATGGACCTCTATTCAGATTATGGGTGGAAGAGTCGACGAAAGTCAGGTGCCCAGATAGGTGCTTCAGTTGAATTTAGACTTGGTTGCCAAGTGTTTTTGGATTATGCGTATAGTAACTCGTAATGTGTGAATGGTCAGAACAAGATAAGTTGCCCTTATTTGAAGTTTAAGAATGTAAATTACATGGACAGAGACACTGTCAACTATCATTTACTTGATCTGGGTTCATGAAAAATTATGAAGAATGTTAGTGGACACATGGTCAAAGAAGAGAGAGTGGTACATCACACGTACACAATCCAGGCAGCAGTACCCATCGTATGAATGAAATGGTTCATGATATTGTAAGACCGAATTTTGATTAGGAACAAGGTAGAGAGCAACCTATGAATTCTGATGCCAAAGCATTCTTTAAGTTATTAGATGAGGGTAGCGAGCTGTTGTGGCATGGTTGTACCAAGCACACTACATTGTCTGCAGTGGCAACATTACTTAACATCAAGGTTGATCACAACATAAGCCATAAGTGTTTTGAGTCACTTTTGAAGGACATTAAGAGTATGTTGCCTGAGGGTGAAAATTACCTGGAAACTACTACTATTGTAAGAAAATGGTGAAGAAGTTGGGTCTTTGATACCAAAAGATCGATCTATGTTCTAACGATTGCAAGTTATTTTATAAGGAAGATGAACATGAGACAAGGTTCACATTTTTGCAGTCATAATAGATTTAGGTCTAATAAAGAGGGTGTGACAACAAAAAAATAAATATACCTTTTAAGATTTTAAGGTATTTTCCAATTACACATCGGCTAAAAAGATTGTACATGTCTTCTAGAACATCTGAACATATGACTTGGCATGTGAAATCTCAAGCTAAAGATGGGAAACTAAACCATCCCGCAGATGCACAGGATTGGAAAGATTTCTACTTATCACATCTTGGGTTTGCATTGGAACCTAGGAATGTGAGGCATGGATTGTCCACTTATGGTTCCAACCCATTTGGCCAATCTGATATTCTGTACTTCTGTTGGCCTATGATTGTTACTTCGTACAACTTGCCTCCTTGAATGTGTATAAAATAACCATACTTGTTTCTTTCACTTGTGATTCTGGGTCCCAAGAGTCTTGGAAAGAACCTAGATGTTTACATGAGACCTCTGATAGACGAATTGAAGGTATTATGGGAGGATTGAGTACAGACTTGGGATGTTTTCTCAAAAATAAATTTCAACCTTACGGTTGCGGTTATGTGGACTATAAGTGACTTCCCTGCTTATAGTATGTTAGTTGGATGGAGTACGCATGGTAATTTGGCTTATTTGTATGGTATGGAGCATACAAATTCTTTCAATCTATCAAAAGGTAGAAAGCCTTGTTGGTTTGACTGTCATCGTCGTTTCTTGCTAGTAGATCACCCATTTCGAAAAAATAGAGAACACTTCAGGAAAGGGAAAGTAGACAATGATATGCATGCTCTGCGATTATCAAGGATGGAGATGCGTGACCGTGTGATAAGATTTTTAGTTATCCCATTCAGAAAGATTATTGCCTCAAACACAATCAATGGGTTTGGCGAGTCTCATAATTGGGTTTGCAAAAGAATATTTTGGGAACTGCCTTATTGGTCTAAAAAATTTATTCTGCATAATCTAAATGTGATTCATATTGAGAAGAATATGTTCGAGAATGTGTTTAACACCGTCATGAGTTCTATGGGAAAGATGAAAGATAATGATAAAGCACGGTTGGACATAAAAGATATTTGTAAGTGTCCTAGATTAAAACTTTATGAATCTGTAATTGGTAAGATGTTTAAACCGCATGCAAGGTACACATTGTCCAAAAAGTAGGTTAAAGATGTGTACACATAGATTAAGTCTCCCAAACTACCAGATGGATATGCTTCAAACATTTTAAGGTGTGTTATGAGTGGGAAATTGTAAGGGATGAAGATTAATGACTGTCATGTGTTCATGGAGAGACTCATGCCTATAGCATTTCGGGATATGCTTGATAAACCAATATAGGACGCTTTGATTGATCTTAGTTATTTTGTCAGAGACTTATGTTCCAAAACATTAAATGAGAAGGACATGTCAGTAATTGAGAAGAACATCATTGAGATCACGTGTAAATTTGAAAAAATATTCCCACCTGGTTTTTTTGACTCCGTGGAGCATTTATAAATTCATCTTCCCTATGAAGCTTGTGTTGGGGGTCCAATTCAATATAGATGGATGTACCCTTTCGATAGGGTGATGGGAAACCTTAAGAGGAAGGTGAAAAACAGAGTTTATGTCGAGGGGTCGATATGTGAGGCATACAGTTTTGATGAGATATCTACGTTTGTCTCAGATTATTTTCCCGAAGAAGTCTTGACAAAAGCCAATCGAGTCCCGAGACATGATGATGGAGGTAATGTTGAACTAAATGGTCCACTGTCTATATTTGGTTTATCGGGTCGTGCTTATGGAAAAAATAAGCACATATTCCTCTCTGAGCAAGATTTACATGCTGCATAAACTTACATTCTTCTTAATTACGAGGAAATTAATGAATTTATGAGGTAGACATGTAAAATTTAAATTTTTTTAGGGATAGCTATATCTTAACTTGCAATGGAATACATTCCAATAAGTTAATGTTTATAAAATTTTATAGATCATACGATGAGGAGTTAAAAGCGAATCACCCCGACATACCTGATAAAGATGTTCAAATCAGTTGTGATAAAAACTTTGCAAGGTGGCTAAGAGAAAAAAATAAGTTATATATATTAAGCATTAATATATACTCCATTAATTTATGACTTTATTTAATGTAATAGAGTTTTTGTAGGCTCATACTGAGGGAACGATTCCAGATAATGTACAAGTCCTAGCTATGGGCCCAGACAGGGATCAAGTCAGCCGCAATGGTTACAAGATTAATGGTTGTGAATTTCATACAAAGGTATATGCTCACGGTAAAAGAACAACGAACACTGGATTGTGTGTCTAAGGAGATTTTTACAATGATCTTGGTCGTGCCTTTTATGGGGAGTTGTCAGAAAACATAGAGTTGTCGTACAAGGGCACTTACGGGGTCAGATTTACTTGTTTAAGTGTCATTGGTTTGATGTCCATACGTATGTGTACGCCAACGAACCATTTGTGTTTCCAACTCAAATAGTACAAGTATACTACACTCCTAGTCCTGTTAAGAAAAGGGATAGACCGCCTGTAGATTGGAAAGTTGTAATTAATACTCCCACGCACAGTCATGTACAATTAGTAGACGGGGAGTTCTACCAAGATGAGATTCTTCATAGACCTACACCAATAAATGTGAAGGACGACACTGAAGTAATACAGTTAGAGGGTGGAGATGAACCTACTAAATTGGGTTCTGAGTCAGTACGTGTTCCAGATGACATTGATACTGAGGAAGAAGAGTTACTGACTGACACCGACATTGAATTTGAAGAAGATGATGGTTATGAATCTCCAAACTGTATATAAGATGATTCTGACTATAAAATAGTATGTATGTTTAGTATTACCTGTAATACTTTCAATTATTCATACATACATGTTCTTTTATATATATATATATATATATATATATATATATATATATATATATATATATATATATATAACGTTGTCATGTTTATGTATCTTTCATTTATTATTGTGTTGTAGTTAACTATTTCATACCATTACATTTGATTATTGTCATTTTATTTGTATATGTATTCAAATATATCAACGTATTAACATCATAAAATATATTTTTACAGATGATGGATGAACTAGCTGTAAGAAAGCGTGGCTTGGGTAGGGGTCCTAATCATGTACCAAAGGCCCCGACAAATCTGGATGAGCGGATTCTTATACATAATTGTCCTCCTCTGGACAACATGTATGTTAAACATTTATATATCAACATTTTATATTTCAATTATTTAAAATATATACTAATGTAACTTGCTTAAAATATTATAATCAAATGCCCGTATTTAATGTAAATTGTTGTATATTGTAGGGATTTTTGTGATGAAAAAATTATGAAGTGCATTTCACAATTATGCTTACAGAACTAGCCTACGCCAGTGATTACGTGGGCGAGCACACCTAGTGCCCACAATGATGCTATTTGGGCTAAATTTAAAGTATATTTTTTGTTAATGCTTATCACAATATAATTAATAACTTTTCTAGTATTATTAATGCTTGTTTTATTTGTAGAAGATATATAGATGGGACGACGCACATGCATCAGTTATTCAGACACTATTTTGGCAGAAGTGTGCCATTCGAACCAAAGATAATCTAAATAAGGAAAGACAAAAAGACATTCATAATGCAGGGATTGACCATCCAGGACAGGGTGAGAACTACATGCATGAGCATAGCCCGTGGTGGTGCACACAAAGCATATGGGCTGATATGTGTGACCAGTGGAGAGCCAAGGGATGGGTCAAGAGATGGGAGACTTTCTCTGCAAATAGAGCCTTAGGTGTACCTATAGCAGAAAAGGCAAAAGGGATCTATAAGGGCGGCAGTATATCACATGTGTAGCACATTACTGCTAGGGTATGTATTGAGTATAAAGTCAGTTTTAGTACATCACACATATTTACTTATTAACATATGAGAATATTAATTTTGTAGGAAACATCGTCTCAAGGTCAGCCTACCAATTGGCTGGATGTATATGTGGCCACCCGCGATGGTTTGCCCGAGGCTATCAAGATAGCGGTATACTTTGATATGTTTATAAATTTTTACATCATTCTTAAGCATTTTATATTTATTGTTAACTATTTAATTTCTAACCTGCTAACAAAACACTTAAAAGAACCTAATGAATGAGCTCTATCCAGAAGGCACCCCGCGATCGTCGATTGATCAAGAATTATGGGATAAGGTGTCGGTTGTGATGAATAATTATGCAAAGGTCAAGGAATATGACAAAGACCGACTATCAATGGCACTGGAAGCTCTACTAGTTAGTCTACTCAGTCCTCCTGCCATCCGACGATGCACACTCATGTTGACTGTGTGAGAGCAATATGTCAGGATCAGACTCTTCTGCTCACACTTGGTGTGTATCTGCAGTCACTGCCTCATGAGGAGTTAGCAGATGCAGTGGCGAGAGCAACAGAATGAACAGGAGGTAATCTTGTATATGTTTAACTTTATGGACTTTAGTTTTATATATGTACAACTTTGCATGTTTAACTTTACATTCAATACTACATGTTTTATTCTTTTGTTACACCCCCATCTGGACGATATTAATCCGTGAAGGCATTTGTATTCCTTCTTTGTCTTGGTAATTGACATTTGAGTATAATTTTTACCCACTGAACAATTAAATTCATGTTTACATTATATGTTATGACTTTTGTATATAAATTTTACTCGGACGGTACTTGTTTAATTATATATATGAGCACAATATGTGTGGATATATATATTACTGTGTTGGATTTATTAGATTATATATATATATATATATA
The DNA here is from genome assembly GCA_020205605.1 of Panax ginseng. Classification (NCBI taxonomy): domain Eukaryota; kingdom Viridiplantae; phylum Streptophyta; class Magnoliopsida; order Apiales; family Araliaceae; genus Panax; species Panax ginseng. The sequence goes on along the minus strand of CM035132.1, from coordinate 142,453,709 downwards.
TATATATATATATATATATATATATTGATTTCGATGAATTTGTATGGATGTTGCTTTATTTATATATATTGTTTGGGATATAAATTAGGTACAAAAAATTTGGGAAATCAACAAAACAGCTAATTTTTTTATAAAAAAAAAATTAATCATCAGCGACCGCATGCGGTCACCAATAGTTTTCAGCGACCGCATATGACTCGAGGGTGTCAGTGACCACATCAGTCGCTATTGTTGGTTGCTAACATTTGTCCACGTCACCTCTGACACCTGACTCACGGTGACTCAGTTCAGCGACGTGATCGGTCGCTATTATACGGTCCCTTACAAGGCGGTCACTAAAGATGGTCGCTGACGTGCGCTTTAATGATAGTATGTATATGCGACCTATAGTAGCGACCACTTTCGATTATTGATGTCGATTAGCTTAATAGAATGCGATAGTCGATATGCGATCACAGAAGAGCCTTTTTCTTGTAGTGTTTTGAAATACATAGAACTGGATCGTTACGAAAAATTATTTGTTAAAGATTATTATTATATATAATTTTTAAATTACTATTAATGTGCAAATTACTCCTAATCTTGATAGAATAATGAACTTGATTTTATAATGTATGTCACTTTAATATATTAAAGAGTGAGATTTTAAATACAATCAATACCTCAATATGTTAGGTGATATATGTTATGAAATTAGGAACATGTATTTTTCAAGATGGAATTCTTTAATTAAATTATAATATCCCCTTGATATAATTTATTGGTTGATCACCAGAATCTTGGCCAAGTATTTTAATAATTCAAATTACTAAAGTATTAATTTAATTTATTAAATTAATGTGTGATCAAAAGTTTATAAATTATGTAGTCGAGGATATAAGCATTAAACGTAATGGGTTAACAGTTTTATTCTTACACACGTTTATGATATTACTGTAGAGGAGTATTTTTGCAAGATACTAATAGTGCAAGGATTTAATTAATTAATTTTAATTCTAATAATTCTAGAATGCAATTATAACTATTTAGTAGAATTAGTTATAATTAATATAATTCTAATTGATTAAAGAGTTAATCAGAAATTAGTATTATATTGGAGCTAAAATTGTAGAATCCTACTTGATCCCCACTCTAGCCCTTATTAAGATATAACAAAATAGCAGGATAAAATATATCAAAAAAGTTTTTAAATTATCCTGATAATATCAAGAAGTTGAGGACTCTATATATTATATCATTTTGCAGTATTTTGAGCTCACACTCAGAAAGTACATAATATCAAAATAAGGGTCATAGGGAGGAAGATCAGGAGGGAGAAAATGTCATCATCAGAACAAACAAAAAATTCTCCATTGTGCTAAAACAAAGCACGAGGTATGAAATATAATTCTTTTTTATTTATTTTTTTGATTATGCTAAATTATGGGAAAGATCTTGGGATAATAATTTTTAAAAATAAATATTATTAAAAAAAATTGAACTAAACTTGATACCCACCTTATTGCCTCCTTATTTCTTTCACACAGTTACACAAATTAGAGCCCAATTAATAGGGATCTAATTTCATGTACATACAATAAAATAAAATCTATGATCATGACCTATCTATAACAGATACCCATATTTTAAATACCACCTCCAACATATTTTAACATATTTTAGAGCCCTAAACTAGAAACAAGCCGAGCTTTAAATGCCTAAGATTTAATAAACTAGTCGAGTTTAAGCATAACTTATTTAACTTTTTTACTATAAAAATAAGAGAAAATTAATTAAATTATAAATGAGCGGAGTCTAAATGAGCCGGAATCTAGCCAAATACCACATTATTCAAGCTCAACTCGTTTAACTAAACAAGCTTGTCAGGTCAAGCTCGAGTCAGGCTTAGTTGAGCCACACCAGGCTCACAAGCAGCAGCCCTATTCGTTTACAAAACTCAATACTTCCTGGACCCTCAGCTGAAAATGCTTTCAACAAACCTCTAAATGTTAAACTAACCTTCATGTAATGTAAAAGGAGAATAAGTGCATATACTGTGGGGATTGCAAAAGTAATTCAATGCGATAAGAGATGAACATACTAAACAAATTTAGTGTGATAGATAAAATGAACATTATAAAGTTCAGTACTAATCATATGCTGCGAGATAGATCGAGAGATAAAATGAACATTATCAAGTTTAGTAAATAAAGATATTGTCAAAGAAAATAAGAGTAATACCAGTGGATCATATTACCAAGCGCTTTGTAGTTAACTGAGTATACTGATCAAAAAATTTAGTGTACTAAAATAGATAAATGGCATGTCAAAACTGAAACACAACATCTAAGCCACACCGCCTCAAGTACACCATTCAATTAATACTTTTAAAAACTTTAAAAGTTTTGTTGTATTCAATAAGACATTTATAAAGTTTATAAAAATTTACTGGTATTCAATTATAACTTTTGTAATGTTTTTAAAAGTTAAGTGGTATTGAATTGAGACTTTTATAAAGTCTATAAAAGTTTTTTGGTATTCAAAAAGTCATATATTTTTAACATTTCTATCAAATGGTAGAGTTTGACGACTTTAGAAAGAAGAGATAATCATATCCAAAGTCTGACCTCATCTCTAAAGAATTATAAAGACTTCCAAATATTTGAAAAAGGTAGAAGATGAACAGAGGAGAAAAAGAGAAAGAGATAGAGGAGATCAAATAAAGAATTAAAAATAAAACAATATATATGTATCACTTTCTCTCTCTACCTCAGTCCTCTATTATAGCATGTGAGGAGAGAAAAAAATTAGGAAGGATTAAAAAAAGCAAGTAGCATTAAGGGTTGCAAATAAAACCAATGATATAAATGGAGATGACATATATTTTAAGGTTGAATGACACTTCTGTCACTCTAAGTTTTCACTCACTTTCAAAGTCGTCCATATAGTTCATTTTTCACCAGTTAGGTCCTTAAAGTAGCATTTTTTGGCGTTTCCGTTCCTTCTACCTTATTTCTATCCCAACCCGACACATTTTGACCTAACCCAACCCAGTTTGACCCAACCCTAATTTTTAATTTTTTAAAATAAAATAATTATGTTTAATATTTTAAAATAAAATATTTTTTTAAAAATAATAATTATATTTACTAACTAAAAATTTTATTATTTTTAAACTAATAATGATTTTTAGTATTTAAAAAAAGTTATTTTTAATATTTTAAAATAAAATATTATTTTTAAAATAAAAATAAAATTATATTTAATATTTTAAACTAAAAATGTTTTATATAGCTTTTAATAATTTTTATTTTTAATAGTTTTAAAAGAAAATATTATTTTTTAAAAAAATAAAATAATATGTATATTTAATATTTTAAAATTATTATTGTTAATATTTTAAAATAAATTACTATTTTTCAAATAATAATTATATTTTATATTTTTAAATAAAATATTTTAAAAAATAATAATAATTTGTCATATTTAAAATAAATTATTATTTTTAAAAAGTTATAAAAATAATAATTATTTTTAAGGAAAAAATATTAAAAATTTTATTGTAGACACTCGAAATTTTGCATTCACGTTACTAACATTGCAGGATGGCAGAATCGTCTTTCAGAGATAATCCTAGAAGACAAAGCAGTTGCAGTTTCGAAAATCCCATCGTAGAAGCCTTTTCAATCTCAGAGATAACCCCGAGATAATCAATCCCGAAAATAACACCCGGAGTTTCAGTCTCAACCTCAGAGATAACCCCGAGGAATGCAGTTGCAGTTCCGGAGATAACCCTGAAAAAGTTCATTTCAACCCTTGCAGTCAGCTTCAATCTCGGAGATAACCCTGAGACACTCAGTCCAAACCCGGAGATAACCCCGGGGGATCAGGCACACCTTAGAGATAACCTTGAGGACATTCAGCACTTGCAACATCCCAATCTCAGAGATAACCCCGAACAAGGACTGCTTTATCAACCCAAACCGGAGATAACCTCATTGAGGGGCAAAATCATCATTTTGTCACCTCGATCCCACATACGCACCATGTCAACACATTTCGACATACACACTACTACAAAACAGTAAATAGATAACGCGAAAAAAATAGTGGTTTCAATCAGAAAAATATCGTGGTTAAGTGTGTCATCTATTTGACACCCTTACACAACGTTTTTAAAATGTTGTAGATAGACACTATAAAACGTTTTTAAAAAAAAACGTTGTAGATTTGTTTTCCATAAATTAGCAGATGCTTGAAAACATTGTAGAATGTATGATTCCACAATATTTTCTGGCTAAAAATATTGTAATTTAATGTATCCGACAACGTTTAGGTACATTTACACAACGTTTTTAAAATGTTGTAGATAAAAAAAAAAAGTTTTGGTTCACTTACATTACCAATGCACCTGCAATATGCTAATGCCATGATATATAGCTAAAAGGTCTAAATTCTCATTTAAATTTAAAGCCAAAATGTATCAACCATTCAAAATACATCCCAATAATACCATTTGTTTACAGTTTCAAATTACTACATCCACAAAATATATACCAAACATCCATATATGCATCTCAAATTCACTTTTCAATATAAATATAAATGAACATGTTACATAACACTGTAGAAACTAGAAATGAATTTGATCATGAAAAGAAACATTTATGTCAATGTAAAAATAAAAAAAAATTCAAATTTTGAGAAGACAAAACAACTCCACATTAAGAAATAAAATTGCTCCAGGAAACACCTGTCCATCTTGTTCACAGTTAAGACAGGTCGAATCCTTTCTCCAAGGGCTTGTCTGAGAACTGTTTCTGTTTGGACACATACACCTTCAATGCAATCAACCACAAAAAGTGCTCCATCAGTAATACACAAAGTTGTTGTAACCTCTGAATCACAGCATATACCAAAAATAATTGATTCACTACAAATAGAAGATACCAACAGTGAAATGTATTTACCAACAGCAAGGAGGATTTAAAGATTACCTCAATTTTTTTGTAAAGTTGTTGCCTTAGAGCACCATTTCTCGACATATAGTTGATAATATATGCACGCTGTCCTTCATATGGTGTTATAATCCCTATTGATCTGTAAGATAAATAGAGTAATAAAACTATCACATTAAGGTGTAGAAGCCCTCAACGAAAAGTAAAAAGTGTAAAAGCTCAATAAAAATATACCTGACTAGGAACTACACCACTCTTTAAGAAAGTCGTCACAATTTTTTCAACATTTGCAGCCTCAGTCCTGTTCAGATATGATGTACCACTAGCACTTATCTCCTCTTGTCCCATCTAAAAGAAACAATAGACAATTAACGATTAACTACATGACGACTGACAGCTGATGGTAATCATGTCATATTTGCATCTGAAGACTTTGAATATGGAATATTGTAGTTAAAAGTTACAAAATTAGATATTTGTGTGCAGGTTTGTCTTCTCATTTGCTACAGGAACTGGCCCTGTTCCTGGTCTCCTCCTACCAGAAATTTTTTCAAACAAAATTATGGCTAAAGCTATGGCATTTTGTATGTCAGTGCATTGGGGAATACTCTAATGCTTAATTTTACAAGGAAGATAATGAGACAAGTACAACATGACGACTGACATATTGGAACTCATTAATTAGTTGGCTGAGCTTCCTAAGGAGGATTGCTTGGTAATAATATTGGTATTTATTAAGAGAATTTTAGCTTTTGAGACCTAAAATAAGAGTTTACTTTCAAAATCTAATACGTCATGAAACATTGAATTGATATCACAAACTAAACTATTGACAGAGCTTAGAGTAGAAAGAAAGTTGTAAATAAAATGGGAAGAAGTGAACAATTAAATAAAGACATGAAAATATTTTTAGCATATGAAAAAAGATTATTTTGAAACACCCAACATAATTCATAATTCCCTTTTCTTTTTTTCATTAAAACAATTTCAAAGAAAACCAAAAAATATTGATTCACACTTGCACTAGCAGAACTGATTAGGAAAACCTAATTACACATCTCTACTCTAGTAATATACCTAGCTTTGTTCCCACGAGTATAATCAGAAAATTTGGAGCAAATTGACGAAGCTCTGGCATCACTTGATGATATTTAAACCATATCTAAAATTAAGATTTGAAACTCTCAAAAAATTATAATATATATGCAAAGCAAACAATCATGAAGGATGATTTTGTAGGAAATGAAAAAGGACTAATTCATTCACAGTTGTAACATCAGCATAACATGGAAAAAGTAAGAAATAGTATATGTAGAAAGAACAAATGAAGGGACAGATATTAGCTCTGAAATGAATACCTCTTCTTGACCACATTAAATAGCTTGCCTTATTGATTAAAGAGAAAGCCAACATAAATGTGTCTCTGCACCTCTATAACTAAGAGGCCTCAACCTGCTATAATCTTCTTGACCTAGAAAACAAAACCCAAACTCAATCAGACAAAAATAAAGGACCCTGAAAAACCTAAATCCAAACCCAAACTCAGCAAATGCTAAGAAATTACCTGCAGTGTCCCATAGTCCCAAGTTGACAATGCTCCCATCCACAGCCACATTAGCACTAAAATTGTCAAACACTGTTGGAATATAGTCCTTAAAAAAATAAAAAATAATAATATGAGAGAGAGAGAGAGAGAGTTCTCATTGCCCTAAAATGCTAATCAGAAGATTTCATACAGTCAACAGAATTAAGGCTAAAGCTATAGCATAAAATGTTTCCAATTTTCGATCCTGAGCTGCAGATGCTTCAGAAAACTGAATAGTTAGTTTGTGGTGGCTAAATGGGTAATCTCCTCTGGCTTCACTAACCCCGGCCCACCTGGACAAAGAAAACATGACATGACTAATTGTAAAAATATATTAAAAGCAGTAATTACAATAGATAGTTAACGTTTAACTACATAACCATAGGTTTAGCTATTACAATAAACAATAAGAATTAGTAATTAAGTGATAAACAGAGATACATGGACAGAGATTTGAATTGATAGCATAAGTGATTTTCAGAATGACCTGTGAATTGAGATTATGCAACTGCCGAACAGCTTGAGGAGATCCATCCATGAAAACCAACGAACCAGATAGTCCTACTCTAATATCCAGCCGGTTAAGTTCAATTTCAGTCAAATTTAATACCTGAAATTTGATGGTCAGCAACTGGAATCTTTACAAAAAATATACAAAAGATTAGCAATTAATTTAAAATTCCCTTACAAAAGATCTTAAGCAGCAGTATAAGGGTTGCTGCAAAATCAAAGTGTAACCAATGAAGTGAATTTAAGAAAATAATACATTTGTCTTTCGTTTACACCCACTTGCTTTGTCTCACCAGTCACCAGTGTAGGACAAGCATTAGATAAAACCCCAGTGGATTTCTCACATGTAACGCAAATAATTACAAATATTTACCTGCCCACAATTCCAGCTATTATTATGATTTTCTCCATCTTTGTTGTCTTCCCCATTTGCCAAGTTATGCTTGTCATTATACATCACTAAATCAGCCAAAGTGAATCCATCATGAGCGTATATAAAGTTGATACTATTCCAGGGTTTTCTTCCACCTTCCTGATTCACACAAAAAGAAAAAATACCAACCAGAATAATTTCAGAAAATACATTAGAATGTTTAAACAGAGAAGTCTAGACATATCACACTATAGCGAAAAATGAAGCAAGATGAGGGTCAAAGAAAATATATGACTAGGAGATAAACGGCACAGTGGAACATTGTGGAAGTATAATATAATAGAGTATAAACAAAAGTTATAATGAACTAATGGAGTGACCACTATTATTGAACAGAATGTTTTAAGAGCATTACCACCAAGACTGAAAGGTACATAATCCAAAAATAGAGATACACGGTATAAATTAGGGCTCCCACAAAGGCATTCTGTAAAAGCTCCAGAGAACCCATTTGTACCCTTGATAAACTGTCGTATTATGTCACGGTACTAAAATTATAAAGGAGTATATATATATATATATATATATATATATATATATATATATATATATATGCAGTTGATTTCAGTTCACTAAAATAGGAATACCTTCTTCTCCTGTTCAATTTAGGGATTTTGTGTGGTACGGATGAGTACTAGAAGCGTAGCGTAAAAATCAAGTAGAGTAGCGTAATATAATTGAAGGAGGAGCGATAGAGAGAATAATTTCCTTACCTTATGAGCTAGATGGTGAAAGGCATACAACAAGCACTCAATAAACTCCTTTCCTTTCTTAGAAAGACCTAATTGCGTAAGGATATCCTTCAGCTCCTTTATTCAAAAATATGCCAATTTATCCTATAAGAAAGTACAAGTTATCAAAATTAGTTACAGCCAAAGAAAGGAACTTCAAAGCGGAGAAATAACTAGGGTTTTGGTTTTGTGAGCGAAAGAGAGCAGAGCAAAGCAGAGCACAGAGAAAGCGTCTTTTAATTTGAAGTTTTTATTTAAGTGTGATTTTTGCTCCGTGTGTTTTATAGATAGATAACATTTTTTTTTAAAAATTTTATCTATTTAAAATTAAAAATTGTCTTTATAAATAGATAACGTTTTTTCATATGTATCTACAATGTTTTGTTAAAAAACATTGTGAAAAAAAATACTACAACATTATTTATAAAAACATCATCTTTTAAGTGTTGTCTTTGTATGGTTTTGTACTAGTGACTTTCCTCACAGCAGTGTCCCACAAGAACCAAATAGCTGCAATCCAGAGTGACTACTACACAGGACAACACACCGGATAAAATTTAAAGACTTGAAGACCATGGGCATGGACCCATCTTCCTGACTTCGTACAACCTCTAATCCCATGTCATTTGTGTAGCTCTCGAAAACAGCACTTCGTAAAAGGTCTTATACACCTCAATCAGAGGCCCGAATTGAAGTTCTAAAAGTTCGAGCGGATAACACGTTGCATGTGTGCACGTACTTCGAGATGGCAGGACCCGCGGAGCCCAGGGCACCCCGAGCAGCTGCAGGTGCTCCTCCGGCACCCCCCCTCTATAAATAGAGTGCTTGGGGTGGCCATTTTGTAAGAAAAAATGGCGAGGATGCCTTTTCCAATTTGCTATGTATACACTATAAACTGAGTGCTTTCTCATTTTAAACACTTTTGAGCTCATATATTGCTATATTTTTACCGGTAGAAACCAAGTGTTCATCCATTTAAAGCTATAGAAGTCTTCTTTGGCAGTCCACAGCCTTCTTACCCCTTTCAAAGCCTTTTCTCCATATTTTGCACACACCATTCTTCACATTGAGAGTCGTGTTACATGTGTATGCCCAGACTTCGATCCATGGCTTTTATTTCATTTTGTATATATATTTATATATATGGACTAACATTATCATGTTATGCCTCTATTGAGGCTGGACTCACGTCCGGAGCATTTATTTCTTATATATATATATATATACTTATATATAAATTGTGGTGAACTCATTCGATGATCCCGGATTTATATCTAGAGTGTTTATTGCTTATATATATATATATATATATATATATATATATATATATATATATATATATATATATACTGTCAGCACGGAGTTTACTTCGTGGATTTTTATTGCTTTATTTACATTTTCGTCCGCTTGGAGTTTACTTCGTGGCGGTTGATAAATATTATTACTTTATTTACATTTTCGATCCCCCATGGAGGTGCTTCGTGGTTGTTGATCATGTCCCTATATATCTGTAAGACCCCAAATTATTAATAAATGAAATTTATTTTCCTCTATTTATTATTTTGAAATAGTAAGGGTTGATTTGATTAATGTGGATAGTTATGGGTAAAATACGCAAATATTTGAATAAGCAAGTGGTTATAAAATATTCATTATTGCCGGAGAATATTCGTTTGGTCGTGGAATATTAAATCTTTGTCGGGGAATATTTAAATAACAACAGCTAGATCTTTTGTGGGCCCCATAACGGAAAGCGATTGGATGAAGAAAATGATAAATATAAGTTGTTTTAAAATAATGACGTAGTTGTTACCGTTTACACTGTTGGAATACCCGGTGGTTAAAACACGATGTCTGGCGTTGTTGCACAAGAAGACACTGCGGTATTGCACCAATTATTGATTCTTACGTAAGAAGGCACTACTCAATAATTGATACAGTAATTACTATTCACGTAGCATGATGATGTTTTTTGTGAAATTTCTATCTTTTGGTGTCGGAGTTACTATTCACGTATACGGCACTATTCACGAATACGGCACTATTCACCGAAAAATGAAATTTCTTCTTTTTGTCTAAAATATTTACTATGAATACTAGCTTTGATTGTATTCATGTTTTGATCATTCTTGAATTTTTCTCCACTCTGGTTATTTATGAAGTATTTTTGAACTTGGATTGTTTAAAATACGAATCCTTAATATTTGTTCTTTTGTTTCACTGGATTCGTTTCCTTTAAAATATTTTTCATCATCCTCGGTCCTAAATGATGATATTCTTGAATATCTTTGGCTTTTGTAGTGCAAAGATGAATGATTTCTTGATGAATATCTTTGGCCCGTAGTGCAAAGATGAACAGGTGTTGAGATGAACATGCCCGACTGATTAATATCTTTGGCCCATAGTGCAAAGATGAACAGGTGTTTAGATTTACATGACCAACTGATGAATATCTTTGGCCTGTAGTGCAAAGATGAATATTTTATTCCAAATATATATTGATTGATGTTACAGGGATAAAATATCAATGATGAACTTTTAAATTCATATATAGAAGATAGTAGTTTGTATTCTCTACTTAACTCTTCTAATGAATTATTATTTCCGCTGCGAAGATTGATTTAAAACTGGTTGTCTATTGTATTCTATTAGATTTTTCCCTATTGGAGACTAACGATAATTTGTTGTATATTATCTTAGTCATAATATTCTTTACTAGGCTAGTTGAGCTCACCCTTTTCCTTTTTGTTCCATTTTTCTTCTCAGGAGGCGAGAATGTAGCGAGTACGAGTCGGGGTATGGAATGATGGTTATAGAGAGAGTTGTTTAGTAGTCCTCACCATTTTTGTAAAATAATGTATAAATAATTGTGATGAGGATTTATTTGGGTATGTATATTGTCTAGAAGACAATAATTGTATTTAAACTCACAGTATATATGTTGTCGTATTTTGCACGACAAATGTATTAATAAAGTTGTAGTTATTTATGTACCATGTATTTGGTTAGAATGGGTTAGATGGAATGGACCTATTTTGGGGGCGTCACAGTTGGTATCAGAGCTTAGGGATATGATCTCTGGTGGAGATCGGGGAATAGAACTAGGAGGGGAGAGACGAGTAAATCCTTCGCTAGTGTGTCCTACCTAAGCTTATTTGTTAGTTGGTTAGTATATAGGGATATTATGTGATATATTGATTTCTTAACTAACCTTTGTTTTTATGATGAGATTTGAGAATGTCGATTGAGAATATTAATGATTGGAGTAAATGAGACCGTGGAGATGCCTGTACTTACCAACGAGGAGAACATGCAACAGGCTGACAATGTACCTCCTGTGAACAACACCACTGAGCAGATGATGAACGAGGGGATGTTTTGAAGCTTTTTGCAGTTTATGCAAAATCAGACGAGGGAGACTCGTGTTCAAAATACAGAAGGAAATGATAGCAATTCACGGGTGGTCACAACCAAGTAGTTCAAAGAGTTGGGACCACCAGAATTCTGGGGAAAGCCGAATCCGATTAAGGCGGAGACGTGGGTCAAATAAATTACCAAGATATTCGATGTCTTGGGATGCACGGAGGAACAGAAAGTTCCATTCGCTACTTTTATGTTCCGTAATGAGGCAGATTACTGGTGGGAATCTGTGAAGCGTACCCATCCAGCTGCACTCAGCATGTCATGGGAGACGTTTCAGAAATAGTTCAATGACAAGTACTTCCCTGAAAGTATTCGTCATATGAAGGAAGTGGAGTTTATTAGACTGGAGCAGAATAACATGACGGTGTCCCAGTACGAGGCGAAGTTCATGAGTTATCGAGTGTTGCACCTCATTTGGTGGAGAATGAGGCGCGTATGACGTGAATGTTTACGAGAGGTTTGAAACTTCGGCATATGTCGATATCTCATTTCTCATAAATTTTCTCTTTATTGAGATGTTGTCAATAGGGCTCGGTTGTTAGGCGAGATAACGAGTACGTTCAACCGAGGGACCATAACCAGGATCATACCGAAGATAGCAGTCATCAGAATAACGATAACCAGCGGAGAAAGAAGAATATGGACAAAGGCGGTAACCACTCTGGTGGTAATCGTGGCCATGAAAATAGAAGAAGCGAGTCGGGAGGAGATTTTAAAAAGAGGAGATTCAACAACGACCATGTGAAGGCGTCGGTAAAAGAGAAGAATCTGGTTCCAAGGAGGAGAAAGACCACCGGTCGTATGTTATAAAAATTGGGAAAGAGGGACATATCACCCCAAACCTGGCCCACAACAGTTTAAGGTATGCTATAATTGTGGAAAAGAAGGACATATCGTTCGAGATTATGCAGTATCGAAACCCGATCCGGTGAGGAATGGTGACTCAAAAGGATGTCGAGAAAAGTCAAAGTCAACGGTTCTCGAAGAAGCGTTTGTCGTGACCGGTCAAAATGCGAGAACCCGAACGAAGTTAGCACAGGTTAGTTAATTATAAATTCTTGCGAAGTTTATACCGCGTACTAGAATCTGGGTTCTACCCATTCTTTTATCTCTCTTGCTTGTGCTCAACGTTTGAACTTGACTACGGAGAAATTAGACTTTGACCTATTTATGGAGACTCAGTTTGGGAGAAACTTTCATTACATCCATTGTTTAGAAATCTTGCTTGATTCAGTTGGCACTATCACATTACACCGTAACCTTATTTCTATAGAGATATTTGCTTTTGATGTGATTTTAAGGTTAACTACTCATCATGCCGAAATTGATTACTTTCATAAGGTTGTTAGTTTTCATATTCCTAAGCAACCTGTTATTCGAATTCAAGCAATCAAACCATTGTAGTCAAACATTTTCATATCAAGCCATGAAGTCATTCGTTTATTATGGATGTCAAGTTTTCTTAGTCCATGTTATGGATTTGAATAAAGACACGTCAGATTTGAATAATATTCCTGTTGTAATTGATTTTTCCTGACGTATTTCCTGAAGAATTTCTTGGCTTACTCCCAAAGCATGATATTAAATTTTGTATCGACTTTGAATCCGGTACAAAACCCATTTCTAAAATCTCATATCGAATGGCTCCTATTAAACTTCAGGAGTTACAAATTCAACTATAGAATTTGGTACCTGAGCCTTTATCTGGTGACTTCCTTTTGGAATGCACCGAAGCCAAACTCTCCGTAGGGGACACCATATTCGTGCGATAGTAAACTGATAGGTGTCATTGTAACGTGCTATCCAAGGTTGGGATATGAGTCACAGTTGAGAACAACCTAAGTCGGTAATCCAAATACGTAGCTTTCTAGGCTTAGTTGGTTATTATCGGAGATTCGTTGAAGGATATTCTTGAATTGCTATTCCATTAACGCAAATTGACTCAGTAGAGATACAAAATTCGAATGGAGTAAGGAATGTGGGAAGAGCTTGAAGAACTCAAGAGGAGACTCATTTCAAATTACATGTTACGACCATGCCATCCCGGAAAAGCGAATGTGATAGCCGACGTGTTGAGTAGAAGATCATTATACAAGCATCTGAGTACGATATTGTCAAAGACTCATTTCAGTATAATTTACAAATAATAGAGATGGAGATGAAAACTCTAGGTACCCACGTGATGATATACGAGTATAATCGACTTTAATCGATAAAGTGAAAATCGTTCAAGCCTACACAATCGGAGTGATGAATTTGAAGAAGGAGGTGCAAGAAGTTGTTATTTCAAAAGCGAGAATCGGTGAGTGAGGAAAGCTCAAACCTTTGATTTATTAATCCATTTGAAATTCTCGATCGAATAGGAACTGTGGCCTATAGACTCATTTTACATCCAAGTATGACGCGTGTTCATAACATTTTTCACGTATCGATGTTACGTAAATATGTGGACGACCCGAACCACGTCATTGAGTTAGAATCGGACGAGAGATAGGAAGGCTTAACGACGAGGAGGTACTGTCAAGATCTTGGATAGGAAAGAACATGTCCTATGTACCGAGGTTATACCACAAGTTAAAGTTTTGTGGAGAAACCATGCTATTGAGGAAATGACCTGGGAGTTGGAAACGGAAACGAAAGCGAGGTATTCTCATCTTTTGAAACACTAGTATCGTCACGTCAATTTCGAGGACGAAATTTCATAAGGAGGGAGGTCAGTAAGACCCCAAATTATTAATAAATGAAATTTATTTTCCTCTATTTATTTTTTTGAAATAGTAAGGGTTGATTTGATTAATGTGGATAGTTATGGGTAAAATACATAAATATTTGAATAAGCAAGTGGTTATAAAATATTCATTATTGTTTGGGAATATTCGTTTAGTCGTGGAATATTAAATATTGTCTTGGGAATATTAAATGCGACAAGCAGATCTTTTGTGGGCCCCATAACGGAAAGCGATTGGATGAAGAAACGATAAATATAAGTTGTTTAAAAATAATAACAGAAGTTGTTACAATTTATTAATTGTTGGAATACCCGGTGGTTAAAACACGATGTCTGGCGTTGTTGCACAAGAAGATAGCACTGCAGTATTGCACCAATTATTGATTCTTACATAAGAAGGCACTACTCAATAATTGATACAAATTACTATTCAGTATTTTATTTTATTGATTCAATAATTGCTGCATTGATATTTTATATTACTGTTGTTTCAATAAATTGTCATTACACAGTATTTTCCATTATCGAAGCAATAATTCATATTATCTGAATAATATTATTAGATAACATTATTGGCAATGTCTAGAAAGTTCTGTCTAAGGAGAGGTTTGGTCACCTAATTGCGCGCCAGTAAGGAGAAATTCTTATTGAAAAGCCCCCTCTTTCCTGGGAACTGCCTGGTTGCCAATATTGTGATTCTGTAATATTATTTGTGAATAATTAATTATTGATTCATATGATGAGGAAAATATTAATTTTATGTGAATATAGATGAAGAAAATTTTAATGTAACAATTGTTGAAAATTGAAATTTTATCTTTTTCTGATAAAATAATTCATTTAAATATATTATTAAATTTTAATAATATAATAATGATGATATTTTTACGATAAATGTGGGATATATGAGTATATGTGGAGGAGGAGTATTTTTGTTACCAAAAATATTTAAAGCATGTTTTATGTGTCGGTGGACCCCATTTCTTGACTGAAATTTGATTATAACGTATAAAATCGCCCGTTTATGGATTTCGGTCAATTTCTGTTTGAAATTTGGAAAAACTTTCTTTTGTAAAGTTGTAGAGAATTTAATTTCCTATAAAAACACACGAGATTCAATTTTTTTGATAAAAGGGCTATTTATTATGAATTATTGAAGTTTCGGAGTTCCAAAATAATTAATTTTTGGAAGTATAAAATATTTAAAATGACAAAAACGTTTTTTGTCATTATTATGGGTCTTACATGTGTTAGAAGTGGCTGAATTCAGATCCTTAGAAGTGGGCGTAGGAATTGTAATATTAATATTAATATTTTAATAAATTTTCTACTTTGGTGTTCTAAGCATTTTCCTATAAATAGGGTGCTTAGGTTAGAATTGAAAATTACACCAGAAACTGAAGTTTTCTCTCTCTATATTATCGAGCGTATTCTTATGAGTATTTTGAGTATACTTTGAGTATTGTTATACGGTGCAAGTTCAAGTCATAGCCTATATCCGGTGTTTCAACTAGAAGTACTGTCTTTCGAGGTAAGGGATGTTATTTTATTCGAAAATGATATTATTTCTTCAATATCATTATGCCAAAATATTGGTTGGAAATTTTCATCAAATTTGGAACTTTTTCATGTCGGGGTTACCATTCATGAGTTACTATTCATGAGTTACTATTCACGAGTTACTATTTACGAGTTACTATTCACGAGTACTATTCACGAAGCATGATGATATTTTTTGTAAAATTTCTATCTTTTGGTGTCGGAGTTACTATTCACGTATACGGCACTATTCACGTATACAACACTATTCACGAATACAACACTATTCACCGAAAAATAAAATTTCTTCTTTTTGTCCAAAATATCTACTATGGATACTAGCTTTGATTGTATCCATGTTTTGATCATTCTTGAATTTTACTCCACTCTGGTTATTTATGAAGTATTTTTGAACTTGGATTATTTAAAGTATGAATCCTTAATACTTGTTCTTTTGTTTCACTGGATTCGTTTCCTTTAAAATATTTTTCATCATCCTCGGTCCTAAATGATGATATTTATCGAATATCTTTGGCACCGTAGTGCAAAGATGAATGATTTCTTGATGAATATCTTTGGCCCGTAGTGCAAAGATGAGCAGTGTTGAGATGAACAAGACCAAGTCGATTAATATCTTTGGCCGTAGTGCAAAGATGAGCAGTGTTTAGATGAACATGACCGGTGATGAATATCTTTGGCACTGTAGTGCAAAGATGAATATTTGATTCGAGATATATATTGATTGATGTTACGAGGATAAAATATCAACGATAAAATTTTAAATTCATATATAGAAGATAGTAGTTTGCATTCTCTACTTAACTCTTCTAATGAATTATTATTTCATTGCGAAGATTGATTTAAAAGCTGGTTGTCTATTGTATTCTATTAGATTTTTCCTGTTGGAGACTAACGATAATTTGTTGTATATTATCTTAGTCATAATATTCTTTACTAGGCTAGTTGAGCTCACCCTTTTCCTTTTGTTCCATTTTTCTTCTCGGGAGGCGAGAATGTAAGCGAGAAATGCAGTGGGGTATGGAATGATGGTTATAGAGAGAGAGTTGTTTAGTAGTCCTCACCATTTTTGTAAAATAATGTATAAATAATTGTGATGAGGATTTATTTGGGTATGTATATTGTCTAGAAGACAATAATTGTATTTAAACTCACAATTATATATATATGTTGTCGTATTTTTATGCGACAAATGTATTAATAAAGTTGTAGTTATTTACGTACCATGTATTTGGCGACTCGAGAATGGGTTGGATGGAATGGACCTATTTTGGGGCGTCACAATATATATTTCATTATTATATATTTACATTTCAGGTCCCCCATGAAGTTAAACCGTGGTGGTTATTGTCTCAGATATATATATTTACATCTTTTATATATATAACTACATATAGCTTTCATATAAATTGCTATATAATGTGAGCCTAGGAATTATGTGATCACATATGCAGTCTGCTAAATCTAGATTTGGTTCCCGTGATGGACATTTTCGGCTGTAAACATCTTGTATATTATTCACGGTGTTCGAATTTTCTTAGACGGCTCTCATGCCCACAAGGAGTTCAGCACTACTATGTATATTGTTTTTCTCGAAGATGCTTCGCATCTCGAAAATAAAAGTAATTAAACCAAACACTTAATAAAATAGAAGTATCAAAGGCCTCAATTACTATTGAGCATAAGGGTTTGAAAAACCTCTTTTACAAAAACATCACTGTTATATCTTGTTAAAACTGAATTTTTACACAAATTCAAACCCTTTGTATATAGGTAGGAACGAGGCATAGCACTACTTCCAAATAATTGCACATTGACCCACACACACACATTCATATAACAGTAATTGAAAATTGGCGGTCACCGTGGTAACACAGATGTCGGGGGGTGCCTAACACCTTCCCTCCGCATAAGCAAGTCCCCGGACCCTAATGAATCTCGGTTTGACAGACCAGTTTAGTAGTGTTACATCGCGTGGTCAATGTGCAAACCTTTTCTCGGTTGAGTTAATGCAACCATTTAAAAATACCAACTAGCGACTCTTGTCGACGTCAGGATTTTTATTTGTCCCTTTTCTGTTCTTGTTCTTTGGTGTTCTCATGTTATGTAAGATTTGTTTGAAAAAATAAGTGAAAAAGGTTTGACATGTATATGTCGACAATTTGACTGTAAGAGTCGCCAGTTGGTTGCACCAATGCAACCGAGAAAAGGTTTGCACATTGACCCAGTGATGTGTGTGATGCCCCCAAAATAGGTATACACCACCCATTCTGAGTCGCCAAATACATGGTACAGAAACAACTACAACTTAATTAATACAATTGTCGCTAAAAATACGACAACATATAAATTGTGAGTTTAAATATAAATATTGTCTTCTAGAGAATATCCACACTCAGATAAGTCCTCATTACAATTATTGATACACTATTTTACAAAAATAGTTAGGACTCCTAAAACAACTGTCTAGGACTATCACTCTATACCCCGACTGGTTCCTGCTATATTCTCGCATCCTGAGAAGAAAAATAGAACAAAAAGGAAAAGGGTGAGCTCAACTAGCCCAGTAAAGAATATTATGACTAAGATAATGTATAACAAATTATCCTTAGTCCTCAACAGGGAAAAATCTAATAGAATATAATAGACAACAAGTTTTAGATCAACAATTGCAACGGAAACAACAATTTATTAGAAAAATTAAGCAGAGAATGAAATCTACTATCATCTATGAATTTAAAAGTCCATCATCAATATTTTATACCTGTAACATCAATCAATATACATCTTGAATCAAATATTCATCTTTGAACTACGGGCCAAAGAAATTCATTTGTATCACCAGTTGGTCATGTTCATCTCAACACCTGTTCATCTTTGCGCTACGGGCCAAAGATATTCATCAGGTAATCATTCATCTTTGCACTATAGGCCAAAGATATTCATCAAGTATCACCATTAAAGACTGAGGATGATGAAAAACATTTTAGAGAACGAATCCAGTGAGATAAAAGGACAAAGATTAGGGATTCGTACTTTAGATAATTCAAGTTCAAAAATACTCCATAATAAACCATAGTGGAATAAACTTCAAAAATGAAGATGAAAACATGGATACAATCAAAGATAGTAACCATAATAGATATTTGGGACAAAGAAAAGAAAATTTTATTTTTCGGTGAATAGTGCTGTATTTGTGAATAGTGTCGTATACGTGAATAATGCCGTATATGTGAATAGTAACCCCGACACAAAAAGGTAGAAATTCCACAATAAAATTCATATCAATATTTCAGCATAATGATATTGAAAGAAATAATATCATTTACGAAGAAAATAACATCCCTTACCTCAAAAGAACAGTACTTCTAACTGGAATATCGGATGTAAAGCCGAAGAAAACTTGCACTGAATAGAAACTCTCAAAGTATCTAAATACTCACAAAATATGCTCGATCATATAGAGAGAAAAAAAAAACTTGTTCCTAGTGTGATTTTAAATTCTAACTAATCACCTTATTTATAGGAAAATGCTAGAACGCCAAAGGAGACTAAATTAATAAAATAATAATAAAAAATTTCTACGCACATTTATTTGACCAAAGTATCAGCCATCACACGTGGGGCCCACCAGAAATCAAAATTTCCACACCAACCAAAAGTGGGGCCCACCATGTTTTTAAATAAAAATATTTAATTTTCAAAACTTCAATAATTCATAATAAATAGCCCTTTTATCAGAAAAATATGAATTTTATGTTCATTCCATAGGAAATCGAATTCTCTACAACTTTGTACCTTTTAGTTTTTCCAAATTCCAAACGAAAAATGTCCGAAATCCACATACGGACGATTTTTAATACATCCATTCTGACAAAATACTGATAAAATACCTCAGCATTAATTCCTTCATTTATATCCACATAAAATAAATATTTTCCTATCCATCCTTTATGTCCACATAAAATAAATATTTCCTTATCATATAAATCAATAATTAATTATTCACAAATAATATTATAGAATCACAATTATGATAACCAGGTTGTTCCCAGGAAAGAGGGGACTTTCCGATAAGGATTTCTCGTTATTGACGCGTAATTAGGTGACCAAACCCCTTTCCTAGACAGAACTTCTTTAGACATTGCCAATAATGTTATCTAATAATATTATTCAAATAATATAAATTATTGATCTGATAATGGAAAATACTGTGCAATGACAATTATTGAAACAACAATAATATAAAATATCAATGCAACAATTATTGAATCAATAAAATAGAATATTGAACAGTAATTACTGTAACAATTATTGAGTAGTGCCTTCTTACGTAAGTATCAATAATTTAAAAATACTGTGCAATACCGTGTGCTACTGTGCAACCACGCGTATTACTATATTTTAACCACTAGGCAATCCAATAGTGTTAACGGTAACAATTACGTTGTTATATATATAAACTCAAACTTGTCGTTTTCTTCATCCACAGTTATTCTGTTATGGGGCCCACAAATAGTTGCGCCATCGTACGAATATTCCCCGACAACAAGAATATTCCACGACCAAACGAATATTCCCCAAAAAAATGAATATTTTATAACCACTTGCTTATTTTGCAAAATTTGTACATTTCACCCACAACCAAAGCATTATATCAAATTAACTCATTATTTCAAGATAATGAATAGAGGAAATTCAATTTTATTTATTAAAAAGTTGGGGTCTTATAATGTGACACTGCTAAACGGGTCTGTGAAACCGAGATTATTTTGGGTTTGGGGGCTTGATTATGGGGAGAGAAGGTGTTAGGCATCCCCCGACATTCGTGTTGCCACGGTGACCGCCACTTTTCATGAAACTATTATATGAATGTGTGTGTGTGTGTGTGGGTAAATGTGCAATTTATTTGGAAGTAGTACGAGGCCTCGTTCGCACCTATATACAAAGGGTTTGAATTTATATAAAAATTAAGTTTTAAAAATGATATAGTAGTGAAGTTTTGTAAAAGAGGTTTTTCAAACCCTGTGCTCAATAGTAATTGAGACCTTTTCATACTTCTATTTATTATTAAATGTTCGGCTTGATTGCTTTTATTTTCAAGATGCGAAGCATTTTTGAGAAAATAATTTATAGCAGTGCCGAACTCCTCATGGGCATGAAAGCCATCTAAGAAAATTCAAATACTGTAAATAATTTACAAGCTACTTACAGCTAAAAAATGTCCATCACGGGAACCGAATCTAGATTCAGTAGACTGAATACGTGATCACATGATTCCTAGGCTCACATGATGCCGCAATTTATATGAAAAGCAGTAAGCAATTATATATATAAAAGTTGTAAATATATATATATATATATATATACATGATCAACCACCACGAAGCACATCCATGGGGGATCAGAAATGTAAATATACAAAAGTGGTTAATATATATATATAGAGACATGATCAACCACCACGAAGCACCTCTATGGGGGATCAGAAATGTAAATAAAGCAGTAAAAAGGATCAACCGCCATGAAGTAAACTCAAAGTAAGGACGAAATGTAATAATAATGAGAAAAAAGGCCCGTAAGTAAACTCGAACTGACAGAAATATATATATATATATATATATATATATATATATATATATATAAGCATAAATGCACGAGATATTTCTCAATCCGGCTTTCGGTTTATCATTTCAAATGATTTGTCGCATTAACAAAAGTCGAACAACAACAGTTCATATATATATATATATATAATCAAGTAAGCGCTCAGCACATAAGTTCAGGCTCAATCGAGGCATAACTCGATAATGTTAGTCCATATATATAAATATATACATATATAAGTATATATATATATATATATATAAATATATATACATACATAAGTATAAAAGTATATATAAATATATATACATATATATAAGTATATATAAATATATACATATATAAGTTTATATACATATATAAGTATATATATACATACAGAAATGAAAACCACGAAATGAAGTCCGGGCATACACACACAACACGACTGTCAATGTGAAGAATAATGTGTGCAAAGATGAAGAGAAAGGCTTTATAGTGTGTAAGAAGTCTTACAGTGGGCTGCCAAAGAAGACTTCTATGAATCTAAGTGGATGAACACTCAGCCCCCGTCGGTAAAAATATAGCTATATGTGTAACGCCCCCAAAATAGGTCCAATCCATCAAACCCATTCCGGGTCGCCAAATACATGGTACAGAAAACAACTACAAATTTATTACTACAATTGTCGTGCAAAATACAACAACACATATACTGTGAGTTTTAATACAAATATTGTAACGTATATAATACGATAATATTCATACTCAAATTATTGCATGCCATATAAAGTACAGCAGCAAATATTTCAAGTCTCTAAAGGGACACGAGAAGATTTTTGTTCTCTAAATTATAACGTGGTGCACTTTTGACGCTTTCAAGGTCGGGTTCTCATCCCCCTATTGTTGTTCACCAAAATCAATTATTAAGTGACGTATAAAATACGACGCACACATCTTAGGTCCTTAATACAATTATATATTGTATATCATGCCGTTTTATAATGTGTTGAGAAACTTTGACAGTCTCGGACCACCACACTACTCCCCTGTTAACCCCGCTCGACCCCGCTACACTCTTATTACCTGAAAGGAATTGTGAAGCAAAAGGGTGAGCACAACTAGCTCAGTAAAGAATATCACGACTAAAGATAATTAAATTATCAATAGCCTTCATCGGTAATAAATCAGAGATTTAGAACATATGGTAGATGATAAAGCTTTTCAACCATAGTTGCAGCGGAACGAGCAATCCATTAGAAGAGTCAAATAGATCATAAATTCTATCATCTTTGCACTTACAGGCCAAAGATATTCATCAATAAATCATATTTGCACTACGGGCCAAAGATATTCATATCTCAAAGAAATATACAATCATTTCAGAATTTATATAAACCATAATTATAATCATGTTGATCAATTCACCTTTGCACTTAAGTTAAAAATATTCAATTATAAATTCAATGGTCATGATCATACCAGTCAACAATTCATCTTTGCACTACTGGCCAAAGAGAACCCATAGTCACGATCATACCAATAATCTACCCATCTTTACACTTAAGTCAAAGAGAAATTTCATCTTCGAGATTATAAAAATGTTATATATGATAATAAAAATAATATGATCAAAACATGGATTTAATTTCAAGAGTAAGATTAATAAATCAACAATAACTTGGTCAGAAAAAGAAACCAATTTTGTCGTGAATAGTACCCCATGAATAGTAACTCGTGAATAGTAGCTCATGAATAGTAATTCATGAATAATAACCCCAACATGAAAAAGGTAAAAATTCCATAATAAAATCCATACCAATATTTTGGTATAATGATATTGAAAGAATAGCATTTCTTAAACATAGAAATAATTTATTTCAATTGTTTACACTTTAATAATTAATGCATTTAATCATCATAAAATTCCAACCTCATAAGATTTCATCACCAATAACCAAAACCTTCATCAAAAATCTGCATATACCTCATATAGGATTCTCAAGCCATAAAATCCTATTTTTCAATTTTCTTACTTCACATAACATATTTAATTAATTTACTCATAAATAGTCTATTTTCATGAAAAATACCAAATCAGTTCCAAAAATATTTCTTTTCTGGGATTTATCAAAATATAGTCCCATATTGAACATATATTTTTCTCGGAATATTTAAAATTCATTTACTATTTTTCACATGGCCAAAACTGCCGAATATTTAGACATTTATCATAAATTGTACTGTTGTCCAAAAATTCCAAAATTTACAGGATATACTAATGTTATATAGATGTACTCCCAATAAAAATTTCATCAATTTTGGAGTTAACCACAAGGAGATATAAGGGTTTACTTTTAAAATAGTCTTTTCTCATAAAATTCATAACTCTTAATCTATACATCCAAAAATCCCAATTTTTGACACAATCGAGAAAACTCATCAAAATATCATTACAAATTTTTCTAGAATTTTTGAAGGTCAGAAAAACAACGAAACATGATAACATAATAACCCTTAAAATCTCATACCTCAAAAGAGCAGTATATCTGACTGGAATATTGGATGAAAAGGCGAAAGAAACTTGCACTGAATAACAACTCTTCGAGTATCTAAATACTCACAAAAATATGCTCAACAATATAGAGAGAAAGAAAACTTGTTTCTGGTGTGATTTTCAATTCTAACATAAGCACATATTTATAGGAAAATGTTAGAACGCCAAAGGAGACTAAATTAATAAAATAATATATTTTTATTAATCTTCCTTCTACGCCACCTTTGAATTCAGCCCACCACAATTGAAAGAATAATTCAGCACATGTTCTCTACACCAACCAAAAAGTGGGGCCCGCCTTCTAGAAATCTCCACCAAAATCATTTATAAAAATAATTTCTGAATCAGTCACTTCTTAAAATTCATAACAAATCATACGTTAATTTTTAATAGTTCAAAATTTGTGGACATATACTCAACTTATATATGTATAGCATATCCAAAAATCACAACGATTCAACGGTCGGATCAAAATTTATAACTCACGCAATATATCTCAAGAACACTAATTTTTTGGATTATGAGTCATTCAGACCAGTTTCATTCAAAAATTCACCACGATAAATCTACAAAGGATTTTTGGGTGATTCAAATTTCTACGTTTAGCTTACTTCCAGGGCTTTCTTTTGATATATGGCTCATCTCCTAACTCATTATACACAAAGAGTTATAGATTTTACAAAATCAAGTAATAAACTAATTTTCTGAAAATTTCTAAATTTCGTTCTTCATTTCGACAAAATACTAATAAAACACCTCAACATTAATTCCTTCATTTATATCCACATAAAATAAATATTTCCTTATCATATAAATCAAAAAATAATTATTTACAAATAATATTACAGAATCGCAACAATGACAACCAGACATTTTCCAGGAAAGAGGGGGCTTTCCGATAAGGATTTCTCCTTACTGGCGCGCAATTAGGTGACCAAACCTCTCCTTGACAGAACTTTCTAGACATTGCCAATAATACTATCTAATACTATTATACAAATAATATGAATTATTGATCTGATAATGGGAAATACTGTACAGTGACATTTATTGAAACAACAATAATATAAAATATCAACGCAGCAATTATTGAATCAATAAAATAAAATATTGAATAGTAATTACTGTAACAATTATTGAGTAGTGCCTTCTTACGTAAGAATCAATAATTCCAAAAATATTGTGCAATCTTGTGCATCAGACAACCACGCCAGACATCGTATTTTAACCACCGTGTAATCCAACAAAGTGTTAATGAAGAATAATTACTATTTATTATTTATAAAAACTCAAACTTGTCATTTTCTTCATCAAAGCGCTTATTTACATTATGGGGCCCACAAATGGCTACGTCATCATACGAATATATTCCCCTACAACAAGAATATTTCACGACCAAATGAATATTCCTCAACAGAAATGAGTATTTTATAACCACTTGTGTATTTTAAAAAATTTCATATATTACCCTTAACTTTAAACTATTATCAATTTAACCATTTACTGAATAATAATTATAAGAAAAATTGAATACTTTTATTTCATAAAATTCGGGATCTTATAATATGTGAGCTAACAAGTGTTTAAAATGAGAAAGCACTCAATATGGGGTGTGTACAGAGCAAATTATACAGGGCTTCCTCGCCTTTTCCTCTTGAAATATGGCCACCCCAAGCTCTGTATTTATAGAGCTGGTGGCCGCAGGTGTACCTGCGACAGCCGCAAATGCACCTGCGGCTACCCGGGGTTCCTCGGGCTCCGCACTGTGATGTCTGCTCGAACTTACAGAACTTCAATTTGAGCATCCAATTGACGTGTACAAGATCTTTTTCGGATCTCCGTTGTTGAGAGTTATGCAATGACATGGGATTAAAGGTTGTACGAAGTCAAGAAGAGGGGACTATGCCCATGGTCTTCAAGCTTCAAATTCTATTTGGTGTGCTACCTTGCGTAATAGTCACTTGAGATTGGAACTCATTAGCTCTTTTGGGACATTATTGTGTAGAAATGTATGTATGAGATGTTGAGACAGCGCAATGTGGGGTTGAGGTGGCAAGATGACAATTTTTCCTCTCACCTGGGTTATCTCCGGTTGGGGTTAATAAAGCAGACGTTGCTTAGGGTTATCTCTAAGATTGGAATATTGCAAGTGTTTAAATTCCTTAGGGTCATATTTAAGTATACCTGTCTTCCCGGTGTTATCGCTGGGTCTTTGGAATGAGTGCCTCGGCGAGAGTTCCAAGGTTAAAGCTGATTGCATGCATTTGAAACAAGCATTTCTGGGGTTATCGCCGAAACTGCAACGACATTCCTTGGGGTTATTGCATGATGCATGTGTTTTGTTGGATTATTTTCTAACATGATTAGGGAAGCAATTGGTCCTGTTACCCGCTCAAAATCCAAAAAGGCCACGAGCCTACAGCCAATCATGTCTTCTTTTGACCAGTCTAACACTGTTTCCCGAGAAGAATTTGACGGATTGAGTAAATAAATCGCAGACTTGGCTGTTCTACTGAAAGAATTACACCAGTCCACTCAGGGTACAAAGATACCTATACATACAAAATCCTCTAAACAAGGGGGAGTCCGAGGTCTGGAAAAAATAATTCCAGAGCATCAGTTGGATACGACCAACAAAGACCCTGAAAGCACCCATCTCAAAGGAGATCCAGACACTAGTGATATCAGGAAGAAGGTCCTCCAAATGGAGGAAACTATCCGTGTTCTCAAAGGGATTGGGACACATGGCAGTGTTTCATATACAGACCTTTGCATATTTCCTGGTGTTTAGTATCCAAAGAAATTTAAAACCCATGATTTTGAAAAGTATGACGAATTTGGTGATCCTTATACCCATTTGAAGATATTCATTGGAGAACTTGGATCTTATGCGGACGATGAAAAGCTCAGAATGCAGCTATTCCAGAAGAGTCTGACCAGAGAAGCCCGTTCATGGTATACCAGATTAGACAACTCAAAGATCCATAGTTGGGAAGAGCTAGCTCACTCCTTCCTCACTCAATACAGTTTTTAGTCTCAGATAGCTCCTGACCGGTACCAAATTACCAAGGTCAAGAAACAGTCTAATGAGTCATTCAGAGAGTATGCTCAAAGGTGGAGGCGCCTTGCTGCTCAAGTTATTCCTTCCATGGCATAATCAGAAATGGTCATGACTTTCATTGATGTACAGGAAGCTCCTTTCTATGAAAGAGTTCTAGCTAGTATTGGCAAGCCATTCTCCAAAATGATCAAGCACGGAGAAATGGCTGAAATGGGATTGAAGTCTGGGAAGATTCAAGACCTTGCCGCTCTTAAAGCTGTTGCTGAACACATCCAGTTCGGATCTTATGGAAACAATCCCCGGAGGGTCCATAAATAGAAAGAGGAGGATGATTCCTTGATACTACAAGGACATAAAGGTAATCAAAGCATGCTTATACAAAGGAGAAACTATTCCCCTTTTCAGGCACAATCTTCAAACCCTCCATTGCCTAAAAATGGAGAAGCAAAGCGACCTTGAATGTTCACACCCTTAGGGGACTCGCTCGAGAATATTCTTGCTCTTCTGACTACTCAGAAGAAAATTACACGTCTGCTTCCACCAGCCAACCCTAATTAGAGGGGTTTTAATGCTACTCAGAAGTGTGCTCATCATGTCGGAGCACCTGTACATAATACTCAAGATTGTTGGGCCTTGAAACACAAGATCCAAGACTTGATAGACAATAGTGAGATTGTAGTCACCAAACCCGATCAATCTCATGTGCAAGATAACCCTCTTCCTCAACACAAAGAAGAAGAGATCAACATGATCAGTTGGAGCACTGGGCAAAATTCTAGTGTTATTGGCGAGCCATCTCAGACCATCAAAGACGGTGATAACAGATGGGATTATGCAAAGTTCCAGTTTACCATGGAACGAAAGATGAAGCTCTTTGTAAACAAATCGAGCAATTTGATGAACTGGTGACTCATCAGCATTAAGTCACACGCCAATTAATCAAACAGGAGCATGCCTATCTCCTTCAATTTGTTATGAATGCTCCACCATCACCTTCAGAAAGCGAAGCTATGGAGGATAACGTTGTAAATAGAGCAAGTGCTAAAGCCCATCGGGATTTTGCCAATCAAAGGGAATTTACCTATCTCGGCTAATCTATGGAGGAGATATTGCAAATGTTGATCAACGAAGGAAGAATTACCTTCCTTCTACCTCCAATCAATCCCTGCTCTGGACGGTTCAATTCTGATGAAGTGTGTTAATATCATTCACACTCTCGCGGTCACAGCACAGAAGAATGATGGGCACTCCGCCATCTTATTCAGAATCTTATTGATAGAGGTGTCCTGTAAATTGCAGATGATTACACTGTGCAACTCAAAGGTGGGAATGCATGTCCTACCAAATGGAAGGAATCGATCATAATTATATCCGAAGTGGATAATGAGACTGTTAAAGTATTTCCTATACATCCAATTCAACTCAAAGGAGCTAACAATCCTTTAAAATTTGCCGCACCTGAGCCAATTTCTCTACCCTTCAGACCACAACATCCTGTTGTCAGCTTGCACAAAGTTCCATGGAATTATAGAGAAGCTGAAGGATCTACGTCTCATACTACTGCTACAGTGTCGAAGGATAATCCACTATATCTTCCTCAATGGGTTATGAAGCCTACTTGCAAAGCAAAGGGGAAGATTCCCATGGAGAAGATTGAACAATTCCTCTGCACTATGGGCCACAATGAAGCCAATGTGGTTTTAAGCTTACGACAAGCTCCACACCAGATATCTATACTGGATTTGGTTTTCTCTTCCGAAGATCATCAGAAGATTCTATTACAGGTTTTGCAAGAAGCCTATCAGCTAAAATCAGTGGATGTGGAAAGATTTCAACATCTGGTTGATCACATTTTCAACAACAATGTGATATCCTTCACTGATGATGAAATACCGCCAGAAGGGACCAGTCATTATAAGCCACTGCACATCGCAGTATTGTCTTCCGGGTACATGCTAGCTGGAGTTCTGATAGATGGAGGCTCATCTCTAAATATTTGTCCTTATGCCACCCTGGTTAAAATGAATGTCAATCTCAAGCGGATCCAGAGCAGCCACACGGATATCCGAGCTTTTGATGGATCCCGATGAAGTGCCATCAGAAAAATTGAATTGCCAATTGAGATTGGTCCAAATACATTCAATGTATCCTTCCATGTCCTAAAAATAGATTAAGAATATAACCTGTTATCGGGGAGACCACGGATACATATGGCTGGAGTTGTTCCCTCCACATTACATCAACAGCTCAAATACATTATCAACAACAGTCTAGTCACATTAATCGCCGAAATGGAGTATCTCCGGACAAGGAGATCTGCGAATCATCAGTTTTAACTCTAAAGTTGAGCTGGCCAGTTTTCATACCTTGGAAGTGAGCAACACTCAATATCAACCTATTGAAGCACCACTTCTCGTACCCAAGATTTCTGCCGAGATTATGTCGGCTACTCAAGAAATGATGTCATTGGGTTATCAGCCTGGACAATGGCTTGGTAAAGACAAGCAGGGTATTAAGCACCCTATTCAAATGTCCAGTCAAACTGGGACAGTCGGGCTAGGCTATTCTGCAAGTTCCTGTCATAGGAATCCGCATAAACACCGGCCAGTTCCTCAAGCTTCTGCCACACGGCGATGTTTTCAATATGCACCTCATGAGCTGATACAGTATCCAGTTAAGGTGCCAGCACATATTCTGACTATGTTGTTTCCCAAGCCAGTACCTTTCAAAGAAAAAGAGGTGTTGATTCCTGATCCCGAAGTGGAAGAAAATGAATGAAAACGTAAACATAACCTTGCCTTGATGATGGAAGGCATACGCATCATTGTTTATGATGAACATACAAACAGATACACCCCAGACGATGATTGCCCAGATGTCATGGTTGTCATTTGGGAGAAGGAGGACAATGACGATCCTTCCATTACTGTAGTCCATCAGGACTTTGCCCTCGACAATTGGAATAGCATTCCATGCATTGGTCAACGAGGGTAAAACGGGCAGAAAATCCCTCTGCCCTGTAGATAACTTTAATTGCTTTCTTTTCTTTATAGTACTAGCAATTATTTTATCAAGTACATGTTAACACTTTTGTATGATCGAACAGTTGCATATATTAAGTGAAAGCATACTTTGTTTCAGGACTCTGAATTTAGATGTGCATGTACTTACTGATGAGGTGCCTTCTCTCCACAAGGGCTGTAACTTTGATGCAAAGTTGGACTCAGACTTGATGGACATTTAAAAGGACATTGAGACACCTCAGGAGATTAAGGAATGGGTCACAGATAAGCCTAAACCCAACCTTGACTAAACTACTCCTTTCAATCTTGGAACCTTAGAAAATCCTAAGCTAATCCAGATTGGTTCAGACCTTACCACAAATCAACGGAATGACATGGTTGCACTATTAACCCAATTCCAGGATGTGTTTGCTGAAAGTAGTATGCATACAAGCCAATCATGTATGATGATAAAGCATATACTTTGTAATCAATCTTATTTGTTTAGTAATAAAAGAATTATTTATTAAAGGCATTTATTATCTACATGGTGCTGTTTTAATAATATGTGATAAACCCATAGTTTTAAGCAATGCTTTTAGAATCATGAATGAGATCATGTTAATGAGATCTAAATTCTTAGATATCTTAAAACTAAAATGTTCCCAATCAATGGATTACTAAAAAGGGGATTAGTGAATCCAGGATAGATTGGAATACGACGTTGCTTGTCTTTCATTGGATGAGGATGATTGATCTCATGATCATTTGTGTGGAGACACTAAAGCAAGTATGTAGGTGCTTATTAGAGAATAAGTTCACTGAACGTGACTCGCTAAGTAATACCTAATGGAGTTTTACTTGCCTATCAATAGGAATTCATGTAGTGATAGTAGTACAAATGATCCTTAGACTTGAGATCATTATAGTATCTTATATATAATGAATTAAACTTTGACTTATTCCTTAAGACTCTTACAGTATATCAAAGGGTATGCTTGGGTGTAATAAGTTATATATGAAGATAATGAATGATCAATAAAGAATCTACCACTTCTAGTAAAAGAAGAGAAATGTCCTATGTGATTCGATAAATGACAACCCAGGAATCCTTGGCCAAGGTGGAATGAAATTAGAAAGTAGTTTCTAATTTGCATTCATTAGGAGTTGTGCATTTAGGAATCGAAATACATATAATTAAATAAAATAAGACTTGATGGTAATTTCATGTCTTATATTTAATTGGGACATTGTATGGTGGAAAGATTGAATTGTGCAGTAACTATTTACTCAAATGTTCTTTTATGATTAATGTTGAAATCTATATTATCTCGGAAAGTCGATTTGATCGCTAGGAGGCTTATCCTATTATAGAATAAATATTATTTATTTAAATAAATTAATCATTTAATTTATTTATTTAAATAAGATTAGAATTGTTCTAATTGATTTATTCACAACCTAGGTTTAATATGGAGAACCTAAAGGGTCACACCATAAAAGGAAGAATAATTATTTAAGAAGTTAATGGAATAATCGTAATAATATATTAAGTATATTTAATTTAATCTATGGTGATAGAATAAATTGAGTAGATTAATATTTATTATTTAATATTTTAGAAATATTAAATATAAATTAATAAGAGGAGTCTTTTTAACATTATTACAATTATTATTATTTTAATTTCTAAAAGAGTTTAGGAATTAATTTAATATAAGTACTCTCATTTATTCCTAATTGGATTAGGAGGAAAAATTAGTTAAAGGAGTTTAATTAATTATCCCTAATAGGATTATGGAGCCCATTTAATTAAAAGAGTTTAATTAAATAAATAACACCTTATTTTAATTAAAATAGGGTTACATGATATCTATATAAGAGGAGTCTTATATCAGATATGTAATTTCAAGAGTTGGAGAGTACGCCTCCTTTTCTATACAGATAGAAAAAATTAGGGTTTGAGCCAATACCCCTTCTTCTTGAAAATTCTTCTTCCTTGGTGGATCACCTCTAGAGGCCATATACTTGGGTGGCTTACATTGATCAAAGGAAGGAATCTAATCGGAGATTCAAGGAGATCGCGGAGAAGTAGGAGGTGAACTCGTACCTGAGGAAGCTCGTTTCTACAAGGGTATGATTTCATAATTTCTTATTTTTCGCTTAATTAATAATATGCATAAAGAATGATCCGGGTAATTGGTTTGTGAAAAAAATTTTAAAATCTGATTTTATTATGCTTCCGCTAATTTTTGCAATTTGATTACTACTTTGATTTTCACAAAACCTTACAGTGGTATCAGAGCCAAACTTTATGCGAATTATTAATTATTTTGATTCCATATATGTATGGGTATATATTTTGAATAATTTATTGGGCATAATTTGTTGTATAAAATTATTATTTTATGAAAAAAAAAATAATTTTTTGTCGAAAACTGTTTTCGAAAAAAAACTGTTTTTTTTTTATTGAATCCGTGATCCTGCATCTTGATTCATAATATGTGGCAGTACTGCAAATTTTTTTTTTCCCACGTGCTTGGTTTATTTAAGATATATATAATAGTTATATATATATATATATATATATATATATTATTTAACAGGATCATATATTAGTAATCATCTCAGGATCATATATGTATTAAATATATATATAAGTACTACTGATTCGTGTGGCGCCCAAGATGTTTGAATATGTATATATAGTTAACATGTGATTTCGGATTTTATAATCTGGTGATAACATGTTACTTCTTTTATATATATAATATTTATACTGGATACTTAACAGGCGAATCACTTCTGTTTATGTTAATATTATATATAATAGTTATATATATATATGATGGACGCAAATCACGGAAAGTGGTTAGTATTATATATATTTTTAATATAATATTCTTAATAATTTTATAATTAAAATAAAGAGTTTATTTTAATCTTGAAATTGGATTTCATGCAACATAAAATTGCCCATTAAATGATATTCATATATATATGGAATGATTTTATTTATTGATACATATGGTGATATGTATGATAATAAATGGGATTGATTATGGACCATTGACCAATGTGATTGGATTTATTTTAGTTGGATGTTTGAATGAATGAGTTTTATTAAATGGGGTCTGGGTACCTCGTCTTTTTCTGGTTTTCTTCTTGATGTAAATTATATCTCTCTCCTATGTACTTCCCATTGACTGCTGATCAAGGTTTCTATTTAAATTAAATAGTTTATGTAATAGGATTAGTTAGAATTTTTCGAAGAACCGAAGACCAAGGAGCAAAGAGCGCTCGAAGACCCGTTTCTAATGGAGTCCGGGTTTAAATGTAATAGTTATATTTAAATGTTTGTTCTTGCACCCTAGGGTTTGACCTTTTGGTTCAGTTGGTGGCTCTAGTGAACCAAACTAGAATAAAAGTCCATATATATATATATATATATATATTATTCTATATGTATTCTATATGTGCATGCTAGTATTATATATATATATATATATATATATATATATATATATATATATATATATATATATATATATATATATATTTGTGCTTGTATTAAACAAGATGAGACAAATAATAACAAATCTCTCAAAGTTTTTATATATTAAGTCTTAAGCGTTCAAAGATATTTAGAATATCGAACGTCGCCTTCTAGCATGATAAAATTAATAGAGTATTAAATATTTAATATGAGTTTGTTGTGTCACCATAAGGCAAGTATTAAGTATTTAAAATGTTAATTTATCACATTTGATGCTTATAAAGAAAATTGAACAATATTGTTTTGTTGTGTCACCACAAGGACGATATTTTTCTTTTTTGAATATATGGAAGTGCTAGGTTGGACTTAACTTAGATAATTTTGATTCAGATGTGCCACCACTTGATCAAAATAATCTAAGAGGCAAAATATAAGGAGTTACATGATGATGTAATTGACAAGGAGTTGTCTACCTATTTATTTATATATAATTTGTTGTGTCACCACAAGGCTATATATATTTGAAATGAGATCCTTATTCTCACTAGCAAAAAGTTTAATTAGATTTTGCCGAACTATATAAATGAGGGTAATATAGTTTGAAGAAAATAGTGGGAGATACCAATATAAAATAAGACCTAATTTATTTTGGTAATTAATTAAATGAATGTTTGCTAAAATATTGTCTTTTTACATACAGAATTTTGAAAATATCACATTCATTTATTTCACTGCGTAGCAAACTTGATGCTAACAAACTGACCGGACCGAACTACTACCTGAATTTGGTTAAGGAATCGAGAATTGTTCTCCTTCTTTGAAAAGATTTCTTATGTCCTAAATTCGCCTGCATACTGCAAAAAGTTGCAAGAGACGACCTCCGAGGAAGAGATTGCTACTTTTAAACAGTGGCAAGATGATGCATCTGTGGCTCAATGCATCATGCTCGCATCCATGAGTAACGAGCTTCATCGTTAGCATGAAAAAAATGGATGCTCCTACTATACTGCTGCACCTACAAGAGTTGTATGGTGAGCAAAGTAGGACTGCTAGATATGAGATATCTAAGGAGCTCTTCCAATCTAGGATTACCGAGGGCACTACCGTTGAGACTCATGTCCTAAAGATGATTAATCTGATTGAACGTCTTGGACAGCTTGGGTTCATCATGGATGGGGAGTTGAGTCAAGTTGGACGTCAGCTTGCCTGAGTTACTTAACATGTTGAAAACTGCTGAAGGTCACTTCCCATCCAAGAAGAACCATGTCTTACTGGTGGATGATTCTTCCAAGAAAAGGAAGAGGCCCAAGGTATCTTCTGAAAAGAAGAAATCCAAGAAAGCTAAGGGAAAGGCGAAAGTGAAGGATCAAAAGAAACTTGATCCAAATTAGCAAAGGAATTTGCTTCCATTGCAACAATGGGTCATCGGAAGAGGAACCGCAAGGATTATCATGCGAATAAAAGCGGAAGAAGCTTTGAGAAGCTTGAATCCTAATCAAGGTTTGTTTATGATTGAAATTAATTTTTCCGAAAGTTAATCTTCTACTTGGGTATTGGATACCTATTTGTGGTTCTCACATATGTAATAATATGCAGGGGTGGTCAAGTAGAAAGTCGAACAGAAGGATGAGGTCGCCCCTACGAGTGGGAAATGGAGCAAAGGTTCTTTGCATTAGTTGTAGGGACTTATTGTTTAAGACCGCTACAGGCAAGTCCATTAGTTTAAATAATTGTTATTTTGTTCCGTCACTTATTAGAAACATTATTTCAATATCTGTATTGGATATGGTTGGTTTTGACATTATAATAAAGAACAATAGTTGTTCTATTTATAATAATAATGTTTTATATGGTGTTGGTAATTTACGAAATGGACTTTACATTTTTGACTTGCATGAAAATATACTTCAAATTGAACAAACTAAGAAAAGGAAAAGAGATGGTGTTAATTATACCTATATGTGGTACTGTAGACTTGGTCATATTAATGAAATAAGATTATCTAAGTTGTATAAAGATGGGCTCCTAGAGCTATCGGATTATGAATTATATCCAACTTGTGAATCTTGTCTCATGGGAAAAATGACTAAATCTCCTTTTAGTGGAAAAGGAGAAAGAGTTACAGAGATGTTAGCGTTGGTACACACAGATGTATGTGGACCTATGACAACGACTGCACGAGGAGGGTATTTTTATTTTATTACATTCACTGACGACCACTCAAGATTTGGATATATTTATTTAATGAAATACAAATCTGAATCATTTAAAAAGTTCAAAGAGTTCAGAAGTGAAGTAAAGAAGCAAACTGGTAAGAGTATTAAGATTCTTCAATCTGATCGAGGAGGAGAATACTTAAGTGGTGAGTTTCTCAATTCTCTCAAAGAAAATGGTATAATCTCACAATGGACTCCACCAGGGACGCCACAGATGAATGGTGTATCTGAAAGGAGAAATCGAACATTGTTGGACATGGTTCGATCCATGATGAGCTTTACCGACCTTTAAGTTTCCTTCTGGGGATATGCCCTAGAATCGGCTGCATACCTACTTAACAAGGTACCTACAAAATCCGTCCCCAAGACCCCATATGAGTTATGGACAGGGAGGAGACCAAATCTTAAGCATGTTAAGACTTGGGGTTGTCCAGCTTATGTCAAAAAGTTTGAAAACGATAAGCTACAGACTAGATCTGACAAATGTAGATTTGTGGGATACCCTAAAGAAACATTGGGGTATTATTTCTATCATCCAACTGATCAAAAGGTGTTTTTTGCGAAACATGCTGCCTTCTTGGAAAAGGAGTTTATCCTTAAAGGGGTCAGTGAGAGTAAGATATATCTTGAAGATGTTCAAGAACCACAAAATACTACAGATCAAAGTGAGGTACCTAACAAAGTAGAGATTTCTTCTGTACCACACCCTATTCATAAATCTGGAAGAGTACCAAAGATACCTGAGAGGTATGGACTTGTCATAGAGGATGACGATGAGGTACGCATCATAGATGATGATGATCCATTGAATTACGAACAGGCTATGAGTAATAAAGACTCAGAGAAGTGGCAAGAAGCCATGAAATCCAAGATGGACTCCATGTATGAGAACCAAGTATGGACTTTGGTTTCACCACCTGAAGGCATTAAGCCTATTAGGTGTAAATGGGTCTTTAAAAGAAAGACTTGAGCAGATGGCAAGGTAGAGACCTATAAGGCCTGACTGGTCGCAAAAGGTTTCAAACAAAGACAAGGAGTTGACTATGATGAAACCTTCTCACCAGTAGCAATGCTCATGTCCATTCGGATTTTGCTTGCGATTGCAGCTTATCATGACTACGAAATCTGGCTGATGGACGTGAAAACGGCCTTCCCATCAAAGAAGGATTCAAGCCAGTTAGGCAAAAACTCAGGCGACTGAAACCTGAGTGGAGTTTAAAGGTCAAAGTAGAAATTGTGAAACAATTTCAAGCTGGCATCATCATGGTGTCTACATATCAAGAGTGGATATCCAACATTGTTCATGTGCCTAAACTAGGAGGAAAGGTGCGAGTTTGCGTGGATTATCGGGATTTAAACAAAGCTTGCCTGAAAGATAGCTTTCCCATGCCTTTTATCCACATTCTCATTGACAATATTGCTCAATACGACATGTACTCCTTTGCTGATTGCTTAGCGGGGTACCATCAAATTATGGTTGCTGAGGAAGACCGTGAGAAAACTACTTTCATCACGCCTTGGGAAACGTTTTGCTACAGACGGTTGTCATTCGGCCTCATCAATGCCGGGGTAACCTACCAATGAGCTATGATGGCTCTTTTCCATGATCTAATGCATAAAGAGATAGAGATCTATGTGGATGACATCATTATCAAATTTTGAAAAGAGGAGGACCACCTAGACCATCTCAAGAAGCTATTCAACAGGTTGCGTAAGTACAACTTGAAGTTGAATCCAGCTAAGTGTGACTTTGGTGTCAAATCAGGCAAGTTACTAGGTTTCCTAGTCAGCCACAAAGGGATTGAACTGGATCCTACCAAAATTCAGGCCATCAAGGAAATGCCCATTCCTCAAACAAAGAAGGAAATACGGGAATTTTTGGGAAGAATCAACTTCATTAGCAGATTCATTTCTCAACTTGTAGCAACTTGTGAACCCATCTTCAAGCTATTAAGGAAGAACTCTTCCATGAAATGGAATGATGAGTGTCAGAAAGCCTTCATTACAATTAAAGAGTAGCTGCTTAACGCTCCTGTTTTGGTACCTCCCAGGGATGATGTTCCCCTATTCATGTACCTGTCCATTAATGACAATGCCATGGGCTGCATGTTGTGGCAAAAAGATGATAGAGGCCAAGAACGAGCTATCTATTACCTCAGCAAAAGATTCAGCACCAGTGAACACAAGTACACTCTGATTGAGAAGACTTGTTGTGCTTTAGCATGGTCTTCCATGAGATTACAGCATTATCTCTGTGGTCACACAACCCATCTTATATCCCGCGTGGATCCTCTCAAGTATGTGTTCAGTAAGCCCATACTGAATTGTCGGCTATGCAGATGGCAGTTGATCCTACAACAATTTGACATCATCTACGTGATGCAAAAGTCTGTTAAAGGTCAAGGAATTGCTGATCAACTGGCTGCCGCACCAACAGGGGACTACAAACCCTTGGAAACATACTTCCCCGATGAGGGGGTAATGACAATTCAGCAACAACATCAGTACGATACATGTTGTTCGTGGAAAATGTATTTTGATGGAGCTGTTAACATAGAAAGCTCTGGAGCTGGAGCAGTTCTAATATCCAGTACGGGGGAGCAGTATCCCATCGCCGTCAAATTGCAGTTTGTCAGCACCAACAACACAGCTAAGTATGAAGGTTGTATCATGGGGCTAAAGCTTTCCCGTTCAATGGGCATCAAGCGATTAACTGTCTTTGGGGATTCCGAATTGGTGATCAAACAATCCACGGGAATTTATCAAACAAAGAATTACATTTGCTGCCTTACCATCCATAAGTTCTACATATGGCTTTGGAGTTCGAAGAAATCTCCTTTCTATGAATTCCTCGCAATAGGAATGATTTTGCGGATGCATTAGCAACGTTGGCCTCCTTGGTTCACATACTTGACAAGGGAAACATGCCAAGCATCACATTTGCTATGCAAAAAGCCCTAGTCTATGGGAACTATGTTGGAGAAGTATCGGATGACCTACCTCCCATCCACCACCCTTGGTATCAGCATATCAAGGAATATCTGCGAGATGGATCTACACCCGCTGAGGCGAGCCTAACTGAGAAGAGGCGGATTCATCGACTTGCTATGAAATTCTTTGAGAGGAGATGCACTCTATAAAAGAGATGCAGGATTAGGTCTCCTCAGATGTCTAGACAAAGACCAAGCTTAGAGGCTCATGGATGAGATCCATGGTGGAGTATGTAGCCCACACATGAGCGGACCCTTACTTGTCAAGAAAATTTTTAGAACAGGACATTATTGGCTTACACTCAAAGCTGACTGTGATGATCACGTCAAGAGGTATTATCAATGCCAGGTCCATGGAAATGTTATCCACGACCCTCCAAGGGAGCTCTACAACATGAGTTTGCCCTGGCCCTTCTCAATGTGGGGAATGGACGTGATCGGACCCATTGAGCCCAAAGCCAGTAATGGTCATCGATTCATATTCACCATGATCGACTACTTCACCAAATGGGTAGAGGCAGCTTCCTTCCCCAGGGTTACTAAAGAAGTTATCATTGCTTTCATCAGAAACAATGTTGTCTGTCGATATGGACAACCAAAGGTCATTGTGTCAGACAATACTACGAACCTCAACAACAAAATGATGGAGGACTTATGCAACAAATTCCACATCAAACACCTTAACTCCGTCATCTACCGTCCAAAGATGAATGGTGCTGTAAAAGCGGCTAATAAAAACATCAAGAAGATCATGCAGAAAATGTCCGCCAATCACAAAGGATGGCCAGACCTCTTGCCTCTAACTTTATTAGCTTACAGAACTTCTATGCGTACTTCCACTAGGGCAACACCCTACTCGTTAGCCTATGGGATGGAAGCAGTGCTCCCTATAGAGGTGGAAATGAAATCCCTCAGAGTATTGATGGATGCTCAGTTGGATGAGGACCAATGGGTACAAGACAGGTATCACCAATTGTCTGTAATAGACGAAAGGAGAACCGCAACAATCTTCCATGGTCAATTATATTAGCAAAGGATCGCACGGTCCTACAACAGAAAAGTCCGACTACGGCAATTCAAACAATATGACTTGGTTTTGAAGAAGATCATTGACAACCAAGATTAATCGAAGGGAAAATTCGCTCCTAACTGGGAAGGCCCATTTGTTGTCAAGGAGGTATTGACAGGAGGTGCTCTCAGATTGTAGGAAATAGACGGCGATGAATTTCCACAGCTTATCAACTCGGACACTGTGAAATGGTACTATGTATGAAGTTACCATCAAACAAACATCCTGGTTTTGATCATCCAATCACCAGTTATTCCGGTTTTGAACACTTCCTTTCTACACACTCTTCTGCCCCTCAGGGAAACATACACTTCAAACCAGCAGCCTGGTTTCACCTCGTTTTCAAATCTTTCATACCTGCAGTTTATCCTGAAGACGGGATTAAATTTTTCTATGCCTGCAGTTTATCCTGAAGACGGGATTAAACTTTTCTACACTTGCAGTTTATCCTGAAGATGGGATTAAACTTTTCTACGCTTGCAGTTTATCCTGAAGATGGGATTAAACTTTTCTACACTTACAGTTTATCCTGAAGATGGGATTAAATTTTTCTACGCTTGCAGTTTATCCTGAAGACGGGATTAAACTTTTCTACGCTTGTAGTTTATCCTGAAGACGGGATCAAACTTTTTCCACACCTGCAGTTTGTCCCCATTATGGGATCAAACTTTCTTCTCCCCGCAGTATAGCCTGCACATGGGATTTATGCTTCTCTTCGCCTTCAATTCGTCATGAGGGGCGAACTACGTCGACCTGATCTCCTCTTCAATAGGAGTACGCAGGCAACCATATTCTATATGGCCCGGTCTCAACAAAAAACAACAAAAACATTTCTGCCCTTTCTCTACAAAAAAAAAACAACAAAAACATTTCTACACCTCTTTGCCTTTCACATCGAGCGTTGAACCTCTTACACCAGGTTCGAACTACGCAGACTTGATCTCCTCTTCAATAGGAGTACGTAGGCAGCCATTCATGGTTCAGTATAACCCCTACCAGAACAAAAAATAGTTGTCACACGGTACTGGGATCAACCTTCATTTCACCACATTTCATCGGTTTCAGATCAAAGGGATGGAATTACCCAACCACTTCTCACAAATAGAAGATTCGGTGACCATCTAAGCTGCGATCGTGCCTCAAAGAGCAATACCAATCCATAAGAGATGGAATTAACTAGGCTTCTCACAAATAGAAGTACTGGCGACCATCTGTGGTGCGGTTAATCTCAGAGAGGAAGAAACCATTCTCCTCTCCACATTTCATACAGATACGAGTCCCAAGACATCAAAGATGGTAGGGATATATAGAAATCAATGATCCATTCTGAGAGATATTGTGACGTCTCAATGTCCACATATCAAGGATAAGTTTAGAATGCATCAAGATCACAAGGACTTGAAGAAACAGGCAAATATCAAGCAAGTATCAAGGCATAACTAAAAGGGAAGTGAATCAAAATATATTTCCCTGCCATACATAATACTGTTTGATATATACATATGTGTTGTTCATGACAAAATGGCTAAGCTAGTCTGTGCAAGAAAATACAAAGCTATCTATAGATCTGTATATAGGCGAACTATCAGATCTAATATGGTATCCCTCTCTGAAGACAGAGATAACGCTGCAAGCTCCTGCCCAAGGGTATCTACACGAGCTAGTAGATTAGAGGCTAACTACATGGTGGCATAATGCTCATCAATGTAAGCACTCATGTCGGCAAGACTAACAGTCATCTGGGATCTAACTGAAGCACTGTCTGCGATGGCCACATCCCTAGCAGATAAGGCAGCATCCCGCTCCACTATCAATGTATCCCTGGCTGATCTAGCCTCATCCCTCTCTAACGGAGCGGCGTCTCTCCCATCAAGAGCTATCAACATCACGGCCCTAGCCTGATCTCTCTCATAGGTCATCAGATGTAAGCTCTGCTCCAGATGTTGTGCCGAATACTGAGTAACAGTGGTACTCGGGGTGGGAGAATCCATCACAAATGCTGGCAGCCCAGCAGTCAAATCATCGATGGGAATGGCAGCCTCCTCTATAGGCACCTCATCGTCAGAATCAATCCCTGCACTGTGGATACTGCTGCAGCCGATGCAGTCTATATCTCCATCCATGCGGAATACTCTGCAGAATAACCTGGATGACTGACAGAAAATTAAGCTAGCTCTCGCTGATCCCAATAGGCATACAACCTGGATCTGTCCTTCGTTGATAAACGGTGTGAAGCGAAGCGCTAACTCACTTCCCCCTCATATAGGTGAAAATCCTGAAACTGGTCAAAATAACACATCACGACCAGTAGGTGGTAGGTTATCATGCCCCTCAATCTAGCCAGAAGGAGGTAATCCATGCCCGGAGCATGAGTAATGAAGCTATAGAGTGAGCTAAGCCTTGAACACGGCAATATAGAAAATGGGTCTCTAATCCCTGCCAGAAAAGATGAACACGATGCAGCATCTGGCTGAACGCAGCAATACATCCACTCTGGCTGAACGCCAATGGTCCTCCGGTGTGGTGAAATCCTCGGAATGCCGTGCATAACTATCCTCAGAGCCAAATCTGTCAAACAGAAAATGCTGGGATATCACGTGGCTGGATGTAATCTCGTCCTCTACCACTCTACATCTCAATCCGCTAAGGTTCATGAACTGTCTACTCATGTCTCCAATAGCCATATGCATGCAAGGTCTGTCCAGCGGCAGCATCGTCAAACGTGCATACTCCTCCAAAGTAGGAGTCAACTCCTGGGTCCCAAATCAGAAAACCTGCCTCTCCGATACCAAGTGCTCAAGCATACCCTCTACAAATTATGTAGGAACCTGAAACATCAATAAGGTCATAGTATGCTGCAGCAAATCATCTACGATCACCATGTCTGATGGTGATATACTATCATACCATGAACGCATACCAGCTACCACCAAAAATGGTGGGGTATGATCAATACGGCTAACTGTCGATGAAGACATCTGTACGGGCAGTGTCATAAGACCATCCAGGGGTCAATGCTGAATATCTCTGGACATACATATATATGCATAACAATAACATTCATAATACAATAGATGGAAATATGATATAGGGAATGAAAAACTATGCATACATTCCTAAGTATATCATCAT
Source organism: Panax ginseng (assembly GCA_020205605.1). Lineage (NCBI taxonomy): Eukaryota > Viridiplantae > Streptophyta > Magnoliopsida > Apiales > Araliaceae > Panax > Panax ginseng. The sequence continues at coordinate 142,410,696 of CM035132.1, read as the reverse complement.
CTAATACATCTCTATACAGCTAAAATACAGGGAAATGGGGCGAAGCTACCCAGCAACTAACAGAGGCCTATCAAAAGAGATAGCAAGAAATACATTAGAAAAATTCAATAGTGTCAATGTCTACATCATCGATGTTATCCACCTGATGTAACTCCTCCTGAGTCACTGGATCTCTATCTACAAGGATGTCAGGCCTATACAATGGAGGATCTGCACCGACAAAACCATATGGGTCACCTGAGGGGCCAGCACCAAAGCTGGAAGGATCAAAAGTATCTGCCTCTGAAGGATCTCTGCCCAAATGCCGGATGAAGAAATGTGCCCAGTCCAACTGCTGGGTCAATTAATCAATCTGTGTCACATGAGTTAGATCACGGACACAGGATAGCCTAAGTGCCCAGTTCAATCACGGATCCTGGAACCATATCCCCCATAAACTATGTGGCGCGGGTCTAAGCTCCAATGGTACGAGGGATCCACCAATGCTGGAACATCTCCTGAGTGCAGGGGCCCTCTGACAAAGTAAAACTGTTAATCCCCAACAATGGGATATCAATGGCGGGTGACTGCAAAATAGGCCAATGACGCTAGGGAGGAGGCAAGATCGGCATACGGATCTCTTCTGTAGTGCTCCTGATAGCACGCTCTCCTAAATAGAGCTCCCTTCCCCCATCTATAAAGAGAGGAACCCTGCGAGTGGAAATGACGTACTCAACTCCAGTCGGGTACCCATCCTCAAAACTAACTCCCAAATGTTCCCTAGAGTAGGGAACCCATGTGATGACACCTGCTGTCAACAACTCCAGTGGTAGGCGACAATGAGTGAAACCCTCAGCAACAGGGACCTCTGCCAGTATGGAATGGTGCCATCGCCGTCCTCATGGATAGGTGTCTAAACCTAACACACTTATAGGACGCAAACATGAAAGCCTCTCATAGGCCCAAAACTGGCAACACAAAGGCAAACATCTGCTGTAAATCAACACTCTTAACCTGTACACGGGAAAAGTCAAGAGAAACACTCACCGATGGAAATGGGTAGAATCCTAACCACGCCTCGGTTAAGCCCTACGATCTCATGCGCATTCCCCTGAGGAAGTAGGCGAAGGTGTAGGAACCCCAATCATAGTCTCCTATACGGTCCACGTGTCGAGTGGCGCTAATCAAAGCGAAGGATGCCGTAGCTGCTATGAAGCAGCCCCTAATAATCATCAGGAACAATAGCTAAAGAATGTGGTACCTGCCTCTCACATCATCGGGATGGGCTCACTTAATAGACTGCTCATAGCATCTAAGCTCAAAGGACCCGTACGAACAGTCCTGCCCTTGAGCGCCTCTGTCAGAATTCCCAACAAGGATCTAATGGCAGTAGGGGTAATATCCGCTGTATAAGGCACTGGATCCCCTCCAAACTCCATACCTATGATAAACCGCCAATCCATCGGCGTCATCATCACCCTCACGATCCAGCCAAATGGAGTGATCGAGTGCAGGTGAAACCACCGCTCGAGACAATGCCACGAGGTAACCTCGAGGGGACAAATGACGGGAAGGATGGAAAGGAATGCTCCAAATCTCCAGCCATGTATAATCGCTCTGTAGTCATCATTCAATGATGCTAAACCAGTTCTCTCGAGGCTGTGTAAAGCCGGGAACCTACATCAAATACAGATCAACATCAGAATCCTTTACTTCTCATCAATAGGAAACAAGGATGATTAAGATCTAACTCCATACCTCATTTGCGTACAGGTATACTGAAGGATGCTGACTCAAGTCACCCAGAAGATCTTGGTTCGCCACTTGAATTCCTGGCAACTCCCTACGAGAAACACGTACAGCAGGAGCAGGAACCTCAACTGGTACATCCTTCTCCTCGTCCTCGACATCTAGCACTTCAACCCGGATAGGACGTATCACCGCCTCCACCAAACGACGAAGGTCATCTAATGTAAATGCTACCGAGGCTCTTGAAGCCCTCCTCATAATTACACCGAAGTGGTCTCGGGAACTACTAAGCTGATCCGGATCCATAATATCTGGACAACAAGTCTCCAAATCACCTCAGAAAGGGTGTGGTAAATTCTTACCTGGAGCTTTTTAACATGCATGCATGCATTGTTTAAACATACATCTACAGTAGAGTTAAAAATGCATGACTAATCATTCCTACATTTTGGGAAAATTTTGCCATAGCCCCCTTGTAAATGGGATTATCCACATGCACATAGGCATGACTAGGTGGCCATTCAGTAGCATACCTATACACAGTCATATACATCCTATATATATTTAATATATTGCAGTAAAAAATTCGTAAGTGTAGTCTAATTACCGGGATTATTTTTCTTGTCTACCTTTACTCATTTGTCCTCAAATAGGATAAGAAATGATAGTAAAAGGTGCAAATTTGACTGTTTCAAAAGTCAAAATTTTTTACATCATTATGTTCAGCATAGTTTAATACTAACATTTGCTATGTTGAATATTTTTTATCAAGTTATATCAGCATGCATATTCACTACTATGTGTCTAAATGCATTTCATGTGATAAGTCATTTTCCAACGGATAGAAATTGGAAAAAAAATACATGCATACGTTACCAGGACAGTGAAGAATGCTTGTATGGTAGCAGATTATGCAAAAAGTTGCCCGAACTCAACAAGTCTGATGAGAAGCTCTCAGATTTCCTTCGTCACGCAGCTTGAAAATGACTTACGAAAGCAACCTTTGGGCTTTTACATATTACGGTTGGCTGCAGAGTCCACTCATGATCGCTGCAGTGTACTTGCAAAGACTCTATATGGGTCCCACACCTCCATTTCGCTCCGATTAGAGTTGCAAAGGAGGTCTCGTAAGTTTGAAAAGGCCAAATCAGAATAAAACGCCACGCGATTGAATGAATAGCCCGGAATCCTGGTGTTCATGTGTCAAACTCTGGCTCCACATGTTCCACATTGGTATTCACCTGTATACAAGGTATACGATACCAGTGGCCTCAGCTTTCACAAATCATGCTCGACAATACCCCACAAAGGTCCGATGCTGTCAATGAGTGTCAGGAAATCCTGACGTATCCCCAGTTGGGGTTACAAAGAAGAATCTATTAATTTGAGCATCAACATATCCCCGGCGGGGGTTATAATGCCGAAGTTACAAATTAAATACGTATCCCCGGCGGGGGTTACAATGCCAAAGTTTCAAACATATACGTATCCCCGGCGGGGGTCACAACACACATCTGTCAGACATCCATATATCCCCGGTCGGGGTTACAACGCAATGCAACCATTGATACACACATCAATGAAGGTCATACAACCTTGACAATCTATCCGGTGATACACACATCAACGAAGGTCAAGCAACCCTGACAACAACCGAATGTTGGCAGTAACTCCGACAGGATGAGGGAATATGTTATACACATCCTCAAGCAGACAAAGCTTTATCCCCACCGATCTCTTACATACAAGAGGTACCTCTATGAAATATAAGCATGTGTCTAGGATTCATGACTTTGGTGATAGCCCCAACGTCAACATCCTTGAAGACTTGGATCGCATGTCCAAGCCATCACTGATTATCATCCCAGCAAGATTACATGACAATCATGCATCATACATTTGCATCATGTTGCTGCACAGAAGCATCATGTTTATTTCACTTGCATTTCAAGTGTCTAGGATTCTATATCCTATCCATGCCTTGCATTGCATGAATATGATAAAGAGTGGCATCTGTAGATAATCGAAATTTTTCTACACAACTGTTACTAGCATTACAGGAGGGCAGAATCATCTTTCAGAGAAAACCCTGGAAGACAACTCACATCCATTTTGGATACAACCAGGAACATCAGTCTCAACTCGGAACACACACCGGGAGTCTCATCCTCAACCCCGGAACACACACCAGAAGGATCATTTCCAACCTCGAAGATAACCCCGAGTTTCGTCCTTGGCGATAACCCTAAGGAATGTTGTTGCAGCTCTGGCGATAACTCCGAAAATGCTTGTTTCAAACACATGCGATCAGCTTCAATCTCAGCCCTCCTCCCGAGGCACTCATACCTCTGACCCGGAGCTAACAACGGGTGGACAGGCACACCCACAGATGACAGTAAGGCATACAAACAAGCAGTACAATCTCAGATGTAACCTTGAGCAATGTCTATTTTCTGCTCAAACTGGCGATAACCCCGGTGAGGAGTCAAACGTCATCTTGCCACTTCAACACTTCCTCTCACAAGATGATCGCAGCATACCAACAAGTAGTCCAATCTCAGATGTAACCCTGAGAAACGTCTACTTTCAGCTCAAACCGGTGATAAACCCGATGAAGAGTCAAACATCATCTTGCTCCTTTCAAACACCTGCGCGTCGTCTCAACACTTTATACATACATACATACAACTATGTCCTTCAAGAACCAGGATATCCAATCCCAAGTGACTATTACGCGTGGAAGTACTTTGGATAGAATTTGAAGCTTGAAGACCATGGGCATGGTCCCCTCTTCCTGACTTCGTACAACCTCTAATCCATGTCATTGCGTAACTCTCGACACAAGCTATCCGAAGAAGGTCACATATGCCTCGTTCGGAAGCTCGGATTGAAGTTCTGCAAGTTCGAGCAAACATTACAGTGCATGAGTGCACGTACTTCAAGATAACGGGACCATGAAGCCGGGCCCACCACGACCTACCATTATAGTGTAATCGCGGCTACCGTGGTACATACACCTGCGACCATCCGTCTATATATACTCTGGGGTCAATTGACCATTTGAAGGGAGAGAAGAGAGAGAAAAGGCGAGGAAACCCTGTCCATTTTGCTCTATACACACCCATATTGAGTGTTTTCTTTTCTGTTAGCTCACATATAGCTATCTTTTGTCCGGCGGGAGTTGAGTAGTTATCCAAATAAAGTCATAGAAGTCTACTTTGGCAGCCCACTGTAAGCCTTCTCCCATTCTATAAAGCTTTCTTCTCATATTATTACACACTGTTGTACGCGTTGAGAGTCGTGTGAGTGTGTTTGCCCGGACTTTGGTCCGTGGTTTTCATTTTTGTCTGTATATATATACTTATATATATATATATATGTATATATTTTTATACGGACTAACATTATCGAGTTATGCCTCGATTGAGCCTAGACTTCGGTCTAGAGCGTTTAATTGCTTATATATTTATATATATTGTGGTCAGACTCTATTTGATGAGCCTGGATTTTACATCCGGTGCGTTTAATTGTTTTTATATATATATACTTATATATATAACTGTTGTCGGACATATCCGATGAGCCTGGATTTTATATCCGGAGCATTTATCGTTATATATATATATATATATATATATATATATATATATATATATATATTTACATTCCTGTCAGGCCTGGAGTTTCCTCCGTGGCTTTTTACAGCTTTCTTTACATTTCGTCCTGTCTGGAGTTCACTTCGTGGCAGTTGATAGCTTTTTACAACTTTATTTACATTCAAGTCCCGCCTGGAGTTCACTTCATGGCGGTTGATAGCATTTATTGCTTTATTTACATTTCTCATCCCCCATGGAGTTGCTTCGTGGTGGTTTATCATGCACATATATATATATATATATATATATATATATATATATATATATATATATATATATATATAAATGCTTACTACTTTCCATACAAATTGCGATTATTATGTGAGCCTAGGAATCATGTGATCACAGATTGATCTCATGAATCTAGATTGATTCCATGATGGACTTTTTCCAATTGTAAGCGACTTGTACATTATTCTGAGTATGTCTCGAATTTCCTTGGATGGCTGTCATGCCCATAAGGAGTTTGGCATTGCTGTATATTATTTTCTCGCAGATGCCTCGCATCTCGAAAATAAAAGCAAACAAGGAGAACATTTAGATAATAAAAATGGAAGTATCAAAGGCCTCAATTACTATTGAGCACAGGGTTTGAAAAACATTTTTTATAAAACCTCATTGCTATATCTGGATAAAACTGAATTTTTCTATAAATTCAAACCCTTGTATATAGGTGTGAACGAGGTACAACACTACTTCCAAATAATTGGACATTGATCCACACACACACACATTCATATAACAGTTTCTTTGAGAAGTGGCGGTCACCGTGGCAACACGGATGTCGGGGGTTGCCTAACACCTTCCCTCCGCATAACCAAGCTCCTGAACCCTTAATGAATCTCGGTTTCACAGACCCGTTTAGCAGTGTCACATCACTGGGTCAATGTGAAAACCTTTTCAGTTGCGTTGGTGCAACCAGTTAAATACACCAACTGGTGACTCTTAAAGTCAAATCGTCGACATTACACATGTCGGACCTTTTTCACTTGTTTTTTCAAACAAATCTCACATTAACATGAGAACACCAAAGAACAAGTAACGAGAAGGGACATCAAAAAATCCCGACGTCGACATCAATATTGCAAATAATAATATGAATAACTTTTTCGTCTAAATTATTAATTTAATAATATATAAAATATTATGCAGATGATACTGTGACAATAATTGAATCAATAATATGAGAGATATGATACAACAATTATTATAGCAATAATTGAGTATAACTAAGTGACTTCTCACATAAGCATCAATAATCAATATCGTGTGCTACTATGCAACCACGAGTATTACTGTACTTTTACTACCAGTTATTTTATGACAACTTGCTTACTTTGAAAAATTTTCACATATCACCCTTAACTTTAAACTTTTATCAATTTAACTATTTACCAAAATAGAAAAATTGAATACTTTTATTTCATAAAATTTGGGATCTCACACGTCCTATCCGAGTTGAAGTGCCAGATGTCGAGGACGAGGAGGAGGATGTACCGGTTGAGGTTCCTGCTCCTACTGCACGTGTTCCCCATAGGGATTTGCCAAGTATTCAAGTGGCAAACCCAGATCTTCTGGGTGACTTAAGTCGGCATCCTTCAGTCTACCTGCACGCAAACGAGGTATGAAGTTAGATCTTAATCTTCCTTGTTTCCTATTAATGAGGAGTAAAGGATTCTGATGTTGATCTGCATTTGATGTAGGTTCCCGGCTTCACACATCCTCGAGGGAACTGGTTTTGCGTCCACTCTATGTATCAGGCCTTGCATGATGACTACAAAGCGATTGTACATGGCTGGGGATTTGGAGCGTTCTTTTCCATTCTTCCTCGTCATTTGTCTTGGGGTTACCATTGGGCATTGTCTCGAAAGCGTTGGTTTCACACTGCACTTCGATCCTCCCCATTTGTCGGATCGTGAGGTGATGATGACGCCGATGGATTGGCGGTTTATCATAGGTATGGAGTTTGGAGGGGATCCAGTGCCTTGCAAGGCGGATATTACCCCTACTGCCGTCAGATCCTTGTTAGGAGTTCCGGCAGAGGCGCTCAAGGGCAGGACTATTCGTACAGGTCCTTTAAGCGTAGATGCTATGAGCGGGTTGTTGAGTGAGCCTATACCCGATGTTGTGAGAGTCAGGGACCTCATTCTTCGACAATTATTCCTGATGATCATTAGGGGCTGCTTCATAGTAGATAATTCCTCTACGGTGTCCTTCGCTTTGATCAGTGCCACTCGACACGTGGACCGTATAGGAGACTACGATTGGGGTTCCTACACCTTTGCCTACTTCCTCAGGGGAATGCGCATGCGATCGTAGGGCTTGACCGAGGCATGGTTAGGATTCTACCCATTTCTGCTGGTGAGTGTTTTTCTTATCTTTTCCGTGATCTGAGTTAAGGCGTTGGTGACGGTAGATGTTTGCCTTTGTGTTGGCAGTTTTGGTCCTATGAGAGGCTTCCATGTTTGCGTCCTGTGAGTGTGTTAGGTTTAGACACCTATCCACGAGGACGGCGATGGCATCATTCCATACTGGCGGAGGTCCTTGTTGCTGAGGGTTACACTCATTGTCGCCTACAACTGGAGTTGTTGACAGCGGGTGTCATCACATGGGTTCCCTACTCTGGGGAGTATTTGGGAGTTTGATTTGAGGATGGGTACCTGACTAGAGTTGAGTACGTCATTTCCACCCGCAGGATTCCTCTCTTTATAGATGGAGGATGGGAGCTCTATTTAGGAGAGCGTGCTATCAGGAGCACTAAAGGACAGATTTGCATGCCGATCTTGCCTCCTGTCAGGCGTTATTGACCTGTTTCGCAGTCACCCGTCATTGACATACCATTGTTGGGGATGGACGGTTTCACATTGTCAGAGAGCCCCTGCACTCAGGAGATGTTCCAACATTGGTGGTTCCCTCATACCATTGGAGCTCAGACCCGCACCACACAGTTTATTGGGGATATGGTTCCAGGATTCGTGATGATGACGGATTGGCTAGCCTATGTCAGAGATCCGACTCATGTGACACAGATTGATAGTTTGACCTGGCGATTGGACCGGGCACATTTCTTTATCCGGCATTTGGTTAGAGATCCTTTAGAGGCAGATACTTTTGATCCTTCCAGCTTTGGCGCTGGCCCCTCAGGTGACCCATATGGCTTTGCCGGTGCAGATCCTCCCTTGTATAGGCTTGACATCCCAGTATATAGAGATCTAGTGTCTCAAGAGGAGTTACATTAGATGGATAGGATTGACGATGTAGACATCGATACCATTGACTTCTTCTGATGTATATTTCTCGTTATTTCTTTTGATAGGCCTCTGTTAGCTACTTGGTAGCTTCGCCCCATTCTTGCTATATCTTTTGATAGGCCTCTATTAGATGTTGGGTAGCATCACCCCATTTCCCTGTATTTTTAGCTATATAGAGATGTATTAGATGATGATATACTTAGGAATGTATGTACAGTTTTCCATTCCCTATATCATATTTCCATCTATTGTATCATGCATGTTATTATGTTATGCATATTTATGTCCAGAGATGTTCAGCATTGACCCCTGGATGGTCTTATGACACGGCCCGTATAAATGTCTTCTTCGACAGATAGCCATATTGATCATACCCCACCATTTTTGGTGGCATCTGGTATGCGCTCATGGTATGATAGTTTGTCACCACCAGACAGGGTGACTGTAGATCATTCGCTGTAGCACACTATGATCTTGTTGATGTTTCAGGTTCCTACAGGGTTTATCGAGTGTATGCTAGAGCATTGGGTATCGGAGAGGCAGGTTTTCCGATTCGGGACCCAGGAGTTGAGTCCTACTCCGGAGGAGTATGCACGGTTGACGATGCTGCCATTGGACAGACCTTGCGCGCACATGGTGATTGGGGACATGAATAGGTAGTTCATGACCATCACCAGTTTGAGGCGTAGAGTGGTACAGGATGAGATCACATCTGGCCATGTGATATCCCAGCATTTTCTGATTGACAGATTTGGCTCTGAGGATTGTTATGCACGGCTTTTTAGGGATTTTACCACGCCGAAGGATCATTGGCATTTGGCTAGAGTGGATGTACTATTGCTGTGCGTACTGTCGTACGTCTACATGCCACGATACATGGATGAGTTAGACATCGGGGTCATTATGGAAGTGAGAGCTCTCAGGGAGGGTCATACCATCATACAGATGATTATCACAGAGACTTTGAGGTCAGGTACATATTGCTGCACTTGTCCGGCAGGAGTGTCCATAGGCAGCTCGGTCATGCTGTACATGTGGTTTATGTCACACTTGGGACCAATTGGCACATTCAGACGGCATAGGTATTGCATCGCCAATGATATAGCCATGTCATACTCTTTCCATCCTGCGGAGTGTACAGATGCTGCATCTTGGTCAGCTTTCCTTGTAGGGATTGGAGATCCATTCGCTATATTGCCATGTACAGGGCTTAGCTCACCCTACAACTTCATTACTCATACTCCGGGCATGGATTATCTTCCTCTAGCTGGTTTGAGAGGAATGATCACTTACCACCCACTGGTCGTGATGTGTCAGTTTGACCAATTTCAGGATTTCCATCCATTTGAGGGGGCAGTGAGTCAGTGCTTTGCTTCACGCTTCTTATCAGCAGAGGACAGATCCAGGTTGTATGCCTGTTGGGATCAGCGAGAGCTAGCTGAGTTTCCTGTCAGTCATCCGGGTTATTCTGTAGAGTATTTTGCATGGATGGAGACAGAGACTGCATCGGCTATGGTAGTATACACAGTGCAGGAGATTGATTCCGACGATGAGGAGCCTATGGAGGAGGCTGACATTCCCATCAATGGAGACTGATCTTTGGGCTACCAAAGATATGTGATGGATTCTCCCACCTCGAAGTGCCACTTTATTTTCGAAGATTGAAGACGAGATTTGGAGCAGAGCCTACATCTGATGACCTATGAGAGCGATCAGGCAAGGGCCTAGATGTTGACAGTTCTTGATGGGAGAGACACTGCTCTATTAGAGAGGGATGAGGCTAGATCGGCCAGAGATGCATTGATTGTGGAGAGGGATGCTGCCCTATCTGCTAGGGATGCGGCCATTGCAGACAGTACTTTCGTGAGATCCCATACGACTGGCATTCTTGTCGATATGAGTGCATACATTGATGAGCATCATGCCATCATACAGTTAACTTCAGATCTGCTAGCTCGTGTAGATACCCTTGAGCAGGAGCTTGCAGCTTTACCTCCTTCTTCAGAGAGGGATGCTATGCTAGATCTGATAGTCTGCACATACTAGCTTAGCCATTTTATCATGTACAACAAACACACACACAAACACACACACACACACACACACACACACACACATATATATATATATATATATATATATATATATATATATATATTAAACTGTATTATTGTGACACCCCCAAATCTGGTTATCTTCCAACCCGACAGATACTACCATTCATACATTCATTCCATTGAAGAGTCTCAAAAGAACTAATATACCTTCTATATATTTAAAATAATATTACATTTCCCAGGTTCTTTATAACCCATTCGTTTGTTCTTGTCATAATATCAAATATATTACAATCATCCATTTATATTATTACATAAGAACTCTAAGGGTTCGTCTTCGCTTTGCCTTTATCCTTGCCAGAGCCTTCAGTCCGCTCGATCTTGGTTGTGTTCATATGGTTCAAGAAAGAGTGAGCATGACTAGCTCAGCAAGTACTACAATTCTAATAAACAACATGCTTGAAACATAGAACTCATATATCTTCAGTAATTGAACAATAGTTACGAAGTACTATCGATAATTTAAAATAGCACTTCTTTTTCATTCAAACATTTTCAACAATAATATTCAGTAGAATATCAACTAAGGCTCAAGACTATGAGCAGGTCATAATTTCTTTTAAAAAGGACAACCTGGCAATAAGTTCGTAAGTCCGACGTAGCTTACGAGCACTTCTAGGTGATCGGCCCATAGTACTCTATGTTGATCAACACTACATTCATTAAACGTGTATACATTTAAGTTGTGGCAACCTTACGTGCCTGTCGTTAAACGACAAAAGTATTTTTAGCATACTCGGTCTTCGATTAAAAACCACACCAATATAACTCGGTAAACATTAATCATGCTTGGCAAAATCATAATATAAGTCTAGCCGAAAGATTTGGCTTACACTTCATCGTTCAAAACTTCATGCGAAAGAATACATGAATTACAAATCTTGTCCAAACTGGACTGGAACAAGGGTTGGAATACTTACCTTTCAGCGTCTACTTACTGATTATTGCACGTACACTTTAGGTCTTTAAATTTCTACAATAAATGATCATATAACGTACCACATTAGGTCATATATCATCAAGTATGTATACTATTATATCTTACCCTTCATCTAAATGTAAATCCTAACTTAGATCTACTATTATGGGTTTCCGGCTTTCATTATGTCATTCACAGTACGTTCACTTTCAACTGATTATTAACTCTTAATCATCATACATAAGTGTCTAACAATGCCTTAACAATGTCATGTTCATATCTTAGTTCATTACTAACAAGTTCTCTTTCATTCTGTACTTGAAAACATTCTTTATTGTCCATTGCATAGGGTTGGCGCTACGGCGCCACCCATTGCCCTTCTTCATCGTCTTCTTTGCATGAAGTTAGTGATCATCGGCTTAGGACATAGCACTATGACGCCATAATTAGTTTTTTCATCTCATATTTGCATGAGTTAGCGATGTGCTCAAACACACATTATTCGGCGTCATGGCGCTTAACTCTCGTGCCTTAGATAGTTTCCAATTTTTGAAAATTTTAGGAAACTCCTGGAGTCATAACTTCTTCGTTATAAGTCCGAATTGGCTCGTTCAAAAGTCTACGGTTCACAAATTACGTACTCTATGCGTTCGTGCAAGAATTTTATCTATTTGACTTTGTTTGCTAAAATTTCACCTATTAGTTCATTTTTAACGAAAACGATAAACGTTCGTGAACGTTCAACGCTCGTTTCTTCATTCTAAGTCAGAATTCGGTTATTTTCGAGTCCACAACTCTATAATTCCAAATATGACTTGTCTCCATCGAAAACCAACATTTTCGACTTCAAACACAAAATACGACTTCCATTCCGAGAATTTCATTTAATTTGACGATAATAAATCAATCGTGTGAATTAAAGAAAGCTTCATTACTAAGCGTTCTAAATGGATTTTAAACAACACATGAACAATTCAAGTTACTTATTACACCAACGTATTGATAAAGTAGGTTTTGACTTATCCTCATAAGTTAATGTCTTATTTAACTTATGAACTATATATTCTCATGCTTATGACATACTATGAACTTCAGTCCCTCAATCAATGTTCTTATAGTATAATCAACATACTAACATCATATGATAAACATATGCTAAGTTCTTCATGATTGTAGCAACTTATTAAAGTTCAAGTTGCTTAATCAACTTATTCGGCTTAAGTTCATTCCTTAATAACTTATTACATGTTCTTAACAAACAATCCCCCTTCTCTATCAATCTTATCATAGAAAAGATGAAGATAAAAGATATGAGTCTTACACTTGAAGACTATTACTTCACTTCACTTTGGAAAATCTAACAAAGGTTGAAGTGGCTTATAAGTCTTAAGTGGCTTATTCTCTGTACCAAATAAGTAGCTTATCTTGAGAGAAAAGTGTTGGATGAAATAACAACCAACAAAAATAAATGAGGCTTGTATTTATAGACAATCCAAAGCTAGGGTAGAATGGTCTTTAAACCATCCACCTCCTTTAATCCACCTCCTCAATTAACCTCCTTAACCTCCACCTCCTTACTATTCATAACTTAACCTCCAAGTCTACTTGCTAACCACTTCTAATACTTGGTCATCACACATATTCTTTGGCCATCAAGACTACCCATTTCACACTTGGATTGCCCCATGGATCATAGCTTCTCATTGGGCTTGTTAATTAAATCTAATTACTTCCTTATTGGGCTTGTGCTACCATAGTTTGGACTCATGACTTATCAAACACTAGGGCTTCATTGTCACATTCTATTTGACTTCTCTCATTAGACTAATAATCCTACAAGTCCATTACCTTTAATTAAACAACTTAACATTTATACCCCACGTATAATTCTTGTATGCTAGCTCGTATATTAATTTATAATATACGTTATCTCATTCTTCATACATAATATACAATACGTCGTATTATACTTACATTCATTACCTTCATATAATGAATACACATTATATGATCACAACTTTCTTCCTTTAATGCTTAATAAACCTAACGTTCCCAAATTAGGTCCACATGCAAAATATTACGTTTTCCATACTTAGATTATTATTACATAATCGATATCAACTTGATATTATAACATTATGTATTTCTCGGAAATTCAAAAATAATTCCCGATCATAAATCGATGAATAGTGTTTTTCGGAAAATTTCTTGAAAAGCTTTTATTTTTGTCTTAGAAATTCAAACACTTTAATTCATTCACGTAGTTAAAATACTACGACGTTCCGACGTTTCTAGGTTATAGAACGACATTCATTTAATCAACATAGAATAATAATAAATAATATTATTTTATTCATTATTAAATGTATTTACAAAGGTTCGATTTTTTGGGGCATTACACTCTCTCCCCCTTATAAGGATTCTGTCCCCAGAATTTAGCTATATATAAAAAAATTACACAAACAAATGAGGATAATTCTTTTTCATCATTTCTTCTAACTCCCACGTTGCTTCTTCTGCATCGTGGTTCTTCTATATCACCTTTACAGAAGGTATGACTTTATTCCGCAGAACTTGTTCTTTTCTATCAACAATTTGAATCGGCGTTTCCTCATACGTTAAGTCCTTCTCGATATGAATAAGCTCATATTCTATCACGTGCTTATAATCTGGCTTATAAGGACGTAACACGGAAATGTGAAATACATTATGTATTCGTTCTAGGTCTGGAGGTAATGCTATCATATAAGCTACCTCGCCCACCCGTTTTAATACCTCAAAAGGTCCTATGAACCTCGGACTTAACTTTTCATTCTTCCCAAAATGTATCTTTCCTTTCCAGGGAGATACTTTTAGGAATACGTACGAACCTACTTCAAACTCTCGATTCTCTCTATGCGGATCCGTAAACTTCTTCTATCTGTCTTGAGCTGCTAGAAGACGCATTTGTATCATCTTGACAATGTCCGCTGTTTACTGCACCAATTCTGGTCCTAGCATTCGACATTCTCCTACCTCGTCCCAATACAGTGGTTTTCTGCATTTCCTCCCATACAAAGCTTCGTAAGGCGGCATACCTATGCTTGCATGATAACTATTGTTATACGCAAACTCCACTAATGGTAGATGATCATCCCAACTACCCTTGAAATCCATGACACAAGATCTTAACATATCTTCTAACGTCTGAATTGTCCTCTCGCTCTGTCCATCTGTTTGTGGATGATACGCCGTACTCAGCTTCAACTGCATTCCGAACTGCTCTTATAGGCTCCTCTAAAAGTTCGATGTGAATCGTGGATCACGATCTGACACAATCGATACTGGTACTCCATGTCTAGAGATTATTTCCTTAATATAAAGTCTAGCTAACTGATCTAAGTTATACTTGACCCTAATTGGAAAAAAGTGAGCCGATTTTTTCAATCGATCCACTATTACCCAAATCGCATCATACCCCTTTGTTGTAGTCGGAAGTCCTACCACAAAATCCATCGTGATATTTTCCCACTTCCACTCCGGGATTTCCAATGACTGTAACAAGCCACTGGGTCGTTGATGTTCGGCCTTAACTTTCTGGCAAGTTAAGCACCTACTCACATACTCTGCTATCTCTCTCTTCATGTTCGGCCACCAAAAACTCTGTCGAAGGTCTTGATACATCTTAGTGCTACCAGGATGAATCGAAAACCTCGATCTATGAGCCTCTTGCAATACCTGCTCCTTTAATTTCGTCTCATTCGAAACCCAAATTCTTCTTTCAAATCTTAATAATCTCTCATTATCAAGACTGTATTTAGTATCTTTTTCACTGGCCAGCCACTCCTTCATCCGGTCACACTCATCAGCTTTGAGTTGTACCTCCTTAACTCTTTCTACAATGGTAGATTGCATCTCCGTCGCAAACATCCTTTGTCCACCTTCACTTGGCAGCTTCACTTCCAACTCCATCCTAGCCATCTTTGTAATTAACTCAGTTTAAGCCATTAACAAAGACAACTTTTCCCGACCCTTCCTACTTAAGGCGTCGGCAACTACATTGGCTTTTCCTAGGTGATACAGGATTTTACAGTCGTAATCCTTTATCAACTCCAGCCATCTCCTCTGCCTCATATTCAACTCCTTCTAGGTGAAGATATATTTTAGACTCTTGTGGTTCATGTATATCTCACATTTTTCTCCATAAAGATAATGTCTCCATATCTTTAGAGCAAAAACTACTGCGGCCAGTTCTAGATCATGAGTAGGATAAACTTTCTCAAAATCCTTCAACTGCCTAGATGCATACGCAATGACCTTGCCATAATGCATGAGCACGTAACCAAGTCCTCTATGCGAAGCATCACTATAAACTACAAAATTTCATGTGTCATCGGGCAGTGACAAAACAGGCGCTTCACTCAACCTCTTCTTCAGTTCTTGAAAACTGTCCTCACACTTATCAGTCCAAGCGTATTTTACTATCTTCCTCGTCAAGTTAGCGAATGGAGTAGCTATCTTCGAAAAATCCTAGATGAATCTTCGATAGTAACCCGCTAACCCTAGGAAACTCTGCACCTCAGTCGGTGTTTTCGGTTGTTCCCAATTCATCACGGCTTCCACCTTCGTTGGATCTACTGAAATCCCCTCATGGTCAATGACATAACCTAAAAATTGTACCTTCTCCAACCAAAATTCACACTTAGTGAATTTTGCATACAACTTCTGCTTTCTTAGTGTCTCCAACACTAATCTAAGGTGTTTAGCATGATCTTCTGGCGTCTTAGAATATACTAGAATATAATCTATAAAACCTACGACGAACTTGTCCAAATATTGTTTGAACACTCTGTTCATCATATCCATAAATGCAGCTGGTGCATTTATCAACCCAAACGACATCACCAGAAACTTGTAACGACCATAACGAGTCCTGAATGCTGTCTTTGGTACATCCTCCTTCCTAACCTTCAACTGGTGATACCCATTCTTAAATCTATTTTAGAAAAATACTTAGCCCCTTTGAACTGATCAAAGAGATCATCGATCCTGGGCAATGGGTATTTATTCTTTATCATTAACTTGTTCAACTCTCGATAGTCGATACACAGTCTTAACGATCTGTCCTTCTTCTTGACAAATAGTACCGGTGCTCCCCATGGCGACACACTCGGCTGAATGTACTTCTGATCCAACAGTTCTTGTAACTACACCATCAACTCCTTCATCTCCACTGGCGCTATACGATACGGTGCCTTGGAAACTAGTGCTGCTCCTAGCACGATGTCTATCACAAACTCGGTCTCCCTATCCGGCGGAAGACCCGATAATTCACTCAGAAATACATCGGCGAATTCTCTCACTATATGTATTTGTTCCATGGTTGCTACCACTCTTTGGGTATCAACAACATGACACAGATAGCCTACATATCCCTTCCTCAATAATTTTGCTAGTGTGTCATGGTTAGACAACACGAACGTCCCGGCGATCTATTCCCATAAAATACTACCTGAGGTTGTTTTAAAGTCATAATGTTCACACATTTCTTTTGACAATCTATAATTGCCCCATGGTTAACTAACCAATCCATTTCGAGAATTACGTCAAATTCTCCTAACTTTATCGGTAACAAATATACCGATAATTTACAACCCCGTATATCTACGCAACAACTCCTATGAACATCTTCAACAGGAATTATTTCTTCGTTTGCTACCTTAATATTTAAAGGTATAGGCAACTTTTCGGGAAGTAATCCTAATCGTCTAGCAAACTCGCATGCTATAAACGAACAAGTAGCACCCAAATCAAACAGCACGTACGTATTTATATCGTTGATCGGAATAATACCTGCGACGACGTCCCCTGATGCAACTGCATCTTGAACTGTCATGTTAAAGGTATGGCCCATCGGCCTACTCGGCTATGCTGGTCCACTAATAGCTAACTTATAGCTATTAGCACCCCAGTTCCCGTCCGTCCCCTTCTTCGGGCAGTTCTTTGCCATGTGGTCAGTTGACCCACACACAAAGCATCTGTGATTCTTCTTCGGACTCGGGCAATTAGGCGCAATGTGCCCCTCCTGTCCACAATTATAACAGACGGCCTTCCCTTTGAGACAGACTCCTAAGTGAGTCTTCCCACAGGTCTTGCAGGCCTTCATTCTTTTCTTAGGGTCTCCTTGCTTCACTCCGGTATTCCCAGAGCTAAATACCTTCCTCTTCTAACCCTCGCAACTACCGCTGGCTCCCTCAATCTTTACTCCCCATCTACTTACCCTTACTCTTCTTGTCTTTGTGCTATTGACTCAACGCCTCGCTACCACCTTCGGCGATTATCGCCTTCTCTAAAACGGTTCCAAAAGAAGTACTTTGGAATACCGAAATACGGTTATAGAGCCAGGGTTTCAAGCCCTGCTCGAACCATCGCGCCTTCCTCACCTCAGTATCTACTTGGTGTGGAGCGAACCTTGCCAGTTCATTAAACTTGGCGGCGTATTGGGAAACTGTCATATCCCCTTATTTCAACACTAGAAACCGCATCTCCATCCTTCCCTGCATACTTGTGGGAAATTAGTTCTTGAAGAATATCTCCTTGAACCTATCCCACGTCAAATTTGCTACCCCAACCCTAGCCTGATTGGCTTCCCACCAAAAGTTGGCCTCTCCCTTCATCATATAGGTCACAAAGGCAACCTTTTGGGCCTCGTCGACATTTGCTATCACAAATGCCTTCTCTATTCCCTTAACCCACGTTTGGGCTTCAATAGGGTCCGTAGTTCATTTGAACTCCGACGGACCTACACTCTTGAAATCCTTAAAGGTAGTAGCTCGTGCTACTCCTGGATTTACGGGGATATTAGCCCCTGTTCTATTAAAGGTAGCTGTTAATAAGTTAACAAACTCCTGCATCGGATTAATCAGACCTCCTTCCTGTTGATTTACGTTCGCACCTTGATTATGTTGCACTCTTCTTGGCGGTATTTTGCTGATATAATAAACACATTGCGTTATTATTCCTTTCTTTATTAGTTATCATTTAATATTAAATAATAACTCCAACATCCATAACTCATTGCATTCCATAAAAAGGACTTATATTCATTCTTCGTAGTATAATACTACATCGGTTACATACATAGCCTAAGCTGATTACATTACTTTCCCGCTATCACTTTCCAAAAATTGGGATTTACAAAAGACTACCCTTTACTATACAAAAAGGCTTTACGTCGCTACTAATTACAAAATATTTATATACTAATCTAGCTATCACTAATCTACATCTGCCTCAAGGAATTAACGAAATCTGCGTTGGCAAGACTGGCAATGATATCACGGCTAATAGTATGCCATGTTTGCCCCACCTCCACAAGATAACCAGCTACCTGCTGCTGGAAATCTGTATGAGAATTCCTATAGATATATGACATTCTCCTTATCTTCTGCACCTTGGTTTTTAGCTCCTCCTTGAGCTCCAAGACCTCATGCTTTAACTCGTGGACTTTGTCCTTAGCCAAAATCCTCTCGTCATGTTCCTGCTCCCACATGGACTCGACATCAGTCTTGTCCTCTATAACCATTTGGAGCTCTGCCTTCAGCTCCTTGACTTCCTAACAGTAATGGATATTTTTATCCAATACTGACATAAACAGAGACATCATTGACCCCCCAGGAGCTATCTCTGCTGCTATAGCCACTGGATTGAAGGACACTGTCTCTACCTCCTCCTCTATCATTCCGTCAAATACTGACATGTAGTCAGCTTCATCCGAGTCTCCAGACTCAATAATCACTACATCTGGCTCTACTGCTATAGGATTCGGTAAAACCTCTACCTGGTTCACCGACTCTTCGCTAATGGTTTGACCATTTACAAATATTCCGTTTACTCCTGACATCTACACAAAATAATTAAGTTGATTAGTACATGTCAGTAGAATAATAAAAACACATAACATAATCATAATGCATTTTTATAAGGTTATTTTCTTCTTGTACTTCTTTGACTTCTCTTAAGGTTATGACTTAAGGTTTTTAATCCCCCCTTAAGTTTTATAACCTAATACTTTGATACCAACCTGTGACACCCCCAAATCCAGGTATCTTCCAACCCGACAGATGGTGCTACACGGTACTACCATTCATACATTCATTCTATTAAAGAGTCTCAAAAGAACTAATATACCTTCTATATATTCAAAATAATATTACATTTCCCATGTTCTTTATAACCCATTCGTTTGTTCTTGTCATAATATCAAATATATTACAATCATCCATCTATATTATTACATAAGAACTCTAAGGGTTCGTCTTCGCTTTGCATTTATCCTTGCCGGAGCCTTCAGTCTGTTCGATCTTGGCTGTGTTCAAATGGTTCAAACAAGAGTGAGAATGACTAGCTCAGCAAGTACTACAATTCTAATAAACAACATGTTTGAAACATAGAACTTATATATCTTCAGTAACTGAACAATAGTTACGAAGTACTATCGATAATTTAAAATAGCACTTCTTTTCATTCAAACATTTTCAACAACAATATTCAGTAGAATATCAACTAAGGCTCAAGACTATAAGTAGTTAATAATTTCTTTTGAAAAGGACAACCCGACACTAAGTTCGTAAGTCCGGCATAGCTTACGAGCACGTCTGGGTGATCAGCCCAGAGTACTCTATGTTGATCAACACTACATTCATTAAACGTGTATACGTTTAAGTTGTGGTAACCTCACGTGCCTATCGTTAAACGACAAAAACATTTTTAGAATACTCGGTCTTCGATTGAAAACCACACCAATATAACTCGGTAAACATTAATCATGCTTGACGAAATCATAATGTAAGTCTAGCCAAAAGATTTGGCTTAGACTTCATCGTTCAAAACTTCATGCGAAAGAATACATGAATTACAAATCTTGTCCAGACTGAACTGGAATAAGGGTTGGAATACTTGCCTTTTAGCGTCTGCTTACTGATTATTGCACGTACACTTTAGGTCTCTTGACTTAGATCTACTATTATGGGTTTCCAGCTTTCATTATGTCATTCAAATTACGTTCACTTTCAATTGATTATTAACTCTTAATCATCATACATAAGTGTCTAACAATGCCTTAACAATGTCATGTTCATATCTTAGTTCATTAATAATAAGTTCTCTTTCATTTTGTACTTGAAAACATTCTTTACTGTCCATTGCATAGGGTTGGCGAGGCGGCGCCACCCATTGCCCTTCATCTCGCGCTGCGGCGCGAGTTAGCAGTGTCTGGCTTCTGGACATGGCGTTGTGGCGCCATAATTAGTTCTTCATCTCGCGTTGCGGTGCGAGTTAGCAGTGTGCTCAAACACTATTAAGGCGCTGCGGCGCCACTCATTTGGCCTTGGGTTGGCGCCGCGATGCCAACTCTGTGCCTCAGATAGTTTGCAATTTTTGAAAATTTTACGAAACTCCTGGACTCATATCTTCTTCGTTATAAGTCCGAATTGGCTTGTTCAAAAGCCTACGGTTCATAAATTATGTACTCTATGCGTTCATGCAAGAATTTTATCTATTTGACTTCGTTTGCTAAAATATCACCTATTAGTTCATTTTTAACGAAAACGATAAACGTTTGAGAACGTTCAACGCTCGTTTCTTCGTTCTAAGTCAGAATTCGGTCATTTTCGAGTTCGCAAATCTATAATGCCAAATATGACTTGTCTCCATCGAAAATCAACGTTTTTCGACTTCAAACACAAAATATAACTTCCATTCCGAGAATTTCACGAATTCGACGATAATCATCCAATCGTGTGAATTCCGGCAAAGCTTCATTACTAAATGTTCTAAATGGATTTTAAACAACACATGAACAATTCAAGTTACTTATTACACCAACTTATTGATAAAGTAGGTTTTGACTTATCCTCATAAGTCAATGTCTTATTTAACTTATGAACTACATATTCTCATGCTTATGACATACTATGAACTTCAGTCCATCAATCAATGTTCTTATACTATAATCAACATACTAACATCATATGACAAACATATGCTAAGTTCTTCATGATTCTAACAACTTATTAAAGTTCAAGTTGCTTAATCAACTTATTCGGCTTAAGTTCATTCCTTAATAACTTATTACATGTTCTTAACAAACAACCCCCCTTCTCTATCAATCTTATCATAGAAAAGATGAAGATAAAATATATGAGTCTTACCCTTGAAGATTATTACTTCACTTCACTTTGTAAAATCTAACAAAGGTTGAAGTGGCTTATAAGTCTTAAGTGGCTTATTCTCTGTACCAAATAAGTAGCTTATCTTGAGAGAAAAGTGTTGGATGAAATAACAACCAACAAAAATAAATGAGGCTTGTATTTATAGACAATCCAAAGCTAGGGTAGAATGGTCTTCAAACCATCCACCTCCTTTAATCCACCTCCTCAATTAACCTCCTTAACCTCCACCTCCTTACTATTCATAACTTAACCTCCAAGTCTACTTGCTAACCACTTCTAATACTTGGTCATCACTCATATTATTTTCCCATCAAGACTACCCATTTCACACTTGGATTGCCCCATGGATCATGGCTTCTCATTGGGCTTGTTAATTAAATCTAATTACTTCCTTATTGGGCTTGTGCTACCATAGTTTGGACTCATGACTTATCAAACACTAGGGCTTCATTGTCACATTCTATTTGACTTCTCTCATTAGACTAATAATCCTACAAGTCCATTACCTTTAATTAAACAACTTAACATTTATACCCCACGTATAATTCTTGTATGCTAGCTCGTATATTAATTTGTAATATACGTTATCTCATTCTTCATACATAATAGTACAATACGTCGTATTATACTTACATTCATTACCTTCATATAATGAATACACATTATATGATCACAACTTTCTTCCTTTAATGCTTAATAAACCTAACGTTCCCAAATTAGGTCCACATGCAAAATATTACGTTTTCCATACTTAGATTATTATTACATAATCGATATCAACTTGATATTATAACATTATGTATTTCTCGGAAATTCAAAAATAATTCCCGAGCATAAATCGATGAATAGTGTTTTTCAGAAAATTTCTTGAAAAGCTTTTATTTTTATCTTAGAAATTCAAACACTTTAATTCATTCACGTAGTTAAAATACTACGACGTTCCGACGTTTCTAGGTTATAGAACGACATTCATTTAATCAACATAGAATAATAATAAATAATATTATTTTATTCATTATTAAAAGTATTTACAAAGGTTTGATTTTCTGGGGCGTTACAATTATATATGGCAGAGAAATATATTTTGATTTACTTCCCTTTCAGTTGTGCCATGATACTTGCTTGATATTTACCTGTTTCTTCAGGTCTTATGATCTTGATGCATTCTAAACTTATCCTTGATATGTGGACATTGAGCCATCGCAGGATCTCTCAGAACGGATCATTAATTTTTATGTATCCCTACCATCTTTGGTGTCTTGGGACTGGTTTCTGTATGAAAATATGGAGAGGAGTGTGGCTTTTCCTCTCTGAGATTGACCGCACCACAGATGCTCGCCAGTAATTCTATTTTTGAGAAGCCTAATTAATTCCATCTTTTATGGATTGGTATTGCTCTTTGAGGCACAACCGTAGCTTAGATGGTCACCGAATCTCTTATTGGTGAGGAGATGTTGGGTAATTCCATCCCTTTGGTCTGAAGCCGATGAAATGTGGTGGATTGAAGGTTGATCCCAGTACCGTGTGACAAGTATTTTTGTTTTGGTAGGGGGTTAGACTGAACCATAAATGGCTGCCTACATACTCCTATTGAAGAGGAGATCAAGTCTGCGTAGTTCGAACCTGGTGTAAGAGGTTCAACGCTGAATGTGAAAGGCAGATGGGTGTAGAAGCTTTATTGATGAAGAAGGGTGTAGAAGTATTTTGTGGTTTTTGTTTTTGTAGAGAAAGGGCAGAAATGTTTTTGTTGTTTTTTTGTTTATTGCGACGGGGCCATATAGAATATGGTTGCCTACGTACTCCCGTGTATCAGGGAGATCAGGTCGACGTAGTTCACCCCTCAGGACGAATCACAGCTAAAGAGAAGTGTGAATCCCGTGCGTAAGCTATATTACGGGGAGAAGAAAGTTTGATCCCATAATGGGGACAAACTGCAGGTGTGGAAAAACTTTGATCATGTTTTCAGGATAAATTGCAAGTGTAGAAAAGTTTAATCCCGTATTTAGGATAAACTGCAGGTGTGAAAGGTTCAATCCCGTGTTTAGGATAACCGAAATTGTGTGAAAGGTTTGAAATGAGGTGAAACCAGGCTGCTGGTTTGAAGTGTATATCTCCCTGAGGGGTAGAAGAGTTTGTAAAAAGAGGGTTAAAAAACTGGAATGACTGGTGATTGGATCATCAATACCAGGATGTTTGCTTGATGGTAACTTCAGACATAGTACCGTTTCACGGTGTCAGATTTGATAAGCTGTGAAAATTCATCGCCATCCATTTCCTATAGTCTGAGAGCACCTCCTGTCAATACCTCCTTGACAACAAACGGGCCTTCCCAGTTAGGAGCGAATTTTCCCTTAGATATATCTTGGTTGTCAATGATCTTCTTCAAAACCAAGTCATGTTGTTTGAACTACCGTAGCCGTACTTTTCTGTTGTAGGATTGTGCGATCCTTTGCTGATATAATTGACCATGGAAGATTGTCGCGGTTTGCCTTTCGTCTATCAAAGACAATTGGTGATACCTGTCTTGTACCCATTGGTCTTCATCCAACTGAGCATCCATCAACACTCTGAGAGATTCCATTTCCACCTCTATGGGGAGCACTGCTTCCATCACATAGGCTAATGAGTAAGGGGTTGCCCCAGTGGAAGTACGCATTGATGTTCTGTAGGCTAATAAAGTCAGAGACAAGAGGTCAGGCCATCCTTTGTGATTGGCGGACATTTTCTGCATGATCTTCTTGATATTTTCATTAGCCGCTTCAACAGCACCATTCATCTTTGGATGGTAGATGACGGAATTAAGTTGTTTGATGTGGAATTTACTGCATAACTCCTCCATCATTTTGTTGTTGAGGTTCTTAGCATTGTTTCCATATCGACAGTGTAAGCACACAAAATTTTCTGCACTCTTATTACTAACATTGCAGGAGGGTAGATTCGTCTTTTGGAGATAACCACGAAGGCAGATTACATCCATTAGGATCTTATCGAAGTTTAGTTCCAACCGGAACACAACTCTAGAACGTCATCTCAAAACCGGAACACACACCGAATGTCATTTCAATCTCGGAGATAACCCGAGATATGCAAATCAAAAGACCCAAGAACAACAACCGGAGAGGGCGATTACATCTCGGTGATAACACCGCATGACGTTCAGATTCGATTCCAGAGATAACCTTTGGAGTAGCAACCCCATCCTTGGTGATAGCCCCAAGGGATGCCATTGCAGTTCCGGCGATAACCGGAAAATGCTTATTTCAAACATGCGATCAGCTTCAATCCAGATGACAGTGAGGGATACAAACAACCAGCTCAATCTCAGATGTAACCCTCAGCAACGTCTGCTTTCCGCTTAAACCGACAATAACCCCGGTGAGGAGTCACAACGTCATCTTACCACGTCAACAAGATGATATTGCGGCATACCAACAAGTAGTCAAATCTCAGATGTAACCCTGAGCAATGTCTACTTTCAACTCAACCCGGCAATATCCCCGGTGAAGAGTCAAACATCATCTTGCCCCTTTCAACACATATGCCTCGTCTCAACACTTCATACATATATACATACAACAATATCCCACAACAACCGAGGAGTAACAATCCCAAGTGACTATTACGCGTGGAAGTACTTTGAATAAAATTTGAAGCTTGAAGACCATGGGCATAGACCCCTCTTCCTGACTTCGTACAACCTCTAATCCATGTCATTACGTAACTCTCGACACAAGAGATCCGAAGAAGGTCAGATATACCTTGTTCGGATGCTCGGATTGAAGTTCTGCAAGTTCGAGTGGACATTACAGTTCATGACTACATGTACTACAATACGATGGGACCCGCGAGGCTCGGATCCACCACGACCAAATGCTGCAGTACAATCTGCGGTCGCCATGGGTGTACCATGACCATCCGCCTATATATACAAGGCTTGGGTCAGCCATTTGAGAGAGAGGAGAGAAGGAAATAGGCGAGGAAGCCCTGTCCATTTTACTCTGCATACACATCTTTTTGAGTGTTTCCTCTTCTTTAAACACTAGTTAGCTCACATATAGCTATATTTTATCCAGCGGGATCTGAGTGTTTATCCATTTAAAGACATAGAAGTCTACTTTGGTAGCCCACTGTAAGTCTTCTTATATTTTATAAAGTCTTCTTCTTATATAGCACACACTGTTATACACATTGAGAGTCACGTTGTTTGCATTTGCCCGGACTTCAGTCTGTGGTTTTAATTTCTGTCTATATATATACTAATATATGTATATATTTCATATATATGGACTAACATTATTGAGTTATGCCTCGATTGAGCCTAGACTTCGGTCTGGAGCGTTTAAATTGCTTTTATATATATATATATATATACTTATATATATAATTGTTGTCGGACATATCCGATGAGCCAGGATTTTACATCCGGTGCGTTTACTTCATGGCGGTTGATCATGTCCATATATATATATATATATATATTTACCGCTTTTATATATTTACATTTCCGATCCCCCATGGAGTTGCTTTCGTGGTGGTGATCATATCTGTATATATATAGTTACAACTTATATATATATATATATATATATATATATATATATATATATATATATATATATATATATATATATATATAATCGCCATCGCTTTTATATAAATTGCGATTATCATGTGAGCCTAAGAATCATGTGATCATGTGTTCAGTTCTTGAATCTAGATTCGGTTCCTATGATGGACATTTTTCAGCTGTAAGCAGCTTGTACATTATTTTACAGTGTTTGAATTTCCTTGGATGGTTGTCATGCCCATGAGGAGTTTGGCACTGCTGTATATTATTTTCTCGAGAATGCTTCGCATCTCGAAAATAAAAGCAAACAAGCCGAACATTTAATAATAAAATGGAAGTACGAAAAGGTCTCAATTCCTATTGACCACAGGGTTTGAAAAACCTCTTTTACAAAAACTTCATTGATATATCTTGGTTAAAACTGAATTTTTCTATAAAATTCAAACCTTGTGTATATAGGTGCGAACGAGGCCTCGCACTACTTTCAAATAATTGCAAATTGATCCACACACACACACACACATAAACACACACATTCATATAACAATTTCTTTGAGAAGTGGCGGTCACCGTGGTAACACGGATGTCGGGGGGTACCTAACACCTTCCCTCAGCATAATCAAGCCCCCGGACCCAAAATGAATCTCGGTTTCACAGACCCGTTTAGCAGTGTCAAAACACTAGGTCAATGTGCAAACCTTTTCGGTTGCGTTGGTACAACTAGTTAAATACACCAACTGGCGACTCTTAAAGTCAAATCGTCGACATTATACATGTCGGACCTTTTTCACTTGTTTTTTCAAACAAATCTCACATTAACATGAGAACACCAAAGAACAAGTAACAAAAAAGGGACACTCAAAAATCCCGACGTCGACAGGTGGCGACTCTGCTGGGGACTCTAGTAAGAGGGCTTAAGCCGCTATTACAAGATTTTCAAAATTGTTATATGCTTGTGTGTGAATGTAGAATTTACATTTATGATGAATGTGTACGAATACATTTTTATTACTGCACTGCTAAATATCTATCTGTGATATTAGTGCTTCGCACATGTCATCATTTTACATTAACGGTGAGACACGTTGTATGTGAATGTATGTTGTGTGGTCCCTCCACCAGGAGGCTATCCTATTGGTGTTTTATTATTGGACTCGTGCGAAGAATGATTCCCCGGGGCTCAGGAAAGGCACCACTCAGATTCGCTCCAGTTGAACGACCGGATTAACTTCCCGTCAAGTAGATTGCGATGATCTGGGAACCTTCATGCCAAAAAGTTGCGAGAGAAACCCTAGGATAGGTCAACCTCTGATAAACCAAACGCGGAGAAAAGTTTCTTCATGCTATCCATTTTCAATTACTTGTAAAAGCATTTACTTGTAATTTTATTCCATGTCCATCCGTATGTAATGGAAAATATGAAGAATATATGTGCATGCATAACATGTTATCAATTAACAAACCGGTTTTGCAGGACATGTTATGATAACATTTATATTACCCTAAGACTAAACTACGTAAGTCTTTTGTAGGGAAGCAATTGGGCCTGTTACCCGGTCAAAATCCAAAAAGGCTGCGAGCCTACAGCCAACCATGTCCTCTTCCGAACAGTCTAATCTTATTTTTCGAGAAGAATTTTACGGATTAAGTAAACAAATCACAGACTTGGCTATTCTACTAAAATAATTACACCAGTCTACTCAGGGTACGAAGATACCTACACATACAGAATCCTCTACACAAGGGGGAGTTCAAGGTCTGGAAAAAACAATTTCATAACATCAGTTGGATACAACCAACAAAGACCCTGAAGGCACCCATCTCAAAGGAGATCCAGACACCGGTGACATCAGAAAGAAGGTCCTTCAAATGGAGGAAACCATTCACGTTCTCAAAGGGATTGGAACACATGGCAGTGTTTCATATGCAGACCTTTGCATATTCCCTGGTGTGCATTATCTAGAGAAATTTAAGACCCCTTATTTTGAAAAGTATGACAGATTAGGGGATCCTTACACACATTTAAAGGTGTTCATTGGAGAACTCGGATCTTATGCGGAGAATGAAAAGCTCAGAATGCAGCTGTTTCAGAAAAGTCTGACTGGAGAAGCCCGTTCATGGTATACCAGATTAGACAACTCTAAGATCCATAGTTGGGAAGAGCTGGCTCACGCCTTCCTCACTCAATACAATTTTCAATCTCAAATGGCTCCTGACCGGTACCAAATTACCAAGGTCAAGAAACAGTCTAATGAGTCATTTAGAGAGTATGCTCAAAGGTGGAGGCGCCTTGCTGCTCAAGTTATTCCTTCCATGACAGAGTCAGAAATGGTCATGACTTTCATAGATGTATAGAAAGCTCCTTTCTATGAGAGAGTTCTAGCTGGTATTGGCAAACCATTTTCTGAAATGATCAAACACGGCGAGATGGCTGAAATGGGATTGAAGTCCCAGTAAAATTCAAGACCTAGCAGCTCTTAAAGTCAAGCATTCTTTGAGCACATCAATCCGGATCTTATGGAAACAACCCGGAGGGTCCATAAAAAGAAAGAGGAGGATGTTTCCTTGATACTACAAGGACAAAAAGGCAATCCAAACATGCCTATATAGAGGAGAAACTACTCCCCTTTTCCAGCACAATCTTCAAACCCTCCATTGCCTAAAAGTGGAGAAGTAAAGCGACCTCGAACGTTCACACCCTTAGGGGATTCGCTCAAGAACATTCTTTCTCTTCTAACTGCTCAGAAGAAAATTACACATCTTCTTCCACCAGCCAACCCTAATGGCAGGGGTTTTAATGCTACTCGGAAGTGTGCTTATCATGCCGGGGCACCCGGACATGATACTCAAGATTGTTGGGCCTTGAAACATAAGATTCAGGATCTGATAGATAACGGTGAGATTGTAGTCACCAAACCAGATCAACCTCATGTGCAAGACAACCCTCTTCTTCAACACAAAGAAGAAGAGGTCAACATGATCAGTTAGAGCACTGTACAAGGTTCCAATGGCGAATCGTCCCAACCCATCAAAGACGGTGTTGACAAATGGGATTATGCAAAGTTCCAATTTACCATGGAACGAAAGATGAAAGCTCTTTCCAAATAAATTGAGCAATTGGCAGAACTGGTGACCCATCAGCATCAAGTCACACGCCAATTAATCAGGCAGGAACATGCACATCTTCTTCCATTTGTTATAAATGCTCCATCAACACCTTCAGAAAGCGAAGCTATGGAGGATAAGGTTGCAAAGCGAGCAAGTGCTAAAGCCCATCGGGATTTTGCCAATCAAAGGGAATTCACCTATCTGGGCCAGACTATGGAAGAGATATTTTAAATGTTGATCAATGAAGGAAGAATCACATTCCTTCTCCTTCCCATCAATCCCCGCTCAGGGCGGTTCAATCCTGATGAAATGTGTCAATGTCATTCACATTCTCGCGGTCACAGTATAGAAGAATGTGGGCACTTCGCCATCTTATTCAGAATCTTATTGATAGCGGTGTCCTGCAAATAGCAGATGATTACACTGTGCAACTCAAGGGTGGGAATGCATGCCCTACCCAATGGAAGGGATCAGTAGCAGTTATCTCCGTAGTGAATGATGAGACTGTTAAAGTATTTCCCATACAACCAATTCAACTCAAAGGAGCTGACAATCCTTTGAAAGTGGCCGCACCAAAGCCCATTCCTTTACCTTGCATACCACAACATCCTGTGGTCAGCTTGCACAAAGTTCCATGGAATTATGGAGAAGCTGAAGGATCCACGTCTCATACTACTTCTACAGTGTCGAAAGAAAATCCATTGTACCTTCCTCAACAGGTTATCAAACCTACTTGCGAAGCAAAGGGGAAATTGCCCATGGAGAAGATTGAAAAATTCCTCCGTACTATGGGTCATAATGAAGCCAAAGTGGTTTTAATCTTGCGAGAAGATCCACACCAGATTTTAATACTGGATTTGGTTTTCTCTTCTGAGAATCATCGGAAGATCTTGTTGAAGGTTTTAGAAGAAGCCTACTTGCCAAAATCAGTGGACGTGGAAAAATTTCAACATTTGGTTGATCACATTTTCAACAGCAATGTGATATCCTTCACTGATGACGATATACCTCCCGAAGGGACCGATCATTGCAAGTCATTGCACATCGCAGTGATATCTTCCGGGTATATGCTAGCAGGAGTATTGATAGATGGAGGCTCATCTCTAAATATCTGTCCTTATGCCACCTTGGTAAAAATGAATATCAATCTCAAGTGGATCCAAAGCAGCCATACTGTCATCCGAGCTTTTGATGGATTCCGACGAAATACCGTCGGAAAGATTGAATTGCCAATTGAGATTGGTCCAAATACATTCAATGTATCCTTCAACATCCTCAAGATAGATTCAGGATACAACCTGCTATTGGGGAGACCATGGATACACATGGCTGGAGTTGTTCCATCCACACTACATCAACAACTCAAATACATCATCAACAACAGTCTAGTCACTGTCAATGTTGAGCCGGATTGTCCTGAACAAGGAATTCTACAAAATATCAGCTTCAATTCAGAAGTTGAACCGGCCAGTTTCAATACTTCGGAAGTGAGTAATACGCAATACCATTCTATTGAAGCACCACTTCCCGTACCCAAGATTTCTGCTAAGGTTATGTCAGCCACTCAAGAAATGATGTCATTGGGTCATCAACCTGGACAAGGGCTCGGTAAAGATAAGCAGGGTATTAAGCACCCTATTCAAATGTCTAGTCAAATCGGAATAGCCGGACTAGGCTATTCTGCTAGTTCCAGTCACAGGAATCCTTATAAGCACAAGCAGATTCCTCAAGCTTCCACCGCACGGTGATTTTTTATACCTTTACCTCATGAGTTAATGCAATCTCCAGTAAAGGTGCCAGCCCATGTTGCAGCTATGCTGTTTCCAAAACCAGTGCCAATCAAAGCAAAAAAGGTGCTGATTCCTGATCTCGAAACGGAAGAAAAGGAACGGAAATGTAAGCATGACCTTGCCTTGATGATGGCAGGCATTCGCGTCATTGTTCATGATGAACATACCAACAAATACACCCCAGACGATGATTGCCCAGATGTCATGGTTATCATTCGGGAGAAGGAGGACAATGACGATCCTTCCATCACTGCAGTCCTTTAAGACTTTGCCCTCAACAATTGGAGCAGCACTCCATACATTGGTCGATGAGGGTAAAATGGGCAGAAAATCCATCTGCCCTGTAGATAACTTTAATTGCTTGTTTTCCTTTACAACACTAGCAGTTATTTTATCACGTACATGCTAACACTTTTGTATGATCGAACAGTTGCATATATTAAGTAAAAGCATCTTTTGTTTTAGGACTTTGAATTTAGATGTGCATGTAGTTGATGATGAGGTGCCTTCTCTCCACAAGGGCTGTAACTTTGATGCAAAGTTAGACTCAGACTTGATGGACATCCAAGAGGACATTGAGACACCTCAAGAGATTAAGGAATGGGTCGCAGACAAACCCAAACCCAATCTTGATCAAACCACTCCTTTCAATCTCGGAACCTTAAACAACCCTAAGCTAATCCAGATTGGTTCAGACCTTACCACAAATTAACGGAATGATATGGTTGCACTATTAACCCAATTCCAGGATGTGTTTGCATGGTCTCATGAAGACATGGTTGGTTTGTCCACTGACATTTTTCTTCATCGCCTTCCCATTAAAGAAGGATTCAAGCCAGTTAGACAAAAACTCAGGCGATTGAAACCTGAATGGAGTTTAAAAGTTAAAGAAGAAATTGTGAAACAATTTCAAGCTGGCATCATCATGGTGTCTACATATCTAGAGTGGATATCCAACATTGTTCCCGTGCCTAAACCAGGGGGAAAGGTGTGAGTTTACGTGGATTATCGGTATTTGAACAAAGCCTGCCTTAAAGATAGCTTTCCCATGCCCTTTATCCACATTCTTATTAACAATACTGCTCAATACGGCATGTACTCCTTTGCTGATTACTTTCCCGGTTACCATCAAATTATGGTCGCTGAGGAAGATCATGAGAAAACTGCTTTCATCACTCCTTTGGGAACCTTTTGTTACAGACTGTTGTCATTCGGCCTCATCAACGCCGGGGCAACCTATCAGCAAGCTATGATGGCTCTTTTCCACGATTTAATGCACAAAGAGATAGAGATCTACGTGGATGACATCATTGTCAAATCCCGGAAGGAGGTGGACCACTTAGACCATCTCATAAAATTTTTCAATAGGTTGCATAAGTACAACTTGAAGTTGAATCCCGCCAAGTGCACCTTTGGTGTTAAGTCTGGCAAGCTGCTAGGTTTCCTAGTCAGCCACAAAGGGATTGAACTGGATCCTACCAAAATCCAGGCCATCAAGAAAATGCCCATTCCTCAGACAGAGAAGGAAATACGGGGATTTTTGGGTAGGATCAACTTCATTAGCAGATTCATTTCTCAACTCACAGCAACCTGTGAGCCAATCTTCAAGCTATTAAGGAAGAACTACTCCATGAAATGGAACGATGAGTGTCAGAAAGCCTTCCTCACAATCAAAGAGCAACTGATTAACGCTCCTGTTTTGGTACCTCATAGGGATGATGTTCCCCTGTTTATGTACCTGTCCATAAATAACAATGATATGGGCTGCATGCAGGGGCAAAAAGATAATAGAGGCCAAGAACGAGCTATCTATTACCTCAACAAAAGATTCAGCATCAGTGAACACAAGTACACTCTGATCGAGAAGACTTGTTGTGCTTTAGCATGGGCTTCCATGAGGTTACTGAGATTACCTCCATGGTCACACAACCCATCTCATATCCACGTGGATCCTCTCAAGTATGTGTTCAAACAAACCCATGCGAATTGTCGATCGTCCGGATGGCGGTTGATCCTACGACAATTTGACATCGCTCACGTGGCGTAAAAAGTGCATCAAAGGTCAAGGAATTGCGGATCAACTGGCCGCCACACCTGCAGAGGATTACAAACCCTTAGAAACATACTTCCCTGATGAAGGAGTAATGACAATTCAGCTACAACATCAGTACAATACATGCTGAATGTGGAGAATATATTTTGATGGAGTTGTTAATGTCTGAAGGCTCGGAATGGGAAGCGATCCTAATATCCCAGACGAGGGAGCGATATCCGTCGTAGTCAAATTACGATTTATCGGCACCAACAACACAGCTGAGTTTGAAGGCTGTATCATGGGGCTAAAACTTGCCCGTTCAATGGGCATCAAGCGGTTAATTGTGTTTGGGGATTCCGAATTGGTAATCAAGCAATCCACAGGAATCTATCAAACCAAAGAATTGTATTTGCTGCCTTACCATCGGTAAGTTTTATAGATGGCTTTGGAGTTTGAAGAAATCTCCTTTCTACACATTCCTCGTAATAGGAATGATTTTACAGATGCATTAGCAATGTTGGCCTCCTTGGTTTACATACCTGACAAGGAAAACATGCCAAGCATCACGTTTGCTTTGCAAAAAGCCCCAGTCTATGGGAATTACGTTGGAGAAGTATCGGATGAGCTACATCCCATCCACAATCCTTGGTATCAGCACATCAAGGAATATTTGCGAGATGGATCTACAACCGCTGAGGCGAGCCTAACTGAGAAGAGGAGGATTCATCGACTTGCTATGAAATTCTACCTGAGCAGAGATGCACTCTACAAAAGTGATGCAGGATTAGGTCTCCTCAGATGTCTGGACAAAGACCAAGCTCAGTGACTCATAGATGAGATCCATGGTGGAGTATGCGGCCCTTACATGAGAGGACCCTTACTTGTCAAGAAAATTCTCAGAACGAGACATTATTGGCTTACACTCAAAGCTGACTGTGATGATCACATCAAGAGGTGCTATCAATGCCAGATTCATGGGAATGATATCCACGCCCCTCCAAGGGAACTCCATAATATGAGTTCACCATGGCCCTTCTTAATGTGGGGAATGGACGTGATCGGGCCCATCGAGCCCAAAGCCAGTAATGGACATCGATTCATATTCACCATGATCGACTACTTCACTAAATTGTTAGAAGCAGCATCCTTCCCCAGGGTTACTAAAGAAGTTGTCATTACTTTCATTAGAAACAATGTAGTGTGTCGATATGGACAACCAGAGGTTATTGTGTCGGACAATTCTAAGAACCTCAACAACAAAATGATGGAGGAGTTATGCAGAAAATTCCACATCAAACACCTCAACTCCGTCATCTACCGTCCAAAGATGAATGGTGCTGTTGAAGCGGCTAATAAAAATATCAAAAAGATCATGCAGAAAATGTCCGCCAATCACAAAGGATGGCCTGACCTTTTGCATCTGACTTTATTAGCCTACAGAACTTCCATGCGAACTTCCATTGGGGCAACCCCTTACTCATTAGTCTATGGGATGGAAGCAGTGCTCCCCATAGAAGTGGAAATGGAATCCCTCAGAGTACTGATGGATGCTCAGTTAGATGAAGACCTATGGGTACAAGACAGGTATCATCAATTGTCTTTGATAGACGAAAGGAGAACCGCGGTAATCTTCCATGGTTAGTTATATCAACAAAGGATCGCACGATCCTACAACAGAAAAGTCTGACTATGACAATTTAAACAACATGACTTTGTTTTGAAGAAGATCATTGACAACCAAAATTAGTCTAAGGGAAAATTTGCTCCTAACTGGGAAGGCCCATTTGTTGTCAAAGAAGTATTGACAGGAGGTGCTCTCAGATTGCAGGAAATGGATGGCGATGAATTTCCACAGCTTATTAACTTAGACACCGTGAAACAGTACTATGTTTGAAGTTACCATCAAACAAACATCCTGGTTTTGATTACCAAATCACCAATCATTCCGGTTTTGAACCCTTTCACCCTTTTACATGCTCTTGTGTCCCTCAGGGAAACATACACTTCAAACCAGCAACCTGGTTTTACTTCATTCCAAACCATCCATACAGTTTCGGTTATCCTAAAGACGGGATTGAACCTTTCTCAATTTCGGTTATCCTGAAGACGAGATAGAAACTTTCACAACTGCAGTTTATCCTGAAGATGGGATTAAACTTTTCCACGCCTGCAGTTTGTCCTAAGGACGGGACAAACTTGTAGTTTGTCCCTATTATGGGATTAAACTTTCTTCTCCCCGCAGTATAGCCTGCACATGGGATTCACACTTCTCTTCGCCTTTAATTCGTCTTGAGGGGCGAACTACGTCGACCTGATCTCCCTGATACCCGGGGGTACGTAGTAAACCATATGCTATATGGCCCAATCGCAATAAAGAAAAACAACAAAAACATTTCTACCCTTTCTCTACAAAACAACAAAAATAATTCTACACCCTTTTGCCTTCCGCACTAGGTTTGAACTATGCAGACTTGATCTCCACTTTAATAGGAGTACGTAGGCAGCCATTCATGGTGCAGTCTAACCCTTACCAGAACAACGTACTTGTCACACGGTACTGGGATCAATCTTCAATTCGCCCCTTTCATCGGTTTCAGATCAAAGGGATGGAATTACCCAACCTCTTCTAACAAACAAAAGATTCGGTGACTATCTAAGCTACGATCGTACCTCAAAGAGCAATACCAACCCATAAGAGATGGAATTAACTAGGCTGCTCAGAAATAAAAGTACTGGCGACCATCTGTGGTGCGGTTAATCTCAGAGAGGAAGAAACCACCCTCCTCTCCATATTCCATAGAGATACCAGTCCCAAGACTGTAAAGATGGTAGGGATTCACAGAAATCAACGATCCGTTCTAAGAGATCTTGCGACGTCTCAATGTCCATCTATCAAGGATAAGTTTAGAATGCATCAAGATCACAAGGCCTTGGAGAAACAGGCAAACATCAAGCAAGTATTAAGGCATAACTAAAAGGGAAGTGAATCAAAATATATTTTCCTTCCATACATAATATTGTTTGATATATACATCTGCGCTGTACATGACAAAATGGCTAAGCTAGTCTGTGCAGGAAAATACAAAGCTATCTACATATCTATATACATGTGAACTATCAGATCTAACATAGCATCCCTCTCTGAAGACGGAGGAAGCACTGCAAGCTCCTGCCCAAGGGTATCTACACGAGCTAGCAGATCAGAGGCTAACTGCATGGTTGCATAATGCTCATCAATGTAAGCACTCATATGCCGACGACCGGCGGTCATTTGGGATCTAACGGAAGTACTATCTCGCAATGGCCACATCCCTAGTAGCGATAAGGTGGCATCCCACTCCCCAATCAATGCATCCTGGTCGATCTAGCCTCATCCTCTCTAATGAGCGATATCTCTCTCATCAAGAGTTTGTCAACATCGCGGCCCTAGCACGATCTCTATCATAGGTCATCAAATGTAAGCTTTGCTCCAAATGCTTTGCCGAATCTTTGAGTATGATGGCACTTTTCGGGGTGGGAGAATCCATCACAAATACTGGCAGCCCAACAGTCAAATCATCGGTGGGAATAATAGCCTCCTCTATAGTCTCCTCATCGTCAGAATCAATCCTCTGCACTGTGGATATTGCCGCAGCCGATGCAGTCTCTGTCTCCATCAATGCAGAATACTCTGTAGAACAACCCGGATGACTGACAGAAAAATTAGCCAGCTCTCGCTAATCCCAACAGGCATACAACCTGGATCTATCCTCCGCTGAAAAATGGTGTGATGTGAAGCGCTGACTCACTGCCCCCTCATATGGATGGAAATCCTGAAACTAGTCAAATTGACACATCACGACCAGTGGGTGGTAAGTGATCATGCCCCTCAATCCAGCCAGAGGGAGATAATTCATGCCCGGAGCATGAGTAATGAAGCTGTAGGATGAGCTGAACCCTGAACACGGCAATATATCAAATGGATCTCTAAGCCCTGCCAAGAAAACAGACCAAGATGCAGCATCCATATACTCCACAAGCTAGAAGGAATACGTCATGGCTATGTCATGGGTGAAACAAAATCCATGATGTCTAAATGTGCCAATCGGTCTCAAGTGTGGCATAAATCACACATACAGCATGACCGAGCTACCTGTAAAACACTCTTGACGGATAAGTGCAGCAATATGTAGCTGACCTCAAGGTCTCTGCGATAATCAACGGTACAATGGTATGACCCTCCCTGAGAGCTCTCACTACCATAATGACGCCGATATCCAGCTCATCCATGTACCGCGGTATGTAGACATATGACAATACGCATAGAAGCAGTACATCTACTCTGGCTGAACGCCAATGGTCTTCCGGTGTGGTGAAATCCCCAAAATGCCGTGCATAGTTGTCCTCAGAGCCAAACCTGTCAAACAAGAAATGTTAGGATATCACATGGCCGGATGTAATCTCGTCTTGGACCACTCTACATCTCAATTTGGTGAGGGTCATGAACTATCTGCTCATGTCTCCAATAGCCATATGCACGCAAGGTCTGTCCAGAGGCAGCATCGTCAACCGTGCATACTCCTCCAAAGTAGGAGTCAACTCACGGGTCCCAAATCAGAAAACCTATCTGTCCGGTACCTAGTGCTCTAGCATGCCATCTACAAATCCTGGAGGAACCTAAAACATCAACAAGGTCATAGTATGCTACAGCAAATCATCTACAATCACCATGTCCGATAGTGATATACTATCATACCATGATCGCATACCAGCTACCACCACAAATGGTGGGGTATGATCAATACGGCTAACTATCGAAGAAGACATAAGACCATCCAGGGGTCAATGCTGAATATCTCTAGACATACATACATATGCATAACATAATAACATGCATGATATAATAGATAGCAATATGATATAAGGAATGGAAAATTGTACATACATTCCTAAGTATATCATCATCTAATACATCTCTGTACAGCTAAAATATAGGGAAATGGGGCGAAGCTACCCAACATACAACAGAGGCCTATCAAAAGAGATAGCAAGAAATACATCAAAAAAAGTCAAGAGTGTCGATGTCTACATCATCGATCCTGTCCACTTGATGTAACTCCTCCTGAGTCACTGGATCTCTATCTACAGGGATGTCAGGCCGATACAAGGGAGGATCTACACCGGCAAAACCATATGGGTCACCTAAGGGACCAGTGCTAGAGCTGGAAGGATCGAAAGTATCTACCTCTACAGGATCTCTGCCCAAATGCCGAATGAAAAGATGTGACCGGCCCAGCTGCCGAGTCATTCTATCAATCTGTGTCACATGAGTCGAATCTCTTACACAGGCTAGCCAATCTATCATCATCACAGATCCTGGAACCATATCCCCCATAAATTGTGTGGCGCGGGTTTGAACTCCAAACGTACGAGGGATCCACCAATGCTGGAACATCACCTAAGAACAGGGGCCCTCTGATAATGTAAAACTGTCAATCCCCATTAATGGGATGTCAATGACGGGTGACTGCGAAACAGGCCAACAATGCCTGGCAGGAGACAAGATCGGTACACGAATCTCTCTTGTAGTGCTCCTAATAGCACGCTCTCCTAAATAGAGCTCCCATCCTCCATCTGTGAAGAGAGGAATCCTGCGGGTGGAAATGACCAATTCTACACCAGTCAGTAACCCATCCTCAAAACCAACTCCCAAATGCTCTCCAGAGTAGGGAATCCATGTGATGACATCGGCTGTCAATAACTCCAACTGTAGGCGACAATGAGTGAAACCCTCAGCAACAGGGACCTCCGCCAGTATGGAATGATGCCATCTCTGTCCTCATGGATAGGTGTCTAAACCTAACACACTTATAGGATGCAAACAAGGAAGCCTCTCATAGGCCCAAAACTGCCAACACAAAGGCAAACATCTGATGTCAGTCAACACTCTTAACCCATACATGGGAAAAGACAAGAGAAACACTAACCAGTAGAAATGGGTAGAATCCAAACCATTCCTAACCATGCCTCGGTTAAGCCCTGCGATCGCATGCGCATTCCCCTAAGGAAGTAGGCAAAGGTGTAGGAACCCCAATCATACTCTCCTATACGGTCCATGTGTCGAGTGGCGCTGATCAAAGCGAAGGACACCGTTGAAGAGTTATTTGCTATGAAGCAGCCCCTAATGATCATCAGGAACAATAGCCGAAGAATGCGATCCCTGACTCTCACATCATTGTGTATAGGCTCACTCAACAGCCCGCTCATAGCATCTACGCTCAAAGGACCTATACGAATAGTCCTGCCCTTGAGCGCCTCTGCCAGAACTCCCAACAAGGATCTGACGGCAATAGGGGTGATATCCGTCGTGCAAGGCACCGGATCCCCTCCAAACTCCATACCTATGATAAACTGCCAATCCACTGGCATCATCATCACCTCACAATCCAGCAAATGGAGTGATTGAGTCTAGTGGAACCACCGCTCAGACAATGCCCTGAGGTAACCCCAGGGACAGCGACGGGGTAGAATGGAGAAGAACTTCCCGAATCCCCAGCCATGGACGATCGCTCTGTAGTCATCATGCAAGGCCTGATACATAGAGTGGATGCTAAACCAGTTCCCTCGAGGCTGTGTGAAGCCAAGAACCTACATCAAATGAAGATCCACATCAGACTCCTTGACTCCTCATCAATAAGAAATAAGGAAGATTAAAGATCTAACTTCATACCTCGTTTGCGTGCAGGTATACTGAAGGATGCCTACTCAAGTCACCCAGAAGATCTGGGTTCGCCACTTGAATACCTGGCAATTCCCTATGGGGAACACGTACAGCAGGAGCAAGAACCTCGATCGATGCATCCT
Source organism: Panax ginseng (assembly GCA_020205605.1). NCBI lineage: Eukaryota > Viridiplantae > Streptophyta > Magnoliopsida > Apiales > Araliaceae > Panax > Panax ginseng. The sequence goes on along the minus strand of CM035132.1, from coordinate 142,370,471 downwards.
CATCCTCGTCCTCGACATTCGACACCCGAATAGGACGTATTACCGCCTTCGCCAAACGACGAGGCTGTCTAACAGAACGGCGCTGAGGCTCTTTAAAAGCTCTCCTCCATACACCAGAAGTGGTCCTGCGGGAACTACTCGGCTAGTCTGGATCCATAATATCTGGACAACAAGTCTCCAAATCACCTCAGAAAGGGTGTGGTAATTTCTTACCTAGAGTCTTTTCAAAATGCATTCTATGATTACATGCATGCATGCATTGCTTTAACATACATCTACAGTAGAGTTAAAAATGCATGACTACCCAATACCTACATTTTGGGAAAATTTTGCTATAGCCCCTTTGTAAATGGGACTATCCATATACACATAGGCATGACTAGGTGGCCATTCAGTAGCACACCTGTACACAGTCATATACATCTTGTCTGCATCAATATATTACAGTAAAAAACTCCGTAAGTGTAGTCTAATTACCAGGATTATATTTCTTGTCTACCTTTACTCATTTGTCCTCAGAAAGGATAAGAAATGACAGTAAAAGGTGCCAATTTGACTGTTTCAAAAGTCAAAATTTTTCACATCATTATGTTCAACATGGTTTAATACTAACATTTGCTATGTTGAATATTTTTTATCAAGTCATATCAGCATACATATTCACTACTAATTGTCTAAATGCATTTCATGCGATAAGTCATTTTTCAGCAGGATGAAATTGGAAAAAAAATACATGCACGTGTTACGGGGGCGGTGAAGAACGCGGCTTACGGTGGCGCGAATATGCAGAAAGTTGCCTAAACTCAGCAGATCTGAAGAAGAGCTCTCGGATTTCCTTCGCTGCGCAATTTGAAAATGACTTATAAAAGCAACCAGCCACCTATGCAAAGGCACGGCTGGCCGCAGGCTAACCTGCGGCTCCTGCAGGTAATCCTGCGGCCCCCCTACTTGGGTCCCACACCTCCGGCTCACTCCAGTTAGAGTTGCAAAGGAGGTCTCACAAGCTAAAAAGGCCAAATCAGGAATAAAAATCCTACGATTGAGTGGAATAGCCTGAAATCCTAGTTTCTCGTCGGTCAGAGTTAAACTCCTGTCGTCTCAAAGGTATTCACCTGAATGCAGGGTATACTATACCAATGAGCTCAGCTTTCATAGATCATGTCAGCAATACCCCACAAAGGTCTGATGCCATCAATGAGTGTCAGGCAACCCTGACGTATCCCCGGCGGGGGTTACAACGTAAAAACTACGAAATGTCAAACCTCCCCGGCGGGGGTTACAACGCCGAAGTTATCAAGCATCTACATATCCCCGGTGGGGATCACAACGTGCATCCTTCAAACATCTATGTGTCCCCAACGGGGTCACAACGCAATGTAACCATTGATACACACATTGACACAGAAAGGGCAAGTAAACCCATCGACGTAACCTTACCTAGAAAGGGTTACAATACAATGCTACCATTGACACATACATAAATGAAGGTCAAGCAGCCTTGATAATGCACCCAACAGGGATCTATCCGGTGATACACACATCAACGAAGGTCAGGCAACCCTGGCAGCGACAACACTATTGGCAGTAACTCCGACAGTATGAGGGAACATGTTATACATATCCTCAAATAGACAAAGCCTTTATCCCCATAGATCTCTTCCACATAAGAGGTACCTCTATGGAGTATAAGCCAGTGTCTAGGATTCAAGACTTTGGTGATAGCCCCAACATCAACATCCTTGGAAACTTGGATTGCATGTCCAAGCCATCACTGATTGTCATCCCAGCAGGATTACCTGACAATCACTCATGCATTTGCATCATGTTGTTACATGTAGCATCATGTTTATCGTGCTTGCATTTCAAGTATCTAGTATTCTTTATCCTATCCATGCCTTGCATTGCATGAATATGATAAAGAGGGGCATCTGTAGACACTCAAAATTTTTTGCACTCCTATTACTAACATTGCAGGAGGGTAGATTCGTCTTTTGGAGATAACCCTGAAAGACAGATTACATCCATTTTGGATACTATCGAAAGTTCAGTTCCACCCCAAAACACAACTCAGGAACATCATCTCAAAACCCGGAACACACACCGGGAATGTCATTTCCAATCTCAGAGATAACCCCAAGATATGCAGATCAAAAGACCGGCAATACCACCGGAGAGGACAGTTATGTATATGCGATAACACCGCGACATTCAGTTCCAGTCCTAGAGATAACACTGGGAGTAGTAACCCCATCCTTGGTGATAGCCACAAGGGATGTCATTGCAGTTTCGGCGATAACCCCGAAAATGCTTGTTTCAAACATGCGATCAGCTTCAATCCAGATGACAGTGAGGCATACAAACAAGCAGCCCAATCTTAGATGTAACCCTGAGCAACGTCTGCTTTTCGCTTAAACCGGCAATAACCCCGGTGAGGAGTCACGATGTCATCTTACCACGTCAACAAGATGATATCGCAACATACCAACAAGTAGTCCAATCTCAGCTGTAACCCTGAGCAACGTCTACTTTCAACTCAAACCGGCGATAACCCCGGCGAGGAGTCAAACATCATATTGTTCCTTTGATAAATGGCACGTCGTCTCAATACATCATACATACATCCAACAATGTTCCACAAGAATCGAGGAGTGACAATCCCGAGTGACTATTACGTGTGGCAGTACTTTGGATAGAATTTGAAGCTTGAAGACCATGGGCATAGACCCCTCTTCCTGACTTCGTACAACCTCTAATCCATGTCATTACGTAACTCTCGACACAAGCGGTCTGAAGAATGTCAGATATACCTCGTTCGGATGCTCGGATTGATGGTCTACAAGTTCGAGTGGACATTGCAGTGCACGAATATACGTACTATTAGATGACGGGACCCGCGAGGCTCGGATCCACCACGACCAGCCACAGGTACAACTACGGCTACCGCAGGTGTACCTGCGGCCATCCGTCTATATATACAAGGCTCGGGTCAGCCATTTGAGAGAGAGGAGAGAAGGAAAAAGGCGAGGAAGCCCTGTCCATTTTACTCTACATACACATCTTTTGAGTGTTTCCTCTTCTGTAAACACTAGTTAGCTCACATATAACTATATTTTATCCAGCGGGAGCTGAGTGTTTATCCATTTAAAGCTATAGAAGTCTACTTTGGCAGCCCACTGTAAGCCTTCTTACATTTTATAAAGTCTTCTTCTCATATAGCACACACTATTATACACATTGAGAGTCGCGTTGTGTACGTTTGCCTGGACTTGATCAAGTGGTTTTCATTTACATCTCGTATATATATACTAATATATGTATATATTTCATATATATGGACTAACATTATCGAGTTATGCCTCTATTGCGCCTAGACTTCTGTCTGGAGCGTTTAAATTGCTTTTATATATATATATATATATATATAATTGTTGTTGGACATATCCGATGAGCCTGGATTTTACATCTGGTGCATTTATTCGCTTTTATGTATGTATATATATATATATATATATATATATATAATTCTTGTCGGACATATCCGATGAGCTCGGATTTACCTCCTATATGCGTTTATCGCTTATATATATATATATATATATATATATATATATAAATTTACATTCTGTCGGGGTTGGAGTTTACTTCGTGGCCTTTTACACATTTTTATTTATATTTTGTCTGCACTCGAGTTTACTTTCGTGGCTTGATTGATTTTACTAAACTTTATTTACATTTTCGTCCGCTTTGAGTTTACTTACGTGGCGGTTGATCATGTCCATATATATATATTTACCGCTTTTATATATTTACATTTCCTATCCCCATGGAGTTGTTTCGTGGTGGTGATCATGTATCAGATATATATATATTACTGACTTTTATATATATAATCGCATCGCTTTCCATACAAATTGCGAGTATCATGTAGTTTCTAAGAATCATGTGATCATAGGTTTGAGTTCATTTGAATCTAGATTTGGTCCCATGATAGACATTTTTCAAATTTAGCGGCTTGTACATTATTTTATAGTGTCAAAATTTCCTTGGATGGTCATCATGCCCATGAGGAGTTCTAAGATTATCAGATATTATTTTTCGAGAATTCTTAGCATCTCGAAAATAAAAGCAAACAAGCCGAACATTTAATAATAAAATGGAATTATGAAAAGGTCTCAATTACTATTGAGCACAGGGTTTGAAAAACCTCTTTACAAAAACTTCATTGATATATCTTGGTTAAAACTGAATTTTTCTATAAAATTCAAACTTTGTGTATATAGGTGCGAACGAGGCCTCGTACTACTTTCAAATAATTGCACATTGATCCACACACACACATTCATATAACAATTTCTTTGAGAAGTGGTGATCACCATGGTAACACGGATGTCGGGGGGTGCCTAACACCTTCCCTCCGCATAATCAAGTCCCCGGACCCAAAATGAATCTCGGTTTCACAGACCCGTTTAGCAGTGTCAAAACATTAGGTAAAGGCACATTGCACATCGCAGTGTTATCTTCCGGGTATATGCTAGCAGGAGTATTGATAGATGGAGGCTCATCTCTAAATATCTGTCCTTATGCCACCTTGGTAAAAATGAATATCAATCTCAAGCGGATCCAAAGCAGCCATACAATCATCCGAGCTTTTGATGGATCCCGACGAAATACCATCAGAAAGATTGAATTGCTAATTGAGATTGGTCCAAATACATTCAATGTATCCTTCCACGTCCTCAAGATATATTCAGGATACAACCTGCTATTGGGGAGACCATGGATACACATGGCTGGAGTTGTTCCATCCACACTACATCAACAAATCAAATACATCATCAATAACAGTCTAGTCATTGTCAATACTGAGCCGGATTGTCCTGAACAAGGAATTCTACCGATTATCAGCTTCAATTCAGAAGTTAAACCAGCCAGTTTCCATACTTTGGAAGTGAGTAATACGCAATGCCATTCTATTGGAGCGCCACTTCCCGTACCCAAGATTTCTACTGAAGTTATGTTGGCCACTCAAGAAATGATGTCATTGGGTCATCAACCTGGACAAGGGTTACAATACAATGCTACCATTGACACATACATCAATGAAGGTCAAGCAGCCTTGATAATGCACCCAACAGGGATCTATCCGGTGATATACACATCAACGAAGGTGAGGCAACCCTGGCAGCGACAACACTGTTGGCAGTAACTCCGACAGTATGAGGGAACATGTTATACATATCCTCAAACAGACAAAGCCTTTATCCCCACAGATCTCTTCCACATAAGAGGTACCTCTATGGAGTATAAGCCAGTGTCTAGGATTCAAGACTTTGGTGATAGCCCCAACATCAACATCCTTGGAAACTTGGATTGCATGTCTAAGCCATCACTGATTGTCATCCCAGCAGGATTACCTGACAATCACTCATGCATTTGCATCATGTTGTTGCATGTAGCATCATGTTTATCTTGCTTGCATTTCATATCTAGTATTCTTTATCCTATCCATGCCTTGCATTGCATGAATATGATAAAGAGGGCATCTGTAGACACTCAAAATTTTTTGCACTCCTATTACTAACATTGCAGGAGGGTAGATTCGTTTTTTGGAGATAACCCTGAAAGACAGATTACATCCATTCCAGATACTACCGGAAGTTCAGTTCCACCTCGGAACACAACTCAGGAACGTCATCTCAAAACCCAGAACACACACTGGGAATGTCATTTCCAATCTCAGAGATACGGGATTAGGTCTCCTCAGATGTCTGGACAAAGACCAAGCTCGGCGATTCATGGATGAGATCCATGGTGGAGTATGCGGCCCTCACATGAGCGGACCCTTACTTGTCAAGAAAATTCTCAGAATGAGACATTATTGGCTTACACTAAAAGCTGACTGTGATGATCACGTCAAGAGGTGCTATCAATGCCAAATTTATGGAAATCATATCCACGCTCCTCCAAGGGAACTCCACAATATGAGTTCGTCATGGCCCTTCTCAATGTGGGGAATGGACGTGATAAAGCCCATCGAGCCCAAAGCCAGTAATGGACATCGATTCATATTCACTATGATCGACTACTTCACCAAATGGGTAGAAGCAGCATCCTTCCCCAGGGTTACTAAAGAAGTTATCATTGCTTTCATCAGAAATAATGTCGTGTGTCGGTATGGACAACCAGTGGTCATTATGTATGACAATGCTAAGAACCTCAACAACAAAATGATGGAGGAGTTATGTAGAAAATTCCACATCAAACACCTCAACTCCGTTATCTACCATCCAAAGATGAATGGTGATGTTGAAGCGGCTAATAAAAACATCAAAAAGATCATGCAGAAAATGTCTGCCAATCACAAAGGATGGCCTGACCTTTTCCATCTGACTTTATTAGCCTACAGAACTTCCATGCGAACTTCCACTGGGGCAACCCCCTACTCATTAGTCTATGGGATGGAAGCAGTGCTCCCCATAGAAGTGGAAATGGAATCCCTCAGAGTACTGATGGATGCTCCGTTTGATGAAGACCTATGGGTACAAGATAGGTATCATCAATTGTCACTGATAGACGAAAGGAGAACCGTGGCAATCTTCCATGGTTAGTTATATCAACAAAGGATCGCACGATCCTACAACAGAAAAGTCCGACTACGGAAATTTAAACAACATGACTTGGTTTTGAAGAAGATCATTGACAACCAAGATCAGTCTAAGGGAAAATTCGCTCCTAACTGGGAAGGCCCATTTGTTGTCAAAGAAGTATTGACAGGAGGTGCTCTCAGATTACAGGAAATGGATGGTGATGAATTTCCACAGCTTATTAACTCGGACACCATGAAACGGTACTATGTCTGAAGTTACCATCAAACAAACATCCTGGTTTTGATCACCAAATCACCAGTCATTCCGGTTTTGAACCCTTTCACCCTTTTACATGCTCTTCTGCCCCTCAGGGAAACATACACTCTTCTGCCCCTCAGGGAAACATACACTTCAAGCCAGCAACCTGGTTTTACTTCATTCCAAACCTTTCATACAGTTTTGGTTATCCGGAAGACGGGATTGAACCTTTCTCAATTTTGGTTATCCTGAAGACGGGATTGAACCATTCACACCTACAGTTTATCTTGAAGACAGGATTAAACTTTTCCACGCCTGCAGTTTGTTCTAAGGATGGGATCAAACTTTTTACACACTTGCAGTTTGTCCCCATTATGGGATTAAACTTTCTTCTCCCCGCAGTAAAGCCTGCACATGGGATTCACACTTCTCTTCGCCTTCAATTCGTCCTGAGGGGCGAACTACGTCGACCTAATCTCCCTGATACCCAGGGGTACGTAGGCAACCATATGTTATATGGCCCAGTCGCAATAAATAAAAACAACAAAAACATTTCTACCCTTTCTCTACAAAACAACAAAAACAACAACAATACTTCTACACCCTTCTGCCTTCCGCATTCAGCGTTGAACCTCCCACACTAGGTTCGAACTACGCAGACTTGATCTCCTCTTCAATAGGAGTACGTAGGTAGCCATTCATGGTGCAGTCTAACCCCTACCAGAACAACGTACTTGTCACACGGTACTGGGATCAATCTTCAATTCGCCCCCTTTCATCGGTTTCAGATCAAAGGGATGGAATTACCCAACCTCTTCTCACAATAAGAAGATTCGGTGACCATCTAAGCTGCGATCGTGCCTCAAAGAGCAATACCAACCCATAAGAGATGGAATTAACTAGGCTTCTCACAAATAGAAATTCTTGGCGACCTTCCGTAGAAAGTAATAATCTCGAGAGAGGAAGAAACCACCCTCCTCTCCACATTCCATACAGATACCAGTCCCAAGATACCAAAGATGGTAGGGATTCAAAGAAATTAATGATCCGTTCTGAGAGATCTTGCTTCGTCTCAATGTCCATATATTAAGGATAAGTTCAGAATGCATCAAGATCACAAGGCCCTGGAGAAACAGGCAAACATCAAGCAAGTATCAAGGCATAACTAAAAGGGAAGTGAATCAAAATATATTTTCATGCCATACATAATACTGTTTGATATATACATCTGTGTTGTACATGACAAAATGGCTAAGCTAGTCTGTGCAGGAAGCCCATGCTAAAGCACAACAAGTCTTCTCAATTAGAGTGTACTTGTGTTCACTGATGCTGAATCTTTTGCTGAGGTAATAGATATCTCATTCTTGGCCTCTATCGTCTTTCTGTCCCAGCATACAGCCCATGGCATTGTCATTAATTGACAGGTACATAAATAGGGGAACATCATCCCTGGGAGGTACCAAAATAGGAGCGTTAACCAACTACTCTTTAATGGTAAGGAATGCTTTCTGGCACTCATCATTCCATTTCATGGAGGAGTTCTTCCTTAATAGCTTGAAGATGGGCTCACAGGTTACTGTGAGTTAAGAGATAAACCTGCTAATGAAGTTGATTCTTCCCAAAAATCCCCGTATTTACTTCTCTGTCTGAGGAACGGGCATTTCCTTAATGGCTTGGATTTTGGTGGGATCCAGCTCAATCCCTTTGTGGCTGACTAGGAAACCTAGCAACTTACCTGATTTGACACCAAAGGCGTACTTGGCTGGATTCAACTTCAAGTTGTACTTACGCAACCTATTGAAAAGCTTTTTGAGATGGTCTAAGTGGTCTTCCTCCCTTCGGGATTTGACGATGATGTCATCCACATAGATCTATATCTCCATGTGTATTAAATCATGGAAAAGAGCCATCATAGCTCGCTGATAGGTTGCCCCAGCATTGATGAGGCTGAATGACAACTGTCTATAACAAAAGGTTGCCCAAGGCGTGATGAAAGCAATTTTCTCACGGTCTTCCTCAGCGACCATAATTTGATGGTACCCCGCGAAGCAATCCGCAAAGGAGTACATACCGTATTGAGCAGTATTGTCAATGATAATGTGGATAAAGGGTACATGAAAGCTATTTTAAGGCAAGCTTTGTTCAAATCCCGGTAATCCACGCAAACTCGCACATTTCCTCCGAGTTTAGGCACGGGAACAATGTTGGATATCCACTCCGGATATGTTTACAACATGATAATGCCAGCCTAAAATTATTTCACAATTTCTTCTTTGACTTTTAAACTCCACTTAGGTTTCAATCGCCTGAGCTTCTGCCTAACTGGCTTGAATACTTCCTTAATGGGAAGGCGATGAAGAACAATGTCAGTGGACAAACCCACCATGTCTTCATGAAACCATGCAAACACATCCTGGAATTGGGTTAATAGCATAACTATGTTATTCCGTTGGTTTGGGGTGAGGTCTGAACCAATATGGATTAGCTTAGGGCTTTCTAAGGTTCCAAGATTGAAAGAAGTGGTTTGGTCAAGGTTGGGTTTGGGTTTGTCTGCGACCCATTCCTTAATCTCCTGAGGTGTCTCAATGTCCTCTTGTATTTCCATCAAGTCTAAGTCCAACTTTGCATCAAAGTTACAGCCCTTATGGAGAAGAGGCATATCATCAGCAAGTGCAGGCACATCTAAATTTAGAGTCCTGAAATCAAAAGATGCTTTCACTTAATATATGAAATTGTTTAATCATACAAAAGTGTTAGGATGTACTGATAAAATAATTGCTAATACTATATAGGAAAGTAAGCAATTAAAGTTATCTACAGGGCAGAGAGATTTTTTGCCCATTTTACCCTCGTCAACCAATGCATGAGTGCTGCTCCAATTGTCGAGGGAAAAGTCCTGATGAACAATGACGCGTATGCCTGATATCATCAAGGCGATGTCATATTTACGTTTTCGCTCCCTTTCTTCCACTTCGGGATCGGGAATCAGCACCTCTTTTGCTTTGAATGGTACTGGTTTAGGAAACAGCATAGCCATAACATGGGCTAGCACCTTTACTGGAGACTGTATCAGCTCATGCGGTGCAGATGGAGAATATCGTTGTGTGGCGGAAGCTTGAGGAACCTGCTTATGCTTATGCGGATTCCTATAACAGAAATTGGAAGAATAGCCTAGTCCAGCTGTCCCAATTTGACTGGACACTTAAATAGGGTGCTTAATACCCTGTTGATTTTTACCAAGCCCTTGTCCAAGCTGATGACCCAATGACATCATTTCTTGTGTGGCCAACATAACCTCGGCAGAAATCTTGGGTACGAGAAGTGGTGCTCCAATAGGTTGATATTGCGCGTTACTCACTTCCAAAGTATGAAAACTGGCCGGCTCAACTTCTGAATTGAAGCTGATGATTGGTAGACATCCTTGTTCAGGACATTAAACTCGGCGTTGCCGATGACTGGTGACTAGACTGTTGTTGACAATGTATTTGAGTTGTTGATGTAATGTGGAGGGAACGGCTCCAACCATGTGTATCTATAGTCTCCCCAATAACAGGTTGTATCCTGAGTCTATCTTGAGGACGTGAAAGGATACATTGAATGTATTTGGACCAATCTCAATTGGCAGCTCAATCTTTCCGACATAATTTCATTGGGATCCATCAAAAGCTTTGATCACCGTATGGCTGCTTTGGATACGTTTGAGATTGACATTCATCTTCACCAAGGTGGCATAAGGACATATATTCAAAGACGAACCTCCATCTATCAAAACTCCAGATAACATATACCCTGAAGACAAAATTGTGATGTGCAATTGTTTGCAATGACCGGTCCCTTCAGGTGGTATGTCGTCATCAGTGAAGGATATCACATTGTTGTTGAAAATGTGATCAACCATATGTTGAAATTTCTCCACATCCACTGATTTTGGTAAGTAGGCTTCTTCCAAATCCTTCAATAAGATCTTTCGATGATCCTCGAAAGAGAAAACCAAGTCCAGTATTGATATCTGATATGGAGCTTCTCTTAAGCTTAAAACCACCTTGGCTTCATTATGGCCTATAGTGCGGAGAAATTTTTGAATCTTCTCCATGGGAATCTTCCCATTTGCTTTAATGGCGGGCTTCATCACCCTTTGAGGAAGATACAGTGGATTTTCCTTCGACACTGTAGCAGTAGTATGAGACGTGGATCCTTCAGCTTCTCCATAATTCCATGGAACATTGTGTAAGCTGACAACAGGATGTTGTGGTCTGAAATGTAAAGAACTTGGCTCTGGTGCGGCCACTTTCAAAGGATTATCAACTCCTTTGAGTTGAATTGCTTGTATGGGAAATGCCTTGACAGTCTCATCATCCACTTTAGATATAACTGCTACTGATCCCTTCCATTTGGTAGGACATGTATTCCCACTCTTGAGTTGCAGCAAGTGTCATCGCTCTGCCAAATTGCAGGGACCGCATTATCAATAAGATTCTGAATGAGATGGTGGAGTGCCCAGCATTCTTCTGTGTTGTGATCGCGAGAATGTGAATGATATTGACATACTCCATCGGAGTTGAACCATCTTAAACGGAGATTGATTAGAGGTAGAAGGGAGGTAATTCTTCCTTTATTGATCAGCATTTGAAAATTTTCCTCCATAGATTGGCCCAGATAGGTAAATTCCCTCTGATTGGCAAAATCCCGATGGGCTTTAGCATTTTCTCTCTTTGCAACCTTATCCTCCATAGCTTCACTTTCTGAAGGTGAGGGTGGAGCATTCATAACAAAAGGTAGGAGATAAGCATGCTCCTGGCTGACTAATTGGCATATGACTTGATGTTGATGGGTCACCAATTCTGCCAATTGCTCAATTTTCTTGCAAAGAGCTTTCATTTTTCGTTCCATAGCAAATTGGAACTTTTCATAATCCCATTTGTCAACACCATCTTTGATGGTCTGGGATGATTCTCCATTAAAACTGGAACTCTGTCCAGTGCTCCAACTGATCATGTTGACCTCTTCTTCTTTGTGTTGAGGAAGAGGGTTGTCTTGCACATTAGGTTGATCTGGTTTAGTGACCACGATCTCTCCATTGTCTATTAAATCTTGGATCTTGTGTTTCAAGGCCCAACAATCTTGAGTATCATGTCCAGGTGCCCCGGCATGATAAGCACACTTCCGAGTAGCATCAAAACCCTTCCCATTAGGGTGGGCTAGTGGAAGAAGACGTGTGATTTTCTTCTGAGTAGTTAGAAGAACAAGAATATTCTCGAGCCAGTCCCCTAAAGGTGTGAACATTCGAGTGTGCTTTACTTCTCCACTTTTAGGCAATGGAGGGTTTGAAGATTGTGCTTGGAAAGGGGAGTAGTTTCTCCTCTGTATAGGCATGTTCTGACTGCCTTTCTAACCTTGTAGTATCAAGGAAACATCCTCCTCTTTCTTTTTATGGACCCTCCAGGGGTTGTTTCCATAAGATTCGGACTGGGTGTGTTCAACAACTGCTTTAAGAGTGGCTAGGTCTTGAATCTTACTGGACTTCAATCCCATCTCATCCATCTCTCCGTGCTTGATCATTTCAGAGAATGGTTTGCCAATACCAGCTAAAACTCTCTCATAGAAAGGAGCTTCATGTATATCTATGAAAGTCATGACCATTTCTGATTCTGTCATGGAAGGAATAACTTGAGCAACAAGGCGCCTCCACCTTTGAGCATACTCTCTAAAAGACTCATTAGACTGTTTCTTGACCTTGGTAATCTGGTATCGGTCAGGAGCCATCTGAGATTGAAAACTGTATTGAGTGAGGAAGGCGTGAGCTAGCTCTTCCCAACTATGGATCTTAGAGTTGTCTAACGGTATACCATGAGCAAGGCTTCTCAATCAGGACTTTTTTTGGAGCAATTTTGCATTCGAGCTTTTCATTTTCTGCATAAGATCCAAGTTCTCCGATGAACACTTTTAAATGTGTATAAGGATCCCCTAATCCGTCGTATTTTTCAAAATCAGGGGTTTTAAATTTTTCTGGATAATGAACACCAAGAAAAATGCAAAGGTCATTATATGAAACACTTTCATGTGTTCCAATCCCTTTGAGAACACAGATAGTTTCCTCCATTTGGAGGACCTTCTTCCTGATATCACCGGTGTCTGGATCTCCTTTGAGACGGGTGTTTTTAGGGTCTTTATTGGTTGTATCCAACTGAGGTTCTGGAATTGTTTTTTCCAAACCTTGAGATCCTCCTTGTGCAGAGGATTCTGTATGTATAGGTATCTTCGTACCCAGAGTAGACTAATGCAGTTCTTTAAGCAGAACAGCCAAATTTGTAATTTTTTTACACATTCCGTCAAATTCTTCTCGAGAAACAGGATTAGACTGGTCAGAAGAAGACATGATTGGCTGTAGACTCGTGGCCTTTTTAGATTTTGAGCGGGTAACAGGCCCAATTGCTTCCCTACAAAACACTTATGTAGTTTAGTCTTAGGGATAATGTAAATGTTATCATAATGTGCCCATTTTAGGAATATTGTCCTGCAAAAACGGGTGTTAATCGATAACATATTATGTATGCACAGATATTCTTTATATTTTCCATTACATATGGATGAACATGGAATAACATTACAAGTAAATGCTTTTAAAAGTAATTGAAAAATGGAAAGCATGAAGAGACTTTCCTCTGCGTTTGGATTATCAGAGGCTGACCTATCTTAGGGTTACTCTTGCGGGTTTTTGGCATGAAGGTCCCCAGATCATCGTAATCTACTTGACGGGAAGTTAATCCGGTCTTTCAACTGGAGCGAATCTGGTTGGTGCCTTTCCTGAGCCTCATTGGAATTAGTCTCCCTACGAGTCCAGTAATCAAACACCGACAGGATAGCCTCCTAGTGGAGGAACCACACAACATACATTCACATACAACGTGTCTCACCGTTTATGAAAATGATAACATATGCGAAGTACTAATATCATAGATAAATATTTAGCAGTGCAGTAAGTAAGATGCATTCGTACACATTTATCATAAATGTAAATGCAACATTCACACACAAGCATATAACAGTTTTGCAAAGCTTGTAATAGCGGCTTAAGCCCTCTTACTGGAGTCCCCATCAGAGTCGCCGCATGTCTTCATCGGGATTTTTAGTTATCCCTTTTCGTTACTTGTTCTTTGGTGTTCTCATGTTAGGTGAGATTTGTTTGAAAAAACAAGTAAAAAAGGCCCGACATGTATAATGTCGATGATGGACTGTTAAGAGTCGCCAGTTAGTGTTTTTAACTGGTTGCACCAACGCAACTGAAAAGGTTTGCACATTGACCCAGTGATTTGACACTGCTAAACGGGTCTGTGAAACTGAGATCCATTTTTGGGTCCAGGGGCTTGATTATGCAGAGAGAAGGTGTTAGGCACCCCCCGACATCCGTGTTGCCACCGTGACCGCCACTTTCCAAAGAAACTATTATATGAATATGTGTGTGTGTGTGTGTGTGTGGATCAATGTGCAATTATTTGAAATTAGTGCGAGGCCTCGTTCGCACCAATATACACAAGGTTTGAATTTATATAAAAATTCAGTTTTAAGCAGGTATAGCAATGAAGTTTTGTAAAAGAATTTTTTTCAAACCCTGTGCTCAATAGGAATTGAGACATTTTCTTACTTCCATTTTATTGTAAAATGTATGGCTTGTTTGCTTTTATTTTTAAGATACGAGGCATCTTTGAGAAAATAATATACAGTAGTGCCGAACTCCTCATGGGCATGATAGCCATCTAAGGAAATTCGTACACTGTAAATAATGTACAAGCTGCTTACAGCTAAAAAAGGTCCATCATGGGAACCGAATCTAGATTCAGTGGACTGAATCTGTGATCACATGATTCCTAGGTTCACATGATACTGCAGTTTGTATGAAAAGCAGTAAGTAGTTATATGTGTGTGTGTGTGTGTGTGTGTGTGTGCATGATCAACCACCATGAAGCAACTCCATGGGGGATCGGAAATGTAAATAAAGCAATAAATGCGATCAACCGCCACGAAGTAAACTCTAGGTGGGACTGAATGTAAATAAAAAGTAAAAGGCCTCAAGTAAACTCTGTGCTTGATGAAATGTAAATTTATATATATATATATATATATATATATATATATATATATATATATATATATAGCGAAAGCATATATGGATATAAAATCCAGGGCTCATCGGATATGTTAAATAACAATTATATATATATATATATATAAGTATATATATATATATATATATAATCAATAAATGCTCCGGATGTAAAATCCAGGCTCATCAGATATGTCTAACAATAGTTATATATATAAGTATATATATGCAGACACTCAAAATTTTCTAATGCCTGTTACTAACATTGCAGGAGGGCAGATTCGTCTTTCAGAGATAACCTCGAAGGCAGTTTACATCCATTCGGATACTACTAGGAAGTTCGGTTCAAACTGGAACACAAACCGAACATCGGCCCAACCCGAACACAAACAGAACGTCATTCCAAACCCCGGAACACACACCGGGAATGTCATTTCCAATCTCGGAGATAACCCCGAGGTATGCAGATCAAAATATTGGCAACAACACTGGAGAGGATAGTTCTGTCTCGGCGATAACACCGCGACACTCAGTTCCAACCCCAGAACTAACACTGGGAGTAGCAACTCCATCCTTGGTGATAGTCCCAAGGCATGTTTTTGTAGTTCCGGCGATAACTCTGAAATTGTTTGTTCCAAATACATGCGACCAGCTTCAAGCTCAGACCTCCTGCCGAGGCACTCATACCTCAGACCCAGAGCTAACAACGGGCAGGCAGGCACATCCACAAGATGACCTTACGGAATTCAAACACTTGCAGCAGTCCAATCTCAGAAGTAACCATGAGCAACGTCTGCTTTCCGCTCAAAATAGCGATAACCCCGGTGAGGAGTCAAACGTCATCTTGCCACCTCAACACTCACCAGATGATATTGTGGCATACCAACAAGTAGTCCAATCTCAGATGTAACCCTAAGCAACATCTACTTTAAACTCAACCCGGTGATAACCCCGGCGAAGTGTCAAACATCATCTTGCCTCTTTCAACACCTGCGCGTCGTCTCAACACTTCATACATACATACATACAACAATGTCCCATAAGAATCGAGGAGTAACAATCCCGAGTGACTATTACGCATGGCAGTACTTTGGATAGAATTTGATGCTTGAAGTGTTGGGCTTCGGCACAGAAACGCACAGCGGAAATTAAAATTTTAAAGCAATTTCCGAAACCCTAAAACAGGATCCATGCGAAAATCAATTAATTCAGAGGTTTAGAGATTATACCAGATATAAACAAAAACGAGAATCAAACCGATCGTGCCTTGAATCTCCAACGCAATACAAACCGATTAAGCCTCTACAGATTCACATACTAACGCCGCATTTAACCGTCGAACGATTTTGCAATAAGAAGGACTTGCGGTACTAGCCACCAAAAGGAATGGATTTTGAAACTGTTTTCTCTCTAGTCTCTCTCTAAGAGCGGCTAGGGTTTTTCAATTATGATATATTACCCTAAGTAGGCGCTATATATATATATATAGTAGTTAAAAGGAATTAATCAAATCAAAACCTAATTTTATAAAATCCAATTTATATATATATATATATATATATATATCTCTTAATTAAGTCTTACTTAATTAATATACATATATACAAATTATCCTTTTAATTTAAATTGTGATTTAAATACTATTAATCATATTAATATATTTAAATCCTTAAAATTTAAATTAATTCCCTTTAAATAACGTTACATGTGTGTGACTTTATAGGTTATTATTACGTTGGCAATAATTTTAAAATCATATTATAAAATTATAAGCAAGTGAGCGACATCTAGTAATGCATCATCGCTACCCAAGTAATAATAAGATCGATGATTCGATGCAACCTTTTCGTGACCAATGTTTCAATGTAATTTAATCCTTTTAACCTTAATATCCTAGATTAAACTCGAGTCATGGAATGTGTCATACTCTTCATAATTTAATCTGAGTTTTCTTGATCAATGAGTAGACTATATGAAACAAATCACTATTTGAGCATGGCCATGCATTTCATAGTCCTACTCAATCAAAAGGCCTATGGATATCACCCATAATATATAGGATGGTTAAATTCCATCTAGATCACTCATATTTCTCACACAATTAATGATGAACCCAATAATCACCTTTATAGTCCACCCTATTAAAGGTGACATTTGATGATATCAAAGTACATAAATTCTCGTGTAGTAATATAGCGATTTTTGTGTCGGAGGACCATTACATCATTGTCACTATGAGAATTGCTAATGACACTTCGCATAATGCTCCATATAGAATTCTCATGGTGGAGTGCATCAAAGACATCGTTTTCAACATGTACCTATGCATTGACTTAATATCTCATATATTTATGACCAATGAGATTTGGTCATCGGTCGATCCACATACTAGTCTCAATGCATCATTGTTGTCCCATCAACAATGATACTTTCGATCAGGGACATTTAAGAACAACGATACTAATGGTAATATATAATCTCATGTTCAAGTCACATACTTGAAACTATATAATTTGTATCACTATTCTAAGGAATTTTATTATGTTAACAATTATATTACTCAGTAAATAAAACCATAATAAAATCATATATTTATTCAATCAAATATAATATCGAAACGTTAAGCAATTATATCAAACAATTGGCCTCTAGGGCATAAACTCTAACATGAAGACCATGGGTATAGACCCCTCTTCCTGACTTCGTACAACCTCTAATCCATGTAATTGCGTAACTCTCAACACAAGCGATCCGAAGAAGGTCAGATATACCTCGTTCGGATGCTCGGATTGAAGTTCTGCAAGTTCAAGCGGACATTATAATGGACGAGTGCACGTACTACGAGACGACGGGACCCGCGAGGCTCGGATGCACCACGACCAGCCGCAGGTACAAGCCTTGGGGTCAGCCATTTGAGGGAGAGAGAGGGAGAAAAAGGCGAGGAAGCCCTGTCCATTTTACTCTGCATACACATCTTTTGAGTGTTTTCTCATCTTTAAACACTTGTTAGCTCACATATAGCTATCTTTTATCTGCCAGGAGCTGAGTGTTTATCCATTTAAAGTCATAGAACTCGATATTGGCAGCCCACTGTAAGCCTTCTTACATTATATAAACCCTTCTTCTCATATTAGCACACACTGTTATACACATTGAGAGTCGTGTTGTGTGTGTTTGCCCGGACTTCGATCCGTGGTTTTTATTTCTGTCTGTATATATATACTTATATAAATGTATATATATTTTATATATGGACTGACATTATTGAGTTATGCAACGATTGAGGCTAGACTTCGATCTGGAGCGTTTATTGCTTTTATATATATATATACTTATATATATAATTGTTGTAAGACATATCTGATGAGCCTGGATTTTATATATCGGTGCATTTACTCGCTTTTATATATATATATATATATATATATATATATATATATATATATATATATATATATATATATATATATATATATATATAATCATTGTCGGACATATCCGATGAGCCCGGATTCACATCCAAATGCGTTTATCGTGATTTATATATATATATATATATTTACATCTTCGTCCTGCCTGGAGTTTACTTCGTGGCAGTTGATCATGTCCATATATATATATTTACCGCTTTTATATATTTATATTTCCGATCCCCATGGAGTTGCTTTCGTGGTGGTTAATCATGTTTGTATATATATATATATATATATATATATATATATATATATATATATATATATATATATATATATACAGCTTTTATATATATAACCGCTTACTATTTTCCATACAAATTGCAGTATCATGTGAGCCTAGGAATCATGTGATCACAAATTCAGTCTATTGAATCTAGATTCGGTTCCCATGATGGACATTTTTCAATTTATGTGCGACTTATTTTGTACATTATTTTACGATTATCGAATTTCCTTGGATGGTTGTCATGCCCATGACGAGTAGTTCTAAGATTCTTTGTATATTATTTTCTCGAGAATGCTTCGCATCTCGAAAATAAAAGCAAACAAGCCGAACATTTAATAATAAAATGGAAGCATCAAAGGCCTCAATTACTATTGAGCACAGGGTTTAAAAAACCTCTTTTACAAAACAACATTGCTATATCTTGTTTAAAACTGAATTTTTCTATAAATTCAAACCCTGTGTATATAGGTACGAACAAGGTACTGCACTATTTCCAAATAATTGCACATTGATCCACACACACACACATTCATATAACAGTTTCTTTAAAAAGTGGCACTCACCGTGGTAACACGGATGTCGGGGGGTGCCTAACACCTTCCCTCCGCATAATCAATCCCCCGGACCCAAAATGAATCTCGGTTTCATAGACCTATCTAGAAGTGTCAAATCACTGGGTCAATTTGCAATCCTTTTTCGGTTGCATTGGTGTAACCAGTTAAAAACACCAACTGGCGACTCTTAAAGTCAAATCGTCGACATTACACATGTCGGACATTTTTCACTGGTTTTTCCAAACAAATCTCACATTAACATGAGAACACCAAAGAACAAGTAACGAAAAGGGACACTGCTGGGGACTCCAGTAAGAGGGCTTAAGCCGCTATTACAAGCTTTTCAAAATTGTTATATGCTTGTGTGTGAATGTTGCATTTACATTTATGATCAATGTGTACGAATGCATCTTAATTATCGCCTCGCTAAATATCTATCTCGTGATATTATAGCCAAGACATGTCATCATTTTGCATAAACGGTGAGACACGTTGTATGTGAATGTATGTTGTGTGGTCCCTCCACCAGGAGGCTATCCTGTCAGTGTTTGATTACTGGACTCATAGGAAGAATAATTTCCCAGGGCTCAGGAAAGGCATCACTCAGATTTGCTCCAGTTGAACGACCGGATTAACTTCTCATCAAGTAGATTGCGATGATCTGGGAACCTTCATGCCAAAAAGCCGCGAGAGTAACCCTAAGATAGGTCAGCCTCTGATAAACCAAATGCGGAGGAAAGTCTCTTCATACTTTCCATTTTCAATTACTTTTAAACGCATTTACTTGTAATTTTATTCCATGTTCATCTATATGTAATGGAAAATATGAAGAATATTTGTGCATGCATAACATGTTATCAATTAATAACAGGTTTTGCAGGACAAAATTCCTAAACGGACATGTTATGATAACATTTACATTACCCTTAGACTAAACTACGTAAGTCTTTTGTAGGGAAACAATTGGGCCTGTTACCCGCTCAAAATCTAAAAAGGCCACGAGCCTACAGCCAATCATGTCTTCTTCTAACTAGTCTAATGCTGTTTCCCTAGAAGAATTTGACGGATTGAGTAAACAAATTACAGACTTGGTTGTTCTACTGAAAGAATTGCACCAATCCACTCAGGGTACAAAGATACCTACACATACAGAATCCTCTACACAAGGAGGAGTTCAAGGTCTGGAAAAGACAATTCCAGAACCTCAGTTGGATACAACCAACAAAGACCCTGAAAACACCCATCTCAAAAGAGATCCAAACACCGGTGATATCAGGAAGAAGGTCCTTCAAATGGAGGAAACTATCTGCGTTCTCAAAGGGATTGGGACACATGGCAGTGTTTCATATACAGACCTTTGCATATTTCCTGGTGTTCAGTATCAGAGAAATTCAAAACCCCTGATTTTGAAAAGTATGACAAATCAGGGGATCCTTATACACATTTAAAGGTGTTCATTGGAGAACTTGGGTCTTACGCAGAAAATGAAAAGCTCAAAATGCAGCTGTTTCAGAAAAGTCTGACTGGAGATGCCCCTTCATGGTATACCAGATTAGACAACTCAAATATCCATAGCTGGGAAGAGCTGGCTCATGCCTTCCTCACTCAATCGATTTTCAATCTCGGATGGCTCTGGTGGGTGCCAAATTACCAAAGTCAAGAAAGCAAATCTAATGAGTCATTTAGAGAGTACGCTCAAAGGTGGAGGCGCCTTGTTGCTCAAGTTATTCCTTCCATGACAGAATCAGAAATGGTCATGACTTTCATAGATGTATAGGAAGCTCCTTTCTATGAAAGAGTTCTAGCTGGTATTGACAAACCATTCTCTAAAATGATCAATCACGGAGAAATGGCTGAAATTGGATTGAAGTCCGGTAAAATTCAAGACCTAACCGCTCTTAAAGCCGTTGCTGAGCACATCCAGTCCGGATCTTATGGAAATAACCCCTAGAGGGTCCATAAAAAGAAAGATGAGGATGTTTCCTTGATACTACAAGGAAAAAGAGGCAATCAAAGCATGCCTATATAGAGGAGAAACTACTCCCCTTTTCCAGCACAATCTTCAAACCCTCAATTTCCTAAAAGTGGAGAAGTAAAGCGACCTCCAACGTTCACACCCTTAGGGGAATCGCTCAAGAATATTTTTGCTCTTCTGACTGCTCAGAAAAAAATTACACACCTTCTTCCACCAGCCAACCCTAATGGGAGGGGTTTTAATGCTACTCGGAAGTATGCTTATCATACCGGAGTACCTGGACATGATACTCAAGATTGTTGGGCCTTGAAACACAAGATTCAAGATCTAATAGACAACAATGACATCGTGGTCACAAAGCCAGGTCAACCTCATGTGCAAGACAAACCTCTTCCTCAACACAAAGAAGAAGAGGTCAACATGATCAGTTGGAGCATTGGACAAGGTTCCAATTCTAACGGCGAATCATCCCAAACCATCAAAGATGGTGTTGACAAATGGGATTAGGAAAAGTTCCAGTTTACCATGGAATGAAAGATGAAAGCTCTTTGCAAACAAATTGAGCAACTGGCAGAACTGGTGACCCACCATCATCAAGTCACACGCCAATTAATCAGGCAGGAACATGCCTATCTCCTTCCTTTTGTTATGAATGCCTCCTCACCACCTTCAGAAAGCGAAGCTATGGAGGATAAGGTTGCGAAGAGGGCAAATGCTAAAGCCCATCGAGATTTTGCGGGTCAGAGGGAATTCACCTATTTGGGCCAATCTATGGAGGAGATACTGCAGATATTGATCAACGAAGGAAGAATTACCTTCCTTCTCCCTCTAATCAATCCCCATTCAGGACGGTTTAATTCGGATAAAATGTGTCAATATCATTCACATTCTCGCGGTCACAGCATAGAAGAATGTTGGGCACTCCGCCATCTTATTTAGAATCTTAATGATAGCGGTGTCCTATAAATAGCAGATGATTACACTGTACAACTCAAGGGTGGGAATGCATGTCCTACCAAATGGAAGGGATCAATAGCAGTCATATCCGAAGTGGATGATGAGACTGTCAAAGTATTTCCCATACAACCAATTCAACTCAAAGGAGCTGACAATCCTTTGAATGTGGTCGCACCAGAGCCAATTTCTTTATCTTACAGACCACAATATCCTATTGTCAGCTTACACAAAGTTCCATGGAATTATGGAGAAGCTGAAGGATCCATGTCTCATACTACTTCTACAGTGTTGAAGGAATATCCATTGTATCTTCCTCAATGGGTTATTAAACCTACTTGCGAAGCAAAGGGGAAGTTGCCCATGGAGAAGATTGAAAAATTCCTCCGCACTATGGGCCACAATGAAGCCAAAGTGGTTTTAAGCTTGCAAGAAGCTCCACACCAAATTTCAATACTGGATTTGGTTTTCTCTTCTGAGGATCATCGAAAGATTTTACTAATGGTTTTGGAAGAAGCCTACTTGCCAAAATCAGTGAATCTGGAAAAATTTCAACATTTGGTTGATCACATTTTCAACAACAATGTGATATCCTTCACTGATGATGACATACCTCCCGAAGGGACCGGTCATTGCAAGCCATTGCATATTATAGTTTTGTCTTCCGGGTACATGCTAGCTGGAGTTTTGATAGATGGAGGCTCATCTCTAAATATCTGTCCTTATACCACCTTGGTGAAGATGAATGTCAATCTCAGGCGGATCCAAAGTAGCCATACGGTTATCAGAGCTTTTGACGGATCCCGACAGAATGCCGTTAGAAAGATTAAGTTGCCAATTGAGATTGGTCCAAATACATTCAATATATCCTTCCACGTCCTCAAAACAGATTCAGGATACAACCTGCTATTGGGGAGACCATGGATACACATGGCTAGAGTCGTTCCCTCCACGCTACATCAACAACTCAAATACATTATCAACAACAGTCCAGTCACTATCAACGCTGAGCCGGAATGTCCTGAACAAGGAACTCTACCAATTATCAGCTTCAATTCAGAAGTTGAACCAGTCAGTTTCCATACTTTAGAAGTGAGTAACACGCAATACCATTCTATTGGAGCGCCACTTCCCATACCCAAGATTTCGCACGAGGTTACGTTTACCACTCAAGAAATGATGTCATTGGGTCATCAACCTGGACAAGGGTTTGGTAAAGATAAGCAGGGTATTAAGCACCCTATTCAAATGTCCAGTCAAACTGGGACAGCCGGGCTAGGCTATTCTACCAGTTCCAGTCATAGAAATCCTCATAAGCACAAGTAGGTTCCTCAAGCTTCCGCCGCACGGCGATTTTCTATACCTTTACCTCATGAGTTAATACAGTCTCCAGTAAAGGTGCCAACGCATATTAGGACAATGCTATTTCAAAAGCCAGTACCAATCAAAGCAAAAGAGGTGCTGATTCCTGATCCCGAAGTGGAAGAAAGAGAATGGAAACGTAAACATGACATTGCCTTGATGATGGCAGGCATACGCGTCGTTGTTCATGATAAACATACAAATAGATACACCCTAGACGATGATTGCCAAGATGTCATGGTTATCATTCTGGAAAAGGAGGACAATGACGATCCTTCCATCATTACAGTCCATCAGGACTTTGCCCTCGACAATTGGAGCAGCACTCCATGCATTGGTCGACGAGGGTAAAATGGGCAGAAAATCCCTCTGCCCCAGAGATAACTTTAATTGATTGATTTCCTTTACAGTACTAGCAGTTATTTTACCAAGTACGTGCTAACACTTTTGTATGATCGAACAGTTGCATATATTTAGTGAAAGCATCTTTTGTTTCAGGACTCTGAATTTAGATGTGTTTGTACTTGCTGATGAGGTGCCTTCTCTCCACAAAGGCTGTAACTTTGATGCAAAGTTGGACTCAGACTTGATGGACATCCAAGAGGACATTGAGACACCTTAGGAGATTAAGGAATGGGTCGCAGACAAACCCAATCTTGATCAAACCACTTCTTTCAATCTTGGAACCTTAGACAACCCTAAGCTAATCCAAATTAGTTTAGACCTTACCACAAATCAACAGAATGACATGGTTGCACTATTAACCCAATTCCAGGATGTGTTTGCATGGTCTCATGAAGACATGGTGGGTTTGTCCATGGATATTGTTCTTCATCGCCTTCCCATCAAAGAAGGATTCAAACCAGTTAGGCAAAAGCTCGGGCGATTAAAACCTGAGTGGAATTTAAAGGTCAAAGAAGAAATTATGAAACAATTTCAAGCTGGCATTATCATGGTGTCTACATATCCGTAGTGGATATCCAACATTGTTCCCGTGCGTAAACCAGGGGGAAAGGTGTGAGTCTACATGGATTACCGGGATTTGAACAAAGCTTGCCTTATAGATAGCTTTCCCGTGCCATTTATCCACATTCTTATTGACAATATTGCTCAATACGGCATGTACTCCTTTGCTGATTGCTTTGCGGGGTACAATCAAATTATGGTTGCTGAGGAAGACCGTGAGAAAACTGCTTTCATCACGCCCTTGGGAACCTTTTGTTACATACGGTTGTCATTCGGCATCATCAATGCCGGGGCAACCTATCAACGAGCTATGATGGCTCTTTTCCACGATCTAATGCATAAAGAGATAGAGATCTATGTGGATGACATCATCATCAAATCCCATAAGGAGGATGTCCACTTAGACCATCTCACGAAGCTATTCAACAGGTTGCGTGAGTACAACTTCAAATTGAATCCCGCCAAGTGCGCCTTTGATGTCAAATCAGGCAAGTTGCTAGGTTTCCAAGTCAACCACAAAGGGATTGAACTGGATCCTACCAAAATCCAGGCCATCAGGTAAATGCCCATTCCTCAGACAAAGAAGGAAATACGGGGATTTTTGGGAAGAATCAACTTCATTAGCAGGTTCATTTCTTAACTCACAGCAACCTATGAGCCTATCTTCAAGCTATTAAGGAAGAACTCCTCCATGAAATGGAATGATGAGTGCTAGAAAGCCTTCCTTACAATTAAAGAGCAACTGATTAACGCTCCTATTTTGGTACCTCCCGGGGATGATGTTCCCCTGTTCATGTACCTGTCCATAAATAACAATGCCATGGGCTGTATGCTGGGGCAAAAAGATAATAGAGGCCAAGAATGAGCTATCTATTACCTCAGTAAAAGATTCAGCATCAGTGAACACAAGTACACTCTGATTGAGAAGACTTGTTGTGCTTTAGCATGGGCTTCCATGAGGTTACAGCATTACCTCCATAGTCACACAACCCATCTCATATCCCGAATGGATCCTCTCAAGTATGTGTTCAGTAAGCCCAAACTGAATTTTTGACTCTCCAGATGGCAGTTGATCCTATAGTAATTTGACATCGTCTATGTGATGCAAAAGTCTGTCAAAGGTCAAGGAATTCCGAATCAACTGGCCACCGCACCTACAGGGGACTACAAACCCTTGGAAACATACTTCCCCGATGAAGGGTTAATGATAATTAAAACAGAACATCGAGACGATACATGTAAATGACGTGGAGAATGTATTTTGATGGAGTCATTAACACGTAAGGCTCTGGAGTGGAGCGCTTTTAATAGTTTGATGCGGGGAGCGAGATCCGTCCCCTTCAAATTGTAGTTTGTCAGCACCAACAACACAGCTGAGTATGAAGGCTGTATCATGGGGCTAAAACTTGCCCGTTCAATGGGCATCAGGCGGTTAACTATTTTTGGGGATTCCGAATTGGTAATCAGACAATCCACGGGAATCTATCAAACCAAAGAATTACATTTGCTGCCTTACCATCGGCAAGTTTTACAGATGGCTTTGGAGTTCGAAGAAATCTTCTTTATACACATTCCTCGTAATAGGAATGATTTGCAGATGCATTAGCAACATTGGCCTCCTTGGTTTACATACCTGACAAGGAAAACATGCCAAGCATCACGTTGACTCTGCAAAAAGCCCTAATCTATGGGAATTATGTTGGAGAAGTATCGGATGAACTACCTCCCATCCACAATCCTTGGGATCAATGCATCAAGGAGTATCTACGAGATGGATCTACACCCGCTGAGGCGAGCCTAACTGAGAAGAGGCAGATTCATCGACTTGCTATGAAATTCTACCTGAGTGGAGATGCACTCTATAAAAGAGATACTGGATTAGGTCTCCTCAGATGTCTGGACAAAGACCAAGCTCAAAGACTTATGGATGAGATCCATGGTGGAGTATGTGGCCCTCACATAAGTGGACCCCTACTTGTCAAGAAGATCCTTAGAACAGGGCATTATTGGCTTACACTCAAAGCTGACTGTGATGATCACGTCAAGAAGTGCTATCAATGCCAAATTCATGGGAATGCTATCCACGCCCCTCCAAGGGAACTCCACAATATGAGTTCGCCATGGCCCTTCTCAGTGAGGGAAATGGACGTGATCGGGCCTATCGAGCCCAAAGCTAGTAATGGACATCGATTCATATTCACCATGATCGACTACTTCACCAAATGGGTAGAAGCAGCATCCTTTCCCAGGGTTACTAAAGAAGTCATCATTGCTTTCATCAGAAATAATGTTATTTGTCGATATGGACAACCAGAGGTCATTGTGTTAGACAATGCAAAGAACCTCAACAACAAAATGATGGAGGAGTTATCCAGGAAATTCCACATCAAACACGTCAACTCTGTCATCTACCGTCCAAAGATGAATGGTGTTGTTGAAGCGGCTAATAAGAACATCAAAAAGATCATGCAGAAAATGTCCGCCAATCACAAAGGATGGCCTGACCTCTTACCTCTGACTTTATTAGCCTACAGAACTTCCATGCGTGCTTCCACTGAGGCAACCCCCTACTCATTACTCTATGGGATGGAAGCAGTGCTCCCCATAGAGGTGGAAATGGAATCCCTCAGAGTATTAATGGATGCTCAATTAGATGAAGACCAATGGGTACAAGACAGGTATCACCAATTGTCTCTAATAGACGAAAGGCGATCCGCGGCTATCTTCCATGTTCAGTTATATCAGCAAAGGATCGCACAATCCTACAACAGGAAAAGTCCAACTATGGCATTTCAAAAAATATGACTTGGTTTTGAAGAAGATCATTGACAACCAAGATCAATCTAAGGGAAAATTCACTCCTAACTGGGAAGGCACCTTTGTTGTCAAGGAGGTATTGACAGGAGGTGCTCTCAGATTGCAAGAAATGGATGGCGATGAATTTTCACAGCTTATCAACTCAGACACCGTGAAACGGTACTATGTCTGAAGTTACAATCAAACAAACATCCTGGTTTTGATCATCAAATCACCAGTCATTCCGATTTTGAACCCTTTCCTTTCTACATACTCTTCTGCCCCTCAAGGAAATATACACTTCAAACCAGCAGCCTGGTATCACTTTATTTCAAACCTTCCATACAATTTCAGTTATCCTAAAGATGGGATTTAACATTTCACAATTTCGGTTATCCTGAAGACAGGATTGAACCTTTTACGCCTGCAATTTATCCTGAAGATGGGATTAAACTTTTCTACGCCTGCAGTTTATCCTGAAGACGGGATTAAACTTTTCTATGCTTGCAGTTTGTCCTGAGGGCGGGATCAAACTTTTTACACACCTGCAGTATGTCCCCATTATGGGATCAAACTTTCTTCTCCCTGCAGTATAGCCTGCACATGGGATTCACGCTTTTTCTTCCGCTGCGATTCGTCCTGAGGGGCGAACTACATCGACCTGATCTCCTCTTTAATAGGAGTACGTAGGCAACCATATGCTATATGGCCCGGTCGCAATAAAAAAACAAACAAAAACATTTCTGCCCTTTCTCTACAAAAACAAAAACAACAAAAATATTTCTACACCTATCTGCCTTTCACATTCAGCTTTGAACCTCTTACACCAGGTTCGAACTACGCAGACTTGATCTCCTCTTCAATAGGAGTACGTAGGCAGCCATTTATGGTTCAGTCTAACCCCTACCAGAACAAAACTTCTTGTCACATTGTACTGGGATCAACCTTAAATTCGCCACATTTCATTGGTTTCAGATCAAAGGGATGGAATTACCCAACCTCTTCTCACAAATAGAAGATTCGATGACCATCTAAGCTGCGATCGTGCCTCAAAGAGCAATACCAACCCATAAGAGATGGAATTAACTAGGCTTCTCACAAATAGAAAATCTTGGCGACTATCGTGGAAGTGCGGTCAATCTCAGAGAGGAAGTAACTACCCTCCTCTCCACATTCCATACAGATACCAGTCCCAAGACACCAAAGATGGTAGGGATATACAGAAATCAATGATCTATTCTGAGAGATCTTGCAACGTCTCAATGTCCATCTATCAAGGATAAGTTCAGAATGCATCAAGATCACAAGGCCCTGAAGAAACAGGCAAATATCAAGCAATTATCAAGGCATAACTAAAAGGGAAATGAATCAAAATATGTTTCCCTGCCATACATAATACTGTTTGATATATACATATGTGTTGTACATGACAAACTAGCTAAGCTAGTCTGTGCAGGAAAATACAAAGTTATCTACATATCTGTGTGTATGCGGACTATCAGATCTAACATGGCGTCCCTCTCTAAAGATAGAGATAACGCTGCAAGCTCCTGCCCAAGGGTATCTACACGAGCTAGCAGATCAAAGGCTAACTGCATGGTGGCATAATGCTCATCAATGTAAGCACTCATGTCGGCAAGACTGACAGTCATCTGGGATCTCACTGAAGTAATGTCTGCAATGGCCACATCCCTAGCAGATAATGCGGCATCCCGCTCCAATATCAATGCATCCCTGGCTGATCTAGCCTCATCCCTCTCTAACAGAGCGACGTCTCTCCCATCAAGAGCTGTCAACATCGCGGCCCTAGCCTGATCTATCTCATAGGTCATCAGATGTAAGCTCTGCTCCAAATGTTGTGTCGGATCATCGAGTAATGATGGCTTTTCGGGGTGGGAGAATCCATCACAAATCTTGGTGACCAGCCAGTCAAATCATCGATGGGAATAATAGCCTCCTCTATAGGCTCCTCATCGCCGTAATCAATCCTACTTTGTGGATATCGCCATGACCGATGCGATCTCTGTCTCCATCCATGCGGAATACTCTGCAGAACGGCCTGTATGACTGACAGAAAACATAGCCAGCTCTCGTTGATCCCAACAGGCATACAACCTGGATCTGTCCTCCGCTGATAAACGGTGTAAAGCGAAGCGTTGACTCACTGCCCCCTCAAAAGGATGAAAATCCTGAAACTGGTCAAACTGACTCATCACGGCCAGTGGGTGGTAGATAATTGTAATAACCGTAAATTTTATGATTTAATATTATTATTAAATAGAGCCTGCGATTATTTATTTTACATGGCATGAGGTGAGTAACTCAATTGTATTAAAATTGAATTCTTAATGATTGCTAGGATGTGGAGAATTATGATAGGTTCATGAAATGTCTTGTGTGAGACAAGGATGGACTTAGTGAAGGATGATTAAGTATTTGCATGTTTAAAGTCCAAATAATAAATTGGGAGTCTAGCCCAATAAGTTAATTGATGGACTTTTGAGTTAGCCCAATAAACTTGGGATATTTAGAATCCAATTCGGAATCCAACAAAATAGTTAACTGAGAGTACAAGGTATTGGTTAAATTAAAATGTGGCGTGGGGCAGTGGGCCTGACCGACTAGCCCCTTGTCTATGTCTGAGATCTGTTCTCTTGTCCCCAAATTAGGGTCACCAAGTACAAAGAACAGTAGCCTAAACTCTCTTTATGCAAACTTTCAAGCTGCTAATCCTAGGCATGCATGGCTAGCTAAGTGGCTGGTATGGAGTGGTTGAACAACTCCTTAAGTAACCATTGTTCATTTCTATTGCACCATGAATCCCAACATTGGGTAAAGCAAGTGTCTAGTCCATGTTTTCTCTTTAAATACAAGCCACCAGGGCAGTCTATTTTAGTGATAAGAGTGTTGGAGAAATCTGAGTAAAGAATTCTTAGTTGCTAAGCATTACCAAATCAGTGTGTGAGATATCAAGGTTAAAGCTCGAGAAGGTATAATTTCTACTCCGTTCTTAACTTGAGTCTTGTTGATTCTCGGTTTTTCAGATTAATAGGTCAAGTATGATGAATTAGCATGATATAGGGTGTTTAGAAAGTTTACCTTCGTGCATGAATACGTTAAAATTGTCTGGAATCAAGTTGTGGCTACTTTCTGCAAAAAGCGAGCATGTTCACCGCTTACGAAATCCATGGGGTGTTTGCCTTGCCGCATTTTAAGAACCAATGATGGGTTCGGTCATGTTAGACCATGTATTAAGAAATTCCCTTAGGTTGTATACATATAGTAAAGTCTTCATGAAATTAACCCGACGAACTTAAACTTTTTCAAAATAGTGTAGACCAAAGTCTCTGAAGGAGCTGGCTTCGGACAAAGCTTGATGTCTTCGGACAAAGCGTGATGTCTTCGGACAAAGCGTGATGTCTTCGGACAGAGCGTGATGTCTTCGGACGAGCGTGATGTCTTCGGACAAAGCGTGATGTCTTCGGACAAAGCGTGATGTCTTCGAACAGAGCGTGATGTCTTCAGACAAAGCGTGATGTCTTCGGACAAAGCATGTTATCTTCGGACAAGTCATAATATCTTCGGACATGGCGAGATGTCCTAGGACTCGGAGACATCATCATAACTTGATATAAGGATGGATTAATAAATACTCCTATACTGTTATAAACTATTAGTACACGAATAAGTTCTAAGTAGAGAATTTTACTAACTTCGGAAAAATAAATCTAATGCTTGCAAACATGCGTAGAAAAAGGTCGGTGGGATTAATAGACATTATGGTCTACTTAAAGCAATGAACCTCTTAGAACTTCGAGGAAGAAAGATTATAAATAAACTAGCAGTGGTCAATAGTATGAGCATGTTAGAGTACAGTTATGAGTTTTGATGGGTACAGCAGATAGAAAGAAAAATGTGTTATGTCTATCAAGTGTGTTTGGCTAATGAATACCTATACTTACATGAATAGGACAGACATAGTTCGTTGAGGTGATTTTCGCTATTAGTAGTAATCAACGCTAAAGGCAAGTTTCCTATCCCTAAAAACTTGTTACTTATATTATGCAAGTTTCCTATCCCTAAAAACTTGTTACTTATATTATGCAAGTTTCTTATCCCTAAAAACTTGTTACTTATATTATGCAAGTTTCCTATCCCTAAAAAACTTGTTACTTATATTATGCAAGTTTCCTATCCCTAAAAACTTGTTACTTATATTATGCAAGTTTCCTATCCCTAAAAACTTGTTACTTATATTATGCAAGTTTTCTATCCCTAACTTATTGTTATTGTTGGGCAAGTTCCCTAACCTCACTCAAATTTACATTGAGCAAGTATCCGAACACTATTATTATTGTGTTGCAAGTTCCTTAATTCACACACTTTATACGTTGAATTGTTGTCATATCAATCATATTTTATCAAGCAAATATCTGCTTCTATTCGAAAATCACTTGTATACCTTGACGTTGTTGTAAGCATTGGACTTATCATTCCTAAATGCATGATGAAAAACTGTCTAAGCCCTTGATTCGGCTAGACTATTATTATGAGTTAAAGAGCTATCCAACCGATTGATTTGGTGCGGACTATCGTAAATCTCTTTGAGATGAACAACCCTCATAGAAGGGAAATTATATATTGTTGGGAACCAAGCGTGCATATATGAGTATGATTAAATGTTATGCATAACGTAGGGTACTTTTAGTGATCACCTGTTGTACTTTCGTTTGTATTGGATTACGGTGAAAATTGTTAATTCTAGTAAGAGTTCTTAGTCCTTAGTGGTCGCTTTCAAGACTCATTCATGTTGAACCTCGAAATGGATAAATCACGAGATTTTGTTGATATCCTTGATCTATAACGACTCTATTGAATACTCTTGATATTTTGATATCCTTAAACTATCAATTATTATTATACCCTTGAAAGATTCAAATGCTATAAGCGCTTGTTCTTCTAGCTATATTACTTCTTTGGGCAAACTTGTTGCTCATTCTTGCTTCCTAAAACATTACGAGTTAAAAGCAAAGCAGTACTTGCCAGAGACGAGGACAAGGTAAAGGGCAAGGTGATGAATAACTTAGTCCTTAGGACTAGAAGTATTATTATTATTGTTATGCTTGTTATGATGTATTCAAGAATGATTAAGCTATGTTAAGCTAATCACAAAATTGTTGTAGTAATGGTTACGGTACCTTGGGACGTGAATATTTATATTATATCAATGTAAATTATTCTATTATTTCGTTGTTAATGATTTTGTAAGATATTAAGTAGTAGACGTGATGCACCAAAAATTCGAGATATGGGTGTATCGAATTTTGGGGCGCCATGATAATCATGCCCTCAAACCATTGAAAGGAGATAATCCATGCTCGGAGCATGAGTAATGAAGCTTTAGGGTGAGCTAAGCCCTGAACACGGCAATATAGCA
Source organism: Panax ginseng (assembly GCA_020205605.1). Classification (NCBI taxonomy): domain Eukaryota; kingdom Viridiplantae; phylum Streptophyta; class Magnoliopsida; order Apiales; family Araliaceae; genus Panax; species Panax ginseng. The sequence goes on along the minus strand of CM035132.1, from coordinate 142,337,779 downwards.
AATGGGTCTCTAATCCCTGCCAGAAAAGCTGACCACGATGCAACATTTGTACACTCCACAGGCTAAAAGGAGTACGACATGGCTATATCATGGGTGAAACAAAACCCCTGCCATCTAAATGTGCCAATCGATCTCAAGTGTGACATAAACCACACGTACAACATGATTGAGCTACCTATAAACACTCCTGTCGGATAAGTGCAGCAGTATGTAGCTGACCTCAAAGTCTATGCAATGATCATCGGTACAATGGTATGACCCTCCCTGAGAGCTCTCACTGCCATAATGACGCCGATATCCAGCTCATCCATGTACCACGACATGAAGACGTATGACAATACGCATAGAAGCAGTACATCCACTCTAGCTGAACGCCAATGGTCTTCCGGTGTTGTGAAATCCCCGGAATGTCGTGCATAGCTATCCTCAGAGCCAAACCTGTCAAACAAGAAACGCTGGGATATCACATGGACGAATGTAAACTCGTCCTGGACCACCCTACGCCTCAATCCAGTGAGGATCATAAACTGTCTGCTCATGTCTCCAATAGCCAAATGCATGCAAGGTGCATCGGTGCCCGGCGGCGAGATCAAACCGTCATACTCCTCCAAAGTAGAGTCAACTCACGGGTCCCAAATCGGAAAACTGCGCCTCTCGATACCCGGTGCTCTCAGCATACCTTCTACAAATCTCTGTGGGAACTGAAACATCAGCAGGTCATAGTATGTCTGCGAAGAATCATCTACGATCACCATGTCTGATGGTGATATACTATCATACCATTAACACATACCAAATACCACCAAAAATGGTGGGGTATGATCAATACGGTTAACTATCGAAGAAGACATCTGTACGGGCCGTGTCATAAGACCATCCAGGGGTCAATGCTGAATATCTCTGGACATACATACATATGCATAACATAATAACATGCATGATACAATAGATGGCAATATGATATAGGGAATGAAAACTATATATACATTCCTAAGTATATCATCATCTAATACATCTCTGTACAGCTAAAATACAGGGAAATGGGGCGAAGGTACCCAACATCTAACAGAGGCCTATCAAAAGATATAGCGAGAATGGGGCGAAGCTACCCAGATGCTAATAGAGGCCTATCAAAAGAAATAGCAAGAAATACATCAGAAAAAGTCAATGGTGTCGATGTCCACATCGTCGACATCATCCACTGATGTAACTCCTCCCGAGTCCTTTGGATCTTTATCTACTGGGGATGTCGCCCGTACAATGGAGGATTTTTTACAGCGACAAAGCCATATAGGTCACCTGAAGGGCTAGCACCAAAGCTGGAAGGATCAAAAGTATCTACCTCTGAAGGATCTCTGCCCAGATGTAGAATGAAAAGATGTGACCGGTCCAGCTGCCGAGTCAATTTGTCAATCTGTGTCACATGAGTCAGATCTCTGACATGGGCTAGCCAATCCGTCATCATCACGGATCCTGGAACGATATCCCCCAAAAATTGTGTGGCGCGAGTCTGAGCTCCAATGGTACAAGGGATCCACCAATGCTAGAACATCTCCTAAGACTAGGGGCCCTCTGACAATGTAAAACTGTTAATCCCCATCAATGGGATGTCAATGACGGGTGACTGCGAAACAGGCCAATAACGCCTAGTAGGAGGCAAGATCGGCATATTGATCTCTCCTGTAGTTCTCCTAATAGAATGCTCTCCTAAATAGAGCTCCCATCCTCCATTTGTGAAGAGAGGAATCCTGCAGGTGGAAATGACATACTATACTCCAGTCGGGTACCCGTCCTCAAAACCAACTCCCAAATGCTCTCTAGAGTAGGGAATCCATGTGATGACATGTTTGTCAACAACTCCAATTTGAAAGCGACAATGAGTGAAACCCTTTAGCAATGGGACCTCCGCCTTGGTATGGAATGATGCCATCTAGTCCTCGTGGATAGGTGTCTAAACCTAACACGCTCACAGGACGCAAACAAGGAAGCCTCTCATAGGCCCAAAACTGCCAACACAAAGGCAAACATCTGATGTCAGTCAATGCTCGTAACCTATATAGGGGAAAAGACAAGAGAAATACTCACCAACAGAAATGGGTAGAATCCTAACCACACCTCAGTCAAGCCCTGCGATCGCATGCGCATTCCCCTATAGAAATAGGCAAAGGTGTAGGAACCCCAATCATACTCTCCTATACGGTCCACGTGTCGAGTGGTGCTGATCAAAGCGAAGGACACCGTAGAGGAATTATCTACTATGAAGCAGCCCCTAATGATCATCAGGAACAATCGCCGAAGAATGCGATCCCTGACTCTCACATCATCGGGTATGGGCTCACTTAATAGCCCGCCCATAGCATCCATGCTCAAAAGACACATGACGAATAGTCACCCGCCTCGAAGCGCTTCATGGAACTCCCAACAAGGATCTGACGGCAGTAGGGGTGATATCCGCCGTGCAAGGCACCGGCTCCCCTCCAAACTCCATACCTGTGATAAACCGCCAATCCATCGGTGTCATCATCCCCTCACAGTCTAACAAATGGTGTGACTGAGTTTGGTGAAACCACCGCTCAGATAATGTCCTGAGGTAACCCCAGGGACAACGACGGGGTAGAATGGAGAAGAACATCCCAAATCCCCAGCCATGGACGATCGCTCTGTAGTCATCATGCAAAGCCTGATACATAGAGTGGATGTTAAACCAGTTCCCTCGAGGCTGTGTGAAGCCGAGAACCTACATCAAATGCAGATCAATATCAGAATCCTTGACTCCTCATCAATAGGAAATAAGGAAGATTAAAGATCTAACTTCATACTTCATTTACGTGCAGGTATACTGAAGGATGCCTACATAAGTCACCCAGAAAATCTGGGTTTGCCACTTGAATACCTGGCAACTCCCTACGGGGAACACGTACAGCAGGAGCAGGAACCTCGATCGATACATCCTCCTCCTCATCCTTGACATTCGGCACTTTAACCCGAATAGGACGTATCACCGCCTCCACCAAACGATGAGGCTATCTAACAGAACGATGTTGAGGCTCTTCAGAAGCTCTCCTCCGTACACCAGAAGTGGTCCTGCAGGAACTGTTCGGTTGATCCAGATCGATAATATCTGGACAACAAGTCTCCAAATCACCTCAGAAAGGGTGTGGTAATTTCTTACCTGGAGCTTTTCAAAATGCATTATTTTAACATACAACTATAGTAGAGTTTAAAATGCATGACTACCCAATACCTACATTTTGGGAAAATTTTTCCATAGCCCCATTTATAAATGGGACTATCCACATGCACATAGGCATGACTTGGTGGCCATTCAGTAGCACACCTGTACACAGTCATATACATCCTACATGCATTAATCACATCACAGTAAAAATCCGTAAGTGTAGTCTAATTACCAGGATTATTTTACTTTTCTACCTTTACTCATTTGTCCTCAGATGGGATAAGAAATGACAAGATAAAGGTGCCAATTTGATATTTCAAAAGTCAAATTTTTCACATCATTATGTTCAAAGATGGTTTAATACTAACATTTTCTATGTTGAATATTTTTATCAAGTCATATCAGCATGCATATTCACTATTATGTGTCTAAATGCATTTCATGTGATAAGTCATTTTCCAACGGATATAAATTGGAAAAAAAAAATACATGCATACGTTACCAGGACAGTGAAGAACGCTTGTACGGGGGCAGAATATGCAGAAAGTTTCCCGAACTCAGCAGATTTGAAGAAGATATCTCAGATTTCCTTCACTGCACAACTTGAAAATGACTTATGAAAGCAACCATTCGCCTATACATAGGCACGGTTGGCCGCAGGCTCACCTGCGACTCCTGTCAGTGTACCTGTGGCACTTCTACATGGGTCCCACACCTCCAACTCGCTCCGGTTAGAGTTGCAAAGGAGGTCTCACATGCTGAAAAGGCCAAATCAGGAATAAAAATGCTACACAATTGAGCGGAATAGCCGGAAATCCTGGTTTCTTGTCGGTTAGAGTTAAACTCCCGTCATCTCAATGGTATTCGCCCGAATGCAGGGTATATTATACCAATGAGCTCATCTTTCACATATCATGCTTGTCAATACCCCACAAAGGTCTGATGCCATCATTTGCAGGGTCACAACCCTAAAATATCCCCGACGGGGGTTACAACGCAAAACCACAAAATACTAAACATCCCCGGCGGGGGTTACAACGCAAAACCATGAAATATCAAACTTCCCCGGTGGGGTTCACAACGCACATCTTTCAAGCATCTACGTATCCCAGGCGGGGGTTACAGCGCAATGCAACCATTGATACACACATCAATGAAGGTCAAACAACCTTGACAGCATGTCAGCCGATAGCAAATAAACCCATCGAAGCAACTCATCTACATATCCCCAGCGAGGGTTACAACGTAATGCTACCATTGACACATACATCAATGAAGGTCAAGCAACCTTGACAAAGCACCCATCAGGGATCTATCCGGTGATACACACATCAACGAAGGTCGGGCAGCTCTGACATCAACAAAACTGTTGACAGTAACTCCGACAGAATGAGGGATTATGTTATACACATCCTCAAACAGACGAAGCTTTATCCCCACAGATCTCTTTCACATAAGAGGTACCTCTATGGAATATAAGCCAATGTCTAGGATTCAAGACTTTAGTGATAACCCCAACGTCAACATCCTTGGAGATTTGGATCGCATGTCCAAGCCATCACTGATTGTCATCCCAACAGGATTACCTGGCAATCATACATCATACGTTTGCATCATGTTGCTGCATATAGCATCATGTTTATCTTGCTTGCATTTCTAGTGTCTAGGATTCTTTATCCTATCCATGCCTTGCATTGCATGAATATGATAAAGAGGGGCATCTGTAGACACTCAAAATTTTCTGCATGCCTGTTACTAACATTGCAGGAGGGAAGATTCGTCTTTCAGAGATAACCCTGGAAGACAGTTTACATCCATTTTGGATACTATCAGAAGTTCAGTTCCAACCCGGAACACAAACTGGGAACATCAGTTCCAACATGGAACACAAATCGGGTCATTCCAAACCCCGAAACACACACCGGGAATGTCATTTCCAATCTCGGAGATAACCCCGAGGTATGCAGATCAAAAGACCGGCAACAACACCGGAGAGGACAGTTATGTCTTCGCAATAACACCGCGATGCTCAGTTCCAGCCCCAGAACTAACATTGGGAGTAGCAACTCCATCCTTGGTGATAGCCCCAAGGGATGCTTTTGCAGTTTCGACGATAACTTCGAAATTATTTGTTCCAAATACATGCGATCAGCTTCAAGCTCAGACCTCCTACCGAGGCACTCATACCTCAGACCCAGAGCTAACAACGGGCAAATAGGCACATCCACAAGATGACCTTATGGCATTCAAACACTTGCAGCAGTCCAATCTCAGAAGTAACCCTGAGCAACGTCTGCTTTTTGCTCAAACCGGCGATAACCCCGGTGAGGAGTCAAACGTCATCTTGCCACCTCAATACTCACAAGATGATATTACGGCATACCAACAAGTAGTCCAATCTCAGATGAAACCCTGAGCAACGTCTACTTTCAACTCAACCCGGCGATATCCCCGGTGAAGAGTCAAACATCATCTTACCCCTTTCAACACATGTGCCTCGTCTCAACACTTCATACATATATACATACAACAATATCCCACAACAACCGAGGAGTAACAATCCCAAGTGACTATTACGCGTGGAAGTACCTTGAATAGAATTTGAAGCTTGAAGACCATGGGCATAGACCCCTCTTCCTGACTTCGTACAACCTCTAATCCATGTCATTGCATAACTCTCGACACAAGCGGTCTGAAGAAGGTCAGATATACCTCGTTTGGATGCTCGGATTAAAGTTCTGCAAGTTTGAGCGGACATTACAGTGCCTGAGTGCACGTACTACGAGATGACGGGACCCGTGAGGCTCGGATGCACCACGACCAGTCGCAGGTACAACCGCAGCTGCCGTAGGTGTACCTATGGCCATCCGTCTAAATATACAAGCCTTGGGGTCAGCCATTTAAGGGAGAGAGAGAGGGAGAAAAAGGCGAGGAAGCCCTGTCCATTTTACTCAGCATACACATCTTTTGAGTGTTTCCTCATCTTTAAACACTTGTTAGCTCACATATAGCAATCTTTTATCCGGCGGGAGCTAAGTGTTTAACCATTTAAAGTCATAAAAGTCTACATTGGCAGCCCACTGTAAGCCTTCTCACATTATATAAAGCCTTCTTCTCATATTAGCACTTTTTTATTATACACATTGAGAGTCGTGTTGTGTGCGTTTGCCTTGATTTTGAGTCGTGGTTTTATTTCATCGTATATATATATTTGTTATAATTATTGTAAGACATATCGATGAACTGGATTTTATATCTGGTGCATTTACTCGCTTTTATATATATATATATATATATATATATATATATATATATATATATAACTAACTATTATGGGACATATCCGATGAGCACGGATTCACATCCGGTCGTTTTCTTTTTATATATATATATATATATATATATATATATATATATATATATTTACATTTTAAATCTCCGCTTAGAGTTTACTTAAGTGGCGGTTGATCGCTTCTGACTTGATTTACATTTCGTCCAAATGAGAGTTTTTGCCGTGGTGGTTGATCATATATATATATATATATATATTTACCGCTTTTATATATTTATATTTCCAATCCCCATGGAGTTGCTTCGTGGTGGTTGATCATGTCTGTATATATATATTTATAGCTTTTTATATATATAATGGCTACCGCTTTCCATATAAATTGCAATTATCATGTGAGCCTAGGAATCATGTGATCACAGATTCAGTCTATTGAATCTAGATTCGGTTCCCATGATGGACATTTTTCAGCTGTAAGCAGCTTGTACATTATTTTACGGTGTCTGAATTTCCTTGGATGGTTGTCATGCCCATGAGGAGTTCGGCACTGTTGTATATTATTTTCTCGAGAATGCTTCGCATCTCGAAAATAAAAGCAAACAAGTCGAACATTTAATAATAAAATGGAAGCATCAAAGGCCTCAATTACTATTGAGCACAGGGTTTGAAAAACCTCTTTTACAAAATGACATTGCTATATCTTGTTTAAAACTGAAAGTTCAAACCCTATGTATATAGGTTCGAACGAGGTACTACACTACTTCCAAATAATTGTACATTGATCCACACACACACACATTCATATAAAAGTTTCTTTGAAAAGTGGCAGTCACCGTCGTAACACGGATGTCGGGGGGTGCCTAACACCTTCCCTACGCATAATCAAGCCCCCGGACCCAAAATGAATCTCGGTTTCATAGGGCAAAATCTAGCGATTGTCAAATCTTTGGGTCGATGTACAAACCTTTTTTGTTGCGTTAGTGCAACGATTAAAAACACCAATTGGCGACTCTTAAAGTCAAATCGTCGACATTACACATGTTGGACCTTTTTCACTTATTTTTTCAAACAAATCTCACATTAACATGAGAACACGAAAAAGAACAAATAATTAAAAAGGACACTCAAAAATCGGCGTCGACAATATATATATATATATATATAAGCAAGTAAACGCTCGAGACATAAGTCTCACAGGCTCAATCGAGGCATAACTTCGATAATGTTAGTCCATATATAAATATATACATATATAAGTATATATATCTGAGAAAGAAATGAAAACCACAGAATAGAAGTGGGGCATATGCACACAACACGACTCTCAATGTGTAGAATAATGTGTGCAAAGATGAAAGAAAGGCTTTATAGAGTGTGAGAGAAGGCTTACGGTTGCCAATGCAGGCTTCTATGACTCTAAATAGATAAACACTCAGCTCCCGTTGGTAAATGTATAGCTATATGTGATCTAACAGGTGTTTAAAAAGAGAAAGAACTCAATATAAGGTGTGTATAAAGCAAATTAGACAGGGCTTCCTCGCCTTTTCTCCTTTTAAAATGGCTACCCCAAGCCCTCTATTTATAGAGTCGCAGTGTACTACTGACTGGCCAGGGGTTCCCGAGCTCTGTGGGTCTGTCGTCTTGAAATCGTGCACACTCGTGCCTTTGTGATGTCCTTCGAACTTGCAAAACTTCAATCTGAGCATCTGAACGAGGTATATAAGACCTTCTTGATCGCTTGTGTCGAAACGATTCTTGTGATGACATGGGATTAGAGGTTATAAGAAGTCAGGAAGAGGGGACCATGCCCATGATCTTCAAGCTTCAAATTCTATCCGGTGTGCTGCCACGCGTAATAGTCACTCGGGATTGGAATTGCTTGGTTCTTGAAGGACATTGTTATTTGTATGTATATATGAAGTGTTGAGACGACGCGCAGATGTTGAGGTAGCATGATGACGTTTGACTCCTCATCGGGGTTATCGCCGATTTGAGTTGAAAGCAGACGTTGCTCAGGGTTACATCTGAGATTGGACTACTGCAAGTGTTTGAATGCCGCAATGTCATCTGTAAGGGTGCCTGTCTGCCCGGTGTTAGCTCTGGGTCTAAGGTATGAGTGCCTCAGTAGGAGGTCTGAGATTGAAGCTGACTGCACTTGAAACAAGCATTTCTGGGGTTATCGCCGAAACTGCAATAGCATTCCTTGGGGTTATTGCCAATGACGAAACTCGGGGTTATCTCCAAGGTTGGAAATGGTGTTTCTGGTGTGTGTTCTGGGTTTGGAAATGATACTCCCGGTGTGTGTTCCGAGGTTGAGACTTAACTTCCGGTAGTATCCGAAATGGATGTGAACTGTCTTCCATGGTTATCTCCGAAAGACGATTCTGCTCTCCTACAATGTTAGTAACAGGTGTGTAGAAAATTTGAGTATTTACAGTGGATATTACCCCTACTGCCGTCAGATCCTTGCTAAGAGTTCCGGCAGAGGCGCTCAAGGACAAGACTGTACGTGTGGGCCCTTTGAGCATAGATGCTATGAGCGGGCTGTTGAGTGAGCCCATACCCGATGATGTAAGAGTCAGGGATCACATTCTTGATAATTGTTCTCGATGATCATTAGGGTCGCGCCATAGCGAGATAACTCTTCTACGGTGTCCTTCGCTTTGATCAGCGCCACTCGACACGTGGACCGTATTGGAGAGTATAATTGGGGTTCCTAAACCTTTGCCTATTTCCTCAAGCGAATGCACATGCGTTCACAGGGCTTGACTTAGGCTTGGCTAGGATTCTACCCGCTTCTACTGGTGAGTATTTCTCTTGTCTTTTCCCATGTACAGGTTAAGAGTGTTAACTGATAGCAGATGTTAGTCTTTACATTGACAGTTTTGGGCCTATGAGAGGATCCCATGTTTGCATCCTGTGAGTGTGTTAGGCTTAGATACCTATCCATGAGGACAGAGATGGCATCATTCTATAATGGCGGAGGTCCCTGTTGCGGAGGGTTTCACTCATTGTCGCCTACAACTGGAGTTATTGACAGCGGATGTCATCACGTGGGTTCCCTACTTTGGGGAGCATTTGATCATTGGTTTTGAGGATGGGTACCTGACTGGAGTTGAGTACGTGATTTCCACCCGTAGGATTCCTCTCTTCACAGATGGAGGATGGGAGCTCTACTTAGGAGAGCATGCTATCAAGATCACCACAGGAGAGATTCGTATACCGATCTTGCCTCTTGCCAGGTGTTATTGGTCTGTTTCACAGTCATCCGTCATTGATATCCCATTATTGGGTGTTGATAGTTTTGCACTATCAGAGGGTCCCTGTACTCAGGAGATATTCCAGCATTGGTGGTCCCCTCGTACCATTGGAGCCTAGACCCACGCCACTTAGTTTATGGGGGATATGGTTCCAGGATTCGTGATGATGATGGATTGGTTAGCCTGTGTTCGAGATCCAACTCATTTGGCACAGATTGACAGTTTGACCCGACAGTTGGATCGGGCACATTTCTTTATCCGACACGTGGGCAGAGATCCTTCAGAGGTAGATACTTTTGATCCTTGCAGCTCTGGCGCTGGCCGCTCAGGTGAACCATATGGTTTTGTCGGTGCAGATCCTCCCTTGTATAGGCCTGACATCTCTATGGATAGAGATCTAGTGACTCATGAGGAGTTACATTTGGTGGACAGGATTGATGATGTAGACATTGACACCCTTGTCTTCTTATGATGTATATTCTTGTTATCTCTTTTGATAGGCCTCTGTTAGACATTGGGTATGTTCGCCCCATTCTCGCTATATCTTTTGATAGGTCTCTGTTAGTTATAGGGCAATTTTACCCCATTTCCTTGTATTTTACCTGTACAGAGATGTATTAGATGATGATATACTTAGGAATGTATGTACAATTTTCCATTCCCTATATCATATTGTCATCTATTGTTTATCATGCATGTTATTATGTTATACATATGTATGTATATCCAGAGATATTCAGCATTGACCCTTGGATGGTCTTATGACACGGCCCACACAGATGTCTTCTTCGATAGTTAGCCGCATTGATCATACCCCACCAGTATTGGTGGCATCTTGTATACGATCGTGGTATGATAGTATGTCACCATCGATTGTGGTGACTATAGATCACCGTTATTAAGATACTATAACCCTCTTGATGTTCCGTGTTCCATGAGCTTCGTGGAGGGCATCTTTGGAGCACCGGGTATATCATGAGGCGAGTTTTTCAATTTGGGACCTAGGAGTTGACTCCTACTCTAGAGGAGTATGCACGTTTGATGATGCTACCACTGGACAGACCTTGCGTGTATATGGCGATTGGACACATGAGTCGGCAGTTCATGACCCTCACTGGATTGAGGCGTAGAATGGTGCAGGATGAGCTCACATCCGGCCACGTGATATCCCAGCATTTTCTTTTTGATAGATTTGGCTCGGAGGATAGTTATACACGATATTCCAGGGATTTCGCCATACCGAAGGATCATTGGTGTTTGGCCAGAGTGGATGTACTGCTATTGTGCATATTATCATATGTCTACATGCCACGGTACATGGATGAGTTGGATATAGGAGTTATCATGGGAGTGAGAGCTCTCAGGGAGGGTCACACCATCGTACCAATGATTATAGCAGAGACTCTGAGATCGGCCACATATTGCTGCACTTATCTGATGGGAGTGTTTACAGGCAGCTCGGTCATGTTGTATGTGTGGTTTATGTCACACTTGAGACCGATTGACACTTTCAGACGGCATGGGTATTGTTTCACCCATGATATAGCCATCATACTCCTTTTAGCATGCGGAGTGTATAGATGATGCATCTTGGTCAACTTTCCTGGCAGGGATTAGAGATCCGTTTGATATATTGCCGTGTACAGGCCTCAGCTCACCCTACAGCTTCATCACTCATGCTCCAGGCATTGATTATCTTCCTCTGGCTGGCTTAAGGGGCATGACTACTTACCACCCACTGGTCATATGTCAGCTTAACCAGTTCCAGGATTTTCATCCTTTTGAGGGGGCATTGAGTCAACGCTTAGCTTCTCACCATTTATCAGCAGAGGATAGATCCAGGTTGTATGCATGTTGGGATCAGTGTAAGCTAGCTAAGTTTTCCATCAGTCATCCGGGTTGTTCTACAGAGTATTCCACATGGATGGAGACAGAGACGACATTGACTATGGCAGTATCCATAGTGCAGGGGATTGATTCCGATGATGGGGAACCTATGGAGGAGACTTATATTCCCATCGAGGAGAATTTGTTTATTGGGTTGCCAGCAGTTGTGATGGATTCTCCCACTATGAGTGCTACTATGATTCAGCATTTAGCACAATATCTTGAGCAGAGTTTACATCTGATGACCTTTGAGAGAGATCGGGCTAGGGCCTTGATGTTGACAGCTCTTGATTAGAGAGACGCAACTCTATTTGAGAGAGACGAGGCCAGATCAGCCAGAGATGTATTGATCGTAGAGTGGGATGTTGTCCTATCTTCCCGGGATGTAGCCATCATAGACAGTACTTCAATGAGATCTCTTACGACTGGCAACCTTTCCGATATGAGTGCATATATTTATGAGCATCATGCCACCATGAAGTTAGCCTCGGATCTGTTAGCTCGTGTAGATACCATTGGGTAGGAGCTTGCAACGTTACCTCCTTCTTCAGAGAGGGATGCTATGTTAGATCTGATAGTCCGCATACACACAGATCTGTAGATAGACTTGTATTTTCCTGCACAGACTAGCTTAGCCATTTTTTCATGTACAGCACATATTGTATATATTAAACAGTATTATATGTGGCAGGGAAATATATTTTGATTTACTTCCCTTTCAGTTGTGCCTTGATACTTGCCTGATATTTTCCTATTTCTTCAGGGCTTATGATCTTGATGCATTCTGAACTCATCCTTGATGTGTGGACATTGAGACGTCGCAGGATCTTTCAGAATGAATCATTGATCTGTGTGTATCTCTACCATCTTTGGTGTCTTGGGACTGGTTTCTGTATGTAGATGTGGAGAGGATTATGGCTATTCCTATCTGAGATTGATCGCACCATAGATGGTCGACAGTACTCCTATTTAGGAAGAGCCCAGTTAGTTCCATCTCTTATGGATTGGTGTTTCTCTTTGAGGCAGAACCGTAGCTTAGATGGTCGTCAAATCTCCTATTTGTGAGGAGAGGTTAGGTAGTTCCATCCCTTTCATCTGAAGCCGATGAAATGTGGTGGATTGAAGTTTAATCCCAGTACCAGATGACAAGTTTTTGTATTTTGGTAGGGGGTTAGACTGAACCATAAATGGCTACCTACGTACTCCTATTGAATAGGAGATCAAGTCTGCGTAGTTCAAACCTGGTGTAAAAGGTTCAAAGCTGAATATGAAAGGGTGTAGGAATGTTTTTGTTTATGTAGAGAAAGGGCAGAAATTTTTTTGTTATTTTTTGATTTTGTAGAGAAAGGGCAGAAATGTTTTTGTTGATTTTTTTATTGCGACCAGGCAATATAGAATATGGTTGCCTACGTACTCCCAGGTATCAAGGAGATCAGGTCGACGTAGTTCACCCCTTAGGACGATTTGTGACCGAAGAATTTGAATCCAATGTGCAGAATGAACTGCGGGGAAATGAAAGTTTGATCCCATGCTTGGGATAAACTGTAGGTGTGAAAAGTTTAATCCCGTCTTCAGGATAAACTGCATGTATGAAAAGGTTCAATCCCTGATGGGATAACTAGAGTTGTATGAAGTGAAACCAAGCTACTGGTTTGAAAAGTGTGTTTTCTTCCCTGAGCGGCAGATGAATAAAAAAGGAAAGGTTGTATGTAATGAGGGTTAAAGAACCTGAAATGATTGGTGATCTGATGACCCAAAACCAGGATATTCATTTGATGGTAACCTCAGACATAGTACCGTTTCATGGTGTCTAAGTTGATAAGCTGTGGAAATTCATCACCATCCATTTCCAATAATCTGAGAGCACCTCCTGTCAATACCTCCTTGACAACAAACGGGCCTTCCCAGTTAGGAGTGAATTTTTCCTTAGATTGATCTTGGTTGTTAATGATCTTCTTTAAAAACAAGTCGTGCTGTTTAAAATGCCATAGCCAGACTTTTCTGTTGTAGGATCTGGCGATCCTTTGCTGATATAACTGACCATGGAAGATAGCCACGGTTCGCCTTTCGTCTATTAGAGGCAATTGGTAATACCTGTCTTGTACCCATTGGTCTTCATCCAGCTGAGCATCTATTAACACTCTAAGGGATTCCATTTCCACCTCTATGGGGAGGACTGCTTCCATCCCATAGATTAATGAGTAGGGGGTTGCCCCAGTGGAAGTACGCATTGAAGTTCTGTAGGCTAATAAAGTCAAAGGCAACAAGTCAGGTCATCCCTTATGATTAGAAGACATCTTTTGCATGATTTTCTTGATATTTTTATTAGACGCTTCAATAGCACCATTCATCTTTGGACGGTAGATGACAGAGTTAAGGTGTTTGATGTGGAATTTACTGCATAGCTCCTCCATCATTTTGTTATTAAGGTTCTTAGCATTGTCTGACACAATGACCTCTGGTTGTCCATATCGACAAATGACATTATTTTTTATGAAAGCAATGATGACTTCTTTGGTAACCCTAGGAAAGAAGGCTGATTCTACCCATTTGGTGAAGTAGTCGATCATGGTGAAGATAAATCGATGTCCATTACAGGCTTTGGGCTCGACGGGCCCGATCACGTCCATTCCCCACATTGAGAAGGGCCATGGTGAACTCATATTGTGGAGTTCCCTTGGAGGGGCGTGGATGGTATTTCCATGAATTTGGCATTGATAGCACCTCTTGACGTGATCATCACAGCCAGCTTTGAGCGTAAGCCAGTAATGCCCTGTTCTGAGGATTTTCTTAGCAAATAGGGGTCTACTCATGTGTGGGCCACATACTCCACCATGGATCTCATCCATGAGCCTCTGAGCTTAGTCCTTGTCCAGACATCTGAGGAGACCTAATCCTGCATCTCTCTTGTAGAGTGCATCTCCGCTCGGGTAGAATTTTATATCTATTCGATGGATCCACCTTTTTCAGTCGGGCTCGCCTCAGCGGGTGTAGATCCATCTCGCAGATACTCCTTGATGTGCTGATACCAAGGGTTGTGGATGGGAGGTGGCTCATCTGATACTTCTCTAACATAGTTCCCATAGACTGGGGCCTTTGCAGGGTAAATGTGATCCTTGGCATGTTTTCCTTGTCAAGTATGTGAATCAAGGAGGCCAATGTTTTAGAGCATCTGCAAAGTCATTCCTATTATGAGGAATGTGTAGAAAGGAGATTTCTTCGAACTCCAAAGCCATTTGTAGAACTTGCCGATGGTAAGGCAGCAAATGTAATTCTTTGGTTTGATAGATTCCCGTGGATTGTTTGATTACCAACTCGAAATCCCCAAAGATAGTTAACCATTTGATGCCCATTAAATGGGCAAGTTTTAGCCCCATGATACAGCCTTCATACTAAGCTGTGTTGTTGGTGTAGACAAAATACAATTTGACGGCGACGGGATACTGCTCCCCCGTACCGGACACTAGAAGTTCTCCAGCTCTAGAGCCTTCTGTGTTAACAGGTCCATCAAAATACATTTTCCATGTACGGCATGTATCATACTGATGTTATCGCTGAACTACCATTACCCCTTCATCGGGAAAGTATGTTTCTAAGGGTTTGTAATCCCCTATGGGTGTGGCGGCCAGTTGATCCGCAATTCCTTGACCTTTGATGGACTTTTGCATCACGTAGACGATGTCAAATTCTTGCAGAATCAAATGCCATCTAAATAGTCGACAATTTAATATGGGTTTACTGAACACGTACTTAGAGGATCCACGCAGGATATGGGATGGGTTGTGTCACCATAGAGGTAATGTTGTAACCTCATGGAAGCCCATGCTAAAGCACAACAAGTCTTCTCAATTATAGTGTACTTGTGTTCACGGATGTTGAATCTTTTGTTGAGGTAATAGATAGCTTGTTCTTGGCCTCTATCATCTTTCTATCCCAGCATGCAGCCCATAGCATTGTCATTAATGGACAGGTACATTAATAGCGGAACATCATCCCTAGGAGGTACCAAAACAGGAGCGTTAGCCAACTGCTCTTTGATTGTAAGGAAGGCTTTCTAACACTCATGATTCCATTTCATGGAGGAGTTCTTCCTTAACAACTTGAAGATGGGTACACAGGTTGCAATGAGTTGAGAGATGAACCTGCTAATGAAGTTGATTCTTCCCAAAAACCCCCGTATTTCCTTCTCTGTCTGAGGAATGGGCATTTTAGTGATGGCTTGGATTTTGGTGGGATCCAGCTCAATCCCTTTGTGGCTGACTAGAAATCTTAGCAACTTGCCTGATTTAACACCAAAGGCACACTTGGCTAGATTTAACTTCAAGTTGTACCTACGCAACATGTTGAAAAGCTTTCTGAGATAATCTAAGTGGTCTTCCTCCCTTCAGGATTTGACGATGATTTCATCCACGTAGATCTCTATCTCTTTATGCATTAAGTCATTGAAAAGAGCCATCATAGCTCGCTGATAGGTTGCCCCGGCATTGATGAGGTTGAATGACAACTGTCTATAATAAAAGGTTCCCCAAGGCGTGATGAAAGCAGTTTTCTCACAATCCTCCTCAGCAACCATAATTTTATGGTACCCCGCAAAGCAATCAGTAAAGGAGTACATGCTGTATTGAGCAGTATTGTCAATAAGAATATGGATAAAGGGCACGGGAAAGCTATCTTTAAGCCAAGCTTTGTTCAGATCCCGGTAATCCACACAAACTCGCACCTTTCCTCCTGGTTTAGGCACGGGAACTATGTTGGATATCCATTCAGGATATGTAGACACCATGATAATGCCAGCTTGAAATTGTTTCACAGTTTCTTCTTTCACCTTTAAACTCCACTCAGGTTTCAATCGCCTGAGCTTCTGCCTAACTGGCTTAAATCCTTCTTTAATGGGAAAGGGATGAAGGATAATGTCAGTGGACAAACCCACCATGTCTTCATGAGACTATGCAAACACATCCTGGAATTGGGTTAGTAGCGCAACCATGTCATTCCGTTGGTTTGGAGTGAGGTCTGAACCAATCTAGATTAGCTTAGGGTTTTCTAAGGTTCTGAGATTGAAAAAAGTGGTTTGATCAAGATTAGGTTTAGGTTTGTCTTCGACCCATTCCTTAATCTCCTGAGGTATCTCAATATCCTCTTGTACTTCCATCAAGTCTGAGTCCAACTTTTCATCAAAGTTACAATCTTTGTGGAGAAAAGGCACCTCATCGTAATCTACAGCACATCCCGAATTTGAGTCTCAAATAAAATATGCTTTCACTTAATATATGAAGCTGTTCAATCATACAAAGTGTTAGCATGTCTTGATAAAACAACCGCTAATATTGTACAAAAAAGTAAGCGATTAAAAAGTTATCTCTGAGGCGAGATGGAATTTACGCCCGTTTTACCTCGTCGACTAATACATGAGTTGCGCCAAATGTCGAAGGTACGATACGATGGATTGCGGTGATGGAGGGCTATCATCGTCCTCCTTCTCCGAATGATGACCATAACATCTGGGCAATCATCGTCTGGGGTGTATCTGTTTGTATGTTCATCATGGACAATGATGTTTATTCCTGACATCATCAAGGTGATGTCTTGTTTACGTTTCCATTCCCTATCTTCCACTTCGGGATCAGGAATCAGGATTTCTTTTGCTTTAACCGGTACTGGTTTGGGAAATAGCATAGCCATAACATGGGCTGACACCTTTACCAGGGACTGTATCAGATTAGGAGTTACAGGTGAAGATAATCGCCATGTGGCGGAAGCTTGAGGAATCTGCTTGTGCTTATGAGGATTCCCATGACTGGAACTAGCATAATAGCCTAGTCTGGATGTCCCGGTTTGACTGGACATTTGAATTAGGTGCTTAATACCCTGATGATTTTTATCCAGCCCTTGTCTAGGCTGATGACCCAATGATATCATTTCTTGTGTAGCTACCATCATTTCGGCAGAAATCTTGGGTACGGGAAGTGGCGCTCCAATAGGATGGTATTGCGTGTTGCTCACTTCCAAAGTATGAAAATTGGCTGGCTCAACTTCTGAATTAAATCTGATGAGTGGTAGGTCTCCTTGTTCAGGACATTCCGGCTCAGCGTTGACAGTGACTAGGCTATTGTTGATAATGTATTTAAGTTGTTGATGAAGTGTAGAAGGGATAGCTCCAGCCATGTGGATCCATGGTCTCCCCAATAACAGGTTGTATCCTAAATCTATCTTGAGGATGTGAAAAGATACGCAAAATGTATGGGGACCAATCTCAATTGGCAGCTCAATCTCTCTAACATAATTTCGTCGGGATCCATCAAAAGCTTTGATAACCGTATGGCTTGATTAGACTGTTATCTAACCGGGAAGGCGTGGGTTAGCTCTTCCCAGCTATGGATCTTTGAGTTATCTAATCTGGTATACCATGAACGGGCCCTGAGTAGACTGACGTAATTTTTAAGCAGAACAGCCAAATCTATAATTTGTTTACTTAATTCGTCAAATTCTTCTCGAGAAATGGGATTAGATTGGTCAGAAGAAGACATGATTGGCTGTAGGCTCGTGGCCTTTTTGGATTTTGAGCGGGTAACAGGCCCAATTATTTCCCTACAAAAACTTATGTAATTTAGTCTTAGGGATAATGTAAATGTTTACATGTTATATGAGGTATCCGTGTTAGGAATATTATCCTGCAAAACGGATGTTAGCTATTTTGTAATACAGGATAGCATGCTAAAATTAAATATGCATGTGCACATATTTCTTCATATTTTCCATTACGATGGATTGACATGAAATGATATTTACAAGTAAATGCTTTTACAAGTAATCGAAAATGGAAGCATGAAGAGACTTTCCTCAGCGTTTAGTTTATTAGAGGCTGACCTATCTTAGGTTTACTCTCGCGACTTTTTGGCACGAAGGTTCCCAGATCATCGCAATCTACTTGGCGGGAAGTTAATTCGGTCTTTCAACTGGAGCGAATCTGGGTGGTGCCTTTCCTGAGTCTCGTTGGAATTAGTCTCCCTACGAGTCCAGTAATCAAACACCGACAGGATAGCCTCCTAGTGGAGGAACCACACACCATACATTTACATATAACGTGTCTCACCGTTTATGAAAATGATGACATGTGCGAAGCACTAATATCACAGATAGATATATTACAGTGCAGTAAGTAAAATGCATTCGTACACATTCATCAAAAAATGCAAATGCAACATTCACACACAAGCACATAACATATTTTAAAAGCTTGTAGTAGCGGCTTAAGCCCTCTTACTGGAGTCCCCAGCAGAGTCGCCACCTGTCGACGTTGGGATTTTTATTTGTCCCTTTTCTGTTCATGTTCTTTGGTGTTCTCATGTTATGTGAGATTTGTTTGAAAAAATAAGTGGAAAAGGTCCGACATGTATATGTCGACGATTTGACTATAAGAGCCGCCAGTTGGTGTTTTTACTGGTTGCACCAACGCAACCGAGAAAAGATTTGCACATTGACCCAGTGATATGACACTGCTAAACGGGTCTGTGAAACCGAGATTCATTTGGGTTCGGGGGCTTGATTATGCAGAAGGAAGGTGTTAGGCACCCCCCGACATCCGTGTTGCCACGGTGACCACCACTTTTCAAGAAACTATTATATGAATATGTGTGTGTGTGTGTGTGGGTCAATTTGCAATTTATTTAGAAGTAGTACGAGGCCTCGTTCGCACCTATATACAAAGGGTTTGAATTTGTATAAAAATTCAGTTTTAAACATGATATTGCAGTGAAGTTTTGTAAAAGAGGTTTTTCAAAACCCTGTGCTCAATAGTAATTGAAACCTTTTCATACTTCCATTTTATTATTAAATGTTCGGCTTGATTACTTTTATTTTCGAGATGCGAAGCATCTTCGAGAAAATAATATATAGCAGTGTCGAACTCCTCATGGGCATGAAAGACATCTAAGGAAATTCAAACACCGTGAATAATTACAAGCTGCTTACAGCTAAAAATGTCCATCACGGGAACCGAATCTAGATTCAGTAGACTGAATCTGTGATCACATGATTCCTAGGCTCACATGATGCCGCAGTTTATATGAATAGCAGTAAGCAGTTATATATATAAAAGCTGTAAATATATATATATATATATATATATATATATACATACATGATCAACCACCACGAAGCACCTCCATGGGGGATCGAAAATGTAAATATATAAAAGCGGTAAATATATATATAGAGACATGATCAACCACCACGAAGCACCTCCATGGGGGATCAAAAATGTAAATAAAGTAGTAAATGCGATCAACCGCCACAAAGTAAACTCCAGGCGGGACTAAATGTAAATAAAGTAGTAAAAACGATCAACCCACGAAGTAAACTCCAGGCGGGACGGAATATAAATAAAGTGGTAAAAGGCCATGAAGTAAACTTCAGGCCTGACAGAAATGTAAATATATATATATATATATATATATATATAAGCGGTAAACGCACAGGATGTTTCTCAATCCCGGCTCGATTTATCATTTCAGCAATTTATCGTTATATATATATATATAAAAGCAATAAATGCACCGGATATAAAATCCAGGCTCATCGGACATAATCCGATAACAGTTCATATATATAAGTATATATATATATAAGCAAATTTAACGCTCCAGACATAGGTCTAGGCTCAATCGAGGCATAACTCGATAATGTTAGTCCATATATATAAATATATACATATATAAGTGTATATATATATATAGACAGAAATGAAAATCACGGACCGAATCCCGAGCATACACACACAACACGACTCTCAATGTGAAGAATATTGTGTGCAAAGATGAAGAGAAAGGCTTTATAGTGTGTAAGAAGGCTTACAGTGGGCTGCCAAAGAAGACTTCTATAACTCTAAGTGGATAAACAATCAGCTCTCGCCGGTAAAAATATAGCTATATGTGAGCTAACAAGTGTTTAAAATGAGAAAGCACTCAATATGGGGTGTGTACAGAGAAAATTTGACAGGGCTTCCTCGCCATTTCCTCTTAAAATATGGCCACCCCAAGCTCTATATATTTATAAATTTGGTGGTCGCTGAGTTTACTTGGCGACCTGAGATGCACTTGTGGTCGCTTTCGGGGTGCTCCCCAGGCTCTGTAGGTCTCGTAGTCTCGTTCACGTGCACTCGTGCCTTTGTCTTTGTCTGCTTGAACTTGCAAAACTTCAATCCGAGCATCCGATTGAGGTGTACAAGACCTTTTTTGGATCACCGTTGTTAAGATTTATGCAATGACATGGGATTAGAGGTTGTACAAAGCCAAGAAGAGGGGACCATGCCCATGGTCTTCAAGCTTCAAATTATATCCAGTGTGTTGCCCTACGTAATAGTCACTCGGGATTGGAACTCCTTGGATCTTGTGGGACGTTGTTGTGTAAAAGTGTATGTATGAGATTTTGAGATGACGCAATGTGGGGTTGAGGTGGCAAGATGATGATTTTGCCCCTCATCGGGGTTATCTCCGGTTTGGGTTGATAAAGCAAACGTTGCTCAGGGTTATCTTTGAGATTGGAATGCTGCAAGTGTTTGAATTCTCCAGGGTCATCTTAAGTGTGTTTGTCTTCCCGGTGTTATCTCCGGGTCATTGGAATGAGTGCCTCAACGGGAGTTCCGAGGTTGAAGCTGATTGCATACATTTGAAACAAGCATTCCCGTGGTTATCGCCGGAACTGCAACAGCATTCCTTGGGGTTATCTCCAAGGATGAAAATTGGGGTTATCTCCGAGGTTGGAACTGATACTCCCGGTGTGTGTTCCGAGGTTAAGACTAAACTTCCGGTTGTATCCAAAATGGATATGAGCTGTCTTCTAGGGTTATCTCTGAAAGACGAATCTGCCCTCCTGCAATGTTAGTAACAGGTGTGCAGAAAATTTCGAGTGGCTATAACTCTTACAGTCCAATCGTCAACATATAAATATCAGACCTTTTCAAAACTTGTTTTTTCAAAAAAATCTCACCTAACATGAGAACACCAAAAGATAAGAACAGAAAAGGGTCAGTAAAAATCCCGACATCGACAGGTGGTGACTTTACTGGGGACATCTAGTAAGAGGACTTAAGCCGCTACTACAAACTTTTCAAAACTGTTATCTACTTGTGTGTGGATGTTGCATTTACATTTTTATGAATGTGTATGAATGCATTTACTTACGGCACTTAATGCTTTACACTATATCTGCATATGATATTAGTGCTTCGCACATGTCATCATTCCCATAACGGTGAGACACATTTCATGTGAATGTATGTTGTGTGGTTCCTCCACCAGGAGGTTATCCTGTCGGTGTTTGATTACTGAACTCGTAAGGAGACTAATTCCAACGAGGCTCAGGAAAGGCACCACCCAGATTCGTTCTAGTTGAAAGATCGGATTAAATTCTCGTCAAGTAAATTGCGATGATCTGGGAACCTTCATGCCAAAAAGCCACGAGGGTAACCTAAGATAGGTCAGCCTCTGATAAACCAAATGCGAAGGAAAGTCTCTTCATGCTTTCCATTTTTAGTTACTTGTAAAGTCAATTACTTGTAATTTCATTCCATGCCAATCTCTATGTAATGGAAAATATAAAGAATATGTGTACATGCATATTAAAGCCTGGCATGCTATCAGCTAACATCCGTTTTGCAGGATAATACTCCTAAAACGGACACATTATGATAGCATGTAAACATTTATACATTCCCTAAGACTAAACTACATAAGTTTTTGTAGGAAAACAATTGGGCCTGTTACCCGTTCAAAGTCCAAAAAGGCAACGAGCCTACAACCAATTATGTCTGATCAAACTAATCCTGCTCCTGTCTCTCATGAAGAGTTTGACGGATTAAGCAAACAAATTATAGATTTGATTGTTCTGCTTAAAGAACTACACCAGTCTACTCAGGGTCTACGAATACCCATACATATAGAATGCTCTGCACATGGAGGAACACAAGGTGCAGATCAAGCAAATCCAATACCTGAGCTTCAGCTGGATATGTCCAACAAAATTCCTGAAAACACCCATCTCAAAGAAGATTCAGGCACCGATGATATCAAGAAAAAAGTCCTTCAAATGGAAGAGACCATTCGGTCTATAAAAAGGATTGGAGCAAACGGGAGTGTCTCATATGCCGACCTCTATATATTCCCTGGTGTTCATTATCCAGAGAAGTTCAAGACTCCTAATTTTGAAAAGTATGATGGGTTGGGAGATCTTTACACACATTTGAAGGTGTTCATTGGAGAAATCGGATCTTATACCGAGGATGAGAAGCTCAGAATGCAGCTATTTCAAAAGAGTCTGACTGGAGAAGCCCAATCGTGGTATACCAGATTAGAAAATTCTAAGATTCATAGCTGGGAGGAGCTAGCTCATGCCTTCCTCAGTCAGTACAGCTTGCAGTCTCAGATGGCTCTGAACCGGTACCAAATTACTAAGGTCAAGAAACAAGCCAATGAGTCTTTCTGAGAGTATGCTAAAAAAGTGGAGGTGCCTTGCTTCTCAAGTTATTCCCTCTATGACTGAGTCGAAAATGGTGATGACCTTCATAGATATACAAGAAGCTCCCTTCTATGAGAGAGTCTTAGCTGGCATTGGCAAGACATTTTCTGAAATGATCAAACATGGAGATATGGCTGAGATGGGATTGAAGTCAGGAAAGATCCAAGACCTAGCCACTCTAAAAGTTATTCCTGAGCACATTCAGTCCGGAACTTATGGAAAAAACCCCCAAAGGGTCCATAAGAAGAAAGAGGAGGATGTTTCCTTGATACTACAAGGTCAATAAGGCAGTCAGAACTTGCCTATCTAGAGGAGAAATTACTCCCCCTTTCAAGCACAGTCTTAAAACCCTCCATTGCCTAAGAGTGGAGAAGTCAGATGTAATCGAGTATTCACACCCCTAGGGGACTCACTCGAGAATATTCTCATTCTTCTGACTACTCAGAAGAAAATTACCCATCTTCTTCCACCATCCAACCCTAATGGGAAGGGTTTCAATGCTACCTGGAAGTGTGCCTATCATGTTGGAGGTCCAGGACATGATACTAAGGATTTCTGGGCCTTGAAACATAAGATATAGGATTTAATCGACAACGGGGAGATTGTGGTGACTAAACCCGACCAACCGCATGTGCAAGACAACCCTCTTCCTCAACACTAAGAAGAAAAGGTTAATATGATTAATTGGAGCAATGGACAGAGTTCCAATTATAGTGGAGAATCCTCCCAGACCAGCAAAGACGGTGCTGACAAATGGGATTACGCACAGTTCTAGTTCGTGATGGAATGAAAGATGAAAGCTCTTTGTAATCAAGTAGAGCAATTGGCAGAACTGGTGATCCATCAGCACCAAGTTACATGCCAATTAGTCTGTCAGGAGCATGCTAGTCTCCTTCCTTTTGTTATGAATACTCCATCCTTGCCTTCAGAAAGTGAAACACTAGAGGGTAAAGTTACAAAAAGAGCAAGTGCCAAAGCCCGTCGGGATTTTTTCTAATATGAGGGAATTTACATACCTGGGCCAACCTATGGAGGATATATTTTAGATGCTGATCAATGAAGGAAGAATTACATCCCTTCTACCTTCAATCAATCCCCATTAAAGACGGTTCAATTCTAATGAAGTATGTTAGTATCACTCCCATTCTCGCGAACACAGCATAGAAGAATGTTGGGCACTCCGCCACCTCATTCAGAATTTAATTTACAGCGGTGTCCTGCAGATGGAACATGATGACACTTTGTTACTCGATAGTGGGAACACATGTCCTACAAAATGGAAGGACGTCATAGCAGTTATATCCGTTGAGGATGATTTGGCTGCCAGACCACTTACAATACAAGCAATTTAACTCAAAGGTGTTGATGATTCTTTGAAAGTGGTTGCACCAAAACCAATTCTCTTGCCATACAGAACATCGTATTATGTTGTCAACCTACAAAAAGTGCCACAGAATTATGGAGAGACTAAAGGATCTACATCACACACAACTGTTGTAGTGTTGAAAGAAAATCCACTATATCTTCCCTAACGGGTGATGAAGCCTACCATCAAATCAAAGGGGAAAGTTCCTATTGAGAGGATTGAAGAATTCCTTCGTACTATGGGATATAATGAAGCCAAGGTGGTTTTAAGCTTGAGAGAAGCTCCACAATAAATTTCCATATTGGACTTGGTTTTCTCTTTGGAAGATCATAAGAAGTTCTTGCTAAAGGTTTTGGAAGAAGCGCATTTGTTAAAATCAGTGGATGTGGAAAAATTCCAGCATCTGGCTGATCACATTTTTAACAACAATGTGATATCTTTCACTGATGACGACATACCTCCCGAAGAGACTGGTCATTGCAAGTCGTTGCATATAGCAGTTCTGTCCTCTGAATACATGGTCGGAGAAGTTCTGATAGATGGTGGATTATCTTTGAATATATGTCCTTATGCCACTTTGGAGAAGATGAATATCAATCTCAAGAGAATCAAAAGCAGCCATACGGTTATCAAAGCTTTTGATGGGTCCCGACGAAATGCTGTTGAGGAGATTGAATTACCTGTGGAGATTGGTCCACATACATTCAATGTATCCTTTTATGTGCTCAAAATAGCCATAGGATACAACCTGCCTTTTGGAAGACCGTGGATTCATATGGCTGGAGCCGTCCCTCCACCCTTCATCAGTAACTCAAGTATATTATCAATAATAGCCTAATCATAGTCAATGCTGAGCAAGAATGTCTTGAATAAGGTGACATACTACTCCTCAACTTCAATGCAGAAGTTGAGCCGATCAGTTTCCATACTCTGGAGGTGGTAGGGGTGCTCAAAAAATTCGGTTTTTCAGTTTTTTTACCGAACCGGTTGGAACCGGTACTGGCGGTACCGGTTTTTTTCGATTTCGGTTTTTTTGGTTTCGGTTTTTTTATATTTTTCGGTACCGGTAGTGGTAATTAGAATTTTGAATTCGGTAAAATCGAAAAACCAAAAAAAAACGAAAACTCTAATAAATACTTAAACAGTTAAACTACTTTATTTACTCTCTCTCTCTTTTAATTCTATAGAGCTTCAGTTATTTCATACTTGCCTACTTTACTCTTTCGCCTTTCGGTTTTCAGTCTTCACTCTTCACTCTCCCTAGTCCCTTCTTCTTCAGTCTTCTATCGTAGTACCCATTCTCCTCCATTAAAGCTCACCTTGCCTTCTCTTAAATCTCATCATTAAGCGCTAATGCCGAAAGCACGCTTATAACGTCAAGAACCAATCGAAAACAAGTACCAACGACTAGCGTCAACGGCGACGGTAAGTCGTTACTCATTAGATCTGTAGTTCTGCACTCTTAGACTCTTAGTCGTTACTCGTTAGATCTATAGATCTGTATTTCTGCACTCTTAGTCGTTTCTGTTTGGTCCTTCCCATACTTTTGGGGAAACAACTTGTATGATGTTTTTGCAGTACAATGCTTCGGCTTCCTAAAATTCTACTTGAATCAAAATTTTGCCAATCTTTTTGATTACATATATTTAAGAATTTTACTAGTAAGATAACTATCAAACACATCTATCTTATAAATATTATTTTTTATCCTAAAATTCAGATCAAAGTGATTGTTATGAGCCTTCTCTTTTTATCATTCTCTTATTTGCAGTATTGGAATTTGCGAAATTGAAACTCAACTTTTTCATTCATGTGTAAATTCATCAAAATTGGGACTAGTGGTTAATTAATATCTTGGAGGTTGGGACTAGTGGTTAATCATTTCAATGATATTAATCCAATTTTTTGTGATGTTATCATTATGCATCTTAATACTTAAATAGCACCTAATCCTAATTCCATATTTCAGATGTTAGTGAGTTAAGTAAGATTAAATTTATGGGGGGGTGGGAATCCAGCAAATCAAACTACTCTATCATAAATCTCTTCCTGATCAACTGTATAATAAAACAATTGAAAGTTCAGGAGTACGACCTTATAGAACCACCATAATACTGCAGAGTTAGGTAGGACCTTATAGCACCACCATAATAATGAATTAAAGAGGCAGCAAAAGTTAGATTTTCACAAGGTTAACTTCTCTTGCCTAACTTGCAGAACTGAGGCATTTGATCTAGTAACACTCACTACCATCCCATGTGAGCGCCACCTCTCACACCCAAGATTTCAACCGAGGTAATGTCGGCCACTCAAGAGATAATGTCATTAGGT
Source organism: Panax ginseng (assembly GCA_020205605.1). Classification (NCBI taxonomy): domain Eukaryota; kingdom Viridiplantae; phylum Streptophyta; class Magnoliopsida; order Apiales; family Araliaceae; genus Panax; species Panax ginseng. Next base: position 142,310,954 of record CM035132.1, on the reverse strand, counting down.
TATCAACCTGGACAAGGGTCGGGCAAAGATCATCAGGGCATCAAGCGACCAATTCAAATTCCCAGTTAAACAGGGACAACTAGATTAGGATTTTCTGCTAGCTCCAATCACAAGAATCCTCATAAGCACAAACAGACTCCTTCATCTTTAGCCACACGGCAATTATCTTAGTCTACAGATCCTGAGCCTGTACAGCCTCCGGTAAAGGTTCCTGCCCATGTAATGGCTATGTTATTTCCCAAACCGATATTGGTCAAAGCAAAAGAGGTCCTGATTCCTGATCCCGAAGTGGAAGAAAAGGAACGGAGACGTAAACAAGTCATCGCCAAGAGATTGTCTCACCTACGCATCATTTTCCATGATGAGCACACAAATAGATACACTCTAGACGATGATTGTCCCGACATTATGATCATTATTCGGGAGAAGGGGGACGATGACAACCCCTTCATCACTGTCGTCCAATAGGATTTCACCCTTGACAATTGGAGCAGCACTCCTTGCATTTGTTGACAAGGGTAAAAAGGGCAGAAACTCCCTTTACCCTGTAGATAGCAATAACTGCTTACTTTTCTGCACATTATTAGCAGTTGTTTTGTCTATACATGTTATAACTTTGTATGATTGAACAGTTCATATATTAAATGAAAGCATATTTTGTTTCAGGACTGTGAATTTAGATGTGCCTATACTTGTTGATGAGGTGCCTTTTCTCCACAAGGATTGTAACTTTGATGAAAAGTTGAAATCAGACTTGATGGAAATACAAGAGGACACTGAGATACCTCAGGAGATCAAGGAATGGGTCGAGGATAAACCCAAACTAAATCTTGATCAAACCACCTCATTTAACCTCGAAACCTTAGAAAACCCTAAGCTAATCCAGATTAGTACGGACCTCACTCCAAACTAAAGGAATGATATGGTTATGATATTAACCCAATTCCAGGATGTGTTTGCATGGTCTCATGAAGACATGGTGGGTTTGTCCATCGCCTTCCCATTAAAGAGGGATTCAAGCCAGTCAGGCAGAAGCTCAGGTGATTAAAACCTGAGTGGAGTTTAAAGGTTAAAGAAGAAATTGTGAAATAATTTCATGTCGGCATCATCGTGGTGTCCATATACCCTGAATGGCTATCCAACCTAGTCCTCGTGCCTATACCGGGAGGAAAGGTGTGAGTTTACGTGGATTACCGGGATCTGAATAAAGCTTGTGTTAAAGATAGCTTTCTCGTGCCATTTATCCACATACTCATTGATAATACTACTCAATACGACATGTACTCCTTTGCTGATTGCTTTGTAGGGTATCATCAAATTATGGTTGCTGAAGAGGATCATGAGAAAATGCATTCATCACGCCTTGGGGAACCTTTTGCTATAGACGGTTGTCATTTGACCTCATTAATGCCGGGGCAACCTATCAGCGAGCTATAATGGCTCTTTACCATGACTTAATGCACAAAGAGATAGAGATCTACGTGGATGACATCATTGTCAAATCACGAAGGGAAAATGACCACCTAGTCCATCTCAGAAAGCTCTTCAACAGGTTGCATAAGTACAACTTGAAGTTGAATCCAGCCATGTGCGCCTTTGGTGTTAAATCAGGTAAGTTACTAGGATTCCTAGTCAGCCACAAAGGGATTGAGCTGGATCCCACCAAAATCCAGGCCATCATGAAAATGCCCATTCCTCAGACAGAGAAGGAAATACGGGGATTTTTGGGAAGGATCAACTTTATCAGCAGGTTCATTTCCCAACTCACAACAACCTGTGAGCCTATCTTCAAGTTTTAAGGAAGAACTCCTCCATGAAATGGAACGATGAGTGTCAAAAAGCCTTCCTTACAATCAAAGAGTAGTTGGTCAACGCTCCTGTCTTGGTACCACCCAGGGATGATGTTCCCATGTTCATGTACCTGTCCATTAATAACAATTCATGGGCTGCATGCTAGGATAAAAAGATGATAGAGGCCAAGAGCGATACTACCTCAATAAAAGATTCAGCAGGAGTGAACACAAGTACACTCTGATTTAGAAGACTTGTTGTGCTTTAGAATGGGCTTCCGTGAGGTTACAGCATTACCTCCATGGTCAGACAACCCATCTCATATCCCGCGTGGATCCTCTCAAGTACAATAAACCCATGTTAAATTAATGGCTATCCAGATGACAGTTGATCCTACAGCAATTTGACATTGTCCACGTGACGCAAAAGTCCATTAAAGGTCAAGGAATTGCGGATCAACTGGTCGTCGCACCTTCAGGGGATTTCAAACCCTTGAAAACATACTTCCCCGATAAAGGGGTGATGACAGTGTAGCAACACCATCAGTATATACACACCTATCATGGAAAATGTATTTTGATGGAGCTGTTAATATGGAAGGTTATGGAGCTGGAGCAGTTCTAGTATCCTGTATGGGGGAGTAGTATCTTGTCGCCGTCGTTTTTCAGTACCAACAACACAACTGAGTATGAAGGTTGTATCATGGGACTCAAACTTGCCCAATCAATGGGTATTAGGCGGTTAATTGTCTTTGGGGATTCCAAATTGGTAATCAGACAAACCACTGGAATCTATCACACTAAAGAACTACATTTGCTGCTTTACCATTGACAAGTTTTACATATGGCTGCGGAGTTTAAAGAAATAACCTTCCTCCATATTCCTCGAAATAGGAATGATTTTGCAGATGCGCTAGCAACTTTGGCCTCCTTGATCAACATACCTGACAAGGAAAACATGCCAAGCATCCCATTTGCCCTACAAAGGCTCTAGCCTATGGGAATTACATTGGAGAAGTATTAGATGAGCTACGTCCCATCCAACACCCTTGCTATCAGCACATCAAGGAGTACTTGCAAGATGGATCTACACCCGTTGAGGTGAGCCCAAATGAAAGAAGGCGGATCCATCGACTAGCTATAAAGTTCTACCTGAGCGGAGATGCACTCTACAAAAGAGATGCAGGACTAGGTATCCTCATATGTTTGGACAAGGACCAAGCTCAGAGGCTCATGGATGAAATCCATGGTGGAGTATGTGGCCCACACATGAGCGGCCCTCTACTTGTTAAGAAGATTCTCAGAACATAGCACTACTGGCTCTCCCTCAAGGCTGACTGTGATGATAACGTCAAGAAGTGCTACCAATGCCAAATTCATGGAAATGTTATCCATGCCCCTCCGAGGGAGCTCCACAATATGAGTTCACCTTGGCCCTTCTCAATGTAGGGAATGGACGTGATTGAGCCCATCGAGCCCAAAGCCAGTAATGGGCATTGGTTTATCTTCACCATGATCGACTACTTCACCAAATGGGTAGAAGCAGCCTCCTTCCCCAGGGTTACCAAAGAAGTCATCATTGCTTTCATCAGAAACAATATCATTTGTCGATATGGACAACCAGAGGTGATTGTAGCAGACAATGCTAAGAACCTCAACAACAAAAAGATGGAGGAGTTGTGTAGTAAATTCCACATCAAACACCTCAACTCTGTCATCTACCGTCCAAAGATGAATGGTGTTGTTAAAGCGGCTAATAAGAACATCAAGAAGATCATGCAAAAGATGTCTGCAAATCACAAAGGATGGCCTGAAACCTTGCCTCTGACTCTATTAGCCTACAGAACTTTAATGCATACTTCCACTGGGGCAACCCCCTACTCATTAACCTATGGGATGGAAGCAGTACTTCTCATAGAGGTGAAAATGGAATCCCTTAAGAGTGTTGATTGACTCTCAGCTGGATGAAGACCAATGGTTACAAGACAGGTATCACCAATTGTCTCTAATAGACGAAAGGCGAAGTGATGCTATCTTCCATGGTCAGTTATAGCAATAGAGGATTGCCAGATCCTACACTAGGAAAGTCCGGTTATGGTAGTTCAAGAAACATAACTTGGTTTTGAAGAAGATCATTGACAACCAAGATCAATCAAAGGGAAAATTCGCTCCAAATTGGGAAGGCCCGTTTGTTGTCAAAGAAGTATTGACAAGAGGTGCTTTTAGATTACAGGAAATGGACGGTGATGAATTTCCACAACTCATCAACTCGGACACCGTGAAATGGTACTATATTTGAAGTTACCATTAAGTAAACATCTTGGTTTTGGATCACCAGATCCCAAATCATTTTAGGTTTTTTAACCCTCTCTACATACAACCTTTCTGCATACCCAATTTCCCCATCAGGGAAACACACTCTTCAAGTCAGCAGCCTAGTTTTGGATCAGCAGATCCTTCACACATCTTTGGTTTTAAAACCCTTCACTCAACTTTGGTTATCCTACCAGGGATTGAACCTTTCACATCCGCAGTTTTGTCCCACTACGGATAAGACTTTTCACACCTGCAGTTTGTCCTAAACATGGGATCAAACTTTTCCCCTGCAGTTTATCCTAAACATGGGATCAAACTTTTTCAGCTGCAAATCGTCCTGAACATGGGGCGAACTACGTCGACCTGATCTCCCCGATACCTCGGAGTACTTAGGCAACCATTTTATATGGCCCGGTCGCAATAAAGAAAACAACAAAAACATTTCTACACCCTTCTATACAAATAAAAATAACAAAAACATTTCTACACCTTTCTACCCTTTCACATACAGCATTGAACCTCTTACACCAGGTTTGAACTGCACAGACCTGATCTCCTCTTCAATAGGAGTACGTAGGCAGCCATTTATGGTTCGGTCTAACTCCCTACCAAAATACAAAAACTTGTCAATGGTACTGGGATCATCCTTCAATCCACCACATTTCATCGGCTTCAAACCAAAGGGATGGAACTTCTTGGCTTCCCCATAAATGGGAGAGTTAGCAACCATCTAAGTTGCGGTTGATTCCTCGAAGAGCAACACCAATCCATAAGAGATGGAACTATTTGGGATCTCCTCTTTAATAGGAGTATCGACAACCATCTGTGGTGCGGTGAATCTCAGAGAGGAAAAGTCACACTCCTCTCCACATCTACATACAAAAATCAGTCCCAAAACACCAAGGAGGGTACAGAAACATACAGATCAACGATCCATTCTGAAAGATCCTAAGACATTTCAATGTCCACCCATCAAGGATGAGTTCAGAATACATCAAGATCACAAGCCCTGAAGAAACAGGCAAATATCAAGCAAGTAGCAAGGCACAACTAAAAGAAAAGTGAATCAAAATATATTTCCCTGCCATATATAATGTTGTTTGATATATATAATATAAATTGTACTAATAAAATGGCTAAGCTAGTCTGTGCAGGAAAATACAAGCCTATCTACAATCCCGTGGATATACGAGCTATCAAGTCCAACATGGCATCTCTCTCCGAAGAAGGAGGTAACACTGCGGTCTCCTGCCCAAGGGTATCTACACGAGCTAACAAATCCACAGCCAACTGCATGGTGACATAATGCTCATCAATATATGCACTCATCTCGGCAATTATGCCAGTAGTAAGGGATCTTACTATAGTACTATCTATAATGGCTACATCCCAGACAGATATGGCAGCATCCCGCTCAATAATCAATGCATCTCCGGATGATCTAGCCTCATCCCACTTAGCAATAGCAGTGTCTCTATGAGCTACAGCCTCATCTCTCTCCAATAGAGCGACATCTCTCCCATCAAGAGCTGTCAACATCAAGGCCCTAGCTTAATCTCTCTCAAAGGTCATCAAATGAATACTCTACTCTAAATACTGTGTTAAATGCTGGATCATAGTAGCACTCATACTGGAAGAATCTATAAGAGCTACTGTCAACCTAGTGAATAGCTCCTCCCTGGTGGGAAGATTAATGTCCTCTATGGGCTCCCCATCATCGGAATCAATCCCCGGCACTGTGGATACTACCACAGCCAATATTGTCTCTGTCTCCATCCATGCATAATACTCTGTCGAACAGCCTAGATGACTAACAGAAAACTCAGCTAGCTCACGCTGATCCCAACAAGCATACAACTTGGATTTGTCCTCTGCTGACCAGTGGCGAAAATCCAAATGCTGACTCAATGCCCCCTCAAAAGGATGGAAGTACTGAAACTGATCAAACTGTGACATCACAGCCAGTGGGTGGTAAGTAGTCATGCCCCTCAAGCCAGCCAGAGGGAGATAATCCATGCCAGGAGCATGAGTAATGAAGCTATAGGGTGAACTGAGCCATGTACATGGCAAGATGTCAAATGGATCTCCGATCCCTGCCAAGAATACCAACCAAGACATAGCATATGTACACTCCGATGGCTGAAAGGAGTAAGACATGGCTATCTCATGGGTAAAACAATATCCATGTCGTCGGAAGGTGCCAATCGGTCTCAGGTGTGACATAAACCACACGTACAACATGACCGAGCTACCTGTAAATACCCCTGCAGAGTAGGTGCTGCAATATGTGGTTGATCTCAACGTCTCTGTTACAATCATCGGCACAATGGTATAACCCTCCTTGAGAGCTCTCACTGCCATAATGACGCCAATGTCCAGCTCATCCATATACCGTGGCATGTACACGTATGACAATACACACATCAACAATACGTCTACTCTGGCTAGACTCCACTGATCCTCCAGCATAGTAAAATCCCTGGAGTATCGTGTATAATTGTCTACTAAGCCAAATCTGTTTATAAAAAAATGTTGGGATATCATATGGACGGATGTAATCTCATCCTCTACGACTCTACACCTTAGCCCGGTGAGGGTCATAAACTGTCGGCTCATATTGCCAATGGCCATCTGAGCACAAGGTTTGTCTAATGGCAGCACCGTCAACCATGCATACTCCTCTAAGGTGGGAGTCAACTCATGGATACCAAACTGAAAAACTTGCCTCTCCAGTATCCAGTTCTCCAACATACCCTCTACAAAGCTTGTGGGAACCTGAAACATCAAGAGGGTTATAGAATGTTGTAATAATTGATCTATGGTCACCCTGTCTGGAGGTGACAAACTATCATACCATGACCTCAGACGGGAGGCAACCAATACTGGTGGGGTGTGATCAATGTGGCTAACTGTCGAGGAAGACATATGTGTGGGCCATATCATAAAGACCATCCAGGGGTGAATGCTAAATATCTCTGGACATACATATATATGCATAACATAATACATGCATGAGAAAAAATAGATGGCAATATGATGTAGGGAATAACAGTATATACATTCCTAAGTACATCATCATCTAATACATCTATGTACAGCTAAAAAAACAGGGAAATGGGGCACAGATGCCCAACAACTAACAGAGGCCTATCAAAAGATATAGTGAGAATGGGGCACAGCCACCCAGTATCTAATAGAGGACTATCAAAAGATATAACGAGAATACACATCAGAAGAAAACACATCAGAAGAAGACAATGGTGTCAATGTCTACATCATCAATCTTGTCCACCTGATCTAACTCCTCATGAGTCACTGAATCTCCATCAATGGGGATATTAGGCCTATACAACGGGGGATCTGCACCGGTAAAGCCGTATGGGTCACTTGAGGGGCCAGCATCTGAGCTAGAAGGATCAAAAGTATCTGCCTCTGAAGGATCTCTGCCCAAATGCCGGATAAAGAACTGTGCTCGGTCCAACTGTCGGGTCAAACTATCAATCTGTGTCAAATGAGTTGGATCTCGGACATAGGCCATCCAATCTGTCATCATCACGGATCCAGGAACCATATCCCCCATAAACTGAGTGGCGCGGTACGAGGGGACCACCAATGCTGGAACATCTCTTGAGTATAAGGACCCTCTGACAGTGTAAAACTGTCAACACCCATCAATGGGATATCAATGACAGGCGACTGTGAAACAGGCCAATAACGCCTGGTAGGAGGCAAGATCGGTACATGGATATCTCCTGTGGTATTCCTAATAGCATGCTCTCCTAAATAGAGCTCCCATCCTCCATCAATGAAGAGAGAAATCCTACGGGTGGATGTCATGTACTCGACACCAGTCAGGTACCCATCCTCAAACCCAACGGGCAAATGTTCCCCATAATAGGGAATCCATGTGATAACATCAACTATTAATAACTCCAACTATAGACGACAATGGGTGAAACCCTCATCTACAGGAACCTCCATCAATATGGAATGATGTCATCGTCATCCTCGTGGATAGGTCTCCAAACCTAGCACACTCATAAAACACAAACTGAGAGCCTCTCGTAGGCCCAGAACTTCCAACACAAAGGAAAATATCTGCTGTCAATCAACACTCTTAACCTGTACATGGGAAATCAAAAGAGAAATACTCACCAACAAAAATGGGTAAAATCCTAGCCAAGCCTATGTCAAACATTGTGAAAGCATGCGCATGCCCCTGAGGAAATAGGCGAAGGTGTACGAGCCCTAATAATACTCTCCAATATGGTTCACATCTCGCGTGGCGCTCACCAAAGAGAATGATACCGTGGAAGAGTTATCTGCTATGAAGCAGCCCCTAATGATTATCAGGAACAATAGCCAAAGAATGTGATCCCTGACTCTCACATCATCAGGTATAGGCTCACTCAACAGCCCGCTCATAGCATCTACTCTCAAAGGACCTATACGAACTGTCCTGTCCTTGAGCACCTCAGCTAGGACTCCTAGCAAGGATCGAACGGCAGTCGGGGTAATATCCGTCGTACATGCACTGGCGTCCCTCCAAACTCCGTATCGGTGATAAATCGTCAATCCATCGGTGTCATCATCACCTCACAGTCTAATAAATGGAGAGTCTGAGTCTAGTGAAACCAGCACTCAGACAATGCCCTGAGATAACCCCTGGGACAATGACGGGGGAGGATGGAAAAGAACGCCTCAAAGCCCCAGCCATGCACAATCGCTCGATAATCAGGATGCAGAGCCTGATATATAGAGTGAATGTTGAACTAGTTCCCTCTATGCTGTGTAAAGCCGGGAACCTGCATTACAAATCAGATCAACATTAGAACCTTTACTCCTCATCAATAGGAAAGAAGGGAAGATCAAAATATAGCTTGTACCTCGTTTGCATGCAAGTAAACTGAGGGGTGTTAACTCAAATCACCCAGAAGCTCAGGGATCGTCACCTGAATGCCTGGAAGATCCCTACGGGGAACATGAGCAGCAGGAGTAGGGTCCGCAACTAGTACATCCTCCTCTTGTCTTCAACATCCGGTACCTCAACCCGGACAGGACGTATCACCGCCTCCACGAGACGATGAGGCTGTCTAACTGAACGGGGTCGAGGCACATCAGAAGCCCTCCTCTGCACACCTAAAGTGGTCCTGCGGGAACTACTCGGGTGATCTGGATCCATATATCTGGACACAAGTCTCCAAATCACCTCAGAAGTGTAGAACACTTGTACGGTGACAGAATTTGCAGAAAGACGCCCAAACTCAGCAGATCTGAAGAAGAGCTCTCAGATTTCCTGTGTGGTGCAACTTGGAAATGAATTATGAAAGTAACATGCAGCTTAAAACCACTGATAAGTGGATTTTATATACACTTATCCGGTATCTTTTACTTGAATTAGTTGCTTATATTTATGTGTCTTAGTTACTTTTCATGCATTTTGTGTTTATTTTGTAGGTTATACATTTGGGAGCGGTGTGAGCGACTATTGGTAAGGAAAAGCAAAGAAAAGCAAATCGGACATCATTTGGGCTTTCATGTTTACTTTATGTTCTTGGTTTGGAACTTAGCTTACATTGTAGAGCATCGTCTTAGCTTTTCGAAACATTTTGAATCATTCCAATCGGAGTTCGGATGCAAGAGTTATGATCACTGTACCAACGGACGTCGAACTTCGCTGTTTTGAGTGATCATTTGCATAGCAGTCACTTCCAGCCCAATTTCAACCTTCGTCCGGCCCGAATTTCTGAATCCTCAAAGAATGAAAGTTGTAGATCTCGTCGAAATCTTCGATTTGATAGGTTGCAGGCCCCGTAACTCCTCCCGGATCAAAGGTTATGGCTGTTTTACCAGAGGATGTTGTGATAGAAGTGTAGATTACCGGCGGGCAAGCATAAATGACTATGACTATTAGACAAGAAGGACCCCGTCACGGGCGGGCCCTATCTGAAAGCTTAAACCCCGCTTGTATGGGTATGCGTAGGAAAGACGTTTTTTGGCCTAATTTGAGTTCGGGAAGGATTGTTTTCGATCCAATTGACTCAAGGACTTCCAAGAGGACTTAAAGACATGTAAAAAGGCTTATAAAAGGGGATGTTAGGAGAGATTGGAGAGATTGGGAGAGATCATTCCATTAGATTAGATTAGAGTAAATTAGATCAAAACACTAGTTCTAAATAGTTTTGGAGATTGAAGCAACTTGGACACCATTGAAGATCAAGAGCAGGAGCTTGAGGAAGATAGAGATTTGCTGACAACAGATTTACTCTTTACTTTACTCTTATTCTTATCTTTTAATATGTTTTCAATTGTGGATTCTTAGTTTTAATTCAATGAACTAATTCTTTGTTTGAGATTACAATGGATCTTATTGTGTAGTTTATTTTAATATGCTTCGCTATCAATTATTATGTTTTATTGTGAGGATTGTCTATATTAATTTGAGCTTTAATCTATGAATTGCCTGATCAACAATTCTTTGTGAAGTTGGATGGAATCGAGAGAGGATATTCAAATCTAAACCTAGTTGATATAGCATGTGTTCAGGATTTTGTTAGTACCTTAAACTTGATTCGTGTTAAGGTAGAGATATGCTTGACGCCGCATGTAATCGGATAGAGAACTTATTCTTCAACCTTCTTCAATTGTAATTCACATAGAGATATAGTGGGTTAGTTGATTAAGGTATTTAACAGATTTCTATCTTGATTGTGGAACTACGTTAATACGGTATTAGTGCATCGAGAGGTGGTTAATACTACGTTCGTGTTCTTGATTAACAATTCAGGATAGAGAATAATTGATGAGAAGTGTGTTAACTTAAATGAAGCAATAAGTGAAGTTGTGATCTTAAATCTTCATAGTTTTAATTTAATTAGTGGGATTTAATAGTAGTTTAATTTATATAATTTGAAATTCATTTGTTTAAATAAGATTGAGTTGGTTACGGGTTAGTACTTGGTGATTTTTATTAACTAATTCTCTGTGGGAACGATACTCAACTTATCACTTTATTACTTGTTGATCACGTATACTTGCGTGTTGTGCGTATATAGATTTTACCCAACAACCACCTACGGTTGGCCGCAGGTGTACCTGTGGCTCCCCTTAGGGGGGGCCACCCCTACGGCTCGGTCCATTTCGAGTTGCAAAGGAAATCTCGTAAGCTGAAAAGGCCAAATTATAAATAAAAATGCTACGCGATTGAGCGGAATAGCTTGAAATCCTAGTTTTCAGAGACCAAACTGTCGGTCTACATGTCACTCATTGGTATTCGCCCAGACATAGGGTTCACTATACCAATGATCATAACAGTTGCAAGTTATACTCGGCAATACCTCACGAAGGTCCGATGCCATCAGTTCGTGGTCGTAACTCCAAAATACTTCTCCCCAGCAGAGATTTCATCCGTTAATGTACATGTCAATGACGGTCAAGCAGCCTTGACGTATTTCCCAGCAAGAACACCATCCGTTGATGCAAATGTCAATGAAGGTCAAGCAGCCTTGACGTTATTTCCCAATAGGGATCTCATCCGTTGATGCACATGTCAACGAAGGTCAAGCATCCTTGACTCTTTGCTCAGCAGGGAGCTAATCCATTGATGTACATTTCAGCGAGGGTCAGGAAACCCTGGTAATACAGACTGTTGGCAGCAACTCCAACAGAGCAGCGGAAAGACCTGGCGATACAAACCAGGGAAGAACATCCTCATCGGAGAGGACCGATGATGGAATATGTTATACACATCCTCAGCAGACAAAGCTCTATCCCTCAGAGTCTCTTGTACATGAGAGATACATCCTCAGTGTAAAGTCTGTACCAAGGATTAAGGACTTTGGTGATAACCCCAACGTCAACATCCTGGAAGTTCCTGAGAACTTTGGATCACACATCCAAGCAGTTCATCAGAGTTGTCAGTAATAACTCCAGCCCCCATCGAAAGTTGAGAGAGTAAACAGTCATCACATTCCATTGGAAAACAACACCGGAAGTTTCAGTCTCAACCTCGAAGATAACCCCGACGAGTGCAGTTACAATTTTGGAGATAACCCCAGAAAAGCTCATTTCAACCCTTGCAGTCAGCTTCAACCTCGGAGATAACCCCGAGGCACTTAGTCCAAACCCGAAGATAACCCCGGGGGGTCAGGCACACCTTAGAGACAACCCAGAGGACATTCAGCACTTGCAGTAGCCCAATCTCAGAGATAACCCTGAGCAACGACTGTTTTATCAGCCCAAACTAGAGATAACCCCGGTAAGGGGCAAAATCATCATTTTTCCACCTCGATCCCATATACGTGCCATCTCAACATATTGCGACATACATTCCTCACAACAGTGTCCCACAAGAACTTGCAATCCCGAGTGACTACTACAAAGGACAACATACCATATAGAATTTGAAGACTTTAAGACCAAGGGTATGATCCCATCTTTCTGACTTCGCACAACCTCTAATCCCATGTCATTTGTGTAGCTCTCGACAATAGCACTCCATAAAAGGTCTTATACACCTCAATCGGAGGCCCGAATTGAAGTTCTGAAAGTTCAAGCAGACAACACATTGCATGTGTGCACGTACTTCGAGATGGCAGGACCCGCGGAGCCCGGGGCACCCTGGGTAGCTGCAGGTGCACCTGTGGCTCCCCCTCTATAAATAGAGGGCTTGGGGTGGCCATTTTATAAGAGAAAACGGCGAGGAAGCCCTGTCCAATTTGCACTGTACACACTATAAACTGAGTGCTTTCTCATTTTAAACATTTGTTAGCTCATATATTGCTATATTTTTACCGGTGAGAATTGAGTGCTCATCCATTTAAAGTTATAGAAGTCTTCTTTGGCAATCCACTGTAAGCCTTCTTACACCTTTCAAAGACTTTTCTCCACATTTTGCACACACCATTCTTCACGTTGAGAGTCGTGTTGCGTGTGTATGCCCGAACTTCGGTCCATGGCTTTTTATTTCATTTTGTATATATATATATGGACTAACATTATCGAGTTATGCCTCGATTGAGCCTAGACTCACGTCCGGAGCGTTTATTGCTTTTATATGTATATACTTATATATAAACTATGGTCGAACTCTGTTCAATGAGCCTATATTTATATCCGGAGTGTTTATTGCTTTTATATATATATATATATATATATATATATATATATATATAAACTGTTGTCGGACTCTGTTCGATGAGCCTGAATTTTATATCCGGAGCGTTCATGGTTTTATATATATAAATACTTATATATATATATATATATATATATATATATATATATTTATATATATATTCTGTCAGTTCGGAGTTTACTTGTGGCCTTTTATCGCTTTATTTACATTTCGTCTCACCGAGTTTACTTGTGGCGGTTGATCGATATTTACTACTTTATTTACATTTCTGATCCCCCATGGAGCTACTTCGTGCTGGTTGATCATGTCCCTATATATATATTTACCGCTTTTATATATTTACATTTTCAGTCCCCCATGAAGTTCGCTTCGTGGTGGTTGACAGTTTATATGTATATATATATTTACAGCTTTTATATATAAAACTGCTTACAGTTTTCATATAAATTGCTACATCATGTGAGCCTAGGAATCATGTGATCACAGATTCAGTCTTCTGAATCTAGATTCGGTTCCCATGATAGACATTTTCGGCTGTAAACAGCTTGTACATTATTCACGCTGTTCGAATTTCCTTAGACGACTCTCATGCCCACAAGGAGTTCGGCACTGCTATGTATATTATTTTTCTCGAAGATGCTTCGCATCTCAAAAATAAAAGCAATTAAGCCGAACACTTAATAAAAGGGAAGTATCAAAGGCCTCAATTACTATTGAGCATAAAGGTTTGAAAAATCTCTTTTACAAAACATCACTACTATATCTTGTTAAAACTGAATTTTTACACAAATTCAAACCCTTTGTATATAGGTGCGAACGAAGCATAGCACTATTTTCAAAGAATTGCACATTGACCCACACACACACATTCATATAACAGTTTAATTGAAAAGTGGCGGTCACTGTGGTAACACGGATGTCGGGGGATGCCTAATGTAATAACCCGATATTTTCTATATAAATAAATCAGAAATTTTGCATATAATTTTTTTTTTAAAATAAATATGGGAAAATATATGCAAGGTAATATGTATGTATATTTGTGATAAATAAAAAATTATTTTATACATGAATAATTTTAAATAATTTTATTTTAGAATTATTGATCATTATAAATTATATTTTATAATAATTATTTATATTATAGAAATGTTTTTATTATTTATTTTTCAAAGAAAATATGATATTATATTATTTAAATAATATATGGAATGATTATTGTAATTATTATAATTATTATTTATTTATTTTAGCTCGGATTAATAAGTTAAGTATTTTAACTTAATTAATAATGTTGTTTATGCAAGATAAATCAGATATAGAATCCAAACCCTAATTCTGGTTTTGGAACAAGGAATGATAATAATAATAATATAATATTAATTATCTTTTGATTTTTTAGTGCTATAAATATGTACTGTATGTATATGGACTTACAATGGTTGGTCAATTATGGTATATTATGTCAAACCCTAGTTTTACTGTGCAAAACCCTAATTTGAAAACCAAATTAGAGTACAAGATTGTTTTGGTAATTGTGTATTGTGATTTATGACAATTATTATAAATATTAACATTAATTAGGAAAACCCTAAATTAATATTTTGGAATCTTAATTTCTATATTAGGTAACCTTAATTAGTAATTATAAAACCTAATTGCTAGTTGTAAACCCTAATTGCTAAAATGGTAATCTTAATTATTATTTCAGTAAATTATAATGTTAATTAGAAACCCTAATAATATTAAGGAACCCTAATTATTTAAAAACCCTAAATTTTAATTAGTAAGTTCTAATTAAAATTTTATTGAACCTTAAACTTAAATTTTTAAACCCTAGAAATTATTTGGGAAACCTTAAGATTTAAGATCTATTGATTTTAACCTAGATTCAAGCATCATGGACAAGAATACCCTTAAAATGCTTTGTTAATTTACTAAAATAGCTTTTTTGTAATTATTTTAATGAGCTAGCTTGCAAAGTCACCACCCTAGATTTATAGCACATGCCTAAAACTCATTCAAGCTTATCCACTTTGACACTTTGTAAGTTAGATTCAATGTATCTATATTATATAAATAGATTAAGAGAGAGAAAAAGTCTCATTCTTGTTCATCTGTTCACAACTCTCATCCTTGACACTCTCTCTCTAAAATCCACGAATTTCATAAGTGTTTCAGTCCCCAATTCAAGCCCCATGAACACCCTTAGCAAATCAGAAGCTTAGATTCAAGCATTTGTTCATAAAGGTATAAAACCCTATTCGAAAATCTGACCATTGATCCATTGTTAAAAGTTATGTTTTAATGTTAATACATGTGGTTTATAGTTTATTATAATGATCTGGGTTGGTATTATATAGATCCATATCATCTAAGTGTTCAAAATCTAGTTTTAAGAAAATTTGGAAAACTGAGAAATATGGTCTGACAACCAAATGTCAGGTCCCATAGATCTCAGTCTGTTTACTATTTTGTTTGTTTAAGGGTTTGTGTTTATAGTATGTTGTAATGGCTTTACTCTGAAACTTGATTCAGAGCCAGATCGGTTACAAATTGTAAGTTATTCAAGGTCAAAGTGCGTTGACCGGCCATGACCTTATGTTTCTGGGTAACCCATAAATTTTCCAGGTCAGTCTGACAACATATTCATGACCTTGGATCTTGCAGGTGTTAGCTTATTTGTTGTTGTTGTTGTAATAGAATGGTAGCATGGTATATGGACTTCAGTTTAAAGTTTTCAGATCATCTATATAACGTATAGATTTATTGTAGTAGTCGGTCAAAGTAGTAGGGTCAAGCTTGAAAACCGTTTTCTAGGTAACCCAGAAAATCTATGAGCACTGCCTTTGACATGGTTTGACCAACATGGGTATGCTTGATCTGTTGTTGTTATTATGATTTTATGTGATAGATCAATTCATGTACATGTTGGCTAAACACTGCAACTGTTAAATCACAAAAACATCACATATATTTCAAGTTGTGGAAGCCCAAATATGAGCAATGAATCGTTTCTTCATTTCGGGCAACCTGTAAAATAAAGAACGACTCGATGAATTTTGTTCTAGGCCTCATATCTCGCTTGTGCTATGTTGTTTGACCCTGTTTGTTGTTGGATCTTGTAGTATTGCATTAGTACTATAACCTCTAACCATTATCTAGTCCTGAAACACCTTACACACTGAATCATTGGTGGTCAAACATGGTCCCTCGAAACTGTGTATGAATGTTTTGGGTTTAGCCAAGAACATGAAGAACACCTATAGCGACGGTTATGTCGCTATAAGCAGTCTTCAGCGACACTTTATTTATAAAATTATTATTTTTATTATATATTAAAGAAAATTAGTTTTTAATTATTAAAAATACAAAATAAATTATTAAAAATTATTTTAAAGTCCAAAAATTATATTTTAATAATTTTTAATATATTTCATAAATATTTAATATTTTTGAAATATTAAAGGTTTATAATTTATTTAATTATAATATTAAATAAATTATTTAAAAATAATTTTAATACATGAAAAAACATTTAAAGATATATTATGGTATAAGAAAATATTTTAAGTTATTTTTAATAACTTTTAATATTATGTGATGAATTTCATTAGTAAATTAATATTAATGATAATTATTTTATTTAATAAATATATTAAATAAATTATGGAAAAATAGAATTAATGGTTTAAAAATAATATGAAAATTATTTAAGTGTTATAAAAATATTTTAAGTTATTAAATATAACTTTTAATATTTAAAGGTAGATTTTATTAATAATTTAATAATAATGACATTAAATTTATTTAATAATTATATTAAATAAATAGTTTAAAAAATGCTTTTATTAATTTAAAAATAATTTAAAAGGAATATAAATGAATTAAAAATATTTTAAGTTATAAATAATGACTTTTAATATTTGGATAAATAATACATTAATATTTTAATATTAATTCAGTAATTATTTAAAAATGATTTTAATTATTTTAAAAATCATTTAAAGGTAAAATAAATACTTTAAAAATATTTTAAGTTATTTTAAATAACTTAATATTTTTACAATGGTTTCATTAATAGTTTAATATTAATTAAATATTAATGATAATGGAATTATTTAATATTTAAATCATTTAATAATGATTTAATTGTTTTAAAAATCATGATAAATTATAATAATTATTTAAAATTATTATAAGGCCATGAAAAATAATGCGTAATCGATATATAAGTTATCTAAATGGATATTGAACTACTGTTTAGAGTCTAAGACTCGATAAATACCCGATAAAGTTATCAGTACACCGACATATTTTAGAAATTGATCTGAACTTAGATAGTTTGACTGTGTTAATGTTTGTTTATGGTTCAATGACTGATATAACTGTGTGACAATGTGATTAGGTTATGTGTTAACTGCAAATAGCAGTACAATATGATATGATATGTTATTCTAATCGGATAAATTATTTTATTAATGATAGGGCTTGATATAAAAGATAAAATTAAGTTCTGTAAGCAGCAGACAAGGCAAGTATCTAACCCTTTGCATTTACTTTATGCAATGGACATGCGTAAGATAATATCTGAGCTATTTTTTTTCATTGTTCAAATATTTCAACCTTTGTATATACTTATGCAATGATTCTGTATAAGTAAGTTATTAAATTATAATTTGTTGTATAAGTTCCTTAATTTTGTTATTGTAGATCAAGATATATATTATGATCGTTAATCTCCAAACATGGTTATACAAGTGTCCTCACTTGGATAATCATTATATTTTATCACATGTTGATACATACTTATCGGTGTCCAGTATGTATACGTTGAATTAAAAGTCGTCGAAGCTATTTGATCCGGCTAGACACAAATTTAAAATTGTTGTTGAACAAGATAAAACTTTATTATTATCCAACCGAATTGTTTTGGTTCGGATTCTAGACTGGTATGAACATCCCAGATATTGGAAACTTTTATGCGCCTAAGGCGGAAATGCTGGACGGAAATATCGTCCTTGAATGTAGTATTGATCAATACAGGCATAACGGCCGATCATCCCCTCGCGTCCGTAAGTTATGAAAGGTTCTGAGATGAAGTTTCATTTAATCTTTTGAAAATAGAAAACAATGTTCATAGTCTGTCAACTGATCCTCATTTATAGTCAGTACGTAGTTTCAAAATTTTGAAATCGAAATGATATGTTGTTTATTATTGGTTCAGCTTACTTCACAACTGTTGATCCGTTGTAGAAGTATCGTTCAAAGAAAATATTTAATTCTTTTAGCTAACTGTTATTGCTTGTTATTACTTGCTGAGTACTCAAATGCTCATCCTTGCTTAATTTAAATGTTTCAGCTAAGTGTGAACAACCTGAAGGATCTGCCAGAAACAAAGGGAAAGGAAAGGTTGCTGAATGAATTTCTATGTTATCCTATGTAATAATTTGACTTTATGATAAGGATGATAAATATTATTATGTAATAGATGTTTAAAGGTTTCGTACTTGGGGTTGAAAACTCTGATAATATGTAAATTGAAGTTGATAATCTATATTATTGTTATTATTATTAGTATTATTCCGCTCATAGAAATGGTATCGTGAAGCACCGAGTTCGGGTTTCAAGTACCTAGATTTGGGGGCGTCACACCTAACACCTTCCCTCCGCATAAGCAAGTCCCCGGACCCTAACGAATCTCGATTTCAAAGATCAATTTAGCAGTGTTACATCATGTGGTCAATGTGCAAACATTTTCTCGGTTGAGTTGGTACAACCATTTAAAAATACCAACCGATTTACTCTTTACAAATTCAATAAATCGACATATAAATGTCGGACATTTTCACAACTTATTTTTTTAAACAAATCTCACCTAACATGATAACACAAAAAAAAAACAAAAAAAGGACAGTAAAAATTCCGACGTCAACATTTATTTTTTTTAAAATGAGTAAATTTCATAAAATATAGATTCAAAAAAATTAAATAAGAAAATAAAACTTTATTTTTATAAAAGTAGATTTTTTCATTTTTATGTAAATCTTTATTTTTAGAAAGAAAAAAAAAAAGAGTTAATATCTTTACCATTATTATATGTATTATTAATATTAGAATTTTTAAAAACAAAATTTAAAATAGAAATTAATATACAAAAAATAGTAAAAGAGAAAAAAATGATCCAATTTTTATTAAAAATAAATTAAAATTTTTAAAATAATTATTATTTTCGTGAATTTTTTTTGAAAATTTTCCATTTTATAAAAAAATGTGTAAAAGTTTTTTAAAATATATATTCACAAAATAAAACTTTATTTTCATAAAAACATTAATTTTTTTTAAAGATGTCTAAATTTTCATAAAATAATTAAGATTTTAAAAATTTTAAATTACTTTTTTTCAATCTATATTTTATGAAACTTTACTCATTTTTGAAAAAAATAAAAGTTTCTAATATTTTTCCTTCAAATAATATTTTTTTAAAACTTTTAAAAAATAATATTTTATTTGAAATATATAATTATTAATTATTTAAAAAAGAATATTTTATTTTAAAATATTAAAAATAATTTTATATTCAAATTATTTTAAGAAATTATTTTATTTTAAATTATTAAATTAATTTATTATTTATTTTTAAAAAATAATATTTTCACATAAAATATTAAAAATAATAATAATTTTAAAAAACATTTTATTTTTAAATACTAAATATAATTATTATTTTAAAAATAATATTTTCTTTTAAAATATTAAAAATTTTGGTTGGGTCAAATTGGATCGGGTTGGGTCAAAATTTGATTAAAATGAGTTGGGTTGGGGTTAAATCGGGTAGGAAAAATGAAAACGCCGAAAAATATAACTTTAAAGACATAACTAACGAAAAATAAAATTTAGGGACGACTTTGAAAGTGAATGACAACTTGAAGAGACAGAAGTGTCATTCAACCATATTTTAATATCATTTTATATTTCTTCTCTACCATAAAAAAATCTTATTTATTATATTTGTAAGTATTTAGGAGATATTTTGTTTTATGTTTATTTTTAAAAGTAATAAGTTTGTTAAT
Organism: Panax ginseng; assembly: GCA_020205605.1. Classification (NCBI taxonomy): domain Eukaryota; kingdom Viridiplantae; phylum Streptophyta; class Magnoliopsida; order Apiales; family Araliaceae; genus Panax; species Panax ginseng. The sequence goes on along the minus strand of CM035132.1, from coordinate 142,290,639 downwards.
TTTGTTTTTTGTTGAAAATTATAAATTGTTAGTTTAGCAATAATAACTTGATAGAAAAACGACAATGAACAATTTTAAAATTGAAATTTTTATTTTATATTATTGTTAATAAAAAATTACTTCTTTTATGAAATATAAAATTATAAAATAGGATATTTTCTTGTAATAGACTGGATATGATCTAATAATTCAACTTTAATAATGCTTTTTATTTCAAATTAAGTTGACATGGTCAAAATATTTTAATATTATTTTAATATCGTACTCATTTCATCTAAAATATAAGATCTTTATCGATTTTTTAACAATTAATATAAACTGCAAAATATATTAAAATCTATCAAAATCTTGGTAAAAAGTCTATAAAAGCCTTGTCACTTATTTCATGAAGTCTTTAAAAATAATTTTAAAAGTCATTAAAATTCACAAACTCTACAAAAATCTCACTTTAAAAAAATATTTAAAAGTCTTTATTAAATACACCATCCTTAAATAACAATTTCAGAATATACATAATGAACATAGATCTCGCAGAAACAAACCCCAAGTTCTTTATATATATTCCATTCGCCAAAACCCAACCCATAATTTGAACATGTTAATTGTCAAAAATCCCACTCTCCCCGCACAAGGAAAAAGAACATTCATATGAGCCTATCACCATTAAAAATCCCGTTAAATGACTATAAGGCAACAGTGAACTCTTCTTACAATAGCCAATTAAGCATACACTAGTATAAGCATACAACTATTCACTGATTAACATAAACTGAGCAGTAGATCTTAGCCTCTAAGGTCCCTTAGACTGGCTTTATACTAAAAGTTGTATACTCTCATTAACTAGGACTTCTGAGTTAGAAAATTAGAACTCCTTAAATTCCCCTTCCCTTTCCATGCTGGGTATTGTAAAGTAAGAAATATAGGTCAGCTGGTGTAAAAAATATTATCATACAATCACACCTCATGCACACATAACTCCCTCCATCCTTTCTAAGAGTCACACTTGCCACTTATGTGACATCCAAAAGTACCTAATAAAAAAAGGCTTAATTTACCAACTCTTTTTTAAATCAGTTTTCTACCTAGTATAAGCTACAAACTTACCCAACATGTACAACTTTTTCTTTTTTAATCAGATGTTGACATTGTTCATGCTACTAACTAAAGGATACATTTTGAAAATAAATATTTTTTTATTAGTTCTCTTGGGTTGGGAAGCCTTGTTTTGAGAGGAAGAGATGGTTGCATTCTATTATCACATCCCGCCCACACTCCAGGTTAAATTCTGTGACCAACCCCATACCAGCAAACTCAGGACTGCTGAAAACGGAGGGGAGCATGATGTTTGTCTGCAAATTAGAGTCGGTTTCAAAACATGCCTTAAACCCAAGATGATTCCTTTAAAAATATGTGAAACCAAATCGAAGGGAAAGGTTTGGTGGTTCCATCCCCATTCTTGGGGGCCAAAACTTACTTTATCAGTGAAAAGGAGAAAAAACAATTAAGAAAAAAAATAAAGGAAGAAGTTTCACTTGTCAAAGAACTTGTCATTTGCATGGGCAAGTGAAGACTAACATTAAAAAAATCTAGCGCAACATCATTTAATTACCCATTACACCTAGTATACAAAGACAATAAATTAAACAGATTATCCCCATATTACCACTACTGCGAATTCACTAACTTGAGCCATACCAATTGTGATTCATCTCTGACCAATTTATAGAAGAAATCATTGATAAGCATAATTGGTAGGGTTACTCGTATCATAGCGGCTCGACCTAGGACGACTAATACTATCCAACGCAGCCCCAAAAACTCTTCCACTGTAATTATACCCATTGCTGTCATAATGTGATCTATGTCCATTAGGGTGGTGTACTACACCAGGGGGAGCTGGCACTGAATGAAAAAGAAGGTGTTAAGCACATCAGCGGAGTAAGAACAACAACAACAAACAAAAAATAAATACAAAAAAAAAAAGAGGGGACATGAAAAGAGAACAAGAGAGAACAAATGATCTAAAAGGACGAGGAAAAATGTATCACCTTGTGCATAGTTTGATTGCTGTGCTGAAAACCTATGTGATGACGATAATCTTGCTGAGTGTGGAGAAACATCCAAATCATTATATGGTACAGGTTGAGGCCTTGTTTTGAAACCAGACTTTAATGTGGGTGTGCCTGCTGTTAGCAAGTTTGGCGAGGGCTTGTCTTGCCCAGAAATCTGTTTTTCAAGGTTGATGCGTCAAAATATATATTCAAACTAGAAGAAAACTAGCAAACCTAAAGCAAAAACAAAGCCAGTCTTTATTAAATTGCCTCACAGATAGTTTTCTACAATTCACGTAGGTTTTGGCTGCTGTCAGCTTCAGCAATCAACAAATATTAATCGAGTACCCATTATGTCACTGAAAAACAGTAAAATAAATTCACAAGCCTCTTTTACAAAATGTAGAATTACCCTTATTCACGGTGATATCCCACTCAGTAACAAGAACAGGCTAGTAAAATATACAATTGTTAAGCAGTTGGACTAAGGCTCTAAGGAACATGTAATGAAGATACCAAGTAATCTTATGTAGTTATGTAATAGCTAGTAAATCCAATATAAATAAATAATCAAATCTCAAAGTCCATGTTTCTACTCATTAATGCATAACAAAATCACAATAAGATTTAAAACATTGATGTAAGTCGGCTAATCAAGGCAAGGATGATAAAGATATACCGCAAATTTCAATGTCCGGTTATAGAGCGTCACAAGACCAGAGAATAGCTTGACAGAATACTCTGCGATCTCCTCACTTTCATATTCTGCAAAGGCAAAACCTTTTGGCCGATCAGTTTCCTTGTCTCGAGGAATATACAAGTCAACAACACGCCCAGCTTGAATTAGAATATCATACAAAACCCTATCGCTCACTCGCTCATCCAGGCTACCTGAGAATGAATTAAACGACAGCTAAGTTAGAATAAAATTTCCAATAATTGGTTGAAAAAGAGGTATGATTTAATACAGTATACTAATTTAAGTAAAGAAATGATCATAGCTTGATGTATAGGAGCTTAGGAGCATAACCAAGCAAAGTCATAATGCCTATTCCGCGCTAAAGCATGCTAAAAAATTTCAAAGCCAATTAAGTTTTAGTTTGGCTCACTTATCCTATAAATGTCAAGCCTAGTAGTTTGGTTTCAACACAAACACAAGACCACACAAGACAATTTTTGAAGGGTTACATTGAATTTTAGTGATAACATACCATCATGCAATTGATCAATTTTTCAACTCCACTACATATAACATAACTAGTTTTTCACCAGAAATCATATTATGACTATGAAACTAAAATTCTATGTATTAGTAATGTAATATAGTAATATATTGAACACTTATTTATAGTAATGTAAATATATTGATAATATACTACCTCCGTACCAAAAATTAGAGATACATAATTAAGTCAATTTGTGAAATCCTAAACTTCAATATTGATATGATTTCTTCCAAGTTTTGTAAGTAACAAATATTGTAATTAGTTGTACTTCTAGCTAGATACAATAATTCGTATCGCTTATGAATTTTAGGATTTTGCAAATTGACCTCAAGAAATCTCTAATTTTGGGGCGGAGGAACCAACAAGTTGAAGTTGAACTGTTACTTTATATACTCACCAAATTTCATTTCAAATAATCTTTTATGAACAATCTATTTTCTTAAAATGTATCGCTAATAAGCAGGAATCCCGAATTATATGTCACCGTCACATTCAATAATTTTGAGATAAGGAACCATTTATAAAATTACTTTAGCAAATAAATCTGCATCCCTTTTAGGAGAAAAGTTTTTTTGTCAAAATTGGTGAATTTGTACCAATTAGCTTCTATATATGTGTGCCCCTTGTTGTGTATGGGTCATATCGATTTATGTCACATTTATTGTCTATGTTTCATGCTTTGCCCTATAAAGTGAAAACTGCTCAACATCGTGGCAAAATAATTAACGCAAATGAGTGAATAGATTCATCTACTTAAACTTCCATTGCTAATGAAAATTATTCTATATTTCTAAGACCGACACAGAAAGAGTAAGCATCACACTCAATGCAACAAAAATGACTTTAAAATTTATACAGTCAATATTTGCAAAATTATTAAATTAACCACAAAAATGGGGGGAGCAGACCCTAATGGAGCTGTAATTAACTTCAATCCACCAACAGTTAATAAATTTTACATGTCCTACTTTTCTAGAATGTCAAAACATGGTCACCTTTGTACAACATCTAGTAGTTACCACATCCCATAGAACTTTAAATAAGCATCCCTTAATTCACCTATACCTATAATAAGCATATCCATCTAATTTATTCATCTGCGACACAAGAAAACCTTGAACAGTAACAATTAGTGAAATTTCAACTGGGACATCTATATTACGACAAATATTCAAATAAGTAACATTTATTTTCCTACTTAAACAACCATTAAATTTAATAAATCCCGGATCAGACGACATTGACTAATGCTTCATATCATACCTACTATAGACATCTAAGTTCTTCGGCTAGAAAATTACCCAGATTAGATTTGTTGCTATTCAACATTAACACTTCTTCAAAACATCAAACTAAAACATAATTGACACCCGCAATCAGTTATTACAGCCCTAAACAATCTCAATCTCAAAACTTTCACAAATTAGGAAACATAAATTATCAATTTAGAAAACGTAAGTTATCTGAGCAAAAAAATATGTATATAAACGCGAAATAGAAAAAGAATAATTGAGAAAATTACCAATGTAAACAGTACGACCAGGGTTAGCAGACATGATTTGGAGATATAAATAGAATCCACAGACGTCGAATGAAGGGAGATAAGAGAACCCTAATAGGTTGAAAAAAAGCCTTGCGAGACCTAAGAAAAGAATCTGAAGGACGCAGGAGATTTTACAGGTACAGAAATTTTGTTGACCTTTTTGCCATCTCTTATCTTATCTATCTTAAAACAGGTTGTTTTTTCCTACGTTAAGTCAACTTATATTACTAATCTATCCAAATTAAAAATTACAATCAAAATAAAAATAATTTTATATAATATTAATTTTTTATTTTTATTGAAATATAGACAATAATTAAAGTTTAATTAAAATTATATTACTAATTGAATAATATAGTTTGAGGGTGGGAAAAATCTAATTATATTATTTTCATAAATTAATTTGTAACTATTATTAAAATATGAGTTTAGTTATATTTCATCAAGTATAAGTAGAATTTTATTATAAGTAGGTAGTATTTTCTTACGAAAATCATCTTATCAAATAAATATTAAGATATATTATTATTTAAATATATATATATATATATATATATATATATGTGTGTAAAATAATACATTAACCAATAATTTGATTTAATTATTAAATTTAAATTTAAATATTGAAAACAAATTACTCTTTAAAATAATATATTTATAATAAATACAAAAGGGCTAAACAACATCTTAATCATTTAATAAGGCGATTTGAAATAAAAATAAATAATTTAATTTTATAATTAAATAATCATAAGATGTATATTACTTTGTTATTATTATTAAATTGTACATGTGGTTATATTACAAATATAAGTACAATTTTAAAATTGTTACTTATATATATATATATAATATTGTTATAAAATAATTTTATTATAAGGGTATCTTATATAATATTAAATGGTTACTATTATTAAAATAAATTGTATAGATATAATATTGTTATAAAATATATTATTTTTTTTTTTTTATGTAAATCATCCTATTGAATATTAAACTATACTATTATTATACTATTATTAAAATACATAGAGGTTTAAATATAATACATTGGCCAATAGTTATATAATACATTGGTTAATAGTTCGTGCTCCTTTTTTAGTTTGACTTTTGAATTTTTGTACGTAAAGTAAACTTTTTATTATTAATCAATATAAATCAAAAATAAAACTAACGTAGTCTTATAAGGAGGCAAGAATTAATAACATAGTTTTAAGAAAACATTCAAAATAAAATCATCTTACCTAATATTAATTTATTATTTTTATTAAAATATATATGTACAATAATATAAAATTAATTAAAATTATACTACTACATAGATAATATAGTTTTAAAAGAAAACAAAACTCATCTACCTAACTTAAAATTGTTACTATTATTAAATTATAATTACATTTATAATTTTGATTATAAGTAAGATTTTAGAAATAAATTATTTTTTATGAAACTCATCTTATTGAATATTAAACTATACTATTATTAAAGTACATAGAAATATAAATATAATACATTAGCCAATAATATAATTTAATTATATTATAACAAAATAGACAATTTGATTCGTCGCTTTTTTTCTTTTTTGTTTGTTTAGTTCGTCATCCTATTTTATTTTATTTTTGTTCGACCTTCAACTTTTCCTACATTAAGTTAACTTGTATTATTCATCAATTCAATCTCTCCATCAACTTGGTAAGTTATATGTCTATTGGATCACCCTTACAATAACTTGGTATTTATAGTATTTAATGGGTTCATCACCACTGTTGCACAGTTTATTGTTAAAAATGAAATATTGTATTCCCTCCATCCCGAATTATATGATTAATATATTAATTTTTTAAAAGTTAATTTGAGATATTTTCAAATAAAAAATTGACGTGATTTATTCAAGTGTTAAAACAACAAATCTTATAACTAGTAATTTTTTTAGATAATTTATGATATTCATAATTGTATTAACATGAGGTACATGAATTCATGTTAATTTAGAGTTTGAAAATGTTTGAAATCAAATTTTAAAAAGTCAACAATGATTAAATAATATGAAACATGTGATGCCCCCAAATCTGAGTACCTTTAAACTCTGGATATGGTGCTACACGTTACTAAACATTCATCTACTTTATCCTGCTAATATGAAAGTAATTACTAACTATTACAGACATATTATAATCCTAAGTTCTATGACCTTTAAATCTTCAATTCATGATAATTAATATAATAATTATTACAATACTCCTATCTATTACAGATAGGATTCATATCCTCTACTCTTTCATCTTTCCTTTGCCTTTGTCCTTACCAGAACCTTCAACAAGATCTGTTTTCGCTGAAACATTTAATTTCAAAGCAAGAATAAGCATTTACATGCCCAACAAGCATAACTGTTGCATATAAAACAACAAAATCAAGAATCATGCCTTCATACTTCTAAATTTCAACAACTGAACAAAAGTTGTGAAGAGATCTCGAATAATAGGAAATTACTTCATTTGTGTTCAAAACATATTTTTGAAAGACATATTGTGTTTTTCTGAGCGGTCGAACTTTCATTTTTTATTTAAAAAAGTTTTAATAGTTATTTCGTTGCAAATCGTTATGGCTTACGGGCACGTTTAGTGATCAGCCATTTGTACCTTGTATTAATCAATACTATTTACTTGAACGACTGATTTTGTGTTCATGTCGTCACCCGACAAAACATGCTGACAATACTAAAATATTTTCCTAATATTAGGGTTGTTCATTCTCAGACTGAATCCGCACCAAGTACAATTGATTTGGAAGCTCTACTTAAACCAATAACATTTTTGAGGATTATATTTTAATCAATAAAATGTTTCAACATGTGTCTAACTGGTACAATTGGCATTGAAATATTTCGTAAATAGTTCATGCATATCAGAACTTTAAAGCTTGAACAATTTATGCATTATAGCAAAGCTTAAACAATTTATGTGTTATAACATAGTTGAACACTTATACAACTAACAGAAAGTTTGTATAAGTCTGGAGTTTGCACAACCGATAAACATTGTGTAAACCAAAGCATACAAAATGATTATTCATAAGAATATATATCCAAAACTGACATTTAAACTAAAGTTCAATGGAGTTAGAATACTTGCCTTAACGGTCTTTAAACCTTGACGTTAATCTCCCTTTGTAAGTTCTACACATTTAGTGCACATAGACATACCAATTAGTCATGTATAGACGTCACTCATGGTTTACATTTACTCTACTCCATGTTTTATAATTTTTGTTTTATAAGAATTGTAACGCCCCAGAAAATTTGGATTTTTGAGAATTAAATTTTTATTTAATTATGTGGATTAAATGAATTTAATTAATTATTTATGAGAGTAAGCTAGTTGAAGGTCGTTTTATGACCTAGATATATCGGAACGTCGTAGTATTTTGACTTCGTGATAGAATTAAAGTTTTTGAATTTCCAAGACAAAAATAAAAACTTTCCGAAAAATTTTCTGAAAAACACTATTCACGCATTTTTGCTCGGGAATTATTTTTGAACTTCTGAGAAATACGTAATGATAGAATATCGAAGCGAGATGGAATATCCAATAATATTTCAGTTATAGCAAACGCAGTTTTTCGCCTACGGACTTAAAACCTAGCGATTAGGAAAAGTGATTTCCGAGAAGGAAATGAAATGTGTATGATGAATTAAAGCAATGTTCGTATAATACGTAGGTATTGTACGAAGTAATGAATACGAGTATGATACGAGGTATTATACGAATATGCATGAATGATGGTATGACGTACATGAATAAGTATCTGAAGGGAATACTGAGATTAATACGTAAATTATACGTTATAAGGCTTTAAGCCATATGTAATGGATTTGTTGAATTGTGTAGGAAATTGTAATGACCAATTGGGATAATAATAAAGCCCAATACGAATTCATTTTAAAGCCCAAATATAGGAATGGTTAATGTGATGCCCCCAAAATAGGTATACATCACCAATTCCGAGTCGCCAAATACATGGTACAGAAACAACTACAACATCACTATTACAATTGTCGTGCAAAATACGACAACACACATGTCTTTGTGAGTTTAAATAAAAATATTATCTTCTAGACAATATCCACACTCAAATAAGTCCTCATTATATTTATTGATACACTATTTTACAAAAATAGTGAGGACTGCTAAAACAACTGTCTAGGACCATCACTCTTTACCCTGACTGGTTCCTGCTATATTCTCACCTCCTGAGAAGAAAAATGGAACAAAAAGGAAAAGGGTGAGCTCAACTAGCCCAATAAAGAATATTAGACTAAGATAAAGAACAACAATTTATCGTTAGCCTTCAACAAATCAGATAAAATATAATGGACAACCAATTTTAGATCAATATTCGCAGCGAAAATAACAATTCATTAGAAGAGTTAAGTAGAGAATGAAATCTACTATCATCTATGAATTTAAAAGTCCATCATCAATATTTTATCCCTGTAACATCAATCAATATACATCTTGCATCAATTATTCATCTTTGCACTACGGGCCAAAGATATTCATTTGTATCACCAGTTGGTCATGTTCATCTCAACACTTGTTCATCTTTGCACTACGGGCCAAAGATATTCATCAAGTAATCTTTCATCTTTGTACTACAGGCCAAAGATATTCATCAAGTATCACCATTAAGGACTGAGGATGATGAAAAACATTTTAGAGAACGAATCCAGTGAGACAAAAGGACAAAGATTAGAGATTCGTACTTTAGATAATTCAAGTTTAAAAACGTTCCATAATAAACCATAGTGAAGATCAAAACATGGATTCATTTTCAAGAATAAGGGTCACAACAGATAACTTGAAAGGAGAATTTTTTTTCTTTTGTGAACAGTACCCGTGAACAGTAACTGTCATAAAAAGTTCCAAATTTGATTAAAAAGTTCAGACCAATATTCCTATGAAATGATATTAGCTGAAGCGAAATTTCTAATCATTTCAGGAATTATAGAAGCAATACTTACCCTAGTAAGTTCAAATTCAAGAATACAAGATGAAATAATATCGCTTACATAATATGGAGTATGAAAGAAAATAATACTTCTGACGAGTATTGCAATAAAATAATATCCTTTACCTTGGTAGAAACTGGATTTGACTAGAATATCAGATATTATTCTGAGAAAATCTTGCAGAAAAACTACGCTCAAAATATTCTTATATTCAAGAAAAATACTCACAATACTTTAGAATAAGAATTTCTGATTATGAATTGGTGTGTTGAGGAAGGAGGGGTTACCTCCTATTTATAGCAATGGAGGGAGAAAAGTTAAGCAGATTTGCCTAACTTTTCTGCCTAACTTCTCTGCCTATTCAAGCCTAACTCCTCATTTTTCCATCATGCCTAATTTTTCCTTAAATCTTATTGGTTGATGACCCACCTTTTAGAAAACAAGCAAGCATCCACCAACCCACTAGTAAAAACATATGCAGAATAAACCAAAAAAACAAAGGACAACTACTATATTACTTTTGAAAACAAGAATACGTTCACAATTTGCCAACCAATTCCACCAACCAATTCAATTACATCTTTATTACTTCCTTTTCTAATTAACCACATGTTTATATATATATATATATATATAATATTATTATCTAAACAATTATACTATATTATAATAATATATTTGAATGAATAATTTATCGGAGAAATAATTGTAATTCCACAAAAATATGCCAAACTTTCAACAATTATTTCATGCTAAAATTCCTTCATTTATATCTACATAAAAAAATAAATATTTTCTTATCATATAAATCAATAATTAATTATTCACAAATAATATTACAGAATCACAATTATGACAACCAGGCCGTTCCTGTGAAAGAGGGGGCTTTTCAATAAGGATTTCTCCTTACTATGCGTTAATTAGGTGACCAAACCTCTCATTGATGTAACTTTCTAGACATTGCCAATAATGCTATCTAATAATATTATTCAAATAATATGAATTATTGATCCGATAATGGGAAATATGTGTGTTGATAATTATTGAAACAACAATAATATAAAATATCAACGTTGCAATTATTGAATCAATAAAATAAAATATTGAATAAAGAATTATCGTAACAATTATTGAATAGTGCCTTCTACGTAAGAATCAATAATTCAAAAATACCGTGCAATACTGCAGTGTGCTTCGCATACAACCACGCAGATTACTATATTTTCACCACGGGTAATCTAAGCGTGTTAATTGGTAATAATTCATATTTATTATTTATAAAACTCAAATTTGTCGTTTTCTTCATCTCGATGCTTATTCATTATATGGGTCCTTAAATGGGTCATACGTCGCATTTAATATTCCCAAACAAAATGAATATTTTATAACCACTTGCTTATTTTGTAAAATTTGCACATTTCACCCATAACCAAAGCATTATATCAAATTAATTCTTTAATATTTCAAGATAATGAATATAGGAAATTTAATTTTATTTATAATAAGTTGGGGTCTTACAACCTCCCCTCCTTATGAAATTTCATCCTCGAAATTGACGTACGTACCTGGTATTTCGAAAAGGTGAGGGTATCTCGCACAAAACCTTTCCGTTTCCAACTCCCAGGTCATTTCTTCAATAGCATGGTTCCTCCACAAAACCTTGACTTGTGGTATAACCTTTGTTCGTAGGACATGCTCTTTCCTATCTAATATCTTGACAGGTACCTCCTCGTACGTTAAATCTTCGGCTATCTCGTCTGGTTCTAACGCAATAATGTGGTTTGGGTCTTTCACATACTTACGAAGCATAGATATATGAAAAACATTATGAACACGAAATATGCTTGGAGGTAATGCGAGTCTATAGGCCACATTTCCTATTCGGTCAAGAATCTCAAATGGACCAACAAATCATGGATTGAGTTTTCCTCTCTTCCCAAATCTTGTAACTCCCTTCCATGGAGCAATACGTAACAGTACATGATTTCCAATATTAAATTCCACGTCCTTTCGATGAAGATCAGTATAGCTCTTTTGTCGATCTTGTGAGGTCTTTATACGTTGCCGGATCATTTGAATTTTTTATGTAGTCATGCGTACTAATTTTGGTCCCAACAACGTTGCTTCACCCATCTCGTCCCAACATACTGGAGTGCGACACTTTCGTCCATACAAGGCTTCAAATGGAGCCATACCTATACTTTCCTGATAACTATTGTTGTAGGAGAATTCCACCAATGACAAGTACTTTTCCCAACTTCCTTTGAAATCTAGACACAGAGTCTTAATAAATCTTCAAGGGTTTGAATAGTCCTTTTTGATTGCCCGTTCGTTTGAGGATGGTATGCCGAACTGAATCGTAAATCCATGCCCATAGCTTTCTGCATGCTAACCCAAAATCGTGAAGTGAATCTTAGGTCACGATCCAAAACTATGCATATTGGCATGCCATGCAATCTCACAATCTCATTCATGTACATATGAGCAAGACTTTCAAGGGAATAAGTTTCACGTATAGGCAATAAATGAGAAGACTTGGTTAATCTATCAACAATAACCCAAATCGCATTTATGCCTTGAGAAACTTTGGGAAGACCTGTAACGAAATCCATAATAATGTGTTCCCACTTCCATTCCAAAATCTCAAGTGGTTGCAATGGACCTTTTGGCACTTGATGCTCTGCCTTTACACGTTGACAAGTTAAACACCTCGAGATAAACTCCACGATCTCTCTCTTCATATTGCTCCACCAAAATGTATGTCGAATATCATGATACATTTTGGTACTTCCAGGATGGATTTCAAACGGTGTGTTGTGTGCCTCCATCATGATTCTATGCTTCAAGTCAGAGTCGTTAGGAACACAAAGTCTGGAGTTGACTCGAAGTATTCCTTCTTCATCGATTCTTGCTTCCGAAATAACACCTTCTTGCACTTTTTTCTTCATACTCATCAATTCCAGGTCTGTAGCTTGAGCAGCTTTAACTTTATCAATTAAAGTCGGTTCTACTCGTATATTCGCCATCATCACGTGGGTCCCTGGAGTCTTTAACTTTATCTCCATCCTTTGTAAGTCGTACAAAATGGGTCTTTGTGTTAACAACATCGCCCTCGTACCCGCATACGATCTTCTACTCAATGCATCAGCTACAACGTTTGCTTTTTCAGGATGATATTGAATGCTATGGTCGTAATCTTTTAACAGCTCGAGCCAACGTCGTTGTTGCATGTTGATTTTCTTTTGGGTGAAGAAATATTTGAGGCTTTTATGATCTGTATAAATCTCCACTTTCTCCCCATACAGGTAGTGTCTCCAGATTTTCAACGCAAAAACGACTGCTGCCAACTCCAAATCATGAGTAGGATAATTCCTCTCATATTCTTTGAGTTGTCACGAGGCATAGGCTATGACTTTCCCATATTGCATGAGAACACATCCTAACCCTTTGCCTGAAACATCGCTGTAGATAACAAATCCATCCGAACCAGATGGTATTGTCAGAACAGGTGCCAAAATGAGTCTCCTCTTGAGCTCTTGGAAACTCTTCTCGCATTCCTTGCTCCATACGAATTTTGTATCCTTCCGAGTTAGCTGAGTTAATGGAGTAGCGATTCGAGAAAATCCTTCCACGAATCTCCAATAATAACCAGCTAAGTTTTAAAGCTACGTACTTTGGCCACCGACTTTACCGCTCCCAACTTTGGATTGCTTCAATCTTCGCCGGGTCAACAGATACTCCATGTTTTGACACCACGTGCCCAAGGAATGCTACCTCCTTAAGCCAGAACTCGCATTTCTTCAGCTTGGCATATAGCTTGTTGTCACGAAGTCTTTGAAGTACCAGCTTCAAATGGTGCTCATGATCTTCACGGCTTTTGGAATAGATGAGGATGTCATCAATAAAGACAACAACGAACTGATCCAAATATTCCTTGAACACATGATTCATCATATCCATGAAAGCCGCAGGAGCATTAATCAATCCAAAAGACATGATTAGGAATTCATAATGCCCGTACCGAGTTCTGAAGGCAGTCTTTGTAATATCCTCAGTTTTAATCTTCAGCTGATGATATCCAGAACGAAGATCAATTTTTGAAAAGAATTGTGCTCCTTGCAACTGGTCAAACATGTCATCAATACGAGGTAGGGGATACCTATTCTTGATGGTGACATGGTTCAATTCTCGGTAGTCAATACAGAGTCGCATACTCCCGTCTTTCTTCTTTACGAATAGAACAGGAGCACCCCAAGGAGATGTACTAGGACGAATGAAACCGATGTCTAACAATTCCTGTAGTTGGACTTTGAACTCCTGAAGTTCAATGGGAGCTGTTGATCGATTTCGCAATCAATGAATACGTGCAAGTATACACGGTCAACAAGTAATAAAGTGAAAGTAGAGTATCGTTCCCACGAGGAATTATTTAATAAAAATCACCAAGTACTAATTCTTAACCAAACTAATTTTATTTAAACAATCTCAAATCGTGTCTCTTCTAATTAAGAAAACTAAATTAACTAATTAAAACTAAGATTTTAACGAATGAATTCAAATAAATAAAGATTAAGACTTCAATATCCCCAATTATGAATTATAAATCAATTATCCAATTATCCCAATTATTATGCCTACTGAATTGTTAACAGGAATTCTCAAATGCCAAAAGTCCTTTTCCAAGTGATCAATTGCCTTCTATTTAATCCAGATTAATCTTGCTATATTCCTATGCAAAAAACAATTGAATTAAACTCTTTCCAATCCCAATTCCTTACGTGTTACATGCGCATGTAACATATATTTCCATTCAATTCACAAACCTAATTTTTCACCATGCAAATAACTAAGTCACATGATATCATGCCCGATTCTAACCCTAGAATTCCTCATCCAATTCCTTCTAGAGTAACAAAGTAATTCTTGATCAAATAATTAAGCAATAAGCACAAGACAAGATAAACAACTCACTTTAACATAAATAATTAGAATATAATGAATAACTAATTCATAGCCATAAAAAGTTCAATTGAAATCTCAAAAATAGTTAGTTCATAATTAATGAATTAAAACCAAGAATCCTGTTGAATAGACATCAAAAGATAAAAGTAAGATGAGAGAAGAGAATAGAATCTGTTGTCAAAGAACTGATGCTCCCTCTTGCTTCTTGCTCTTGATCTTCAATGGTCTCCAAGTTGCTTCAATCTCCAAAACTAATAAGAACTAGGGTTATTTTCTAATCTAAAGGAGTGTTTAATCTAGGCTAAGCTATGTAATCTCCCTTTATTTTATGCCTTACATCATGTATTTATAGGTTACAAGTACAATTTTAGTTTTGGAACAACCCCTATCCTATTTGGAGTCAAAAAGGTGTCAAAATTCGCCCAAAACGCGCCCAAAGCCGCACTAAACCTTTCCCCCTTGCTGCCTCAAAGATCGGGCAACCAAAGGCCGAGTTCGCTTCTAGCGCCCGATTTGGCCGCCCAAAATCGACATTTTCTCGCTCCGGCGTCCTTTGGGAAAATGGCCATAACTTCTTCGTCCGAACTCCGATTTTGATGATTCAAGATGTTCCGGAAAGAGGAGAAGTAGATCTACAACTTTCATTCTTGAAGTTTGTTGAAATAATGTCAGGAGATATAGTAAAATTGGCTCCGAAGTGGCTGCTGTGTAAATGGCAAGCCGAAAACGCGAATCTAGCCACCCCAAACATCGATCCATGTAACTTTTGTCCCAATTCCTATAAAATAACATAAAACATACATGAATAGACATAAACACATAAAAACATCCTAAAAGACTTAAGAACAACAATAAATTAAGCCCGAATGTATCCAATTCATGGGTATAAAACTCACTCATCAGGAGCCTTTCGATATGGGGTTTTAGAAATGGGCTTTGTACCCGGTTCAAGATCAATAAAGAATTCAACTTCTCGTTCTGGGGGTAGACCAGGAAGTTCTTCAGGAAATACGTCAGAAAATTCATTAACAACAAGAATATTATTCAAATCTGACGTGTTTTTGTTCAAGTCCATAACATGGGCTAAGAAAGCTTGACATCCATTTTTTAATAAATGAATAGCTTTATGGCTTGATATGACAGTGACTGATTTTAGTGGTTTAGTTGCTTGAATTCGTATAACAGGTTGGTTAGGAATATGAAAACTAATAACCTTACGAAAACAATCAATTTTGGCATGATGAGTGGTTAACCAATCAATCCCTAAAATCACATCAAATGCAAGTATTTTTTAAGAGATAAGATCAACAGGTAATGTGGTTGTGCCAACTTGGATTAAGCAAGATTTATAAACTATAGATGTAACGAAGGTTTCACCCAACTGAGTTTCAATGAGATAAGTTAAAGTCCAATTTCTCCGAGTCAAGTTTAAACATTGAGCACAAGCGAGAGAGATAAAAGAATGGGTAGAACCCAGATTCTAGTAAGGTATAAACTTCGCAAGAATTCAAGATTAGCTTACCCATGATCACCTCATTCGGGTTTCTCGCGTTTTGGCCAGTCACGACAAACGCCCTCCCTTGAACCACCGGCTTTGTTTTGTCCGTAGTCGCCTTTGGTGCCGCCGTCCCAGTTGGACTTGACTTCGCTACAGGACAAAATTGGGCTATATGACCGTCTTTTCCACAATTGAAACACACCTTGGAAGGCTGTGAACAGTTTGGACTTATGTGCCCTTCTTCTCCGCATCGGTAGCATCTGACTGGCGGTCGTTCTCCTCCCCTAGAATTTGTTGTTGGTGATGGTGCTGGTGCTGATGTCTTCCTGTCATTGTTGAATCTCCTCTTTTTGAAATTTCCACTTGACTCACCTCTCCTATTATCATGACCACGATGACCACATGAGTGATTACCACTTTTGTCCGTATTTTTCCCTCCTCGCTGATTATCATCGCTCCGATGAATGCTGTCACCGGTATGACCCTGGTTGTGGTCCCTTGGTTGAACATACTCATTATCTCGCTCTAATAATTGAGCCCTGTTGACAACATCTGAATACAAAGAAAATTTATGAGAGATAAGGTATTGACGAATCTCGGGTTTTAGACCTCTCAGAAACATCCGCGTCATACGTTCCTCATTCTCTGCCAAATGAGATGCAAACCTGGATAACTCCGCGAACTTCGTCTCGTACTGGGACACCGTCATGTTGTTTTGTTCCAGTCTAATAAACTCCACTTCCTTCATATGAATAAAAATTTCAGGAAAGTACTTATCGTTGAACAGTTTCTGAAATCTTTCCCAAGACATGTTGAGTGCGGCTGGCTGGGTACGCTTCACAGATTCCTACCAGTAATCTGCCTCACCATGAAACATAAAGGTGGCGAATGGAACCTTTTGTTCCTCCGTGCAGCCCAAGACATCAAATATCTTGGTAATTTGCTTGACCCACATTTTCTCCTTGATCGGATCCGGCTTTCCCCAGAAATCTGGTGGTCCCAACTCCTTGAACTGCTTGGCTGTGACAAACCGCGTGTTGCTATCATTTCCACCCGTGTTTTGTACACGAGTCTCCCTCGTCTGATTTTGCATGAACTGCAAAAAGCTTCTAAACATCCCATCATTCATCGTTTGCTCGGTAGTGTTATTTACAGGAGGAATATTGCCTTCCTGTTGCACGTTCTCCTGATTGGTGACTAAAGGTGTTTCCACATTCTCATACACTTCATTGTTAACGTTCTCAGCTGCCATTCTTAAAAATTGCCATAAAACAAGGGTTAATTAAACAAATTAACATATCACATAATATCCCTATATTATGAACAACCAACAAAATAAGCTTAGGTAGCTAGGACACACTAGCGAAGGATTTACTCGTCTCTCCCCTCCAAGTTCTATTCCTCGATCCCCGCCAGAGACCATATCCCTAAACTCTGATACCAACTGTGATGCCCCCAAAATAGATATACATCACCCATTCCGAGTCGCCAAACACATGGTACAAAAACAACTACAACATCACTATTACAATTGTCGTGCAAAATACGACAACACACATGCTGTGAGTTTAAATACAAATATTGTCTTCTAGACAATATCCACACTCAAATAAGTCCTCATTATATTTATTGATACACTATTTTACAAAAATAGTGAGGACTACTAAAACAACTGTCTAGGACCATCACTTTTTACCCTGAATGGTTCCTGCTACATTCTCACCTCCTGAGAAGAAAAACGGAACAAAAAGGAAAAGGGTGAGCTCAACTAGCCCAGTAAAGAATATTATGACTAAGATAAAGAACAACAATTTATCGTTAGCCTTCAAAAAATCAGATAAAATATGTTGGACAACCAGTTTTAGATCAATATTCGCAGCGGAAATAACAATTCATTAGAGAGTTAAGTAGAGAATGAAATCTACTATCATCTATGAATTTAAAAGTCCATCATCAATATTTTATCCCTGTAACATCAATCAATATACATCTTGCATCAATTATTCATCTTTGCACTACGGGCCAAAGATATTCATTTGTATCACCAGTTAGTCATGTTCATCTCAACACCTGTTCATCTTTGCACTACGGGCCAAAGATATTTATTAGGTAATCTTTCATCTTTGCACTACAGGCCAAAGATATTCATCAAGTATCACCATTAAGGACTGAGGATGATGAAAAACATTTTATACAACGAATCCAGTGAGACAAAAGGACAAAGATTAGAGATTCGTACTTTAGATAATTCAAGTTTAAAAATGCTCCATAATAAACCATAGTGAAGATCAAAACATGGATTCAATTTCAAGAATAAGGGTCACAACAGATAACTTGAAAGGAGAAATTTCTTTTTTCTTTCGTGAACAGTACCCGTGAACAGTAACCATGAACAACAATTGTCATGAAAAGTTCCAAATTTGATTAAAAAGTTCAAACCAATATTCCTATGAAATGATATTAGATGAAGCAAAATTTCTAATCATTTCAAGAATTATAGAAGCAATACTTACCCTAGTAAGTTCAAATTCAATAATACGAGATGAAATAATATCGCTTACATAATATGGAGTATGAAAGAAAATAATACTTCTCACAAGTATTGCAATAAAATAATATCCTTTACCATGGTAGAAACTGGATTTGACTGGAATATCGGATATTATTCTGAGAAAATCTTGCAGAAAAACTACGCTCAAAATATTCTTATATTCAAGAAAAATACTCACAATACTTTAGAATAAGAATTTCTGATTATGAATTGGTGTGTTGAGGAAGGAGGGGTTACCTCATATTTATAGCAACGGAGGGAGAAAAGTTAAGCAGATTTGCCTAACTTTTCTGCCTATTCAAGCCTAACTCCTCATTTTTCCATCATGCCTAATTTTTCCATAAATCTTATTGGTTGATGACCCCCCTTTTAGAAAACAAGCAAGCATCCACCAACCCACTAGTAAAAACATATGCAGAATAAACCAAAAAAACAAAGGACAACTACTATATTACTTTTGAAAACAAGAATACATTCACAATTTGCCAACCAATTCCACCAACCCATTCCACCAACCAATTCAATTACATCTTGATTACTTCCTTTTCTAATTAACCACATGTTTATATATATATATAATATTATTATTTAAATAATTATAATATATTATAATAATATATTTGAATGAATAATTTATCGGAGAAATAATTGTAATTCCACAAAAATATGCCAAACTTTCAACAATTATTTCATGCTAAAATTCCTTCATTTATATCCACATAAAAAAATAAATATTTCCTTATCGTATAAATCAATAATTAATTATTCGCAAATAATATTACAGATTCACAATTATGACAACGGTAGCCGCTCGAGAAAGAGAGGGCTTTCCAATAAGGATTTCTCTTCTTGGTGCGCGCAATTAAGTGACCAAACCTCTCATCGATGTAACTTTCTAGACATTACCAATAATGCTATCTAATAATATTATTCAAATAATATGAATTATTGATCCGATAATGGAAATATCTTGTGTAGTGATAATTATTGAAACAACAATAATATAAAAATATCAACGCCGCAATTATTGAATCAATAAAATAAAATATTGAACAGGAATTACTGTGTAACAATTATTGAGTAATGCCTTCTTACGTAAGAATCAATAATTCAAAAATACCGTGCAATACCGTGTGCTACTGTACAACCACGCGTATTACTATATTTTCACCACTGAGTAATCTATCTAACAATGTTAACGGTAACAATTACGCCGTTATTTATAAAACTCAAATTTGTCATTTTCTTCATCCGACAGTTATTCTGTTATGGGGCCCTTAAATGGCTGCGCCGTCGTATGAATATTCTCCGACAACAAGAATATTCCACGACCAAACGAATATTCCCCGACAAAATGAATATTTTATAACCACTTGTTTATTTTGCAAAATTTGCACATTTCACCCATAACCAAAGCATTATATCAAATTAATTCTTTATTATTTCAAGATAATGAATATAGGAAATTTAATTTTATTTATAATAAGTTGGGGTCTTACAGTTAAGTCCAATGTAAATTAATGAACAAGCCTAATGTTTGTTTAATGCAAGCCCAAGTATAAGTTAAGCTAAAAGCCCAAGGTAAGAACCATGGATTATTGGATGATTAAAACTCATGGGGCAACCCATGGATGACCCAAAGTGATGACCAAGTAAAGTACTTGGTTGCTAAGCAAAGAATAAGTTAAGTAATATCAAGTAAAAGTGTTTATATGTGATAAGCAAGCAAAGTGCTTAAGTGTGGTGGCCAAGTTTACTTAATAAACTAGGTAATGAATAGTAAGGAGGTGGAGTGGCTTAAGGACCAAGTAGACTTAATGGCCAAGTGTTGTGGAGAGCAAGTTAACTTAATGCTTAAGCTTGGAATAGTAAGGAGGTGATTAAGGAGGTGGAGTGGATTAATGACCCTTATGCCCTAATCTATCAACTCCTATAAATAGCAAGCTTTGGATTTCATTTATTCCTTATTCAAAAACACAAACAAGTTGAGAGCTTATTGGTTAGAGAGAATAAGTGAGAATAAGTTAGAAAAGCTAGAAAGCTAGTCTTCATAATTTAAGAAGCAAGAAGGAGAACAAGGATTACTCAAGTGATCTTCATAGGTAAGGACTTAAACCATAATTCTCTTTCTCTTCCATTGATAGGGAAATGGGTAGTGGTAGAACTTGTATGCTAAGGAATGATAAGAATGAGTAATCAAAGTGCTTAATTCTTAATAAGCCGTATAAGTTATGAATAAGCTATTCGTAATCATATAAGTTATGAAATAAAGAAGAACTTGTAGGAATTTGTTTTATGTTGAAATAATAAGGTGGTATGATAATAAGAAGCAAGAATGGTGGTTAAAAGATTTATTTTGTAATAAGTTATGAGAAAGGAAGTCATAAGTAGTTTATACTTTTATAAGTTATAAACTCACAAGGAACAAGTAATAACTTATCATGTTTATAAGTTAATGAAGTATGTATGTCAATATGTTAGTATGATGGATTAAATCCATTTGAAACGATAAACAAATCATAGGAAATGAAGTTAAGGAAGAATTCATGAGTTTGTACGATAATCGTCGAATTCGTGAAAATCTCGGAATGGAAGTCAAATTTTGATATTGAGCTTGGAAACATTAGTTTTCAATGGAGACAAGTCTTATTTGGCATTATAGAGTTGCGGACTCGAGAATGACCGAATTCCGACTTAGAATGAAGAAACGAACGTTGAACGTTCACGAACGTTTACCGTTTTCATTAAAAATGGACTAATAGGTGAATTTTGAAAAAATGAAGTCAAATAGATAAAATTCTTGCATGAACGTGTAGAGTATGTAATTTGTGAACCGTAGGCTTTTGAACTAGCTAATTCGGACTTATAACGAAAAAGTTATGCGTCTGGGAATTTCGCAAAGTTGAAAATCTGTCAAATTTTTTTCTATCAAGACGAGTTGAAGTATGTACGCCAACCTAAGGCCAATAAGTGATGCCGCAATATTTGAGTCAGGGGCTTCAGCATCATCGCAAACTCGCACGCATCGCGAGAAGGAGAGCTATGTGTGGCGCTGCGGCGCCAGTCCTAGGGTTTCATCAGACAAGAATGTTTACAAGCATAAAATGAAAGATAACTCATTAGCAATGAACTAAGGTATAAGTATAACATTGTTAAGGCATTGTTAGACACTTAATGTATGATGATTAAAGGTTAATAATCAATTGAAGACGAACGTAAAGTATAAAAAATGTGAACCGTATTATATAATGATAAGGCCTATAACGTTAAGAGTTACAATTAAAAGTTGTTAAGTAATATGTGAATGTAAACGGTATGCAATAAAGTGTACTTAACAAATGACGATCGAGTTTCGATTAATAACGTAAGGATGTTAGTAAGCCGTGAGGAAGGATGATTAACTAGAAACTAGTTGGATTAATGAAGTGAATCTACATAAGACATAGAAGAGAAAGAAGTTGGTAAGAATAATGTAAAATATAATGGCAAGAAGGAACCAATAGTAACAAATCTAATATATGATTAGATTGAGATGAAGGGTAAGATTCATTAGGAACCATGTATGTTCATTCATGACCTAATGTGGTATGTTATGTGGTTATGTGTTGTAGAGACCGTAAAGACCGAAAGGAAAAGGTATTATCTTTAGGCGAACATAATCGAAGGCAAGTTTTTTCTTATCGACATGTCTAACCTTCGTGTTAGCCAAGTTTTACGTGATTCATGTTATGAGATGCATGAAGTGTTTTACTAAAGGGTCGATGCGCTTTTTCTCTGGCTAGACTAATCTTGAAGAGTTGATTGATTTATTTACAAGTCTTTCAATATAGAATTGCTAACGCTATCCTATGCCAATTGTTTGGTACGGATTCAAGGTAAGCTTGAGTATGAATAAAACAAATGTATTTTTCATCGATTATTCGATGGGCACGCGAGTTTTCCAAAACTTAAACGTACATACGTTTAACAGAATGTAGTGTTGATCAACATAGAGTACTATGGGCTGATCACCCAGAAGTGCTCGTAAGATATACCGGACTTACGGACTTAGTGTCGGGTTGTCCTTTTCAACGAAATTATGAACTGCTCATGGTCTTGAGCCAGAATTTATGTTTTATTTAATATTGTTATTGTAAAATGTTTTGAAGGAAAAGAAGTGCTATTTGAATTATCGATAGTACTTCGTAACTATTGTTCAGTTACTGAAGATATTAGATTTCTATGTTTCAAGCATGTTGTTTAAAAGAAATTGTTGTACTTGCTGAGCTTGTTATGCTCACTCTTGCTTGAACCATATGAATGCAGCTAGGACCGAATGAACCGAGGGATCCAACAAGGATAAAGGCAAGACGAAGATGAACAATTAGTTTACCTTGTAATAAACTAGTAAGTTGTATATATCATAGTATGATGAACAAAGAATGTAATGGTTTTAGAACCTGTGAACGGGATGTAATATTATTAATGTAATAAGAATGTCGTTGATACACACATTTTGATGTCGTTTCAATAGAATGAATGTACAGTTATGAGTACCGTGTAACACCATCTATCGTGTTGGAAGATACCCGGATTTGGGGGCGTCACAAGAATCATAAAATTATGTAAGTTCATTAACATTTAACTTGGCGTTTCAATGTTAATACGTTGTATGCCCGACTTATCTAACTCGAACGCCCAACCGACATGTCATTGTGTACGATTGACACGTCCAATTCATCTGCCACTCCTTGGCTTACATCCCTCTAGATCATATTTTCAAAGTTCAATGTTTAGAACTCAAAAATACTAGACAATCATATCTTGGCGTCATGGCGTTCCGAAGAAACAACCGTGTCTTACCTCTGATTACACAATAGCCCTAAAGAGACTTATTTTCGAAACTGATCCCGACCTTAACTCTCAAATCTTTTTGAATGAAAGTTGTAGGTTTACTTCTTAGCTTTTCGGGACATCTTGAATCATTTTTGTAATAGCCAAGAATTCCAAATCACTTTGTAAATAGATATATTAATTAAATATTAATGATATCAAAAATTTTGTGATGTGTGTGGAATGATTATGTAGTAAAATAAATATGTGTTTATTTATTCGATAGAAAGAAATTAAAAAGAAAAAGTTTCATAACCTAATTATATATTAGGTATGGAAATTTGAATAACCCAAGAGTTATGGTGTGGGAGAATAATAATATTTTAAAACTATACTAATTTAAGAGATATATCTTTACTATTTCAATTTATTAATTTTATAACTTAATTTAAGCAAGTCTAATTGGGTTATAAAATTTAATGTACAAGAGTAATGATTTGAAATCCAAATGTGTGGAATGAAAACCCTAATTAAATAATTAGGGTAAGATAAAATAGATAGTATTGGGATATGTTAATTTTCCATAGCCCAAGGAATTAAATTGAGAGCCCAAATACATCAAATAAAATGGCCCAAACTTAGCCCAATGGAAGAGGGACTTTTTGGTCATTGAATTAATCAAATATTACATTAAAAGAAAACAAAAATGGAGGATAATAAGGCCACTTGGCCGTCAATAAGAGGGAAAGAAAAGGGGAATGTATTTCATCATTACAAGATCCACATTTTTAAAATATTTTTCCAAACTTAGCTAGGTGTCATTTTTTTAAGGAGCCACAACTTTAGCTAAACTAGTAAGTAATATTGTAATGATTAAAGGAGAGTGATAGGGCAAGAAGGTGGGAGAGAAGTATATATATATATATATATATATATATATATATATATATATATATATATATATATATATATATATATATTACCTCCACCAAAAATCTCGTTCCTTTCTCTTTTATCTTTTATTTTAGTTTATTTTCAATTTATCTATCAAATCAAAACTAGAGAGAGAATTAGGTGGGAAGAGAAGAGGGAGGGAAGTTGGATCTTGATGCACCTAAAGTTTATCTAATACTTTGGAAGAGAAAGAAGAGTAGCCCAAAAATCAAGGTATAAACTCTAATTTTAAAACTTTTATTTCCATTTCTTTTGTTTGTTTAATGGAATATGGTGTGACGCCCCCAAAATAGGTCCAATCCACCCAATCCATTCTGAGTCGCTAAATACATGGTACAAAAATAACTACAAACTTCATTATTACAATTGTCGTGCAAAATACGACAACACATATACTGTGAGTTTTAATACCAACTGTGACTCTCATCCCTTTACTTGGATAGCACCTCACATTGATACCTTACATAAAAGTACAATCAATAACTATTTTAGAAATTAAAATATTTGGAAAATGCTCAAGGAAACCTTCGTACATGAAATCCCATACATCTAAGTTATAATAGATATCATATGACTCGAGAATTACCCTTGGTTGACCCAATAGACCCCAAAGAAAAATGAGAAGATTGCTATCATGTTCTTTCCAATGGTGAGTCTTCTCTTGACATATAATTATCTCCATTGTCTCCAATTGAGAATTATATTTCAACCAAACTCCAAGATTATATAGGTAGTGCTCGTAGATATAATCAGCAAGTGGATGTGCACAACCTTGTCTTATGATAACACGAAGTCGTGGGACATTAGACATCTTATATGATAGTGACAAAACACCCAAAGTTGGGTTCACCTCACACTATTCCGTTCACCAAAATTAGCGGTTAAATGACGTATAAAATACGATACACTTATCTCAAGTTCTCAATAAAATTATTTTCATACTGTTTTAGGAGAAACCTCAACAGCTATAGACCACCGTTCTATTCTCCTATTACCCCCGCTCGACCCAGCTACACTTTTATTACCTGAAAGGAATTGTGAAACAAAAGGGTGAGCACAACTAGCCTAGTAAAGAATATCATGACTAAAGATAATTAAATTATCAATAGCCTTTATCAGTAATAAATCAGAGATTTAAAACATGTGGTAGATGATAAAACTTTTCAACCATAGTTGCAGCGGAACGAGCAATCCATTAGAAGAGTCAAATAGACTTTCTCCATGTTAAAAGTCCACCAACAAAGTTTTATCCCTGTAACATCAATCAACAATTCCTGTCAACAACCATGTGAATAACTCATAATCATAATTGTGGTTCTAAATTCCTCTTTGCACCTAGGACGAAGATAATTTTTGGGACACCCCCAAAACAGGTATACATCACCCATCTTGAGTCGTCAGATACATGGTACAAAATCCAAATACAACTTAATTATACAACTGTCATGTAAAAAAATACGACAAAATATAGCTGAGAGTTTTAACACGGATATCGCCTTCTAGACAATATCCACACTCAATGAAGTCCTCATTACAATTATTATCATAATATTTCACAGAATAATGAGGACTACTAAAACAACCATCTGGACCGATAATCCGTTCCCCGACTCATCCCAGCTATATTCTCATTTCCTGAAGAGAACAATGAAAGAAAGGGTGAGCTCCACTAGCCCAGTAAGAAATATTATGACTAAGATAATGCAGAATAAATTATCCTTAGCCTTCAACAGTATAACAACTGATAGAATACAATAGACAACAAGTTTTAGATCAACAACTGCAGCGGAATAAGCAATCTATTAGAAGAGTCAAGTAGAGCATAAAATCTACTATCTTCTATGATTTAAAAAGTTTTTCATTAACTTTATCGCTAAAACTCAGCTTAATAAATAAAATTGAATCATCCCGGCACCACGACCAAGGATATTCATTAAATCATCAATGGTCATGACTATAACGAATAATCCCTGGTCACAATCATACCAAAAACTGTTCATCAATGCACTATAGGCCACTGAGGACTTTCACCACATCATTTGTCATATTACAGTCATGATTATACCGAATAATCTCTGATCATAATCATACCAAGTCCATCTATGCACGTAAGCCAAAGATAACTTTCATCACAATATAAGCATGAGGATGATGACAATGACATAATAATTCAATAAAACAAGTTCAAGGATAAATTTTAAAGATTTATAATTTTAATTTATCCAGAAATTAATAATGTCCAAATTGTCAACATGATACTTCTTTGTGGAGTAAAATTCAAGAATGCTCAGAAGAATATTTCCATGAAAAGATACTGGATGAAGCTCAAATATCCAGGATATTCTACTAATTTCATAGAGTATAGAAGCCAAAAATTTAACTAACTGAGTATAATAGAATATATAAAACTGCAAATGGATTTTCGTCCGCTATGCGGTAATCCACGTAGACAGATCATTTCCACAATTTAATAAGGAATGAATATGAAGGATCATTCACCATGCATGCGGTAATCCACATAGACAGGTTATTCCAATAGAATAATAAAGAATGGAATAACAAAGAATTCACTAAGCATGCGATAGACTGCACAGATAGGTTATTCCCAACAGAATAATAAAGAATGGAACCAGGTCATGCGTAATCCGCACAGACAGGATATTCCAACAGAATAATAAAGAATGGAACCAGGTCATGCGTAATTCGCATAGACATGATATTCCAACAGAATAATAAAGAACGGAATAACAACAGAATTCACCAGGCATGGGATAGATCGCACAGACAGGTTATTCTAATAGAATAATAAAGAATGGAATAACAGAAGAATTTTACCATGTATGTGGTACTTCGCATAGACAGGTTATTCCAACATAATAATAAAGAATGGAATAACAACTCTTACGAGCATTGAAAGAAAATAACTCTCTTCATGAATACGAAAGAATAATTACCCTTACCTTAGAAGAAGACTAGATACTGGAATAGTGAGCTAGCAGACTTCTCTTCTTCTTTCTCTCTATAATTTCTCTCTATAATAATTGCTCTATAGCTTTAGTGAATTGATGAAAAATGAAGGAAGAATGAGCTTCTATTTATAGAAAAATATAGTTTCGATAATTGCACGTTTTGGGGCTCGAAATATTACAATATAATACCTTCCTCTTTTCCTTCATTTTTAATTTAGTCCTGCGAGTATTATCAAACTTGCACCACCTCCCCTAATAGTAAAAGAATGTGAATCAATAGTACACATATGTGAACAAATAGTTATAATCATGTGAATCAATAGCAATTAATTGCTCATTTATCAGGTTAATTACCCGATTGGTCAACAAACCTCCAGACATCAATTATTATCGAAATAAATGTCAATTTTCACGAACACTAATAATTCCAACACAATAGAACTATCCATTTTATCTTTAATCAACACGAACTTATTCATCATTAATATTATAATTCACAATATTTAACAACCAGGTTATTCCTAGGAAAGAGGGGGCTTTCCGATAAGGATTTTTCCTTATTGGAGCGTAATTAGGTGACCAAACCTCTCCTTGACAGAACTTCTAGACATTGTCAATATTGTAAATAATAATATGAATAACTTTGCCGTCTCAATTATTGATTTAATAATATAACATATTATATGAGATGATCTCGTGACAATAATTAAATCAATAATATGAGAGATATGATGCAACAATTACTGTAGCAATAATTGAGTATAACTGAGTGACTTCTCACGTAAGCATCAATAACCAATACCATGTGCTACTATGCAACCATGAGTATTACTGTACTTTTACTACCGAGTAGTTTAACAGTTTTAACGATAACACTTTCGCCGTTATTTTTAATACAAGATAATTCTGTCATTTTCTTACTACGACAATACTTCCGTTGTGGGATCCACCAATGATTGTGTCGTTGTACGAATATTTTCTGTTAAAACGAATATTCTCCGACCAATTGAATATTATATAACCACTTGCATACTTTGCAAAATTTGTAAATATTACTCACAACTATAACATTATATCAAATCCACACCACAATATTAAAAAATAATATTTCGAGAAATATAAATCTTTATTCATAAAATCTGGGGTCTCACAATCTCCCCTCCTTATGAATTTTTGCCCTCGAAATTTATGTACGTACCTAGTATGTCGAAGAGGTGAGGATACCTTGAATACCTTTATCGTCGAAAACATTACACGTTGCATACGTGCATGCTCGATGTCCTCCGATTGCCTCTGAATGCACATCAGTCCCTAAAATAGCCTTTTTAGGCCTTGATACCGACATCAAATCTCAAAATATAAAGAATGAAAGTTTTAGGTCTACTCCTTATCTTTCCGAATCATCCTGAATCACCTTAATCGGAGTTTGTATGAAAAGGTTATGCCCAATTTACTAAAGGACGTCCGAACAGATTTTGGCTTAACATTTGACCAGCGCCTAGGCGCCCAAGAACAGATTATAAGCGCTGAGCCTAGTGCCTAGGTGCTCGACCTTTGGCACTTAACTCCAATTTTCCAGATTTTGCAACTTTTGACATACATACTTCAAATCTTCATAACTTCTTCATTCGTTATCAGAATTAGTCCGTTTTTGAGGCTATGGAAAGCTTGTAACATTCTCTATAAAACCCCCATGATTTCATAATTTTTCAGATTCATTAATTATTCAAAAATTTGGCTCCAAAGTCCCCCAAGACTAAGTTTTTACTAACAACAATATGTGAAAAACGTTATGAACACGCGACATACTTGGCGGTAAAACGAGTCTATAGGCCACAGTTCCTACTCGATCGACGATTTCAAATGGGCCAATTAAATCGAGGGTTGAGATAACAGCTTTATGAACCTTCTTCTTCACATTCATCAGATTCGGGTGTGTAGCTTGAGCGGCTTTAACTTTATCGATTAAAGTCGATTCTACTCATATATTCGTTATCTTCACGTGGGTCCCTAGAGTCTTTAACTCTATCTTCATCATTTGTAAGTTATACGAAATGGGTTTTTATGTTAACAACATCGCACTCATAAACCCATACGATCTTCTACTCAACACGTCAGCTACCACGTTCTCTCTTCCACAATGATATTGAATGGTATGATCGTAATCTTCAACAGCTCGAGCCAACGTCTTTGGCGCATGTTACGTTCATTTTAGTTGAAGAAATATTTGAGGGTTTTACAAATAGGTTTTGTACTAGGGTCAATACAAAATTCGATTTCACGCTCTAGGGTTAGGCTAAGAAGTCTTCAAGAATACGCCAGGAAATTTATTAACAATACAAATATCATTCAAAACTGTGACCCTCATCCAATACTTGGATAACACATCACATTGATACCTATCAACTTGCCATCGTCATTCACACCGTCGCCTACGGAAAGTCTGGCTTCGGTGCATCCCAAGACTTGGAAGTCACCAGCGAAAGGCTCGGGGCTCTTTACTTATGGCTTGATATAATAGTGATTAACTCTAGTGGTTTGGTTGCTTGAATTTGCATAACAGGTTGGTTAGGAATTGAAAGCTAACAACCTTACGAAAATAATCAATTTTGGCAATGATGAGTAGTTAACCAATCGATTCCTAAAATCACATCAAAGCCAAGTATTTTCAAAGAGATAAGATCGACAGGTAACGTGAAAGTGTCGATTTGAATCAACAAGATTTATAAACAGTGGAGGTAACGAAGGTTTCTACTAACGAAGTTTCAACCAATAATTCAAAGTCTAACTTCTCTGGGGTCAAATTTAAACGTTGAGTGTAAGCAAGAGAGATAAAATAATGGGTAGAACCGGTATCTAATAAGGTATAGACTTCGCAAGAATTTATAATTAACTTACCCGTGATAACTTCATTTGGGTTCCTCACTTGTTGGGAAGTCATGACAACCGCTCTCCCTTGAACTACCCGGCTTTGACTTGTCTGGGGTAGCATTTGGTGTCATCACTACCATTGAAATTAACTTTTCTATAGGGCATATTCCACCCTCAAATACTTCAT
Organism: Panax ginseng; assembly: GCA_020205605.1. Taxonomy (NCBI): domain Eukaryota; kingdom Viridiplantae; phylum Streptophyta; class Magnoliopsida; order Apiales; family Araliaceae; genus Panax; species Panax ginseng. Next base: position 142,260,007 of record CM035132.1, on the reverse strand, counting down.
CATACTCCTATTTCATGATCTAGATCATTAATCTTCGATCCATATCAAATTGGGGTTGACCGCCATGTACCTGGTAATTCAAAACTCGATGTTGGGTTCTCTCAGTTGCTGTCCAAAAAGAGAAATACATATCATCTATTTTAGCCTTCTTAGATCGTACATCTCTTTCCACAATATCAACGCGTCGTGCGGCTTTTACCCATGCATCACTCATTCTCACTCGTTTAACTGTTTCTTCTTTCAGCTCAGATTCCAGCTTTAACATCTTATACTCTGCCAAAGAGTGCTTCTGTTTAAGCATCACATATCGGGTAACACAAGCTTGAATTGTTGCATCCTTTTGTTCCATGACTACTTGCCATTCTTTAGCCTACTCTTCTAACTCATGAACATGATTTTGCAATTCTAAATTTCGATCATAAAATTCTTCTAATAAATTCTCCTTAGGTTCTTCTTCTTCCTCTTCTTCCTCACTCTCAGCTGCTACCTCTGCGACTATCTTTGGTGCAACTATCAATTCTTCACTCACCACATGGATATCTCTAATTCCTTCTTCGCCTGATATCACATTATTCTGGTTGGTGATTAGAGGTGTCTCCACGATTTCATTCACTCCATTGTTAACATTTTCAGCTGCCATTTTCCAATACTGCCACAAAACAAGTGTTAATTAACTATCACATATTATCCCTATACTCTGATCGACCAATTAAATACCAAATAAACTTAGGTAGGTCATATTAGCGAAGGAATTCCCCGTCTCTCCCCTCCTAGTTCTTGTCTCACATCTCAGCCAGGGATCATATCCCTAGGCTTTGATACTAACTGTGACGCCCCTAAAACAAGTATACATCACCCATCTTGAGTCGCCAGATACATGGTATAAAATACAAATACAACTTAATTATACAAATGTTGTGTAAAAAAATACGACAAAACATAGCTGAGAGTTTTAACACGGATATCGTCTTCTAGACAATATCCACACTCAATGAAGTCCTCATTACAATTATTATCACACTATTTCACAGAATAGTGAGGACTACAAAAACAACCATCTGGACCGTCAATCCATTCCCGACTCGTCCCAGCTATATTCTCATTTTCTGAAGAGAACAGTGAAAGAAAGGGTGAGCTCAACTAGCCCATTAAGAAATAATATGACTAAGATAATGCAGAATAAATTATCCTTAGCCTTAAACATCATAACAACTGATAGAATACAATAGACAACAAGTTTTAGATCAACAACTGTAGCGGAATAAGCAATCCATTAGAAGAGTCAAGTAGAGCATAAAATCTACTATCTTAAAAAGTTTTTCATCAACTTTATCGCTGAGACTCAGCTTAATAAATAAAATCGAATCATCCCTGCACCACGACCAAGGATATTCATTAAATCATTAATGGTTATGACTATACCGAATAATCCCTGGTCACAATCATACCAAAAACTGTCCATCAATGCACTATAGGCCACTGAGGACTTTCACCACATCATTTGTCACATTACAGTCATGATTATACCGAATAATCTTTGGTCATAATCATACCAAGTCCATCTATGCACGTAAGCCAAAGATGACTTTCATCACAATATAAGCATGAGGATGATGACAATGACATAATAATTCAATAAAACAAGTTCAAGGATAAATTTTAAAGATTTATAATTTTAATTTATCCAGAAATCAATAACATCCAAATTGTCAACATGATACTTCTTTGTGGAGTAAAATTCAAGAATGCTCAGATGAATATTTCCATGAAAAGATACTGGATGAAGCGCAAATATCCAGGATGTTCTACTAATTTCATGGAGTATAGAAGCCAAAACTTTAACTAACTGAGTATAATAGAATATATGAAGCTCGCAAATGGATTTTCGTCGCCATGCGGTAATCCACGTGAGATGCATTATTTCCACAATTTAATAAGGAATGAATACGAAGGATCATCACCATGCATGCAAGAATCCACATAGACAAAGTTATTCCAATGAATAATAAAGAATCGAATAATGTAAGAATTCACGGGCATGCGATAGATCGCATGCAGAATGTGTTATTCCCAATGTAATAATAAAGAATGGAACCAGTCATGCAGAATCCGTGACAAATCAGGATATTCCAACAAAATAATAAAGAATGGAACCGGTCATGCGTAATCCGCATGCATAGGATATTCCAACTGAATAATAAAGAACGGAATAACAACAGAATTCACCAGGCATGTAATAGACCGCATATACAGGTTATTCCAATAGAATAATAAAGAATGGAATAACAGAAGAATTTCACCATGTATGCGGTACTTCGCATAGACATGTTATTCCAACATAATAATAAAGAATGAAATAACAACTCTTATGAGTATTGAAAGAAAATAACTCTCTTCATGAATACGAAAGAATAATACCCCTTACCTTAGAAAGAATTTGGATCTTTGGAATAAAGTGAGCTAGCAGACTTCTCTTCTTCTTTCTCTCTATAATTTTTCTCTATAATAATTACTCTATAGCTTTAGTGAATTGGTGAGAAATGAAGGAAGAATGAGCTTCTATTTATAGGAAAATATAGTTTCGATAATTGCACGTTTTGGGGCTCAAAATATTATAGCATAACACCTTCCTCTTTTCCTTCATTTTTAATTTAGTCCTGCAAGTATTATCAAACTTGCACCACCTCCCCTAATAGTAAAAGAATTTGAATCCATAGTACACACATGTGAACAAATAGTTATAATCATGTGAATCAATAGCAATTAATTGCTCATTTATCCGGTTAATTACCCGATTGGTCAACAAACCTTCAGACATCAATTATTATCGAAATAAATGTCGATTTTCACTAACACTAATAATTCCAACACAATGGAACTATCCATTTCATCTTTAATCAACACGAATTATTCATCATTAATATTAAAATTCACAATATTTAACAACCAGGTCGTTCCCAGGAAAGAGGGGGCTTTCCGATAAGGATTTCTCCTTATTGGCGCCTTGCAATTAGGTGACCAAACCTCTCCTCGATGTAACTTCTAGACATTGTCAATATTGCAAATAATAATATGAATAACTTTCATTAGTCTCAATTATTGATTTAATAATATAACATATTATACTGAGATGATACTATGATAATAATTGAATCGATAATATGAGAGAGATATGATGCAAAGAATTATTGTAGTAATAATTGAGTTTAATCGAAAGTGACTTCTCACGTAAGCATCAATAACCAATACCGTGTGCTCTTATGCAACCACGCCATTCATCGTACTTCTTTTACTACCGAAAGTAGTTTAACAGCTTTTAACGGTAACACTTTCGTCATTATTTTTAATAAAAGATAATTCTGTCGTTTTCTTATACGACAATACTTCCGTTGTGGGGTCCACCAATGATTGTGTCGTCATACGAATATTCCCTGTTAAAACGAATATTCCCCGACCAATCGAATATTATATAACCACTTGTTTACTTTGCAAAATTTATAAATATTAACCACAACTATAACATTATATCAAATCCACACCACAATATTCAAAAAAAATATTTCGAGAAATTTAAATCTTTATTCATAAAATCTGGGGTCTCACAATTTTCATCACCTGTCTTTACCTGAAACATCAAAGATCATGGTTATACCAAATCACAGTTCTTGTTCATAATCATACTAATAAATTCATCTTTTCACTACGGGCCAAAGATATTCATTAACAGTTCATCTTTACACTACATGCCAAAGATATTGAACAACAGGTCATCTTTGCACTACATGCCAAATATATTAATATCTCAAAGAAATATATAGTCATTTCAAAATTTATATAAATAATAATTATAACCATGTTGATCAATTCACCTTCACACTTAAGCTAAAGATATTCAATTATAAATTCAATGGTCATGATCATACCAGTCAACCATTCATCTTTGCACTACTTGTCAAAGAGAACCCATAGTTATAATCATTCCAATAATCTACCCATCTTTACACTCAAGTGAAAGAGAAATTTCCTCACCAGGATTATAAAAATGTTATATATGATAATAAAAACAATATAATCAAAACATGGATTTAATTTCAAGAGTAAGATTCATAAATCAACTATAATTTGGTCAGAAAAAGAAACCAACTTTTATCGTGAATAGTACCCCATGAATAGTATCCTGTAAATAGTACTTTGTGAATAGTACTCCGTGAATAGTACCCCGTATTCATAAATAGTACCGTATACGTAAATAGTATCGTATACATAAATAGTGTCATATACATGAATAGTGCCGTATATGTGAATAGTAACCCCGACACGAAAAAGATAAAGTTTCACAATAAAATTCATATCAAGATTTCGGTATAATGATATTAAAGAAAATAATATCATTTATAAAAAAAATAACATCCCTTACCATCACTCCATAATAATCATTTGTGGAGCAAAATTCAATAATGAAGTTCAAAACTTGGATCCAATCAAAGATAGGAACCATAATAGCCAACTTGGACAAATAAAAGAAATTTAATTTTTTTGTGAATAATACCATATTCGTGAATAGTGTCGTATACGTGAATAGTTCCGTATACATGAATAGTAACCTCGACATAAAAAGGTAAATATTTCATAATAAAATTCATGCCGATATTTCGGTGTAATGATATTGAAAGAAATAATATCATTTACGAAAAAAATAACAGCCCTTACCTCAAAAGAACAACACTTCTGACTGGAATATCAGATATAATACTGAAGGAAACTTGCACTGTATAGCAACACTCAAGATATCTAAATACTAACAAAAATACGCTCGATATTATAGAGAGAGAAAACTTCTGATTCTAGTGTAATTTTCAATTTTAACCTAAGCACCCTATTTATAGGAAAATACTTAGAATACCAAAGCAAAAAATTTAATAAAATATTATTATTTATAAAAAATGTAAAAACCCAAAACCCTAATAAGACTCGTATCTGTAAAATCCAGTTATATAAATAAAATTTCTTCGTTAAACGTCGTGCTTAAATTTTTTTTTCCGTAATCGGACTTTTCGGTATAATTGTTTTGACAAGTTGCTTTTTCGTGCTTACACTAACAAAACGCTTTGTCGTGCTTGTTAAGATTAGCAAGAAATCTAGGTTAGTAACCCTAGATTAATAAACCCTAACCCTAATTAGCAAAACCCTAACCCTAATATGTAAGCCTAACCCTAATTAGCTAATTTAACCCTAATTAGATTATCGTAACACCTAATCATGGTTAGTAAACTTTAATTAGGTACTAATAAACATCATTTAACATTCCTAATCATTAAAAACAAAACCCTAATCAAGATTAGTGAAGATTAGGGCATAATTAAGCTACTAAACAAACCTAACTAGCTCAAGTAGGTTAGGAGTCACCATTCAAGTCCCTAGGCTGCACATGACATGCTTGTAACTCCCAAGCATGACAATAGTCATCAGATCAGATATTTGTAGAGGCAAATATACACTTACTTACCAAATCAAGCCTGGGTGATAGCAGTAACCAAATCAAAAGCTAGAATCAAAAATCAATCAAGAAAAGGTACAAACCCTAGTTCATAGCTAGCTCTTTGATCCTTTGTTAATTTTGTTGTTTAGATGTTTAGAAATATGTATTAGTATGTTATAAAGTATGTTAGATTTGTATAACACATTTTCATAACATCTAGATGCCTTAATTAATTATTTTTAGAAACCTGGAAATTTTGAAAACCATGTCTGACAGCCGAATGTCAGGGCTTGTAGATTCAATTGTGTTTATGTTTAAGTCTGTTAATTGTACGTTACCTGTAGCTTGTTAGTAGGTTTTTAATCTAGAAAAGAAAACAAGTCCATTAGAACCATGGATTTCAAGTTATGATTGGTCAAAGTGGGTTGACTGTTCACGGATTGCAGTTTTCTAGGTTACCCAGAAAACTCAAGAACAGTCAAATTGACTACTTTGACCAAACTTTTTGATCTCTTTCTGGTTGTTGTTTTTGTAATGTTTTATTTTAGATTAACACCCTGATATATGTACTACATATCTATGATCTTAAATTGAACAAACAATGCATAAGATTACTGGAATTAATGGTCAAAATGTGTTGACCGAGCTTGACCAAGTTTTCTGGGTTGCCCAAAAAACTAAAGAACACAAAGAACAGTGTTTGGCTGTACTTTGACCAGCATAATTAGAGGCCTTAGAAATAAGCTTTGTTCCAGTTAATGATATATATATGTACCCTGACATATATACTATATGTTACAACAAACAAAACACACATCTAATACACAGAATCAAAGATATTCAAGCCACAAAATGGTTGACCGGCCATGACCACTGTTCTGGGTTACCCAGAAACTCAAGAATAGCTCTGACAGTGACTTTGAGCCTCTATAACTTCTTGTTATATGTAGGTTAAAGCCTGAAGTTTGATTCATGTTATACTATTGTAATAGTACTATAACATCAACACTTTACCAAATCCAATATCATAACCAGTAGCTAGATAATTCGTGGTCAAACTGGTAACTTGACCATAATAGAACCGAATTGTTGCCCGAACTCAAGAACACCTCACAATGACACTTTACATCCTTTGAAGGGCTTTAATGATGCACAAAAATTATTTTTCTAAAAATAAATTATAAAAATTAGAAATAATTAATAAATAAATATAAATAAATACAAAAAGCAGCTTTTAAAATTATATTAAATAATTATAATTAATTTACGATACTTTTACATAAATTCAATAAATATTATATTTTATTTAGATATTATTAATAATTAAATTAATAATAAAGTAATTAGAATAATTATTTATAAATACTAAATAATTATTGAAAAATAATACTAATGATATAAAAATTATAATAAATGATTATAAATTATTTAAAATAATAAAAAATGTTTTTTTGTAAAATTTAAGTAAATATTAATTACTTATAAATAGAAATAAATGATTTAAAAATCATTTAAAGGATAAATAAATGTTTTAAAACTATTTAAAGCTTTAAAAATTATTATAATGGATATATAATTATGTAAAATTATAATAAATAAAATCTAGTCAATTTATCAACTTATTTAATATTCAGTAAAGATAATAAACACTGAAACCCTATTGAATCTAAACCGATATTATATAAATGTTATATTTGAGTATTGTTATCAATACTAACGTGTTAGATTTATATATATGAACATCATAGGTATTTATTAACGATTGAATAACATAACTTGATTGATCTACGCTCAGGCAAGTTTCCTATACCCAAGTTATTACTTTCACAAGTTCTTCATAAACCTTTTTACTTGTTGAACAAGATTTTTATCTTGATATGATGTTGATATAATAGACTACACCTACATTTTTTTTTTGACAAAGTATGGAGTACTAGTATTGATTATCCAACATCAAAGCATTACAAACAAAGGGAGGTGGAGAACCTATCCAAACATGGCTACCAGACATAGAACCCGACGCACAAACTAAGGAATGTGCGACACCGTTCGCTGACCGCCTAATAAAACAAATACGACAATCCTCAATATCAAGGAGGAGTTGCTTATAATCATCAATAACCAAACCTAAAGGACTCGGAAAAGAATCAGATCCCCGAATAGCCTGAACAAGATTGAAAGCATCTGATTCAAGGATCACTTTCGCTGCTTGATGAGTCTTTAACCAGCTAAGGGCCTCTCTACAGCTGATTGCTTCCGCCATTTCAGGATCTAAATGACCCGCAAAAGAGCCACACCCAGCAGCAACCAAAGGAACAACGTAGTCTCTAATCACCCAACCATAACCAAGCTTTGCCTCCTGATTAAAAACGGCACCATCTACATTACATTTGATCCAACCTGTTCCTGGCCTAGACCAACAAATATGCCCATCTTCAGATATGGAAGTATTGCCATTAACAAACTTTCCTTGAGCGACAGTCCATTGGAAAAGATAAGAACTCGCAAGATTTAGTAGGCTAGCTGGCTTTTGGATCCGATTATTACATAACACCTCATTTTGATTCCGCCAAATACACCAAATTATCATACAAGCTAGCTTAATCTCCTCTTGTGAACCACTAACCAAGAAACTAGAAAACCACTTAAAGAAGTCTTGGTTACCTGGGGGAATAAAACGCACAGTAGACAGCCTCCAACATTCTTTCGCAAAAGGGCAGGAGGTAAACACATGATGACTGGATTCTGCTGCAGAGTTACACACGGGACAAGTACTTTCCACAATGACTCTTTTCTTCAAAAGGTTATGTTTGGTGGGTAGACTGCCATTACACAAACGCCATAGAACATGTTTCACTTTCGGAGGGATACGAACCGCCCAGAGTTTCTTCCAACTTGGAGTATCATGACGAGGGTGAAGAGTGCTCAGGTCAGAGATCAAGAAGTCATAAGCGCTCTTCACCGAATACAAACCCCTTCTTTCGAATCTCCAATACATGCGATCCTCCTGACACCTACTGCTCAATGAAATATTAGAAATCAACGAAGAGTCACGAGCATCAAATAAATCCCTTACTAAATCAGTGTCCCAAGAAAGCGCATCAGGGAGCATGAGATTGTTCACAGAAGCATGTTTCGTCCCTGGAACAAGGGAAGAAGACAACCAAGGATTATCATCGTCAGGCAGCCAAGGCTCCGTCCAAATATTAATGCTTTTCCTATTGCCAACACGCCATCTGGCACCTTGCTTTAAGAGAGGTTTGGCAGCCATGATACTAGACCAGATGAAGCTAGGATTATTTCCTTTTTGAGCACAGAAGAAAAAAGAAGAAGGGTAATATCTGGCCTTAAAAATCCTCGCAACCAGTGAAGATGGACGAGTCACCAAATGCCACCCGCTCTTACCAAGCATGGCCAAGTTGAAGTCATAGAGACTCTTGAAACCTAAGCCCCCATGCTCCTTCCGAGCGCATAATTTCTTCCAACTAACCCAATGAATTCCTTTGGACTGATTAGAGCCCAACTCCCACCAAATGCGAGCCATTGAACTTTCCAACTCCGAGCAAAGGTCCTTCGGCAATAAGAAGACACCCATAATAAAAGTAGGAAGAGCCTGAGCCACACTCTTTATAAGAACTTCTTTACGAGCTTTGGAGAGTAACTTTGTCTTCCAGCCAGACAGACGACTCCACATACGCTCCTTGACAAAAGATAGTGCCTGCTTCTTATTCTTCCCCATATAAGATGGTAAGCCAAGGTACTTCCCATGATCAGAGGTAACCCTAACCTGAAGAATGCCGCTAACCACATTTTGAACAGTCACAGGCGTATTAACACTGAAAAGAATAGAGGATTTCTGAAAGTTTATCTGCTGACCCGAGGAAGATTCATATAACGGGATGCATTCCTTTATATGCTGACATTCTGAGGTAGTCACCCTGAAAAACAAATAACTGTCGTCGGCAAAAAATAGGTGGGACACAACTGGAGCACCTTGAGAGACTTTACAGCCGTGGATTAGCCCACGACGCTCATAATGATGAAGCAAGGCAGAAAAAACTTCGGCACAGAGGATAAATAAATACGGCGAGAGAGGGCAACCTTGCCGTAAGCCTCTCGAAGGAATGATTGGTTCCAACTCACAGCTATTATGAACTATAGAATATTTCACAGTGGAAACACACAACATAATCCACCGAATCCAAACCGAAGGAAAACCCATACGAACCATAATTTGGTGCAAATTGTGACACCCCCAAATCTAGGTACTTCATTCCCACAAGATTTGGTGCTCACTATTCAAACATTCATACTATCTACCCAAATAATACAATATTTGAATCATAAAAACCTCCCCTTAAATAGGGTTACATCATTAAGTTCAAAACAACCCAGGTTATCTAACCTTTAAACGTCATTCAAATGCGAAAATAAATTATTACATAACTTCTTTAAAATAAAGTCTAAGATCATCATAATAAAAGTCTAACATCATAATCAAAGTCAAGATTACAAGTCTTCATCACTTGTACATTTTTCCCTTTCCTTTGCTAGTCGAAGGTTCATTTACCTTCTCCTCTTTAGCTGCAATGAGTTTATAAATATGCAAGAGTGAGCAAAACAATTGCTCACTGGATATAATAGAGAATCAACAGGAGTATAACAATAATAACTGCCAAAAAATAGGCTCATCAAAGGTGAATAGTACTCTAACAATAATAATCAGAAACTGGAATCCAAAATATGGAATATACATCACTGAGGGTCATAAGACCATGAACTACGTCCACATTTGCAAGTAATCTTTTAACTCCAACTTTAACAGTCATAAGACTATAAGGACTTCGTACTTAGGGGGATCAGCCCTTCGTACAATGTATTGTGCACAAACATTTTAACGCTATGCATAAGTTAACCTCTAATCATAACAATAGGGTTGTTCATCTCAGTATTTAGAGTACAAGTCCGCACCAAAGGAAGTTTGGTTTGGACAAGCTTTCAAGGTAATTTGGAATTCAATGAACATCAACTAAGGATTAGTTGAATAAAACCAATAACATTACACTATAGAATAATCGTGATTGAATCAATCATAGTAAACTAAAATCATGCTTTAGGAATAATCTAATAGCATACAATTTGAATAACTATAACACACCTTGCTTGAACAATACTAAGCCAAGGTTAATTAGAATTGAATACTAAGCATGCATAGCAATTTGAACGATAAAATATTCGACATTAGTATATATAGTTGTGCATGCTAAGAAACAAGTTAGATATAAGAATAACTTGTTCAACATCAAACCAAAGTTTATACAGCTTGCATCATTATAAGGTAATCGAATTGGAAAACAATAATTAGTTCAACAAGATAAAGGATTAGAAAACTTGCCTTGCTCGTAGGCTAAATCGAATCAATATGAATCACAATATCATATAAACATATGTCATCATGACATAGTTAGCCATTACCACTTTACAAACATAACTAAGTACGTTCATCATTTAAAAATTGGATTTTTAATCACATAATCAAGTTACAAAATAATTTAATTGTTAATAACATGTTCATTCTAGGTATAAAAACATTAAAATCAACCTTTTACAGTCCTACTATTATCACATTACAATTTTTAAAATTTCGTGTACAAAAAGTACAATCGTCGCAGACCATTCTCGCTAACTTTCGGCGTCAGCGTTGACATACGATTTACTTTGTGGGTCGTATTGTGTGGGGGGATATGCATGCACATGTAATAAATAAACTCTAAACCGCTCTACGGTGTGGCGATGGTGAAAGGCTTATTACGCCACTAACGATTCTTTGGGCCATGCCACAAAGCCCGCCGTTTAATTTGACGACCGGTAATAGTACAAGAAAAAGCCAATTTTGGCCTACAAGCTCGTTTCTAACAGACTAATTCACATGCAATTCATACAAAAACTTCATGTAAACATAATTCAAGAACTCCTAACATGTTTCTACCCATACATCAACATAAACAACAAAATTAACACATCCAATTTCACTATTTTTGGCTAAAAACTCACTTTTTGATGTTTTTGATGAAAATAAACACTGTGATTTTGTTTCTCAACCAAAACAATTAATTCAAGGTATCTTTATCAATAATTATACATACTCTATCAAATTAAATGGCCAATTTATCAACTAAACAACTAATTAACCCTCAATTTCTACTTTAAATTAACCCATACTCATTCAAAAAAACAATCTGTAAAAAGGTTTTCTTCACAAACTACATACATAACCACAATACATTGATTATAATCACTTAATTATACAACAGTCGTGTAAAATACGACAAAACACAGATGAGAGTTTAAACAAGAATATTGTCATCTAGACAATATCCACACTCAATGGTGACCTCATTACAATTATTATCACATTATTCCGTAGAATAGTGAGGACTACTAAAGCCATTTATCCTGGACCATCACTCCATTTCCCGACTCGTCCCAGCTATATTCTCATTTCCTGAAGAGAATAATGAAAGAAAGGGTGAGCTCTCTAGCCCAAAGAAGAAATATTATGACTAAGATAATGCAGAATAAACTATCCTTAGCCTTCAACAGTACAACAACTAATAGAATACAATAGACAACAAGTTTTAGATCAACAGCTGTAGTGGAATAAGCAATCCATTAGAAGAGTCACGTAGAGCATAAAATCTACTATCTTCTATGATTTAAAAAGTTTTTCATCAACTTTATCGTTGGGACTCAGCTTAATAAATAAACCATATCATCGATTCTTCCCTGCACTACGGGCCAAGGATATTCATTAAATCATCAATGGTCATGACTATACCGAATAATCACTGGTCATAATCATACCAAAAACTGTCCATAAATGCACTACAGGCCACTGAGGACTTTTACCACATCATTCGTCACATTACGGTCACGATTATACCGAATAATCCCTGATCATAATCATACCAAGTCCATCTATGCACGTAAGCCAAAGATGACTTTAATCACAATATAAGCATGAGCATGATGACAATGACATAATAATTCAATAAAACAAGTTCAATGATAAATTTTAAAGATTTATAATTTAATTTATCCAGAAATCAATAACGTCCAAATTGTCAACATGATACTGCTTTGTGGAGTAAAATTCAAGAATAATATTCATGTACCAAAAATAATTTGGACATAAAAGAAATATATTTTTCGGGTGAATAGTACCCCGTGAATAGTACTTCGAGAATAATACCCCGTGAATAGTACCCCGACACGAAAAGTGTCCCGAATACCCGAGTGAATGATACTAGAGTGAATAGTAATCAGGTGAATAGTAACCTGTGAATAGTAACTTGTGAATATTACTCCGACACGAAAAGTGTCCTGAATACCCGAGTGAATAATACTAGAGTGAATAGTAATCGGGTGAATAGTAACCCGTGAATAGTAACTCGTAAAAAAATACCAAAGAAAATGATATGCCATGATGAGTACAAAAGAAATGATATCTCAGACGAGTATAGTAGAATATACGAAACTGAAAATGGATTTTCACCCGCCATGTGGTAATCCGTGAGATGATCATTTCCACAATTTAATAAAGAATGAATCTGAAGGATCATTCACCATGCATGCGCAGTAATCCACATGGACAAAGTTATTCCAAATGAATAATAAAGAATGGAATAATGTAAGAATTCACCATGCATGCAGAGTAGTCGCGTGAGACAGAGTTATTCCAATGAATAATATAGAATGGAATAATGTAAGAATTCTCCGTGCATGCGATATAGATCGCATGCATGTTATTCCCAACAAAATAATAAAGAATGGAACCAGGTCATGCGTAATCCGCATAGACAGGATATTCCAACAGAATAATAAAGAACGGAACCAGGTGATGAGTAATCCTCACAAACAGGATATTCCAACAGAATAATAAAGAATGGAATAACAACATAATTCACCAGACATGCGATAGACCGCACAGACAGGTTATTCCAACAGAATAATAAAGAATGAAATAAGAGAAGAATTTCACCATGTATGCGGTACTTCGCATAGACATGTTATTCCAACATAATAATAAAGAATGGAATAACAACCCTTATGAGTATTGAAAGAAAATAACTCTCTTCATGAATACGAAAGAATAATACCCCTTACCTTAGAAGAAAACTAGATACTGGAATAGTGAGGTAGCAGACTTCTCTTCTTCTTTCTCTCTATAATTTCTCTCTATAATAATTGCTCTATAGCTTTAGTGAATTGGTGAGAAATGAAGGAAGAATGAGCTTCTATTTATAGGAAAATATAGTTTCAATAATTGCACATTTTGGGGCTCAAAATATTATAGTATAATACCTTCCCCTTTTTTTTCATTTTTAATTTAGTCCTTCAAGTATTATCAAACTTGCACCACCTCCCCTAATAGTAAATCATGTGAATCAATAGTAAATCATGTGACTCAATAGTTCTAATCATGTGAAAATACGAATTACAGTATAGTAACTCCATCTATACCTCCATTTTTAACTTAGTCATGCAAGTATTATCAATCTTGCACCAACTCCCCTAATAGTAAATCATGTGAATCAATAGTACACACATGTGAACACATATTTATAAACATATGGATCAATAGCAATTAATTATTCATTTATCCGGTTAATTACCCAATTGGTCAATATAACCTCCAGACATTAATTATTATCGAAATAAATGTCGATTTCCATTAACACTAATAATCCCAACACAATGGAACTATCAATTTCATCTTTAATCAACACAAACTTATTCATCTTTAATATTATAACTCACAATATTTAACAACTAGGTAGTTCCCAGGAAAGAGGGAGCTTTCCGATAAGGATTTCTCCTTATTGGCGTGCAATTAGGTCACCAAATCTCTCCTTGACAAAACTTCTAAACATTGTCAATATTGCAAATAATAATATGAATAACTTTGTCGTCTCAATTATTGATTTAATAATATAACATATTATGCAAACTATACTGTGACAATAATTGAATCAATAATATGAGAGATATGATGCAGCAATTACTGTAACAATAATTGAGTATAACTGAGTGTCTTTTTACGTAAGCATCAATAATCAATACTGTGTGCTACTATGCAACCACGCGTATTACTTTTACTACCGGGTAGTTCAACAGTTTTAACGGTAACACTTTCGTCGTTATTTTTATAAAAAGATAATTCTGTCATTTTATTAATACCACAATACTTCCGTTAGGGGTCCACTTTGATAATGATTTGTGTCGTCGTATTTAATATTCCCTGTTAAAACGAATATTCCCCGACCAATCGAATATTATATAACCACTTGCTTACTATGAAAAATTTATAAATATTACCCACAACTATAACATTATATCAAATCCATACCATAATATTCAAAAAAATATTTTGAGAAATTTAAATCTTTATTCATAAAATTTGGGTTCTCACAATCTCCCCTCCTTATGAAATTTCACCCTCAAAATTTACGTACGTACCTGGTATGCCAAAGAGGTGAGGATACCTTGACTTCATTTCAGATTCTAACTCTTGAGGTATAACCTTTGAGTGTCGAATATGCTCCTTCTTATCAAAGATTTTAACATGTATCTCCTCATACATTAAATCTTCTGCTATCTCGTCTAGTTCTAATTCAATAATGTGGTTCGGGTCGTCCACATATTTATATAACATCAATACGTACAAAAACGGTATGAACACGCGATATACTTGACGGTAAAACGAGTCTATAGGCCACAGTTCCTACTTGATCGAGGATTTCAAATGGGCCAATTAAATTGAGGGTTGATATAACGCCTTCTTGAACCTTCTTCTTCACATTCATTAGCTTTGGGTGTGTAGCTTGAGCGGCTTTAACTTTATCGATTAAAGTCAATTCTACTCGTATATTCGTTATCTTCACGTGGGTCCCTGGAGTCTTTAACTCTATCTTCATCATTTGTAAGTTATACAAAATGGGTTTTTGTGTTAACAACATCCCACTCGTAAATGCATACGATCTTCTACTCAATGCGTCAGCTACCACATTCGCTCTTCCACGATGATATTGAATGGTATGGTCGTAATCTTCAATAGCTCGAGCCAACGTCTTTGGCGCATAATACAATCATTCTAGGTGAAGAAATATTTAAGAGTTTTAGAAATGGGTTTTGTACTGGGGTCAATACAAAATTTGATTTCACGCTCTGGGGGTTAGGCTAAGAAGTCTTCAAGAATACGCCAGGAAATTTATTAACAATAGAAATATCATTCAAAACTGTGACTCTCATCCAAGACTTGGATAGTACGTCACATTGATACCTATCAACTTGCCATCGTCATTCACAGTGTCGCCTACGGAAAGTCTGGCTTGGGTGTATTCCAAGACTTGGAAGTCAACAAATAAAGGCTCGGGACTCTTTACTTATGGCTTGATATGACAGTGATTGACTTTAGTGGTTTGGTTTCTTGAATTTGCATAAAAGGTTGGTTAGGAATATGAAAGCTAACAACCTTATGAAAAGCATGATGAGTAGTTAACTAATCAATTCCTAAAATCACATCAAGGGCAAGTATTCTAAAAGAGATAAGATCGACAAGTAACGTGAAAGTGTCGATTTGAATCAACAAGATTTATAAACAGTGGAGGTAACGAAGGTTTCTACTAACGAAGTTTCAACCAATAAGCCAAAGTCTAACTTCTCTGGGGTCAAATTTAAACGTTAAGCGCAAGCACAAGAGATAAAAGAATGGGTAGAACCGATATCTAATAAGGTATAGACTTCGCAAGAATTTATAATTAACTAACCCGTGCTAACTTCATTCAGGTTACTCGCTTTTTAAGAAGTCACGAAAAACACTTTTCCTGAAACCACCGACTTTGTTTTGTTCGTATCCGCCTTTGGTGCCACTGTTCCACTTGGACTTAACTTTGGTGCACGATAAAATTTGGCTAGGTGACCTACTTTTCCACAATTATAACATGCTTTGGACTGCATCACGCAGTTTGGACTGATATGTTCCCCCCCCACCGCATTTGAAGCATACAATTGGTGGTCGTTATCCTTCCTTGAAAATGGGTGTTGGTGCTGCTATCTTTCCATCGTTGTTGAACCTTCTCTTCTTGAAATTTCCACTCCTATTATGTTGGCCACGATTACCACCGAAGTGGTTTCCATTCTTGGCATGATAATTTTCTGCACGATGATTATCATTGTTCCGATGGCCGTTGCCACCGGTATGATTATTATTGTGTTGTTGGTCGTTTCCTTTTGGTTGTGCTGACTCATTATCGCGCTCCAATAACTGAGCCTTATTCACAACATCTGAATATAAACAAAGTTTGTGAGAAATGAGGTATTGATGTATATCAGGTTTCAAACCTCTTAGAAACATTTGCATCATTCACTTCTCATTATCGACCAAATGGGATGAAAACCGGGATAACTCCACAAATTTAGCCTCAGACACGATTACCTGGCCATATTGTTTTGCTCCAACTTGATAAACTCCACCTCCTTCATGTGACAAATACTTTCGGGAAAGTACTTGTCGTTGAAACGACTCTAGGAACTTCTCCCAAGACATCTTGAGTGTGTCAGTGGTACGCTTTCTGATTCCCACCGATGTCTGCCGCTTCTTCACGCAACATAAAGGTGGCAAAGGGAACCTTTTGCTCCTCGGAGCATCCCAAGACATCAAATATCTTGGTGATCTGCTTTAACCACATCTCCGCCTTAAGTGGTTCTGGCTTTCCCAAAAACTCCGGTGGTCCCAGTTCCTTGAACTGCTTAGCGGTGATCGACCATGGGTTGCCATTATTTCCACCTATATTTTGAACAGGAGTCTCTCTTACCTGATGTTGCATAAATTGCATAAAGCCTCTGAACATCCGATCGTTCATCATTTGATCGGTGTTGTTATGTACCTGAGAATTATTGTCTTCTTGTTGCACATTATCCTGGGTATTGATTGTTAGTGACTCAACGGTCTCATGTGCCTCATTGCCTATCTCAACATTTTCGGATGCCATTATCAAATACTGCCACAAAACAAGGGTTAATTGACATGTCACATATTATGCCTATACTATGACCAACCAATTAAATAACAAATAAACTTAGGTAGGTCATACTAGCGAAGGAATTCTCCATCTCTCCCCTCCTAGTTCTTGTCTCACATCTTAGCCATGGATCATATCCCTAAGCTTTGATAACAACTATGACGCCCCAAAAACAGGTATACATCACCCATCTTGAGTCGCCAGATATATGGTACATAAATTCAAATACAACTTAATTATACTGACGATCGTGTAAAATACGACAAAACATAGTTCATGAAGTTTAAACAAGAATATTGTCATCTAGATAATATCCACACTCAATGGTGTCCTCATTACAATTATTATCACATTATTAAAGTAAAATAGTGAGGACTACTAAAGCCATTTATCACGGACCATCACTCCATTCCCCAACTCGTCCCAACTATATTCTCATTTCAAGAGAACAATGAAAGAAAGCGGTGAGCTCAACTAGCCCAAGAAGAAATATTATGACTAAGATAATGCGTAATAAATTATCCTTAGCCTTCAACAAAGATAACAACCGATAAAATACAATAGACAACAAGTTTTAGATCAACAAGCTGCTGGTGAATAAGCAATCCATTAGAAGAGTCAAGTAGAGCATAAAATCTACTATCTTCTATGATTTAAAAGTTTTTCATCAACTTTATCGCCGAGACTCGATTTTTAATAAATAAACCATATCATCGATTCTTCCCCGCACAAACGGCCAAGGATATTCATTAAATCATCAATGGTCATGACTATACCGAATAATCCTCGGTCATAATTATACCAAAAGCATCCATCAATACCACTACAGCCACCGAGGACTTTCACCACATCATTCGTCACATTACGGTCATGATTATACGGAATAATCCCTGGTCAAAATCATACCAAGTCCATCTATGCACGTAAGCCAAAGATGACTTTAATCACAATATAAGCATGAGGATGATGACAATGACATAATAATTCAATAAAACAAGTTCAAGGATAAATTTTAAAGATTTATAATTTAATTTATCCAGAAATCAATAACATCCAAATTGTCAACATGATACTGCTTTATGGAGTAAAATTCAAGAATAATATTCATGTGCCAAAAATAATTTGGACATAAAAGAAATATATTTTTTGGGTGAATAGTACCCCGTGAATAGTACTTCGGGAATAATACCCCGTGAATAGTACCCCGACACAAAAAGTGTCCCGAATACCCGAGTGAATGATACTAAAGTGAATAGTAATTGGGTGAATAGTAACCTATGAATAGTAACTTGTGAATAGTACTCCGGCACAAAAAGTGCCCCGAATACCCAAGTGAATAATACTAGAGTGAATAGTAATCGGGTGAATAGTAACCTGTGAATAGTAACTCGTAAAAAAAATACCAAAGCAAATGATATTCCATGACGAGTACAAAAGAAATGACATCTCAGACGAGTATAAGAGAATATACGAAACTGTAAATGGATTTTCACCCACCATGCAGTAATCCACGTAGACAGATCATTTCCACAATTTAATAAAGAATGAATAGGAAGGATCATTCACCATGCATGCGGTAATCCACATAGACAGGTTATTCTAACAGAATAATAAAGAATGGAATAATAAAAGAATTCACCATGCATGCGGTAGTCAGGTGTAGTAGACAAAAGTTATTCCAGCGTAATAATAAAGAATGGAATAATGAGAAGAATTCACCAGCATGCGATAGACCGCATGCATAAAAGTTATTCCCAATAGAATAATAAAGAATGGAACTGGTCATGCGTCCCATATGTGATAGGATATTCCAACAGAATAATAAAGAACGGAACCAAGTCATGCATAATTCGCACAGACAGGATATTGCAACAGAATTGTAAGACCCCGGATTTTATGAAATAAACGTATTCAATTTTTCTTATAATTATTATTTAGTAAATGGTTAAATTGATAAAAGTTAAAGTTAAGGGTGATATATATAAAATTTTCAAAATACACAAGTGGCTATAAAATACTTGTTGTCGGGGAATATTCGTTCAGTCGTGGAATATTCGTACGACGGCGCAACCATTTATGGGCCCCATAACAGAATAAATGGCGGATGAAGAAAATGACAAGTTTGAATTTTTATAAATAATGACGTAATTGTTACCGTTAACACTGTTGGAATACTCGGTGGTTAAAATACAGTAATACGTGTGGTTGCACAGTATCACACGATATTGCACAATATTTTTGAATTATTGATTTTTACGTAAGAAGGCTCTACTCAATAATTGTTACAGTAATTACTGTTCAATATTTTATTTTATTGATTCAATAATTGCTGCGTTGATATTTTATATTATTGTTGTTTCAATAATTGTCATCAGACTGAGATTTCCCATTATCGGATCAATAATTCATATTATTTGAATAATATTATTAGATAGCATTATTGGCAATGTCTAGAAAGTTACATCGAGGAGAGGTTTGGTCACCTAATTGCCGGCAAGAAGGAGAAATCCTTATTGGAAAGCCCCCTCTTTCCTGGGAACGGTCTGGTTGTCATAATTATGATTCTGTAATATTATTTGTGAATAATTATTTATTAATTTATATGATAAGGAAATATTTATTTGATGCGGATATAAATGATGGATTTATTTATGTGGTTCTAAATGAAGGAATTAATGTTGAGGTGTTTTATTAGTATTTTTGTCGGAAAGTTGGTATTAAAAATCAAACCAGTGTTCTTGTGATATATTGCGTGAGTTATAATTTTTAATCCGACCGTTGGATCGTTGTGATTTTTGGATATGTTATACATATATAAGTTGAGTATATGTCCACAAATTTTGAACCATTAAAAATAAACGTATGATTTGTTATGAATTGTAAGAGGTGTGGTGATTGTAAATTAGGTTTATAAATGATTTTGGTGGAAAATTCTAGAATTTAGTGGGCCCAACTTGTGGTTGGAAGAAAAATGTCTTTGAAATTCTAATTCGGATGTGGTGGGTGGCAATAGTAGCGAGGTAAAGCATGGCGTCGACTTTTAGGCCTTCGACCTTCAAGTTGTCGATCGCTAGAACCAGGTGTGTTTCGGGTGGATGGGCCAATTTCCTTATCAATGAGAAATTTCTTGAGATGATATTTGGGAAGGTGGGGTGGATGATAAAACCCAATCCTCGCATGGTGTGGTTCACCACCAGTCCACTCCTTGAACTTGGTGATTGTGGCCGTAGTGATGTCGTGGCTCAGTTTTTGCAGTTGCTTGTCATTCCACGGGACTCCCTGTTGGATACAAAGTATGGCTGCCACCGATGTATGCGGGATACTCCCAGTCATGCTCTCCAGCCAATAATACAACATGTTTTGATGAATTAAGTGGCTGACGTCGATATACTTGTCGGTGATAATGCCCTATAAAATGATCGCTCTCTCGGTAGGTACTTCATGCTTGTGAGGGGACGAAATTAATTTGGTGCATATGAACAGATTCCATACTTGGGCATAACGATTCAAGGAGGACGCTGGAAAAGATTGAGGCTCTGTCTTCCCTGGTTTATAATTCCATTTGGTTCCTAGGATGCACAAATTCAAAATTACTACATCCAAGTCCGTCATCAAATGTGCACCTGTAACCCAATTCGCAGACCCAGTCGGTGGTGTATCAGTTATTCCAAACACTACTCTGATGGCTGAGGGACGAAAATCCACTTGCACTTGGCGAACCAGCGTTATCCCTCCTTTCAGCTCCATCTCCTTTGCGTTCGCGTAGAACTCCCGAACAACTCCCATGGGAATAGGCATATGCATTGCAGCTAGGCTAACCCAGCCTCTTTCTCGCAGCATATTCCATAGGTGTCCATCTTTCTTATCAGGTTTAAATCCTCATTCCTTCACAAACGATTTCATCAAGAGGTGGTAATAATCTTGCTGAGCTTCCCGGTTGATAACTTTTCTGTGTTCCATGATATCCTCGTCGTGATCACTAGATGATGAGTTGGATGATGAAGAGATGGAGATGGAACGTATCCTTTTTGGTCCCATGAGCAGATGATAGGTAGAGAATATAGATGCTTTGCTACAGATGAGAGTACCCCCAAACTTGCTTGTGACACTCCCCGCAAAAACCCTAGATTTATGTTAATGGAGAGAGAGCTGTGTATATAAGAGATGAAGAGAGTTGTATGATTATGGGAGAACCGAAGAATACGCTTATATTATGGCACGTGAGAGACCAAGTAGACCACCACTCGGATTCTTAAACTTAAAAAATTTCAACCTCGTGGTCACAAGGCGTGTATGTGAATTTTCTTATATAAATTTGTGTGTGAAAGTAACTTTCCTAGAATTATGAGCTATCGCTTCCGGCAAGAATGGCTGCGTGGCCATGCAAATGTAATCGCATGAATGCACACTGTGTACGCCCAATTTATATATTAGTGATGAGTACAATTGAAAACACCTACATGAACAAGAACGCACCACAAATTATTCATCAGGCATGGAATATAATTGATTTAACTACTACTCTACTAAAGGAATGAAAAGAAGGTAAGAGTGAAAATAATGGGTTGCCTCCCATCCAGCGCTAAGTTATAGTCAATTAGCTTGACTGTCTCTGAATCTCATGTCGACGAGAGAATTGAGGTGACGTTCTGTCTGTCCACCTCGCCACCAAAGTAATGCCTCAATCGCTAGCCATTTACTTTAAAAGGCTTGTCTGGAAACTGATCATATACTTCAATTGCACCATGCAAAAAGCGGTCTTTTTCATCGTAAATGGACGACCATCTCGATTTCAAATTTTCAAGGAAAAGTTTAAGTCTGGAATTATAGAGCAAAACCCTTTGTCCCAGTTCAAATGTCCTTTCGATGATCTTTCGGTCATGACATTTCTTCACTTTCTCCTTATACAACTTCGAATTCTCATATGCCTGTAATCTAAATTCATCTAACTCATTAAACTGGAGTAGACGTTTCTCCCCTGCAGATGTCAAATCAAAATTGAGCTTCCGTATTGCCTAATATGCCTTATGCTCTAGCTCCATAGGGAGGTGACAGGCTTTGCCATACACGAGTTAAAAAGGTAACATGCCTAACGGAGTTTTGTATGCTGTTCGATAAGCCCATAGAACATCATCTAACTTCAATGACCAGTCCTTCCGTGTGGGATTCACAACTTTTTCCAGGATTCTTTTTACTTCACAATTTGACACTTCAGCTTGACCATTTTTTTAAGGGTGATACGTTGTAGCAATGCGATGATTCACCCCATACTTACTTAGCCAAAGAAGGTCGTAAACTACTATTCTTGAGAAAATGACGCCTCGCTTTCGTCACTAATGATAGCCCTTGGGGTCCCAAACCTCATGAAAATGCTTTTGTGTAGAAATTTGAGTATGACCTTGGCATCATTAGTCGGAAGAGCTGCAGCTTCAACCCATTTTGAGACATAGTCCACTGCGAGCAAGATGTAGAGATTTCCACAGGAAGAGACGAAGGGTCCCATGAAATCAATCCCCATACATCAAAAATTTCTACTTCGAGGATTGTATTCAACGGAATTTCATTTCTTTTAGAGATGTTGCCTACTCGTTGACATCTATCACACCGCTGGACAAAACTGTATGCATCCTTGAAAATTGTCGGCCAGTAGAATCTATCTTGTAGCACTCTAGCCGCTATTCGTTCTCCACCGTAGTGACCTCTATACACCGTAGAATGACACTCTTGCAAAATATCCTCGGTCTCGCTATATGGAATACACCTTCTGATCACTTGATCAGAGCACTATTTAAACAAGTATGGCTCATCCCATATATACCATTTGACATCGTGCAGAAATTTGTTCTTTTGATAACCCACCAAGTCAGAAGGTACCATTTTACTCACCAGATAATTCGCGTAGTCTGCGAACCATGACACTTCACCTTTCACCACAAACAACTGCTCATCTGGAAAGGAATCGTTGATCAGAACTTTATTGTTTACTTCCCTGTCCGGATTCTCGAGTCGCGACAAGTGGTCCGCCACTTGGTTTTTAGTCCCCTTTCTGTCCTTGATTTCCAAATCAAATTCCTACAATAATAAAATCCATCTAATCAACCGAGGTTTTGCATCCTTCTTTGCCATTAAATGTCGAATCGTCGCGTGATCTGTATACACTATCACCTTTGTGCCAATCAGATATGCTCAGAACTTATCAAAAGCGTATACCACTTCCAATAGTTCTTTCTCTGTGGTGGTGTAGTTCAATTGTGCATCCGTTAGGGTCTGTTGGGTAAAATCTAATTACTCACAACACGCAAGTATACGTGGTCAACAAGTAATAAAGTGTAAGTAGAGTATCGTTCAGATAATTATTTAATAAAAATCACCAAGTACTAACTCGTAATCAACTCAATCTTATTTAAACGAATGAATTTCAATTTATAAGTAAACTAATTCTAATTACCACTAGTTAAATTAAGATTACGGAGATTTAAGATTACAACTTCACTTATTGCTTCATTTAAGTTAACACACTTCTCATCAATTATTCTCTATCCTGAATTGTTAATTAAGAACACTAAAGCAGATAAAAACACCTCTCGATGCATAATACCCATACTCACTTAAATCCACAGATGATAAAATTAAGCAAGACACCCTAATTAACTAATCCACTATATCTCTATGTGAATTACAATTAAAAAGGATTTAAGGCACAAGTTCTCTATAAGATTACATATGGCATAAAGGCATATCTCTATCCTAAACACGAATTATGAATTCCATCTATGCAGAAATCACAAACACATGCTATCATGATCAGATCTAAACATATACTTCATCTCTCGAGTTCATATAGATTATCACGGTAATTAATGGCCAATCAATTAGACAATTAAGTCCAAATCACAATAAACAATTCTCACAATAGAACATAATAATTGATAACGAAGCATATTAAAATAAACTACACAATAAGATCCATTGTAATCTCAAACAAAGAATTAGTTCATTGAATTAAAACTAAGAATCCACACTTGAAATAACATTGAAAGATAAAAATAAGATTAAAGAAAAGAATTGAATCTGTTGTCAGCAAATCTTCATCTTCCTCAAGCTCATGCTCTTGATCTTCAATGGTCTCCAAGTTGTTTCAATCTCCAATTCGAATCTAATCTAGGGTTCCTAATCTAAGAAAGAAAGTAAAGAATAAGTTAATAGAAATCTATCCCAAGAGGGATTTAATGGAATCTTAGAACTAGCCTATCAATCCAAGTTAAACTCAAGTATTTTTAGTTTTAATGGATATCCTAGCAAGTTAGGCAACTAAGAATCCTATTTTAGCTCAATTTGGACATCAAATAACCCAATTTGACTAAATTCCCGCAGCCTAGCGCGCCCCGCGCTATAAAGGCAGTGATTCCGGTGGCCTAGCGCGGTCCGCGCTACTCTGTTTTCTGCTGCGACGTCCTTTGGTAAAACAAGCATAACTTTTGATCCGCTTGGAGTTACGAGGCCTACCACCTATCAAATCGAAGATAACGACGAGATCGACAACCTTCATGCTTTTAGCATTGACAGATTCGGATTGGATCAAGGTGGAAATCGGGCTTGAAGTAGATGCTATGTAAATAAAAAACATGACAACTCTTAGCTTTTATCTTCGTTGATAAAAAGGCCATAACTCTCACATCCAAACTCTGATTGGGATGATTCAAGATGTTCCGGAAAGCTAAGAAGTAGAGCTTCAATAAAATCCAAGTTCCAAGTTAAGAACATGCATCCAACTTGGTGTTAAAAGTCCTTCAATATTCCCTTCTTGCATTTGCTTCCGTATTTTAGTCCAAAAGATGTCCGAATAGCTTATCCTTGCTTCTTTATGCCAATTTCATGCCATAGCCTATAAAATAACATAAAATGTATGAAAAGTAACTAAGAAACATGAATATAAGCAACTAATTCAAGTAATAGATACCGAATAAGCAGATATAAAACTTACTTATCAAATACCCCCAAACTTAAACCGTTGCTTGTCCTCAAGCAAAAACACAAATTAGACGGATTCATCCTCTAGCAATTATCCACCCAAACAATGAATCAATATGAATTCAATCAATGGCCTCAAAGGTTACAACAGATGATAACCCGTAGAAAATTTCAAAACAATGTCATGTCTAAAATTTCAATAATTGTCATTAGATTCACATCTACTCTTGATCCTTTAAGTGCGTGTATGCATCCACATGTTCAATCCAGTCGTGATTTAGATTAGATCAACCAATACTCATAAAAGATTTTCAAAAATGAATTTCAAAACTTCTTATCACATCAATCACCGCTAATATAGATATAACACAAATTTTTCTTGAGGATCAACTAGATATTTAAACTTTTAATCACGTAAGAATCCTTCCCAAGTATTTCAAACATACATATTTTCTTTTTTCTATTTAGTGAGTGCGTTTTACGCTCCATCTCACTTTCCACTTTTCATTGAACGAGTGTGATTTATGCTCCATCTCGCTTTCCACTTCTCATCGAACGAGTGCATTTTAAGCTCCATCTCGTGCCTGTGTTTATGGGGAGTGCGTTTTACGCTCCATCTCGACCCACCACAAGATTCAATTATTCAACTCGGGAAGGTTCCAATAATTTTTTTTTCATAAATACCCCAAGATTTCCCCTAAACTTATGTGAGTGCCTAATTTTCACTTCGAATGATGCTCAAATAAGATATCTCAAGTTGCAGTGGTATCTTTCATAAGAAATTAGCCAAAAAAAAAATTTCAATCCCAACTGGCTAAACAAATGGATGTGTAAAATTTTTCAAAAAATTCGCAAGTAATGTGAAACCCAACTAACTAGTTAAAATATAGACTAAGCATGCTCATCAATTCTCCAAGAGTTAACAATATCAACCACCCACTTATCATTGGCCAAAATCAAATTCCATCAAAACATTGCCCAAGTAAATACTAAACATGATAAATACCCCAAACTTAAAAGCAGACATTGTCTTCAATGGCTAAGATAGAAAAAATAAAAGAGAGGACTTTCCGACGATATAGCAACTTATCTCCTTGTCTGCGAAGTTTGAAGAATAGGTTAAGCACATTGGAATGAATCGGGCATCACACTTGAGTTTGACTTGCATAACCTTTCTATAATCTTTTGATTATCCATTGAACCTCCAATACCTGCAATGAAAAGAGACAACATGGATTAGAATAACACTATGGATTGGTAAGAGAACTTAATAAGAAAATTAATTCCTATCTACTAAATAAACTAGTAAAGCATATAAATATAAAAATCACAGGTTGCCTCCCGATTAAGCGCTTGAATTACGGTCTTTTCACTGACTTTATGCGGTCAACGCTATCCAATTCCTCTTCGATAATTGAAGAACCCTCCATCCATCAGAAATAATGTAGCTTTTGGTAAGTTCCCAATTGTGATAGCCATTGCTTTGAAGTCACCTAGCATACTCTGATTTGGTATGATCTCAATCAAGAACGTCCCACAGCTAGGTGTTTTCTCCATTGTGTATGTGATCACTTTGGGACATGGAAGCTTGTCACACACAATGGGCTCTCCGTCTATCCTCTCTTTCTCATCCCACCATGGATTCAAAATTGTGCTCACTCTTTTGTCATCAAGAGCTTCGCCGACGACATGACTACCAAGTGGGCATGATTTTACAAATCTGACCGACTCTTTGATCTTTGGTGGAGACCCATTTAGATCTTCGTGGACCTCTATTTCATTATCCCCAATTGTCTCCACACTTCCTATATCTTGTGGCTCATCCAGTCGTATATTCGGTTCGGGTTCTCCATCAATTTCGTTATCCACATCATAAAGCCACGTGTTTGGAGGAAGGTTGCTTATGGCTTTGGTCATTTGATCTATCTTATTTTGAAGATTTTGAATAGCTATATCTTGATTCTGAATTGACCGCTCTTGATTAATCCTTCTCTCCTCATTTGATGCTATGAACTTGGACAACAATTCCTCCAATCTCGAATTATCTGTCTTAGTTTTGGAATCCATTTATTGAGGACCATGAGTTGAAGTGGTGATGAGTTGTTCCATCTGGTGCTGAAAATTGTGGCTCGATATTTCTTGACTCATCATCCTCTCCTCTTGGTTTGCTATGACCTTTGACAGTAATTCCTCCAACTTTGACTTTTCTTCGTTTAATAGAGGTTGATATGAGAATTCCGGCATGTATGTTGGATTTGGAGCGTAGTATTGGTCTTCATAAGTATAGCTCCATGACGAATCCGGGTGATACCCCCAAACTTGGTGATAGTTAGGATCAACATAGTTATTGAGGTAATCACCACTATATTGTACCGGTTCAAAATTGATGGTGCATTGATGACTTTGATGGTTGCCAGCACAATAGTCACACATAACTGCCATCCTTCGCCTCCGTTGGGCTGCGATAACCTCCAAGGTCTTCGAATTTGCCTCAATTTGTACTGACTCTGCGGAAAATACATTAAGTTCATCAATCCAAGTTTCCATTGGTTGAGTCATGTTCGTGTATGGCCATTGATACGTAAAGTCATCCATGGTACCTGAAAAGAGAGAAATATAGGAAGAGAATTAAAAATAAAAATAAAAATATTTAAATTAAGACTAATTTGATTGAAATTAATATTGGTAAAAAAATATTAATCTAATTTCCCGGCAATGGCGCCAAAAACTTGTTGGGTAAAATCTAATTACGCACAACACGCAAGTATATGTGGTCAACAAGTAATAAAGTGTAAGTAGAGTATCGTTCCCACAGAGAATTATTTAATAAAAATACTAAGTACTAACTCGTAATCAACTCAATCTTATTTAAACGAATGAATTTCAATTTATAAGTAAACTAATTCTAATTACCACTAGTTAAATTAAGATTACGGAGATTTAAGATCACAACTTCACTTATTGCTTCATTTAAGTTAACACACTTCTCATCAATTATTCTCTATCCTGAATTGTTAATTAAGAACACTAAAGCAGATAAAACCACCTCTCAATGCATAATACCCATACTCACTTAAATCCACAGATGATAGAATTAAGCAAGACACCCTAATTAACTAATCCACTATATCTCTATGTGAATTACAATTAAAAAGCATTTAAGGCACAAGTTCTCTATAAGATTACATATGGCATAAAGGCATATCTCTATCCTAAACACGAATTATGAATTTCATCTATGCAGAAATCACAAACACATGTTATCATGATCAGATCTAAACATATACTTCATCTCTCGAGTTCATATAGATTATCATAGTAATTAATGGCCAATAAATTAGACAATTAAGTCCAAATTACAATAGACAATTCTCACAATAGAACATAATAATTGATAATGAAGCATATTAAAATAAACTACATAATAAGATCCATTGTAATCTCAAACAAAGAATTAGTTCATTGAATTAAAACTAAGAATCCACACTTGAAATAACATTGAAAGATAAAAATAAGATTAAAGAAAAGAATTGAATCTGTTGTCAGCAAATCTTCATCTTCCTCAAGCTCATGCTCTTG
Source organism: Panax ginseng (assembly GCA_020205605.1). Classification (NCBI taxonomy): domain Eukaryota; kingdom Viridiplantae; phylum Streptophyta; class Magnoliopsida; order Apiales; family Araliaceae; genus Panax; species Panax ginseng. The sequence continues at coordinate 142,230,895 of CM035132.1, read as the reverse complement.
ATCTTCAATGGTCTCCAAGTTGTTTCAATCTCCAATTCTAATCTAATCTAGGGTTCCTAATCTAAGAAAGAAAGTAAAGAATAAGTTAATAGAAATGTGATAACCTGAGAATTTGGACAATTTATTAAAATCTTAAATGATTGATTTAAGGTCAAATATTAGACCTAGATAGAAAATAAGTGTATGCGTTTGATGTTATTGGGATTGAATTTTGAGAATTTCAAAATTTCGTGAAGGCTTATAGGTGAATTATTCAGGATTAAGGATTTTTGTGATTAAGTTCTGTGTATATGGTTAATGATGTGTTCAGAATGTGGTTAAGGGTCAAGGGTTGACCAAATGAATTATATCTGTGTCAAACCCTAAGAATATATTAAGAACGTCAATGTTCAGTTAGAAAATCATAACGTCTGATAAGAAACCCTAGAAATCGGTGCTGGAAACCCTAGTTTCAGATTAAGCATCCAAAACCTTAATTCTATTTACATGAAACCCTAAATCGGGAACTTAATGGCATAAGTGTAAATAACTAAAAGATTAATTAGGGTTAATCTTAACAAATTGATTACAAATCCCTAATTCAAAATTTGAAACCCTAATACTTGATCTGAAAACCCTAGTTTCAGATTCTGATAAATTACAACCCTAATCTGGGAAATTAATGGAGAATTATAATGCTCTACTGCTATGATTATAATATTAATTAGGGTAACGCTTAATTAATTAGCAAACCCTAATTTCAAATTATCGAACTTAAATTTTCCGTCAGGAACCCTAATTTCGGATTTGAAACCCTAATTTGTAAATGGGGAAAATGAAAGTGTTAATTTAGTAATTTAATGTTAATTAGGATATATTAATCCTAATTTTAAGGTTAAGTAATTAGAAACCCTAATCTAATTGGGAAATCTAATTTCTAAAAAAAAATTGAAATATTATTTTTATATTGAAAACCCTAATTTTTGGGTTATAAATTATAATGTACAAATTTGACCCTACTTGCGTAATTAGCAATTTTAATTAGGATAAAATAGTCCTAATTAGAAAATAATGATTCTTGATTAGGAAATTATGATATAATTAGGAAGCCCTAATTTTAATTAGAAATCAAAATTTTCTATTTTAAAATTTAATTAGAAAATTTTTGAAATCCAAGTTGCTAAATATTTGAGGGTTAAAACCTAAACCCTAAATTTATCCAAACCCTAAACCCTAGATTGCTCAAAACCTAAACCCTAAGGTAATTTCTAGAAATTTATGGAAAAGACCAAAATGCCCTTTTAGGTTTCTTTAATAAGCTAACTTGTAGAAATTGCAATAACTTTAGTTGTTGAACTAATCTTGACTTTGTATAGCCTAATCTAGCTCTAGCATGTGACAAAATCGAGCCAACCAGCCGAAATTGATCAGATCATAAGCAACATGCATGAATCAAAGCATTATAAATTGATTTGGAGAGAGAAAGTGCACAAAAATTTAGCCTATTTCATTTTTGCTCTCACCAACTCCCATTCTCTCTCAAACCCACGAAATGTAGTGCTAGATCAGTCACAATATCAAGCCCCACGTTTACTTATAACAGATCAAAGAATCAGATTCTAGAAATCAAGCATAAAGGTATATGGACCCTAAATCCTAGAAATCTATGATTCTGATGTTATTGTTGTAATTGATTGGTTAAATATGTGTAATAGGGTGTCTATAAGTGATCTGGGTTGATAAATCCATGATCCATAACATCAAAGTGCACGATTTTAAATTTTTAGCAAATCTGGAAAATGAGAAAATTTGTGTCTGACAGCCATATGTCAGAGGCTCTAAATCCGTGTGTGTTATGTGTTTTTAATGTTTAAAGCTTGTAACATGTAGTTTGTTATGTGGTCTTTAAGATGCAAAAAGAATCAAGTCCAGATCTTGTCTAGATAAAAAGTTATGAACGGTCAAACCTAGTTGACCGATCACGAAATTTGATTTCTGGGCATACCCAGAAATTTCCAGATTTTTGACAACGTTTTTGAAGCTTTTGATCTTGCTGTAGCTTGTTAGTTTGGCTAAGTTATTGTTGTTATGTTGTAGTCTGGTATGTATACTACATATTAAAATCATTATATCACCTAGATCGTAACTGGAATGACAGGAAATTAAGGTCAAACTATAGTTGACCGACTGTTTTGATGAATTCTGGAAATTTCCAGAAAGTTGAAGAACACGTGTCTGACAGCATGTTTGACCAACTAGATCTTACACATGTGATGTTGTTAGACTAATTTTATGTTATGATGTTATACCCTGTCATGCGTACTACAAGACTGAACCTTTAGATCACAAAACCAAAGCCTAGACTGCAAGTTACAAGGATCAATAAAAGGCATTAAAAATGTCGTTTCTTCAAATCTGGAAAACCGAATTTGAAGAAGCAGTCCGATAAATGAATGGTTTAGCTTAGATCTCTACGGTATGTTGTGTATTGTTAGGATCTTGGTTGATAATTGTAGTATTTCACTTATACTACAACATCAATACATTATATTTCCGAAACCTTAGGATCAAGAATTTATAAGTGGTCAAACCTACCCACTCGAACCCTGACATGAATTTCTGGAAATGTTGAAGAACACATCAAGAACACAATTAGCGACACTTTTGTCGCCTAAGGCCCCTTTAGCGGCGCTTATTTTCGGAAAAATGCGAGAAAATTAATAAAAATTGAAATAAATGGTTTTAATTATTAAAATACATAATACATTATGAAAAATTATTTTGAAGTACGAAAAATAGTTTTTAACTATTTTGAGTATATTTTGAAAATATTTAATATTTTTGGAATATAAATAGTATTTATTTATTTAATTATTATATTAAATAAATTATTTAAAAATAGTTTTAATTCATGAAAATCATGAAAAATAATATTATGGTGCTAGAAAATATTTGAAGTTATTTTTGATGACTTTTAATATTTTATGATAAATTTCATTAATAATTTATTATTAATGGTAATTAGTTTATTTAATAAATATATTAAATAAATTAAGGAAAAATAGAATTAATGTTTTAAAAATCATTTAAAAATGATTTAAGTATTAGAAAATTATTTTAAGTTATAAAATATAACTTTTGATATTTTGGCATGAAAATATTAATATTAATTATCGGATAATGGATTTAAGTGTTTAAAATCAAATAATTATGATTTTAAGGTATTAAAATATTTTGAAATATTATAATTACATTATAATATTATGTTATGAATTTCATTAATATTTTATATTAAATGGATATTAATGATTAATGAATATTGTGGTATTTACTTCATTTAAATACGATATTAATGATTGGAAAATCATGATAAATGGTAATAATTATTCAAAAATTTTTACGAGCCTAGGAAAAATGTTTTGACTGATAAGAAATTATCTGTGATAATTGTTAAGTGTTTAGGCAAAGTTTAATTGAACTTAAACTCGATATTCGTTCGACTAGACCGTCGGGATGATAGAATTGTGTCAGTTTCAACTCAGACTTAAATAGTTTGACTTGATACTAAGTCTTATGTGTTGTATAGACTGATAGGCTTATGTGTTATGTGTTTAGGTTATTCTGTGTATATAAATATAACAGTATTATACTGTGATGATATTATTCTAATATTGGAAATCTATATTATTAATATTAGGTCTTCGGATAAAGCGTTATAAATTGCGTTGCGGTAATCAACGGTTCAGGCAAGTTTGTTCTTACTTAACTCTAATAAGAGTGTTTTATTCAAGCTTATGGTTAATCATTCCTGATTGCCATGAAAATTGTACTTTGTACATCTTGCATGTATAAGTCAGGTATGAAAGGCTGATCACCTTCATTACCAGTTGGTTCAGAAATGTGTGTTCATGTTTAAAACTTGTTCAGTCAAAAATTTGTTCGTGTTAGTTCTCAATTATATTGATGAATTATAGCAAGCCATTATTCATACTCTTCAATCATGATATATCGTTATATTGTTGTATTTAAACTTCTTTGGGCAACTTTCATGCTCACCCTTGCTATACCATGATAAAACATTGCGAGATAAGATTTAAAGCGTTAGGACTGAGGAAACGATTAAAGCCAAGTTCAGCTTGGGATAAATGTGCGGCTAGTTTGTAATTGTATAGTTGAATAATATGTTATCTGTTAGATAGTTTATGAATTGTGTATAAGTAAAGGTTACTCGATTTTGGGGAAAAGTGTGTAAGTTTAATGTATAAATAATTTATGTTTATATCTTTCGCAAACAGTTATAGAAAGATTAGCGAACCGAATCCGCGGCGATTTGGGGCCCGGGTTCGGGGGATGCTACAAGAAATCTATCCCAAGAGGGATTTAATGGAATCTTATAACTAGCCTATCAATCCAAGATAAACTCAAGTATTTTTAGTTCTAATGGATATCCTAGCAAGTTAGGCAACTAAGAATCCTATTCTAGCTCAATTTGGACATCAAATAACCCAATTTGACTAAATTCCCACAGCCTAGCGCGCCCCGCGCTATAAAGGCAGTGATTCCGGTGGCCTAGCGTGGTCCGCGCTACTCTATTTTCTGCTGCGACGTCCTTTGGTAAAACAAGCATAACTTTTGATCCTCTTGGATTTACGAGGCTTGCCACCTATCAAATCGAAGATAACGACGAGATCTACAACTTTTGTGCTTTGAGGATTGACAGATTCGGATTGGATCAAGGCGGAAATCGGGCTTGAAGTAGATGCTATGTAAATAGAAAACATGACAACTCTTAGCTTTGATCTTCGTTGATAAAAAAGCCATAACTCTCACATCCAAACTCTGATTGGGATGATTCAAGATGTTCCGGAAAGCTAAGAAGTAGAGCTTCAATAAAATCCAAGTTTCAAGTTAAGAACATGCATCCAACTTGGTGTTAGAAGTTCTTCAATATTCCCTTTTTACATTTGCTTGCGTATTTTAGTCCAAAAGATGTCCGAATAGATTATCCTTGCTTCTTTATTCCAATGTCATTCCATAGCCTACAAAATAACATAAAATGTATGAAAAGTAACTAAGAAACATGAATATAAGCAACTAATTCAAGTAATAGATACCGGATAAGTAGATATAAAACCTACTTATCAGGGTCTTGCTGGCATAATAAATCACATGAAATCTTTTCTTTCCGCTGTCCCAAAATAGCTCCTACAGCGTAATCACTGGCATCACACATCAATTCAAATGGCAAAGTCCAATCTGGTGCAGTAATCACTGGTGCTGAAATAAGTTTCCTCTTCAAGTGTTCAAATGCTGACATACAGGTTTCATCGAAGTTGAACTGTGCATCCTTCTCCAATAGACTACATAGCGGTTTAGTTATTTTGGAGAAATCCTTAATAAATCTCTAGAGAAAGCAAGCATGTCCCGTAAAACGCGAACTCCTTTTACTGAAGTGGGTGGTGGCAAGTGCTCAATAGTTGCCAGCTTTGCCTTATCCACCTCAAGTCCCATCTTTGAAACATTGTGTCCCAATATGATTCCTTCTTATACTATAAGGTGACATTTTTCCCAGTTTAGTACTAAGTTCGTTTCAACACATCTTTTCAAAACCATAACCAGATTTTCAAGGCATAGGTCAAATGAGTCCCCGAAGACTGAGAAATCATCCATAAATACCCCCACATTCTGTTCCACCATGTCGAAAATATAGCCATCATGCATCTCTAAAAGCGTGGGGTGGCGCATTGCATAGTCCGAAAGACATCCTTACGAAAGCAAAAGTGTCGACGGACATGTGAAGGTAGTCTTTTCACCGGTCTCTTCGGAGCTATCATAATTTGATTGTAGCCTGAATATCCGTCCAAAAGACAATAATACTACTCATGACTGCTAACTTTGTCCAACATCCGATCAATGAATGGGAGTGGGAAATGATCTTTCCTCGTAGCTTTGTTGAGCTTGCGGTAATCCATGCAAACTCTCCACCTTGTTACTGTTCGTGTTGGAATTAACTCATTATTCTCATTGGTCACGACTGTCATACCACCCTTTTTCGTAACACACTGTACTGGGCTCACCCATGAACTGTCTGAGATCGGATGAATTATTCCTGTATCTAGCCATTTCAGCACCTCCTTCTTAACCACTTCTTTCATTATCGGATTAAGCCTCTTTTATTGCTCAACTGTTGGCTTGCTACCATCTTCCATCAGGATCTTGTGATCCAATAGGAAGGGCTGATCCCTTTGATATCTGTTATAGTCCATCCAATAGTTGACTTGAACTGTCGAAGCACTCATAGCAATTTTTCCTCCTGACAAGATGTTATTGCAGATGTGATAATCACAGGTAATTTTGAATCTGAACTTAAAAATGCGTACCTGAGATATTCGGGGAGTGGTTTTAACTCCAACTCTGGAGGTGACTCAAGAGATGGCTTTAACTTTTCTGAGGCTTCCCCAACTATTGTCAATGGCTCTGCAGGTAATCTAAATCTCCTGAATTGTGAGGTTGTATCCAGATATTGCACAGATTCATCGAATTCCTCATCCTCCACATTTGAACTCTCATTAGAGATATTCTTCAAAGGTTCATAGTCTGCAAAACTTTGCACCTCATTCTTTGCGATTCGATCCACCAAATCAACTAGAGAACATTCTTCTTCATCTGTTGGGAACTTCATGGCTTTAAAGACATTGAAGGTGACCTCCTGATCCTAAACGCGCATAGTGAGCTCCCCTTTCTGCACATCTATCAAAGTCTTTCCCTTGGCTAAGAATGGTATCCCTAGTATGATTGGTATACTTTTGTCCTCTTCATAGTCTAGAATGATGAAGTCAGTCAGAAAAATGAACTTGTCCACCTTTACCAACACATCTTCAACAATTCCCCGTGGATATATGATGGATCTGTCAGCTAGCTGTAGTGATATGTTCGTCGATCTTGGAACTGGAAATCCCAACTGATTGAACACTGACAAGGGCATTAAGTTTATACTTTCCCCCAGATCACATAAACACTTGCTAAAGTTCATCTTCCCAATGGTGCACGGAATTGTGAAGCTGCCCGGATCTTTCAGCTTTGGAGGTAATTTCTGTTGGAGCACTGCACTGCATTCCTTTGTCAAGGCTACCATTTGAAACTCGTCCAATCTCCTCTTCCTTGATAATATACCTTTCATGAACTTTGCGTAGCTTGGCATTTGTTCCAATGCCTCGGCGAATGGTATATTAATCTGCAGCTTTTTGAACACCTCCAGAAACTTACTAAACTGTTTGTCTTCCTTATTCTTAACTAACCTCTACGGATATGGTACTTGAGGGTGCATTAGTTATACTGGACTCTTGACTTTCTCTTCTGAACCTGCCGTGTTCTTCTCTTCCTGCTGAACCTCAAATTTTTTTAACTTTTCTTCATCACCATCCAACTGTTCTGCCTCGCGCGGCCGCGCGATGTCACCTAGTAACTCACGCGTGGGTGCGCGACTTGCAGTGTCTGTCAAGTCTTTCCCAGATCTCAATGTGATTGCTTGACACTGCTCCTTCCCGTCTCTTCTAGGATTTATCTCTGTGTTACTTGGCAATGCACCCTGGGGCCTATTATTAAGCATGCTCGCAATCTGCCCCATCTGCGTCTCCAAATTCTTGATAGCCACTGCTTGGCTTTTGATCATGACTTCAGTGTTTGCCATGTATTTCAACATCATCCCCTCCATCTCTGATTTCTTCCCTGGTTATGGTGCAGCTGGAGCGTGGTGTTGTTGTTATTGAGAAAATCCCAGTGGAAATGGTGGTTTTTGTGCAAACTGTGGCTGAGATGACTGTGGTTGAAACTGTTTGTTCGGATGAAACTGATGTTGTTGTTATCCTTGGTTATTTGACCAACTAAAGTTCGGATGATTGCGGTTGTTGGGGTGGTATGTGTTCTAGAATTGACCTTGGTCTTTTCTATAATTGCTCACATACTGTACTGACTCTGAGCTGATGGCACATTGATCCATAGAGTGTGACCCCGCACAAATCTCATAAACGAAGGCAACTATTTTAACTTTTCTTTCTTCCAAAGTATCTATCTTCTTAGCCATAGCTGCCATCTGTGCTGACAACTGAGTAATGGCATCAACCTCTAAAACACCTGCAACCTTGGGCTGTGGCATCCGAGCTGTAGGATTCTGATAATCATTCGCAGCTATAGTCTCAATAAGCGTATAGGCCTCATCATAGCTCTTTGCCCACAATGCTCCTCCTACGGCTGCATTCACAATCGGTCTCGACTGCCATCCTAACCCATTGTAAAAGGAATTTATCACCATCCAGTCTGGCATACCGTGATGCGGACATTTTATGAGCATCTCTTTGTAACGCTCCCATGCCTCATATAAGGACTCACCCTGCTGTTTCTCGAACTGAGAGATAGTCATCCTCATCTTTGCAGTCTTAGCCATTGGGAAAAACTTGGCTAAGAATTTCTACGCTAAGTCCTTCCATGTGGTTATTGACCCTGATGGCAAAGAGTGTAACCAACTTCTAGCTTTATCTCTCAATGAAAATGGAAATAGCCGTAGTCTGATGGCATCCTCCGTCACACCATTGTATCTGAATGTGTTACAAATCTCTATGAAACTCAATAAGTGTTCATTTGGATCATCCAGACAAGGCACCCCAACCGAATCGAAGTTTCGCACCATTTGAATAGTGTCTAGTTTAATCTCAAAAGTGTTTGCTGCTATCGTCGGTCTGACTATGCTTGACTGTAGCCCGTTTATGTTTGACATGGAATATTCCCTTAGAGCCCGATGCTCTTCTCTTTGCTCAATCCTTGGTTCTTCCGCCATACTAACTGCAGTACTCTCTAACTGCACTTGCAAATTTCTTCGCACACTTGCTTTCCAACCTCTTCCATTTATGTTGTCCTATGCTGGTGTTAGTTCTGAGTTGGATGATCGTGTGTGCATAAAAATTCACAAGTACCTGAAACGAAAAACGAAATAAAAATAGAAATGAGAAATGATTAGAATTGTCTAAGTCATACAATTTAGCTTTAAACTGATGATAATTATCTAAATTAACGCCTCTCCCCAACAACGGCGCCAAAAACTTGTTTCCTCTTTTATAGTTCTAATAAAAGAGCTCTAACTCATGCAAGCATACACGGGTCAACAAGTAATACAAAGTAAGTAGAGTATCGATCCCACAGAGAAAGTTGTTAAATTCAAACTATCATGCATCAATTAACTCACCAAATTTATATGCCTAGACTAATGACTAAAAGTGTTGAATTAAACTAATTATGAATAACAACTGAAAATAAGAATAAAAATGGAATAAATATAATCTGGAAATAATGGGACCCTAACTTCATTTAATATTTCATCTAATCGCCACTATCATGCAAGAAGTGTTCACATATCACAGGAAAATAGCCAAGAGGACGAATAGAGTTATAACCATTTTTCAATGCACTATAACCTACTTACACAGCATCTACAGATGTTAGACTCTATGTAATCACCAATACAACCAAAATCACTATATGTCTATGTGAAATTGCAATTATATTGATTTTAAGCTCAAGCCCTTATTCTAGCTCATACGGTGAAACAATATATGTCTATCGGTTCACAAAATACGCTAAAGCCATATACACAATGACCCCATATTCGCATGCTATCATGATTATAATTCATACCTATATGTTCATTGTCAATTCCATACAAGTACTGAGACGAATGGTGATCAAGCATTCATACATGTAAAATAACCATGACATATATTCCATATGATATGCAAGACAATCCTAGCATTTAAATGTGAAACCAAACTACATATTAAAATTCGTTAGAATCCCATAATGGAATTTAGTTCATGGCTGAACCAAAAGCCATTATGGGATCAACGCTAAACATGATCAATAAGCAAATAATTAAAATAAGAATGATAGAACAATCAAACCCAATCGTTGAATAGAAATCAATGATCAACGTTTAAATCCTCATAGAAATCCAGTAAATAATAATAGAAATCCACAATGGTAGATAATCCCAAAAAGAATTGGAAAAGTAGACGTTAAGGCTTCGTTCTACGTTGGAATCTCTTCCAAGGTGTAAACCCTAGTTACTATGATGAAAATACGCTTAAAGTTATCAAGTTGTTCATCTGACACCCGTCAGAATCGTTCAAAAACCAATTACAATTCATTTAATTAAAAATTAAAATTAAAACAAAATTACAAAGCATCAGCATCGCGCGCGGCCGCGCCTCTCCAGCCTATGTCTCGCGCGGGCGCGAGACTTATAGAATGTCTGCCCTGTCTAGTCAACCTCTCGGCGTGCTGGCGTCTCTGCTTCATGCCGCACAACTTGCGATGAGGTCATCATCGTCTGGTCGGGTACTTTCATAAGAAAGCAGCGCGGCCCCCCAAGTCATATCGCATGACTTCTTTCGCAAGTTACGGTTCTTTTTTTTTTGGCTTCTGTCATGTTGCTGCTGCTATTTGTTCTTTTCATGCTTGATCTCTTGCTCCATCGTACCTCCATGCCATGCACATCCTCGTTTTTGCCTCGCCTTCACGCATCTATTCGCCATGTGCCTTCTAATACCACCAAAATTAAGCCGATTCCTGTACTTATTCACCAAAAGGAGTTTTAAGTAAATGCAATGCAAAATAACGTGAAATGCAACTAAAACATAATAAAATGTACTTGAGATAGACACAATTTACATGAATTGGTATTCGATAAGTAGGTAAAAATACCACTTATCAGGGGTCTATTGGGTCAACCAAGGATAATTCTCTGGACATATGATATCTATCATAACTTAGATTCATGGCCTCCTATGTACGAAGGTTTCTTTGAGCACTTCCCAAAGATTTTAATTTCTAAAACAGTTATTGACTGTACGTTTATGTAATGTATCAATGTGAGGTGCTGTCCATAGTTGGGACATGAGTCACAATTGGTATTAAAACTCACATTATATGTGTTGTTGTATTTTGCACGACAATGGTAGTAATAAAGTTGTAGTTATTTTTTGTACCATGTATTTGGCGACTTAGAATAGGTTGGATGGATTGGACCTATTTTGGGGGCATCATAAGAATAATAAAGAATGGAATAAGAACAGAATTCACCGACATACGCGATAGATCAAGATGCAGAAAAGTTATTCCAATGCAGAATAATAAAGAATGGAATAATGAAGAATTTCACCATGTATGCGGTACTTCAGATGAGTACAAAAGTTATTCAACATAATAATAAAGAATGGAATAACAACCCTTGTGAGTATTGAAAGAAAATAACTTTCTTCATGAATACGAAAGAATAATACCCCTTACCTTAGAAGAAAACTGGATACTGGAAAAGTGAGGTAGCAGACTTCTCTTCTTCTTTCTCTCTATAATTTCTCTCTATAATAATTGATCTGTATCTTTAGTGAATTGGTGAGAAATGAAGGAAGAATGAGCTTCTATTTATAGGAAAATATAGTTTCAATAATTGCACATTTTGGGGCTCAAAATATTATAGTATAATACCTTCCCCTTTTTCTTCCTTTTTAATTTAATCATGCAAGTATTATCAAACTTGCATCACCTCCCCTAATAGTAAATCATGTGAATCAATAGTAAATCATGTGACTCAATAGTTCTAATCATGTGAAAATACAAATTATAGTATAGTACCTCCATCTATACCTCCATTTTTAACTTAGTCATGCAAGTATTATCTATCTTGCACCAACTCCCCTAATAGTAAATCATGTGAAGAAATAGTACACACATGTGAACACATAGTTATAAGCATGTGAATCAATAGCAATTAATTGCTCATTTATCCGGTTAATTACCCGATTGGTCAATATAACCTCCAGACATTAATTATTATCGAAATAAATGTCGATTTCCATTAACACTAATAATCCCAACATAATGGAACCATCAATTTCATATTTAATCAACACGAACTTATTCATGTTTAATATTATAACTCACAATATTTAACAACCAGGTCGTTCCCAGGAAAGAGGGGGCTTTCCGATAAGGATTTCTCCTTATTAGCGCGCAATTAGGTGACCAAACCTCTCCTTGACAGAACTTCTAGACATTATCAATATTGCAAATAATACAATGAATAACTTTGTCGTCTCAATTATTGATTTAATAATATAACATATTATGCAGATGATATTGTGACAATAATTGAATTAATAATATGAGAGATATGATGCAACAATTACTGTAGCAATAATTGAGTATAACTCAGTGACTTCTTACGTAAGCATCAATAATCAATACTGTGTGCTACTATGCAACCATGCGTATTACTGTACTTTTACTACCGGGTAGTTCAACAGTTTTAACGGTAACACTTTCGTCGTTATTTTTATAAAAAGATAATTCTATCATTTTCTTACTACGACAATACTTCCATTGTGGGGTCCACCAATGAATGTGCCATCGTACGAATATTCCCTGTTAAAATGAATATTCCCCGACCAATCGAATATTATATAACCACTTGCTTACTTTGCAAAATTTATAAATATTACCCACAACTATAACATTATATCAAATCCACACCATAATATTCAAAAAAATATTTCGAGAAATTTAAATCCTTATTCATAAAATTTGGGGTCTCACATGCTCATTCTCCCTTTCTGTGTGAATCAGCTTTCATTCAACATTACCCAGACGCTCGTCAAGAATCCAGATCATCCTTTTGTGCCATCGAAGTCTGACGTTCAGCTACTAGCTCCTCCAACTCCTCGACTCTATCCTGAAGCTCAATGTTGCAGTCGTATACCTCACCATACATATGATCTGCGATAGAGTTTGGTAGAAACTCTTCCTCCTCCTCCTCCTCATCCTCATCCGTCTGTGGCAGCTCCACGGGGTCTTTCTCATCCATCTCTACCACATCCTCCTCATCAGGTATCCCTTCCTGCTCAAACTCTGGGGTGGCATCACCAACCACTGTGACCAACAGAGATGACTCCCTTGGCACCAGTTGTTCCCAGACCACCTGAATATATCGAGGCTCCTCCTGTCTAGGCATCTGAGGTCTCTCCTCCCTAGCCTGACTAGATTCTCCCAAATTATCCATCCTGACAACAATTTTTTTTTAAGTGTTTAATTACTATTTGTCACTATTCGACACTCACGAGCACATAGGTTGCAACCATATAAGCAAATAAAGTGTTTTATTATTTCTTTTTTAAAACTCGATAAGATTTTATCACCACTATCTTTTCAATCTTCTATAAGGTTACTTCCTAAGGTTTTTCCCCAACCTAAGGTTCATAACCTAATGCTTTGATACCAACTTGTGACACCCCCAAATCTGGGTACTTCATTCCCACAAGATTTGGTGTTCACTTTCCATTCATTCATTTCTAATTAACTACCCAAATATAATAAAATTTAAACAATAAATCTTCCCATTAAAGGGTTACATAACTTAAACTAATAAATCCCATGTCATCTAACCTTAAACATTCATCAAATGCGGAAAAATAAATAATTACATCACAATAGTTAAAACAAAGTCTGACAATATAAAAGTCAATAGATTTACAAGTCTTTAACACTTGTTCATCTTTCCTTTTCCTTTGCTAGTGGTCGGTTCATCACCCTTTTCAACTTTAGCTGCAATGGTTATATATGCAAGAGTGAGCAAAAGAAATGCGCACTTGAATGGCAATGAATAATAACAATATAGTAACTGCCAATGAATAAGCTCAATTAAACTAAATAACATTCTCTATCATTGATAATCAGGAACTGAAATCAGAATTTGAATTTTATCTAAGGGTCACAAGATCATGAACTATGTCCTAGGTTATAAGTATTCTTTTAACTAAAACCTAAACAGTCATAAGACTGTAGGGACTCCCCGTACTTAGGGTGATCAGCCCTTCGTACCATGTATTGTGCACAAACATCTAAACGCTTCGCGTAATTAATCCCCTATAATAGAGTTGTTCATCTCAATTTTAACATACGAGTCCGCGCCAAAGGAAGTTTGGTTTGGATGGGTTTCAAGGGAAATTTAGAGTTCAACGAACATCAACTAAGGATTAGTTGAATCAATAAAGTTTGATATCATTTCAAGTGTTTGATCACAATATAATATGGAATAGTCATGAATCATAAATGAATCAACATTATACATCGAAGTTATGCTTTAGAAATGAACTAGAAAGCATAGGCATTGGATATCATAACCAACCTTTCTTGAACAACAATAAGCTAAGGCTATAATCTTGCTCAATAAAAGAATTGAATTAATTAACTTGCATAATTAATAACAAGTTGAGGAATAAAACTTGTTCAATATAAGAATAATAGAATTTAGGAATTAGCATAATAAGAACGATTAAAAGATAAGACACATTCTCAAAGTAAGAGTTAGGTTAAAGAACTTGCATGAACATAAATCATGTTATATAAGTAGGATTAGGAACTTGCTCAATTGCAAACAAGATAGGGTAAAGAAATTGGCTCAATTGTCAATAATAAGGTTTAGGAACTTACATAATCGTAAAAGTAGGGTAGAGAACTTGCATCGTGTGTAGGTTAAACAATCACTACTCACGTTCACCATAAGTCCTACATATACCATTAGAATCACAACATCTATTAGGTATACCAACATCAACCTTACAAGTTAAATCCCATTTTAGTTGAACTCGTTATCTTAGTACAAGTTCCAACTACTAGCTCCATACAAAATTCTCAAATCACTAGTCTTAACATTACAACACTTAATCACCATGTCTAGACTTTATCAAATAATAACATGAATTTTTCACAACTTGATAATTTTACAAATTTGGAATTATCAATTACATGCTAACAATATTACAGCGTCTTTGTTACATGCTCGCAACATTATCATTTCCATTGGACTAGTTTATATTGGGTTTTAAAGACTAAACAATCAATAAGACATCACTATCTATGTTCTGGCTAGGGTGCACCTACGCCAGTTTAAGATCTAGAACCAACGTAGATGCACTGCTTTACGCCTTTGACACCAAAGACAGATGATGCTTAATGAGACAAAAAACTCACAGCAGATCGCTTTCGCTGCCTGCTCAAACCCAAAACACACGAATTTCACCATTTAAGCAACAAATTAAACACACCCAAATCATATAGGTTTCATATAAACATTACCCAACATATATACACTGATTTAAAAAAACTAAACAACTAAAACAATCAAACCAAAATAATTAAAACCATGTTCATGCTTAAAACTCAAATTTTGACGTGTTTAGCGCATTCAATCACTATAACTTCATTTCTCAACCAAAACAGTTCATTCAAACTACATTCTTTTCATTTCTTTGTGAATTAACACATTCAAGAATCAACTTATAATTTAATTCACTAATCAAATATCAATTTGGACTCCAACAAGCCATATTCATACATATGCTAACTGTAACTAATTTCTTTTCTTTTTTGAATGTGATTTTCTAAATTAATATACGAAATCCGTGTCTAGATGTTAGTTATCACATTAAAACTACACAGAAACACAATCCATCAATTTATACATCAAAATTTCATCAAAAGTTGCATTACAAAGAGTTTGAAAACAATTTTTTTTATTTTGCAATGAAACTCAAGAACACTATTCCTTTAATTAACTCATATATTCTTGATTTAATTTTACATATAACAATAACCATCTAAATAACAATTTCTATTCTCACAAATCATCAACTAAAAACTCAATTATAGAGAATTTTTATGAAAACTCAAGAACAAGGAAACTTTTCATATATATAGGAACTAAAACTTTAGAAATTAAAATTATACCTTCAATTTGCTTGTTTAACCAACAAGAATGATTAGCTAGCTTCTTTGATTTCTCAAACTCGTTCCTTCAACCTCACAGACTTCTCTCTTTTTCTCTCTTCTTTCTCTTCTCTATTTTCTTCTTTCTTTAATATTAGGCTTAAACTAAAAACTTAACGTAAAAAGAAAACAGACGCAAACGTAAAAAAACGGACATAATAATAATAACGCTACTAAATATATATCAGTTATTTTTATTTTAAATTCAAAAGCCATAAGGCCTTGTTTGGCAAAACACTTTTACAATAAAGACTTAGCATTCCTTAAGCCTTGTTTGGTAAAACTTATTTAAAACTCTTTTAATTTATTTTAATAACTCATTTATAATATAGTTTATTGTCAAACTTTATTTAATTAAATTCTAATATTCAAATTTAATTAAATTAAAGCTAATAACAACTTATTAAATCAATTTACCACATAAACACATTGCCACAAAATTATAATTTTCCTATAATTTTATTTAATAAACTAGTACATTACTTTCGTTACTAAATTAAATTAAAACCACATTATAACAATTCATTTAATCCTTATTAACTCTCTAATTTAATAATTAAATTAAATTAGAATATTATCTCATAATAATTAATTCATCCCTCTTTTATTTTAATTAACTTCAAAATACCAAATTACCCATTATCAACTTAATTAACATATTACCTTAATTAAGTTAATTCTATTAACTCATGAATTATTTATTGAACAAATAAATAATTAAATTAAACAAATATTTATTTAACAATAAACACATCAACTAGAATATTTATTTAATTCAATAAATATTTGAAATTATAATTTAAACTCTGGATTGTTAGAGTTACAACTGCTAAAAATTTCAGAGTGGAACTGGGAGCATATTATGATAGATTTCGTGGTAGGACTTCAATATACCCAGAGAGAGTTTGACTCTATATGAGTTATAATTGATCGATTGACCAAGTCGCCATATTTCTTGCTGATTAAGGTAATGTTTAACTTAGATAAGCTAGCTAAATTTTATGTCAAGGAAATTATTTTCAGACATGGGGTACCAATTTTGATCGTGTCAGATAGGGATCTGCGGTTCATGTCGAATTTCTGGAAAAGCTTGCAAGAGCATATGGGAATGCGATCAAGGTTCAGTACGGCGAATAATCCTCAAACAGATGTCCAGAATAAAAGAACAATATAGACCTTAGAAGATATGTTGAAAATATGTGTCATGGACTTCAAAGGAAGTTGGGATGAACACCTACCACTCTTCGAATTTGCTTATAATAATAGCTAGCACACAATTATAGGCATGTCGCCTTACGAACCATATGGAAGAAAGTGCAGAACGCCACCATATTGGGACAAGGTAGGAGAAAATTTGTAAGACCACAGATTTTATGAAATAAAAGTATTCAATTTTTCTTATAATTATTATTCAGTAAATGGTTAAAATGATAAAAGTTTAAAGTTAAGGGTGATATATGTAAAATTTTCAAAATACGCAAGTGGTTATAAAATACTCATTTCTATCGGGGAATATTCATTTGGTCGTGGAATATTCTTATTGTCGGGGAATATTCGTATGACGGCGCAATCATTTGTGGGCCCCATAACAGAATAACTGTCGGATGAAGAAAACGACAAGTTTGAGTTTTTATAAATAATTAGTAGTAGTAGTTCCAGATTAACTTTGTTGGAATACCCGGTGGTTAAAATACGATGTCTGGCGTGGTTGCAAGAGATAGCTGCAGTATTGCACAATATTTTGAATTATTGATTCTTACGTAAGAAGGCACTACTCAATAATTGTTATAGTAATTATCTTTATTCAATATTTTATTTTATTGATTCAATAATTGCTGCGTTGATATTTTATATTATTGTTGTTTCAAAAATTGTCACGACACAATATTTCCCATTATCGGATCAATAATTCATATTGTTTGGATAATATTATTAGATAACATTATTGGCAATGTCTAGAAAGTTCTGTGAAGGAGAGGTTTGGTCACCTAATTGCGCGCCAATAAGGAGAAATCCTTATCGGAAAGCCCCCTCTTTCCTGGGAACCACCTGGTTGTCATAATTGTGATTCTGTAATATTATTTATGCATAATTAATTATTGATTTATATGAGAAGGAGATATTTATTTAATGCGGATATAAATGATGGATTTATTTATGTGGTTATAAATGAAAGAATTAATGTTGAGGTATTTTATCAGTATTTTGTCAGATTGAAGGTATTAAAAGATCAAATTGGTGTTCTTAAAACTCTATTGCGTGAGTTATAATTCTTAATCCGACCGTTGGATCGTTGTGATTTTTGGATATGTTATACATATATAAGTTGAGTATATGTCCACAAAATTTGAACCGTTAAAAATTAACGTATGATTTGTTATGAATTTTAAGAGCTGTCTGATTCAGAAATTGTTTTTATAAATGTTTTTAGTGGAAAATTCTAGAAGGCGGGCCCCACTATTTGGTTGGTGATTGAATGCATGTGCTGAATTGGATTTTCAAAGGTGATGGCTGCCATTTTTTTCAAAATGGCATGCGTGTAAAATAAATTAAAATTTTATTAATTTAGTCTCCTTTGGCGTTCTAGCATTTTCTTATAAATAGAGGGCTAAGTTAGAATTAAAAATCACACTAAAAACTGATGTTTTCTCCCTCTATATATTTAGATACTTGGAGAGTTGCTATTCAGTGCAAGTTTCCTTCGGCTTTTCATCCGACATTCCGTTCAGAAGTACTTCTCTTTTGAGGTAAGGGATTTTAAGGGTTATTATATTTTTCAGTTTCGTACTTTTTCAGACCTTCAAAAATTCTGGAAAAATTTGAAATGATAATTTGATGAGTTTCCGAGATTGTGTCCAAAAATGGCGATTTTTGGATGTATAGATTATGAGTTATAAATTTTATGAGAAAAGACTATTTTAAAAGTAAACCCTTATAACTCCTTGTGATTAACTCCAAAATTGGTGAAATATTTATTGGGAGTACATATATATAATATCAGTATATCCTGTGAATTTCGAAATTTTTGGACAAAATGACAATTTATGATAAATGTCTAAATATTCGGCAGTTTTGGCCATGTGAAAAATAGTAAATGAATTTTAAAAATTTCGAGAAAAATATATGTTCAATATGGGACTATATTATGCTAAATTCCAGAAAAGAAATATTTTTGGAACTGATTTGGTATTTTTCATGAAAATGGACTAGTTATGAATAAATAATTAAATATGTTATATGAAGTAACAAAATTGAAAAACAGGATTTTATGGCTTGGAAATCCTATATATGGTATATGAAGATTTTTGATGAGGTTGTTGGTTATTGGTGATGAAATCTTATGATTTTGGCATTTTAGTATAATTAAATGCATTAATTAGTAAAGTATAAATAATTGAAATAATTTATTTATATGTTTAAGAAATGTTATTCTTTCAATATCATTATACCGAAATATTGGTATGAATTTTATTGTAGAATTTCTACCTTTTTCATGTCGGGGTTACTATTCATGAATTACTATTCATGAGTTACTATTCATGACCTACTATTCACGAGTTACTATTCACGGGGTACTATTCACAAAAAAATTGGTTTCTTTTTTTGACCAAGTTATTATTGATTTATGAATCTTACTCTTGAAATTAAATGCAGTTGTTGATCATATTGTTTTTATTATCATGTATAACATTTTTATAATCATGGGGAAGAAATTTCTCTTTGACTTGAGTGTAAAGATTGGTAGATTATTGGTATGATCGTGACTATAGGTTCTCTTTGGCCAGCAGTGCAAAGATGAATTGTTGATTGGTATGATCATGACCATTGAATTTACAATTGAATATTTTTAGCTTAAGTGCAAAGGTGAATTGATCAACATGATTATAATTATGGTTTATATAAATTTTGAAATGATTATGAATTTCTTTGAGATATTAATTTCTTTGGCATGTAGTGCAAAGATGAACTGTTGTTGAATATCTTTGGCCTGTAGTGCAAAGATGAACTGTTGTTGAATATCTTTGGCCCGTAGTGCAAAGATGACCTGTTGTTGAATATCTTTGACCTGAAGTACAAAGATTAACTGTTGATGAATATCTTTGGCCCGTAGTGCAAAGATAAATTTATTAGTATGAATATGAACAGGAACTGTGATATGGTATAACCATGATCTTTGATATTTCAGGCAAAGACAGGTGATGAAAATTATCTTCGTCCTGGGTGCGAAGAGAAATTTAGAATCACAATTATGATTATGAGTTATTCATGTGATTGTTGAAAGGAACTATTGATTGATGTTACAGGGATAAAACATTGTTGGCGGACTTTTAACATGGAGAAGATAATAGACTTTATAGTCTATTTGACTCTTCTAATGGATTGTTCATTCCGCTGCAACTATGGTTGAAAAGTTTTTATCATCTACCATATGTTCTAAATCTCTGATTTATTACTGATGAAGGCTATTGATAATTTAATTATCTTTATTCATGATATTCTCATCTTGAAGCTAGTTGTGCTCACCCTTTGCTTCACAATTCCTTTTAGGTAATAAGAGTGTAGCTGGGTCGAGCGGGGATAACAGGGGAATAGTGGGATGGTCCGAGACTGTCAAAGTTTCTCTACACATTATAAAACGGCATGACATACAATATATAATTGTATTGAGGACCTAAGATGTGTGTGTCGTATATCATACGTCACTTAATAATTGATTTTGGTGAACACCATTAGGGTGAGGTGAACTCAACTTTGGAAGTGTTTTGCCACTATCATACAAGATGTCTAATGACATACAACCTCGTGTTATCATAAGACATGGTTGTGCATATCCACTTACTGAGTATATCTACGAGCACTACCTATATGATCTTGGAGTTTATTTGAAATATAATTTTCATTTAGAGACAACAGAGATAATTATA
This sequence comes from Panax ginseng, assembly GCA_020205605.1. Lineage (NCBI taxonomy): Eukaryota > Viridiplantae > Streptophyta > Magnoliopsida > Apiales > Araliaceae > Panax > Panax ginseng. The sequence continues at coordinate 142,210,121 of CM035132.1, read as the reverse complement.
TGTCAAGAGAAAACTCACCACTGGAAAGAACATGATAGTACTCTTCTCTTTTTTCTTTGGGGTCTATTAGGTCAACCAAGGATAATTCTGTGGGCATATGATATCTATTATAACCTAGGCGCATGGCCTCCATGTATACGAAGGTTTCCTTGAGCACTTTCCAAAGATTTTAATTTCTAAAACAGTTATTGATTGTACCTTTATGTAAGGTGCCATTGTTACGTGCTATCTAAGGTTGGGACATGAGTCACAGTTGGTATATATTTGTATCAAAACTCATAGCATATGTGTTGTTGTATTTTGCACGACAATTGTAGTAATAAAGTTGTAGTTATTTTCTGTACCATGTATTTGGCGACTCAGAATAGGTTGGATGGATTGGACCTATTTTGGGGGCGTCACAGTTGGTATCATAGCTATAAGTAAAGAGCCCCGAGCCTCTCGCTGGTGACTTCCTTGTGTGGGATGCACCGAAGCCAGACTCTCCGTAGGGACGCCTGATTCTCATGGTGGCAAACTGATAGGTACCACTGTGAGGTGCTGTCCACGGTTGGGACATGAGTTACATTTGGTATCAGAGCTTAGGGATATGATCTCTGGTGGAGATCCGGGATTAGAACTAGGAAGGGAGAGACGAGTAATATCCTTCGCTAGTGTGTGTCCTACCTAAGCTGAATTTTCTTACTTAAGTTAACAAATTGTGATATGTCAATTAACCTTTGTTTTGAAGTTGTATTCTAGAATGATATTTGAAATATAGGAGATGAGCAATGGAGAAATCATGAGGATAGGGAAGATGGAATCTGAAATGAAAGCAATGTATTCTCAACTCTTTGAAATACCAGGTACGTAAATTTCGGGGACGAAATTTCATAAGGAGGGGAGATTGTAAGACCCCGGATTTTATGAAATAAAAGTATTCAATTTTTATTATAATTATTATTTAGTAAATGGTTAAATTGATAAAAATTTAAAGTTAAGGGTGACATATGTAAAATTTTCAAAATACGCAAGTGGTTATAAAATACTCATTTCTGTCGGGGAATATTCGTTTGGTCGTGGAATATTCTTGTTGTCGGAGAATATTCGCATGACGGCGCAATTATTTGTGGGCCCCATAACAGAATAACTGTCAGATGAAGAAAATGACAAGTTTGAGTTTTTATAAATAACAGGTAGTAGTAATTCTGAATTAACTTTCTTGTTGGAATACCCGTGGTTAAAATACGATGTCTGGCGTGGGTTGCAAGAGAAGCTTTACGGTATTGCACAATATTTTTGAATTATTGATTCTTACGTAAGAAGGCACTACTCAATAATTGTTATAGTAATTATACTGTTCAATATTTTATTTTATTGATTCAATAATTGCTGCGTTGATATTTTATATTATTGTTGTTTCAAAAATTGTCACGACACAATATTTCCCATTATCGGATCAATAATTCATATTGTTTGGATAATATTATTAGATAACATTATTGGCAATGTCTAGAAAGTTCTGTGAAGGAGAGGTTTGGTCACCTAATTGCGCGCCAGTAAGGAGAAATCCTTCTCGGAAAGCGCCCTCTTTCCTGGGAACCACCTGGTTATCATAATTGTGATTCTGTAATATTATTTGTGAATAATTAATTATTGATTTATATGATAAGGAAATATTTATTTAATTCGGATATAAATGATGGATTTATTTATATAGTTATAAATGAAGGAATTAATGTTGAGGTGTTTTATCAGTATTTTGTCAGATTGAAGGTATTAAAAGATCAAATCAGTGTTCTTAAAGCTCTATTGCGTAAGTTATAATTTTTAATCCGACCGTTGGATCGTTGTGATTTTTGGATATGTTATACATATATAAGTTGAGTATATGTCCACAAATTTTGAACCGTTAAAATTTAATGTATGATTTGTTATGAATTTTAAGAGCTGTCTGATTCAGAAATTGTTTTTATAAATATTTTTAGTGGAAAATTCTAGAAGGCGGGCCCCACTTTTTGGTTGGTGATTGAATGCATGTGCTGAATTGGATTTTCAAAGGTGATGGCTGTCATTTTTTTTTAAAATGGCATGCGTATAAAATAAATTAATATTTTATTAATTTAGTCTCCTTTGGCGTTCTAGCATTTTTCTATAAATAGAGGGCTAAGTTAGAATTGAAAATCACACTAGAAACTGAAGTTTTCTCTCTCTATATATTTAGATAATTGGAGAGTTGCTATTCAGTGCAAGTTTCCTTCGACTTTTCATCCGACATTCCGGTCAGAAGTACTGCTCTTTTGAGGTAAGGGATTTTAATGGTTATTATATTTTTCAGTTTTGTACTTTTTCAATCCTTCAAAAATTCTGAAAAAATTTGAAATGATAATTTGATGAGTTTCCTAGATTGTGTCAAAAAATGGCGATTTTTGGATGTATAGATTATGAGTTATGAATTTTATGAGAAAAGACTATTTTAAAAGTAAACTCTTATAACTCCTTGTGGTTAACTCCAAAATTGATGAAATTTTTATTGGGAGTACATCTATATAATATCAGTATATCCTATGAATTTTGGAATTTTTGGACAAAATTATATTTTATGATAAATATCTAAATATTCGACAGTTTTGGCCATGTGAAAAATAGTAAATGAATTTTAAAAATTCCGAAAAAATATATGTTCAATATGGGACTATATTATGCTAAATCCCTGAAAAGAAATATTTTTGGAACTGATTTGGTATTTTTCATGAAAATGGACTAGTTATGAATAAATAATTAAATATGTTATGTGAAGTAACAAAATTGAAAAAGCAGATTTTATGGCTTGGAAATCCTATATATGGTATATCTTGATTTTTGATGAGGTTGTTGGTTATTGGTGATGAAATCTTATGAGTTTGGCATTTTAGTATGATTAAATGCATTAATTAGTAAAGTATAAATAATTGAAATAAATTGTTTATATGTTTAAGAAATGTTATTCTTTCAATATCATTATACCGAAATATTGGTATGAATTTTATTATAGAATTTCTACCTTTTTTATGTCGGGGTTACTATTCATGAATTACTATTCATGAGTTACTATTCATGAGCTACTATTCACGAGTTACTATTCACGGAGTACTATTCACGACAAAATTGGTTTCTTTTTCTGACCAAGTTATTGTTGATTTATGAATCTTACTTTTAAAATTAAATGCAGTTGTTGATCATATTGTTTTTATTATCATATATAACATTTTTATAATCCTGGCGAAGAAATTTCTCTTTGACTTGAGTGTAAAGATGGGTAGATTATTGGTATGATCGTGACTATGAGTTCTCTTTGGCCAGTAGTGCAAAGATGAATTGTTGATTGGTATGATCATAACCATTGAATTTACAATTGAATATTTTTAGCTTAAGTGCAAAGGTGAATTGATCAACATGATTATAATTATGGTTTATATAAATTCTGAAATGATTATGTATTTCTTTGAGATATTAATATATTTGGCCTATAGTGCAAAGATGAACTGTTGTTGAATATCTTTGGCCTGTAGTGCAAAGATGAACTTTGTTGAATATCTTTGGCCCGTAGTGCAATGATGACCTATTGTTGAATATCTTTGACCTGTAGTGCAAAGATTAACTGTTGATGAATATCTTTGGCCCGTAGTGAAAAGATGAATTTATTAGTATGAATATGAACAGGAACTGTGATTTGGTATAACCATTATATTTGATATTTCAGGTAAAGACAGGTGATGAAAATTATCTTTGTCCTGGGTGCGAAGAGAAATTTAGAATCACAATTATGATTATGAGTTATTCATGTGATTATGGAAAGGAACTATTGATTGATGTTACAGGGATAAAACATTGTTGGCGGACTTTTAACATGGAGAAGATAATAGACTTTATAGTCTATTTGACTCTTCTAATGGATTGTTCATTCCGCTGCAACTATGGTTGAAAAGTTTTTATCATCTACCATATGTTCTAAATCTCTGATTTATTACTGATGAAGGCTATTGATAATTTAATTATCTTTATTCGTGATATTCTGTACTGAGCTAGTTGTGCTCACCCTTTGCTTCACAATTCCTTTTAGGTAATAAGAGTGTAGCTGGGTCGAGCGGGGATAACAGGGGAATAGTGGGATGGTCCGAGACTGTCAAAGTTTCTCTACACATTATAAAATGGCATGACATACAATATATAATTGTATTGAGGACCTAAGATGTGTGTGTCGTATATTATACGTCACTTAATAATTGATTTTGGTGAACACCATTAGGGTGAGGTGAACTCAACTTTGGAAGGGTGTTTTGCCACTATCATACAAGATGTCTAATGACATACAACCTCGTGTTATCATAAGACATGGTTGTGCATATCCACTTGCTGAGTATATCTACGAGCACTACCTATATGATCTTGGAGTTTATTTGAAATATAATTTCATTTGGAGACAACAGAGATAATTATATGTCAAGAGAAAACTCACCACTGGAAAGAACATGATAGTAATCTTCTCTTTTTTCTTTGGGGTCTATTAGGTCAACCAAGGATAATTCTGTGGGCATATGATATCTATTATAACCTAGACGCATGGCCTCCCATGTACGAAGGTTTCCTTGAGCACTTTCCAAAGATTTTAATTTCTAAAACAGTTATTGATTGTACCTTTATGTAAGGTGCCATTGTTACGTGCTATCTAAGGTTGGGACATGAGTCACAGTTGGTATATATTTGTATCAAAACTCACAGCATACGTGTTGTTGTATTTTGCACGATAATTGTAGTAATAAAGTTGTAGTTGTTTTCTATACCATGTATTTAACGACTTAGAATAGGTTGGATGGATTGGACCTATTTTGGGGGCGTCACAACATTGACTGTTGGGACCAAAATTGGTGCAGTAGACTGCCGACCTTGTTAAGTTAATACATATGTAACTGGTAATGGCTCAAGATCAATAGAAGAAATATGCATATTAACATTGAAAGAAAAGAGATTTTAAAGTCGGGTCATACGCATTTTTGAAGGTATAACCCTGGAAAGGGAAGATACGCTTCAGTAAGAAAGGAAAGTTATGTTCGCGATTTAACGGACCTTTCAAAGTGCTAAGAAGGGTAGGAGAAGTGACATATCTTACCTCCTTAATTAGAACATATACATAATGTATTTCATGTGTCAGTTTTACGACCGTATAAACCTAACTATAAACATGTTATAGAGTATAAACCAATAATGGTTGAAAAAGACTTGATGTATGGAGAAATGTCAGTTTAAATAATTGATAAAAAAATCTTAAGAAGCAAGGTTATACCTTGGTGAATATAATATGGATAAATCACGATGATGAGGAAGCAACGTTAGAGCTCGAAGATAACATAAAGAAATATTATCCCCAACTTTTTGTATGAGGTTATGTTTTATGATTCCAGGGACAAAATGTTTATAAGGGGGGAAAATGTAATGATCACGATGATCAAACAATCTTTGTAAATGAGATTTATGTGAAATTATTTAATAAAATGAGATTTTATTGATATTTTTTGTTATATATGACTTATGGTCATTATATGATCACGCTACGTGTTGTGTGAGCGCTTTTGAGTGTTTAAAGCGTAAATGTGGAAAATAATTTTTGAAAAAAGACGTAAAAATACTATTCACACAAAAAATGCAACTTCATTTTTTCAACTTTTCGAATTACGACATAGCGTTTCTTCGGGAAAGGGGGATTGGTAGAGAAATCGGATTTTAAAAAATCGAAAGTCAATTTTTTGGCTAACCGAGCGGATTACAAAAACGTAATCGAAAAAGTTAGAAAACTTAACTGGATACGAAAATTTCTAACTAGAATTAGTTTGATTAACTAAGCCTAAAAATGTCAAGGCTTGGCTAAGAATATCAAGAATTAGCTAGGGTTGAACAAAGGGTTGAGCCTAAGGTTTACAGAGCCTAGCTAAGGGTTAAGCCAAAGGTTGAGCCTAGGTTTTGAGGTGGCTTGGCTAGGGTTGAGCCATGGCTTAAGCCTTAGGGTTAAACCCCAAAGATTTAAGGTCAAAGTAAAGTTGTTTGTGTTTATAGCATAAGGGATAAACATAACATGACAAGGCTTATCTAGAATAATAAAGGAATGGAAATATAGGCCTTAAGGGTTGGCTAAGTGCAAGGTGAAGGGGACAAATGGTGAGTCATAAGGCATGACTCACGTTATCCCAACCAAGCATTAAGTGCTTGGTACCCCCATTAAGTTATCTTAACCATTAAGTGGTGATTGAGTGCCTTAAGTTAGTTTAATTATCGTCTAATTAGGCTAACTCAAGGGGATGATTAATAATCTTTTAAACATGAGGAGGAGGACCTTGTATGACTTTAGTTGGGTGACCAACTTATAAGAAGTGGAAATTAGGTTTTATATAAGCAAAATCAAAGTATCATCTCATTCACTTTGCTAAATTTTGGCCAAGTATGAGAGAAAGAAGTAGAGATCAAGAGAACGCTTAAGAGCAAGAGAGAGAGAGAAAGAGAAAGAGTTGATCAGATCCAATATGAAGGAAAAGAGAGCAAGATCAAAGCTTAATTAAAACTAAAAAGAAGAAGAAGAAAAAGAAGAACTAAGAAGGTAAGCCTAAGAACCCTAATTTCTTTTCTTTGAGTTGGTAGTTGTTGGTGGTTGTTGATAAGTGAAAATCATGGTAGATCTTGAAGTTATAAGGTAGATATGAAGGAGTAAACTTTGTTAAATCACCTTAAATATGCATGTTATGAGAACCAAAGAATAAAACATACGCTTATGTGTGAGGATGAAAAGACTATAATAGTGGACTGTGAACAAACCTTAATATATGTTTGTATGTGTGTTTTTGTGTGATTCCAGAAACATGGATTCATAATTATGCAGGTTGTTAATATGTTCCAAGTGGAACCAAGGAAAAATACGTCATATCATAGTTATGGAAAAAATTTCCACAAAAGGTTTCAAGTATGAAAAACCTTAGCTTGGTACCCTTTTTGGTCTAAGTTTACGTGTAGTTATCAATTTTAGAAACTTCTTTCTTTTTGGGGGTTGTGTAGTTGGGTGAAAACGTGAGTCATAGGCTCAAGAACGAGCTCAATCCGACTTTGGATGAACGAGTTGTGAAGTTTAGAAAATTCTATATTGAAACGTCTTTTGGCAAAAAATAGCTCCCAAAAGACTTTTAACCCAATTTTATAACCAATTGAAAACCTTAGAAATTATTTCATCTAAGGGGATGTTTAGAGGATGTTACGAGCAAGAAAATGGCTTAAGAGCAGACTCATTTCGATATCAGATGATGAAGTTATGAAGCGATGAAGTAAGAGCATTGAAATCACTCAGAGCCAAAAAAGTTAGAAAAACTTAACTTAGGCACTGTCGGTTAGGCACTACCGCGCCCTGCAAGGCCATTTTAGGCGTGGTCGCATTGTACTGGTGGTCGACGAGACATTTTTGACGTCCTTTAGTAAATTGGGCATTACTTTTTCATACGGACTCCGATTGAAATTGTGACGCCCCTAAATCTGGGTTCTCTAACCTCAGGTTCGGTGCTCACGATCCATCATCATCATAAGCATTCTATAAAGTATTGCAGAATAATAAACATAAGGTGTTCATTATAATAAAGTTTTACAACAATATCCCAAGGTCTATTAACCTTAACTTAAACATACCTTACTTAAGTTACCCTTAGTAACACAAAAGGTTTACATTACCAATGTACATAATATAATATACTACATAGACATTCGTATTATCTATTCTTGCACTTTTCCTTTGCCTTTTTCCTTCTTGGACGTCTCTGGCTTAGCTGAAATAAATGTCATGATATAGCAAGGGTAAGCAACAAATTTGCTTAGCAAGTTTAAATACAAGGAAGATATATCATGATTAGAAAGGAATTTATCATTTAATGTTCAACAATAAAAATCAATTTTGAAAGAACATGAATTAAGTCTTGATAACTAAATATTCGAATAATTGAATACTAGATGTTGAGTGGTCATAATGACCATGAACATATGCTAAGGTTGTCAGTATTTAAACTGGTCCTTTTAATAGGTTATGGTAATCAAGGGGATCAACCATTAATACCCGGTGTATTATCCATAAACACTTATTATACGAGCAATAATTGTTTTCCAATAATGCTTTAATCAAATTGTTCTTTTTCTCAGTCTTGAGTCCTTACCAAATCAATTGGTGAAGAACAACTTTTAAAACATATTTGATTTAACAAATTTAAACATACTTGATCTAGCTGATACAATGAGAATAGATCCATATCTTAAACAGTTCATGAATGAAAGAACTTTAACTAATTCATAGTTCAATAATAATAGAACATGAATTTAATTGCACCAAGTACGAGTATCAATAACCATTATCCATGTGAATAATCAACGATAATTATTCATTAACATACTTTGAAAATAATAACTCAAGTTTGAGTTAGAGAACTTGCCTCAATTGCAGTCTACTGATACGCAATTTAGTTTACTTCTTAGTGAAAAGACCTATAATTGATCTTTCGATTAACATATCATAGTATATATCATAATACTACTACTTATAAGCAAATCGGCTAACACTTAACCACATAATCAAATATTAGATAACACCCTAACACATCAGTATTATTATGGTACTTTGAAAATTTTTCAATCATTATATCATATACATTATGATTTAACACTCTAATCTTTTATATTATAAGTTCTGCTTTATAATCCAGTAAGCCGAATACTAATAATATAGTCTGGATTATTCAAGCATGCCAATCCAGCAACATGGATTGACTAATCCAGCGACCTGGATTCAACTAATCTGTAATTTAGTAAACAGTTTTCCAATCCAGCAAACTGGATTCATCTGACTTCTAATTCAGCAACCTGGATTCAACTAATCTATAATTTAGTAAACAGTTTTCCAATCCAGCAACCTGGATTCATCTATCTTTTTACGAAAATACCAAATCAACTAATTATTTTTCTATTCTCTGGACAAACATATATAAATATATTACATACACAAAAAGAATTTTTCTATAATTTTTCAACTTCCTTTAGTATTTTTCAAAAATCATTTTTAGCTCGTAGCTTTAGAAATTAGCCCTATCATGCTCAACTCTAGAAATCCTCAACTCGTGGAATAATCTTACAAATATTATCTTGAACCTCCAGTTTAAATTTTGTGGCCATCGGAGTTATAGAACTTCGGTTATAGTGGTTTTTATCAGAAAAATTCAAATATTGAAATGACCACAACTTGGTCAATTTAAGTCAAAATGAGCTCATTTTTGGACAAGAGATAATTTATCCCATATATTTTCATCTCCAAAAATGCCGGAATTTGTTTCAAAAATTAAATGGCTGAAAATGTCCTTGCAAATTTTTGGGCAGTTTGTTATTCATATTTTCAACTTTTATCTACTTTGCTAAAAACAGTCCATGCAAAAATCTACAACTTATAATCCCAAATTTTTCTAGAATTTTTGAAGGTCAGAAAAATTTATGAAACTACCCTTAGCAGTGACTGGTCCAAAACAATTTTGTTTCCTTTCTAAAATTGGAACTATTTTGGCTAAAACTGCCACTACGGCTTGGGAACTCAACATTTTTTAGTACTACCACTTGGTTTTAATAGTTAACTTACATATCTAGTACCCTTTTTTGATGGATCGCAAAGATAAGGTGTAGATTAAAAACAGTAGTTGACCAAAAGAAGAGAAAACTAAGGTTTTCTAACTAAAAAAAACTAGTTTCTTTTTTATCCTTTTGATCCACTTTCTAACACTCAAATATGTTAGATCTAAACATAAAACACTATAAATAATATATATCTATAGTTTTTAAGTTAAAAAAATACAAACTCCATATTCCATTAAACAAACAAAAAAATAGAAATAAAAGCTTTAAAATTAGAGTTTATACCTTTATTTTTGGGCTACTCTTCTTTCTCTTCCAAAGTATGAGATAAACATTGGGTGCATTAAGATCCAACTTCTCTCCCTCTTTTTCTCTTCCCACCGAATTCTCTCTCTCTCTCTCTATTTTTGCTTTGACAAATAAATAGAAAATACACTAAAATAAAAAATGAAAGAGAAAGGAACTAGATTTTTGTTGGAAGTAATGTATAGATGTAAGATACATGTCTATACACATCTCCCCCACCTTCTTTCTCTATCTCTCTCCTTTAATCATTACAATATTACTTACTAGTTTAGCTAAATATTGTGGCTCCTTAAAAAAATGACACCTAACTAAGTTTGGAAATATCTTTTGAAAATGTGGTGCTTATAATGATGAAATGCATTCCCCTTTTCCTTCCCTCTTATGGCCGGTCAAGTGGCCTTATTATCCTCCATTTTTCTTTTCTTTTAATGTAATATTTAATTAATTCAATGACCAAAAAGTCCCTCTTCCATTGGGCTATGTTGGGCCATTTTATTTGATGTAATTGGGCTCTCAATTTAATTCCTTGGGCCATGGAAAATTAACATATTCCAATACTTTTCATTTTATCTTACCCTAATTATTTAATTAAGGTTTTCATTCCACACATTTGGAATTCAAATCATTACTCTTGTACATTAAATTTTATAACCCAATACTTGCTTAAATTAAGTTATAAAATTAATAAATTAAAAAGATATATCTCTTAAATGAGTATAATTTTAAATATTATTATTCTCTCACACCAACCATTGGGTTATTCCAATTTCCATACCTAATGTATAATTAGATTATGAAACCTTTTCTTTTTAATTTCTTCCTATCGAATAAATAAACACATATTTATTTTACTACCTAATCATTCCACACACATCACAAAGTTTTTGATATCATTAATATTTAATTAATATATCTATTTATAAAGTGACTTGGAATTCTTGGCTATTACATTCTCCCTTGCTTATAAGAATTCCATCCTCAGAATTTCACCTAAGGTTACTAAAAAAGATTCGGATAATTCTTCCTCATCTTTTTCTCGAGTTCCCTCGTAGCTTCCTCAGTACTTCGACAGAATGTATAATCTTATTTCTTAACCTCTGTTCATTCATATCCAAAATTTCTATAGGAATTTCTTCATATGATAAGTCCTTCTCGACTTGAATTGGCTCATACGATATCACATGCTTGTAATCTGGCTTGTATGGACATAACACTGATACATGAAACACATTATGAATATGTTCCAGTTCATGAGGTAGTGCTACCTCGATTGCCACTTCACCTATCTTTTTTAATATCTCAAATGGTCCAATAAATCTTGGACTCGGTTTACCTTTCTTCCCAAATCTAATCTTCCTTTTCCAAGGAGATACTTTTAAAAACGCATAGCTTCCCACCTCGAAGTCTCTTTTCTTGCGATAAATATCAACATACTTCTTTTGATGATCCTGAGCTGCTACCATTCGAGCTCTTATCACCCTGATGATCTCAATAATCTGCTGTACCAATTCTGGCCCTAATAGTCTTCGTTCACCTATTTCATCCCAACATAAGGGCGTTCTACATTTCCTTCCATGCAAGGCTTCGTACGGTGGCATGCCAATGCTTGCATGATAACTGTTATTATAAGCAAACTCTACCAGTGGAAGATGATCCTTCCAGCTTCCCTTGAATTCCATCACATAGGCTCTAAGCATGTCTTCTAATGTTTGAATCATTCTCTCGCTTTTTCCATTGGTTTGTGGATGATACGCGGTACTCAACCTTAGCTGTGTCCCCATTATTTCTTGAAGACTCCTCCAAAATTTTGATGTCAAATGTAGATCTCTATTAGACACAATTGATATCAGCACTCCATGTCTCGAAATAATTTCCTTGATATACAATTTCGCTAACTGATTCAAATTATACCTAATCCTGATCTGCAAAAAGTGCGCTGACTTTGTTAGACGATCAACAATTACCCATATCACATCGTAACCTTTCTATGTTGTTGGAAGTCCCACCACGAAATCGATAGTGATGTGCTCCCACTTTCATTCTATAATTTCTAATGGTTATAATAACCCGTTGGGTCGTTGATGTTCTGCTTTGACTCTCTGGTAAGTTAAGCATCTGCTGATGCATTCTTCAACTTCTCTCTTCATGTTTGGCCACCAATAATGTTAACACAAATCTTGATACATCTTTGTGTTTCCTTGGTGTATCGAATATCTCGTATTGTGCGCTTCTTGTAAAATCACTTCTCTTAACTCTGGAACTGCAGGTATCCATACTCATCATTCAAATCTTAGCAATCTAGTACCATCAATCTTATACTTCAACTCATCACCTTCAGCTAATCGCTTCTTGATGTTACCACATTCTTCATCATTTTCTTGTGATTCTTTCACCTTGTCCAATAAAGTCAGACTTGTTTCCATTTCCATCACTCTATCTGAATCCTTTGGATTTTTCACCTCCAACTCTATTTTTTCCATTTCTCTTACTAATTCTTCATGTTTTGTCAATACATGTGACACCCCCAAATCTAGGTACTTCATTCCCACAAGATTTGGTGCTCACTATCCACATATTCATACTATCTACCCAAATAAAATAATATTTAAACCATAATCCTCCCTTTAAATAGGGTTACATCATTAAGTTCAAAAACATCCCAGGTTGTCTAACCTTTAAACATTATATAAGTGCGGAAATAAAATTATTACATCACGTCATTATTTAAAAGTCTATGATCATCACAATAAATAAAATTAAAAGTCTGCATCACTTGTACATTTTTCCCTTTCCTTAGCTAGTTGAAGGATCATCTACCTTCTCAACTTTAGCTGCAATGAGTATATAAATATGCAAGAGTGAGCAAAACAATTGCTCACTGGATATAACAATGAATCAACAGAAGAATAATAATAATAACTACCAACAATAGGCTCATCAAAACTGAATAGTACTCTAACGATGATAATCAGAAACTGGAATCCAAAATATGGAATATATATAACTAAGGGTCATAAGACCATGAACTATGTCCACAGTTACGAGTAATCTTTCAACTCCAACTTTAATAGTCATAAGACTATAAGGACTCCTCATACTTAGGGGGATCATGTGACGCCCCCAAAACAGGTATACATCACCCATCTTGAGTCGCCAGATACATGGTAAAAAATACAAATACAACTTAATTATACAACTATCGTGTAAAAAAATACGACAAAACATAGCTGAGAGTTTTAACACGGATATCGTCTTCTAGACAATATCCACTCTCAATGAAGTCCTCATTACAATTATTATCACACTATTTCATAGAATAGTGAGGACTACTAAAATAACCATCTGGACCGTCAATCCGGTTCCCAGGCTAAGTCAATTTATATTCTCATTTCAAGAAGAACAGTGAAAGAAAGGGTGAGCTCAACTAGCCCAATAAGAAATATTATGACTAAGATAATGTAGAGTAAATTATCCTTAGCCTTCAATAGTATAACAACTGATAAAATACAATAGACAACACGTTTTAGATCAACAACTGCAGCGAAATAAGCAATCCATTAGAAGAGTCAAGTAGAGCATAAAATCTACTATCTTCTATGATTTAAAAAAAATTTCATCAACTTTATCGTAGAGACTCAGCTTAATAAATAAAATCGAATCATCCTTGCACCACGGCCAAGGATATTCATTAAATCATCAATGGTCATGACTATACCGAATAATCCTTGGTCACAATCATACCAAAAACTGTCATCAATGCACTACATGCCATTGAGGACTTTCACCACATCATTCGTCACATTACGATCATGATTATACCGAATAATTCCTGGTCATAATCATACCAAGTCCATCTATGCACGTAAGCCAAAGATGACTTTCATCACAATATAAGCATGTGGATGATGACAATGACATAATAATTCAATAAAACAAGTTCAAGGATAAATTTTAAAGATTTATAATTTTAATTTATCCAGAAATCAATAACGTCCAAATTGTCAACATGGTACTTCTTTGTGGAGTAAAATTCAAGAATGCTCAGAAGAATATTTCCATGAAAAGATATTGGATGAAGCGCAAATATCCAGGATATTCTACTAAATTTATGGAGTATAGTAGCTAAAACTTTAACTAACTGAGTATAATAGAATATATGAAACTATAAATGGATTTTCGTCCGCCATGCGGTAATCCACGTAGATAGATCATTTCCACAATTTAATAAGGAATGAATACGAAGGATCATTCACCATGCATGCGGTAATCCACATAGACAGGTTATTCCAACAGAATAATAAAGAATGGAATAACAGAAGAATTCGCCAGGCATGGGATAGACCGCAAAGACAGGTTATTCCCAATAGAATAATAAAGAACGAAATAACAATAGAATTCACATGGCATGCGATAGACCACACAGACAGGTTATTCCAACATAATAATAAAGAATAGAATAACAGAAGAATTTCACCATGTATGCGGTACTTCACATAGACAGGCTATTCCAACATAATAATAAATAATGGAATAACAACTCTTACGAGTATTGAAAGAAAATAATTCTCTTCATGAATATGAAAGAATAATACCCCATACCTTAGAAGAAGACTGGATACTGGAATAGTGAGGTAGCAGACTTCTCTTCTTCTTTCTCTCTATAATAATTGCTCTATAGCTTTAGTGAATTGGTGAGAAATGAAGGAAGAATGAGCTTCTATTTATAGAAAAATATAGTTTCAATAATTGCACGATTTGGGGCTCGAAATAATATAGTATAATACCTTCCGCTTTTCCTTCATTTTTAATTTAGTCCTACAAGTATTATAAAACTTGCACCACCTCCACTAATAGTAAATCATGTGAATCAATAGTTTAATCATGTGACTCAATAGTTATAATCATGTAAAAATACGAATTACAGTATAGTACCTCCATCTATACCTCCATTTTTAACTTAGTCATGTAAGTATTATCAATCTTGCACCACCTCCCCTAATAGTACAAGGATGTGAATAAATAGTACACACATGTAAAAAAATAGTTATAATCATGTGAATCAATAGCAATTAATTTCTCATTTATCTGGTTAATTACCCAATTGGTCAACAAACCTCCAGACATCAATTATTATTGAAATAAATGTCGATTTTCATTAACACTAATAATTCCAACACAATGGAACTATCCATTTCATCTTTAATCAACACGAACTTATTCATCATTAATATTATAATTCACAATATTTAACAACCAGGTTGTTCCCAGGGAAGAGGGGGCTTTCTGATAAGGATTTCTCCTTATTGGCGCGCAATTAGGTGACCAAACCTCTCCTTGACAGAACTTCTAGACATTGTCAATATTGCAAATAATAATATGAATAAATTTCTTTATCTCAATTATTGATTTAATAATATAACATATTATCTGAGATGATCTTTGTGACAATAATTGAATCAAAATATGAGAGATATGATACAACATTCTTGTAGTAATAATTGAATATAACCGAGTGACTTCTCATATAAGCATCAATAACCAATACCGTAGTGTGCTACTATGCAACCACAGCGTATTCATCGTACTTTTTACTTAGGGTAGTTCAACGGTTTTAACGGTAACACTTTGTCGTAGTTATTTTTAATAAAAGACAATTACATGCGTTTTTCTTACTACTGACAATACTTTTCGTTGTGGGTCCACCAATGATTATCTTGTCGTCATGCGAATATTCCCTGTTAAAAGCGAATATTCTGAGCCAATCAAATATTATATAACCACTTGCTTACTTTAAAAAATTTGTAAATATTACCCACAACTATAACATTATATCAAATCCACACCACAATATTCAAAAAAAAAATTCGAGAAATTTAAATCTTTATTCATAAAATTTGGGGTCTCACAATCTCTCCTCCTTATAAAATTTCGCCCTCAAACTTGACGTAAGTACCTGATATGTCGAAGAGGTGAGGATACCTTGAATACCTTTATCGTTGAAAACATTACACGTTGTATACGTGCATGCCCGATGTCCTCCGATTGCCTCGGAATGCACATCAGTCCCTAAAATAACAATTTTAGGCCTTCATACGGATCTCAAATCTCAAAATATAAAGAATGAAAGTTTAGTTCTACTCGTTATCTTTCCGAATCATCCTGATTCACCTCAATCGGAATTTGTATGAAAACGTTATGCCCAATTTACTAAAGGACGTCCGGACAGATTTTTTCTTAACACTTGACCAGCGCCTAGGTGCCCAAATTTGGCCTTGGGCAAGCGCCTAGGCGCCTAAGAACAGATTCTAAGCGCCGATCCTAGTGCCTAGGCGCTCGACCTTTAGCACTTAACTCAAAATTTCCAGATTTTGCAACTTTTGACACACATACTTCAAATCTTCATAACTTCTTCATCCGTTATCGGAATTAGTCCGTTTTCGAGGCTATAGAAAGCTTGTAAATGTAAAAAATGTAGTAAAGATTACGTACTTGGGATTAGACTTTGATAAATGTAAGATAAGTTTGATATTTATATTATTTTTATTATTATTAGTATTATTTTTGCTCATAGAAATGGTATCGTAAAGCACCGAGTTTGGGTTTCAAGTACTTGAATTTGGGGGCGTTACAGACAACCCGAGAATTTATAGGATTTATAAAATCTTTAATGAATAAATAAAGGTTGAATAATGAGACTTACACAGGAAATAAGTTACATATTTAAAAATTTTGTTAAGGATTTGTAGGAATTACAAACTGTAAGTGAGTATCTGATAGCGAGGTATAGGTTTTTTGTATTGTGAATATGCGTGTACAGTATGTGGTTAAGGGTCAAGTATGAATCAGATAAGTTATAACATTAACAAAACCTAATGTTATTATAAGAACATCAATGTTCAGTTAAGAAACCCTAACGATCAGTTAGAAACCCTAATTTGAGCTTTGGAAACCCTAATTTTAGTTCTAAGAACCCTAAACCCTAATTGGGAATTTCTAAACCCTAATTTGGAAATCCTAAGGTTGAGTATAAAACCTTAAGGGTTAAAAGTTATGGAATATATGTGAAAAGACCAAATTACCCTTTGAATTATAGGGGAAATGACCAAAATACCCTTAGTAGGTGCAAAATTACCAAAAATCCCCTTTTATTTAAACTTTAAGCAAAAGATATTGCCAAATCTTGTGAGTCATCAAAGGGGAAATTTTTCATGTGCTTATTATCTCACAAATCAGCCAAAGGTGCCACCTAGCAACATCAAGTTCATTGAATCAAAAAATTAGAAGATTAAAGTAAGAAAATATTTTACTTTAGTTCTCACAAGCCAAGACCCTTCTGTCTCTCTCTAAACTTTCGAAATTTTGAGAGAAAAATAGTCCAAAATAAAGCCAAGAACAACCCTTATCTAGCCAAGATCAGAATCAAGATTTGAGCATGAAAGATAAACCCTAATTCTATTTAGATCATTAAGATTTTTGTAATCTATGTTTTTTGATATTTAGATATGTGTTATTAGATGTTATTTAGTGATCTATGATGATACATCATGGATCCATAACATCTAAGTGCAAGAAAATAGGAATTTTGAAAACAGTCAAGAACCATAATTTTAAGGTCTGACAGCCATATGTCAAAGCCTCTAGATCTTAATCTGTTAGATGTTAGGTTGGCTAAGTGTATCATGGATATTCTATGCCATGAGGAGAGTAGACTGGAAGTGGAATCAAGTCCATAACATGTCTAGATCTCAAGTTATTAATGGTCAAACATGGTTGACCAAGCAAAAAATCTAGAAATCTAGAAAACCCAGAAACCCAAATCTGTCTGATAAGGTTTTGTATGCCTTAGATCTTGATGTTGTTAAGTTGTTAGGCCATGAGGGTGTATCATTGATATACTCTGACATATGGACTACCAAACCATGATACTAAAACACCTAGATCATGACCAGAATCAAAGATAATCATAGTCAAATATAGGTTGACCAACTTCCTGATGAAGTTTCTAGAAAACCCAGAATTCTTATAGAACCAGTTTCTGACAAGCTTTTGACTAGCCTAGATCTTTCAGTTGTGATGTTGTTAAGCTACAAAAGTGTATTACTTTTGTACCTTGACATAAATACTACATAAGTGTGACACTTTAACACACAATCAAGGCATAGAATCTAAGTTATTAAAGCCCAAAAGTGGACCCTTAGCACTGCCTGAGTTTCTGGGCAACCCAGAAACTCAAGATCATGTCTAACAACCACTGTGATGGCTTGTAACTTATTGTTGTGATGTAGTTTGAGCCTGAAGTTTATTTTTGCTTTACATCAATACTACATCACTAATACAACTACATGCCCAGAAACATCAAGATCAAAGAGTTAGAGATGGTCAAAGTAGGCTACCTAACTCTGACTTTGAATGTTCTTGAAGGCTCAAGACCACCTTTAGTGAAAGTTTTGTCGCGATAGAACCATTTAGTGATAGTTTTATTAAAAATAAAATATTTAATTTAAATAATTAGAATAAAATAAAAAAATAATTATGAAAAATTAATAATTAATTTGTAAAAATTATGTTAAGGTATAAAAATTGACTTTTAATAATTTGAGATATTATAAGCTATTGAAAAATATTTTGATTAATAATAAATTATCTAAGATAATATTAAAGCAGTTAAGTAGAGTCTTATTGAAAATAGGCTTGATAATTATCTGATTAGGCAAACGGGATGTCGGAATAGTACCGAACTCAACTCAGACTGAAATAGTTTGACTTGATATCAGGTCTTATGTGTTTTATTGACTGTTAGGGATATGTGCTTATGTGTTTTAAGTTATATTATGAATGTAATTAACAGTAGTATATGTGAGATATTATTCTAATTGGGTGATCGATATTATTAATATTAGGTCTTCAGATGAAGCTAAAATAGATTACGTAGCAGTAGTCGACGGTACAGGTAAGTTTCCTAACAAGAACTCGAGCTGTTATTGGAAAGTATGCTAGTGATTAATCATTGCTGATTACATCACCTCTTTGATTATTGATTCACACGTTGTACATGTTGCATATGTTCATCAGGTATGAAAGGCTGATCACCTTCATTACCATTTGGTCTAGTTAAATTGTTCATGTTCATTGTTGGCCATTCATTATTATTGACTCGGTCGTTCAGTTATGAAAATTGATTCATGTTCTTTCACAATTATTATATTGTTGAAAGTTTGTCAGCTTTTATTCTTTTCAATCATGATATATCTTTCTTTGAACATAAACTTGTTGGGAAAACTTGTTGCTCACCCTTTCTATATCATGATAAACTTTTCTTATTAAGACGGATACTTCGGACACAGGCAAAGGCAAAGACAAGTTATAGGATTGGATTAGTGTACAGTTAAATTTTAATAGTATTAGAGGCAAATAACATTGTAAGTCCTTTAAGATATGAAATTGTATTAAGTTAAGGTTATCAACCTTGGGAATTATGTGTAAAGGTATTTGTGGCGCCCCCAAAATAGGTATACATCACCCTTTCTGAGTCGCCAAATACATGGTACAGAACTTAAATACAAACTTCATTTATACAATACCACAAAACGTAGTTGAGAGTTTTAACATCGATATTGTCTCGTAGACAGTATCCAAACTCAAATAAAGTACTCATTACAATTATTATCACACTATTTTCTAGAACAGTGAGGACTACTATAGCCACCATCTCAGACTATCACTCCATTCGCCAGCTAGTCCCTGCTATATTCTCAGTTCCTGAAGAGAACAATGAAAGCAAAAGGTGAGCTCAACTAGCTCAGTAAGAAATATTATGACTAAGATAATGCAGAATAAATTATCATTAGCCTTCAACAGTGTTAAACTGATAGAATACAATAAACAACAAGTTTAATTGCAGCGAAATAAGCAATCAATTAGAAGAGTCAAGTAGAGCATGATATCTACTATCTTCTATTATTTAAAAATTTTATCATCAATTTTATCGCTGAGACTCGGCTTAATAAATAATTCACATCACTGAATTATACATGCACTACGGGCCAAGGATATTCATTAGTATCACATCCACGAATTATCCATGCACTACGGGCCAAGGATATTCATGTTATCACCAATGGTCATGATCATGTCAACAACTGTCCATCAATGCACTACGGGTCAATGAGGACTTTTACCACATCATTTGTAACATTACAGGTCATGATTATACCGAATAATCCCTGTTCATAATCATACCAATCAACAGTCCATCTATGCACTACGGGCCAAAGATGACTTTCATCACAATATAAGCATGAGGATGATGACAATGATATAAGAATTCAATTAAATGAGAGAGATGATAAATTTTAAAGATTTAAAATTCAATTTATCTAGAATTCAATAATGTTCAAATTGTCAACATGATACTGCTTTGTGGAGTAAAATTCAAGAATAATATTGTACCAAAAATGATTTGGACCGAAAAGAAATTAATTTTTATCATAAATAGTACCCCGGGTGAATATTACCTGAGTGAATAGTACCCTGTGAATAGTATTTCGGGAATAGTATCCCGTGAATAGTACCCCGGCATGAAAATATTAAAAATTATCAAGAATGTCCAGAATAATATTTTCGTGAAAAGATACTAGATGAAATGCAAATTTCAAGGATATTCTACTAATTTCAAGGAGTATAGAAGCAATACTTTAACAAAATGAGTGTATAATTCGGAATCTAAAACGAAATAATATTACTTACATACTACAGAGCATGGAAGAAAATATTATTTCTTACGAATACTAAACAAAAATAATATCCCTTACCTTAAAAGGAGAGTATTTCTGACTGATAGGGCTGGGATATTCTTGAAGAAAACTTATATTTTTCTACACTCAAAGCTTCCTAAAACTCGAAAGAAATACGCTTAATATTATAGAAGAAAAATTCTATGATTCTAGTGTGATTTTCATTTCTAAACTAAGCATCCTATTTATAGGAGAATGGCAGGGGTACTGTTAAGAATTTTTCACGGACGAAACAATTTGCGAATTCACAGATGTCTTATGCAAAATCACGGATGACTGAATTTCCATGCAATCTTCAAGTAAAAAAAAACTAATATTTAATATATATATATATATATATATATATATATATATATATATATATATATATATTAACCACCACCACTCACACCTCATCCACCACACACACACACACACACACACACACACGGTACACACACATACATCACACATACATCTACATCACACATATATTTATAATATATATATATATATATATATAAATATATACAGAATAATTTTCTACCGAATATTTTAAAAAATGAATAAGTGAAGGTCCAAGTAATAAGCCAAATTTATAACAAATACTTCATAAAATACCCCTATATTTATCTTAATTCACTTGGCTTCTAAAAACACAATTTTAATAACATTCATCATTAATATTATAACTCACAATATTAACAACCAGATCATTCACAGGAAAGAGGGGGCTTTTCGATAAGGATTTCTCCCCATTGGCGCGCAATTAGGTGACCAAACCTCTTTCCTCGACAAGACTTTCTAGACATCGTCAATAATGCAAATAATAATATGAATAACTTTGTCATCTCAATTATTTATTTAATAATATAAAATATTGTGAGAATAATTGAATGAATAACGTGAGATACTATACAACAATTATTGTGGTAATAATTGAACAAATCTGAGTGACTTCTCACGTAAGCATCAATAATCAAAGATACTGTACAATACTGTGTGCTACTATGCAACTATGCATATTACTGTACTTTTATCACCGGGTATTTCAACAGTTAATGGTAAAACTCTCACCGTTATTTTTATAAAAAGATATTTTTTTCGTTTTCTAACTCCGATAGTAATTCTGTTGTGGGGTCCACCAATGATTGTGTCGTCGTACGAATATTCCCTGTTAAAACGAATATTCCCCAACCAATCGAATATTTTATAATAACTTAATTACTTTGCAAAATTTATAAATATTACCCACAACTATAACATTATATTAAATACACACCATAATAAATATATTTCGAGAAATTAAATTTTATTCATAAAAGTTGGGGTCTTACAACCTCCCTTTCTTATGAAATTTTGTCCTCAAAATTGGTGTAAGTACCTGGTATATCAAAGAGGTGAGGATACCTTGATTTCATTTCTGATTCTAACACCCAGGTCATTTCCTCAACATCGTGGTTTTTCCCCAAAACTTGGACTCGAGGTATAACCTTGGAGCGTAGAATATGTTCTTTCTTATCCAAGATTTTAATAGGCACCTCTTCATACGTTAAATCTTTCGCTATCTCGGGTTCTAACTCAATAATGTGGTTCGGGTCTTCCACATATTTATGCAACATAGATATATGAAAAATGTTATGAACATGAGACATACTTTGCGGTAAAGCGAGTCTATAGGCCACAGTTCCTACTCGGTCGAGGATTTCAAATGAGCCAATGAAACGAGGATTGAGCTGCCTCTCTTTTCAAATCTTGTAACTCCTTTCCATGGAGCAACACATAACAACACATGATCTCCAACATTGAATTCCACGTCCTTTCGATGAAGAACATTATAACTCTTTTATCGATCTTGTGAGGTTTTTATACGTTGTCGGATCATTTGAATCTTTTCCATTGTCATTCGTACCAATTCTGGTCCCAACAATGTTGCTTCACCTACCTCATCCCAACATAATAGAGAACGACACTTTCGTACATACACTTTTGTCCATACAACGCCTTGAATGGAGCCATGCCAATACTTGCTCTATAACTATTATTTTAGGAGAATTCCACCAATGGCATGAATTTGTCTCAACTTCCTTTGAAGTCAAGGACACAGAGTCTTAATAGATCTTCAAAAGTTTGAATAGTCCTCTTTGACTACCAGTCCGTTTGAGGATGATATGCTGAACTGAATCGTAAATTTGTGCCCATAGCTTTTTACAAACTAACCCAAGATCGTGAAGTGAATCTTAGGTCTCAATTTAAAACTATGGATACTGGCATACGATGTAGTCTTACAATCTCACTTATGTATATACGAGCAAGACGTTCAAGTGAATAAGTTTCTCGTATAGGTAAGAAATGTGCAGACTTGGTTAATTTATCAATAATGACCCAAATTGTATCTATGCCTTGAGAAACCTTGGGAAGACCAGTAATGAAATCCATGGTAATGTACTCCAACTTCCATTCTAGAATTTCAAGTGGTTTCAATGGACCTTTTGGCACTTTATGCTCTGCCTTGACACGTTGACAAGTTAAACACATTGAGATAAACTTTACTATCTCTCTCATCATATTGCTCCACCAAAATGTATGTTAAAGTTCATGATACATTTTGGTACTCCTAGGATGGATTGCAAATGGTATGTTGTGCGCCTCTATCATTATCTTATACTTCAAATTAGAGTCGTTAGGAACACAAAGTCTGGAGTTGACTCGAAGTATTCCTTTTTCATCGATTCTTACTTCTAGAATAACACCTTCATGTACTTTCTTCTTTATACGAATCAGCTCCAGGTTTGTAGCTTGAGCAACTTTAACTTTATCGATTAAAGTCAGTTCTACTCGTATATTTGACATCATCATGTGGTTCCCTAGAGTCTTTAACTCTATCTCCATCCTTTGTAAGTCATACTAAATGGCCCTTTGCGTTGATAATATCGCACTCGTACCTACATATGATCTTCTACTCAACGCTTCAGCTACCACATTTGATTTTCTAGGATGGTATTGAATGGTATGATCGTAATCTTTTAATAGCTCGAGTCAACGTCGTTCTCGCATGTTGAGTTCCTTTTGGGTGAAGAAATATTTGAGGCTTTTATAATTCGTATAGATCTCCACCTTCTCTCCATATATGTAATGCCTCTAGATTTTAAGGGCAAAAATGATTGCTGCCAAGTCTAGATCATGAGTAGGATAATTCCTCTCATATTCTTCGAGTTGTCATAAGGCATAGTGTAACGTCCCAAAATTCGGTCTATCTTTACACCCAGATTCCGTGTGTCACTAGTATATCTCCTTTCCAAACATATATCATTATATACTGAAATATAACAACATACATTCTAAATTCTCAGGTTCTAAAACCTTATAACTCCTTTCATTAAAAATAATGATAATACATTATTCATTCCATCTTACAAGAGCGAATTTTATCCGCCACCAAGGATACATTCAGTTTATTAAACTAGTCTATCGTTAAATTTCATTTTTCTACATTATAAGTCTTCGCTCGATCTTCTCGCTCATTCACATACTGAATGGCACTTCATCTGGATATCGATCAGCTTGATCTTTATGGGATCCTTAAGTTGTTCTAACATCGTTCGCTGAAAATATTTTTGATTTAAAGCAAGTGTGAGCATTCAATTACTCAGCAAGTCATAGCAATTGAACAAACAACTTCAAGAGTTTAAACATTCCTTTAGAACTTCAACAACCAAACAAAGGTTATGAAGCAGCTTGAATAATAGGAATAATCTCGATTCCTATCATTTTAAAACAATATTCACTTTCATTTTCAAATACTTTCATTCTTCTACCTTTTTCAAACACATTCTATCTGGCTAGAATCATTAGCACAGACTTAACAATAACAGATCATGTATAAACAGAGCATTCTCTTATTGAACAGTTAAATCACAGAACAGTTCATCTCATAGAAACACTGAAGTATTCACATTGTGGCACAAGGCCTCATACATTTTACAACCTTGTACAAATATCGCACATTCGCAAATAGATAGAACTTCTCAAGTTCAACATCTGAGAAGTTTAAGAAACTAAAATTCATTTAAAATATGAATGAAGTTAGGAAACTTGCCTTACGCACAGCTACAACTTACGCTGAACTGCTCATTCCAGTTCCTATATAGCACATAAGAAAAACAACACATACCCCAATTAGTCATGTATATTTAACATGTGCATTGATTTTCTTAATTAACTTTCATTACCGTTCTACGGCTTCATGACATACGTAGATGTCTTACTTATACATTCATCATCTTTGATATTTTACATTCTTATCTTCTTCTTATAACTTCTCTAGGACTCAGCACACATCGCTTCTTTGCTAGTAGTCCATATAGTACTCTGAGTGGTTTCCCACAGACAACCAACAAACAAGTTCCCATCTAAACCTAATCGCCATCCACGGTGAGTTAGATCGGTTGCCAGTTTTGTATATACCTTCGCTCTCTGAAGGAATTGTTTAGCCCAACTCCCCTATGTCAACCATCAAAGGTTATGATTGTACTACAACCTAACCTTATCTTAACTTATCTGAACCATTAAAACTATAACATTTGCTAAGTCAATTTCTCATTCCTTATGGCTTCTTGGCAACTAAATGCCACACCTCAGGATTCACTCTTTATCGTCTAAGTCATACAGTCTTTTGTATACTCAAAGCGATCATTCAAGTTAATCATTACTCAGCTTTGTTACATTAAACGTCATTATCTTTATTTCAGTCTTTTACCATTCATGGTTTAATCATTGATCTTCATTATCTTACGGTCAAACCATACACAGGGTGTAGGTTCTATCCACTTAATATTTGTGTACACTCAATTTTCATTTTGGTTAAAATGTTCCATACTTACAATTCATTTTATCATTTTTTCTATCCGAATCATGATCGGCTTTCATTTATCTTATTACCATTTGTTATAGATTTCTTGTTACCATTTTTATCTTACTTAATACTTTCGTTATCCATTACCTGAACCCCATGTTCATTACTCTTTCTTAATGTAGAAGCCACACTGTTCGTTGTATGCTAAGACTGCTTGCAACTACGTTACGTTTATATTTATTCTCTTCTTGATCTTTTAATCTCTTTCGACCATTTCATTCAACCTTTACTAAAGGTTTAATTTACTTGTTTAAGCATTATTTTAGGTGAACTACACATGTTTATATTCCTTTCTTGCACATCCCCTAGTAATTGAGCACTTAAAAGCTCATCATTCGGCTTTTTTCCTCACCGTGCGGCCATGGCCCGAGTCCCTCTTATCACTGTATTTGGGCGCCACTCTGTAGTGTCTAACTGTCGAGTCTGGTGCTGTGGCGCCGCCTCCTAAGGCATGGCTCGGGCTGCGGCGCCAAGCCTTCATCCCTGAAAAATTTTCCAAGTCTTAAATCCAATTTGAGACACTTACTTCACGCTTCCATAACTTATTTGTTATAACTCAGAACGAAGTCGTTCCAAAGCCATTCTTTTCCTTATCTTACGTACTTCAATCCCCTTCAGACAGAACATCTTTCTAAATCCATTAACATGCCATTCGATTGGCTTAATCTTCACCATCATTCATTTTATGTTTGTAACGCTCTTCGTTCGTTCGTCTGTAATTCGGTCAACCAAACTCAGAATTCGTTTGTTCTTGAGTCCACGACTCACATTTTCTATGTTCTCTTACATTCTTATGAAACCCTACACGTTCGAGTTCATTTACTAACTTTCTAAATCTCGTTTGTCTTTTACAAAATTTTCACCATAACTTCATCACAGATAAGTTTTAATCCATTCTTCATGAATGTTTCTACCGTTCCTAACCAAGCAATAAACATCTAACTTATACACGATGGTTTTAAACTTGTCCATCAACAACAATTATCCTACGATAGTTTCAAATTTGTCCATCAACAACGTTCTTCGTGTTCTTCGCATGTTCTTCGCGTTCTTCATTTTTA
This sequence comes from Panax ginseng, assembly GCA_020205605.1. NCBI lineage: Eukaryota > Viridiplantae > Streptophyta > Magnoliopsida > Apiales > Araliaceae > Panax > Panax ginseng. The sequence goes on along the minus strand of CM035132.1, from coordinate 142,183,416 downwards.
ATCAATATTTTGGATTACGATTCCACTTTTTCTTGGAATTTGATGTTATAGAACACCATTCCTTACTTATTTCACCTACTCATTCATATAATCAACTCGGATCGTTCTAATTCATTACAAATCTTACACTTCTTTAAGAAATTTATTTACTAAACTTCTAATTCTTCTTACGATTTCAGCCATATGAAATCATTTCTAACATCTTTTACTTGTTATTCTCATTAAGCTAAGTTTTTAACATATAAAACTTAAAGAAAATCTAACATAGAAGTTAGGTTTTAATACCTTCCTTCCTTATTTTTCTTCCTTTAGACAAAACCGGCGATTCGCTAGCTTTTCTATTTCACGAACACTTTTGATCCGATCATTCATGCTCATTCTCTTCCTTCTCCCTCTTAATTCGAACCCTCTCTCTCTCTCTATTACTTAAGTTGTAGGATTTTCAAGATCCTAAAACAAATGATTTATGCTTCATATTTATAGAAAACTAAGGCTAGGGGTATTTTAGTCATTTTGCCCCCCAAACCTCCTTACTATTCATATCTTAAACACTAAGTTTACTTACTCATTAAGTTTACTTAGCCATTAGGTTTGGTTAGCCCTTAAGTTTGCTTAACCCTTAAGTTTACTTAACCCTTAAGTTTACTGTTTCCACCTCCTTAGTTAACCTCCTTACTATTCACGAAACTTAGCCTGTAAGTTTTGTGGTTACATCTTCGGGTTTTGTCCTACTGCTTTAAAAGCGCAATTTCTAATCCAAATATTTTTGGATATTTCGTCTTTCCTTTAACGATTAACTTTTACGTATTCTTCGGATTTCTGAAAAACTAAAAAACACTTTTTGGTGTTTAGCGTTTTCCTTCACATTTTCCCCTAATGTAGCTAAACGAAGGAAAAGTACATAACAATATTTTTCATCGTTTTTATTTCGTCTGATTTCTGCACGTTTTTTGGGAAAAACTTTTATCAGCTTACTTAACTTTTCACGACATATTATCTCCAAATCTTTCGATAGAATGTCAATTCAACATACCGAACTCTCAGAAAGGCTTAAGTTATTCACACCCTAACCCTTAGGGTTTCGTCGGGTGAATAGTGTCTATTTCGTCTTTTTCCCCAGAAATATTTTTGTTCCCGAAATTTTTTTATTTTTGTCTTTAGAATTCTTACTCGTTCAATCCAGCTCGCAGCCAGAATCCTCCTGGGTTATAATCATCCTAGGTTCTAGAACGATTAATAAACACATATCACATAATATTATTAATAAAAATTTATTTTATTAATAACTAATTCTTTAAACTTAAATTCTAAACGATCCGAATTTCTGGGTCGTTACACTCTTCCCCTCTTATAAAAATTCCATCCTCGGAATTTCTTAAAACCACACCCATACACGGGTCATCACGTTCACCCCTTCTTCACATAATTTTGTCCTCGAAATTTTAGCCTATCCCTCTTCTCAACTTCTCTTCAAAGAAGTTTTTATCTTTCAAATATCCTTTTACCTGTATAACTTATCAAGAATTATGAAGTAGAATGAACAACGAGGAATATAAGAATTCCTTTAAAATATTTCATACTTTTGCTGAGGGGTCAAATTGACCATGAACTCTTACTAGGTTTAACTGCATAACGCCATAACCTTTCTTCCTCGGTCAATTTACAATCACCAAGAAGGTAAACTACCTCTTTCATACATAGGCGATCAACCCATTGTATAACCCCATTTCGAGGTGTGTTCACCTCAGGCTTAATCATTAGATTCCGCACCAAAACAATTTGGATTAGCATAACTTCTTCAAAGAAAGCTCGATTTTCTTTTAAACATGACATACTATTTGTCTTAGCCAAATCAAGTAGCTTAGACCATATCAATAAATTGGATATCAACTTGAAACATTCGTCTAGTCAACTCAATTGACATCGACTACTTCTTTAAATTCCTTTTCAATACATCAAAACGTTTTATGACGTCATGATACCGTACTTTTCACAGTACGTTGAGGACTTCATCAATTTATGACTTTGTCATTATACATCATACCATAGCGGGTTGTTGATCCTAAGATCACAACCAACACTAGGTTCAATTGCATTAATAACTCCATCCTTTTACCATCCTTGCATCGAATGCACGGATGATATAAAATTCATTTTGATATTTCAAATCAATTTTTGTCTAGCCGAAATAATTAGCATAGACATACCAAGAATAGTTCTTTTAAAATCCATTGGTTCCAATAGTTGAACCAATTCTTTCATTTCCAAAATGCGCACACATAAGCACGATTTCAATAAAGTTCGAAATCTAGCATAGCTAGATGACTTGGAATCCTATTCTCCATCTTCCTTCATTGTCTTACTTGCAAAAATACTTAATCTTCTCTAGTACCTTCAATACTAAGCGTACTGAAAATAACTCATTTTCAGTATAAACATCACTATACCTTAGTACAGTTTATCAACTTACCACACATTATGAGTTCAGGAACTTTCCATAATAAAATGAGTTTAGGAACTATCCCAGACAGACCATAAGCGTCCATTCGCTGAGAAGTTCAAAAACCTACCATATCATTATGCGTCACGAACGTACCATAAGTATGAGTTTCAAGAACTCGCACCTACCTTATCGTTCTCTACCTATCAAGTATATACATAAGAAAAGATTCACCTTCTCATCATATACATCTTGACAGTGCGACCAATTCGAATGATTATCATTATAATAAGATAAGTAGTCGTTAGACCAAGCATAAATCTCTGCCCATAACAAAGGTTCACACAACTCAGCTATCACATGAGTCCTCAACAAAAATTTTACAGCTTCTAAATTTCTCTTTACTTAATACGAATTTTTTTTAATTCGTATGCTATCCTTTACAACTTAATCTGAGTTCTTCTTCCCGTACTACTTTGTAGTACTATAAATCATTCATCCTTTAACAGTTCATCTATTACTACGATTCACTATGATCACGTGGTGATCTTCTTATCCCTCTCTCTACGATTATAGTCTTAGGTACTCTTACCTAAGATTTATAACCTATCAGCTCTGATACCAACTTGTAACGCCCCAAAATCCGGTCTATCTTCACACCCGGATTTTGTGTGTCACTAGTACATCTCCTTTCCAAATATACATCATTATTTACTGAAATATAACAACATACATTCTAAATTCCCAGGTTCTAAAACCTTATAACTCCTTTCATTAAAAATAATGATAATACATTATTCATTCCATCTTTCAACAGTGACTTTTATTCGCCACTAAGGATACATTCAGTTTATTAAACTAGTCTATCGTTAAATTTCATTTTTCTACATTACAAGTCTTCGCTCGATCTTCTTTCTCGTTCACATACTGAATGACACTTTGTCTGGATACCGATCAGCTCGATCTTTACGGGATCCTTAAGTTCTTCTAACATCATTCGCTGAAAATATTTTTCATTTAAAGCAAGTGTGAGCATTCAATTGCTCAGCAAGTCATAGCAGTTGAACAAACAACTTCGAGAGTTTAAACATTCCTTTAGAACTTCAATAATCGAACAAAGGTTATGAAGCTGCTTGAATAATAGGAATAATCTCGATTCCTATCATTTTAAAACAATATTCACTTTCATTTTTAAATACTTTCATTCTTCTACCTTTTTCATACACATTCTGTCTAGCTAGAATCATTAACACAGACTTAACAATAACGGATCATGTATAAATAGAGCATTCTCTTATTGAACAGTTAAATCACAGAACAGTTCTTCTCATAGAAACACCAAAGTGTTCATATTGTGGTACAAGGCCTCATACGTTTTACCACCTTGTACAAATATTGCACATTCATACATAGATAGAACTTCTCAAGTTCAACATCTGAGAAATTTAAGAAACTAGCATTCATTTAAAATATGAATGAAGTTAGGAAACTTTCCTTACGCACAGCTACAACTTACATTGAACTACTCATTCTAGTTCTTATGTAGCACATAAGAAAAACAACACATACACCAATTAGTGATGTATATTTGACTTATGCATTGATTTGCTTAACTTTACTTCTTAGGGTTCGCGTTCTTGCAACCTAAGTTTACACGACCACTTTCATTACCGTTCTACGGCTTCATGACATACGGAGATGTCTTACTTATACGTTCATTATCTTTGATGTTTTATATTCTTATCTTCTTCTTATAACTTCTCTAGGACTCAGCACACATCACTTCTCTGCTTGTAGTCCATATGGTACTTTGAGTGGTTTCCCACAAACAACCAACAAACAAGTTCCCGTCTCATCTACACTGCCATCACAGTGAGTTAGATCGACTGCCAGTTTTGTATATACCTTCGCTCTATGAAGGAATTATTTAGCCCAACTCCCACATGTCAACCATCAAAGGTTACAATTGTACTACAACCTAAACTTATCTTAACTTATCTGAACCATTAAAACTATAACATTTGCTAAGTCAATTTCTCATTCCTTATGGCTTCCTGGCAACTAAATGCCATACCTCAGGATTCACTCTTTATCGTCTAAGTCATACAGTCCTTTTTATACTCAGAGCGATCATTCAAGTTAATCATTACTCAGCTTTGTTATGTTAAACGTCATTGTCTTTAATTTAGTCTTTTACCATTCATGGTTTAATCATTGATCTTCATTATCTTACGGTCAAACCATACACGGTGTGTAGGTTCTATCCGCTTAATATTTGCGTACACTCAATTTTCACATTGGTAAAATGTTCCATACTTACAATTCATTCTATCATTTTTCTCTCCGAATCATGATCGACTTTCATTAATCTTATTACCATTCGTTACGGCTTTCTTGTTACCATTTTTATCTTACTCAATACTTTAATTATCCATTACCTGAACCCCGTGTTCATTACTCTTTCTTAATATCGAAGCCATACTGTTCGTTGTATGCTAAGACTGCTTGCAACTGCGTTACGTTTATGTTTATTCTCTTCTTGATCTTTTAATCTCTTTTGATCATTTCATTCAACTTGTACTAAAGGTTTAATTCACGTGTTTAAGTGTTATTTTAGGTGAACTACATGTTCATATTTCTTTCTTGCACAACCCCTAGTAATTAAGCACTTAAAAGCTCATTACTGGCTTTTTCCATGCACCAGCGCCGCGGTGCTGGGTCCGTCTTTATCACTTGCATTGTAGCGCCACTCTGTAGTGTCTAACTGCCGAGTCTGGTACTGCAACGCCGCCTCCCAAGGCACGGCTCGTGCTGTGGCACCAAGCCTTCATCCCTGAAAAATTTTCTAAGTCTTAAATCCAATTTGAGACACTTACTTCACACTTCCATAACTTATTTGTTATAACTCAGAACGAGGTTGTTCCAAAGTCATTCTCTTCCTTATCTTATGTACTTCAATCCCCTTCAGACAGAACATCATTATGAATCCATTAACATGTTATTCGATTGGCTTAATCTTCACCCTTCATTCGTTTTACGTTTTTAACGCTCTTCGTTCGTTCATCCGTAATTCAGTCATCCGAACTTGGAATTCATTCGTTCTTAAATCCATGACTCACGTTTTCTATGTGCTCTTACATTCTTATGAAACCCTACATGTTTGGGTTCATTTACTAACTTTCTAATTCTCGTTTGTCTTTTATGAAATATTTGCCATAACTTCGTCATAGCTAAGTTTTAATCTGATCTTCATGAACGTTTCTACTGTTCCTAACCAAGCGATAAGCATCTAACTTATACACGATGGTATTAAACTTGTCCATCAACAACAATTATCCTACGATTAGTTTTCAATTTGTCCATCAACAATGTTCTTCGTGTTCTTCGCGTGTTCTTCGTGTTCTTCATTTTTAATCAATATTTTGGATTATGATTCCACTTTTTCTTGGAATTTGATGTTATAGAACACCATTCCTTATTTATTTCACCTACTCATCCTTATAATCCAATCGGATCGTTCTAATTTATTACAAATCTTACACTTCCTTAAGAAATTTATTTACTAAACTTCTAATTCTTATTTTTTCGTTTTCTTACGATTTCAACCATATGAAATCATTTGTAACATCTTTTACTTGTTATTCTCATTAAGCTATATTTTCAACATATAAAACTTAAAGAAAATCTAACATAGAAGTTAGGTTTTAATACCTTCCTTATTTTCCTTCCTTTAAACAAAATCGGCGATTCGCTAGCTTTTCTATTTCACGAACACTTTTGATCCGATCATTCATGCTCATTCTTTTCCTTCTCCCTCTTTATCCGAACCCTCTCTCTCTATCTCTCTCTCAAGTTGTAGGATTTTCAAAATCCTAAAATAAATGATTTAAGTTTCCTATTTATAGAAAACCAAGGCTAGGGGTATTTTAGTCATTTTGCCCCCAAAGCTCCTTATTATTCATAACTTAAACACTAAGTTTCTTACTCATTAAGTTTTCTTAGCCCTTAAGTTTGCTTAACCCTTAAGTTAAGTTTACTATTTCTATAACGCCCCCAAATTCAGGTACTTGAAACCCAAACTCGGTGCTTTACGATACCATTTCTATGAGCGGAATAATACTAATAATAATAACAATAATATAAATATCAAATTTATCTTACATTTATCAGAGTCTAATCCCAAGTACGCAACCTTTACTATAATATATTACATGATAGATAATAAATATAATGGTCTAAAATATTGTCTAACTATTACAAAAGATATCAATAACAGTTATTCTGTTTGCTTTTCTTTTCACTTGTTCTTGGCCGAACCTTCTAGTTGTTCACACTAAGCTGAAATTTTTTAAATTAAGCAAGGATGAGCATTTGAGTGCCCAGCAAGTAATAACAATTATAAATATAATTAGCTGAAAGAAATAAATGTTTTCTTTGTACATCACTTCTACAACAAATCAATAGTTGTGAAGTAAACTGAACCAATCATAACCATATATTATTTCTATATCAATGTTTTTGAAACTACGTACTGACAATATATATAGAGTAGTAGACAGACTATGAACATTGTTTTTTGTTTTCAAAAAGGTTAGACAGAACTTCATCTGCAAATCGTCATAACTTACGGGCACGAGGGTGTACATCCCATGGACCCTGTATTGATCAATACTACATTGCAAGAACGATATTATCGTTCATCCTTTGTCCGCCTTGGCGCATAAAAAATTTCCCATGTTTGGGATGTTCATAATTATTCAGGAATCTGAACCAAAATAATTTGATTGGATACAAAAGAGTTTTTATCATATTCAACGTTATTTACGAAGAATCATGTGTTCTAGCATGGTCAAATAGCTTAGGCGACTTTTTACTATATTCATCTTTGGGGATATATATATATATATATATATATATATATATATATATATATATAACATGTGATTAAATTCAATGATTATCCAAGTGGGGACACTTGTATAACCATATTTAGAAATTAACAAACATACTATATATCTGAATTATATAATATAACATCATGTTGATAAACAATGATCGGATATAGAATATATCACAATAGGGTTAATAATCTAGCATAATAATAATATAATTCTAAAACTTTCTTACTCATATCCATTGCATAAAGGAAATGCAAAGGTAGGATACTTGCCTGGTTTGCTGCTAACAGTTACTCAACTTAGTTTTATCTTTTATACCAAAACCTATAATTAATAAGATCATTCTATCGATTAGAATCACATATCATAACACATAGTACTGCTTATTGTAGTCAACACATAACCTAATCACATTGTCACACATGTTTCACAGTCATTAAATCACAAACAAACATTAATACCGTTAAACTATTTAAGTCTAGATCAATTTCTGAAATTTGTCAGCGTACTGACGGCTTTATCGGGTAATTATCGAGTCTAAGACTCGATATCAAAGTTCAATATCCATTTAGACTAATTAAATAACAGTAATATCATTTTTAAATGACTTAAAATAATTTTTAAATAATTATTATAATTTATCACGAATTTTTAAACACCGAAATCATTATAAAATGATTTAAATATCAAATAATTCTATTATCATAAATATTTAATTAATATTAAACTATTAATGAAACCATTGCCAAAATATTAAAGTTATTTATAATAACTTAGAATATTTTTAAAGTACTAATATTACCTTTAAATGATTTTTAAAACATTTAAAATCATTTTAAATAATTACCATTAATATTTAAATATTAATGCACTATTTATTCAAATATCAAAAGTCATTAATTATAACTTAAAATATTTTTAATTCATTAATATCCTTTTAAATGATTTTTAAATAAATAAAATCATTTTTAAATTATTTATTTAATATAATTATTAAATAAACTTAATATCATTAATATTAAATTAATATCATTAATATTAAATCAATATCATTAATATCAAATTATTAATAAAATTATCATTTAAATATTAGAAGTTATATTTTATAACTTAAAATATTTTTAAACACTTTATTTTCATTTAAAATGATTTTAATAATATTAAAATTATTTTTAAACTAATTTATTTAATATGAATATTAAATAAATCTAATATCATTAATATAAAAATATTAATATTTTTTTATGACAAAATATCAAAAGTTATATTTTATAACTTAAAATATTTTTATAACCTTTAAATCATTTTTATATAATTTATAAATCATTAATTCTATTTTTCAAAATTTATTTAATACATTTATTAAATAACTTAATTATCATTAATATTAATTTATTAATGAAATTTCATCACAAAATATTAAAAGTTATAGAAAATAACTTAAAATATTTTCTTATACCATAATATAATTTTAAATAATTTTTCAAGTATTAAAATCATTTTTAAATAATTTATTTAATATAAACATTAAATAAATTAAATACATTTAATATTTCAAAAATATTAAATATTTATGAAATATATTAAAAATAATTAAAAACTAATTTTCAGACATTAAAATAATTTTTAAGAATTTATTTTGTATTTTTAATAATTTAAAACTATTTTTTTCTATTTACTTAATAAAAATAATAATTTTATAAATAAATTGTCACTATAGGTACTTTAGGCGACAAAACTGTCGCTAAATGTATTTTTCAGTAAACCCAGATCTTCATAGTCAGTACACAAGGTACCTACTTTGGCCACCATTTGATCCATGATCCTAAGGTGTTCTGGTCCGAGTAAAGTGTTTATAATGCAGTATAAATGTAATATTATCATCATCAATCGAGTTCATGGCCAACACATAACAGATCAGAGAGTTATAAGTCCTCAAATCTCTTGTCGGAGGCATTGTTTCTTCATTTACGGGTTTTCGAAATGAAGAAACGATTCATCTTACCCTTCTTTCGATCATTATAACTTGCTGTACATGTATGATTTATGTGAGCTAATACGTTCAGTGTGTAGACAACATGCATGTGAACAAATATAACACATAACATAGATCTAACATTAACAAACAAAGCAAATCTTGATCGGTCAAACATTGTCAGAGAGGTTGTTCATCCTATTTTCTGGAAATTCCAGAAATGTAAAAACAGTGCAAATGGCCTACTTTGACCACTTGCTACAATCGATCTGTTGATTGTTATGGAATATTAAGGCATGAGTCTATAGTACAAACAACATGCTACACTTTAATTACAACAACAACAACAAAAACCATAACAACTAACGGATCAAGGAGCGTAAATATACTGTCAGACACTGAAATCAATATCTGGGTTACCCAGATTCATACTCGGTCATGGTCGGTCAACGACCTTTGACCATGAATAACTTCTAATATAAACCAGATCTGACCCTGATTCGAGTTCCATATCAAAGAGCACATATCAAACTACACGATCAAATAATTAAACAATAAAAATCATGAACAAAACAGAATCTATGGGGTTTGACATTCGTTGTCAGACAATATAAAAAAATTTCCCAGATTTATGAAAACTTCAAATCTGAGCCTCTAGATGTTATGGATCTAACACCTAGCAACCCAGATCATCTATGCACACTACATATAACATGTTTAAACATAAAATCATAACATCTAACAATAGATCACATGATTTTCAAGCTAGGGTTTTTATACCGCTTTACACCTTGATCCATGAATCTGATCTTGTGATTTGTTAATGGTAAACATGGGGCTTGTTTGTGGGACTGGTATACATTAAAATTTTGTGGTTTAGAGAGAGAGGGTCTAGAATGATTGTTGTGATAAAATGGGGCAAATAATGATACTTTTCTCTCTCTTTTAATCTATATATGTTATAATACAATGCTTGTGGTTGAAATATATGGCTGGTATACATTTAATTTCAGTCACAAGGAAGTCAAAAGTTGGTAACCAACTAAAGTGTTTGCAAACATCACAAGCAACTTAATAAAATATGCAAGAAGGGAAAAATGGTCATTACACTTGTGATTTTAATGGCACTTTGGTCATTTAACAAACCCTTAGGGTTTGACCCTTAGGGTTTAGCACAAAATTGTAGCATTTCTAGTTTAGGGTTTGTAAAATAAAATAAAATTTTTAGTTTCTAAAAATTACAAATTAAGGTTTCATAATTAGATTAAGGTTTCTAATTACATAAAACATGATAATTAGGTTTAGGTTTTACTAATCATCATTAAGCATGCCAAATTAGCAATTAGGGTTTACACATAGCAAATTAGGGTTATCAATTAGGGTTTCTAATTAGCTATTAATTTTTCTAATAATTAGGGTTAATACCTTTAATACCGGTCATTACCCACGTTAACATAATTACATAACAGCTTAAAACTAGGGTTTTGAAATACTATAACATAATTGAACCACCATTAACAGTCCACACATATACAGTACATATTTACGGCACTGAAATAAAATAATATTATAATTAATCACATAATATAATTACTAAACAGATTTTAAAATCTCATTTGACTTCAAAACAAGGGTTTTCAAATACTGCACCATTATTGACCAATTATTAATAATGCGTACATATAGTACATATTTATAGCACTGAAAAATAAAAATATAATTAATATTATATTATTATCATCATTCCTTATTCCAGAACCAGAATTAGGGTTTATCAGTAACATTAAAACTGTTTCATACATTAACCTTACACACATAATACACATATCTACAACACTGACAAATAATAATATAATAATATTATTCTCATTCTTTGATCAAAAATCCAAAATTAGGGTTTGGATTCCATATCTAATTTTCTTACATATACATATCATTATTAATTAAGTTAAATAATTACCTTAATTATTTTGAAATAAATTCATATAATAAAATAATTATTATAATAATTCTATAATCATTTCATATATTATTTAAATAATATAATAATCATATTTTAATGAAAAATAATTAATAAAAACATTTCTAATATAAAATTAATTATTATAAGAATATAATTTATAATGATCAATAATTCTAAAATAAAATTATTTATAATCATTCATGTAATAAATATATTTTATATTCATCACATAAATACATAAACATTATCTTGCACATATACTCACCTTTAAAATATAAAAAAAAATTTATACGCAAAATTTCTAATTTAATTATATAAAAATATCGGGTTATTATAATTTCCACTTCCTTAGTTAACCTCCTTACTATTCACGAAACTTAGCCTGTAAGTTTTGTGGTTCCGTCTTTTGGGTTTCGTCAGACAGTTTTAAAAACTACGATTCTCGGAATACAAATATTTTTGGATATTTCGTCTTTCCATTACTAACTAACTTTTACGTATTCTTCGAATTTCCGAAAAACTAAAAAACACTTTTTAGCGTTAAGAGTTTTCCTTCACGTTTTCCCCTAACATAGCTAAATGAATGAAAAGTACATAACAGTACTTTTCGTCGTTTTTATTTCGTCCGATTTCTACACGTTTTTTGAGAAAAACTTTTATCTGCTTACTTAACTTTTCATGACATATTATCGCCAAATCTTTCGACAGAATGTCATTTCGACATACCGAACTCTCAGGAAGGCTTAGGTTATTCAAACCATAACCCTTAGGGTTTCGTCGGGTGAATAGTGCCTATTTCGTCTTTTTCCCCAGAAATATTTTTGTTCCCGAAATTTTTTTATTTTTGTCTTGAAAATTCTTACTCGTTCAATCTAGCTCGCAGCCAGAATCCTCCCGAGTTATAATCATCCTAGGTTATAGAACGATTAATAAACACATATCACATAATATTATTAATAAAAATTTATTTTATTAATAACTAATTCTTTAAACTTAAATTCTCGATGATCTGAATTTCTGGGTCGTTACACATAGGCTATGACTTTCCAATGTTGCATGAGAATGCATCCTAACCCTCTGCCTGAGGCATCGTTGCAGATGACAAATCCCTCCGAACTAGATGGTATTGTCAGAACAAGTGCTGAAATGAGTCTCCTCTTGAGTTCTTAAAAACTCTTTTCACATTCCTCGCTCCAATTGAATTTTGTATATTTTCGAGTCAGTTGAGTTAATGGAGTAGCGATTCAAGAAAACCCTTCTATGAATCTCCGATAATAACCAACTAAGCCGAGAAAGCTACGTACTTTAGTCACTTACTTAGGTTTCTCCCAGCTTTATATTGCTTCAATCTTCACTGGGTCAACAGATATTCTGTGATTTGATATCATGTGCCCAAGGAATGCTACTTCCTCAAGCCATAACCCGCATTTCTTTAACTTGTCATATAACCTGTTTTCACGAAGCTTTTGGAGTATCAGCCTAAAGTGTTGCTCATGATCTTCACGACTTTTGGGGTATACGAGGATGTCATCAATAAAGACAACCACAAAATGATCAAAATATTCCTTGAATACTCAGTTCATTATGTCCATGAAGGTAGCAGGAGCATTAGTCAATCCAAAAGACATGACTAGAAATTCTTAATACCCGTACTGAGTTCTGAATGTAGTCTTTGGAATGTCATCAGTTTTAATCTTTAACTGATGATATCCGGAATGAAGATCGATCTTTGAAAAGAATTTAGCGCCTTGCAACTGGTCAAACAAGTCATCAATACGAGGTAACGGGTACCTATTTTTGACGGTGACATGATTTAACTCCCGATAATCAATACAAAGTCGCATAGTTCCATCTTTCTTCCTTACGAATAGAACAGGAGCACCCCAAGGAGACGTACTAGGATAAATGAAACCGATATCTAACAACTCTTGCAGTTGGGTTTTTAACTTCTAAATTTCAATATGAGCCATTCGATATGGGGCTTTGGAAATGGGTTTTGTACCGGGTTCAAGGTCAATACCAAACTCGATTTCATACTCTAGGGGTAGGCCAGGAAGTTCTTCAGGGAATACATCAGGAAATTTATTAACAATAGAAATATCATTCAAATCTGACGTATTTTTGTTTAAATCTATGACATGGGCTAAGAAAGCTTGACATCCATTTTTTAAAAACGAATGGCTTTATGACATGATATAATCGTGATTGACTTTAGTGGTTTGGTTGCTTGAATTCGCATAATAGGTTGGTTAGGAATATGAAAGCTAACAACCTTACGAAAACAATCAATTTTAACATGATGAATAATTAACCAATCAATCCCTAAAATCACATCAAATGCAAGTATTTTCAAAGAGATAAGATCGAAAGGTAATGTGAGTGATGCCCCCAAATCCGGGTTACCTGACCCCCGAGTTTGGTGCTCACGATCCACAAAAATATAACATCTAACTACCCATTCATTTATCAATAGGAATACATAACCCATTAACAGATATTGTTAATACATAAGTCCCAGGTCTGCTAACCTTAACATTTCAGACATACCCTTTAAATATACAAAAAGGGTTTACAAACAACATAATAAATATGCTAATCATAACTAATTTATCACGATGCCTTTTCCTATGTTCTTCTTCGCAACACCTTCTGCAACTTCGTCCCTAGCTGAAAGGTTTTATTTAGCAAGGGTGAGCAACAAGTTAGCCCCGCAAGTTAAGACATACAGTAAATTTATAGGAATAGATAACAAGTCTTCTCGCATTCTATGCAACAATAATCTAAATATGAAAGAGTACAACGCTTTCAAGGTTTTCTACGATATTCAAATGAATAATCAAGAATTAATTCTACGAAATAGTAAAGTGGAATGTTTTCCAGATTTATGCTGAGAGATCTATTGGATCTTGAACTTCTCTTCTCGAGTAACTATCAAAGAATTGACTTTGATATACCCAGGTGTATCAAATAACCATAAAGATTAAATCATACCCCTCTGCAAGTATATAAAGTGATCAGCTTTTTTATACCCTGTATTATGCATAATACTTAATCGCGCACAAAGGCTGAATATACGACCAATAAAATGTTCCCTTTATATAAAAGGTTGTTCTTCTCAGTCTCAGAATCAAGATTTTGATTTAACAACGAAATACTGTGATTTCAACTTCTCATTACTTCTTGATCTAGCCAAAATAATTGGCATCGATCTGTCAATAATAATTAAATTCTCTTCTCGAACCTATCAAGTTCTAACAAATGTTCATCTAGCCAGAATAATTGGCTAAGACATTTGTCAACATAATTCGATAATAAACAGGAATTATCTGTACTGTCAATTCTATCTTCTACGGATATGAATATCCAACAATAATTATTCTATGAATGTATATTTTCTGAATCAGTAATTCAATTTGAATTATTAAACATGCACTAACTGCAAATAATCAACAATAAATTCTTAGACGTGGTATAATTAACAATAATTAACCACTATAATATTTAAACAATATTAACTCAAGCTTGAGTTAGGAAACTTTCCTCTTCCACTGATTATAGCTACACAATAAACTTATCTGCGTGCGTAAGACCTATAACCAATAATATCGGTCTCACAATTAGCACAAAATTTATAACACATAACACTGTAATTTACAATTAATCTTCTCCTAGACACATTACCACATAGCCACATTAGTGTTTATAACCTATATAAACACTTAACAAGTCTAACTATTTCGGTCTGATTGGACTTCGGTCCATTCTCGATATTCTGGTCACCCTATCCGACAATTAACACAGTTATTGTCAAGTAAATTCGATTTCTAAGCTTTAATATTAATTTAGATAAGTCAATTGTGACTCCCCCAAATTCGGGTATCTTTCAACCCGACATATGGTGCTCCACTGTACTAACATCCATACAATCATTCCATTGAAATACAACAAAATGAATGTAATTACTATCTTCTTATTACAATCAAAGTAAAAATCCTTCCTAGGTTCATAAACCGGTTACATCATACATTGTTCATAATGTATAATACATACAAACTTACTAAACTATTACACAATGCCTAAGCATCCATCTTAGCTTTGCCCTTATCTCGTTTGGCATTCACAATACGTTCATCCTTAACTGCAGTTATATAATTCATGCAAGAAGTGAGCATGACATCTCAACAAGTTTAATCAAGGATACTTGATAATACCACATTTGTGAATCATATAACAATTTCGACATAATCGAACAATAGTTATGAAGCATTATGAATCAATAATACTTTAACAGTTCATAACATCAATTCCCAAAGTATAGAATAGATTAGGAATTTTGAGCAAATTCGTTAGACCATGAACGATAGAATTTCAATTTTTATACTTGAAAAGAAGTCCACAACACTAAGGTAGTTCATCAGATAATTTACGAGCACTTCTAGGTGATCGACCTATAGTACTCTATGTTGATCAACACTCATTCATTAAGCGTATTTACGTTTAATATTTTTGGCAAACTTCAGCGTGCCCATCGAATAATCGATGAAAAATACTTTTTTTGTTCATAGACAAACCTTACCTTCACATCCGTACCAATCACTTGGTATAGGATAGCGTTAACATTTCTATATAGAAAGATATGAATCACAATCAATCTATATATTACGAATAGTCTAACCGAATTAAAATTTGGCATCGACCCTTTCTTTAAAACAAGTCTTGCAATTTAGTTCAACGAATCACATAAAACTTGGCTAACATGGAAGTTAGACAAGAGTTAAGAAAACTTACCTTTCAGCGTCTTAAAATAATTTAATAGACTGACTACAGCCTTTACAGAATCTACATGATATATTCACATAGCACACTGTAATTAGCTATCAAACAAATGTTCACATTGCTTCTACAAGCTTCTTTCTCTTCTAAGTCTTAGTTAACTTAATAACTTTATTAAAGTCAACATGACTTACTACCCTTCATCCTAGTTTGTTAATTAACTAACGTTATTAATCGGACTCGGACATCGTTGATAAAGTACCAACTATGTTCAATGTTCTTAACTCATTAACATGAATTCCATTCCTAAGTTTCATACCATATACCTTAGTATAGGTAGTATAAGAATAGCTTTGATACACTTATGAAGTTTACAAACATTATCCCTTTAGGTCTCCGAACAAATGAAGTTCAAACCCAAGTCATTGTCTAAAGTTCACCACCAGCCATGCATGGACCATCATCACAAGATTAGATCTGGCGCTATGGCGCCAATTAGTAGTGGCAAAGCTCTCGACTCGGCGCTACGGCAGCAAAAACAGGTCTTCTTGGCGCCACTCTGCGATAGTCGTAACATCTTTGTCTTTGGTCGGTGTAATGCGGCTGCTGGCGAATAACACTATATCAGCTGGCGTAGCAGCTGAGACCTCGATATGTAACTTCAATAATTTTCAAAAATTTTATGAAATTCCTGGGCCATAACTTCTGCGTTATAAGCCCGATTTGTTCCGTTCAAAAGCCTACACGTCATAAATAACATAATCTATGTGTTCATATAAGAATTCGACACTTTTGAATCCGATAACTCAAAATTTATTATTGAGTTCATTTTTAGACGTTCGTAAACGTTAAAGAGCGTTCAATGCTCATTTTCTTCGTTTTAAGTCGGAATCCGACGATTCTCGAACCCACAACTCTTAATCACCCTATCTCACGTGTTGACATTGAAAACCAACGTTTTCAAGTCTCACAGCAACTTTTGACCCCCAATCCAGAATTCAACATTTTCGACGTTTAACGTCTAATTCCATGAAATCCGCCATAACTTCATTACTATCGTTCTCTAAGATAAATCTCATGGAATACTCCTTGGATTTCATATCTACATCCTAACCAAACAAGATGTAAATATTAACGTATTGATGGAGTTCAATCGTTTATAAACGATCGATCTCAACAAACAATATTTTCATGGTTCAAAACTATTTTAAACCTTATAATTCTACTAATCTCATGACTTATAGAGATTGATTCTATGGTAAGCCATCTTTAATCCCTCATACAAGACATATACCCCCCCATCTATGATTCTCTAAGATAAAAGAAAAATCAAAAATAGATGGAGATGAAAGGTAAGGATTATACCTTAAGAATCCTTGTGAAACTCTCTTGGAAAACTAGAAGATCAAGCTTCCAAAGTGTATGTTTTATAAGTCTAGCTCTCTTTCTCTCTCAAATAATCTAGGTTGGCAAATTTCAAAACTCCAAAATGAATCAACCTAGCTTTCTATTTATAGGAAATGAGAATGGAGGGTAATTTGGACAATGAACCATCACCTCCTTACTATTCACTCTTGGTCACCAAGTTTTACTTGGTGACCAAGCCTTATGCTTGGCTTCCACTCCAAGTAGCCGGCCCACCACTTGCAAAGTGACATCCCATGGGTTGCCCCATGGGTTTTACCCATTCGGTGACCCACCGGATCGATCCACGGTTCGGTTTAAATGAATTGGGCTTAACTAAATAAACATTGGGCCTTGACTTGGGCTCAACTCACTAATCTCCTTGGGCTTGGTCATTTAATAATTGGACTAATAGAAATCCAACTCAAATGACTTATTCATTAAGACTTAATCTTAATTCTATAATACGAATCGTATTCTACACGTATAATTCACGTTTTCTTTTTGTATACTACACGTACAATAATTGTATTGTACTTCGTATTTACTCAACGTATTATACATAGATACTAAATAGTATCATACTTGTATAACACTCGCATTAACCTTAATACAATTCCTTCTACGCATATTATTTTCTTCTCGGAAATCAATATACTCAACCCTTAGGTTTTAAGTCCGCAGGCGAAAATTGCGTTTGCCATAAATTAAATATTATCAGATATTCCATGTTATCTCGATATTCTATCATTATGCGTTTTTCAGAATTTCAAAATAATTTCCCGAATAGAAACGGATGAATAGTTTTTTTACGGAAATTTCTCAGAAAACAGTTATTTTCGTCTTGAAAATTCCAAACAAATAATTCTAGCACGAAGCCAGAATACTAACCACGTTAACACATTCTAGGTCATAGAACGACCTTCACATAGCTTACTCACATAATAATCAATTAAATTCATTTAATTCACATAATCAAATAAAAATTTAATTATCATAAAAATCCGATTTTCTCGGGCGTTACATTCTCTCCCCTTATAAGGATTCTGTCCCCAGAATCTTAACTTATAATTATATAAACAAATGAGGAAAATCTTCCATCATTTTACTTTCGAGCTCCCACGTTGCTTCTTCAGCATTGTGGTTTCTTCATAACACCTTCACTGAAGGTATTACCTTATTTCTTAAAACTTGTTCCTTCCTATCAATAATTTGAACTGGAAGTTCCTCATAGGACAAGTCTTTCTCTATTTGGATAGATTCATATTCTATCATGTGTTTATAGTCCAGTTTATAAGGATGCAACACTGACACATGAAACACATTATGAATGCGTTCCATCTCAGGAGGTAAAGCTACTTCATAAGCTACTTCTCCTACTCTTCTTAAAATCTCAAAAGGTCCTACAAACCTTGGACTTAACTTCCCTTTCTTTCCAAAATGTATCTTCCCCTTCCAAGGCGATACTTTTAGAAAAATAAAAGATCCTACATCGAATTCTCTCTTTTCTCTGTGGGGATCGGCATACTTTCTCTGCCTATCTTGAGCAGCAACTAATCAAGTACGTATTAATTTCACCATGTCCACCGTCTGCTGTACCATCTCAGGTCCCAACATCCGACGTTCACCCACCTTATCCCAACACAATGGAGTTCGACACTTCCTTCCATACAACGCTTCGTAAGGCGGCATGCCTATACTAGCATAAAAACTATTGTTGTACGAAAATTCCACCAACAGTAGATATTCGTCCCAACTCCCCTTGAAATCCATAAGGCAAGATCTTAACATATCTTCTAACGTTTGAATTGTCCTTTCACTCTGACCATCCGTCTGAGGATGATACGCCGTACTCAATCTTAACTGCATTCCCATTTGCTCTTGCAAACTCCTCCAAAAGTTTGATGTGAATCGTGGATCACGATCTGACACAATCGAAACAGGTACCCCATGTCTGGAAATAATTTCCTTGACATACAGCTTAGCTAACAGATCCAAGTTATACTTGACTCCTATTGGTAGAAAGTGAGCCAATTTCGTCAATCGATCCACTATCACCCAAATAGCATCGTATCCTTTTCTGGTTGTCGGAAGTCCCACCACAAAGTCCAACGTGATGTGCTCCCACTTCCACTCTGAAATTTCTAACGGTTGCAACAACTCGCTAGGTCGTTGGTGTTCAGCCTTAACTTTTTGACAAGTTAAGCACCTACTAATGTATTCTACTATCTCCCTCTTCATGTTCGGCCACCAAAAGTTCTGACGAAGGTCTTGATACATCTTCGTACTACCGAGATGTATCGAGTACCTCAAACTATGAGCCTCCATCATTATTTCTTCCTTTAATTCGGGATCATTCGGAACCCAAATTCTTCCTTCAAAATGAAGTAATCCCTCCTTATCGAGGTTATACTTAGTCTTCTCTTCATCTTCTATCCTCTTTTGTATCTGCTGGCATTCCTCGTTACTCAATTGTACTCCCCTAACTCGTTCCGCTATGGTCGGTTGGATTTCCATGGAAAATAACATTTCCCCCGCTTCTTCTGGTAACTTAACTTCTAGCTCCATGTTTTCCATCGCTGTTATCAAATCATTCTGAGTTGTTAACATTGACAGTTTCACTCTACCCTTTCTACTTAGCGCATCGGCAACTACATTCGCTTTTCCCGGATGATATAAAATATCACAGTCAAAATCTTTGATTAATTCTAACCACTTTCTCTGTCTCATATTCAACTCCTTCTGTGTGAAGATATATTTCAGACTTTTGTGGTCCGTGTATATCTCACACTTCTCACCATAAAGATAATGCCTCCATATCTTTAAGGCAAAAACTACAGCTGCCAATTCCAGATCGTGAGTAGGATAGACCTTCTCATAATCCTTCAATTGACATGACGCATACGTAATGACTTTGCCATGCTGCATGAGCACGCAACCCAGTCCTTTATGCGAAGCATCGCTATACACTACAAAGTTCCTTGTATCGTCGGGTAAGGACAATACAGGTGCCTCACTTAACCTCTTCTTCAATTCCTGAAAATTGTTCTCACATTTTTCAGTCCACACATACTTCACCGACTTTCTTGTCAGATTTGTCAATGGAGTAGATATTTTAGAAAATTTCGGAATGAACCTTCTGTAGTATCCCGCTAACCCCAGAAAACTCCGAACCTCAGTTGGCTTTTTCGGTTGCTCCCACTCATTAACTGCTTCTACCTTTGCCGGATCTACGGAAATGCCATCCTTATCGATAACATGCCCTAGAAACTGCACTCGTTCAAGCCAAAATTCACACTTCGTGAATTTCGCATACAACTTCTCCTTTCTTAGTATTTCCAACACTATTCTTAAATGTTCTGCATGATCTTCTGACGTCTTAGAATAGACTAGAATATCATCAATGAACACTACTAAAAACTTGTCCAAATATTGTTTGAACACTCTGTTCATCATATCTATAAATGCGGCTGGTGCATTCGTCGACCCAAACAACATTACCAGAAACTCGTAATGACCATAACGAGTTCTGAATGCCGTCTTAGGTACATCATCCTTCCTCACCTTTAACTGATGATACCCCGTGCGCAAATCTATTTTAGAAAAATACTTTACCCCTTTCAACTGATCAAATAGATCATCGATCCTGGGCAATGGGTATTTATTCTTAATCGTTAACTTGTTCAACTCTCGATAGTCGATACAAAGTCTAAACGACCCTTCCTTCTTCTTTACAAACAACACCGGTGCTCCCCAAGGAGACACGCTTGGTTGAATGTACTTCCTATCTAATAGTTCCTGTAATTGAACCATTAACTCCTTCATCTCAACTGGCGCCATACGATATGGTGCCCTTGAAACTGGTGTCGTTCCCGGTAACAGATCAATTACAAACTCAACCTCCCTATCCGGTGGAATACCCGGTAACTCCTCTAGAAATACATCCGTAAACTCTTGTACTATAGGTATCTGGTCCAAGGATGATCCCACTCTTTGGGTATCCACAATATGGCACAGATAACCTACACACCCTTTCCTTAACATCTTCCTAGCTTGTGTCATAGACAGGCAACAAAAGCGTCTCGGTGATTTACTACCGAAGAACACTAACTTGGTTTTCTTAGAAAGCCGAAGGTTTACCCTTTTCCTATGGCAATCTATAATTGCCTTATGGTTAACCAACCAATCCATACCAAGAATTACATCAAATTCTTTTAACCTTATCGGTACCAAATCTACCGATAACTCATTCCCTCTAATTTCTACGCAACAATCCTTATGAATATATTCAATGGGGATTATCTCTTCATTGGCTACCTTAACGTCTAAAGGTATAGGTAACTTCTCAGGGATTAAACCTAATCGCTTAGCAAATTCACATGCTATAAAAGAACAAGTAGCACCCGAGTCAAAAAGCACATAAGCATTTATCTTATTGACTGGAATGATACCTGCTACCACATTCGTTGATGCAACCGCATCTTGGACAGTCATGTTAAATGTACGAGCTGAGGGTCTACCCACCGATGGTGTTGGTCCATTAATGGCTAATTTACCACTACCAGAACCCTTACTCCCCTCTAATCCCTTCTTCGGGCAATTTCTTGCCATGTGGTCCATTGACCCACAGACAAAACACCCCTGGTTCTTCTTAGGGTTAGGACAGTTGGGTGACAAATGCCCTTCCTGCCCACAGTTGTAACATACTGCTTTCCCCTTTAAACAAACTCCCGAGTGAGGCTTTCCGCATGTCTTACATGCTTCCGTCCTCCGCTTAGGATCTCCCTGCTTTACCCCGGTATTCCCAGGGTTAAAACTCTTTCTTTTAGGCAAGTTACTGCTTCCGCTGGCAACTTCAGCCTTAGAACCTCCCTCTAACTTACTCTTGATCTTCCGCTCTTTGTGGTACTGAGACAAAGCCTCACCACCACCTTCAGCTATTATCGCCTTCTCCAGAATGGTCCCGTAGGAAGCACTGTGAAAAACCGATATATTCTTTGTAGAGCTGTGGTTTTAAGCCCCGCTCAAACCGCAAGGCTTTCTCTCTCTCTCAGATCCACTTGGTGTGGAGTAAATCTCGCCAATTCGTTAAACTTGGCGCATACTGGGGAACCGTCATATCCCCCTGCTTAAGTTCTAGGAACTTAATTTCCATCCTACCCTGCATGCTAGTAGGGAAATAGTTTTCAAAGAAGACCTTCTTAAACTATTCCCACGTAACAGTCTCTGTCCTAGCTCCACCCTGGTGAGCCTCCCACCAGTAGTTGGCTTCCACCTTCATCATGTAAGTCAAAAAAGAAGTATTTTGCGCCTCACTTACGTTTGTTATCACAAACGCCTTCTCAATCTCTCTTACCCACGTCTAGGCTTCTAACGGGTCCGTCGTTCCTCGGAACTCGGGAGGACCCACACTTTTAAAGTCCTTAATGGTAGTTGTTCTTGCTACCCTAGGAGCTACAGGAATCCCACCCCCCACTTGGTTAAATGCAGCCATTAATAAAATAACGAACTCTTGCATGGGGTTATTAGGATCCCCCTGATTCTCATTATGAGACTCGGCCTCTTGGTTACGTTGTCTCCTTCTCGGCGGCATAATTCTGATTAAATAAATAAAGCTTCGTTATTATCTATTTAACTACTCGGTTATCATTCTCAATTAATAACAACCATTCATACCACAACAAGCACCTTTAATAAAAACTTCATTATATAAATATGCTTTCATAGTCAAAACTATTTACATCCTGTTCCCTTAGCCAAAAGCTATTACATACTATCTCGCGATTGCCTTCTACAAAAATTGGGATTTACAAAAAGACTACCCTTTAATTATACAAAAGAGGGCTTTACGTCACTACCACCATATACAAAAAGATCTAACGATCTACTAACACTGTCGAACGACATTCTCATATTTCTGATTTGCTAGAATCGACACTATATCTCGACTTATCGTATGTCGAGTCTACCCAGACTCAATAGAATAACAAGCAATTTTCAGCTTGAAATCCTCATGACCACATTCATGGATGTATGACATCCTAGCTATTTTCTGGTCTTTCTCAACCAGTTTCTTTTGTAGCTCAAGGACCTCATCCTTATAATCATGAGCCTTATCAGTCATAAGCACCTTTTCGTCATGCTTAGACTCAAAGTCTGCCTCTATAGATTCCTTCGCCTCATAAAGGGCGGTTATCTCCTCAATCTAAGTCTCTATTACTGTGCGTAGATGCACATTCCTATCCAACACAGACAGATACAATGCTCTCATTGCATCCGGAGGTGTCGGCTCCTGAGTAGGCACCATCGTATTAACCGATGTCACCTCCATTTCTTCATCCACGTCTAGCATCTCGTTAAGGTATGATCCTAAACCCATAGTCTCCCCAGAGTATTCCTTCTTAGAGATGTACTCCTCAATGTCTGAGTCATCTAGTACAACTATTGGTACCTCCGCCCCTGGCATTGGTACTATCTCAACTTGATTCACTAAATCCTCACTTATCATTTCCACGTTTCTAAACATCAAGCTATCGGTCGACATCTACAAACATATAACACGTTGATTAGTACATAATACACAATAGTATAAGAACAAATCACATTTAATATCTTTAAGATTAATTTCCATCTTTTAATCCTTTCGATACTGAGTTATCTCAATACCTTATTAATTCAATGAACTTGAATTTCATTCCTCGGACTTTACCTTCCTTACGAGATTATTAGCCTAAGGTTTTCCCCCCTTTATAACCTAAGGCTTTGATACCAACCTGTGACGCCCCCAAATTCGGGTATCTTTCAACCCGACATATGGTGCTCCACTGTACTAACATCCATACAATCATTCCATTGAAATACAACAAAATAAATGTAATTACTATCTTCTTATTACAATCAAAGTAAAAATCCTTCCTAGGTTCATAAACCGGTTACATCATACATTGTTCATAATGTATAATACATACAAACTTACTAAACTATTACACAATGCCTAAGCATCCATCTTAGCTTTGCCCTTATCTCGTTTGGCATTCACAATACGTTCATCCTTAACTGCAGTTATATAATTCATGCAAGAAGTGAGCATGACATCTCAACAAGTTTAATCAAGGATAACAGTAATACCACATTTGTGAATCATATAACAATTTCGACATAACTGAACAATAGTTATGAAGCATTATGAATCAATAATACTTTAACAGTTCATAACATCAATTCCCAAAGTATAGAATAGATTATGAATTCTGAACCGGTCGTTAGACCATGAACAGTAACTTTCAGTTTTCATACTTGAAAAGGAGTCCACAACACTAAGGCCATTCATCCGATAACTTACGAGCACTTCTAGGTGATCAGCCTATAGTACTCTATGTTGATCAACACTCATTCATTAAGTGTATTTACGTTTAATATTTTTGGCAAACTCGCGTGCCCATCGAATAATCGATGAAAAATACTTTTGTTTGTTCATAGACAAACCTTACCCTCACATCCGTACCAATCACATGGCATAGGATAGCGTTAACATTTCTATATAGAAAAATGTGAATCACAATCAATCTATATATTACGAATAGTCTAGCCGAATTAAAATCGCATCGACCCTTTCTTTAAAACAAGTCTTGCAATTGGTTCAACGAATCACATAAAACTTAGCTAACATGGAAGTTAGACAAGCGTTAAGAAAACTTGCCTTTCGGCGTCTTCAAATAATTTAATCGATCGACCACGACCTTTTACAGGAATCTACATGATATATTCACATAGCACACTGTAATTAGCTATCAAACAAATGTTCACATTGCTTCTACAAGCTTCTTTCTCTTCTAAGTCTTAGTTAACTTAATAACTTTATTAACGTCAATATGACTTACTACCCTTCGTCCTGTTTTGTTAATTAACTAACTTTATTAACCGGACTCGAATATCGTTGATAAAGTACCAACTGTGTTCAATGTTCTTAACTCATTAACATGAATTCCATTCCTAAGTTTCATATCATATACCTTAGTATAGGTAGTATAGGAATAGCTTTGATACACTTATGAAGTGTACAAACATTATCCCTTTAGGTCCCCGAACAAATGAAGTTCAAACCCAAGTCATTGTCTAAAGTTCACCACTCATGCGCTTGCATGCGACCATCATAATATTAGATCAAGGCAATACGCCAGCCGATTAGCGATGGCAAAGCTCTCGACTAGACGCTACGACGCGAAACAGTGGTGCTATGGCGCCACTATGCAGTAGCTCATAACACTGTACCGGCGCTGCGGCGTGGCGAATAACACTATGTCTGGAGCCGCGGAACGAGACCTCAGGGCCATAACTTCAATAATTTTCAAAAATTTTATGAAATTCCCGGGGCCATAACTTCTATTTTATAAGCCCGATTTGGTCTGTTCAAAAGTCTACACGTCATAAATAACATAATCTACGCGTTCATATAAGAATTCGACACTTTCAAATCTGATAACTCAAAATTTACTATTGAGTTCATTTTTAGACGTTCGTAAACGTTAAAGAGCGTTCAATGCTCGTTTTCTTCATTTTAAGTTGGAATCTGACGATTCTTGAACCCAAAACTCTTAATCACCCTATCTCACGTGTTGACATTGAAAACCAATGTTTTCAAGTCTCACAGAAACTTTTGACCCCCAATCCAGAATTCAACGTTTTTCGACGTTTAACGTCTAATTCCATGAAATCCGCCATAACTTCGTTACTATCGTTCTCTAAGCCAAATCTCATGGAATACTCCATGGATTTCATATCTACATCCTAACCAAACAAGATACAAATATTAACGTATTGATGGAGTTCAATCATTTATAAACGATCGATCTCAACAAATAATATTTTCATGGTTCAAAACTATTTTAAACCTTATAATTCTACTAATCTCATGACTTATAGAGACTGAATCTATGGTAAGCCATCTTTAATCCCTCATACAAGACATATACCACCCATCTATGATTCTCTAAGATAAATGAAAAATCAAAAAGAGATGGAGATGAAAGGTAAGGATTATACCTTAAGAATCCTTGTGAAACTCTCTTGGAAAACTAGAAGATCAAGCTTCCAAAGTGTATGTTTTATAAGTCTATCTCTCTTTCTCTCTCAAATAATCTAGGTTGGCAAATTTCAAAACTCCAAAATGAATCAACCTAGCTTTCTATTTATAGGAAATGAGAATGGAGGGTAATTTGGACAATGAACCATCCC
The DNA here is from genome assembly GCA_020205605.1 of Panax ginseng. Lineage (NCBI taxonomy): Eukaryota > Viridiplantae > Streptophyta > Magnoliopsida > Apiales > Araliaceae > Panax > Panax ginseng. Next base: position 142,156,729 of record CM035132.1, on the reverse strand, counting down.
CTCCTTACTATTCACTCCTTGGTGACCAAGCCTTATGCTTGGCTTCCACTCCAAGTAGCCAGCCCACCACTTGCAAAGTGACATCCCATGGGTTGCCCCATGGGTTTTACCCATTCAGTGACCCACCGGATCGATCCACGGTTCAGTTTAAATGAATTGGGCTTAACTAAATAAACACTGGGCCTTGACTTGGGCTCAACTCACTAATCTCCTTGGGCTTGGTCATTTAATAATTGGACTAATAGAAATCCAACTCAAATGACTTATTCATTAAGACTTAATCTTAATTCTATAATACGAATCGTATTCTACACGTATAATTCACATATTCTTTCCGTATACTACACGTACAATAATTGTATTGTACTTTGTATTTACTCAACGTATTATATATAGATACTAAATAGTATCATACTTGTATAACACTCGCATTAACCTTAATACAATTCCTTCTACGCATATTATTTTCTTCTCGGAAATCAATATACTCAACCCTTAGGTTTTAAGTCCGCAGGCGAAAATTGCGTTTGCCATAAATTAAATATTATCAGATATTCCATGTTATCTCGATATTCTATCATTATGCGTTTTTCAGAATTTCAAAATAATTTCCCGAATAAAGCGGATGAATAGTTTTTTACTGAAATTTCTCGGAAACTTGATTATTTTCGTCTTGAAAATTCCAAACAAATAATTCTAGCACGAAGCGAATACTAACTACCACGTTAACACATTCTAGGTCATGTAATCCGACCTTCACATAGCTTACTCACATAATAATCAATTAAATTCATTTAATTCACATAATCAAATAAAAATTTAATTATCATAAAAATCCGATTTTCTCTAGGCGTTACATCAATTATTAATTATTATATTTTCTGGAGCTTTTTAATAATTTATAAGCAATTATTATAATTTATAATAGTTTTTCAAACATCGAAATCATTTTTAAATGATTTAATTATCAAATAATCTTATCATCATTAATATTTAATAATATAAAAATATTAATGACATACTTATCAAAATATTAAAGTTATTATCAATAACTTAAAATATTTTTAAATCAACAATATTCCACTTAAATAATTAAAATCATTTTTAAATAATCACCATTAATATTTAAATATTAATAAAATTATCATCTAAATATTAAAAGTCATTAATTATAACTTAAAATATTTTAAATCATTTTTAAATGATTTTTATATCAATAAAATCATTTTTAATTCATTTATTTAATACAATAATTAAATAAATATAATATCATTAATATTAATTTATTAATGAGAATTCTCCAAAAATATTAAAAATTATATTTTATAATTCCAAATATTTTCTAACATTTTATTCTTATTTAAAATGATTTTTAATTTAATAAAATCATTTTTAACTTATTTATTTATTTTATTAATAAATAAATCTAATATCATTAATATTAATTTATTAATAAAATTCTCTAAAAATATTAAAAGTTATATTTTATAACTCAAAATATTTTTAAACACATTATTCTTATTTAATCATTTTTCTCTAATTTATTTAATAAACTAATTAAATAAATTAAATACCATTAATATTCAAATAATTATAAATATTAATGAAAAATATTCCAATTGGTCAAAAATTATTTTTTATAATTTAAAATAATTTTTAAACCCATTTTTAATAATTTTTATAATTTATTTTCTATTTTTAAGTAATTTCCGGAAATTCAGAAAATAAAATAAATAGCAACCGTCGCTAAAGCCTATAGCGACACTTATCTGTCGTCTTAGGTGTTCTTGATCCTCAAGAACACTGTCAGACAGTTAACAAGCTTGCTCGTTTGACCGCTTGTAATTCTTTGTTTAATTCGTTTCTGGGTAAACTTAAGCATCAATCTTGTAGTCATTATACAACACTAAAACGAGCAACCAATATATAGGTCAAACAACAACCACACAAGGAGATTTTGGGCTCTTAAACACACTGTCAGACCATACATGGGTTTTCTGGGCAACCCAGAAACCCAAGGTAGTTCGAGTGTCTCATTTCGAGCTCAATTAGCTAAGTGTTCTAGTCCTTCTTTTGGTGATTTCTTGGTTCATAGTATACATAACAAGGAACAACACTACAACAATAGATCAAATAAACAACAATCAAATCACAAGTTACAGCTCAGTCAAACTCTATCAGAACGGGTGTTCATAGAGTTTTTGGAAATTCCCAGAAATGCTAAATATGAAGGCTCGGATGGCTACTTTGACCGCTCACTCCATTCGATCTATTGCTTGTTTAAAGGATCTAAAGACATGAAGCTAAAGTGCATACAACAGGCTACGAGTTTAATACAATAACAACAACAACAAAACGTTTAAAACCTAACAGATCTGGGAGCTTGAAATCGTTGTCAGAAGCTGCAAAACCTTTTCTAGGTTACCCAGAATTTGACTGGTCATGCCCGGTCAACGGGTTTTGATAGTTAATAACAATAAATCTAGACATTCACTGACCCTGATTTCACTTTAAAATAAAAGACAACATAACAAGCTACAGATCCAAACAATAAAACATCAAAAATCAGCAACATAGACAGATCTAGGGCCACTGACATTTCATTTCAGACCACTAAGAATGCTCAAGAACAGGTTTTGAAAACTTGAATTTTTACCCACTTTGATGCTATGGATCTATGATGGATCAACATAGATCATCTAAAAATATCTTATAACACTTATAAAAACACAAAAAAAAATTGACAAAGCCTACAAGATCAAAGTGAAGTAGGGTTTTATACCTTTGTAGCCCAAATCTTTGATCTATGCTCTTCAATCTGATTTTAGGTGTTCTAGGAGGTTAATAAATAACTGAGGAACTTGTAAGATTCGGAGGTTTTGAGAGAAAATGAGTTAGTGAGAGCTTGAGAGCAAATGACAATTTTTTTATGACTTTCTCTCTCTCCAATCTAATATATATTACTTGGATGCATTGAATGATCTGCTAGTTGTCCATTAGAGGTTGATTTGCTGGTATGCTAAGTCACATTAGTCAAAATAGTTGGTGAACAACTACAATTCTAGCAAGATTCACAAGTTAGCTTATTAAAAATATAAAAAGGGTAATTTTGTCATTTGTACTTTCATTTTAATGGCATACTAGACAATTGAACCAACCCTTAGGGTTTAACCCTAAGGTTCTAACCCTTAGGTTTTAAAACTTTAAATTTCTAGGATTTTCTATTTTGGGATTTAAAATAGAAAATTAGAATTTTAAAACTATAATTAGGGTTTCCTAATTAAATTAGGTTTTCTTAATCATATTAATATTTAATAAACACATTAAGCTTACCAAATAGGATTAGGGTTTCTTAATTAGGGTTTAGGAATCCTGAATATGAAATTAGGATTTCTCGACTTTAGATTAGGGTTTCTAACTGTGCGTTAGGATTTTTAATCCTGAGATTAGGGTTTCTAATCTCTTATTAGGGTTTATTAATTTCAAACCTTATCCGATCAATCATTGATCAACATTTCTATACAGTACAAACACATACATATCAATATAATTATTTTAATTATATTTTCTATCGAATCCCTATATAGAAATTAGGGTTAGGATTTCTAAAGCTGTTAAGCACAACTCTACTCTATTTTCTCAGTGAATACACAAATTGACTAATTCTCGAGACTCGTATCACAGATACACAGTACAATATTAACAATCAATGCCAACATTAAATAAAAAAAAATTATTCGTAAAATTTGGATTATTCGAAATCCCGGGTTATCACAATGTGAGGGTACTGATATGAATCAAATAAGACTTATAAATAGTGGATGTAATGAAGGTTTCTCCCAATTAAGCTTCAATAGATAAGTCAAAGTCTAATTTCTCCGGCGTCAAGTTTAAACGTTGAGCGCAAGTAGAAGAAATAAAAGAATGGGTAGAACCAGTATCAAATAAGGTATAGACTTCGAAAGAGTTTATGATTAGCCTACCCGATGACCTCGTTCAGGTTCCTTGCTTTTTGGGAGGTCACGATAAACGTTCTCCCTTGAACTATCGGCTTTGACTTCTCTGGGATGGCCTTTGGTGCCTCCGTCCCAGCTAGACTTGACTTCACTACATGACAAAATCGGGCTAGGAGACCTTTTCTTCCGCAATTATAACATGTTTTGGACTGCATCGTGCAGTTTGGAATGATGTGTCCTCCCTTCCGCATTTGAAGCATACAATCGGTGGTCGTTCTCCTTCCTTAACAACGAGTGCTGGTGCTGACGCCTTTCCATCATTATTGAATTTCCTCTTCTTGAAATTTCCACTTTTATTGTCTTGGCCATGATTACCACCAAAGTGGTTACCATTTCTGGCATGTTGATTGTAATGCCCGTGAATTTTTAATAAATTATAATATGGAGAATAAAGATTGTTTGAATAATTATTTGAATATAAATATATATAGTATTGGCATGAGTGTGGAAATTAATGTAATTGATTAAGTATGTGATAATTAAGCAAGGTAGCAAAAGTGATGAGAAGCTTAGTTTAAGCTTGTGGAATTATGCCCAGTGTGGCAAAGTGGTGAAATGAGAAAGTACTAATTTAATTAATGATGAAATGGATTAAATTAATTAGTACTATTAATAAATAAATAATGTCATTAACTAATTGTCATTCATTAATTATCATGAGTAATAGCATGTAAGAAGAAATCTTATATAACAAGGTTTTTCATTGAATATAAGATGAGGTGTGACATTGGAATTATTATATAAAACTATATGATAAAAGTAAGCTTAACTAATGTAATTTATTAAGTTATATGAAAAAGAGTCTTATGTGACCCCATGTTGTATGTAGGGGTATTTAAATGTGTATTCTAGACATATGGGATAAAATAACTTGGATTAAATAAATAATTAATAATAAGTGATTAATTTAAAATCTATGTAGAATTGGAATGACAAGTAATATTTGTACCCATCTAAATTATATCCTAGTCTAGGGTAAATATTAATTGAATTAATCCAAAGTACATGGATTATATAATTTTATGTATTATATGAGTGGGTGTATATGTATGTACATTTTGTTTGGACAATTGGAAAATAAACCTAAGTATGTTAAGTAATGGCTTGCAAATGCTGAGTATTGGTAGTGTCCCAAATTGAGTGGCACTCATTTTCTTCTTCACGTAATAGGCCATTGGCCTAGTCCATCCTTACCAAACACAAAGCTAGCAAATTATGAAAAGGGGAGTGGCCTATATGGTACTCTTCTATCAAATCCTTCATAACCATCAGCTTCTTCTCCATTCCAATGGTTTAATTCATTGAGTAAAGCTTAGATTGGTCACAAGCTTTCCTATAAATGGAGCTCTTCACATTCACAACCATTTTGCTAAATTCTCTGTTAAAAAATTCAAGTGTGTGTAAGTATGATTGGGTGGAGCTTATATAATCTGCAAAGTGAAGCTAGAGTAGCAATTAAACTCCACCAAAGGTAATATTCCTCTATATGTTCTTACATTCAAGTGTTACGCCCCCAAAATAGTTCCACACGACCCATTCTGAGTTGCCAGATATCACACTATAAAAATCATTTACAAACTTCATTTATACAACTGTTGAACTATCATGCAGAATACGACCACAGTTAAACTGTGAGTTTTAATACAAATGTATGTAACTCTAATGGTGCCTTGACCACAACCTTACAATGGTACTTTGCATAAAAGTACAGTCAATAACTGTTTTAAAAATTAAAATCTTTAGAAAATACTCAAGGAAACCTTCGTACATGGGAGGCCATGCGTCTAGGTTATGATAGATATCATATGTCCACAGAATTATCCTTCGTTAACCCAATAGTCCCCAAAGAAAAATAAAAAGATTACTATCATCTTCTTTCAAATGGTGAGTCTTCTCTTGACTTATAATTATCTCTATTGTCTCCAATTGAGAATCATATTTCAAACAAACTCCAAGATTATATAGGTAGTGCTCATAGATATACTCAGCAAGTGGATGTGCACAACCACGTCTTTATGATAACACGAGGTTGTATGTCATTAGACATCTTGTATGATAGTGGAAAAACACCCTTCTAAAGTTGGGTTCACCTCACCCTATTCGGTTCACCAAAATTAAATATCAAATGACGATACAATACGACACACTTATCTAAATTTCTCAATAAAATTATTTCCATACTATTTAGGGAGAACCTCAATGACTATAGACCACCATTCTTCTCTCCTGTTTTTCTGGCCGACCCAAACTACACTCTTATTACACGAAAGGAATTGTGAAGCAAAAGGATGAGCACAACTAACCCGATAAAGAATATCACGACTAAAGATAATTTACATCATCAATAGCCTTCATCAAGTAATAAATCAGAGATTTAGAACATATGGTAGATGATAAAACTTTTCAACCATAGTTGCAGCGGAATGAGCAATCCATTAGAAGAGTCAAATAGACCATCAGATCTATTATCTTCTCCATGTTAAAAGTCCACCAATAATGTTTTATCCCTGTAACATGAATCAACAATTTCGCCTCACAATCATATGAATAACTCATAATCATAATTGTGATTCTAACTTCCTTTTTCGCATCCGTGAATGAAGATAATTTTCATCACCTATCTTCACCGAAAACATCAAAATCATGGTTATACCAAATCAAAATTCACCGCTCATAATCATACTAATAAATTCATCTTTTCACTACGGCCAAAGATATTCATTAACAATTCATCTTTGCACTAAAGGCCAAAGACATACAACTGTATTTTAGAAGAGTCAAGTAGAACATGATATCTACTATCTTTTACGAATTAAAAGTATATAATCAATATTTTATTGCTGAGACTCAACTTAATAAATAATCCACATCATCGAATCATCCACACCTTTCTATGCCAAGGATATTCATGTAATCATCAATGGTCATGATTATACCGAATAATCTCTGGTTATAATCATACCAATAACTGTCCATCAATGCACTACGGACCAATGAGGACTTTTACGACATCATCTATAACATTACGGGTCATGATTATACCGAATGATCCCTGGTCATAATCATATCAATAAACAGTTCATTTACGCACTTAAGCCAAAGATACTCATCAATCAATAGTTCATCTTTGCACGAAACCCAAAGATATACAACTGTAAAACCAATAATCAACAGTCCATCTTTGCACGTAAGCCAAAGGTATACAACTGTAAAACTAATAATCAACAGTCCATCTTTGCACGTAAGCCAAAGATTACTTTCATCATAATATAAGCATGAGGATGATGACAATGATATAAGCATTAATCAAACGAAATCAAGGATAAATATTAAAGACTTTAAATTTATCCAAATATTATCAATCACTTAATAAACTCATAATCTAATATTATTAATATTATAACAATATTTTAATCACTTCTTAAACTCATAAACAATTTATTTTAATTATTTACACTTTACCAAATAATGCATTTAATCGTTCAAAAATGCCATACTCATAAAATTTTATCACCAATGATCAAATCCCTCATCAAAAATATGTATATACCCTATATAGGATTCCCAAGCCATAAAATCCTATTTTCCAATTTTGTTACTTCACGTAACATATTTAATTCATTTACTCATAACTAGTTCATTTTCATGAAAAATACAAAATCAGTTCCAAAAATATTTCTTTTCTGGGATTTAGCAGAATATAGTCCCATATTGAACATATATTTTTCTTGGAATTTTTAAAATTCATTTACTATTTTTCATATGGCCAAAACTGCCGAATATTTAGATATTTATCATAAATTGTACTTTTGTCCAAAAATTCCGAAATTTACAGGGTATACTCGTGTTATATACATGTACTCCCAAAACAAATTTCACCAATTTTGGAGTTAACTACAAGGAGTTATAAGGGTTTACTTTTAAAATAGTCTTTTCCCATAAAATCCATAACTCTTAATCTATACATCCAAAAATCGTCATCTTTGGACACAATATAGAAAACTCATCAAATTATAATTTCAAATTTTTCCGAAATTTTGAGGGTAGGAAAAATTACTTAAACCGCAAATGGATTTTCACCGCCATGCGGCAATCCACGTAGACAGATCATTTCTACAATTTAATAAGGAATGAATACAAAGGATCATTTACCATACATGCGGTAATCCACATAGACAAGTTATTCTAACAGAATAATAAAGAATGGAATAACAGAAAAATTGCTCAATGCATGCGATAGACCGCACAGACAAGTTATTCCCAACAGAATAATAAAGAATGGAACTACGTAATCCGCACAGACAGGATATTCGTACAGAATAATAAAGAATAGAATAACAACAGAATTCACCAGGTATGCGATAGACCGCACAGACAGGTTATTCCAACAGAATAATAAAGAATGGAACCATGTCATGCGTAATCCGCACAGATTCGATTTTTAATAACATTTATTCATTATTATTATAATTCGTAATATTTAACAACCAGGTCATTCCTAGGAAAGAGGGGGCTTTCTGATAAGAATTTCTCCTTATTGGCGCGCAATTAGGTGACCAAACCTCTCCTTGACAGAACTTCTAGGCATTGTTAATATAATTGCAAATAATAATATGAATAACTTTGTCATCTCAATTATTGATTTAATAATATAACATATTATGTAGATGATACTGTGACAATAATTGAATCAATAATATGAGAGATATGATGCAACAATTACTATAGCAATAATTGAGTATAACTGAGTGACTTCTTACGTAAGCATCAATAATCAATACCGTGTGCTACTATGCAACAATGCGTATTACTGTACTTTTACTACGGGTTATTTTATGACAACTTGCTTACTTTTGCAAAATTTTCAAATATCACCCTTAACTTTAAACTTTTATTAATTTAACTATTTACCAAAATAGAAAAATTGAATACTTTTTATTTCATAAAATTCGGGATCTCACATCAAGTATTTGCAAAGTTCTTAGAAAAGTACAATAATACTTGTTTTGAGTTGAAAAGTTTATGGTTGAAGCATGCTAGAATGTGTAACTTGAAGCTAGACGTTGTTAATATGGTTAAATGCAAAATCAACGAAAGTGAAATGAAGTAAATTGGTCAAGTAACGAATCCGTAATGAAGAGAATCGTTAAATGTGTTAAACTTTGGAAAAATGATAAAAATCTTGAATTGATCCTTGAATTTAATTGTTTGTATGTTTGGAAGTGTTAGAAGCATGCTAGGGATGTTGCATAGCAAGTTTATATCAATTATACATCAATACATTGTTGTTTGGTTGGTTGTTGGGTTAAAATTTTTCATAAGATTCATAACAGGGGAAAGATTTTCCAAGCTTACAGCAGCCATGCCCGCCCCGGCGGGGGTCATGTTGTATATGAGGCTCGCCCCGACGGGGGGGGGGGGGGAATGTTAGCAGTGGACATGCCATCCCCGGTGGGGGGGTCCTGTAGTGTTAATGTTAGGTTTATAATATTCATGAACGCAATCAAATTTCACAAATAAGCGGAAACGTGTAAAAATCAAAGTTTAAAATTTTACAAACCATATACCCGGATCACCCTTTATGCACAATTATTAATTAAACAAAAAATAAAGAAAAAGAATCATACCCTTGAAGATCCGAGCTTCCTCAGGTACAAGTTCACCTCCAATCCTTTTCGCGTCAAACTTGAATCCACCGGGTTCGGTTCCTTCCTTTGATCAACGTTAGCCACCCAAGTGTTTGGCCTCTAGAGGTAATCCACCAAGGAAGAAGAAGAATTCAAGAAGATGGGTATTTGGCAAAACCCTAGTTTTCTATCTCATAGAAAAGGAGCTTACTCTCCAACAATTGGAAATAACGTATATTGATATCTGATATAAGACTCCTCTTATAAAGATATCAAAGAACCCTATTAAAATAAGGTATTATTTAATTAAACTCTTTTAATTAAATGGGCTCCCTAATCTTATTAGGGATAATTAATTAAACTCCTTTAACTAATTTTTCCTCCTATAGAAATAAATGAGAGTACTTATATTAAATTAATTCCTAAACACTTTTAGAAATTAAAATAATAATAATTGTAATAATATTAATAAGACTCTTCTTATTAATTTATATTTAATATTTCTAAAATATTAAATAATAAATATTAAGCTATTTAATTTATTCTATCACCATAGATTAAATTAAATATACTTAACATATTATTACGATTATGCCATTAACTTCTTAAATAATTATTCTTCCTTTTATGGTGTGACCCTTTAGGTTCTCCATATTAAACCGGTTGTGAATAAATCAATTAGAACAATTCTAATCTTATTTAAATAAATAAATTAAACTAATAATTTATTTAAATAAATAATATTTATTCTACAATAGGGATAAGCCTCCCTAGCGATCAACGACTTTTCAGATAATATAGATTTCAACATTAATCATAAAAGAACCTTTGAGTAAATAGTTACCGTACAATTTAATCCTTCCACCATACAATGTCCCAATTAAATATAAGACATGGAATTCTTTGTCAAGTCTTATTTTATTTAATTATATATATTTCGATCCTTAAATGCACAACTCAAATAATGCAAATTAGAAACTCCTTTCTAATTTCATTTCGCCGCCGCCAAGGACTCTTTGGGTTGTCATTTATCGAATCACATAGGACATTCTCTTCTTTACTAGAAGTGGTAGATTCTTTATTGATCATACATTATCTCCATGTATAACTTATTATACCCAAGCATACCCTTTGATATACCCTAAGGGTCTTAAGGAATAAGTCAAAGTATAACTCATCATACACAAGATACTATGATGATCTCAAGTCCAAGGATCACTTGTACTACTATCACTACAGGAATTCCTATTGACATGCAAGTAAAACTCCATTAGGTATTCCTTAGCGAGCCACATTCAGTGAACTTATTCTCTAATAAGCACCTACATACTTGCTTTAGTGTCTCCACACAAATGATCATGAGATCAATCATCCTCATCCAATGAGCAAGCAACGTATGTACCAATCTATCCGGATTCACTAATCCCTAATTTAGTAATCCAACGATTGGGAACTATTTTAGTTTTAAGCTTTCTAAGAATTTAGATCTCATTAGAATGATCATCATCATTATTCTAAAAGCATTGCTTAAAACTGTGGGTTTATCACATATTATAAAACAACATCATGTAGATAATTAAAAGCCTTTAATAAATTTAATACTTTTTATTAATAAATGAATAAGATTGTTACAAAGTATATGCTTTATCATCAAACATGATTGGCTTGTATGCATACTACTTTCAATCTCCCACTTGCACTAAAGCCAATCGTCATGGTATCTCATACTCTTCTTCTCTAAGTGACGATTATCCTGCTGTTGGATAAGCTTTAGTAAATGGATATGCAATGTTGTTCCTGAGAGTTCATTATCTCTATAGTGATTTCCCATCTTTCAATGATTCTTATAATCAAATGAAAGTGCCACAACACATGTTTAGATCCAAGATGAGACTTAGGAACTATTCCTAGTTCTGTAATGAACTTTTATCCAAACAATCAACTTGTAGCTTCATTTATAGCTATATACATTATTTTTATCACTAAACCAATAACTCTTTGCTCTTTGGAACCTTTCCAATTCACTGTACCACCGTTCAAGGTAACGATTTACCTTATAGTGGATTTTCTATCATCTTGGTCTGTCTAAAAAAAACTTGAGTTTGTTAAGCCCTCTAGTTTTAATTTAGACCCACCATGAATATGATCACATCATTAGTGCCGGTAAAGTACTTTAAGATGTTTTTCACTGTCTTACAGTGATCTTCTCCAGAATATGACCGATCAACATCAGGTCTCGTATATTTCATTGCATACATGATAGTTACTCATGCGATCTCTCTTTTAGAGTCTATAGGGACTATTAAGAGAGATACACTCCAAGGGCTCATCAACATGAGACATCCCATGGAGTTTGCCATGCTAAACAACTTTAGCATCAAATGAATATACGTTCCTTGGGTTAAGTCGAGCATCCTTTTAAATCTATCTATATAGATTTTTATCCCCAATTATGATTCTCTTCCCAAATCATTCATGGAGGAATGTTTAGACAACTTTATCTTTACTGATTGTAGCATTGGTATGTCATTCCTCATCCGTAGTATATCAACATATAATACTAGAAATTTCATAACACTCCCACTGACCCTTTTGTACACACTAGGTTCATTCTTGTTTTTGATAAAATCAAACTCTTTTAATTATCATATCAAAATGAATGTTCCATTTTTGAGAAGATTGCTTCAATCCATTTCTCTGAGTGTCTACAAATCATACATCATCGTATGTAACTGGATCATCATCTTCTATGATACGTACCTCATCATCATCATCCATGATGAATCCATACCTCCTAGGTATCTTGGTGTTTATTCGATTCTGATTCGATTGTGGTATAATAGGTCTATCTACAGGTTCCTCTTATTTGACTTATAGTGTTTTGTGGTTCTTGAAACTCTTCAAGATCTATTATCCTCCACTAGCCCCTTCAATGATAAACATCTTTATCTTAGAAGGCAGTGTGTTTCGCAACAAACACCTTTTGCTAAGTAGGATTATAGAACATATACCCTAAACTTACTTTAGGATGTCCCATAAATTTGTACTTGTCAAATCTTGTCCCAAGCTTATCCTTTGAAACCTTTTCACATAAGTTGGACAACCCTTTATCTTAACATACTTAAGACTAGGAATACTCCCTGTTCATAACTTTTATGAAGTATTGGAGCCGGATTTTGAGGTTACCTTTTCGTAGATATGCAACCATTTCTAGGATATGACCACAGAAGGATACTAGAATGTCGATAAAATCATTATGGACTGTACCATGTCCAACAAGGTACGATTTTTCCTTTCAGATACATCAATCAATTATTGCGTATCAGGAGACGTCCATTATGAGAAAACCATTTGAGATGATCTAGAAACTTATTGCACAAGTATTCCTTCCTTGATCCGATCAAAGAATCTTAATATTTTGTCAATTTATTTCACTTCTGAATTCTTTGAACCTTTCAAACAATTTAGACTTGTATTTTAGCAAATACACACATTCAACTCTTTGAATGATCATCTCCTTTTCTTATACTAGTTTGTTCAATTTGAAAAATTATTTTCACGTAAGTCAAGTATACAAAATCCATTAAGTAATATTCCAGTTCTATACAAAACATTATTATTATAAATAGAACAACAATTGTTCTTAATTATAATACCAAAATTTTTATTGTCTAACAATAAAATAGAAATAATGTTTCTAACAAGAACTGGAATACAATAACAACTTATTGACTTAATAGATTTGCCCGTAGGCATTGCTAAACTATAAGTTTCTATGGCTAATGTAGCAACCTTTTCTTCATTTCCCACATATAGGTTTACTTATCTATGTTCGACCTTTTCCATACGCTTGGTCCTTCATAAATCTATATTTATGATAACCAAAGTCGGTATCCAATACCCAAGTAGAACCTTGACTTAAAGAAAAATTTATTTCAATCATGAACAAATTTGTATTTGTAACTGAAACTTCACTAAGCTTTTTTGGTTAGCCTCTGCAAGATGCTTCTCGCAGTTTCTTTCCAGTGTCCAGGCTTATTGCAGTGGAAGCAAACTCCTTTGCTATCCATATCAGTTTTGTTCTTATTATCCTTTGTTTACGCCTTTTTGTTTACCTTCTTTGAATCGTTCTTCTTTTTCAGAAGATCCTTTGGCCCCTACCAGTAAGACATTGTCATTCTTGGTTGGAAAGTGACTCTCAATATTTTTCAACATGTTAAGAAAATCAACGAGGCTGATATCTAGCTTGTTCATATGAAAACTTCACAACAATTATGAAAGGAGTCCGGGAGTGAGTGCAAGATCAAATCTTGGCTCAACTCTCCATCCATGACAAAACCAGTTGTCCTAATTGATCAATCAAATTGATTATGTTAAGAACTTTGTATGCATCTTATAGTGCCATTGGCCATTCTAGATCGGAAGAGCTCCTTAGATATCGATATCTATCGGCCCTACTTTCCTCACCATCAACTACTTGATGTGCGGGAATATAGTAAAACATCCATAGTTTTCATCGACGTCGAAGTTCGTTACTCATGGATGGGAGCATGATGCATTGAGCAAATTGTGCATCATCTTGCCACTTTCTAAAAGTAGCAACATCTTTCTCAGAGGCATTGTCTCGCAACCATTGCGAGGATAGGCGATTAAGGACATAAGATAGCTTTTCAAACCATGAGAACTATTCTCAAATTCCTTAACCAATCCGTTTAATCTGATAGGTTAAATATCATCTAATATACTTCGCAGTGATAGTAATTTTGACATTGTAAAATTCTGTAAATGAATTTGTAATTAACAACATTTTAACATACATTCTTTTATTAATTACCAAAATAAATTAGGTCTTGTTTTAAATTGGTATCTCCCACTATTTTCTTCAAACTATATTACCTTCAATATATATAGTTCGGCAAAATCTAATTAAAGATTTGCTAGTGAGAATAAGGATTCCATTTCAAATGTATATAGCCTTGTGGTGACACAACAAACTATATATAAATAAATAGGTAGACAACTCTTGTCTATTACATCAACTATGCAACTCCTTGTATTTTGCCTCTTAGATTATTTTGATCAAGTGGTGCCACATCCGAATCAAAATTATCCAAGTTAAGTCCAACCTAGCACTCCATATATTCAAAAAAGAAAAATATCATCCTTGTGGTGACACAACAAAACAATATTGTTCAATTTTCTTTATAAGCATCAAATGTGATAAATTAACATCTTAAATACTTAATACTTGCCTTGTGGTGACACAACAAACTCATATTAAATATTTAATACTCTATTAATTTATCATGCTAGAAGGAGACGTTCGATATTCTAAATATCTTTGAACGCTAAGGACTTAATATAAAAAAAATTTGAGGCGTTTTGTTATTAATTTGTCTCATCTTGTTTTGCGCGCATGCACATATATATAAAAATACGCGTAATATAATAATTAACATGCGAAGCATGTTTGCATATATATATATATATATATATATATATATATATATATATATATATATATATATATATAAGCATGCACATATAGAATACTATATTCTACCCAGATTGATTATGGACTTTTATTCTAGTTTGGTTCACTAGAGCCACCAAGTGAACCAAAAGGTCAAACCCTAGGGGTGCAAAAATTAATATTTAAATATAACTATTACATTTAAATTCGGGCTCCATTACAAATGAGTCTTCAAGCGCTCTTGCTCCTTGATCTCCAATTCTTCAAAATTAATTCTAACTATTCCTATTACAAAACTATTTAATATAAATAAAAACCTTGATTAGCAGTCAAAGGGAAGTACATAGGAGGGAGATAGAATTTACATTAAGAAAAATTAGAGAAGACGAGGTACGCAGACCCCATTTAATAAAACTCATACATTCATGCATCCAACTAAAATAAAATCCAATCACATTGGTCAATAGTCCATAATCAATCTCATTTATTATCATACACATTACCATATGCATCAATAAATAACATTCATCTCATGAATAATAAATATTCAATATATATATTGATATAATTTAATGGGCAAATTTAGTTAGTATAAAATCTAATTTTGAATTAAAATAAACTACTTTATTTTAATCCAAATTTAAATCAAAATAAAACTATTTTATTTTAATTTATCCAATTTTGAATAAAATAAACTGTTTTATTTTAATCAAAATCTTTAATTAAAATAAACTCTTTTATTTTAATTAATTATGGAATCCAATTCCATGGGAAAAAAAATCCTTTATTAAAGAAAATACGGATTCTCTTATTTCATATCTAAATAAACTCCTTTATTTAAGGAAACATAGAATCTAATTTTAACTCCAATTAGTTATCATGAAATCCAATTCCAACTCTAATTAGTTAGCATGAAATTTAATTTTAAAAATATTAAAATAAACTTTTTTTTTATTTTAAGATTAAAATAAACCTTTATTTTAAAATTAAAATAAACCTTTATTTTAATAATAAAATAATTGAATATATATATATATATATATATATATATATATATATATATATATGTGTGTGTGTGTGTGTGTGTGTGTGTGTGTGTGTGTGTAAACCGTATATATATATAAATAAGGTGAATCACCTTACATTACAAGAATCCTGATTCACGTGCTTGGTGGCCTTGCAGAGTTGCAGTAGAAAACTTCCTTTAACAAGTAACGTGGCCAACAAAAAGATAATATGATAATGTATATCATATATGATTCAAAATCACCTTGTCCACGTTTTTCAAAAGCAGATGTCCAGCTTCCAGCATGTACGGATCCGTGATTGATGTGAATCATTTGGACGAGGCTTTTCCAAAAAAAAAAAAAACAACAACAACAACAGCCTTTCGGGAAAAGAAAAAAAAAATTTCGGCACCTTTTTTTTTATTAATAAATTTTATACAACAAAATTATGTCCAATTAAATTGTTCTAAATACATATCAATATACATATCAAATTAAAACAATTAATAATTTACATAAAGGTTTGGCTCTGATACCACTGTTAGGTTTGTAATATTCATGAACGCAATCAAATTGCACAAATAAGAAGAAACGTATAAAAATCAGAGTTTAAAATTTTACAAACCATATACCCGGATCACCCTTTATGCACAATTATTAATTAAACAAAAAATAAAGAAAAAGAATCATACCCTTGAAGATCCGAGCTTCCTCAGGTACAAGTTCACCTCCAATCCTTTTCGCGTCCAACTTGAATCCACCGGGTTCGGTTCCTTCCTTTGATCAACGTTAGCCACCCAAGTGTTTGGCCTCTAGAGGTAATCCACCAAGGAAGAAGAAGAATTCAAGAAGATGAGTATTTGACAAAACCCTAGTTTTTCTATCTCATAGAAAAGGAGCGTACTCTCCAACAATTGGAAATAACGTATATTGATATCTGATATAAGACTCCTCTTATAAAGATTTCAAGTAACCCTATTAAAATAAGGTATTATTTAATTAAACTCTTTTAATTAAATGGGCTCCCTAATCTTATTAGGGATAATTAATTAAACTCCTTTAACTAATTTTTCAACCTAATCCAATTAGGAATAAATGAGAGTACTTATATTAAATTAATTTCTAAACACTTTTAGAAATTAAAATAATAATAATTGTAATAATATTAATAAGACTCTTCTTATTAATTTATATTTAATATTTCTAAAATATTAAATAATAAATATTTAGCTATTTAATTTATTCTATCACCATAGATTAAATTAAATATACTTAACATATTATTACGATTATGCCATTAACTTCTTAAATAATTATTCTTCCTTTTATGGTGTGACCCTTTAGGTTCTCTATATTAAATCGGTTGTGAATAAATCAATTAGAACAATTCTAATCTTATTTAAATAAATAAATTAAACTAATAATTTATTTAAATAAATAACATTTATTCTACAATAGGGATAAGCCTCCCTAGCGATCAACGACTTTCCAAATAATATAGATTTTAACATTAATCATAAAAGAACATTTGAGTAAATAGTTACCGTACAATTCAATCCTTCCACAATACAATGTCCCAATTAAATATAAGACATGGAATTACTGGCAAGTCTTATTTTATTTAATTATATGTATTTCGATCCTTAAATGCACAACTCCAAATAATGCAAATTAGAAACTCCTTTCTAATTTCATTACGCTTAACGCCAAGGACTCTACCGGGTTGTCATTTATCGAATCACATAGGACATTTCTCTTCCTTTACTAGAAGTGGTAGATTCTTTATTGATCATACATTATCTCCATGTATAACTTATTATACCCAAGCATACCCTTTGATATACCCTAAGGGTCTTAAGGAATAAGTCAAAGTATAACTCATCATACACAAGATACTATGATGATCTCAAGTCCAAGGATCACTTGTACTACTATCACTGCAGGAATTCCTATTGACATGCAAGTAAAACTCCATTAGGTATTCCTTAGCGAGCCACGTTCAGTGAACTTATTCTCTAATAAGCACCTACATACTTGCTTTAGTGTCTCCACACAAATGATCATGAGATCAATCATCCTCATCCAATGAGCAAGCAACGTATGTATCAATCTATCCGGATTCACTGATCCCCAATTTAGTAATCCAACGATTGGGAACTATTTTAGTTTTAAGCTTTCTAAGAATTTAGATCTCATTAGAATGATCATCATCATTATTTTAAAAGCATTGCTTAAAACTATGGGTTTATCACATATTATAAAACAGCATCATGTAGATAATTAAAAGCCTTTAATAAATTTAATACTTTTTATTAATAAATGAATAAGATTGTTACAAAGTATATGCTTTATCATCAAACATGATTGGCTTATATGCATACTACTTTCAGTTAATGCCCGCCCCGAAGCCAGAAAGTCTTTGCGATGGTGATTTTCTTTGTTTTGTTTTGCTTTATTTGATTTGTTTGATGCAAGAAGTCTTAATTTCACTTAAATTCAAGAACATACATACTTCTTTAACATGTATCAATGAAAGTTGCAAGATGTTTTAGTTGGTTTAGAGTTGAATTATAACCTTTTGGAAAGAAAAGTTAAAAGATGAAAAACATGTTATAAACCTTACGCCTTTTTGAATCTAACCTATTGAGTATATGTTTATATCTTAGTTAGTCTTGTAAATACACATGAAATGTGGACTCAACGTACCTTGCATATATAGATTGTTTGACATGACATCTTAATATTTGAAAACCAATAGAGTTGAAAACTCTATGACTTATATTGTGAACATTTGAACAATTAGGATAGGATGCTTATGCCTCTAGAGATAATCGACATGTTCACGCATCTAGTTAGACATTTTATAAACTATGCAAGCATGTGTAGAAAGAAGTTGTTTGACAATATTATGTGGTGTAATGAATACTATGGCTTGTGGTTGATATAATGAACTCTTTTAACTTTGGAAGATGGAAATGTATGAGTAACTTTAATAAAGGGTCAAAACTAGCTTAAAGGTTCTTTAATATGTGAAACAACTTAAAAATACGTAAAGTAAGGGATATTTTGCATATACAAATAAAAGATGAACATATGGTACTAAAGATTTTAAAGGTATAAATCAATGTGAGTTACGCATCTATGAGTGTGTAGTCTATATGAATTTAGATATAAGTGATGAAAGTATGCAAATATGTATATCAAGTGTGTGTATCTAATGAATACCTATACATACATAAATAGGATAACATAGTCCATTGAGGTGATTTTACGCTATAAGTGGTAATCAACGCTAAAGGCAAGTCTCCTAACTCACACAACTTTGGATTTTGTACGAATTCTCGAACTTCGTTTAATTCTCATATTGAAGGCAAGTTTTCTAAAATCTTTACATTGTATATTGTATAACCCGAATTGTTGCCATACTTATATCGAGCAAACATCTATTAATATTCGGAAATCATTTGTATGCCTTAACATTGTTACGACCATTGGACTTATCGTTCATAAATGCATTATAAAAATGGTCTAAGCCTTTGATTCGGCTAGACCATAATCATGTGTTAAGAAAGCTATCCAAACCAATCGATTTGGTGCGGACTTTTGTAAATCTACTGAGATGAACAACCCTCTTAAAAATGGGAAATTTTATATTGTCGGGGAACCGACGTGCGCACATGAGTATGATTAAATGTTATGCATAACGTAGGGTACTTTAGGTTGATCACCTGTTGTACTCGTTTATATTGGATTGAAGTATAATACTATTAATTCTAGTAAGAGTTCTTAGTCTTAGTGACTGCTCAATGTTCATTCTTATTGAACCTCGAAGTTTATAAATCCTAAAATTTTGTTGATATCCTTCAGTCTATAGTGACACCTATTGAATACTCTTGATATTTCTTGATATCCTTGAATTATCAATTATTGTTATACCCTTGAAGATTCAAATGCTATAACTGCTTATTCTTCTTGCTATATTACCTGTTGGGCAAACTTGTTGCTCATTCTTGCTTCCCTAAAAATATTACAGTTAAGGCAGAGCAAGGCGGTACATCGGGAAAGGACAAGGGAAAGGGCAAGGCTACAGAATAACTTAGTCCTTTAAGTGTAGAAGTATTATTACTATTGTTATGCTTATTATGATGTATTTAAGGATGATGAAGTTATGTCTAAGTTTAATCACTGGATTGTTGTAGTAATGGTTACGGTACCTTGGGACGCGAATATTTATATTATATCAATGTAAATTATTCTATTACTTCTGTTGTTCATGATTTTAGTATGTTATTAGAATTAGCACGTGACGAATCAAATTCGAGATATGAGTGTCTTAATTTAGGGGTGTCACAGGTTGGTATCAAAGCTATAGTTATAAACCTTAGGAGTGAGAGTCCTTAGATTATAATTACGAGAACTTAGAAGATAGAGAGAGGGATGAAGCTCATATAGAGTTCTCATAGAGAGTGACTTAGTGTGTTATAGAGTATAACTTCATTCTATACAATGAACTTATGTTATTTAACATTCTAATGAAGTTGTTGTTTGTCTTGTCTTATGTTGGTGATTATAGGATGACTGACATTGGAGGACCTAGCTGAGTAGTAGAAGAGGAGCCGTGTGACATACACGTGGTATTTGAGGCACCATCAATAGTGGAGCCCATATCAGCATTGGCCCCTATTGATGATGATGACGAGGAGGAGGAGATGGAACCCCTACTTGAGGAATCTGATCCGGAGGAGGAGCCTATGGAGAACTCCGACGAGACTACTTTCAAGGATCAGATGTTGGGAGAGTATGAGGAGCGGATCCTGGAGTTAGGATGTAGAGTGGAGGAGTTAGAGGCTGAGGCTATAGAGAGGGAGTCTGAGTTCCAAAAACTGAGGGACGAGGACCACCAAAGAAAGTTAGTGATACAAGAGTTGGGGGTGGAGATTGCTCACCACAAGGAGGCAGGGATTCAGATGGGAGCTTTGTTTCACAGGGCGGTGGCTAGGAATGTAGAGTTGGTAGGGAAGTTGGAATAAATGGAGCAGAAAGTGATAAGAGAGAGGACGGAGAAGGGAGCTCTCCGAACTCAATTAGAGATGGAGGTGATGGATAGGATCCATTTTGAGGAAAAATGGGAAGAAGCCAATGATAGGGCTAGTGATTTGGAGGACGAGGTGAGATGTAAGAATAGGAAGATGAACCAGATGGGCTATGTTGTGAGCACGACCATGGAAAGATTGATTGATGGGGTAAATCACTACCCGACGGAGCAAGGACAGACTCGGCACACCATAAGCAGAGATATGGTGGTGCACATTACTTAGAGGGAGTACTAGAGCGTTGTGGAGCGCGAAATGATAGATTAAGTCTAGGTGTTAGAAGTTAGTAATTGTCGTATTTTATTATGTGATGTATAAATTGTTGTTGTAATCTCAGTCTTTTGTGTAAGATGTGAGATAGTTGTAAACCCCAAACTTTTGAATTATATTAGAGGGGTATTATGTTGATAGATGTCTCCATCTTTCGTGATATTAGGGGATAGGTTATGTCATTTATAGAAGTATGCTAGAGATAATCATATAATGTAACAATTTGGCATATGACTATAAATGATCTTATGTGTTATGAAATCTTATTTCTTTTTATGGAGAATTGTTTAAACAATATAATTAGGTAATAAGAATGGAAGTTTTGTGATGCAGAAAATGCCACCCTGACGTAGATTAACTGCACCAGAGGAGTCGGTTAATGATGAGAGAGGACAAGTTGATCCCATTCAGAGGCTTGTAGATTTGTTAAGGGAAGCTCTTAGGGGAAGAAACGAACCAGTACCACCCATTCTCCAAGTAGCTCTGGTCTCAAACTTCAAGGACTTTAAGAGCGTAGGACCTTTGGAGTTCGTGGGGTACTACGACCCTATCGTAGCGCAAACATGGATTAAGGAAATAGAGAAAGCCTTCGCCATTGCTCGTGTGGGTGAAGACCAGAAAACCGTGTTCGCTACATATATGATGAGGGGAGAAGTAAACTTCTGGTGGGAAGCAAATCAACAGAGGGCAGGAGAAGGGACTATAACCTGGGAGAGGTTTAAGACCTTGTTCTTTGAGAATTACTTCCCGAAGAGCATGAAGAATAGGAAGGAGGTAAAGTTTCTAGAACTGAAACAAGGGGAGATGACGGTGGCGCAGTACACGACCAAGTTCAATGAACTCGCACGATTCGCAACACATCAAGTAGACACCGAAGAAAAGAAAGCTCGACACTTCGAACTTGGACTAAAACCTTGGTTGTTCAACAAGGTGTCGGTCCTTCAAATTGACTTGTTCGCCACATTATTGGAGAAGGCGATAATTACAGAGGGAGGTAGCGAGGCATTGAGCTAATACAACAAGGAGAAGAAGAACAAGAATGTTGGGGGAGAAACTCATGGAGGGAGTAGCAGTGGTGGAAGTTATCTGGGAAAGAGGAAATGGGATAACCGCAACTACAACAACAAAAACAATACCAACAAATGAAGCGTCAACCAGTCAGAAAGTTATCAAGGAGGGTTTAAGAAAAGAAGTGAAGCTTGCTTGAAATGTGGGAAAAACCATCAAGGGAATCTTTGGAAGGCGATTATGCCTCGCTACAATCGCAGCTGACCGGAAGGCACATTTCACCCAACTACCCAAAGCTGAAAAAGATCAAGGGATGTTTCGCGTGTGGCTCAACTTAGCATCAAATCAAGGATTGCCCAAAGAAGGGAGCAATGGCGGAGAAGCGCCATCAGGAGAGGGCGACAAGGCGATGATCGGCGGACCAACGAATCCAAATCAATCGACCGCCTGAACCTTTAACATGATGTCCAAGATGCAAAGTGATCTGCAAAGGACGTGGTGTCGGTATTCTCCCAATCAATAATATAAATGCCTATGTATTATTTGATTTGGTGCTACCTATTCCTTTATGTCGAAGAATTTGCTAATCAATTAAAACATACCCCTAACGCTTAGAAAATTCATTGAACATAGAGATTATGTAATAAGGAAGTAATTTTCGTAGAGTTTGTTTATCGAGATCATTGTGCAAACATTAGAGGTCACAAATTAAACGTAGACTTAATTCCGATTAAACTGGGAGAGTTTGATGTGATATTAGGAATGGATTGGTTATCCAGCCACACTGCGATAATTGAATGTAAAGAGAAAAGTGTGAACCTTCAGACCTCAAATCGGTCTAAGGTAGTGTTTTATGGTAGCTCATCGCTCAAGCAATCGTGTTACCTTACGATGATGCAGGCCAAGAAGTTGTTAAAGAAAGGATGTGTAGGTTATTTAGCCTATATAGTGGATATTCAAAAAAAGGGAGTGGAATTGAAGGATATATCGGTTGTGAGAGATTTCCAAGACGTGTTTCCAGACGATCTATCTGGTCTTTCGCCAGACAGAGAAATTGAATTCATAATAGACTTAGCACCGGGAACAGCACCGATTTCGAAAGCCCCATATCGTATGGCGCCAGTAGAAATGAAGGAATTAATGATACAATTGCAAGAGTTGCTAGATAAGGGTTACATTCGGCCAAGTGTGTCTCCTTGGGGAGCACTAGTGTTGTTTGTAAAGAAAAAGGATGGATCGGTGAGGCTCTTTATCGACTACCAGGAGTTGAACCGAGTAACCATTAAGAATAGATATCTGTTGCCAAGAATAGACAACCTTTTTGACCAACTGAAGGGAGAGAAGTGTTTTTCCAAGATAGATTTACAAATGGGTTATCATCAGTTGAAAGTACGAGAGGAGGACATAACGAAGACGGTGTTCTGAACTCGTTATGGACATTATGAATTTCTAGTGATGTCATTTGGGTTAACTAATGCTCCGACAGAATTCATGGACTTGATGAACTGGGTTTTCAAGCCATACTTAGATAAGTTCGTAGTAGTATTTATTGACGATATTTTGATTTATTCAAAGACGAAGGAAGAGCATGTCAGACACCTGAAGATGGTATTGGAAACATTGAGAAGGGAAAAGATGTACGCTAAATTTTTGAAATGTGAATTTTGGATGGAGAAGGTTCAATTTTTAGGACACGTGATAGATCAAAATGTTTCGTAGATCCTGCAAAAGTGGAGGCAGTAAGTAATTGGGAACAACCGAAGACACCAATAGAGGTAAGAAGTTTCTTAGGGTTAGCCGGGTACTATCGAAGATTTATCTATAATTTTTCTGAGATAGCAACTCCGCTGACCAATCTAACGAGGAAGGCAGTGAAGTTTGTATGGACGGACAAATGCGAGGAGAGTTTCCAAGAATTGAAGAGGAGGTTGAACGAGGCGCCTATATTATCATCACCAGATGATACAGGAGGATTTGTGGTGTATAATGATGCATCACATAGAGGACTTGGTTGTGTGCTAATGCAGCATGACAAGGTCATTCCGTATGTATCACGACAGTTGAAGAATTTTGAAAACCGATACCCTACCCATGACTTAGAGTTAGCAGCAGTAATTTTTGCGTTGAAGATCTAGAGGCTTTATTTGTATGGAGAAAAATGTGAGATATACACGGACCATAAGAGTCTGAAATATATCTTCACACAGAAGGAGTTGAACATGCGGCAAAAAAGGTGGTTGGAATTAATCAAGGATTATGACTGTGAAATTCTTTATCATCCGGGAAAAGAAAACGTAGTTGCCGACGCTTTGAGTAGAAAGGGAAGGGAGAAATTATTCAAATTAACAACTCAGGAAGAATTAATAAGAGAAATGGAAAAGTTTGAAATAGAGGTGGAAGAATCGAAAGAGGTGAAAGGAAAATTATTCGTAATAGGAGCTTACCCGACATTATTGGACATAATAAGGGAAGCACAAGACAAAGATGAAGAATATGAGAAGATAAGGATGAGAATAGAAGAAAATGAGGAAGAAAAGTTCAAGGTAGATAAGAATGGTATATTAAGATTTGAGGGTCGAGTATGGGTGCCAGCTGTAACCGAACTGAGAGAGGAAATCTTGCACGAAGCACACAATACGACGTATTATATTCATCCAGGAGGCACAAAGATGTACTGGGATCTTCGACACCACTTTTGGTGGCCTAATTTGAAAAGAGAAGTTGCAGAGTGCGTTAGTAGATGTCTTACTTGTTAGAGAGTCAAAGAAGAACACCAGAGGCCAAGTGGACTACTTCAACCACTAGAAATACCATAATGGAAATGGGAGCACATTACGATGGACTTCGTGGTTGGACTCCCGATCACACAGAAGAGTTATGATGCCATTTGGGTTATCGTGGACCTATTGACAAAGACAGCTCATTTTCTACCCATCAAGATCCGATTCAATTTGAGCCAATTAGCAAACTTATATGTAAAGGAGATCGTATCGCGACATGGAGTGCCAGTGTTGATTATCTCCGATCGAGATCCGCGCTTCACGTCAAAATTTTGGAAAAGTTTGCAAGAACGAATGAGAACTCAGTTGAGACTAAGTACTTCTTATCACCCTCAAACTGACGGGCAGAGTGAACGAACCATACAAACGTTGGAGGATATGCTTAGAGCTTGCATGATGGACTTCAAGGGTAATTGGGACGACCACTTACCATTTGTAGAATTCGCTTACAATAATAGCTATCATGCAAGTATTGGTATGCCGCCATATGAAGCTCTTTACGGGAGAAAATGTGGAACACCATTGTGTTGGGACGAAGTTGGAGAGCGACGAATTTTGGGACTGGAATTAGTTCAACAAATGGCCGACGTGGTAACAACGATAAGGGCCAGATTGGTAGCAGTTCAAGATCGTCAAAAGAAGTACGCCGATTTGCATCATCAGAATCGAGACTTTGAAGTTGGTAGTTTTGTGTTTTCGAAGGTGTCTCCCTGGAAGGGAAAGATCAGATTCAGTAAGAAAGAGAAATTGAGTCTGAGGTTTATAGGACCATTTGAAATATTGAAAGGAGTGGGTGAAGTGGCTTACAAAGTTGCATTACCACCTGAATTGGAACACATTCATAATGTGTTTCACATTTTGGTGTTACGTCCATGTAAGCCCGACTATAGACACGTGATCTCCTACGAGCCTATTCAAGTAGAGAAAAATTTAACGTATGAGGAAATTCCTATTCAAAACTAGATAGAAAAGAGCAAACATTGAGGAATAAAATTATATCTTCTGTAAAAGTGGTTTGGTGAAACCACGATACCGAAGAGGCCACATGGGAATTAGAAGATAAGATGCGAAGGGATTATCCCCATTTATTTGTGTAACCTTGTATAATTCCGAGGACAGAATTCTTATAAGGGGGGAGGATGTAATGCCCGTGAATTTTTAATAAATTATAATATGGAGAATAAAAATTATTTGCATAATTATTTGAATATAAATATATATAGTATTTGCATGAGTGTGGAAATTAATGTAATTGATTAAGTATGCGATAATTAAGCAAGGTAGCAAAAGTGATGAGAAGCTTAGTTGAAGCTTATGGAATTATGCCTAGTGTGGCAAAGTGGTGAAATGAGAAAGTAATAATTTAATTAATGATGAAATGGATTAAATTAATTAGTACACTTAATAAATTAATAATGTCATTGACTAATTGTCATTCATTAATTATCATGAGTAATAGCATGTAAGAAGAAATCTTATATAACAAGGTTTTTCATTCAATATAAGATGAGGTGTGACATTAGAATTATTATATAAAACTATATGATAAAAGTAAGCTTAACTAATGTAATTTATTAAGTTATATGAAAAAGAGTCTTATGTGACCCCATGTTGTGTGCAGGGGTATTTAAATGTGTATTCTAGACCAATGGGAGAAAATAACTTGGATTAAATAAATAATTAATAATAAGTGCTTATTTTAAAATCTATGTAGAATTGGAATGATAAGTAATATTTGTACCCAACTAAATTATATCCTAGTCTAGGGTAAATATTAATTGAATTAATCCAAAGTACATGGATTATATAATTTTATGTATTATATGAGTGGGTGTATATGTATGTACATTTTGTTTGGACAATTAAAAAATAAACCTATGTATGTTAAGTAATGGCTTGCAAATGCTGAGTATTGGTAGTGTCCCAAATTGAGTGGCACTCATTTTCTTCTTCACGTAATAGGCCATTGGCCTAGTCCCTCCTTACCAAACACAAAGCTAGAAAATTATGAGAAGGGGAGTGGCCTATATGGTACTCTTCTACCAAATCCTTCATAACCATCAGCTTCTTCTCCATTCCAATGGTGTAATTCATTGAGTAAAGCTTAGATTGGTCACAAGCTTTCCTATAAATGGAGCTATTCACATTCACAACCATTTTGCTAAATTCTTTATTAAAAACTTCAAGTGTGTGAGTGTGATTGGGTGGAGCTTATATAATCTACAAAGTGAAGCTAGAGTAGCAATTCAACTCCACCAAAGGTAATATTCCTCTATATGTTCTTACATTCAAGTATTTGCAAAGTTCTTAGAAAAGTAAAATAATACTTGTTTTGAGTTGAAAAGTTTATGGTTGAAGCATGCTAGAATGTGTAACTTGAAGCTAGACGTTGTTAATATGGTTAAATGCAAAATCAACGAAAGTGAAACAAAGTAAATTGGTCAAGTAACGAATCCGTAATGAAGAGAATCGCTAAATGTGTTAAACTTTGGAAAAATGATAAAAATCTTGAATTGATCCTTGAATTTAATTATTTGTATGTTTGGAAGTGTTAGAAGCATGCTAGGGATGTTTCATAGCAAGTTTATATCAATTATACATCATTACATTGTTGTTTGGTTGGTTGTTGGGTTAAAAAT
Source organism: Panax ginseng (assembly GCA_020205605.1). Classification (NCBI taxonomy): domain Eukaryota; kingdom Viridiplantae; phylum Streptophyta; class Magnoliopsida; order Apiales; family Araliaceae; genus Panax; species Panax ginseng. The sequence continues at coordinate 142,128,816 of CM035132.1, read as the reverse complement.
TTTCATAAGGTTCATAGCAGGGGAAAGATTTTCCAAGCTTACAACAGCCATGCCCGGGGGTGCTGCAGTGACTAATTTTGTTTGTTTTATTTTTTTTTGCTTTATTTGATTTGTTTAATGCAAGAAGTCTTAATTTCACTTAAATTCAAGAACATACATACTTCTTAAACATGTAGCAATGAAAGTTGCAAGATGTTTTAGTTGGTTTAGAGTTGAATTATAACCTTTTGGAAAGAAAAGTTAAAAGATGAAAAACATGTTATAAACCTTACGCCTTTTTGAATCTAACCTATTGAGCATATGTTTATAGCTTAGTTAGTCTTATAATATATATGAAATGTGGACTCAACGTACCTTGCATATATAGATTGTTAGACATGACATCTTAATATTTGAAAACCAATTGATTTGAAAACTCTATGACTTATATGGTGAACTTTTGAACAATTAGGATAGGATGCTTATGCCTCTAGAGATAATTGACATGTTCACGCATCTAGTTAGACATTTTATAAACTATGCAAGCATGTGTAGAAAGAAGTTGTTTGGATATATTATGTGGTGTAATGAATACTATGGCTAGTGGTTGATATAATGAACTCTTTTAACTGTGGAAGATGGAAATGTATGAGTAACTTTAATAAAGGGTCAAAACTAGCTTAAAGGTTCTTTAATATGTGAAAAAACTTAAAAATACGTAAAGTAAGGGATATTTTGCAAATACAAATAAAAGATGAGCATATGGTACTAAAGATTTTAAAGGTATAAATCAATGTGAGTTACACATCTATGAGTGTGTAGTCTATATGAATTTAGATATATCTGATGAAAGTATGCAAATATGTATATCAAGTGTGTGTGTCTAATGAATACCTATACATACATAAATAGGATAACATAGTCCATTGAGGTGATTTTACACTATAAGTGGTAATCAACGCTAAAGGCAAGTCTCCTAACTCACACAACTTTGGATTTTGTGTGAATTCTCAAACTTCGTTTAATTCTCATATTGAATGCAAGTTTTCTAAAATCTTTACATTGTATATTGTATAACCCGAATTGTTGCCATACTTATATCGAGAAAACATCTATTAATATTCGAAAATCATTTGTATGCCTTAACATTGTTACGAGCATTGGACTTATCGTTCATAAATGCATTATAAAAATTGTCTAAGCCTTTGATTCGGCTAGACCATAATCATGTGTTAAGAAAGCTATCCAAACCAATCAATTTGGTGCGGACTCTTGTAAATCTACTGAGATGAACAACCCTCTTAAAAAGGGGAAATTTTATATTGTTGGGGAACCGACTTGCGCACATGAGTATGATTAAATGTTATGCATAACGTAGGGTACTTTAGGCTGATCACCTATTGTACTCGTTTATATTGGATTGCAGTATAATACTATTAATTCTAGTAAGAGTTCTTAGTCCTTAGTGACTGCTCAGTGTTCATTCTTATTGAACCTAGAAATGAATAAATCCTGAAATTTTGTTAATATCCTTTAGTCTATAGTGACACCTATTGAATACTCTTGATATTTCTTGATATCCTTGAACTATTAATTATTGTTATTCCCTTGAAGATTCAAATGCTATAACTGCTTATTCTTCTTGCTATATTACTTGCTGGGCAAACTTGTTGCTCATTCTTGCTTCCCTAAATACATTACAGTTAAGGCAGAGCAAGGCGGTACATCGGGAAAGGACAAGGAAAAGGGCAAGGCTACAGAATAACTTAGTCCTTTAAGTGTAGAAGTATTATTACTATTGTTATGCTTATTATGATGTATTTAAGGATGATTAAGTTATGTCTAAGTTTAATCACTGGATTGTTATAGTAATGGTTATGGTACCTTGGGACGCGAATATTTATATTATATTAATGTAAATTATTCTATTATTTTTGTTGTTGATGATTTTAGTATGATATTAGAATTAGCACGTGAAGAATCAAATTCGAGATATGAGTGTCTGAATTTGGGGGCGTCATATTGATTCCCTCCACATTTGTTATCACTGCTTCGATGACTACTACCACTGGTATTATCGATTTATCGGCTACTCTCTCTTGGTTGGGTTGATTCATTATCGTGCTCCAATAACTGAGCCCTATTCACAACATCTGAATATAAGCAAAGTTTGTGAGAAATAATGTATTAACGTATTTCGGGTTTCAACCCTTGCAAAAACATTCACGTTATTCTCTCCTCATTATCTACTAAATTGGCTGTAAACTGGGATAACTCCGTAAATTCAGCCTCGTACTATGATACAGTCATATTGTTTTGCTCTAGCTTGATAAATTCCACCTCCTTCATGGGACGAATACTTTCGGGAAAGTACTTGTTGTTGAACAGTTCTTGGAACTTCTCCCAAGACATCTTCAGTGCGGTAGGTTGAGTACGCTTTATAGATTCCCACCAATAATCTGTCTCTCCTCGCAACATGAAGGTCACAAAGGGAACCTTTTGCTCCTCAGAGCATCCCAAGATATTAAATATCTTGGTGATCTGCTTTATCCACGTATCTTCCTTAAGTGGTTTTGGCTTTCCCAAAAACTTCGGTGGTCCCAGCTCTTTGAACTTTTTAGCAGTCACCGTTCGAGAGTTTCCAGTGCTTCCACCTGCATTTTGAACAAGAGTCTCTCTTGCCTGATGTTGCACAAATTGCAGAAAGCTCCTAAACATTACTTCGTTCATCATGTGGTCGGTGTTATTATGTACATGAGGATTATTGCCTTCTTGATGCACATTATCCTAGTTATTGATCATCGATGACTCAATGGTTTCCTATGCTCCATTGCTTATATCAACATTCTCGGATGTCATTTTCAAACACTGCCACAAAACAAGGGTTAATTGACAAGCCACATATTATCCCTATATTCTGACCAACCAATTAAATAACAAATAAGCTTAGGTAGGTTATACTAACGAAGAATTTACCCGTCTCTCTTTCTAGTTCTAGTCTCACATCTCAGCAAGGATAAATTTTAAAGATTTATAATTCAATTTATCAATAATTCAATGATGTCCAAATTGTTAACATGATACCGCTTTGTGGAGTAAAATTCAAGAATAATATTGTATCAAAAATGATTTGGACCGAAAATAAATCAATTTTTATCATGAATAGTACCCCGGGTAAATAGTAACTGAGTGAATAGTACCCCGTAAATAGTAATTCAGGAATAGTATCCGGTGAATAGTACCCCAGCATGAGAATATTAAAAATTATCAAGAATATTTAGAATAATATTTCTGTGAAAAGATACTAGATGAAACGCAAATTTCAAAGATATTCTACTAATTTCAAGAAGTATAGAAGTACACATTCACATCACACACACATCCACATCACACACATATTTATACTATATATATATACATACAGAATAATTTTCTACCGATTATTTGGAAAAATGAGTAAGTGGGGGTCCAAGTACTAAGTCAAATTTACAACAAATACTTCATAAAATACCCCTCTATTTATCCCAATTCACTTGGCTTCTCAAAATACATTTTTAATAACATTCATCATTAATATTATAACTCACAATATTAACAACCAGATCATTTCCAAGAAAGAGGGGGCTCTCTAATAAGGATTTATCCCTATTAGCGCACAATTAGGTGTCCAAACCCCTTTCCTCAACAGAACTTTCTAGACATCGTCAATAATGCAAATAATAACATGAATAACTTTGTCATCTCAATTATTGATTTAATAATATAAAATATTATGACAATAATTGAATGAATAACGTGAGATACTATGCAGAAATTATTATGGCAATAATTAAACAAAATTGAGTGACTTCTCACGTAAGTATCAATAATCAAAGATATTGTACAATACTGTGTACTACTATGCAACCACGCATATTACTATACTTTTATCACCAGGTATTTTAACAGTTAACGATATAACTCTCGCCGTTATTTTTATAAAAAGATATTTCTATCGTTTTTTAACTCCGATAGTAATTCCGTTATGGGGTCCACCAATGATTTTGTCGTCGTACAAATATTCCCTGTTAAAACGAATATTCCCCGACTAATCGAATATTTTATAACAACTTATTTACTTTGTAAAATTTATAAATATTACCCACAACTATAACATTATATTAAATCCACACCATAATATTCTAAAATATATTTCGAGAAATTAAATCTTTATTCATAAAAGTTGGGGTCTTATAGTATTTGTATAAACAATTTATGTTTATATCTTCCTCAATAGTTATAGAATTGATATATCAGGTTCGTGGTGATTAGTACCCGGATTTGGGGATGTCACTTTTACACATTCAGCTTGCTGAATTAAAACATTCATCTTACTGAATTCACACATTCAGCTTGTTAAATAACACATTCAGCTTTCTAAATTAACATATTTGATTTACTGACTTTTCAAATCATCAAACATATAGCTTATCATTTGAATTCTTAATACTTATCTATTTAATCAAACATGTAATTATAATACTGTATTTATATTCATATACCAAATTTTAGCGTCATACATTTACATGCTTGGCATATTTCTATAAACTCTAACTATCCCATTTTAAACCTCAAAAGATGGGATCTACCCAAAATATACTCCCCTATACACATACATGGGGATACATCATATTTACATACTACCGCACAACTATTGAGGCTTACATCAAACATATAACCCTAATAAACAAAAGGGGTACTACTGCATCTATCTATATAACTTCCAAACTAACATATCACTGACTGCCCGACTGAGCCTCGTTGGTCAGAATATGGTCATGAGGTGTAACTCCATATACTCGATGACGAATGGAGTGGCTAGACTCTCTAATCTCAAAATACGACCTCCTCTCTTCTGCTCGGCGACTCGTATATGCTGCATCTAGAGCCCATCCCAAAGTCTCTATCCTGACCAATCTGGCATCTGCCTCAACCTCTAACTGATCCACCCTCCTCCCTGCTCAAACCTAGGCACCCTCAACTCGGATCCTGTTAACGATTTCTAAGTCAAACATCAGATGCAGTGCCTGATGCTCAATGCTAAACACTCCAAACTTATTCTCATCTTGTTATAATCTTGATTTCATCTCTTCCAGCTCTAACTAAGACTGGTGAGCTACATCAGGGTACTACTGCTCCGTAAACTGAATAATATGATTCTTCATCTCTAATCGTGCTATCCTTTCCTTTAACATCGTGTTTCTTGCCATTAAATATCCTATCAAGATATCCTCTGCAGTGTCCTCAACCTCTATAGGCTCTTGAATAGGGACCACCTGATCCTGCTCCAATGAATGACTATCTTGTCTCTCTTCAAACATCCTACAATACCAAAACAACAATAACATCATTATCACAATAAAATATATTCATTGATGAAATGAAATAATATTTTATTATGTACTACTCATACTCGATGAATTTCCATGGTCCATCTCTTATCATATTCTATACGAGTTTTCTTCTAAGGTTATAACCTAGGTTTCGCATCCTAAAGTTTATAACCTACAACTTTGATACCAATCCATGACACCCCTAAATTCGGGTTCTCTAACCTCGGGTTTGGTGGTCACGATCCATCATCATCATAAGCATTCTATAAACTATTACAGAATAATAAACATACGATGTTCATAATAATAAAGTTTTATAATAATATCCCAATATCTATTAACCTTAACTTAAACATACCTTACTTAAGTTACCCTTAGTAACACAAAAGGTTTACATTACAAATGTACATAATATCATATACTACATAAACATTTGCATTATCTATTCCTGCACTTTTCCTTTACCTTTGTCCTTCTTGGTCGTGTCTAGCTTAGCTAAAATAAATGTCATGATATAGCAAGGGTAAGCAACGAATTTTCTTAGCAAGTTTAAATACAAGGAAGATATATCATGATTAGTAAGGAATTTATCATTCAATGTTCAATAATAGAAATCAATTGTGAAAGAACATGAATTAAGTCTTGATAACTGAATATTCGAATAATTGAATAATAGATGTTGAGTGGTCAAAATGACCATGAACATATGCTAAGGTTGTCAGTATTTAAACTGGTTCTTTTAATAAGTTATGGTAATCAAGGGGATCAGCCTTTCATACTCGGTGTATTATGCATAAACACTTATTATACAAGCAACAATTGTTTTCCAATAATGATTTAATCAAATTGTACTTTTTCTCAATCTTGAGTTCTTACCAAATCAATTGGTAAAAAAAAACTTTTAAAACATATTTGATTTAACAAATTTAAACATACTTGATCTAGCTGATACAATGAGCATAGATCCATATCTTAAACAGTTCATGAATGAATGAACTTTAACTAATTCACAGTTCAATAATAATAGAACATGAATTTAATTGCACCAAGTGGGAGTATCAATAACTAGTATTGATGTGAAAAATCAACGATAATTATTCACTAACATGCTTTGAAAATAATAAATCAAGTTTGAGTTAGAGAACTTGTCTCGATTGCAGTCTACTGATACGTAATTTAGTTTACTTCTTAGTGAAAAGACCTATAATTGATCTTTCGATTAACATATCATAGTATATCTCATAATACTACTACTTATAAGCAAATTGGCTAACATTTAACCACATAATCAAATGATAGATAACACCCTAACACATCAGTATTATTATCGTCCTTTGAAAATTTTTCAATCACTATATCATATTTAACACTTTAATCTTTTATATTATAAGTTCTTCTTTATAATCCAGTAATTCGAATACTAATACTATAGTCTGGATTATTCAAACATGACATTCCAGCAACCTGGATTGACTATTCCAGCAACCTGTATTCAAATAATGTAACGACCCCAAAATTTATACAATTTAATTCTCAACTTCGGTCGTTAACAATACATTCAGCCTCTAATTTTACATCATTAAACGATAATACAACCATTGAAATTTGCAGAATAATTAAAATTTTTATTACAATTAAAATTTTCTATTACAAACTATTCTCGTTCCCAAAACTTTCAACATTTACATCTAAATATCTTAAAAACATTTTAATACTACAAGAGTTTACATCGCAAAATGATATTACAAAACAACATTAATACATTATTCAGAACCTTAAACATGGTTAAATAATAATAACTCAGCCAAAGTATATAAATCTTAAAGTATCACATCTGATTCATATCTTTCAAGTAGCACATAACTTTACCTTAAATCTTTAACCTGCAAAATTGGTTATTTGCAAGGTTGAGCTCGACAGCCCAGCATAATCTAACAGTTTTCATGCATCACATAGCACATAATAACATGCTCGATATAAATCTCATAAACATTGGACTAACATAACATTGTTGTAGTTCATATAACAAGTATAAAGATTGAGTTTCTTACTCAATCAACATTCATTACTCAATCAACGTAGTCATAAATTGACTTTAACATTTCATACTCTCAACATTAATATAACACACCATTCTATTTGAAATAAAGATTTCAAACAGTTCATCATCAAATTTACATAGCAAATAGGAACTGAAAGACTTGCCTTGAACGTTGTTTACCAATAACAGTTTAACAACTTATAGTTATCTGCACTTCACGTGCCCTACACAATTATATAATCATACACATCAACTATTAGTCACATAGCAACGCATAATAGTTGTAATATAAACTTTAATCTACATCGTATAACCCTTCCTATTACTCAATACACAATGTTGAATTTGATTGTGTTAACTTTAGACTTATAACTCACTATATTTCATACTCGAAGTTCATTCAAGTGCTTAAGTCTTGCTAGGAATCATTATTGGTTTTATATTAACCCTATTCCATATCTTATAATATTTATTTCAATTGAATTGAAACACTTTTTAAGTTCATTAACACTTAACACGACATTTCAACGTTCATTCGTCACACGCCCAATTTGTCTCTCTTGTGTGTGATTAGTATGCTTATACAACTTATCTAATATATCATTTATTAATGTTAAGCATCATTATATTTACTAATATTCATGTTTTATAACTTAGGAAAACATCTTTTATCGTCAGAAGCACTACACTTGTATACGTGCATGCCCGACGCTCTCTGATTGCCTCCTAATACCTATCAGTCCCAAAAATGGCACTTTTGACCCCTGTTCCTGACATCAAATTGAAATACTTAAAGATCAAAAGTTGAAGGTCTACTCGTCCTTGTTTCGGATCATCTTAAATCAACTCAATCGGAGTTCGTATGAAAACGTTATGGTCGTTTTACTATATAGGAGGTCAAAATTGTCCGACCCAAACTACTATTCTGGCCGTGTCAACTATTCTGGTGTTGCAGTGCCCCAAATAGCATTGAGGGTCGCTACCGCATTTGCCTCTTAGCGAAGAGTTACGCATTTATTTTTCCGATTTCATCGTTCTTTTAATTTTTGACCCCTTCTCCTTCCAACCTTCATAACTTGAGTTATACACACCCAAATCAGCCGTTTTCGACACTATGGATTCGTAATTCATAGAAATATAACATACTAGAATTATAACAATTTACAAAAACAATAACAAAGCTAAATCCTCACCCAAAACTCATGTTCATATTAGTTTTACATGTTTTAACATATTTAGCGTAATCATTCACCACGAATTCGATTCCTAACCAAATCAATTCATTTAAACTTTGTTGTTTTCGTTTTTCAACATACTAACAACATCTATTATCAATTTTAGATTATATACATGTTCTAACCATCAATTTTTGACTCCAACTAAGCCATAACATACATATTTCATCAATAACTCAATTTCCTCTTCTTTATCATATTTTTCATGATTTTGATAACCCAAAACCAATTATAGATTACATATAATGGATTATTCATACCCATAAACATATCAAGAAATTCATCATCAAAACTTAATTATGGTGAAGTAATTTTAAGAAAACACAACTAGGGTTTAAAATTAGATTATTACGTTTGATTAGTTAGAAAACTCAAACAATCTTCTTCTTCTTTTTTTTGATTCTCTAACCTTCACATAGAATTTCTTCTTCTATTCCTCTCAATTTTTCTCTTCCTCTCTTCTTCTCTTTTCTTAGGCTTAGGCCAAACCTTTACGTAAAAACCAACGCACAAAAACTAACGTCTAAAACTAACGTACTATTAAATATAATAATTATGTATCATTTATAAAAATATTTATTATATTATTATTATTATTATTTTTAATTCAAAAGCCATAAGGCTTTGTTTGGCAAAACACTTTTAAAATAATGACTTAATCATTCCTTAAGTCTTGCTTGGTAAATCCATTTAAAACTCTTTTAATTTACTTTAATAAATCATTAATACTATAGTTTATTGTGCCACACTATTTACTTGGATTTCTATATCCAATCTTAATTAAATAAACAAAACTAATTACCACAAAATTATAATTTTTATTATAATTTGACTTAATAAATTAACATATCACGCATGTTTTAATCCCTTCTTTATAAATTTCTTAAATTACTTCTTATTTTTCAAACTCTATTCGAGCTTATTCTTTCATTATCAACACCTCTCTTCTCTAAGGTTATAGCCTAAGGTACTCTTACCTAATGTTTCTAACCTATCAGCTTTGATATCAACTATAACGACCCCAAAATTCATACAATTTAATTCTCGACTTTGGTCGTTAACAATACATTTAACCTCTAATTTTACATCATTAAACGATAATACAACCATTGAAATTTGCAGAATAATTAAAATTTTCTATTACAAACTATTCTCAATCCCAAAACATTCAACCTTTACATCTAAATATCTCAGAATCAGTTTAATACTGCAAGAGTTTACACCACAAAACGATATTACAATTCAACATTAATACATTATTCAGAACCTTAAACATGGTTCAAATAATAATAACTTAGCCAAAGTATATAAATCTTCAAGTATCACATTTGATTCATATCTTTCAAGTAGCACATAACTTTACCTTAAATCTTAAACCTGCAAAAGTGATTATTTGCAAGGTTTAGCTTGACAGCCCAACAAAATCTAACAGTTTGCATGCATCACATAGCACATAATAACATGCTCGATATACATCTCATAAACATTGGACTAACATAACTTACATGTTGTAGTTCATATAACAAGTACAAAGATTGAGTTTCTTACTCAATCAACATTCATTACTCAATCAACGTAGTCATAAATTGACTTTAACATTTCATACTCTCAACATTAATATAACACACCATGCTATTTGCAATAAAGATTTCAAACATTTCATCATCAAATTCACATAGCAAATAGGAACTGAAATACTTGCCTTGATCGTTGTTTACAATAACAGTTTAACAGCTTACAGTTATCTGCACTTCATGTTCCCTACACAATTATATAATCATACACATCAACTATTAGTCACATAGCAACGCATAGTAGTTGTAATATAAACTTTAATCTACATCCTATAACCCTTCCTATTAATCAATACACAATGTACAATTTGATCGTGTTAACTTTAGACTTATAACTCACTATATTTCATACTCAAAGTTCATTCAAGTGCTTAAGTATTTCTAGGAATCATTATTGGTTTTATATTAACCCTATTCCATATCTTATAATATTTATTTCAATTGAATTGAAACACTTTTTAAGTTCATTAACACTTGGCATGGCGTTTCGATGTTCATTCGTCATACGTCCGATTCGTGTCTCTTGTGTGTGCTTTGTATTCTTATAAAACTTATCTAATACATCATTTATTAATGTTAAGCATCATTATATTTACTAATATTCATGTTTTATAACTTAGAAAAATATCTTTTATCGTCAGAAGCACTACACTTGCATACGTGCATGCCCGACGCCCTCTAATTGCCCCCTAATACATATGAGTCCCTAAAATGGTCATTTTTACCCCTGTTCCCAACATCAAATTTAACAATGTAAAGAACAATAGTTGTAGGGCTACTCGTACTCGTTCCGGATCATCTTGAATCACCTCAATCGGAGTTCGTATGAAAATGTTATGGCCGTTTTACTACAGGAGGTCAAAACTGTCTGACCCAGACTACTATTCCAGCCGTGTCAACTATTCCAGCGTTGTAGCGCCCCAAATAGCCTTGGGGGTCGTGCTGCAAAGCCCCTTAGTAGTAGTTACGCATTTTTTTCCTAGTTTTACTGTTCTTACGAATTTTTGACCCTTTCTCCTTCTGACCTTCATAACTTGAGTTATACACACCCAAATCAGTCCGTTTTCGACTATGGATTCGTAATTCATAGAAATACAACATACTAGAATTATAACAATTTATAAAAATAATAACAAACCTAAATCTTCACCAAAAACTCATGTTCATATTAGTTTTATATGTTTTAACATATTTAGCATAATCATTCACCACGGATTCGATTCCTAACCAAATCAATCCGTTTAAACTTCATTGTTTTCGTTTTTCAACATACTAACAACATCTATTATCAATTTCAGATTATATACAAGTTCTAACCATCAATTTTTGACTCCAACTAAGCCATAACATACATATTTCATCAATAACTCAATTTCCTCTTCTTCATCATATTTTTCATGATTTTGATAACCCAAAACCAATTATAGATTACATATAACGGATTATTCATACCCATAAACATATCAAGAAATTCATCATCAACACTTAATTACGGTGAAGTAATTTTAAGAAAACACAACTATAGTTTAAAATTAGATTATTACCTTTGATTAGTTAGAAAACTCAAACAATCTTCTTGTTTTTTTTTCTTTGATTCTCCAACCTTCACATAGAATTTCTTCTTCTTTTCCTCTCTTCTTCTCTTCTTCTCTTTTCTCAAGCTTAGGCCAAACCTTTACGTAAAAACCAACGCACAAAAACTAACGTCTACAACTGACGTACTATTAAATATAATAATTATGTATCATTTATATAAATATTTATTATTATATTATTATTATTTTTAATTCAAAAGTCATAAGGCTTTGTTTGGCAAAATACTTTTAAAATAATGACTTAATCATTCCTTAAGCCTTATTTGGTAAATTCATTTAAAACTCTTTTAATTTACTTCAATAAATCATTTATACTATAGTTTATTGTCCCACACTATTTACTTGGATTTCCATATCCAAACTTAATTAAATAAACAAAACTAATTACCACAAAATTATAATTTTCATTATAATTTGACTTAATAAATTAACATATCACTTTAATTACTAAATTAAATTAAAACAATATTCTTCCAAACTATATAATCCTTAACAACTCTCTAATTTATTTATTAAGTTAACTTAGAGTATTATCTCATAAATTTAATTCATCACTCTTTTATCTTAATTAAGTTAATTTTATAACTCATGAATTATTTACTTACTAATAAATAATCCAACAAATATCTACTAAACAACAAACACATCAATTAAAAATATTTATTTAATTCAATAAATATTTGAAATTATAAATAAAATTCTGGATTGTTACAACTAATCTCCAATTTAGTAAACAGTTTTCCAATCTAGCAAACTGGATTCATCTAACTTCTAATCCAGCAACCTGGATTCACTAATCATTCAATTTTGTAAATTGTTTTCCAATCCAGCAACCTGGATTCAACTAATCTCCAATTTAGTTTATAGTTTTCCAATCCAAAAACTTGGATTCATCTATCTTTTTACGAAAATACCAAATCAACTTATTATTTTTCTATCGTTTGGCCAAACATATATACATATATTTGTAAGGTTTTGTGAAAATCATAGACGCAATCAAATTGCAAAAATTAGCGGAAGCAAAGTAAAATCAGATTTTAAAAATTTTCACAAACCAATTACTCGAATCATCCTTTATGCATATTATTAATTAAAATGAAGAACAAGAAGTTATGGAATTACACCCTTATAGATACGAGCTTCCATAGGTACGAGTTCAACTCCTACTTCTCTGTGATCTCCTTGAATCTTCGGGTAGATTCCTTCTTTTGATCAATAATAGCCACCCAAGTGTATGACCTCTATAGGTGATCCACCAAGGAAGAAGAATTTTCAAGAAGAATGGTGTATTGGCTCAAATCCTAGTTTTCTATCTCTGTAGAAAAAAGGCGTACTCTCAAACTTTTGGAATCACATATTTTTGATATCTGATATAAGATTCCTCTTATAAAGATATCAGGTAACCCTATTTAATTAAAATAAGGTATTATTTATTTAATTAAACTCCTTTGATTAATTCGGCTCCCTAATCATATTAGAGATAATTAATTAAACTCATTTAACTAATTTTGCCTCCTAATCCTATTAGGAATAAATGAGAGTACTTATATTAAATTAATTCATAAAATCTTTTAGAAATTAAAATTAATAATAATTGTAATAATATTAATAAGACTCCTCTTATTAATTTATATTTAATATTTTTAAAATATTAAATAATAAATATTAAGGTATTTAATTTACTCTATCACCATAGATTAAATTAAATATTCTTAACATATTGTTATGATTATGCCATTAACTTCTTAAATAGTTATTCTTCCTTTTATGGTTTGACCCTTTAGGTTCTCCATATTAAACCGGTTGTGAATAAATCAATTAGAACAATTCTAATCTTATTAAAATAAATAAATTATACTATTTATTTATTTAAATAAATAAAATTTATTCTATAATAGGGATGAGCCTCCCTAGCGATCAACGACTTTCCAGATAATATAGATTTCAATATTAATCATAAAAGAACCTTTGAGTAAATAGTTACCGTACAATTCAATCTTTCCATCATACAATGTCCCAATTAAATATAAGACATAAAATTATTTTTATGTCTTATTTTATTTAATTATATGTATTTTGATTCATAAATGCACAACTCATAATGTAACAATCCGGAAATTCAAATTGTAATATTAAATATTTATTGAATTATATAAATATTTATTTGATGTGTTTATTGTTGAAATTGATGAAATAAAAATTTTATTGATGTGGTTATTATTATTAAATATTTATGAATTAAATTTATTAAATAATATTCTAAATTAAATGAATTTATAATTTAGAGAGTTGTAATATAACATGAGATGTTATATTGTTGTTTTAATTTAATAATTTAAAGTGGTATATTAAATTATTAAGTAAAGTTATAATGAGATTATAATTATGTGATATTTGTTTAAGTGAAATATTTATTTAAAATATAGTGTGTATAATTATTTTATTTGATGTAATGTTGGATATGGAAATCCAAATAAATAATATGTGATTATAAATTATAAACTAAATTGTTTATTAAAATAATTAAAGTAGTTTAATTTATTTTTACTCAAACAAGACTTAAATATATTAAGTCTTTATTTTAAAGACATTTTGCCAAACAAAGCCTTATTGGTTTTGGATTTTTAATATTTGAATTATAATAAAATAAATAAAATATAATTATAACATATACATTTATTAGTTGTAACTGATATATTTAGTATAGGGGTTATGGCCATATCGGTTTTTATGTTATACGCATTCTAGTTTTGCTAAGCTTGAGAAGTTCAGAGAGAGAGAATACAGAGAATTTAGAGGAAGTTGGGAGAGAAATCTTGAGTTTTTCAAAGCAAAATCCGGTGTTTAGCAAGGTTGTTCAAGCTAAGTGAAGGTATTACTCGTAACCCTAATTTTATATATTTATACATATATGTATATATATGAATTTAACGGCATATGTAAGACCCCAACTTATTATTAATGAAATTGAATTTCCTCTATTTATTATTTTCAAAATAGTAAGGGTTGATTTGATTAATGTGGTTAGTTATGGGTAAAATGCGCAAATATTTCAAATAGGCAAGTGGTTATAAAATATTCATTGTTGTTGGGGAATATTCGTTTGATCGTGGAATATTCTTCTTGTGGGGAATATTCATACGACGGTTTGCGACCTTGTGTGGGCCCCATGCTGAAAGCGATTGGATGAAGAAAAGCGACAAGTATAAGTTGTTTATAAATAATGGTGTAGTTATTCTGCTATTAATCTTGTTGGAACACCCAGTGGTTAAAAACACGAGAACACGGTATTGCATCAATTATTGATTCTTACATAAGAAGACACTACTCAATAATTATTCTGATAATTCTTTGTTTAATATTTTATTTTATTGATTCAATAATTGTTGCGTTGATATTTTATATTATTGTTGTTTCAATAATTGTCATTACACAGTATTTTCCTTTATCGAATTAATAATTCATATTATTTGAATAATATTATTAGATAGCATTATTGGCAATGTCTAGAAAATTCTGTGTAAGGAGGGGTTTGGTCACCTAATTGCGCACCAGTAAGGAGAAATCCTTATTGGAAAGCCCCCTCTTTCCTGGGAACGACATGGTTGTCAATATTGTGATTCTGTAATATTATTTGTAGATAATTAATTATTGATTTACATGATAAGAAAAATATTCATTTAATGTGGATATAAATGGAGAAATTTTTTGAAAATTGATATTTTATCTTTTCTAATAAAATAATCCATTTAAATATATTATTATATTTTAATAATATAATAATGGTGATATTTTTTACAATGAATGTGTGATATATGAATAAATGAGGAGGAAGAGTATTTTTGTTACTAAAAATATTTAAAACATGTTTTTCATGTTTATGGACCCCATTTCTTGACTGAAATTTGACTATAGCTTATAAAATCGTTCGTATGTGGATTTCGATCAATTTCTGCTTGGAATTTGGAAAAACTTAAACTTACAAAGTTGTAGAGAATTGAATTTCCTATGGAATGGACATAAGATTCGAATTTTTCTGATAAAAGGGCTATTTATTGTGAATTATTGAAGTTCCGGTATATCGGGTCTGAATCGATTTTTGGAGTTTTAAATATTTTTATTTAGAAAAACGTTTTTGGTGATTTTGTCACTTATATGGCTAATGTCTTGACCAAAAAAGTGGGCTAAGGAAAATTTATATAAATATATTAATATTTTATTAAATTTTCTGCTTTGGTGTTCTAAGCATTTTCCTATAAATAGGGTGCTTAGGTTAGAATTGAAAATCACACCAGAAATAAGTTTTCTCTCTCTTTCTCTCTCTATATTGTCGAGCGTATTCTTGTGAGTATTTTGATACTTTGAGTGTTGTTGTACGGTGAAAGTTCCTTTCAGCGTTATATCTGATATTCCAGCCAAAATTACTATTCTTTCGAGGTAAGGGATTTTATTTTTTTTATAAATGATATTATTTCTTTCAATATCATTATGCCGAAATATTGGTAAGATTTTTTTTGTGAAATTCTTGTCTTTTAGTGTCGGGGTTACTATTCACGTATACGACACTATTCACAACAAAATTAAATCTTTTGTTTTTTGTCCAAAATATCTATTATGGATACTAGCTTTGATTGTATCCATGTGTTGATTATTCTTGAATTTTACTTCACTATGGTTATTTATGAAGTATTTTTGAACTTGAACTGTTTAAAGTACGAATCCTTATTATTTGTTCTTTTTTTTCACTGGATTCATTTTCTTTAAAATATTTTTCATCATCCTCAGTCCTAAATGATGATATTACTGAATATCTTTGGCCTGTAGTACAAAGATGAATGATTTTTTGATGAATATCTTTGGCCCGTAGTGCAAAGATGAACAGGTGTTGAGATGAACATGACCAACTGATGAATATCTTTGGCCTGTAGTGCAAAGATGAATATTTGATTCAAGATGTATATTAATTGATGCTACAGGGATAAAATATTGATGATGGACTTTTAAATGCATATATATTAGTAGATTTTATTCTCTACGTAACTCTTCTATGAATTATTATTTTCGCTACGAATATTGATTTAAAACTGGTTGTCTATTGTATTCTATCCGATTTTTTCTTGTTGAGGACTAACGATAATTTGTTATATATTATCTTAGTCATAATATTCTTTATTGGGCTAGTTGAGCTCACCCTTTTCCTTTTTGTTCCATTTTTCTTCTCAGGAGGCGAGAATGTAGCGAGTACTAGTCGGGGTATGGAATGAAGGTTCTGGAAAGTCATTTTAGTAGACCTCACTATTTTGTAAAATAGTGTATCAATAATTGTAATGAGGACTTATTTGAGTGTTGATATTGTCTAGATGACAATATTTGTATTTAAACTCACAGTTTATGTGTTGTCGTATTTTGCACGAAAATTATATTAATAAAGTTGTAGTTATTTCTGTACCATGTATTTGGCGACTCAGAATGGGTGTTGTATACCTATTTTGGGGGTGTCACAGTTGGTATCAGAGCTTAGGGATATGATCTCTGGCGGAGATCGGGGAATAGAACTAGGAGGGGAGAGACGAGTAAATCCTTCGATTCTGTGTCCTACCTAAGCTTATTTGTTGGTTGGTTAGAATATAGGGATATTATGTGATATGTTAATTTCTTCAATTAACCCTTGTTTTATGGCAGTATTTGAGAATGGCGACTGAGAATGTTAATAGTGGAGACACCTTTACTCACCAATGAGGAAAACGTGCAAAAGGCCAGCAAGGTTCCTCCTGTAAACAACACCACTAAGCAGACGATGAATGACGGGATGTTTAGAAGCTTTTTGCAGTTCATGCAAAATCAGACGAGGGAGACTCGTGTACAAAATATAGGTGGAAATGATAACAATGCATAGTTTGTCACAGCCAAGCAGTTCAAAGAGTTGGGACCACCAGAATTCTGGGGAAAGCCGGATCCGATTAAGGCAAAACGTGGGTCAAGCAAATTACCAAGATATTCGATGTCTTAGGATGCACGGAGGAACAAAAGGTTCTATTCTCCACCTTTATGTTCCGTAACGAGGCAGATTACTGATGAGAATCTGTGAAGCGTACCCATTTAGCCGCACTCAGCATGTCTTGGGAAACATTTCAGAAACTGTTTAATGACAAGTACTTTCCTGAAAGTATTCGTCATATGAAGGATGTAGAGTTTATTAGACTCGAGCAGAACAACATGACGGTGTCCCAGTACGAGGCGAAGTTCGCAGAGTTATCCAGGTTTGCACCTCATTTGGTGGAGAATGAGGAACGTATGACGTGGATGTTTCTAAGAGGTTTCAAACCCAGCATACGTCAATATCTCATTTCTCATAAATTTTCTCTCTATTCAGATGTTGTCAACAGGGCTCAATTATTAGAACGAGATAACGAGTACTTTCAACCGAGGGACCATAATCAGGATCATACCGGTGACAGCAATCATCAGAACAACGATAACCAGTGAAGAAAGAAAAATACGGACAAAAGCGGTAACCACTCTGGTGGTAATCATGGCCATGAAAATAGAAGAAGCGAGTCGGGGGGAGATTTTAATAAGAGGAGATTCAACAATGACAATGCAAAGACGTCAGCACCAGCAGCAACTGGTTCTAAGGGAGGAGAACGACTACCAGTCGTATGCCCACAACAGTTCAAGGTATGTTATAATTGTGGAAAGGAAGGACATATCGCTCGAGATTGTACTATAGCGAAACCAAGTCCAGCGAGGATGGTGACTCAAAAGGCTGTCCCAAAAAAGTCAAAGTCAACGGTTCTTGGAAGAGCGTTTGTTGTGATTGATCAAAATGCGAGGAACCCAAATGAGGTGATCACGGGTAAGCTAATCAGAAATTCTTGCAAAGTTTATACCTTACTAGATACCGGTGCTACGCATTCATTTATCTCTGCTGCTTGTGCTCAACGTTTAAACTTGACTCCAGAGAAATTAGACTTTGATTTATCTGTGGAGACTCCGTTAGGAGAAACTTTCATCACATCCACTGTTTATAAATCTTGTTTGATCCAAGTTGGCACCATCACATTACCTGTTGATCATATCTCTATAAAGATACTTGCTTTTGATGTGTTTTTAGGGATTAATTGGTTAGCTACTCATCATACCAAAATTGATTGTTTTCATAAGGTTGTTAGTTTTCATATTCCTAACCAACTTGTTGTGCGAATTCAAGCAACTAAACCACTAAAATCAATCACTATCATATCAAGTCATAAAGCTATTCGTTTATTGAAAAACGGATGTCAAGCTTTCTTAGCCCATGTTATGGATTTGAATAAAGACACATCAGATTTGAATAATATTCTTGTTGTTAGTAAATTTCCTGACGTATTTCCTGAAGAACTTCTCGGTCTACCCTAACAACGTGAAGTTGGATTCTTTATTGATATTGAACCGGATACAAAGCCCATTTCTAAAACCCCATATCGAATGGCTCCTATTGAACTTCAGGAGTTAAAGGTCCAACTATAGGAGTTGTTGGACATCGGTTTCATTCATCCTAGTACATCTCCTTGGGATGCTCCTGTTTTATTCGTAAAAAAGAAAGACGGGAGTATGCGACTTTGTATTGACTACCAAGAATTGAACCATGTCACTATCAAGAATAGGTATCCGCTACCTCGTATCGATGACCTGTTTGACCAGTTGCAAGGAGCACAATTCTTTTCAAAGATTGATCTTCGATTCGGATGTCATCAACCAAGATTAGGCGAGGATATTCCAAAGACTACCTGAGAACTAGGTATGGGCATTATGAATTCTTAGTCATGTCTTTTGGATTGACTAATGCTCCTGCGGCTTTCATGGATATGATGAACCAAATATTCAAGGAATATTTGGATCAATTCGTTGTGGTCTTTATTGATGACATCCTCATATATTCCAAAAGTCGTGAAGATCATGAGCACCATTTGAAGCTGGTACTCCAAAGGCTTCGTGAAAACAAGTTGTATGCCAAGTTGAAGAAATGCGAGTTCTGGCTTGAGGAAGTAGCATTACTTGGGCACGTAGTGTCAAAACATGGAGTATCTGTTGACCCGGCGAAGATTGAAGCAATACAAAGTAGGAGCAACCAAGATGGTGACCAAAATCGTAAGCTACGGGCTTAATTTGGTTATTATCGGAGATTCGTGGAAGGGTTTTATCAAATCGCTACTCCGTTAACTCATTTAACTCGGAAAGATACAAAATTCGTATGGAGCGAGGAATGCGAGAAGAGTTTTCAAGAGCTTAAGAGGAGACTCATTTTTTAAGACTGCTCGAAAAGTACCATCCGTACGGATGGATTTGTTATCTACAGCAATGCTTCGGGCAAAGGGTTAGGGTGTGTTCTCATGCAACATGGGAAAGTCATAGCCTATGCCTCGCGACAACTTAAAGAATATGAAAGAAATTATCCTACAC
The DNA here is from genome assembly GCA_020205605.1 of Panax ginseng. Taxonomy (NCBI): domain Eukaryota; kingdom Viridiplantae; phylum Streptophyta; class Magnoliopsida; order Apiales; family Araliaceae; genus Panax; species Panax ginseng. The sequence continues at coordinate 142,108,578 of CM035132.1, read as the reverse complement.
ATGATCTAGAGTTGGCAGTAGTCATTTTCACGCTAAAGATCTGGAGGCACTATCTATATGGGGAGAAAGTGGAGATATATTCAGACCATAAAAGCCTCAAATATTTCTTCACCCAAAAGGAACTCAACATGTGGCAATGACGTTGGCTCGAGCTGTTGAAAGACTACGACCATACCATTCAATACCATCCTGGAAAAGTGAACGTGGTAGCTAACGCGTTGAGTAGAAGATCATATGCAGGAACGAGTGCGATGTTGTCAACACAAAGACCTATTTTATATGATTTACAAAAGTTGAAGATAAAATTCAAGACTCTGGGGACCCATGCAATGATGTCAAGTATACGTATAAAACCAACTTTAATCGATAAAGTTAAAGTTGCTCAAGCCACAGACCCAGAGTTGATGCGTATGAAGAAGAAAGTGCAAGAAGGTGCTATTCCAGAAGCAAGAATCGATGAAGAAGGAATACTTCGAGTCCACTCTAGACTTTGTGTTCGTAACGATTCTGATTTGAAGAACAAGATCATGATGGAGGCACCCAATACACTGTTTGCAATCCATCCTGGAAGTACCAAAATGTATCGTGATCTTCGACATACATTTTGGTGGAACAATATGAAGAGAGAGATCGCAAAGTTTATCTCGAGGTGTTTAACTTGTCAACGTGTAAAGGCGGAGCATCAAGTGCCTAAGGGTCCATTACAACCACTTGAGATTCTAAAATGGATGTGGGAACACATTACCATGGATTTTGTTATGGGTATTCCCACAGTTTCTCAAGGCATAGATGCAATTTGGGTTATTGTTGATAGATTAACTAAGTCTGCTCATTTCTTGCTGATACGGGAGACTTATTCCCTTGAACGTCTTGCTCGTATATACGTGAATGAGATTTTGAGATTGCATGGCATGCCAGTATCTATAGTTTCAGATCGTGACCCAAGATTCACTTCACGATTTTGGGTTAGCTTACAAAAAGCCATGGGCACGAATTTACGATTCAGTTCAGCATATCATCCTCAAACGGACGGACAATCAAAGAGGACTATTCAAACTCTTGAAGATCTATTAAGACTCTTGTCCTAGACTTTAAAGGGAGTTGGGATAAGTATTTACCATTGGTGGAATTCTCCTACAAAAATAATTATCAGTCACGTATAGGTGTGGCTCCATTCGAAGCATTATATGGACGAAAGTGTCGCTCTCCAGTATGTTGGGATGAGGTGGGTGAAGCAACATTGTTGGGACCAGAGTTGGTACATATGACTACAGAAAAGATCTAAATGATTTGACAACATATACAAATGGCACGGGATCGACAAAAGAGTTATGCAGATCTTCATCGAAAGGACGTGGAATTTAGTATTGGGGATCATGTATTGTCGCGTGTGGCTCCATGGAAGGGAGTTACAAGATTTGGGAAGAGAGTAAACCTCAATCCACGATTTATTGGTCCATTTCAAATTCTTGACCGAGTAGGAAATGTGGCCTATAGACTCACATTACCTCCAAGTAAGTCTCGTGTTCATAATATTTTTCATATATTTGTGCTACGTAAATATGTGAAAGACCTGAACCACGTTATTGAGTTAGAACCGGATGAGATAGCCGAAGACTTACAGTATGAAGAGGTACATGTCAAGATCTTGGATAGGAAGGAGCATGTCCTATGCACAAAGGTCATACCACAAGTCAAAGTTTTGTGGAGGAACCATGCTATTGAGGAAATGAACTGGGAGTTGGAAACGGAAATGAAAGCGAGGTATCCTCACCTTTTTGAAACACCAGGTACATACGTCAATTTTGAGGACGAAATTTCATAAGGAGGGGAGGCTGTAAGACCCCAACTTATTATTAATAAAATTGAATTTCCTCTATTTATTATTTTAAAAATAGTAAGGGTTGATTTGATTAATGTGGTTAGTTATGGGTAAAATGCGCAAATATTTCAAATAAGTAAGTGGTTATAAAATATTCATTGTTGTCGGGGAATATTCGTTTTGTCGTGGAATATTCTTACTGTTGGGAAATATTTGTACGACGGCGCAGGCTTATGTGGGCCCCATAACAAAAAGTGATTGGATGAAGAAAACGACAAATATAAGTTGTTTATAAATAATGGCGTAGTTGTTACCGTTAATACTGTTGGAACACCCAGTGGTTAAAACACAGTAGAACATGGTATTGCATCAATTATTGATTCTTACATAAGAAGGAACTACTCAATAATTGTTACAGTAATTACTGTTTAATATTTTATTTTATTGATTCAATAATTGCTGCGTTGATATTTTATATTATTGTTGTTTCAATAATTGTCATTACACAATATTTTCCTTTATTGAATTAATAATTCATATTATTTGAATAATATTATTAAATAGCATTATTGGCAATGTCTAGAAAGTTCTGTCTAAGGAGAGGTTTGGTCACCTAATTGAGCGCTAGTAAGGAGAAATCCTTATTGGAAAGCCCCCTCTTTCCTGGGAACGGTCTGGTTGTCAGTATTGTGATTCTGTAATATTATTTATGGATAATTAATTATTTATTTATATGATAAGGAAAATATTCATTTTATGTGGATATAAATGGAGAATTTTTTTTTGAAAATTGATATTTTATCTTTTCTGATAAAATAATTCATTTAAATATATTATTATATTTTAATAATATAATACTGATGATATTTTTTACAATGAATGTGGGATATATGAATAAATGAGGAAGAGTATTTTTGTTACTAAAATATTTAAAACATGTTTTTCATGTTTGTGGACCCCATTTCTTGACTGAAATTTGATTATAGCTTGTAAAATCGTTCGTATGTGGATTTCGGTCAATATCTGCTTGGAATTTGGAAAAACTTAAACTTACAAAGTTGTAGAGAATTGAATTTCCTATGGAATGGACATAAGATTCGAATTTTTCTGATAAAAGAGCTATTTATTGTGAATTAATGAAGTTCCGGTATATCAGGTCTGAATCGATTTTTGGAGTTTTAAATATTTTTATTTACAAAAATGTTTTTGGTGATTTTTTCACTTGTATGGCTAATGTCTTGACCAAAAAAGAGGGCTAAGGAAAATTTATATAAATATATTAATATTTTATTAAATTTTCTGCTTTGGTGTTCTAAGCATTTTCCTATAAATAGGGTGCTTAGGTTAGAATTAAAAATCACACCAGAAATAAGTTTTCTCTCTCTTTCTCTCTCTATATTGTCGAGCGTATTCTTGTGAGTATTTTGATACTTTGAGTGTTGCTATACGGTGCAAGTTCCTTTCAGCGTTATATCTGATATTCCAGCCAGAATTACTATTCTTTCGAGGTAAGGGATGTTATTTTTCTTATAAATGATATTATTTCTTTCAATATCATTATGCCGAAATATTGGTAATATTTTTCTTATGAAATTCTTGTCTTTTAGTGTCGGGGTTACTATTCACGTATACAGCACTATTCACGAATACGACACTATTCACAAAAAAATTAAATTTTTATTTTTTGTCCAAAATAACTATTATGGATACTAGCTTTGATTGTATCCATATTTTGATCATTCTTGAATTTTACTTCACTATGGTTATTTATGAAGTATTTTTGAACTTGGACTGTTTAAAGTACGAATCTTTATTATTTGTTCTTTTTTTCAAAGGATTCGTTTTCTTTAAAATATTTTCATCATCCTCAGTCCTAAATGATGATATTACTGAATATCTTTGGCCTGTAGTGCAAAGATGAATGATTTTCTGATGAATATCTTTGGCCCGTAGTGCAAAGATGAGCAGTGTTGAGATGAATATGATTAATGATGAATATCTTTGGCCTGTAGTGCAAAGATGAATATTTGATTCAAGATGTATATTGATTGATGCTACAGGGATAAAATATTGATGATGGACTCTTAAATTCATAGATAATAGTAGATTTCATTCTCTACGTAACTCTTCTATGAATTATTATTTCTGTTGCGAATATTGATTTAAAACTTGTTGTTTATTGTATTTTATCAGATTTTTCCCTATTGAGGACTAACGATAATTTGTTCTATATTATCTTAGTCATAATATTCTTTATTGGGCTAGTTGAGCTCACCCTTTTCCTTTTTGTTCCATTTTTCTTCTCAGGAGGCGAGAATATAGCGAGTACTAGTCGGGGTATGGAATGAAGGTTCTAGAAAGTCATTTTAGCAGTCCTCACTATTTTGTAAAATAGTGTATCAATAATTGTAATGAGGACTTATTTGAGTGTTGATATTGTCTAGATGATAATATTTGTATTTAAACTCACAGTTTATGTGTTGTCGTATTTTGCACGACAATTGTATTAATAAAGTTGTAGTTGTTTCTGTACCATGTATTTGACGACTCAGAATGGGTGTTGTATACCTATTTTTGGGGCGTCACAACATATAACTTCAATTTTGTGAATTCATCTTTTTGGAATTGTTGATATACAATTGATTACTTGTTATTGTATATGTTTGTGATGATAAAAAAGTGTTTAGATAAGAATTTTTATGCTAATTATGTTTAAAAGAAAGAAAGTAATTACAGTATATGTATTTTACATATGGCTTGTGAAAAGTACCAATTTTAGTGGCCAATTTGTACGTTAATCTGTTAATTGAGGCTTGATTATGCTAGTTCGTTAAGAAACGAAGATAGCGTAGTTTGAACGAAGTGATTTAGTGAAGAATTGAAATCACAGTGATGATTTTTTTAAAGGATGTCAAAAATGGAGTTTTCATATGAAAATATAGAATTTGAGAAATTAAACTAGTGTAAGTTGTTGTTAAATTGTTCTAAGTGGTTGAATATGTGAGGAAACATGTTTGTGTTAGTTTTATATCAATTGTATATGTTAATATTTCACTGCTTTGTGGGTGAAATTGGTGTTAGTAAAGGCTAAAGTCAAATCTCTTTGTTCATGCCAATTTGACCTCTGTCAGGTCTGCCGTTGATTGTCTTAAGTGTTAAGGCTAAAAGCAGGGCGGTGACTTTGGCGCTTGATCGGTCCCAAGCTTTTTGTGTATGGATGCAATTGCGACATACCTACGATTTAGAGACGATGGCTTACGCCATCTTGAAGACCCGGGATGTCGCTATAACTTAGCTTAATTATGTATTAATGTAACAAGCATGTAATAAGGACGCTAAAACAGAACCATGTCATGTCATTGATAATTTCAAAGTTGTAAAGGTTTTATAAGTTAGGAATGTGATATGTTAGGACTTAGTGTACACATTGAATGGTAACTAAGTCTTGTGATGTTAGCACTTGTGATTTCGGAAATGAACATTAAGATATGGAAGGTGATTAGTATAAAACCAAGGAGTCTTGGGAAGACTTAAACAGTTGATTGAACTTAAAATTCGATTAAGGAGAAGTGTAATATTGATTAACAAGGGTTGGAAATGTGATTGGGATGTTAAAGTCTTATATATGTGTTAGTGAGTGTTCAGTTTCGTGTTATGTGGTTTATTATATGGTTAGACCTTAAACTAAAGTTTATAACATAACTAAGATGATAAGTGAATCTATGATGTTAATGTATGTAGCTAATTGATGTGATAATCCTAACGGTATGTGTAGGATATTGGAGTACGTGAGTTGTAATTGTATAGCTTACGCAAGAGGCAAGTTCCCTAACCTTTGCTACTTTAATATTCAACAAGGTTACTTTTCACTGTTATGTTATACTTATGCAAATTCTCTATCTCTAATATCTTGTTTAACGATTTATTGTCATGCAAGTTCTTAAACCCTCATTTATTGTTGAGCAAGTTAGTTAATCTTTGTTTCTTTATTCCAATCGAGATTACCTTGGTTATTCAAAGTCTATATTTTATTTGTAAGAAGTGTGTTTATTCAGCTACTAATAACTGTTGTTTGATCTTCGTTCTTCAATATCATTGTACTATCTTACATTATTGTATTGAACTCTAAGTTGCTTAGCAATTCTTTACCAATTCAACTAATTCTTAGTTGATGAATGTTCTAAACTCTAAATTACCCTTGAAGTCAACCCAAACCAAACTTCCTTTGGTTTGTTTATGTACTCACACACCTTTGAAAGTATGTTCTCGATGATAACATTTGTTCAATTTAGAAATTGTTAATACTCTAACTCTTATTGATTCATCGATATACCTTGTTCATGAAGATATTGTAATCAAACCCTGGAATAGTTATTGGTTCCTATCTGATTCAACCAGTACTTGGTTGATGATCGTTCTAAAAAAAATCTAGACTTCCTTTGAAGTTAATTCCCAACCAAACTTCCTTTGGTTCAGAACCTGATAATCTAAGCTGAGATGAACAACCTTATAGCAGGGGATTATTTTAAAGCTACGCAATAGTGTTAAAATGTTTGCACAATACATAATACAAAGGGTTGATCACCTGGAGTACAGAATGATGGTCCATATAGTCATTTAGACTGTTAAATGTTACAGTAGAAACATCTGTGAACCTAGGATATAGATGATGATTATAGTCTTTTAGACTGTTAAAGGTTAAAGTAGAAATACTTGAAAACCTAGAATAGAGTTCGTGGTCTAGTGACCCTCAGTGTATTCTTTGATGTTGTTATCTATTGTTAACTTAAACGTTCATTATTCCTTTGAACTCATAGCTGTTAAATTAAAGTTTCTTGTTCCGGTAAGAATACTTTACCATTGAAAGCTCAGTTTATTGTCATTCATAAAACGTTATTGTATATTATCCTTCTTGTGGGAAATTGTTTGCTCACTCTTGTACAAAACAATGCAGATGAGGTTACGAAGTTTGAAGAGCTTTCTACAAGTAAGGGCAAGAACAAAGTGCTTGATTAAACGACAACGTTTAATTTATATTTTATTTATGAAGCTTATGTAATAGATTTATTTCTGATCATGTTTTAATTTTTTTGCTGATGATTGTAATAAAGGTTAGATGACCTGGGATTTATTTTAGATTATGTAAACCTTTAACGGGAGATTGATTGTTTAAGATTTTGAGTTTAATTATATCCTTTGTTTATGGGTAGTTAGTTATGATTTAATTGGACAGTGAACACCTAATCTGTGCGATTGAGGTGCTTGGATTTGGGTGTGTCACAAGTTGGTATCAAAGCTTTAGGTTATGAACCTTAGGTGGGGAAACCTTAGGCTATAACCTTCTTGGAGATCGAAAATATAGAGGTGATAAACTCTTATCGAGTTCTAAGGAATGAATTGAGGGAAATTCATTGAAGATAAAATGATAAAGGACTTTATGTGTTTATGTGTCAATGATTTATGTGCTCGTGAGTACTTAGGAGTAGCAAGTATTATACATACCAAGTGTCGATGTCGGGATTTTTGAGTGTCCCTTTTCGTTACTTGTTCTTTGGTGTTCTCATGTTAATGTGAGATTTGTTTGGAAAAATAAGTGAAAAAGGTCCGACATGTGTAATGTCGACGATTTGACTTTAAGAGTTGCCAGTTGGTGTATTTAACTTGTTGCACCAACGCAACCGAAAAAGGTTTGCACATTGACCCAATGATTTGATTAATCGCTAGGCAGGTCTGTGAAACCAAGAGATTTATTTTTTGGGTCTCGGGGCTTGATTATGCGGAGGGAAGGTGTTAGGCACCCAGACATCCGTGTTACTACGGTGACCGCCACTCTTCAAAGAAATTGTTATATGAATGTGTGTGTTTGTGTGTGTGTGTGGATCAATATGCGATTATTTGAAAGTAGTGCGAGGCCTCGTTCGCGCACCTATATACAAAGGGTTTTAATTTATAGAAAAATTTAGTTTTAACCACTTATATAGCATCTGACATTTTGTAAAAGAGGTTTTTCAAACCCCGTGCTCAATAGGAATTGAGACCTTTTCATACTTCCATTTTATTATTAAATGTTCTAGCTTGTTTGCTTTTTATTTTCGAGATGCGAAGCATTCTCGAAAAAAATAATATATAGCAGCGATCTTAGAACTCCTCATGGGCATATGTGACCATCCAAGGAAATTGAGAATTGTAAAAAATAATGTACAAAGTGCTTCTGACTAAAAAATGTCCATCATGGGAATCAGAATCTAGATTGAAGAACTCGAACACGTGATTACATGATTCCTAAGCTCACATGATACCGCAATTTGTATGGAAAGTAGTAAGCGATTATATATATATAAAAGCTATATATATATATATATATATATATATAAACATGATCAACAAAACCACTTAAATAAACTCCAAAGTGGAGTAATGTAAATAAAAGGCAGTAGAAGTTTATCAACGCCACAAAGTAAACTCCAGCAGACAGAATGTAAATAAACTGTAAAAGGCCACGAAGTAAACTCCGTGCATGATAGAAATGTAAATATATATATATATATATATATATATATGTATAGATATATATATAAAAGTACTAAACGCACTGGATGTGAATCCAGGCTCATCGGACATGTCCGACAGCAATTATATATATGTATATATATAAAAGCAATTAAACGCACTGGATGTAAATCTAGGCTCATCAAATATATCATAACAAATGCTTATATATATATATATATATATATATATATATATATATATATATATATATATATATATGGTATCGAGCCAAGTTGTTCTTTGTTCTAAGTAGTCGATAAGAAATAAGTAATCTATTTCATTCATACTATTTTCAAAACATCTTCTTTTCTTTATCAAGTCACCTAACTTATCGTAGTCCACCCTTCTCCATGTCTACCTGTAAGTCAGAAGTCTGTGTGAGCTTTGGGTATTAGGTTTGGGTATGAGTCTACTCAAGGTAAAAGAGGGTCTCAGATGGAAGATAAAGAGTGAAATTTTGTTTTGAAACCAAAGACAATGAATAGGTTATTTAGATCTAACTCTTCAACTAGTCAAAGGTCAACTTTACCTTCTCGTCCCGTATATATAGTTAACCAAGAATCTCACAAAACTATGAAAATATTAGTCAAGCCTTACACAATTGAATATACCAAGAGTTTCTCCAAAAGAAATTTATCACCAACATTTTTAGATAATTTTAAAACCGATTATAATGTCAAAACAATTGAGAAAGTTTACGTTATTAATAAAGAATATGAAAATTGTAGTCTTCGACCTCGATGTTATTAAAAAAACATAGGAAAAAGGGTTACAATTTTATTCATATTGGATTAATTCAAGTTGCAGAAAACCATTAAACATTAAAGGAATTAACTCATGCATCTATCTCTCTTCTAAGAGATGCTCGATTTTTGAATTATCACCCCAAAGATAATAGGTGCTATGGAATCAAGTTTGCACAATGGACTGTCCATTTTAATTGCTTTCCGATTTCACCCTAAGTCTTAGTGATCAAGATTTATTAAAGGCTTTAACATTAAATATTAAAACTTGTGTGAAATCACCATATGATTGAGGGTTCTCACTTATTGCTTTTAATTTATAGGATTTATTATAAAACAATGAAAACAAACTTAAATGTTCATGCCTTTAAATAAAAGCCCTAAAGATTTAACAATTTTTAATTCAAAGCTCTACTATCGATGCTAATATTCAAGTTCCAAGAACAATTCTCTGGAAGGATATTACGCTTCCCAGTCAGTGGACTCTACCTAATGAATTACCCCAACAGCCCATAGTCAATAATTTATTAAATATTGAAAATATTCAACAATTTTCTGATGGAACTGTTAAAATTAGTTTTGAACGCATTTAAGACACTACAATAATTATTGAAGACATTTTCAGCTTCTTCAAATTTCTTCATTATCCATACTAGAAGAGACAATCAAGTACTCAAGAATCCTTCAATCAAAAATATTAAGTTAAAGGGCGTTCTCAATCAAGGTCAAACTAGTCATCCTTGTTATACTCATAGAGATTTTGTTGAAGAAGAAAGTTCTTCTTCTCCCACTTCTTCTGTGATGCCCACTCAGTCAGATTTTGATATCCCCATTAACAATCAATTAAGAGTTATAAAAAAGGAGTTCGTTTTAAACTGGGATAATCTAGTAAAAGATTTTAATGCTAAATCTAATAAAGAAAAAAGACATCTATTTAGATCCAATCACCCCACAGAAAAGGAGCGTGATAAAATAATAAATAGATGGAAAAGATTTATTAAAAATGAAAGAATGAATATTTCATTTTATGATTGGTATGAACAATTTCAAAGTAAATGTAACGTGATTACCAAAACACAGTGGGTTAAAGAAGATAAGTCAAAAGTTTCTTCTAGTCATCCTCCTTTAGAAACAGTTCTAATCTCAGTTAAAAATACGTCTGTTGTTGCCAGCCCATTTAAAATTTCTGATGCTAATAACAATGATAAAAAAATTATTGAACAATTAAACTTTAGTAATCAATATCTAGCAACCGTTGGAAAAAAATTTAGATAGGATTGAGGAAAAATTTGAAGAATCTATTATAAAAAACCCAGATTTAAAAATTGAACATCCTTTAATAAAGTTACCAGAAAATAGACACAAGTTAGGATTACCATCTGATGATGATAATTTAGTTAAATCCATTGATAAGTTATTCAAAAACTTAAAATGAACCCGTACAAGTGGTACTATCATGATCGATCAAGTTAAAACCGATGTTGAAAGTGCTTATCAATCGATAATTTCGACATCGATTCAATACCGATTTAAATGATCACTTAACAAATTAACAGCTTAAAAACACCAAGATAACTAGGAATTGGTACTTCTAGACCTACTCCTCCTGGGACTTACAGCTCAAGAGAGAAACCTAGATAAACAGCTTCTCGCTTTCATCTAATAAAATTTACGAATGGAACATTGATGGGTTTAGTGAACAAGAAATTTTAAATAAATTAAACCATATGTCCATGGTGGCAAACAGTTACATCACCAAATTCAACAATCTATCTCAACCAGATATTGTTGAATTAATTGTTAGTGGATTCACTGGTATTCTCAGATCTTGGTGGGAAAAACATCTCACTGAAGATACTAGAATATCAATAATCCATGCCGTCCAGCTGGATGATGATGGCAACCCTTTCTTCAATGAGGATATTGGCATCTATTCACCGATGGAGTTAATACACTTATATTTACAATAATAAAACACTTCATTGGCACTCCCAAAGAATATAACGTAAAGAATTCACGATCGCTATAATCTCACTTGTCCCACTCTAAGTGACTTTAGGTGGTACAAAGATGTTTTTACGCCTAGAGTTATGTCACAAGAACGACAAAGAATAAACCTTTCTCGAAAGAAAATTCATCAACGGTTTACCTCTTTATTTGCCCATAAGGTTCGTGGAAGAATTGGGTAAAAATCTTGGCTACATTGATTATGATAACTTAACCTACGGTGATATAATAAGTCACATTCAAAAAATTGGATTAAAATGTGTATTGATTTCAAATTAGCCAAACAAGCTAGTAAAGATAAGAAGAAAGCTAAATATGAATTAGGCACTTTTTGTGAACAATATGGTTTATTCTCGTAGCTCCCTCTCCGTAAGGAAGCCAAGGCATAAACATATTGAATCTCACAAAATTACTAAACATCATAAAGAAAGCGTCGCTACTACTTAAAAAACAGAATCAAGACAATTATTATAATAAGCCCAAAACTACTAATAAAAGGAATATTAAAAAATCCAAATCTAAAAAAATATGATAAAAGTAAAGTTATTTGCCACAATTCAGGACAAAAGGGTCATTACAAAAATGAATGTAAAATAAAACAAAAATTAAATCGCTTAAATATTTCTAGTGAAGACATCGAGCAAATCCTAGAACTTATGCTAATAGAAAATGATGTCAAGAGTAATGAAGAATCTTCTAGTCCCTCTAGTAATAAAAAAGCAATAACACGCCTAAAGCAAGTTGATACAGAGAAGTCACTATTTATGCAGCAGATAATTTGCAATGAGCAATGTTGTACAAAAAGAATTAATGTAATTAACAAAGATGACGAAGAAAGTTCTTTATTAATTGATCTAATTAGTAAAATTATCGATCCCAAACTAAAGGCTCAAGACACTAAAACAGCTTAAAGGATTTATTAACTAAGGATAGTAATGAAAATTCATTAAAGCAAAAAGAAAACCAATTTTTAGCCTTAATAAAACATTAGAAAGATTTAAAACTCCTATTAAAGAAATCACCTCCCGTAATTGAATCTAGAAGTTAATAAACTTAAAAAGAAATTACTAATCTCAAATTAGAAGTTTCTAATTTAAAAAGGATTTTGAAGATAAAAGATCCGGTCTTCAAATTAACGACTCCTCATCTAGTGATGAAAATCATGATAATGAGCCCGAGTCTTCTCATGCTAAAAATGATCCCGATTTTTGTTCAAGGTCTCACGCTTAAAAGAATTAAAGACATTACCATTCAAAATGGTACATCTCGCTTAACTCTGGTTGTTGATAAAAGCTTCTATACTTCTTTCTCGCTTCGGTCGATACAAAAGTGCATTTAAATCGCATACAAGAAGGCTTGATCCCAACCAAATATTTTAGGAAAACCAAAGGAAAGATTAAACTCATTTAATGGTAAATAAATGGAAATTAAATATAAATTACCAAAAGTACATATATCTGTTAAGATAATATGTGTTTCAAAACATCATTTGTTTTGATCCGCAACCTCACCGATAAAGTCATTTTAGGATTACCATTTATATATTTACTTTTACCCATTTACTACTAATAACGAAGGCCTAAGTCAGAGACACTTAGGTAAGAAAATAACATTTAAATTTCTTATTAAACCAAAAGAAAGAGATTTAAAATTCATTCAAGAAGAATCCATCTCAAAATCAATAAATCTACTCAATTGTAAAATCACACATTTAAATTTCTTAAAAGAAGAAGTTAAATATAAAAGAATTGAAGAGCAACTTCTTAATAGAAAAGTTCAAGAAAAATTGAAGAATTAAAACATATTTAAAAAATAACCTTTGTTCGATTCTCCCAATGCCTTTTGGTATAGAAGAAGCATATGGTTAGCTCCCTTATGCTAAGGAATTTAAAGAACATTTAATTCCTACTAAGGCTAGGCCTATTCGATGAATCACTTAACAAATGGAATTATGCAAAAAGGAAATCAATGATCTCCTTAGTAAAGGTCTTATTAAACCCAAGAATCTCCCCGGTCTCGCCTCGCATTTTACGTAAACAATGAAGAAGAGAGAAAGAAAGAGGAGTTCCTCGCCTAGTCATCAATTATAAACCATTGAACAAAGTTTTGGAATGGATTAGATACCCCTTCCCAATAAAGACGACCTAGTCAATAGATTAAGTAATGCCACTATTTTCAAAGAATTGACCTTAAATCCCGCTTTTCGCAAATTGCCATTCATCCCCGACGATAGTTATAAATCAAGATTCACCACTCCATTCGGACATTATTTAATGGAATGTCCAGCATTTGGCCCAAAAATGCCCCAAGTGAATTTCAAAATATTCTCAATGATATATTAAACCCTTTCACCATTTTATTGTAGTCTATATTGACGATATCCTTGTTTTTTCAATGACCATCAAGAACACATTAAACACTTGAAATCTTTCTTCAAGATGCTTAAAGATAATGGTCTAGTTCTTTCACCTTCCAAATGCAAACTGCTTTCAGTCCTAATAAGGTTTCTTGGTCTTAATATCTTTAGAGGACAAGTCCAAAGCCCATTGAACGAGCTATTCAATTACCGACAAGTTTCCGATAAGATAACCAATAAAACCCAACTCGCAGAGGTTTTCGCTCATCAATTACATAGCAAGTTTTAAGAAGAATCTCAGAAGATCTCGCAAACCTCTTTTTCAAATAATTCAGAAGACAATCCTCCACCTTGATCGACATTCATACTTCCGTCGTCCAACAAGTTAAAAAATACGCCAAGGCATTACCCTATCTTGGCATTTCCAATGATTCAAAGATTTAAAATTGTTGAAACCGACGCCTCGATATGGCTTTTGAGGCATTCTCAAACAAAAGTTAACACCTAATTCTTCGTAACAAATTGTTCGCTTTCATTCCTAAGGTGCATGGAATACTACACAATTAAATTATAGTACTATTAAAAAGAAATACTTTCATTAGTATTATGTATTTCTAAATTTCAAAATGATTTATTAAACCAAAATTTTTAGTTCAGATAGATTGTAAGTCAAAGAAAATATATATTAGAAAAGGATGTTGAAAATCTAGCCTCTAAGCATTCTTTTTCGCTAGATGGCAAGCTCTATTAAGCATTTTTGATTTTGAAATTGAATACATCAAAGGAAGTAACAATTCGGGCCTCGATTTTCTTACAGAGAATTTATTAATACAGTACCATTCATAAATGAGCACTAGAGGAGCATCGCCCCTCACGGGGCTCGGGTCGCCCTTCAGCCCAATTAATCACCCTGAGGAGCTATGGTTCCTCACCCGCTTAACCCTACAGCTCAAACCAAGAATAAATTCACTATTCTTGGCACCATGCCTAAGCCTTATATTGGCTTTGGCCACCAACCTGTTCGATCGACCCATTCAAGAATCCTCGCTAAGGCTTCGCCCTCACTTCTAGTCATTCTCCGCCGAGTATATATGCTCGATGGGAAAGTTACTTATTCCATATTGAACCCAAAGATGAAACCAAAGATCGATCCCAAAGAACTTGCCGCCAGCTTTTTCCCCCTCGATGGCATTTCCAAATTTCTAGCCCCTTATAAGTCCCTTGTGTACTATAAGGATATTTCGCTAGAAACCGAGTCAAGAACATCAAACCTATTTATGCATGTAATGATAAATCAAAAGTTCTTTATCATTCTACGATATTAAACAGCTTTATTCAAATCTCTCGATCGGGGGGGAAGAATCCTCCGATCTCATGAACCTTTCTAGTCAAGATCATCAATTTTGCTATTATGATTACATGAAGCTCGGTATAAGGTCCTCCTTCACCGTAACGAGTCCTCACCATTCATGGTTCATACAATTTGACCATAAATTCAAAAGTCCATTTCCTATTGGTTCGTCTCTTTGGTGGTATAGGTTAGATCTTGTTATGATCTTCTTCCCGACCCTTTAAAGGTCCAATTAAATCATTTCAATAACCATTATAAACCTATCCTTTGAATGAAGGGGTTCCTCCCACTCTTTTATTCACAAGAATACAAAATTCCTTGGATTCTTAAATGGGAGTACTGCTCTCACCTCCGTGTTCTCCACCAACACAAAGATTCCTAATGATCCACTTCCCCGAGTATCTCGCCTCTTTTACATTAAGTGGTGGGATAAATTCAACATTGATAGAATAGTCATCAGTTCAAAGCAGAATTTCCTGTTCGATCCCAGCCTCTCCCAACAAGGCCTGCTCTCCGTGCCATTAAAGAAAAGGAGTCGAATCGCCACAAAGTCAATATCCAAAGTTAGTCCTTCTAAGTTCATCATGTTCTCAAGTATTTCAGATTTTAAAGATTGCACCAAGAAAGAGTTACTAAAATTGCCTGTGTACTCAATAAAAGAATTGATGAAGCTTTGCATGAAGAGGCTTCTAATCATTCTTCCTGTGGTGATTTCTGTCACCACCAACACGCCATGATGATGATGATGAATATGATCCTTATGGCATACTAACCTTCGTGATGATGCTCAGATCCATTCACCGAAGTTCATTAGTTCCTTTTCCAACCACCAGCCTCCCTCCGTTCGGCCACCAGCCTCGCCGAAGTACTACTCACTAAAGGAATCTGCTTTTCAACGAAAAAGTACAAGCAAATACTTATGTAGGTCCCCAATCATTCAAAGTCATTTACCGCTTTTCCAAAAGCAAATTAAAGTGTTTGGTTTTTAGTCAAAAAAGTAGTTTATTACATTTTACTTTTACTTTCTTTTACTTAAGTAACATGTTTTCACTTATGTAAAATGTTTTTACTTTTACCTCAGCTTATTGTAATAGCTTCTTCTTTCTCTTGCATTATAAAAGGAAACCGAGATCTCATTGGTTCTTCAGACTTCAAACTTAGAAAGACTCGAGCTCTCTCTCGCATAAATCTTTAGTTTCTACCGATTAGCCTACTTAACCCCTCTTCTCTTCTCCAGCTTAAATGTTCTAAGTTGTAAGTTAATTTAATTTAATTTAATTTGTTTGTATATATTTAGTTTATAGTTTCAAAGAATCAATAAAACTGCTTTTTTTATTTATTAATTGTGTTTATTATTGTATTCTATATGCATCTCTCGCTTCATCTCTTTCTTATCTTTGCTTATTCCGCTCACTCCTCAAATGGTATCGTGAGCCAAGTTGTTTCTTTTGTTCTAGTAGTTGATAAGAAATAAGTAATCTATTTCATTCATACTATTTTCAAAACATCTTCTTTTTTCTTTATCAAGTCACCTAACTTATCGTAGTCCACCCTTCTCCGTGTCTCACCTGTAAGTCTCTTGTGTGAGCAGCTTTGTATTAGGTTTGGGGGTATGAGTCTACTCAAGGTAAAGAGGGTCTCAGATGGAAGATAAAGAGTGAAATTTTGTTTTGAAACCAAAGACAATGAATAGGTTATTTAGATCTAACTCTTCAACTAGTCAAAGGTCAACTTTACCTTCCGTCCCGCATATAGTTAACCAAGAATCTCACAAATTTATGAAAATATTAGTCAAGCTTTACACAATTGAATATACCAAGAGTTTCTCCAAAAGAAATTTATCACCAACATTTTTAGATAATTTTAAAACCGATTATAATGTCAAAAGGTTGAGAAAGTTTACGCTTATTAATAAAGAATATGAAAATTGTAGTCTTCGACTCGATGTTATTAAAAAACATAGGAAAAAGGGTTACAATTTTATTCATATTGATTAATTCAAGTTGCAAAGAAACCATTAAACATTAAAGGAATTAACTCATGCATCTATCTCTCGCCTAAGAGATGCTCGATTTTTGAATTATCACCCCAAAGATAATAGGTGCTATGGAATCAAGTTTGCACAATGGACCGCCCATTTTAATTGCTTTCCGATTTCACCCTAAGTCTTAGTGATCAAGATTTATTAAAGGCTTTAACATTAAATATTAAAACTTCGTGTGAAATCACTCATATGATCGAGGGTTCTCAAATTTATTGCTTTAATTTATAGGATTTATTATAAAACAATGAAAACAAACTTAAAAATGTTCATGCTTTAAATAAAAGCCCTAAAGATTTAACAGCTTTTAATTCAAAGCTCTACTATCGATGCTAATATTCAAGTTCCAAGAACAATTCTCCGAAGGATATTACGCTCCCCACCAAAGGACTCTACCTAATGAATTACCCCAACAAATTTCATAGTCAATAATTTATTAAATATTGAAAATATTCAACAATTTTCTCGATGGAACTGTTAAAATTAGTTTTGAACGCATTTAAGACACTCAATAATTATTGAAGACATTTCAGCTTCTTCAAATTTCTTCGCTTATCCATACTAGAAGAGACAATCAAGTACTCAAGAATCCTTCAATCAAAAATGTTAAGTTAAAAGCATGCTTCTCAATCAAGGTCAAACTAGTCATCCTTGTTATACTCATAGAGATTTTGTCAAGAAGAAAGTTCTTCTTCTCCCACTTCTTCCGTGATGCCCACTCACGATTTTGATATCCCCATTAACAATCAATTAAGAGTTATAAAAAAGGAGTTCGCTTTTAAATCGGGATAATCTAGTAAAAGATTTTAATGCTAAATCTAATAAAGAAAAAAGACATCTATTTAGATCCAATCACCCCACGTAAAAAAGGAGCGTGATAAAATAATAAATAGATGGAAAAGATTTATTAAAAATGAAAGAATGAATATTTCATTTTATGATTGGTATGAACAATTTCAAAGTAAATGTAACGTGATTACCAAAACACAGTGGGTTAAAGAAGATAAGTCAAAAGTTTCTTCTAGTCATCCTCCTTTAGAAACAGTTCTAATCTCAGTTAAAAATACGTCTGTTGTTGCAAATTTCATTTAAAATTTTCGATGCTAATAACAATGATAAAAAATTATTGAACAATTAAACTTTAGTAATCAATATCTAGCAACAATTGGAAAAAAAATAGATAGGATTGAGGAAAAATTTGAAGAATCTATTATAAAAAACCCAGATTTAAAAATTGAACATCCTTTAATAAAGTTACCAGAAAATAGACACAAGTTAGGATTACCATCTGATGATGATAATTTAGTTAAATCCATTGATAAGTTATTCAAAAACTTAAAATGAACTCCGGTACAAGTGGTACTATTATTGCTGATCGATCAAGTTAAACCGATGTTGAAAAGCAAGTTATCAATCGATAATTTCGACATCGATTCAATACCGATTTAAATGATCACTTAACAAATTAATGCTTAAAAACACCAAAGATAACTAGGAATTGGTATTTAGACCTACTCCTCCTGGACTTACAGCTCAAGAGAGAAACCTAGATAAACAGCTTCTCATTTCATCTAATAAAATTTATTTAATGGAACATTGATGGGTTTAGTGAACAAGAAATTTTAAATAAATTAAACCATATGTCTATGGTGGCAAACAAATACATCACCAAATTCAACAATCTATCTCAACCAGATATTGTTGAATTAATTGTTAGTGGATTCACCGGTATTCTCAGATCTTGGTGGAAAAACATCTCACCAAGATACTAGAATATCAATAATCCATGCCGCCCAAATTGGATGATGATGGCAACCCTATCTTCAATGAGGATATTGGCATCTATCTCACCGATGGAGTTAATACACTTATATTTACAATAATAAAACACTTCATTGGCACTCCCAAAGAATATAAATGTAAAGAATTCACGATCGCTATAATCTCACTTGTCCCACTCTAAGTGACTTTAGGTGGTACAAAGATGTTTTTACGCCTAGAGTTATGTCACAAGAACGACAAAGAATAAACCTTTCTCGAAAGAAAAATTCATCAACGGTTTACCCTCTTTATTTGCCCATAAGGTTCGTGGAAGAATTGGGTAAAAATCTTGGCTACATTGATTATGATAACTTAACCTACGGTGATATAATAAGTCACATTCAAAAAATGGATTAAAATGTGTATTGATTTCAAATTAGCCAAACAAGCTAGTAAAGATAAGAAGAAAGCTAAATATGAATTAGGCACTTTTTGTGAACAATATGGTTTACCCCTCGTAGCTCTCTCCGTAAGGAAGCCAAGGCATAAACATATGAATCTCACAAAATTACTAAACATCATAAAAGAAAGCGCCGCTACTACTTAAAAACAGAATCAAGACAATTATTATAATAAGCCCAAAACTACTAATAAAAGGAATATTAAAAATCCAAATCTAAAAAATATGATAAAAGTAAAGTTATTTGCCACAATTCAGGACAAAAGGGTCATTACAAAAATGAATGTAAAATAAAACAAAAATTAAATCGCTTAAATATTTCTAAAGGAAGACACCGAGCAAATCCTAGAACTTATGCGAATAGAAAATGATGTCAGTAGTAATGAAGAATCTTCTAGTCCCTCTAGTAATAAAAGCAATAACACGCCTAGCAAAGATGATACAGAGAAGTCACTATTTGCAGATAATTGCAATGAGCAATGTCAGCACAAAAAGAATTAATGTAATTAACAAAGATGACGTAAGAAAGTTCTTTATTAATTGATCTAATTAGTAAAATTATCGATCCCAAACTAAAGGCTCAAGACACTAAAAAAGCTTAAAGGATTTATTAACTAAGGATAGTAATGAAAAATTCATTAAAGCCAAAGAAAACCAATTTTTAGCCTTAATAAAACATTAGAAAGATTTAAAACTCCTATTAAAGAAATCACCTCCCGTAATTGAATCTAGAAGTTAATAAACTTAAAAAGAAATTACTAATCTCAAATTAGAAGTTTCTAATTTAAAAAGGATTTTGAAGATAAAAGATCCGGTCTTCAAATTAACGACTTCTCATCTAGTGATGAAAATCATGATAATGAGCCCGAGAGTCTCGGGCGCTAAAAATGATCCCCGATCTTTTGTTCAAGGTCTCACGCTTAAAAGAATTAAAGACATTACCATTCAAAATGGTACATCTCAGCTTAACTCGTTGTTGATAAAAGCTTCTTCTATACGGTCTTCTTTCGTCGACATAAAAGTGTATTTAATCAGACATGTGAAGGCTTGATCCCAACCAAATATTTTAGGAAAACCAAAGGAAAGATTAAACTCAATTTAATGGCAAATAAATGGAAATTAAATATAAATTACCAAAAGTATATATCTCACAAGATAATATGTGTTTCAAAACATCATTTGTTTTGATCCGCAACCTCACCGATAAAGTCATTTTAGGATTACCATTTATATATTTACTTTTACCCATTTACTACTAATAACGAAGGCCTAAGTCAGAGACACTTAGGTAAGAAAATAACATTTAAATTTCTTATTAAACCAAAAGAAAGAGATTTAAAATTCATTCAAGAAGAATCCATCTCAAAATCAATAAATCTACTCAATTGTAAAATCACACATTTAAATTTCTTAAAAGAAGAAGTTAAATATAAAAGAATTGAAGAGCAACTTCTTAATAGAAAAGTTCAAGAAAAAATTGAAGAATTAAAAACATATTTAAAAATAACCTTTGTTCGATTCTCCCAATGCCTTTTTGGTATAGGAAGAAGCATATGGGTTAGCCCTTATGCTAAGGAATTTAAAGAACATTTAATTCCTACTAAGGCTAGGCCTATTCGATGAATCACTTAACAAATGGAATTATGCAAAAGGAAATCAATGATCTCCTTAGTAAAGGTCTTATTAAACCCAAGAATCTCCCCGGTCTTCGCCTCGCATTTTACGTAAACAATGAAGCAGTAGAAAGAAAGAGGAGTTCCTCGCCTAGTCATCAATTATAAACCATTGAACAAAGTTTTGGAATGGATTAGATACCCCTTCCCAATAAAGACGACCTAGTCAATAGATTAAGTAATGCCACTATTTTCAAAGAATTGACTTTAAATCCGCTTTCTCGCAAATTGCCATTCATCCCGATTTATAGTTATAAAATCAAGATTCACCACTCCATTCGGACATTATTTAATGGAATGTCCAGCATTTGGCCTAAAAATGCCCCAAGTGAATTTCAAAATATTCTCAATGATATATTAAACCCTTTTCACCATTTTATTGTAGTCTATATCGACGATATCCTTGTTTTTTCAATGACCATGAAGAACACATTAAACACTTGAAATCTTTCTTCAAGACAGCTTAAAGATAATGGTCTAGTTCTTTCACCTTCCAAATGCAAACTGCTTTCAGTCCTAATAAGGTTTCTTGGTCTTAATATCTTTAGAGGACAAGTCCAAATTTCATTGAACGAGCTATTCAATTCGACAAGTTTCCGATAAGATAACCAATAAAACCCAATCGCAGAGGTTTTTCGCTCATCAATTACATAGGCAAGTTTTACAAGAATCTCAGAAGATCTCGCAAACCTCTTTTTCAAATAAGTTTGTAAGACAATCCTCCACCTGATCGACATTCATACTTCCGTCATCCAACAAGTTAAAAAATACGCCAAGGCATTACCCGCCTTGGCATTTCCAATGATTCAAAGATTTAAAATTGTTGAAACCGACGCCTCGATATTGGCTTTTGAGGCATTCTCAAACAAAAGTTAACACCTAATTTTTCCAACAAATTGTTCGCTTTTCATTCCTAAGGCATGGAATACTACACAATTAAATTATAGTATTATTAAAAAGAAATACTTTCACTAGTATTATGTATTTCTAAATTTCGTAATGATTTATTAAACCAAAAATTTTAGTTCAGATAGATTGTAAGTCAAAGAAAATATATATTAGAAAAGGATGTTGAAAATCTAGCCTCTAAGCATTCTTTTCGCTAGATGGCAAGCTCTATTAAGCATTTTTGATTTTGAAATTGAATACATCAAAGGAAGTAACAATTCGGGGCCTCGATTTTCTTACCAGAGAATTTATTAATACAGTACTATTCATAAATGAGCACTAGAGGAGCATCGCCCTCACGCGGGTTCGGGTCGCCTTCGTGCCCAATTAATCAACCCCCAGAGGAGCTATGGTTCCTCACCCGCTTAACCCTACAGCTCAAACCAAGAATAAATTCACTATTATTTTGGCACCATGCCTAAGCCTTTTTTAGCTGGCGGCTTTGGCTACCAACCTCGTCCGATCGACCCATTCAAGAATCCCGCTAAGGCTTCGCCCTCACTTCTAGTCATTCTCCGCCGAGTATATGCTCGATGGGAAAGTTACTTATTCCATATTGAACCCAAAGATGAAACCAAAGATCGATCCAAAGAAACTTGCCGCCCAGCTTTTTTCCCCTCGATGGCATTTCCAAATTTCTAGCCCCTTATAAGTCCCTTGTGTACTATAAGGATATTCTCGCTAGAAACCGAAAGTCAAGAACATCAAACCTATTTATGCACGTAATGATAAATCAAAAGTTCTTTATCATTCTATGTATATTAAATAGCTTTATTCAAATCTCGATTGGGGAAGAATCCTCCGATCTCATGAACCTTTCTAGTCAAGATCATCAATTTTGCTATTATGATTACATTGAAGCTCGGTATAAGGTCCTCCTTCACCGTAATCGAGTCCTCACCATTCATGGTTCATACAATTTGACCATAAATTCAAAAGTCCATTTCCTATTGGTTCGCCCTTTGGTGGTATAGGTTAGATCTTGTTATGATCTTCTTCCCACCCTTTAAAGGTCCAATTAAATCATTTCAATAACCATTATAAACCTATCCTTTGAATGAAGGGGTTCCTCCCACTTTTTATTTCACAAGAATACAAAATTCCTTGGATTCTTAAATGGGAGTACTCGCCTCTCACCTCTGTGTTCTCCAACCAACAAAGATTCCTAATGATCCACTTCCCCAGTATCTCGCTCTTTTACATTAAGTGGTGGGATAAATTCAACATTGATAGAATAGTCACTCAGTTCAGCAGAATTTCCGCTGTCTCGATCCCGCCTCTCCCGGCCAAGGCTCTGCTCTCCTACCATTAAAGAAAAGGAGTTTAATCGCCACAAAGTCAATATCCAAAGTTAGTCCTTCAAGTTCATCATGTTCTCAAGTATTTCAGATTTTAAAGATTGCACCAAGAAAGAGTTACTAAAAATTGCCTGTGTACTCAATAAAAGAATTGATGAAGCTTTTGCATGAAGAGGCTTCTAATCATTCTTCCTGTGGTGATTTCAATCACCATCACTCATGATGATGATGATATAATATGATCCTTATGGCACATAATAACCTTCGTGGATGCTCAGATCCATTCACCGAGTTCATTAGTTCCTTTTCCCAAGCCCACCAATTCCTCGCTCGGCCACCAGCCTCGCCGGTACCACTCACCAAAGGAATCTGCTTTTCCACCGAAAAGCAAATTGCAATACTTACGTATGCTATCCCAATCATTCAAAGTCAGTTTTACCGCTTTTCCAAAAAGCAAATTAAAGTGTTTGCTTTTAGTCAAAAGTAGTTATGTTTACTTTTACTTTTTTTTTCTTTTACTTAAGTAACATGTTTTCACTTATGTAAAATGTTTTTACTTTTACCCCTACCATTGTAATAGCTTCTTTCCTCAGATTATAAAAGGAAACCGAGATCATTGGTTCTTCGACTTCAAACTTAGAAAGACTCGAGCTCTCTCTCTCTCGCATAAATCTTTAGTTTCTACCGATTAAGCCTACTTAACCCCTCTTCTTCTTCTCCAGCTTAAATGTTCTAAGTTGTAAGTTAATTTAATTTCGCTTTGTATAGAGTATATAGTTTCAAAGAATCAATAAAACTGCTTTTTATTTATTAATTGTGTTTATATATTGTATTCTATATGCATCTCTCGCTTCATCTCTTTCTCGTATCTCTTGTTTATCTGCTCGCCTCAAATTCACAGCTATGAAAATATTAGTCAAGCCTTACACAATTGAATATACCAAGAGTTTCTCCAAAAGAAATTTATCACCAACATTTTTAGATAATTTTAAAACCGATTATAATGTCAAAACAAGTTGAGAAAGTTTACGCTTATTAATAAAGAATATGAAAATTGTAGTCTTCGATTTCGATGTTATTAAAAAACATAGGAAAAAGGGTTACAATTTTATTCATATTGGATTAATTCAAGTCATAAAGAAACCATTAAACATTAAAGGAATTAACTCATGCATCTATCTCTCGCCTAAGAGATGCTCGATTTTTGAATTATCACCCCAAAGATAATAGGTGCTATGGAATCAAGTTTGCACAATGGACTGCCCATTTTAATTGCTTTCCGATTTCACCCTAAGTCTTAGTGATCAACATTTATTAAAGGCTTTAACATTAAATATTAAAACTTCGTGTGAAATCACTCATATGATTGAGGGTTCTCAGTCTATTGCTTTAATTTATAGGATTTATTATAAAACAATGAAAACAAACTTAAATGTTCATGCCTTAAATAAAAGCCCTAAAGATTTAACAGTTTTAATTCAAAGCTCTACTACTGATGCTAATATTCAAGTTCCAAGAACAATTCTCTGGAAGGATATTACGCTTCCCAGTTAGTGGACTCTACCTAATGAATTACCCCAACAGCCCATAGTCAATAATTTATTAAATATTGAAAATATTCAACAATTTTCTGATGGAACTGTTAAAATTAGTTTTGAACGTATTTAAGACATTCAATAATTATTGAAGACATTTCATTCTTCAAATTTGATTATCCATACTAGAAGAGACACTGAAGTACTCAGTAATCCTTCAATCAAAAATGTTAAGTTAAAAGGCGTTCTCAATCAAGGTCAAACTAGTCATCCTTGTTATACTCATAGAGATTTTGTTGAAGAAGAAAGTTCTTCTTCTCCCACTTCTTCTGTGATGCCCACTCAGTCAGATTTTGATATCCCCATTAACAATCAATTAAGAGTTATAAAAAATGAGTTCGTTTTAAACTGGGATAATCTAGTAAAAGATTTTAATGCTAAATCTAATAAAGAAAAGAGACATCTATTTAGATCCAATCACCCCACAGAAAAGGAGCGTGATAAAATAATAAATAGATGGAAAAGATTTATTAAAAATGAAAGAATGAATATTTCATTTTATGATTGGTATGAACAATTTCAAAGTAAATGTAACGTGATTACCAAAACACAGTGGGTTAAAGAAGATAAGTCAAAACTCTACTAAGAAGATAAACAATTAATAATAACAAAGCAGTTACATTTACTTTATTTATAATGTTATTATATATATTTATATATATATATATATAAGCAATTAAATGCACCAGGTATAAAATCCAGGCTCATCAAACAAAGTCTGACCACAGTTTATATATATAAGCATATATATATATATATATATATATATATATCAAAGCAATTAAACGCTCCAGACCAAAGTCTAGGCTCAATCGAGGCATAACTCGATAATGTTAGTCCATATATAAAATATATACATATATAAGTATATATATATATACAGACAGAAATGAAAACCACGGACCGAAGTCCGGGCAAACGCACATAACACGACTCTCAATGTGTATAACAGTGTGTGCTAATATGTGAAGAAGGCTTTATAGAATATAAGAAGGCTTACGGTGGGAAACGCCAAAGTAGACTTCTATGACTTTAAATGGATAAAACACTCGGCTCTCACGGATAAAAGATAGCTATATGTGAGCTAACTAGTGTTTAAAGATGAGGAAACACTCAAAAGATGTGTATGCAGAGTAAAATGGACAGGGCTTCCTCGCCTTTTTTCGTCCCTCTTCTTCTCAAATGGCTGACCCCAAGGCTTGTATATAGAG
This sequence comes from Panax ginseng, assembly GCA_020205605.1. NCBI lineage: Eukaryota > Viridiplantae > Streptophyta > Magnoliopsida > Apiales > Araliaceae > Panax > Panax ginseng. Next base: position 142,082,760 of record CM035132.1, on the reverse strand, counting down.
ACGGATGGCCGCAGGTACACCTGCGGTAGCCGCAGTTGTACCTGTGGCTGGTCGTGATGCATCCGAGCCTCGCGGGTCCTGTCGTCTTGTAGTACGTGCACTCATGCACTATAATGTCTGCTCGAACTTGTAGAAATTCAATCCGAGCATCCGAACGAGGTATATCTGACCTTCTTCGAACCGCTTGTGTTGAGAGTTATGCAATGAGATGGATTAGAGGTTGTACGAAGTCAGGAAGAGGGGTTTATGCCCATGGTCTTCAAGCTTCAAATTCTATCCAAAGTACTGTCACACGTAATAGCCACTCGGGATTGTCAATCCTTGATTCTTGTGGGACATTGTTGGATGTTTGTATGTATGAAGTGTTGAGACAACGTGCCATTATCGAAGGAACAAGATGACGTTTGACTCCTCGTTGGGGTTATCGCTGCTTTGAGTTGAAAGTATACGTTGCTCAGGGTTACAGCTAAGATTGGACTACTTATTGGTATGTCGCGATATCATCTTATTGAGATGGTAAGATGACGTTGTGACTCCTCATCGGGGTTATCGCCGGTTTAAGCGGAAAGCAGACGTTGCTCAGGGTTACATCTGAGAATAGACTGCTGCTTGTTTGTATGTCTCACTGTCATCTGTGGGTGTTCCTGTCTGCCCATTTGTTAACTCCGAGTCTGAGGTGTGTGTGCCTTGACAGGATGTCTGGGGTTGAAGCCGATTGCATATGTTTGAAACAAGCATTTCCGGGGTTATCGTCAGAACTGCAATGGCATCTCTTAGGGCTATCACCAAGGATGGGGTTGCTACTCCCAGTGTTGTCTCTGGGACTAGAACTAAGCGTCGTGGTGTTATTACCAAGACAGAACTGTCCTCTCTGGTGTTGTTGCCAGTCTTTTGATCTGGATCTCTCAGGATTATCTCCGAGATTGGAAATGACATTCCCGGTGTGTGTTCCGGGGTTTGAACTGATGTTCCCAGTTTGTGTTTCGGGTTGGAACTAAATTTCCAGTAGTATCCGAAATGGAACTGAACTTCCGGTAGTATCCAGAATGGATGTAAGTTGTCTTCCAGGGTTATCTCCAAAAGACGAATCTACCCTCCTGCAATGTTAGTAATAGGAGCGCAAAAAAATTCGAGTGTCTACAAATGCCCCTCTTTATCATATTCATTCAATGCAAGGCGTGGATAGGATAAAGAAATACTAGACACTTGAAATGCAAGCAAGATAAACATGATGTTGTATGCAGCAACATGATGCAAATGCATATAGAATGCATGAATGATTGTCAGCTAATCCTGTGTTGGGATGACAATCAGTGATGGCTTGGACATGCGATCCAAGTCTCCAAGGATTTTGACATTGGGCTATCACCAAAGTCTTGAATCCTAGACACTGGCTTATATTCCATAGAGGTACCTCTTATGTGTAAGAGATCTGTGGGGATAAAGCTTTGTCTGTTTGAGGATGTGTATAACATATTCCATCACTGTCAGAGAGTTATCGCTAACAGATTTGTTGTTATCGTGGTTGCTCGATCTTGACGATGTGTGTATCACCGGATAAACCCCTGCTGGGTATATTGTCAAGGCTTCTTGACCTTCATTGATGTATGTGTCAATGGTAGCATTACGTTGAGACCCCCACCAGGGAAGGTTGCTTCGATGGGTTTACATGCCATCGGCTAACATGACGTCAAGGCTGCTTGACCTTCATTGATGTGTGTGTCAATGGTTGGATTGCATTGTACCCCCCGCCGGGGATATGCAGAAGTTTGAGGGATGTGCGTTATGACCCCCACAGGGGATATATAGATGTGGATAACTTCGGCGTTGTAACCCCACCGGGGAGGTTTAATATATCGTGGTTTTGCGTTGTAACCCCCGCCAAGGAGGGTTTAGGGTTGTGACCCTGCAAATGACGACATCAGACCTTTGTGGGGGTATTGTCGAGCATGATTTGTGAAAGCTGAGCTCATTGGTATAGTATACCCTGCATTCAGACGAATACCTTTGAGACGACGGGAGTTTAACTCTGATCGACGAGAAACCAGGATTTCAGGCTATTCCGCTCAATCGCGTAGAACTTTTATTCCTGATTTGGTCTTTTCAGCTTGTAAGACCTCCTTTGCAACTCTATTTGGAGTGAGCCGGAGGTGTGGGGCCCATGGAGGGGCGCGGTGTACTGTAGGAGGGCAGAGTTAGCTGCATGACCAACCATGCCTATGTATGTGGGCATTTGGTTGCTTTCATAAGTCATTTTCAAGTTGCGCAGCGAAGGAAATTCGAGAGCTCTTCTTCAGATCTGCTGAGTTCGGGTAACTTTCTACATATTCTGCCACCATACAAGCGTTCTTGACTATCCTGGTAACACATGCATGTATTTTTTCCAATTTCTGTCCGTTGGAAAATGACTTATCGCATGAAATGCATTTAGACACATAGTAGTGAATATGCATGCTGATATGACTTGATAAAAAATATTCAACATAGCAAATGTTAATATTAAACCATCTTTGAACATAATGATGTGAAAAATTTAACTTTGAAATAGTCAAATTGGCCCCTTTATCGCTCATTTCTTATCCTATCTGAGGACAAATGAGTAAAGGTAGACAAGCAAAATAATCCTGGTAATTAGACTACACTTGCGGATTTTTTACTGCAATGTATTAATGCATATAGGATGTATATGACTGTGTACAGGTGTGCTACTGAATGGACACCTAGTCATGCCTATGTGCATGTGGATAGTCCCATTTACAAAGGGGGCTATTGCAAAATTTTCCCAAAATGTAGGTATTGGGTAGTCATGCGTTTTAACTCTACTGTAGATGTATGTTAAAATAATGCATGCATGAATGTAATCATAGAATGCATTTTGAAAAGACTCCAGGTAAGAAATTACCACACCCTTTTTGAGGTGATTTGGAGACTTGTTGTCTAGATATCATGGATCCGGATCAGCCGAGTAGTTCTTGCAGGACCACTTCTGGTGTACGGAGGAGGGCTTTTGAAGAGCCTCACATTGATTACATTAGAGAACCTCGTCGTTTGGCAGAGGCGGTGATACGTCCTATTCGGGTTGAAGTGCCAAATGTCATGGATGAGGAGGAGGATGCACCAATCGAGGCTCCTGCTCCTGCTGTACGTGTTCCCCATAGGGAATTACAAGGTATTCAAGTGGCGAACCAGATCTTCTGGGTGACTTGAGTAGGCATCCTTCAGTATACCTGAATGCAAACGAGGTATGAAGTTAGATCTTTAATCTTCCTTATTTTATATTGATGAGGAGTCAAGGAGTCTGATGTTGATCTACATTTGATATAGGTTCCCGGCTTCACACAGCCTCGACGGAACTGGTTTAGCATCCACTCTATGTATCAGGCCTTGCATGATGACTATAGAGTGATAAATGCAATGTGGTGGGGATTCAGGAGGTTCTTCTCCATTCTACCCCATCATCGTCCCCTCGGGTTACCTCGTGGCATTGTTCGAGAAGGTGGTTTCACCGGACTCGATCACTCCATTTCTTTGATGCTGAGGTGATGATGACGCCGATGGATTGGCGGTTTATCATAGGTATGGAGTTTGGAGGGGAGCCGGTGCCTTGCACGGCGGATATCACCCCTACTACCGTCAATCCTTGTTGGGAGTTCCGGCGGAGGCGCTCAAAGGCAGGACTGTTCGTACGGGTCCTTTGAGCGTAGATGCTATGAGCGGGCTGTTGAGTGAACCCATACCCGATGACGTGAGAGTCAGGGATCAAATTCTCTGGCGATTGTTCCTGATGATCATTAGGGGTTGCTTCATAGCAGATAACTTTTCTACGGTGTCCTTCGCTTTGATCAGCGCTACTCGACACGTGGACCATATAGGAGAGTATGATTGGGGTTCCTACACCTTTGCCTACGTCCTCAAGGGAATGCGCATGCAATCGCAGGGCTTGACCGAGGCGTGGTTAGGATTCTACCCATTTCTGCTGGTGAGTGTTTCTCTTGTCTTTTCCCATGTATAGGTTAAGAGTGTTGACTAACAACAGATGTTTGCCTTTGTGTTAGCAGTTTTGGGCCTATGAGAGGCTTCCTTGTTTGCGTCCTGTGAGTGTGTTAGGTTTAGACACCTATCCACGAGGACGGAGATGGCATCATTCCATACTGGTGGAGGTCCTTGTTGCTGAGGGTTTCACTCATTGTCACCTATAGCTGGAGCTATTGATAGTCGATGTTATCAAATGGATTCCCTACTCTGGCGAGCATTTGGGAGTTGGTTTTGAGGATGGGTACCCGACTGGAGTAGAGTACGTCATTTCCACCCGCAGGATTCCTCTCTTTACAAATGGAGGATGGGAGCTTTATTTAGGAGAGTGTGCTATTAGGAGCACTACAGAAGAGATTCGTATGCCGATCTTGCCTCCTACCAAGCATTATTGGCCTGCTTCGCAGTCACCCATCATTGACATCCCATTGATGGGGATTGACGATTTTACATTGTTAGAGGGCCCATGTTCTTAGGAGATGTTCCAGCATTGGTGGATCCCTTGTACCATTGGAGCTCAGACCCGCGCCACACAGTTTATGGGGGATATGGTTCCAGGATCCGTGATGATGATGGATTTGCTAGCCTGTGTTAGAGATCCGACTCATGTGACATAGATTGACAGATTGACTCGGCAGCTGGACCGGTCACATCTTTTCATTCGGCATTTGGGCAGAGATCCTGCAGAGGTAGATACTTTTGATCCTTCTAGCTCTGGCGATGACCCATATGGTTTTGCCGATGCAGATCCTCCTTTGTATCGGCCTGACATCCCTGTAGATAGAGATCCAGTGACTCAGGAGGAGTTACATCAGGTGGATAGTATCGATGATGTAGACATTGACACTCTTGACTTTTTCTGATGTATTTCTTGCTATTTCTTTTGATAGGCCTCTGTTAGCATCTGGGTAGCTTCGCCCCATTATCGCTATATCTTTTGATAAGCCTCTGTTGTATGTTGGGTAGCTTCTCCCCATTTCCCTATATTTTAGCTGTACAGAGATGTATTAGATGATGATATACTTAGGAATGTATGCACAGTTTTCCATTCCCTATATCATATTTCCATCTATTGTATCATGCATGTTATTATGTTATGCATATGTATGTATTTCCAGAGATGTTCAACATTGACCCCTGGATGGTCTTATGACACGGCCCGTATAGATGTCTTCTTCGACAGTTAGCCGTATTGATCATACCTCACCATTTGTGGTGGTAGCTGGTATGCGCTCATGGTATGATAGTATATCACCATCAGACATGGTGATCGTAGATGATTTGCTTTCAAACATACTATGACCCTGTTGATGTTTCAGGTTCCCATAGGATTTGTAGAGGGCATGCTAGAGCACTGGGTACCGGAGAGGCAGGTTTTCCGATTTGGGACCCAGTAGTTGACTCCTACTTTGGAGGAGTATGCACGGTTGACGATGCTGCCGCTGGACAGACCTTGCGTGCATATATCTATTGGAGACATGATCAGACGGTTCATGACCCTCACCGAATTGAGACGTAGAGTGGTCCAAGACGAGATTACATCCGGCCACGTGATATCCCAGCATTTCCTGTTTGATAGGTTTGGCTCTGAGGACAGCTATGCACGGCATTCCGGGGATTTCACCACATTGGAGGATCATTAGCGTTCAGCTAGAGTAGATGCACTACTTCTATGCGTATTGTCATACGTCTTCATGTTGCGGTACATGGATGAGCTAGATATCGACGTCATTATGGCAGTGAGAGCTCTCAGGGAAGGGTCGTACCATTGTACCGATGATTATCACAGAGACACTGAGGTCAGCTACATACTGCTGCACTTATCCGGTAGGAGTGTTTACAGGTAGCTCAGTCATGCTGTACGTGTGGTTTATGTCACACTTGAGACCGATTGGCACATTTAGATGGCATGGGTTTTGTTTCACCCAGGAGATAGCCATGTCATACTCCTTTCAGCCTGCGGAGTGTATAGATGTTGTATCGTGGTCAGCTTTCCTAGTAGGGATTAGAGACCCATTTGCTATATTATCGTGTTCAGGGCTTAGCTCACCCTATAACTTCATTATTCATGCTCCAAGCATGGATTACCTCCCTCTGGCTGGATTGAGGGGTATGATTACTTATCACCCACTGGCCGTGATGTGTCAGTTTGACCAGTTTCAGGATTTTCATCCTTATGAGGGGGAAGTGAGTCAAGATCATCGCGTCAATTGCATTTATCGTGAAAGGACGAGATCCAGTTGTATGCCTATTGGGATCGCCGAGAAGTGGTTTGAGTTTTTCGTCGGATCATCCGAGTTGTTCTGCAGAGTATTCCGCATGGATGGAGATAGAGATTGCATCGGCTGCGGGAGTATCCACAGAGCAGGGGATTGATTCTGACGATGAGGAGCCTATAGAGGAGGCTGTTATTCCCATCGATGATTTGATTCTTTGGGTGTCAAGATTTGTGATGGATTCTCCCACCCCGAGTGCCCATCATTGTTACAAGATTCTAAGACAAACATTGGAGAGCAGAGCTTATATCGATGACCTATGATAGAGATCGAGGCTAGAGCGCCGATGTTGTGAGCTCTTGATGAGAGAGATACCGCTCTGTTAGAGAGGGATGAGGCTAGATCAACCAGGGATGCATTGATGCGGAGCGGGATGCCGCCTTATCTGCTAGGGATGTAGCCATTGTAGACAGTGCTTCAGTGAGATCCCAGATGACTGTCAGTCTTGCCGACATGAGTGCTTACATTGATGATCATTATGCCACAATGAAGTTAGCCTCTGATCTGCTAGCTCGTGTAGATACCCTTGGGCAGGAGCTTGCAGTGCTTCCTCCATCGTCAGAGAGGGATGTTATGTTAGATCTGATAGTCCGCATGTATACAGATCTATAGATAGCTTTGTATTTTCCTGCACAGACTAGCTTAGCCATTTTGTCATGTACAACACAGATGTATATATCAAACAGTATTAAGTATGGCAGGGAAATATATTTTAATTCACTTCCCTTTTAGTTATGCCTTGATACTTTCTTGATATTTACCTGTTTCTTCAAGGCCTTGTGATCTTGATGCATTCTGAACTTATCCTTGATAGATGGACATTGAGACGTCGCAAGATCTCTCAGAACGGATCATTGATTTCTGTAAATCCCTACCATCTTTGGTGTCTTGGGACTGGTTTCTGTATGAAGAAGGGGAGAGGAGAATGGTTTCTTCCTCTCTGAGATTGACCGCACCATAGATGGTCACCAGTACTTCTATTTGTGAGAAGCCTAGTTAATTCCATCTCTTATGGATTGGTATTGCTCTTTGAGGCACGATCACAGCTTTGATGGTCACCGAATCTTCTATTTGTGAGAAGAAGTTGGATAATTCCATCCCTTTGATCTGAAACCGATGAAATGGGGCAAATTGAAGGTAGATCCCAGTACCGTGTGACAAGTATGTTGTTCTGGTAGGGGTTAGACTGCACCATGAATGTCTGCCTACGTTCTCCTGTTGAAGAGGAGATCAAGTTTGCGTAGTTCGAACCTAGTGTAAGAGGTTCAACGCTGAATACGGAAGGCAGATGGGTGTAGAAGTATTTTTGTTGTTTTTGTTATTTTGTATAGAAAGGGCAGAAATGTTTTTGTTGTTTTTCTTTATTGCGATCGGGCCATAGAGAATATGGTTGCCTACATACCCCCGGGTATCAAGGAGATCAGGTCGACGTAGTTCACCCATCAAGACGAATTAAAGGCGAAGAGAAGTGGGAATCCCATGTGCAGGCTATACTGCGGGGAGAAGAAAGTTTGATCCCATAATGGGGACAAACTGCAGGTGTGAAAAAGTTTGATCTCGTCCTCAGGATAAACTGTAAGCATAGAAAAGTTTAATCCCATCTTCAGGATAAACTGCAGGCGTAGAAAAGTTTAATCCCGTCTTCAGGATAAACTACAAGCGTAGAAAATTTTAATCCCGTCTTCAGGATAAACTGCAAGTGTGAAAGGTTTAATCCCATCTTCAGGATAACCAAAATTATGAAAGGTTTGAAATGAAGTGATACCAGGCTACTGGTTTGAAGTGTATATTTCCCTGAGGGGCAGAAGAGTTATTCAAAAAGGAAAGGGTTCAAAACCGGAATGACTGGTGATTTGATGATCAAAACCAAGATGTTTGTTTGATGGTAACTTTCGCATATAGTACCGCTTTCACGTTGTCCGAGAGTTGATAAGCTGTGGAAATTCATCGCCATCCATTTCCTGCAATTTGAGAGCACCTCCTGTCAATACCTCCTTGATAACAAACGGGCCTTCCCAGTTAGGAGCGAATTTTCCCTTAGAATGATCTTGGTTGTCAATGATCTTCTTCAAAACCAAGTCATGTTGTTTGAATTGTCATAGTCGGACTTTTCTGTTGTAGGATTGTGTGATCCTTTACTGATATAACTGACCATGGAAGATTGTCGCGGTTCTCCTTTCGTCTATTAGAGACAATTGGTGATACATGTCTTGTACTCATTGGTCTTCATCCAACTGAGCATCCATCAATACTCTGAGGGATTCCATTTCCACTTCTATGGGGAGCACTGCTTCCATCCCATAGACCAGTGAGTAGGGGGTTGCCCCAGTGGAAGCACGCATGGAAGTTCTGTAGGCTAATAAAGTCAGAGGGAAGAGGTCAGGCCATCCTTTGTGATTGGCAAACATTTTCTGCATGATCTTTTTGATGTTTTTATTAGTCGCTTCAACAGCACCATTCATCTTTGGATGGTAGATGACGGAGTTGAGATGTTTGATGTGGAATTTTCTGCATAACTCCTCCATCATTTTGTTGTTGAGGTTCTTAGCATTGTCTGACACAATGATCTCTGGTTGTCCATATCGACAAACAACATTGTTTCTGATGAAAGCAATGATGACTTCTTTAGTAACCTTGGGGAAGGAGGCTGCTTCTACCCATTTGGTGAAGTAGTCGATTATGGTGAATATGAATCGATGTCCATTACTGGCTTTGGGCTCGATGGGCCCGATCACGTCCATTCCCCACATTGAGAAGGGCCATGGCGAACTCATATTGTGGAGTTCCCTTAGAGGGGCGTGGATAGCATTTCCATGAATCTGGCATTGATAGCACCTCTTGACGTGATCATCACAGTCAGCTTTGAGTGTAAGCCAATAATGCCCTGTTCTGAGGATCTTCTTGACAAGTAGGGGTCCGTTCATGTGAGGGCCACATACTCCACCATGGATCTCATCCATGAGTCTCTGAGCTTGGTCTTTGTCAAGACATCTGAGGAGACCTAATCCTGCATCTCTTTTGTAGAGTGTATCTCCGCTCAGGTAGAATTTCATAGCAAGTCGATGAATCCGCCTCTTCTCAGTTAGGCTCGCCTCAGCGGGTGTAGATCCATCTCATAGATACTCCTTGATGTGATGATACCAAGGGTTGTGGATGAGAGGTAGATCATCCGATACTTCTCCAACGTAATTCCCATAGACTGGGGCTTTTTGCAGAGTAAACGTGATGCTTGGCATGTTTTCCTTGTCAGGTATGTAAACCAAGGAGGCCAACGTTGCTAATGCATCTGTAAAATCATTCTTATTATGAGGAATGTGTAGAAAGGAGATTTCTTCGAACTCCAAAGCCATATATAAAACTTGTCGATGGTAAGGAAGTAAATGTAATTCTTTGGTTTGATAGACTCCTGTGGATTGCTTAATTACCAATTCAGAATCCCCATAGACAGTTAACCGCCTAATGCCCATTGAACGGGCAAGTTTTAGCCCCATGATACAGCCTTCATACTCAGCTGTGTTGTTGGTGCTGACAAACTACAATTTGATGGCGACGGGATACTGCTCCCCCATACCGGATATTAAAACTGCTCCAGCTCCAGAGCCTTCTATGTTAACAGCTCCATCAAAATACATTCTCCACGTACAGGATGTATCGTACTGATGTTATAGCTAAACTGTCATTACTCCTTCGTCAGGAAAGTATGTTTCTAAAGGTTTGTAATCCCCTGCAGGTGCGGCGGCCAGTTGATCTGCAATTCCTTGACCTTTGACAGACTTTTGCATCACATAGACGATGTCAAATTGCTGTAGGATCAAGCGCCATCCGGACGATCGACAATTGAAGATGGGCTATCTTGAACACATACTTGAGAGGATCCATTCGGGATATGAGATGGGTTGTGTGACCATGGAGGTAATGATGTAACCTCATGGACGCCCATGCTAAAGCACAACACATCTTCTCAATCAGAGTGTACTTGTGTTCACTGATGCTGAATCTTTTGTTGAGGTAATAGATAGCTCGTTCTTGGCCTCTATTGTCTTTTTGCCCCAGCATGCAGCCCATGGCATTGTCATTTATGGACAAGTACATGAATAGGGGAACATCATCCCTGGGTGGTACCAAAACAGGAGCGTTAATCAGTTGCTCTTTGATTGTGAGGAAGGCTTTCTAACACTCATCATTCCATTTCATGGAGGAGTTCTTCCTTAACAACTTGAAGATTGGCTCACAGGTTGCTGTGAGTTGAGAAATGAATCTGCTAATGAAGTTGATCCTTCCCAAAAATCCCTGTATTTCCTTCTCTGTCTGAGGAATGGTAGGATCCAGTTCAATCCCTTTTTGGCTGACCAGGAAACCTAGCAACTTGTCTGACTTAACACCAAAGGCGCACTTGGCGGGATTCAACTTCAAGTTGTACTTACGCAACCTGTTGAAAAGTTTTGTGAGATGGTCTAAGTGGTCATCCTCCTTCTGGGATTTGACAATGAAGTCATCCACGTAGATCTCTATCTCCTTGTGCATTAAATCATGGAAAAGAGCCATCATAGCTCGCTGATAGGTTGCCCCGGCGTTGATGAGGCCGAATGACAGCCGCTGTAGTAAAAGGTTCCCCAAGGCATGATGAAAGTAGTTTTTTCACGATCTTCCTCAGCGACCATAATTTGATGGTACCCTGCAAAGCAATCAGCAAAGGAGTACATGCCGTATTGCGCAGTATTATCAATAAGAATGCGGATAAAGGGCACGAGAAAGCTATCTTTAAGGCAAGCTTTGTTCAAATCCCAGTAATTCACGCAAACTCGCACCTTTCCTCCTAGTTTAGGCACGAGAACAATGTTGGATATCCACTCCGGATATGTAGACACCATGATGATGCCAGCTTGAAATTGTTTCACAATTTCTTCTTTAACCTTTAAACTCCACTCAGGTTTCAATCGCCTGAGTTTTTGCATAACTGGCTTGAATCCTTCTTTAATGGGAAGGCGATGAAGAATAATGTCAGTGGACAAACCCACCATGTCTTCATGAGACCATGCAAACACATCCTGGAATTGGGTTAACAGTGCAACCATGTCATTCCGTTGATTTGTGGTAAGGTCTGGACCAATCTGGATTAGCTTAGGGTTGTCTAAGGTTCCGAGATTGAAAGGAGTGGTTTAATCAAGATTTGGTTTGGGTTTATCTCCGACCCATTCATTAATCTCTTGAGGTGTCTCAATGTCCTCTTGGATGTCCATCAAGTCTGAGTCCAACTTTGCATCAAAATTACAGCCCTTGTGGAGAGAAGGCACCTCTCAGCAAGTACAGGCACATCAAAATTCAGAGTCCTGAAACAAAAGATGCTTTCACTTAATATATGCAACTGTTTGATCATACAAAAGTGTTAGCATGTACTTGATAAAATAACTGCTAGTAATGTAAAGGAAAGCAGGCAATTAAAGTTATCTCTGTGAAGGTAGGGATTTTACGCCCATTTTACCTTCGTCGACCAATGCATGGAGGCCGCTCCAATTGTCGAGGCAAAGTCCCTGATAGATCGCGGTGATGGAAGGATCGTCATTGTCCTCCTTTTTCCGAATGATAACCATAACATCTGGGCAATCATCGTCTGGGGTGTATGTGACGCCCCCAAAATAGGTATACATCACCTATTCTGAGTCACCAAATACATGGTACAGAATACAAATATAATCTTTAATATACAAAAAGAAAGCTGTGAGTTTTAATACAAACATTGTCTTCTAGACAATATCCACTCTTAGAATAAGTCCTCATTACATTTATTGTCACACTATTTAACCAGAATAGTGAGGACTACTAATGCTATCATCTGGACCGTCACTCCTTTCCCCGACTCGTCCCAGCTATATTCTCATTTCCTGAAGAGAACAGTGAAAGAAAGTGTGAGCTCAACTAGCCCAGTAAGAAATATAATGACTAAGATAATGCAGAATAAATTATCATTAGTCTTCAACAATGTTAAACTGATAAAATACAATAGACATCAAGTTTAACTGCATCAGAACAAGTAATCTATTAGAAGAGTCAAGTAGAGAATAAAATCTACTATCTTCTATGATTTAAAATGTTTTCATCAATTTTTATAGCTGAGACTCAGCGTAATAAATAAACCACATCATCGAATCATCCCTGGTCTACGGGACAAGGATATTCTTTAAATCATCAATGGCCATGACTATACCGAATAATCCCTGGTCATAATCATACCAAGTCCATCTCTGCACTACGGGCCAATGAGGACTTTTTCCACATCATTTGTAACATTACGGTCATGATTATACCAAATAATCCCTGGTCATAATCATACCAAGTCCATCTATTCACTACAAGCCACATATGACTTTCAACAAAATATAAACATGAGGATGATGACAATGATATAAGAATTCAATAAAACAAGTTCAAGAATTAAATTATCCAGGAACTAATAACGTCCAAATTGTCAACATGATACTTCTTTGTAGAGTAAAATACAAGAATGCTCAGAAGAATATTTCCATGAAAAGATACTAGATGAAGCGCAAATATCAAGGATATTCCACTAATTTCATGGAGTATAGAAGTCAAAATTTTAACCAACTGAGTTTAATAAAGAATGGAATAACAAAAGAAATCACCATGTATGCGGTACCCAGATGTAGATAAAAGTTATTCTAATGTAATAATAAATAATGGAACCGAAGTCGGGCATAATACATTAACCGGCTGTGATATTCCAATAGAATAATAAAGAATGGAATAACAACAAATCACCATGCATGCGGTACTCAGCATGAGACAAAGTTATTCCAACGAATAATAAATAACGGAACTGTGCGGCGTAAAATGCACTGACAGGATATTCCAACAGAATAATAAAGAATGGAATAACAACAAAAATCACTATGCATGCGGTGATTGCCAGATATTCAAAGTTATTCCAATGTAATAATAAATAACGGAAACAGTGTCTCGTCAAAAACGATAGACAAGATATTCCAACAGAATAATAAAGAATGGAATAACAGAAGAATTTCACCAAGTATAGGGTAGACCGCGTATACAGGTTGTTCCAACAAAATAATAAAGAATGGAATAACAGAAGTTTTCTTCATGAATATGAGAAAATAATACCCCTTACGAGTACAACAAATAACATCCTTTACCTTATAAAGAAGAGTACTCTAACGGTAGAGCGGGGATATACTTGAAGAAACTTGCACTACGCTCAAAGCTTTCTTAAACGCTAAAGAAATACGCTCAAGATAGAAGAATAATTCTCTCTACAGTTTCTCTCTCTAGAGTTTTAGTGAATTCGTAAGAAATAATGAAGGAATGAGCTTCTATTTATAGAAGAATGGACTGAATAGTAACCAATCCATGAATGGTCCAGATTGATTTACTTTAAATGGATGGTCCAGATTGGTTTACAATAAAATATAATATATTATATTTATAATCTAATAAAATGAATAACTTTTAAAAAGATTTTACTATGCAAACACTATGCAGGCACTATGCAAATACTATGCATAATAAAATATAATATATTCAAATTATTGTCTAATAAAACGAATAACTTTATAAAAGTATTCATTTTATATAAAAAGATTTTTACTATTAGCCTAATAAAATGAATAACTTTATAAAAGTATTTTGTTTTATATAAAAGTTTTTCTGTTTTATTACATTAATAATACTAATAAAACAAAACTTCATCACCATTATTATTATTCACACTATTAATCGACTGTGTCGCTCCTGTGAAAGAGGGGCTTTCAATAAGGATTTCTCCCTATTGACGCGCAATTAAGTGACCAAACCTCTCCTTGGCAGAACTTCTATACATCGTTAATATTGCAAATAATAATATTAATAACTCTGTTATCTCAATTATTGTTTTAATAATATAAAAAAATATCGACAATAATTGAATCAAATAATGTGAGATACTACGCAACAATTACTGAATCAATAATCGAACAAAACTGAGTGACTTCTCACTTAAGCATCAATAATCAATACCGTGTGCTACTATTCAACCACGCATATTCCTGTACTTTTAACACCGGGTGTTTCAACAGTTAACGATAAAACTTCCGTTGTTATTTTTATAAAATATTTTTGTCATTTTCTCAATTCAACAATAATTCTGTTGTGGGGTCCACCAATGATTGTGCCGCCGTACGAATATTCCCTGACACAAAGAATATTCCCTGACTAGTCGAATATAATATAACAACTTGCATACTTTACAAAATTTATAAATATTACCCACAACTATAACATTATATTAAATCCACACGACAATATTCAAAAAAAAATTGAGAAATTTAAATCTTTATTCATAAAATTTGGGATTTTACAATCTCCCCTCCTTATGAAATTTCGCCCTCGAAGTTTACGACGCATACACGGTATGCCGAAACGAGATGAGGACGGTTAAATTCGATTCTAACTCTTGAGGTATAACCTTTGAGTGTTGAATACATTCCAGGATTTTAACAGGTACATCTTCATACGTTAAATTATCCGCTATCTCGTCCGGTTCTAAATCAACAATGTGGTTCGGGTCGTCCACATATTTACGTAACATCGATATGTGAAAAACGTTATGAACACGCGACATACTTGGCGATAAAACGAGTTTATAAGCCACAGTTCCTACTTGATCGAGGATTTCAAAATGGGACAATTAAATCGAGGGTTAAGATAACGCCTTCTTGAACCTTCTTCTTCACATTCATCAGCTCTGAGTATGTAGCTTGAGCGGTTTTAACTTTATTGATTAAAGTCAATTCTACTTATATATTTGTTATCTTCACGTGGGTTCGTATATTCGCACTTGTAACCGCATACGATCTTCTACTCAACGCGTCAGCTACCATGTTCGCTTTTCCTACAATGGTATTGAATGGTATGATCATAATCTTCAACAGCTCGAGTCAGCGTCTTTGGCACATGTTACATTCATTTTAGTTAAAGAAATATTTTAGGGTTTAAGAAATGGGTTTTGTACTGGGGTTAATACAAAATTTGATTTCACGCTCTAGGGGTAGGCTAGGAAGTCTTCATGAATACGTCAGGAAATTTATTAACAATAGAAATATCATTCAAAACTGTGACCCTCATCTAAGACTTGGATAGTACGTCACATTGATACCTATCAACTTGCCATCTTCATTGACGATGTCGCCTACAGAAAGTCTGGCTTCGGTGCACTCCACACAAGGAAGTCAACAACGAAAGGATCGGGCTCTTTACTTATGGCTTGATATGACAATGATTGACTTTAGTGGTTTGTTTACTTTGAATTCGCATAACAGGTTGGTTAGGAGTATGAAAGCTAACAACCTTACGAAAAGCATGATGAGTAGTTAACCAATCGTTTCCAAAAATTACATCAAAGGCAAGTATTTTCAAAGAGATAAGATCGACAGGTAACGTGAAAGTGTTGATTTGAACAAGATTTATAAATAGTGGCGGTAACGAAGGTTTCTCCTAACGGAGTTTCAACAGATAAGTCAAAGTCTAATTTCTCAGGAGTCAAATTTAAACGTTGAGCGCAAGCAAGAGAGATAAAAGAATGGGTAGAACCAGTATCTAATAAGGTATAGACTTTGCAAGAATTTATGATTAACTTACCCGTGATAATTTTATTCAGGTTCCTCATCATGAAAAAAAAATGCTCTCTCTTAAACTACCGGCTTTGCCTTGTATGGGACATCCTTTGGCATCACTATCCCAACTGGACTTGACTTCACCATCCGACAAAATTGAGCTTGGTGACCTTCTCTTCCGCAATTAAAATACTCTTTGGATTGCTGCGTACAGTTTGGATGGATGTGTCCCTCCTGTACGCATTTGACACATACGACCGGTGGCCGTTCTTCTTCCTTTGAAACGGGTGCTGGTGCCGACGTCTTCACATCATTGTTGAACCTTCTCTTCTTGAAATATCCATTCTTATTATTTTGGCCATGATTACCACCGAAGTGGTTACCATTTCTGGCATGTTGATTCCCTCCATGCTTATTGTCACCACTTTGATGATTGTTATCACCGGTATTATCAATTTGTCGGCTGCTCTCTTTTGGTTGGGTTGACTCATTATCACGCTCCAATAACTGAGCCCTATTAACAACATCTGCATACAAACACAGTTTATGAGAGATAAGATATTAACGTATCTTGGGTTTCAAACATCTTAGAAACATTCACATCATTCTCTCCACATTATCAACCAAATGGGACGCAAACCGGGACAACTCAGCAAACTTGGCTTCGTACTGCGATACGGTCATGTTGTTTTGCTCCAACTTGATAAATTCCACCTCCTTCATGTGACGAATACTTTCGGGAAAGTACTTGTCATTGAACAGCTCTTGGAACTTCTCCCGAGACATCTTGAGTGCATCAGGCTGGGTACATTTTACAGATTCCCACCAATGATCTGCTTCTTCACGCAACATAAAGGTGGCAAAGGGAACCTTTTGCTCCTCGGAGCATCCCAAGACATCAAATATCTTGGTGATCTGCTTTAACCACATCTCTGCCTTAAGTGGTTCTGGCTTTCCCAAAAACTCTGGTGGTCCCAGCTCTTTGAACTGCTTAGCGGTGACCGTCCGAGAGTTATCAGTGTTTCCACCTGCATTTTGGACAGGAGCCGCCTTCGCCTGATGTTGAATGAATTCTAAAAAGCTCCTAAATGTACCGTCATTCGTCAATTGATCAGTGTTGTTGTTTACAGGAGGATTATCACCATCCTACTGCACATTGTCCTGATTATTGATCTGTGGAGACTCAACGGTCTCCTGTGCTCCATTGCTTATCTCAACATTTTCGGATGCCATTTTCAAATACTTCCACAAAACAAGGGTTAATTAACATATCACATATTATCACTATACTCTAACCAACCAATTACATACCAAATAAACTTAGGTACGTCATACTAGCGAAGGAATTCCTCGTCTCTCCCCTCCTAGTTCTTGTCTCACATCTCAGCCAAGGATCATATCCCTAAGCTTTGATACCAACTGTGATGCCCCCAAAATAGGTATACATCACCTATTCCGAGTCTCCAAATACATGGTACAGAATACAAATATAATCTTTAATATATAACAAGAAAGCTATGAGTTTTAATACAAACATTGTCTTATAGACAATATCCACTCTCAGAATAAGTCCTCATTACATTTATTGTCACACAATTTAATCAGAATAGTGAGGACTACTAATGCTATCATCTGGACCGTCACTCCTTTCCCCGACTCATCCCAGCTATATTCTCATTTCCTGAAAAGAACAGTGAAAGAAAGGGTGAGCTCAACTAGCCCAGTAAGAAATATAATGACTAAGATAATGCAGAATAAATTATCATTAGTCTTCAACAATGTTAAACTAATAAAATACAATAGACATCAAGTTTAACTGCAGCGAAACAAGTAATATATTAGAAGAGTCAAGTAGATAATAAAATCTACTATCTTCTATGATTTAAAATGTTTTCATCAATTTTTATCGCAGAGACTCAGCATAATAAATAAACCACATCATCGAATCATCCCTAATCTACGGGCCAAGGATATTCTTTAAATCTTCAATGGTCATGACTATACCGAATAATCCCTGGTCATAATCATACCAAGTCCATCTCTGCACTACGGGCCAATGAGGACTTCTTCCACATCATTTGTAACATTACGGTCATGATTATACCGAATAATCCCTGGTCATAATCATACCAAGTCCATCTATGCACTACAGGCCACATATGACTTTCAACAAAATATAAACATGAGGATGATGACAATGATATAAGAATTCAATAAAACAAGTTCAAGAATTAAATTATCCAGGAACTAATAACGTCCAAATTGTCAACATGATACTTCTTTGTAGAGTAAAATTCAAGAATGCTCAGAAGAATATTTCCATGAAAAGATACTAGATGAAGCGCAAATATCAAGGATATTCCACTAATTTCATGGAGTATAGAAGTCAAAACTTTAACCAACTGAGTATAATAAAGAATGAAATAACAAAAGAAATCACCATGCATGCGGTTCTTCGCATAGACAGGTTATTCTAACAGAATAATAAATAACGAGAACGTGTCAAAGCGTAATACGCGCCCGACATGATATTCCAATAGAATAATAAAGAATGGAATAACAATGAAATTACCATGCATGCGGTATTGCCGATGACAGACATGAGTTATTCCAATAGAATAATAAATAACGGAACCAAGTCCGGCGTAAAACGCACAGACAGGATATTCCAACAGAATAATAAAGAATGGAATAACAACAAAAATCACCATGCATGCAGTACTTCGCATAGATAGGTTATTCCAACAAAATAATAAATAACGGAACCAGGTCCGTCGTAAAATGAACAGACAGGATATTTCAACAGAATAATAAAGAATGGAATAACAGAAGAATTTCACCAAGTATAGGGTAGACCGCGTATACAGGTTATTCCAATAGAATAATAAAGAATGAAATAACAGAAGTTTTCTTTATGAATATGAGAAAATAATACCCCTTACGAGTACAACAAATAATATCCCTTACCTTATAAAGAAGAGTACTCCGACGGTAGGGCGGGGATATACTTGAAGAAACTTGCACTACGCTCAAAGCTTTCTTAAACGCTAAAGAAATACGCTCAAGATAGAAGAATAATTCTCTCTACAGTTTCTCTCTCTAGAGTTTCAGTGAATTCATAAGAAATAATGAAGGAATGAGCTTCTATTTACATAAGAATGGACTAAATAGTAACTAATCCATGAATGGTCCAGATCGAAGGACTTTAAACGGACGGTCCAGATTGGTTTACAATAAAATATAATATATTATATTTATAATCTAATAAAATGAATAACTTTTAAAAAGATTTTACTATACAAACACTATGCAGGCACTATGTAAACACTATGCATAATAAAATATAATATATTCAAATTATTGTCTAATAAAACGAATAACTTTATAAAAGTATTCTGTTTTATATAAAAAGATTTTACTATTAGCCTAATAAAACGAATAACTTTATAAAAGTATTTTGTTTTATATAAAAAGTTTTTCTGTTTTATTACATTAATAATACTAATAAAACAAAACTTCATCATCATTATTATTATTCACACTATTAATCGACCAGGTCGTTCCCAGGAAAGAGGGGCTTTCCAATAAGGATTTCTCCCTATTATGCGCGCAATTAGGTGACCAAACCTCTCCTGGCGTAACTCTAGACATCGTTAATATTGCAAATAATAATATTAATAACTCTGTTATCTCAATTATTGATTTAATAATATAAAAAAATATCGACAATAATTGAATCAAATAACGTGAGATACTATGCAACAATTACTGAATCAATAATTGAACAAAACTGAGTGACTTCTCACTTAAGCATCAATAATCAATATCGTGTGCTACTATGCAACCGTGCGTATTCCTGTACTTTTAACACCGGGTGTTTCAACAGTTAACGATAAAACTTTCGCCGTTATTTTCATAAAATATTTTTGTCATTTTCTCAATCCAACAATAATTCCGTTGTGGGGTCCACCAATAATTGCGCCGCCGTACGAATATTCCCCGACACAAAGAATATTCCCTGACCAATTGAATATAATATAACAACTTGCATACTTTGCAAAATTTATAAATATTACCCACAACTATAACATTATATTAAATCCACACCATAATATTAAAAAAAAAATTGAGAAATTTAAATCTTTATTCGTAAAATTTGGGATTTTACAGTGTATCTGTTTGTATGTTCATCATGAACAATGACGCGAATACCTGCCATCATCAAGGAAAGGTCATGTTTCTATTTCTGTTCCTTTTCTTCTGCCTCGGGATCAGGAATCAGCACCTCTTTTGCTTTGATTGGTACTGGTTTCGGAAACAGCATAGCCACAACATGGGCTGGAACCTTTACTAGAGATTGCATTAACTCATGAGGTAAAGGTATAAAAAATCGCCGCGGTGGAAGCTTGAGGAACTTGCTTGTGCTTATGAGGATTCCTGTGAGTGGAATTGACAGAATAGCCTAGTCCGGCTGTTCCTATTTGACTGGATATTTGGATAGGGTGCTTAATACCCTGCTTATATTTACCAAGCCCTTGTCCAGGTTGATGACCCAATAACATCATTTCTTGAGTGGCCGACATAACCTCGGCAGAAATCTTGGGTACGGGAAGTGGCGCTCCAATAGAATGGTATTGTGTGTTACTCACTTCCAGAGTATGGAAACTGGCCCGTTCAACTTCCGAATTGAAGCTGATAATTGGTAGAGCTCCTTGTTCAGGACAATCCAGCTCAGCGTTGATAGTGACTAGACTGTTGTTGATAATGTATTTGAGTTGTTGATGTAAGGTGGAGGGAACAACTCCAGCCATGTGTATCCATGGTCTCCCCAAGAGCAGGTTGTATCCTGTTTCTATCTTGAGGACGTGGAAAGGTACATTGAATGTATTGGGACCAATATCAATTGGAAATTCAATCTCTCCAAAGGAATTTACTCGGGATCCATCAAAAGCTTTGATGACCATATGGCTGCTTTGGATCCGCTTGAGATTGATATTCTTATTTACCAAGGTGGCATAAGGACAGATATTTAGAGATGAGCCTCCATCTATCAATACTCCTGCTAAAATGTACCAGAAAGACAAAACTGCAATATGCAAAGGCTTATAATGACCAGTCCCTTCGGGAGGTATGTTATCATCAGTGAAGGATATCATATTTCTGTTGAAAATGTGATCAACCAAATGTTGAAATTTTTCCACATCCACTGATTTTGGCAAGTAGGCTTCTTCTAAAACCTTCAATAAGATCTTTCGATGATCCTCGAAAAAGAAAACCAAATCCAGTATCGAAATCTGGTGTGGACCTTCTTGCAAGCTTAAAACCACTTTGGCTTCATTGTGGCCCATAGTACGGAGGAATGTTTCAATCTTCTCCATGGGCAACTTCCCCTTTGCTTTGCAAGTAGGTTTGACAACCCATTGATGAAGGTACAGTGGATTTTCCTTCGACACTGTAGCAGTAGTATGAGACGTAGATCCTTCAGCTTCTCCATAATTCCATAGAACTTTGTGTAAGTTGACAACAGGATGTTGTGGTCTGAAAGCTAAAGGAATTGGCTGCGGCCACTTTCAAAGGATTGTCAGCTCCTTTGAGTTGAATTGGTTGTATGGGAAATAGTCTGATAGTCTCATCATCCACTTCGAATATAACTGCTACTGATCCCTTCCATTTGGTAGGATATGCATTCCCACCCTTGAGTTGCACGGTGTAATCATCTGCTATTTGCAGGACACCGCTATCAATAAGATTCTGAATGAGATGGCGGAGTGACCAGCATTCTTCTGTACTGTGACTGCGAGAATATGAATGATATTGACACATTTCATCGATTGAACCATACGAAGCGGGATTGATTGGAGGGAGAAGGAAGGTAATTCTTCCTTCGTTGATCAACATTTGAAGTATCTCCTTCATAGATTGGCCCAAATAGGTGAATTCCCTCTGATTGGAAAAATCCTGACGGGCTTTAGCATTTGCTCGCTTTGCAACCTTATCCTCCATAGCTTTGCTTTCTGAAGGTGTTGATGGATCATTTACAACAAATGGAAGGAGATAGGCATGCTCCTGCCTGATTAATTGGCGTGTGACTTGATGCTGGTGGGTCATCAATTCTGCCAGTTACTCAATTTGTTTCCAAAGAGCTTTCATTTTTTGTTCCATGGTAAACTGGAACTTTGCATAATACCATTTGTCAACACCGTCTATGATGGGTTGGGATGATTCGCCATTAGAATTGGAACCTTCTACAGTGCTCCAACTGACCATGTTGACCTCTTCTTCTTTGTGTTGAGGAAGAGGGTTGTCTTGTACATGAGGTTGATCTGATTTAGTGACCATGATCTCACCATTGTCTATTAGATCTTGAATCTTATGTTTCAAGGCCCAACAATCTTGAGTATCATGTCCAGGTGCCCCGACATGATAAGCACTCTTTTGAGTAGCATTAAAACCCCTCCCATTAGGGTTGGCTGGTGGAAGAAGCTATGTAATTTTCTTCTAAGCAGTAAGAAGAGCAAGAATATTCTCGAGCGAGTCCCCTAAGGGTGTGAACATTCGAGATCGCTTTACTTCTCCACTTTTAGGCAATGGAGGGTTTGAAGATTGTGCTGGAAAAGGGGAGTAGTTTCTCCTCTGTATAGGCATGCTTTGATTGCCTTTTTGTCCTTGTAGTATCAAGGAAACATCCTTTTTTTTTCTTTTTATGGACCCTCTAGGGGTTGTTTCCATAAGATCCAGACTGGATGTGCTCAGTAACAACTTTAAGAGCGGCTAGGTCTTGAATTTTATTGGACTTCAATCCCATTTTAGCCATCTTGCCGTGTTTGATCATTTCAGAGAATGGTTTGCCAATACCAGCTAGAACTCTTTCATAGAAAGGAGCTTCATGTACATCTATGAAGGTCATGACCATTTCTGATTCTGTTATGGAAGGAATAACTTGAGCAACAAGGCGCCTCCACCTTTGAGCATACTCTCTAAATAACTCATTAGACTGTTTCTTGACCTTGGTAATTTGGTACCGGTCAAGAGCCATCTAAGATTGAAACTTGTATTGAGTAAGGAAGGCGTGAGCCAGCTCTTCCAACTATAGATCTTTGAGTTGTCTAATCTAGTGTACCATGAACGGGCTTCTCCAGTCAGACTTTTCTGAAACAGCTGCATTCGGAGCTTTTTATTTTCTGCGTAAGACCCAAGTTCTCCAATGAACACTTTTAAGTGTGTATAAGGATCCCCTAATCTGTCATATTTCTCAAAATCAGGGGTCTTGAATTTCTCTGGATATTGAACACCAGGGAATATGCAAAGGTCTGTATATGAAACACTGCCATGTGTTCCAATCCCTTTGAGAACACAGATGGTTTCCTCCATTTGGAGGACCTTTTTCCTGATATCACCGGTGTCTGGATCTCCTTTGAGATGGGTGTTTTCAGGGTCTTTATTGGTTATAACCAACTGATGTTCTGGAATTATTTTTTTCAGCCCTTGAACTCCTCGTTGTGTAGAGGATTCTATATGTGTAGGTATCTTCGTACCCTGAGTAGACTGGTGCAATTCTTTCAGCAGAATGGCCAAGTTTGTGATTTGTTTACTCAATCCGTCAAATTCTTCTCGGGAGACAGTATTAGACTGGTCAGAAGAAGACATGATTGGTTGTAGGCCTGTGGCCTTTTTGGACTTTGAGCAGGTAACAGGCCCAATTGCTTCCCTACAAAAGACTTACATAGTTTAGTCTTAGGGTAATGCAAATGTTATCATAACATGCCCGTTTAGGAATTTTGTCCTGCAAAACCGGTTGTTAATTGATAACATGTTATGCATGCACAATTATTCTTTATATTTTCCATTACATATGGATGAACATGAAATAAATTACAAGTAAATGCTTTTACAAGTAATTGAAAATGGAAAGTATGAAGAGACTTTCCTCCGCGTTTGGTTTATCAGAGGCTGACTTATCTTAGGGTTACTCTCGCGGCTTTTTGGCATGAAGGTTCCCAGATCATCGCAATCTACTTGACGGGAAGTTAATCCGGTCGTTCAACTGGAGCGAATCTGAGTGGTGCCTTTCCTGAGCCCCGGGGAATTATTCTTCCCACGAGTCCAGTAATCAAACACCGACAAGATAGCCTCCTGGTGGAGGGACCACACAACACACATTCACATACAACGTGTATCACCGTTTATGCAAAATGATGACATGTGCGAAGCACTAATATCACAGATAGATATTTAATAGTACAGTAATTAAGATGCATTCGTACACATTCATCATAAATGTAAATGCAACATTCACACACAAGCATATAACAATTTTGAAAAGCTTGTAATAGTGGCTTAAGCCCTCTTACTGGAGTCCCCAGTAGAGTCGCCACACGTCGACGTCGGGATTTTTGAGTATCCCTTTTCATTACTTGTTCTTTGGTGTTCTCATGTTAATGTGAGATTTGTTTGAAAAAACAAGTGAAAAAGGTCTGACATGTGTAATGTCGACGATTTGACTTTAAGAATTGCCAGTTGGTGTATTTTACTGGTTGCACCAACGCAACCGAAAAAGGTTTGCACATTGACCTAGTGATTTGACACTGCTAGACGGGTCTTTGAAATAGAGATTCATTTTGGGTTCGGGGGCTTGATTATGTGGAGTGAAGGTGTTAGGCACCCCCCGAAATCCGTGTTACCACGGTGACCGCCACTCTTCAAAGAAATTATTATATGAATGTGTGTGTTTGTGTGTGTGTGTGGATCAATGTGCAGTTATTTGAAAGTAGTGTGAGGCCTCGTTCGTACCTATATACAAAGGGTTTGAATTTATAGAAAAATTCAGTTTTAACCACGATATAGCAATGAAGTTTTGTAAAAGAGGTTTTTCAAACCCTGTGCTCAATATGAATTGAGACCTTTTCATACTTCCATTTTATTATAAAATGTTCGACTTGTTTGTTTTTATTTTCGAGATGCGAAGCATTTCTAGAAAATAATATACAAAGATCTTAGAACTCCTCATGGGCCCGATAGCCATCCAAGGAAATTCGATTAATTGTAAAATAATGTACAAAGCTAACTAAATTTGAAAAATGTCCATCATGGAACCGAATCTAGATTCAAGAACCCGAACTCGTGATTACATGATTCCTAGGCTAACATGATACCGCATAATTTGTATGGAAAAGCGAAAGATGATTATATATATATAAAAGTAATATATATATATATATATATATATATATATATATATATATATATATATATATATATATATAAACATGATCAACCTCCACTGTAAATAAACTCAAGGCGGGACAAAATGTAAATAAAGTTTAAAAGCGATCAACTCGCCACGTAAGTAAACTCCGGGAAGGATAGAATGTAAATAAAGTCGTAAAAGGCCACAAAATGAACTCTGTGCCCGATGAAATGGAAAATATATATATATATATATATATATATATATATATATATATATATATAAGTAAACGCATTTGGATGTTAATCCAGGCTCGGATATGTCCAGAGCATCAATTATATATATATATATATATATATATATATATATATATATATATATATATAGCGATTAAACGACATTGGATGTAAATCCGGGCTCATCGATATATCTCACAATAGTTATATATATATATATATATAAGCAATTAAACACACCGGATATAAAATCCAGGCTTCTATGACTTTAAATGGATAAACACTCAGCTCCCGCTGGATAAAAGAGAGCTATATGTGAGCTAACTAGTATTTAAAGATGAGGAAACACTCAAATGATGTGTATGCAGAGTAAAATGGACAGGTCTTCCTCGCTTTTTTCCCTCCCTCTTCTTCTCAAATGGCTGACCCCAAGGCTTGCATATATAGACGGATGGCCGCAGGTACACCTGCGGCTGGTCGTGATGCATTCGAGCCTCACGGGTCCCGTCATCTCGTAGTACATGCACTCATGCACTGTAATGTCCGCTCAAACTTGCAGAACTTCAATTCGAGCATCCGAACGAGGTATATCTGACCTTCTTCAGACCGCTTATGTCGAGATTTACGCAATGACATGGATTAGAGGTTGTACGAAGTCAGGAAGAGGGGTTTATGCCCATGGTCTTCAAGCTTCAAATTTTATCCAAAGTATTGTCACACGTAATAGTCACTCGGGATTGTCAATCCTCGGTTCTTGTGGGACATTGTTGGATATATGTGTGTATGAAGTGTTGAGACGATGTGCCATTGTCGAAGGAACAAGATGACGTTTGACTCCTCGCCGGGGTTATCGCCGGTTTGAGTTGAAAATAGATGTTTCTCAGGGTTATAGCTGAGATTGGACTACTTGTTGGTATGCCGCGA
Source organism: Panax ginseng (assembly GCA_020205605.1). Taxonomy (NCBI): domain Eukaryota; kingdom Viridiplantae; phylum Streptophyta; class Magnoliopsida; order Apiales; family Araliaceae; genus Panax; species Panax ginseng. The sequence goes on along the minus strand of CM035132.1, from coordinate 142,056,482 downwards.
TATCATCTTGTTGAGCTGGTAAGATGACGTTGTGACTCCTCACTGGGGTTATCGCTGGTTTAAGCAGAAAGCAGACGTTCCTCAGGGTTACATCTGAGATTGGACTACTGCTTGTTTGTATGTCTCACTGTCATCTGTGGGTGTTCCTGTCTGCCCGTTTGTTAACTCCGGGTCTGAGGTGTGTGTGCCTTGACAGGATGTCTGGGGTTGAAGCTGATTGTATATGTTTGAAACAAGCATTTCCGGGGTTATCGCCGGAACTTCAATGGCATCTCATGGGGTTATCACCAAGGATGGGGTTGCTACTCCCAGTGTTGTCTCTGGGACTGGAACTGAGCATCGCGGTGTTATTGCCGAGACAGAACTGTCCTCTCTGGTGTTGTTGCCAGTCTTTTGATCTGCATCTCTCGGGGTTATCTCCGAGATTGGAAATGACATTCCCGGTGTGTGTTCTGGGGTTTGAACTGATGTTCCCGATTTGTGTTCTGGGTTAGAACTGAACTTCTGGTAGTATCCAAAATGGAACTGAACTTCCGGTAGTATCCGGAATGGATGTAAGCTGTCTTCCAGGGTTATCTCCAAAAGATGAATCTACCCTCCTACAATGTTAGTAATAGGAGCGTATAAAATTTTGAGTGTCTGCACCAAGTTGTGGGGCTGTTAAAACTTTGTTGTCAGAATGACTGATGAAGGAAGATAGGGATTAGGATCCCTGAGAAGTTCGTACAGTTTGAGTATGGTTTGTATTGGGAAAGCCATACCAGTTTTTTTCTAATGTAGCACGTGGGTATGAGCTTGAGTTTGAACGCGAGTATAAATTTGAAGTGAACAAGGTGAAGGATGAGTACGAGGAGGGGGGATTCCTCAAATGAAGTGTGTGGTCATAACATTGAGTTATAAAAGAAGGTCAAGCCGTAAAGCACCAAGCCACGTTAGCGCAACGAGATGTCGCGACTCAAGACCTTACTATACAACTTGCAGATGTAGAGTGGTTATTAGCTCAGTCAGAATATTAAAGAGGATAGTTATTAGCTAGGAATGAAATTACGCAGGAATGATTGGGGAAAGGAGTCAGCAAAGCGGGCAAAAGCTGAGGACGCGTGGATGAAGACTTCTAAATGCATAGATCGTGTTGAAGACAAGTCAAAGAGTGCCAAGCGAATGATGAAACTTAGAATTTAATCTTCCACTCTCCTGACGATTCGTATCGTGGAGCAAGAGCGCAATGAAGTTGGACAACATGGAATGTTCTTGTAGAATGCAAGAAAAACAATAAGATGATATATAAATTATAATGAAAATTATTAGACGTGGATCCTGACTTTTGAAATAAATAGTGGGATATGATGAAATGATCGTAGAATTTTACTATTACAAGATAAATAATATAAATAGCAGTGTGGCTATTTTGTGATGTGGTGATGTAATAAATGAATAAAGACATCATTGTTTATTAAGATATATTATGGGTTGTTTATAAGTGGTTGAGATAAGTTTGAAAATTTTAATATGTGGATGAACGATGATCTAATAGTTTCAGTTTTAAACAGTAAGATGCCGCCTAGAAGAAGACAACAACGTCAGTAGAGCCCCGAAGAATATGCATACAATAGGGAAGCTAACGCAAATCCAGTGCCACAATTGGTGAATTTTCTAGTGGGAGCACTGGCAAATCAACTGAATTTCTGGCTATATCCAACCAAATTCGTTCACAACAGGGCTGGAAAGAATGATTGACGTAGACGGGGAAGGTAATATGCTGACATACAATTAAGAGCAAAAGGGAAAGAAGAGTGAAGATGATAAGGTGGGTGATAGCCATACCGGTAACGCTTGGAAAAGAAATTGGAACAACAATATTGACGATGAAAATCAGCAAGGAAAGGAAAAGAAGAAGGTGGAGGTGTGTAGCAACTGCGGAAAGAAACATGTAGGTGTTTGTTTGAAGGGAAAAAGGGTGTGCTTTAATTGTGGCTTGAAGGGTCACATTGCACCAAAATGTTCAAGATCGAGGAAGGGAGCCTGCTTCACGTGTGGATCAAAGGAGCACTTAGCTCGAGGGTGCCCAAAGAAAGCAGCAGGAAAAGCAAGTAGAAGCAAGGGGGGCAGTGGTAAGCTGGTTATTGTAGAGTCAGCTCCGCCGAGTCGACCAACCGAACAATCATCCAACATTGCGATGCAGGGCGCAATGCAAGGTATGGTTCTGATCAGTTATTTGTATGACTGTGTGTTATTTAATTTAAGTGCCACTTGTTAATTTATGCTTGAATAATTTGCTTTAAAACTAGGTTCGCTTCGGGAAGAGTTAGAATATTCCTTAAATATAGAAAGTATGAATAATGATTCCTTTTATGTGGATGATTAGAATTTCCGTATTGGTATTAAAGGTCATGTGGTGACAATGGATTTATTCCCAAATTGATTTATGAGACTTTGAGGAAGTCAAGGGTAGTATTTTATTCTTTTAGTTGCACCTGTGATGTCTCTACGAGGTAGTACAGGAAATTTTGTGCTGTATAGCGATGCATTATACAATATGTGAGGCTGTGTGGGTAGGCAGAACGACATGGTCATCTTATATGTATCGCATAAGTTAAAATTTTTATGTGAAAGGGCATCTGACTCATGATCCAGAGTTAGAGGTAGTAGTGGTTGCCCTGAGGGTTTAGAGGTGTTATTTTGGAAAGTAGTGTGAGATATAAACAAACCATAAGTGTCTAAAGTATATTCCCGCACAAGAGTATTTAAGCATGTGTTTCGAGTGATAGTTAAAGTTGTTCAAGGATTATAACCGCAAAATCCTAAACGAACGTGATTGCATACATCTTAAGAAAAAGGGTTGGAGTTATTTTTATTAACTGTGCAAGATGGGTTCATAATAGAAATAACTAGGTGGTGGTATGAGGTAAGATATATATATATATATATATATATATATATATATATAAATTAAAAAAGTCATTGGGATGGAAAACCATACACTTTTTTGGTGATGAGTAAAAAAGAAGAGTAGCTCCAGGATGAGGGTGACAAATTCAAAATCGATACTGAAGGATAGTTGAAAGTAGGAGAAGAAACTAGGTTTCTCTAATATCAGGAATTGAAAATGAAGTTTTGCATAAAATTTATATATTGAATAAACTAGGGAGCACGAGATTTATATATTGCCTTTAATAATACTATTGGTGGCAAGATATGGTGATAGATTTTATTTAGCATATTATCTATCGATCAGTGTGCAAAGTTATATATTAAAGAAGTTTTTTCAAGGCACGGTGTTTCAGGGTCAATTGTGTCGAACCGAGATTCACGATTTACATCGAAATTTCAAAAAGGTTTATATGAGCGCGTGGAACGCAATTAGAAATAAGTATGTCATATCATCTGCAAATTGATTGCCAAAATAAAAGGAAATCCAGACATCGGAAGGCATGCTAAGCGCACAAGAAGTTTTCGTTAATGTCATTTGAGGAGTCTGCATTGAGCAAGTTAAGAATAACTTAAGATTAAGGTAATGATAGGTGGGATTTCAATTGAGGACTCATATGGAAACTAAGTTGTATAAATCTTTGTATGGGTAGAGGTTTTGTGCATATACTTGGTTTATCATTGATAATCATTGGAATATCGGTATTGCGCTATCCATGTATATGTGGTGGAAAGGTGATTCTTTTCTCATGTATACATTTGATAGTTAGATGATATTAGGATTAGATTCGGTTCTTAAAACTAAAGCATATGGTAAGTTCGTGACTCATAATCATATGGTATGTTTTGAACCCCTCAATGAATGGACGCCTATGGTCTAACTAGGATAAGTTCCTAAAGTCATATGATTATGGCAAGTTCCTGAATTTCCAAAGTGTGGTAAGTTTGACGAACTATATTGGGTATAAATCGATTATAGTATAGGAACCATTGATGAAGTGAAAAGATTTTTTTGAGGTAGATTTACCTCTACAGTCAGAGCGCATTCACAATGTTTTTTTTATGTTTCGGTGATATGATCGAACAAGCCCAACTGCAATCATATGATCAAGTATGAATCGTTACAGTTGTCCAACTAGGAAATTACTGTTCAGATAGTCGATAGAAAAGAACAAATGTTCAGGAATGAGATGATACCTTCTGTGAAGGTGATATAGAGGAACCACAATGTCAAAGTGACTATGTGGGAACTCGAAGCTGAAATAATAAAGAATTACTCTGAGTTATTTGTGTAATTTGTGTCTTCGATTCTGGGGAAAAAATCTTTGTAAGGAGGGAAGAATGTGACGATTCGATTGTTTGAGTTGTGATTCTGGGACAAAATCCTTGTAAGGAGGGAAGGATGTAACAATCCAAAAATTCAAATTGTAATATTAAATATTTATTAAATTATATAAATATTTATTTGATGTGTTTATTATTGAAATTGATGAAATAAAAATTTTATTGATGTGGTTATTATTATTAAATATTTATGAATTAAATTTATTAGATAATATTCTAAATTAAATTAATTTATAATTTAGAGAGTTTAAATATAACATGAGATGTTATATTGTTGTTTTAATTTAATAATTTAAAGTGGTATGTTAAATTATTAAATAAAGTTATAATGAGATTATAATTATGTGATATTTGTTTAAGTGAAATATTTATTTAAAATATAGTGTGTATAATTATTTTATTTGATGTAATGTTGGATATGGAAATCCAAATAAATGATATGTGATTATAAATTATAAACTAAATTGTTTATTAAAATAATTAAAGTAGTTTAATTTATTTTTACCCAAACAAGGCTAATATATTAAGTCTTTATTTTAAAGACTTTTTGCCAAACAAAGCCTTATGGCTTTTGGATTTTTAATATTTTAATTATAATAAAATAAATTAAATAATAAATAAAATATAATGATAACATATACGTTTATTAGTTGTAACTGATATATTTAGTATAGGGGTTATGGTTATATCGGTTTTTATGTTATACGCATTCTAGTTTTGCTAAGCTTGAGAAGTTCAGAGAGAGAGAATATAGAGAATTGAGAGGGAGTTGGGAGAGAAATCTTAAGTTTTTCAAAGCAAAATCCAGTGTTTAGCAAGGTTGTTCAAGCTAAGTGAATGTATTACTCGTAACCCTAATTTTATATATTTATACATATATGTATATATATGAATTTTACGGCATATAACTTCAAGTTCTGTGAATTCAACTTTTTGGAATTGTTGATATACAATTGATTACTTGTTATTGTATATGTTTGTGATGATTAGAACTAGTGTTTAGATAAGAATTTTTATGCTAATTATGTTTAAAAGAAAGAAAGTAATTACAATATATGTATTTTATATATAGCTTGTGAAAAGTACCAATTTTAGTGGCCAATTTGTACTATAATATGTGAATTGAGGCTTGATTATGCTAGTTTGTTAAGAAATGAAGATAGCGTAGTTTGAACGAAGTGATTTGGTGAAGAATTGAAATCACAGTGATTATTTTTGTAAAGGATGTCAAAAATGGAGTTTTCATATGAAAATATAGAATTTGAGAAATTAAACTCGTGTAAGTTGTTGTTAAATTGTTCTAAGTGGTTGAATATATGAGGAAACATGTTTGTGTTAGTTTTATATCAATTGTATATGTTAATTTCACTGCTTTGTGGGTGAAATTCGTGTTAGTTGGGATAAAATCGCTCATTGTTCATGCCCGTTTTGTTTCTTTGTTCGTAGTATTTGCCAATTGCTACCTGTGCCAAGGCCAAAAAGCTGGTGTAAGCAGCCTTAAGTCGCTACTTGGTCCCAGGCTTGTGTATGGCGCAGCTATGCCATACCTTGATTTGGGACAATGGCTTCTGCTACTGCTGCAGACCTGGGATGTAGCTATAACTTAGCTTAATTATGAATTAATATAACAAGCATGTAATAAGGGCGCTAAAACAAAACCATGTCATGTCATTAATAATTTCAAAGTTGTAAAGGTTTTATAAGTTAGGAATGCGATATGTTAGGACTTAGTGCATACATTGAAGGGTAACTAAGTCTTGTGATGTTAGCACTTGTGATTTCAGAAATGAACATTAAGATATTGAAGGTGATTAATATAAAACCAAGGAGTCTTGGTAAGACTTAAATAGTTGATTGAACTTCAAATTCGATTAAGGAGAAGTGTAGTATTGATTAACAAGGGTTGGAAATGTGATTGGGATGTTAAAGTCTTATGTATGTGTTAGTGAGTGTTCAGTTTCGTGTTATGTTGTTTATTATATGGTTAGACCTTAAACAAAAGGTTATAACATAACTAAGATGATAAGTGAATCTATGAGGTTAATGTATATAGCTAATTGATGTTATAATCTTAATGGTGTGTGTAGGACATTGGAGTACGTGAGTTGTAATTGTATAGCTTACGCAAGAGGCAAGTTCCCTAACCTTTGCTACTTTATTATTCAGCAAGGTTACTTTTCACTGTTATGTTATACTTATGCAAATTCTCTATCTCTAATATCTTGTTTAACGATTTATTGTCATGCAAGTTCTTAAACCCTCATTTATTGTTGAGCAAGTTAGTTAATCTTTGTTTCTTTATTCCAATCGAGATTACCTTGGTTATTCAAAGTCTATATTTTATTTGTAAGAAGTGTGTTTATTCAGCTACTAATAACTGTTGTTTGATCTTCGTTCTTCAATATCATTGTACTATCTTACATTATTGTACTGAACTCTAAGTTGCTTAGCAATTCTTTACCAATTCAACTAATCCTTAGTTGATGAATGTTATAAACTCTAAATTACCCTTGAAGTCAACCTAAACCAAACTTCCTTTGGTTTTTTTATGTACTCACACACCTTTGAAAGTATGTTCTCGATGATAACATTTGTTAAATTTAGAAATTGTTAATACTCTAACTCTTATTGATTCATTGATATACCTTGTTTATGATGATATTGTAATCAAACCCTTGAATAGTTTTTGGTTCCTATCTGATTCAACCAGTACTTGGTTGATGATCGTTCTAAAAAAATCTAGACTTCCTTTGAAGTTAATTCCCAACCAAACTTCCTTTGGTTCGGAACCTGATAATCTAAGCTGAGATGAACAACCCTATAGCAGGGGATTATTTTAAAGCTATGCAATAACGTTAAAATGTTTACGCAATACATAGTACAAAGGGCTGATCTCCTGGAGTACAGAATGATAGTCCATATAGTTGTTTAGACTGTTAAAGGTTATAGTAGAAACACATGTGAACCTAGGACATAGATGATGATTATAGTCTTTTAGACTGTTAAAGGTTAAAGTAGAAATACTTGAAAACCTAGAATAGAGTTCGTGGTCTTGTGACCCTTAGTGTATTCTTTGATGTTGTTATCTATTGTTAACTTAAACGTTCATTATTCCTTTGAACTCATAGCTGTTGAATTAAAGTTTCTTGTTTCGGTAAGAATACTTTACCATTGAAAGCTCGGTTAATTGTCATTCATAAAATGTTATTGTATATTATCTTTCTTGTGGGCAATTGTTTGCTCACTCTTTCACAAAACAATGCAGATGAGGTTACGAAGTTTGAAGAGCTTTCTACAAGTAAGGGCAAGAACAAAGTGCTTGATTAAACGACAACGTTTAATTTATATTTTATTTATGAAGCTTATGTAATAGATTTATTTATGATCATGTTTTAATTTTCCGCTGATGATTGTAATAAAGGTTAGATGACCTGGGATTTATTTTAGATTATGTAACCCTTTAATGGGAGATTGATTATTTATGCTTTTGAGTTTAATTATATCATTTGTTTATGGGTAGTTAGTTATGATTTAATTGGACAGTGAACACCAAATCTGTGGGATTGAGGTGCCCGTATTTGGGGTGTCACACCTAATGAATGCAAATTAGAAACTTCTTTCAAATTTCATTCCACCTTGGCCACGGATTCCTGGGTTGTCATTTATTGAATCACATAGAATATTTCTCTTATTATATTAGAAGTGGTAGATTCTTTATTGATCATTCATTATCTTCATATATAATTTATTACATCCAAGCTTACCCTTTGATATACTCTAAGAATCTTAAGGAATAACTTAAAGTGTAATCTATTATATATAAGATACTATGATGGTCTCAAGTCTATGGATCATTTGTACTACTATCACTACAAGAATTTCTATTAACAGGCAAGTAAAACTCCATTAGGTATTCCTTAGCGAGTCACGTTCAGTGAACTTATTCTCCAATAAGCACCTACATACTTGCTTTAGTGTCTCCACACAAATGATCATGAGATCAATCATCCTCATCCAATGAGCAAGCAACGTATATACCAATCTATCTGGATTCACTAATCCCCTTTTTAGTAATCCATTGATAGAGAACATTTTAGTTTTAAGTTATCTACGAATTTAGATCTCATTAGCATGATCTCATCATGATTCTAAAAGCATTGCTTAAAACCATAGGTTTATCATATATTATTAAAAATAGAACCATGTAGATAATTAAATGCCTTTAATAAATAATTCTTTTATTAATAAATAAATAAGATTGATTACAAAGTATATGCTTTATCATCATACATGATTGGCTTATATGCATACTACTTTCAATCTCCCACTTGCACTAAAGTCAATCGTTGTGGTATCTCATACCCATCTTCTCTTAGTGATGATCGAACTGTTGTTGTGTTAATGTTTTACTAAATGGATCTGCAATATTGTCTTGAGAGTCCACACGCTCCAGGGTGACATCTCCTCTTTCAATGATCTCTCTAATCAAATGAAATCGCCACAACACGTGTTTAGATTTCTAATGAGATTTGGGTTCCTTAGCCTGCGCAACAGCTCCGGTGTTGTCACAGAATAAAGGTATTGGTCCTCTAATGCTAGGAACCACACCAAGTTCGGTAATGAACTTCTTCATCCAAACAGCCTCCTTTGCAGCTTCACTTGCAGCTATGTACTTTTCTTCTATGATTAAATCAACAACTGTTTGCTATTTGGAACTCTTCCAACTCACTGCGCCATCGTTTAAAGTAAACACATAGTCATCTTTGTTCGTTTGGAAACTTGAGTATGTGAAGCCCTCTAGTTTCAATCCAGACCCACCGTAGACAAGAAATACATCCTTAGTTCTTCTAAAGTACTTTAGGTTATTTTTCACTACCTTCCAGTGCGCTTCTCCAGGATTTAACTGATATATGATTGTCACACTTAAGGCATGAGTGACATCTGATCTAGTACATATCATACCATACATGATAGATCCTATTACTAAAGCATAAGGAATCTTACTCATACGGTCTCTCTCCTCAGGTGTCTTTGGGGCATGTTTCTTGGAGAGATGTATTCCATGGCTCATTGGTATGAGACCGCTTTTGGAATCTTTCATGCTAAGCTTCTTTAGCATCGAGTCAATGTACAATCCTTGGGATAATCCAAGCATCCTTTTAGATCTATCTCTATATATCTTTATCCCCGAAATATACGATGTTTCACCCAAGTCCTTCATGGAGAAGTGTTTAGATAACCAGATTTTAATTGATTGTAGCATAGGAATATCATTACCTATCAGTAATATATCATCAACATATAATACAAGGAATGAAACAGCGCTCCCACTAACCTTCTTGTACACACATGGTTTATCTTCATTTTTGATAAAATCAAACTCTTTGATTGTCTCATCAAAATGGATGTTCCACATACGAGAAGCTTGCTTCAATCCATAAATGGATTGTTGTAGCTTACCGACTTGATTTGTTCCCACCTTTGAAACAAATCCCTCTGGCTGATTCATATACACATCCTCCTCAAGTTTCCCATTGAGAAAGGCCGTTTTCACGTCCATCTGCCAGATTTCGTAGTCATTGTAAGCTACAATCGCAAGCAAAATCCAAATGGACTTGAGCATCGCTACTGGTGAGAAGGTTTCGTCATAGTCAACTCCTTGTCTCTGTTTGAAATCTTTTGCGATAAGTCGGGCCTTATAGGTGTCTACCTTATCGTCTACTCCAGTCTTTCTTTTAAAGACCCATTTACACCCAAAAGGCTTAATGCCTTCAGGTGGTGAAACCAAAGTCCATAATTTGTTTTCATACATGGAGTCCATCTCAAATTTCATGGCTTCTTGCCACTTCTCTGAGTCTTTATTGCTCATAGCCTGTTCTTAATTTAATGGATCATCATCATTTATGATGCATACCTCATTATCATCCTCTATGACAAATCCATACCTATCAGGTAACTTTGGTATTCTTCCAGATTTATGAATAAGGTGCGTTACAATAGGTTCTTCCACTTGATTAGGTACCTGACTTTAATCCGTAGTATTTTTTGGTTCTTGAACCTCTTCAAGATATATCTTAGTCCCACTGACCCCTTCAAGGATAAACTCATTTTCCAAAAGGTAGCATGTTTTGCAACAAACAACTTTTGATCAGTTGGATGATAGAAATAATACCCTAATGTTTTTTTAGGGTATCCCATAAATCTAGACTTGTCAGATCTAGTCTGTAGCTTATCATTTTCACAACCCCAAGTCTTAACATGAATAAGATTTAGTTTCCTCCCTGTCCATAATTCATAAGGGGTCTTAGGGACGGATTTGGTAGGTACCTTATTAAGTAGGTATGTAGCCGATTCTAGGGCATATCCCCAGAACGAAACTGGAAGATCGATAAAGCTCATCAAGGATCGAGCCAAGTCCAATAATATTCGATTTCTCCTTTTTGATAAACCATTCAACTGTGGTGTCCCTGGTGGAGTCCATTGTGAGATTATACCATTTTCTTTAAGACAATTGAGAAACTCACCGCTTAAGTATTCACCACCTTGATCTGATCAAAGAATCTTAATATTTTTGCCAGTTTATTTCTCTACTTCACTTCTGAACTCTTTGAACTTTTCAAATGATTCAGATTTGTATTTCATTAAATACACATATCCAAATCTTGAGTGATCGTCAGTGAATGTAATAAAATAAGAATACCCTCCTTGTAAGACCCTAACTTTTATTAATAAAAATGAATTTTCTACAATTATCATTTTTGAATATTATGGAATGAATTTGATATAATGTTATAGTTGTGGGTAATAGTTATAAATTTTGCAAAGTACGCAAGTTGTTATATAATATTCGATTGGTCTGGGGAATATTCATTTTAACAGGAATATTCGCAGACGACAAAGACAATCATCAGTGGACCCCACAATAGAATTATCATTCGGATTGAGTAAACGACAAAATATATTTTATGAAAATAACTAATAAAGTTTTATCGTTAATCTGTTGAAACACCCAGTGTTAAAAGTACAGGAATAAGCGTGGTTGCATAGTAGCACACTGTATTCATTATTGATGCTTACATGAGAAGTCACTCAGTTTTGTTCAATTATTGCTTCAGTAATTGTTGCATAGTATCTCACGTTAATTGATTCAACTATTGTCGATATTTTATATATTATTAAATCAACAATTGAGACGACGAAGTTATTAATATTATTATTTGAAATATTAACGATGTCTAGAAGTTCTGCCAAGGAGAGGTTTGGTCACCTAATTGCGCGCCAATAGGGAGAAATCCTTATTGGAAAGCCCCCTCTTTCCTGGGAATGACCTGGTCGATTAATAGTGTGAATTATAATAATGATGATGAAGTTTTGTTTATTAGTATTATTAATGTAATAAAATAGAAAATCTTTTTATATAAAACAGAATACTTTTATAAAGTTATTCGTTTTATTAGACTATAAATATAATATATTATATTTTATTATGCATAGTGTTTGCATAGTGTCTGCATAGTATTTTGCATAGTAAAATCTTTTTATATAAAACATAATACTTTTATAAAGTTATTCGTTTTATTAGATTATAAATAGAATATATTATATTTTATTTAAAAGATTTTGTTTTATTAGAATATTTTATAGTAAATCAACTGGACCGTCTGGTTTAAAAGTAAATCAATCTGGACCGCTCGTAAATTAGTTACTATTTAGTCCATTCTCTTATAAATAGAAGCTCATTCCTTCATTATTTCTTACGAATTCACTGAAACTCTAGAGAGAGAAACTACAGAGAGAAAGAAGAAAAGTATTCTGCTACTTCACTACTCCTATATCCTGTTGTTCTAAGGTAAGGGGTATTATTTCTTTCGTATTCATGAAGAGAACTTCTGTTATTCCATTTTTGTTATTTTGTTGGAATAATCTGTATACGCGGTCTACCCTACACTTGGTGAAATTCTTCTGTTATTCCATTCTTTGTCATTATGTTGGACTAACCTGTCTATGCGAAGTACCACATACATGGTGAAATTCTTCTGTTATTCCATTCTTTATTATTATGTTGGAACATCCTGCATGTGCGTTTACACGTGACCTTGTTCCATTATTTATTATTATGTTGGAACATCCTGTCGGTGCTAATTTTGCCTGACCTGGTTTCGTTATTTATTATTCTGTTGGAATATCCTATCTGTGCGTTTACGCATGACCTGGTTCCGTTATTTATTATTCTGTTGGAATAACCTGTCTATGCGATCGATCGCATGCCTGGTGATTTCTTTTGTTATTCCATTCTTTATTATACTCTGTTGGTTAAAGTTTTGACTTCTATACTCCATGAAATTAGTAGAATATCCTTGATATTTGCGCTTCATCCAGTATCTTTTCATGGAAATATTCTTCTGAGCATTCTTGAATTTTACTCTACAAAGAAGTATCATGTTGACAATTTGGACGTTATTAGTTCCTGGATAAATTAATTCTTGAACTTGTTTTATTGAATTCTTATATCATTGTCATCATTCTTATGTTTATATTATGTTGAAGGTCATCGTGGCTTCAGTGCATAGATGGACTTGGTATGATTATGACTAGGATTATTTAAGTATAATCATGACCGTAATATTACAAATGATGTGGTAAAAGTCCTCATTGGCCCGTAGTGCATTGATGGACAGTTGTTAGCATGATCATGACTATTGATGAATACACGAATATCCTTGGCTCGTAGTGCATGGATAATTTGTGGTTGTGATACTAATGAATATCCTTGGCCGTAGTGCAGGGATGATGTGGATTATATTTATTAAGCTGAGTCCCAACGATAAAAGTGATGAAAAACCTTTTAAATAAAAGATAGTAGATTTTATTCTCTACTTGACTCTTTTAATGGATTGTTTGTTCCGCTACAGTTAAACTTGATGTTTGTTATATTGAATCAGTTTAACACTGTTGAAGGCTAACGATAATTTATTATGTATTATCTTAGTTATAATATTTCTTACTGGGCTAGTTGAGCTCACCCTTTTACTTTCATTGTTCTCTTCAGGAAATGAGAACGTAACAGGGACTAGTCGGGGAACGGAGTGACGGTCCAGATTATAGTATTAGTAGTCCTCACTATTCTGTTAAATAGTGTGATAATAAATGTAATGAGGACTCAATTGAGTGTGGATATTGTCTAGATGAAAATATTTGTATTAAAACTCACAGTATATGTTTTGTCGTATTTTACACGACTATTGTATAATTAAGTTGTATTTGAATTTTATACCATGTATTTGGCGACTCAAGATGGGTGATGTATACCTATTTTGGGGGCGTCACAGTTAGTATCAAAGCTTAGGGATATGATCCCTGGCTGAGATGTGAGACAAGAACTAGGAGGGGAGAGACGGGGAATTCCTTCGCTAGTATGACCTACTTAAGTTTATTTGGCATATAATTGGCCTGTCAGAGTATAGGGAGAATATATTGCATGTCAATTAACCTTTGTTTTGTGGCAGTATTTGAAAATGGCATCCGAGAATGTTGAGAACATCAATGGAGCACAGGAGACCATTGAGTCTCCATAGATCAATAATTAGGATATTATGCATTAGGAAGGCAACAATCCTCAGGCAAATAACAACACGGACCAGATGATGAACGATGGAATGTTCAGAGGCTTTATGCAATTCATGCAACATCAGGCAAGAGCGGCTCCTATCCAAAATATAGGTGGAAACACTGGCAACTCTCGGATGGTCACCGCTAAGCAGTTCAAGGAACTGGGACCACCGGAGTTTTTGGAGAGCAAAACCACTTAAAAGCGGAGACGTGGATAAAGCAGATCAACAAGATATTTGATGTCTTGGGATGCTCGAGGAGCAAAAGGTTCCCTTTGCCACCTTCATGTTCAGGCGGGAGGCGGAGACTTTGGTGGGAATCAGAAGCGTACTCAACCCGCCGCCTTCAAGATGTCTTGGGAGATGTTCCAAAATCGCTCAACGACAAGTACTTTCCCGAAAGTATTCGTCACATAAAAGAGGTAGAATTCATCAAGCTGGAGCAAAACAACATGACCGTGTCTAAGTACGAAGCTAAGTTTGCCGAGTTGTCCCGGTTTGCGTCCCATTTGGTTGATAATGAGGAGAGAATGACGCAAATGTTTCTAAGAGGTTTAAAACTTGAGATACGTCAATATCTTATCTCTCATAAACTATATTTCTATTCAGATGTTGTTAATAGGACTAAGTTATTGGAGCGCCATAATGAGTCAACCCAACCAAAAGAGAGTAGCCAAAAAAATGATAATACTAGTGATAACAGTCATCGAAGCGGTGACAATAAGCGTGGAGGGAATCAACATGCCAGAAATGGTAATCACTTCGGTAGTAATCATGGAAAAAATAATAAGAATGGAAATTTCAAGAAGAGGAGATTCAACAATGATGGAAAGACGTTAGCACCAACACCCGTTGTTAAGGAAGGAGAACGACCACCTATCATATGCTTCAAATGCGGAGGGAGGACACATCACCCAAACTGCGCGATGTCAGTCAAAGCATGTTATAATTGTGGAAGAGAAGGTCACATAGCCCGATTTTGTCGCTCATCAAGACAAGTTCAGATAGGATGGAGGCACCAAAGGACGTCCCAAAAAAGTCAAAGCCAACAAAGGTAAGGGAGAGTGTTTGTCGTGACCTCCGAAAGCAAGGAACCCAAACGAGGTCATCACGGGTAAGCTTATCATAAACTCTAAATAAGTTTATACCATATTTGATAATACGGTTCTACCCATTCTTTTATTTCTCCTACTTGCGCCAACGCTTAAATTTAACTCGAGAAATTGGTTTTTGACTTATCTGTTGAAACTCATTTGGGAGAAACATTCATTACATCCATTGCTTATAAGTCTTGTTTGGTTCAAATCGGTACACCTCACATTACCCGTCGATCTTATTTCATTGAAAATACTTGCATTTGACGTAATTCTAGGGATTGATTGGTTAACTACTCATCATGCAAAAATTGATTGTTTTCATAAGGTTGTTAGCTTTTATATTCCTAACTAACCTATTATGCGAATTCAAGCAACCAAACCATTAAAATCAATCACTGTCATCTCAAGCCATAAAGCTATTCGTTTATTGAAAAATGGATGTCAAGCTTTCTTAGCTCATGTCACGGATCTAAACAAAAATATACGTCAGTTTTGAATGATATTTCTATTGTTAATGAATTTCCTAACGTATTCTTTGAAGAACTTCCTGGCCTACCCCTAGAACGTGAAATTGAATTTTGTATCGACCTTGAACCCGGTATAAAACCCATTTCCAAAGCCCCATATCAAATGGCTCCTATTGAACTTCAGGAGTTAAAGACCCAACTGCAGGAATTGTTAGACATCGGTTTCATTCATCCTAGTACGTCTCCTTGGGGTGCTCTTATTCTATTCATCAAGAAGAAAGATGGGAGTTGATATCCTATTTGACAAGTTGCAAGGCGCCAAATTTTTTTTAAAGATTGATCTTCATTCCGGATATCACCAATTGAAGATTAGAATCAATGACATTCCAAAGACGGCTTTCAGAACTCTGTACGGGCATTATAAATTCTTAGTCATGTCTTTTGGATTGACTAATGCTCCTGCTGCCTTCATGGATATGATGAACCGAGTATTCAAGGAATATTTGGATCACTTTGTGGTCGTCTTTATTGAAGACATCCTTATTTATTCCAAAAGCCATGAAGATCATGAGCAACATTTGAGGCTGATACTTCAAAAGCTTCGTGAATATAAGCTTTACGCTAAGTAAAAGAAATGCGAGTTCTGGCTTGAGGAAGTAGCATTCCTTGGGCACGTGGTATCAAGTCATGGTATATCTGTTAACCCAGCAAAGATTGAAGCTATTCAAAGTGGGAGCAACCTAAATCAAGGATCAAGGCACGTAGTTTTTCTCGGCTTTAGCCGGTTATTATCGGAGATTCGTAGAAGGGTTTTCTCGAATCGCTACTCCCTTAACTCAGCTAACTCGGAAAGATACAAAATTCGGTTGGAACGAGGAATGTGAGAAGAGTTTTCAAGAACTCAAGAGAAGACTCATTTAAAAGACTGCTCGACAATACCATCTGGCTCGGAGGGATTTGTCATGTATAGTGATGCTTCAGGCAAAGGGTTAGGATGTGTTCTCATGCAACATGGGAAAGTCATAGCCTATGTCTCTCGACAACTCAAAGAATATGAGAGGAATTATCCTACTCATGATATAGAGTTGGCAGTTGTTGTCTTCACACTTAAAATTTGGAGGCATTACTTGTATGGGGAGAAAGTGGAGATCTTTACGGATCATAAAAGACTCAAATATTTCTTCACTCAAAAGGAACTCAACATGCGACAGCGATGTTGGCTTGAACTATTGAAAGATTATGATCATACCATCCAATACCATCTTGGAAAAGCAAACGTGGTAGCTGACGCATTGAGTAGAAGATCATATGCGGGTATGAGTGCGATATTGTCAACGCATAGGCCCATTTTGTATGACTTGCAAAGGATGGAGATAGAGATAAAGACTCTAGGGACCCACATGATGATGGCGAATATACGAGTAGAACCGAATTTAATCGATAAAGTTAAAGCTGCTCAAGCTACAAACCTGGAGCTGATGCATATGAGGAAGAAAGTACAAGAAGGTGCTATGTCGGAAGTAAGAATCGATGAAGAAGGAATACTTCGAGTCAACTCCAGACATTGTGTTCCTAACGACCCTGATTTAAAGTATAAAATCATGATGGAGGCGCACAACACACCGTTTGCAATCCATCCTGGGAGTACCAAAATGTATCGTGATCTTCGTCATACATTTTGGTGGAGCAATATGAAGAGAGAGATAGCGTTGTTTATCTCAAGGTGTCTAACTTGTCAACGAGTTAAAGCGGAGCATCAAGTACCAAATGGTCCATTACAACCACTTGAAATTCCCGAATAGAAGTGGGAGCACATTACCATGGATTTCGTTATTGGTCTTCCCAAGGTTTCTTAAGGCATCGATGCAATTTGGGTCCTTGTCGATAGATTGACCAAGTCTGCTCATTTCGTACTTGGTATATCGAAGAGGTAAGGATACCTTGACTTCATTTCAGATTCTAACTCCCAAGTCATTTCCTCAACATTGTGGTTTCTCCACAAAACTTTGACTTGAGGTATAACCTTAGAGCATAGAATATGTTCCTTCATATCCAAGATTTGAACAGGAACCTCTTCATACGTTAAATATTCCGCTATTTCGTCTGGTTCTAACTCAATAATGTGGTTCGGGTCTTCCACATATTTACGTAACATGGATATGTGAAAAACATTATGAACACGTAGACATACTTGGCGGTAAAAGCGAGTCTATAGGCCACGCTCCTACCCGATCGAGGATTAAAATGGGCCAATGAATCGAGGATTGAGCTTTCTCTCTTTCCAAATCTTGTAACTCCTTTCCAAGGAGCAACACGTAACAACACATGATCTCCTATATCAATTCCACGCCCTTTCGATGAATATCAGCATAACTCTTTTGTCGATCTTGTGAGGTTTTTATACGTTGTCGGATCGTTTGAATCTTTTCCGTAGTCATACGTACCAACTCTGGTCCCAACAATGTTGCTTCACCCACCTCATCCCAGCATACTAGAGAACGACACTTTCTTCCATACAACGCCTCGAATGGAGCCATGCCAATGCTTGCTTGATAACTGTTGTTGTAGGAAAAGTCCACCAATGGTAAGAACTTATCCCAACTTCCCTTGAAGTCAAGGACACATAGTCTTAATAAATCTTCCAGAGTTTGAATAGTCCTCTCTGATTGTCCATCCGTCTGAGGATGATATGCCGAACTAAATCGTAAATCCATGCCCATAGCTTTTTTCAAACTAACCCAAAATCTTCAAGTGAATCTTGGGTCTCGATCAGAAACTATGGATACTGGCATAACATGCAGTTTTATAATCTCGTTTATGTATATACGAGCAAGACGTTCAAGTGTATAAGTTTCTCGTATTGGTAAGAAATGAGCAGACTTGGTCAATCTATCAACAATGACCCAAATTGCATCAATGCCTTGAGAAACCTTGGGAAGACCAGTAACGAAATCCATGGTAATGTGCTCCCACTTCCATTCTGGAATTTCAAGTGGTTGTAATGGACCTTTTGGTACTTGATGCTCCACCTTGACTCATTGACAAGTTAGACACCTTGAGATAAACAGTGCTATCTCTCTCTTCATATTGCTCCACCAAAATGTATGACGAAGATCACGATACATTTTGGTACTCCCAGGATGGATTGCAAATGGTGTGTTGTGCGCCTCCATCATGATTTTATACTTTAACTCAGGATCGTTAGGAACACAAAGTCTGGAGTTGACTCGAAGTATTCCTTTATCATCGATTCTTGCTTCCAGCATAGCACCTTATTGAACTTTCTTCCTCATACGCGATCACCTGTGTCTATAGTTTGAGCAAATTTTAACTTTATCAATTAAAGTCGATTTCTACTCAGATATTCGCCATCATCACGTGGGTCCCTCAAGTCTTTATCTCTATCTCCATCCTTTGCAAGTCATACAAAATGGGCCTTCATGCGTTGACAATATCGCACTCGCATTCAAGATATGATCTTCTACTCAATGCGTCAGCTACCACGATCGCTTTTCCAGGATGGTATTGGATGGTATGATCATAATCTTTCATCAGTTCAAGCCAACGTCGTTGTCACATGTTGAGTTCCTTTTGAGTGAAGAAATATTTGAGGCTTTTATGATCCGTAAAGATCTCCACTTTCTCCCCATACAAGTAATGCCTCCAAATCTTTAGTGCGAAGACAACAGCTGCCAACTCTAGATCATGAGTAGGATAATTCCTCTCATATTCTTTGAGTTGTCGTGAGGCATAGGCTATGACTTTCCCATGTTGCATGAGAACACATCCTAACCCTTTGCCCAAGCATCATCGTAGATGATAAATCCCTCCGAGTCGATGGTATTGTCGAGCAGTCTTTGAAATGAGTCTCCTCTTGAGTTCTTGAAAACTCTTCACACATTCCTCGCTCCAACCGAACTTTGTATCTTTCCGAGTCAGCTGAGTTAGTGGAGTAGCGATTCGAGAAAATCCTTCCATGAATCTCCGATAATAACCATTAAATCGAGAAAGCTACGACTTGATCATCGATTTAGGTTGCTCCCAAACTTTGAATAGCTTCAATCTTTTTGGGTCAATAAGATATTCCATGACTTGATACCACGTGCCCAAGGAATGCTACTTCCTCAAGCCGTAATTCGTGATTTCTTTAACTTGGCATAAAGCTTATATTCACGAAGCTTTTGAGTATCATCGCCTCAAGTGTTGCTCATGATCTTCACGACTTTTGGAATAAATAAGGATGTCATCAATAAAGACGACCACAAAGTGATCCAAATATTCCTTGAATACTCGGTTCATCATATCCATGAAGGCAGTAGAAGCATTAGTCAATCCAAAAGACATGACTAGGAATTCATAATGCCCGTACCGAGTTCTGAAAGCCGTCTTTGGAATGTCATCGGTTCTAATCTTCAACTAGTGATATCCAGAATGAAGATCAATCTTTGAAAAGAATTTGGCTCCTTGCAACTGGTCAAACAGGTCATCAATACATGGCAATGGGTACCTATTTTTGATGGTGACATGATTCAACTCCCGATAATCAATACAAAGTCGAATACTCCCATCTTTCTTCTTCACGAATAGAACAGGAGCACCCCGAGGAGAAGTACTAGGATGAATAAAGCCAATGTCTAACAATTCCTGCAGATGGATCTTTAACTTCTGAAGTTCAACAGGAGCCATTCGATATGGGGCTTTGGAAATGGGTTTTGTACCGGGTTCAAGGTCGATATAAAATTCAATTTCACGCTCTGGGGGTAGGCTAGGAAGTTCTTCAGGGAATACGTCAGAAAATTCATTAACAATAGAAATATCATTCAAAACTGACGTAATTTTGTTTAGATCCATGACATGAGCTAAGAAAGCTTGACATCCGTTTTTCAATAAACGAATAGCTTTATGGCTTGAGATGACAGTGATTGATTTTAATAGTTTGGTTGCTTGAATTCGCATAATAGGTTGATTAGGAATATGAAAGCTAACAACCTTACGAAAATAATCAATTTTTGCATGATAAGTAGTTAACCAATCAATCCCTAGAATTACATCAAATGCAAGTATTTTCAATAAAATAAGATCGACAGGTAATGTGAGGGTACCGATTTGAACCAAACAAGACTTATAAACCGTGGATGTAATGAAGGTTTCTCCCAACGGAGTTTCAACAGATAAATCAAAGTCCAATCTCTCCGGAGTCAAATTTAAACGTTGAGCGCAAGTAGGAGAAATGAAAGAGTGGGTAGAACCAGTATCGAATAAAGTATAAACTTCGCTAGAGTTTATGATAAGCTTACCCGTGATGACCTCGTTCGGGTTCCTTGCTTTCTGGGAGGTCACAACAAACGCTCTTCCTTGCACTACCGGCTTTGACTTTTCTGGGACGGCCTTTGGTGCTTCCATCCTAGCTGAGCTTGTCTTCAGTGAACGACAAAATCGGGCTAGGTGACCTTCTCTTCCACAATTATAACATGCTTTGGATGGCATCTCACAGTTTGGACTGATGTGTCCCTCCCCTCAACATTTGAAGCATATAATAGGCGGTAGTTCTCCTTCCTTCACAACGGGTGCTGGTGCTGACGTCTTTCCATCATTATTGAATCTCCTCTTCTTGAAATGTCCATTCTTACTATTTTGGCCTTGATTACCACCAAGTGGTTACCATTTTTTCGCATGTTGATTCCTCCACGCTTGTTGTCACCGCTCGATGATCGTTTCACCATTGGTATTATCATTTTCTTTGGTTGCTCTCTTTTGGTTGGGTTGACTCATTATCACGCCCAATAACTAAGCCCTATTAACAACATCCGAATACAAACATAGTTTATGAGATATAAGATATTGTCGATCTCGTGTTTCAAACCTCTTAAAACATTCGTGTCATTCTCTCCTCATTATCAACCAAATGGGACTTAAATCGGGACAACTCGACAAACTTGGCAGCATACTACGACACTGGCCATGTTATTTTGCTCCAAACTTGATGAACTCTACCTCTTTCATATGTCGAATACTTTCGGAAAGTACTTGTCGTTGAATAGTTCCCGAACTTCTCCCAAGACATCTTCAAGGCGGCAAAGTTGAGTACGCTTTTTACAGACTCCCACCAAGAATCGCCTCTACACGCAATACATGAAGGTGGCAAAGGAACCTTTTGCTCCTCGGAGCATCCCAAGACATCAAATATCTTGTTAATCTGTTTAATCCACGTTTCCGCCTTAAGTGGTTTTGGTTCTCCAAAGAACTCCGGTGGTCCCAGTTCCTTAAACTGCTTAGCGGTGACCATCCGAGAGTTGCCAATGTTTCCACCTGTATTTTGGACAGGAACCGCTCTCGCCTGATGTTGCATGAATTGCATGAAGCCACGGAACATTCCATCGTTCATCATTTGGTCAGTGTTGTTATTTGCCTGAGGATTATCTCCTTCCTGATGCACATTATCCTGATTATTGATCTGTGGAGACTCAACGATCTCCTGTGCTCCATTGATGTTCTCAACATTCTCGGATGCCATTTTCAAATACTGCTATAAAACAAGAGTTAAATAACATATCACATATTATCCCTATACTCTGACCGACCAATTAATTACCAAAAAACTTAGGTAGGTCATACTAGCGGAAGAATTCCCCGTCTCTCCCCTCCTAGTTCTTGTCTCACATCTTAGCCAGGGATCATATCCCTAAGCGTTGATACCAACTATGACGCCCCCAAAATATGTATACATCACCCATCTTGAGTCGCCAATACATGGTACAAAATTTAAATACAACTTAATTATACGACAGTCGTGTAAAGTACGACAAAATACATTCTGTGAGTTTTAATACAAATATTCCCTTCTAGACAATATCCACTCTCAGAATAAGTCCTCAATACATTTATTGTCACACTATTTAACAGAATAGTGAGGACTACTAGCTAACACTATCATCCGTAACATCACTCCGCTCCCCGACTGTCTCCAAGCCCACGCTCTCATTTCAAGAGAACAAAGTGAAAGAAAGGGTGAGCTCAACTAGCCCAGTAAGAAATATTATGACTAAGATAATGCAGAATAAATTGTCATTAGTCTTCAACAATGTTAAACTGATAATATACAATAGACATCAAGTTTAACTGCAGCGGATCAAGCAATCCATTAAAAGAGTCAAGTAGAGAATAAATTCTACTATCTTTTATGATTTAAAAAGTTTGTCATCACTTTTGTCGCTGAGACCCAGCTAAATAAATAATCCACATCATCCCTGCACTATGACCAAGGATATTCATTAGGGTCACGACAACAAATTCCATGCACTATGGGCCAAGGATATTTGTGTATTCATCAATGGTCATGATCATGCCAACAATCATCCATCAATTCACCATCGCCAATGAGGACTTTTACCACATCATTTGTAACATTACTACCATGATTACACCAAATAATCCCTGGTCATAATCATACCAAGTCCATCCATGCTCTACAGGCCACAGATGACTTTCAAAAATATAAACATGAGGATGATGACAATGATATAAGAATTCAATAAAACAAGTTCAAGAATTAA
Source organism: Panax ginseng (assembly GCA_020205605.1). Classification (NCBI taxonomy): domain Eukaryota; kingdom Viridiplantae; phylum Streptophyta; class Magnoliopsida; order Apiales; family Araliaceae; genus Panax; species Panax ginseng. Next base: position 142,033,485 of record CM035132.1, on the reverse strand, counting down.
GTTATTCAGGAACTAATAACGTCCAAATTGTCAACATGATACTTCTTTGTGAAGTAAAATTCAAGAATGCTCAGAAGAATATTTCCATGAAAAGATACTGGATGAAGCGCAAATATTAAGGATATTCCACTAATTTCATGGAGTATAGAAGTCAAAATTTTAACCAACTGAGAAATAATAAGGAATGGAATAACAACAGAAATCACCATGCATGCGGTACTTCGCATAGACATGTTATTCCAACAGAATAATAATAACGGAACTGTGTCATGTGAAAATCACCAAGCGAGGATGTTCCAACAGAATAATAAAGAATGGAATAACAACAGAAATCACCATGCATGCGGTACTTCGCATAGACAGGTTATTCCAACAGAATAATAAATACAGAATAATAAAGACGGAACCAGGTCCGGTGTAAAACACACAGACAGGATATTCCAACAGAATAATAAAGACAGAATAATAAAGAGCGGAACCGAAGTAAAGATAAAGCGTAGATGAGGATGTTCCAACGGAATAATAAAGAGAGAATAATAGAAGAATGTCACCAAGTATAGGGTATTCACAGATACAAAAGTTATTCCAATGTAATAATAAGGAATGGAATAATGTAAGTTCTCTTCATGAATACAAAAGAATAATATCCTTACATCAGTAAAATAATACTTGATATAAGAGTAGTGAAGTAGCGAGTAAAAATTTTCTTCTATCTCTCTATAGTCTTTCTCTATAGTTTCTCTCTCTAGAGTTTAGTGAATTCGTAAGAAAATAATGAAGGAATGAGCTTCTATTTATAGGAAAATGGAATGCATAGTAACTAATCCATGAACGGTTCAAATTGATTTATTTTAATCTGACGGTCCATATTTAAAGCAAAATCTTTTAAATAAAATATATTATATATATATAGCATGTGATACAATCTCGTGGGATACACTCCCACGATTTGATTCTTCTTCATGCCCCAAATGTCAACAAATTCTGTATATATGTATAATATATCATATAATATATATATATAAACATATATATATTTATATATATATATATAACAACACTAGCTAATAATGCTAACTCCCACCATCCGAGACCTCCCAAATTCTACCAACATGTAGGCAACACTTGCCCCACTCATGCCCCCCCCCCCCCACCAATATTATATATATATATATACATTGAATAACTTCCTACCGATTATTTTGAAAAATTGGTAAATGGGGGTCCAACTAATAAGCAAAATTGAGTGACTTCTCACATAAGCATCAATAATCGATATCGTGTGCTACTATGCAACCACGCGTATTACTGTACTTTTACTACTGAGTAATTCAACAGTATTAATGGTAAAACTTCCGCCATTATTTTCAATAAAATATTTTTGTCGTTTTCTCAATCCGACAATAATTCTGTTGTGGGATCCACCAATGATTGTACCATCGTACAGATATTCCCTTACAAAAAGAATATTTCCCGACCAATCGAATATAATATGACAACTTGCATACTTTGCAAAATTTATAAATATTACCCACAACTATAACATTATATCAAATTCATTCCATAATATTCAAAAATGATAATTATAGAAAAATTCATCTTTATTCAAAAAGTTGGGGTCTTACATAATTTCTTTGAGGGGTTTGTTATTAATTGTCTCATCTTGTTTAGCGCGCATGCACATATATATAAAATACGCATCATATTATTAAACATGCGAAGCATGTTTGCATTATATATATATATATATAATACTAGCATGCATACATAGAATATTATATTCTATATGGATTGATTATGGACTTTTATTCTAGTTTGGTTAACTAGAGCCACCAAGTGAACCAAAAGGTCAAACCCTAAGGGTGCAAGAATTAAAATTTAAATAATTATTACATTTAAACACGGGCTCCATTACAAACGAGTCTTCAAGTGCTCATTTCTCCTTAATCTCCGGTTCTTCAAAAAATTCTAACTAATCCTATTACAATTAAACTATTTAAATATATAATACTAGCATGCATACATAGAATATTATATTCTATATGGATTGATTATGGACTTTTATTCTAGTTTGGTTAACTAGAGCCACCAAGTGAACCAAAAGGTCAAATCCTAGGGGTGCAAGAATTAAAATTTAAATATAACTATTACATTTAAACGAGCTCCATTACAAACGGGTCTTCAAGTGCTCATTGCTCCTTGTTCTTCGGTTCTTCAAAAAATTCTAACTAATCCTATTACAATTAAACTATTTAATTTAAATTGAAACCTTGATCAGCAGTCAAGGGGAAGTACATAGGAGAGAGATAGAATTTACATCAAGAAGAAAACCAGAAAAGAAGAGGTATGCAGACCCCATTTAATAAAGCCCATTCATTCGAACATCCAACCAAAATAAATCCAATCACATTGGTCAATAGTCCATAATCAATCTCATTTATTATCATACATATCACCATATGCATCAATAAAAAAAATATTCATCTTATGAATAAAATCATTCCATATATATATATGAGTATCATTTAATGGGCAATTTTAAGTTACATGAAATCCAATTTCAAAATTAAAATAAAATCTTTATTTTAATTATAAAATTATTACTTTCATATATATATATATATATATATATATATATATATATGAAGGGGTTTAAGCGATAGAAACGCACAATGAGAATATAAAAATTTATAAAGCAATTTTTGAAACCCAACACAGGATCCATTTGAAACAAAGTTAATTCAGTGGTTTAGAATTTATACCGATAATAGAAAACTCTAAAACTGCTTCGAATCTCCAACACAATCCGAAAGAACTATGCCTCTACAGTATCCACACGAACGCCCGCGAATCGTCGCACAATTCTGTAATAAAGGGAGTTGTGGTACTAGCCACCAAAGGAATGGATTTTCTGTTTTCTCTCTAGTCTCTCTCTAATAGCGGCTAGGGTTTTCTTAGGTTTTGATTAACTTTTCTAAAACGCTGATATATCATATATATATATATAGCAGTAAAATAGAATTAATCAAAACCCTAATCTAATTATAATAAAATCCGAATTTATATATATATATATATATATATATATATATATATATATATATCATCCTTTTAATTTAAATTCGTGATTTAAATACTATCAATCATATTGATATATTTAAATCCTTAAAATTTAAATTAATTCCCTTTTTTTAATAACGTTCTCTGTGTGTGACCTTATAGGTTATTATTACGTTGGCAATAATTTTAAAATAATATTACAAAATTATAAATAGTGAACGGCGTCTAGTAATGTATCATTGCTACCCAAGTAATAATAAGATCGATGATTCGATGTAACCTTTTCGTGACCAATGTTTCAATATAATTTAATCCTTTTAACCTTAATATCCTAGATTAAACTCGAGTCATGGAATGTGTCATACTATTCACAATTTAATCTGAGTTTTTCTTGATCAATGAGTAGACTATATGAAACAAATCACTATTTGAGCATAGCCATGCATTTCATAGTCCTACTCAATCAAGAGGCCTATGGATATCACCTCTAATATATAAGAGGGTTAAGTTCCATCTAAATCACTCATATTCCTCACACGATTCATGATGTACCCAATAATCATCTTTATAGTCCACCCTTTTAAAGGTGACATTTGATGATATCAAAGTACATAAATTCCCGTGTAGTAATATAGTGATTTCAGGCCGGAGGACCATTACATCATTGTCACTATAAGAATCGCTAATGACACTTTGTATACTGTTCCACGTAGAATTCTCATGGTGGGTCTGTCCAGTACATCATTCTCTAACATGTACCTATACATTGACTTAATATCTTATATATTTATGACCAATGAGATTTGGTCATCAGTCAATCAACATACTAGTCTCAATACATCATTGTTGTCCAATCAACAATGATACTCGACTAGGGACATTTAAGAGCAATGATACTAATTGCAATTATATAATCTCATGTTCAAGTCAAATACTTGAAACTATATAATTTGTATCACTATTCTAAGGAATTTTATTATGTTAACATTTATATAACGCAGTAAATAAAACCATAATAAAATCATTCATTTATTCAATCAAATATAATATCAAAATGTTAAGCAATTATATCAAATAATTGGCCTCTAAGGCATAAACTCTATATATATATATATATATATATATATATAATTTGATATCACGTGAATCCACTAACCTGGTTAACCATAATATATATAATATAATAACTGAACTGCAACATGATATATATATATATATGATTAAGAATCAAGTATATACCCTTATCTTACTAATTCACGTGCTCACCCCCTTTAGTAGGACTTACGTGACGGTTTGGTGCTAATATACAACCGTCGCTCATACTTTTAGCGACGCTATATGTTGTCCGTTGTTAAAAGTATAGACACGGTTGTCATATGATCAAAACTGTCGCCGGGTCCATCGCTAAACGGGGATGAGCACGGGTGAGTAAGATAAGGGGTATGCACTTGATCCTTACTCTATATATATATAATCTACTCCAAAAAAATACGGACTCATCGACGATCGGGACAGCAAGATCAAAATTCTGAATCCATGGTTTGGCAAATTGATTATGTTTTTTTAAAATATAATTTAAACAACAAATTATGCTCAATAAATTATTCTGAATACATACCCATACATATATGGAATCAAAATAATTAACAATTCGCACAAAGTTTGGCTCTGATACCACTATAAGGTTTTGTGTAAATCATAAACGCAATCAAATTGCAAAAATTAGCGAAAGCAAAGTAAAATCAAATTTTAAAATTTTTCACAAACCAATTACCTGGATCATCCTTTATGCATATTACACTACAAAAAAAGGGGTCATTGCCGACGGACTATGTCGTCGCCAATGACCCTCTTGCCGTCGGCAATGAGGTAACTGGCGACGGCATAGTCCGTCGCCCCTCCCGTCACCCCAGAGGTCGTCGCCCCTGGCTCCCGTCGCTCGCCGTCGGGAAGTTAGTCATTCCCGATGGGGTCATTACCGACGGCTCACCGTCGTCAACGTGTCATTGTCGATGGCACTTGCGATGGATATGCTGTAGTCAATAAGCATTATTGAATTTTAATTTTACGGTCATTACCGACGGCATGCCATTGCCAATGACCAGTAGGTCATTGCCGACGGCCCCCCGTCACCAATGACCTGCTTAAAAAAATTTTAAAGATTGCAAAATTCCCATATTCATTTACATATACATAATTGTACCTATTATAAATTAAAGAAAAATAAATAATAACAATGCACGTATATCAATAACAATCATATCTTTTACCATCAACAATCAATATAGTTAGATACAAAACTCTATTCTGTACAACTCAAAAGCTATATAAATACATACATGAAAGTCAAAATATAAACATAAACTAACTACAGCCCAAGATCAGGAATGTCAGTACTGTCATCATCATCGCCATCTATCGTACGATTGCCGGTCCCATCGCCTGTCCCACCTCCGGTCCCACCCTCCATAGTCTCATTAGCATCAGCTCAGCGGTCTTCACCATCTCCGCCACGGGCATCGCCTGTGCCGCAGCCTTTACCCCCATGAGTCTCCTCAACAAGACCCTACAAAAGTAAAATATTAAAAACGAAGTTGAAAACTAAGCATATTTAAATTATTTTAGTTTGTGTTAATTCTACAAGTGTGGCAAATGGGCTCATAAATCGTCATCCGTATATCGGAATCGAGTCCCGTAAGTTGCAACGCGTGCCTAATACTTATGCGGTGTTATGTGTGTGTTTGCGTGTCATTTGGACGACAAAGGCGGGTTTTGATCTCTTTTTTGACTTTTAGCCTAAGTGTTGGCAACTGTGGCAAACGGGCTGATAACTCGTCATCTAGAAGCTTAGTAAGGCTTTGTTAGTCCTACCTACATAATGTATTTTCTTTGTTGCCAGCATCCAGGACTCCTTTTCTACATATCAGAAGTTCTTTCACTTCAATATCTTAGTTTGTAAATCAAGGATAATGGAAATATTGATTTTCATTTGTATGATTATCTCATGTTGTTCTTTTTTACTCTGTTATGGCAACATATATAATTTGCCCTAAACTAAATCCTCTGAATGAGAATTGGGTGAGATTTTGGACTGAGAAATAAAGAAGAGAAGATGTTTTCTATTATATATCTTACAATGTACAATAGCCAACCTTTATATAGGCTTAGAAATGCAGTACATTTGGAAAGTAAATCAATCATCCCTTAATCATGCAATCTCCTAAAATCAAGCTATTAGAATAATATCCTAGAATTCTCTAGATTATCTACTAACACCCTCTCAAGCTGAAAGTCATATACCAAAACTAAAAAGATTCAAACCAAACTTAAAAGGAAAATATTTTGTCTCCAATACTCCCCTCAAATTGAGGCCCTCTTCAATTTGCACGAATAAAAAAAAGAAAAAAGAAAATACAACTGCGGTGCTATATTTACTTAATTTGATTTGATTTGATTATTTATTTGTTGAATAAATAATTAACGAGTTAAGGAAATTGATCATCATGAGATAATATTTTAATATTTAGTTGATTAAATAAAATTATAATTATAAAAAAATTATAATTATGTTGTATTAATCTATGTGGTAAATTGATCTATGTGGTAAATTTATTTAATAAATTGCTATTAGAATTAATTAAATTAAGTGTAACCATAAACTATATTATAAAGGAGTTATTAAAATAAGTTAAGGGAGGTTAATTCAGTTTTGGCCAAACAAGGCCTAATGAATGTTAAGTCTTTAATTTAAATCTGTTTTACCAAACAAGGTGTAAGATTTAATGGGTTAATTTTTTAGTTAGTTAGCCAAATAAGCCTTATTGCTTTTGAGTTTTAAAAAAAACCGATGTCACTTAATAGATATATTTATATTATACAATTATTATGTATTATATCATATACGTTATATTTGTTAGTACGTAAGTTAGAGTTAGATAGGAAGAACTCAGAAGAAGAAAAAGAAGAGAAGAAAAGTTGCAGAGAAAGAAAATTGAGAGAGAGTTGGGAGAAGGCTAGAAAATTTGAGAGAGAAATGGGGAAAAGAAAGCTTTCAAAGAATAGCCATCATCTTTTAAAACTAAGGTATCATCTTACTCTTTTATTTTTAAAAGTTATAGTTTTATTCTCTTCCAAAATACTCTGTAAAACCTTTGTAGATGTTGAATTATTTGTTATATATAGTTTTATATGATAAATTGGTGGTTAAAAAGTTGTTTGCATAAGTTTATAGATGAATTAATTCATGTTATGTACTTATTTGTGAATAAAATCATATTACATTGAATTGGTATGAATATATATGATTATGGCTTAGTTTAAAGTAAAATTGAGGTTTGATTAGTTGTTTAATATATATATTGACTATTGAATTCGAAAAAGGATGAATAAATATAAGTATAGTATGTTGAATTAACTATTTTGGTTGAAAACAAAATCACAGTGATGATTTTCACTGAAACTTTCAAAAAGTGAGTTTTAGCAAAAATAGTGAAAATTAATGGTTGTAATTTAGATGTTTATGTTGTTTAGATGGCTAGAAATGTGTTAGAAAACATTAGATTATGTTTCTGTAAACCTATTACACCTTGGGTAGGTTGGTATGGTTGTTAGAAAGGAGTTTGGAGGCCTAATTTGGCTTTTTGTAGTGTTCTAGAGCTGAAATCGCAAAATTGAAGAAGGGACCCCGCCTCAGAGGCCCCCAAGATAAAAAACCCCGCTCGACGGGGTATTCTGCCAATCCAAAATTTTGAATAAAATAGACCGGACATAGTTTACTAAAATGAACATAACTTTTTCATACGAACTCTGATTGATGCGATTAAAGATGATTCAGAATGAGGACGAATAGGCCTATAACTTTTATTCTTTAAGGTTTTCAATTTGAAATCGTTTTGAAGGGTCAAAATGGCTATCTTTAGGACTGTTGTGTATTTGGAGGCAATCGAAGGGCATCGGGATGCGCGAATGCAAGTGCAATCATTTGTGTATTAGTATAACCTAATGATAATATGTTGGACATGTAAGAGGATGTTGTATCAAGTTTTTAATGTGTATGTGGTGCAATGACATGATCACTTAAGTAGTTGTAATAAAGCTAAATAGTGATGTTCATGAAAAGATGTGATGTTGTTAGTAAGCTATATGAAGCTAATATTAGTGTAACTAATGTGTATTGTCAATACATATGGTATGTGTAGGACTTGTGGTGAACGTGAGTAGTGATTATTTAACCTACGCACGATGCAAGTTCTCTAACTCTACTTTTATAATTGTGTAAATATCTAAACTCTCTTTGAGCAAGTTTTACTAACTCCAAGCTTTCTTTGTGCAATTTTCTTAACCCTAATTATATCGTGCAAGCTCCTAAACCTTATCTCTTGATATTGAGCCAATCTTTAACTTGTTATTTAGCATGCAAATTTTTACATTCTAACACACTAATCTTGAACAAGTTTTATCATTCAACTTACTATTTGTTATCCATGCTTAAGATTCTGTAACGATTGAGAAATTTGTAATTTAATTTAAATATTTATTTAATTAAATAAATATTTTAAATAATTTATTTATTGAGGAAAATAAATAATTGATGAATTGTGGTGAATTAATTAAGTAACTAAATTGATTAGTGTTAATTAAATTGAGTAATGATAATTTTATCTCAAGGATTTAATTTAAGAAAATAATAAATTAAATCAATTGCTTAATATGTAAGAAAATAATTAAACTAAATGAATTATTTAATATTAAAGGAAATAAATTAATTAAATAAAGTGATGTGTCTAATTTATTAATTAAATTAGATACATAATTATTTATAAATATAATTATAATAGAAATTATTTTAATTACAAGTTACTTAAATTAATTGAGCTAAAGTTATTTAATTAACTAGTGCGACACAAAGTAACTATATAATATAAATAATATTAAAAAATAATCTAGTTGGGGGAAATTTTGGTTAGTCAAAGAAGGCCTTGTGGCCTTTGGCTTATTCCAACTGACGTAACTCTTTGGTTTTAACCTAATGCGTTAAATTAAGGGGCTATAACAGTTTATTTGCGTATTATATCCTAAGCTAAGAGAAAACACAGAGGGTGAGAGAAGTTCAGTGGTTTTGAAGAGAGAATTCTATGAGATTTCAAGAGGAATGAGAGGATTGCTAAACCTTGTTATCATCTTTTGCTAGCATATAATCAAGGATTAAAGTTATACTCTACTCCTATTGTTCATGCTTTGAGTTTTCAAGGATTATTTTCTGTAAATTTCTAAATCACGTGGATTGATACATATACATGTATGTAAGGTATATAATCTGTTCATCATTACATGTGAGTGTGGTTTGATGATTAAAATTCATGTAAATGGGTTTGTAGTAAGAAAAATAAATAATAGTGATATGTTTATATGATGTGGCTTTAGAAAGTATCAAATTGTGTACCCTATATGTTATGTAATATGCAAATTGAAGTTAGAATATGTTTGTCTATTAAGAAACGAAAGCGGCGTAGCTGGAATCGTGTCATTTGATGGAGAAACAAATTCGTGGTGATCGAATTCGCTAATAGTGTCAAAATTGAAGAAATTTGGAAATTGGGGGTTTTGATTCTTCAAATTTGTGTTTATGTAATGTTTTTGTATATAGAATGTTGGTTAACATATGTATCTATGCTATTACAAAGTTTTAGTTGCTAGGTTTCATGTTTTCTGTAGGAATTGGTTGAATTGGTTTCAATAGGGTAGCAGAGTAGTCATTGCGATTTTTAGCTGGTGTGTGTGGCCTTGCTTATGTCACCACCACGATCGAACGAATCTGCAGTGCAATGGCCACTTGTTTTTTGATCAAATTAAATACACCAAACAGAGCTACACGGTACAAGAGTTGAAGGCAAGGGACAAAGTTGCCAGACCGTTTTCTGAGCCTGCACGTTGACTTTCGCCTATTTCCGTGTCATGTAATGGACTTATATTAGGTTAGCATGCATGTTAATGATGTCGAGGAATAACATAAACTACAATAACAGATTATAATGTATTGTAATGCAAAGTGTAAAGATTTTAAATAATTATTTATATAAGTTATGTAATGAACCAAATGTGATGTTTTCAAAAGTTAAAGATAAATGTTAAGGGTTATGTTAATTTTTATGTGATTTCAGATTCGTTAAGGATATTAAGCAACATGGTTAGGTGCTAAATTAAGTTTATAACCTAAATGAAGGTTTAAACCCAAAAGCTAATATTCATACAATTAATTGTTGTTGCAATTTCAATGATATGTGTAAGGTAATTGGAGAATATTTTACACTTGTGTAGCTTACATATAAGGCAGGTTTCTAAACCTTATCTCTTTACAATTGAGCAAGCTTTCTAACTTCATTCTATTCATATTGAATGCAAGTTTCCATTCCTATATTATTATTGTACATGTTCTTAAAATTGAGCAAGCCTAATCTATCTTGCGTATGTTTGTACAAGCTCTTGTAACCTAATTCGTTACATCAAGCGAGTTTCACTTTCCTAATTATTATACAAAGCATATATTGTTCTAATACGTCGATTCAAATGAGATTGTTATAACTCTCTTGGATACAGTACTTTGCATGTATATCAAGTTTATTCAATTATATATTGTTGATATCCGACCTTTGACTTTAATAGCCTTGTTCGGTTGTACATTCTTGTATTAAACTTTCAATTAGTAAGTAAACTCTTGTTGATTAAGTTAATCTATAACTGAACAGTGTATTTAAAATTCTAGAAGCACTGATAAACTAGTTCCAAACTAAACTTTCTTTAGTGCGGAAATTCTAAATTCAAGCTGAGACGAACAACCCTAAGATAGGGGATTTTGTACGTGTAACGTTTAGATATTTGTGCACATTACATGGTACAAAGGGCTGATCCCCCTAAGTACGTTAAGAAGGGTCCGTATAGTCTAAATGACTGTTAAGGTTGGGTAATAATACCCAAGTACCGGGGACATAGTTCGTGGTCTTAAGACCCTCAGACAATTAAAGTTCGAACTTGTTTTCTATTTTTATTCGTAGAACAAGTTCTTTATTGTTCAGCTTTCGTTGTTCACTCTCATGTTGCTATCATTACTACTTTCTATATCAGTGAGCATTGGTTTGCTCACTCTTGCAATTAACACTGCAGCTAATGTGGAGAAAGTTGATGAGCCATCTTCTAGCAAAGGAAAGGGCAAATTTACCAAGTGTTGAAGACTTATGAGAAATTATTTAAATGTTTTACGTTTCAAGACTTGTTTTATTTTATGATGTATTCTACAAACTGATATAATAAATTTAAGGTGATGATGCAATTTTCGAAACTATATTTTCCTATAAATAGAAGCTCATTCTTCCTTCATTTCTCACCAATTCACAAAAGCTATAGAGCAATTATTATAGAGATAAATTATAGAGATAAAGAAGAAGAGAAGTCTGCTACCTCACTATTTCAGTATCCAGTTTTTTTCTAAGGTAAGGGGTATTATTCTTTCTTATTCATGAAGAGAGTTATTTTCTTTCAATACTCGTAAGGGTTGTTATTCCATTCTTTATTATTATGTTGGAATAACCTGTCTATGCGAAGTACCGCATACATGGTGAATTTCTTCTGTTATTCCAATCTTTATTATTCTGTTGGAATAACCTGTCTGTGCAGTCTATCGCATGCCTAGTGAATTCTATCGTTATTCCATTCTTTATTATTTTGTTGGAATATCCTGTCTGTGCGGTTTATGAATGACTTGGTTCCATTCTTTATTATTCTGTTAGAATATCCTGTCTGTGCGGATTACGCATGACCTGGTTCCATTCTCTATCATTCTGTTGGAATATCTTGTCTGTGCGGGTTACGCATGACCTGGTTCCAATCTTTATTATTATTGTTGAATAACTCTGTCATGCGCGGATTATTACGCACGCTGGTGTGAATTCTTCGTTATTCCATTCTTTACTATTCTTTTGAATAACCACATGCATGCGGATTACGACGTCGGTGAATTCTTCGTTATTCCATTCTTTATTATTCGTTGGAATAACTCGCCTATGTGGATTACTGCGATGCATGGTGAATGATCCTTCGTATTCATTCCTTATTAAATTGTGAAAATGATCTCTCTGTGTGGATTACCGCATGGCGGGCAAAAATCCATTTGCGGTTTCATATATTCTATTATACTTAGTTGTTTAAAGTTTTGGCTTCTATACTCCATGAAATTAGTGGAATATCCTTGATATTTGCACTTCATCTAGTATCTTTTCATGGAAATATTCTTCTGAGCATTCTTGAATTTTACTCCACAAAGAAGTATCATGTTGACAATTTGGACGTTGTTGATTTCTGGATAAATTAAAATTATAAATCTTTAAAATTTATCTTTGAACTTGTTTTATTGATTTATTATGTCATTGTCATCATTCTCATGCTTATATTGTGATGAAAGTCATCTTTGGCTTATGTGCATAGATGGACTTGGTATGACTATGACCAGGGATTATTTAGTATAATCATGACCGTAATATGACGAATGATGTGGTGAAAGTCCTCAGTGGCCTGTTGTGTATTGATGGACAGTTTTTGGTATGATTATGACCAAGGATTGTTCGGTATAGTCATGACCATTGATGATTTAATGAATATCCTTGGCCCGTAGTGCAGGGAAGATTCGATGATATGGTTTATTTATTAAGCTGAGTCTCAGCGATAAAAATTGATGAAAACATTTTAAATCATAGAAGATAGTAGATATCATGATCTACTTGACTTTTCTAATGGATTGTTTATTCCGCTGCAGTTAAACTTGATGTCTATTTTATTCTATCAGTTTAACATTGTTGAAGGCTAATGATAATTTATTATGCATTATCTTAGTCATAATATTTCTTACTGGGCTAGTTGAGCTCACCCTTTCTTTCATTGTTCTCTTCAGAAATGAGAACGAAATGGACTAGTGGGGGGAGCGGAGTGACGGTCCAGATGATAGCATTAGTAGTCCTCACTATTCTGTTAAATAGTGTGACAATAAATGTAATGAGGACTCCATTGAGTGTGGATATTGTCTAGATGACAATATTCTTATTAAAACTCTTAGATTATATTTTATCGTATTTTACACGGCTGTTGTATAATTAAGTTGTATTTAAATTTTGTACCATGTATTTGGAGACTCAAGATGGGTTATGTATACCTGTTTTGGGGGTGTCACACTTGGTATCAGAGCTAAGGGAAATGATCCCTGGCTGAGATGTGAGATAAGAACTAGGAGGGGAGAGACGGGGAATTCCTTCGGTAGTATGACCTACCTAAGTTTATTTGGTATTTAATTGGTCGGTCAGAGTATAGGGATAATATGTGATATGTTAATTAACCCTTGTTTTGTGATAGTGTTTGAAAATGGCATCTGAAAATGTTGAGATCAAGAATGAATCACATGAGACCGTTGAGTCAAGAACGATCAATACCGTGATAATGTGCAATGGGAAGACAATAATCCTCGTGTAAATAAATAACAACACCGATCAAATGATGAACGATGGGATGTTTAGAGGCTTTATGCAATTCATGCAACATCGTGTAAGAGACTCTCGCTCAAAATATAGGTGGAAATAATGGCAACCCACGGTTGGTCACCGCTAAGCAGTTCAAGGAGCTGGGACCACCGGAGTTTTTGGGAAAGGCAGAACCACTTAAGGCGGAGACGTGGTTAAAGCAGATCACAAAGATATTTGATGTCTTGGGATGCTCCGAGGAGCAAAAGGTTACCTTTGCCACCTTTATGTTGCGTGAAGAGGCAGATTATTGGTGAGAATCTGTAAAACATACCCAGCCTGACACACTCAAGATGTCTTGGGAGAAGTTCCAAGAGTTGTTCAACGACAAGTACTTTCCCAAAAGTATTTGTCTCATGAAGGAGGTGGAATTTATCAAGTTGAAGCAAAACAATATGATCGTGTCGCAATACGAGGCTAAATTTGCGGAGTTATCTTGGTTTGCATCCCATTTGGTCGATAATGAGGAACGAATGACACGAATGTTTCTAAGAGGTTTGAAACCCGATATACGTCAATACCTCATTTCTCACAAACTTTGTTTATATTCAGATGTTGTGAATAGGGCTTAGTTATTGGAGCGCGATAATGAGTTAGCACAACCAAAAGGCAACGACCAACAACACGATAATAATCGTACTGGTGGCAACGGCCATCGAAACAATGATAACCATCATGGGGGAAATTATCATGCCAAGAATGGTAACCACTTCGATGGTAATCATGGCCAAGATAATAGGAGTGGAAATTTTAAGAAGAGAAGGTTCAACAACGATGGAAAGACAACAACACCAACACCCATTTTCAAGGAAGGAGAACGACCACCAATTGTATGCTTCAAATGCGGAGGTGAGGGATATATCAATCCAAACTGCGTGATGCAGTCCAAAGCATGTTATAATTGTGGAAAAGAAGGTCACCTAGCCTAATTTTTTAGTGCACCAAAGTCAAGTCCAGCTAGGACGGTGGCACCAAAGGAGGATACTGACAAAACAAATTCGGTGGTTTTAGAAAGAACGTTTTTCGTGACTTCTCAAAAAGCGAGTAATCCAAACGAAGTTAGCACGGGTTAGTTAATTATAAATTTTAACGAAGTCTATACCTTATTAGATACCGGTTCTACCAATTCTTTTATCTCTCTTGCTTGCACTCAACGTTTAAATTTGACCCCAAAGAAGTTAGATTTTGACTTATCTGTTGAAACTTCGTTAGTAGAAACCTTCGTTACCTCCACTGTTTATTAATCTTGCTGATTCAAATCGACACTTTCACGTTACCTATCGATCGTATCTCTTTGAAAATACTTGCCTTTGATGTGATTTTAGGAATCGATTGGTTAACTACTCATCATGCTTTTCGTAAGGTTATTAGCTTTCATATTCCTAACCAACCTATTATGCGAATTCAAGCAACCAAACCACTAAAGTCAATCATTGTCATATCAAGCTATAAGTAAAGAGTCCCGAGCCTTTATCTGGTGACTTCCTTGTGTGGAATGCACCAAAACCATACTTTCTGTAGGCAACGTCGTGAATAATGGTGGCAAGTTTATAGGTATAAATGTGACGTGTTATCCAAATCTTGGATGAGGGTCACAGTTTTGAATGATATTTCTATTGTTAATAAATTTCCTGACGTATTCTTGAAGAACTTCCTAGCCTACCCCTAGAGCGTGAAATCGAATTTTTTATTGACCTCAGTACAAAACCCATTTCTAAAACCCTTAAATATTTCTTCACCTAGAACGAACGTATTATGCGCTAAAGATGTTGGCTCAAGCTATTGAAGATTACGACTATACCATTCAATATCATCATGGAAGAGTGAACGTGACAACTGACGTGTTGAGTAGAAGATCGTATGTGTTTATGAGTGCAATATTGTTACAACAAAAACCCATTTTGTATAACTTAGAAATGATGAAGATAGAGTTAAGGACTCTAGGGACCCACGTGAAGATAACAACTATACGAGTAGAATTGACTTTAATCGATAAAGTTAAAGCCACTCAAGCTACACACCCGAATCTGATGAATGTGAAGAAGAAGGTTCAAGAAGGCGTTATCTCAACCCTCGATTTAATTGGCCCATTTGAAATCCTCAATTGAGTAGGAACTGTGGCCTATAGACTCGTTTTACCGCCAAGTATGTTGCGTGTTCATAACGTTTTTCACGTATAGTTGTTAGTAAAAACTTAGTCTTGGGGGACTTTGGAGCCAAATTTCAGAATAATTAATGAATCTAAAAAATTATGAAATCATGGGGGTTTTATAGAGAATGTTACAAGCTTTCCATAGCCTCGAAAATGGACTAATTCCGATAACGGATGAAGAAGTTATGAAGATTTGAAGTATGTGTGTCAAAAGTTGCAAAATCTGGAAATTAGAGTTAAGTGGCAAAGGTCGAGCACCTAGGCACTAGGTTCGGTGCTTAGAATCTGTTCTTGGGCGCCTTGGCGCTTGCCCCAAGCCAAATTTGGGCGCCTAGGCGCTGGTCAATTGTTAAGCCAAAATCTGTTCGGACGTCCTTTAGTAAATTGGGCATAACGTTTTCATACAAACTCCGATTGAGGTGATTCAAGATGATTCGGAAAGATAACGAGTAGACCTAAAACTTTCATTCTTTATATTTTGAGATTTGAGGTCGGTATCAAGGCCTAAATTGCTATTTTAGGGACTAATATGCATTCAGAGGCAATCAGAGGACATCGGGCATGCACGTATGCAACGTGTAATGTTTTTGACGATAAAGGTATTCAAGGTATCCTCACCTCTTTGGCATACCAGGTACGTACGTAAATTTTGAGGGCAAAATTTCATAAGAAGGGGAGATTGTGAGACCCCAGATTTTATGAATAAAGATTTAAATTTCTCAAAATATTTTTTTCGAATATTATGGTGTGGATTTGATATAATGTTATAGTTGTGGGTAATATTTACAAATTTTGCAAACTAAGCAAGTGGTTATATAATATTCGATTGGTTGGGAAATATTCATTTTAACAGGGAATATTCGTACGACGACACAATCATTGGTGGACCCCACAACAGAAGTATTGTCGTAGTAAGAAAATGACAAAATTATCTTTTATTAAAAATAACGGTGAAAGTGTTACCATTAAAACTGTTGAACTACCCGGTAGTAAAGGTACAGTAATATGTGTGGTTGCATAGTAGCACACGGTATTGGTTATTGATGCTTACGTGAGAAGTCACTCAGTTATACTCAATTATTACTACAGTAATTGCTGCATCATATCTCTCATATTATTGATTCAATTATTGTCACAGTATCATCTGTATAATATATTATATTATTAAATCAATAATTGAGATGACAAAGTTATTCATATTATTATTTGCAATATTGACAATGTCAGAAGTTCTATCAAGCAGAGGTTTGGTCATCTAATTGTGCGTCAATAAGGAGAAATCCTTATCGGAAAGCCCCCTCTATCCTGGGAACGACCTGGTTTTTAAATATTATGAATTATAATATTAATGATGAATAAGTTTGTGTTGATTAAAGATCAAATTTATAGTTCCATTGTGTTGGAATTATTAGTGTTAGTGGAAATCGACATTTATTTCGATATTAATTGATGTCTGGAAGTTATTTGACTACCGTAATAATTAATAGGATAAATGAGCAATTAATTGCTATTAATTCACATGATTATAACTATTTGTTCATATGTGTATACTATTGATTCACATACTTGTATTATTAGGTGAGTTGGTGCAAGATTGATAATACTTGCATGACTAAGTTAAAAATGGAGATATAGATGGAGGTACTATATTGTAATTCATATTTTCACATGTCTAGAACTATTAATTCCCGTGATTTACTATTGATTCACATCATTTACTATTAGGGGAGGTGGTGCAAGTTTGATAATACTTGCAGGACGAAATTAAAAATGAAGAAACAGAGAAAGGTATTATACTGTAATATTTTGAGCCCAAAAATGTGCAATTATCAAAATAATATTTTCCTATAAATAGAAGCTCATTCTTCCTTCATTTCTCACCAATTCACAAAAGCAATAGAGCAATTATTATAGAGAAATTATAGAGAGAAAGAAGAAGAGAAGTCTGCTACCTCACTATTTCAGTATCCAGTTTTTTTCTAAGGTAAGGGGTATTATTCTTTCGTATTCATGAAGAGAGTTATTTTCTTTCAATACTCGTAAGGGTTGTTATTCCATTTTTTATTATTATGTTATAATAACCTGTCTATGCAAAGTACCGTATACATGGTGAATTATTTATGTTATTCCATTCTTTATTATTCTGTTGGAATAACCTGTCTGTGCGGTCTATCGCATGCCTGGTGAATTCGGTTGTTATTACATTCTTTATTATTCTGTTGGAATATCTTGTCTGTGTGGTTTACACATGACCTGGTTCCATTCTTTATTATTCTGTTGGAATATCTTGTGCATGCGGATTACGTGATGACCGGTTCCATTCTTTATCATTCGTTGGAATATCATGTCATGCAAGAGTTACGCATGACCTGGTTCCATTCTTTATTATTCTATTGGAATAACTCGTTTTATGCGGATTATGCACTTTCTTTGAATTCTTCGTTATTCCATTCTTTATTATTCGTTGGAATAACTGTCTATGTGGATTACCAGATGCATGGTGAATGATCCTTCGTATTCATTCCTTATTAAATTGTGAAAATGATCTGCGTCTACTGGATTACCGCACATATGAAAAAATCCATTTCATGGTTTCATATATTCTATTATACTCGATTGTTTAAAGTTTTGGCTTCTATACTCCATGAAATTAGTGGAATATCCTTGATATTTACACTTCATCTAGTATCTTTTCATGGAAATATTCTTCTGAGCATTCTTGAATTTTACTCCACAAAGAAGTATAATGTTGATAATTTGGACGTTGTTGATTTCTGGATAAATTAAAATTATAAATCTTTAAAATTTATCCTTGAACTTGTTTTATTGAATTATTATGTCATTATCATTATTCTCATGCTTATAATGTGATGAAAGTCATCTTTGGCTTACGTGCATAGATGGACTTGGTATGATTATGACCAGGGATTATTCGGTATAATCATGACCGTAATGTGACGAATGATGTGGTGAAAGTCGTCAGTGGCCTGTTGTGCATTGATGGACAGATTTTGGTATGATTATGATTGTGACGCCCCCAAATCCGGGTATCTTCCAACCCGACAGATGGTGCTACACGGTACTACCATTCACACATACATTCAATTGAAAGGTCTCCAATGAACGAATATGTCTTCTATATAATCAAAATAATATTACATTTCCCCAGGTTCTTTCTAACCCATTCATTCATTCTTGTTATAATATTCAATATATTACAGACATTCAACTATTCTATTACATAAGTAATCTAAGGGTTCGTCTTCGCCTTGCCCTTGTCCTTGCCTGAGCCTTCGGTCCGGTCGATCTTAGCTGTGTTCATATCGTACAAGCAAGAGTGAGCATGACTAGCTCAATAAGTACTACAATTCTAATAAACCACATGCTTGAAACATAGAACTCATATATCTTCAGTAACTGAACAATAGTTATGAAGTACTATCGATAATTCAAAATAGTACTTCTTTTCATTCAAAACGTTTTACAACAACAATATTCAGTAAAACATCAATTCCAGTTCAAGACCTTGAGCATTACATAAGTTCTTTTGAAAAGGACAACCCGGCACTAAGTCCGTAAGTCCGACATTACTTACGAGCGATTTTAGGTGATCAGCCTATAGTACTATGTGTTGATCAACACTACATTCATTAAACATGTATACGTTTAAGTTGTGGCAACCTCACGTGCCTGTCGTTAAACTACGAAAACATTTTAGCATACTCAGTCTTCGATTGAAAACTATACCAATATCACTCGGTAAACATTAATCATGCTTGACAGATTCATAATATAAGTCTAGCCGAAAGGATTGGCTTTGACTTCATCATTTAAGACTTCATGCGAAAGAATACATGAATTACAAAGCTTGTCCAAACTGAACTGGAACAAGGGTTAGAATACTTGCCTTTAGCATCTGCTACTGTTTATAACACGTACACTTTAAGTCTCTAAGTCTCTACAGTAATGACAATATCACATAACACATTAGGTCATGAATGAACATACATAGACCCTAATATATCTTACCCTTCTTCTCAATCTAATTATAATTTAGATTTATTATTATTGGTTCCAGCTTTTCATTATGTCATTCTCATTACGTTCATCTTCAATTGATTATTAACCTTTAATCATCATACAATAAGTGTTTAACAATGCCTTAACAATGTTATAATAATACCTTAGTTCATTACTAATGAGTTATCTTTCATTCTATACTTGTAAACATTCTTGTCTGTTGAAACCCTAGATTTGGTGTCAGCGGTGCCACACATACTCTCTCTCTTCATGCGGCATGAGTTTCAAAGAGGAAAGCCGGGACTTTGGCTATTGCGCCACTCATTGGGTTTTGGGTTGGCGCCGCGACGCCAACTCTGTGCCTTAGAAAATTTGCAGCTTTTATAAATTCAGTGAAACTCCTGGACGCATAACTTCTTCATTATATATCCGAATTGGCTCGTTCAAATTACGTACCCTATGCGTTCATGCAAGAATTTTATCTATTTGACTTCGTTTGATAAAATTTCAACTATTAGTTCATTTTTAACGAAAACAATAAACGTCCATTAACGTTCAACGCTCGTTTCTTCGTTCTAAGTTGGAATTCAGTCATTTTTGAGTCCGCAACTCTATAATGCCAAATATGACTTGGCTCCATCGAAAACCAACATTTCCGACTTCAAACACAAAATACGACTTCCATTCCGAGAATTTCACGAATTTGACGATTAACGTCTAATCGTGTGAATTCCAGCAAAACTTCATTACTAAACATTCTAAATAGATTTTAACCAACACATGAAAATTTCAAGTTACTTATTACACCAACTTATCTACAAAGTAGGTTTTGACTTATTCTCATAAGTCAATGACTTATTTAACTTGTGAACTACAAACTCTCATGCTTATAACTTACTATGGACTTAAGTCCATCAATTAATGTTCTCATACTATATTGAACATACTAACATCATATGACCAACATATGATAAGTTTCTTGACAAGTTTATCAACTTATTTAGGTTCAAGTTGCTTATTCCACTTATTCGGCTTAAGTTCATTTATCAATGACTTATTACATGTTATTATTAAATAATCCCACTTCTCTATCAATCCTATCATAGAAGAGATAAAAATAATAGACATGAGTCTTACCCTTGAAGACTATTACTTCACTTCACTTTGGAAAATCTAGCAAAGGTTGAAATGACTTATAAGTGCTTATGTGGCTTATTCTCTCTACTAATTAAGTTACGTATCTTGAGAGGAGTTGGGAGAAATTGAACAACCAACAAATGAAAAATCAAGCCTTCTATTTATAGGCAACTCAAAGTGAGGGCTTATTAGTCTTTTAGGCCATCCCACCTCCTTATTAACCTCCTCAACTTCCACCTCCTTACTATTCATTACTTAACATCCATGTCTACTTGCTAGCCACAACACTTGTTCATCACACAATTGTTTTCCCATCAAGTCTACCCACTTACACTTGGATTGCTCCATGGATCATATCCAATTCACATTGGGCTTGCTAATTAATCTAGCAAATTTCTTGTTGGGCTTATACTACAATAGATTAAACTTATGATTTATCAAACACTTGGGCTTGAGTATCACATTATATTGGACTTCTGTCAATAACTAATAATCCTACAAGTTCATTACCTTTATTTAAGAATCTTAATATATATATATCACGTGTAATTCTCGTATGCTAGCTCGTATATTAATTCATAATATACATTATTTCATTCTCCATTCTTAATAGTATAATACGTCGTATTATACTTATATTCATTACCTCGTACAATGCATACGCATCCTACGATTACAACTTTCTTTCCTTAACGTTTAATAAACCTAAAGTTGCCAAATTAGGTCCACATACGAAATATTACGTTTTCCATACTTAGATTATTATTACATAATTCATCTCACATTGATATTATAAAGTTACGTATTTCTCAGAAGTTCAAAAATAATTCCTGAGTAGAAATCGATGAATAGTGTTTTTCAAAAAAATTCTCAGAAAACTTTTATTTTCGTCTTAGAAATTCAAACACTTTAATTATCTCACGTAGTTAAAATACTACGACATTCCGACGTTTTTAGGTTATAGAACGACAATCATCTTATCAACACGTAATAATAATAAATAATATTATTTTATTCATTATTAAAAGTATTTACAAAGGTTCAATTTTTCTAGGGCGTTACACTCTCTCCCCCTTATAAGGATTCTGTCCCCAGAATCTCGCTATATATAAAAAAAATTACACAAATAAATGAGGATAATTCTTTTTCATCATTTCTTCTAACTCCCACGTTGCTTCTTCTGCATTGTGGTTCTTCCATATCACCTTCACGGAAGGTATGACTTTATTCCACAGAACTTGTTCTTTTCTATCGACAATTTGAATTGGCGTTTCCTCGTACGTTAAGTCCTTCTCAATATGAATAGGTTCATATTCTATCACGTGCTTATAATCTGGCTTATAAGGACGTAACATGGATACGTGAAATACATTATGTATTTGTTCTAGGTCTGGAGGTAATGCTATCATATATGCTACCTCACCCACCTGTTTTAATACCTCAAAAGGTCCTATAAACCTCGGACTTAACTTTCCCTTATTTCCAAAACGTATCTTTCCTTTCCAGGGAGATACTTTTAGAAATACGTATGAACCTACTTCAAATTCTCTATGCTCTCTATGCGAATCCATAAACTTCTTCTGTTTGTCTTGAGCTGCTAGAAGACGCATTTGAATCATCTTGACAATATCCGCTGTCTGTTGTACCAATTCTGGTCCCAACATTCGGCGTTCTCCTACCTCATCCCAATACAGTGGTGTTCTGCATTTCTTCCAATACAAAGCTTCGTAAGGCGGCATACCTATGCTTGCATGATAACTATTGTTATATGCAAACTCCACTAATGGTAGATGATCATCCCAACTACCCTTAAAATCCATAACGCAAGATCTTAGCATATCTTCTAACGTCTGAATTGTTCTCTCGCTCTGTCCATCCGTTTGTGGAACTTTTTCTTTCGTTGATTTGATTCTTTCGATATGATACGCCGTACTCAGCTTCAACTGTGTTCCTAACTGCTCTTGTAGACTCCTCCAAAAATTCGATGTGAATCGTGGATCACGATCTGACACAATTGATACTGGTACTCCATGTCTAGAAATTATTTCCTTAATATAGAGTCTAGCTAACTGGTCTAAGTTATACTTGACCCTAATTGGCAAAAAAGTGAGCTGACTTTATCAATCGGTCTACTATTACCCAAATCGCATCATACCCTTTGGTTGTAGTCGGAAGTCCCACCACAAAATCCATCGTGATATTTTCCCACTTCCACTCCAAAATTTCCAATGATTGTAACAAGCCACTTGGTCGTTGATGTTTGGCCTTAACTTTCAGCAAGTCAAGTCAAGCACACCGTCACGATTTCGTTATTCTCTTCATGTTCGGCCACCAAAAACTCTGTCGAAGGTCTTGATACATTTTAGTACTACCAGGATGAATCAAAAACCTCGAACTGTTAGCCTCTTGTAACACCTACTCCTTTAATTCCGTCTTATCCGGAACCCAAATTCTTCCTTCAAATCTTAATAATCCCTCATTATCAAGACTGTACTTAATATCTTTTTCATTGGCTAGCCGGTCCTTTATCTGGTCGCACTCATCAGTTTTGAGTTGCACCTCATTAACTCTCTCTACGATGGCAGATTGCATCTCCATCGTAAATAGCATTTGTCCTACTTCACTTGGTAACTTCACTTCCAACTCCATCCTAGCCATCTCTGTTATTAACTCGGTTTGAGTCGTTAACAAAGACAACTTTTCCTGACCCTTTCTACTTAAGGCGTCAGTAACTACATTAGCTTTTCCAGGGTGATACAAGATTTCACAGTCGTAATCCTTTATCAACTCCAACCATCTCCTTTGCCTCATATTCAACTCCTTCTGTGTGAAGATATATTTTAGACTCTTGTGGTCCATGTATATCTCATATTTTTCTCTATAAAGATAATGTCTCCATATCTTTAGAGAAAGCAAAATCATCATCATGGCCGATTCGGATCATGAGTAGGATAAACTTTCTCATAATCCTTCAACTGCCTAGATGCATACACAATGACCTTGCCATGTTGTATGAGCACGCAACCAAGTCCTCTATGCGAAGCATCGCTATAAACTACAAAATTTCCCGTGTCATCGGGCAATGAAAAAATAGGCGCTTCACTCAACCTCTTCTTCAGTTCTTGAAAATTGTCCTCACATTTGTCAGTCCAAGCGTATTTCACCGTCTTCCTCATCAAGTTAGTCGACGGAGTAGCTATCTTCGAAAAATCCTGGATGAATCTCCGATAGTAACCCGCTAACCCTAGGAAACTCCGCACCTCAGTCGGCATTTTCGGTTGTTCCCAATTCATCACGGCTTCCACCTTCGCTGGATCTACTGAAATCCCATCAAGGTCAATGACATGACCTAAAAATTGTACCTTCTCCAACCAAAATTCACACTTAGTGAATTTTGCGTACAACTTCTCCTTTCTTAGTGTCTCCAACACTAACCTTAAGTGTTCAGCATGATCTTCTGGCATCTTAGAATATACTAGAATATCATCTATAAACACCACTACGAACTTGTCCAAATATTGTTTGAACACTCTATTCATCATATCTATAAATGCAACTGGTGCATTTGTCAACCCAAATGACATCACCAGAAACACATAATGACCATAACGAGTCATGAATGCTGTCTTTGGTACATCCTCCTTCCTAACCTTCAACTAGTGATACCCCGTTCTTAAATCTATTTTAGAAAAATACTTAGCCCCTTTCAACTGATCAAAGAGATCATCAATCCTGGGCAATGGGTATTTATTCTTTATTGTCAACTTTTTCAACTCTCGGTAGTCGATACACAGTCTTAATGATCCGTCCTTCTTCTTGACAAACAGTACCGGTGCTTCCCACGGCGAAACACTCGATTGAATGTACTTCCTATCCAACAGCTCTTGTAACTGCACCATCAAGTCCTTCATCTCCACTGGCGCCATACGATATGGTGCCCTGGAAACTGTTGCCACTCCTGGCACAATGTCTATCAAAACTATGTCTCCCTATCTGGCGGAAGACCAGGCAATTCACTCAAAAATACATCAGTGAATTCTCTTACTATAGGTATTTGTTCCATGGTTGCTACCACTCTCTGGGTATCAACAACATGGCACAGGTAACCTACACATCCCTTCCTCAATAATTTCCTAGTTTGTGTTATGGTTAGACAACACGAACGTCCGGGCGATCTATTCCCGTAAAATACTACCTGAGGTTGTCTTAACGATTTAATGTTCACACATTTCTTTTGACAATCTATAATTGCCCCATAGTTAACTAACCAATCCATTTCGAGAATTACGTCGAATTCTCCTAACTTTATCGGTAACAAATCTACCGATAATTTACAACACCGTATATCATGCAACAACTCCTATGAATATCTTCAAAAGGAATTATTTCTTCGTTTGCTACCTTAATAGTTAAAGGTGTAGGCAACTTTTCAGGAAGTAATCCTAATCGTCTAGCAAAATCGCATGCTATAAACGAACAAGTAGCACCCGAATCAAACAGTACGTAAGCATTTATGTCGTTGATCGGAATAATACCTGCGACGACGTCCCCTGATGCAACTGCATCTTGGACTGCCATGTTAAAGGTACGGCCCATTGGCCTACCCGGTTGCGTTGGTCCACGAATAGTTAATTTACCGCTATTAGTTCCCTGATTCCCATCAGTCCCCTTCTTCGGGCAGTTCTTTTCCATGTGGTCAGTTGACCCACATACAAAGCATCTGTAATTCTTCTTCAGACTTGGACAATTAGGCGCAATGTACCCTTCCTATCCACGGCCAGTATGCAGACGGCCTTCCCTTGAGAGACTCCTAAGTGAGTCTTCCCCCAGTGTCTGCAGCCTCCATTCTCCTCTTTCGGGTCTTCTTGCTTCACTCCGGTATTCCCAAAGCTAAATGCCTTCCTCTTCTGACCCTAGCCACTACCACTGCCTCCCTCGATCTTTACTCCCCCATCTACTTTACCCTTACTCTTTTTGTTCTTGTGGTATTGACTCAGAGCCTCACTACCACCTTCGGCGATTTTTGCCTTTTCTAAAATGGTTCTAAAAGAAGTACTTTGGAACACCAAAATACGGTTATAGAGCCAGGGTTTCAAGTCCTACTCGAATCGTTGCGCCTTTCTCACCTCAGTATCCACTTGGTGTGGAGCGAACCTCGCCAGTTCATTAAACTTGGCAGCGTATTGGGGAACCGACATTTCCCCTTTTTTCAGCTCGAGAAATCGCATCTCCATCCTCCCTTGCATGCTCGTGGGAAAGTAGTTCTCGAAGAATATCTCCTTGAACCTCTCCCACGTCAGATTTGTTATCCCGGCCCTAGCCTGATTAGCTTTCCACCAAAAGTTGGCCTCTCCCTTCATCACATAGGTTGCAAAGGCAACCTTCTGGGCCTCTTCGACATTTGCTATCATAAATGCCTTCTCTATCTCCTTAACCCACGTTTGGGCTTCAATAGGGTCTGTAGTTCCTTTGAACTCCGGCAGACCCACGCTCTTAAAATCCTTAAAGGTAGTAGCTTGTGCTACTCCTGGATTTATGAGGATATTAGCCCCTATTCTATTAAAGGCAGCTGTTAATAGGTTAACAAACTCCTGCATCGGATTAACCGGACCTCCCTCCGGTTGATTCACGTTAGCACCTTGATTACGTTGTACTCTTCTCGGTGGCATTTTGCTGATACAATTAACACATTTCATTATTATTCCTTTCTTTATTAGTTATCATCTAATATTAAACAATAACTCCAACATCCATTACTCATTGTTTTCCATAAAAAGGTTTATATTCATTCTTTGTAGTATAATACTACATCGATTACATACACAGCCTAAGCTGATTACATTACTTTCCCACTAACACTTTTCAAAAATTGGGATTTACAAAAGACTACCCTTTATTATACAAAAAGGGCTTTACGTCACTATTAATTACAAAATATTTACATACTACTCTAGCTACTGCTAGTCTACATCTGTCTCAAGGCATTCTCAAAATCTACCTTGGCAAGACCGGCAATGATATCACGGCTAATAGTATGCTGTGTCTGCCCCACCTCTACAGGATATCCAGCTACCTGCTGCTGGAAATTTGAATGAGAACTCCTATAGATATAGGACATTCTCCCTATCTTCTGCACCTTGGTCTTTAGCTCCTCCTTGAGCTCAAAGACCTCATGCTTTAATTTGTGGACTTTGTCCTTAGCCAAAATCCTCTCATCTTGTTCCTGCTCCCACATGGACTCGACATTAGTCTCGTCCTCTATAACCATTTGGAGCTCTGCCTTCAGCTCCTTGACCTCCTGACAGTAATGGATATTTCTATCCAATACTGACATAAACAGAGACATCATTGACCCCCCAGGAGATATCTCTATTGCTATAGCTACTGGATTAAAGGACACTATCTCTACTTCCTCCTCTATCATCCCATCAAATACTGACATGTAGTCAGCTTCCTTAGAGTCTCCAAACTCAATAATCACTACATCTGGATCTGCTGCTATCGGGTTCGGTATAACCTCTACTAGGTTCACCGACTCATCGCTAATGGTTTGACCATTTACAAACATTTCGTTTACTCTTGACATCTACACAAAATAATTAAGTTGATTAGTACACATCAGTAGAATAATAAAAACACATAACATAATCATAATACATTTTTATAAGGTTATTTTCTTCTTGTACTTCTTTGACTTCTCTTAAGGTTATGACTTAAGGTTTTTAATCCCCCCTTAAGTTTTATAACCTAATGCTTTGATACCAACCTGTGACGCCCCTAAATCCGGGTATCTTCTAACCCGACAGATGGTGTTACACGGTACTACCATTCACACATATATTCAATTGAAAGGTCTCCAATGAACAAATATGTCTTCTATATAATCAAAATAATATTACATTTCCCCAGGTTCTTTATAACCTATTCATTCGTTCTTGTCATAATATTCAATATATTATAGACATTCAACTATTCTATTACATAAGTAATCTAAGGGTTCGTCTTCGCCTTGCCTGAGCCTTCGGTCCGCTCGATCTTAGCTGTGTTCATATGGTTCAAGCAAGAGTGAGCATGACTAGCTCAGTAAGTACTACAATTCTAATAAACCACATGCTTGAAACATAGAACTCATATATCTTCACTAACTGAACAATAGTTACAAAGTACTATCGATAATTCAAAATAGCACTTCTTTTCATTCAAAACGTTTTACAACAATAATATTCATTAAAACATCAATTCTCGTCCAAGACCTTGAGCATTACATAAGTTCTTTTGAAAAGGACAACCCGGCACTAAGTTCATAAGTTCGACATTACTTACAATCACTTCTAGGTGATCAGCCTATAGTACTCTATGTTGATCAACACTACATTCATTAAACGTGTATACGTTTAAGTTGTGGCAACCTCACGTGCCTGTCGTTAAACTACGAAAACATTTTAGCATACTCAGTCTTCGATTAAAAACTATACCAATATAACTCATTAAACATTAATCATGCTTGACAGATTCATAATATAAGTCTAGCCGAAAGGATTGGCTTTGACTTCATCATTCAAGACTTCATGCGAAAGAATACATGAATTACAAAGCTTGTCCAGACTGAACTGGAACAAGGGTTAGAATACTTGTCTTTAGCATCTGCTACTATTTATAACACGTACACTTTAAGTCTCTAAGTCTCTACAGTAATGACAATATCACATAACACATTAGGTCATGAATGAACATACATAGACCCTAATATATCTTACCCTTCTTCTCAATCTAATTATAATTTAGATTTATTATTATAAGTTCTGGATTTTCATTATGTCATTCTCATTACGTTCATCTTCAATTGATTACTAACCTTTAATCATCATACATTAAGTGTTTAACAATGCCTTAACAATGTTATAATAATACCTTAGTTCATTACTAATGAGTTATCTTTCATTCTATACTTGTAAACATTCTTGTCTGTCGAAACCCTAGGACTGGAAATGCGCAGTAAATTTCACACATATCTCTCTCCTTCTTCGCCATGCACATGAAGTTTCTGATAGGCAAGCCTCGGACTCGCAAGCCGCTGGCGCGCCACTCATTGGCCTTAGGTTGGCGCCGCGGTGCCAATTCTGTGCCTTAGAAAATTTGCAGCTTTTGTAAATTCGGCGAAACTCCCGGACGTATAACTTCTTCGTTATAAGTCTGAATTGGCTTGTTCAAAAGCCTACGGTTCACAAATTATGTACTCTATGCGTTCATGTAAGAATTTTATCTATTTGACTTTGTTTGCTAAAATTTCACCTATTAGTTCATTTTTAACGAAAACGATAAACGTCCGTGAACGTTCAACGCTCGTTTCTTCGTTCTAAGTCAAAATTCGGTCATTTTCGAGTCTGCAACTCTATAATACCAAATATGAATTGTCTCCATCGAAAACCAATGTTTCCGACTTCAAACACAAAATGCGACTTCCATTCTGAGAATTTCACGAATTCGACGATTAACATCCAATCGTTTAAATTTCGGCAAAACTTAATTACTAAATGTTCTAAATGGATTTTAACCAACACATGAACATTTTAAGTTACTTATTACACCAACTTATTGACAAAGTAGGTTTTGACTTATTCTCATAAGTCAATGACTTATTTAACTTATGAACTACAAACTCTCATGCTTATAAATTATTATGGACTTAAGTCCATCAATCAATGTTCTCATACTATATTGAACATACTAACATCATATGACCAACATATGATAAGTTTCTTAACAAGTTTATCAACTTATTTAGGTTTAAGTTGCTTATTCCACTTATTCGACTTAAGTTCATTTATCAATGACTTATTACATGTTATTATTAAACAATCCCACTTCTCTATAAATCCTATCATAGAAGAGATAAAGATAATAGACATGAGTCTTACCCTTGAAGACTATTACTTCACTTCACTTTGGAAAATCTAGCAAAGGTTGAAATGACTTATAAGTGCTTATGTGGCTTATTTTCTCTAACAATTAAGTTACTTATCTTGCGAGGAGTTGGGAGAAATTGAACAACAAACAAATGAAAAATCAAGCCTTCTATTTATAGAAAACTCAAAGTGAGGGCTTATTAGTCTTTTAGGCCATCCCACTTCCTTATTAACCTCCTCAACTTCCACCTCCTTACTATTCATTACTTAACATCCAAGTCTACTTGCTAGCCACAACACTTGTTCATCACACAAATTGTTTGCCCATCAAATCTACCCACTTACACTTGGATTGCTCCATGGATCATGTTCAATTCACATTGGGCTTGCTAATTAATCTAGCAAATTTCTTGTTGGGCTTATACTACAATAGATTGAACTTATGATTTATCAAACACTTGGGCTTGAGTATCACATTATATTGGACCTCTATCATTAACTAATAATACTATAAGTTCATTACCTTTAATTAAGAATCTTAACAAATATACATCACATATAATTCTTGTATGCTAGCTCGTATATTAATTCATAATATACGTTATTTCATTCTCCATCTTAATAGTATAATACGTCGCATTATACTTACATTCATTACCTCGTACAATGCATATGCATCCTACAATTACAACTTTCTTTTCTTAACGCTTAATAAACCTAACGTTGCCAAATTAGGTCCACATGCGAAATATTACATTTTCCATACTTAGATTATTATTACGTAATTCATCTCACATTGATATTATAAAGTTATGTATTTCTCAAAAGTTCAAAAATAATTCCCGAGCAGAAATCGATGAATAGTATTTTTCAGAAAATTTCTCGAAAAGCTTTTATTTTCGTCTTAGAAATTCAAACACTTTAATTCTCTCACGTAGTTAAAATACTACGACATTCCGAGGTTTCTAGGTTATAGAATGACAATCATCTTATCAACACATAATAATAATAAATAATATTATTCTATTCATTATTAAAAGTATGTACAAAGGTTCAATTTTTTTTGGGGCATTACAATGACCAGGGATTATTTGGTATAGTCATGACCATTGATGATTTAATGAATATCCTTGGCCCGTAGTGCAGGGAAGATTCGATGATATGGTTTATTTATTAAGCTGAGTCTCAGCGATAAAAATTGGTGAAAACATTTTTAAATCATAGAAGATAGTAGATATCATGCTCTACTTGACTCTTCTAATGGATTGCTTATTCTGCTGCAGTTAAACTTGATGTCTATTTTATTATATCAGTTTAACATTGTTGAAGGCTAATAATAATTTATTCTGCATTATCTTAGTCATAATATTTTTTACTGGGCTAGTTGAGCCCACCCTTTCTTTCACTGTTCTCTTCAAGAAATGAGAACGTAAGCGGACTAGTCTGGGAAGCGGAGAGTGACGGTCCGGATGATAGCATTAGTAGTCCTCACTATTACGTTAAATAGTGTGACAATAAATGTAATGAGGACTCCATTGAGTGTGGATATTGTCTAGATGACAATATTCTTATTAAAACTCTTAGATTATGGTTTGTCGTATTTTACACGACTGTTATATAATTAAGTTGTATTTGAATTTTGTACTATGTATTTGGCGACTCAAGATGGGTGATGTATACCTATTTTGGGGGCGTCACATGGGATAGCAGAGAGAGGCACAAGCAAAGAGGATCAAGATGGAAGAGATGAATAACGTATTCAACACCATGATTAATCGAGCTCAAGATCGGGTCATGGGTTATCCGATTCAGTTCGAGATGCTGCCATCGTACATATTAGATCCCTGAACAATGTTCTGAATTATGGAGGAAGAGCATCGTAAGGCTACACAGTATCTTAGTAGGACATCGTAGGGAATATACTTGATATGTGATTTATGATATGATAAATAAAATGTAAATCCCAAGTTATGTAACCTATGGAATATGATGATGATGTTATCCTAGAACTTTAGTAGTTCAGGAAAGTAATGTAAATAGCAGTAATGCTATTGTTCTTATGTTTTCAAAAAAAGATTATGAATGAATAAAAGTTATTATTTTATTCAAAGTGTTATGTGTTACGTGATAATCTTTTATGGTGTGCAAATTAAGTAGAAATACTTAAAGAAATTGAGTAATAGTCTAATGGGTGTGTTTTAACAGAAAATGCCTCTAAGACGTCAACCCCAACAAAGAACCCCTAAGGGATCTACCAATAACAACAATGTTGAGACTAATCTAGTTCAGCAGCTAGTGACTTTACTGATGGGTGCATTACAGAATCAACCGCAGAATCAAGTTGTGACATTTAAGGACTTCAAAGCAGTTGGACCACCAGAATTTTGTGCGTCTATGAATCCAGTTTGACGCACAGACCTGGATGATGGAGATAGAGAAAGTATTTGATGTAGCTAGAGTAGGTGAGAATCAGAAGACTGCTTTTGCAACATTCATGTTGAAAGTAGAGGCTAGTTATTGGTGGCAAGCCAATAATACTCGAGGAGGACAAGGGGTGATGACATGGGATAGGTTTAAGGAGATATTCTTTGAGACCTATTTCCCAGAGAGTTCGAAGAATCAGATGGAGGTGCAGTTTCTGAAACTGAAGCAGAGAACAATGACGGTATCGGAGTATTTCGCAAAATTTAACGAATTAGCGAGGTTTGCGCCATATCAAGTCAACACGGATGAGCGCAAGGCTAGGAGATTTGAACAGGGACTGAAACCCTGGTTGACAAAGATGGTCTCCTATTTCAAACCAAGACATTCGCAAAGAAGACTTAAGAAGGCAATTCTCACCGAGAGAGTGGAGGCGAGGTCAGAATAAAGCACAAACCAAGAGTAGAGAAAGAAGAAGAATGAGGGCGAAGTTAAGAATGGTGGTGGTAACAGTAGAAATGGTAGAAATAACCTGAAGAGGAAATGGAATGGAAATGTGGGTTCAGGAAACCAACAGGGTAATTAGCAAAAGAAGAACTTCAAAGCATGTGCTACGTGCGGGAAGTTTCACATGGGTGTGTGCTTAAGGGGGAAGCGTGTATACTTTAATTGTGGCCAGGAGGGTCACATTGCCCCAAATTGCAGTCAACCCAAGAAGAATGTTTGATTCACGTGTGGGTCAAAGGATCATTTTACTCATGAGTGCCCTAAGAAGAAAGCTGAAGAGACGATGGGAAACAAGGATGGTAGCAGTGGAGGTACATTGACCATTGCAGGACCAACATCATCTAACGGACCCACAGCCAGAACCTTCAACACGACTGTGCAGGATGTTGTTCAATCGAAAGATGTGTTGTCAGGTATTATCCCAATCAATGATACTGATGCTTATGTATTATTTGATTCGGGTGCTACTTGCTCATTTATATCTGATGAATTTGCTAACAAGTTAGGATTACCTAGTGAAGAATTGAATTTCCCTTTAAACATAGAAATTGTGAATAGGGAAGTGATTTTTGTTAGGTTCATATACAAGAATTGTAGGGTGAACATTAAGGGAAATTTTATGATGGTAGATTTAATTACGATAAAACTTGGAGAGTTTGATGTTATTTTGGGAATGGATTGGCTGTTCAATTATGGAGCAATAATTGATTGCCAAAAGAAATGTGTAAACCTTATAACTCCATCAAAGTTAGTTTTCTTTGGTAGCAGATCATCTAGACATGCGAGATTTCTGACGATTATGCATGCCAAGAAGTTGTTAAATCAAGGTTGTGTGGGTTATTTGGCTTACATAGTCGATACTCAGAGGAAGGGGGTGAAACTAGAAGAGATACCAGTGGTTAGGGAATTCGTGGATGTGTTTCCGGAAGATTTGCCAGAACTTTCATCGGATCGAGAGATTGAATTTGTGATCGACTTAGTGCCAGGAACCGCTCCAATATCGAAGGCCCCGTACAGAATGGCTCCGGTAGAGATGAAGGAACTGATGGTACAATTACAAGAGCTATTAGACAAGAAGTACATTCAGCCGAGTGTGTCACCATGGGGAGCACCGGTGTTATTCGTGAAGAAGAAGGATGGGTCGATGCGTCTTTGCATTGATTATAGGAAATTAAACAAAGTCACTATTAAGAATAAATATACATTGCCAAGAATAGATGACTTGTTTGATCAATTGAAGGGTGCTAGATATTTCTCAAAAATAGATTTGAGAAGTGGGTATCATCAACTGAAATTAAGGAAGGAGGATGTACCGAAGACGGCATTCCGAACTCGGTATGGACATTATGATTTTTTGGTGATGTCTTTTGGTTTGACAAACGCCCTTGCAGCGTTCATGGATTTGATGAACAGGGTGTTTAAACCATTCCTAGAAAAGTTTGTGGTGGTATTCATTGATGATATTTTGGTGTATTCAAAATCTCAAGAAGAACACGTGGAACATTTATGTTTGATGTTGGAGACGCTAAGAAAGGAAAAACTGTACGCGAAATTCTCTAAGTGTGAGTTTTGGCTAGAACGTGTACAATTTCTTGGGCATGTGATTGATAAAGATGGAATTTCAGTGGATCCATCAAAAGTTGAAGTTGTAATCAATTGGGAACAACCAAGAACACCTTCGGAGGTGAGGAGTTTCTTGGGACTATCCGGTTATTATAGACAGTTTATCCAGGATTTTTCCAAGATTGCCACTCCTTTAACAAATTTGACAAGGAAAGATGTAAAATTTGTTTGGACGGAGAAGTGTGAAGAAAGTTTTCAAGACTTGAAAAAGAATTTAAGTGTGGCACCTGTGTTGTCATTACCAGATAATACAGGAAATTTTGTGGTGTATAGTGATGCCTCACACAAAGGATTAGGTTGTGTTCTTATGCAAAACGGCAAAGTTATTGCTTATGCATCAAGACAATTGAAGGACTATGAGAAAGGATATCTGACTCATGATTTAGAGTTGGCTGCAGTGGTATTTGCTCTAAAGATAAGGAGGCACTATCTCTATGGAGAAAAATGTGAGATATACACAGACCATAAGAGTCTAAAGTATATTTTCACTCAGAAGGACATGAACATGCATCAAAGGAGATGGATGGAATTGATAAAAGATTACGATTGTGAGATCTTTTATCATCCAGGCAAAGCGAATGTAGTTGCAGATGCTTTAAGCAGGAAAGGTCGAGGGAAGTTGATGTTGTTAACCAACCAGGAGGAGCTCATTTCAGCAATGGCAAGATTAGAGTTGGAAATCAAATTTCTAAAAGAAACTGATGAAAGATTATTCCAGATGGAAGCTAGTTCAACTTTGGTTGACAAGGTGAATAATGCTCAACTACAAGATGAAGAATGTGGAAAGATCAAAGAGAAAATGGTTGAGTGGTGAAGTGAAATACAAGATCGATACTAAAGGGTTACTAAGATTCGAGGGAAGAATCTGGGTTCGAGCAATACCAGATATTAAAGAAGAAATCTTGACCGAAGCTCATAACTCAAGATATTAGATACACCCGGGAAGTACGAAGACGTATCAAGATTTACGATGACACTTTTGGTGGCAAAACATGAAAAGAGATGTTGCAGAATGTTTTGCAAAATGCTTGACATGTCAAAGAGTCAAGGCCGAGCATCAACGACCAAGCGGATTACTTCAACTGTTGGAAATACCAGAATGGAAGAGGGAACACATCATAATGGATTTTGTGGTGGGTCTTCCAACTACTCAGAGAGGATACGATACGATTTGGGTGATAGTGGACAGACTGACGAAATCAGCACACTTTTTGCTAATAAAGATTAGATTCAATCTTAATCAGTTAGCAAAGTGGTACGTTAAAGAAATCGTTTCGAGACATGGAGTTCCAGTGTTAATTGTGTCAGATGGAGATCTGAGGTTCACATCAAACTTCTAGAAGAAATTACAAAAATGCACGGAAACACAGTTGAGAATGAGTACGGCATATCATCCACAAACAGATGGCCAAAGCAAACAAATAATCCAGACGTTGGAAGATATGTTGAGAGCATGCATCATAGATTTCAAAGGGAGCTGGGATGAACATTTACCATTGGTGGAATTTTCCTACAACAACAGTTATCACGCAAGCATCGGCATGCCGCCTTACGAAGCATTGTACGGTAGAAAGTGCAGAACTCCACTGTGCTGGGATGAAGTCGGTGAACGTCAATTGTTCATACACCTAATCGGTGCGAAAAGAAATCGCCGAGGTTGTTAAACTCATCAGACAAGATTGGTAGCCGCTTCAAGATGAGATGTAAGAAGTATCTTTGATCATCAACATGCATAAGATAGTGAATTCAATGTAGGAAATTTTGTGTTCTTAAAAGTTTCTCCTTGGAAGGGGAAAATTCATTTTGGTAAAAAGGGAAAGCTAAGCCCGAGGTTTATTGGACCCTTCGAAGTGCTGCGAAGAGTAGGAGAAGTGGCTTATGAGGTAACTCTATGTCCAGAGTTGGAACACGTTCATAATGTTTTTCATGTTTCGATTTTACGACCGTATAAACCCGATTACAAGCATGTGATAGAGTATGAACCTTTATAGTTTGATAAAGACTTATCTTATGAAGAGGTTCCTATCCAGATAGTCGACAAGAAAGAACAAGTGCTCAAGAATAAGGTAATACCTTCTATGAAGGTAATATGGAGGAACCACAATACAGAAGAAGCTACGTGGGAACTCGAAGATAAAATGATGAAAGATTATCCTGAGTTATTTGTTTAATCCGTGTCTTCGATTCTGGGGACAGAATCTTTGGAAGGAGGGAAGAATGTGACGAATGATTTGCTTGAGTTGTGATTTCGGGGATGTAATCCTTGTAAGAGAGGAAGGATGTAACAATCCAGAAAATTTAAATTATAATTTTAAATATTTATGGAATTATATAAATATTTAATTAATGTATTTATTATAGAATAAATATTTACTTAATTTGATTTGATTTGATTATTTATTTGTTGAATAAATAATTAACGAGTTAAGGAAATTAATCATCATGAGATAATATTTTAATATTTAGTTGATTAAATAAAATTATAATTATAAAGAAAATTATAATTATGTTGTATTGATCTATGTGGTAAATTGATCTATGTGGTAAATTTATTAAATAAATTTTATTAGAATTAATTAAATTAAGTGTGACCATAAACTATATTATAAAGGAGTTATTAAAATAATTAAGGGAGGTTAATTCAGTTTTGGCCAAACAAGGCCTAATGAATGTTAAATCTTTAATTTAAATCTGTTTTACCAAACAAGGTGTAAGATTTAATGGGTTAATTTTTTAGTTAGTTAGCCAAACAAGCCTTATGGCTTTTGAGTTTTAAAAAAAAACTGATGTCAGTTAATAGATATATTTATATTAAACAATTATTATATATTATATCATATACGTTATATTTGTTAATACGTAAGTTAGAGTTAGATAGGAAGAACACAGAAGAAGAAAAAGAAGAGAAGAAAAGTTGCAGAGAAAGAAAATTGAGAGATAGTTGGGAGAAGGCTAGAGAATTTGAGAGAGAAATTAGGGAAAAGAATGCTTTCAAAGAATAGCCATCATCTTCTAAAACTAAGGTATCATCTTAACCTTTTATTTTTAAAAGTTGTAGTTTTATTCTCTTCCAAAATACTTTGTAAAACCTTGTAGAGGTTGAATTATTTGTTATATATAGTTTTATATGATAAATTGGTGGTTAAAAAGTTGTTTGCATAAGTTTATAGATGAATTAATTTATGTTATGTAGTTATTTATGAATAAAACCATATTACATTGAATTTGTATGAATATATATATATATATATATATATGATTATGGCTTAGTTTAAAGTAAAATTGAGGTTTGATTAGTTGTTTAATATATATATTGACTATTGAATTCGAAAAAGGATGAATAAACATGAGCATGGTATGTTGAATTAACTGTTTTGGTTGAAAACAAAATCACATTAATGATTTTCACTGAAACTTTTAAAAAGTGAAGTTTTAGCAAAAATAGTGAAAATTAATGGGTGTAATTTGGATGTTTATGTTGTTTAGATAGCTAGAAACGTGTTAGAAAACATTAGATTATGTTTCTGTAAACCTATTACACCTTGGGTAGGTTGGTATGGTTGTTAGAAAGGAGTTTGGAGGCCTAATTTGGCTTTCCGTAGTGTTCTAGAGCTGAAATTATAAAATCGCATAAGGTACCCCCGCCCCACTGGGGGGGGGGGTATTCTGCCAAGCCGAAATTTTGGAAAAAAAATGATCGGACATAGTTTACTAAAATGAGCATAACATTTTCATACAAACTCCGATTGATGTGATTCAAGATGATTCAGAACGAGAACGAATATGCCTATAACATTTATTCTTTAAGTTTTTCAATTTGAAATCGTTATGAAGGGTCAAAATGGCTATCTTTAGGATTGTTGTGTATTTGGAGGCAATCAGAGGGCGTCGGGATGCGCGAATGCAAGTGCAATCCTTTGTGTATTAGTATAACCTAATGATAACATGTTGAACATGTAATAGGATGTTGTATCAAGTTGTTAATGTGTATGTGGTGCAATGACATGATCACTTAAGTAGTTGTAATAAAGCTAAATAGTGATGTTCATAAAAAGATGTGATGTTGTTAGTGAGCTATATGAAGCTAATATTAGTGTAACTAATGTGTATTGTCAATACATATGGTATGTGTAGGACTTATGATGAACGTGAGTAGTGATTGTTTAACCTACGCACGAGGCAAGTTCTCTAACTCTACTTTTATAATTGTGTAAGTATCTAAACTCTCTTTGAGCAAGTTTTTTTAACTCCAAGCTTTCTTTTTGCAAGTTTCTTAACCCTAATTATATTGTGATAACCCGGGATTTTAAATATTCCAAAATTTACGAATAAATTTTTTTTAATTAAATATTGACTGTTAATATTGTACTGTGTATTTGTGATACGAGTCTCGAGAATTGGTCAATTTGTGTATTGACTGAGAAATTAGAGTAGAGTTGTGCTTAACAGCTTTAGAAAACCCTAACCCTAATTTCTAAATAGGGATTCGGTAGAAAACGCAATTAAAATAAATGTATCGATGGATACATGTTTGTATTGTATAGGAGTGTTGATAGTTAATTGATCGGATAAGGTTTGTAATTAATAAACCCTAATAAGGGATTAGAAACCCTAATCTCAAATTTAGAAAACCAATTGTAGAGTTAAACCCTAATTGTACGCTGAGAAACCCTAATTTAAAATCTGAAAATCCTAAACCCTAATTAGGAAACTCTAATCCTAATTGGCTAGCATAATGTGTTTATTAAACACTAATATGATTAAGAAAACCTAATTTAATTAGGAAACCCTAATTTTAGTTTCAAATTTTTAATTTTCTAAATTAAAACCCTAATTTAGAAAATCCTAGAAAGTTAGTGATTTAAAACCTAAGGGTTAGAACCTTAGGGTTAAACCCTAAGGGTTTGGATAATTGACCATCATGCCATTAAATTTAAAATGCAAATGACAAGTTTACCCTTTTTATATTTTTAATAAGCTAACTTGTAGAAAATTGCAAAACCTTTAGTAAGTGACCAACTATGTTGACATTTTGACAAATATCTCAGCCAAACCTGATCCAACATTGACACCTTGCAATTATATACATACATTGTATCTAATTTATAGAATTAAAGGAGAGAAAGTCTAGACTTTTGGCTCATTTGCTACCAAACACTTAACAAACTCATTCTCTCTCTAACCCTCCGAAATTCACAAGTAGATCAGTCCCCTAAACAGCTCCTAGATCACCAAGAACAACTAAGGAGATCTAAGATCAAAGCTTTGCATTAGAAAGGTATAAACCCTAGCTAGCCTTTGATCTTGTATGCTTTGTTAAAATTCGTGTTTAAGTGTTTATATTTGTGTTATAAGGTGTTTTATGATGATCTATGGTGATATACCATAGATCCATAGCATCAAAGTGGGTAAAATGTAAAGTTTTTCAAAACTGCCCAAGATCATGAAGTTTTTCAAAACTGCCCAAGATCATGGTTTGTGGTCTGACAACCGAATGTCAGTGGCCACAGATCATTGCTCGTTTAAGATTTTTGTTGTTTTAAAGTTGTTACATGTAGCCTGTTATGTGATCTTTGATATGGGACAGGAATCATAGCAATTGAATGTCTAGAATGTGAATTATAAACGGTTAAAGAGGGTTGACCGAGCATGACCAGTGTAACGCCCCAGAAAAAAATCAGATTTTTGAGAATAAAATTTTTATTTGATTATGTGGATTTAATGAATTTAATTAATTAATTATGGGAGTAAGCTATTTGAAGGTCGTTCTATGACCTAGACATATCAGAATGTCGTAGTATTTTGGCTACGTGGTAGAATTAAAGTGTTTGAATTTTCAAGATGAAAATAAAAGCTTTCCGAGAAATTTTTCGAAAAACACTATTCACACATTTCTACTCGGGGATTATTTTTGAAATTCCAAGAAATATGTAATGATAGAATATCGAAGTAAGATAGAATATCCAATAATATTCAGTTATGGCAAACGCATTTTTTTCGCCTGCGGACTTAAAACCTAACGAATAAGGAAAGTGATTTCCGAGAAAGAAATGGAATATGTATAATGAATTAAAGCTATGATTGTATAATACGTAAATAATTTATGAGGTAATGAATACAAGTATAATACGAGGTATTATACGACTATGTATGAATGATGGAATGTAGTATATTAAAAAAGTATACGAGTTAGAATACAAGATTAATACGTAGATTATACGTTATAAGGCTTTAAGCCATAGGTAATGGACTTGTAGGAATGTGTAGGAGATTGTAATGTCCAATTGGGATAATAATAAAGCCCAATATGAATTAATGTTAAAGCCTAAATATTTGTAATGTTAAGTCCAATGTAAATTAATGAATAAGCTCAATGTTTGTTTAATTACAAGCCCAATGTATAAGATAAGCTAATTAAGCTAATTGAATGAAAAGCTCAAGATAAGATCCAATGGGTAAAGCTTGATCCATGGGGCAACCCATGGGTGAATTGGTGATCAAGAACTTTGTGTGATGAGAAAGTAGACTTAAAGATTAAGCAAAGGATAAGTTAAGTAACTTAAAGGCTAAGTAAAGTGCTTATGTGTGATGAGCAAGCAAAGTGCTTTTATGTGATTAACAAGTTAATTTAATGGCTAAGTATTGTGATGGCCAAGTAATTAATTTTATGAGCAAGTAAAGGATAAGTTATGTGCTAAGTAAGTATACTTAAGAGTTAAGTAAGTGTGGTAGCCAAGTTTACTTAATAGATAGGTAATGAATAGTATGGAGGTTTAGTAAGGAGGTGATTAAGGAGGTGGAATGACTTTATGACCATTATACCCTCACTTTGAGATTTCTATAAATAGGAGGCTTGCTAGTTCATTTGTTAGTTGTTAGATTTTCATCCAATAACTTATAGCTTATTGGTTACAAAGCTACAAAAGCTAGAACAAATTAGCCTTTAAGAATTCAAGAAGCAAGAAGGAGATTAAAGATTAACCAAGAGATTATCAAGGGTAAGAACTTAAACCATGAATCTCTTTCTCTTCCATTGTTAGAGAAGTGGGTAGTGGTAGAACATGTATGCTAAGGAATGATAAGAATGATTAATCAATGGACTTAAGCCATATAAGTCATGAATAAGTAACTCCAACTTAATTAAGTTATGAATTTATGAAGAGCTTATATGAACTACTCATATGTTTACTTTAATAAGATTATATGATAATAAGAAGCAAGAATGGTGGTTAAAAGACTTAATCTATAATAAGTAATGAGAAAGGAAGTCATAAGTAGTTTATACTTTTATAAGTTATAAACTCACAAAGAACAAGTAATAACTTATCATGGTTATAAGTTAATGAAGTATGTATGTCAAGATGTTAGTATGATGGATTGAATCCATTTGAAACGATGAACAAATCATAAGAAATGAAGTTAAGGTGAAATTTACGAGTTTGGACGATAATCGTCGAATTCGTGAAATTCTCGGAATGGAAGTCGAATTTTGATATTGAGCTTGGAAACATTGGTTTTCAATGGAGACAAGTCTTATTTGGCATTATAGAGTTGCGAACTCGAGAATGATCGAATTCTGACTCAAAACGAAGAAACGAGCGTTGAACGTTCACAAACGTTTATCGTTTTCATTAAAAATGAACTAATAGGTGAAATTTTAGAAAACGAAGTCGAATAGATAAAATTCTTGCATGAACGCGTAGAGTATGTAATTTGTGAACCGTAGGCTCTTGAACGAGCCAATTCGAACTTATAACGAAGAAGTTATGAGCCTGGGAATCTCACTCAAGAAATTGTCTGTCAAAAATTTTTTGGTGCTGATGGATGATCAGTAATGCATGGCTGCCAAGGCAAAATATATGGAAATGCAAATGCCAAGAATGGTTATGAACTACTGGAATTTTGCGCCACACAGTCAGAACAGAATGAAGGGGACTCTCGCCTTGTGCAGCCACAGGTCTTTGGGTTTTTAGTGTTTTTGTAGTATGGCAGCAGTAACTAAAGTAAAAGGAGAATTTGGCCACAATATACCAAATTTTAAGGTTTTGACATTGAAGAATGTTTGTAAGGAGAGCATGAATGGTAACTCATTAGTAATGAACTAAAGTTTAATTATAACATTGTTAAGACATGTTTAAACCTTAATTATGATCATTTAGGGTTGAAGTAAATCTATTCAATATGAACGTGAACGGTATGCAATATGCGTACTTAACCAAATGACGATCGAGTAATGATTTAATAACGTAAGGACGGTAGTAAGCCGTGAGGAAGGATGATTAACTCAAAATGAGTTGTATTAATGAAATAATTTCAGTTAAGTTATAGAAGAGAAAGAAGTTGGTAAGAATGATGTAAGTTATAACGATAAGCCGGAACAAATAAATAACAAATCTAATACAGGATTAGATTAAGAAGAAGGGTAAGATTCATTACGAACCATGTATGTTCATTCATAACCTAATGTGGTATGTTATGTGGTTATGTGTTGTAGAGACCGTAAAGACTCAAAGGAAAAGTAATTTTTCAGAAAGCATTTACATGAAGGCATGTTTTTTCTTAAACGCTTGTCTAATCTTCGTGTTAGCCAAGTTTTCTGTGATTCAAGTTATGAGATGCATGAATTGTTTTACTAAAGGGTCGATGCCAGTTTTTCCTCGGCTAGACTAATCTTGAAGAGTTGATTGATTTATTTACAAGTCTTTCAATATAGAATTGATAACGCTATCCTACGCCAATTGTTTGGTACGGATTCAAGGTAAGTCTGAGTATGAATAACCAAATGTATTTTTCATCGATTGTTTGATGGGCACGCGAGGTTGCCAAAACTTAAACGTACATACGTTTAACAGGATGTAGTGTTGATCAACATAGAGTACTATATAATGATCACCCGGAAGTGCTCAGAAGAGATATCTGGGACTTATGGA
Source organism: Panax ginseng (assembly GCA_020205605.1). Lineage (NCBI taxonomy): Eukaryota > Viridiplantae > Streptophyta > Magnoliopsida > Apiales > Araliaceae > Panax > Panax ginseng. The sequence goes on along the minus strand of CM035132.1, from coordinate 141,990,170 downwards.
CTTAGTGTCGGGTTGTCCTTTTCAAAGAAATTATAAAATGCTCATGGTCTTTGACCAGGATAAATGTTTTACTGAACATTGTTATTGTAAAACGTTTTAAAGGAAAAGAAATTCTTTTTTGAATTATTGATAGTACTTCGTAACTATTATCCAGTTATTGAAGATATATGATTCCTATGTTTCAAGCATGTCGTTTAAAAGAAATTGTTGTACTTGTTGAGCTTGTTATGATCACTCTTGCTTGAACCATATGAATGCAGCTAAGACCGAACGAACTGAGGGTTGTATATATTATAGTATGATGAACAAAGAATGTAATGGTTTTAGAACCTGGGAACGGGATGTAATATTATTATTGTAATAAGAATGACGTTGATTCACACATTTTGATGTCATTTCAATAGAATGAATGTACAGTTATGATTATCGTGTAGCACCATCTGTCGGGTTAGAAGATACCCGGATTTGGGGGTGTCACAACCAGTCACTTTCTGGGTAACCCAGGAAGTGTAAAATCTGACAAGATTTTCAAAGGCCTTTATCTGACAGACGTTAGATGATATGTTAATGTTATGATAACCAATTTGTAGCTTGTTAGTTGGACTGTAGATTCATGTATTTATACCCTTTAAAACATCAATAGATTGAACATAGTGATTGGTCAAACCAGGCCATTCAGTCACGGGTAGACATTTCTGGGAAACCCATAATTGGGATGAACAAGGTTTCTGACTATGTTTGACCAGATCATATCTGGTGATTATGTTGTTGTTAGACTGAGTTGTTGTTATTTAGTTGTTCCTTGGTATGAGTACTAGAGGTATGAACCAAGAACCTACTTGTTTGATGATCAGAACCTAGAAATTATCGAGCATCAAGATGGGTACTCGAAACTGCATGGGTTTTTGGGTAACCCAGAAAACCTAGGAACACGTTGTCAGTGATTTTAGAGGTTCAGATCTCCTTTCTGAGAAGTGTTATGACCAAATTGATAACTGGATATTGTAGTATTACATAAAGGTATACAACACCCATTCTGAGTTGCCAAATACATGGTACAGAAAAACAACTACAACTTTATTATTACAATTGTCGTGCACAATACGACAACACATACTGTGAGTTTAAATACAAATATTGTCTTCTAGACAATATCCACACCTAAATAAAGTCCTCATTACAATTATTGATGTACTATTTTACAAAAATAATGAGGATTGTTAAAACAACTGTCTAGGACCATCACTCTATACCCCGACTGGTTCCTGCTATGTTCTCGCTTCCTGAGAAGAAAAATGGAACAAAAAGGAAAAGGGTGAGCTCAACTAGCCCAATAAAGAATATTATGACTAAGATAATATACAACAAATTATCATTAGTCTTCAACAGGGAAAGATTTGATAGAATATAATCGACAACAAGTTTTAGATCAACAACTGCAGCGAAAACAACAATTCATTAGAAGAGTTAAGTAGAGAATGAAATCTACTACCATCTATGAATTTAAGAGTCCATCATCAATATTTTATTCCTGTAACATCAATCAATATACATCTTTGCACTACGGGCCAAAGATATTCATTTGTATCACCAGTTGGTCATGTTCATCTCAACACCTATTCATCTTTACACTACGGGCCAAAGATATTCATCAGGTAATCATTCATCTTTGCACTACAGGCCAAAGATATTCATCAAGTACCACCATTAAGGACTTGGGATAATGAAAAAAATTTTAGAGAACGAATCCAGTAAGACAGAAGGACAATTATTAGGGATTCGTATTTTGGTTTATCCAAATTCAATAATACTCCATAATAACCAAGTGTGAAGTAGAATTCAAAAATAAAGATCAAAACACGGATACAATCAAAGATAGTAAGCATAAAAGACATCTGGGACGAAAAAGAGAAAATTTCATTTTTCGGTGAATAGTGTTGTATTCGCGAATAGTGCCGTATACGTGAATAGTTACCCCAACACAAAAGTTCCAAATTTGATTAAAAAGTTCAAACCAATATTTCGGCATAATGATATTGAAGAAAATAATATCATTTAAGAAGAAAATAACATCCCTTACCTCAAAGAATCAGTACTTCGGAATGAAAGGTCGGAAGTGATTTGAATGAAACTTATATTGAATAAAGAACTCTCAAAGTATCTAAATACTAACAAAATACGCTCGATAATATAGAGAGAGAAAGAGAGAAAGCTTATGTTTCTGGTGTGATTTTCAATTCTAACTTTGCCCTCTATTTATAGGAAAATATTAGCCCGCCGAAGCAGACTTGACCTGTTACCTGATGGCTTTACCTGCTACTATTTCCACCCACCACATTTGAAATAAAATTCAGCACATTTTTTTCACCAACCACAAGTGGGGCCCACTCAATTCTAGAATTTTCCACCAAAATCAATTATAACCCTAATTTCTGAATCAGACACCTCTTAAAATTCATAACAAATCATTTGTTCATTTTTAACGGTTCAAAATTTGTGGACATATACTCAACTTATATATGTATAACATATCCAAAAATCATAACGATCCAACGGTACGATTAAAAATTATAACTCACGTAATATATCTCAAGAACCGTGATTTAATTTTTAATACCTCCTTCCAAACAAAAAACACCTCAACATTAATTCCTTCAATTATAACCGCATAAAATAAATATAACCATCAATTATATCCACATAAAATAAATATTTTTTATCATATAATCAATAATTAATTATTCACAAATAATATTACAAAATCACAATTATGACAACCAAGCCGCTCCTGGAAAAATATTGTGCAATACTGGTGTGCTTCTTTATGCAACCACCACACATATACATCGTATTCTTATCCACCGGGTATTCCAACAAAGTGTTATTCAGTAATAACTACGTCGTTATTTATAAAAACTCAAACTTGTCGTTTTTTTCTTCATCCGACGCTTATTCATTATAAGGCCCACGAATGATCGCGGCTGGTCGCATTTAATATTCCCAAACAACAAGAATATTCCACGACCAAACGAATATTCCCGACAAAAAATGAATTTTTTATAACCACTTGCTTATTTTGTAAAATTTGCACATTTCACCCATAACCAAAGTATTATATCAAATTAACTCCTTATTATTTCAGGATAATAAATAGAGAAAATTTAATTTTATTCATAATAATTTGGGGTCTTACATAAATGCTACAATATCAAAGTCTTAAAGAGACCATAACAGATTCGAGAAGAGAATTAAGGCCGGTCAAACATGACCTCTTGAACATTAACTTTGTCAGTGTTCTTGAGATAAGAACACCAAAGACTACAGAATGTGTCGCTAAAGGCCTATAACGACGGTTTATTTAATTTAATTTTCCTAATTTCTGAAAAATGATTAAAAATAGAAAATAAATTATAAAAATTATTAAAAATGGTTTTAAAATTATTTTAAATTATGAAAAATAATTTTTAACCAATTGGAATATTTTTCATTAATATTTATAATTATTTAAATATTAATGGTATTTAATTTATTTAATTAGTGTATTAAATAATTAGAGAAAAATGATTTTCATATTATAAAAATCATTTCAAATAAGAATAAAGTGTTTAAAAATATTTTGAATTATAAAATATAATTTTCAATATTTTTGGAGAATTCTCATTAATAAATTAACATTAATGATGTTAGATTTATTTAATTATTATATTAAATATATGAATTAAAAATGATTTTATTGATTTAAAAATCATTTAAAATGGGAAAAATGATTTAAAAATATTTTAAGTTATAATTAATGACTTTTAATATTTTGGTAAATATTTCATTAATATCCTAATATTAATGGTGATGATTTAAAAATGATTTTAATTACTTTAAAATTCATTTAAGTAGAATATTGATGATTTAAAAATATTTTAAGTTATTGATAATAACTTTAATATTTTGACAAGTATAACATTAATATTTTTATACTATTAAATATTAATGATTTGGAATTAGATGAAGAATTAAATCATTTAAAAATGATTTCGATGTTTGAAAAAATTATTATAAATTATAATAATTGTTTATAAATTATTAAAAGCTTCCGAAAAATATTATTAATGATATTTGACTTATCTAAAATAATATTGAAGTTTAGAAACTGAATTTTCTTGACAATAATTGTGTTAATTGTCGGATAGGGTGACCAGAACACCGAGAATGGACTGAAATCCAACCAGACCGAAATAGTTAGACTTGTTAAGTGTTTATATAGGTTATATAGGTTAGATTATGTGGTAATGTGTCTAGGAGAAGTTTGACTGTAGAATACAGTGATGCGTGTTGTGAATTATTGTGCTAATTGTGAGACCGATATTGTGATCATAGGTCTTTCAAAAGCAGATAAGTTTATTGTGTAGCTGTAATCAGCGAAAGAGGCAAGTTTCCTAACTCAACCTTGAGTTATATTCATTCAATTATTATGGTGGTTAATTATTGCTAATTATACCACGTCCAGGGATTTATTGTTGATTATTCGCAGTTAGTGCATGTTTAATAATTCAAATTGAATTACTAATTCAGAGAATATACATTCGTAGAATAACTGTTGTTGGATATTCATATCCGTAGAAGCTTGTATTGACAGTACAGATAATTCATATTTATTTTCGAATTATGTCAAGAAATGTCTTAGCCAATTATTTTGGTTAGACGAACATTTGTTAGGACTTGATAAGTTCGAGAAAAGAATTCAATTATTATTGACAGATCGATGCCAATTATTTCGGCTAGATAGAGAAGTAATTAAAAATTAAAATCACAGTATTTCATTGTAAAATAAAAATCTTAATTCTGAGACTGAGAAGAACAACCTTTTATATAAAGGGAACATTTTATTCGTCGTAAATTTGACCTTTGCACGCGTTTTGAGTATTATGCATAATATAGGGTACAAGGAGTTGGTCGGCTCTAGTACTTGCAGAGGGGTATGATTTAATCTTTATGGTTATCTGATACATCTGAGTATATATCAAAGAAAATCTTTAATATCTACCCGAGAAGATAAGTTCAAGATCTTGTGTGATCACTCAGCATAAATCTAGAAAACATTCCCCTTTGCTATTTTGTAGAATTGATTCTTGATTATTCATTATAATATCGTAAAAACTTTGAAAATGTTGTACTCTTTCATTATTGAATTATTGTGTTGTATAGAATACGAGAAGACTTGTTATTGAATAACGATTTGTTCAGCTATTTCAAAGTTGCCCGAAATTAGTTTCATTCTATCAAAATAGATAGTCTGTTGTTTGGAATTCTTATACATTTATTGTATGTCTTAACTTGCGGGGAAAATTTGTTGCTCACCCTTGCTAAATAAAACTTTTCAGCTAGGAACGAAGTGGAAGGAGGTGCTGCGAAGGATAAAGGCAAAGGAATAGTTATTAATTAGTTATGATTAGCATATTTATTATGTTGTATTGTAAACCCTTTTTGTATATCTAAGGGGTATGTTTGTAATGTTAAGGTGGGATTAATGTATAAACAACGTATGTTAATGTGGTATGTATTACTATTCATATATGAATAGGTAGTTAGATGTTATTATATTGTGGATCGCAAACACCAAAAACGGGGTCGTGTAACCTTGGGATTTGGGGAGTCATGAGTTAGTATCAAAGTCATGAGGTTATAAACCTTAAGTGGGGTGGGGAAAACCTAGGATTATAACCATAAGTGAGATAGAGAATACTCATATAGAGTACTAAGTGAGGGATTGTCGTAGTGTATCGATAGTGAGATATGTGGACACATAGTGTGAGAAGTTTGTACTAGTGAAGTACTAATCAAGTTGTGTAACTAACTATAGGATGTCGGGAGAAGATGAAATGAGTATGGAGATGCCAGTGGCTATTGCACCAGTGCCAGTAGCCGAGGTGCCAGCGCTAAGCAAATCAGTTGAGAAAGTGGGGAAAAGATGAACCTATGGTTAATCTTGGGATTGATCATGACAATTATCCTGAGATGTATCCGAGTGGTGATGAAGAGGCAGAGTCCAAAGAAGCTAAGGTGGAGAAAGATAATAAGACTAAAGTTAGAGAACAAGATCAGCTATCTGCAGAAGTCCAAGAACTCCAGAGTAAGGTATTTCTCTTGGAGGAGTTATGGAAGACGGAGCGAGCACTACGCAAAATGACTGAAGAACGGAATGAGCTGAAGGCGCAGGTGGAGAGAATAAAGGCTGAAGGTGATGGATCGTCTGAAGGAGCCAGCAAGAAAGACAAGAAGAAGAGAAAGAGGGAAAAAGATAGTGAAAACACTGAAAATTCAAACCCGAAGAAGAGACAAGCTTGCAGCAAGTGTAGAAAGACTCACGCAGGAGAATGCATGATGTGGAAGAACGTGTGTTTCAACTATAAGCAAGAAAGACATATTTCTCTACATTGTCCTAAGCCAAAGTTGAAGAAGTGTTTCTCATATGGGAGAACGGGTCACGAATTCAACAAGTGTCCCAACAAGAAGAAGACTAGTGAAGGGAGTGGTCGGTAGATAGCTTAAGTTTAAGCGTTATTATCTTTTGGTAGAAGTTTATGATATTAAAAGTTGTAATATCGAGAACGATGTAGAAGCATATGTAAATATATATGTTTTATAAATGAAATCTTTATTTTCTATATGAATATAAGATTAAGATTAATTTGTGTGTTCTTAAAACTCATACTTATGGTAAGTTCATGACTCATGATTATATGGAATGTTCTGAACCCCTCAGCGAATGGATGCCAAAACTCTAACTAGGATAAGTTCATACACTCATATAATTGTGGCAAGTTACTGAACTTATAAGCGTGGTAAGTTTGATGAACTGGAATTAGATATGTGAATATAGTAAATGGCAACTTTTTGTGTAAAGTTTGAGAATTGCAACTTTTTGTAAAGTTGAGTATGTTAATCCTAAAATTATTTTAAAAATGGATAGTAATATGTGTTAAGTACTATATGTACTATGTGTTATTTGAATAAATATGTGATTATATGAGAACTATGTGTTGAATTCTTATTGTGTTAAGAATATGTGTAAAAAAGAGAATTAATGTAAGATTTTTATTTAAATCAGATCATGCCGCCTAGACGACAGAATCACAATCAAAGAGAAGAACAGTCAATGAATAATGAAGGAGGTCAAGCTGACCCGATGTAAAATTTTGCAAATATGATAGCAGAAGCTATGGAAAATAGAGCTCCAGCAAGAGGAAGAGCGAGAAATTAGCCAACTGATAGATTGGCAAACTTCAAAGACTTTAAAGCGGTAGGACCGCCAGAATTTAAGGGAACCACGGATCCGATTGAAGCCCAAACTTGGGTGAAGATGGAGAAAGCATTCGTCGTTTCACGAGTGGCAGAAGAGCAGAAGATGGCTTTTGTAACATATCTGATGAAGGGAGAAGCCAATTACTGGTGGGAGACAAATCGGGCGAGAGCTGGTACAGCGGTGGTAGCATGGACAAGATTCAAGGAGTTGTTCTTTGAGAACTACTTCTCACCGAGTATGCAAGCTCGGATGGAAGTTAAGTTTCTAGAACTAAAGCAGGAGAATATGTCGATTTCAGAGTATACTGCCAAATTCAACGAGTTAGGAAGATTTTCACCTCATCAGGTGGACATAGAAGCAAGAAACGCGAGAAGATTCGAGAATGGATTGAAGCCAGGGATTTACAACAAGGTAGTGGTATTGCAAATCAATACGTTCGAGGCTTTACTGGAAAAAGCTTTAATTGCTGAAGGAGGGAGAGAAGCTGCGTCTCGATTTCATCAGGAGAAGAAGAAGAAGACAAATAACGAAGGAAGTAGTGGGGATAGTAACCCAAACAAAAGCATAATGTTATTACAGTTTTATTCAACTAATTCTTAGTTGATGTTCGTAAACTCTAAATTACCTTGAAACTTATCCAAACCAAACTTACTTTGGTGCGGACTCGTATTCTAAATGTTGAGATAAACAACCCTATTATAGGGGATAACTTACGCATAGCGTTAAAATGTTTGTGCATAATACATTGTACGAAGGGCTGATCCCCCTAAGTATGAGGAGTCCTTATAGTCTTACAATTGTTAAAGTTTAAGTTGAAAGATTACTTACAACTATGGACATAGTTCGTGGTCTTTTGACCCTCAGTTATATATTTCAAGTTCTGTTCCTCATTATTATTGATGAAGTACTTTATTCATTTCCATTGAGCCTATTCATTTGGCAGTTGATATGATGTTTATTCATTATTATTCAAGTGAGCTTTGTTTGCTCACTCTTGCATATATACACTCATTGCAGCTAAAGTTGAGAAGGTCGATGAACCTACAACTAGCAAAGGAAATGGAAAAATGTACAAGTGATGAAGACTTATAATTTAATGACTTTTATGTTAATAGACTTTATATTTAATGATGTGATGTAATTATTTTATTTTCGCACTTGATTGATGTTAAGGTTAAACAACCTGGGATATTTTGGATTTAATGATGTAACCCTTTTATAGGGAGGATTTATGGTTTAAATGTTATTTTATTTGGGTAGATAGTATGAATGTATGAAAAGTGAACACCAAGTCTTAGGGGAATGAAGTACCCTGATTTGGGGGCGTCACATCATCTGTAAATCAGAATTGAGTCCCGTAAGTTATAATGCGTGCCTAATACCTATGCGGTGCTATATGTGTGTTTGCGTGTCATTTGGACTATCGATGCGGTTTTGGTCTTCTTTTCGGCTTTTACCCTAAGTGTTGGTAATTCTGGCAAACAGGCTGATAACTCAACATCCGTATATCAGAATCGAGTCCCGTAAGTTATAACGTGTGCCTAATGCCTATGTGGTGCTATGTGTGTGTGTGTGTGTGTTTGCATGTGGTTTGGATGACCGAGGCGGGTTTTGGTCTCTTTTTCGGCTTTTATCCTAAGTGTTGGCAATTCTGGCAAACGGGCTGATAAATCGTCATCCGTATATCAGAATCGAGTCCCGTAAGTTGAAATATGTGCCTAATACCTATGCAGTTCTATGTGTGTGATTGCGTGTCGTTTGGACTACCAAAGCGGGTTTTGGTCTCTTTTTTATCTTATAGCCTAAGTGTTCGCAATTCATGCAAACGGGCTGATAACTCGTCATCTTTATATCGGAATCGAGTCCCGTAAGTTGCAATGCGTGTCTAATGCATATGCGGTGCTATGTGTGTGCTTGCATGTCATTTGGATGATCGAGGTGGGATTTGTTCTCTTTTTCAGCTTTTTGCCTAAGTGTTGGCAATTCTAGCAAACGGGTTGATAACTCATCATCCGTATATCGGAATTGAGTCCCGTAAGTTGCAATGCGTGCCTAATACCTATGCAGTGCTATGTGTGTGTTTGTATGTCATTTGGACGACCGATGCGGGTTTTGGTCTCTTTTTCGGCTATTAGCCTAAGTGTTGGCAATTCTGGCAAACGGGCTGATAACTCATCATCCATATATCATAATCAAGTCCCGTAAGTTGCAATGCGTGCCTAATGTCTATGTGGTGCTGTGTATGTGTGTGTGTGTGTTTACATGTCGTTTGGATGACCGATGCAGGTTTTGGTCTCTTTTTCAGCTTTTAGCCTAAGTGTTGGCAAATCTGGCAAACTGGCTGATAACTCATCATCCGTATATCGGAATCGAGTCCCGTAAGTTGCAACACATGCCTAATGCCTATGTGGTGCTATGTATGTGTTTGTGTGTCTTTTGGACGACCGATGTGGGTTTTGGTCTATTTTTTGGCTTTTAGCCTAAGTGTTTGCAATTCTGACAAATAGGCTGATAACTCATTATCCGAATATCGGAATCGATTCTCATAAGTTGAAACACGTGCCTAATACCTATGTGATGCTATGTGTGTGTTTGAGTGTTATCTGGATGACCGAGGCTGGTTTTGGTCTCTTTTTTGGCTTTTTGCCTAACTGTTGTCAATTCTAGCAAACGAACTGATAACTCGTCATCCGTATATCGGAATCTAGTTCATCTAATTACCACCATCATGCAAGATTATTCACGTATCACGGGAAATTAGCCAAGAGCATGAATGTAGACATAACCATTTTTCAATGTATTATGACCTACTTACATAACATCCACATATAATAGACATCATGTAATCATCAATAAAACCAGCCTCACTATATTTCTATGTGAAATTGCAGCCATATTGAATTTAAGCACAAGCCCTTATATAACTCATACGGTGAAATAGTATATGTCTATCTGGTTCACAAAATACAAAGCTAAGCAAAACAGCCCCATATACGCATGCTATCATGATTACAAACATACTCGCATGTTATTTTTCAATTCCATATAAGCACATAAAATGAATGGTGATCAATCATTCATGCATTCAAAACAACCATAATAGAAAATCATGATAATACTCAAATAGTCCAGCAATCAAGCAATCAATTAGACTACATATTAAAATCCGTTAGAATCCCATAATGGAGTTTAGTTCATGACTGAACCAAAAGCCATTATGGGATCAAAGCAATACATGGAAAATAAATAAACAATTAAAAGAAAGAAGATAGAATCGATCAAACCCAATTGCTGATTATAATCCAAAAGTAACGCTCAAATCCTCACTAATATCTAGCAACATAAAAGTAGTTCATCCACAATGATTGAAATCCAAAGAAGAAGTAGAAGATAATAAGTCAATGCTTGGCTTCACGTTGGAATTCTCTCAAAGTGTAAAACCCTAGTTCTCTATTATAAAAAAACGTAGAAACTAAAGATAGTCGCGTCTGGTACCAACCAGAATAGTTTTAACCAACTCAAACTCTTACAATTTAATAATTAAAATAAAATTAATTAGCAGCTGCAGATGTCGCGCACGGGCGCGTAAGGTCCCTCTGTAATCATCGCGCGGGCGCGCGTGTTTAAAATCTGCTCAGTTCGGGTGATCGCGCGGGCAGGCGAGTTCTAGCCTGTATAGCCGCGCAACATCTACATTTTGAATTCTATGCTTTGCTGCTGCTACTGCTTCTGTGTCTAGCTGTTAATCCCTCTTCCTTCATCCATGCTCAGTTGCATATCTCCAATTATTCCTTGTGTCATGCTTCCATTAGCCTCATACCATCTACCATCGCCAAGCTATGCCATTTCCTACACTTTCACACCAAAATAGTTCTCAGTACATGCAATGCAAAACAAAACAAAATACAACTAAAAACACACTAAAGTGTACTTGAGATGAGCATAGTTTTCATGAATTGATATCCAATAAGTAGGTATAAAACCCACTTATCAATCAAACACGTGAAATTGAATTGTAAGAAGGAAATATAACTAACAGTGTTCATATTTGAAAAATAGCCTTAGAAAGTACCAAATTTCATGCCTTATATGAGTTGTAATCTGCGAATTGAAGTTGGATTGCTATAATATGTTAAGAAACGAAAACAATGTAGTTCTAATCGTGTAAAATGATTAAGAAACGAATTCGTGATGATCGAATTCATTAAAAGTGTAAAAATGAAGAAATTTGGAAAAAAAAATATAGTTTTGATTCTTCAAAATGATGTATATGTGATGTTTTTGTATATGGAATGGTGTATAGCATGCTTAACTAGGATATTCCAAGGTGTTAGATGTTGAAGTTGGAGATTTTCTGTAAAATTGGGATTTTTGGCCAAAGCAGAGTCTGATTTCGAGCTTCTGCGAAAATGGGAATCGAGGCATCACAGGCGTCTTTGTTTGCATGTGGTTGTCCCGTGGGAGTGCTACATATAAGCTTGGTCTTATTTGCATTGTCTTGGGTGCTGTTACCTAGTGTATTCTTGGCGGCCATGAGTGAGTAGCGATGCATGAACGAGTGAAATGCTTAATTGCAGGTCATGCATAACGGACTTGGGTTAGTTTAGCATGCATGTTAAGGATATTAAAACATAAAGTGGACTACAATAACAGATTGTAAGGTGTTATAATACAAAGTATAAAAGAGTTTTAGGTGATTGTTAATTGAGTTATATAATGAAACTAAAAGTGATGTTTTCAAAAGTTAGAAATGAACGAGTAAGTTATGTTGGCTCGTAATGCGATTTTAGATTCGTTAAGTATGTTAACCTAAATGGTTAGGTGCTAGGTTAAGGTTATGACCTAAATGATGGTTTAATACCCATAGTGTTAATATTCATACAACTAATTGTTGTTGTGATTGTAATGATATGTGTAGGGTAATTGGAGATTATTTTACACTTGTGCAGCTTACGAACAAGGCAAGTTCCTAAACCTTAACTCTTTACATTGAGCAAGCTTTCTAACTTCATTCTTTTCATATTGAATGCATGTTCCCATTCCTAAATCGTTATTGTACAAGTTCTTAAAATTCTTGTAAGGTTGATCAAGCCTAGTTTATCTTGAGTATGTTTGTGCAAGCTCTTGTAACCTAACTCGTTACATCGAGCGAGATTTACTTTTCTTACTATCATTCGAAGCATATATTGTTCTAATACATTGAATCATAGAAGATTGTTCTAAACTCCTTTAAATATAGCACTTTGCATGTATATCATGTTATTCAGTTATATATATTGTTGATATCCGATCTTTGACTTTAATATCCTTGTTCAGTTATACATTCTCGTATTAAACATTTATTGATGGAAGTTGAATAGTCTTCTAAAATTCTAGAGACACTGATAAGCTAGTTCTAAACTAAACTTTCTTTAGTGCGGAAATTCTAAATTCAAACTGAGACGAACAACCCTAATATATAGATTTTTTTTTATGCGATGTAACGTTTAGATGTTTGTGCACAATACATGGCACAAAGTCTTTGATCCCCTAAACGCGCTAAGAAGGGTCTATACTGATCTAATATTTATTAAGGTTAAGGTAATAATACTTATATATCGGAGACATAGTTCATGGTCTTAAGACCCTCAGACATTGATTTCGAACTTGTTTTCTATTCTTAATTCACAGAACAAGTTCATTATTGCTAGCATTCATTGTTCATTCTCATGTTGTTATTATTACTACTTCCTATTAGTGAGCAATTATTTGCTCACTCTTGCATTTAACACTGTAGCTAAAGTTGAGAAAGTCGCCGTTTACTAGCAAAGGAAAGGGCAAGATGTCCAAATGTTGAAGACCTATGAAAATTTTATTTTAATGAACTATGCTAAAGACTTGTTTTAATATGTGATGTATTCCGCAAACTTATGTAATAATTTTAAGGTTAGATTACCTGGGATTTATTTTGAGATTATGATGTAACCCCTCTAATGGGAAAGATGATTGTTTAAGTTATTTAAATTACGTCTTTATCCTTTGATTATGGGTAGTTAGATGTAATGTTTTGGATAGTGAACACCAAATTCTGTGGGAATGGAGTACCTTGATTTGGGGGTGTCACAGGTTGGTATCAAAGCCATAGGTTATGAACCTTAGATGGGGAAACCTTAGGAAGTAACCTTTAAGGAAACAAAAAATATAGAGGTGTTTAACTCTTATCGAGTTTTAAGAAGTGGATTAAGGTATCCATTGAAGCTAAACAATAAAAGACATTATGTGCTATGTGTTAATAACTTATGTGCTCATGAGTATCAAAAATATTAGGTAAAACTTAAGATATTTTGTTGTCAGGATGTCTAACGAAGGAGGATCCAGTCCAGCTAGAGAGGTGATACCTCAAGTACCTAGAGATGACGAACCCCGGGATATTCATGTAGTGTGGGAACAGTTGATCCAAGAGGATGTGTCTGTGACCGATCCCAAGGAGGATAGTTCTGAGGATATAGAGGAGGATGATGAGGAAGTGGATCCTGAGGAGTTTCCACCAAACTCCATATCAGCAGAGATGTATGATGCTTTGTATGATCGTAACATAGAGTTGCCGGATGAAGTTGAGGAGCTGAAGGGGATGGTTGAGATGCATCATGCTTCGATGGAGCAGAAGGATGTGGAGATTCAGGAACTCGACTCAAAGCTTGGAAACACGGAGTGGGACCTAGTTCATACCAAGAATTCGACATGAAGACACATTGGCGATGGCGAGAAGATGAAGACTGACATGGAGAAATTAAAGGATGACTTCAAAGAGGAGTCAGCTAAGCGTGCAAGAGCAGAGGATGCTTGGATGAAGGCGACTCAATGTACAGACCGTACTGAAGCTAAAGTCCAAGTGAAGAAAGCAAAGATGAAGGAGATGGATTACGCTTTTAATTCTGCAATTGATAGGGCCCAGGATCGAGTCTATTATTACCCACCTCAGTTTGAGAATTCGTTGTGGTTCATGATGGATAGCAGAACGGCGTATCGTATCATGGAGGAAGAGCGTCAGGAAGCCTTACGACGTCTTAATATGTCTAGATAGAGATAATAATAATAATAATAATAATAATAATAATAATAATAATAATAATAATAATAATAATAATAATAATAATAATAATAATAATAATAATAATAATAATAATAATAATAATAATAATGTGTGGTTAATTATGTGAATAAATAAATTGTGAATCCCTTATTTTGAGATGAATAAAGGGATAGTATGAGTATGTAATCCTGAAACTTGTCTAGTACAGGAAAGTGAATGTTGATAGCGGTTATGCTATCTTTAACATGTTTTAAAACGTTATGAATGAATAAAATATTAGAGTTTATTTGAAATACTATGTGTTATAGCTTTAATCTCGGAATGTTTAAGTTGAACTTTAAATACCCAAGAAGTTGAGTAATGAGCAAATAAGCGTATATTTTAACAGAAAATGCCTCCTAGAAGAAGACAACCACGTCAACAAGCACCTCCAGAGGGGTATACTAATAATAACAATGAGGCCAACGATAATCCGGTTCAGCAGTTGGTAACTCTATTGACGGGTGCACTTGCGAATCAACCGCAAGCTCAAGTCACGACTTTCAAGGAATTCAAAGCGATTGGACCACCAGAGTTTCAAGGGTCTATGAATCCAGTGGAAGCCCAAACCTGGATCATGGAAATGGAGAAGGTGTTCGATGTTGCTAGAGTTAACGAGGATCAGAAGACTACGTTCGCAACGTTCATGCTAAAGTCTGAAGCTAGCTACTGGTGGTAGGCAAATAAGGTTCGTGGAGGACAAGGAGTGATAGCGTGGGATAGATTTAAGGAGATGTTCTTTGAAATGCACTTTCCAGCGAGTTCTCGGAATCAGTTGGAAGTGCAATTTTTGGAGTTGAAGCAAGGAACAATGACGGTGCCAGAATATGCTGCGAAGTTTAACGAGTTAGCAAGGTTTGCCACATATCAAGTCAATACTGATGAACGTAAAGCAAGAAGATTCGAACAAGGATTGAAGCCTTGGTTTTATAGCAAGGTTTCAATGTTCCAGCTGAACACATTTGTGGTTGTACTGGAGAAGGCAATTATCGCGGAAGGTGGAAGCGATGCCTTGACCAAGTACAACCAAGAACAGAAGAAGAAGAAGAAGAAGAAGAAGAAGAAGAAGAAGAAGAAGAAGAAGAAGAAGAAGAAGAAGAAGAATGAGAATGAGAATAAGGCTGGTGGTAGTAATGTTAGAAGTAATAGTCAGAAAAGGAAGTGGAGCGAGAATTCAACGGCGGGAGGACAGCAAGGAAATCAGCAGAAGAAAAATTTTGAGGCTTGCGCAACGTGCGGGAAGAACCATACTGGGGTATATTTGAAGGGAAAGCGGGTGTGTTTCAACTGTGGTCAGGAGGGACACATTGCACCAAACTGTTTAAGTCCGAAGAAAGGAGCATGTTTTACCTGCGGTTCAAAAGATCACATGGCTCGTGATTACCCTAAGAAGCCAGCGGGAAGTGCAAGTGATGGAAAAGGAAACAACGGTGGTGGTGCATTGACTATCACTGGACCAGTACAGCCAAGCCGACCTATTGTGAGGACTTTCAATATGACCGTGCAGGATTTTGTACAGTCTAAGGATGTGGTTTCAGGTATCATTCCGATTAATGGTATTAATGCGTATGTACTATTTGATTCGGGTGCTACTTGTTCATTTATATCCGATGAATTTGCTCAAAACTTAGATTTGCCTCAAGAAGAATTAGAATTTCCCTTAAGTATAGAGATTGCGAATAGAGAAGTGATTCCTATTAGATTTGTATATAGGAATTGTAGGGTGGTTATAAAAGGTCACAAGATGATGGTAGATTTGATACCAATTAGACTTGGTGAATTTGATGTTATACTAGGAATGGATTGGTTATTCAATTACGGAACAGTAATTAATTGCCAAAGGAAGTGTGTTAACCTTATGACTCCGTCAAAGGTTGTGTTCTTTGGCAGCAGGTCACCTCGACAAGCAAGTTGTCTGACGGTGATGCAAGCCAAGAAGTTGTTGAGACAAGGATGTGTAGGATACTTAGCCTACATAGTCGATACACAGAAAAAGAGTGCAAAGTTAGAAGAAATACCGATCATAAGAGATTTTGTAGACATATTTCCAAACGATTTGCCAGGTCTTCTGCCGGATCGACAAATCGAGTTCGTGATTGACTTACTACCAAGAACGGCCCTGATATCTAAGGCACCATACAGAATGGCCCCGGTAGAAATGAAGGAGTTGATGGTGGAATAGCAAGAATTGCTTGACAAGAAATATATTCAGCCGAGTATCTCGCAATAGGGAGCACCGGTGTTGTTTGTTAAGAAGAAAGATGGATCGATGCGGCTCTGCATTGATTATAGAGAATTAAATAAGGTCACGATTAAAAATAAGTATCCATTACCTAGAATTGATGACCTGTTTGATCAGTTGAAGGGAGCGAGATATTTCTCAAAGATAGACTTGAGAAGTGGTTATCATCAGTTGAAGGTGAGGCCAGAGGATGTACCAAAAACAGTGTTCAGAACTTGGTATGGTCATTACGAGTTTCTGGTTATGTCTTTTGGTTTAACCAACGCACCTGCAGCATTCATGGATTTGATGAACAGGGTGTTTAAACCATTCTTAGATAAATTTGTAGTGGTTTTTATTGAGGATATACTGGTTTATTCCAAAACCAAAGAGGAACATGTGGAACATTTGAGATTTACGTTGGAGACATTGAGAAAAGAGAAGTTATACGCTAAGTTCTCAAAATGTGAATTTTCGTAGGAGCGTGTACAGTTTCTCGGACACGTTATTGATGAGGATGGAATTTCGGTAGATCCATCAAAGGTTGAAGCTGTAATAAACTGGGATCAGCCGAAGACACCATCAGAAGTAAGGAGTTTCTTAGGATTGGCGGGTTATTACAGATGATTTATTCAAGACTTTTCCAAAATCGCAACTCCATTGAAGAATTTAACTAGAAAAGCGGTTAAGTTTGTTTGGACAGAGAAGTGTGAGGAAAGTGTTTGAGAATTAAAGATGAGGTTGAGTACAGCACATGTGTTGTCGTTGCCCGATGATACAGGAAATTTTGTGGTGTATAGTGATGCATCGCATAAAGGACTAGGCAGTGTGCTTATGCAGAACGGCAGAGTTATTGTGTATGCATCACGACAGTTGAAAGATTACGAAAAAGGGTATCCGACTCATGACTTAGAGTTGGCAGCAGTGGTGTTTGCCCTGAAAATTTGGAGACATTATCTTTATGGAGAGAGGTGTGAGATATATACCGACCATAAAAGTCTTAAGTATATCTTTATATAAAAATACTTGAACATGCGACAAAGAAGATGGTTGGAGCTGATCAAAGACTATGACTGCGAGATTTTCTATCATCCCGGAAAGGCAAATGTTGTTGCTGATGCTTTAAGTAGGAAGGGACGGGAGAAGTTAATGATGTTAACTGCTCAGGAAAAGCTAGTGTCAGAAATGGCTAAGATGGAGTTGGAAATTAAATATCTGACTGAATCCAATGAAAAGTCGTTCCAGATGGGACACAGTTCAATGTTGGTGGATAAGGTGAGAAATGCACAACTTAAGGATGAAGACTGTGAAAAGATAAAACAGAGGATATCTGTAGGTGATGAAAACAAATTCAAAATCGATTCAGAAGGGTTACTTTGATTCAAAGGGAGAATTTGGGTTTTGCAAGTACCAGAAATTAAGGATGAAATTCTGAGTGAAGCTCACAATTCAATATATTTGATTCACCCTGGGAGTACAAAGATGTACAAAGATCTTAAACATCATTTTTGGTGGCCGAATATGAAGAGGGATGTGGCTGAGTGTGTGGCGAAATGCTTAACGTGTCAGAAAGTCAAAGCTGAACATCAAAGGCCAAGCGGATTATTACAATCGTTGGAGATATCAGAATGGAAAAGGGAACATATCACAATGGATTTTGTGGTAGGTCTTCCAACGACTCAGCAAGGTTTCGATGCCATTTGGGTGATTGTTGATCGACTAACGAATTCAGCACACTTTTTTCCAATCAAGATTTGATTTACCCTAGATCGATTAGCAAAACTATACGTGAAGGAAATTGTTTCAAGGCACGGTGTACCTGTGTCCATTGTATCAGACAGAGATCCACGTTTCACATCTAACTTCTGGAAACGATTACAAGAGTGCTTGGGGACACAGCTAAGAATGAGCACAGCGTACCATCCTCAGACCGATGGACAAAGTGAGAGAACCATCCAAACACTAGAGGATATGCTCAGAGCATGTATCATGGATTTCAAGGGAAATTGGGATGACCATCTACCATTGGTAGAATTTTCTTATAATAATAGTTATCACGTGAGTATTGGCATGCCGCCTTACGAAGAATTATACGGCAGGAAATGCAGAACTCTGTTATATTGGGATGAGGTTGGTGAACGTCAATTATTGGGTCCAGAATTGGTACAACAGACTGTCGAGATAATCAAAGTGATTCGAGAGAGATTAATAGCCGCACAAGATAGACAGAAGAAATATGCCGAACAGCATCGACAGAATCGGGAATTCGATGTCGGTAATTATGTTTTCTTGAAAGTATCTCCCTGGAAGGGGAAAATTTGATTTGGCAAGAAGGGGAAATTGAGCCCTAGATTTATAGGACCTTTTGAAGTGCTTCGTCGAGTTGGCAAAGTGGCATACGAGATAGCTTTACCTCCGGAGTTGCAGCATATTCATAATATTTTCCATGTATCAATATTAAGGCCATATAAGCCTGATTATAAACATGTTATAGAATATGAGCCCTTACAGTTTGAGAAAGATTTATCATAAGATGAAGTCCCTGTTCAAATTGTTGACAGAAAAGAGCAAGTGTTGAGGAATAAGGTAATACCTTCTGTTAAGGTAATCTGGAGGAACCACAATGCTGAAGAAGCTACGTGGGAACTTGAAAGCGTTATGATGAAGAATTATCCTCAGTTGTTTGATTGATTTTGTATAGCGATTCTGGGGACAGAATCTTGTTAAGGAGGGAAGAATGTAACGAATAAATTTTTCGAGTTGTGATTCTAGGGACAGAATCCTTTTAAGGAGGGAAGGATGTAACGATCGAGAAATTTATAATTTAATTTAAATATTTATTCAATTAAATAAATATTTTAAATAATTTATTGATGAATTGTGGTGAATCAATTTAGTAATTAAATTGATTAGTGTAAATTAAATTGAGTAATGATAATTTTATTTGAAGGATTTAATTTAAGGAAATAATTAAATTAAATCAATTGTTTAATATTAAAGAAAATAATTAAATTTAAGTAAATTGTTTAATATTAAATGAATAAATTAAATAAAGTGATGTTTCTAATTTATTAATTAAATTAGATATATAATTATTTAATTATTTATTATAAGAATAATTATAATAAGAATATAATTATTATAATTATAAATTATAAGCTATTAAAATGGGTTACATGTGTGACAAGTGTAACTATATAATATAAATATTATTTAAATAATCTTGTATGGAGAATTAGTGTGTAACCAAACATAGCCTTATGGCTTTGGGGTTATTTTAATTGACGCAAACCTTTGGCTTGTTCAACTGACATACGTGGGATTGTGGTTAGCTTATATTTTTCCTACGCGTCTTATTTGTTTTCCTAAGGTTTGATAACATAGAGATACAGGGGAAGAGAGAGTTGCAGAGTATTGAGGGTAAGAATTGAGAGAGTAATCTCTGTGAGTTTGCCAAGAGAAAGAAGAGATTCATGTGCTAGCTTATAATCTAGAGGATTAAGGTATAATCTATTTCTAAATCTAACCCTCGGTTTTGTAATTTTCATTTTCTGGAATTGGGTTTTATTAAGTGTTGATTGTAAGATATGGGTTATAGGTGTGTGATAGTATTATAGAGTCTGTTATTGGCATGTATATGTATAAGGGGTAGCATGTGACGCCCCCAAAATAGGTATACATCACCCATTTTGTGTCGCCAAATAAATGGTACAAAAATCAAATACAACATAATTATACAACTGTCGTGTAAAACATAAACTGAGAGTTTAAACAAGAATATTGCCTTCTAGACAATATCCATTCTCAATGGAGTCCTCATAGACAGTATACAAACTCAAATTCAGTCCTCATTATATTTATTATCACACTATTTAACAGAATAGTGAGGACTACTAATGCTATCATCTGGACTGTCAATCTGTTCCCGACTCGTCCCAGCTATATTCTCATTTCCTGAAGAGAACAGTGAAGGAAAGGGTGAGCTCAACTAGCCCAGTAAGAAATATTATGACTAAGATAATGCAGAATAAATTATCATTAGTCTTCAACAATGTTAAACTGATAAAATAAAATAGACATCAAGTTTAACTGCAGCGGGACAAGCAATCCATTAAAAGAGTCAAGTAGAGAATAAAATCTACTATCTTTTATGATTTAAAAGCGTTTTCATCAATTTTTATAGTTTGAGACTCGACAATAAATAATCCACATCATCCCGCACTCACGCCGAGGATATTCATTAGGGTGGTCACGAATACAAATTATATCCATGCACTACGGGCCAAGGATATTCGTGTATTCATCAATGGTCATGATCATGCCAACAATCGTCCATCAATGCACTACGGGTCAATGAGGACTTTTACCACATCATTTGTAACATTACGGTCATGATTATACCAAGAATAATCCACGGTCATAATTATACCAAGTCCATCTATGCACTACTGAGCCACAGATGACTTTCAAAAAAATATAAACATGAGGATGATGACAATGATATAAGAATTCAATAAAACAAGTTCACGAATTAAATTATCCAGAACTAATAACGTCCAAATTGTCAACATGATACTTCTTTGTAGAGTAAAATTCAAGAATGCTTAGAAGAATATTTCCATGAAAAGATACTGGATGAAGCGCAAATATCAAGGATATTCCACTAACTTCATGGAGTATAGAAGTCAAAACTTTAACCAACTGAGTATAATAAAGAATGGAATAACAAAAGAAATCACCATGCATGCGGTACTTCGCATAGACAGGATATTCCAACAGAATATTAAGTAACGGAACCAGGTCCGGTGTAAAACACACAAACAGGATATTCCAACAGAATAATAACGATGGAACCAGGTCCGGTGTAAAACACACAGACAGGATATTCCAACAGAATAATAAAGAATGGAATAACATAAAGATTTCACCAAGTATAGGGTATACCGCGTATACAGGTTATGTATAGGGTATGCCGCGTATACAGGTTATTCCAACAAAATAATAAAGAATGGAATAATATAAGGATTTCACCAAGTATACGGTATGTCGCGTATACAGGTTATGTATAGGGTATGCCACATATACAGGTTATCCCAACGGAATAATAAAGAATGGAATAACAGAAGTTCTCTCCATGAATAAGAAAGAATAACACCCCTTACGGGTACAACAAATAATATCCCTTACCGTAAAAGACACTGGATATCGAAGTAGTGAAGTGGCAGAACACTCTTCTTCTTTCTCTCTATAATTTCTCTCTAGAGTTTGGTGAATTTGTAAGAAATAATGAAGGAATGAGCTTCTATTTATAGAAAAAGCGAGAGTGGCTCTTGGTCTTATGAAGGGTCAAAATGACTCTTGGTAATATTGAAGAGACAACTACTATTTTGCGAAGGGTAATTAACTCTTGGAACACAGAAGAGGCAAATAACTCTTGGTAATATTGAAGAGACAACTACTATTTACGAAGGGGTAATTAACCCTTGGAACACTGAAGAGGCAAATAACTCTTGGTAATATTGAAGAGACAACTACTATTTGCGAAGGGGCAATTAACCCTTGGTAATATTGAAGGGACAAGTTACTATTAAGACTTTAAATCAACGATCCATATTGATTTACTATTATAATTTCAACCAACGGTCAGAAAAATTAGCACATCTCCTCATGGAATAATATTGTACCCAAATACCTGAGTGAATAATACTAGAGTGAATAGTAACTCGTGAATAGTAACTCATGAATAGTAACTCGTGAATAGTAACTCGTGAATAGTACTCCGACACGAAAAGTGTCCCAAATACCCGATTGAACAATATAACCTCCAGACATCAATTATTATCGAAATAGATGTCGATTTCTACTAACACAAATAATCCCAACACAATAAACTATCAAATTCATCTTTAATCAACACGAACTTATTCATTATTAATATTATAACTCACAATATTTAGCAACCAGGTTGTTCCCAAGAAAGAGGGGGCTTTCCAATAAGGATTTCTCCCTATTGACGTGTAATTAGGTGACCAAACCTCTCCTTGATAGAACTTCTAGACATTGTAAATATTGCAATTTAATAATATAAATAACTTTGTCATCTCAATTATTGATTTAATAATATAACATATAATGCAGATGATACTGTGACAATAATCGAATCAATAATATGAGAGATATAATGCAGCAATTACTGTAGCAATAATTGAGTATAACTGAGTGACTTATTACTTAAGCATCAATAATCAATATTGTGTGCTACTATACAACCATACCAGCGTATTCTTTGTACTTTTACTACTAAGGGTAGTTCAACAAAGATTAACGGTGAAAAACCTCATTGTTATTTTCATAAAATATTTTTGTCATTTTCTAACTACGACAGTGCTTCCGTTGTGGGGTCCACCAATGATTATGATGTCGTACGAATATTCCCCGACAAAAAGAATATTCCCCAGCCAAACAAATATTATATAACAACTTGTGTACTTTGCAAAATTTTCAAATACTACCCACAACTATAACATTATATCAAATTCACACCTTAATATTTTAAAAAAAAATCGAGAAATTTAAATATTTATTCATAAAATCTGGGGTCTCACAATCTCCCCTCCTTATGAAATTTCTCCCTCGAAATTTACGTACGTACCTGGTATGCCGAAGAGGTGAGGATACCTTGACTTTATTTCAGATTCTAACTCTTGAGGTATAACCTTTAAGCGTAGAATATATTCCAGGATTTTAACAGGTACATCTTCATTCGTTAAATTATCTGCTATCTCGTCCGGTTCTAAATCAATAATGTGGTTCGGGTTGTCCACATATTTACGTAACGTCGATACGTTAAAAACATTATGAACACACGACTTACTTGGCGGTAAAAAGAGTCTATAAGCCACAATTCCTACTCGACCGAGGATTTCAAATGGGCCAATTAAATTGAGGGTTGTGATTTCCTCTCTTCGTCAATTCTTGCTTCTAGAATAATGCCATCTTGAACCTTCTTCATTCATCAGCTCTAAGTATGTAGCTTGAGAGGATTTAACTTTATCGATTAAAGTCGATTCTACTCGTATATTCGTTATCTTCACGTGGGTCCCTAGAGTCTTTAACTCTATCTTCATCATTTGTAAGTTATACGAAATAGTTTTTATGTTAACAACATCGCACTCATAAACTCATACGATCTTCTACTCAACGCGTCAGCTACCACGTTCTCTCTTCCACGATGATATTGAATGGTACAATCGTAATCTTCAACAGAAATGGATTTAGTTGAAGAAACTTACGTTTGTTTTAGTTGAAGAAATATTTGAGGGTTTAAGAAATGGATTTTGTACTGGGGTCAATACAAAATTCGATTTCACGGTCTAAGGGTAGACTAGGAAGTCTTCAAGAATACGTCAGGAAATTTATTAACGGTAGAAATATCATTCAAAACTGTGACCCTCATCCAAAACTTGGATAGTACGTCACATTGATACCAACTGTGACTTCTATCCCTTAACATGGATAGCACCTCACAATGATACCTATCAACTTGCCATCTTCATTCACGATGTCTCCTACAGAAAGTCTGGCTTTGGTGCACTCCACACAAGGAAGTCAACAACGAAAGGATCGGGGCTCTTTACTTATGGCTTGATATGACAGTGATTGACTTTAGTGGTTTGGTTGCTTGAATTCGCATAACAGGTTGGTTATGAATATAAAAGCTAACAACCTTACGAAAAGCATGATGAGTAGTTAACCAATTGATTCCTAAGATCACATCAAAGGAAAATATTTTCAAAGAGATAAGATCGACAGGTAACGTGAAAATGTTGATTTAAATCAACAAGATTTATAAACAGTGGAGGTAACGAAGGCTCCTACTAACGAAGTTTCAACCAATAAGTCAAAGTCTAACTTCTCCGGAGTCAAATTTAAATGTTGAACGCAAGCAAAAGAGATAAAATAATGGGTAGAACCGGTATCTTATAAGGTATAGACTTCGCAATTTATAATTAACTAACTCGTGCTAACTTCGTTCGTGTTACTCACTTTTTGAGAAGTCGCAAAAATGCTCTCCCTAAAACCACCGACTTTGTGTTGTCCGTATCCGCCTTTGGTGCCACCGTCCCAGCTAGACTTGTCTTCACTATACGACAAAATCGAGCTAAATGACATTCTCTTCTTGAAATTTCCACTTCTATTACCTTGGCCATGATTACCACCGAAGTGGTTACCATTCTTGGCATGATAATTTCCTCGACGATGGTTATCGTTGTTCCGATGGTCGTTGCCACTGGTATGATTATTATCGTGTTGTTGGTCGTTACCTTTTGGTTGAGCTGACTCAACGGTCTCATGTGCTTTATTGCTTATCTCAATATTTTCAGATGTCATTCGCAAACACTGTCACAAAACAAGGGTTAAATAACATATCACATATTATCCCTATACTCTGACTGACCAATTAAATACCGAATAAACTTAGGTAGGTCACACTAGCGAAGGAATTCCTCGTCTCTCCTCTCCCAGTTCTTGTCTCACATCTAAGCCAGGGATCATATCCCTAAGCTTTGATACCAACTGTGATGCCCCCAAAATAGGTATACATCACCCATTTTGAGTCGCCAAATAAATGGTACAAAAATCAAATACAACATAATTATACAACTGTCGTGTAAAACATAAACTGAGAGTTTAAACAAGAATATTGCCTTATAGACAATATCCATTCTCAATGGAGTCCTCATAGACAGTATACAAACTCAAATTCAGTCCTCATTACATTTATTATCACACTATTTAACAGAATAGTGAGAACTACCAATGCTATCATACGAATTTGTCAATTTGTTTCCCAGACTCGTCCCAGCTATATTCTCATTTCCTGAAGAGAACAGTGAAGGAAAGGGTGAGCTCAACTAGCCCAGAAAGAAATATTATGACTAAGATAATGCAGAATAAATTATCATTAGTCTTCAACAATGTTAAACTGATAAAATAAAATAGACATCAAGTTTAACTGCAGCGGGACAAGCAATCCATTAAAAGAGTCAAGTAGAGAATAAAATCTACTATCTTTTATGATTTAAAACGTTTTCATCAATTTTTATATGAGACTCGACAATAAATAATTCACATCATCCCCGCACTACTGACCGAGGATATTCATTAGGGTCACGACCACAAATTATCCATGCAGTACGGGCCAAGGATATTCGTGTATTCATCAATGGTCATTATCATGCCAACAACTATCCATCAATGAACTACGGGTCAATGAGGACTTTTACCACATCATTTGTAACATTACGGTCATGATTATACTGAATAATCCCTGGTCATAATCATACCAAGTCCATCTATGCACTACAGGCCACAGATGACTTTCAAAAAAATATAAACATGAGGATGATGACAATGATATAAGAATTCAATAAAACAAGTTCACGAATTAAATTCTCCAGAACTATAACGTCCAAATTGTCAACATGATACTTCTTTGTAGAGTAAAATTCAAGAATGCTTAGAAGAATATTTCCCTGAAAAGATACTGGATGAAGCGCAAATATCAAGGATATTCCACTAATTTCATGGAGTATAGAAGTCAAAACTTTAACCAACTGAGTATAATAAAGAATGGAATAACATAAGAAATCACCATGCATGCGGTACTTCACATAGACAGGATATTCCAACAGAATATTAAGTAATGGAACCAGGTCCGGTGTAAAACACACAGACAGGATATTCCAGCAGAATAATAAAGATGGAACCGGTCAGGTGTAAAACACACGCATGAGGATATTCCAATGTAATAATAAAAAGCGAGAACCGGTAGGTGTAAAACACATGCATGGGATATTCAATAGAATAATAAAGAATGGAATAACATAAGAATTTCACCAAGTATAGGGTATCAAGCGTATCTGAGTTATGTATCACGATATGTCTGGCGATATATAAGTTATTCAACGAATAATAACGAATGGAATAACATAAGGATTTCACAAAGTATAGGGGGTGTCTGGCGTATACAAGTTATGTATAGGGTATGCCACATATACAGGTTATCCCAACAGAATAATAAAGAATGGAATAATGAAGTTCTCTCCGTGAATAAGAAAGAATAACACCCTTACAGGGTACAACAAATAATATCCCTTCTTAGTAAAAGACCTTTGGATATCGAAGTAGTGAAGTGGCGAGAACACTCTTCTTCTTTCTCTCTATAATTTCTCTACAGAGTTTAGGTGAATTTGTAAGAAATAATGAAGGAATGAGCTTCTATTTATAGAAAAACTGAGAGTGGCTCTTGGTCTTAACGAAGGGTCAAAATGACTCTTGGTAATATTGAAGAGACAACTACTATTTGCGAAGGGGTAATTAACTCTTGGAACACCGAAGAGGCAAATAACTCTTGGTAATATTGCTATTTACGAAGGGGTAATTAAACCTTGGAACACCAAAGAGGCAAATAACTCTTGGTAATATTGAAGAAACAACTACTATTTGTGAAGGGGAAATTAACCCTTGGTAATATTGAAGGGACAAGTTACTATTAAGACTTTTAATCAACGATCCATATTGATTTACTATTATAATTTCAACCAACGGTCAGAAAAATTAGCACATCTCCTCATGAAATAATATTGTACCCAAATACCCGAGTGAACAATACTAGAGTGAATAGTAACTCGTGAATAGTAACTCATGAATAGTAACTCATGAATAGTAAATCATGAATAGTAACTCGTGAATAGTAACTCATGAATAGTAACTCATGAATAGTAACTCATGAATAGTAACTCGTGAATAGTAACTCGTGAATAGTACTCCGACACGAAAAGTATCCCGAATACCCGATTGAAAAATATAACCTCTAGACATCAATTACTATCGAAATAGATGTCGATTTCTACTAACACAAATAATCCCAACACAATGAACTATCAAATTCATCTTTAATCAACACGAACTTATTCATCATTAATATTATAACTCACAATATTTAGCAACCAGGTTGTTCCCAGGAAAGATTTAATAATATAACATATAATGCAGATGATACTGTGACAATAATCGAATCAATAATATGAGAGATATGATGCAGCAATTACTGTAGCAATAATTGAGTATAACTGAGTGACTTATTACTTAAGCATCAATAATCAATACCGTGTGATACTATGCAACCATGCGTATTATTGTACTTTTACTACTGGGTAGTTCAACAGTATTAACTGTAAAACCTTCGCCGTTATTTTCATAAAATATTTTTGTCATTTTCTAACTACGACAGTGCTTCCATTGTGGGGTCCACCAATGATTATGTCGTCGTACGAATATTCCCCGACAAAAAGAATATTCCCCGGCCAAACGAATATTATATAACAACTTGCGTACTTTGCAAAATTTTCAAATACTACCCACAACTATAATATTATATCAAATCCACACCTTAATATTTAAAAAAAATTCGAGAAATTTAAATATTTATTCATAAAATCTGGGGTCTCACATAGCAATCATACACGTGAAATTGAATTGTAAGAAGGAAATATAACAGTGTTCATATTTGAAAAATAGCCTTAGAAAGTACCAAATTTCATGCCTTATATGAGTTGTAATCTGCGAATTGAAGTTGGATTGCTATAATATGTTAAGAAACGAAAACAATGTAGTTCTAATCATGTAAAATGATTAAGAAACGAATTCGTGATGATCGAATTCATTAAAAGTGTAAAAATGAAGAAATTTGGGAAAAAAATATAGTTTTGATTCTTCAAAATGATGTATATGTGATGTTTTTGTATATGGAATGGTGTATAGCATGCTTAACTAGGATATTCCAAGGTGTTAGATGTTGAAGTTGGAGATTTTCTGTAAAATTGGGATTTTTGGCCAAAGCAGAGTCTGATTTCAAGCTTCTGCAAAAACTGGAACTGAGCCATCGCGCGGGCGTGCTGTTTGGTGTCCGGTTGTCGCGTGGGAGTGCTACATATATAAGCTTGGTCTTGTTTGATCGCATGGTGTGTGATTACCAGTGTATTCTTGGGCGGCCATGTGCCAGTAGCGATCATGATGAACAGTGAAGTCTACTTAATTGCAGGTCATGCGTAACGGACTTGGGTTAGTTTAGCATGCATGTTAAGGATATTAAAACATAAAGTGCACTACAATAACATATTGTAAAGTGTTGTAATACAAAGTGTAAAAGAGTTTTAGGTGATTGTTAATTGAGTTATATAATGAAACTAAAAGTGATGTTTTCAAAAGTTAGAAATGAACGAGTAAGTTATGTTGGCTCGTAATGCGATTTCAGATTCGTTAAGTATGTTAACCTAAATGGTTAGGTGTTAGGTTAGGGTTATGACCTAAATGAATATTTTATACCCATAGTGTTAATATTCATACAACTAATTGTTGTTGCGATTGTAATGATATGTGTAGGGTAATTGGAGATTATTTTACACTTGTGTAGCTTACGAACAAGGCAAGTTCCTAAACCTTAACTCTTTACATTGAGCAAGCTTTATAACTTCATTCTTTTCATATTGAATGCATGTTCCCATTCCTAAATCGTTATTGTACAAGTTCCTAAAATTCTTATAAGGTTGATCAAGCCTAGTTTATCTTAAGTATGTTTGTGCAAGCTCTTGTAACCTAACTCGTTACATCGAGCGAGATTTACTTTCCTTATTATCATTCGAAGCATATATTATTCTAATACATTGATTCATAGAAGATTGTTCTAAACTCCTTTGAATATAGCACTTTACATGTATATCATGTTATTCAGTTATATATATTGTTGATATTCGATCTTTGACTTTAATAGCCTTGTTCAGTTATACATTCTCGTATTAAACCTTTATTGATGGAAGTTGAATAGTGTTCTAAAATTCTAGAGACACTGATAAGCTAGTTCCAAACTAAACTTTCTTTAGTGCGGAAAGTCTAAATTCAAACTGAGACGAACAACCCTAATATAGGGGATTTTTATACGTGTAACGTTTAGATGTTTGTGCACAATACATGGTACAAAGGGTTGATCCCCCTAAGTACGCTAAGAAGGTTTTGTATAGTCTAATGACTGTTAAGGTTAAGGTAATAATATCTATATACCGGAGACATAGTTCGTGGTCTTAAGACCCTCAGACATTGATTTCGAACTTGTTTTATATTCTTAATTAACAGAACAAGTTCATTATTGATAGCATTCGTTGTTCATTCTCATGTTGTTATTATTACTACTTCCTATATCAGTGAGCAATTGTTTGTTCACTCTTGCATTTAACACTGCAGCTAAAGTTGAGAAAGTCGATGAGCCGTCTACTAGCAAAGAAAAGGGCAAGATGTCCAAATGTTGAAGACCTATGAAAATTTTATTTTAATGAACTATGCTAAAGACTTATTTTAATATGTGATATATTCCGCAAACTTATGTAATAATTTTAAGGTTAGATTACCTGGGATTTATTTTGAGATTATGATGTAACCCCTCTAATGGAAAGATGATTGTTTAAGTTATTTAAATTACGTCTTTATCCTTTGATTATGGGTAGTTAGATGTAATGTTTTGGATAGTGAACACCAAATTTTGTGGAAATGAAGTACCTGAATTTGGGGGTGTCACAATAACTGTAAAAAATTGACAATGTTAACTATAAATGAATGTGTTCCAATATATTTTACTGTTACTCATATTTTCTTAGCAACATACTCAAAAACATTGACAACTATAAACAAATATTTTACAGTTTTTCAATGCATTGTGTTTTCAATTCCAATTTGTTTTCGTGTTTTTAATGCCAACTAGTTTTTGAAAACAGATTTAAAAAGGCTATCCAAATTCAAACAACCCTTTAATTTCCCCAAATCTCCCACATATATATCAAACTAAGCACCAAAGCTGTTGATCGAGAAAATCTGAGTTCAAGGACATAATTATATAATCTGACCTCTATACATTGATCCTAGGTCTCTACGCCTACATTGAACCTATGTTTATAAGCGAGGATAAAATTTTACAAGAACCTTTATACATTTAGGCTAACACTTTTACCAAGTGTATGCAACTTCACCTAATGTCTACATTCTCATCCCTTTTTGCTTCTAAACTTGGTCTTCTTAAATAATTCTCACATGCCAGATTACTCATGTTTCCAAAAGATCTACTTCACTAGATAACAATACTATATATTAAATAATACATAAAACTATTAGTCACTAATTTATGGTATGATATTCTCAACGAGTTTATTCCCTATATGTAGGATACTACAAGGAGACTTGGGAATATATTTAGAGTATTCTAACATTTTGTTTTTGATAAGTATGATTATTCAATTTAGAGTATTCTAAGATCAAATAAGTAAATCAGATTTGCACCTGGCCAAACATAATAGTGAAGACTAGATAATTCTTTTTTTGGGTAATTTATCATTTTCATATCGGGAAATGAAATACAATAGTCGGATTAATCTGGTAAGGTAAAATCAAAAGCCAAAAGAACCTCCAGATAAAGTCTGAACATATATACACCTTCTGAACATATATACATTCACCTTCAAAAAAGGTAAAATAAAAAATAGAGGATATATATCATACCATGTAATTTGGGGAAAACAAAGAGTAAAGAAGAACAAAGGCGTGAGAGGGGAGTTTTGGTCGGTAGGAGTTTGATGAGGGCGGAGTAGGAGGCAGGTCTTGGGTCTTGAAGTCTTTGAAGTCTTGAGGAGAGGCTTAATAGATGTTTCGATGATTGAGATGATGATGGACGAACTATAATCTCTAGTGGGATGGTAATGGGGAAAACTGTGATGATTTATTAGGCAAAATGTGTACTAATTGAGCAAATGGATCACTTGGAATAAAGAATTGAGAGGGAAAAACAAAATTCAGAAGAGAGGGGGAAAAATAAGAGTCGTTGTTATCGGAACAAGGGTTTTAATGTAAGACTCATTCTTGACGGCGATGCCGTCACTAATTGTCCCGTCAAGATTGACCTATTACCGACGGCACACCCGTTGCCTATAATAGTATTGCCCGTCGCCATTGCCTTTTCCCTCTACCGCGAAAACTTGGCGCCAAATCTTTTCCATTACCGACAGCACTCAAGTCATTACCGATGGTGAACCGTCGACCACCAATGTAGGATAGCTGGGAAAAGGTCATAGGCGACGGGGGTCATAGGCAATGGCAATACCGTCATAAATGATGTCATTAGCGACGGTTAATTGTCCGTCAACAATGATGTCGTCGGCAATGACCCTTTTTTTTGTAGTGTTATTAATTAAAACGAAGAACATGAAGTTATGGAATCATACCCTTGTAGATACGAGCTTTTATAGGTACGAGTTCAACTCCTACTTCTCCGCAATCTCCTTGAATCTCCGGGTAGATTCCTTCCTTTGATCAATGTTAGCCACCCAAGTGTATGGCCTCTACAGGTGATCCACCAAGGAATAAGAATTTTTAAGAAGGTACTCTCCAACTTTTAGAATCACGTATTTTTGATATCTGATATAAGACTCCTCTTATAAAGATATCAGGTAACCCTATTTAATTAAAATAAGTTATTATTTATTTAATTAAACTCATTTAATTAATTAGGCTCCCTAATCTTATTAGGGATAATTAATTAAACTCCTTTAACTAATTTTGCCTTCTAATCTTATTAGGAATAAATGAGAGTACTTATATTAAATTAATTTCTTAACTCTTTTAAAAATTAAAATTAATAATAATTGTAATAATATTAATAAAACTCCTCTTATTAATTTATATTTAATATTTCTAAAATATTAAATAATAAATATTAAGCTATTTAATTTACTCTATCACTATATATTAAATTAAATATACTTGAAAAAAAATTACGATTATACAATTAACATCTTAAATCATTATTCTTCCTTTTATGGTGTGACCCTTTAGGTTCTCCATATTAAATCAGTTGTGAATAAATCAATTAGAACAATTCTAATCTTATTTAAATAAATAAATTAAACTATTAATTTATTTAAATAAATAATATTTATTCTACAATAGGGATAAGCCTCCCTAGCGATCAACGACTTTTCAGATAATATAGATTTAAACATTAATCATAAAAGAACATTTGAGTAAATAGTTACCGTACAATTCAATCCTTCTACCATACAATGTCTCAATTAAAATAAAGACATGGAATTACTGTCAATTCTTATTTTATTTAATTATATGTAGTTCGATTCCCAAATGCACAACTCCTAATGAATGCAAATTAAAAACTACTTTCTAATTTCATTCCACCTTGGTCAAGGATTTCTGGGTTGTCATTTATCGAATCACATAGGATATTTCTCTTCTTTTACTAGAAGTGGTAGATTCTTTATTGATCATTCATTATCTCCATATATAACTTATTACACCCAAGCATACCCTTTGATATAGTCTAAGAGTCTTAAGGAATAAGTCAAAGTATAATTTATTATATATAAAGATACTATGATGATCTCAAGTCTAAGCTTTATTTGTACTACTATCACTACATGAATTCCTATTTACAGGAAAATAAACTCCATTAGGTATTCCTTAGCGAGTCACGTTCAGTGAACTTAGTCTCCAATAAGCACCTACATACTTTCTTTAGTGTCTCCATACAAATGATTATAAGATCAATCATCCTCATCCAATGAGCAAGTAACGTATGTACCAATCTATCCAGATTCACTAATCCCCTTTTTAGTAATCCATTGATTGAGAAAATTTTAGTTTTAAGTTATCTAAGAATTTAGATCTCATTAGCATGATCTCATCATGATTCTAAAAGCATTGCTTAAAACTATGGGTTTATCACATATTATTAAAAATAGCACCATGTAGATAATTAAATGCCTTTAATAAATAATTCTTTTATTAATAAATAAATAAGATTGATTATAAAGTATATATTTTATCATCATACATGATTGTCTTGTATGCATACTACTTTCAATATTACATACACAAAAATAATTTTTCTATAATTTTTCAACTTCCTTTAGTATTTTTCAAAAATTATTTTTAGCTCGTAGCTTAAGAAATTAGCCCTATCATGCTCAACTCCAGAAATTCCCAACTCTTAGTATAATCTTACACATATTATCGTGAACCTACAGTTTAAATTTCGTGACCATCAAAGTTATACAACTCTGATTATAGCAATTTTCGTTAGAAAAACCCAAATATTGAAATGACCATCACTACAAAAAAATGGGGCTTCAGCAACAATAGATTTTCGTTGCTAAAGGTGCCAAATTTAGGGTTTTAGCAACGACTTTCTTTGTCGTTCGTCTTTCGTTCTTGAATGAGCGTTGCTAATTGTTTCAAGAACGAGCGTATTTTTCGTTGCCAAAAGTAATACATTTTGCAACGAAATTTGGCTTTCGTACAAAGACATCGATCCTTTAGCAACAAAATGTATTGTTGTAGAATAATTAAAATGTCGTTGCTAAAAACCCCATTTCGTTGCTAAAGCCATGCATTTGCAACGACCATGCATTTTCGTTGCAATTGACACCATTTTGCAACGACGTTTTTCGTTGCAGTAAATTATGAAAATTGTTGCCTAAGCTTGCTTTCGTTGCAGAATGTAAACTTTTTAGCAACGATTGTGACGCCCCCAAAATAGGTCCATTCCATCAAACCCATTTTGAGTCGCCAAATACATGGTACAGAAATAACTACAACTTTATTATTACACCATATAAACTGTGAGTTTAAATACGAGATATTGTAAATACAGACAATATCCACACATACTTATAAATCCCCATCATAATTATTGATACATTATTTTACAAAAATGGTGAGGACTACTAAACAACTCTCTCTAGAACCTTCATTCCATACCCCGACTAGTACTCGTTACATTCTAGCCTCCTTAGAAGAAAAATGGAACAAAAAGGAAAAGGGTGAGCTCAACTAGCCCAGTAAAGAATATTATGACTAAGATAATATATAACAAATTATCGTTAGTCTCCAATAGGGAAAAATCTAATAGAATACAATAGACAACCAGTTTTAAATCAATCTTCGCAGCGGAAATAATAATTCATTAGAAGAGTTAAGTAGAGAATGCAAACTACTATCTTCTATATATGAATTTAAAAGTTCATCATCCATATTTTATCCATGTAACATCAATCAATATATATCTAGAATCACTTTGCACTACAGGCCAAAGATATTCATCAGTTGGTCATGTTCATCTAAACACCTGTTCATCTTTGCACTACAGCCACGAGATATTCATCAAGAAATCATTCATCTTTTACTACGAGCCAAAGATATTCAGTAATATCATCATTTAGGACTGAGAATGATGAAAAATATTTTAAAGGAAACGAATCCAGTGAAACAAAAGAACAAATATTAAGGATTCGTATTTTAAACAACCCAAGTTCAAAAATACTTCACAAGTAATCAGATTGGAGTAAATTTCAAGAATGATCAAAACATGGATACAATCAAAGCTAGTATCCATAATAGATATTTTGGAGAAAAAGGGAAAAATTTCATTTTTCGGTGAATAGTGCCGTATTCGTGAATAATGCCGTATACGTGAATAATGTCGTATACGTGAATAGTAACTCCGACACCAAAAGATAGAAATTTTACAATAAACATCATCATGCTTCGTGAATAGTACTCGTGAATAATAACTCGTGAATAGTAACTCAGGAATAGTAACTCGTGAATAGTAACTCATGAATAGTAACCCCGACATGAAAAAGTTCCAAATTTGATAAAAATTTCCAACCAATATTTCGGCATAATGATATTGAAGAAATAATATCATTTGAGAGGAAAATAACATCCCTTACCACGAAAAGCGGTACTTCTAGTTGAAAACAGGATATAGGCTATGACTTGAACTTGCAAGTATAGAAATACTCAAAGTATACTCAAAATACTCACAAGAATATTTCGATAATATAAAGAGAAAACTTGAGTTTACGGTGTGATTTTCAATTCTAACCTAAGCACCTATTTATAGGAAAATGCTTAGAACACCAAAGTAGAAAATTTAATAAAATATTAATATAATTTTTTTTTTTTCAAAGTCATCGCCCACTACCAGCCCACAACATCAGCCACACATGCCAAAACATTAAAAAACGTTTTTCTAATTAAAATATTTTAAACTTCCAAAATTAATTATTTGAACTTGAAACTTCAATAATTCATAATAAATAGCTTTTTGTTAGAAAATTGAATCTCATGAGTTTTTATAGGAAATTCAATTCTCTACAACTTTCTGAAGAAGAAGTTTTTCCAAATTCCAAAGCAGAAATTGACCGAAATCCATAAGCGAAGGCGATTTTCTGTTTATAATCAAATTTTGGTCAAGAAATGGGGTCCACCAGACATGTTTAACATGTTTTAAACATTTATTGCAACAAAAATACTATTTCTTCTCAGTATACTCATATATCACACATTCATTATAAAAATATCACCATTATTATATTATTAAAAATATAATAATATATTTAAATGAATTATTTTATCGGAAAAAAAAAGATAAAATTTTAATTTTCAACAATTGTCACATTAAAAATTTTCTCCATCTATATCCACATAAAATCAATATTTTACTCATCATATGAATCAACAATTAATTATTCACAAATAATATTACAGAATCACAATATTGACAACCAGTGGTTCACAGGAAAGAGGGGCTTTCAATAAGAATTTCTCCTTACTAATGGCGCAATTAGGTGACCAAACCTCTCCTTAGGCAGGCTGTCTAGACATTGCCAATAATGTTATCCAATAATATTATTCAGATATTATGAATTATTGCTTCGATAATAAAAAATACTGTGTAGTGACAATTATTGAAACAACAGTAATATAAAATATCAACACAACAATTATTGAATCAATAAAATAAAATACTGAACAGTAATTACTGTAGAAATTATTGAGTAGTGCCTTCTTACGTAAGAATTAATAAGTGGTGCAATACTGTATACTACTGTTCAACAACGTGTATTAGTATGTTTTATCCATCGGGTATTCCAACAGTATTAATGGTAACAACTACGCCGTTATTTATAAACAACTTATATTTGTCGTTTTCTTCATCCAATAAACGTCATTATGGGGCCCATAAAAAGGCTGCGGCGTCGTATGAATATTCCCAAGCAGATGCGAATATTCCACGACAAACGAATATTCTCCGACAAAATGAATATTTTATAACCACTTGCTTATTTAAAATATTTACGCATTTTACCCATAACTAACCACATTAATCAAATCAACCCTTACTATTTCAAAATAATAAATAGAGGAAATTAAATTTTATTTATTAATAATCACGGGGTCTTACAACCTCCCTCCTTATGAAATTTCGTCCTCCGAAATTGGCGACGTACACTGTGTGTTTGAAAAGATGAGAATACCTCGCTTTCATTTCTGTTTCCAACTCCCAGGTCATTTCCTCAATAGCATGGTTTCTCCACAAAACTTTAACTTGTGGTATAAACTCGGTATATAGGACATGTTCTTTCCTATCCAAGATCTTGACAGGTACCTCCTCGTACGTTAAGTCTTGGCTATCTCGTCCGGTTCTAACTCAATAGCGTGGTTGGTCGTCCACATATTTACGTAACATCGATCGTGAAAAGCGTTATGAACACGCGTCGTACTTGGCGGTAAAGCAGTCTATAGGCCACAGTTCCTATTCGATCGAGAATTTCAAATGGATTAATAAATCGAAGGTTTGAGCTTTCCTCACCTCACCGATTCTCGCTTTTGAAATAACAACTTCTTGCACCTCCTTCTTCAAATTCATCAGCTCCGGTGTGTAGCTTGAACAGCTTTAACTTTATCGATTAAAATCGATTATACTTGTATATCATCACGTGGGTACCTAGAGTTTTCATCTCCATCTCTATTATTTGTAAATTATACGAAATGAGTCTTTGACAATATCGTACTCGTACTTGTATACGATCTTCTACTCAACACGTCAGCTACCACGTTTGCTTTTCCAGGATGGCATGGTCAGAACATGTGCTGAAATGAGTCTCCTCTTGAGTTCTTCGAAGCTCTTCCCACATTCCTTGCTCCATTCGAATTTTGTATCTCTACAAGTCAGCTGCGTTAATGGAATAGCGATTCGAGAATATCCTTCAACGAATCTCCGATAATAACCAACTAAGCCTAGAAAGCTACGTATTTCGATTACCGACTTAGGTTATTCTCAACTGTGACTCATATCCCAACCTTGGATAGCACGTTACAATGACACCTATCAGTTTACTATCGCACGAATATGGTGTCCCCTACGGAGAGTCTGGCTTTTGTGCGTTCCATAAAGGAAGTCACCAGATAAAGGCTCAGGTACCAAATTCTATAATTGAATTTTTAACTCCTGAAGTTCAATAGGAGCCATTCGATATGAGATTTTAGAAATGAGTTTTGTACCGGGTTCAAAGTCGATACAAAATTTAATATCAGGCTTTGGGAGTAAGCCAAGAAATTCCTCAGGAAAAATCAATAACAAAAGGAATATTATTCAAATCTGACGTGTCTTTATTCAAATCCATAACATGGACTAAGAAAACTTGACATCCGTAATAAACGAATGACTTCATGGCTTGATATGAAAATGTTTGACTACAATGGTTTGATTGCTTGAATTGAATAACGAGTTGCTTAGGAATATGAAAACTAACAACCTTACGTAAAGTAATCAATTTCGGCATGATGAGTAGTTAACCTTAAAATCACATCAAAAGCAAATATCTCTATAGAAATAAGGTTAATGAGTAATGTGATAGTGCCAACTGAATCAAGCAAGATTTCTAAACAACGGATGTAATGAAAGTTTCTCTAACTGAGTCTCCATAAATAGGTCAAAGTCTAATTTCTCCGTAATCAAGTTCAAGCGTTGAGCGCAAGAAAAGAGATAAAAGAATGGGTAGAACCCAGGTATCTAGTAAGGTATAAACTTCGCAAGAATTTATAATTAACTAACTCGTGCTAACCGTTCGGGTTTTCTCGATTTTGACCTGGCCACGACAAACGCTCTTCCAGGAACCATTGACTTTGACTTTTACAGGACATCCTTTTGAGTCACCATTCATTGGATGGGTTTCGATCTGTACAATCTCGGCGATATGTCCTTCTTTTCCACAATTATAGCATACCTTAAACTATTGTGTGGGCGGTTTGAAATGATATGCCCCTCTTTCCCGCATTTATAACATACGACCAGTGGTCTTTCTCCACCCTTGGAACCAGTTGCTACTGGCGCTGACGTCTTCACATGGTCGTTGTTGAATCTCCTCTTTTTAAAATCTCCTCCCGACTCTCTTCTTCTATTTTTATGGCCACAATTACCACCAGAGTGGTTACCGCCTTTGTCCGTATTCTTCTTTCTCTGCTGGTTATCGTTATTCTGATGACTGCTATCTTCGGTATGATCCTGGTTATGGTCCCTTGGTTGAACGTACTCGTTATCTCGCTCTAACAACTGAGCCCTGTTGACAACATCTGAATAGAGAGAAAATTTATGAGAAATGAGATATTGACGTATGCCGGGTTTCAAACCTCTCAGAAACATCCACGTCATACGTTCCTCATTCTCCACCAAATGAGGTGTAAACCTGGATAACTCATGAACTTCTCCTCGTCTTTGGGACAAAATCATGTTATTCTGCTCCAGTCTAATAAACTCCACTTCCTTCATATGACGAATACTTTCAGGGAAGTACTTGTCATTGAACTATTTCTAAAATGTCTCCCATGACATGTTGAGTGCAGCTGGATGGCTACGCTTCACAGATTCCCACTAATAATCTGCCTCGTTACGGAACATAAAAGTATCGAATGGAACTTTCTGTTCCTCCGTGCATCCCAAGACATCGAATATCTTGGTAATTTGTTTGACCCACGTCTCGCCTTTTAATCGGATCCGGCTTTCCCCGAGTTACGGTGGTCCCAACTCTTTGAAGCGCTTCATTTGTGACCACACGTGAATTGCTATCATTTCCTCCCGTATTTTGAACGCGAGTCTCCTCGTGCGATTTTGCATGAAGCTCGCAAAAAGCTTTTAACATCCCTCGTTCATCATCGCTTTCGGTGGTGTTGTTCACAAGAGGTACATTGCCACTGTTGTTGACGTTCTCCTCGTTGGTAAATACAGCATCTCCACGGTCTCATTTACTCCTTTGTTAATATTCTCTCATCGACATTCTTAAATACTGTCATAAAACAAGGGTTAATTAAGAAAATCAATATATCACATAATATCCCTATATACTATCCAACTAACAAATAAGCTTAGGTAGGACACACTAGCGAAAGATTTACTCGTCTCTCCCCTCCTAGTTCTATTCCCCGATCTCCGCCAGAGATCATATCCCTAAGCTCTGATACCAACTGTGACGCCCCCAAAATAGGTCCATTCCATTCAACCCATTCTAAGTCGCCAAATACATGGTACAGAAATAACTACAACTTTATTATTACACCATATAAACTGTGAGTTTAAATACAGATATTGCCGTCTAGACAATATCCACACGCAAATAAATCCCCATCATAATTATTGATACATTATTTTACAAAAATGGTGAGGACTACTAAACAACTCTCTCTAGAACCTTCATTCCATACCCCGACTAGTACTCGCTACATTCTCGCCTCCTGAGAAGAAAAATGGAACAAAAAAGAAAAGGGTGAGTTCAACTAGCCCAGTAAAGAATATTATGACTAAGATAATATATAACAAATTATCGTTAGTCTCAACAGAAAAAATCTAATAGAATACAATT
Organism: Panax ginseng; assembly: GCA_020205605.1. Lineage (NCBI taxonomy): Eukaryota > Viridiplantae > Streptophyta > Magnoliopsida > Apiales > Araliaceae > Panax > Panax ginseng. The sequence continues at coordinate 141,949,722 of CM035132.1, read as the reverse complement.
GACAAATGGTTTTAAATCAATCTTCGCAGTGAAATAATAATTCATTAGAAGAGTTAAGTAGAGAATGCAAACTACTATCTTCTATATATGAATTTAAAAGTTCATCGTCCATATTTTATCCTGTAACATCAATCAATATATATCTGGAATCATATTCATCTTTGCACTATGTGCCAAAGATATTCATCGATTGGTCATGTTCATCTAAACACTGTTCATCTTTGCACTACGGGCCAAAGATATTAATCGATCGATCATGTTCATCTCAACACTGTTCACTTGCACTACGGCCAAAGATATTCATCAAGAAATCATTCATCTTTGCACTACAAGCCAAAGATATTCAATAATATCATCATTTAGGGTGAGGATGATGAAAAATATTTTAAAGGAAATGAATCGGTGAAACAAAAGAACAAATATTAAGGATTAAGTATTTTAAACAATCCAAGTTCAAAAATACTTCACAAGTAATCAGAGTGGAGTAAAATTCAAGAATGATCAAAACATGGATACAATCAAAGCTAGTATCCATAATAGATATTTTGGAGAAAAAGGGAAAAATTTCATTTTTCGGTGAATAGTGTCGTATTCGTGAATAGTGTCGTATACGTGAATAGTAACTCCGACACCAAAAGATAGAAATTTTACAAAAAACATCATCATGCTTCATGAATAGTAACTCATGAATAGTAACTCGTGAATAGTAACTCATGAATAGTAACCCCGACATGAAAAAGTTCCAAATTTGATAAAAATTTCCAACCAATATTTCGGCATAATGATATTGAAGAAATAATATCATTTGAGAAAAAAATAACATCCCTTACCTCGAAAGACAGTATTTCTAGTTGAAACACCGGATATAGGCTATGACTTGAACTTGCACCGTATAGCAATACTCAAAGTATACTCAAAATACTCACAAGAATACGCTCGATAATATAGAGAGAAAACTTGATTTACGGTGTGATTTTCAATTCTAACCTAAGCACCCTATTTATATGAAAATGCTTAGAACACCAAAGTAGAAAATTTAATAAAAATATTAATATAATTTTTTTTTCAAAGTCATACGCCCACTACTACCCGCCCACAACATCAGCCACACATGCCAAAACATTAAAAAACGTTTTTCTAATTAAAATATTTTAAACTTCCAAAATTAATTATTTCGAAGCTTTGAAACTTCAATAATTCATAATAAATAGCTTTTTTGTTAGAAAATTCGAATCTCGCGAGTTTTTATAGGAAATTCAATTCTCTACAACTTTACAGAAGAAAGTTTTTCCAAATTCCAAACAAAAATTGACCGAAATCCATAAGCAAGGCGATTTTACAAAGCTATAATCAAATTTTAGTCAAGAAATGGGGTCCAATGACATGTTTAACATGTTTTAAACATTTATTGCAACAAAAATACTATTTCTTCTCAGTATACTCATATATCACACATTCATTATAAAAATATCACCATTATTATATTATTAAAAACATAATAATATATTTAAATGAATTATTTTATCGAAAAAGATAAAATTTTAATTTTCAACAATTGTCACATTAAAAATTTTCTCCATCTATATCCACATAAAATCAATATTTTCCTCATCATATGAATCAATAATTTATTATTCACAAATAATATTCTGAGAATCACAATATTGACAACCGTGGCGTTCCAGGAAAGAGGGGTTTTCAATAAGAATTTCTCCTTACTGGCGCGCAATTAGGTGACCAAACCTCTCCTTAGATAGAACTTTCTAGACATTGACAATAATGTTATCCAATAATATTATTCAGATAATATGAATTATTGCTTCGATAATGAAAAATCTTGTGTAGAAATGACAATTATTGAAACAACAAAGTAATATAAAATATCAACACAACAATTATTGAATCAATAAAATAAAATACTGAACAGTAATTACTGTAACAATTATTGTGTAGTGCCTTCTTACGTAAGAATCAATCATTGGTGCAATACCGTGTGCTACTGTTCAACAACGCGTATTAGTGTATTTTAACCACCAGGTATTCCAACAAGATAAGCAGTAATAACTACTATTTGTTATTTATAAATAACTTATATTTGTCGCTTTTTTTATCCAATCACTTTTACATTATGGGGCCCACAAAAAGACTGCGCTGCCGTCGCATTTAATATTCCCGAAGCGATTTAATATTCCACGACCAAATGAATATTCTCGGACAAAAATGAATATTTTATAACCACTTGCTTATTTTAAATATTTACGCATTTTACCCACAACTAACCACATTAATCAAATCAACCCTTACTATTTCAAAATAATAAATAGAAGAAATTAAATTTCATTTATTAATAATTTGGGGTCTTACAACGATTTTCGTTGCTGATTATATTATTTAGCAACGACATTATGCTGAATCAGCAACGAAAATGTTTGTTGCTGTTTATTTTTCAATAGCAACGAAAGTCATCGATTAGCAACGACATTATATGTTGTCGTTTCTTTATATGTGCAATGAAAGTTGATATGATTTGCAACGATAAAAAATATTGCATTTTATTTTAGTATTAGCAACAATATCCTCTCCGTTGTTATTAGGTTAATTTTTCGTTGTCAAATATTATATTTTTAATGCCATTAACAACGAAAATTTGTTGCTAAATGTATAAAAAATTGTTGCTATATTAAAACTTGTTCAATGCTTTGGTAACGAATTATATTCTTTGCCAAATCAAAATTTAACATTCTTTTTTTGTGTACTGGTCGCTCAATGTCCCCATAGCAAATAATGACAAAAATACAAAAAACTAAAATATTATTAACTTAATAAAATCATCCACTACATAATCATTCATTATCTTTACAATTAACCATCTAAAGCTACCACAGTTCTTCAATCAAAGTATATATCTACATATATAGAGAGTACACTTCATAATTTCATCTCTGAACTACAGGAAGAGAATGCTTGCACTTCTCCAATATGCTCACTATCAAATCTTCCTGCAATTACACATAAATTCGTATTGATTGCTATTATATTATTTATAATCCATGAACAGCTCTATTAACTTAATTAGAAATTAATAAATAATAGACTTTCAGGACAAGATCTAGAAACAAACCAATACAAACTTTATTGTTCACCTGAACTGTTTAAACTTTTACGCTACCTTGTGACAATGTTTTAAATCCAAATCTTAGAGCCTGAATAATATTGGAAATTACATCAGTTTATACAGAATGGAGAAAATCTTAATTCTATTTAAACAACTTTGAAAACTAACCTATAACAACTTGCTACTATAATTGAAAGATATCAATTAACTACAATAGGTTTAACTATAAATAAAATTATTAACCAATAATACTTTAATTCCCATGTTTCGTTACATATCATAAATACTTTTTTTCCAAAGACATTGAAGTCCTACATGGAAGTTCCATTATCAATGAATTGGTGAAGGTTGTGATATAAATGAATTAGACTCTATGGACCTGTTTCAGATATAGAGAAGAATAAATTAGATGAAAATATATTTCAACTAAACCCATGTAATTAAGGACTTAAGTCATAATGCTTCTGGTATTTTTTTCTTGAAAACAGCTATCATAATACTAATTTCATTGATGTTTTTGTCTTCTTAGTAATACCAATGGTAGAAGATTATGACTTAGGTAACCAGCTTGTTGTTGATCTGCAATTAAGTGATTAATACCCGAAAAGATTTATGTACCTCTTTACCCCCTTGGCGTCTCGTTCTTTTTCCTTTTCATTCTTTTAATTTGAAGTAAATAGTTGGCTCCCCAGAGTAACTTGAGGGTTACCTTCACCCATCACTGTTGTGAGCGTGATCTCTTTCTCAAGAATTCCCTCAAGATCTAACATAACCATTTCCATCTTTGGTCACCCTTTTCCTAGAAGAGCCATGCATCGTAGTGTCAATCTGATAAAGTCCTTTATTCCCTCAGCAGTGAAGCTCCCGACCAACAGATGGTCCATGATTTTATTTGAGTTCAGGTGTGTCTCCACCTTCATAAGTTTACAAATAGCAACGAATTTGAAGAATCAATGGTAAAGATAAGTCTCTGTTACAATTAACATAGTAATACTATTCAATTAAAAATGAATTTGTATGAGTATAATAAAACAAAGTTAACTTTTGCTTCTTGTAATGATGTAGCAAAAGTCTGCCCCCTAATTCTTAGTATCTGATAAACTCCTTTTGTTTGAACAATATTCAAAAAACTTCCTAATAGAATCTCTGAATAGATCCAAACAGCATAACTCTTGGCATATAGATGATTGCACATGCTGCCATTGGGTAAATATCCATACACCAACATTTGGTATCCACTATCCTAGCAGTAACCTAGAAGAGAAACTAGGTTTTGATGCCAAATCCGTGACAAGTAGGCTACCTGTTATTCCAAATGGAAGATTTTAGTTATATGAGGAATGCTAGGAAGTGCATACTTTCATTAGAATGATATTTGTGAAGCTGCTGGAAAAAGCTGGAGATTTCTATGTTAAAATGTAATTATCTCTTGCCCATATTCTAGATAGTATAGAAGTAATTTATTTCCCTTTTACGTACACTCATGAGATACTTGGGAGTATATTCTATTAAGATCCACAAGCTATGTGCAAACAAAAGTTGTTGATCAATGGTAGAAAACATCAACGTTTATAAACCAAAGATTATATTCTAATTATATTCTTTTTTTTAAAAAAACATAAAGAATGAAACGACAAATCTTAAACTTCTAAACCATACTAAAATATATCAGTTTAACTACGGTAGTTAGATGTCTTTGTTATACCTCTTCAACAAAGTCTTGCTTAGGGACACCAGAACGCCTTTTGATAGCCACAACAGTCCCATCACGAAGCAATCCCTTATAAACTAGACCAAAACTTCCATATCCAATGAGATTCATCTCATCGAAGTACTTGGTAGCTTGCTCTAACTCTTCCATTGTGAACTGCCTTGCTTCATGTGGTCCAGATAGAGGTGGGACTATAGAAGAACTGGGTCCACCTCTTCTTTTTACCTCCACTGTTATAGTTGAGCAGGAATTAGTAAATGTTAACAAGACATGGAATGATATGCTACTTATCCCCATGTCTAATTTTGATGAAACATTACCTACTGCAGATGGATCTGAAGAACCTGTATCTGAATTCTTGTTTGAGAACTTTTTACTATGTAATATACAAAACCATACAAGTCCTATGACTATTCCCAACAATGCTAATAATATTTCTCATTGTGTATTTGTTCTTCCTATAACAATAGTGATTGTTTATTAGCAAGAATGAAAAACTTAAGTTATTAACCTTGTTTAAAAATCAAATAGCAAGTTACTACCTTAATTGAATATTCGGCAAGATGCTTCCTCAACTACAAAATCTCGTTTTCAAGTTCCCAAGTCTTAACAACAAGATCCTACAGAAATACATTGATCTAAGACGGGGGGATTGAAAATTATTATATGAAAATGTAGCATCTGGTCAGGTAAACAAGATTCACACAACTTAATTAATTGTAACAGAGCACCTGCTTCAAAGGGTTGCCAAGATTATTTGCGTCAGCCATTGGCATCAATCCATGAGAAGATAGACTAAACTGAGGGTCATACTCTCCTTCCATTTGATTCCTACAAAAGATATATGATGTCATCTGTGTAGGTATATATCAATCACTAAGTTGTTTACCAAAGACTTCATTTTCAAACCTTGTGTATAACTTTTCCGTTTGCATCACCATTATCATACCTGCTAGGAGAAAATGATGTTGTAGATGGTAACGAAAACTGAGAGAAGCCAACATAATTTGATGCTCTCTGGCCACCAAGATATTCTTTTAATGTTCCATTTATCTTGTTGCTCTCGGAGCGGCTTTCTCCATGAATTTGTATCTTAGGGTCCTCAACATGTCGTGTTGCCTCCACTTGAATAGGAACACAATCAGACAGTGCATCAGTTATAGAAATTTAAATACGGGACTGTTGTACCAAATTGAAATTAGACCGCATTGGCATCAAAACAAATGAGTTGCATTATTGCCAACTGCCTAATTACCTCAGTATATAATAACTGCTTCACAAAGAAATTGTTTTATTTACTAGTCAAGATGAGCATTCAATGGACATTTCCACTCTTGTGCTATGTACAATTACTTCGCCTCAACCAAAATAAACTCCACATTATAGCATATATAAGCTAATTAATTATATATATACATTGGAATTGTAATCTGATTGATGCAAGTTTTTGATGTATATATATTTCACATGCATCATTCTCATTTAGATAGAATGATTAAGCATAAAATTTGTATACACACCCCTAGAATTCTATTCATATACTGTATAAATTTTAAAATTAACCCCAAAAGGACTAATTTATGCTAGTGATGATTTGATCAAATGCTGCTTAAACCTAATTATATAAGCTTTTTCTTCATGCATAATTCGACATTGTTCATATTTTTATAATTTTACAAGACATTGGCAATTTAACACTTTATGCTACAATATTATATATACTTTATAAGAGACCAACTCCAAGAACTGGAATGAGGCAGTTAGTTAATTGGGTAGCTTAAGATAGCAAACTTGTAATTAACTAGCCTCAAATTAATTAACTGATATCTTACCTGTACTATAGGTCCCCATATAACACTAAAAACAAATCCCCTCCATCACCTGCTAAAGTAGATAAAGCTTAGGCTCCAAGAGTAAAGAGCTATAATGAATCAAAAGATGAAGAGCTACAAACTACTCAATAGTATATCTTTTCATTGGAGCATTTCACCAAACAGTTTATATGCACCATGTCAGATAACTCTAAAATATCAAAAAGTAGCGTGAAGTACCTTAGCGAATTATGTGCACAAAAATTAATAATTTTCGAAATAGAAAACTCAATCTGAAAGGGATGTGAATTAACAAAATGAAGAAAACTCACCGTACATCTATATCGATCTTAGTCATGTGTCGATTTCTTGGGTTCCTTCGTTCTCAACCAAGACCATATCGAACTTAGTCGATCCCTCATGTCTAGAGGTTATCCTTCTTAGAGGCTATCCATCATCCATTGAAATCTTCATCAAATGACTCATAAAAAATTTGAAAAAACAGTCCATCCATTAGTCAAAAATCGGAGAGCAGATTTTGGTTCAAAGATGAGCAGTCTTGGGGAAAAGGAGAGAGAAGAAATTCAAATTGGTAGAGAAGAAACCCAAATTGGTTGAGAAGAAACCTAGCTTGCCTAGCAGTGAGCAAAAAACGGATATAACCGAAACACCGAACCGAACCGAATTAATTTAACCGAAATTTTCTGATAATTCGGTTATTTATAACAATTCGGTTATATCCAAATTATATTACGGGTTTCGGTTAGTTTTTACGGATATTATTTTTAGCCTATTCGGTTTAACCGAAAACCGAATACATGCCTACTTAAAAAAATAATATGACTTAATGACTTATGTGTATTTGTGTTATTGATAGTTTGATATTTTTAAGACTTCGCATGAACCCTCATCGCCTCATTTGCTTCGATCTCAAACCCTCAATCGATCAATCTCATTCTCATTCTCTCAAATTCCCAAATCCTAATTTCTAAACACAATGAGCTCGATCTCGGTCCATCGATACGAGACTCTACACAACACAGAGGCCATCGACCGGATCTCGATCTCAAACCCTCATCGCCTCCTTCGAGAAGTCGAGCTCGACCTCATCCCTCATCTACCATCATCACCACCATCGTCGCCTCCCTTCTACCGGGGCGTCAATCCATCGACAGATCGCCTCCCTTCGAGTTCTTTTGTTTCTGACTTTCTGCTGTTCTGCATCAAGTATTCAAGTCTCTCTCTTTACTTCTCTTCTCAAGTAAAATAATTACTAAGATTATTTTGGTTAGATCTAAGAAGATGAGGACATACATACTAATCGGTCTTTTTTTTGGCCTAAAATGAATTTAGGGTCAGTTTTGTTTGTTTATTTAAGTGTACTTGGAAGCTGTTATTATAAATTTTTCTGGTTAGCTTGAAAGTGAGTAGGATTTTCTACTCTTTGTTGTTTACAAATTGTGAATTTACTTATGAGGGTAATTAAGAGGTTGAGGAGAACAAGGATTCTGCATACAAAATGAAGATGATTGTATTTTGAGCTAGCTATTAAGCCTATTATATCTGCCAACATCAAGAGCAGTCTTGTTTGTACAATTGGGGTTAAAACTACTGTCATGAAGCTTGATGTTATTAGCATTTTCTTCGGCTACATGAGCTCAATCAAGTTAAAAGCTTGCATGATAATGTTCTTGAAGCAATTGTATACAAGTCAACCTAAGGAATAAATAGCATATTTTAATGATTTAATCATCTTATGATCCCTGCTAGTCCCTGAGCTTGCTTGCTTTAATTAATTTATGATTATCAATTAATCCAAGCTTGTTTATAATATGTTTTGCAGACAATTAGGAATACATCATATCTTAGCTTTCAAGTACTCAAGTCTCTCTCTCTTTAGTCTTTACTTTCGTTGTTAATTTAATTTATTTGAAATTTTCAGATGATGTCAAGAAGTATTTTAAATGATTTGCATATGGTGGATGATACAGACGAACCTGACCTTGATGACCTTGATGTAATTGGACATGAGAAAGAAGGGGGTGACAGTGTTCCCACCCCCACCCCCACATCCACCCCCAATATAGAGACAAGTACAAAAAGTACGGGACAATCAGAAAATGTAAAGCTGCAAAGAAAGAGGATGGCGCCTAGATCCAAGGTGTGGACTGAGGGGCACTTCATTCCAGTTAAAGATAATGATGGTAATGTCATCAAAGGTAAGTGTACTTATTGTGGAAAAGAATTAGCTGCTGATTCATCTTCAAATGGCACTACTGCTTTAAGAAATCACTTTAGAACTTGTAAAAAAAATCCCATTAACATGGATAAAGCTCAACCCCAACTTGTAGGAATTAAAGAGGGTGAGGGGGAGGGAGGGGCATGTGAGAGTACACTCACCACTTGGAGGTTTGACCAAGAGGTTGTTAGGGCAGCCGTTACTTATCATCTTATTGTAGATGAACTTCCTTTCAAACATGTTGAGAAAGATGGTTTTAAACGACTTATGCAAGCTGCATGTCCTAGGTTTCAGTTACCTTCACGTTTTACATTTGCTAGAGATTGCATTCGTTTATATGATAATGAGAAAATTAAGCTGAAAACATTCCTTAGAAAAAATTGTGAACGTGTTTGCCTCACTACTGATTCTTGGACTTCCAATCAACGGTTGAATTATATGTGTGTTACTGCCCATTTTATTGATGATAATTGGAAATTGCATAAGAAAATCTTAAATTTTCGAACCATCACAAGTCATAAGGGGAAGGACATTGGGGAAATGGTTGAGTCTTGTCTAAAAGAGTGGGACTTTCTAAAGTTATGACACTCACTGTAGATAATGCTAGCTCAAATGATATGGCAGCTGCTTACTTGAGAGAGAGATGTACATCTTGGAAAACCAATGTCTTGGGTGGTAAGTTCATTCACATGAGATGTATAGCTCACATTATTAATCTTGTTGTGAATGATGGGTTGAAGTTGATTGAGAAATCTGTTGAGAATGTTAGGCGTGCAGTGAAGTATGAAAAACAGTCCCCGGCTAGGCTCAAGTCATTTAAGGACTGTAGTGAGTATTGTGGTCTTGAAGACAAGAAAGGCTTAAGTCTAGATTGTCCAACTAGATGGAACTTGTGAGGTCCCCGAATCCGGATACTTGAAACCCGAACTCGGTACATCACGATACCATTTCTATGAGCGTAATAATACTAATAATAATAACAATAATATAAAACTTAACTTAAGTTTACATATACATCAGAGTCATTCTCCCAAGTACGTAACCTTTAAACATTCATTACATGTCATAATATATAAATATATATATCATAGTCTTCATAATCTAAACTATTACAAACAGTAACATAAAAAGTCATTCAACAACTTTCCCTTTTCCCTTGTTCTTGACAGATCCTTCTGGTCCTTCACACTTAGCTGAAAACATTTAAATTAAGTAAGGATGAGCATTTGAGTGCCCATCAAGTATTATATATATATATATATATAGACTGAAAGAATTTAAATGTTTCCTTAATAATATCTTCTACAACTAGGCGGTAGTTGTGAAGTAGTCTGTACCAATAATAATTCATAACAACCCTCTTTCAAACTTTTGAAACTACGTATTGACTGTATATGGGGTTTCTGTGACATACCATGAACATTGTTTTTTCATTTTCGAAAAGGTTTAAACAGAGATTCATCTGTAAACCGTCATGACTTACGGGTACGGAGGGTGATCGGCCCTGTTGTACCCTGTATTGATCAATACTACATATACATGAACGATGTTATCGTTCGCTCTGTCCGCCTTGGGCGCATAAAATTTTCCCATTTTCGGGATGTTCATATCTGTCGGGTTTTCATAACAAAGGTTTTATATAATTCAACATATATGTATATCAAAGGTGTATCAACATGCGATGAAAAACAATGATTTTCCAAGTGGGGACACTTGTATAATCATTTATAGAAATTAACGAACAGAATAAATTTATCCGAATTATCATATACTAGCATGTTGATAATCAATGGGCATATATAATATAGGCTTAACAATCTGTACAATAATAACAATAATTCTGAACTTCTCACTTCTGTCCATTGGATAAAAAAAATGCAAAGTTAGGATACTTGCCTGATGCGCTGCTTACTATTCTCAACTTAGTTTTATCTTTTATGAAATCACCTATCATTAATCAAATCATTTTACTGATTAGTATAACATAACGTACATATAACACTGCCTATTGCAGTCAGCACATTCCCTATTCACATTATCACACATGTTTAACAATCGTTGACTCATAATCAAACATCAACACCTTCCTAATCACATTGTCATACAACCTTAACAACCATTGAATCACAAATAAACAATTAACTAACTAAATTTCTAAGTCCAGATCAATTTCTGAAACATGTCGGTCTACCGATAGCTTTTTCGGGTAATTATCGAGTCTAAGACTCTAAACCGTATTTCAATATCCATTTGGATAACTTAAACATTAGTCACACTATTTTTCATGGCCTTATAATAATTATTAAATAATTATTATCATTTATCATAATTTTGAAATATCGTAATCATTATTAAATGATTTAAATATTAAACAATTCTATTATCATTAATATTTAATTAGTATTAAATTATTAATGAAACCATTGTCAAAATATTAAAGTTATGTATAATAACTCAAAATATTTTTAAAGTATTTATAATACCCTTAAAAGATTTTTTAAAATATTTAAAATCATTATTAAATAATTACCATTAATATTTAAATATTAATGAACTATTTATCCAAATATTAAAAGTCAATAATTATAACTTAAAATATTTTTAAATCATTAATATCCTTTTAAATGATTTTTAAATAAATAAAACTATTTTAAAACTATTTATTTAATATAATTATTAAATAAATTTAATATCATTTATAATAATTTAATAATCATTAATATTAAATTATTAAGGAAATTATCCTTTAAATATTAAAGTTATATTTTATAACTTAAAATATCTTTAAACACTTTATTTTTATTTAAAATGATTATTATAATAATAAAATCATTTTAAACTAAATTATTTAATATAATTATTAAATAACTTTATTATCATTAATGATAATTAATTAATGAAATTTACCTTTAAATATTAAAAGTTATATTTTATAACTTAAAATATTTTTAAATACCTTCTTATTATTTAAAATGATTTTTAATATAATAAAATCATTTTTAATTCATTTATTTAATTCATTTAATAAATAACTTAATTATCATTAATATTAATTTATTAATGAAAATTATCAAATAATATTAAAAGTTATTAAAATAACTTAAAATATTTTTCTTATATCATAATATAATTTTAAATGATTTTTCATGAATAAAATCATTTTTAAATAATTTATTTAATATTATAATTAAATAAATTAATTACTTTTAATATTCCAAAAATATTAAATATTTATGAAATATATTTAAAATAATTAAAAACTAATTTTCGTAATTTAAAATAATTTTTTATAATTATTTTGTATTTTTAATAATTAAAAACTATTTTTTCTATTTATTAATTAATTTCTCGGAAAATAATAATCATTCTGTTTAAAGGCCACCTATAGCATGTAACCGTCATTATAGGTGTTCTTCATGTTCTTCATAAACCCAGATCTTCATAGGCGATTCTTAGAGAGTGGCCACGTCAACCCACTTTAATTCTCTGTGTATTGTGTTTCTCGGAATTACAAAAGCTAGATGTTGTAGACAAAGTTCAAGACTACATGTTCTAATAAACAACATGATCAAACAACCTATCATAAGCTAGATCTAAGCGTTCTAAGATCTTTGTCGAGTCGTTCTTCATTTTCAGGTTGCCCGAAATGAAGAAACGATTCGAGTGACCACTTTTGATCGACTATAACGTGCAACACATGAACTGTTCTTGTGATATAAAGGGTTCAGGTTGTATCTAGCATGCAAGAGAGTAGATCTATTACCTAAAATACAACTAACATGAACAGAATCCATAAGTTACGACTCGGTCAAACCATGTCAGTCGACATGTTCATATGTTTTCTAGGTTACCCAGAAAACAGAGAACATGCTCGACCTTGCTAGTTAATCATCCATCAAATCCAACCCGCTTCATCGAATAAGTGATATTAAGGCATGATGATGTAGTCTAACAAACATACTACAACTTAGATGCAAGAACCATAACAATACATCAAACCACTGTCAGATCCAAGCTATTAAAAAACTTGTCAGAGCTTTCTGGGCTCATTCTGGGTTACCCAGAAATGGCCCAGTCAATGTTGGTCAACGACCTTTCAATTGGGTTATAACTTATAATCTACAACCGATCTAGGTCCGATTCTTGATCCGAGCAAAGATCTCATAATGCACTACTATATTCAACACTTATAACACAAAAATCAAACACCTACTGAGATCTACACGACCTGAAATTCGTTGTCAGACGCCTCCTTTAAAAATTTCCAAAATTTGAAAATCTTTAATTTTGAGCACTTTAATGTTATGGACTTGATAAATACCAACCCAGATCATCATAATATCTTATAAACAACATATTCTAACACCCAAACATAACATCTAACAACCAAAAATTGGACAGATTTTGAATTAGGGTTTCATACCTTTTATGCTCAATTCTTGATCTAATGTTTCTGATTTCTTTATGGTGGACGTGGGGCTTGATAATGGGTCTGATATACTATATATTTTCGGAGGTTTGGGGCTTGAGAGTGTTAGTATGAATGTTGTGCAATTTTTAGTAACCAACTCCACTTTCTCTCTCCTTCAATCTATATATAGACAAATATAATGCATGTATTGGCTGATTAGGGCTTGTTGCTGTCATCTTAGAGTCAATGAAGTTGTTGGGAGTTGTTGATTTGGTGAACCACCACCCCTAATGTCAAAACCTAGATTGTAGCTTTAATTATATAAGAGGGACATTTTTATCATTTCCTTAAATTTCTAAAAAAATGACCTTAGGGTTTAGGGTTTAGATATTTTAGTGTTTAGGGTTTGAGCCAATTTGGGTTTTATAAGTAAACAAAAATCTAGGATTTCCAATTTAGGGTTTGCACACAAAAATTAAATAAAATTAATAACTTTTAGTTTCTAAAATTTTGCAAAATAAATTTGTTAATTAAATTAAGTTTGTAATTACATGAACATTAGGGTTTATTACCCTTAATCATAACTAACTTTGCTAATAAAGCAATTAGGGTTTAAAATATCGATAATTACGGTTTCTAGAAATACAATTAGGGTTTCTAGAAATTAAATTAGGGTTCTAGGTTTTAGGGTTTTAATTTACTAATTACGTTTATTTTAATTAGCAATTAAAGTCTATCACACGTGTTATTAATCACTATAACACAACTCTTGACAGATCAAACCTCCAGTTTAGGTTTTCCGGATTAGGGTTTCTAATATTGGAAATTAGGGTTTTCAGAATTTTAATTAGGGTTTACCTAATTAATACATTTAATACACGACATAATTAATATTACATACTTATAAAACAATCTCACACTCTAATTTGGATCTCAAATTAGGGTTTAATATTATTACTAGGGTTTGGTCGTAATACACCATAATTGACCAACCATTATCAATACTGGACATACCGTATATATTCATAAGATCGAAAAATCAAAATATAATTAATATTATATTATTATTCTCATACCTTGACAATAATCCAAAATTAGGGTTTGGATTCCATATCGATTATTCTTTCATATTTAACCTTAATAATTAAGGTAAAATAATTAACTTAATAATCTGTATAACAATTCATATAATAAAATAATAATTATATTTATTCTAAAAATCACTTCATATATTATTTAAATAATACATGATTATATATTCATGGAAAATAATTAATCAAAACATTTCTATCATAATATTAATTATTATAAGAATATACTTTATAATAATCAATAATTCTAAAATAAATTTACTTGTAAATATTCATGTAATAAATATATTTTTATTTACCACATAAATACATATACACATAATCTTGTACAAATCCTCATCCTTAAACTAAAAAAAAATAAATTTATACGCAAAATTTAAGATTTATTTATATAGAAAATATCGGGTTGTCACAGAACTCTACTTACTTGATGTTAAGTTCGGCCTTAAAGTACAAAGAAGCTTTTGATCGATTTGGATTTTAAGATCGTGGTTTTGTAAAAGAGATGGGGGGCCAAGATATTCCAACGGACTCGGATTGGAATAGGGCTAAATTGTTTGTGAGATTCTTAGAACATTTTTATAATCTCACTGTGCGCATTTCAGGCTCATCTTATGTCATATCAAATAATGCATTTCATGAAATAAGTGAAACTTATATTATGTTGAGTGAGTGGGAAAGAAGCAATGATAGAGAATTGAAACAAATGGCCAAGGCAATGAAAAGAAAATATGATAAGTATTGGGGAAATGTTACAAAGATGAATATGTTGTTATATATTCCCGTTGTGCTTGATCCTCGTTCTAAGTTGAGTTTTGTTCAATTTGGTTTAGACGAAATGTATGGAGATGATGAAATTGAAGTTGACAATCCATTGGAGGGTGTGGGAGTAGATCTTCATTTTGATATTGATAATGAAGATAGGGATTTAGAATATCAAGCAAGTAATAGGGCCACGGGAATAGAGATTGCCGATGGTGTGAAGAAAGCAATGGAAGATTTGTTTAATGAGTACAAAAAAAAGTATTCAACACAAGAAAGTGGGCCAAGTGGGACATCAAGTGTAAGTAACCTGTCATCCCAAGGTTCTAATTCACTGGAATCCCAAAATACAAATAGACTTATGGATAAGTTCAGAAAGCGTCGGACCGGAGTGATGCTTGGAGAAAAATCGGAGTTGGACAAATATTTAAGTGAAGATGTTGAAGAAGCCGATGAGTCTTTCGATATTTTGGTGTGGTGGAAAGCTAATAGTGCAAGATTCCCTATCCTTGCACGTATTGCATGTGATGTGTTGGCTATTCCCATTTCTACTGTTGCTTCGGAATCCGCATTTAGCACTGGGGGGCGCATTCTTGATTCATTTAGGAGTTCATTGTCTCCTCATATGGTGGAAGCTCTCATATGTGCTCAAGATTGGATTAAAAAGAAGATTTGCATTGATGTGGAGGAAGATAATGACTTTCCCGACAAACTTGAATGTGGTAATAATTATTGTTTATGTTTATTTTATTGAACTAATAAAACAATTTATAAAAATAATGTGTTTAATTATTTTTTTCATTTTTAGCAATTTCCAAGTTGAGCCTTACTACTAATGATGCCAATGTTTCCACAAGGACCACGACTCAACTTAATTAATGAGGTAAATTAGTCTTTTCAATCTGACTGTCTTGTGCAGTGTCTTACTAAGAAGTTAGTATATTCTTTATAACATTCTTTTTTGTTTAATATGTATAGTGTCTTGCAGACTTTCTAGCTGCAGTGTCTTAATATGTATAGTGAGTTAGTGACTTGCAGTGTCTTTGTCTTATTTGCAGTGTCTTAATATGTATACTTATTTAATTTTTGGCCATTGATTCCCTAGGCAACTGTTGTTGTGACTTTCTTGTTGTTGTGACTTGTGACCTTGGTGTCCTGTCTGTGTATGCCAGGCTGCCAGCCATGATTTCTTGTTGTTGTGACCTTGGTGTCCTGTCTGTGTATGCCAGGGTGCCAACTATGATTTGGGCTTGGTTTCATGTTGTGCTAGTCAGTCTTGTTTTAGCCTTTGAGTTATGGGGTCTGTTGTTCTAGTCTTGTGACTTGCAGTTTTGCTTAAGTTTATCAGGTAACATGAATGTTCAAGTCTTCAATAGAATAACAACAACCGCCGCAGATAGCTAGCAAGTGGACAAGTGGTAGGAGGTTCAATCAAAGAAATGGATTATGGGCAAAGAAATGGTCATTCTATGAACTCAACATCGGGCCAAAGAACAACAAAGAAATGGGCAACATCTGTTAGCGACTTCAAGAATATTATGTTTATGGATTATGTTTATGGTGTTAATCATTCAGGAACTGTGTTGTTTATGGATTATGTTAATGGATGTATGAAGAGTCGTGTTGTTGTTTATGGATTGTGTAATTATGTTTATGGATTGTAGCCTTGTAGGAAGTATGAACCGAATCGTGTTGCGCCTAATTTTTTAATTAGGTTATTCGGTTAGTGTAAAATTCTTTATTTATTCGGATACTTAAAAACAAATTTGTTTGTTAAGTATTTCGGTTATAACCGAATTTGTAATTCAATGCCTATTATTAAATTAGAATGCTCATCCTAAGCTTGCCCATCTCTCTAATTTAAATATCGAATTTTGGCTTTGGAACAGATGTGAATTTTGGCTTTCAAGACCACGCACGCACCTAATTGAGGGAGTCTCTGTTCCAAAAACAAAGAGTGATAATATTTTTAAAAAACAACACTTTTAGGAGTAATATTATATATAAAATTATTATTTTAAAAACTTAAAGATAAATCAAAATTTAAATTTTAGAATATTATAAATTAATTATAACAAATTAAAATATAACTCTTTTGTAGAACCAAAAAGTAATATTTTAACATTTGTAATCTATTCGACAAAAAGAGTCATAATTATTATAATTTTGTTTATTGTCAATTTACAATATTTTAAATTTTAAATTATTGTGACTTAATATTTTTATTAATAAAATTAATATTGTAAATTACTTAAAATTATTATTAAGAATAAAATTTCAATTAAAACATTAATTACATACAATTTTAATTATAGTAGATTATAAATTAAAGAACAAATTCAAACTTAACTCTTTCTGTAAAACATATTAACATTTTTTTGGCATTTGTGCTCTATTCCACAAAAGAGCGTCATTAATTTATTTATTTTTGTCATGATACATGTATGAAATTTTAAAGTTTAACGTAATGTAAAATTATTTATTTTATAGTTTATTAAAAGAAATAGTTGATATTTTAAGTTACTTAAGAAGTGTTATTAAAAATAAATTTATTACTATAAAAAATTTAATGTATTTATATTACAATTTATATTCAAAATAATTAATTCTAAAAAAATTATTTAGAACAAAATAGTGACCAATTTTATCTCTCGCAAAAAATCTCTGAAAAATAACATATAGTGAGTAATAATTTCTTTATTAATTGCTTTTTTCCTCGCAAATTTTCATCATAAATTGGCGCCAAATATCCTTCTACCACCTCAATTTTGCGAGGAAAAAAAATATAAATTGTGAAGGATGTTTCTTTCGCTAATAACTATATTGTCACACCATTTTTTTCCTTTACTGTTCCTTCGCTAGAAAACTCCTCATGTGAAGGAATGAATTCCTTCATAAAATTTCCTTCACTACATCCCTAATTTGTTGTAGTGAAACAAAAATAAACGAAAAACTTTAAATATATTCGAATTCGTATTCCTATTTGAAATTTGTATTCGAATAACTTTATATATATATATATGGAAAAATGTATGTACACAGTCGGCTATGGCGACGGTTTTTTGAGCTATGGCGACGGTTTTTTGAGCTATGGCGACGGTTTCACCCGTCGCCATAGCTATTATTATAATAGTACTTATAATAATAACTTTATTATTATTATTATTAT
Organism: Panax ginseng; assembly: GCA_020205605.1. Classification (NCBI taxonomy): domain Eukaryota; kingdom Viridiplantae; phylum Streptophyta; class Magnoliopsida; order Apiales; family Araliaceae; genus Panax; species Panax ginseng. The sequence goes on along the minus strand of CM035132.1, from coordinate 141,931,413 downwards.
TATTATTATTATTATTATTATTATTATTATTATTATTATTATTATTATTATTATTATTATTATTAGTACTACTATTATTATTATTACTGTTATTGTTATTATTATTATTATTATTATTATTATTATTATTATTATTATTAGTACTACTATTATTATTATTTTGTTGTTGTTGTTATTATTATTATTATTATTATTATTATTATTATTATTATTATTATTATTATTATTATTATTATTATTAACTTAATTTAAGGCAACATTTTAATAGTCGTTGCAAAAAGTTATATAAAATATGCAACAAAAATAAAAATTGTTGCCAATGAATGTGGTATATATTATTATTATTATTATTATTATTATTATTATTATTATTATTATTATTATTATTATTATTATTATTATTATTATTATTATTATTATTATTATTATTATTATTGTTATTGTTATTATTAGTATTATTATTATTATTATTATTATTATTATTATTATTATTATTATTATTATTATTATTATTATTATTATTATTATTATTATTATTATTATTATTAACTTAATTTAAGGCAACATTTTAATAGTCGTTGCAAAAAGTTATATAAAATATGCAACGAAAATAAAAATTGTTGCCAATGAATGTGGTCTATTTTAGGCAACGAAATATAGCAAAAAAAAACTCACATTGCCACGATGAGACAAATCAAGTGGTTAGAAATTTTGCAATGAATTTCTAATTAATTTTGTTTCAAATTTTGCAACTACTTATGAATTTCATTGCAAAAAAGTGAAAGCGACAACTGCAACGAAGGACAAGTTTCGTTGCTAAACATACACTTTTAGCAACGACTTATAAAGTCGTTGTTCAAGAATTGTTGCTAAAGCCCCATTTTTAGCAACAAAAAAAACTTTCGTTGCTTACGATGACGGGAAAATCAAGTGGTAGAAAATTTGCAAACTAATTTCTAACGAAATTTTTTCCGCCAATGAATTAGTTAATCGAAATTTTGCAACGACTTATGAATTTCGTTGCAAAAAGTGAAAGCTCGACACAATCTGCAACGAAGGACAAATTTCGTTGCTAAACATATACTTTTAGCAACGACTTATAAAGTCGTTGCCCGAAAAATCGTTGTTAAAGACCCATTTTTTTGTAGTGATAACTTGGTCAATTTAAGTCAAAATGAGCTCATTTTTGGACAGGAACTACTTTATCTCATATGTTTTCATCTCCAAAAAGGCTAAAATTTATTTCTAATGCCCTTACAAATTTTTGGGCAGTTTGTTTTTCATATTTTCAACTTTTACCTACTTTGCCAAAAATAGTCCATAAGAAAATCTACAACTCCTTTTTCAGTGATTCCACTTGAGTTTGAAAGATAACTCATCATATTATCATCCCAAAATTTTCTAGAATTTTTAAAGGTCAGAAATTACCAAACTACCCCTGGAAGTGACTGGCCCAAAACAGTTTTGTTTCCTTTATAAAAACAGAATTGTTTTGGCTAAAAAAGCCACTACGGCTTATGAACTCAACATTTTTGAGTGCTAACACTTGGATTTAATAGTTAACTTATATATCTATCAGCCCTCTTTGACGGATCGCAAAGAGAAGGTGTAGATTAAAAACGGTAGTTGACCAAAGGAAGAGAAAACTAGGGTTTTCTAACTAAAAAAACTAGTTTCTTTTCTATCATTTTGATCCACTTTCTAACACTCAAATATGTTAGATCTAAACATGAAACACTATAAATCATATAGATCTATAGTTTTCAAATTAAAAAACACAAACTCCATGTGATGCCCTCAAAATAGGTATACATCACCCATTCTGAGTCGCCAAATACATGGTACAAAATACAAATACAAACTTAATTATACAACATAAGTTGAGAGTTTTTATACAAATATTGTCTTTTAGAAAATATCCAAACTCAAATGGAGTCCTCATTACATTTATTATCACACTATTTCACAGAATAGTGAGCACTACTAATGCAAACATCTAGACCGTCACTCCATTCCCTGACTAGTCCCAGCTATATTCTCATTTCCTGAAGAGAACAATGAAAGAAAAGGGTGAGCTCAACTAGCCCAGTAAGAAATATTATGACTAAGATAATGCAGAATAAATTATCTTTAGCCTTCAACAACGTTAAACTGATAAAATATAATAAACATCAAGTTTAACTGCAGCGAAACAAGCAATCCATTAGAAGAGTCAAGTAGCATAAAATCTACTATCTTCTATGATTTAAAAAGTTTATCATAAATTTTATCGCTGAGACTCAGCTTAATAAATAATTCACATCATCGAATCACTCCTACACTAAGGCCAAGGATATTCATTAGTATCACGACCACGAATTATCCATGCACTACGAGTCAAGGATATTCGTGTTTTCATCAATGGTCATGATTGTGCCAAACAATAATTCATCTTTGCACCATTGGCCGAAGAGAACGCATGGTCATGTCATACCAAAAACTGTCCACTAATGCACTACGGGCCAATGAGGACTTTTACCACATCATTTGTAACATTACGGTCATGAGTATACCGAATAATCCCTGGTTATAATCATACCAATCAACAGTCCATCTATGCACGTAAGCCACAGATGACTTTCATCACAATATAAGCATGAGGATGATGACAATGATATAAGAATTTAGTTAAAAGAAAGCAAAGGATAAATTTTTAAAGCTTTATAATTTAGTTTATCCAGAATTCAATAATATCCAAATTATCAACATGATACTGCTTTGTGGAGTAAAATTCAAGAATAATATTTTATCAAAAATGATTTAGACCGAAAAGAAATTAATTTTTATCATTAATAGTACTTCGGGTGAATAGTACCCTATGAATAGTACTTCGGGAATAGTACTTCATGAATAGTACTTTGTGAATAGTACTTCATGAATAGTACTTTTTGAATAGTACTTTATGAACAATACCTCGTGAATAGTATTTTGTGAATAGTACTGTACTTATGAATAGTACTATATTTATTAATAGTGCCCATGAATAGTACTTTGTGAATAATATCGTACATATGAATAGTGCCGTATAAATGAATAGTACCCATGAATAGTACTCCGGCATGAAAAATTTAAAATTTAATAAGAATGTTCAGAAAAATATCCTTATGAAACGATACTAGATGAAGCGCAAATTTCAAGGATATTCTATTAATTTCACAGAGTATAGAAGCAATACTTCAACAAAATGAGTGTAGAATTAGGGATACGAAACGAAATAATATTACTCACATACTACAGAGTATGGAAGAAAATATTATTTCATACGAATATTGAACGAAAATAATATTCATAAGAATACGAAAAATAATATCTCTTCTGAATATGAAATAAATAATACCCCTTACCTTAGTAGAAGACTGGATACTGCAATAGTGAAGTAGCAGGATACTCTTCTTCTTTCTCTATATAGCTTCTCTCTCTATAGCTACTCTCTATAACTTCTCTCTCTATAATTGCTCTTGTGAGTCTTAGTGAATTGGTGAGAATGAAAGAAGAATGAGCTTCTATTTATAGGAAAACATAGTTTCGATAATTGCACATTTTGAGGCTCGAATTATTACAATATAGTACCTTTATCTTTTCCTCCATTTTTAATTTAATCCTATAAGTATTATCAAACTTGCACCACCTCCCCTAATAGTACATGCATGTGAATCAATAGTTCCATTCATGTGAACAAATAGTTATATGCATGTGAACTAATAGCAATTAATTGCTCATTTATCCGATTAATTGCCCGATTGGTCAATAAAACCAACCAATCATAGAAATACCTCCTTTGAGGGTAATTGAGTCACGAAAGAATTTAAAGAAAACTAAATGAACAAACATCTTTAATTAACACGAACTTATTCATCATTAACATTATAACTCACAATATTTAATAACCAGATCATTCCCAGGAAAGAGAGGGCTTTCTGATAAGGATTTCTCCCTATTGGCTCACAATTAGGTGACCAAACCCCTTTCCTCGACAGAACTTTCTAGACATCGTCAATATTGCAAATAAAAATATGAATAACTTTGTCGTCTCAATTACTGATTTAAAAATATAAAATATTATGCAGATGATACTGTGACAATAATTAAATCAATAATATGAGAGATATTATGCAGCAATTACTATAGCAATAATTGAGTATAACTAAGTGACTTCTCACGTAAGCATCAATAATCAACACCATGTGCTACTATGCAACCACGCGTATTATTGTACTTTTACCATCGGGTATTTCAACAGTCTAATGATAAAACTTTCGCCGTTATTTTTATAAAAAGATATTTCTGTCGTTTTCTAACTCCGACAGTAATTTCGTTGTGGGGTCCACTAATGATTGTGCTATCATACGAATATTCTCTGTTAAAACGAATATTCTCCGAACAAACGAATATTCCCCGACACAACGAATATTTTATGACAACTTGCTTACTTTACAAAATTTTCACATATCACCCTTGTTGATCGATTTCGCAATCAATGAATACGTGCAAGTATACACGGTCAACAAGTAATAAAGTGAAAGTAGAGTATCGTTCCCACGAGGAATTATTTAATAAAAATCACCAAGTACTAATTCTTAACCAAACTAATTTTATTTAAACAATCTCAAATCGTGTTTTTTCTAATTAAGAAAACTAAATTAACTAATTAAAACTAAGCTTTTAACGAATGAATTCAAATAAATAAAGATTAAGACTTCAATATCCCCAATTATGAATTATAAATCAATTATCCAATTATCCCAATTATTATGCCCTCTTGAATTGTTAACAAGAATTCTCAAATGCCAAAAGTCCTTTTCCAAGTGATCAATTGCCTTCTATTTAATCCAGATTAATCTTGCTATATTCCTATGCAAAACAATTGAATTAAACTCGTTACAATCCCAATTCCTTATGTGTTACATGCGGTGAAAAGATATTTCCATTCTATTCACAAACCTAATTATTCATCGTGCAAATAACTAAGTCACATGATATCATGCCCGATTCTAACCCTAGAAATCCTCTTCCAATTCCTTCTAGAGTAACAAAGTAATTCTTGATCGGATAATTAATCAATAAGCATAAGGCAAGATAAACAACTCACTTTGACACAAATAATTGGAATATAATGAATAACTAATTCATAGCCATAAAAGTTCAATTGAAATCTTAATAAAAGAGTTAGTTCATAATTAATGAATTAAAACCAAGAATCCACAACCGAATAGACATCAAAAGATAAAAGTAAGATGAGAGAAGAGAATAGAATCGTTGTCAAGAACTCGATGCTCCCATCTTGCTCTTGCTCTTGATCTTCAATGGTCTCCAAGTTGATTCAATCTCCAAAACTAATAAGAACTAGGGTTATTTTCTAATCTAAAGGAGTGTTTAATCTAGGCTAAGCTATGTAATCTCCTTTTATTTTATGCCTTACATCATGTATTTATAGGTTACAAGTCCAATTTTAGCTTAGGAACAAACCCAATCCTATTTGGAGTCAAAAAGGTGTCAAAATTCGCCCAAAAACGCGTCCAGGCCATCACCAAGCCCTTCCAGGCGCTTGGTACTGGGCTGCACGCTCAAACTCTGCTCCTGGCGCCTTGCCCTTTGGCTGGGTATAAACCTAAAATGGGCCCTTGCCTTTGGCCCAAAATCCGACATTTTCTGCTCCGACGTCCTTTGGGAAAATGGCCATAACTTCTTCGTCTGAACTCCGATTTCGATGATTCAAGATGTTCCGGAAAGAGGAGAAGTAGATCTACAACTTTCATTCTTTAAGTTTTTCGACATAATGTTAGGAACTATAGTCAAATTGGCTCTGAAGTGACTGCTGTGTAAATGGCAAGCCGAAAACGCGAATCTAGCCACCCCAAACATCGATCCATGTAACTTTTGTCCCAAATCCTACAAAACAATATAAAACATGCTTGAATAGACACAAACACATAAAAACATCCCAAAAGACTTAAGAACAACAATAAATTAAGCCCGAATGTATCCAATTCATGGGTATAAAACTCACTCATCAAATAAAGTAATAAAGTGAAAGTAGAGTATCGTTCCCACGAGGAATTATTTAATAAAAATCACCAAGTACTAATTCTTAACTAAACTAATTTTATTTAAACAATCTCAAATCGTGTTTTTTCTAATTAAGAAAACTAAATTAACTAATTAAAACTAAGATTCCACAACTGAATAGACATCAAAAGATAAAAGTAAGATGAGAGAAGAGAATAGAATCTGTTGTCAGCAAATCTGATGCTCCACTCTTGCTCTTGCTCTTGCTCTTGATCTTCAATGGTCTCCAAGTTGCTTCAATCTCCAAAACTAATAAGAACTAGGGTTATTTTCTAATCTAAAGGAGTGTTTAATCTAGGCTAAGCTATGTAATCTCCTTTTATTTTATGCCTTACATCATGTATTTATAGGTTACAAGTCCAATTTTTAGCTTAGGAACAAACCCAATCCTATTTGGAGTCAAAAAGGTGTCAAAATTCGCCCAAAACGCGTCCAGGCCATCACCAAGCCCTTCCCTCAGGCTTCACCAAATTTGGGCACGCAAGCCTCAAACTGCTCCTCCTAGCGCCTCTCGGGCTGGGCATAAACCTAAAATGGGCGCCTTGCAATGGCCCAAAATTCGACATTTTCTACTCCGACATCCTTTGGGAAAATGGCCATAACTTCTTCGTCCGAACTCCAATTTTGATGATTCAAGATGTTCCGGAAAGAGGAGAAGTAGATCTACAACTTTAGTTCTTTAAGGTTTTCGAAATAATGTTAGGAGCTATAGTCAAATTGGCTCTGAAGTGACTGCTGTGTAAATGGCAAGCCGAAAACGCGAATCTAGCCACCCCAAACATCGATCCATGTAACTTTTGTCCCAAATCCTACAAAACAATATAAAACATGCTTGAATAGACACAAACACATAAAAACATCCCAAAAGACTTAAGAACAACAATAAATTAAGCCCGAATGTATCCAATTCATGGGTATAAAACTCACTCATCAAATAAGGTAATAAAGTAAAAGTAGAGTATCGTTCCCACGAGGAATTATTTAATAAAAATCACCAAGTACTAATTCTTAACCAAACTAATTTTATTTAAACAATCTCAAATCGTGTTTTTTCTAATTAAGAAAACTAAATTAACTAATTAAAACTAAGATTCCACAACTGAATAGACATCAAAAGATAAAAGTAAGATGAGAGAAGAGAATAGAATCATTGTCGCCAAATCGATGCTCCCTCTTGCTCTTGCTCTTGATCTTCAATGGTCTCCAAGTTGCTTCAATCTCCAAAACTAATAAGAACTAGGGTTATTTTCTAATCTAAAGGAGTGTTTAATCTAGGCTAAGCTATGTAATCTCCTTTTATTTTATGCCTTACATCATGTATTTATAGGTTACAAGTCCAATTTTTAGCTTAGGAACAAACCCAATCCTATTTGGAGTTAAAAAGGTGTCAAAATTCGCCCAATACTGGCGTCGAGGCCATCACCAAGCCTTCTTCGGCGCCTTCAATCACGGGCACATGACTCAAACTCTGCTCCCTAGCGCCCCGGCGCTGGGCATAGGCCTAAAATGGGCGCCCCGGCGCTGGCCCAAAATTCGACATTTTCTGCTCCGACGTCCTTTGGGAAAATAGCCATAACGTCTTCGTCCGAACTCCGATTTCGATGATTCAAGATGTTCCGGAAAGAGGAGAAGTAGATCTACAACTTTCATTCTTTAAGGTGTTCGAAATAATGTTAGGAGCTATAGTCAAATTGGCTCTGAAGTGACTCTTGTGTAAATGGTGTCGTAAAACGCTAATCGAATCTAGCCACCCCAAACATCGATCTATGTAACTTTTGTCCCAAATCCTACAAAACAATATAAAACATGCTTGAATAGACACAAACACATAAAAACATCCCAAAAGACTTAAGAACAACAATAAATTAAGCCCAAATGTATCCAATTCATGGGTATAAAACTCACTCATCAACCCTTAACTTTAACCTTTTATCAATTTAACCATTTACTAAATAAAATAATAATTATAAGAAAATTGAATACTTTTATTCATAAAATTCGGGGTCTTACATATGGAGTGTAAGACCCCGAATTTTATGAAATAAAAGTATTCAATTTTTCTTATAATTAATTATTATTTAGTAAATGGTTAAATTGATAAAAAGTGAAAGTTAAGGGTGATATATATAAAATTTGCAAAGTAAGCAAGTGGTTATAAAATATTTATTGTTGTCGGAGAATATCGTTTGGTCGTGAAATATTCTTGTTGTCGGGGAATATTCATACGACGGCGTAACCATTTGTGGGCTCCATAACGGAAAAATGTCGGATGAAGAAAATGACAAGAATGAGTTTTTTTGTAAATAACAACGTAGTTGTTACCGTTAACACTGTTGAAATACCCGGTGGTTAAAATATAGTAATACGCAGTGTTACACAGTAGCACACGGTATTGCACCAATTATTGATTCTTATGTAAGAAGTCACTACTCAATAATTGTTATAGTAATTACTGTTCAATATTTTATTTTATTGATTCAATAATTGCTACGTTGATATTTTATATTATTGATTTAATAATTGTCATTGCATAGTATTTTCCATTATCAGATAAATAATTCATATTATTTGAAAAATATTATTAGATAACATTATTGGTAATGTCTAAGGAAGTTCTGTCTAGGAAAGGGATTTGGTCACTGATAAGTGGGTTTTATACCCACGAATCGGTTCCTAATTCAAGCTTAATCGGTGTTAATTCCTTGATTTTATTGTTTGTTTTTACTTGTTTAGTGTTATTTTGTGTGTAGGTTAGGTGGTGTGGCAATTGATCAAAAAGGGTGAAATTGTGGCAAAAATGTGGCAAACAAGGAGCAATTCAAGTCAACTAGCAGAAGCTACCCCTGCTGGGGTGGGCTCTTTTATGCCTAACACCTACCGCCGAGTATGGGGTCTTGATATCGATTAATAGTCTACTTGGTTTTAAAACTACAATAACGAAAGCTACAATGTGTTTGGGATGTAATGAAACTCTTATTTGGTTTCAATTACTACAAGAACGTAAGCTTAAGTGTTTGGGATTCCTTGGGACTCATATTGGCATGGAATTGCAATCAGAATGCATGTCTTAGCATTATATCTGACATCAAATAACAAAAACAGAGAACACAGAGCAACTAACATCGAAAAAAGACAGATTTTGGAGTAAGCATTGGAGTGAAGATATTTGAAGGATTTTCATATCAATTGCAATTTGGGCTAAAGAGAAGGGTGATTCTGGATTTATTCTTTTCTTTTAGTTTTATATTTGTAATTGAGAGGATGTTTTCTTTAATTACTTCAGTTTTTATTTCATTGATGATGAACTAAATTACTTGTTAGGCTTATGACAGATCTTTAAGTGGAACGATGATTATGTAACTTTGATCTTCAGTTTACTAAGTTATTCTTCAATTTATCTATATTAATTTGTGTTTGAATTTATGGATTGCCTGATCACCCATTCTTTGTGGACTTGTATGGATTCGAGAGAGGAAATACGAGTCTAGACATAGTTAATATAGCATATGTTCTTGAATTCTGTGAATGAATGAAATCTTGATGAATGTTAGGGTAGAGATATGTTTAACATCGCATGTAATCAGATAGAGAACTTGGACTTAAACCTTCTTTGATTGTAATTCACATAGAGATATAGTGAGTTAGTTAATTAAGGTGTTTAACTTAATTCTATCTAATTTATGGATTTGAGTTAATATGGTGTTAGTGCATCGAGAGGTGGCTAATTCTGCTTAAGTGTTCTTGATTAATAAACTGGGATAGTAAATTAAACTGGAATAAAGTGTAATAATCATAGTAAAGCTTAGGGTGAAGTTGTAAGCCTAATTCTCCAATAATTGTTTAAAATTTAATTTTTACATTTGTTGATTGTTTGGTATTTTTAATAATTTTAGTTTTTATAATTTTAATCATTAAATTGGATAGTTTAATAAAATTGGGATTAGTAGGAAACTGGTAATTGTGAGGTTTAAATTCATACTAATTTCTCTGTGGGAACGATACTCTACTTACTAATATATTACTTGTTGACCACGTATACTTGCGTGTTGTGCGTAATTAGATTTTACCCAACAAGTTTTTGGCGCCGTTGCTGGGGAGTATTAGTATAGATTTTAATATTTTGCGATATCAGTTTAATTAGTCCAGTTTTACTTAAATACTTTTTCTTTTGTTTGTTCATTCTTATTTCAGGTTTTTGAAGTTGGTTTATGCAAACTCGGTCCAAAAATCCAGACTTGCTTCCTTTTGAGGATGACATTGAAAGACGGTTAAAGGCTAAGTAAGTGGATTAAGGAGACAAGGGAAGACTTCAAAAATTTTGAAAAAGAAGAAGCAATGGCTGCTGAAGACCAGAAAGCGTTGAGAGATTTTGCTACAACCTAGGTGACTGAGCTTTAGTCGAGTATCATCAGGCCTGCTATAGCTGCGAACACATTTGAGATTAAGCCTGGGACTATTCAGATGATCCAAAACTCGGTTCAGTTTGGGGGACTAGCAAATAATGATCCGAACGAACATTTGGTCAACTTTTTGGAAATTTGTGACACCTTTAGGTATAATGGGGTGTCCGATGATGCAGTTAGACTTCGCTTGTTCCCATTCACTCTGCGGGACAAGGCGAAGAATTGGCTACACTCTCTACCGCTAGGATCAATAACTACATGTGAAGACCTCGCTCAAAAATTTCTAGCAAAATATTTCCCACCAGCGAAGACTGCAAAAATGAGGAATGAGATAACTATGTTTGAACAGCAATATGGGGAATCACTTTATGAGGCATGGGTAAGATACAAGGAATTGCTCAGAAAGTGCCCGCATCATGGATTACCTAAGTGGTTGCAAATGAACACATTCTACAATGGTTTACATGGTAATCTCAGGACCAGTATTGATGCAGCGTCGGGTGGAGCATTTATGGCGAAAAGTTACGAGGAGGCATATCAATTGATAGAGACAATGGCAGCTAACAATTACCAGTGGCCCACAGCAAGAATGACACAAGCTAAGGTAGTTGGAGTGTTAGAAGTAGATGGAGTGATGGCACTAGCAGCGCAGATTTCAGCGCTCTCTAAGAAAGTGGATGCTTTGTCAGGGGTACAAACTCAGCAGGTTGTAGTTATTTGTGAAATGTGCGCGGGTGAACATTCGACGGAACAATGTGCAATCAACCCATCGTTAGTGCAATTTGTGGGTAGCTACAACAGGATTCCACAGAACATGTACCAGAATGTATAAAATCAGGGGAATAGGAATCACCCTAATTTTTCTTGGAGTAATAACCAGCATCAACAAGCTCCACGACCATCTTATCCCCCAGGATTTCAGAATCAACATCAACAACTAGCTCAACATCAAGAGAGGAAAACAGATTTAGAGAAGCAGCCATGAAATTACAAGTAGTAGCCATGAAAAATTTAGAAAATTAGATGGTACAAATAACTTTAGCATTGAATAATAGACCACAAGGGACTCTACCTAGTGACACCAAAAGAAATCCGAAGGGAAATCACGAGTAGTGTCAAGCAATCACTTTGAGAAGTAGAAAACATCTAGATGGGAAAAGTGCAGAAAATTCAGTTAGAACGGATGACAAAGTTGATGAGAACAAAGTGGTTGAAGAAAAATAGGGTGATGAAAAGCAAGTTAAACAAACAAAGTTAGATAACAAGCCAGTTATGTATCCTCCACCGTCGTTTCAGCAAAGAGTCCAAAAACATAAATTGGATAAGCAATTTGAAAAATTTTTGGAAGTTTTTAATTAACTTCAGATTAACATCCCTTTTGCAGAAGCCCTAGGGCAGATGCCAAGTTATGCTAAATTTATGAAGGGTATTATGTCTAGGAAAAATAAGTTGGAAGATATTGAAACGGTGGCATTAACAAAGGAGTGTAGCGTAGTTTTACAGCAAAAGTTGCCACCTAAGTTGAAAGATCCGATAAGTTTTACCATTCCATGCACAATTGGGAACACAGTGTTCAACAAGTGTTTATGTGATTTGGGAGCAAGTGTAAACCTTATGCCATTATCAGTTTATACAGAATTAGGTCTACCAGCTCCAAAGCCTGCGAACATCTCATTGCAGTTGGCGGATAGGTCAGTTATGTACCCAAGAGGCATTTTGGACGATATTATGGTTAAGGTAGACAAATTCATATTTCCCGCGGACTTCATAATTCTTGATTTTGAGGAAGATAAGAACATCCCAATCATCCTAGGGAGACCGTTCTTGGTTACGGGTAGGACTCTCATCGGCGTGCAAAAAGGTGAACTAACCATGAGGGTCCAAGATCAGGAAGTAAAGTTCAACGTATTCAAAGCCACGAAATTCCCTACGAATGAAGAAGAGTGTTTCAAGATGGATGTCATTGATCAGTTAATCAGCAAGGACATGGTTAAAAGTTTGGCTAATGATCCATTGGAAACGACATTATTGGGGGATGAAGATTTAGATAATCCGAAGTTTATGGATTACTTGTAGATGTTAGACTCTCTGCCATGAGTTAGCAGATTCAAAGCACCATTTGAACCATTGCACATGGAGGAAAGAGCCACAACGAGGATGAAACCTTCATTGGAGGAGCCACCCACACTTGAGCTTAAGCCACTTTTTAAACACCTCAGGTATGTGTATTTAGGCAATTCTAATACTTTACCTGTTATTATTTCTGCTGTGCTTAACGAATTGCAGGAAAATAAGTTGCTGAGAGTGCTTAGAGAACATAAATCTACTATAAGATGAACAATTGCAGATATCAAAGGAATCAGCCCATCCTTTTACATGCACAAAATTCTAATGGAAGAGGATGCAAAGATAACAGTGGAGCAACAAAGACGGCTCAACCCAATTATGAAAGAAGTAGTGAAGAAAGAAATCCTTAAATGGTTGGACGCAAGTATCATCTACCCAATTTCAGATAGCAAGTGGGCCAGCCCGGTTCAATATGTACCGAAAAAGGGAGGAATGACCGTGGTACAAAATGATAACAATGAACTAATTCCGACGAGGACAGTGACTGGCTGGAGGGTTTGCACGGACTACAGGAAATTGAATAAGGTAACCCGCAAAGACCACTTTTCTCTACCTTTTATCGATCAGATGTTGGACAGATTAGCGGGCCACAAATTTTATTGCTTATTGGATGGGTATTCGGGATATAATCAGATAGTCATTGCTCCTAAAGATCAAGAAAAGACCACTTTCACGTGCCCATATGGCACATTCGCATTTAGGAGAATGTCCTTCGGCTTATGTAATGCACCCACTACCTTCCAACAGTGTATGATGGCCATCTTTTTGGATATAGTGGAGAAAAATGTGGAAGTCTTCATGGACGACTTTTCTGTCTATGGGGATGATTTCGATGCTTGTCTAGAGAATTTGGTGATGGTTTTAAAGAGATGCACAGAAACAAATTTAATACTTAACTGGGAAAAGTGCCACTTTATGGTTGATGAAGGAATAATTTTGGGCCACAAGGTTTCAGCGAAGGGGTTAGAAGTTGATAGAGCAAAGCTGGAAACGATTGAAAACCTTCTACCGCTAACTTTAGTAAAGGGAATCCGTAGCTTTTTGGGACATGTCGGGTTCTATAGGAGATTTATAAAAGATTTCTCTAAGATTGCAAAACCACTATTCAGTCTTTTAGAAAAAGATTCAGTTTTTAAGTTTGATGAGGATTATAAGTTAGCATTTGACATATTGAAGAAAAAGTTGACTACAGCGCCAGTTATTGTCGCACCGGATTGGACTATGCCATTTGAGTTAATGTGCGATGCAAGCGACTATGCAATAAGGGCTGTGTTGGGTTAACGCCGAGAAAAGGTATATCATGCCATATACTATGCAAGTAAGACACTTACAGAGACCCAAATGAATTACACAACTATAGAAAAGGAATTACTTGCAGTAGTATATGCCTTTGATAAATTCTGGGCATATTTGATCGAAACAAAGGTTGTAGTTTATACGGATCACTCGGCCATTCAGTACTTAATTTCGAAAAAAGATGCCAAGGCACACCTTATTAGATGGATTCTCCTTCTACAGGAATTTGATTTGTAAATAAAAGATAGAAAGGGGACGTAAAATCAAGTTGCAGATCATTTATTGAGGCTGGAAAACCCGGGAAAGGATGAAGAGGATAAGTGTGTAATTAATGAGTCATTTCTAGATGAGCAGCTGTTTGGAATCATTGCAGAATTTCCATGGTACGCGGATTTCGCTAACTATCTAGTGAGCAACATCCTTCCCCATGATCTTACACGACAGCAGAAAAAAAAGTTCCTACACGACGTCAAATGGTGCATATGGGATGAGCCATATCTATTCAAACAGTGTGCTGACAAGATGATTAGAAGGTGTGTGCCCTACAGCGAGGTGAAGAACATATTACACGAATATCACTCATCTGCATATGGGGGACATTACTGAAGTGAGAGAACAGTGGCAAAAGTGCTTCAAGCTGGGTTCTATTAGCCAACATTATTTAAAGATACCCACCAGTTTCTTAAAAGTTGTGATAGATGTCAAAGGGTGGGTAACATATCAAAGAGGAATGAGATGCCACTACAAACGATCTTAGAAGTTGAAATTTTTGATGTATGGGGCATGGATTTTATGGGACCATTTCCTTCCTCCTTAGGTAATCAGTACATTTTGCTTGTGGTTGACTATGTATCGAAATGGATTGAAGTCGTAGCACTCCCAATAAACGATGCCAAGGTGGTTCTTAAATTCTTACACAAGAATATTTTTACAAGATTTGGCAAGCCAAGAGCTATTATAAGTGATGAAGGTATTCACTTCTGCAACAGATCATTTACAGCTCTGTTGGCAAAATATGGAGTTAACCATAAGGTGGCGTCAACATATCATCCCCAAACAAGTGGGCAAGCTGAAGTTTCAAATAGGGAGGTGAAGAGAATCTTAGAAAAAGTGGTAAACCCGAATAGAAAAGACTGGTCTCTCAGATTGGATGATGCACTATGGGCTTATAGGACTTCATACAAAACACCAATTGGGATGTCACTATATCAATTAGTTTACGGGAAAACATGTCACCTACCTATGGAGTTACAACATAAAGCCTACTAGGCAATTCAGAAACTCAACTACGATCAAGAAGTTGTAGGTGAAAAGAGGCTACTTCAGTTGAACGAACTCAATGAATTCCGACTTCAAGCTTACGAGAACTCTAAGTTATACAAAGAAAAGGTCAAGAAATGGCACGACCAGAAAATCATGCAAAGAACATTCGAACTGGGGTAATCAGTATTATTATTCAACTCAAGATTGCGGTTGTTCCCAGGAAAGCTAAAATCAAGATGGTTGGGTCCATTTACCATCAAAAGAGTTTTCTCATATGGCACCGTTGAACTCTACAGTAGTAATCCATTAGAAACATTCAAGGTTAATGGTCAAAGGCTAAAGCATTATTGGGGTGGCGAATCCAGCACGGATGTCATCGCAATCACACTAACCGACGTACCATAAACTGGGAGTAGTCAGGCTAAAAGACTTAAAATCAAGCGCTAATTAGGAGGCAACCCAATCATACTTTTATTCTTCATATTTTTATTCATGTTCATTGTATTATAGTTTAGAATAATTAGTAATATAGAATAAGTTCATTTAATAATTAGTTATGTTACATTTTCTAGATAATCTCACCATCCATGATTAAAATTGCTCAATATCTACTCACATTTATGTTTAATGGTATTTCAGGAACTTAACATGAAGATGGATTAGAGTTGAAGGGGAAGGAATGAGCAAAATAAGATGCACTAATAGAACCTATGCCCACCAAGGTGGGCTCCCTAAGCTCAATACCCCCCCCCCCCTCGCCGGGGCGGGGGTTCTTATTTTCAAAAATAGAAAGCATGCCCGCCGAGGCGGGCCTTCCAAGTTCAACACCCCCCGTCGGGGCGGGGGTCTCAAGTTCATTAGCAGATTGCACCCCAGCTGGGGTGGGCCTATAAGGAGTATTAACCCCCACCGGGGTGAGGGTTCGGGATATGAAATAGTAGGATTCGACAGTTACACACCTTATTTACCCACTACTTATTCTCCTACTTATTCCTCCATTGAAACCCCACTCCCATACATCTTCAATTCACTCTCTACCCATGTTTTGGCAACTACATCTCCATCATTCCAATACATTCAACACTTTCCCACTTATCCAACCCACGATTCTATACATTACACCCTCTCTATAAAATCATATCTTCACAACACTCTAACCACATCTAATCTCACCAATTCAGACAATCAAACAATTAGAGATATACAAAGAGTGAGTATCTTGTTTCTACAATTTCTCAACACCTCTCACCATAGTTGAACCAAAATCATTAAGTTTGGGGGGATTGCATATATTGCACACCAAGTGTTCGACATATTGTTTAAGTGAAGTTTGGGGGAAATTTTTGTGAAGCTCACCAATTCCAATTTAATGGCATCTAAACCGACATCAAAGAGTTAACGTGGAGAGAGTTCTGAAACCACACCACCAACACGGACATTTGATAGACGAAAATTCATAAGTGCCGTCGACGCCGACCGTTACGACTACATAGTGACAAAAGCACTCACACCGGAGCGGGGGTTGGCACCAGACCATGTTCACGGTGAAATGATGCAACAAATATATCAAAAAGGTTGGAATAAGTTCACGGAAGAGCCTGAGGCCGTAGGTGTGAGTGTGGTCAAAGAATTCTACGCTAACGCCGAGGATAAGGGCCCCTTCAACGCTTTTGTGTGGGGTAGGTTAGTTCCTTTTAGTGCCGATGCCATCAACACATACTACCAGTTACGAGTGCCTAGACAATGCTAATACACTCACCTACGTGACCATGATCCTGATTATGAGACTATTCTGAAGGAAATGACAAAGCCGGGTACTACATGGATCAAGGGTCGAAAAGGGGGCACTGTTTTTCACAGTAAGGATCTCAGTCGGTACGAAAAGATATGGTATGAATTCATATGCGCCAAGCTATTTCCATCCACATACACATCAGATGTAACCAAGGAGAAGGCATTTCTTTTGTATGCCATTGTACAAGATTTCATAATCGACATAGGGGCTACAATCTGTTTTTCAATCCAACGATGCTTACGAGGACCATTCTCGGGCAGCTTGCCACACCCATCGCTCATTTGTGGGTTGTGTAGGCAAGCGAAAGTTAGATGGTCCAATGATGAGACCACCCAGATGTCTCTTTAGACACTAAATTCGAGAATGATTGCGCGGTATGCAGTGTGGCCCGGGGGTGAGTCGCATCCTAGAGGACTAGGCTTTATATTTCCCTCAGCCTCGGAGGATGAGGCTGACGTTGAAGACACCTCAGATGATGACGAATTCTAGGGGGATGCGACGATGAGAGAGCAAGGAACAGAGGCGACACCATAGCCCGAGGCCATAGCTAGCCCTCAGTTCCTAAACCTTCAACGCTAAGTGGATGAGCACAACAAGGAGGCCCGAAGAGAAATGCGGAGACTCGTAGCGAGGCAAGACCATATGTTTGAGGCCATTAATTTATCTTTTGCCTCATTAAACGCGATGCTCCAGAGCTTCAATCCCAATGTACAATTCCCATACCAGCAGCCAGCCCCAATGCCAAGGTTCCCACCCAGTGACTTCGATGAAGAAGAACAACCACCACTACCCCAGACTTAGGCGATTACAGGGAAGTCCTTGTACATTTATTGCTTTATCTATACAATGAGGACATTGTAATTTTCAAGTTTGGGGGATTTAATTTTCATGTTTGCATATTTATTTTCATTAGTTAGGTTTGCATATGTTAGTGCATATTAGTTTTAGGAGTATTAACTGTTTGCATTCATGTAGTTTCATAATATCTTAGGATTGTAAATAGTTTTAATTAGTTTAAATAGTGTTAAGTAGTTTGTAATCATGTTAAGTTTATCTGAAAATAAAAAAAATAAAAAATAAAAAATATATTTAAGTATAATGTTATCTTGCATATGTCCAGCGGTTTAATGTAGTTCATTTTATTCTGGCTAATGATGAGATTGTGATTAAGTAGACAAGTACGATACTGAATATTAGAACTTTAATATAATCTTTTAATATGAATTGGATCTTGTGCTTTTTTGAAATTGGTATAATAAGGTTAGCATGTTAATAACACCTATGTGGACTGATTAATTCAAATTGATATATAAGGAATTTCTAAAGGATAATGCTAGTGTAAATGAGAGAATGCCAAGGATAGGCAGTGAAAACGAAGAATTAGGCAAGAACCTAAGTTTGGGGGAAAAAGTGGGGTATATAAGCTTTATCTAAAAAAAAGTGAATAATTGAGTCTTGTGGTGGGTTGAGAAGAATCATGAAAAGCTTTCCCCATAAACACAGGCGTGAGATGGAGCGTAAAACGTACTCACTACTTATTTAAAAAAAGAGAGAAGAGAATAAAATGGGAAATAAGAGCAAAAGCCCCTGTGATTGAAAAAGAAAACATAAGTACCCTATTTGGACCCTTGATCTTGGTAATTATTTGATTTTAGTTGGACTTCGTCTGTTTTTGAAATTTTAGAGTTTACTCTGTATGATACTTTATAAGAGACTTGTTATGTATTAAATTTGAAATTGCATCAGTTAGCATGTTGTTAAGCACACACACACACACACACACTATACCAGAAATAATGGTGTAATATTTGAGGATTGATAAGGAATTATTGATTGGATTTAATAAGAAGTATCGTCGTGTTTGCTTGATTTCTTTGAGGCCGGTTGAATAAATTTGATTCAATGATGACTACTGGATTCGTAGGCATATAGATTAGAAGCATTACATATCATGGCATTGTATTGTATAGTTTGTTAGTTTTGTTTCGTGCTCGAGGACTATCACGGTTTAAGTTTGGGGGATTTTGATAAGTGGGTTTTATACCCACGAATCGGTTCGTAATTCAAGCTTAATTGGTGTTAATTCCTTGATTTTATTATTTGTTTTTACTTGTTTAGTGTTATTTTGTGTGTAGGTTAGGTGGTGTGGTAATTGATCAAAAAGGGTGAAATTGTGGCAAAAATGTGGCAAGCAAGGAGCAATTCAAGTCAACTAGCAAAAGCTACCCCCGCTGTGGCGGGGGGTCTTGATATCAATTAACAGTCTACTAGCTCGTTGGGGCGGGCATAATGCAAGCTTACACCCCCGCCGAGGCGGGGGTACGGGGGCAGAGCAGTCTTCTATTTGGTTTTAATTACTACAAGAACATAAGCTTAAGTGTTTGGGATGCCTTGGGACTCATTTTGGCATGGAATTGCAATCAGAATGTATGTCTTAGTAATATATCTGACATCAAATAACAAAAATAGAGAACACAGAGCAATTAACATTGAAAAAGACAGTTTTTGGAGCAAGCATTGGAGTGAAGATATTTGAAGGATTTTCATATCAATTGCAATTTGGGCTAAAGAGAAGGGTAGTTCTGGATTTATTCTTTTCTTTTAGTTTTATATTTATAATTGAGAGGATATTTTCTTTAATTACTTCAGTTTTTATTTCATTGATGATGAACTAAATTACTTGTTAGGCTTATGATGGATCTTTAAGTGGAACGATGATTATGTAACTTTGATTTTCAGTTTAATAAGTTATCCTTCAGTTTATCTATATTAATTTGTGTTTGAATTTATGGATTGCCTGATCACCAATTCTTTGTGGACTTGTATGGATTCGAGAGAGGAAATACGAGTCTAGACTTAGTTAATATAATATGTGTTCTTGAATTCTGTGAATGAATGGAATCTTAATGAATGTTAAGGGAGAGATATGCTTAACATCGCATGTAATCAGATAGAGAACTTAGACTTAAACCTTCTTTGATTGTAATTCACATAGAGATATAGTGAGTTAGTTAATTAAGGTGTTTAACTTAATTCTATCTAATTTGTGGATTTGAGTTAATATGGTGTTAGTGCGTCGAGAGGTGGCTAATTCTGCTTAAGTGTTCTTGATTAATAAACTGGGATAGTAAATTAAACTGGAATAAAGTATAATAATCAGAGTAAAGCTTGAAGTTGTAAGCTTAATTCTCCAATAATTGTTTAAAAATTCAGTTTTTACATTTGTTGATTGTTTGGTATTTTTAATAATTTTAATCATTAAATTGGATAGTTTAATAAAATTGGGATTAATAGGAAACTGGTAATTGGAGGTTTAAATTCATACTAATTTCTATGTGGGAACGATAATCTACTTACTAATATATTACTTGTTGACCATATACTTGCGTGTTAATGCGTGTAATTAGATTTTACCCAAAGAACACCTAATCAAGGCTAGCTAGTAAGAGAAATCCTTATCGAAAGCCCTTCTTTCCGGAAGGAATGACACGGTTGTCATTATTGTGATTCTATAATATTATTTATGAATAATTAATTATTAATTTATATGATAAGAAAATATTTATTTTATGTGGATATAAATGAAGAAATTAATGCTGAGGTATTTTATCAGTATTTTGTCAAAATGGAGGTGTTAAAAATCATCCGTATGTGAATTTCGATCATTTTCCGTTTGGAATTTGGAAAAACTTTCTTCTATAAAGTTGTAGAGAATTAAATTTCCTATGGAATAGACATAAGACTTGAATTTGTTTGATAGAAGGGATATTTATTATGAATTATTGAAGTTTCTGAATTTATAAATAATTTAAAATATTTTTGGTGGAGATTTCTAGAAGGTGGGCCCCACACTTATCCTTTTGCGTGTTGTAAATGCTGAAATCAGATTTCAAAGTGGACGTAGGAAATTTTTTGTAACGCCCCCATATCTATACTCCCATGGTATCCGAGATGGTGTTTACAACGAATTAATATAATGCATTTAAATCTATACACCCATGGTATCTGATTACAAGATTACATTAAATAGAGGGACTATCAGATATAATTCACAGTATCCCATAACAGATGTCAATTCTCAAGAGAACTATTACTGTGTTTGGATACCCTAACTTGGATATATGAACTGTATCTGTGACTAGAGTCTATCTATCCGAAATTCAGAGTACCAGTAATAACATGAACAGTCCATATTACCAATACCCTCACCCAGATGTATAGTCTATGCCAAGCGAATTTTATACTATCATATCGATATTAACTATTTATCTGAAATCCAGAGTATTAATAACAACATGAACAGTCCATGCTATTAATACCCTCACTCAGATAAATAGTTCCCAAGGATCTCAACTAGATTCGAAGAATTCTAACTTTACATCTATATATGTAAGAAAACACGGTTGCAGAAATAAAAGATGTTATATATATATATATATATCATAATATTAAGATTCGATTACATGATTCTCATAACGAGTTTTTTTATTACAAAGTATTCAAATAGACAAGAATATAATCTAGTCTAAACAGGGACGCTTCCCTTTATCTACTCCAGATGTTCCAGGGTTACCATCTAAAACTGCAAAGGGAATAATTTGCAAGGGTGTGCTATGACATGCTCAGCAAGTTTTTGTATTTATAAGAATATATGATTTGAAGAAATACAACAATTTAAATTTTGACTGATAGTTGTCACCATTTCACTATGGATTTATATTTCTGTTAGTCACACAGACTTAGAAATTTTATTCAGATATGAGATAGGGGATCAGCCTATTCAATATCCTAAGAGTATGCATCTCATCCCACTAGTGCTCAAATGCACCCAACATTAGTGTCAATATATTGTCGATCGAAGATCCCATACGGGATACCCAACTTCAGTTTAAGATGTCTTACCAAACAATTTGGTTTGACACAACAATTTAAGCTTAACAATCAATATGAATAAGCAATTCATTTCTTAGTTATGCTGAAGCTATAACAATAACCTTACAATAAGAGGTAATTCAAATGTAGGTGTAGTATATTATATCAACAGCATATCAAGATAAAAATCTTCTTCAACAAGTAAATAGGTTTAAGAAGAACTTGCGAAAGTAATAACTTGGGTATAGGAAACTTGCCTGAGCATAGATCAGTCAAGTTATGCTATTCAATCATTAATAAATACTTATGATGTTCATATATATAAATCTAACACGTTAGTATTGATAACAATACTCAAATATATCATTTATATAATATCGGTTTAGATTCAATAGGGTTTCGGTGTTTATTATCTTTACCTAATATTAAATAAGTTGATAAATTGACTAGATTTTATTTATTATAATTTTAGATAATTATATATCCATTATAATAATTTTTAGAAGCTTTAAATAGTTTTAAAACATTTATTTATCCGATTTTGTCTTGGAATCTCCTCCGACAGCTTAGTAGTCACTCTACTCTCCCGTGGTATTGTATCAGAGACTTTAATGATATTTTATCTTCAAGTGAAAAGCGTGGGAGTATTGACCACCCTCAGTGGCTCTTTAACGGGTTCCGGAGGGCTGGTGATGATAGTGGGCTGCTGGATATTGGTATGGAGGGGCATCCTTTCACTTGGGAGCGTCATAGGGGTTTTCTGGATTGGATTGAGGAATGTCTTGATCGCGTGCTTGTTTCTTCTACTTGGCTTTCTGCTTTTCCCCATTCGTAGTTGCGGAATATAGAGGCTTCTATGTCGGATCACTTAGCTATTATGCTTGATTTTTTGCTGTCTAGCCAAGTATACAAAACTCGCAAATTTAGGTTTGAAAACCTTTGGCTTAGGGAGCCCCAATCTTGGGACTATTATCTCGAGCAATTTGGTCTAGGAGGGCTGGGAGTCCTATTCAAACTCAAATTCATCGGTGTGGGGTTGATTTAATGAGGTGGGGGGTCCTGGGTCTTGCCTCTTGTTTTCGTAAGGATATTCTTCGATTGTAAAAGCGGATGAAAGGCCTTAGGTCTCTCATCGCCAAGATTCTATTGCCCAAAGACTCTAATTGTCGCTCAAGGTTCAATCATTATTGGCTCAACAAGAGGATTTTTTGGAAACAACGTTTTAAGCAACTATGGCTCAATTCGGGGACTCAAACTCCCCGATTTTTCATATTTCGCTCATACGCCCATCGGAAGAACAATACGATTTTGGAGCTCAAGGATGATAGTAGTGGTATTTGGTTACGTTGGGATAATGGGTTGTCGAAACCGCTCCTCTCTTATTTTTTCAGGGGATCTTCACGTCTCAAGGAGGGCAAACTCAGGCTGTAACGGAGTGCATTACTTCTTATATTTCTGATTAGCAGAGCAATTTTCTTATTGCTCCCTTTTCGAAGGACGATATCAAGGAGGCTCTGTTCTCTATGCATCCTGATAAAGCGCCAGGGCCGAATGGTATGAACCCCGCGTTCTATCAACGTTCTTGGGATATTGTGGGCGATTATGTGACTACCGCTTGTCTCTCCTTCCTTCAGCAAGGGGTATTTCCAGAGGGCTTCAATGAAACTAATATTGTGCTAATTCCTAAGAAGTCAAAGCCTGTGTTGGTTACTGATCTTAGGCCAATTTCTCTATACAATGTTATTTACAAGATAATTGCGAAAATACTTGCGAATCACCTCAAACATGTGATTGATTCTATTATCTCAGAGCAGCAAAGTGCGTTTATTCTGGAAGGCTGATTACTGACAACATTATGATCGCTTATGAGGTACTTCACTATCTAAAGAGGAAAAGGCAAGGGAAGTCAGGATTTTCTGCGCTGAAGATTGATATGATCAAAGCCTATGATAGACTTGAATGGGACTATTTGTGTGATGAATGAATTGTTTGAATTGTGATTATGAGGACAGAATCCTTGTAAGGAGGGAATAATGTAACATTCCAGAATTTTTAATTGTTATATTAAATATTTATTGAATTATTTAAGTATTTAATGGATGTGGTTATTGTAAATAAATAATTGTTCAAATTTGATTCAATTTGGTTAACTATTTGTTAAATAAATAATTAAGGAAATTAATTATTTTGCTAATTTAATTTAATTATTAAGTTAGAAAGTTTTGAATAAATAAATTATTATATTTTAATTTGAATTATAAATTTAAAAGGATGTGTTAGTGGATTAAATAAAGTTATGATTATAAAGAAAATTATAATTTTGTGGTATTGATTTATGTGTTAAAGTGATTTAATAAATTGTTTTTAGAATTAATTTAATTAAATTAATGTGTGACAAATAACCTTGTTATAAAGGAGTTACTAAAATAAATTATGGGAGTTTAATTTAGTTTTGCCAAACAAGGCCTAATGCCTATTAAGTCTTTAATCTAATTGTGTTTTACCAAATAAGGTGTAAGGATTAATGGGTTATTTTTAGTTAGTAACCAAACAAGCCTTATGGCTTTTGATTTTCAAATCTATTATAACTGATATCAGTTATACTATTATATAATTAGTACCTATTATATTTATACGTTAGATATCTAGTACGCTAGATAGAGAGAGAGAAGAAAAGAAAAACTCAAAGGAAGAAGAAGAAAAGAAGAAGAAAAGAAGAAAAGAAGAGAGGAAGAAAGGCTAGAGATTGGAGAAGAAGAAGCTTGAGAATAGAAAGGAATAGCCATCATCATTTTCTTCAAGGTATTCTCCTATTTCTTTTAGTTTTAAAAGTTTTAGCTTTCACTTCTCCTATTTCTCTGTAAAATTCTTGTGATAAGATAATTGTTTATTTTATATGTGTTCATGTGATAAACTAGTGTTGTAAAGTTATTTTCATAGGATATATATGATTATAATCAATGTATTGTGGTTATGTATGTAGTTTGTGAAGAAAACCTTTTTACAGTGAGCTTTTGTGAATGAGTATAAGTTAATTTAAAGTAGAAATTGAGGGTTAATTAGTTGTTTAGTTGATAAATTGGTCATTTAATTTGATAGAGTATGTATAATTATTGATAAAGATACCTTGAATTAATTGTTTTGGTTGAGAAACAAAATCACAGTGTTTATTTTCATCAAAAACATCAAAAAGTGAGTTTTTAGCCAAAAATAGTGAAATTGGATGTGTTAATTTTGTTGTTTATGTTGATGTATGGGTAGAAACATGTTAGGAGTTCTTGAATTATGTTTACATGAAGTTTTTGTATGAATTGCATGCGAATTAGTCTGTTAGAAACGAGCTTGTAGGCCAAAATTGGATTTTTCTTGTCTTTATTATTGTCGGTTGTCAATCGAAATCGTAGTTTTCATGTGCGGCCTTTGACCAATGAAGACGTTAGT
This sequence comes from Panax ginseng, assembly GCA_020205605.1. Lineage (NCBI taxonomy): Eukaryota > Viridiplantae > Streptophyta > Magnoliopsida > Apiales > Araliaceae > Panax > Panax ginseng. The sequence continues at coordinate 141,906,111 of CM035132.1, read as the reverse complement.
GTCGCCAAGAACACCATCGCATACTACTTGCAGTCATGGCCGTAGTTTATTTACCGTGCCGCAACGCTATATCCTCATGCCGCAAATAGCGACCCACAATATAAAGCTGTGGCATTTGGCATGAAAGTTAAGCGTAATGGTCTGACAATGTACTTTTATTTTACACGAAATTTTAAGAATTGTTATGTGATAATAGTAGGACTGTAAAATGTAGATTTTAATGTTTCTATACCTAGAATGAACATGTTATTAACAATTAAATTATTTTGTAACTTGATTATGTGATTAAAAATCCAATTTTTAAATGATGAACGTACTTAGTTATGTTTGTAAAGTTGTAATGGCTAACTATGTCATGATGACATATGTTTATAGGATATTGTGATTCGTATTGATTCGGTTTAGCCTACGAGCAAGGCAAGTTTTCTAATCCTTTATCTTGTTGAACTAATTATTGTTTTCCAATTCGATTACCTTATAATGATGCAAGCTGTATAAACTTTGGTTTGACGTTGAACAAGTTATTCTTGTATCTAACTTGTTGCTTAGTATGCACAACTATATATACTAATGTCGAATATTTTATCGTTCAAATTGCTATGCATGCTTAGTATTCAATTCTAATTAACCTTGGCTTAGTATTGTTCAAGCAAGGTGTGTTATAGTTATTCAAATTGTATGCAATTAGATTATTCCTAAAGCATGACTTTAGTTTACTATGATGATTCAATCACGATTATTCTATAGTGTAATGTTATTGGTTTTATTCAACTAATCCTTAGTTGATGTTCGTTGAATTCCAAATTACCTTGAAAGCTTATCCAAACCAAACTTCCTTTGGTGCGGACTTGTACTCTAAATATTGAGATGAACAACCCTATTGTTATGATTAGGGGTTAACTTACGTATAGCGTTAAAATGTTTGTGCACAATACATTGTACGAAGGGCTGATCCCCCTAAGTACGAAGTCCTTATAGTCTTATGACTGTTAAAGTTGGAGTTGAAAGATTACTTGCAACTGTGGACGTAGTTCATGATCTTATGACCCTCAGTGATGTATATTCCATATTTTGGATTCCAGTTTCTGATTATTATTGTTAGAGTATTATTCACTTTTGATGAGCCTATTTTTTTGGTAGTTAGTATTGTTATACTCCTATTGATTCTCTATTATATCCAGTGAGCAATTGTTTTGTTCACTCTTGCATATTTATAAACTCATTGCAGCTAAAGAGGAGAAGGTAGATGAACCTTCGACTAGCAAAGGAAAGGAAAAAATGTACAAGTGATGAAGACTTGTAATCTTGACTTTGATTATGATGTTAGACTTTTATTCTGATGATCTTAGACTTTATTTTAAAGAAATTATGTAATAATTTATTTCCGCATTTGAATGACGTTTAAAGGTTAGATAACCTGGGTTGTTTTGAACTTAATGATGTAACCCTATTTAAGGGGAGGTTTTTATGATTCAAATATTGTATTATTTGGGTAGATAGTATGAATGTTTGAATAGTGAGCACCAAATCTTGTGGCAATGAAGTAACTAGATTTGGGGGAATCACAGGTTGGTATCAAAGCTTTAGGTTATGAACCTTAGGTGGGGAAAAAAGCCTTAGGAAGTAACCTTTGAAAAGATAGTGATGATAAACTCTTATCGAGTTTTAGGAAAGAGAAAGTAATAAAACACTTATGTGCTTATGTGATTACAACTTATGTGCTCATGAGTGTCGACTAGTAATGATTTGTAATTAAAATTTAAACTTTGGTTGACAGGATGACTAATGTAGGAGAATCTCATCAGGATGGAGAGGAGGAGCCTCGAGATATTCAGGTGATTTGGGAACAACTACTGCCACGGGAAACAGTTCTGTCGGTCACAGTAGTTGAGCATGAGAGATTCCCTGATGAGGATGGTGAGATAGAGACGGATGAGGAGGATCCCGTGGAGCTGCCACAGTCGGAGGATGAGGAGGACGAGGAGGAAGAGCTTCCACTTGATTTGATAGTTGCCCATATGTACGACGAGGTGTATGATCGCAATGTGGAACTTCAAGATACCATCGAGGAGTTGCGAGAGATAGTAGTTGACAACAGACTTTGATGGCACAGAAAGACGATGAGATCCAGGATCGAGAAGAATGACTGAACAACGTTGAAGAGAAGCTGGTCGACACTGAAGGAGAGAATGAATGAATGATGGAGAAGATTGCAGAACTGGAGAATAAGATGAAAGAAGAATTTACAAAAAGGGAAAGAGCCGAAGACGCATACAGTGAAGCTTATCAATGAGCCGGAATAGCAGAGAGTGATGCATAAGCCAAGAGGAGGAAGATGGAAGAAATGAGCAACGTATTCAACACCGTGGTCAATCGAGCTCAAGATCGAGACGCTACCATCATACGTATTGGATCGCCGAATAATGTTCTGAATTATAGAGGAAGAGCGTCGTAAGGCTACACAGTATCTTAATAGGACATTGTAGAGATTGTAATTGATAGGTGATTTTGAAAATAAATGAAATGTAAATCCCGGGTATGATAAACAATGGGATAGATGACGATGATGATATCCTGAAACTGTTATAGTTCAGGAAAGTAATGTAAATAGCAGTGATGCTATTGTCTTGATGTTTTAGATGATGAATGAATAAAAATTATTATTTTATTCAAAGTGTTAAGTGTTATGTGTTACATGATAAACTTTTATGATTAAATAGCATTTGATGGGTTTATTTTAACAGAAAATGGCTTCAAGACGTCAACCATCACGACGGAGAACCACTAAGGAAAACAACAACAATAATGTGGAAGGAAACCCGGTTCAACAGCTAGTGACATTACTGATGGGTGCTTTGCAGAATCAACCTCAGAATCAAGGTACTATGTTTAAGGACTTTAAGGCGGTTGGACCACCAGAATTCCGAGGGTCCATGAATCCAGTTAAAGCACAGACTTGGATTATGGAAATTGAGAAGGTTTTTGATGTGGCTAGGGTAGAGGAGAATCAGAAGACTGCTTTTGCAATGTTTATGTTGAAAGAGGAGGCTAGCTATTGGTGGCAGGCCAACAAAACTCGGGAAGGACCAGGAGTAATTACCTGGGATAGGTTTAAGGAGCTGTTCTTCGAGACCTATTTCCCAGAGAGTTCGAAGAGTCAGCTAGAAGTGCAGTTTTTGGAGTTGAAGCAGGGAACAATGTCGGTGTCGGAGTATGCCGCAAAATTCAACGAGTTGGCGAGGTTTGTGCCATATCAGGTCAGTACAGACGAGCGCAAGGCGAAGAGGTTTGAGCAGGGACTAAAACCCTAGTTGTACAGTAGGGTCTCCCTGTTCCAATTGAAGACATTTGCAGCAATGATGGAGAAGGCGATTCTCGCTAAAAGTGGAGGTGAGGCAGTAACAAAGCATAATCAAGAGCAGAGAAAGAAGAAAAGTGAAGGTGAAGCTAAGAGTGGTGGTAATGGTAGTAATGGAAACAACCTGAAGAGGAAGTGGAATGGGAATGGAGGAGCTGGAAATCAGCAAGGAAACCAGGAAAATAAGGAGTTCAAAGCATGTACTACATGTGGGAAGTTTCATAAGGGTGTGAGCTTGATGGGGAAACGAGTATGCTTCAATTATGGCTAGGAGGGTCATATCTCCCCAAATTGCACTCAATCTAAGAAAAAAGTTTGCTTCACGTACGGGTCCAAGGATCACTTTGCTCGTGAATGTCCTAAAAACAGATCTGGTGAGGCAAATGGAAGCAAGGGAAATGCTGGTGGAGGTACGCTTACTATTGTTGGACCAACATCAACAAATAAGCCTACAGCAAGAACCTTTAACATGATGGTACAGGACGCGGTGCAATCAAAAGATGTTGTGTCAGGTATTATCCTAATCAATGATATAAATGCGTATGTATTATTTGATTCGGGTGCTACTTGCTCGTTTATATCTGATGAATTTGCTAAGAGGTTAGAAATACCTTGTGAAGAGTTGAAATTTCCTTTAAATATAGAAATTACGAATAGGGAAGTGATTCCTGTTAGGTTCGTATACAAGAACTGTAGGGTGAACATTAAGGGGAATATTATGGCAGTAGATTTAATTTCGATTAAACTTGGGGAGTTTGATGTGATATTAGGAATGGATTGGCTATTCAATTATGGAGCGATAATTGATTGCCAAAAGAAGTGTGTAAACCTTATGACTCCGTCAAAGGTAGTTTTTCATGGTAGCAAATCGCCTAGACAAATGAAATGTCTGACGATGATGCAGGCCAAAAAGTTGTTAAGTAAAGGCTGTGTAGGGTACTTAGCCTACATAGTTGATACTCAAAAAGAGAAGAGTATGAAATTGGAGGAAATACCAGTGGTTAGGGAGTTCGTGGACGTGTTTTCGGAGGATTTGCCAGGACTTCCACCTAACCGAGATATCGAATTCGTGATTGACCTAGCACCAGGAACCGCTCTTATATCGAAGGCCCCATACAGAATGGCTCCGATGGAGATGAAAGAACTAATGGTGAAACTGCAAGAATTGTTAGACAAGAAGTATATTCAACCGAGTGTGTCACCGTGGGGAGCACCGGTGTTATTTGTGAAGAAGAAGGATGGGTCGATGAGTCTTTGCATTGACTATAGGGAATTGAACAAAGTCACTATTAAGAACAAATATCCTTTGCCGAGAATAGATGACTTGTTTGATCAATTGAAGGGTGCTAGATAATTCTCGAAAATAGATTTGAGAAGTGGATATCACCAACTGAAAGTAAGGAAGGAGGATGTACCGAAGATGGCATTCCGAACTCGGTATAGACATTACGAATTTTTGGTGATGTCATTTGATTTGACAAATGCCTCTGCAGCATTCATGGATTTAATGAACAGGGTGTTTAAACCATTTTTGGACAAGTTTGTGGTGGTGTTCATCGACGATATCCTGGTGTACTCTAAAACTCAAGAGGAACACGTGGAAAATTTACGTCTGACGTTGGAGACGTTAAGAAAAGAAAAGTTGTACGCGAAATTCTTCAAATGTGAATTTTGGCTGGAACGTGTACAATTTCTTGGGCATGTAATTGATAAGGATGGGATTTCTGTAGATCCATCAAAAGTTGAAGCTGTGATAAATTGGGAACAACCAAGAACTCCATCAGAAGTGAGAAGTTTCTTGGGGTTGGCAGGCTATTATAGACGGTTTATTCAGGATTTTTCCAAGATTGCTACTCCGTTGACAAATTTGACAAGGAAATCTATAAAATTTGTTTGGACGGAAAAATGTGAGGAAAGTTTTCAAGAATTAAAGAAGAAGCTCAGTATGGCACCTGTGTTGTCATTACCAGATAATACAGGAAACTTTGTGGTGTATAGTGATGCTTCACACAAAGGATTGGGTTGTGTCCTTATGCAGAATGGCAAGGTTATTGCGTATGCATCAAGGCAACTGAAGGACTACGAGAAAGGGTATCCGACTCATGATTTAGAGTTGGCAAGATTGTGTTCGAAGATGAAGATATGGAGACACTATCTCTACGGAGAAAAATGTGAGATCTACACAGACCATAAAAGGCTAAAGTATATTTTCACACAGAAAGACCTGAACATGCGTCAAAGAAGATGGATGGAACTGATAAAAGATTATGATTGTGAGATCTTTTATCATCCGGGTAAAGCTAATATGGTTGCAGATGCCTTGAGTAGGAAAGGCAGAGAAAAGTTGATGATGTTAATTGATAAGGAGGAGCTCATTTCAGCAATGGCAAAACTAGAGCTGGAAATCAAATTTCCAAAAGAATCTGAGGAAAAATTGTTCCAGATGGAAGCCAGTCCAAATTTGGTGGGCAAAGTGAAAAACGCTCAGCTACATGATGAGGAATGCAAGAAAATAAAGCAAAGTATAGTCGAGGGAAAAGAAGTGAAGTACAGTGTTGATACTCAGGAAATGCTAAGATTCGAGGGATGAATTTCGGTTCCAGCAGTTCAGGAGATTGAAGAAGAAATTTTGATGGAAGCACATAACTCAAGGTATTCAATTCATCCGAGAAGTATGAAAATGTATCAAGATTTGCGGCGTCATTTTTGGTGGCCGAACATGAAAAGAGATGTTGCAGAGTGCGTTGCAAAGTGCTTGACATGTCAGAAAGTGAAGGCAGTACATCAACGACCAAGCGGATTACTTCAACCGTTGGAGATACCAGAATGGAAGTGGGAGCACATCACAATGGATTTTGTGGTAGGTCTTCCAATGACTCAGAAAGGATACGATGCGATATGGGTGATAGTGGATAGATTGACAAAATTTGCACACTTTTTTCCAATAAAGATTAGATTTAATCTTGATCAGCTGGCGAAACTGTACGTTAAGGAGATTGTTTCAAGACATGGAGTTCCAATATCAATTGTATCTGACAGAGATCCGAGGTTTATATCAAATTTCTGGAAGAGACTGCAAGAATGCATGGGAACGCAATTGAAGATGAGCACATCGTATCATCCGCAAACCGATGGGCAAAGCGAATGAACGATCCAGACACTTGAAGATATGCTTAGAGCATGCATCATAGATTTCAAAGGAAACTGGGATGATCATCTACCGTTGGTAGAATTTGCATACAACAACAGTTACCATGCAAGCATTAGTATGCCACCGTACGAGGCGTTATACGACAGAAAGTGCAGAACTCCACTATGTTGGGATGAAGTTGGAGAACGTCAACTGTTAGGCCCAGAACTGGTACAGCAGACCGCTGAAGTTGTCAAACTCATCAGAGAAAGTCTAGTAACAGCTCAAGATTGACAGAAAAAGTATGTTGATTGAAGCAGGAAGTTTCGTGTTCCTGAAAGTTTCTCCTTGGAAAGGGAAAATTCATTTTGGCAAGAAAGGAAAGCTCAGCCCAAGGTTTATTGGACCTTTCAAAATTCTACGAATAGTGGGAGAGGTGGCCTACGAAGTAGCTTTACCTCCAGAACTAGAACATGTTCATAATGTTTTTCATGTTTCGGTATTACGACCGTATAAACCTGATTACAAGCATGTGATAGAGTATGAACCCTTGCAGTTTAGTAAAGATTTGTCTTATTAAGAGATTCCTATCTAGAGAGTCGACAGGAAAGAACAAGTGCTCAGGAATAAAGTTATACCTTCTGTGAAGGTGATATGGAGGAACCACAATGTCGAAGAGGCTACGTGGGAACTCGAAACTGATATGATGAAGTATTATCCTGAGTTATTTGTTTAGTCTGTGTCTTCGATTCTGGGGACAGAATCTTTGTAAGTAGGGGAGAATGTGACAAATGAATTGTTTGAATTGTGGTTATGAGGATAGAATCCTTGTAAGGAGGGAATGATGTAACATTCTAGAATTTTTAATTGTTATATTAAATATTTATTGAATTATTTAAGTATTTAATGGATGTGGTTATTGTAAATAAATAATTGTTCAAATTTGATTCAATTTGGTTAACTATTTGTTAAATAAATAATTAAGGAAATTAATTATTTTGCTAATTTAATTTAATTATTAAGTTAGAAAGTTTTGAATAAATAAATTATTATATTTTAATTTGAATTGTAAATTTAAAAGGATGTGTTAGTGGATTAAATAAAGTTATGATTATAAAGAAAATTATAATTTTGTGGTATTAATTTATGTGTTAAAGTGATTTAATAAATTATTTTTAGAATTAATTTAATTAAATTAATGTGTGACAAATAAACTTGTTATAAAGGAGTTACTAAAATAAATTATGGGAGTTTAATTTAGTTTTGCCAAACAAGGCCTAATGCCTATTAAGTCTTTAATCTAATTGTGTTTTACCAAACAAGGTGTAAGGATTAATGGGTTATTTTTAGTTAGTAACCAAACAAGCCTTATGGCTTCAGATTTTTAAATCTATTATAACTGATATCAGTTATACTATTATATAATTAGTACCTATTATATTTTATACGTTAGATATCTAGTACGCTAGATTGAGAGAGAGAAGAAAAGAAAAACTCAGAGGAAGAAGAAGAGAAGAAGAAAAGAAGAGAGGAAGAAAGGCTAGAGATTGGAGAAGAAGAAGCTTGAGAATAGAAAGGAATAGCCATCATCATCATCTTCTTCAAGGTATTCTCCTATTTCTTTTAGTTTTAAAAGTTTTAGCTTTCTCTTCTCCTATTTCTCTGTAAAATTCTTGTGATAAGATAATTGTTGATTTTATGTGTGTTCATGTGATAAATTAGTGTTGTAAAGTTATTTTCATAGGAATTTATGTACCATGTATCTGGCGACTCAAGATGAGTGATGTAAACCTATTTTTGGGGCGTCACAGAGCAGCTGATGGAGGAGATTGCGAAGCTGAAGGATAATTTGAAAAAAGAATCTGCCAAGAGAGCAAGAGTCGAAGATGCGTATGAGGAAGCTTCTCAGCGTGCAGAGGTAGTAGAGGGACATGTACAAACAAAGAAGATCAAGATGGAGGAGATGAATTGTGTGTTCAACCCTGTGATAAATTGAGCTCAAGACCGAGTCATGTACTATCCGACTCAGTTCGAAATGCTCCCATGGTATATATTAGATCGCAGAGACAATGTCCCGTATTATGGAAGAGGAGCTCGTAAGGCTATGCAACATTTTAGTAGGCCATAGTAAAGAATGTAATTATTTTGTGATTAATGATATAATAATAAAGATGTAAATCCCAAGTTTTATGCAACCAATGGGATATGATGATGTTATCCTGAAACTTTATTAGTGAAAGTCGTATACATACAAGCCAATCATGTATGATGATAAAACATATACTTTGTAATATATTTTATTTATTTATTAATAAAATAATTATTTATTAAAGGCATTTAATTATCTACATAGTGTTGCTTTAATAATATGTGATAAACCCATAGTTTTAAGCAATACTTTTAGAATCATGATGAGATCATGCTAATGAGATCTAAATTCTTAGATAACTTCAAACTAAAATGTTCTCAATCAATGGATTACTAAAAATGGGATTAGTAAATCCGGATAGATTGATACATACGTTGCTTGCTCATTGGATGAGGATGATTGATCTCATGATCATTTGTGTGGAGACACTAAAGCAAGTATGTAGGTGCTTATTGGAGAATAAGTTCACTGAGCGTGACTCACTAAGGAATACCTAATGGAGTTTTACTTACCTATCAATAGGAATTTCTATAGTGATAGTAGTACAAATGATCCTTAGACTTGAGATCATCATAGTATTGTTGACGTCGGGATTTTTACTATCCCTTTTTTGTTCTTGTCTGTTGGTGTTCTAATGTTAGGTGAGATTTGTTTGAAAAAACAAATTGTGAAAAGGTCTGATATGTATATGTCGACGATTGGACTGTAAGAGTTAGCAGTTGGTATTTTTAAATGGTTGCACCAACTCAACCGAGAAAAGGTTTGCACATTGACCCAGTGATGTGACACTATCCAGGTCTGTGAAACCGAGATTCGTTAGGGTCCGGGAGCTTGATTATGCAGAGGGAAGGTGTTAGGCACCCCCGGCATCCGTGTTACCACGGTGACCGCCACTTTTCAATTAAATTGTTATCTGAATGTGTGTGTGTGTGGGTCAATGAGCAATTATCTAGAAGTAGTGCTATGCCTCGTTTGTACCTATATACAAAGGGTTTGAATTTTGTATAAAAGTTTAGTGTTAACAAGATATAGCAATGATGTTTTGTAAAAGAGGTTTTTCAAACCCTTATGCTCAATAGTAATTGAGGCCTTTGATACTTCCATTTTATTATAATGTTTGGCTTGATTGCTTTTATTTTCGAGATGTGGGGCATCTTCGAGAAAATAACATACATAGCAGTGCCGAACTCCTTGTGGGCATGAGAGCCATCTAAGGAAATTCAAACACCGTGAATAATGTACAAGCTGATTACAGTTGAAAATGTCCATCACGGGAACTGAATCTAGATTTAGGAGACTGAATCTGTGATCACATGATGTTGCAGTTTATACAAAAGCTGTAAGCAGTTATATATATAAAAGCTATAAATATATATATGAACGATCAACCACCACGAAGCAACTCCATGGGGGATTTGAAATGTAAATATACATAAGCTGTAAATATATATATATATATGTAAGTGATAAATGCACCGGATATTATACACAGACTCAATCAAACGGAGTTTGATGATAATATATATATATATAAGTAGTAAACACACCTGATGTAAATACAGGCTCATCGAACAGAGTTCCACAATAGTTTATATATAAGTAAACATATATAAAAGCCATAAACGCTCCGGATATAAATCCAGGCTCATCGAACAGAGTTCAACAACAGTTTATATATATATATATATATATATATATATATAAAGTTAATAAACGCCCGGACGTGAGTCCGAGCTCAATCGAGGCATAAATCGATAATGTTAGTATAAATATATATATATATATATATATATATATATATATATATATATATATATATATATATATATATATATATATACAACGAAATAAAAGCCATGGACCAAGTCTGCATACGTCATATAACACGACTCTCAACGTGAATAAATGTGTGTGCAGAATGTGGAGAAAGGCTTTAAGAAATGTAAGAAGGCTTACAACGGACTGCCAAAGAAGATTTCAATAGCTTTAAATGGATGAAAACTCGGTTCCCACCGGAAAAATACAGCAAAATGTAAACTCACAAGTGTTTGAAATGAGAAAGCACTCAGTTTATAGTGTGTACAGAGCTAATTGGACAGGGCTTCCTCGCCTTTTCTCTATGCAAAATGGCCACCCCAAGCCCTCTATTTATAGAGGGGGGAGCCTCAGGTGTACCTGCGGCTGCCCCGGGGCTCCCCCGGGCCATGTGGGTCCTGCTGTCTCAAAGTACGTGCACTCAAACAATGCGCTGTTCACTCGAACCTTCGTAACTTTCAATCCAGGAGTCTGATGGAAGCGTGCCATCCCATTCTGGAAAGTTCTTTCTGAGAGCTATGCAATGACATAGGATTTGCCCATTTTTGATTTCAGGAAGATGGGTCCATGACCGAAATGGCATTTCTGGGTTTTCGTCAGGCAGTCCGTTTAGCTATTTTGCGCTTGAAAGTTAAGAGATGATTCTTGTGGGACTTATTTTGAAGCAATTTAAGTTGAAATGAGTGTATTTTTTTTAGTTGAAGTTGAGTTGGCAAATGACCATTTTTCCCCTCTTGGGGTTATCTTCGGTTTTCGCACAGTTGTAGCAGTCTTTTCTTAGGGTTATCTCTGAGGTTGGCTTGTTGTTGACTTTGACTGTCCTCAGGGTTATCTTTGAGGTTGTCTTGACCAGCTGGGGTTATCTCTAGGCTTTAAAATTGATCCCCCAGGGTTATTTCTAGGGTAAAAATTGACTTTCCCGGGGTTATCTCTGGGGATGGAAACTGATTTCCCAGGGTTATCTCTGGGGTTGCAAAATGGATCTCTCGGAGCTATCTCTGGGGTTGAAAATGATTTTGTGGTCCTCCAGGGTTATCTCTGGAGTGTGAAAAAGATGCTTTTGTCCTCCTGCATAGTTAGTAACAGGAAAAAAAAATTTTGAGTGTCTATAGATGCCCCTCTTTATCATGTTCATGCAATGCAATGGAATGGACATGATAAAGATTACTAGACACTTAAAATATTACAAGGCATTTTTAATGATACAAATCGCAATGTAATAACTGTTATGATGAATGTTAAAATGCTTTTGCAAATCACAGTTGTGACGCCCCCAAAACTGGTATACATCACCCATCTCGAGTCGCCAGATATCACACTACAGAAATAAAATACAAACTTCTTTAATACAACTGTTGTGTAAAAATACGACAAAACATAGCTGAGTTTTTAAAACAAATATTGTCTTCTAGACAATATCCACTCTCAATGGAGTTCTCATTACATTTATTGTCACACTATTTAATAGAATAGTAAGGACTACTAATGCTATCATCTGGACCGTCACTCCGTTTCTTGACTAGTTCCAGCTATATTCTCATTTCCTGAAGAGAACAATGAAAGAAAACGTGAGCTCAACTAGCCCAGTAAGAAATATTATGACTAAGATAATGCAGAATAAATTATCGTTAGCCTTCAACAGTATAACAACTGATAGAATACAATAGACAACAAGTTTTAGATCAACAACTGCAGTGGAATAAGCAATCCATTAGAAGAGTCAAGTAGAGCATAAAATCTACTATCTTCTATGATTTAAAAAGATTTTCATCAACTTTATTGCTGAGACTCAGCTTAATAAATAAAATCGAATCATCCCTACACCACGACGAAGGATATTCATGTAATCATCAATGGTCATGATTATACCGAATAATCCCTGGTCATAATCATACCAACAACTGTCCATCAATGAACTACAGGCTAATGAGGACTTTTACCACATCATTCGTTACATTACAGTCATGATTATACCGAATAATCCCTGGTCATAATCATACCTAGTACATCTATGCACGTAAGCCAGAGATGACTTTCATCACAATATAAGCTTGAGGATGATGACAATGACATAATAATTCAATAAAACAAGTTCAAGGACAAATTTTAAAGATTTATAATTTAATTTTTCCAGAAATCAATAACGTCCAAATTGTCAACATGGTACTGCTTTGTAGAGTAAAATTCAAGAATAATATTCATGTATTAAAAATAATTTGGACAGAAAAGAAATATATTTTTCGGGTTAATAGTACCCCATGAATAGTACTTCAGGAATAGTACTCTGTGAATAGTACCCCGACACGAAAAGTGTCCCGAATACCCGAGTGAATGATAATAGAGTGAGTAGTAATTAGGTGAATAGTAATCTATGAATAGTAACTCGTGAATAGTACTCCGGCATGAAAAGTGCCCCGAATACCCGAGTGAATAATAGTAGATTGAATAGTAACCAGGTGAATAGTAACTCATAAAAAAATACCAAAGAAAATGATATTCCATGACGAGTACAAAAGAAATGATATCTCAGACGAGTATAATTGAATATACGAAACTTCAAAAGGATTTTTACCCGCCATGCGGTAATCCACGTAGACAAATCATTTCCACAATTTAATAAAGAATGAATAAAGGATCATTCACCATACATGCGGTAATCCACATAGACATGTTATTCCAACAAAATAATAAAGAATGGAATAACAGAAGAATTCACCATGCATGTGATAGGTCGCATGCATGAGTTATTCCCAATGAGAATAATAAAGAATGGAACCGGTCATGCGTAATCCGCATGCATGCAGGATATTCCAATGTAATAATAAAGAATGGAACCGTGTCATGCGTAATCCGATGCAGATGAGGATATTCCAATGTAATAATAAAGAATGGAATAAGAACATAATTCACCAGGCATGCGATAGACCACACAGACAGGTTATTCCAACAGAATAGTAAAGAATGGAATAACAACCCTTACGAGTATTGAATGAAAATAACTTTCTTCACAAATATGAAAGAATAATACCCCTTACCTCAAAAGAAGATTGTATACTTGAATAGTGAGGTAGTAGATTTCTCTTCTTCTTTCTCTCTATAATTTCTCTCTATAATAATTGCTTTATAGCTTTAGTGAATTGGTAAAAAATAATGAAGGAATGAGCTTCTATTTATAGGAAAATATAGTTTTGATAATTGAACGTTTTGGGGCTCGAAATATTACAGTATAATATCTTCCTCTTTTTCGTCATTTTTAATTTAGTCTTGTAAGTATTATCAAACTTGCAACATCTCTCCTAATAGTAAATAATGTGAATCAATAGAAAATCATGTGAATCAATAGTTCTAGACATGTGAAAATACGAATTACAGTATAGTACCTCCATCTATACTTTCATTTTTAACTTAGTCATGAAAGTATTATCAATATTGCACCAACTCCCCTAATAGTAAATGAATGTGAAACAATAGTACACACATGTGAACAAATAGTTATAATCATGTGAAGTAATAGTAATTAATTGCTCATTTATCCGGTTAATTACCCGATTGGTCAATATAACCTCCAGACATCAATTATTATCGAAATAAATGTCGATTTTCACTAACACTAATAATTCTAACACAATGGAACTATCAACTTCATCTTTAATCAACACCAACTTATTCATCATTAATATTATAATTCACGATATTTAACAACTAGGTCATTCCCAGGAAAGAGGGGGCTTTCCGATTAGGATTTCTCCTTATTGGCACGCAATTAGGTGACCAAAGACATTGTCAATATTGCAAATAATAATATGAATAACTTTGTCGTCTCAATTATTGATTTAATAATATATCATATTATATAGATGATACTGTGATAATAATTGAATCAATAATATGAGAGATATTGTGCAACAATTACTCTAGCAATAATTGAGTATAACTGAGTGATTTTTCACGTAAGCATCAATAATCAATACCGTGTGCTACTATGCAACCACGCGTATTACTGTACTTTTACTACCGATTATTTTATGACAACTTGCTTACTTTGAAAAAAATTTCAAATATCACCCTTATCTTTAACCTTTTATCAATTTAACCTTTTACTAAAATAGAAAAATTGAATACTTTTATTTGATAAAATTCGGGATCTCACAATCTCCCCTCCTTATGAAATTTCGCCCTCAAAATTTACGTACCTGGTAGTTCGAAGAGATGAGAATACCTTACTTTCTTTTCGGATTGTACCTTCCCGTTTATTTCTTCTCTATCATGATTTTCCCATTTCTCATCTCCTGTATTTCTGATATCATTATAGAATATAGTTTCAAAATAAGGGTTAATTGACATGTCATATATTATCCATATACTCTAACCGACCAATTAAATACCAAATAAACTTAGGTAGATCATACTAGCGAAGGAATTCCCCGTCTCTCCCCTCCTAGTTTTTGTCTCACATCTCAGCCAGAGATCATATCCCTAAGCTTTGATACCAACTGTGACACCCCCAAAATAGGTATACATCACCCATTTTAAGTCACCAGATATCACACTGCAAAAATCAAATACAAACTTCTTTAATACAATTGTCGTGTAAAAATACGACAAAAAATAGTTGAGTTTTTAAAACAAATATTATCTTCTAGACAATATCCACTCTCAATGGAGTCCTCATTACATTTATTGTCACACTATTTAACAGAATAGTGAGGACTACTAATGCTATCATCGTGCCCGTCATTCCGTTCCTCGACTAGTCCCAGCTATATTCTTATTTCGCGAAGAGAACAATGAAAGAAAGGGTGAGCTCAACTAGCCCAGTAAGAAATATTATGACTAAGATAATGTAGAATAAATTATCCTTAGCCTTCAACAGTATAACAACTGATAGAATACAATAGACAACAAGTTTTAGATCAACAATTGCAGCGGAATAAGCAATCCATTAGAAGAGTCAAGTAGAGCATAAAATATACTATCTTCTATGATTTAGAAAGATTTTCATCAACTTTATTGCTGAGACTCAGTTTAATAAATAAAATCGAATCATCCCTGCACCACGGCCAAGGATATTCATGTAATCATCAATGGTCATGATTATACCAAATAATCCCTAGTTATAATTATACCAACAACTGTCCATCAATGAACTACAGGGCAATGAGGACTTTTACCACATCATTCGTTACATTACGGTCATGATTTTACCGAATAATCCTTGGTCATAATCATACCAAGTCCATTTATGCATGTAAGCCAAAGATGACTTTCATCACAATATAAGCATGAGGATGATGACAATGACATAATAATTCAATAAAACAAATTCAAGGATAAATTTTAAAGATTTATAATTTAATTTATCCAGAAATCAATAACGTCCAAATTGTCAACATGATACTACTTTGTAGAGTAAAATTCAAGAATAATATTCATGTACCAAAAATAATTTGGACTGAAAAAAAATATATTTTTTGGGTGAATAGTACCCTGTGAATAGTACTTTAGGAATAGTACCCCGACACGAAAAGTGTCCCGAATACCCGAGTGAATGATACTAGAGTGAATAGTAATCGGGTGAATAGTAACTCGTGAATAGTACTCCGGTACGAAAAGTGCTCCGAATACCCGAGTGAATAATACTAGAGTGAATAGTAACTGGGTGAATAATAACCCGTGAATAGTAACTCGTAAAAAAAAGACCAACGAAAATGATATTCCATAACGAGTACAAAAGAAATGATATCTCAGACGAGTATAGTAGAATATACGAAATAGATTTTCACCCGCCATGCGGTAATCCACGTAGACAGATCATTTTCATAATTTAATAAAGAATGAATATGATGGATCATTCACCATGAATGCGGTAATCCACATAAACAGTTTATTCCAACAGAATAATAAAGAATGGATTAACAGAAGAATTCACCATGCATGCGATAGCCGCATGCATAAAAGTTATTCCCAATGAATAATAAAGAATGGAACCAGGTCATGCGTAATCCGCACAAACAGGATATTCCAACAGAATAATAAAGAATGGAACTAGGTCATGCGTAATTCGCACAGATAGGATATTCCAACAGAATAATAAAGAACAGAATAACAACAGAATTCACTGTGCATGCGATAGATCGCATGCATAAAGTTATTCCAATGTAATAGTAAAGAATGGAATAACAGAAGAATTTCACCATGTATGCGGTACTTCGCATAGACAGGTTATTCCAACATAAAAATAAAGAATAGAATAACAACCCTTATAAGTATTGAAAGAAAATAACTCTCTTCATGAATATGAAAGAATAATACCCCCTACCTCAAAAGAAGACTGGATACTGGAATAGTGAGGTAGTAGACTTCTTTTCTTCTTTCTCACTATAATTTCTCTCTATAATAATTGCTCTATAGATTTAGTGAATTGGTAAAAAATAATGAAGGAATGAACTTCTATTTATAGGAAAATATAGTTTCGATAATTGCACATTTTAGGGCTTGAAATATTATAGTATAATACCTTCCTCTTTCCTTCATTTTTAATTTAGTCCTGCAAGTATTATCAAACTTGCACCATCTCCCCTAATAGTAAATCATGTGAACCAATAGTAAATCATGTGAATCAATAGTTCTAGACATGTGAAAATACGAATTACAGTATAATACCTCCATCTATACTTTCATTTTTAATTTAGTCATGCAAGTATTATCAATCTTGCACCAACTCCCCTAATAGTAAATGAATGTGAATCAATAGTACACACATATGAACAAATAGTTATAATCATGTGAATTAATAGCAATTCATTGCTCATTTATCTGGTTAATTACCCTATTGGTCAATATAACCTCCAAACATTAATTATTATCGAAATAAATGTCGATTTTCACTAACACTAATAATTCCAACACAATGGAACTATCAACTTCATCTTTAATCAACACGAACTTATTCATCATTAATATTATAATTCACAATATTTAACAACTGTGTCATTCCTGTGAAAGACGGGCTTTCCGATAAGGATTTCTCCTTATTGGCGGGCAATTAGGTGACCAACCTCTCCCGGACCAGAACTTCTAGACATTGTCAATATTGCAAATAATAATATGAATAACTTTGTCATCTCAATTATTGATTTAATAATATATCATATTATACAGATGATACTGTGACAATAATTGAATCAATAATATGAGAGATATTATGCAACAATTACTCTAGCAATAATTGAGTATAATTGAGTAATTTTTTACGTAAGCATCAATAATCAATACTGTGTGCTACTATGCAACCACGCGTATTACTGTACTTTTACTACCAATTATTTTATGACAACTTGCTTACTTTGATAAAAAATTCAAATATCACCCTTAACTTTAACCTTTTATCAATTTAACCATTTACTAAAATAGAAAAATTGAATATTTTATTTGATAAAATTCAGGATCTCGCAATCTCCCCTCCTTGTGAAATTTCGCCCTCAAAATTTACATACCCAGTAGTTTGAAGAGATGAGAATACCATGCTTTCTTTTCGGATTGTTCCTTCCCGTTTATTTCTTCTCTATCATGATTTTCCCATTTCTCATCTCCTGTATTTCAGATATCATTCTAGAATATAGTTTCAAAATAAGGGTTAATTGACATGTCACATATTATCCATATACTCTGACCGACCAATTAAATACCAAATAAACTTAGGTAGGTCATACTAGCGAAGGAATTCACCGTCTCTCCCCTCCTAGTTCTTGTCTCACATCTCAGTCAGGGATCATATCCCGAAGCTTTGATACCAACTGTGACACCCCCAAAACAGGTATACATTACTGTGACGCCCCCAAAATTCAGACACCCATATCTCGAATTTTTGGTGCATCACGTGCTACTACGAATATCATACAAAATCATTAACAACGAAAATAATAGAATAATTTACATTGATGTATTTATAAATATTCACGTCCCAAGGTACCGTAACCATTATTACAACAATTCTGTGATTAGCTTAACACAGCTTAATCATTCTTGAATACATCTTAACAAGCATAACAATAATAATAATACTTCTAGTCCTAAGGACTAAGTTATTATGTCGCCTTGCCCTTTCCCTTGTCCTGTCCTGAAGTACCGCCTTGCTCTGCCTTAACTGTAATGTTTTAGGAAGCAAGAATGAGCAACAAGTTTGCCCAACAAGTAATATAGCTAGAAGAACAAGCAGTTATAGCATTTGAATCTTTCAAGGGTATAATAATAATTGATAGTTTAAGGATATCAAAAATATCAAGAGTATTCAATAGGAGTCGTTATAGATCAAGGAAATCAACAAAATCTCGTGGATTTATCCATTTCGAGGTTCAACACGAATGAGTAATCGAGTACCACTAAGGACTAAGAACTCTTACTAGAATTAAAGATTTCACCGTAATCCAATACAAACGAGTACAACAGTGATCAATTTAAAGTACCCTACGTTATGCATAACATTTAATCATATTCATGTAAAGCGCATGCTCTGCCTCCCCGACAATATATAATTTCCACTTCTATGAGGGTTGTTCATCTCAGTAGATTTACGATAGTCCGCACCAAATCAATCGGTTTGGATAGCTCTTTAACTCATAATAATAGTCTAGCGAATCAAGGGCTTAGACAGTTTTTCATCATGCATTTAGGAATGATAAGTCCAATGCTTACATCAACGTCAAGGTATACAAGTGATTTTCGAATAGAAGCAGATATTTGCTTGATAAAATATGATTGATATGACAACAATTCAACGTATAAAGTGTGTGAATTAAGGAACTTGTAAACACAATAATAATAGTGTTAGGATACTTGCTCAATGTAAATTTGAGTGAGGTTAGGAACTTGCCCAACAATAACAATAAGTTAGGGATAAAAAACTTGCATAATATAAGTAACAAAGTTTTTAGGATAGAAACTTGCATAATATAAGTAACAAGTTTTTTAGGATAAGAAACTTGCATAATATAAGTAACAAGTTTTAGGATAGGAAACTTGCATAATATAAATAACAAGTTTTTTAGGATAAGAAACTTGCATAATATAAGTAACAAGTTTTTAGGATAGAAACTTGCATAATATAAGTAACAAGTTTTTAGGATAGGAAACTTGCATAATATAAATAACAAGTTTTTTAGGATAGGAAACTTGCATAATATAAGTAACAAGTTTTTAGGATAGGAAACTTGCCTTTTAGCGTTGATTACTACTAATAGCTTAAAATCACCTCAACGAACTATATCATCTCCTATTCATGTAAGTATAGGTATTCATTAGCCAAACACACTTGATATACATAACACATTTTCTTTCTATCTCATTGTATCCATCAAAACTCATAATCGTATACCAACATGCTCATACTATTGACCACCGCTAGTTTATTCATAATCTTTCTTCCTCGAAGTTCTAAGAGGTTCATTGCTTTAAGTAGACCATAACGCCTATTAATCCCACCGACCTTTTCTACGCATGTTTGCAAGCATTAGATTTATTTTCCGAAGTTAGTAAAATTCTCTACTTAGAACGTATTCGTGTACTAATAGTTTATAACAAAGATAGGAGTATTTATTAATCCATCCTTATATCAAGTTATGATGTCGTCTCGAGTCCCGTGACATCTCGCCATGTCCGAAGATATTATGACTTGTCCAAAGACAACATGCTTTCGTCTAAGACATCGCGCTTTGTCCAAGACATCACGCTTTGTCCAAGACATCACGCTCTATCCAAGACATCACGCCTCGTCCAAGACATCACGCTTTGTCCGAAGACATCACGCTTTGTCAAGCCACGCCTTCAGAGACTCTTTGAGACTTTGCCTACTATTTCGACAAAGTTTAAGTTCGCTTCAAGTTAATTTCATTAAGACTTTACTATATGCATACAACCTAAGGGAATTTCTTAATACATGGTCTAACATGACCGAACCCATCGCTTGGTTCTGGCAATGCGGTGCAACCGCACCCATGGATTTCGTATAAGTGAACATGCTCGCTGTTTTGCAGAGTAGCCACAACTTGATTCGCAAACAATTTTAACGTATTCATGCACGTAAGGTAAACTTTCTAAACACCCTATATCATGCATATTCATCATACTTGACCTATTAATCTCAAAAAAACCGAGAATCAACAAGACTCAAGTTAAGAACGAGTAGAAATTATACCTTCTCGAGCTTTAACCTTGATATCTCACACACCGATTTGGTAATGCTTAAGAACTAAGAATTCTTTACTCAGATTTCTCCAACACTCTTATCACTAAAACAGATCGCCGCCTCGGTGGCTTGTATTTAAAGAGAAAACATGGACTAGACACTTGCTTTACCCAATGTTGGGATTCATGGTGCAATAGAAATGAACAATGGTTACTTAAGGAGTTGTTCAACCACTCCATACCGTACCACTTAGCTAGCCATGCATGCCTAGGATTAGCGACTTGAAAGTTTCGTGAAAGAGAGTTTAGGCTACTATTCTTTGTACTTGGTGACCCTAATTTGGGGACAAGAGAATGATCTCGACATATAGACAAGGGGCTAGCTGGTCACGTGCCCACCGCCCCCACGCCACATTTTAATTTAACCAATACCTTGTACTCTCAGTTAACTATTTTGTTGGATTCCGAATTGGATTCTAAATATCCCAAGTTTATTGGGCTAACTCAAAAGTCCATCAATTAACTTATTGGGCTAGACTCCCAATTTATTATTTGGACTTTAAACATTCAAATACTTAATCATTCTTCACTAAGTCCATCCTTGTCTCACACAAGACATTTCATGAACCTATCATAATTCTCCACATCCTAGCAATCATTAAGAGTTCAATTTTAATACAATTGAGTTACTCACCTCATGCCATGTAAAATAAATAATCGCAGGCTCTATTTAATAATATTAAATCATAAAATTTACGGTTATTACATCCTATCCCCCTTATAAAAATTCCGTCCTCGGAATTGATACAAGGTTATACGAAAAGATTGGGATAGTCTCTCCTCATCCTATCTTCTAATTCCCACGTGGCCTCCTTGATATCGTGGTTTCTCCAAACAACCTTTACAGAAGATATAGCTTTGTTTCTTAGCATTTGTTCTTTCTTATCTATTATCTATACAGGAATTTCTTCATATGCCAGATTCTTCTCTACTTGAATGGGCTCATAGGAAATCACGTGCTTATAGTCAGACTTGTACGGTCGTAGTACGGAAATGTGAAACACGTTGTGGATGTGTTCCAATTGGGTGGCAAAGCAACTTTGTATGCCACTTCGCCCACTCGCTTCAATATCTCGAATGGCCCTATGAACCCCTGACTCAATTTTCCTTTCTTTCCGAATCGATCTTTCCTTCCAAGGAGATACCTCAAAAACACAAAACCACCGACTTCAAAGTCTCTTACGCTGATGATGCAAGCCACAGACTTCTTTTTGGCGATCTTGAGTCGCTACCAATTTGCCCCTTATTGTTGCTACCACGTCGGTACCATTTTGTCGGACTAATTTCGTCCCAAAAGTCGCCGTTTCTCCTCGACTTCATCCCAACATAATGGCGCCCCCGCACTTTCTCCCGTAAAGAGCTTCATATGGCGGCAGATACCGATACTCGCATGATAGCTATTATTGTGTTTAATTATACTAATGGTAAATGGTCGTCCCAATTCCCCCTGAAGTCCATCACGCAAGCTCTCAAAGATGTCCTCCAACGCTTGTATGGTTCGCTCACTCGCCTGTCGGTTTGAGGGTGATAAGCAAGACTTAATCTCAATTGAGTTCCCATTTGTTCTCGCAAACTTTTCCGCAATTTTGACGTGAAACGCGGATCTCGATCGGAGACAATCGACACCCCAGCACTCCATGTCGCGATACGATTTCCTTTACATACAAATTTGCTAACCTGGTTCAAATTGAATCAAACCTTGATGGGTAGAAAATGAGTTGTCTTTGTTAGTGGTCCACAATAACCCAAATGGCATCGTAACTCTTCAGTCAGTAACGGAAGTCCAACCATAAATCCATCATAATGTGCTCCCATTTCCATTTCGGTATTTCCAATGGTTGAAGTAGTCCACTTGGCCTCTAGTGTTCTCGCTTGACTCTTTGACAAGTAAGACATCCGCTAACACACTCGCAACCTCTCTTTTCAAATTAGGCCACCAAAATGGTGTCAAGATCCCAAGACATTTTGTGCCTCCTGGATGAATAGAATCTGATTGTATTGTGTGCCTCGTGTAGGATTTTCTCTCTCGGTTTGATTACAAATGGCACCCATACTCAATTCTAATCTCAATATACCATCCTTATCTACTTTGAACCTTTCTTCCTTATCTTCTACTATTCCTTCTTTATCTTCTCACATTCTTCATCTTTCTCTTGTGCTTCCTTTATTCTATCCAATAACTTCGGGTGAGCTCTCATCATGAGAAATCTTCCTTTCGCTTCTCTTGGTTCCTCCACCTCTATTTCCAACCTTTCCATTTCTCTTATTAATTCCTCTTGAGTTGTCAGTTTGAATAACGTCTCCCTTCCTTTTGTACTCAAAGCGCTTCGGCCACAACGCTTGCTTTTTCCGGGTGATAAAGAATTTCACAATCGTAATCCTTGATTAGTTTCCAACCACCTTCTTTGTCACATGTTCAACTCCTTCGTGTGAAGATATATTTTAGACTCTTGTGATCCGTGATATATCTCACATCTTTCTCCATACAAATAGTGCCTCCAAATCTTCAATGCAAAGACTATCGCCGCTAACTCCAAGTCATGGGTAGGTATCATTTTTGAAATCTTTCAACCGTCATGAGAGGCATATGCAATGACCTTGCCATGTTGCATTAGCACACAACCAAGTCCTCTATGCGATGCATCACTATACACAACAAATCCTCCCGTATCATCTGGTAATGATAATACAGGTGCCTCACTCAACCTCCTCTTCAATTCTTGGAAACTCTCCTCGATTTGTCCGTCCATACAAACTTCTCTCGTCTTCTTCGTTAGATTGGTCATTGGGGTTGTATCTTAGAAAAATCTTGGATAAATCTTCGATAGTACCGGCTAAACCTAAGAAACTCCTAACTTCATCATGCCTCTCTACTGCTCCCGCCATTTATCGCTTCCACCTTTGCAGGATCCACGGAAATTCCATTTTGATCTATCACGTGTCCTAGAAATTGAACCCTTTCCATCCAAAATTCGCATTTTGAAAATTTTATGCGACATCTTCTCCCTTCTCAATGCTTCCAATACCATCTTCGTGTGTTCTACAGGCGTGTTCTTCCTTCGCTCTTTGAATAAATCAAAATGTCATCGATAAATACTACTACTTAACTTATCTAAGTATGGCCCTGAAAACCTGGCTCATCAAGTCCATAAATGCCGCCGAGCATTGGTTAATCCAAATGACATCACTAAAAATTCAGAATGTCCAGAAGCGAAGTTCAAACGCCGCGTCTTTGTACGCCCTCCTCTCGTTCTTTCAACCGATGATAACCCGCTCGTAAATCTATCTTGAAAAACACTTCGCTCCCTTCAGCTTGATCGAAAAGGTCCTCTATCCTTGGCAATGGATATTTATTCTTAATTGTCACTCTTGTTCAACTCCCGATAATCGATATACTGAGCCTCATCGATCCATCCTTTTCTTTACAAACAACACCGGTGCTCCCCAAGGAGACACACTTGGCCGAATGTAACCCTTATCTAGTAACTCTTGCAATTGAATCATCAATTCCTTCATTTCACCGGCGCCATACGATATGGAGCTTTCGAAATTGGTGCGGTTCCCTGCTAAGTCTATTATGAATTAATTTCTCCGTCTCGGCGGAAGGCCGCGCCTCGCTTTGGAAACACGCCTTGGAAATCTTTTACCACTAATATATCTTTCATTTCTATTCTCTTTGATGAATGTCCACTATATAGGCTAAATAACCTACACATCCTTTCTTTAACAATTTCTTGGCCTCAGATCATCATAAGGCAACACGATTGCTTGAGCGATGAGCTATCATAAAACACTACCTTAGACCGCTTTTGAGGTCCAAGGTTCGTGACTCTTCTTTTGACAATCGATTATCGCAGCTGCGTGGCGGATAACCAATCCATTCCTAATATCACATCAAACTCTCCCAATTTAATCGGAATTAAGTTCACGTTTAGTTTGTGACCTCTAATGTTTGCACAACAGCTTTGGTAAACAAACTCTATGGGAATTACTTCCTTATTCGCAATCTCTACGCTCAATGAATTTTCTAAATGTTCGTGGAGGTATGTTTAGTCGATTAGCAAATTCTTCGTATTAATAAAGGAATAGGTAGCACCCGAATCAAATAATACATAGGCATTTATATTATTGATTGGGAGAATACCGACACCACGTCCCTTGCGCAGCCACTTCGCCTTGGACAACCATGTTAAAGGTTCTGGCAATGATTTATTGATCGTTGGTCCACCGATCATCATCTTTGTCGCCTCCTCGTTGGTCGCTTCCTCCGTTGCTCCCCTTCTTTGGGCAATCCTTGATTTGATGCTTAGTTGAGCCACACGAGAAACATCCTTGATCTTTTTGGCTTTGGACAGTTGGGTGAAATGTGCCTTCTTGGTCATAGCTAGTAGACAGACGCGCCCCCTCTCGCATTCCCTTGATGGTTTTTCCCACATTTTGAGCAAGCTTCACTTCTTTTCTTGAATCCTCCTTGATAATTTTTCGATGGTTGATGTTTTTGGTTGGTGTTGTTGTCGTTGTTTGGTTATCCCATTTCCTCTTTCCCAAATAACTTCCACCATCGCTATTCTCCTCCACGCAGTCTCTCCTCCAAAGATTCTTGTTCTTCTTCTCCTTGTTGTATTGGCTCAATGCCTCGCTACCTCCCTCAAAGCAATTATCGCCTTTCTCCAATAATGTGGCGAAGAGTCGATTTGAAGGACCGACACCTTATTTAACAACCAAGGTTTTAGTCCAAGTTCAAGCATCGAGATTTCCTTTCTTGAAAGGTCTACTTGATGTGTTGCGAATCGTGCGAGTTCATTGAACTTGGCACGCATATTGTGCCACCATCATCTCATCTCCCTTGTTTTAGTTCTAGAAACTTTACCTCCATCCTATTCTTCATGCTCTTCGGAAGTAATTCTCGAAGAACAAAGTCTTAAACCTTTCCTGTGTTATAGTCCCTTCTCCCGCTCTCTCGTTGATTTACTTCCCACCAAAGAGTTTGCTTCACCCTCATCATATATGTAGCGAACACGGTTTTCTGGTCTTCACCCACACGAGCAATGGCAAAGGCTTTCTCCATTTCCTTGATCCACGTTTGTGCTGCTACTGATAGGGCTTCAGTAGTACCCATGAATTAGGAGGTCCTACACTCTTAAAGTCCTTGAAGTTTTCACTAGGAGCTACTTGGGGAATGGGTGGTACTTGTTCATTTCTTCCCCAAGAGCCTCCCCTAACAAATCTACAAAGCCTCTAGATGGGATCTACTTGTCCTCTCTCATCATTAACCGATTTCTTCCTAAGTGCAGCTTAATCTACGCTCTCAAGCGGCATTTTCCTACATTACAAAACTTCCATTTTATTATCTAATTATATTACTTAAACAATTCTCCATAAAATGAATAAGATTTTGGAATACATTTCGTAACAAGATCATTTATATTCATGTGCCAAATTGTTACATTACATGATTATCTCCAAAGATACTTCTATAAATGACACAACTTATCCCCTAATATCACAAAAGATGGGGACAACCATTAACATACTACCCTCTAACATAACTCAAAAGTTTGGGGTTTACAACATCTCACATTCTACATAAAGATTACAACAACAGATAATACACTACACAACGAACTACAACTAATAACTTTTAACGCCTAGACTTAATCTATCATTCCGATCTCCACAGCGCTCTGGTACTCCCTCTGAGTAATGTGCACCACCACATCTCAGCTTATGGTGCGCCGTGTGCGTCTCACTTCTCTCTCGGGTAGTGATTTACCCCATCAATCAGTCCCTCCATGGCCGTGCGCAATGCTTAGCTCATCCTATTCATCTTCCTCCTTTTGCACCTCACTTCATCTTCTAGATCGTTAGCCCTATCATTGGCCCCTTTCCACTTTTCTTCAAAATGGATCCTATCCATTACTTCCATCCTTAATCGAGTACGGATAGCTTCCTTCCCTGTCCCCCTCGCTCAACTCCCTCTCGCTCCATCTCTTCCAACTTCCCGCCAGATTCTACATTCCTAGCCACCGCCTTGTGAAACAAAGTCCCCATCCGATTTCCCGCCTCCTTATGGTGAGCAATCTCTACTTCCATCTCCTGCATCACTAACTTTCTCTGGTGGTCTTCGTCCTTCACTTTTGAATTCGGACTCTCTGTCTTTGGCCTCGGCCTTTAACTCCTCAACTCGCACCCTAACTCTAAAAATCAGCCTCATACTCCCCCAACATCCTATCCTCAAAAGTAGCCTCGTCGAAGTCCCCCATGGGCTCATCCACCATACGCTCCTCCTCTGGATCAGACTCTTCGGGTATTGGCCCTATCTCCTCTTCCTCATCGTCATCATTGATAGGAACTACAGTTGATATAGGCTCTGCTATCAATGGTGCCTCATATACCACGTGTATGTCACGCGGCTCCTCTTCTACTACTCGCATTAGGTCCTCCCATGTCAGTCATCCTACAATCACCGACACAAGACAAAACAACCAACAACTCCATTAGAATCATAAGTTCATTGTATAGAATGAAGTTATATTCTGTAACATGCTAAGTCCATCTTTATGAAAACTCTATATGAGTTTCATCCCTTTCTATCTTCTGAGTTCTCCTAAGTTATAATCTAAGGGCTCTCACTCCTAAGGTTTATAACTATGGCTTTGATACCAACCTGTGACGCCCCCAAAATTTAGACACCCATATCTCGAATTTTTGGTGCATCACGTGCTACTACGAATATCTTACAAAATCATTAACAACGGAAATAATAGAATAATTTACATTGAAGTAATATAAATCACGTCCCAAGGTACCGTAACCATTACTACAACAATTCTGTGATTAGCTTAACATAGCTTAATCATTCTTGAATACATCATAACAAGCATAACAATAATAATAATACTTCTAGTCCTAAGGACTAAGTTATTCTGTCGCCTTGCCCTTTCCCTTGTCTGTCTCAACCGCATTACGCTTTGCTCGCCTTTAAGCTGTAATGTTTTAGGAAGCAAGAATGAGCAACAAGTTTGCCCAAACAAGTAATATAGCTAGAAGAACAAGCGGTTATAGCATTTGAATCTTTCAAGGGTATAATAATAATTGATAGTTTAAGGATATCAAAAATATAAAGAGTATTCAATAGAGTCGTTATAGATCAAGGAAATCAACAAAATCTCAAGATTTATCCATTTCGAGGTTCAACACGAATGAGTATCGAAAGCACGACCACTAAGGACTAAGAACTCTTACTAGAATTAAAGATTTCACCGTAATCCAATACAAACGAGTACAACAACAGTGATCAAATTTAAAGTACCCTAACGTTATGCATAACATTTAATCATACTCATAAAGCGCACGCTTGCCCTCTCGACAATATATAATTTCCCTTCTATGAGGGTTGTTCATCTCAAGAGATTTACGATAGTCCGCACTCAAATCAATCGGTTTGGATAGCTCTTTAACTCATAATAATAGTCTAGCTTTAATCAAGGGCTTAGATAGCTTTTTCATCATGCATTTAGGAATGATAAGTCCAATGCTTACAACAATGTCAAGGTATACAAGTGATTCTCTAATGAAGCAGATATTTGCTTGATAAAATATGATTGATATGACAACAATTCAACGTATAAAGTGTGTGAATTAAGGAACTTGCAACACAATAATAATAGTGTTCGGATACTTGCTCAATGTTAATTTGAGTGAGGTTAGGGAACTTGCCCAACAATAACAATAAGTTAGGGATAGAAAACTTGCATAATATAAGTAACAAGTTTTTAGGGATAGGAAACTTGCATAATATAAGTAACAAGTTTTTAGGGATAGGAAACTTGCATAATATAAGTAACAAGTTTTTTAGGGATAGGAAACTTGCATAATATAAGTAACAAGTTTTTAGGGATAGGAAACTTGCATAATATAAGTAACAAGTTTTTAGGGATAGGAAACTTGCATAATATAAGTAACAAGTTTTTTAGGGATAGGAAACTTGCATAATATAAGTAACAAGTTTTTAGGGATAGGAAACTTGCATAATATAAGTAACAAGTTTTTAGGGATAGGAAACTTGCATAATATAAGTAACAAGTTTTTTTAGGGATAAGAAACTTGCATAATATAAGTAACAAGTTTTTAGGGATAGGAAACTTGCATAATATAAGTAACAAGTTTTTAGGGATAGGAAACTTGCAAAATATAAGTAACAAGTTTTTTTAGGGATAGGAAACTTGCATAATATAAGTAACAAGTTTTTAGGATAGGAAACTTGCCTTTAGCGTTGATTACTACTAATAGCGAAAATAACCTCAACGAACTATGTCTGTCCTATTCATGTAAGTATAGTTATTCATTAGCCAAACACACTTGATATACATAACACATTTTTCTTTCTATCTGCTGTACCCATCAAAACTCATAACTGTACACTAACATGCTCATACTATTGACCACTGCTAGTTTATTCATAATCTTTCTTCCTCGAAGTTCTAAGAGGTTCATTGCTTTAAGTAGACCATAACGTCTATTAATCCCACCGACCTTTTTCTACGCATGTTTGCAAGCATTAGATTTATTTTCCCGAAGTTAGTAAAATTCTCTACTTAGAACTTATTCGTGTACTAATAGTTTATAACAGTATAGGAGTATTTATTATTCCATCCTTATATCAAGTTATGATGCTGTCTCCGAGTCCCAGGACATCTTGCCATGCCCGAAGATATTATGACTTGTCCGAAGACAACATGCTTCGTCCGAAGACATCGCGCTTTGTCCGAAGACATCACGCTTTGTCCGAAGACATCACGCTCTATCCGAAGACATCATGCTTTGTCCGAAGACATCACTCTTTGTCCGAAGACATCACGCTTTGTCTGAAGCCAGCTCCTTCAGAGACTTCGGTCTACATTTATTTCGACAAAGTTTAAGTTCGGGTTAATTTCATTAAGACTTTACTATATGCATACAACCTAAGGGAATTTCTTAATACATGGTCTAACCGACCGAACCCATCATTGGTTCCTGGCAAATGCAATGTTTGCACCCCATGGATTTCGTATAAAGTGAACATGCTCATTTTTGCGAGAGTAGCCACAACTTGATTCTAGACAATTTTAACGTATTCATGCACGAAGGTAAACTTTCCAAACACCCTATATCATGCTAATTCATCATACTTGACCTATTAATCTGAAAAACCGAGAATCTACAAGACTCAAGTTAAGAACGGAGTAGAAATTATACCTTCTCGAGCTTTAACCTTGATATCTCACACACTGATTTGGTAATGCTTAGCAACTAAGAATTCTTTACTCAGATTTCTCCAACACTCTTATCACTAAAACAGACTGCCCTGGTGGCTTGTATTTAAAGAGAAAACATGGACTAGACACTTGCTTTACCCAATGTTGGGATTCATGGTGCAATAGAAATGAACAATGGTTACTTAAGGAGTTGTTCAACCACTCCATACCAGCCACTTAGCTAGCCATGCATGCCTAGGATTAGCAGCTTGAAAGTTTGCGTAAAGAGAGTTTAGGCTACTGTTCTTTGTACTTGGTGACCCTAATTTGGGGACAAGAGAACAGATCTCAGACATAGACAAGGGGCTAGTCGGTCAGGCCCACTGCCCCACACCACATTTTAATTTAACCAATACCTTGTACTCTCAGTTAACTATTTTTTTGGATTCTGAATTGGATTCTAAATATCCCAAGTTTATTGGGCTAACTCAAAAGTCCATCAATTAACTTATTGGGCTAGACTCCCAATTTATTATTTGGACTTTAAACATGCAAATACTTAATCATCCTTCACTAAGTCCATCCTTGTCTCACACAAGACATTTCATAAACCTATCATAATTCTCCACATCCTAGCAATCATTAAGAGTTCAATTTTAATACAATTGAGTTACTCACCTCATGCCATGTAAAATAAATAATCGCATGCTCTATTTAATAATAATATTAAATCATAAAATTTACGGTTATTACAATTACCCATCTTGAGTCGCCAGATATCACACTACAAAAGTCAAATACAAACTTCTTTACTACAACTGTCGTGTAAAAATACAACAAAACATAGCTGAGTTTTTAAAACAAATATTGTTTTCTAGACAATATCCACTCTCAATGGAGTCCTCATTACATTTATTGTCACACTATTTAACAGAATAGTGAGGACTACTAATGCTATCATCTGGACCGTCACTCCGTTCCCCGACTAGTCCCAGATATATTCTCATTTCCTAAAGAGAACAATGAAAGAAAGGGTGAGCTCAACTAGCCCAGTAAGAAATATTATGACTAAGATAATGTAGAATAAATTATCCTTAGCCTTCAATAGTATAACAACTAATAGAATACAATAGACAATAAGTTTTAGATCAACAAATGCAGTAGAATAAGCAATCCATTAGAAGTGTCAAGTAGAGCATAAAATCTACTATCTTCTATAATTTAAAAAGAGTTTCATCAACTTTATTGCTGAGACTCAGCTTAATAAATAAAATCGAATCATCCCTGCTCCACGACCAAGGATATTCATCTAATCATCAATGGTCATGATTATACCAAATAATCCCTGGTCATAATCATACCAACAACTGTCCATCAATGAACTTCAGGCCAATGAGGACTTTTACCACATCATTCGTTACATTACGGTCATGATTATACTGAATAATCCCTGGTCATAATCATACCAAGTCCATCTATGCACATAAGCCAAAGATGACTTTCATCATAATATAAGCATGAGGATGATGACAATGACATAATAATTCAATAAAACAAGTTCAAGGATAAATTTTAATGATCTATAATTTAATTTATCCAAAAATCAATAACGTCCAAATTGTCAACATGATACTGCTTTGTAGAGTAAAATTCAAGAATAATATTCATGTACCAAAAATATTTTGGACAAAAAAGAAATATATTTTTTGGGTGAATAGTACCCCATGAATAGTACTTCAAGAATAGTACCCCCGTGAATAGTACCCCGACACGAAAAGTATCCTGAATACCCGAGTGAATGATACTAGAGTGAATAGTAATCGGGTGAGTAGTAACTCAGGACTAGTACTCCAACACGAAAAGTTCCCCGAATACCCAAGTGAATAATACTAGAGTGAATAGTAATCGAGTGAATAGTAACTCGTGAATAGTAAGTCGTAAAAAAAATACCAAAGTAAATGGTATTCCATGACGAGTACAAAAGAAATGATATCTCAGATGAGTATAATAGAATATACAAAACTGCAAATGGATTTTCACCCGCTATGCGGTAATCCATGTAGACAGATCATTTCCACAATTTAATAAAGAATGAATACAAAGGATCATTCACTATGCATACGGTAATCCACATAGACAGGTTATTCCAACAGAATAATAAAGAATAGAATAACAAAAGAATTCACCATGCATGCGATAGACCGCACAGACAGGTTATTCCCAACAGAATAATAAAGAATGGAACCAGGTCATGCGTAATCAGCATAGACAAGATATTCTAACAAAATAATAAAGAATGAAACCAGGTCATGCGTAATCCGCACAGACATGATATTCCAACAGAATAATAAAGAATGGAATAACAACAGAATTCACTAGGCATGCGATAGGCCGCACAGACAGGTTATTCCAACATAATAGTAAAGAATGGAATAATAGAAGAATTTTACCATGTATGCGGTACTTCGCATAGACAGGTTATTCCAATATAATAATAAAGAATGGAATAACAACCCTTATGAGTATTGAAAGAAAATAACTCTCTTCATGAATATGACAGAATAATACCCCTTACCTCAAAAGAAGACTGGATACTTGAATAGTGAGGTAGTAGACTTCTCTTCTTATTTCTCTCTATAATTTCTCTCTATCATAATTGCTCTATAGCTTTAGTGAATTGGTGAAAAATAATGAAGGAATGAGCTTCTATTTATAGGAAAGTATAGTTTTGATAATTGCACGTTTTGGGGCTTGAAATATTACAGTATAATACCTTCCTCTTTTTGTTCATTTTTAATTTAGTCCTGCAAGTATTATCAAACTTTCACCACCTCCCCTAATAGTAAATCATGTGAATCAATAGTAAATCATGTAAATCAATAATTCTAGACATGTGAAAATACGAATTACAGTATTGTACCTCCATCTATACTTTCATTTTTAACTTATTCATGCAAGTATTATCAATCTTGCACCAACTCCCCTAATAGTAAATGAATGTGAATCAATAGTACACACATGTGAACAAATAATTATAATCATGTGAATTAATAGCAATTAATTGCTCATTTATCCGGTTAATTACCCGATTGGTCAATATAACTTCCAGACATCAATTATTATCGAAATAAATGTCGATTTTCACTAACACTAATAATGCCAACACAATGGAACTATCAACTTCATCTTTAATCAACACGAACCTATTCATCATTAATATTATAATTCACAATATTTAACAACCAGGTCATTCTCAGGAAAGAGGGGGCTTTCTGATAAGGATTTCTCCTTATTGGCGCGCAATTAGGTGACCAAACCTCTCCTTGACAGAACTTCTAGACATTGTCAATATTGCAAATAATAATATGAATAACTTTGTCGTCTCAATTATTGATTTAATAATATATCATATTATACAGATGATACTTTGATAATAATTGAATCAATAATATGAGAGATATTATGCAACAATTACTCTAGCAATAATTAAGTATAACTGAGTGATTTCTCACGTAAGCATCAATAATCAATACTGTGTGCTACTATGCAACCACGCATATTACTGTATTTTTACTACTGATTATTTTATGACAACTTGTTTACTTTAAAAAAAAATTCAAATATCACCCTTAACTTTAACCTTTTATTAATTTAACCATTTACTAAAATAGAAAAATTAAACACTTTTATTTGATAAAATTCGAGATCTCACAACAGTTCATAAATCGCACATCGCGTTTCGCACTTCGCACTTCTCATTTGCCCAATCGCACTTCACAATTCGTACATCGCGTTTCGCAAATCGCAAATCACAAATTGCACTTCGCAAATCGCATTTTGTACATCACAAATCGCAAATCGCTTTACTTGTAATTGTTGATGCCTATGCTGGTGTTGACTCAAATGGTTTGGCTTTTTATTGATGTTGCTTATGCTTGTTTGATGTTGATAAGTTGAGATGTTTTCTACATCTCTGTTGGTGATGAAGTTATGAAATCATTAGACCTTCCCGATGCATTCGCTGGTAGTTTACAACGGTGCCTACCCTATTTGTATTTTGATAACGGATCATACCCTGCTGGTAATTGAATAAGTTGACATCGCCAAACTATTTTGATTCCCACTCGAATGATGGAATATAAATTCTTCTTCGCTGAATTTTCTCGATGTTATGCATAATTGATGCCAATGGTTTAGAATACCGGTTCTTCTGATACCGTCACTGAAGTAATACTCAACGGTTTACTTCGCCTGATGTTACGCTGGATTGATGACAACTAATTGATGTCTATGATTGAATTTTTCTCTAATATAGACATTTAATGATATTTAAATCTATTGGAGATGCATGCTAAATCTTGATGGAGATGTTCGCTGTTGTAGCGCATTTGCACATGTGTAGATCATGCATGAAGTGACGACCTCGATTTATCCTTAGGAGTCTATTGTCCTAGGTTGATGCACATTTTAAATTATCTAGAGTAGAAACTTACCTCACCCTTTTTGAGGTGATTTGGAGTTTCTTTTTGATGTTGGGTGCGTGTGCCCCATTCCCTTGAGCTTTTGATTCGTAACCCGCTGAACTGATGTTTTGAATGCCGCTGACATCCATGGAGGGTGCAACCCGTTCTTTCGCTACCCAAATTTGAACTTCGGTGTAGAGGCCTCGACTTGTGAGGACTTGACACATGTTAACATGTTGGATGGTGTATATTTCATTCGCAAGACCTTTTGTCATTGGGCTTCTGCTCTTGAGTTAATGTTGGTTGATTTCACAATCAAAGCTAACGTGCAAGTATACACAGTCAACAAGTAATATAGTGATAAAATAGAGTGTCGATCCCACAGAGAATTCTAATTAATAAACTCCAACTACTAGTACTATATCAATTCAATTTTATTTAAACAACCAATAATTGTGATTTTCAGATTTAAGAAAACTAAATTAAACAAAGCAAATAAATTATTCTAAAAGTAAATAAATAAACAAACTAGGATTTGATCGAATTCAAATAAACAAGGATTAAGACTCCAATATCCCCAATTATGAATTTGAAATCAATTATTCAATTATCCCAATTATTATGTCTACTGAATTGTTAACAGGAATTCTCAAATGCCAAAAGCCCTTTCTCAAGTGATCATTTGCCTTCTATTTAATCCAAGTTAATTTTTCTATATCTCTATGCAAAACAATTGAATTAAACTCGCTACAATCCAAATTCCTTATGTGTTACATGCGGCAAATAGATATTCTCATTCTATTTACAAACCTAATTATTCACTGTGCAAATAACTAAGTCACATGTCACCATGCCCAGTTCTAACCCTAGAATTCCTTTTCCAATTCCTTCTAGAGTAACAAGGTAATTATTGGCCAGATAATTAATCAATAAGCACAAAGCAAGATGAACAATTCACTTCAACATAAATAATTGAAATAAATCAAATAATCAATTCATAATTATAAAAGGTTCCATTGGAATCTTAATAAAAGAAATTAGTTCATAACGAAAATTAAAACCAACAATAATTGATAAATCATCCTTAACGAATTACACAAATTAAAAGAATAAAGAAGAAGAAGAACTCCAAGTCCAAATCTTCACAATCTGCTCTTGCTCCTTAATTAATCTACCAATTGTGTAGTGTAAAAATCCCCCAATTCAATATAAATAAGAACTTCCCAACTTGTTTCTCAATCCAACTCCAAATCAACTTTTAATTCCATATGCCAAACCAAATAAACGGAGATCAACGCACGCGCACTCAAATAACTATAGTCTCGACCCAGTACCCCGGTCTTTGGGATTATGAAAGAAGAAGCGCCTTGCCACTGTAATGCAGAAGATGATCCCTAAGCCCAATTTTAGCTCCTATGCCCCAAATGTTCCAACAGCGCACAATCCTGCAACAACACAACTCAAACAAGTAAAATGACTCTAAAATGCTTTAAACATACAATAAATTAAAGTCAAACATATCCAATTTATGGGTATATTACCCAATCATCAGTTAAGGACTTTCTTGAGAATTCTCCCCTTCTTCTGTAGGGGCAAGCTTATATCGCCATGATTTCTTTCAGGAGTTTTCCTCTTTCTTTTGCTGAGAAGCTTGATCCTGCCTTAAACTCCTTCCCTTTCCTGGAATCAGAAAATTCCCCAATCCTTTCGCATGTTATCGCTGGGGATTCATATGGGAAACTCTCTTTGTTGACCAAGTCGCGAGTGAGCAATATCCTGCACATCAAGAGAAAATACACTAAAAGCTTGACTGCTTGGCCGTCAGTATTAGTATATTCTCGTGAATAAGGCATTTGAAGTAAATTTTTATGAAATTGAATGAGTTATGAAATCTAAAGGAAATTTGAAAACATACATGGTCATTATTCATGGGTAGGATTAGATTTTAAAAGACTTATCTCCCTATATCAAAGATACTTTATCTTTATTCTAGACGTTATTCTTCACAGAATTGACTTCATATGACAAATGCACTATGAGTGACGCAACTCTTAGTAGGGGCTTTACTTCTATGCCTTCACAAATTTCTCTTTTTCCTTTTCTCTCGCCTAACCTGTCTCGTTTTCTTAGGCTATTTAGAATTACCCATGTAATGAGTTTTGGACCAATGACTCCCAAACTAGAAGGCTTTAGGGCACTTCGTGTTAAGACACCCCTTTGGGTTTACTGGCTCGAGTAATAAATGCCACGCTTCAAGACAAATCAAGCGATCACTGTATTCGCTTTTTTTTTGCCTAAGTTCACCCGGTCCGTTTACTTATGCTCTAGATCACCCATGTAAGGAGCATTGGGCCGATGACTCCCAAACCAGAAGGATTTAGGGCACCAAGTGTAAAGACACCCCTCGGGCTTAATTACTCGAATAACCTAGGCCACGATTCGAGACATTAGGCTGGCGACTTATCGTTTATCCTTTCATTAATTGCCATTATTTTTGCCATAGCTTCATACCCCACAACTAAGAGTCAGGGCAATCGCAAAGTGCAGACATGCATGGAAGGTCAAGTCTGTTCCAAAAAGTGCTTTGAACTGGGATGTTGGGCCCAATCAAAAGGTTGAATAGTCTTAATTCTCTAAACATTCCCGTGATTCTCTCCCCATAAACTCTTATCAAAATTAATCCCATTCATAACAAGTTAAGCAAAAACCTCTTTCTAAGAATACTTAACATATATATTATCGCTAATGCATGTAGATGGAGACTGAAAGCTCATAAAGAGGTGAAAAAGTAATACCTCACATGTGGATTATTCATTCTGAGATTAGTATGATTGGGAAAGACCAAATGATCATACCGAATCGCTAGTGAGATGATATGAGAGAATCTCTAATGATGATGGACCATGCTGATGGTGTTGATTGGAGCATTTTCCTCTTTAGAATGGTTGATAAATGCCCTAGTGTTGAGTTGTCGCTATTTCTGAGATTTCCTCAGTCTTGTTATAAGGGTCCCAATATCGAGTTGTCGCCAATTTTGAAATTGCTCCAGCGATGCATGTTATCTGGGATAGTTACTTTGACAGATGGGCTGATAACATGCCGAGATCATAAAAGGCTTTTACCTCTATACCATATGGTGAAAATGTAGTTAATTTGGGTTCTGATGCCCACAATCATTGTTCCCGACTTGTTCTTGCAACCAGCCTTGATGGTTTTCTTCTAATTTGATGAAGACTTATGATTGAGGGTGTCGACTCTTTGAAGGTCCTCGCTGCTGGTTGTCTTAGTGTATCACTGTTTCTTCCTTTTTGAGATTTTTTCCAAAATTGATGGAATGACATTGAAGTGTTGTTGGGTCTTCTCGACATGGGTCGCTGACTTGGAGGGTTGTTCTTTGGTGTCTTCGGATTAATGTTTGGGCTTGGATATTTCTTTTAAAGGTCTGACCGCACCACTAATGGCTGCTTACGTACTCCTTTATGTGCGGGAGATCAGGTCTGCGTAGTTCTGATAAGATAAACGATCTGAGAAGTTTTTTTTTTGGATTTTGTGGGTTTTTGTTTAGTTTGACCGCACCATAAATGGTTGTCTACATACTCCCATTGACAAGGGGAGATCAGGTCTTTCGTAGTTCAGGCTTGATGAGCTGAAACCTGGCTGGCTTGATTTTTTGTAATTTTTATTTTTTGATTTTTTCAATATTTACGTGCATGGAAAATAAAAGGCATACTGCGAAGAAAGTGATACCATCCCAATATTTCTTGGAACTACCAACTTTATCCTCTGGATCTACATCTTCTTGGCCAGCTGAGGCCTGATAGTCCAGTCATCAGTTGTTATGTTGCCTTCAAGGCTCACAATAGAGGTTACCTCTTGATCCTAAATATCTTTGCTTATGTCCATAACTTGATCGCCTCCTGATGTAGTATATTCCTCAAGGATGCTTGAACTGGACCCATCGCAAAAAAGGGATAAACTCTGGATTCTTCAATGGGTTAGCTTCTCTGAAAACCTCATCATCTTTTCCTTCATCTGATCCTTCACATTTTTCCCGGCCTTGAGAGGATTCAACCATGAAATTTCCCTCAAACTATTGTTGCGTTTCTTGCAAGGAACTTTCATTTTTTTGCTTTTCCTTCCTTGGACAGGATTAGTATTTCCTCCTCGTCATCCAAGGTGATAAAACCAGGAACTTGGTTGCTATCTTTGGACTAG
Organism: Panax ginseng; assembly: GCA_020205605.1. Lineage (NCBI taxonomy): Eukaryota > Viridiplantae > Streptophyta > Magnoliopsida > Apiales > Araliaceae > Panax > Panax ginseng. The sequence goes on along the minus strand of CM035132.1, from coordinate 141,867,503 downwards.
AAGATGTTTGATGTTGGCAAAGGAATATCCTTTGGGGATTCCCATGTCTCCTTTGTCATTCCATGCATTAGGATCAGTCCACCTTGTGTTCTACTAGAATTGGCGATCATAGCCTTCACCTCCTCTGAACTGCCCGTCTCGAGCGGACATATTAAGCTTTTTATTTCTTTTTCGCCTTTTCTGGTCATGTGGATTTCTATCTTCAGCTCTCCATTTTCAATAAGATCTTGGATTTTATGTCACAAAGACCAACATTCCTCAGTCGCATGTTCAGGTGAGTTAGAATGGTAGAGACACATCTTGGTGGAATCATAACTCTTTATCTTGGGATTTATAGGAGGCAGCAACTCATTAATCCTTCCTTCACTTATCAGAGAGTGTATCATTTCTTGATTTGATTTGCTCAAAGGGGTGAATTTTAGGGCTCTTGTGGAGGTTGTTTGATCTCTCTTCTTTGATAATTTGTATTCCCCCGAGCGATTTTTCCGCTGGCGAGATCTTCTAACAATTTTATCATTCCCCTTTTCTTATCCTTTCAGCCTGCTTTGATTTTCTTCATTTAGCTGGCTCATCATGGAGAGATATGGGCTTGCATTATGGTTAACCTATTTTTTTTTCTCTTGGCTTTCTGATAGTTGAGTGAAAAACTGCCTCATATCCTGATGTTGGTGCACTATCAGCTTAGCTAGCGGATTTAATTTAATTTGGATCGTCTCTAACTTTTGCATTACTGTTATACCCTCCTATGAGTTTTCCCACTCCAGGACATTTGTTCTGTGCCTTTGGGGGTATTCCTCCACCCTTCGTATGTACTTATGATTTGGATACATTTCAGCGCTTCATGACCCGATCATGTTTACTTCCTCCGTATCATGTTGCAATGGAAGGTTGGTGTTGACATTTGGTTGGTCAGGTTGTTGGACCACAAAACTGCCACTTTCGATCAGATTTTGAATTTTATGCTTTAAAGACCAATAATCTTGTGTATCGTGGCCCAGAGACCCTGAGTGGTAAGCACATCTCTGGTTTGGATTGTATCTTTTGCTCCCGGGTTCTAGAGGTGGAGCCAGTTCATTAATTTTCTTGTGATCCATTAATATCGCCAATACATTTTCAAGGGAATCACCTAGTGGAGTGAACACCCGATTTTTCGTTCTTTCAAATTTTCTTTTCCTGTCCTGGAATTTGTTGAATGCAGCTTGTCATTGAGATGGCAGATTTTCTTGCTTTTTCCAAATGGGGGGGGGGGACTGTAGGTTGGTCTCCTAGCGTGCCCCTGTACAACAAGGGATACATATTCATTGCCTTTATCAGGTACTCCCTTGGGATCACTCGCATACTTGCTAGTCTGTATATGTTTGGCGACTACCTCCAAGGCAGTGAAGTCTTTAATCTTGCATGTCTTCAGACCCATCTCTGCCATTTTGTCGGGTTTGATCATTTCCAAGAATGAATTTCCTATGCCTGCTAGGATCCTCTCATAGTAAGGAGCCTCTTGGATATCAATAAATGGTATTACCATCTCAGTTTCTGTCATTGATGGAATGACTTGCGCTGCTAGATGTCTCCACCTTTGGGCATATTCTCAGAAAGATTCAGTACTTTACTTTTTGACTTTAGTCACTTGGTATCAATCCAGTGCCATTTGTGACTAAAAACTGTACTGATTTAGACAGGTCTGGGCCAATTCTTCCCAGTTGTGGATTTTGGTATTGTTAAGTCGGGCATACTAGGATTTAGCCTCTCTAGTGAGACTCTTTTAAAAAAGTTGCATTTTGAGGCTTTCATCTGCAGCATAAGACCCTAGCTCGCCAATGTATACTTTTAGGTGAGTATAGGGATCGCCTGCCCCATTGTACTTTTCAAACTCTGGGACTTTGAATTTATTAGGATATCGAGCCTCTAGGAATATGCAGAGATTTGAATCGTTGACACTTCCATAGTTTCCAGTCCCTTTGATTTACCAGATGGTTTCCTCCATTTATTGGACTTTCTTTCTTATTTTCCCAGTTTCTCGATCAACCTTGAGTTTTGTGATTTCAGGGGTTTTGTTGGTTCCTTTATTGGAAGGAGGTTTAGGTATCTGGGTTTCCATCTTTCTGTCAATACCTTGACTGCCCCTGGTGTGAAAGCCTCTGGTTAAGTAGGCATTGTCTGGCCCAGAGTGTTTTTACTTTGTTCTTTTAGAAAGACAACCAAATTTGCTATCTGATTCCTTAATCCTTCGAACTCTTCTCGGGAGACAGGAATAGGATCAAGTGGGGAACTTGTAGCCATGTTTGATTGTGGGCTTAGTGCCTTTTTGGATTTTGAATGGGTGACAGGACCAATTGTTTCCCTACAAAAAGACTTATGTAGTTTAGTCATAGGGAATGTAGAAAAGTTACAGGATATGTGAGGTGCCCGTTTTAGGAGTATTATCCTGAAAAACGGATGTCAGTTTTGACAAGATAACATGTTAGGTTTTGATATAAAAGGGAATGCATGTACACATATTCCTTCATATTTTCCATTACACTTAGATTAACATGGAAATAAAATTACAAGTAACTGAAATGGGAAAGTGTGAAGAGACTTCCCTCCGCGTTTGGTTAATCATAGGTTGACTTATCTTAGGTTACTCTGACGGCTTTTTGGCATGACGGTTCCTAGATCATCGTAATTTACTCGACGAGAAGTTAATCCAGTCTTTTAACCGGAGCGAATCTGGGTGGCGCCTTTCCTGAGCCTCATTGGAATTAGACTACCTATGAATCCAGTAATCAAACACCGACATTATAGCCTCCTGGTGGAGGGACCATGCAACATACATCGCGTCTCACTGTATGGAAATGATGACATGTGCAAAGCACTAATATCACATGAAGATATAGTGCGAAGCACTAAGTGCTCTAAGTAAATGCATTCATATACATTCATTCAAATGTAAATGCAACATCCACACACAAGGAGGTATAAGTTTTGAAAAGTTTGAAATAGCGGCTTAAGCCCTCTTACTGGATGTCCCCAGCAGAGTCGCCACCTGTCGACATCGGGATTTTTACTATCCCTTTTCTGTTCTTGTCTTTTGGTGTTCTCATGTTAGGTGAGATTTGTTTGAAAAACAAGTTGTGAAAAGGTCCGACATGTATATGTCAACGATTGGATTGTAAGAGTCGCCAGTTGGTATTTTTAAATGGTTGCACCAACTCGACCGAGAAAAGGTTTGCACATTGACCCAGTGATGTGACACTGTCCAATAGGTCTGTCAACCCGAGATTCGTTAAGGTTCGGGAGCTTGATTATGCAAAGGGAAGGTGTTAGGCACCCCCCGACATCCGTGTTACCACAGTGACCACAACTTTTCAATTAAACTGTTATCTGAATGTGTGTGTGTGTGTGGATCAATGTGAAATTATCTGAAAGTGGTGTTATGCCTCGTTTGCACCTATATACAAAGGGCTTGAATTTTGTATAAAAGTTCAGTTTTTAACAAGATATAACAATGATTTTTTGGAAAAGAGGTTTTGCAAGCCCTTATGCTCAATAGTAATTGAGGCCTTTGATACTTCCATTTTATTATAATGTTCGGCTTGATTGCTTTTATTTTCGAGATGTGAGGCATCTTAGAGAAAATTATATACATAGCAGTGCCGAACTCCTTGCGGGCATGAGAGCCATCTAAGGAAATTCAAACACTGTGACTAATGTACAAGATGATTACAGCCAAAAATATCCATCACGGGAACCGAATCTAGATTAAGGAGACTGAATATGTGATCACATGATTCCTAGGGTCACATGATGTTGTAGTTTATACAAAAGTCGTATGCGATTATATATATAAAAGCTGTAAAATATATATATATATATATATATATATATATATATATATATATATGAACGATCAACCACCACGAAGCAACTACATGGGGGATTTGAAATATAAATATATAAAAGCTGTAAATATATATATATAGAAACAATCAACCGCCACGAAATAAACTCTAGGCGGGACGAAATGTAAAGAAAATGGTAAATGGCCACGAAGTAAACTCTAGGCCTGACAAAAATATAAATAAAGTTGTAAATGGCCACGAAGAAAACTAGGCTTGACAGAAATGCAAATATATATATATATATATATATATAAGCAGTAAACGCACCGGATGTAAATCCAGGCTCATCGAACAGAGTTCGACAACAGTTTATATATAAGTATTTATATATAAAACCAGTAAATGCTCCAGATATAAATCCAGGCTCATCGAACAAAGTTAGACAATAATTTATATATAAGTATATATATATATATATATATAAGCAATAAATGCTCCGGACGTGAGTCCATGCTCAATCGAGGCATAACTCGATAATATTAGTACAAATATATATATATATATATAAAAGAAATAAAAGCCATAGACCGAAGTTCGAGCATACGCACACAACATGACTCTCAACGTGAATAAGTGTGTGTGCAGAATGTGGAGAAAGGCTTTAGGAAATGTAAGAAGGCTTACAGTGGACTACCAAAGAAGAATTCAATATCTTTAAATGGATGAACACTCGGTTCCCATCGGGAAAATACAGCAAAATGTAAACTCACAAGTGTTTGAAATGGGAAAACACTCAGTTTATAGTGTGTACAAAGCAAATTAGACAAGGCTTCCTCGCCTTTTCTTTATGTAAAATGGCCACCCCAAGCCCTCTATTTATAGAGGGGGAGTCAGAGGTGTACTACTGACGGCAGAAGAAAGTGTACTTATGGTATTTGGGGTGCCCCGGGCAATGTGGGTCCCACCGTCTCGAAGTACGTGCACTCAAATAACGCGATGTTCGCTCGAACCTTCATAACTTTCAATCCGGGTGTCCGATGGAAACGTGCCATAACATTATGGAAAGCTCTTTCCGTGATCTATGAAATGACATAGGATTTGCCTATTTTTGATTCTGGGAAGATGGATCCATGACTGAAATGGCATTTATGGGTTTCCGTCATGCAGTCCGTTGAGCTATTTTGCGTAGTTTGCGCTTGGAAGTTAAGAAATGATTCTTGTGGGAATTCTTTTGAAACAATTTGAGTTGAAATGAGTGTATTTGATTTGAGTTGAAGTTAAGTTGGCAAAATGACCATTTTTCCCCTCTTGGGGTTATCTCCGGTTTTCGCACAGTTGTAGCAGTCTTTTCTCAGCGTTATCTTTGAGGTTGGCTTGCAGTTGACTCTGATTGTCCTCAGGGTTATCTCTGAGGTTGGCTTGACCTTCTGGGGTTATCTCCAGGCTTTAAACTTGATCCCTCAAGGTTATCTTCTGGGTTAAAACTAACTTTCCTAGGGTTATCTTCGGGGTTAGAAACTGATTTCCAGGGGTTATCTCCGTGGTTAGAAAATGGATCTCTCGAAGCTATCTTTGGGGTTTGAACAGATGTTGTGGTCCTCCAAGGTTATCTTTGGAGTGTGAAAAAGATGTTTTTGTCCTCCTGCATAGTTAGTAACAGGAAAACAAAATTTTGAGTGTCTACAAATATCTTATATATAATGAATTGCACTTTGACTTATTGTTTAAGACCTGTAGGGTATATCAGAGGGTATACTTGGGTGTAATATGTTATATATGGAGATAATGAATGATCAATAAAGAATCTACCACTTCTAGTAAAAGAAGAGAAATGTCTTATGTTATTCGGTAAATGACAACCCAACCATCCTTGGCCAAGGTGGAATGAAATTAGAAAGTAGTTTCTAATTTGCATTCATTAGGAGTTATGCATTTAGGAATCGAAATACATATAATTAAATAAAATAATACTTAACAATAATTTCATGTCTTATATTTAATTGGGATGGTGGAAGAATTGAATTGTACGGTAACTATTTACTCAAAGGTTCTTTTATAATTAATGTTGAATTCTATATTATCTAGAAAGTCGTTGATGACTAGGGAAGCTTATCCCTATTGTAGAATAAATATTATTTATTTAAATAAATTAATAGTTTAATTTGTTTATTTAAATAAGATTAAAATTATTCTAATTGATTTATTCACAACTGGTTTAATATGGAGAACCTAAATGATCACACCATAAAAGGATGAATAATTATTTAAGAAGTTAATGGCATAATTGTAATAATATGTTAAGTATATTTAATTTAATCTACGGTGTCGTAGAATAAATTAAATAGCTTAATATTTATTATTTAATATTTTAGAAATATTAAATATAAATTAATAAGAGGAGTCTTATTAATATTATTACAATTATTATTATTTTTAATTTCTAAAAGAGTTTAGAAATTAATTTAATATAAGTACTCTCCTTTATTCCTAATAGGATTAGGAGGCAAAATTAGTTAAAGGAGTTTAAATATTTATCCCTAATAAGATTAGGGAGCCCAATTAATTAAATAAATAAAACCTTATTTTAATTAAATAGGGTTACTTGATATCTTTATAAGAGTAGTCTTATATCAGATATTAGATATACGTATACGTGATTTCAATAGTTAGAGAGTACGTCCCCTTTTTTAATAGAGATAGGAAAAACTAGGGTTTGAGCCAATACACCCTTCTTCTTGAAAATTCTTCTTTCTTGGTGGATCAACTGTAGAGGCCATACACTTGGGTGGCTTGTAGACACTCGAAATTTTTTGCACTCTTGTTACTAACATTGCAGGAGAGCAGAATCGTCTTTCAGAGATAACCCTGGAGGACAACTCAGCTCAATCTTGAAGATAACCCTGGGATACTCAGTTCTTACCATCTCGGAGATAACCCCGAGATAATTAGTCCCATCCCGGAGATAACCCCAGGAGTTCCAGTTTCAACCTCAGAGATAACCCCGAGGGATGCAGTTCAAGTTCCAGAAATAACACCGGAGAAAGCTCTTTCATCTCGGAGATAATCATTTTCATCCCGAAAATAACACCAGGAGTTTCAGTTCTAACCTCAGAGACAACCCCGAGGAGTGCAGGTGCATTTCCGGAGATATCCCCGAAAAAGCTCCTTTCAACCTTTGCAGTCAGCTTCAACCTCGGAGATAACCCTGAGGCACTTAGTTCTAGTCCCGAAGACAACCCCGGGAGGTCAGGCACACCTCAGAGACAACCCCGAGGACCTTCAGTACTCACAGCAGCCCAATCTCAAAGATAAGCCTTAGCAACGACTGCTATATCAGCCCAAATCGAAGATAACCACGGTGAGGGAAAAATCATCATTTTTCCACCTCGATCCTACGTTCGTGCCATCTCAACACATTTTAACATACATTCTACATAGTTGTGTCCTACAAGAACCAATAGCTCCAATCCCGAGTGACTACTACATAGGACAACACACCGGATAGAATTTGAAGACTTGAAGACAAAAGGCATGGTCCCATCTTCCCGACTTTGTATAACCTCTAATCCTATGTCATTGTGTATCTCTCGACAACAGCACTCCGAAAAAGGTCTTATACACCTCGATTGGATACCCGTATTGAAGTTCTAAAAGTTCGAGCGGACATCGCGTTGTATACGTGCACGCATTTTCGAGACAATGGTCCGGCAAAACAGCAGAAAAGACTTTTTGGTCTGCTGCATAGGTACATCATGGCTCCCCCTCTATAAATAGAGGGCTTGGGGTGGCCATTTTGTAAGAGAAAAAGGCGAGGAAGCCCTGTCCAATTTACTTTGTACACACTATAAATTGAGTGCTTTCTTAATTTAAATACGTGTGAGCTTATATTTGGCTATATTTTTACCGGTGGGAACCTAGTGTTCATCCATTTAAAGCTATAGAAGTCTTCTTTGGTAGTCCACTATAAGCCTTCTTACATCTTTTAAAGCCTTTCTCCACTACTGTGCACACACAGTTATTCACATTGAGAGTCGTGTTGTGTGCGTATGCCCAGATTTTGGTCCGTGGTTTTTTATTTCTTTTGTATATATATATATTTATATATATATTGTTACTAACATTATCGAGTTATGCCTCGATTGAGCTTGGACTCACGTCCGGAGTGTTTATTGCTTATATATATATATATATATAAACTATTGTCGAACTCTGTTCGATAAGCTTAGATTTATATCCGGAGCGTTTACTGCTTTTATATATATATATATATAAACTGTGGTTGAACTTTGTTTGATGAGCCTGAATTTACATCCGGTGCGTTTACAGCTTATATATATATATACCTATCTGTCAAGCCTGGAGTTTACTTCGTGTCCATTTACAACTTTATTTACATTTCTGTCAGACCTGGAGTTTACTTCGTGGCCATTTACTACTTTCTTTACATTTCGTCTCGCCTGGAGTTTACTTCGTGGCGGTTGATTGTTTCTATATATATATTTATAGCTTTTATATATTTACATTTCCAATCCCCCATGGAGTTGCTTCGCGGTTGTTGATCATTTGTATATATATATATATATATATATATATATATATATATATTTACATCTTTTATATATATAACTGCTTGCAGCTTTCATATAAACTGTTACATCATGTGAGCCTAGGAATCATGTGATCACAAATTCAGTCTACTGAATATAGATTCGGTTCCCGTGATGGACATTTTTGGCTATAATCAGCTTGTACATTATTCACGGTGTTTGAATTTTCTTAGATGGGTCTCATGCCCACAAAGAGTTCGGTACTGCTATGTATATTATTTTCTAGAAAATGCTTCGCATCTCGAAAATAAAAGCAATCAAGCCAAACATATAATAAAACGGAAGTATCAAAGGCCTCAATTACTATTAACCATAAGGGTTTGAAAAACCTCTTTTACAAAACATCACTGCTATATCTTGTTTAAACTAAATTTTTACACAAATTCAAACCATTTGTATACAGGTGCGAACAAGGTATAGCACCACTTCCAGATAATTGTCCATTGATCCACACACACACACACATTCATATAACAATTTATTTGAAAAAGTGGCGGTCACTGTGGTAACACGGATGTCGGGGGGTGTCTAACATCTTCCCTCTGCATAATCAAGTCCCCAGACCCTAACGAATCTCAGTTTCACATACTAGTTAAACAGTGTCACATCACTGGGTCAATGTGCAAACCTTTTCTAAGTTGAGTTGGTGCAACCATTTAAAAATACCAACTGACGACTCTTACAGTCAAATCGTCGACATATACATGTCAGACCTAATCATAACTTGTTTTTTCAAACAAATCTCACCTAACATGAGAACACTAAAAGACAAGAACAGAAAAGGGACATTAAAAATCCCGACGTGGACATGTGGCGACTCTGCTGGGGAGATCCAGTAAGAGGGTTTAAGCCGTTACTATATACTTTTCAAACTGTTATATGCTTGAGTGTGGATGTTGCATTTACATTTACATAGATGTGTATAATGGCATTTATTTACTGCATTTAGTGCTTCGCACTATATCTACTTGTGATATTAAAGTGCTTCGCACATGTCATGTAATAACCCGAAATTTCCTAAATAAAATAAATAAGAAAATTTGCGTATAATTTTTTTTTATTTAATGACGAGAATAAGTGAACGATAAATACGAATATATTTATTTCTTTAAAATTAGAAATAATTTTGGAATTATTAATTACTACAAATTATATTTTATGGTAATTAATTTACATGAAGCGTAAATATTTTTATTAATTATTTTCCATGATAACATGATTGGAAATAATATATGAAGTGATAATTAGAATTATATAATAAATATTTTATTATATGATTTGTTCGTAATATTTAAGTTAATTATTTTAACTTGATTATTGATCTTTGTCTAAGAAAGAGAAGTCGGATATGAGATCCAAAACCACGAATTGGGATTGTGATCAAGAGATGAGAATAATAATATTATATTATTGTTATAATGATTTTACTGATACAATAATTATGTACTTGTGTATATCTTGGATGAGATAATATTGAGCAATAACGATACCAATTAGGTCATATCATATTACCGTCTTTGTGAAACCCTAATTATTAAACTCGATTCTGAGATATGGTGAGTAGTATTTGTGTATATGAAGGTTACTGTGTATAAGATGTCGGTAATTAGAAGAAAACCCTAATTACTGTTGTATGTCGATAATTAGGACAAACCCTAATTATTACAACCCTAATCGGTTGAAGTTAGAGACCGTAATGACTGTGTTAGAACATACACAGATAATTAGAGAACCCTAATGGTCAATTAGAAACCCTAATTGATGGCGTTAAGAAACCCTAATTAGAAAATCCTAATTTTCTATAGAAAACCCTAATTTAAAATTATCGGGTTTAATTACGATGTTAATGTATAAAAGTTTTAATTTACCAAAGGATAGAATTAATTGGTAAATGATAAGAATTACCATCTAGTGATTAAATACTACATTTAATTGCTATGTACAAAAATGCCCTTGAAATTATATGTGAAATGACCAAAATGCCCTTTTTGGTTTATTAGTGTATTATTACTTACATTGTTGATGGAATCTTGTAACAAAAATGCCCAACATGCTTACCCTACCATGTTATTAGCTATCAAACAATGGAATCATCCAATTTTAGCATCCAATGTATCTAATATATTTTTTAAAGAGAAGGGAAATGACCATTTTACCCTTTTTGTCCATCTTAGTGCATTATTTGTGCATTATTGTGCTACCAATTCCACCAAATCCGGCCAACCACTTCATATTTATCATGTGAGCTCAATAATGGCAGCCAAATCAGTATCCAAGTCTCTTGACATGATCTATAAATAGAGATGAATGAGAGTTAATGAAAATACACACTAAAATTTCACAAACTCTCTAGACAAACTCTCTCAACCTCTAGCCAACGAAATTATCTAGCATATCAGTCCCTAAACAAAGCCCAACCATCACAAACAACAAATCAGAAGCATCAAAGCCAAAATCAAAAATCGAAGCTAGAAAAGGTATGAAATTCTCTAATTTTGAAATCCTTCGATTCGATGTTAATTGATGGAATTGATTGTTTAAAGTAGTGTAATAGGGAGTCTATTAATGTTCTGGGTTGTAGAAACACAGATCCATAACATCAAAGTGCACAAATTTGAAGATTTAAACAAGTTGGAAAAACCGAATTCTGTTATTTTTCACCAAATGTCATAGGCTATAACTCTTTGTTCGATCACGAGTTTTGTTGTTTAAAAGTTGTTATAGGTATCCTGATATGTGGTCTTTAATCTCCAAAAGGAATCAAGTTCATATCTATTGTAGATCGGGATTTATAAGCGGTCAAAGTGGGTTGATTTAAGCATTGACCTAAAATTCTTCAAACCCGAAAATATTCTAAGTGTCCAAAAATATTATTTTGGAAAATGTCATGCCTTATATCTCGGTTATCTTTAATGTGTTTTTCATTCTAAAGGTTGTTATGTGTAGCTTGTTATGTGGTATTTAACCTCCAAAACGAATCAGTCCATATAAATTATGGATTAAGAGTTATTTAAGGTCAAACTGGGTTGACCTAAGATTGATAAAAAAATTCAGCAAATTTGAGAATTTTCTAAGTGTTGATTTTTCTTACAAGGTTTGACCATACTTTAGATGCTTGATTTATTGTTGTTATGATGATGTTAAGTGTTGGAGATGTAGTCCTACATGTTGTTTACACACTGGAATTGATAGATCACGTAAACATTTAACGATCATCAAGTTATAGAGGTCCAAAGTAGGCATCACGAACTGTTCTTCACGAAGAATAGCTCTGACAGCTACTTTGAGGTACGATTCTCCCGATCCGATGTTTTTAAAGGTTATGATTGTTGGTAATTGTAGTCCAGTATTTCCTCTACAAGACCCAATTCATATATTGCCTTGATTCATTAAGACGAAAAAAGTTATTCATGGTCAAAGTAGCCCCTCGAATCGCTCTCTCGCGTTGTTCTTGAGATGAAGAACACCTATAGCGACGGTTGTCCGTCGCTATAGCCTTTAGCGATGGATTTTATTTATTTTATTTTTCGTAATTTAGAAAATGATTTAAAAATTAGAAAAATTAGATTTTAATTATTAAAAGTACTTATTAAATTTAAAAAATTATTTTAAATTCTAAAAATATTATTTAATTATTTTGAGTATATTTCATAAATATTTAATATTTTTGGAATATAAAAGGTATTTATTTATTTAATTATAATATTACATAAATGATTTAAAAATAGTTTTAATTCATGAAAAATCATGAAAAATTATATTATGGTATAAGAAAATATTTTAAGTTATTTGTGATAACTTTTAATATTTTGTGATGAATTTCATTAATTAATTATATATTAATGATATTAAAGTTATTTATTGATTATATTAAATAATTAGTTTAAAAATGATTTTAATATTTTAAAAATTATTTTAAATGAAAATAAAGTATTAATAGATATTTTGAGTTATAAAATATAACTTTTAATATTTAGAAGATAATTTCATTAATAATTATATATTAATGATATTTAGTTAATGATTTGTGATATTAAGTTTATTTAATATTTATATTAAATAAATAGTTTTAAAATGGTTTTATTTATTTAAAAATATTTAAGTTATAATTAATGACTTTTAATATTTGGATGAATAGTACATTAATATTTAAATATTAATGGTGATTATTTAAAATGATTTTAATTGTTTTAAAAATCATATAAGGGTAATATAAATGTTTTAAAATAGTTTGAGTTATTATAAATAACTTTTATATTTTGGCAATGGTTTCATTAATAATTTAATATTAATTAATTATTAATGATAATAGAATTGTTTGATGTTTAAATCATTTAATTATGATTACGATGTTTGAAAGTTATAGCCGGCCAAACTAGCTGACTTGAGAACCGATTATGAAGTCCAGGATTTGATGAAGAGCACCCATAGTAACAATTATATCACTATAAGCCCCTTAGTGACAGATTTGAATTATTTTAAAATTTTCAATTTGTGGAAAATTTGAAAATGATTAAAATGTCTGATATTTACAAATGTTGAGGTATAGGATAAGAGTCTTAGACTCAAGATTATTTCAGATAAAAAGTCGCTTTCAGACGGCAAACAAATACCGAACCCTATAATAGAAAGAAAAGGCTTCAGTAAGAGCATGGATGAGATATTTGAAAAATGTATAAAATATTTCAAGTATAGATATGAACTAACTAAAAGTATGATCACTGCGATTATGTGATGGCGTGATTAGACTATGTCTTTAATTGTAATAGAAAGTACTATGTTTTATGATATATTGTTCTAATCGAACGAATGATCTGATTATTGATAGGTTGTGATAAAGAGATAAAACCTAAGTTGAGATTTGTAATCGAAGAATAAATGAAAAGTATCCTACCTTTGCATTTTCTTTATGCAATGGACATGAGTAAGAAGTTTGAATTATTCTATTTCATATGATTATGTACACTTTGATTATCAACATGTTAGCTCGTATATATATTCGTTAAGTTGATTTCTAAATGGTTATACAAGTGTCCCCACTTGGATAATCATGGCATTTATTCACATGTTGATACACCTTTGTCAATTACCCGTATATATATATATATATATATATATATATATTGAATTACATATTATTGTTGAGCAAGATTAAAAACCTTCGGGTTTGGAACCAGGCATGTATGAACATCCCTATATGGGAAGATTTTTGCGCCTCGAGGTATGACGTAATAAAACGATGAATTTCGTTCAGAGTTATGTAGTATTGATCAATACAGGGTACAATGGGGCTGATCACCCTCCGTACCCGTAAGCTAGAGCGGTTTGCGGATGGATTTCTGCTAAACCTTTTCGAAAATGAAAAAACAATGTTCATAGTATGTTTCTTAAACCCTATTCATGGGTAGAGCCAGAGCCAAATTTAAATAATTTGGAAGAGAGTTGTTATGTGAATCTTTTATCAGTACAGATTACTTCACAACTTTTGATTCGTTGTAGAAGTGTTATGTAAAGAGAATACTTATATTCTTTCAGCTTATATATATAATTGTTATTATTATTGGGCACTCAAATGCTCATCCTTGCTTAAACTAAATGTTTTCGATTACCACGATCGACCAAGGCTCGAGGTGCACAAACAAGGGAAAAGAAAAGTCATTGAATGAGAATTAGTATGAGTTAATGGTTATAGTTAGTAAGATAATGGAATCTATTGTCGTGTATTGTAAGGAATGTATTTGAAGGTCACGCACTGGAAAGTAAACTTTGATGTATGTAAATTAAGTTGAATTATATTATTATTATTATTTAGTATTATTCAAATTTTAAAGAAATGGTATCGTGGAGAACCGAGTTCGGGTTTCAAGTATCCGGATTTGGGGTCGCCACAGGTTGGTATCAAAGCCATAAACATGAATTTGCAAAGAGCCCCGAGCCTTTATCTGGTGACATCCCTTTAAGGGAAGGCACCGAAGCCAGACTTTCTGTAGGGGACGCCGAGCGAGTCGGTGGCAAGTTGATAGGTACCCTTGTGAGGTGCTATGGTTGGAAGCACCATGAGTGCCACAGGTTGGTATCAAAGCTGTAGGTTATAAATGTTAGGAATGCGAAACCTAGGTTATAACCTTAGTAGAATGGAGGACGAAAGTTAAGATAACTATTCAGTGAACCAGGAGATGAAGTACTCTGGCGAGAAGTTATAGGATATGATGAGTTGAAGAGATTCATCGAGTTTTAGTGGTACTAAATAAAATATTACTTCATTTTAATGATGAATATATTTTATTTCAGTAATGATGTTATCTCGTTTATTGTGGTCATAGGATGGATGACGAAAGTCAAAATAGTAATTCCTTGACCCAAGAGACGATGGACTCTAGCGAGGAGTACACAGACAGTGAGATGATAAGAGATTTGATAGTTAGGAACGACGACTTAAGGGTTAGAGCTGAGCAGGCGGAGGTACAAAATCGTACTCTCCAGATTTTGGAACAGAAGTACAAGGACGCTGCTCACCGAACACAGATGGAGTTAGCAGAGTTACGAGGGAGGTTGGAACAGAGGGAGATACAGATAGGACAGTTGAAGGTTGAGATAGAAGCCAAAGACACCAGGATATATACCTTGGAGCAGGCTTTAGACATCGCCTTCATACGATTCGATGCAGAGTGGATGGAGCTGCCTTTCGGCAGAGAGATAGGCGTTGATGAGAATTGAATAAATTTATCGTCAAACAAAATAAGAGACAACGTATATAAAACTCTTGATTGCTGTGTATATATACTATATGCTAATCAGGGTAACTTATGTATGTAGATGTCTGGTGGAAAAGATATGTGGAATAAGAAGGATCAGATCCATACCCCCAAGCTAATATCGAGGCCAACAGCTGAAATAGAAGCTCACCAGGAACCCAAATCGGACGAGGTGGCTATCGTGGAAAACGTAGCATCAGATCCAGAAATGGTGGATTTGACAGATAGTGATTCAAACACTAAAGTTGAAGCTGCTCCAGCATCAACGAAAGTGCAGGATCAGGAGAACAAGGTTTCTTCACTAGAAAGGTTGTGGGAGATAGAAAAGTTGCTTAATATTCAACTGCGAAAAGCATTAAAAGAAACAATTGAAGAGAAAGATAAGCTCAAAATCCAAATTGACCATATGGGAGCCTCAAGCAACACATCGTGTTCAGCTCCGAGAGGTAAGGGAAAAATAAAGGTAGAAGATCCTGACTTAGGAAAACCTGATAAGAAGAAAGGGAAGAAGATATGTTATATTTGCGGCTGTGAGGGACATACCTCTCCTCGTTGCCCCAACTATAAGAAAGGTGGATGTTTTAATTTTGGAATGGAAGGACATCGAGCGAATGAATGTCCGAGAAGAAAGGCTTGGTAGATAAGTAGTATGGGTTATGTTATGTAATATGTGTGATAAGTAATGAACTATTTTCAACTTTTATGTTGGTCAAGATTTTAAATCCCGACTGTTGTAGTCACAAAGGGATAGCTGATGTTTAAAACAATATGTGCTATGGTATGTTAAGTTCTATTAATGTGAGGTGCTATGGTTGGAAGTACCATGAGTGTTACAAGTTGGATTAATGAAATAAGTTGTTATAAAAGTAGCAGATATTTATCTGAATATTGGTTAATATAGTAAACCAAGTTTCAAATCCAATATTTTGATTACATGATTATTTGAGTAGAAAATTTTGTGTTATATATCGAACGATAACGATGAGGCTTAGAATGTAAGGAAATGAAGAATAATTTATGATTATGTCACCGAGACGAAAACGAAAACCGGTAGCGGAAGATCAACCAGATAATCGAACGTCGAACGCCAAAGACTTTAAGGCAATCCTATTTCTAGGTATAGAGGATTAAGTGACTCAAGAGAAGCGTTTATGATAGTTGGGATAACGAAAAGGGCAAAATATAACTTTTATCACCTATACGATAAAAGGAAATGAGATAAAGAGAAAGTTTGTGGGCAAAAGAGACATATCTCTTCCAATTGTCCCAATTCAAGAATGTATAAATAATGTTTTATTTGTGAATCAATGGAGTATAAGGTGAAAGATTATTCAAGAAGGAGAAGTGAGATAAGGAATGCGAATATGAGAAATGACAAAGAAGATATAAGCTACAACGAAACCAATTTCAACAAACAACCAAATCATGAGGGTCTACAATATAACAGGTCCAGATACGGTGGCATTTGGAAAGCAGAACTCCAGTGTTATTTGAATAACTTATCTATCTTATATGATTTTCCTATATATATATATACATATAGTAGATTACTTTATTAAAGAAATTTTGAGGAAGGAATTTGAGTTCTTTAGAAATCAAATTTACATTTATCGAATAGACAAGCGTTATGGAGAATAGTTAAAAAGATCGATTCGATCAAATATGATCGAGATCTATGTACAATGATTATATGCTATGTACCTTCTCGCATATGAGTTTTTAAAGCGGTGATTCCGGGGACTAATCTTTATAAGGGAGTAATAACCCGAGATTTTCTAAATAAAATAAATAAGAAATTTTTATGATATAATTTTTTTTTTTATTTAATGACGAGAATAAGTGAACGATAAATACTAATAATATATTTATTTCTTTAAAAATTAGAAATAATTTTGGAATTATTAATTACTACAAATTATATTTTATGGTAATTAATTTTCAGAAGCGTAAATATTTTTATTAATTATTTTCCATGATAACATGATTGGAAATAATATATGAAGTGATAATTAGAATTATATAATAAATATTTTATTATATGATTTGTTCGTAATATTTAAGTTAATTATTTTAACTTGATTATTGATGTTGTGTAAGAAAGAGAAGTCGATATGAGATCCAAACCCCTAATTGGGATTGTGATCAAGAGATGAGAATAATAATATTATATTATTGTTATAATGATTTTACAAAGACAATAATTATGTATCGTGTAAAGTGACAGATAATATTGAGCAATGATACCAATTAGGTCATAAGATATTACCATGTCAGTGAAACCCTAATTATTAAAACTCGCCATTTAGATATGACCGAGTAGTAAAGGATCTGTATATGAAGGTTACCGTATAAGATGTCAGAATTAGAAGAAAACCCTAATTATCATGTTGTATGTCGATAATTCAGACAAACCCTAATTATTACAACCCTAATTCCGGTTGAAGTTAGAGACCGTGAACGATCGTGTTAGAACATACACGTATAATTAGAGAACCCTAATGGTCAATTAGAAACCCTAATTGATGGCGTTAAGAAACCCTAATTAGAAAATCCTAATTTTCTATAGAAAACCCTAATTTAAAATTATCTAAGTTTAATTACGATGTTAATGTATAAAAGTTTTAATTTACCAAAGGATAGAATTAATTGGTAAATGATAAGAATTACCATCTAGTGATTAAATACTACATTTAATTGCTATGTACAAAAATGCCCTTGAAATTATATGTGAAATGACCAAAATGCCCTTTTTGGTTTATTAGTGTATTATTACTTACATTGTTGATGGAATCTTGTAACAAAAATGCCCAACATGCTTACTCCTACCATGTTATTAGCTATCAAACAATGGAATCATCCAATTTTAGCATCCAATGTATCTAATATATTTTTTAAAGAGAAGGGAAATGACCATTTTACCCTTTTTGTCCATCTTAGTGCATTATTTGTGCATTATTGTGCTACCAATTCCACCAAATCCGGCCAACCACTTCATATTTATCATGTGAGCTCAATAATGGCAAACCAAATCAAGATTCAAGGCTCTCGACATGATCTATAATAGAGATCAAGGAGAGTTAATGAAAATACACACTAAAATTTCACAAACTCTCTAGACAAACTCTCTCAACCTCTAGCCAATCTAAATTATCTAGCATATCACCCCTAAACAAAGCCCAACCATCACAAACAACAAATCAAGCATCAAAGCCAAAAAATCAAAAATCAAGTTGTAAAAGGTATGAAATTTCTAATTTTGAAATCCTTCGATTCGATGTTAATTGATGCAATTGATTGTTTAAAGTAGTGTAATAGGAGTCTATTAATGTTCGGGTTGTAAAAACACGCACCCATAACATCAAAGTGCACTAATTTGAAGATTTAAACAAGTTGGAAAAATCAATTCGTTATTTTTCACAAATGTGTCGAGGCTATAACTCTTTGGTCGATCACGAGTTTTGTTGTTTAAAAGTTGTTATAGGTATCCCGATATGTGGTCTTTAATCTCCAAAAGGAATCAAGTTCATATCTATTGTAGATCGGATTTATAAGCGGTTAAAGTGGGTTGACCTAAGATCGACCTACCGTTTCTTCAAACCCGTAAAATATTCTAAGTGTCCGTAAAATATTATTTTGGAAAATGTCGCCTTATATCTCTTGTTATCTTTAATGTGTTTTGTGTTCTAAAGGTTGTTATGTGTAGCTTGTTATGTGGTATTTAACCTCCAAAACTAATCAGTCCATATATATTATGGATTAAGAGTTATTTAAGGTCAAACTGGGTCGATTTAAGATTGACCGTAAAAATTCGGCAGCCCGTAATTTTCTAAGTGTTGATTTTTCTTACAAGGTTTGACCATACTTTAGATGCTTGATTTATTGTTGTTATGATGATGTTAAGTGTTGAGATGTAGTCCTACATGTTTTCTATACATCGGAATTGATAGATCACGTAAACATTTCACGATCATCAAGTTATAGAGGTCCAAAGTAGGCATCACGAATCGTTTTTCACGAAGAATGTATTTCGATGATGCCTACTTTGAGGTACGATTTCTCCCTGCATCCGATGTTTTTAGAGGTTATGATTGTTGGTAATTGTAGTCCGGTATTTCTCTACAAGACCCAATTCATAGATTGCCCAGATTCATTAAGACCAAAAAGTTATTCATGGTCAAAGTAGTTTCTCGAATCGTCTCTCGATAATGTTGTTCTTGAGATGAAGAACACCTATAGCGACGGTTGTCTCGTCGCTATAGCCTTTTATGACGGATTTTATTTATTTTATTTTTCGTAATTTCCAAAATGATTTAAAAATTAGAAAAATTAGATTTTAATTATTAAAAGTACTTATTAAATTTAAAAAATTATTTTAAATTCTAAAAATATTATTTAATTATTTTGAGTATATTTCATAAATATTTAATATTTTTGAAATATAAAGGTATTTATTTATTTAATTATAATATTAAATAAATGATTTAAAAATAGTTTTAATTCATGAAAAATCATGAAAAATTATATTATGGTATAAGAAAATATTTTAAGTTATTTGTGATGACTTTTAATATTTTGTGATGAATTTCATTAATTAATTATATATTAATGATATTAAAGTTATTTATTGATTATATTAAATAATTAGTTTAAAATGATTTTAATATTTTAAAAATCATTTTAAATGAAAATAAAGTATTTATAGATATTTTGAGTTATAAAATATAACTTTTAATATTTAGAAGATAATTTCATTAATAATTATATATTAATGATATTTAGTTAATGATTTGTGATATTAAGTTTATTTAATATTTATATTAAATAAATAGTTTAAAAATGGTTTTATTTATTTAAAAATCATTTAAAGAGGATATTAAGGATTTAAAATATTTTAAGTTATAATTAATGACTTTTAATATTTGATGAATAGTACATTAATATTTATATATTAATGGTGATTATTTAAAATGATTTTAATTGTTTTAAAAATCATTTAATGGTAATATAAATGTTTTAAAATAGTTTGAGTTATTATAAATAACTTTTATATTTTAGTAATGGTTTCATTAATAATTTAATATTAATTAATTATTAATGATAATAGAATTGTTTGATGTTTAAATCATTTAATTATGATTCCGATGTTTGAAAGTTATATCCTGGCCAAACTAGTTAATTTTTGAGAACCGATTATGAAGTCCAGATTTGATGAAGAACACCTATAGTAATGCTTATATCACTATAAGCCCTCGAGTATGATGATTTGAATTATTTTAAATTTTTCAATTTCTCGAAAATTCGAAAATGATTAAAATAAAATGTCCGATATTTACAATGTTGAGGTATAGGATAAGAGTCTTAGACTCAAGATTTATCCGATAAAGTCAGTTTGTCAGACGTCGACAAATGTCGTAATTCTATATAATAGAAAGAAAAAGGCATCAGAAGAGCATGGATGAGATATTTGAAAAATGTATAAAATATTTCAAGTATATAATATGAACTAAAAGTATGATCACCGCGATTATGTGATGACGTGATTAGACTATGTGTCAATCGTAATGTATAAAGATTATGTGTTATGATATATTGTTCTAATCGAACTAATGATCCGATTATTGATAGGTTGTGATAAAGAGATAAAACCTAAGTTGAGATTTGTAATCAAAGAATCAGCAAGTATCCTACCTTTGCATTTTCTTTATGCAATGGACATGAGTAAGAAGTTTCGTAATTATTCTATTTCGCATGATTATGTACGCTTTGATTATCAACATGTTAGCTCTTATATATATTCTCGTTAAGTTGATTTCTAAATGGTTATACAAGTGTCCCCACTTGGATAATCATGGCATTTATTCACATGTTGATACACCTTTGTCAATTACCCGTATATATATATATGTTGAATTACATATTATTGTTGAGCAAGATTAAAACCTTAAAAGTTTGGAACTGTGCATGTATGAACATCCCTATATGGGAAGATTTTTTTTGCCGATATGATGTAATAAAACGATGAATTTCGCTCAGAGTTATGTAGTATTGATCAATACAGGTACAACGGGCCGATCACCCTCCGCATCTGTAGTAAGCTAGAGCGGTTTATGGATGGATTTCGCTAAACCTTTTCAAAAATGAAAAACAATGTTCATAGTATGTTTCTTAAACCCTATTCATGGGTAGAGCAGAGCCAAATTTAAATAATTTGGAAGAGAGTTGTTATGTGAATCTTTTATCAAGATGATTACTTCACAACTTTTGATTCGTTGTAGAAGTGTTATGTAAAGAGAATACTTATATTCTTTTCAAATTTTATATATATAATTGTTATTACTCATTGGCACTCAAATGCTCATCCTTGCTTAAACTAAATGTTTTCGCCATTTCACGATCGATTGAAGGCTCTGTAAGTAACAACAAAGGAAAAGAAAAGTCGCTCGAATGAGAATTAGTATGAGTTAATGGTTATAGTTAGTAAGACAATGGAATCTATTGTCGTATTGTAAGGAATGTATTTGAAGGTCACGCACTGGAAAGTAAACTTTGATGTATGTAAATTAAGTTCAATTATATTATTATTATTATTTAGTATTATTCAATTTTAAAGAAATGGTATCGTGGAGAACCGAAGTTCGGTTTCAAGTATCCGGATTTGGGGTCGCACTTGAAAAAGTATGATGGGTTGGGAGATCTTTACACACATTTGAAGGTATTCATTGGAGAACTCAGATCTTATGCCAAGGATGAGAAGCTCAGAATGCAGCTATTCCAAAAAAGTCTGACTGGAGAAGCCTGATCGTGGTATACTAGATTAGACAACTCCAAGATTTATAGTTGGGAAGAGCTGGCTCATGCCTTCCTCAACCAGTACAGTTTCAAGTCTCAGATGGCTCCTAACCGGTACCAAATTACCAAGGTCAAGAAACAATCTAATGAGTCTTTCAGAGAGTATGCTCAAAGGTGGAGGCGCCTTTCTGCTCAAGTTATATATTCCCTTTATAACAGAGTCGGAAATGGTAATGACCTTCATAGACATACAAGAAGCTCCCTTATATGAGAGAGTCTTAGCTGGCATTGGCAAGCCAATTTCTGATGTGATTAAACATGGAGAAATGACGGAGATGGGATTGAAGTCAGGAAAGATTCAAGACCTAGCCGCTCTGAAAGCTGTTGCTGAGCACATACAGTCTGGAAATTATGGAAACAACCCCATGAGGGTCCATAAAAAGAAAGAGGAAGATGTTTCCTTGATACTACAAGGCCAGAAAGTCAGTCAGAACATGTCTATCCAAAGGAGAAAATATTCCCCTTTTCAATCATAGTCTTCCAACCCTATATTGCCAAAGAGTGGAGAAGTACGACGCAATCCTAGGGGACTCGCTCAAAAATATTCTCAATCTTCAGGCTACTCAGAAGAAAATTACCCATCTTATTCCACTAGCTAACCCAAATGGGAAGGGTTTTAATACTACCCAGAAGTGTGCCTATCATGTTGGAGTGCCAGGACATGATACTCAAGATTGCTGGGCCTTGAAACACAAGATCCAGGATTTGATTGATAACGGGAAAATCATGGTGACTAAACCCGATTAACCTCACGTGCAAGACAACCCTCTTCCTTAACACAAAGAAGAAGAGGTTAACATGATTAATTGGAGAAATGGACAGAGTTCCAATTATGGCGGCAAATCCTCCCAAACCAGCAAGGAGAGTGCTGACAAATGGGATTATGCGCAGTTCCAGTTTATGATGGAACGGAAGATGAAAGCTCTTTGCAAACAAGTTGAATAATTGGCAGAACTGGTGATTCATCAGGACCAAGTCACACGCCAATTAGTTAGCTAGGAGCATGCTAGTCTCCTTCATTTTGTTATGAATACTCCATCATCGTCTCCAAAAAATGAAACACCGGAGGATAAAATTGCAAAAAGAGCAAGTGTTAAGGCTCATCAGGATTTTACCAACAAGAGGGAATTTAAATACCTTAGCCAACCGATGGAGGAGATATTTCAGATGCTGATCAATGAAGGAAGAATCACAACACTGCTACCTCCAATAAATCCTTGTTCTAGATGGTTCAATTTTAATGGAGTATGTCAGTATCACTCCCATTCTCACAGACACAGCACTAAAGAATGCTGGGCACTCTGCCATCTTATTCAGAACTTAATTGATAGCGGTGTCCTGTAGTGGGCAGATAATGACACTATGTTAGTTGAGAGTGGGGACACATTTCCTATAAAATGGATGGAGATCATAGCAGTTATATTTGCTATGGATGAGTTAGCTGTCAGACCACCCATAATATAAGCAATTCAACTTAAAGGTGTTGACAATCCTTTGAGAGCGGCTGCACCAAAGCCAATTACATTTCCATCTAGGTCACAGTATCCTGTTGTTAGCCTGTAAAAAGTTCCATGGAATTATGGAGAGGCTTAAGGATCCACATCCCACATAACTGATATAGTGTTAAAGGAGAATCCATTGTATCTTCCCCACCGGGTGATGAAGCCTACCATCAAATCAAAGGGGAAAGTTCCTATTGAGAGGATTGAAGAGTTCCTCCGTACTATGCGTCATAATGAAGCCAATGTAGTTTTAAGCTTGAGAGAATCTCCACAACAAATTTCCATATTAGACTTGGTTTTCTTTTCCGAAGATCACATGAAGGTCTTGCTAAAGGTTTTGGAAGAAGCCCATTTGCCGAAATTAGTGGATGTTGAAAAGTTCCAGCATCTGGTTGATCACATTTTTAACAACAATGTGATATCTTTCACTGATGACGATATACCTCCCGAAGGGACTGGTCATTGTAAATCATTGCACATAGCGGTTCTGTCCTCCGAATATATAGTGGGAGGAGTTCTGATAGATGGATGATCATCTTTAAATATCTGTCCTTATGCCACTTTAGAGAAGATGAACATCAATCTCAAGAGGATCAAAAGAAGCCATACGATTATCAAAGCTTTTGATGGATCCCGACATAATGCTGTCGGAGAGATTGAACTACCTGTGGAGATTGGTCCACATACTTTTTGCGTATCCTATCATGTGCTCAAAATAGCCACATGTTATAACCTGCTTCTGGGAAGACCGTGGATTCACATGGCTGGAGCCGTCTCTTCCACCATTCACCAGCAACTTAAATACATTATCAACAATAGCCTGGTCACTGTCAATGTTGAGCCAGAATGTTCTGAACATGGTGACATACACTACAAAAAAATTAATCATTGCTGACGGGATATGCCGTCGACAATGAGGTCATTGGTGACGGCACACCCCATCGCCCCTCAGGTCGTCGCCCCTGACTCCCGTCGCATGCCATCGGGAACTAAGTCATTACCGACAGGGTCAGTGTCGACGGCCCACTGTCGATAGTAGGTCATTAACGATGGCACCAGCGATGGACAGATCGTCAGCAATAACCATGCTTTAAAATTAATAATTCAGTCAATGCCGATGGCATAGCCATCACCAATGAGTTTCTTTCCCGTTGCCAATGACCTTTATTTAATTTAGTTCTGGATTCGTCGCTATAGGTCATTGCCGACGGCAACCCCGTCGCTAAAGACCTCGTCGCCAATGACCCACTTTAAAAAAAATTATTAAAATTGCAAAATTCCCCTGCTCATTTACATATACATTGTACCTGTTATAAACTAAAGAAAAACAAATAATGACAATGTACGTATATCAATAACAATCATATCTTTTACTATTAACAATCAATATAATTAGATACCAAACTCAAATCTGTACAACTCAAAAGCTAAATACATACATGAAAGTCAAAATATAAATATTAACAACTACTGCCCAAGATCAGGAATCTGTGTGCCATCACCTCAGGTCCCATCGCCGGTCCCATCACCGGTCCCATCCTCCATAGTCTCATCAACATCAGCTCGGCGATCATCACCATCTCCTCCACGGGCATCGACTGTGTCGCCATCTCCACCCCCACGAGTCTCATCAACAAGACCCTACAAAATTAAAATATTAATAACGAAGTCCAAAATACAGCATATTTAAAATATTTTAGTTTGTGTTCTACAAGTGTTGGCGAGTTTTGTAAACTAGGTGATAACTCGGTCTCTGTATGTCAAAATTGAGTTCCATAAGTTGTAATGCATGTCTAATACCTATGCAGTGCTATGTGTGTGTTTGCATGGCATTCGGACGGAAGATACGGGTTTTGGGCTCGTTTTCGGCTTTTTGCCTAAGTGTTGTTGATTTTTACAAACTAGGCGATAACTCGGGCTCCGTATGTCAGAATCGAGTTTCATAAGTTGTAACGTGTGTCTAATACCTACGCGGTGCTATGTGTGTATTTACGTGGTGTTCGGACGGACGATGCAGGTTTTGGGCTCTTTTTCGGCTTTTTGCCTAAGTGTTGTTGAGTTTTACAAATTGGTCGATAACTCGGTCTTCGTATGTCAGAATCGAGTCCCGTAAGTTCTAACGTGTGTCTAATACCTACACGGTGCTATGTGTGTGTTTGTGTGGCGTTCGGACGACCGAGGCGGTTTTTGACCTCTTTTTTAGTTTTTTGCCTAAGTGTTGGCGAATTTTGCAAACTTGGGGATAACTCGGCTTCCGTATGTCGGAATCGAGTTCCGTAAGTTCTAACACGTGTCTAATACCTATGCAGTGCTATGTGTGTGTTTGCGTGATGTTCGGACGACCGAGGTGGGTTTTGACCTCTTTTTCGACTTTTTGCCTAAGTGTTGGCGAGTTTTGCAAACATTGCGATAACTCGGTCTCCGTAAGTCGGAATCAAGTTCCGTAAGTTGTAATGCGTGTCTAATACCTACGTGGTTCTATGTGTGTGTTTGTGTGGCGTCCGGACAGACGATGCGGGTTTTGGGCACTTTTTTGGCTTTTTGCCTAACTGTTGGCGAATTTTACAAACTTGGCGATAACTCGGCTTCCATATGTCGGAATTGAGTCCCGTAAGTTCTAATGCATGTCTAATACCTACGCGGTGCTATGTGTGTGTTTGCCTGCCATTCAGACCAATGATGCGGGTTTTGGGCTCTTTTTTGGCGTTTTGTCTAAGTGTTGTTGAGTTTTGCAAACTTTGCGATAACTCGGTCTCCATATGTCAGAATCTAGTCACGGAAGTTCTAACGTGTGTCTAATACCTACGTGGTGCTATGTGTGTGTTTGCGTGGCATTTGGACGACCGAGGCGGGTTTTGACATCTTTTTTGGCTTTTTGCCTAAGTATTGGCGAATTTTGCAAACTTGGTGATAACTCGGTCTCCGTATGTCGGAATCGAATCCCGTAAGTTATAACGCGTGTCTAATACCTACGCGATGCTATGTGTGTTTGCTTGGTGTTCAGACGGACGTTGCGGGTTTTGGGCTCTTTTTCGGCTTTTTGTTAATGTGTTGTTGAGTTTTACAAACTGGCCGATAACTCGGTCTCCGTATGTCAGAATCGAGTCCCGTAAGTTCTAACGTGTGTCTAATACCTACGCAGTGCTAAGTGTGTGTTTGCGTGACATTCAGACGACCAGGGCAGGTTTTGACCTCTTTTTTGGCTTTTTGCCCAGGTGTTGGCGAATTTTGCGAACTTGGCGATAACTCGGCTTCCATATGGCGGAATTGAGTTGCGTAAGTTCTAATGTATGTCTAATACCTATGCGGTGCTATGTGTGTGTTTTCTTGGCGATAGGACGACTGAGGTGGGTTTTGACCTCTTTTTTGGCTTTTTGCCTAAGTGTTGGTGAGTTTTACAAACTTGGCAATAACTTTCTCTCCGTATGTCAGAATCAAGTTTCGTAAGTTGTAACGCATGTCTAATACCTACATGGTGCTATGTGTGTGTTTGCGTGGCGTCCGGATGGACGATGCGGGTTTTGAGCTCTTTTTTGGCTTTTTGCCTAAGTGTTGGCAAATTTTGCAAACTGGGCAATAACTCGGTCTTCGTATGTCAGAATCGAGTTTCGTAAGTTGTAACACATGTCTAATACCTATGCGGTGTTATGTGTGTGTTTGTGTGGTGTTCGGTTGGACGATACGGGTTTTGGGCTCTTTTTCGGCTTTATGCCTAAGTGTTGGCGAGTTTTACAAACTTGGCGATAACTCTGTCTCTGTATGTCAGAATCGAGTCCCGTAAGTTCTAATGCGTGTCTAATACCTACGCGGTGCTATGTGTGTGTTTGCATGGCATCCGGATGGACGATGCGGGTTTTGGGCTCTTTTTTGGCTTTTTACCTAAGTGTTGGCGAGTTTTGCAAACTTGGCGATAACTCGGCTTTCGTATGTCGGAATCGAGTCCCGTAAGTTCTAACGCGTGTCTAATACCTACGCAGTGCTATGTGTGTGTTTGCATGTCATATATAGCAATACAATTATAAATTACATAAATTAAATAAAGAAATACAGAATTTAATTATTTTTACCTGTCGAATATGTGGTGGGAAGATGTTGACCAAGACAACTGCACATACGCGGGTGGCCTCCTCCCGTACTACACCCATGAGGTCGTCAACGGCAGCTGTAAGATCTATAGAGCTGTGGACAACCTCCTAAGCCAGCTGGTAGATCCGCTAGCGTGATGGTGCGCCTGACTACAGAACATCGCTCGCCATGCACCCCTCTATGATCCGCTAGAAGAAGTCATCGGATAATGATGGGCCGACGCCCGATCCACTAGCACCACTACCTCCAGTGGGTGGGCGCCGCTGAGATCTTGTAGCAGGGACTAGGGTGTAAGCTGGGACATAGGGAATGCCCACAACTCTACCCTTCTTCGGCCCCCCTGTAGCCTGCAGCCAATTCTCTATTTCCTCATCCGCACGCATAAACTCGTATACTGGAGTGTCACCTCTCTGGCTGCTCCAGGCCACTGCAAGATCCTCGAACCGTCGCTAAAAAAAAGCACATTAGTAGATGATGATACGCAAAGAATAAAATGAAATAATACAAAAGAATATCCAACTTTTAAATACATACTAAATAAGAGAATTACATAACTTACAACAATGCGTTCTGCCTCAAGTGAGATATAACCACCGTCACCTTTCTTTTGGTGGGCGTGCCACCAAAACTCCAAGTGGGAGGGTGCATGCTTTAAGCTCACCTCGAGTCTCTCCCGCTACAGGTCGTACGACTGAGACCCGGTGTAGTGTGGGAGACGACTCTATTGTCGGGCAGCTGAATGTTATACCGACATCTTCTTGAAGGCCTCGCAGCAGCAGATATAAAATCTGGCCGGAAATCCTTAAGTATCTGTCCATCAGCCATCATCGTCTGGGCCTTCTTCTTCCAGTCGTAGACCCACTTGTGCCAATTCATCTCTAGCTATCTGTGACGCCCCCAAAACAGGTATACATCACCCATCTTGGGTCGCCACTTACATGATACATAAAATTTAAATACAACTTAATTATACAACAGTCGTGTAAAATACGACAAAACATATGCTGTGAGTTTTAATACAAACATTGTCATCTAGACAATATCCACACTCAATGGAGTCCTCATTACATTTATTATCACACTATTTTATAGAATAGTGAGGACTACTATGACACGATCTCGGACCATCACTCCGTTCCCCGACTAACCCCGGCTACGTTCTCATTTCCTGAAGAGAACAATGAAAACAAAAGGTTGAGCTCAACTAGCCCAGTAAGAAATATTTTGACTAAGATAATGCAGGATAAATTATCATTAGCCTTCAAAAATGTTAAACTGATAAAATACAATAGACATCAAGTTTAACTGCAGCGGAATAAGCAATCCATTAGAAGAGTCAAGTGGAGCATGATATTTACTATCTTCTATAATTTAAAATGTTTTCATCAATTTTTGTCACTGAGACTCAGCTAAATAAATAAACCATATCATCGAATCATCTCTGCACTACGGGCCAAGGATATTCATTAAATCATCAATGGTCATGACTATACCGAATAATCCCTAGTCATAATCATACCATCAATGCACTACAGGCCACTGAGGACTTTTACCACATCGTTTATAACATTACAGGTCATGATTATACCGAATAATCCCTGGTCATAATCATACTAAGTCCATCTCTTCACGTAAGCAGAAGATATACAACTATAAAATCAATAATCAACAGTCCATCTTTGCACGTAAGCCAAAGATATACAATTCAATAATCAACAGTCCATCTTTGCACGTAAACCAAAGATATACAATTCAATAATCAACAGTCCATCTTTGCACGTAAGTCAAAGATAACTTTCATCACCATATGAGCATGAGGATGATGACAATGATATATAAGCATTACCCAAACGAAAACAAGGATAAATATTAAAGACTTTAAATTTATCCAAATATTATCAACCACTTAATAAACTTATAATCTCATATTATTAATATTATAACAATATTTTAATCACTTCTTAAACTTATAAAAAATTTATTTCAATTGTTTACACTTTACCAAATAATGTATTTAATCATTTAGAAATGTCATACTCATAAGATTTCATCACCAATGATCAAATCCCTTATCAAAAATCTGCATATACCCTATATAGGATTCCCAAGCCATAAAATCTTATTTTTCCAATTTTGTTACTTCACGTAACATATTTAAATCATTTACTCATAACTAGTTCATTTTCATGAAAAATACCAAATCAGTCCCAAAAATATTTCTTTTCTGGGATTTAGCAGAATATAGTCCCACATTGAACATACATTTTTCTCAAAATTTTTAAAATTCATTTACTATTTTTCATATGGCCAAAACCGCCGAATATTTAGACATTTATCATAAATTGTACCTTTGTCCAAAATTCTGAACTTTACAAGGTATACTCCTGTTATATACATGTACTCTCAATAAAAATTTCACCAATTTTGGAGTTAACCACTAGGAGTTAAAAAGGTTAACTTTTAAAATAGTCTTTTCCAATAAAGTCAATAACTCTTAATCTATACATCCAAAAATTGTCATCTTTGGACACAATATAGAAAACTCATCAAATTATCATTTCAAATTTTTCCAGAATTTTTGAGGATCAGAAAAATTTCGAAACTACAAATGGATTTTCACCCGCCATGCGGTAATCCACGTAAACAGATCATTTCCACAATTTAATAAGGAATGAATACAAAGGATCATTCACCATGCATGTGGTAATCCACATAGACAGGTTATTCCAACAGAATAATAAAGAATGGAATAACAGATGAATTCACCATGCATACGATAGATCGCACAAATAGGTTATTCCCAACAGAATAATAAAGAATGGAACCAGTCATGCGCGTACGATCTGAGCGAGGATATTACGGACAGTAATAATAAAGAATGGAACCCGGTCATGCGTAAAACTTACAGCATGAGGATATTAAAACGAGAATAATAAAGAATGGAATAATAGAAGAATTTCACCATGTATGCGGTACTTCGCATAGACAAGTTATTCCAACATAACAATAAAGAATGGAATAACAAAAGAATTTCCCCATGTATACGATAGTCCACGTATACGGGTTATTCCAACAGAATAATGAAGAATGGAATAACAATAGCTCTCTTCATGAATACGAAAGAAATAATACCCCTTACCTTAGAATAAAGATGGATACTGGAATAGAGAGGTAGCAGACTTCTCTTCTTCTTTCTCTCTATAATTTTTCTCTATAATAAATGCTCTATAGCTTTAGTGAATTGGTGAGAAATGAAGGAAGAATGAGCTTCTATTTATAGGAAAATATAGTTTCGATAATTGCACATTTTTGGGCTCAAAATATTACAGTACAATACCTCCCTCTTTTTCTTCATTTTTAATTTAGTCCTGCAAGTATTATCAAACTTGAACCACCTCCCCTAATAGTAAATAATGTGATTCAATAGTTCAATCATGTGAATCAATAGTTATAATCATGTGAAAATATGAATTACAGTATAGTATCTCCATCTATACCTCCATTTTTAACTTAGTCATGCAAGTATTATCAATCTTGCACCAACTCCCCTAATAGTAAGTGAATGTGACTCAATAGTACACACATGTGAACAAATAGTTATATAAGCATTTGAATTAGTAGTAATTAATTGCTCATTTATCCGATTAATTACCCGATTTATCAATATAACCCCCAGACATCAATTATCATCGGAATAGATGTTGATTTCAACAAACACTAATAATCCCAACATAATGGAACTATAAAATTCATCTTTAATTAACACGAAATTTTTCATCATTAATATTATAACTCACAATATTTAACAACCAGGTCGTTCGCAGGAAAGAGGGGGCTTTCCGATAAGGATTTCTCCTTATTGGCGCGCAATTAGGTGACCAAACCTCTCCTTGACTGAACTTCTAGACATTGTCAATATTGCAAATAATAATATGAATAACTTTGTCGTCTCAATTATTGATTTAATAATATATCATAAATTATGTAGATGATACTTTGACAATAATTGAATCAATAATATGAGAGATATGATGCAGCAATTACTGTAGCAATAATTGGTATAACTGAGTGATTTCTCGCGTAAGCATCAATAATCAATATTGTGTGCTACTACGTAACCACGCGTATTACTGTACTTTTACTACCGAGTAGTTCAACAGTTTTAACGGTAAAACTTTTGCCATTATTTTCATAAAAATATTTTTGTCGTTTTCTCAATTCGACAATAATTTCATTGTGGGGTCCACCAATGATTGTACCGTCGTACGGATATTCCCCGACAAAAAGAATATTCACCAACTAATCGAATATTATACAACAACTTGCATACTTTTCAAAATTTATAAATATTACCCACAACTATAACATTATCTCAAATCCACACCATAACATTCAAAAAAAATATTTTGAGAAATTTAAATCTTTATTCATAAAATTTGGGGTCTCACAGTATCTGTGCAGAACAGTCATGCCATGGGCTTCCTGCCCATCCTCAAAACGATAATATCTATGCACATTACACATTAAGAAGCTTAGTAGACAACATAAATCAAAGAGGTAACAATATATTCAAATGGAATATAAAACTCAATTATGAATGATTGACATCCTACCCTAAACTCAACAATAATCAGCTGTCGTGTTCGGTCATCCACATCCGCCCCCTCATCCACGGGCTTGAGAATCGGTTGCGGACGATCCCAAGCAACATGTTCCTTGGCGTGGCGTCAAGGATACTACAATTGAAATTAATACATTGCAAATTACAAAGAATAAATAAGAACTAAATACTTATGTTATAATAATACTATATAGGATTATGAAATTACCTATGAGTCCTAACACGACATATAAGCGGCGCCTGGGGGGGATTCCCTAGTAAGCCACATGCTAGTCCCCGCGGAGGCCTAGTCGATCACCTATGTAGTGAAATACATCAATATTTATATAAACAAATATAATGTCAATAAAATATAAAATAAAAGATAATAAGATATATCCCAATAAAATATGTAATTATACCTGATGATCCGGCCTGATCATCACGCGTAGAATCGCCACGGCCCCCACGACCTGCACTCCCACCACGATCGCCGTGTGGTGTGCGCGCCATATTTATGTATACTGTCAAATCATAAAAAAAATATTTAAACATTCGTAAATGGGAAAGTTGAGCACAATAAAAAAGAGGATAACATACAGATACAACTAAAAGAATGCAACATAAATAGTAACCTAAAAGGATACAACATAAATAGTAACCTAAAACAACTAACACCTTATTTAGTAGATTAATATAAGTTGAAGATAATGATTGCAGTACTACAAACTATTACATTTGAATACAACTAAAAGGACACAAAGAGTACATACTCCTAATCATTTATATCGTCAAAGCCATCAATATCAAAATCGTCATCTTCGAGCAGTAGATCTTTACTATCGTTGTCATCACCATCTTCGTCATCCTCAATGATTTCTTCAATTATATCTACCTCTACAACAACATCGTCTTCACTTTCGACAGCGACAACATCATCCTCTTCTTCACTAGACTCACTAATAATTGTTACATCAGCAGGTGTGACACTACTAGACTTGACTTGTAAAGGTTCATCATCTGCATTCGGAGTTGTGCCTTGAAAACCACAGGCTTTGGTGGTTATAACAGCATGCCATGGGCTTACATGGGTCTTAACACTCTGCGCGTAGTACACCTTTGTTTCTTGACTTGCTAAAATAAAAGGCTCGTCCATACCACTCATCAGTCTTAGTTTTGACTTAACGTTAACTGCCACCCGTCCTAATTTTTTATCTACTTTAACTCCATTCTCAACATCAAACCAATGACAATTGAAGCAAACTAATTCTTTATGACCCTAATATTTGAGCACGATAACTTCTAGCAATCGTCCATACCAGTCATCCCAAATGTTATCGTAGCAGCTACCTTTCACCACAACACCAGAATCAGCAAAAGCGACTTCCCCAATATTACAACACTTAAATCTGTAACCATTGACAATGCAGCATGTATAAGTATCTATAAATCTTTCAGGGCCATCGGCTATAAGCTTTAGCCGATTGTCAGTTACCTCATCTGTGAGGACCTAATGTACATTAACACAACATATTCTAAAGTTAATTACGCCATAAGAATAAATCTATGATTGTATATTCATTGAACTTGTAAAGGTTAGATTTACATGATCTTTAAACCATTGCACAAATTCTCCATTTCTAAAATTTTGCAAATCCCCATCTGATATACTCGGATTCGCTTCACGTACTTCAGTATCATATTGACTGCAGCACAGTTATATACTCAATGTGTTTGTAAAGGAACTTGACACAATTACACCAGACATATATAGTTATGACTACTTACTTAATGTATGGCGCTACTTCATTCATGTTGACAAGTGCATACAATGTGGCAGTTGCATACTCACTATCGGTCAAGAATCGCCTTTTTTTACCACCGAATGGGCGTATAGGATGACTAAAGGCCGTTAACTCTCCATTTTCCTCGTGTGCAACAATCTGATTCCGACGTAAGCGATTGTGCTTCGTCTGAACATTCGGCTCAAAGTATAACGAGCAGAAATTAACAAGTTCCTCCATAACATAACTTTCAGCAATTGACCCCTCTACATGGGCTCTATTCTTCACCTTTTGCTTTAGACGTCGCATATACCTATGTGATATATAGATTAGCAAAAAATAATGAACATTTTACCGTATTAAAAACATTAATGTCATTACCTCTCGAATGGATACATCCATCTATATTGTATGTGACCGCCAAACTTAGCTTTGTATGGTAAGTGAATAGGCAAATGATCTATTGATTCAAAAAAATGATGGGGGGAAGATTATTTCTAACTTGCACATTATTTCCACTATGTGCATCTCCATTTTATCTATGTCTTTGAGCTGAAGCTCCGTCAAGCATAGATCTCTGAAGAAATTAGAAAGCTCTGTCAGTTCTTCAACCAACGTTTCGGTAACAAGTCGATAAATGCCATAGGGATCAACTTCTGCATGAATACGTGATAATCATGACTTTTGAGACCCCGAAACTTCAGCTCTTCGACTTTACAACACCTTGCTATATTCGAAGAATATCCATCTGGGAGTTTCAGTCCACTGATCCAATTGCATATCAATATCAACTATTCCCTAGTCAAAGTATATTCAGCTTTAGGCATTACCGTCTTACTACCCTCCTGATACAGCCACAGATCTTCCCAAATGTTCATTTCAACCAAATCAAGCCTTGACTTGTTGTTGTCCTTTGTTCTACCACTGGCATCTAGGACTGTTTAAAAAATGTTATAAAATACGTTCTTCTCAGTATGCATCGGATCTATACAATGACAGATACAGAGTGTAGCCCAATAAGGCAGGTCAAAGAACTTGGATCTGTGTGTCCAGTTGTGAACCTTGCCGTAACCATAAGCTCACTCTAATCTGTGATTCTTCCCTAGAGGTGGAAACTTCAAATGACTAATCCAACTCAACACTGTTGACCTAGAAAGACGGCCAGGTACTTGACGTTTCTCGGTTTTTTGATTGAATTGTCTACTCATCCGTCGATAACGATGTTCAATCGGAAAAAACTGTCTGGATGTTGCAAAGAAACTCATTTTCCCCCCCATGTTTGAGCCACACAGCTTTAACTGACCCCATGCACACGGGACATGACAAGCCCCCGTGAGTCGACCATCCACTGATCATTCCTAATACCAGGAAGTCATTTATTGTCCACAGTAAAGTTGCCCTCATGTCAAAGTTCTGCTTAAGAGATACATTATAAGTTTGAACCCTTTTTTTCCCACAACATCTTCAACTCATCAACTAACGGCCTGAGGTATACATTGATGTCTTTACTCAGACTCTTATCACCCGAAATCGGTAAAGGCATGAATATGTAGGGATCTTTCATGCACATCGAAGGTGGGAGGTTATACACAACAATAATCACCAGCCAAGTTGAGTAGGGCTTTGTGTAAGGCCCGTTAATCTGATTAAACCCATCCGTAGCAAGTCCAAGCCTAACATTGCGAACCTCTTCAGCAAACGAGGGGTGCTTGCTATCAAAAATTTTCCACTCAAGCCCATCTTCCGGGTGTGTCAGTTGACCTTCGACTATGTCCCGTGTAGAGTGCCACCTCATATCCTCGGCGGTATGTGTTGACATGAACAACCACTGAAGCCTCGGGGCAATGGGAAAGTAATGTAAGATCTTTCTCGTCATGTCTTTTCCCTTTTTCTTACGTTGGTCACAGTATCTACTTGTACCACAAATATCACATGACCTCTTATCTTTATTGACATCACCGTAATACAACATACAGTCATTCTCACAAGCATCAATCTTCTCATACCCTTGATTGAGCCTTTTGACCATTTTATTCACATCATAGTACGACTCCGGTAAATTATTGCCTGAAGGTAAGCACTCCTTCAAAATGCTTAACAGTTCATTAAAACCTCTCTCGTTACAGTCATGCTCGTTCTTGAAGTGTAAAAACTTAGTCATGACAGATAAGACGGTGTGCTTTTCGTGCCTGTCATACAGTGGCGTCGCTGCTTCATGCAATAACTCATAGAAACCCTTAGCCCCATCACTCGGCTCTTGCTCGACGCTACTGCCATCCCTGTCTGTATTCTACTGTAAGTATGAACTAGCAGCTTCGGCTATCATGTTAGTACAGTCAAAGGTTTCATCACCTTTAGATTCCGATTCTGATTCATGTTCATCCAACCATGTTTCCCCATGATAGATCCATGTCGTATAACCCTGCTTGAACCCATACGCAAATAAGTCACACATGACATCACTCCTTTCCTTCCATACTTCATTCATACACCTCTTACAAGGACATCTGATCTCATCGCCACTGACTTGCTCAAACGTGAAGTTGAGAAACTGTTCAACCCCACTACGATACTCAGAGCTAAGCCCACTCTTATCACTGGCTACCCTCCGTTCCATCCAACTTCAATCAACAGACATCTCGGACAACTATCTGCTATATATATTAAAAGTCAGACAAACACAATCAAGTCTCCAAGTTAATATATATGCAAGCTTATGAGTTTCCTAACTTCATCTCCACCTCTAACTGGTCAGGCTTCTATCACATTCCCGGATGTGTCGCCTCACTGATGCTAACAACTTGAACACATCTTTAAATTTTTCAGAAATTTCGGCAGCACCTCCTCATGGTCCTCAAGTACACGAAATAGACTAACACATCGTAGTCTAAATATGCACCCGAAGAACATCAAGAGATATATAGTGACCGAAAATTCGAAAAATATAAAAACGTGCTCAAGTCGTTAACACCGACCTAAGTGAGATCGAAACATACAAACAGTCCCAAAACGGGGACTATTGGAGATTCACTCATACTAAGTGAATCTCAAACGGGTTTCTAACCTTCCTAAACTATATGAAAATATGCACGTATGAAATTGAACTATTTCCTAGAACAAAAGGAATACTATATTATTGAGAATGAATTATGAACCCAAAAATTTTATGGTTCTTACTCATAAAAACTGTTTTTGATTTCCTTTGACATAAAATCTCATCAACACATAAAATGACTATGTCTAACCATAAAACATCATATAACATATATAAGCATGAGCGAAATAAACAACCAGGTTAAAAAGAGGGGAAACCGCATTTACATTGTGCATTGTCTATGTTAATATGTTAACCACTTAAACCAAAAGATTTTAATAAATGAACAGAATAACTAAGGACTAATATGGCCCTCGAATCACATCCAACAACAAAAGAGGCCAAAAGAGGCTCGAGAGGTTCAAAATACGTTTCCAAACCAATATATGAAAAGTTCAAACTAGTAAATGTTAAGCTAATCAAGTGCAGATGTTCATGATCATACAAGATTTCAACACTTAATCTAATAAGTTAGTGTCAAAGTACATAACGAGACATCAATATCAAATATCTGTGTTAAAGATAAATAGTAGGACGCGCAAATGTATTGGAACCAATAGTTTCATAAGAGAATTGACATAACATACTTATCTATATAAGCTAAAAAGAGATTCAATCAATCAGACTATAACAGGAATGCTTAATGTAAAATACAAAAGCAACATACTACAAAGCATTTGTTTGGTGTCAGTCAAACATGAAACAAAATATTTAACGTAACCTTTAACACATTACATGGATACAGCTAACATTCATATCTTCACCAATGCTACAAATTCATGTCAAAGAACTAATAATGTAACATATCATTAGGAAACGGATCGATATCATCTTTAAAAGCCAAAACAAAAGCCAAATATCGGCATGTAACTGAAAAAGATGGGATTCGGTCAATAAACAAAGGAGAATAAACAATGTACAAATGCATAGGCCCATATTAATTGAGGTGCTAATTGATTTCTCTGTCACTCTTATTTCCTGCAACGGTATCATCCTTTAACTACATATTATAGTTTATGCTCTTGTTTATCACGACTAGTTGCCAAATATAGAAGACAAAAACAAACATCGGTCTGCTTTGATATAAAGTGTCCCTTAACATTGTTATCAAAGGAACTGTAAAAACAAAACTAGAGTCCTTCCACATATGGTTAGTCGACATAATGTGATTAGGCAAAACATAACCCTAAAAACCACCTCTATGTTAGTCCTTGGAGATCATTAACATCTACCAAACCAAAGCTAGAAGCACAAATAATAACAACTATAGAAAGTGTTGAATAAAATTTAAAAATTTACCAAAATGAAGTGTAGAACAACTATAGAATCAACTGAGGATGAAATGGGGGTGAAATGAAGAACTGGGTTGTGCATAGGTGGTGGCGAACTAGTGGCAGCCGGCGAACTGGTGGAAGTAGGCAACTGGGCTTGGAATCGACGATTAACTTGGGCAAAATTGATGAACGAGAATAAATTGGATAAAACAATTGAGCTACCTGAGAATCAATTGAGATATGCTAGCTTAGAATCAATTGGGGGAAATGGCCAAAATGTGAGGGAAGGAAAAAATTAAGAGGGAAGGAAAAAATATGCTCGTTGCCGTCGAACCAGGGTTTAAAATATAAGACTTATTCTCGACGACGTTGCCGTCGTGAATGACCCCGTCGATCTACAGTCATTCCCGACGGCGTCACCATCGCTAATAACATTGGTGCCGTCGCCAATGAGTTTTCCCTCCACCGGGAAAGTCTGGCGCCAAATAATAGGGTCATTACTGACGGCTTACATTTGCGACGGCTGGCCCATCGTCAATGACCTTATTCGCGACGGGATGTTTGTTATCGGTAATGTGTTCATCGCCAATGCCCCAGTTTTTTGTAGTGATACCACTCATCAGCTTCAATGCAGAAGTTGAACCGGTCAGTTTTCATGCCCTGGAGGTTAGCAACACTCACTATTATCCTATTGGGGAGCCACCTCTCATACCCAAGATTTCTGCCTAGGTAATGGCAACAACTCAAGAGATGATATCATTGGGTTATCAACCTAGACAAGGGTTGGGAATAGATCATTAGGGCATTAAGCACCTAATTCAAGTTACCAATCAAACCGGGATAGCCGAACTAGGCTATTCTGCCAGTTCCTGTCATAGGAATCCTCATAAGCACAAACAGATTCCTTGACTTGACCATTACGACGATTATCTTAACCTACGAGATCCACGAGCATATACGGTCTCGATGAAATGTAATACGCCCATGTAATGGCTATGTTATTTCCCAAATCGATACCGGTTAAAGCAAAAGAGGTCTTGATTCCTGATCCCAAAGTGGAAGAAAGGAAATGGAGACGTAAAAAAGACATTGCCAGGAGATTGTCTCACCTACGCAACATTTTCCATGATGAGCACACAAATAGAGACTCCCCAGACGATGATTGTCCAGATATTATGGTCATCATTTGGGAAAACAAGGACGATAACAACCCCTTTATCACTGCAGTCCAACAAGACTTCACCCTTGACAATTGGAGCAACATTCCTTACATTTGTCGACAAGGGTAAAAAAGGGCAAAAACTCCCTCTACCCCGTAAATAACTATAACTGCTTACTTTTCTGTACAGTATTAGTAGTTATTTTTTCATTATAGGCTAACATTTTGTATGATTGAACAATTTTATATATTAAGTGAAAGCATATTATTTTTCAGGGCTCTAAATTTAGATGTGCCTATACTTGCTAATGAGGTGCCTTTTCTCCACAAGTACTGTAACTTTGATGAAAATTTGGACTCAGACTTGATGGAAATATAAGAGGACACTAAGATACCTCAGGAGATCAAAGAATGGGTCGAGGATAAACCCAAATCAAATCTTGATAAAACCCCCTCATTCAATCTCGGAACCTTAGAAAACCCTAAGCTAATCAAGATTGGTACGAACCTCACTACAAACAAAAAGAATGACATGGTTACGCTATTACCCCAATTCAAGGATGTGTTTGCATGGTCTCATGAAGACATGGTGGGCTTATCCACTGACATCGTCATTCATCGTCTTCCCATTAAAGAGGGATTCAAGCTAGTCTGATAGAAGCTCAGGCGATTAAAACCTAAGTGGAGTTTAAAGGTTAAAGAAGAAATTGTGAAACAATTTCGAGCAAGCATTATCATGGTGTCTACATACCCTGAATGGCTATCCAACATAGTCCCCATACCTAAACTGGGAGGAAAGGTGCGAGTTTGAGTGGATTATCAGGATTTGAATAAAGCTTGCCTTAAAGACAGCTTTCCCGTTCCATTTATCCACATTCTCATTGACAATATTGCTCAATATGGCATGTACTCCTTTGTTGATTGTTTTGCGGGGTAGCATCAAATCATGGTTGCTGAGGAGGATCGTGAGAAAACTGCATTCATCACGCCTTGGGGAACCTTTTGCTATAGACGGTTGTCATTCGACCTCATTAATGTCGGAGCTACCTACCAGTGAGCCATGATGGCTCTTTTTCACAACTTAATGCACAAGGAGATAGAGATCTACGTGGATGTATCATTGTCAAATCCCGAAGGGAAGAAGACCACTTAGACCATCTCAAAAAGCTCTTGAATGGGTTGCATAAGTACACCTTGAAGTTGAATCCATTCAAGTGCGCCTTTAGCGTTAAATCAGGCAAGTTGCTAGGATTCCTAGTCAGCCACAAAGGGATTTAGCTGGAACCCACCAAAATCCAGGCCATCACGAAAATGCCCATTTCTCAAATAGAGAAGGAAATACAGGAATTTTTGGGAAGGATCAACTTCATTAGTCGATTTATCTCCCAACTCACAGCAACCTGTGAGCCTATTTCCAAGTTATTAAGGAAGAACTCCTCCATGAAATGGAATGATGAGTGTCAAAAAGCCTTCCTTACAATCAAAGAGCAGCTAGTCAACGCTCCTATTTTGGTACCACGTAGGGATGATGTTTCCCTGTTCATGTACTTGTCCATTAATTACAATGCTATGGGCTGTATGCTGGGACAGAAAGACGATAGAGGCCAAGAGCGAGCTTTTTATTACCTCAATAGAAGATTCAGCTGCAGTGAACACAAGTACACTCTGATGGAGAAGACTTGTTATTCTTTAGCATGGGCTTCCATTAGGTTACAACATTACCTCCATGGTCACACAACCCATCTCATATCCCACGTGGATCCTCTCACGTACGTGTTAGTAAACCCATATTGAATTGTTGACTGTCCAGATGGTAGTTTATCCTATAACAATTTGACATCGTCTACATGACACAAAAGTCTGTTATAGGTCAAGGAATTGCGGATCAACTGGCCACCGCACCTTCAGGGGATTTCAAACCCTTGGAAACATACTTCCCCGATAAAGGTGTACTGACAGTCCAGTAACACCATCAGTACGATACACACTAATTATGGAAAATGTATTTTGATGGAGCTGTTAATATGGAAGGTTCTAGAGCTAGAGTAGTTCTAGTATCCGGTATGGGAGAGCAGTATCCCGTCGCTGTCAAATTATAGTTTATCAACACCAACAACACAACCGAGTATGAAGGCTGTATCATGGGACTCAAACTTACCCAATCAATGGGTATCAGACGGCTAACTATCTTTTGGGATTCCGAATTGGTAATCAAAAAAACCACCAAAATCTATCACACCAAAGAACTACATTTGCTGCCTTACCATCGACAGGTTATCAAGATGGCTTCGGAGTTTAAAGAAATAACATTCCTCAGAATAAGAATGATTTTGCGAATGTGCTAGCAACTTTGGACTCTTTGATCAACTTATCTGAAAAGAAAAACATGCCAAGCATCCTATTTTCCCTGCAAAAGGCTCCAGCCTATAGGAATTACATTGGAGAAGTATCAGATGAGCTACCTCCCATCTAGAACCCTTGGTATTATCACATCAAGGAGTTTCTACGAGATGGATCTACACCCGCTGAGGTGAGTCTTGCTAAGAAAAAGCGGATCCTTGAATGGCTATGAAATTTTACCTAAGCGGAGATACACTCTACAAACGAGATGCAGGACTAGGTCTCCTCAGATGTCTGGACAAGGACCAAGCTCAGATGCTCATGGATGAAATCAATGGTGGAGTATGTAGCCCACACATGAGCGGCCCTCTACTTGTCAGAAAGATCCTCAGAACAGGGCATTATTGGATCTCTCTCAAGGCTGACTATGATGATCATGTCAAGAGATGTTACCAATGCCAAATTCATGGGAATGTTATCCACTCCCCTCCAAGGGAACTCCACAATATGAGTTCACCCTGGCCTTTCTCAATGTGGGGAATGGACGTGATCGGGCCCATCGAGCCCAAAGTCAGTAATGGGCATCGGTTTATCTTCACCATGATTGACTACTTCACCAAATGACTAGAAGCAGCCTCTTTCCCAAAAGTTACCAAAGAAGTCATCATTGGATTCATCAGAAACAATGTCATTTGTCGATATGGACAACCAGAGGTAATTGTTTCAGACAATGCTAAGAACCTCAACAATAAAATGATGGAGGAGTTATGCAGACAATTCCACATAAAACACCTCAACTCTGTCATCTATCGTCTAAAGATGAATGGTGTTGTTGAAGCGGCTAATAAGAACATCAAGAAGATCATGCAAAAGATGTCAGCCAATCACAAAGGATGGCCCGACCTCTTGCTTTTGACTCTATTAGCCTACAGAACTTCAATGCGTACTTTCACTTGGGCACCCCCCTACTCATTAACCTATGGGATGGAAGTAGTGCTCCACATAGAAGTGGAAATGGAATCCCTCAGAGTGTTGATAGACGCTCAACTGGATGAAGACCAATGGTTGCAAGACAGGTATCACCAATTGTCTCTAATAGACAAAAAGAGAAGTGATGCTATCTTCCATGGGCAATTATAACAATAGAGGATCGCCAGATCCTACAACAGAAAAGTTCGGCTACGACAATTTAAACAACATAACTTGGTTTTGAAGAAGATCATTGATAACCAAGATCAGTCAAAGGGAAAATTCTCTCCAAACTGGGAAGGCCCGTTTATTATAAAAGAGGTATTTATAGGAGGTGCTCTCCGATTATAGGAAATGGACGGCGATGAATTTCCACTACTCATCAACTTAGACACCGTGAAACGATACTATGTCTGGGGTTAACATCAAGCAAGCATCCTGGTTTTGGATAACCAGATCCCCAGTCATTTCAGGTTTTCTAACCCTTACTACATACAACCTTTCTTCTTACCCATTTTCCCCATCCGGGAAAAACACACTTTCCAAACCAGCAGCCTGGATTTTGGATCTTCTGATCTTTCACCCCACTTCTTTTTAAACCTTTCAGGTTATCCCACCAGGGATTGAACCTTTCACACCTGCAGTTTTGTCCCACTACGGATAAGACTTTTCATACCTGAAGTTTGTCCTGTACATGGGATCAAACTTTTTCCCCTGCCATTTGTC
This sequence comes from Panax ginseng, assembly GCA_020205605.1. Taxonomy (NCBI): domain Eukaryota; kingdom Viridiplantae; phylum Streptophyta; class Magnoliopsida; order Apiales; family Araliaceae; genus Panax; species Panax ginseng. The sequence goes on along the minus strand of CM035132.1, from coordinate 141,823,940 downwards.
CTGAACATGGGATCAAACTTTTCGGCTGCATCTCGTCCTACACATAGGACGAACTACGTCGACCTGATCTCCCCGATACCTAGGAGTACATAGGAAACCATTTTCTAATGGCCCAATCGAAATAAAAAAAAACAAAAAAAAACCTATACACCCTTTTACACTTCCACATCTTTCTACACCCTTTCACATGCAGTGTTGAACCTCTTGCACCAGGTTTGAGCTACACAGACCTGATCTCCTCTTCAATAGGAATACGTAGGCAGCCATTTATGGTTTGGTCTTACCCCCTACCAAAACACAAAAACTTGTCACATGGTACTGGGATCAACCCTCAATCAACCACATTTTCATCGGCTTTAGACCAAAGGGATGGAACTAACTGATCTCCCCACACAAATGGGAGAATTGGAAACCATCTAAACTACGGTTGAGTCCTCAAAGAGCAACACCAATCCATAAAAGATGGAACTACCTGGGATCTCCTCTTCAATAGGAGTACCAACAACCATCTGTGGTGCGGTCAATCTCAGAGAGGAAAGCCATATACCTCTCCACATCTACATACAGAAACCAGTCCCAAGACACCAAAAAGGGTAGGGATACACACTGATCAATAATCCATTTTGAAAGATCCTGAGACATCTCAATGTCCACCCATCATGGATTAGTTCAGAATACATCAAGATCGCAAATACATCAAGATCGCAAGCCTTGAAGAAACAAACAAATATCAAGCAAGTAGCAAGGCACAACTAAAAGGGAAGTGAATCAAAATATATTTCCCTGCCATATATAATGTTGTTTGATATATATAATATGTACTGTACATAACAAAATGTCTATGCTAGTCTGTGCAGGAAAATACAAGCCCATCTACAAATCAGTGTATATACGAGCTATCAAATCTAACATAGCATCTCTCTTCGAAGAAGGAGGTAATGTTGTGGTCTCTTACTCAAGGTTATCTACACGAGCCAATAGATCCACAGCAAACTGCATGGTGACATGATGCTCATCAATATATACATTCATCTCGACAATCATGTCAGTAGTAAGGGATCTCATTATAGTACTATCTGTAATTGCTACATCCCGGGCAGATATGGCAGCATTTTGTTCAACAATCAAAGCATCTCTAGATGATCTAGCCTCATCCCGCTCAGCAATAGCGGTGTCTCTATGAGCTAAGGCATCCTCTCTCTCTAATAGAGCGACATCTCTCCCAGCAAGAGTTGTCAACATTAAGGCCCTAGCCTAATCTCTCTCAAATGTCATCAAATGAAGACTTCGCTCTAAATATTCTGCTGAATGCGGGATCATAGTAGCAGTCATACTGGGAGAATCCATCACAGCTGGTGGTAACCCAGCAAAAACCTCCTCCTCGACGGGAAAATCGATGTACTCTATGGTCTCTCCACCCTCCAAATCAATCCCTGACTCTGTGGATACAACTGTAACTGATGTAGTCTCTGTCTCTATCCATGAAAAATACTATGTCGAATAACCCGGATGGCTAACAAAAAACTCAGCTAGCTCACGTTGATCCCAATAGGCATACACCCTGGATCTGTCCTCTACTGACAAGTGGCGAGAAGCCAAGCGCTGACCCAATGCCCCCTCAAAAGGATGGAAGTCCTAAAACTGGTCGAACTGTGACATCACAGCCAATGGGTGGTAAGTCATCATGGCCTTTAAACTAGCCAGAGCGAGATAATTCATGCCAGGTGCATGAGTAATGAAGCTATAGGGTGAACTGAGCCCTGCACAAAGCAAAATGTCAAATGGATATCTGATCCCTGCCAAAAACACCGACCAGAATGTAGTGTCTGTACACTCTGTTGGCTGAAAGGAGTAAGAAATGGCTACCTCATGGGTAAAATAGTATACATGCCGTCAGAAGGTGTCAATCGGTCTCAGATGTGACATGAACCATACATACAATATGATCGAGCTGCCTATGAATACCCCTACGAGATAGGTATAACAATACATGGCAGATCTCAATGTCTCTGTCATAATCATCGGCACAATGGTATGACCCTCGCTGAGAGATCTCACCACCATGATAACACCGATGTCAAACTCATCAATATACCGTGGCATGTATACATAAGCCACTATGCACATAATGAGTACATCTACTCTGGCCATACGACACTGATCCTCCCATATGGTGAAATCCCCCGAGTGTTATGCATAACTGTCCACCGAGCCAAATCTGTCTATCAAAAAATGCTGGGACATAACATGGTCGGATATAATCTCATCCTGTACTACTCTACGCCTCAGCGCGCAAGGTCTACGTATAGTAGTACAGGATGAGATTATATCTGGTGAGGGAGATAAACTGCAAGCTCATGTCGCTGATAGCAATCCACGCGTAAGGTCTGTCTAATGGCAGTACCGTCAACCGCGCATACTCCTCTAAGGTGGGAGTCAATTCATGAATCCCAAACTGGAAAACCTACCTCTTCTGTATCCAATGCTCCAGCATACCCTCTACAGAGCCTATAGGAACCTAAAACATCAGGAGGGTCATAGAATCCTGTAATAACTGATCTACGGTCACCTTGTCTGAAGTTGACAAACTATCATACCGCGACCTCAGACGAGAGGCTACCAATACTGGTGGGGTGTGATCAATGCGGCTAACTCGAAGAAGACATCTGTGTGGGTCGTATCATAAGACCATCCAAGGGTCAATGCTGAATATCTCAGGACATACATACATATACATAACATGATACATGCATGATCAACAATAGATGATAATATGATGTAGGGAATAAAAAATAGTACATACATTCCTAAGTACATCATCATCTAATAATCATCTTTGTACAGCTAAAAATATAGGGAAATGGGGCACATACACCCAACGACTAACAGAGGCCTATCAAAAGATATAATGAGAATATACATCAGAAGAAAACAATGGTGTCAATATCTACATCATCAATCCTGTCCACCTGATGTAACTCCTCCTGAGTCACTGGATTTCTGCCGTAAAGGATGTCAGGCTGATACAATGGAGGATTTGCACCGACAAAACCATTTGGGTCACCTGAGGGGCCAGCCCTAGAGCTTGAAGGATCTCTGCCCAAGTGTCGGATAAAGAAATGTACCGGTCTAACTGCCGGGTTAAACTGTCAATCTGTGTCAAATGAGTTGGATCTCGGACATAGGCCATCCAATCTATTATCATTACGGATCCAGGAAACATATCCCCCATGAACTGCGTGGCGTGGGTTTGAGCTTTGGTGGTACGAGGGGACCACTATTGATGGAACATATACTGAGTATACGGACCCTTTGATAGTGTAAAGCCGTCAACGCCCATCAATGGGATATCAATGACTAGCGACTGTGTTATAGGCCAATAACGCCTGACAGGAGGCAAGATCGGTACACGAATCTCCCCTGTGGTGCTCCTAATAGCACGCTCTCCCAAATAGAGTGACCATCCTCCATCTGTGAAGAGAGGAATCCTACGGGTGGATATCACGTACTTGGCCCATTTGGTGAAGTAGTCAATCATGGTGAAGATAAACCGATGTCAATTACTGGCTTTGGGCTCGGATGGCCTGATCACATCCATTCCCTACATTGAGAAGGGCCAGGGTAAACTCATATTGTGGAGTTCCCTTGGAGGGGCATGGATAGCATTCCCATAAATTTGGCATTGATAACATCTCTTGACGTTATCATCACAGTCAGCCTTGAGAGAGAACAAGTAATGCCCTGTTCTGGGGATCTTTTTTCCAAGTAGAGGGCCGCTCATGTGTGGGCCACATACTCCACTATGGATTTCATCCATGAGCCTCTGATGTCACGCCCCGAAATCCGGTCTATCTTCACACCTGAATTCCGTAAGTCACGAGTACATCATTCATCCAAACATACATCATTATATACTAAAATATAATAACATGCATTCTAAATTCCCAGGTTCTAAAACCTTATCACCTTTCTCATTACAAATAATGATAATTACATTATTCCTTTCATCTTACAAGAGTGACTTTTATCCGCCACCAAGGATACATAACAATTCATTAAACTAGTCTATAGTTTAATTATCATCTTTCTACATTACAAGTCTTCACTTGATCTTTTTGCTCATTCACATTTTGAATGACACTTCATCTGGATACCGTCAACTTGATTCTTACAGGATCTTTAAGTTCTTCTAACATCGTTTGCTGAAAATATTTTTATTTAAAGCAAGTGTGAGCATTCAATTGCCCATCAAGTCATAACAGTTAAACATACAACTTCAAGAGATTAACATTCCTTTGGAACTTCGATAACTGAACAAAGGTTATGAAGCAGCTTAAACAATAGGAATAATCTCGATTCCTATCATTTTAAAATATTAATCACATTCGCTTTGAAATACTTTCATTCTCTACTCTCTTTCATACACATTCTGTCTGGCTAGAATCAATAGCACAGACTCAACAATAACGGTTCATGTATAAACAAAACATTCTCATATTGAACAGTTCAATCATAAAATAGTTCATATCATAGAAACACCAAAGTGTTCACATTGTGGCACAAGGCCTCATACGTTCTACCACCTTGCACAAATATCGCACATTCGCACATAAATAGAACTTCTCAAGTTCAACATCTGAGAAGTTTAAGAAACTAGCATTCATTTAAAATATGAATGAAGTTAGGAAACTTGTCTTACACACAGCTACGGCTTACGCTGAACTGCTCATTCCAATTCCTATAACACATAAGGAAATAACACATACACCAATTAGTCATATACTTGACTTACACATTAGTTTACTTAACTTTACTTCTTAGGGTTTGCGTTTTTGCAATATAATTTTACGCGACTAACTTTCATTACTGGTTTACGGCTTCATGACATACGGAGATGTCTTACTCAAAATGTTCTCATCTTTGATGATTTACATTCTTATCTTTTTCTTATAACTTCTCTAAGACTCAGCACACATCGCTTCTCTGCTGGTAGTCCATATGGTACTCTAAGTGGTTTCCCACAAATAACCAACAAACAAGTTCCCGTCTTGTCTACACTACCCACAATAGTGAGTTAGATCGGTTGCCAGTTTTGTATATACCTTTGCTCTCTGAAGGAATTGTTTAGCCCAGCTCCCATATGTCAACCATCAAAGGTTACGATTGTACTACAACTTAACTTATCTTAACTTATCCGAACCATTAAACTTAATCTTCGTTAAGTTAATTTCTCATTCCTTATGGCTTCCTGGCAACTAAATGCCACCCCTCAGGATTCATTCTTATACGACTCACCTTCAGCTTTCATTACTCTTATTATTGTTCATTACAGTTTTCTCAATAATTCATGTCTTACTTACTACCTTTGTCAATGTCTAGGTCATACAACCAGGGTATACTTAGAACGTTCGTCCAACGCGAATACGATTTACGAGGATCGTTTACGTATTCAACATTCACGTTGCTCATCTCTTAATCTCTCATTCAACCTTTACTCAAGGTTTTAATCGCTTTTGATCGTTATCCATCCCATGAACCCCATGTTCATTATTCTTTCTTAATGTCAAAGCCATACGATTCGTTGTATGCTAAGACCGATCGTTCATCGCAATAGCATTGCGTTCACATCATCTATATGTTTTACATTCATCTCGCATTACTATGACATAACATTGAAATGTTATTCATTACCCTCATCACTCAACGTCTAAGGAATCACAATCATAGCAATCCCTCACGTTCGTTTATCGTGACTACGGTCCCCGGATATTGGTTTTGTAACCCGCCTTCACCTTCTTTTAATCTCATTTAATTTTTCCATTTAACCTTCATTAAAGGTTTAATACAGTTGATTAAGTCTTACATTAGTTGAACTACATGTTCATATTTCTTTCTTGCACATCCCCTAGTAATTGAGCAGTAAAAATCTCATTTTCGGGCATTTTCCTGACTGCCGTACTCTTGGTCTTTGTGCCCTTCCTTTCCTTCTTCAGATCTTTGCGGCACCACTTAGTAGTAGCTAATGGCCCAAGCTCACGCTGCGGTGCTGGCCCCCAAGGTACGACTCGCGCTGCGGCGCCAAGCATGAAACCTAGAAAAATTTTCTAAGTCTTTTACAAGCTTGAGACACTGACTTTGAAATCTCATATCTTATTCGTTATAACTCGGAACGAGGATGTTCCAAAGCCATTATCTTCTTTATCTTACGTACTTCGATTACCCATGCATAGAACTTCATTCTGAATCCGTTAACATGCCATTCAATTGGCTTAATCTTCGCTCTTCATTCATTTTCCATTTTTAACATTCTTCGTTCGTTCGTCCGTAATTCGATCATCTGAACTCAGAATTCATTCGTTCTTGAGTCCATGACTCATGTTTTATATGTTCCCTTACATTCTTATGAAGCCCTACAAGTTTGGGTTCATTTACTAACTTTCTAATTCTCGTTCTTCTTTTACAAAATTTTTGCCATAACTTCGTTATAGCTAAGTTTTAATCCGTTCTTCATGAATGTTTCTAACGTTCCTAACCAAGCAATAAGCTACTAACTTATACGCAATGGTTTTAAACTTGTCCATCAACAACAATTATCCTACGATGGTTTTAAATTTGTCCATCAACAACGTTCTTCGTGTTCTTCGTGTGTTCTTCGTGTTCTTCGTTCGTTCTTCATTTTTAATCGATATTTTGGATTACGATTTCACTTTTTCTTGGAATTTGATGTTATAGAACATCATTCCTTACTTATTTGACCTAATCATTCATAAGATTCATTCTGATCGCTCAAAATCCTTACGAATCTTATACTTCCTTAAAAAAATTATAAAATAAACTTCGAAGTCTTATTTCTTCATTTTCTTACGATTTAAACCGTATGATTTCATTCTCAATATCTTTTACTTCTTATTCTCATTAATCTATATTTTTGAACATAGAAACTTAAAAAAAAATTCTAAGAGACTATGTTTCGGATTACCTTTCTCCTTTGATCTTCCTCCGTTGGATAAAGTTTTCTCACGAGCAAGCTTTTCCTCCTTCTTCTCCTTCTCTTCCCCCATCCGAACTCTCTCTCTTCCTTTCTCAAGTTATAGGATTTTCAAAATCCCATTCAAATGAGATTAAGCTTCCTATTTATAGATTTTCAAGGCTAGGGGCAAAATAATCATTTTGCCGCCCCTAACCTCCTTACTATTCAAGGCTTAAGGACTAAGTTAACTTAACCCTCAAGTTTACTTAGCCCTTAAGTTTCGTAGTTCCATCTTTTGGGTTTCGTCCGATAGTTTTGAAAACTGCGATTCTCATAGTCCAAATATTTTTGGATATTTCGTCTTTCTTTTACCGAATAACTTTTACGTATTCTTCGGATTTCTGAAAAACTAAAAAACACTTTTTGGTGTCAAGCATTTTCCTTCACGTTTTCCCTTAACGTAGCTAAACGAATGAAAAGTATATAACAGTACTTTTCGTCATTTTTATTTTGTCCGATTTCTACACGTTTTTTGAGAAAAACTTTTATCGGCTTACTTAACTTTTCACGATATATTATCGTCAAATCTTTCGACGGAATGTCATTTCAACATATCGAACTCTCGGAATGGCTTAGGTTATTCAAACCCTAACCCTTAGGTTTCGTCAGGTGAATAGTGCCTATTTCGTCTTTTCCCCAAAAATATTTTTGTCTCCGAAAATTTTTTATTTTCATCTTGAAAATTTTTACTCGTTCAATCTAGCTCGTAGCTAGAATCCTCCCGGTTTATAATCATCTTAGGTTATAGAACAATTAATAAACACATAGCACATAATATTATTAATAAAAATTCCTTTTTATTAATAACTAATTCTTTAAATCTAAATTTCTGGACAATCCGGATTTTCGGGTTGTCACATCTGAGCTTGGTCCTTGTCCAAACATCTGAGGAGACCTAGTCCTGCATCTCATTTGTAGAGTGCATCTCCGCTCAGGTAAAATTTCAGAGCCATTCGATGGATCCACTTTTTTATAGCAGAACTCGCCTCAGCGGGTATAGATCCATATCGTAGATACTCCTTGATATGATGATACCAAGGGTGATGGATGGGAGGTAGCTTATCTGATACTTCTCCAATGTAATTCCCATAGGCTGGAGCCTTTTGCAGGGCAAATGAGATGCTTGGCATATTTTCCTTGTCAAATATGTTGATCAAGGACGCCAAAGTTGCTAGCGCATCCGTGAAGTCATTCCTATTTCGAGGAATATGGAGGATGTAAGAACCCCAATTTTTAGAAAATATTAAAATAAGAATTTAGTGAATAAAATTCTTAAAGCATGAGATGGGTTCGAACAAGAAGATATGTGTTATGAGGTATGTGGTATTGTGTTACATAGGGTAATATGAACTATGTAATAAGTAATGGTGTGCTTAATATATATATATATATATATATATATATATATATATATCATTATTATATATTTATTATGAATTGTATAGACGAATTAGTAAGAAGATGGATAAAAATTTATCTATTGATATTAAATAATTGATGTGAAATTATTTTATAAAAGTAACTTAGTGACATTAAAATATCTTTGATAATCACCAATTTCTTGAGTATGTGTACGAGTGCGTATCAAGTCTAAGGTAGTACAATCATACTCTTTTAATGGTGGATGTATAGGAGCTGGGCTAAATAATTCCTTCAGAGAGCGGAGGTATATACGAATTAATAACCGATCTAACTCACTGTGAAAATAGTGTAGACGAGACAAAAACTAATTTGTTGGTTGTTTATGGGAAACCACTCAGTGTACTATATTGAATACTATTAAAGACTCGACGCGTGCTATGTTTAGACTTGTATGCATGTACGTTGTCGACGAGAGGAGAAAATCGATATACCTTTAAATTGGTTAGGGAATTATTAAGTAAATTGATACACGGCGAGAAGTGAAGATTAAAGGAATGTGCGTATGTGTTATATTCGAGTTTCATGTTATTGGTGGTATGAAACTGTAAAGGAGATGTATAGTTGGTTAAACTAATAAGGGAAATAAAGTTTTAAAACTCAAAGTGTGATCCTTAAAAGGAAAATAGTAATCGATGATGTGAAACCAAATTGATGTTAGACGAGTTAACACTTAAAGAGGATGTGTAAAGTATTTAGAAGTGTGGATTCTTTTCTGCTAATGCAGAACTTATCCACTGAGGAATTTGGTATGGTGGCAATTGCGCCATTTCAAGACTTTGACCGGTAAATTTATTGCGGTCATGTCAGTAGAAAACTTTGAGTCAGTTTATGAAAATGTGATTTGCAAGCCATGTATACTAATAACTCTTATAAGGTCATGAATGGTGACTAAGTGTTCATAAAGAAATTTAGTTAGCAAAACATGACTTGAATAAAGATTTAATTAATTAACCTATAATAAATATGGTTAATTAAGAGATAGTATGGAATATTATATTCTATTAATTAGTGGATTGCTTAATAATTATTGAAAAGAAAATAAATGATTAATATTAATTAATCGTTGTGATATTAAAATGTGATAATGGGTTGAAAGTACCCAACTAAATGATATTTAGCCCAATTAAAATATTACTTGTATTTCATGTTACTATGTGTAATATGGAAAATATGGATACTAGTAATATATAATACCTATGGCTTAAGAATACGTGGAGTGTGACAATTAATTGGGACTAATGATATACACATGGTAAAAGTGATTAAATCATAGAGTTGATTTAAATAAGTTTTGTTATCTCATCCTAGGTGATGAGATAATTATATGTGTACTCTAAAAGATGGGAGTAAATAAATATGTGTTATTAAAATATTTATTTTAATATCGATGTGTAAGTAAATAGTAAAAAGAGATATTAAGTTATTAATTTGCAATTAAATTAAGTCCACGCATGTTTTAAAGATTAAAATATGTGGACTAATGTATATGGACTATATGATGTGAATACATAAATAATCCCTAACTTTACTTGGTGGTGTAGCATTTACACATTAAAATTTTGTTTTTGGGAATTTAAAGAACCAAACCAAGCCTTAGAATAACAAGTTACTGAGTTATTTGGCTTGTCCCAAATTTAGTGTCCAATTGCTCCCTATTTCTCATTCTCGTGTTTGGCAAAAAGGCTAAGGCCTATCTTCCTTTTCTTCTTCCAAGCTCTTTATAGCTGATGATTATGGGGGGAATGGTGGTGATGATGATTTTCAACTAACATCTAACAACTCTTTGATAACCTTCATGCAATCCTTCAATCCATGGGTTTGATTTAGTGGGAAATTACATTGTCTGTGTATTGGTTGTTCTATAAATAGGGACTCCTCCTTCTCATTCCCGTTTGAAAAATTCTTTGAGATTTTGGTTATGAGAGGTTGGTAGAATTAGGAGTAATTAGAGGATTGAAGAGCTATGCTCATCAAAGTTAAGCTTCAAGAGGTAATAATTCTAACATATATGTTCTTGATTCCTATGTTTTAAAATTACTTTGAAATAACAAGAAAAAGTAGCTTTTGAGTCACAAAATTGATGGTTAAGAATTGTTATAATACATGAATTGATGCTAGGCACTGATAATATAGTCAAATGTGAAAACAACGAAAGTTAAACAAGCCAAATTGGTTGAGAAATGAATTCGTAGTGAATGAATTCGCTAAACTTTTCAAAACATGAAAATTAGTATGAACATGTGTTGTAAATTAATATTTGGGCTAGTTAATGTTTATGTTAATTGATGGGTACTTGGTATGTTATAGTTTTATGAGTTACAAACCCATAGAATCGAAAATGAGCTAATTTGGATGAGTATAACTCATATTATGATGATTGGAGGGAGTTTTGGTTGTGAAATCGAAGAAACGAGAGCACGAGGGGTCGTTCTTCAACTCAAGCCTTGTTGCACTACCCCAAGGCAGTTAGAGGCGCATTGCGGTAGCATCGATTGTCTGGTGCACTATTGTGATCTACTGTAGTAAATTAGGCATAACATTTTCATATGAACTCCGATTGAGGTGATTCAAGATGATGCAGAACGAGGACGAATAGACCTACAACTTTTATTCTTTAAGGTTTTCAATTTGAAGCCGTTAGGAAGGGTAAAAATAGTCATCTTTGTGTCTATTACGTATTAAGAGGCTATCGGAGGGCGTCGAGCGAACACATACGCAAGTGATATAACGTGAAAATGTATGATATTAGACATGACATATAAGATATACTCATAGTGGAATGCTTTAGCGCGACTTAGTGTGTGTTTTAAAAAGAAATTTGAAGATTTCAAAAACAAACCTAGACGAACTTTAAGTCATTTGAGTTATGACTTTGTTGTGAGAATATGGTGGAGTCATGCGAGCATAAAATGTGATCTTAAGTTACCTCGTATAAGATAACTTGTATAGCTTGGATAATATGTGTTTTCAAATAGAAATTCAAGTTTTGTAAGCTAATAATCATGAGTATGGTGTCACCTATATTTCTACCTTGTAAGATTGTGTAGAAATATGAACAAATGAATATGACATATGATTCAAAGTTGTCTTGCATGATTTGGTTAGCATGACATGGATTTTAAGAAAAGAAATTTAGACGTTTTGAAAACATTATTCGTGAGCATTATGTGGTCTAAACTTCTGAACTTGTAGGATGGCATACTAGTATCTTTTTATGTCTTTAAACTTGACCTATAAGTACACTTATCAAGTGTAAGACCCCAACTTTTATGAATAAAGATGAATTTTCTATAATTATCATTTTTGAATATTATGGAATGAATTTGATATAATGTTATAGTTGTGGGTAATAATTATAAATTTTGCAAAGTACGCAAGTTGTTATATAATATTCGATTGGTCGGGGAATATTCGTTTTAACAGGGAATATTCATACGACGACGCAATCATTGCTGGACCCCATAATGGAATTATTGTTGGATTGAGAAAACGACAAAAATATTTTATGAAAATAACGGCGGAAGTTTTATCGTTAACTATTGAAACACCCGGTGTTAAAAGTATAGGAATATGCGTGGTTGCATAGTAGCACACAATATTGATTATTGATGCTTACGTGACAAGTCACTCATTTTTGTTCAATTATTGCTTCAGTAATTGTTGCATAGTATCTCACGTTAATTGATTTAATTATTGTCGATATTTTATATATTATTAAATCAATAATTGAGACAACGAATTTATTAATATTATTATTTGCAATATTAACGATGTCTAGAAGTTCTGCCAAGGAGAGGTTTGGTCACCTAATTGCGCGCCAATAGGGAGAAATCCTTATTGGAAAGCCCCCTCTTTCTTGGGAACGACCTGGTCGATTAATATTGTGAATTATAATAATGATGATAAATGTTGTTAAAAATATTGAGGTGATTTTATAAAGTATTTGTTGTAAATATTGGCGTATTATTTAGACCCCGATTTACCCATTTTTCAAAATAACCGGTAGAAAGTTATTATATATATATATATATATGGTTCACGGGTGGCATGAATGATTAAGGAGGGGGGGGGGGGGAATAATGTATCAAGGGAGTACTATTATGATAATATATATATATATATATATATATATATATTATGTTTTGTTTTTTTATGAAAATAGAATATATTTTATTTTATTTAAAAGATTTTGTTTTATTAGAATATTTTATAGTAAACCAATCTGGACCGTTCGTTTAAAGGTAAATCAATCTGGACCATTTAGGAATTAGTTACTATTCAGTCCATTCTCCTATAAATAGAAGCTCATTCTTTCATTATTTTTTAGGAATTCACTGAAACTCTAGAGAGAGAAACTATAGAGAGAAAGAAGAAAAGTATTATGTTACTTCACTACTCCTATATCCAATTCGTTCTAAGGTAAGGGGTATTATTTCTTTCGTATTCATGAAGAGAACTTACATTATTCCATTTTTTATTACATTGGAATAACTTTGTATCGCTGATCTACCCTATACTTGGTGAAATTCTTACATTATTCCATTCTTTATTATTATGTTGGAATAACTTTGTCCATGCAAGTATCGCATACATGGTGAAATTCTTCATTATTCCATTCTTTTTATTATTACATTTGGAACATCATGTATATGCGTTTACGCATGACACAGTTCCGTTATTTATTATTCTTTAAATATATCACATCGTATGCGTTTACGCATGACCGGTTCCGTTATTTATTATTACATTGGAATAACACATGCGTATGTGGTCTATCACATGCCTGGTGATTTCTTTTGTTATTCCATTCTTTATTATACTCAGTTGGTTAAAGTTTTGACTTCTATACTCCATGAAATTAGTGGAATATCCTTGATATTCGAGCTTCATCCAGTATCTTTTCATGGAAATATTCTTCTGAGCATTGTTGAATTTTACTCTATAAAGAAGTATCATGTTGACAATTTGGACGTTATTAGTTCTTGGATAAATTAATTCTTGAACTTGTTTTATTGAATTCTTATATCATTGTTATCATCCTCATGTTTATATTATGTTGAAAGTCATATGTGGCTTGTTGTGCATAGATGGACTTGGTATGATTATGACCAAGAATTATTCGGTATAATCATGACCGTAATGTTACAAATGATGTGGTAAAAGTCCTCATTGGCCCGTAGTGCATTGATGGACAGTTGTTCGCATGATCATGACCATTGATGAATACACGAATATCATTGGCCCGTAGTGCATGTATAATTTGTGGTTGTGATACTAATGAATATCCTTGGCCGTAGTGCAGGGATGATGTGGATTATTTATTGTTGAGTCCCAGTGATAAAAGTGATGAAAACCTTTTAAATCATAAAAGATAGTAGATTTTATTCTCTACTTGACTCTTTTAATGGATCACTTACTCATTGTAGAAGTTAAACTTGATGTTTGTTATATTGTATCGGTTTAACACTATTGATTGACTAACGATAATTTATTCTGTATTATCTTAGTCATAATATTTCTTACTGGGCTAGCTGAGCTCACCCTTTTACTTTCATTGTTCTCTTCAGGAAATGAGAACGTAGTAGGGACTAGTTGGGGAATGGAATGACGGTCAAGATAATAGTATTAGTAGTCCTCACTATTCTATTAAATAGTGTGATAATAAATGTAATGAGGACTCAATTGAGTGTGGATATTATCTAGATGAAAATATTTGTAATAAAACTCATAGCATATGTTTGATCGTATTTTACACGACTGTTGTATAATTAAGTTGTATTTGAATTTTGTACCATGTATTTGGCGACTCAAGATGGGTGATGTATACCTATTTTGGGGGCGTCACAGTTGGTATCAAAGCTTAGGGATATGATCCCTAGCTGAGATGTGAGACAAGAACTAGGAGGGGAGAGATAGGGAATTCCTTCGCTAGTATGACCTACCTATGTTTATTTGGCATTTAATTGGTCGGTCAGAGTATAGGGATAATATATTGCATGTCAATTAACCTTTGTTTTGTGTCAGTATTTGAAAATGGCATCCGAGAATGTTGAGATTAACAATGGAGCACAGGAGACCGTTGAGTCTCCACAGATCAATAATCAGGATAATGTGCATTAGGAAGGCGACAATCCTCAAGCAAACAACAACACTGACCAGATGATGAACGATGGAATGTTCAGAGGCTTTATGCAATTCATGCAACATCAGGCAAGAGTGGCTCCTGTACAAAATGCAGGTGGAAACACTGGAAACTCTCGACGGTCCATTCGCTAAGCGTTCAAGAGGCTGGGACCACCGAGTTTTTGAAGAGCCAAAACCACTTAAGGCGAAGATGTGGATAAAGCAGATCTGCAAGATATTTGATGTCTTGGGATGCTCCGAGGAGCAAAAGGTTCCCTTTGCCACCTTTATGTTGCGTGCAGAGGTAGATTACTGGTGGGAATCTATAAAATGTACTCAACTTGCCGCACTGAAGATGACTTGGGAGTAGTTCCAAGAATTTTTCAACGACAAGTACTTTCCCGAAAGTATTCGTCACATGAAAGAGGTAGAGTTCATCAAAACCGTGTCGCAGTACGAAGCCAAGTTTGCCGAGTTGTCCCGATTTGTGTCCCATTTGGTTGATAATGAGGAGAGAATGACGCGAATGTTTCTAAGAGGTTTGAAACCCGAGATACGTCAATATCTTATCTCTCATAAACTGTGTTTGTATTCAGTTGTTGTTAATAGGGCTCAGTTATTGGAGCGTGATAATGAGTTAACCCATCCAAAAGAGAGCAGCCGGCAAAATGATAATACTAGTGATAACAGTCATTGAAGCGGTGACAATAAGCGTGGAGGGAATCAACATGCCAGAAATGGTAACCACTTTTGTGGTAATCATGGCCAAAACAATAAGAATGGACATTTCAAGAAGAGGAGATTCAACAATGATGGAAAGACGTCAGCACCAGCACCCGTTGTTAAGGAAGGAGAATGACCACCTATCATATGCTTCAAATGTGGAGGGGAGGGACACATCAATCCAAACTGCGCGATGCCATCCAAAGCATGTTATAATTGTGGAAGAGAGGGTCACCTAGCCCAATTTTATCATTCATCGAAGACAAGTTCAGCTAGGATGGAGACACCAAAGGCCGTCCCAAAAAAATCAAAGCCAGTAGTGCAAGGGAGAGCGTTTGTTGTGACCTCCCAGAAAGCAAGGAACCCGAACGAGGTCATCACGGGTAAGCTTATCATAAACTCTAGTGAAGTTTATACCTTATTTGATACCGGTTCTACCCATTCTTTTATTTCTCCTACTTGCGCTCAACGTTTAAATTTGACTCCGGAGAAATTAGACTTTGACTTATCTATTGAAACTCTATTGGGAGAAACCTTCATTACATCCACGATTTATAAGTCTTGTTTGGTTCAAATTGGTACACTCACATTACCTGTCGATCTTATTTCATTGAAAATACTTGCATTTGACGTAATTCTAGGGATTGATTGGTTAACTACTCATCATGAAAAAATTGATTGTTTTCGTAAGGTTGTTAGCTTTCATATTCCTAACCAACCTATTATGTGAATTCAAGCAACCAAACCATTAAAATCAATCACTGTCATCTCAAGCCATAAAGCTATTCGTTTATTGAAAAATGGATGTCAAGCTTTCTTAGTTCATTTCACGGATCTAAACAAAAATACGTCAGTTTTGAATGATATTTCTATTGTGAATGAATTTCCTGACGTATTCCCTAAAGAACTTCCTGGCCTACCCACAGAGCATGAAATTGAATTTTGTATCGACCTTGAACCCAGTACAAAACCCATTTCCAAAGCTCCATATCGAATGGCTCCTATTGAACTTCAGGAGTTAAAGACCCAACTGCAGGAATTATTAGACATCAGTTTCATTCGTCCTAGTACGTCTCCTTGGGGTGCTCCTGTTCTATTCATGAAAAAGAAAGACGGGAGTATCCGACTTTGTATTGATTATCGGGAGTTGAATCATGTCACTATCAAAAATAAATATCCATTGCCTCACATTGATGACCCGTTTGACCAGTTGCAAGGCGCCAATTTTTTTTCAAAGATTGATCTTCGTTCCGGATATCACCAATTGAAGATTAGAACCGATGACATTCCAAAGATGGCTTTCAGAACTTGGTACGAGTATTATGAATTCGTAGTCATGTCTTTTGGATTGACTAATGCTCCTGCTGCCTTCATGGATATGATGAATCGAGTATTCAAGAAATATTTGGATCACTTTTTGGTCGTCTTTATTGATGACATCCTTATTTATTCCAAAAGCCGTGAAGATCATGAGAAATACTTTAGGCCGATACTCCAAAAGCTTCATGAATAAAAGCTTTATGCCAAGTTGAAGAAATGCAAGTTCTGGCTTGAGGAAGTAGCATTCCATGGGCGCGTGGTATCACGTCATGGAATATTTGTTGACCCAGCAAAGATTGAAGCTATTCAAAGCTGGGAGCAACCTAAATCAGTGACCAAAGTACTTAGCTTTCTCGGCTTAGCTGCTTATTATCGGAGATTCGTAGAAGGGTTTTCTCAAATCGCTACTCCCTTAACTCAGCTGACTCGAAAAGATACAAAATTCTGTTGGAACGAGGAATGTGAGAATAGTTTTCAAGAACTCAAGAGAAGACTCATTTCAGCACCTGTTTTGACATTACCATCTTGCTTGGAGGGATTTGTCATCTACAGTGATGCTTCAGGCAAAGGGTTAGGATGTGTTCTCATACAACATGGGAAAGTCATAGCCTATGCCTCTTGACAACTCAAAGAATATGAGAAGAATTATCCTACTCATGATCTAGAGTTGGTAGCTGTTTTTTTTGCACTAAAGATTTGGAGGCATTACTTGTATGGGGAGAAAGTGGAGATCTTTACGGATCATAAAAGCCTCAAATATTTCTTCACTCAAAAGGAACTCAACATGCGACAGTGACGTTGGGTTGAACTGTTGAAAGATTATGATCATACCATCCAATACCATCCTGGAAAAGCAAACGTGGTAGCTGACGCATTGAGTAGAAGATCATATGCGGGTACGAGTGCGATATTGTCAACGCAGAGGCCCATTTTGTATGACTTGCAAAGGATGGAGATAGAGATAAAGACTCCAGGGACCCACGTGATGATGGCAAATATACGAGTAGAACTGACTTTAATCGATAAAGTTAAAGTTGCTCAAGCTACAGACCTGGAGCTGATGCATATGAGGAAGAAAGTACAAGAAGGTGCTATGCTGGAAGCAAGAATCGATGAAGAAGGAATACTTTGAGTCAACTCCATAATTTGTGTTCCTAATCACCCTGATTTAAAGTATAAAATCATGATGGAGGCACACAACACACCGTTTGTAATCCATCTTGGGAGTACCAAAATGTATCATGATCTTCGACATACATTTTGGTGGGGCAATATGAAGAGAGAGATAGCGCTGTTTATCTCAAGGTGTTTAACTTGTCAACGAGTCAAGGCAGAGCATCAAGTACCAAAAGGTCCATTGCAACCACTTGAAATTCCAGAATGAAAGTGGGAGCACATTACCATGGATTTCATTACAGGTCTTCCTAAGTTTCTCAAGGCATAGATGTAATTTGGTTCATTATTGATAGATTAACCAAGTCTGCTCATTTCTTACCAATACGAGAAACTTATACACTTGAAAGTCTTTCTCGTATGTACATAAACGAGATTATAAGACTGCATGGTATGCCAGTATCCATAGTTTCTGATCGAGACCCAAGATTCACTTCACGATTTTGGGTTAGTTTACAAAAAGCTATGGGCACGGATTATGATTTAGTTCGGCATATCATCCTCAGACGGACGGACAATCAGAGAGGACTATTCAAACTCTTGAAGATTTATTAAGACTCTGTGTCCTTGACTTCAAGGGAAGTTGGGACAAGTTCTTACCATTGGTGGAGTTTTCTTACAACAACAGTTATCAAACAAGTATTGGCATGGCTCCATTCGAGGCGTTGTATGGAAGAAAGTGTCGTTCTCCAGTATGCTGGGATGAGGTGGGTGAAGCAACGTTGTTGGGACCGGAGTTGGTACGTATGACTACGGAAAAGATTCAAACGATCCGACAACGTATAAAAACCTCATAAGACCGACAAAAGAGTTATGCTGATCTTCATCGAAAGGACGTGGAATTCGATATTGGAGATCATGTGTTGTTACGTGTTGCTCCATGGAAAGGAGTTACGAGATTTGGAAAGAGAGGAAAGCTCAATCCTCTATTCATTGGCCTATTTTTAATCCTCAATCGAGTAGGGACTGTAGCCTATAGACTTGCTTTACCGCCAAGTATGTTTTGTGTTCATAACATTTTTCATATATCCATGTTACGTAAATATGTGAAAGACCCGAACCACATTATTGAGTTAGAACCAGACAAAATAGCGGAAGATTTAACGTATGAAGAGGTTCCTGTTCAAATCTTGGATAAGAAGGAACATATTCTACGCTCCAAGGTTATACCTCAAGTCAAAGTTTTGTGGAGGAACCACGATGTTGAGGAAATGACCTGGGAGTTAGAATCTGAAATGAAATCAAGGTATCCATACATCTTCGACATACCAGGTACCTACCTTAATTTCGAGGGCGAAATTTCATAAGAAGGGGAGATTGTAAGACCCCAACTTTAATGAATAAAGATGAATTTTCTATAATTATCATTTTTGAATATTATGGAATGAATTTGATATAATGTTATAGTTGTGGGTAATAGTTATAAATTTTGCAAAATACGCAAGTTGTTATATAATATTCAATTAGTCGGGTAATATTCGTTTTAACAGGGAATATTCGTACGATGACACAATCATTGGTGGACCCCACAATGGAATTATTGTCAGATTGAGAAAATGACAAAAATTTTTTATTTTTCGTTAACTGTTGAAACACCCAGTGTTAAAAGTACAGGAATATGCGTGGTTGCATAGTAGCACACTGTATTGATTATTGATGCTTACATGAGAAGTCACTCAGTTTTGTTCAATTATTACTTCAGTAATTGTTGCATAGTATCTCACGTTAATTGATTCAATTATTGTCGATATTTTATATATTATTAAATGAATAATTGAGACAATGAAGTTATTAATATTATTATTTGCAATATTAACGATGTCTAGAAGTTACGCAATGAGAGGTTTGGTCACCTAATTAATTGGCATGATAGGGAGAAATCCTTATTAGAAAGCCCTTCTTTCACAGGAACGACTTTGGTCGATTAATATTGTGAATTATAATAATGATGATAAATGTTGTTAAAAATATTGAGGTGATTTTATGAAGTATTTGTTGTATATATATATATATATATATATATATATATATATATATAGTTCACTGGTGGCATGAATGATTAAAGGGGGGGAAATAATGTATCCAGGGAGTATTATTATGATAATTATATATATATATATATATATATATATTATAAGTTTTGTTTTTTTATGAAAATATAATATATTTTATTTTATTTAAAAGATTTTGTTTTATTAGAATATTTTATAGTAAACCAACTGACCAAAAGTCGTTTAAAAGTAAATCAATCTGGACCGTTTAGGAATTCGTTACTATTCAGTCCATTCTCCTATAAATAGAAGCTCATTTCTTCATTATTTCTTAGGAATTCACTGAAACTCCAGAGAGAGAAACTATAGACAGATAGAAGAAAAGTATTGTGTTACTTCACTACTCCTATATACAGTTCGTTCTAAGGTAAGGGGTATTATTTCTTTCGTATTCATGAAGAGAACTTCTGTTATTCCATTTTTCTTATTCTGTTGAAAAAACCTGTATACGCGGTCTACCCTATACTTGGTGAAATTCTTCTGTTATTCCATTCTTTTTCATTATGTTGGAATAACCTATCCATGCGAAGTATCGCATACATGGTGAAATTCTTCTGTTATTCCATTCTTTATTATTCTGTTGGAACATCCTGTCTGTGCGTTTACGCATGACTGGTTTCATTATTTATTATTACATTGGAACATCACGCTCGGTGCAATTTACTTCGACCTAGTTAATTATTATTTATTATTCTTTCGAATATCCCATCGTGCATTTACGTATGACCTGGTTCCGTTATTTGTTGTTCTATTTGAATAACCTGTCTGTGTGGTCTATCGCATGCCTGGTGATTTCTCTTGTTATTCCATTCTTTATTATACTCAGTTGGTTAAAGTTTTGACTTCCATACTCCATGAAATTAGTTGAATATCCTTGATATTTGCGCTTCATCCAGTATCTTTTCATGGAAATATTCTTCTGAGCATTCTTAAATTTTACTCTACAAAGAACTATCATGTTGACAATTTGGATGTTATTAGTTCCTGGATAAATTAATTCTTAAACTTGTTTTATTGAATTCTTATATCATTGTCATTATCCTCATGTTTATATTATGTTGAAAGTCATCTGTGGCCTGTTGTGCATAGATGGACTTGGTATGATTATGCCCAGGGATTATTCGGTATAATCATGACCGTAATGTTACAAATGATGTGGTAAAAGTCCTCATTGGCCCGTAGTGCATTGATGAACAGTTGTTGGCATGATCATGACCATTGATGAATACACGAATATCCTTGGCCCGTAGTGCATAGATAATTTGTGGTTGTGATACTAATGAATATCCTTGGCCGTAGTGCAGGGATGATGTGGATTATTTATTAAGCTGAGTCCCAGCAATAAAAGTGATGAAAAACCTTTTAAAACATAAAAGATAGTAGATTTTATTCTCTACTTGACTCTTTTAATGGATTGCTTGTTCCGCTGTAATTAAACTTGATGTTTGTTATATTGTATCAGTTTAACACTGTTGAATGCTAATAATAATTTATTCTGTATTATCTTAGTCATAATATTTCTTACTGACCTTTTACTTTCATTGTTCTCTTCAGGAAATGAGAACGTAACTGAGACTAGTCGGGGAACGGAGTGACGGTCCAGATAATAGCATTAGTAGTCCTCATTATTCTGTTAAATAGTGTGATAATAAATGTAATGAGGACTCAATTGAGTGTGGATATTGTCTAGATGACAATATTTGTATTAAAACTCACAGCATATGTTTGGTCGTATTTTACACGACTGTTGTATAATTAAATTGTATTTGAATTTTGTACCATGTATTTGGCGACTCAAGATGGGTGATGTATACCTATTTTGGGGGCGTCACATCTAGTTTGACAATAGAAGTCATTAAAGCATGTTTTGAAAGTAAAGTTTTCAAGTGATAAACTATGCTATTCATATGTAGATAAGATGTATACATATGAGAATGCTACTAGAGGCTTATTAGTACCAATATATGGTTTAAAAGGCTGTATACATCGAATCTTGTTAAAGAAAGTTGTTAAGCCTTAAAGTGTGAAAACAACTTTGAATAAACACAAGAGGCTCTAAACTTTGACAAATGACCTCTTAACGTGTGTAAATATTATATGTTAACATTCATTAATGTTAAGAAATGAAGTGTGAACTGAGAACTAAATATTTAAATCAGGTCTGACCAGGGGACAACGCAGTTGCGCCCATCCTAGAACAAACTGCAACGCAGCTGCGCTACAGGGCAATGTTGCCAAACTATTTTAGTAGTCATCCAAACTTTAAGGCATATGTGTAATGAATGTCTAAAGCTATAATACTTAACATAGGTGATGTTTTAAGCATAAGTGCATGTAATGGTTATATAAAACCCAAAATTGTTAATTTGCTAAAATTTACAAAATGTAAGAACAATGTAGATTGCGTATCTATAGACTTTAAATATGTGTAGAACACATAGCGAGTCAAGTGTGTGATAAAGATTTTTGGATGTTGATATGAAGCATGTGTAGCTAAGATGTGCTATATATACATAGCTATTCTAAGAGTTTATTAAGAAAGCAAAGGGAAGGTCTTAAAAACCAAGATAGAGAACAATGTAACATTATTATTACATTAAGAATGTATGAATGCATGACTAATGGATATGAATCCATGATTATATAATTGTGTAGGAATACATGAAGCGCAGATAAGCTTTAAGTAATTAAGTCGAAGTTGATAAACTATGAATCAGGCAAGTCTTTCAGTTCCTATTTGTTATATGAATTCGATAATTATTAGTTGAGCTATACTATGCTACGTAAATGTTGATGTATATATATGAAATGCATATGAGATATGTACGAAATGTGAAAGTTGATCTTTGATGATATAAAATCTCTATGCCTGTTATATGAGAAGTAACATGCGTAGTAAATATTAATTGATTATGATTGCATGAACTGAATATGCTATTATATGCCATGTGCTGCATGAAAACTGTTAGAATTACTGGGCTGTCGTGCTCACCCTTGCAAATAACCACTTTTGCAAGTTAAGGACTCACGATAAAGATTATGTGCTACTTGATTGATAGACTTCAATAGTATCGAAGGAGATTGATTCGTTTATTTAAATATATACTCTTGAACCATGTTTATGTTCTAGTAGATGTACATGATAGTAGTTTATAATGTGAAATACCTGTTAAGTTGTATTATGTGATACATAGAGAAATTTGAATCGAGATGTAAAGAGTTATACTGATATTGAATAAAGTGAATCATAGAATAATTTGATTCAGGTATTTGTAATTGATTCAAGATAAGATATCAATAAAAGATTTATTTTTTTTAAGGAGATTGAAAAAGTTTAAATTATTTCGCATATTTTTATATCATCGAATATGATGTAAGACATGAATAGTAAATGACCAAGATTAGAAACTTATAAAAGTTTGGGGTCATTACATAGATCCTAGAAATGAAAAGAATTTATATTCTAAATTTTAATAAGTAAAGTTATATTCATTAAGTTATGAATAAAAGATATAAATAGTTTGACGATAGTAGTATCGTGGTAGACCGGATCCGTGGTTCGAAGGGACCCGGATTTGGGGGCGTCACAAAGGAAGTTTATTTCTTCAAACTCCAAAGCCATCTCGATAACATGCCGATGGTAAGGCAACAAATGTAGTTCTTTGGTGTGATAGATTCTCGTGGTTTGTCTGATTACCAATTCGAAATCCCCAAAGACAGTTAATCGCCTGATACCCATTGATTAGGCAAGTTTGAGTCCCATGATACAGCCTTCATATTTAGCTATGTTGTTGGTTCTGACAAACTACAATTGACAACGATAGGATACTGCTCCCCCATAATGTCCACTAGAACTGCTCCAGCACCAGAACCTTCCATATTAACAGCTCCATCAAAATACATTTCCATAATTGGTGTTTATCGTATTGATGGTGTTGTTGGACTGTCATTACGCCTTCATCGAGGAAGTATATTTCTAGGGGTTTGAAATCCCCTTCAGGTGCGACGGCCAGTTGATCAATAATTCCTTGACCATTAACAGACTTTTGCGTCACGTAGACGATGTCAAATTGCTGTAGGATCAACTGCCATCTGGACAGTTAACAATTCAATATGGGTTTACTGAACACATACTTGAGAGGATCCACGTGGGATATGAGATGGGTTATGTGACCATAGAGGTAATTTTGTAACCTTTATGGAAGCCCATGCTAAAGTACAACAAGTCTTCTCAATCAGAGTGTATTTGTGTTCACTGCTGCTGAATTTTTTGTTGAGGTAATAGAAAGCTCACTCTTGGCCTCTATCATCTTTCTATCCCAGCATACAACCCATAGCATTGTCTTTAATGGATAGGTACATGAATAGGGGAACAACATCCCTGGGTGGTACCAAAATAGGAGCGTTGACAAGCTACTCTTTGAATGTAAGGAAGGCTTTTTGATACTCATCATTCCATTTTATGGAGGAGTTCTTCCTTAAAAACTTGAAAATAGGCTCACAGGTTGTGAGTTGGCAGATGAATCGACTAATGAAATTGATCCTTCCCAAAAATCCTTGTATTTCCTTCTCTATTTGAGAAATGGCCATTTCTGTGATGGCCTGGATTTTGGTGGGATCCAGCTCAATCCCTTTGTGGCTGACTAGGAATCCTAGAAACTTCCCTGATTAAACGCCAAAGGGGAACTTGGCTGGATTCAACTTCAAGTTGTACTTACGCAACCTGTTGAAGAGCTTTTTGAGATGGTTTAAGTGGTCTTTTTCCCTTCGGGATTTGACAATGATGTCATCCACGTAGATATTATCTCCTTGTGCATTAAGTTGTGAAAAAGAGCCATCATGGCTCGCTGGTAGGTAGCTCTAGCATTAATGAGGCCGAATGACAACCGTCAATAGCAAAAGGTTCCCCAAGGCATGATGAATGCAGTTTTCTCATGATCCTCCTCAGCAACCATGATTTGATTGTACCCCGTAAAACAATCAGCAAAGGAGTACATGCCGTATTGAGCAGTATTGTCAATGAGAATGTGATTAAATGGCACGGGAAAGCTACCTTTAATGCAAGCTTTATTCAAATTCCGGTAATCCACGCAAACTCACACTTTTCCTCCCGGTTTAGGTATGGGGACTATGTTGGATAACCATCCAGGGTATGTAGACACCATGATGATGCCTGCTCGAAATTGTTTCATAATTTCTTCTTTAACCTTTAAACTCCACTCAGGTTTTAATCGTCTGAGCTTCTGCCTAACTAGCTTGAACCCTCTTTAATGGGAAGATGATGAATGACGATGTCAGTGTATAAGCCCACCATGTCTTTATGAGGCCATGCAAACACATCCTGGAATTGGGGTAATAGCATAACCATGTCATTCCTTTTGTTTGGAGTGAGGTCCGTACCAATCTGGATTAGCTTAGGGTTTTCTAAGGTTCCGAGATTGAATGAGGTGGTTTGATCAAGATTTGGTTTGGGTTTATCCTTGACCCATTCTTTGATCTCCTAAGGTATCTCAGTGTCCTCTTGTATTTCCATCAAATCCGAGTCCAACTTTTCATCAAAGTTACAGTCCTTGAGGAGAAAAGGCACCTCATCAGCAAGTATAGGCACATTTAAATTCAGAGTCCCGAAACAAAATATGCTTTCACTTAATATATGAAATTATTCAATCATACAAAGTGTTGACCTATAATGACAAAACAACTGCTAATACTGTATAAAAAAGTAAGCAGTTAAAGCTATCTACGTGGCAGAGGGAGTTTTTGCCCTTTTTTACCCTTGTCAACGAATGCAATGAGTGCTGCTCCAATTGTCAAGGGTGAAGTCCTGTTGGACTATAGTGATAAAGGGGTTGTTATCGTCCTATTTTTCCCAAATGATGACCATAATATCTGGACAATCATTGTCTTGGGTGTATCTATTTGTGTGCTCATCATGGAAAATGATGCGTATATGAGATAATCTCCTGGCGATGTCTTGTTTAAGTCTTCGTTCCATTTCTTCCACTTTAGGATCATGAATCAAGACCTCTTTTACTCTAACCAGTATCAGTTTGGAAAATAACATAGCCATTACAAGGGCAAGCACCTTTATTGGAGACCGTACAGGCTCAGGATCTGTAGGTTGAGATAATCGTCATGTGACTGAAGCTGAAGGAATCTGTTTATGCTTATGAGGATTTCTATGACTGGAACTGGCAGAAAAGCCTAGTCTAGCTATCCCGATTTGACTGGGAACTTGAATTGGGCGCTTAATTCCCTGATGATCTTTGCCCAACCCTTATCCAGGTTGATAGCCCGATGATATCATCTCTTGAGTTGCTGCCATTACCTCAGAAGAAATCTTGGGTATGAGAGGTGGCACCCCAATAGGATGATAGTGAGTGTTGCTTACCTCTAGGGCATGAAAATTGACCGGTTCAACTTCTACATTGAAGCTGATGAGTGGTATGTCACCTTGTTCAGGACATTTTGGCTCAACATTGAAAGTGACTAGGCTATTGTTGATAATGTATTTAAGTTGCTGAAGAAGGGTGGAAGGGAAGACTCCAGCTATGTGAATCCACGGTCTTCCCAAAAGAAGGTTGTATCCTGTGGCTAATTTGAGCAAATGAAAAGATACGCAAAAAGTATATGGACCAATCTCCATAGGCAATTCAATCTCTCCGACAGCATTACGTCGAGATCCATAAAAAACTTTGATAATCGTATGGCTGCTTTTGATCCTCTTGAGATTGATGTTCAGCTTCTCCAAAGTGGCATAAGGACATATTTCAAGATGAACATCCATCTATCAAAACTCCTCCCACCATGTATCCGAAGGATAGAACCGCTATGTGAAACGGTTTGCAATGACTAATTCCTTCAGGAGGTATGTCGTCATCAATGAAAGATATCACATTGTTGTTAAAAATGTGATCAACCAGATGTTGGAACTTTCAACATCCACTGATTTTAAAAAATGAGCTTCTTCCAAAACGTTTAGCAAGACCTTCCTTTGATCTTCGGAAGAGAAAACTAAGTCCAGTACAAAAATTTGTTGTGGAGTTTCTTTCAAGCTTAAAACCACCTTGGCTTCATTATAGCCCATAGTACGGAGGAACTCTTCAATTTTCTTCATGGGAATTTTCCCTTTTGATTTGATGGTAGGCTTCATCACCCATTGTGGAAGATACAATGTATTCTCCTTCAACAGTGCATCAGTTCTATGGGATGTGGATCCTTCAGCCTCTCCATAATTCCATGGAACATTTTTTAGGCTAACAACAGGAACTATGGCCTAGATGGCAATTTAATTGGCTTTGGTGCAACAACTTTCAAAGGATTGTCAACGCCTTTGAGTTGAATTGCTTGTATTGTGAGTGGTCATCCTCAGCGAATATAACTGCTACGACTTCCTTTCATTATGTAGGAAATGTGTCCCCACTCTCGGGTAACATAGTGTCATTGTCTGCCAACTGCAGGACACCGCTGTCAAAAGTTCTGAATAAGATGACGGAGTGCCCAACATTCTTCTGTGCTGTGTTCGCGAGAGTGGGAGTGATATTGACATACTCCATTAGAATTGAGCCATCTTGAGTCGGGATTGATTGGAGATTGCAGATCTGTAATTCTTCCTTCATTAACCAGCATCTGAAATATCTCCTCCATTGGTTGGCCAAGGTACGTAAATTCCCTCTTGTTGGCAAAATCCCTTTGAGCCTTGACACTTGCTCTTTTTATAATTTTATCCTCCAGTGTTTCATTTTTTGGAGACGATGATGGAGTATTCATAACAAAAGAAGGATGCTAGCATGCTCTTGGCTGACTAATTGGCATATAACTTGGTGCTGATGGATCACCAGTTCTGCCAATTGGTTAACTTGCTCACACAAAGCTTTCATCTTCCGTTCCATCATAAACTGGAACTGTGCATAATCCCATTTATTAGCACTTTCCTTGCTGATTTGGGAAGATTCACTGCCATAATTGGAACTCTGTCCATTGATCCAATTAATCATGTTAACCTCTTCTTCTTTGTGTTGAGGAAAAGGGTTATCTTGCACGTGAGGCTGGTCGGGTTTAGTCACCACGATCTCATCATTATCAATCAATCCTGGATCTTATGTTTCAAGGCCCAGCAATCATGAGTATCATGTCCTAGAGCTCCAGCATGATAGGCACACTTCCGGGTAGCATTGAAACCCTTCCCATTCGGGTTGGCTAGTGGAAGAAGATGAGTAATTTTCTTCTGAGTAGTCAGAAGATTGAGAATATTCTCGAGTGAGTCCTCTAGGGGTTTGAACACTCGATTGCGTCAGAATTCTCCACTCTTTGGCAATGTGGGGTTAAAAGACTGTGCTTGAAAAGGGGAGTAGTTTGTCCTTTGGATAGTCATGTTCTGACTGCCTTTCTGGCCTTGTAGTATCAAGGAAACATCCTCCTCTTTCTTTTTATGGACCCTCCTAGGGTTGTTTCCATAATTTCTAGACTGGATGTGCTCAAGCAACAGCTTTTAGAGCGGCTAGGTCTTGAATCTTTCCTGACTTCAATCTCATCTCAGCCATCTCTCCGTGTTTGATCATTTCAAAAAATGGCTTGCCAATGCCAGCTAAGACTCTCTCATAGAAAGGAGCTTCTTGTATGTCTATGAAGGCCATCACCATTTCTGACTTAGTCATAGAGGGAATAACTTGAGCAGTAAGGCGCCTCCACCTTTGAGCATACTACGAGAAAGACTCACTAGATTATTTCTTGACTTTGGTAATTTGGTACCGGTCAGGAGCCATCTAAGACTGGAAACTGTACTGGCTGAGGAAGGCATGAGCCAGCTCTTCCCAAATATGAATCTAAGAGTTATCTAATTTGGTATACCACAATCGGGCTTCTCAAGTCAGACTTTTCTGGAACAGCTGCATTCTGAGTTTCTCATCCTCGACATAAGATCCGAGTTCTCCAATAAATACCTTTAAATATGTGTAAGGATCTCCCAACCCATTATACTTTTCAAAGTCAGGAATTTTGAACTTCTCTGAATAATGAACACTAGGGAATATACAAAGGTCAGTATATTAGACACTCCCGTGTGCTCCAATCCCTTTGATAGAACAAATGGTTTCTTCCATTTGAAGGACTTTCTTCCTGATATCACTGGTGTCTGGATCTTCTTTGAGATTGGTAATTTTAGGTATTTTGTTGGACTTATCCAACTGAAGCTCAGGTACTAGATTTTCTTGATCAGAACCTTGAGTTCCTCCCTATGTAGAGGATTCTGTATGTATGGGTATTCATGTACCCTGAGTAGATTGGTGTAGTTCTTTAAGTAGAACAGCCAAATCTGTAATTTGTTTGCTTAATCCGTCGAACTCCTCACAAGACACAGGAGCAGAATTAAACTGGTCAGATGAAGACATAATTGGTTGTAGGCTCGTTGCCTTTTTGGACATTGAGCGGGTAATAGGCCCAATTGTTTCCCTACAAAAAACTTATGTTGTTTAGTCTTAGGAAATGTATAAATGTTACATGCTATGTTATGTATCCATTTTAGGAGTATTATCCTGCAAAATGAATGTTAGTTGTTTGTAATATAGGATAGCATGTCATGTTTATAAATTATGCATGTACTCATATTTCTTCATATTTCCCATTACAATGAGATTGATATGGAATGATATTACAATTAATTGAATTTACGAGTAATTAAAAATGGGAAAGTATGAATAGACTTCCCTCCGCATTTGGTTTATCAGAGGCTGACCTATCTTAGGTTACTCTCGCGACTTTTTGGCATGAAGGTTCCCAGATCATCGTAATTTACCTGATGGAAAGTTAATCCGGTCTTTAAACTGGAGCGAATCTGGGTGGTGACTTTCTTGAGCCTCGTTGGAATTAGTCTTCCTACGAGTCCAGTAATCAAACACCAATGGGATAGCCTCCTGAAGGAGGGACCACACAACATACATTCACATACAATGTGTCTCACCATTATAGAAATGATAACATGTGCAAAGCACTTTAATATCACAAATAGATACAATGCGAAGCACTAAGTGCAGCAAGTAAATGCATTCATACACATCTATGTAAATGTAAATGCAACATCCACACTCAAGCATTTGACAATTTGAAAAGTTTGTAGTAGCAGCTTAAGTCCTCTTATTGGATGTCCCCAGCAGAGTCGCCACCTGTCGATGTCAGGATTTTTACTATCCCTTTTCTGTTCTTGTCTTTTGGTGTTCTCATGTTACGTGAGATTTGTTTGAAAAAACAAGTTATGAAAAGGTCCGACATGTATATGTCGATGATTGGACTATAAGAGTCGCCAATTGGTATTTTTAAATGGTTGCACTAACTCAACCGAGAAAAGGTTTGCACATTGACCCAGTGATGTGACACTATTTTTGTAATAGCCCTAGATCCTAGTCTTAATCACCAAGGATCTAGTATACTAATTCTACAACTATTGCAGAAGATATAAACCTAAATTGTTTATACATTAAAAATTTACACACTATCCCCAAGGTCGAGTAACCTTAACTTATACACTGAATCAATATCCTATCTAACATACAATGTTATTATAATATATTACTGTTACAAATCTAGCTACACACATAATCCCAAGCTGACCATGGCTTTGACTTTTCCTTGTATCCGACATATTCACCTAATATGCAATGTTTATCATGATATAGCAAGGGTGAGCAACAAATTTTCCTAGCAAGTTTAAGTTCAATAAATTAAGGATATATCATGATGGAAAGATTTTGAATAGTAGCTGGCTAACATTCACACACAAGCATATAAAAGTTTGAAAAGTTTGTAGTAGCGGCTTAAGTCCTCTTACTGTATGTCCCCAACAGAGTCGCCACCTGTCGACGTCGAGATTTTTATTGTCCCTTTTATGTTCTTGTCTTTTGATGTTCTCATGTTAGGTGAGATTTGTTTGAAAAAACAAATTGTGAAAAGGTCTGACATGTATATGTCGACGATTGGACTGTAAGAGTCGCCAGTTGGTATTTTTAAATTGTTACACCAACTCAACCGAGAAAAGGTTTTCACATTGACCCAATGATGTGACACTGTTTAACATGTCTATGAAACCTAGATTCGTTAGGGTCCGGGGACTTGATTATGAAGAGGGAAGGTGTTAGGCACCCCCCGATATCAGTGTAACAACAGTGACCACCACTTTTCAAGTAAATTATTATATGAATGTGTGTGTGTGTGTGTGCTTGTATGTGGATCAATGTGTAATTATCTGGAAGTAGTGATATGCCTCGTTTCCACCTATATACTAAGGGTTTGAATTTGTGTAAAAATTCAGTTTTAACAAGATGTAGCAGTGATGTTTAGTAAAAGAGGTTTTTTAAACCCTTATGCTCAATAGTAATTGAGGCCTTTGATACTTCCATTTTATTAGATGTTTGGCTTGATTGCTTTTATTTTTAAGATGTGAGGCATCTTCGAGAATGTAATATACATAGCAGTGCCGAACTCCTTGTGGACATGAGAGTTGTCTAAGGAAATTCAAACACCGTGAATAATGTACAAGCTGATTATAGCCGAAAATGTCCATCACGGGAACCGAATTAAGATTCAAGAGACTGAATCTATGATCACATGATTCCTAGGCTCACATGATGTAGCAATTTGTATGAAAGTTGTACGGAGTTATATATATTAAAGCTGTATATATATATAGACACGATCAACCACAACGAAGCACCTCCACTGGGGATCAAAAAAGTAAATAAAGCAGTAAAAATGATCAAATGCCATAAAGTAAACTCTAGGCGGGACTAAATGTAAATAAAGCTTTAAAAGGCCACGAAGTAAACTCTAGGCCTGACAAAAATTTATATAATATATATATATAAGTATTTATATATATAAGAAGTAAATGCTCCGAATATAAATCCATGATCATCGAACAAAGTTCGACCACAGTTTATATATTAGTATATATATACAAAAGCAATAAACACTCCGGACATGAGTCCAGGCTCAATCGAGGCATAAATCAATAATGTTAATACAAATATATATATATATATATATATAAAAGAAATAAAAGCCACGGATTGAATTCCAGGCATACGCACTCAACACGACTCTCAACGTGAATAACTGTGTGTTCACATTAGCGGAAAAAGGCTTTAAAAGATGTAAGAAGGCTTATAGTGGACTGCAAAAGAAGACTTCTATAGCTTTAAATGGATGACCACTCGGTTCCCACCAGTAAAAATATAGCCAAATATAAGCTCACTAGTGTTTAAAATGAGAAAGCACTCAGTTTATAGTGTGTACATATCAAATTAGACAAGGCTTCCTCGCCTTTATATCTTGCAAAATGGCCACCCCAAGCCCTCTATTTATAGAGGGGAGCCTTGCAGTGCACATGCGGTACGTCTGAAAGTGTAACTTCGGGCTCATGGGTCCCTCCGTCTTGAAGTACGTGCACGCATGTAACTTGATGTCCGCTCGAACTTTCAGAACATCAATCCGGGCATCCGATCGAGGTGTATAAGACCTTATTCAGAGTGTTGTTGTCGAGAGCTACACAATGACATGAGATTAGAGGTTGTGCGAAGTTAGGAAGATGGGACCATGCCCTTGGTCTTCAAGTCTTCAAATTCAATCCTGAGTGACTACTAAACAGGACAACACACCGGATAGAATTTGAAGACATGAAGACCAAGGGCATAGACCCATCTTCCTGACTTCATACAACCTTTAATCCCATGTCATTGTGTAGCTCTCGACAATAGCACTCCAAAAAAGTTCTTATACACCTTGATCGGATTCCCGGATTGAAGTTCTAAAAGTACGAGCGGGCATCGCGTTGCATGCGTACACGTATTTCGAGACACCGGGACCTGGAGAGTTCGGGGTACCTGCAGCACGTGGTGCACCTGCGATTTTCAGAGGTGCACTGCTGGCTCCCCCTCTATAAATAAAGGGCTTGGGGTGGCCATTTTGTAAGAGAAAAATGCGAGGAAGCCCTGCCCAATTTGCTCTGTACACACTATAAACTGAGTGATTTCTTATTTTAAACACTTGTGAGCTTATATTTGGCTATATTTTTACTAGTGGAAACTGAGTGTTCATCCATTTAAAGCTATAGAAGTCTTATTTGGCAATCCACTGTAACGCCCCAGAAAATCGAACCTTTTGTAAATACTTTTAATAATGAATAAAATAATATTATTTATTATTATTACGTGTTGATAAGATGAAGGTCGTTTTATTACCTAGAAATGTCAGAACGTCGTAGTATTTTAACTACGTGAATGAATTAAAGTGTTTGAATTTCTAAGACGAAAATAAAAGCTTTCTGAGAAATTTTCCTAAAAATAATATTCATCATTTTTTGCTCAGGAATTATTTTTGAACTTCCGAGAAATGCGTAACGTTATAATATCAAGGGGAGATGGATTATGTAATAATAATCTAAGTATGGAAAACGCAATATTTCCCATGCAGACTTATTTTGAGAATGTTAGGAATATTAAGCGTTAAGAATAGAATGTATCGATTATAAGATATGTAAGTATTATATGAGGTATTGAAAGTAAGTATGATACAGAGTATTATACGAGTATGTATGAAGAATGGAATAACGTATGTTATGAATAAGTATACGAGATAGCATACGAGAATTATACGTGTAGTATATATATGTCAAGGTTTTTCATTAAATGGAATGGACTTGTAGGATTGCTAGCATATTGGTAGAAGTCCAGTAGAAATTGAATGTGCAAGTCCAAGTGTTTGATAATTAGAAGTCCTAGCTAAAGTAATGTAAGCCCAATAGAAATACGCTAAACTAATTGAAGCAAGCCCAATGTCATGATCCATTGGATAAATAAGATCCATGGAGCAACCAAGGTGAATATGGGTAAGACTTGGTAAGCAAGAACTTTAAGTGGTGACCAAGTATAAGATAAGTCTTATGGTGGCCAAGTAATAGAAGTGATAAGCAAGTTTACTTAGGGCTAAAGCAATGAATAGTAAGGAGGTTAGTTGAGGAGGTGGGAGGTTATAATGACAATAATACCCTAACTTTGAGAGCTCTATAAATAGCAAGCTCACAATTCATTTGTTGCTTGATTAAATTTCATTCAACTTCTATCAAGATAAGTGCTTAAGTGTTAGAGATAATAAGTCAAGAATAAGCCTAAACATCCTTTGCTAGATATTCAAAGAGAAGTGAAGTACTAGTCTTCAAGGGTAAGACTTTAGTCTAATACATCTTTTATCTCTATCATTGTAGGGTGATAACAGAAGTGTAAATGTATGCTAAGAACATATAAGAAGTGATTAATGAATGAACTTAAGCCAATTAAGATGTGAATAAGCAACTAGAACTTAAATAAGTTGATAAACTTATGAAGAACTTGTCATATGTTTGTCATATGATGTTAGTATGTTCAATATGGTATGAGAACATTGAGTAAAGGACTTAAGTCCATATTAAGTCATAAGCAAGGAAATTTGTAGTTTATAAGTTGATTAAGTTATTAACTTATGAGAATAAGTCAAAACTTACCTTGATAATAACTTGGTGTAATAAGTAACTTAAAATGTTGGTATGATGATTAAAATCCATTTAGAAGGATAATCATAACATTAGTAATGAGGTTTCGCCGGAATTCACACGATTGGACGATAATCGTCGAATTCAAGAAATTCTCAGAATGGAAGTCGTATTTTATGTTTGAACTCGAAAACATTGTTTTTCGATGGAGACACGTCATATTTGGCATTATAGAGTTACGGACTCGAAAATGACCAAATTCTGACTTAGAACGAAGAAACGAGCATTGAACGTTCACGAACGTTTATCGTTTTCGTTAAAAATGAACTAATAGGTGAAATTTTAGCAAACGAAGTCAAATAGATAAAATTCTTATATTAACGCATAGAGTATGTAATTTGTGAACCGTAGGATTTTGAATGAGCCTATTCGGACTTATAACAAAGAAGTTATACGTCCGGGAGTTTCACAAAATTTCAAAATCTGCAAAATTGTCGGAGGCACAGAGTCCGCGTCGCAGCGCGACTCACAACTTTAAGGCCCGCACCGCAGTCATGAGAGGCCGAGATAGGGAACACATCGCTAAGCGGCACAGCAGTGCTGCCATAATAAAGGAGACTCATGCCATGGCCACGAGTCCGGGACTTCATATCGTTAACTTTCGCAAATACGGCTTAAAGAGGAAAGGGTAGCGGCGCATGGCAAATTACCAACCCTAGGGTTTGGATAGTAATGAAGGTTTTCAAGTATAGAATGAACAATAACTCAGTAATAATAAACTGAGGAACTTAATAAGGTATGGTAAGCTATTGTTAAACCTTATTTATGTTGTCTAAAGGTTGAAGATAAGTAATCAATCATGAATGTAACGAAAAGTCGGAACCAATAATAACAAATCTAAGTCAGGATTAGATTGAGATGAAGGGTAAGATATAGTAGTATACCTACTTGATTATATATGACCTAATATGGTATGTTACACGATCATGTATTGTAGAGACTTAAAGTGTACGTGTGATAAACAGTAAACAGACGCTAAAGGCAAGTATTCTAACCCTTGTTCCAGTTTAGTCTGGACAAGCTTTGAAATTCATGTATTATTTCGCATGAAGTCTTGTGTGAGGAAGTCAAAGCCAATTCTTTTGGCTAGACTTATGTTCTGATTCTATCAAGCATGTTTAATGTTTACCGAGTTATATTGGTGTGGTTTTCAAACGAAGACTGAGTATGCTAAAATGTTTTTGTCATTTAACGACAGGCACGTAAGGTTGCCACAACTTAAACGTATACACGTTTAATGAATGTAGTGTTGATCAACATAGAGTACTATAGGCTGATCACCTAGACGTGCTCGTAAGTAATGTCGGACTTACAGACTTAGTGTCGGGATGTCCTTTTCAAAAGAACTTATGAAATGCTCAAGGCTTTGGACCAGAATTGATGTTTTACTGAATATTATTGTTGTAAAACATTTTGAATGAAAAGAAGTGCTATTTTGAATTATCGATAGTACTTCGTAACTATTGTTCAGTTATTGAAGATATACGAGTTCTATGTTTTAAACATGTTTTTTATTAGATTTGTAGTACTTAGTGAGCTAGTCATGTTCACTCTTGCTTGAACCATATGAACACAGCTAAGATTGAACGGACCGAAGGCTCCATCAAGGATAAGGGCAAGGAGAAACGAACCCTTAAATTACTTATGTAATAGTATATGTGAATGTTTGTAATATATTGAATATTATGACAAGAACAGATGTATGGGTTATAAAGAACCTGGGGAAATGTAATATTATTTTGAATATATAGAAGACATATCCGTTCTTTTGAGACTTTTTAATTGAATATATATGTGAATGGTAGTACTGTGTAGCACCATCTGTCGGGTTAGAAGATACCCTAATTTGGGGGCGTCACAGGTTGGTATCAAAGCATTAGGTTATAAAACATAAGGGGGGTAAGTCATAACCTTAAGAGAAGTCAAAGAAGTACAAGAAGAAAATAACCTTATAAAAATGCATTATGATTACGTTATGTGTTTTTATTATTTTACTGACGTTTATCAACTTAATTGTTTTGTGTAGATGTCAGGAGTGAATGGAATGCAGTTAGATGTACAAGTTGTTAGTGAAGAATCGGTGAACCAAGTATAGGTCACCGAACCCCATAACGGCAGAGCCTGAGTTAGTTGTTATTGAGTCTGGAGACTCAGAGGATCCTGACCTCATGTCAGTATTCGATGGTATGATAGAGGAGGAAGTGGAGGCAGTGTCCTTTAATCCCATAGCTATAGTAGCAGAGATAGCTCTTGGGGGGTAGATGATGTCTCTGTTCATGTCAGTATTGCATAGAAATATTCATTACTGTCAGGAGGTTAAGGAGCTGAAGGCAGAGCTCCGAGCTGTCATAGAGGACAAGACTGATGTGGAGTCTATGTGGGAGCAGGAGCACGATGAAAGGGTTTTGGCCAAGGACAAGGTCCATGAGCTAAAACATGAGGTCTTTGAGCTCAAGGAGGAGCTAAAGACCAAACTGTAGAAGATAGGGAGGATGTCCTATATTCATAGGAGTTCCCATACAGATTTCCAGCAATAGGTAGCCAGATATCCTGTAGAGGTGGGGCAGACGCGGCATACTATTAGCCGTGATATCATTGTCGGTCTTGCCAAGGCAAATTTTGATAATGCCTTATGGTAGATCTAATCTAGTACTAGCTAGAGTAGTTTAGGTATGTAAATATTTTGTAATTAGTACTGACGTAAAGGCCTCTTTTGTATAGTGAAGGGTGGTCTTTTGTAAATCCCAATTTTTGAAAAGCAATAACGGAAATGTAATGTAATCCGCTTAGGCTGTGTAATGTAAACAATGTACTATTATACTATGAAGAATGAATATAAGCCTTTTTTATGGAAAACAATGGGTAATAGGTGTTGAAGTTATTGTTTAATATCGAATAATAACTAATAAAGAAAGGAATAATAACGAAATGTGTTTATTGTATCAGCAAAAATGCTGTCGAGAAGAGTGCAACGTAACCAAGGAGCTAATGTGAATCAACCGGAGGGAGGTCCGGTTAACCCGATGCAGGAGTTTGTTGATTTATTAACAACTGCCTTTAATATAACAGGGGCTAATATCCCCGTAAATATAGGAGTAGCACGAGCTACTACCTTTAAGGATTTCAAGAGCGTGGGTCCGCCGAAGTTCAAAGGAACTACGGACCCTATCGAAGCCCAAACGTGGGTGAAGGAAATAGAGAAGGCTTGTGATATCAGATGTCGATGAGGCCCAAAAGGTTTCCTTTGCAACCTATATGATGATGGCAAAGGCCAACTTTTGGTGGGAAGCCAATCAGGTTAGGGCCGATATCGAGAATCTAACGTGGGTGAGGTTCAAGGAGATGTTTTTTGAGAAATACTTTCCCACGAGCATGCAGGGAAAGATGGAGATGCGGTTTCTTTAGTTGAAACAAGGGGACATGTCGGTTCCCCAATACGCCGCCAAGTTTAATGAACTGGCGAGGTTCACTCCACACCAAGTGGATACAGAGGTTAAGAAGGTGCGACGGTTCGAGCAGGGCTTAAAACCCTGGCTCTATAATCGTATTTCGGTGTTTCAAAGTACTTCATTTGGAACCATTTTAGAGAAGGCGATAATCGTCGAAGGTGGTAGTGAGGCTCTAAGTCAATACCACAAGGACAAGAAGAGCAAGGGGAAAGTGGACGGGGGAGTAAAGGTTGAAGGAGCCAGCGGTAGTGGCGAGGGACAAAAGAGGAAGGCATTTAGCTCTGGGAATATCAGAGTGAAGCAAGGAGACCCAAAGAGGAGAATGGAGGCCTGCAAGACCTGTGGGAAGACTCACTTAGGAGTCTGTCTCAAGGGGAAAGCCGTCTGTTATAACTGTGGACAGGAGGGGCACATTGCGCCTAACTGTCCAAGTCTGAAAAAGAATCACGGATACTTTATGTGTGGGTCAACCGACCACATTTCAAAGAACTGCCCGAAGAAGGGGACGGACGAGAACCGGGGCACTAATGGCGGTAAGTTAGCTATTAGTGGTCTAGCACAGCCGGGTAGGCCGATTGGCCGTACCTTTAACCTAACAGTCCAAGATGCAGTTACATCATGGGACGTCATCGCAGGTATTATTCTGATCAACGACATAAATGCTTATGTGTTGTTTGATTCTGGTGCTACTTGTTCGTTTATAGCATACGATTTTGCTAGACAATTAGGATTACTTCCCGAAAAGTTGCTTATACCTTTAAATATTAAGGTAGCAAATGAAGAAATAATTCCTATTGAGGATGTTTATAGGAGTTGTTGCGTAGATATACGGGGTTGTAAATTATCGGTAGATTTGATACTGATAAAGTTAAGAGAATTCGACATAATTCTCAGAATGGATTGGTTAGTTAACCATGGGGCAATTATAGATTGTCAAAAAAAATGTGTGAACATTAAGACGTTAAAACTACCTCATGCAATATTTTACGGGAATAGATCGTCGGGACGTTCGTGTTGTCTAACCATGACACAAACTAGGAAATTACTGAGGAAGGGATGTGCAGGTTATCTGTGTCATGTTGTTGATTCCCAAAGAGTGGTAGAAACCATAGAACAAATACCTATAGTGAGAGAATTCGCTGATGTATTTCCAAGTGATTTGTCGGGTCTTCCGCCAGATAGGGAGACAACGTTTGTAATAGACATTGTGCCAGGAGCGACACCAGTTTCTAGGGCACCATATCGTATGGCGCCAGTGGAGATGAAGGAGTTGATGGTGCAGTTATAAGAACTGTTGGACAGGAAGTACATTCAACCGAGTGGTTCGCCATGGGGAGCATCG
The DNA here is from genome assembly GCA_020205605.1 of Panax ginseng. Classification (NCBI taxonomy): domain Eukaryota; kingdom Viridiplantae; phylum Streptophyta; class Magnoliopsida; order Apiales; family Araliaceae; genus Panax; species Panax ginseng. The sequence goes on along the minus strand of CM035132.1, from coordinate 141,784,732 downwards.
ATACTGTTTGTCAAGAAGAAGGTCGGATCGTTAAGACTTTGTATCAACTACCGAGAGTTGAACAAGTTAACGATAAAGAATAAATACCCATTGCCCAAGATCGATGATCTTTTTGATCAGTAGAAAGGGGCTAAGTATTTTTCTAAAATAGATTTAAGAACGGGGTATCACCAGTTGAAGGTTAAGAATGAGGATGTACCAAAGATAGCATTCAGGACTCGTTATGGTCATTATGAGTTTCTGGTGATGTCATTTGGGTTGACTAATGCACCAGCTGCATTTATGGATATGATGAACAGAGTGTTCAAACAATATTTGGACAAGTTCGTCATGGTGTTTATTGATGATATTCTAGTCTATTTAAAGACTCCAGAAGATCATGCTGAACACCTAAGATTATTGTTGGAGACACTAGGAAAGGAGAAGTTGTATGCGAAATTCACTAAGTGTGAATTTTGGTTGGAGAAGGTACAATTTTTAGGTCATGTCATTGACCATGAGGGAATCTCAGTAGATCCAGCAAAGGTGGAAGCCGTGATGAATTGGGAACGACCAAAAATGCCGACTGAGGTGCGGAGTTTCCTAAGGTTAGCGGGTTACTATCAGAGATTCATCCAGGATTTTTCAAAGATAGCTACTCCGTTGACTAACTTGACAAGGAAGACGGTGAAATACGTATGGACTGATAAGTGTGAGGATAGTTTTCAAGAATTGAAGAAGAGATTGAGTGAAACGCTTGTTTTGTCATTGTCGGATGACACAAGAAATTTTGTAGTTTATAGCGATGTTTCGCATAGAGGACTTGGTTACGTGCTCATGCATCATGGAAAGGTCATTGCGTATTCATCTAGGCAGTTGAAGGATTATGAGAAAGTTTATCCTACTCATGATTTGGAACTGGCCGCAGTAGTTTTTGCTCTAAAGATATGGATACATTATCTTTATGGAGGAAAATATGAGATATACACGGACCACAAGAGTCTAAAATATATCTTCACACAAAAGTAGTTGAACATGAGGCAGAGGAGGTGGCTAGAGTTGATAAAGGATTACGACTGTGAAATCCTGTATCACCCTAGAAAAGCCAATGTAGTTGCCGACGCCTTAAGTAGGAAGGGTCGGGAAAAGTTGTCTTTGTTAACGACTCAAACGGAGTTAATAATAGAGAAGGCTAGAATGGAATTGGAAGTGAAGCTGCCAAGTGAAGTAGGACAAATGCTTTTTAATACGGAGATGCAATCTATCATCGTAGAAAGAGTTAAGAAGGTGCAACTCAAAAATGATGAGTGTGACCGGATAAAGGAGCGGCTAGCCAATGAAAAAGATATCAATTATAGTCTTGATAATGAAGGATTATTAAGATTTAAAGGAAGAATTTGGGTTCTGAATGAGACGGAATTAAAGGAACAGGTGTTACTTGAGGTTCATAGTTTGAGGTTTTCGATTCATCCTGGTAGTACTAAGATGTATCAGGACCTTCAACAGAGTTTCTAGTGGATGAACATGAAGAGAGAAATAGCGGAGTATGTGAGTAGGTGCTTGACTTTCCAGAAAGTTAAGGCCGAACATCAACGACCAAGTGGCTTGTTACAGTCATTGGAAATTCCGGAGTGGAAGTGGGAAAATATCACGATGGATTTTGTGGTGGGACTTCCAACTACAACGAAAGGGTATGATGCGATTTGGGTAATAGTGGATCGTTTGACGAAGTCAGCTCACTTTTTACCAATTAGGGTTAAGTATAACTTAGATCAGTTAGCTAGACTCTATGTTAAGGAGATAATTTCCAGACATGGAGTACGAGTATCGATTGTGTCAGATCGTGATCCACGATTCACATTGAACTTTTGGAGAAGTCTACAAGAGCAGATGAGAACGCATTTGAATTTGATTATGGTGTATCATCCACAAACTGATGGACAGAGCAAGAGAATAATTCAGACATTAGAAGATATGCTAAGATCTTGCGTCATGGATTTCAAGGGTAGTTGGGATGATTATCTACCATTAGTGGAGTTTGCGTATAATAATAGTTATAATGCGAGCATAGGTATGCCACCTTACGAAGCTTTGTATGGGAGGAAATGCAGAACACCACTGTATTGGGATGAGGTAGGAGAACGCCGAATGCTAGGAGCAGAATAAGTGCAGCAAACAGCGGACATTGTCAAGATGATACAAATGCGTCTTCTAGCACCTCAAGACAGACAGAAGAAGTTTACGGATTCACATAGAGAGAATAGAGAATTTGAAGTAGGTTCGTACGTATTTCTAAAAGTATCTCCCTGGAAAGGAGAGATACGTTTTGGAAAGAAGGGAAAGCTAAGTTCGAGGTTTATAGGACCTTTTGAGGTATTAAAACGGGTAGGTGAGGAATTTTAAATGATAGCATTACCTCCAGACTTAGAACGAATACATAATGTGTTCCACGTGTCCGTGTTACGTCCTTATAAGCCAGATTATAAACACGTGATAGAATATGAGCCTATTCATATCGAGAAGGACTTAACGTACGAAGAAACGCCGATTCAAATAGTCGATAGAAAGGAACAAGTTCTGCAGAACAAAGTCATATCTTTCGTAAAAGTGATATGGAAAAACCACGATGTAGAAGAAGTAATGTGGGAGTTGGAAGAAATGATAAAAAAAGAATTACCCTCAATTGTTTGTGTAAATTTTATTTTTTTTTGCGAGATTCTCGGGACAAAATCCTTATAAGGGGGAGAGAATGTAACGCCCCAGAAAATCGAACCTTTTGTAAATACTTTTAATAATGAATAAAATAATATTATTTTTGTGACGCCCCCAAAATAGGTATACATCACCCATCTTGAGTTGCCAGATATCACACTATAAAAATCAAATACAAACTTCATGTATACAACTGTTGAACTGTCGTATAGAATACGACAATAGTTAAGCTGTGAGTTTTAATACAATATTATCTCGTAGACAGTATCCAAACTCAAATTGTTACAATGCCATATAAAATACAGCAGCAAAAATTTTAAGACCCCAAAGAAGAACGAGAAGATTACTATCATATTCATTCTAATGAAGTGCACTTTTGACGCTTTCAAAGTCAGGTTCTCATCACCCTATTGTTGTTCGCCAAAATCAATAATTAAGTGACGTATAAAATATGACACACATCTTAGGTCCTCAATACAATTATCTGTTGCATGTCATGCCGTTTTATAATGTATTGAGAAACTTCGACACTCTCGGACCATCACACTATTTCCCTGGTATCCCCGCTCGACCCAGCTACACTCTTATTACCTGAAAGGAATTGTGAAGCAAAAAGGGTGAGCATAACTAGCCCAGTAAAGAATATCAATACTAAAGATAATTAAATTATCAATAGCTTTCATCAATAATAAATCAGAGATTTAGAACATATGGTAGATGATAAAACTTTTCAACCATAATTGCAGCGGAACGAGCAATCCATTAGAAGAGTCAAATAGACCATCAAATCTATTATCTTCTCTATGTTAAAAGTCCACCGATAATGTTTTATCCCTATAAAATCAATCAACAATTCATATCCACAATCATATGAATAACTCATAATCATAATCGTGGTTCTAAATTGCTCTTCGCACCCAGGACGAAGATAATTTCATCACCTATCTTTACCTGAAACATCAAAAATCATGGTTATACCAAATCACAATTTTTGCTCATAATCATACTAATTAAATCATCTTTGCACTACGGCCAAAGATATTCATTATTATCACATCTATGAATTAATATTTCATTACTGAGACTCAGCTCAATAATTAATCCACATCATCGAATTATCCCTGCACTACAGACCAAGGATATTCTTTAGTATCACGACCACGAATTATCCATGCACTACGGGCCAAAGTTAATCGTGTTTTCATCAACGGTCCTGATCATGCCATAAAATAATTCATCTTTGCACCCTTGGTCGAAGAGAATCCATAGCCATAATCATACCAAAAATTGTCTGTAATAACCCGAGATTTTCTATATAAAATAAATAAGAAATTTTGCGTATAAATTTTTTTTTTTTTAATGACGAGACTAAGTGTCAAGTAAAGTAAACGATAAATGCGAATACATTTATTACTTGAAAAATTAGAAATAATTTTGGAATTATTAATTACTATTAAATTATATGGTAAAAAAATTTCGTAAGTTAAATGTTTTTATTAATTATTTTCCATGAAAACATGATTGGAAATAATATATGATGTGATAATTAGATTTATATAATAAATATTTTATTATATGAATTGTTCAGAATATTTAAGTTAATTATTTTAACTTGATTATTGATGATGTGTACGAAGAATAAGTCAGACATGAGATCCAAACCCTGGATTGAGATTGTGGTCAAGAGATGAGAATAATAATATTATATTATTTTACAATTACTATAATTATGTATCGGTAAAAGTGAACAGAGATAATATTGAGCAATGACGGTCAATTAGGTCATAACATATTACCGTGCTGTGAAACCCTAATTATTAAACTCAATTATGGGATATTTCTGAGTAGTGACTGTGTATATGAAGTTATTGTGAATAAGAATATCGGTAATTAGAAGAAACCCTAATTCTCACAGACGTCGATAATTAGGACAAACCCTAATTATTATAACCCTAACCTAGGTTGAAATTAGAAAACCGTAACGATCGTGTTAGTAACATACACGAGATAATTAAAGAACCACTAATGGTCAATTAGAAACCCTAATTGATGACGTTGAGAAACCCTAATTTTAATTCTGGGTTTAATTTCGATGTTATCAGATAAGTGTTTTAATTTACCAAAGGATAGAAGTTAATTGGTAAATTATAAGAATTAAATCTAGTGATTAAATATTACATTTAATTGCCTTGTACAAGATTGCCTATACACTCTTAAACAAAGCCCAACCATCACCCATAACAAATCAGAAGCAAGAATCAAGAATTTTTGGCAAAAAGGGTATAAGAACACTAAACCTAGAAATCCTTTGATTCGATGTTATTTGATGCAATTGATTGTTTAAAGTTGTGTAATAGAATGTTAATTGATGATATGGGTTGATAAATCAAAGACCCATAACATCAAAGTGCACGAATTTGAAGATTTAAGCAAGTTGGAAAAAACTGAATTCTGTTATTTTTTTTCACCAAATGTCAGAGGCCATAACTCTTTGCTCGATCATGAGTTTTGTTCTTCAAAAGTTGTTATGTGTAGCCTGATATGTGGTCTTTAATCTGCAAAAAGAATCAAGTCCATATCATGTATAGATTAGAAGTTATAGATGGTCAAACATGGTTGACCGATCATGATAAACTGCTTTTTGGGCGATCTGTAATGGGGGCATTCTCGTCCACTTTTGTGCTTTAAAAGGTCTGGGCTTTTGATATGTTGTAGTGCACTGAGTTAGGAAGCCATAGGCTTTGGAATGACCTCATTCCGACCTCGGATGAGGGAATTACGGTGATTGGAAGGAAATGTGTCAAATTTCTCAAAACTGAAAGTCAGCAGCGGGATGTGCTATTCGGGATACTATTTCGATCAGTTAATGTTTCCAAAACCTTCTGGGCTTTTGGTATGTTATAGTACACCGAATAAGCTTTCCATAGACTCTGAAACGGACTAAATCCGATATCGGAGGAGAGAGTTATGACATTTCAAAGTAGTAGTGTCAAAACTTCCCAACAAGTGCGGTGCAGTCCATTTGAACGGAATTTATGGGCTGATGTGTTCGGAATTTGGAAATGGTCAAAGAATAAAAGTTGTAGCCCCAGAAGTTAGCTTCGCGTGGGCTCAAGAATCGCTCAAAAATATTTTAAAATGAAAGAGTTATGACTGTTTTAGCGAAAGAGGGTAAAGCTGAAACGTAGATTGAAAATCTGTTATGAACGCCCACTTTGACGACCGTTTGGGCTACCTAATGAACCCGAATTGGGTAATTCAGTATTTTTAAAAATAGTCTTACATACCATGTATAACATATCCAAAATTCAGATTAATCGGAGTTATGAGAAATGCGTTAGAAAATCGCAAAGTGAGCTATTGAAAAATTAGTATAAACCAAGTCTCACATCGACTAAATTGAGAACTTCTCCATTTTCTAAACCTATAAATAGAAGGGCTTGGCCTTTGTTTCATTCACCAACAATAAGGCCTCCAATTTTGAGAAAGGCTTTGTTGTGGGAGAACTTTTATAAAGATCTCCTTAGTTAAATTTTAGGCGTGGAAGTGCGTATTAGATCCGTGGAATTCAGTATTTAGGGTATGTTTCTTATTTAATTTTTGTAATGTTATTATTTTTAATTGTTAATTAAAGTTTGAATTTTTGAAGTTTAGTTAGTGTTGTTAATAAACTAGTTAGTTTACTATGTTTATTTTGGCTTGGAATTGATTATGTAAATGAGTTATTTGTGATGACTTTTAATATTTTGTGATGAATTTCATTAATTAATAATTATTAATGATATTAAAGTTATTTAATGATTATATTAAATAATTTAGTTTAAAAATGATTTTAATATTATAAAATTATTTTAAATGAAAATAAGGTATTTAAAAATATTTTAAGTTATAAAATATAACTTTTAATATTTAATGATAATTTCATTAATAATTAAATATTAATGATATTAAGATAATATTAATGATATTTAGTTTATTTAATGATTAATATTAAATAAATAGTTTAAAAATGGTTTTACTTATTTAAAACCATTTAAAGAGGATATTAAGGATTTAAAAATAGTTTAAGTTATAATTAATGACTTTTAATATTTGGATAAATAGTACATTAATATTTAAATATTAATGGTAATTATTTGGGTAATATAAATATTTTAAAATAGTTTGAGTTATTATAAATAACTTTTATATTTTAGCAATGGTTTCATTAATAGTTTAGTATTAATTAAACTATTAATGATAATGGAATTGTTTAATGTTTAAATCATTTAATTATGATCCGAGATATTTGAAAGTTATAACCTAGCCAAACTAACCGACTTGAGAACCGATTATGAAGTTCGAATTTGAAGAACACCTATAGTAATGATTATATCACTATAGGCCCTTTAGTAGATGATTTGAATTATTTTAAATTTTTAATTTACGAATATTGCAAAAATGATTAAAAATAAGATGTCCGATATTTACAGATGTTGAGGTATAGAATAAGAGTCTTAGACTCAAGATTTACCCGATAAAAGTCAGCCGATATTACCGACAAATGTCGGACCTTATAAAAGAAAGAAAAGAAGACTACGTAAGAGCATGGATGAGATATTTGAAAATGTATAAAAATATTTCAAGTATAGAATAGAACTAAAAGTATGATCATTGTGATTATGTGATTGGACTATGTGCTGACTGTAATAGACAGTACTATGTGTTAAGATATATTGTTCTAATCGAACGAATGATCTGATTATTGATAGGTTGTGATAAAGAGATAAAACCTAAGTTGAGATTTGTAATCAGCGAATCAGGCAAGTATCCTACCTTTGCACTTCCTTTATGCAATGGACATGAGTAAGAAGTTTCAGAATTATTTATATCCTGCATGATGATTATGTACTCTTTGATTATCGACATGTTAGCTCGGATATATATTACATTCATTGATTTCTATAAATGGTTATACAAGTGTCCCCACTTGGATAATCATGGCATTTGTTCACATGTTGATACACCTTTGTCAATTACCCCCGTATATATATGTTGAATTACATATTATTGTTGAGCAAGATTAAAACCTTCGGGTTTGGAACTGTGCATGTATGAACATCCCTATATGGGAAGATTTTTTGCAAGGCGAATAGAGTAAGTGATGAATTTCGTTCAAGTTATGTAGTATTGATCAATACAGGTACAACTGGCCGATCACCCTCCGCGTCTGTGTAAGTTATACATCGTTTGAGGATAGAATTTCGCTAAACCTTTTCGAAAATGAAAAGAATGTTCATAGTATGTTTCTTAAACCCTATTCAAGGGTAGAGCCAGAGCCAAATTTAAAGAATTTGAAAGAGAGTTGTTATGTGAATTTTTATCAAGATCTGATTACTTCACAACTTTCAATTCGTTGTAGAAGTGTTATGTAAAGAGAATACTTATATTCTTTCAAACTTATATATAATTGCTATTACTTACTTTGGGCACTTAAATGCTCATCCTTGCTTAAATTAAATGTTTTCGATTATGTATGAGCAATCAAGGCTCGTGCACGAACGAAAAAGGAAAAGGAAAGTTTGATTGAATAAGTGTGTATTATGAGTTAATGGTTATAGTTGTATTGGTATCTATTCAAGTATTGTAAGGAATGTATTTGAAGGTCACGTGCACTGGGAAGTAAACTTTGATGTATGTAAATTAAGTTCGAATGTATTATTATTTAGTATTATTCAATTTTAAAGAAATGGTATCGTGGAGAACCGAGTTCGGGTTTCAAGTACTTGGATTTGGGGTCGTCACATTGTCCATCAATGCACTACGGCCAATGAGGACTTTTTCCACATCATTTGTAACATTACGGTCATGATTATACCTACGAATAATCCTCGGTCATAATCATACCAAGTCCATCTATGCACTACTGAATACACTTGGATGACTTTCAACATAATATATACATGAGGATGATGACAATGATATAAGTATTAATCAAACGAAAACAAGGAGAAATATTAAAGACTTTAAATTTATCCAAATATTATCAACCACTCATAATCTAATATTATTAATATCATAACAATATTTTAATCACTTCTTAAACTTATAGACAATTTATTTCAATTGTTTACACTTTACCAAATAATGCATTTAATCATTCAAAAATGCCATACTCATAAGATTTCATCACCAATGATCAAATCCCTCATCAACAATCTGTATATACCCTATATAAGATTTCCAAGCCATAAAATCCTATTTTCCAACTTTGTTACTTCACATAACATATTTAACTCATATGTTCGTAACTAAACCATTTTCATGAAAAATACCAAATTAGTCCCGAAAATATTTCTTTTCTGGGATTTAGTAGAATACAGTCCCATATTGAACATATATTTTTCTCGGAGTTTTTAAAATTCATTTACTATTTTTCAAAAATAAATTTCTAATTAATTCCTTAAGAAATTAGCTACCTCAAGTTTAACTCCAGAAATTCCCAAATCTTGGCAGGATCTTACACATGTTAATGTGAGCTTTCAGTTTAAATTTCATGGTCATCGGAGTTATAGAACTCCGGTTATAGCGTTTTTCGTCGAAAAAACCTAAATATTGAAATAAGCATAACTCGCTCATTTTAAGTCGGAATGAGCTCATTTTTGGACAAGAGGTACTTTATACCATATATTTTCATGTCCCAAAAGGCCAGAATTGTTCTCACAATTTAAGTGGCCGAAAATGCCCTTTTAAAATTTTGGACAGTAGCCTTTTTGGAAATTTCAATTTTTGACTCCTTTGCTAAAATCAGTCCACACGAAAATCTACAACACCTTTTCCAGTGATTCCACTTGGATAAGTTAGGAAACTTATAGATCTGACTCTAGAACTTTACCACACTCAAAAATTTGAAATGTAATAGGACATATGGTCAATTGAATTTCATGTTCCATTTTCACCAAAATCTGATTTTTCAACCCTTTGTGATTTCTAAAAAACTTTCATGTTTTCACATAATAACCAACATAACTCATCATAACACTTACTAATACCACATATACCCATGAAATTCATCAGTCCAATGCTTTTATTATGACTTTCATCATAATCCTCGTAAACAGATCATTTCCACAATTTAATAAGGAATAAATATAAAAGATCATTCACCATGCATGTGGTAATCCACATAGAAAAAGTTATTCCAAATGAATAATAAAGAATGGAATAATGTAAGGATTCACCATAAATGCGATATAGATCGCAGATAGAATAAAGTTATTCCCAGCAGAATAATAAATAATGGAACCAGTCCGGCGTAGAACGCACGCATACGATATTCGGCTGAATAATAAAGAATGGAATAACAACAGAAATCATCATGCACGCGATAGAATCAAGATGACAAGTTATTCGATGTAATAATAAATAATGGAACCAGTCCAACAGAAACGCATGCATGTGATATTCCATGAATAATAAATAATGGAACCAGTCCCACAGAACGCGACGCATGTGATATATTAAAGCAGGATAATAATGAAACGGAATAATAGAAGAATTTCACCATGTATGCGGTACTTCGCATAAACAGGTTATTCCAACATAATAATAAAGAATGGAATAACAGAAGTTCTCTTCATAAATAAGAAAGAAATAATACCCCTTACTATAATAATAATATCCCTTACCTTTGAAAGAAGAGTACGTACTCCGACTGGTAGGGCGAGGATATACTCGAAGAAAACTTGCACTATGCTCAAAGCTTTCTTAAACTCTAAAAAAATATGCTCAAGATTATAGAAGAAGAATTCTCTCTATAGTTTCTCTCTCTAGAGTTTCAGTGAATTCGTAAGAAATAATGAAGGAATGAGCTTCTATTTATAGAAGAATGGACTGCATAGTAACTAATTCATGAACGGTCCAGATTGATTTACTTTAAATCGGACGGTCCATATTTAAAACAAAATCTTTTAAATAAAATATAATATATTCTATTTATAATCTAATAAAACGAATAATTTTATAAAAGTATTCTGTTTTATATAAAAAGATTTTACTATGCAAAACACTATGCAGGCACTATACAACACTATGCATAATAAAATATAATATATTCTATTTATAGAATAACTTTATAAAAGTATCTCATTTTATATAAAAAGATTTTACTATGCAAAAACACTATGCACAATAGAATATAATATATTATATTTATAGAATAACTTTATAAAAGTATTTACATTTTATATAAAAAGCTTTCTGTTTTATTACATTAATAATACTAATAAAACAAAACTGAGTGACTTATCACGTAAGCATTAATAATCAATACCGTGTGCTACTATGCAACCACGCCAGACATCGCATTACTTTACTACCGAGTAGTTCAACAGTTTTAACCGTAAAACTTCCGCCGTTATTTTCATAAAAAAAAATTTGTTGTTTTCTCAATCCGACAATAATTCTGTTGTGGGGTCAACCAATGATTGTACCGTCGTACGGATATTCTCCGACAAAAAGAATATTCCCCGACACAACGAATATTTTATATCAACTTGCTTACTTTGCAAAATTTTCACATATTACCCTTAACTTTAAACTTTTATCAATTTAACTATTTACCAAAATAGAAAAATTGAATACTTTTATTTCATAAAATTCGGGGTCTCACAATTTATTATTATTACGTGTTGATAAGATGAAGGTCGTTTTATAACCTAGAAACGTCGGAACGTCGTAGTATTTTAACTATGTGAATGAATTAAAGTGTTTGAATTTCTAAGACAAAAATAAAAGCTTTCTGAGAAATTTTTCGAAAAACATTATTCATCGTTTTTTCTCGGGAATTATTTTTGAACTTCCGAGAAATGTGTAACGTTATAATATCAAGGGGAGATGGAGTATGTAATAATAATCTAAGTATGGAAAATGCAATATTTCGCATGCGGACTTATTTTGAGAACGTTAGGAATATTAAGCGTTAAGAATAGAATGTATTGATTATATGATACGTAAGTATTATATGAGGTGTTGAAAGCAAGTATGATACGAAGTATTATACGAGTATGTATGAAGAATGGAATAACGTATGTTATTAATTAGTATACGAGCTAGCATACGACAATTATACATGTAGTATACATGTGTCAAGGTTTTAAATTAAATGGAATGAACTTGTAGGATTGTTAGCATATTGGTAGAAGTCCAATAGAAATTGGATGTGCAAGCCCAAGTGTTTGATAATTAAAAGTCCTAGCAAAAGTAATGCAAGCCCAACAGAAATAAGCTAAACTAATTAAAGCAAGCCCAATGTCATGATCCATTGGATAAATAGGATCCATGGAGCAACTAAGGTGAATATGGCTAAGACTTGGTAAGCAAGAACTTTAAGTGGTGACCAAGTATAAGATAAGTCTTATGGTGGCTAAGTAATAGAAGTGATAAGCAAGTTTATTTAGGGCTAAAGCAATGAATAGTAAGGAGGTTAGTTAAGGAGGTGGGAGGTTATAATGACCATAATACCCTAACTTTAAGAGCTCTATAAATAGCAACAAGAATAAATGGATGGAGAGTCAATCCTCCGGAGGTAATAAATATGGAGGGGAGGCCAAGAAAAGTATAAAGTGCAACAACTGTGGGAGGAATCACTTGGGGGAGTGCATGAAAGGAAAAAGTGTTTGTTATCGTTGTGGACAACCGAGGCACATGGCTCCTCAGTGTCCGAATAAAAAGAAGGAAGGATGTTTCTCGTGTGGAGCCACGAACCATCAAATTAAGGACTGCGCGAAGAAAAAGGGCGATGAAGCTAACGGGAACTGCAACAACAACAACAATGGACTGAACATTGGAGGGTCAGCTAGTCAAGCCAACAGACCAACGGCACGAATGTTCAACATGACCGTACAAGATGCGGTGGAGTCTAAGGACGTGGTGTTAGGTATCATTTCGATCGATGATATAAATGCATACGTGTTATTTGATTCAGGTGCTGCCTGCTCTTTTGTTTTCGAAGAATTTGCTAAACAGTTAGACTTACCCCGTGAGAGATTAAAACACCCTATGAACGTAGAAGTGGAGAATAAGGAAATTATCCCCGTAGAATACATTCATAGGAATTGTTATACCGAATTGTGAGGATTTAAGCTCAAGGTGGATTTGATACCATTTCGTTTGGGGGAGTTTGATGTAATCCTTGGAATGGATTGGTTATCGATTCACGGAGCAGTTATAGACTGTAAGAAGAAGTGTGTACACCTTAAGACTACGAATAAGTCAAAGGTGGTATTTTATGGTAGTAAATCGCTGAGACAATCTCATTGTCTGACGATGGTGCAAGCACAGAGGTTGCGTAGGAAGGGTTGTATAGGTTATTTGGCTCACGTGGTTGATACTCAAAGAGTCGAGGGTGAACTGAGTCAGATACCTATTATAAGGGATTTCGTTGATGTCTTCCCAGACGAGATTCCAGGATTGCCATCGGATAGAAAGATTGAGTTTGTCATTGATTTGGCACCAGGGACAACACCGGTATACAAAGCGCCGTATCGTATGGCACCAGTAGAGATGAAAGAACATATGGCTCAATTACAAGAGTTGTTAGATAAGGGATACATTCGACCGAGCGTATCATCGTGGGGAGCACCAGTCTTATTCGTAAAGAAGAAAGATGGGTCGCTAAGACTTTGTATCGACTACCGAGAGTTGAACAAGGTCACCATTAAGAACAAGTACCCGTTGCCCAGGATAGACGATTTGTTTGATCAGTTGAAGGGGGCAAAGTACTTTTCAAAGATTGACTTGAGGACCGATTATCACCAACTGAAAGTGAGGTCGGAGGATATTCTAAAGACGACATTCAGAACTCGATATGGACACTTTGAGTTTCTAGTAATGTCATTTGGTTTGATGAACGTGCCAGCAGCATTTATGGATTTAATAAGTAGAGTGTTCAAACAGTATTTGAATAAGTTTGTTTTCGTATTCATCGATGACATTCTAGTGTATTCAAAAACGGAGGAAGAACACGCTGAGCATCTTCAGATAGTGTTGGAGACATTAAGGAGGGAGAAGTTGTATGCAAAATTCTCTAAGTGTGAGTTTTAGTTGCAGAGAGTGCAGTTTTTAGGACACGTTATCGACAAGAATGGTGTTTCGGTGGATCCAGCGAAGGTAGAAGCAGTTATCAATTAGGAGCAGCCGAAGACGCCGACAGAAATCAAGAGTTTCCTAGATTGGCGGGATACTATCGAAGATTTATTCAGGATTTTTAAAAATTAGCATCACCGTTGACCAATCTTACCAGAAAGACAGTTAAGTTCATTTGGACGGAGAAGTGTGAAGAAAGATTCCTAGAATTGAAGAAGAGGCTTAGTCAAGCACCTGTGTTGGCCTTACCAGACAACACGGGAGGGTTTGTAGTGTATAGTGATGCATCACACAAGGGGCTTGGTTGTGTTTTGATGCAACATGGCAGAGTCATTGCGTACGCCTCACGTCAGCTAAAAGACTATGAGAAGGGATATCTAACTCATGATCTGGAGTTAGCAGCGGTAGTTTTTTCCTTGAAGATTTGGAGGCATTATTTGTATGGTGAGAAGTGTGAGATATATACGGACCACAAGAGTCTGAAATATATCTTCATGCAGAAAGAATTAAACATGAGGCATCACCGATGGTTAGAATTGATCAAAGATTTTGATTGTGAGATTATGTACCATCCAGGCAAAGCAAATATAGTGGCAGATGCCTTGAGCAGAAAAGGCTGAGAGAAGTTATTGAAGTTAACTATTTAAGAAGAATTGGTGAAAGATTTCGAACGATTAGACTTGGAGATTAAGTATCTGATGGAGACCAATGAACAATTATTTACAATGACAGCGAGTCCAACTTTATTGGATAAGGTTAAAGAAGCACAAGAAAAGGACGAAGATTGCATTAACATTAAGAAGCGATTGACTGAAGGTGATGAATTAAAATTTAAGATTGATAGCGCTGGACTGCTAAGATTTGAAGGATGAATTTGGGTATCGCTAGTACCAGAACTGAGAGAGGAGATTTTATAAGAAGCGCATAGTACGAGATATTCGATACACCCAAGAAGCACAAAGATGTACCAAGATTTGCGTCACCACTTCTGGTGGCTAAACATGAAGAGAGAGGTTGCAGAATGTGTGAGTAGATGCCTAACTTGTCAGAGAGTCAAGGCAGAACACCAACGACCAAGCGGGTTATTACAACTATTAGAGATTCCAGAATGGAAATGGGAGCGCATCACAATGGACTTTGTGGTGGGACTTCCGGCAACGCCATATGGGTGATTGTAGATCGTCTTACTAAGTCAGTTCACTTTTTGCCAATTAGGATTAAGTATAGTTTGGACCAGTTAGCCATATTATATGTTAAGGAAATTATCTCGAGGCATGGGGTGCCAGTATCTATTGTATCAGATAGAGATCTGCGGTTCATGTCAAACTTCTAGAAGAGTCTTCAAGAAAGAATGGGGACACAACTATGAATGAGCACCACGTATCATCCGCAGACCGATGGGCAAAGCGAGAGAACGATTCAGACACTTGAAGACATGCTCCGAGCTTGTGTGATGGACTTCAAGGGTAGTTGGGAGGATCACCTTCCATTAGTAAAGTTTGCGTATAACAATGGTTACCACGCCAGTATTGGAATGCCACCGTACGAAGCACTATATGGGAGGAAATGTAGAACGCCCTTATGCTGGGACGAAGTTGGAAAACGTCGATTGTTGGGACCAGAATTGGTACAATAGACGGTAGAAATCATCAAGGTGATAAGAGCACGATTAGTAGCCGCTCAAGATCGCCAGAAGAAGTATGCGGATTTACATCGCAAGAAGAGAGATTTTGAAGTAGGAAGCTATGCTTTTCTGAAAGTAACTCCCTGGAAACGAAAGATTCGTTTTGGGAAGAAGGGTTGAGCCCTAGGTTCATAGGACCGTTCGAGATTCTGAAGCGAGTTGGTGAAGTGGCGTACGAGGTAGCGTTACCTCCTGAACTTGAGCACATTCACAATGTGTTTCATGTGTCAGTGTTACGGCCATATAAACCAAACTATAAGCATATTATCTCTTATGAACTAATTCAAGTCGAGAAAGACTTATCGTACGAGGAAGTTCTTATCCAGATACTAGATAGAAAGTTACAGAAGTTAAAGAATAAGATTATTCATTCCGTTAAGATTCTTTGGAGGAATCACGCCATAGAAGAACCTACATGGGAGCTAGAAGAGAAAATGAGAGCGAATTATCCATTTTTATTTGAGTAACCTTATTTTTACAATTCCGAGGACGGAATTTTTATAAGGGGGGGGGGGGGGATGTAACGAACATGAATTTTAAACTCCTTATTAATTAAATATGTGATTTAATTTTAATGAGTTAGTTTTATGAGTTTATTTAAAACTTATGTGGTTATGAGAATGTATGAAATGATTAAAAGGGAGTCACTAATAGTTTATTTAAATTAGTGGACTAACCCTAAGAGTTTGATATCAAGAAATTGATAAGATTATTAAACATTCAATTTATTTGAATATAGTAGCAAGAATTGAAAATTTTGATTAATTTCAATTATGAGTAATTAATTGATAATGTGTTAATTAATAGTTCTTATGAATAAATAATAATTAATGAAACAGATTAATAATTTATAAAATGATTCTATGTTACTTAATTAATTTGTGCAATATAGTAAACCTTTATTATATGGTAGTTAACTATATATTTTATATAGTACAAAGTGGCACATTAATATGTCTATATATTATATATACAGACTATATAGTAAGAGTTATTTGCATTCATGCGAGTTGCATAATAATATTGTTATATGTATGTGCACTTCTATATACCTTCTAATTGGGAAACACATATATGCCTTTTAAATGATTATAACCTATGTTGTAGGAAATGAATTGTATAAACATATTATATAGCCAAAGTATATGTTATGTGTACTATATAAGTCAAATGTTGTTTTGGTATTACATTTTATGCAAATGCTGAGAATTAATTTCTTGTCCCATAATAAGAGTCCCATTTCTTTCTTACACGTGAAATGCTAGCAAGCCTAGCCTAGCTTCATCTCAAATTATTCAAACATAGAGCACTTAGTGGATGGGGAGTGGGATTAATGAGTGAATTACCAACTCTCCCTTAACCCTTGTGCGTCCTTGAAATCCTTTGGTTTGATTTGTGAGGTAATAGCATTATCTAGATAATCATCCTCCTATAAATGGGACATCATCCTTCCTTGTTACAATTTGCTGAGAATTAGTTTGCTAAGAGTGAGTAGATTGATAGAGGGCTGCTGAATTGAACCACAAAGGTATAACGTCCATTCCCATTCTAAATTTTTGGTTAATTATTTCATGGATAGATTCTTGAATTATGCATGTATTAGTTGTTAGTTGATTTGAGTTATGTTTCTTAGTGTTATATATGCTTATAAGTGTGTTGGGTTATGTTAGAAGCAATTTTTATAAGGAATTGGTATGGTGGGTTGTTAAAATGCAATGTAGTCATTTTACTATCTTCGATCGCAGTACGGTAGCAGATTGTGCCCTATTTGTACTAGGATCTTGCTGCAATTGTCAGAATCGAACTCAGTTATGTTTCTGGCATGGCACAGTTGCGCCCTATTTGTACTAGGGTGCAGCGCAGCTGCGCCATACCTCCGAACCAGTTGTTGGTTTATGTTTGTGATATGTGTTATTAACTTGATGTTATGACCTAGATACATACCCATAGAGGAGTATAACATGATATGTAAAGCTTTCGTATGTGGTATGAAGTAATCAACTTGAATTAGCAAGAAAGTTGTAGCAAAACTTAAAGTTTTCAAAACTAACTTTGAAGAAAACTCTTGTTCACAAGTTCTGAACTTACGAGACCATTTACATGACTGATTTGGAAACTAAGTGAGCATGATATATGATGTATAGTGTCTTTATCATGATTCAAACTTATTAGCTATGTGTTAGGAAATGTATTACAGGAAAAGTTGTTATATTGAAGTAATATACATGAATACTACATGGTGTAGGTTTTGGTGTTTAAAGATGTTAAGCATAACCTAATCACACATGATATGAGTTCTAAAGTTGTCTTGTATGTGTATGTTGCATCATTCGGCTAAAATGATTTCAAAGACAACCTTGGGCATGTTTTCAAACATAAGTTGCATATTATGTGAGTACTTAGATACTAAAGTAGTAAGATGTCATGTTATAGCTATATTACTCCTAAACATGATTCATATGTATTAAGCATGATGATTACATAACTTTTTATGTTTAATGACATACAAATTGTAAGTTAAACTTATGGTAATGAACTCAAGTATGATCATATGTTATATGTAAAACTCTAGCATGTATGTATGTTAAAATATATGTGTAATTGGTATGTTAGAGTGGACTGAATTCAGGAGAGTAGAAGCTCAACCTTAGTTCGGCTAAGGGAAAGACAAATACCATGTCAATCCTGCTTGATCACAAATAGAATCTGTTTTTGGTCTGAAGTATTAAGGCATGCTTATATGATTACTTACTTTGTAATGTGTGACTAATATGTCATATAATGTGTTGAGAAGCATGCTATGTGATGACTTGATTCTTTTAAGTGTAGACTCGTATTAGTTTACACATGCTAATTGAAAGACCGACTTGTTAATGTTAGGTCGTTTCAACGCAGGTTAGTTAAAGCTAGTATTATACTGTAGCTGAGCAAACATGCATGTTCCCTTAAACTTCACCATTTGATTGTGCAAGTATCCTAAACCCTTGCATTACTTTATTCGACACATATCGTAAGCAAGTTCCTTGAACCCTACTTTTGTTAAGCAAGTTTCCCTAAACTTACTCTAAATTATATTGAGCAAGTATCTGAATTTATTGTGTTGCAAGTTTCCTAACTTACACAACTTTGAGTTTGTGAAAGTTTTCTTATTCTCATATTGCATTGAATAGGATATTGTTGAACTGAAAGTTATTCATTTAAGCTTGAAATCTTATTTCCAAGCATGTTATTAAGTGGTTTAATTACTTTACAGTTATTCCACATCGATATCATTGACATTCGCACTTAGTGCACTTCGATTAAATAGATCTTGGACTTGTACATCATTAAAGTTCAATAATTCTTGAACTGTGTCAGATAGAGTCTGAACCTTTGTTCAGTCAAACAAACATATGAAGTTTTATAAAAGTTATCCAAACTAATTGATGGTAAGGAATCTTAGACTGAAAGAACACCCCTCTTATGATAGGGGAGTACCCCAGGTATCTAATATAAGGTAAAAGCAGAAGTGATTTAAATGTTATGCATATATACATAGAGTACGTGAGGTCGATCCTTGAAGTACTTATTCAGAGCCGAGAACCAAAGGGTCAATTAGCTATTGATTCCATTGGAGTGTTATAGTTCAAAGTCTACTTGACCAGCAGTTATTCTAAAAGCAATCATTGTCTTTGCTTATAATATTCATAGTGTTGAATCCTTCAGATATTCATATTGTTAAATCCATTGCCAGATATTTTTCCATTCATCATGATATATCCTTATTGTTGTATTTAAACTTGTTGAGCAAACTTGTTGCTCATCCTTGCTATATAATGAATTATATTGCAGCTAAGCCCGAGACCTCAGGAAAGGACAAAGGTAAAGGGAAGATGTAGGATAATTGTGAGAAGCAGAATTTATCTTATGCTTAGTTTAAATTACAATTATGTAATGTGAACCCTAATATTTATTTTAGGGTATAATTGTAAGATGATATTAAGGTTATCGTATCTTGGGACTAGTCACACCTTTTGAATGAACAACAAATGTTTGTTATATTCCACATTTTAGTTATCATATGTTGTTTAGAGGTGGATGTTTGTAGTTTATCGTGATGACCGAACCGGGGTCAGGGGACCCGGATTCGGGGGCGTCACAACCGTCCGATGTGGCCTATTTTTTAAAAAAAATGCGAATTAGGATATACCGTTGTTAATAGGATAATCAGGCATGCACGTTAACTGTGTAATACCCTTCGGATTATATATATATATATATATATATATATATATATATATATATATATATATATATGTCTTAATAATTTTATAATTAAAGTAAAAAGTTTATTTTAATCTTGAAATTGGATTTCATGCAACTAAAAATTGCCCATTAAATGATATTCATATATATATGGAATGATTTTATTTATTGATACATATAATGATATGTATGATAATAAATGAGATTGATTATGGAGTATTAACCAATGTGATTGGATTTATTTTGGTTGGATGTTTGAATAAATGAGTTTTATTAAATGGGGTTTGCGTACCTCGTCTTTTCTGGTTTTCTTCTTGATGTAAATTCTATCTTTCTCCTATGTACTTCATGTCGACGTCGGGATTTTTATTTGTCCCTTTATGTTCTTATCTTTTGGTGTTCTCATGTTAGGTTAGATTTGTTTGAAAAAACAAGTTTGAAAAGGTCCGACATGTATATGTCGATGATTTGACTGTAAGAGTCGCTAGTTGGTATTTTTAAATGGTTACACCAACTCAACTGAGAAAAGGTTTGCACAAAGACCTAGGGATGTGACACTATTTTAACTGGTCTGCAAAACCGAAATTCGTTAGGTTCTGGGGGCTTGATTAAGCGGAGGAAAGGTGTTAGGCACCCCTCGACTTCCGTGATGACATGGTTACCGCCACTTTTTAATTTAAACTTTTATCTGAATGTGTGTGTAGGTTTATGTGCAGTTTGTTTGGAAGTAGTGCTATGCCTTGTTCTCACCTATATACAAATGGTTTAAATATTGTATAAAAGTTTAATTTTAACGAGATATGGCAGTGATGTTTTGTAAAATAGGTTTTTGCAAACTTATGCTCAATAGTAATTGAGGCCTTTGATACTTCCATTTTATTATGTGTTCGGCTTGATTGCTTCTATTGTTTTCGAGATGCGAAGCATCTTCGAGAAAATAAGATACATAGAAATGACGAACTCCTTGTGGGCATGAGAGCAATCTAAGGAAATTCAAACACCATAAATAATTTACAAGCTTGCTACAGCTGAAAATGTCCATCACGGGAACCGAATCTAGATTAAAGAACTGAATATGTGATCACATGATTCCTAGGCTCACATGATAAAACAATATGTACAAAAGATAAAACAAGAACTAGATTTGAATAAATCTAATCTATTTCAGCTTCATCGATTCAGATTTAATCACCATGAATCCGTTAAAATGTGAAATAGCCAGATTGAGACAAATCTAGCCCGTAGTAAAAGCTAGAAAATGAATTAGATTTGAGTAAATCTAAATATTCCAGCTTCAACGGTTCCAGTTTAATCACCATGAACCGGTTAAAGTGAGAAATAGCCATATTTAGGCAAATCTAACCCGCAAGCTGACAAACAGTTATATATATGTATATATAAAAGCTATAAAATATATATATATATGAACAATCAACTGCCATGAAGTGAACTCCAGGCAGGACTTGAAATGTGTATATATATATAAGTAATAAAAGACCACGAAGTGAACTCCAGGCCAGACATGAATGTATATATATATATATATATAGAAGCTATAAACGCACCAGATATTACACCTAGGCTCAATCGAACTGAGTTCAATAACAGTATATATATAAGTAGTAAACGCATCAGATGTAAATCCAGGCTCAATCAAATAGAGTTTGATGGAAATAAACATATATATATAAGTATTTATATATATACAAAAGCAGTCAATGCTCCGGATGTGATTTCAGGCTTAATCAAATGGAGTTTGATGGAAATAAGCATATATATATATAAGTATTTATATATACAAATGTAGTAAACGCTCCATATGTGAATCTAGGCTAAATCAAACGAAGTGTGATGAAGATATATATATAAGTACTTATATATATAAAAGCAATAAACGCTCCAAATATTATATTCGGGCTCAATCTAAGTATAGTTCGATAATAATATATATAAGAATTTTAAAAATATAAAAGCAATAAAAAACCACACAACACGACTCTCAACGTGAATAGATATGTTGGTATAAAAGTGAGAAAAAGCTTAAAAATTTGAAATATCTTATCGTGGGCTGCCAAAGAAGACTTTAGATAGCTTTTGATAAATGATCACTCAGTTTCCACCGGTTAAATTTCAATATGTTGTAAAACACGAGCTCACAAGTTTTTAGAAAAAGGAAGCACTCAATTTGGGGCAATATAGAGGTGTGTACAGAGTGAAATGGACAGGGTTTCCTCACTTTTCTTTCTTAAAATGGTCACCCCAAGCCCTCTATTTATAGAGGGAGGAGTCGCGGTCTAATCTGCGGCCCATGGGTCCACTAACGTCGCCCGGGGTGCCCTGGCTCATGAGTCCGCCATCTCAAAGAACGTGCACTTATGCAACGTACTGCTGCTCGAACCTTCATAACTTTTAATCCAAGAATCTGATTTAGGTGCGCTATACCTTTCTGGAATGTTGTTGTTGAGAGCTACACAATGACATGGGATAAGAGGTTGTACGAAGCCGGGAAGATGGGTTCATGACCAGATCTTCAAGTCTTCAAATTCTATCCGATGTACTATCTCGTGTAGTAGTAACTCAAGATTTTGAGCTATGGTTCTTGTGGGACAGTTCATATGAAATGTGGGTTGAAATGATGTTGAGACGACGTGAATGTTGTATCGAGGTGGC
The DNA here is from genome assembly GCA_020205605.1 of Panax ginseng. Taxonomy (NCBI): domain Eukaryota; kingdom Viridiplantae; phylum Streptophyta; class Magnoliopsida; order Apiales; family Araliaceae; genus Panax; species Panax ginseng. The sequence goes on along the minus strand of CM035132.1, from coordinate 141,762,318 downwards.
AAAATGATGAATTTGCCCCTCACTAGGGTTACCTCTACCTTTGTGCAAATGTAGCAGTCGTTGCTCAGGATTATCTCTGAGATTGTGCTGCTGTGGGTGTTGAATGTCCTCAGGGTTGTCTGTGAGGTGTGCCTAACCTCCCGGGGTTATCTCCAGGGTTGGAACTGAATCTCCCGTGGTTGTCTCCGGGATTGAAACTGAGTATCTTGGAGCTATCTCTGAGGTTGAAAATTGAGTATCCTGGGGTTGTCTTCGGGATTGATCTTATTTGATTTCCAGGGTTATTTTTGGAAGATGATTTTGCCCTCCTGCAAGGTTAGTAACAGGAATATAAAAATTTGAGTGTTTACAAATGCCCATCTTTATCATATTCATGCAATGTAATAGCATGGATAGGGTAAAAAATAATAGATAGTTGAAATGTGACAAGATAATTATGATGAAATATAATGCAGCATGATGCAAATGTATGATGAAATGTAGTTTGTTGGACTGTTTTCCAATGGGATGTGATGACTATCTGCTCCCATGACTTCTGTTGGGGAATGGAGCTATTACTGATCATCCTGATGAACTTCTTGGATGTCTACTCCAAAGCTCACAGGAACCTCCGGGATGTTGACATTGAGGTTTTCACCAAAGTCCTTAATCCTGAGTACATACTTCCCATTGAAGATGTACTTCTCATGTACGAGAAACTCTTGGGGAATTGTGCTTTGTCTGATGTAGACTTGTATAATATATTCCATCATCGGTCCTCCCCGATGAGGATTATTTTCCTGGTTTGTATCTCCAGGTATTTCTAGTGTTTTGTTGGAGTTACTACCAATATTTTGTGTTGTCAGGGCTGTCTGACCTTCATTAAAATGTCCTTCAATGGCTACTATAATTGGACCACCTCCAATGTTTTGTTGTGTTTAATTGCCAACGGTTAATGATGGTAAGACCATCTGACCTTCGTTGAAATGTACTTCAATGGTTGACATCATCGGAACACCTTTGATGCTTCATTGGGTTTACTTGCCAACGACTGCTAATGTCAAGGATGTTTGACCTTCGCTGAAATGTGCTTCACAGCTAAAATCATCGGACCATCACCGATGCTTTGTTATATTTACTTGCCAATGACTGAATAACGTCAAGGTTACTTGACCTTTGCTGAAATGTGCTTCACCGAATGAGATAATCGAACCACTTCTGATGCTTCATTGGATTTACTTGCTAACGACTGAATAACGTCAAGGTTGTTTGACCTTTGATGAAATGTGATTCAATGGCTGAGATCATCAGACCACTTCCGATGCTTCTTGGATTTACTTGCCAACGGCTGAATAACATCAAGGTTGCTTGACCTTCATTAAATGTGCTTCAATGGCTGAAGTTGTATGAAGTCTCTGTTAGGGAGAGGTTTTTTTATGAAAGGTATGGTTGCAATTGGAATCAAAACCCCAAGTTGATGGCATAGGAACTTTGTGCGGTATTTCCAAATGTAGTTTACAATAGTTAGGATCATCGGCTTTGTGAACCCAGTGTTTGGGTGAATACCAATGAGTGATATGTAGACCCGCAGTTTTGTCTCTAAAAATCAGGATTTTAGGCTTTTCCGCTTAATCGCGTAGCGTCTTTATTCATGATTTGACTTTTTAGCTTGTGGGATCTCCTTTGCAACTCAAATGGGATCGAGCAGAAGGGGTGAGACCCACCTAGGAGAGCCGCAGGTACACCCGTGGCCATCCGTGGGTAGTATTTGATGCACTTTTTCATAATTCATTTTCAAGTGAAGCACAAAGAGAATCTGAGAGTTCTTCTTCAGATCTACTGAGTTCGAGTAAATATATGCAAAATCTATCCACGTACATGTGTTATGCACTATCCTGGTAACGTATGCATGTCTTCTTTTTCATTTTTGTCCATTTGAAAGTAAGTTATCACATGAAACTCTTCTAAACACATAGTAGTGAATATGCATGCTCATATGACTTAATAAAAATTATTCAACTCAATAAATGTTAGTATTTAACCATGCTGACATATTGATGTGAAAAAATTTAAATTTTTAAATAGTCAAATTGGGACATTTTTTCTGCTATTTCTTATTATATTTGAGGACAAATGAGCAAAGGTTGTAAAACAAAGTAATCCTCGTAATAAGGCTACCCTTATGGATTATAACTTTGACACTTTTCATGCATATAGGATGTTTACGACTATGAGTTGGTGTGCTACTGAATGGCCACCTAGTCATGCCTATGTGCATATGGATAGTCCTTTTTACAAAGGAGACTCTAGAGAACTTTTTCCAAGAGTCTAGGCATTGAATGAACATGCATTTTTAACTCTACTGTAGGCGTATGTTAAAGTAATGAATGCATGCATATAGACATCAAATGCATTTAAAAAACTTTAGGTTAGAATTTACCACACCATTTCTGAGGTAATCTGGAGACTTGTTGCCAGATATATGGATCCAGACCAGCCAAGAAGCTCCTGAGGACCTCTTCATGTGTGAGGAAGAGAGCTTATGATTTTCCTCGGCCTCGCCCAACCCGACAGCCTCGTCAGTTGACGAAGTTAGTGATTCATCATATCCGGGTTAAGGTACCGGATGTTGAGGATGAGGAGGAGGATATACCAGTTGCGGCTCCCACTCTTGCTGCTTCTATTCCCCCCACAGGGTGTTACTAACCATAAATGTGATTAATCCAGAGCTTCTAAATGATTTAAGTCGCCATCCCTCGGTCTATTTGCATGCAAACAAGGTAAAGTTGTGTTTAATCTTCCTTTTTCCTATTGATGAGGAGCAAGGGTTTTAGTGTTGGTTTGCATTTATGATTTAGGTTCCCAGCTTTACGCAGCCTGAGGGAACTAGTTCAGTATACACTATCTGTACTAGACTCTTCACCCAGAGTACCAAAAGATTGTGCATGCTTGGGGTTTCGAGGCGTTCTTTTCCATCTTCCCCCGCTGTTGTCCCTTGGGTTACCTCAGGTCATTTTCTGAGTGCTAGTTTCACCAGACTTAGTCTCTCCATTTGCTGGATTACGAGGTGATGATGACACCGATGGATTGGCAGTTTATCACCGGTATGGATTTTTTAGGAGCGCTAGTGCCTTGTGTGGCTAACATTTCCCCTACTTACATCAGATCCTTGCTAGGAGTTCAGGCTGAGGCGCTAAAAGGCACGACAGTTCGTCCTGGTCCTTTGAGTATAGATGCCACGAGTGGGGTGCTGAGTGAGCCATTTCTCGATGATTGGAGAGTCAGGGATCACATTCTTCGGGGATTGCTCCTGGTCATCCTTTGGGGTTGTTTCCTGGTGGATAACTCTTCCACAGTGTCATTTTCTTTAGTCAGCATCACACGTGAGGTGGACCGTATTAGAGAGTATGATTGGGGCATGACCGCTTATCATCCACTTGTTGTGATGTCACAGTTTGACCAGTTTTAGGATGTTCATCCCTTTGACGGGGCATTGGGTCAACATATGTTATCTCGGCTTTTATCAGCAGAGGATTTATCTAGGGTTTATGCCTGCTGGGCCAAGCATGAAAGGGCTGATTTTACTACTAGCCACCCAGGTCATTCCACAGAGTATTCTGCATGGGTAGGGGTAAAGATTACATCGGCTGGGGTTGTATGCACAAAGTCGGGTGTTGATTCTGACAGTGGGGAGCCCATGGTGGACACTGATTCTCTCATTGAGGATGAGCTATTTGCTAGGTTGACAGCAGCTCTGATTGACTCTCCCAGTATTTCTGCTACTGTGACTCCACATTCTGCAAAGTATTTAGAGCAGAGTCTGCATTTGATGACATTTGAGATAGATCAGGCTAGAGCCTTAATGTTGATAGCTCTTTCTGGTAGAGATGTCGCTCTAGTTGAGAGAGATGATGCTTTACCTCATAGAGACACCGTTGTTGCAGTTGTCATCTAGAGATACTGTATTGAGGTTCCATACTACTAATATCATTGCAGAGATGAGCATGTTTATTGATGATCATAGTGTCACCATGCAGATGGTTGTGGATCTCTTGGCTCGTGTAGATACCCTTGGGCAGGAGCTCATAGAGTTACCCCCTTCTTTTGAGAGGGATGCCATGTTGGATTTGATACCACACTTATCTACGGGTTTGTAGATCAGCTTGGATTTTTCCTGCACACACTAGCGTAGCCATTTTTTATCATGTACATGACACATTGAATATATCAAATAATATTATATGGCAAGGAAATATATTTTATTCAATTCCCTTTTAGTTATGCCTTGTTACTTGCTTGATAGTTTCATGTTTCCCCAGGGCTTGTGATCTTGATATATTCTGAACTCCCCCTTGATGGATGGACATTGAGATGTCTCAGGATCTTTCAGAATGGATCATTGATATATGTATTCCCCTACCATTTGGTGTCTTGGGACTGGTTTTTATATATAGTTATGGAGAGGATTGTGGCTTTCTTCTCTGAGGTTGACCGCCCCACAGATGGTCCCCGATACTTCTTTGTATTGGGGAGTCGAGGTAGTTTCATCTCTTATGGATTGGTGTTTCTCTTTGAGGACTCAACCACAGCTTAGATGTTTGTCGATTCTTCAATTGGTATGGGGAGACCACGTAGTTCCATCCCTTTGGTCCAAGCAGATGATGTGTGGTTTGAAGGTTGATCCCAGTACCATTGGATAAGTTTTTATGTTTTGGTAGGGGGTGAGACCACACCGTGAATGGCTGCCTATGTACTCCCATTGAGAAGGGGGATATCAGGTCTACGTAGTTCGAACCTAGTGTGAAAAGGTTCAAATTATAAGTGGTGAAAAGGGTGTAAAGATGTTTTTTTTCTATAGTTAGACTGTACTATAAAAATGGCTGCCTATGTACTCCCGTGTATTGGGGAGATCAGGTCTGCGTAGTTCGCCCCTAGTTGGATTGACTACAGATGTGAAAAGTTTTATCCCTAGTGGGACAAGCTGAAGGTGTGAAATGTTTGATCCCTGGTGGGACAAATTGAAGGTGTGAACTTTTTGATCCTGAGTGGGAAAAAGTGAAGGTGTGAAATGTTTATCCCGAGTGGGACAAACTGAAGGTGTGAAATGTTTATCCCGAGTGGGACAAACTGAAGTGGTGGGGATTGTTTGTAGTGAGAAGGGTTTTAAAAACATGAATTGACTGGGGATCTGGTGATCCAAAACCAGGATGCTGGTTTACAGGTAACTTCAGACATAATATCATTTCACGGTGTCCGAGTTGATGAGCTATGGAAATTCATTATCATCCATCTCTTGTAATCTGAGGGCTCCTCCTGTCAATACCTCCTTGACAACAAACGGGCCTTCCAAGTTTGGGGAAAATAATCCTTTGGATTGATCTTGGTTGTCAAGAACCTTCTTCAAGACCAAGTCATATTCTTTGAACTGTCGTAGCTAGACTTTTCTGTTGTAGGATCTAGTATTCCTTTGTTGGTATAACCGACCATGGAATATGGATGAGGCCCGCCTTTCATCTATTAGAGATAATTGGTGGTACCGATCTTCTTACTACTGGTCTTCATCCAGCTGAGCGTCTATCAACACTTTGAGGGATTCCATTTCCACTTCTATGGGGAGCACTGCTTCCATGCCATAGGGTAATGAGTAGGGGGTTGCCCTAGTGGAAGTGCGCATTGACGTTCTGTAGGCTAATATAGTCAAAGGCAACAAGTCAGGCCATCCTTTGTGATTTGCGAACATCGTTTGCATGATCTTTTTGATATTTTAGAGTTAGAGGCAACAAGTCAGGCCATCCTTTGTGATTGGCGAACATCTTGTGCTGATCTTTTTTATATTCTTATTAGCCGCTTCAACATCACCATTCATCTTCGTACGATAGATGATGAAGTTGAGATGTTTGATGTGGAATTTACTGGATAACTCCTCCATCATTTGGTTGTTGAGGTTTTTAGCATTGTCTGATATAATCACCTCTAGTTGTCCATACCGACAAATGACATTATTTCTGATTAAACTAATGATAACTTCTTTAGTAACCTTGGGGGGAGGCTGCTTCAACCCACTTGGTGAAGTAGTCGATCATGGTAAAGATAAACCGATGACCATTGTTGGCTTTGGTCTCGATGGGCCCGATCACATCCATTCACCACATTGAGAATGGCCAAGGCGAACTCATATTGTGGAGCTCCCTTGGAGGGGCGTGGATAGCATTCCCATGAATTTGGCATTGGTAACATCTCTTAATGTGATCATCACAGTCAGCCTTGAGAGAGAGCCAAAAATACCCTGTTCTTAGGATTTTCTTGACAAGTAGAGGGCCACTTATGTGTGGGCTGCACACTCCACCATGGATTTCATCCATGAGCCTCTGAGCTTGGTCTTTGTCTAGACATCTGAGAAGACCTAATCCTACATCTCTTTTGTAGAGTGTCTCTCTGCTCAGGTAGAATTTCATGGCCATTCTATGGATCCGCTTTCTTTCAGCTGGACTCGCCTCAGCGGGTGTAGATCCATCTCGCAGATACTCCTTGATATCCTGATACCAAGGGTGTTGGATGTGAGGCAGCTCATCTGATACTTCTCTAATGTAGTTCCATAGGCTGGAGCTTTTTTGCAGGGTAAATGTGATATTTGGCATGTCTTCCTTATCAAGTATGCTGATTAAGGAGGCCAAAGTTGCTAGTGCATCCGCAAAGTCATTCCTATTCCGAGGAATGTGGAGGAAGGATATTTCTTCAAACTCCGAAGCCATCTAGATAACTTGTCAATGGGAAAGCAGCAAATGTAGCTCTTTGGTGTGATAGATCCCAGTGGTTTTTCTGATTACTAACTCGGAATCTCCAAAGATAGTTAACCATCTGATGCCCATGGCCTGGGCTAGTTTTAATCCTATGATATAGTCTTCATACTCAGTTGTGTTGTTGGTGCTGGCAAACTGCAATTTGACGTCAACGGGATACTGCTCCCTCATAATGGATACCAGAATTTCACTAGCTCCAGAACCTTCCATGTTTACAGCTCCATCAAAAAACATCTTCTATGATTGGTGTGTATTATCTTGATGGTGTTGCTGAACTGTCATTACCCCTTCATCGGGGAAGTATGTTTCCGAGGGTTTGAAATCCCCTGCAGGTGCGGAGGCAAGTTGATCAGCAATTCTTTGACCTTTGATAGACTTTTGAGTCACGTAAATGATGTCAAATTTCTGTAGGATCAACTGCCATCTATACAGTCGACAGTTTAAGATGGGTTTGCTGAACACGTACTTGAGAGGATCCACGCGGGATATGAGATGGGTTGTGTAACCATGGAGATAATGTTGTAATCATATGGAAGCCCACACTAAATCACAACAAGTTTTCTCAATCATAGTGTACTTATGTTGACTATTGCTGAATCTTTTGCTGAGGTAATAGATAGCTCTTTCTTAGACTTTATCATCTTTTTGTCCCAGTATGCAGCCCATAGCATTGTCATTGATTGACATGTACATAAATAAGGGAACACCATCCCTAGAAGGTAGCAAAATAAGAGCTTTGATTAGCTACTCTTTGATGAGAAGGAAATCTTTCTAACACTTATCATTCCATTTCATGGAGGAGTTCTTCCTTAGCAACTTGAAGATGGATTCATAAGTTGCTGTGAGTTAGGAGATGAATTGACTGATGAAGTTGATTCTTCCAAAAAATCCCCGTATTTCCCTCTCTGTATGGGGTATGGGCATTTCTGTGATGGCATGTATTTTTGCTGGATCCAACTCAATCCCTTTGTAGCTCACTAGGAATCCTAGCAACTGGCCTGATTTGACGCCAAAAGCACATTTGGTTGGGTTAATCTTTAAGTTGTACTTATGCAACTGGTTGAAGAGCTTTTTGAGATGATCTAGGTGGTCTTCCTCCCTTTGGGACTTGACAATAATGTCATCCACAAAGATTTCTATCCCTTTGTGCATTAGATTGTGAAAAAGAGCCATCATGGCTCGCTGATAGGTGGCTCCGGCATTGATGAGGCCGAATGACAACAGTCTGTAGCAAAAGGTTCCCTAAGGAGTGATGAATGCAGTTTTCTTACGATCCTCTTTAACAACCATGATTTGATGGTACCCCGCAAAGCAGTTAGTAAAGGAGTTACTAAGCTGTATTTTCAATGATTATGTGAATGAATGGTACGAGAAAGCTATCTTTGAGACAAGCTTTGTTATAATCCTTATAATCCACACAAACTCGCACCTTCCCTCTGGGCTTAGGAACGGGGACTATGTTGGATAGCCACTCAGGGTATGTTGATACCATGATGATGTCGGCTTGAAATTGTTTCACAATGTCTTCTTTAACTTTCAAACTCCACTCCAGTTTTAATCACCTGAGTTTCTGTTTGACTGGCTTAAATCCCTCTTTGATGGGAAGGCGATGAATGACGATGTTAGTTAACAAACCGACCATGTCTTCATGAGACCATGCAAACACATCCTAGAATTGGGTCAATAGAGTAACCATGACATTCCTTTGGTTTGGAGTAAGGTCTATACCAATTTGGATTTGTTTAGGGTTTTCTAAGGTTCCAAGGTTAAAAGAGGTGGTTTGATCAAGATTTGGCTAGGGTTTGTCTTCGACCCATTCTTTGATCTCCTAAGGTATCTCATAGTCCTCTTGTTCAATCTCCATCAAGTCAAAGTCTAACTTTACATCAAAGTTGCAGTCCTTGTGAAGAATAGGCACCTCATCAGCAAGTTTAGGCACATCTAATTTTAGAGTCCTGAGACAAAATGCTTGTCGACGTCGGGATTTTTATTGTCCCTCTTCTGTTCTTATTTTTTTGTGTTCTCACGTTAGGTGAGATTTGTTTGAAAAAACAAGTTATGAAAAGGTCCGACATTTATATGTCGACGATTTGACCGTAAGAGTCGCCAGTTGGTTTTTTAAATAGTTATACCAACACAACTGAGAAAAGGTTTGCACATTAACCCAGTGATGTGACACTGCTAAACGGGTTTGTGAAATCGAGATTCATTAGGGTCCGGGGACTTGTTTATGCGAATGGAAGGTGTTAGGCACCCCCCGACATCCGTGTTACCATAGTTACCGCCACTTTTCAATTAAACTATTATATGAATGTGTGTGTGTATGGGTCAATGTGCAGTTATTTGGAAGTAGTGATATGCCTCGTTCGCACTTATATACACAGGATTTGAATTTATAAAAATTCAGTTTTAAACAAGATATAACAATGAGGTTTTATAAATGAGGTTTTATAAAAGAGGTTTTTTCAAACCCCGTGCTTAATAGTAATTGAGCCTTTGATACTTCTATTTTATTAAATGTTCGGCTTGATTTCTTTTATTTTCAAGATGCAAAGCATCTTCAAGAAAATAATATATAGCAGTGCTGAACTCCTCATGGACATGAAATCCATCTAAGGAAATTTAAACACCGTGAATAATTTACAAGATGCTTACAGCTGAAAATATCCATCACGGGAACCGAATCTAGATTCAGTAGACTGAATATGTGATCACATGATTCCTAGGCTAGCTCACATAATGTAGCAGTTTATATGAAAGCTGTAAGCAGTTATATTTATAAAAGCTGTAAATATATATATACATGATCAACCACCACGAAGCACCTCCATGGGGGATCGGAAGTGTAAATATATAAAAGTAATAAATATAATATAGAGACATGATTAACCACCACGAAGCACCTCCATGGGGGATCAGAAATGTAAATAAAGCAATAAAGACGATCACCCACCACGAAGTAAACTCCAGGCGGGATGAAATGTAAATAAAACAGTAAAAGGCCACGAAGTAAACTCCATACCTGACAGAAATGTATATATATATATGTATATATATATATAAATACGGTAAACGCACAAGATATATATCGATCCAGGCTCGGTTTATCATTTCAGCGATTTGTTGCTATATATATATAAAAGGAGTAAACGCACCGGATGTAAAATCCAGGCTCATCGAACAAAGTCCGGCAACAGTTTGTATATATAAGTGTGTGTATATATATATATATATATATATATATATATAAGAAAATAAAAGCTACGGACCAAAGTCTGGGCATACACATGCAACACAACTCTCAATGTGAAGAACGGTGTGTGCAAATATGAAGAAACATGCTTTAAAGTATGTAAAAAAGCTTATAGTGTACTGCCAAAGAAGACTTCTATAGCTTTCAATGGATGAACACTCGGCTCCCGCTGGTAAAAATATGACTGAATATAAGCTCACAAGTGTTTAAAATGAGAAACCACTCAATTTAGGGTGTGTACAGAGAAAACTAGGCAAGGCTTCCTCACCGTTTTCTCTTGAAATATGGCCACCCCAAGCCCGCTATTTATAGAGGGGGGGAGCCGCAGATGTACATACGGCTGCACGGGGTGCCCTAGGCTCCACGGGTCCTGCCGTCTCGAAGTACGTGCATACGTGCAACATGATGTCTGCTCAAACTTGCAGAACTTCAATTCGAGCCTCCGATTGAGGTGTATAAGACCTTTTACAGAGTACTATTGTTGAGAGCTACGCCATGACATGGGATTAGAGGTTGTCAGAAGTCAGGAAAATGGGACCATGCCCTTGGTCTTCAAGCTTCAAATTCTATCTGGTGTGCTGCCTTGCATAGTAGTCACTCAGGATTAGAACTACTTGATTCTTGTGGGACATTGTTGTGTAGGATGTATGTTGAGATGTTGTTGAGACGGTAGAATGTGGGATCGAGGTGGTAAAATGACTATTTTGCCCCTCACCGGGGTTATCTCCGATTTAGGCTGATAAAGCAGTCGTTGCTCAAGGTTATCTCTGAGATTGGGCTGCTGTAAGTATTGGATATCCTTAGGGTTGTCTCTGAGGTGTACCTAACCTCCCGGGGTTATCTCTGGGTTTGGAGCTGAGTGCCTCGGTGTGAGTCCTGAGGTTGAAGTTGACTGCATAGGTTAAAACGAGCATCTTCGGGGTTATCTCCAGAACTACAACTGCACTCCTTGGGGTTATCTCCAAGGTTAACATTGTCTTTCCCGGTGTTATTTCCAGGACTGAGACTGAATATCTCGGGGTTATCTCCTAGATAAAACGATCTTCTCCGATGTGATTTCCGGTATTGGAATAGCATGCCTCGGGGTTATCTCCGAGGTTGAAACTGACAATTCTGGTGTTATTTCTGGGAATGAGTTGAGCTTTCTTCAAGGGTTATCTCTGAAAGACAATTTTACCCTCCTACAATGTTAGTAACTGGTATGCAGAAAATTTTGAGTGTCTACAGATGTCCCTCTTTATCATATTCATGCAATGCAATTGCATGGATAGGATAAAGAATACTAGACACTTAAAATGTAACAAGATGATCATGATGCCATGTTCAACAACATGATGCGAATGTATGTGGTTTGTTAGATTATTTTCCAACATGGTGGCATGATTGCCGGCTCCCCTTGACTTCTACCGGTGTTAACAGTTATTACTAATAACCCTGATGAACTGTCTTGGACGTGCAATCCAGTGCTCTTAGAAGCTTCTAGGATGTTGACGTTGGGGTTATCACCAAAGTCCTTAATCCTTGATACACAATTCATGTTGAAGATGCATCTCTCATGTACAAGAGACTCTATGGGGATATAGCTTTGTGTGCTGAGGATGTGTATATAATATTCCATCATCGATCCTCCCCGATGAGGATGTTCTTACCTGGTTTGTATCGCCAGGTCTTTTCGCTACTCTGTTGGAGTTACTGCCAACAGTCGGTGTTGGCAGGGTTGCCTAACCTTCATTGACATGTGCATCAACGAATGGGATCCCTGCTGAGGATATTGTCAAGGTTGCTTGACCTTCATTGACATGTGCATCAATAGATAGATTGTATGAAAACCCACTAGGGAAAAGGTTTTAGGGTTACGACCCTGAATTAATGGCATTGGACCTTCGTGAGGTATTGCCGAATGTAGTTTGCAACAGCTGAGATCATCGGTATAGTGTACCATGTGTTTGGGTGAATACCAATGAATGATATGTAAAGCCACAACTTGACCCGTGAAAACAAGGATTTTAGGCTATTTTGCTCAATCGCGTAGCATTTTTATTCTTGATTTGGCCTTTTCAACTTGTAAGAACTCCTTTGCAACTCGAACTAGACCAAACCAGAGGGGTGGGCCCCACCCAGGGGAGTCGCAGGTACACCTGCAGCCAGCCATGGGTAGATTTAAGCTACCCGTGGATTCACATGTCATTTTCATATTGCGCCGCGAAGGAAATCTGAGAGCTAGCTCTTCTTCAGATTTGCTGAGTTCAGGCGTCTTTCTGCAAATTCTGTCACCGTACAAGTATTCTACACTATCCTGGTAACGTATGCATGTCTTCTTTTCCAGTTTTTATCCATTGGAAAATGACTTGTGATATGAAATGCGTCTAAACAAATAGTAGTGATTATGCATGCTCATATGATGTGATAAAAAATATTCAACATAGCGAATGTTAGTATTAAACCATGCTAAACATAATGATGTGAAAAAATTTGACTTTTGAAATAGTCAAATTATCACCTTTTTCTGCTATTTCTTATTCTATTTGAGGACAAATGAGCTAAGGTGAAAAAGTAAAATAATCCTGGTAATTAGGCTAACCATACGGATTTTTTGTTGTGATACATGTAGGATGTTTATGACTTTGGGTAGGTGTGCTACTAAATTTCCACCTAGTCATGCCTGTGTGTATGTTGATAGTCCTATTTACAAAAGGGACTATGGCAAAAAATTTCCAAAACGTAGGCATTGGGTAGTCATGCATTTTTAACTCTACTATAGATGTATGTTAAAATAATGCATGCATGCATGTAGTCATAAAACTTCATTTTGAAAAGCTCTAGGTTAGAATTTACCACACCCTTTCTGAGGTGATTTGGAGACTTTTTGTCCAGATATATGGATCTGGATCAGCTAAGTAGTTCCTGCAGGACCACTTCAGTTGTGCGAAGGAGGGCTTCCGAAGTGCCTCGACCCCGTTCTGTTAGACAACCTCATTGTTTGGTGGAGGCTGTGATACGTCATGTCCGGGTTGAAATGCTAGATGTTGAGGACGAGAAGGATGACGTTTCGGGTGTGGATCTTGCTCTTGCTGCACATGTTCCCCGTAGGGATTTCCCAAGTATCTAGGTGATGATCCCAGAGTTGCTGGGCGATCTGAGTAGACATCCCTCGATTTACTTGCACACAAATGAGGTAAAAGCTAGATTTTGATCTTCCCCTTTTTTCCTATTGATGATGAGTAAAGGGTTCTGATGTTGATCTGCTTTGTGATGTAGGTTCCTTTCTTTACACAGCCTAGAGGGAACTAGTTCAGCATTCACTCCACATACCAGGCTCTACATCCTGATTATAAAGCGATTGTGCATGGTTGGGGCTTTGGAGCTTTCTTTTCCATCCTTCCCCGTCGTTGTCCATGGGGTTACCTTAGGGCATTGTCTGAGCGTTGGTTTCACCAGACTCAGTCTCCCTATTTGTTGGACTGTGAGGTGATGATGACACCGATGGATTGGCAATTTATCACTGGTATGGAGTTTGAAGGGGATCCCATGCCATGTACGGCATATATTACCCCGACTACCGTTCGATCCTTGCTAGGAGTTCCGGCTGAAGCGCTCAAGGGCAGGACCGTTTGTACCGATGCATTGAGCGTGGATGCTATAAGCGGGCTATTGAGTGAGCCCATACCCGATGATGTGAGAGTCAGGGATCACATTCTTCGGCGATTGTTCCAGATGATCATTAGGGGCTGCTTCATACGGGGTCATTCACTTTGGTGAGCGCCACACAACATGTGGACCATATCAGAGAGTATGACTGGGGTTCCTACACCTTCGCTTATTTCCTCAGGGGTATGCGCATGCGTTTGTAGGGCTTGACGGAGGCTTGGCTAGGATTTTACCCATTTCTGCTGGTGAGTATTTCTCTTATAATTTCCCATGTACAGGTTAAGATTGTTGACTAGCAGCAGATGTTTGCATTTGTGTTGGCAGTTTTGGGCCTACGAGAGGCTCCCATGTTTAAATTATGTGAGTGTGTTAGGCTTGGAAACCTATCCATGAGGATGGAGATGGCATCATTCCATACTAGCGGATGTTCCTGTAGCTGAGGGTTTCACTTATTATCACCTACAGCTTGAGTTATTGACAACTGATGCCATTACTTGGATTCCCTATTCTGGGGAGCATTTGGCCATCAATTTTGAGGATGGATACCCGACTGGTGTCGAGTATGTGATTTCCACCCGTAGGATTACTATCTTTACAGATGGAGGATGGGAGCTCTATTTAGGACAGTGTGCTATTAGGAGCACCACAGGAGATATTCGTATACCGATCTTGCCTTTTGCCAAGCATTATTAGCCTGTTTCACAGTCACCCGTCATTGATATCCCCCTGATGGATGTTGACGGTTTTACACTGTCACAGGGTCCACATACCAAGGCTACGTTCCAGCATTAGTGGTCCCCTCATACCATCAGTGCCCAGACCCTCGCCACGCAGTTTATGGTGGATATGGTTCCTGGATCTGTGATGATAACGGATTGGATGGCCTATGTTAGAGATCCTACTCACTTGACACATATTGACAGTTTGACCCAATAGTTAGACCAGGCACATTTCTTTATCCAGCACTTGGGCAGAAATCTGGTAGAGGAAAATATATTTGATCTTTCTATCTTTGAAGTTGGCCCCTCAGATGACCCATATGGCTTTGCCGGTGCAAATCCTCCATTGTATAGGCATGACATCCCCGTTGATGGAGATCCAGTGACCCAGGAGGAGTTACATCAGGTGAAAATGATTGATTATATAGACATTGACACCATTGTCTTCTTCTGATATATATTCTCGTTATATCTTTTGATAGGCCTCTGTTAGACACTAGGTGGTTGTGCCCCATTCTCGCTATATCTTTTGATAGGCCTCTGTTATTAGTTGGGCATCTGTGTCCCATTTCCCTGTATTTTTAGCTGTATAAAGATGTATTAGATGATGATGTATTTAGGAATATATATATATATATATATATATATATATATATATAATGTTATTCCCTATATCATATTGCCATCTATTGTTCATCATGCATATATTATATTATGCATATGTATGTATGTCTAAAGATATTCAGCATTGACCCCTGGATGGTCTTATGACACGGCCCGTACAGATGTCTTCTTCAACAGTTAGTCGTATTGATCATACTCCACCAGTATTGTTGGTATCCTGATTGAGATCGTTGTATGATAGTATGTCACCTTCAGACAGGGTGACTGTAGATCAATTATTACAGCATACTATGACTCTCCTGATGTTTAAGGTTCCCACAGGTTTTATAGAGGGTATGCTGGAGCATTGGATACCGGAGAGGCGAGTTTTTCGGTTTGGTATCCATGAGTTAACTCCTACCTTAGAGGAGTATGCACGGTTGATGGTGCTGCCACTGAACAGACCTTGCGCGGGGATGGCTATCGGCGATATGAGCCGATAGTTTATGACCCTCACCGGGCTGAGGTGTAGAGTTGTGCAGGATGAGATCACATCCGGCCATGTGGCATCCCAGCGTTTTCTGATGGACAGATTTGGCTTAGAGGATAGTTATACATGGCACTCCGGGGATTTTACCATGCCGGAGGATCATTGGCATCTGGCCAGAGTAGATGTACTGCTATTGTGTGTATTGTCATATGTATACATGCCACGGTAGATGGATGAGCTGGACATTGGCGTCATTATGGCAATGAGAGCTCTCAGGGATGGTCACACCATTGTGCTGATGATTGTAGCAGAGACGCTAAGGTCTGCCACATATTGCAGTACTTACCCTACAGGGGTATTCACAGGTATTTCGGTCATGTTGTACGTGTGGTATATGTCACACTTGAGACCGATTGACACTTTCTGACGGCACGGTTAATGTTTTACCCATGAGATAGCCATGTCGTACTCCTTTCAGCCTGTGGAGTGTACAGATCCTGTATCTTGGTCTATTTTCCTGGCAGGGATTGGGGATCCATTTGATATATTGCCGTGTATAGGGCTTTGTTCACCCTACAGCTTCATCACTCATGCTCTGGGCATGGATTATCTCCTCTAGTTGGTTTGAGGGCATGACTACTTACCACTTGACTAGTCGTGATGTGTCGGGATTTGACCGGTTCAGGACTTCCATTCTTTTGAGGGGGTATTGAGTCAGCATTTGGCTTCTCGCCACTTGTCAGTAGAGGACAGATCTAGGGTGTATGCCTGTTGGGATCAGCGTGAGCTAGCTGCATTTTCTGTTAGCCATCCAGGCTGTTCTGCAGCAGTATCCACATTACTAGGGATTGATTCTGATGATGGGGAGCCAATAGAGGACATTGATATTCCCACGGAGGAGGAACTCTTCACTTGGTTACCAGCAGCTCTTGTAGATTCTCCCAGTATGACTGCCACTATGATTCAGTATTCGGCACAATATCTGTAGCGAAGTCTTCATATGATGACCTTTGAGAGAGATCAGGCTAGGGCCTTGATGTTGATAGCTCTTGATGGGAGAGACACCATTCTATTGGAGAGAGATGAGGCCAGATCAGCTGGAGATGCATTGATTATTGAGCGAGATACTGCCCTATTTGCTTGGGATGTGGCCGTTACAGATAGTACTTCAGTGAGATCCCTTACGACTGACATCCTTGCTGATATGAGTACATATATTGATGAGTATCATGCCACCATGCAGTTGGCCTCAGATCTGCTAGTTCGTGTAGATACCCTTGGGTAGGAGCTTGCAGCGTTACCCCCTTCTTCGGAGAGAGATGCTATGTTAGATCTGATAGTCTGCATACATACCGATCTGTAAATAGACTTGTATTTTCCTGCACAGACTAACTTAGCCATCTTGTCATGTACTTCACATATTGTATATATCAAACAACATTATATATGGTAGAGAAATATATTTTGATTAAGTTCCCTTTTAGTTGTGCCTTGATACTTGCTTGATATTTGCCTGCTTCTTCAGGGCTTGTGATCTTGATGTATTCTGAACTCATCCTTGATGTGAAGACATTGAGACGTCGAGGTTGATGACCCAATGACATCATCTCTTGAGTGGCCGACATTACCTCGGTAGAAATCTTGGGTGTGAGAAGTGAAGCCCCAATAGGATGGTAATGAGTGTTCCTCACCTCCAGGGCATGTAAACTGACCGGTTCAACTTCTGAATTGAAGCTGATAAGTTGTATGTCACCTTGTTCAGGACACTCCGGCTCAGCATTAACAGTAACTAGGCTCTTGTTGATAATGTACTTGAGTTGCTGATGAAGGGTGGAAGGAACGGCTCCAGCCATATGAATCCACGGTCTTCCCAACAGCAGATTGTATCCTGTAGCTATTCTGAGCAGGTGAAAGGATACACTAAATGTATGTGGACCAATCTCCACTGGTAGTTCAATCTCTCCAACCGCATTTTGTCGGGACCCATTAAAAGCTTTGATAACCGTACGGCTGCTTTTAATCCTCTTGGGGTTGAAATTCATCTTTTCCCAGGTAGCATAAGGACAGATATTCAGAGATGAACCTCCATCTATCAAGACTCCTCCAACCATGTATTCGAAGGACAAAACCACTATGTGCAACAGCTTGCAATGACCCGTTCCTTCAGCGGGTATGTCGTCATTAGTGAAAGATATCACATTATTGTTGAAAATGTGATCAATCAAATGTTGGAATTTTTCCACATCCACTGATTTTGGTAAATGGGCTTCTTCCAAGACCCTTAGCAGGATCTTCCGATGATATTCGGAAGAGAAAACCAAGTCCAGTATGGAAATTTGTTGTGGAGCTTCTCTCAAGCTTAAAACCACCTTGGCTTCATTATGGCCCATGGTACGGAGGAACTCTTTGTAAAACCTCGAATTTTATGAAATAAAAGTCTAATTTAATTTATGATTATTATTTTTAAAATTTTAAAATGTTAAATTGATAAATTGTGAAACGAACATTAATCGGATGATTGAGCAAATAAAGAAAGTATGTGGAAAAATTATTGGGGGCGGCTAAGAAATTGATTAAAGGAATTTGGAAATCACGAGAGAAGAGAAATGATGATTTCCTTCATTCCCATATTCCTTCCAGTAGCCCAAGAAGCAAAAGAGAAGAAAGAGAAGAAGAGAGGAAGAAGAAGAATGAAATGAAAAAATAAAGAAGAAATGAAAAAAGAAATCAAGAAAGGTATTTTCAAAATCTTTATAAATTTAGTTTATAAATTTTATGTAAAGAGTACATACTTAGGTATGTATTTGATGATTTAAACTTGTATAAACATGAATCAAGTGAGAGAAATCAAGAAATCAAATGAAAAGAAAAATCTAGAAATTTTCATAAAAATTAGTTTACTACTTGATTTTGTAAAATTCATAACTCTTTGTGTATAACGAGTTAGGAGATGAACTATATATCAAAAGAAAGCCCTTGAAGTAAGCTAAATGCAGAAATTTGAATCACCCAAAAATTATTTGTAGATTTTTCGTGGTGACAGTTTGAGTGAAGTTGGTCCGAAGAACTTATAGTCCGAAAAATCAGTTTTATTCAGCTTTATTGCGTGAGTTATAATTTTTAATCCGACCGTTGGATTGTTGTGATTTTCGGATATATTATACATATATAAGTTAAGTATTTGTCCACAAATTTTGAACCGTTAAAGATTAATGAATGATTTGTTATGAATTTAAAGAGGTGACTGATCCAGAAATTGTTGTAGCAGAAATTTCGGGAAGCCTTTCTCTCTATGTTTGAGTCAGAATTTGGCAAAACTTTCTTCTACAAAGTTGTAGAAAATTAAATTTTACATGGAAAGACATAAGCTTTGTATTTTTCTGATAAAATTGCTAATTATTGTGAATTATTAAAATTTCTAAATATTAGAATTTATAATTAATTTATCAAAAAAATTATTTGGGTTTAAATATTTTTACAGAATGCTTATAATATCATCTTAGAATTTCTGTAAATTTTTGATCAATTATTGAAAAGCAGAAGTAATTATTGCATTTTTAAACTATTTATAGTTAGTTTGAAAAATAGAATAAATTCATAGAAAATTCTATGAATGATGAAAAATTATGAAACTTGGTGAAAAATGGTATAATATTGTTTTAAATTTTCGGAGAGTTTTGGAAAAATGTAATAACAAAATATTTATTGTATATAGAAAAAGCTATTTATGGTTAGTTTAAAAAATAGAGGAAATTCATAAAAAATTCTATGAATGGTGGGAAATTATAAAAATTTTTTTTTGAAAAAATATTATAATAATGTAAGATTATTATTGATGATGTTTTAAAGATATATAAGTATATGAAGTTAGTATTTCTATTTTGAAGCTATTAAATGATAGTTTTTATAAATAGAAATAATTATTGAAAATTGTTGGATAATCTGAAAAAATATGAAAATTATTTGGAAAATTCAAGAATCATATTTTTAAATATTTTAGAAGTGTTAGTAAGCTCATGAGGTGTGGGGATGTAAGCGCACTAGTGCTTGAATGAGTTATGATAAAAACAAAATAATATTTTTGTTAAAGTAAAAATGGTGATAATATCAGAATAGTGGATTGTCATATATGAGGTTTTAGATTTCTCAAGTTTTATTATTCACTTCTAAAGTTTTGGAATATGAATAATGATTTTATCACGATAAATAAAGATAACTTGAATGAATAATGAATTATTAGTTGGTTTTATATGTTATTCGAGATAAATATAATTTGGTGTTGATCCCTACTTTTAATAGAATTTAAATTGTTCATAGTAAGGTATTGATTTGATTCTTACGTAAGAAGTCACTGTGTATTTCATTCAATAATTGTCACGATAATTATTGCATAGATTCATATTATTGATTCTTAATTACGTAAGAAGTCACTCGGTCTTTCATTCAATAATTGTCACGATAGTTATTACATAGTGACTCATATTATTTGATATGATATAATTATACCGATTAGAAAGTATTGTGAGTCTATGTTAATAATTGTGAATAATTGTTGAAAGATTGAAAATGTGTAAATAATTGATGAATAAAAGGTGTTGATTAAAGATAAGTATGATATCTGACGTTTGTTCAATTATTTTCTTTTTACAAAAGTAAGTTTGGCGGGGACTTTTGAGACACTCTACTTTTTCTAAAGTAGTATGGACCATAACTCTATTATTGAACAAATTTTGTTAAAAGCGCGTGTGTACAAGTTGGTTTAATTTTCTCTGTGGGACCATAAATTCACTACCATTATTATATACCTCATTTGATTATTTTGTCAAAGCAGGTGTGCTAGTTGTTTACTAAATTTTCAGTATAAATAGGTTGCCCGGTTGAGCAAACTAAACACACACCATCACTACACTAAAAATATAGAATTCTTTTACTACAATATTGTGAGTATAATATTGTGAGTATTTCTATTGAGTGTAATGTTACTCCAAGTATAGATAAGGAATGCAAGCATTGTTTAAATTGATCAATTTCACAGAAAGCATAATCAAGTCACATGCTAAGGTAAGGGATATCATTATTGTGGTAAGAGGGTATCATTTTTGTGGTAAAATAAACATCATTTTCTTTCATACTCCATGTTATGGTAAGATATTATTATTCGTTTATTCAGTTTATCATTAAATGGTGAAAAGTCCTGAAAGGATTAGAATATCCTTAATAGTTTGTGATTCATCTATTATTATGTTATCAATTTGGACTCTGGATAATTAAGTTGAAAATCATTAAGATCTATGTTATCTTATTATTACGATGATTTATGTTTATTCATTATATATATCATTGTCATCATTCTCATGCTTATATTGTGTTGAAAGTCATCTATGGCGTAGTGCATAGATGGACTTGGTATGATTATGACCGAGGATTATTGGGTATAATCATGGTAGTAATGTTATAAATGATGTGGTAAAAGTCATCTTTGGCCCGTAGTGCATAGATGGACTTGGTATGATTATGACCGAGGATTATTCGGTATAATCATGGTAGTAATTAAAAACATGAATATCCTTGGCCGTAGTGCATGGATAATTTGTGGTCGTGATACTATTAAAAGTTGAGTCTCAACATTATTGGTTTTACAATTGTATATCTTTGGCTGTAGTGCAAAAAAATGGATGAATTTATTGGTTATTGGTTTTGGTTGTATATCTTTGGCATGTAGTGCAAAGTTGAATTATTGATTTACCTGATTATAAATATGAATTGTGAATTTAATTATAATCTGTGGTGGTTCAGGTGAAGACAGGTGATGAGAGTTCTCTTTGTCTTGGGTATAACAAAGAACTATTGATGAGTATTACAGGAATGAAATATTAATGATGGACTTTTAATCTAGAAGAGATAGTAGACATTATGTTCTACTTGACTCTTCTAATGGATTGTTGATTCTGCTGCTATTATGGCTGAAAACTTTTATCTTCTACCATATGTTCTAAATATCTGAATTATTATTGATGAAGGCTATTGATAATTTAATTATCTTAAGTCAGGATATTCTTTAATGGACTATTTGTGCTCACCCTTTTACTTCACCACCCCTTTCGGGTAAAAAAAGTGTAGCTGGGACTAGCAGAGAGAACATGGGTATAAAGTGGTGATACAAATTAGTCACAAGCCTAACCAAATTATGAAACGGTGTGTCATAATAATTGTACTGAGAACTTAAAATGTGTGTGACATGTTTTATACATCATTTGATATTTAATTTTGGTGAACTATAATAGGGTGAGGCGAATCAGAATTTGGAAACGTCAAAGGTGCACTCCATTAGAATGAGGAGAACAAAAATCTTCTCGTGTCCCTTCGGGGACTTGATATATTTGCTGTTGTACTTTATATGGCATTATAATAATTTAAATATGAATATTTCCATATTATATACGTAACAATATTTGTATTGAAACTCACAGTATATAAGTCGTCATATTTTGCACAATGATTGTATAAATGGAGTTGTAAGTAGTGTATTTTCTGGCGACCCAAGATGGGTGATGTATACCTATTTTGGGGGCGTCACAGTTGGTATCAAAGCTTAGGGATATGATCCCTGGCTGAGATGTGAGACTAGAACTAGGAGGGGAGAGACGGGTAATTCCTTCGCTAGTATGACCTACCTAAGTTTATTTGTTATTTAATTGGTCGGTCAGAGTATAGGGATAATATGTGGCATGTCAATTAACCCTTGTTTTGAAATTGTATTCTAGAATGATATATGAAATACAGGAATTGAGCAATGGATGAACCATGAGACCGAGGAAGTAGCCTGTGAGCTAGAATTTGAAATTTTCATCTTCTTGAATTTCGAGTGCGTCACGTAAATTTTGAGGTGAAATTTCATAAGGTGGGGTGATTGTAAACCCGGACTTTTATAAAATAAAAGTCTAATTTAATTTATGATTATTATTTTAAAATTTTAAAATGTTAAATTGATAATTGGTCAAATGAACAATTTAATGGATAAATGAGCAAATAAAAGAAATAATGGTTAGGATACTTAAGAAATTGATTCTTCCAGAATTTGGAAAGAATAAAGTGGGAGAAATGTTGATTTTAATTTTTGTAGTGAAATTCTTCATAAATAATGCACCATACTCTTTGGGAGGTATTGTCACATGTAAAAAAAAAAAAAAAAGACAAAGAAGAAGGCTAACTGAGAGTGGGGGAAATTTTCAACACCTTCCATTAAAGGAAAGAGGTGGGGACAAAAAAAAGAAGAGAGAGAGAGAGAGAAAAAAGAAATATACTCCACCCAAAAAGAACTCAGAGAGAGAAGAGAAATGATGATTTCCTCCATTTTTATTCCACCCTCTTCAGTAGCCCAATTTTAGAGAAGAGAAGATAGAGAAGAGAGAAGAAGAAGAAAGAAGAAAAAGAAAAGAAAAGAGAAGAATAAAAAAGAAAGAAAAAAAAAAGGTATTTTCAAAATCTTTTGATTTATTTTTGATTAATTTTAGATTTATGAATTTGATATGAGTACATACTTATGTATGTATTTGATGATTTAAACTTGTATAAACATGAATCAAGTGAGAGAAATCAAGAAATCAAATGAAAAAAAAAATCTTGAAATTTTCATAAAAATTAGTTTACTACAAGATTTTATAAAATCCATAACTGTTTGTGTATAATGAGTTAGGAGATGAGCTATATATCAAAAGAAAGCCCTGTAAGTAAGCTAAATGCAGAAAGTTGAATCACCCAAAAATTATTTGTAGATTTTTCGTGGTGACAGTTTGAGTGAAGTTGGTCCTAGTCCGAAAAATCAGTTTTATTAAGCTTTATTGCGTGAGTTATAAATTTTAATCCGACCGTTGGATCGTTGTGATTTTTGGATATGTTATACATATATAAGTTGAGTATTTATCCACAAATTTTGAACCGTAAAAGATAAACGAATGATTTGTTATGAATTTTGTGAGGTGATTTGATTCGAAATTTTGTAGTAGAGAAATTTCGGTAAGCCGTTCTATCTATGTTTGATTCAGAATTTGGAAAACTTTCTTCTACAAAGTTGTAGAGAATTAAATTTTACATGGAAGGACATAAGCTCTATATTTTTCTGATAAAAGTGCTAATTATTGTGAATTATTGAAATTTCTAAATATTAGAATTTATAATTAAATTATCAGAAAAATTATTTGGGTTGAAAATTTTTTACAAAATGCTTATAATATCATCTTAGAATTTTTGTAAATTTTTTATGACTTATTGAAAAGCAGAAGTAATTATTGTATTTTTAAACTATTTATAGTTAGTTTGAAAATAGAATAAATTCATAGAAAATTCTATGAATGATGAAAAATTATGAAACTTGGTGAAAAATCTTATAATATTATTTTATAATTTCGGAATGAGTTTTGGAAAATTATTGAATAACAAAAATATTTATTGTATTTTTTAAGCTATTTATGGTTAGTTTAAAAATAGAGAAATTCATAGGAAATTCTATGAATGGTGGAAAATTATGAAATTTTGCTGAAAAATATTATAATAATGTAATATTATTATTGACGATGTTTTTTAAGATATATAAGTATGTGAAGTTTGTATTTCTATTTTGAAGCTATTAAATGATAGTTTTTATAAATAGAAATAATTATAGAAAATTGTTGGATAATCTGAAAAATATGAAAATTATTTGGAAAGTTCAGAATCATATTTTTAAATATTTTAGAAGTGTTAGTAAGCTCATGAGGTGTGGGGATGTAAATGAACTAGTAATGAATGAGTTATGATAAAAACAAAAATAATATTTTTGTTAAAGTAAAAATGGTGATAATATCAGAATAGTGTATTGTCATATATGAGGTTTTAGATTTCTCAAATTTTATTATTTACTTCTAAAGTTTTGGAATATGAATAATGATTTTATGCGATAAATAAAGACAACTTGAATGAATAATGAATTGTTAGTTGGTTTATATGTTATTCGAGATAAATATAATTTGGTGTTGATCCCTACTTTTAATAGAATTTAAATTGTTGATAGTAAGGTATTGATTTGATTCTTACGTAAGAAGTCACTGTGTATTTCATTCAATAATTGTCACAGTAATTATTGCATAGTGATTCATATTATTGATTCTTAATTACATAAGAAGTCACTCAGTCTTTTATTCAATAATTGTCACAGTAGTTATTTCATAGTGACTCATATTATTTGATATGATATAATTATACCCGTTGAAAGTATTGTGAGTCTATGTTAATAATTGTGAATAATTATTAAAAGATTGAAAATGTGTAATTAATTGATGAATAAAAGGTGTTGATTAAAGATAAGTATGATATACAGACGTTTGTTCAATTATTTTCTTTTTATAAAAGTAAATTGGCAGGACTTGCCGACACTCTACTTTTTCTAAAGTAGTATGGACCATAACTCTATTATTGAACAAATGTTGTTAAAATGTGTACAAGTTGGTTTAATTTTCTCTGTGGGACCATAAATTCACTACCATTATTATATACCTCATTTGATTATTTTGTCAAAGCAGGTGTGCTAGTTGTTTACTAAATTTTCAGTATAAATAGGTTGCCCGGTTGAGCAAACTAAACACACACCATCACTACACTAAAAATATAGAATTCTTTTACTACAATATTGTGAGTATAATATTGTGAGTATTTCTATTGAGTGTAATGTTACTCCAAGTGTAGATAAGGAATGCAAGCATTGTTTAAATTGATCAATTTCATAGAAAGTAGAATCAAGTCACATGCTAAGGTAAGGGATATCATTATTGTGGTAAAGGGGTATCATTTTTATGGTAAAAAGAATATCATTTTCTTTCATACTCCATATTATGGTAAGATATTATTATTCGTTTATTCAGTTTATCATTAAATGGTGAAAAGTCCTGAAAGGATTAGAATATCCTTAATAGTTTGTGATTCATCTATTATTATGTTATCAATTTGGACTCTGGATAATTAAGTTGAAAATCACTAAGATCTATGTTATCTTATTATTCTGATGATTTATGTTTATTCATTATATATATCATTGTCATCATTCTCATGCTTATATTGTGTTGAAAGTCATCTATGGCCGATAGTGCATAGATGGACTTGGTATGATTATGACCGAGGATTATTCGGTATAATCATGGTAGTAATGTTACAAATGATGTGGTAAAAGTCATCTTTGGCCGTAGTGCATAGATGGACTTGGTATATGATTATGACCGAGGATTATTTGGTATAATCATGATGTAGTAATTGAAAACATGAATATCCTTGGCCCGTAGTGCATGGATAATTGTGGTCGTGATACTATTAAAGTGAGTCTCGGCATTATTGGTTTCTGATTTGTATATTTGGCTGTAGTGCAAAGATGAATTTATTAGTTATTAGTTTTTGTAATGTAGTGCAAAAGTTGAACTATTGATTTACTTGATTATAAATATGAATTGTGAATTTAATTATAATCTGTGGGTGGTTAAGGTGAAGACGGTGATGAGAGTTCTCTTTGTCTTGGGTATAACAAAGAACTATTGATGAGTATTACAGGAATGAAATATTAATGATGGACTTTTAATCTAGAAGAGATAGTAGACATTATGTTCTACTTTACTCTTCTAATGGATTGTTCATTCCGCTGTTATTATGGCTGAAAACTTTTATCCTCTACCATATGTTCTAAATATCTAAATTATTATTGATGAAGGCTATCAATAATTTAATTATCTTAAGTCAGGATACTCTTTACTGGGCTATTTGTGCTCACCTTTTACTTCACCACCCCTTTCAGGTAATAAAAGTGTAGCTGGGACTAGCAGAGAGAACATGGGTATAAAGTGGTGATACAAATTAGTGTCAAGCCTAATCAAATTATAAAACGGTGTGACATAATAATTGTACTGAGAACTTAAAATGTGTGTGACATGTTTTATACATCATTTGATATTTAATTTTGGTGAACTATAATAGGGTGAGGCGAATCAGAATTTGGAAACGTCAAAGGTGCACTCCATTAGAATTAGGAGAATAGAAATCTTCTCGTGTCCCTTCGGGGACTTGATATATTTGCTGCTGTACTTTATATGACATTGTAATAATTTAAATATGAATATTGTCGTATTATATATGTAACAATATGTGTATTGAAACTCACAGTATATGAGTCATCGTATTTTGCACGACAATTAAATAAATGGAGTTGTAAGTAGTGTATTTTTTGGCGACCCAAGATGGGTGATGTATACCTATTTTAGGGTCTCCTTTAACACTCTAACAGTTCTATGTGATGTAGATCCTTCAGCCTGCCCATAATTCTATGGGACTTTTTTCAAGCTGACAACAGGATATTGTGGCCTAAATGGCAAGAGAATTGGCTCTGGTGCCGCCACTTTCAAAGGATTGTCAGCACCTTTGAGTTGAATTATTTGTATTATGAGTGGTCTGGAAGCCAAGTCATCCTCAGCGGATATAACTGCTACGCCTTCCTTCTATTTTGTAAGACATGTGTTCCCACTCTCAAGTAACAAAGTGTCATTATCTGCCATTTGCAAGACATCGCTGTCAATTAAGGATCTCCCAATCCATGATATTTCTCAAAATTGGGAGTCTTGAATTTTTCCGGATAATGAACCCCAGGGAAGACACAAAGGTTTGAATATGAAACACTTATGTGTGTTCCAATCCCTTTGATGGACTGAATGGTCTCTTCTATTTGTAGAACCTTGTTCTGAATATCACCGGTGTCTTGATCTTCTTTAAGATGGGTGATTTCAGGGGTTTTTTTGGTCTTATCAGACTGAGACTCAGGTGCTGGAACTTCTTTGTTCGGAACCTGGATTCTTCTATGTGCAGAGGATTCTGTATATATGGGTATTTGTGGACCCTGAATTGACTTGTTTAATTCTTTGAGTAGAACTCTGTTATTTAATTGCTTAATCCATTGAACTCCTTGTGAGAGAAAGGAGTAGGATTAGGCTGGCCAGATGTAGCCATGTTTGGTTGTAGGCTTAATGCCTTCTTGGACTTTGAACGGGTAACATGACCAATCATCTCCCTACAAAAAGACTTATGTAGTTTAGTCTTAGGGAAACGTGGAAATGTTACAAACTATGTAATGTGTCCATTTTTAGGAGTATTATCCTACAAAATAGATGTCAGCTTATTTTAATGATAGGATAGCATGACAGGTTTTGATATAAAAAGGGAATGCATGTTCACATATTCCTTTATATTTTCCATTACATTGAGATTGACATGGAAATGAAATTATAAGTAATTGAAATTACAAGTAATTGAAATGGGAAGATATGAAGAGACTTCCCTCCGCGTTTGGTTTATCAGAGGCTGACCTATCTTAGGCTACTCTCGCGGCTTTTTGGCATGAAGGTTCCCAGATCATCACACTTTACTCGATGGGAAGTTAATCCGATCTTTCAACTGGAGCGAATCTGGGTGGTGCCTTTCCTGAGCGTCATGGAATTAGTCTCCTGACGAGTCTAGTAATCAAACATCGACAGGATAACCTCCTGATGGAGGGACCATAAAATATACATTCATATACATCGTGTCTCACCGTATGGAAATGATGACATGTGTGAAGCACTAATATCACAGGCAGATATGGTGCGAATCACTAAGTTCATTAAGTAAAGAATAATACACATTCATTCAAATGTATATGCAATATCCACACACAAGCAGAAAAAAGTTTTATAAAGTTTTTAAATAGCGACTTAAGCCCTCTTACTAGATGTCCCCAGCAGAGTCGCCACCTATCGATGTCTGGATTTTTTTGTCCCTTTATGTTCTTATCTTTTGGTTTTCTCATGTTAGGTGAGATTTGTTTGAAAAAATAAGTTTGAAAAGGTCCGACATGTATATGTCAACGATTTGACTGTAAGAGTCGCCAGTTGGTATTTTTAAATGGTTGCATAAACTCAACCGAGAAAAGGTTTGCATAAAGACCTAGTGATGTGACACTATTTAACTGGTCTGACAAATAAAAATTCGTTAGGGTCCGGGGGCTTGATTAAGAGGAGGGAAGGTGTTAGGCACCCCCTGACTTCTGTGATGACACGGTTACCGCCACTTTTCAATTTAAACTTTTATCTAAATGTGTGTGTGTGTAGGTCTATGTGCAGTTTGTTTGGAAGTAGTGCTATGCCTCGTTCGCACCTATATACAAAGGGTTTGAATTTTGTATAAAAGTTTAATTTCAACGAGATATGGCAGTGATGTTTTGTAAAACAAGATTTTTCAAACCCTTATGCTCAATAGTAATTGAGGCCTTTGATACTTCCATTTTATTATGTGTTCGGTTTGATTGCTTTTATTATTTTTGAGATGCAAAACATCTTCGAGAAAATAAGATACATAGCAATGTCGAACTCCTTGTGGGCATAAGATCCATCTAAGGAAATTCAAACACCATGAATAATTTACAAGCTGGTTGCAGCTGAAAATGTCCATCACGGGAACTGAATCTAGATTCAAAAACTGAATCTGTGATCACATGATTCGTAGGCTCACATGATAAAACAATATGTACAAAAGCTAAATCAAGAACTATATTTGAATAAATCTAAACTATTTCAGCTTCATCGGTTCCAGTTTAGTCACCATGAACCAGTTAAAGTGTGAAATAGCCAAATTGAGACAAATCTAGCCCGTAGCAAAAGCTAGAAATTGAATTAGATTTGAGTAAATCTAAGCATTCCAGCTTCAACGATTTCAGTTTAGTCACCATGAACCAGTTAAAGTGAGAAATAGCCAGATTTAGGCAAATCTAACCAACATGGTGACAAACAGTTATATAAATATATATATATATATATATATATATATATATATATATATATATATATAAAAGCTAAATATATATATATAGGGGTTCCATCCACGACAAGACCGGTTCTTTGTGGAGCAACCCCCACGACTTATGAAAAATTAATTTGGAGCAAAAAAAAAAAAAAAAAATTGCATAGGCCTAAAAAGGGGTTGCTCAACAACAACCGGTTCTTTGTGGATGGAACCCTATATATATATATATATAAAAGCAATAAAAGGCCAATAAGTAAACTCGATCCGCACAAAAATGTAAATATCTTTATATATATATATATATATATATATATATATATATATATATATATATATATATAGAGAGCCGATCGGTGAGGCTCCCCTTACTTTGTTAAAATGCGGACCTTTTTTTTTCTTTTTTTCTTTTTTTAAAAAAACTTAAAAATATATTTAATATTTTATGGGCGATATTTTCCATAATATAATATTTTAGGCGTGATTTGAATACCTATCCAAAAATGGTGGTACGATGCGCATGCAATTGTATAGACCCGCTTTTGTTATACGTATCAAATCACATCCAAAACTCTTGTATTATGAAAAAATTTGAGTTCCATAAAATATAAACTTTTTTTAGTTATTTAAAAAAAACCAAAAAAAAATCCGCATTTAACAAAGTAAAGAAGTCCTTACGATCCTCGACCCTATATATATATATATATATATATATATATATACACACAAAAATAGTAAATGCTCTGGATGTGAATCAAGGCTCAATCAAACGAAGTTTGATGAAAATAAGCATATATACAAGTATTTTTATATATACAAAAGCAGTAAAAGCTCCAGATGTGAATCCAGGCTCAATCAAACGGAGTTTGATGAAGAGAGATATATATAAGTATTTATATATATAAGCGATAAATGCTCTGAATATTATTTTTTGGCTCAATCGAAGCATAGTTCAATAATATATATATATATATATATATATATATAAGTATTTATATATATAAAAGCAATAAAAAGCCACGGATCGACGATCCGGGGAGAACCCACACTACGCGACTCTCAATGTGAATATATATGTAGGTATAGAAGTGAGAAAAAGATTAAAAATCTGAAATATCTTATAATTGGCTGCCAAAGAAGACTTTAGATACATTTTGATGAATGAATACTCGGTTGCCACCGGTTAAATTTCAGTATGTTGTAAAACACGAGCTCACAAGTGTTTAGAAAAAGGAAGCACTCAATTTGGAGCACTATAGAGGTGTGTACAGAGTGAAATGGACAGGGTTTCCTCGCTTTTTCTTTCTTCAAATGGCCACCCCAAGCCCTCTATTTATATAGGGAGGTGCCACGGGTCCACCTGCGGTTGCCCGGGCTCTGCGGGTCCCGCCGTCTCGAAGAAGGTGCACTTGTGCAACATATTATCCGCTCGAACCTTCATAACTTTCAATCTGGGCATTCGATTGAGGCGTGTTATACCTTTCTGGAATGTTGTTGTCGAGAGATATAGAATGACATGGGATAAGAGGTTGTACGAAGCCGGAAAGATGGGTCCATAACCAGATGTTCAAGTCTTTAAATTCTATCCGGTGTACTATCTTGCGTAGTAGTCACTCGGGATTTTGAGCTATGGTTCTTGTGGGACACTTCGTATGAAATGTGGGTTGAAATGATGTTGAGATGGCGTGAATGTAGTATCGAGGTGGCAAAATGATGATTTTGCCCCTCACCACGGTTATCTCTGGCTTTGTGAAAATGTAGCAGTCGTTGCTCAGGGTTATCTTTGAGATTGGGCTGCAGTGGGTATTGAATGTCCTCAGGGTTGTCTCTGAGGTATGTCTGTCCTCCCGGGGTTATCTCTGGGGTTGGAACTGAGTGCCTCGGGGTTATCTCCGAGGTTGGAATTGACTTCTCTAGGGTTATCTCCAGACCTGGAACTGCATCCCTCGGGGTTATCTCCGAGGTTGGAACTGAATCTCCTGAGGTTGTCTCCGAGATTGAAATTGAGTATCTCGGGGCTATCTTTAAGGATGAAAACTGAGTATCCTGGGGTTGTCTCCGGGATTGATCTAATTTAACTTCCAGGGTTATCTCTACAAGACGATTTTGCCCTCCTACAAGGTTAGTAACAGGAATGCAAAATTCTGAGTGTCTACACTTCCCATATCAAGGTTTCTATTTAAATTAAATTATTTAATTGTAACAGGATTAGTTAGAATTTTTTCGAAGAACCAGAGATCAAGGAGCAAGGAGCGTTTGAAAACCCATTTGTAATGGAGCTCGGGTTTAAATGTAATAGTTATATTTAAATGTTAATTCTTGCACAATAGGATTTGACCTTTTGGTTACCTTGGTGGCTCTAGTGAACCAAACTAGAATAAAAGTCCATAATCAATCCGTGTAGAATATAGTATTCTATAATATGCATGCTAGTATATATATATATATATATATATATATATATATATATATATATATATATATATATATATATATATATATATATATGTAAACATGCTTCGCATGTTTAATAATATGACGCATATTTTATATATATATGTGCATGCGCGATAAACAAGATGAGACAAATAATAACAAATCCTTTAAAGTTTTTATATATTAAGTCCTAAGCGTTCAAAGATATTTGGAATATCGAACGTCACCTTTTAGCATGATAAAATTAATAGAGTATTAAATATTTAATATGAGTTTTTTGTGTCACCACAAGGCAAGTATTAAGTATTTAAGATTTTAATTTATCACATTTGATGCTTATAAAGAAAATTTAACAATATTATTTTGTTGTGTCACCACAAGGACAATATTTTTCTTTTTTGAATATATGGAAGTGCTAGGTTGGCCTTAACTTAGATAATTTTAATTCGGATGTGCTCCAAGAGGCAAAAGATAAGGAGTTACATGATGATGTAATTGACAAGGAGTTGTCTACCTATTTATTTATATAGAGTTTGTTGTGTCACCACAAGACTATACATATTTGAAATGGGATCCTTATTCTCACTATCAAAAACTTTAATTAGATTTTGTTGAACTATATAGATGAGGGTAATATACTTTGAAGAAAATAGTGGGAGATACCGATTTAAAATAAGACCTAATTTATTTTGGTAATTAATTAAATGAATGTTTGCTAAAATATTATCTTTTCACATGAGGAAATTTAAAAATGTCACACTCACTAATTTCACTGCGTAGCATACTTGATGCTAACAAACTGACCGAACCGAATTACACGAACTGGTTAAGGAATCTGAGAATTGTTCTCACTGCTGAAAAGATTTCTTATATCCTAAATTTGCCCGTACATGCAAATGTAGCAGAGACAACCTATAAGGAAGAGATTGCTACTGTTAAAAAGTGGTAATATGATGCCTTTGTGGCTCAATGCATCATGCTCGCATCCATGAGTAATGAGCTTCAGCGTCAACATGAAACCATGGATGCTCCTACTATGTTACTGCATCTATAAGAGCTATATGGTGAGCAAAGTAGGACTACTAGATATGAAATATCTAAGGAGATCTTCCGATCTTGGATGACCGAGGGTACTACTTTTGAGATCATGTCCTAAAGATGTTTAATTTAATTGAACGTCTTGGACAACTTGAGTTCGTCATGGATGGGGAGTTGAATCAAGATTTGATCTTGCAGTCACTCCCTAACACCTTCTCACATTTTGTTATGAATTTTCACATGAATAAGTTAGACGTCAGCTTACCTGAGTTACTTAACAAGTTGAAAACGGCTGAAGGTCACTTCCCATCCAAGAAAAACCATGTCTTACTGGTGGATGATTCTTCCAAGAAAAGGAAGAGGCCGAAGGTATCTTCTGAAAAGAAGAAATCCAAGAAGGCTACGGGTAAGGCGAAAGTGAAGGATCAAAAGAAACCTGATCCAGCTAGCAAAGGATTTTGCTTCCATTGCAAAAAGTCGGGTCACTGGAAGAGTAACTACAAGGATTATCTTACGGAGCAAAAGCAGAAGAAGCTTGGAGAAGTTTTGAATCCTAATCAAGGTTTGTTTATGATTGAAATTAATTTTTCTGAAAGTCAATCTTCTACTTGTGTATTGGACACCGGTTGTGGTTCTCACATATGTAATAATATGGAGGGACTGGTCAGAAGTAGAAAGCTAAGAAAGTATGAGGTTGTCCTAGGAGTGGGAAATGGAGCAAAGGTTGCTGTATTAGCTGTAGGAACTTATTGTTTAGCACTGCCTACGGGTAAATCAATTAGTTTAAATAATTGTTATTTTGTTCTGTCACTTATTAGAAACATTATTTCAATATCTACATTGGATATGGATTGTTTTAAAATTATAATAAAGAACAATAGTTTTTCAATTTATAATAATAATGTTTTATATGGTGTTGGTAATTTATGAAATGGACTTTACATTCTTGACTTGAGTGAAAATATACTTCAAATTGAACAAACTAAGAAAAGGAAAAGAGATGATGTAAATTACACCATCATATGGCACTGTAGACTCGGTCATATTAATGAAATAAGATTATCCAAGTTGTATAAAGATGGGCTTTTATAGCTATCTTATTATGAATCATATCCAACTTGTGAATCTTGTCTCATGGGCCAAATGACTAAATCTCCTTTTAGTTGAAAAGGAGAAAGAGTTACAGAGTTGTTAGCGTTGGTTCACACAAATGTATGTGGACCTATGACAACTAATGCACGATGATGGTATTCTTATTATATTACATTCACTAATGATCACTCAAGATTTGGATATGTGTATTTAATGAAATACAAATTTGAATCATTTGAAAAGTTCAAAGAGTTTAGAAGTGAATTAGAGAAACAAAATGGCAAAAGTATTAAGATTCTTTAATCAGATCAAGGTGGTGAATACTTAAGCGGTGAGTTTCTCAATTATCTCAAAGAAAATGATATAATCTCACAATGGACTCCACTAAGAACACAATAGTTGAATGGTATATCTGAAAGGAGAAATTAAACACTGTTGGACATGGTTCGTTCCATGATGAGCTTTACCGATCTTCCAGTTTCCTTCTGGGGATATGCCCTAGAATCGGCTGCATACCTACTTAACAAGATACCTACCAAATCTGTCCCTAAGACCCCATATGAGTTATGGACAAGGAGGAAACCAAATCTTAAGCATGTTAAGACTTGGGGTTATCTGGCTTATGTCAAAAAATTTGAAAATGATAAGCTACAGACTAGATCTGACAAGTATAGATTTGTGGGATACCCTAAAGAAACATAGGGGTATTATTTCTATCATCCAACTGATCAAAAGGTGTTTGTTGAGAAACATGTTGCCTTATTGGAAAATGAGTTTATCCTTGAAGGGGTCAGTGGGACTAAGATATATCTTAAAGAAGTTCAAGAACCAAAAAATACTACGGATCAAAGTAAGGTACCTAACCAAGTGGAAGAACCTATTGTAACACACCCTATTCATAAATCTAGAAGATTATAACGATACCTAATAGGTATGGATTCGTCATAAAGGATGACAATGAGGTACGCATCATATATGATGATGATCCATTGAATTAAGAACAGGCTATGAGTAGTAAAGACTCAGAGAAGTGGCAAGAAGCCATGAAATCCGAGATGGACTCCATATATGAAAACCAAGTATGGACTTTGGTTTCACCACCTGAAGGCATTAAGCCTATTGGGTGTAAATGGGTCTTTAAAAGAAAGACTGGAGCATATGGCAAGGTAGAGACCTATAAGGCCCGACTGGTCGCAAAAGGTTTCAAACAAAGACAATGAGTTGACTATGATGAAACCTTCTTACCAGTAGCGATGCTCAAGTCCATTCAAATTTTGCTTGCGATTGTAGCTTACCATGACTATGAAATCTGGCAAATGGACGTGAAAACGCCTTCCTCAATGGGAAACTTTAGGAGAATGTGTATATAACACGGCCAGAGGGATTTGTTTCAACGGTTGGAACAAATCAAGTCTATAAGCTATAATAATCCATTTATGGATTGAAGCAAGCTTCTCGTAGGTGGAACATCCGTTTTGATGAGACAATCAAAGAGTTTGATTTTATCAAAAATGAGGATGAACCATGTGTGTATAAGAAGGTTAGTGGGAACATTATTGCATTCCCTGTTTTATATGTTGATGATATATTACTAATAGGGAATGATATTCCTATGCTACAATCGATTAAAATATGGTTATCTAAACACTTCTCCATGAAGGACTTCGGTAAAGCATCCTATATTTTGGAGATAAAGATTTATAGAGATAGATCTAAAGGATGCTTGGCTTATCCCAAGGAACGTACATTGACTCGATACTAAAGAGGTTTAGCATGGAAGATTCTAAAAGAGGTCTCATGCCGATGAGCGATGGAATACATCTCTCCAAGAAACAGGCCCCAAAGACACCTGAGGAGAGAGACCATATGAGTAAGATTCCTTATGCTTCAGCAATATGATCTATCATGTACGGTATGATATGTACTAGACTGGATGTTGCTTATGCAGTTAGTGTAGCAAGTAGATATCAGTCGAATTCAGGAGAAGTACACTGGAAAGTAGTGAAAATATCCTAAAGTACTTAAGAAGAACTAAGGATGTGTTTATTGTCTACGGTGGGTCTAAATTGAAAATAGAGGGCTTTACATACTCAAGTTTTCAAACGAACCAAGATGACAGTAAATCCATTTTGGGGTATGTGTTTACCTTAAACGGTGGCGCAATGAGTTGGAAGAGTTCCAAACAGTAAACAGTTGTTGATTCAGTGACAGAGGCAGAGTACATAACTGCAAGTGAAGCTGCAAAGGAGGCTGTTTTGATGAAGAAGTTCATAACCAAACTTGATGTGATTCCTAGTATTAGAGGATCAATACCTTTATTCTGTGACAACACCGGAGCTGTTGCGGAGGCTAAGGAACCCAGGTCTCATCAGAAATCCAAACACGTGTTGCGGCGGTTTTATTTTATCAGAGAGATCATTGAAAGAGGAGATGTCACCCTGGAGTGTGTGGACTCTCAAGACAATATTGCAGATCCATTTACTAAAGCGTTAACAAAATAGTAATTCGATCATCACTTAAAGAAGATGAGTATGTGATACCATGACGATTTGCTTTAGTGCAAGTGGGAGATTGAAAGTAGTATACATACAAGCCAATCATGTATGATGATAAAGCATATACTTTGTAATCAATCAAATTTATTTATTAATAAAAGAATTATTTATTAAAGGCATTTAATTATCTACATGGTGTTGTTTTAATAATATGTGATAAACATATAGTTTTAAGCAATGCTTTAAGAATTATGATGAGATCATGCTAATTAAAACTAAAATGTTCTCAATCAATGGTTTACTAAAAAGGAGATTAGTGAATCCGGATAGATTGATACACACGTTGCTTGCTCATTGGACGAGGATGATTGATCTCATGATAATTTGTGTGGAGACACTAAAGCAAGTATGTAGATGCTTATTGGAGAATAAGTTCACAGAACGTGACTCGCTAAAGAATACCTAATGAATTTTTACTTACTTGTCAATAGGAATTCTTGTATTGATAGTAGTACAAATGATTCTTAGACTTGAGATCATTATAGTATCTTATATATAATGAATTGCACTTTGACTTATTCCTTAAGACCCTTAGGGTATATCAAAAGGTATGCTTGGGTGTAATAAGTTATATATGAAGATAATGATTGGTCAATAAAGAATTTACCACTTCTAGTAAAAGAAGAGAAATGTCCTATGTTATTCGATAAATGACAACCTAGTAATCTTTGGCCAAGGTGGAATGAAATTAGAAAGTAGTTTCTACTTTGCATTCATTAGAAGTTGTGCATTTAGGAATCGAAATACATATAATTAAATAAAATAAGACTTGACATTAATTACATGTCTTATATTTAATTGGGACATTATATGGTGGAAGGATTGAATTGTACGGTAATTATTTACTCAAAGGTTCTTTTATGATTAATGTTAAAATCTATATTATCTGGAAAGTCGTTGATCGCTAGAGAGACTTATCCCTATTGTAGAATAAATATTATTTATTTAAATTAATTAATATTTTAATTTATTTATTTAAATAAGATTAGAATTATTTTAATTGAGTTATTCACAACCGGTTTAATATGAAGAACCTAAAGGGTCACACCATAAAAAGAAAAATAATTATTTAAGAAGTTAATGGCATAATCGTAATAATATGTTAAGTATATTTAATTTAATTTATGGTGATAGAATAAATTAAATAGCTTAATATTTATTATTTAATATTTAGGAAATATTAAATATAAATTAATAAGAGGAGTCTTATTAATATTATTACAATTATTATTTTTTTAATTTCTAAAAGAGTTTAGGAATTAATTTAATATAAATACTCTCATTTATTCCTAATAGGATTAAGAGACAAAATTAGTTAAAGGAGTTTAATTCATCATCCCTAATAAGATTAGGGAGCCCAATTAGTTAAAGGAGTTTAATTAAATAAATAATACCTTATTTTAATTAAATAGGGTTACTTGATATCTTTATAAGAGGAGTCTTATATTAAATATCATATATACGTAATTTCAATAGTTGGAGAGTACGTCCGCTTTTCAATAGAGATAGAAAAAACTAGGGTTTGAGCCAATACACCCTTCTTCTTGAAAATTCTTCTTCCTTGGTGGATCACCTATAGAAGTCATACACTTAGGTGGCTAACATTGACCAAATGAAGGAATCTACCCGGAGATTCAAGGAGATCGCAAAGAAGTAGAGTTGAACTTATACATGTGGAAGCTCGTATCTACAAGGGTATGATTCCATAACTTCTTATTCTTCGTTCACTACTACAAAACAGTAAATAGACAACGCAGAAAAAACGTTGTGATTTCAGTCAGAAAAACGTCGTAGTTAAGGATGTTATCTATTTGACACCCTTACACAACGTT
The DNA here is from genome assembly GCA_020205605.1 of Panax ginseng. Classification (NCBI taxonomy): domain Eukaryota; kingdom Viridiplantae; phylum Streptophyta; class Magnoliopsida; order Apiales; family Araliaceae; genus Panax; species Panax ginseng. The sequence continues at coordinate 141,724,034 of CM035132.1, read as the reverse complement.
TTTAAAACGTTGTAGTTAAGCACATTCCACAACGTTTTTTAAGAAAAAAACGTTGTACATTTGTTTTTCATAAATTAGCAGTTGCTTAAAAACGTTGTAGAATGTATGATTCCACAACGTTTTCTGGATAAAAACGTTGTAATTTAATATATCAGAAAATGTTTAGGCACTTTCACACAACGTTTTTAAAATGTTGTAGATTAAAAAAAAAAAGAAAAAAAAAAGTTGTGGTTCACCTATATTACCAATGCACCTGCATTATGCTAATGTCATGATATATAGCTAAAATTACAAAGAATATTAAATACCATACAATACGTTTACATCCCAATAATTCTTTGTAATGCCAATTACAAAGAATATTAAAACCATACAATACGTTTACATCTTAATAATGCCAAACTATCCATACATCTCAAATTCACTTTTCAATATAATTACTACTATATTGAATTGTGAATTTGACTACATCCACAAAATATACCAAACTATCCATAAAATTAAACTACTACCTAATTAAACTATCCATAAAAAACCTATAACAGAAAATAACAGAAAAAGATCCATATCAGTGAACTGTAAACCTGTACACCACCTGGACAGTGTAAAATGGGCTATAAGCAGTATAAAGATATCTAATGAAAAGCAAAGCAAACTAAAGAGGAAGGTTCTAGTTCAAACACGAAATTTAACCAACCTCAGAACAAAGTGAGAGAGAAATCACTTGGCTGCATGTCCTCTGGATTTTACAGATTGCATTTTGATTCTTGTTGTTCATCAGATCAAAGTACTGAGCAAGAGAAATGTCTTCATTAGAAAGTTCTCTTGGCCAGTTGCGTGCATGGAAGTCCTTACATCCCTGCACATAGATTAGCAGCATTAGGCATGAAAATATTTAAAGACTTGTATACTAATATCTCTGGACTCATTCTGTGCATCTGAAGCTCCGTTCTGTGCATCTGGTACCTGCAACAAAATTCATTTAACTAACAGTATGAAATTGATTATGCGAAGAAGAGTAATGTAACGCTTAACCAAAATAAGCGTTTGTTGCAGATTTGCATGACAAAAGCATACCAAGCTATAGAAATCCAACTTACAGGCAATAGATCATAGCTCCTGTACAAACTCAGTTCTGGAAATTGATATACAAGAGTTGAAACCTATAGGGGTGAAAGTAGGATGTGCAACAAACATCAGTTTCTGGGCAAAGTTAAATAAAAATGAATCAGGTATGCAGTTTGATATCATACCTATCAACAGAATCATTTACTTGCTACTTGATTATGGCACCCTTCCTTGGTGTCTTACTCTGCATTGGTAAATCAAATTTTGGTAAATAAAGCTTCAATCATGTAAAACAAATATAAAATTGTTAACATGAATGGCACTCACATTTACTATGGGAACAGACCCGATTCTCACAGAATCAACATCTCCAAATTGACTAAATTCCCTTAATAAAGTCAGAGGCAATGCTAGGACTGCCATCATCTGTACAATAAGCCCTGCACGAAGTCACATTGAGCAATCTAGAAATACACTATTATTTGCAAGTTATGCTAAAGAAGTATTGACTAATGCCCAATTGACATGGTAATGAATTAAGGTTCTAATTGTGAAATTCCAAAACCAAATGAATTCTTTGAAGACCCTTTTATGACATCTACCAGTTATAATGTCAGTAAAATGTATTATGCTATATATCCCAAATATATTAAGCAATTCATACCCAAAACACCAGGAGAAACAAGAACTCAAGAAGAATGTATATATGTATTAGAACAAAATCTTGAAAAATAAGTTATTTAGTAAACCTGGACAAAAGCTCCCAGCCTGCCACTTTCTTTTATCGAGGCTTGCCTTGTGTTTTTTGTGAAGCTGGTAGTGTATACAAGGATTTCAGTTGCTTACTTATGTGTTTACTGTTACTGAGAGCCATTTGGAGTTCCAAATCATCACCCCACCATTGCTCCAACCCATGTGCCTCATGAAACTTTTGCTTTCCCTTTGATAAAACAAAAAGCTTCGCAGCAGCTTGCCCACTTGTCGGACCAACATTCTCCTTGTCGTCCTGGCTCCCTTCTGCTCCAGCTGGATCAGTATAATAGCAGCAGATATAGTCACTGTTGTTCACATATAAATGAGGTAACCATTTTTTTAGTCCACTACAAGTGGTTGTCCCCTCATTGCCGCTGGCCTGAGTTTCACTGCTAGCAGGAAGCATTGATATGAGCCTCTTCCAAACAAAACCAGCTTAAGTCGTGGTGGAAGCTCTTTCAAAATTTGAACCTCATTCCTCAAGGATGTTATGAAATGATCAACATCAAATATGTCCTTAAACTCACTGCCACATTGATAGACAATCTTAGGAAATATGAAGAGAGTAGCCACACAGAATCTATGGCACTCAAGATGATATACGATTACAACTATGTTCACTTAATAGAACAAAACTACTGAACCCACATTTGATCTGCCCAAAATGATGTTTTCTCCTGTTCCGGCACAATAAGAGTGACATTCAGATATCTTGCAATAGCAACCATGTCACAAATCTGCAGACCAAATAATCACATCAACAAAGTGTGAATCATAAGGGGGAAACATTATAGTCGAGGAAAGAACAAAACTAAAAGGAGCATTCCAGTCGCCAAACTTTTGTGGACATTTGATGAAGCATGTTGAATAACCATTTCTTATATCTTACAATATCTTTTCAAGTGAAGTTTTAGCGATAAAAAAGTATTAAGATTTAAATCTAACCTCAAGAGTGAATCTGCCAGTGCAAGTGCTTCAGGACTTGCTTCTACAATTAGAGATGGCGCCTAGTGTACGAAAGACAACAGACTTGTTTATGACAAGAAATATCGCTCGTCTGGAATGTAATATAATAACCTTCGACAAAAGAAGGATGTGAAATTATGAAAGAATGTAAAGTTTCTTTTAAGTTGAATTGAAATACTTACGGCCTGACCAATCTCTGACATCAAACATGCAATACCACTAATTACTTTCTCATCACCATTATTAAGAACTGGAAGAAGAAGTACTTGTTTTAAAAATCCTACTCTGCATAACAGAAGTTGTGGTAGCCCCTACGAAAGCAAGGACAAAAAAAGTAAGATATATAGAAAATCTGGAATATATTTTACCCTTTTAGCTGGATCAACATCTACCATCTCCAAGCAACTAAGTAACACATAAACTGCACCTTTAAGTAGAGTAATGCACTGCTGGCTCTCACTATAATTATGAAAGTTATGACAGTAAACTTATTGTGTAAAAGAGGAAAAATGTTATTTTAAGTGAGGGAAGAGGAAAAACAGAAAAGGCACCAGAATCCTTTGCTTAACAAAAGAATGAAGCCTTTTTTAGGTCGTGTAATGGGAAGGTGTAAGCCCCAGGTTTCTTTATAGATGAAAAGCAAAGATAGAACAATCCTATCATACCTCTTGTGATGCTTAAGAACAGTACACAGGAGTCTGCAACATGCAGCATAAAGTTCAATCGTAAACTGTCGATCTACAATACAAGTGTCCATGCTTTCTACGATCTCAGTAGTGCCTTCAATATCAAAGATCCTTAAAGAATTAGATCTAGTAGGAGCTTCAGAAATTCTAAGGTGGAGAATATTCTGAAAAAGTCGTGCAGGTATACGCAGCGACTGTGACACATAGCAGGTATCCATTTGGTATAGAGCATGCTTTCCAAATACTCTAGTCAGCACCTCAATACTCATGAGAATCACAGATCCTGGATCAGGATCAACATCACCTCTATTAGGAATAGCGTTGGTAAGGAACATATTCGTCCCCTGCAAATGTAGAATAATGTCACCAAGAACACTGACAGTCAATGTTCAAGGGTCTCAATTTGACCAAACATTAAACATTGATTCAGTGTGATTCTGGGCAAGCTAATACCTTGATCTTGTAGTACTAGTGTAATACTACAAGATCTAACAACAATCATGAACAAACTGCATCACAATTAAAAGATCCAAGCCTTCAAGGTAGTCGTCAGAGTTGTTCTTCATTTTCTGGGTTACCCAGAAATGAAGAACAGTTTGACTAGCCTACCTTGGGCTTCCACTACATGTTAGTGTAATAATTTAGTGATCTAAGAGTTGTAGTGTGTAGCTAACATGTAGGGGTACAGATCTATTACATAAAACACATAAAACAACAAATATAAAAAAAGATCTTGGTCGGTCAAACTTTGTCAGTCGTCACGCTCTTGAGTTTTCTGGGTTACCCAAAAAACGCAAGTCGTGAACATTCTGCTTGGTTTGACCATCCAGAAAATCCAACCCGTTTGACGTTAAGCTGTTATAATAGCATGAAACTATAGTCTAAACACCAAACTACAAACTAGATACAACAACAAGAACAACACAACCAACACCTGCAAGATCAAGACGCACAAATACCTTGTCAGGCCTTTCTGGGCAGTTTCTGGGTTACCCAGAAATGTCCAGTCATGACCGATCAACGACATTTGACCATCAATAACATGAAATCTGTGCATGATCTAAGCATGATTTCAAGTCTAGATCAACGTCCTTCTAGCATACTACATGTTCCAACATCTAAACAACAAAAATGATAACCAGATAAAGATCTACATGGTCTGACATTCGGTTGTCAGACCACTTTTGAAAATTTCCCAAATTTTGTAAAAACTTAAATTCGAGCATATAAATGTTATGGATCCACTATTTAGCAACCCCGATCATTAAAAGGCACCCTCTAGCACATATCTAACTAATCATTAACAACATTTAACACCAGATCATAAGATTTTAAAGATTAGGGTTTATACCTCCTTTTTAGCTTTGATCCTGGAATCTGACTTCTGATCTGCTAGTAATAGTGGGTATATATTGGGGACTGGTCTAACAAGGTAATTTAAGAGGTTTGAAGTTGAGAGAGTCTTGGTTGAGTGTTGGAGTATAAATGAGCAAGTTAGTAACATTTATGTCTCTTTGATCTTGTATAATATGGTGTAATGCATATGGTTGATCATGTCTATCAGATTTTTATTGATTAAAGGCTATTACTAGACCACATGGCTAGCTAGAGTTGGTCACCAACTAAAGTTATGGCAAGTTTTACAAGTTATCTATTAAATAATGCAAGAAGGACAATTTGGTCATTTGGTACTTACTTTTAGTGGCAAAGCTGTCAATTCATTTCTAACCCTTAGGGTTTAACCCTTAGGGTTTAACCCTAAGGTTTCTTAAACTCATTATCTAGGTTTGTGTAATAAGGGCAAAATAGGAATCTTAGTTTCTAAAAAGGGTGAATTAGGGTTCCTTAATTAAATTAAGTTTCCTAATCACATAGGACTTATAAATTAGGCTTTATAATGTACTAATCACCATAAGCTTGCTAAATTAATAATTAGGGTATATAACTTAGCAATTAGGGTTTTGATTAAGTAATTAAGGTTCCTAGATATTAATTAGGGTTTACCCAATTAACATTAAACATGATAATGGTCATTAATTACATAACACATAACTTAACACACCTTATAGTCATAGTTGACTATGTACTACAGTTTAGCAGTAATGCTAGGATTTTGTATTGTTTTACTATAACTATTCCACATATTAACATTACACACATATCAGGCATGTTTATATTACTGAAATATAATTAATATTATATTATTATTCTCATTCCTTATTCAAAATCCAGACTTAGGGTTTTGAATTTATATCTGACATAACCTTCATAGATACCATTATTAATTAAGTTAAAATAATTAACTTAATTAATATAATAAATATATATCATAATATCATATCATATATACAATAATCATATTTTCATGGAAAAGAAATAATAAATATTTTATTACAACAAAATTTTATTATAAGAATATAATCTATAATGATCAATAGTTCTAAAAAATAGTTACATCTAATAAATAATTTTATTTATCGGATATATACATATACTTTACTTTTCACATATTCCCACCCTATATATATATATATATATATATATATATATATATATATATATATAAAAAATTATTCACAAAATTTCTTATTGAAAATATTGGGTTATTACAATAATAATAATATAAACATTAAAATTAATGTACATACATCAGAGTTTTCTAATCCCCCAGGTTTCCAACCTTTAATACATTACATTACATGACAATAATAAATATCATTGTCTTAGTAGAGTCTAAATATTACATAGGATAGCGTAGAACTCATTCTGCAACCTTTCTTTTTCCCTTGTTCTTAGCAGAGCCTTCATGTTGATCACACTTAACTGAAAACATTTAAATTAAGCAAGGATGAGTATTTGAGTGCCCAACAAGTAATAGCAAACAATAAAAGTTAGCTGAAGGAAGTAAATATTTTCTGTGAAAGGCACTTCTACAACTGATCAATAGTTGTGAAGTAAGCTGAAGCAACCATAAACAACATATCAATTCTAGTTCAAATTTTTGAAACTACGTACTGACTATAAACGGAGATCAGTCGACAGACTATGAACGTTGTTTTTAATTTTCAAAAAGGTTAAACAAAACTTCATATGTAAACCGTCATAACTTACAAGCACAGGGGTGATCAGCACGTTATGCCCTGTATTGATCAATACTACATACCAGAATGATATTTTCGTTCATCATATCCGCCTTTGGCGCACAAAAGTTGTAATAAACGTGAATTTTAAGTCACTATATATGTATGTACATTATTGATATTTAAAACTTTGTATTATATAGTGATTTAATATGTGACAACATATGTGAAGTGGTGCATGAATCAATAAACATATATACTATAGTTATGGATATATACATTTATAGATTTCATTAAAAATGAAAACTTCGTAACCTAATTATACATTAGGTGAGACAATTAAATAACCTAAGGGTTATGGTAATAAGGAAATATTAGTATTTAATATGTACACTAACTTAAGTGGATAATCTTGTTATTTTAAGTGACTAATAATTTTAAACCTATTTCTAGTAAACTTAATTAGGTTATGAGCTAAAGTCACATGTATAAGTAATTAAATTTCATAAGATTGGGAATGGAAACCCTAAATAAACAATTTGGGTAACATATATTAAAATTGTTAGACTATGTTTATTACATGGCCCAAAACAATTAAAGGAGAAGCCCAAAAGAAATAAAATACAAACCAATACTTAGCCCATTTGATTAAGGGTATTTTAGACTTTTGATTAATCAAATTTGTGCATTAAAATAAAAGAAAAATGGAGGAGATAATGGGGGCAAGGGGACCGACCATATTAGGTCTTTTAAGGCAACAAAATTATGCTAATCAAGTTCCTTAATTAGTAACTCTTACATCAAGTACATGTGTGTCCATTTCCCATTGGTTGAAAATCTACTTAGCACCCTTAATCACATGATTAGGCTCAATTGAAAGAGACAAGGCAAAGCCTTTTATCCAAGGGACAACAAAAGTATGGGGGATATTAGTTAAATCACACATTTCAATTGCTAGACATTTCATTTCTCTTATTCTTCTTCTATTTTTCTCCCAAGCTAGCAAGATACAAGAGAGAAAAGAGAGAGAGGGGTTCGGTTTTTAGAGAGAGAGAGAGGATTGTACTAGCTTGATTAATGCACCCTAAGATTACATACTACTTTGGTAAATCAAGGAAGGTTGCTACTAGATCAAGGTATAACCTAATCTTCATCTTCTTTTTCTATTTTGTGTTATAGCAAGATTTGTTGGGGTTATGAACTAATACTTAAGATACCCTAGTTCTAAATATCATCATGGATGGAACTAAGTATCTTGAGTGTTAGATCAAAGATTTAGAGGAAGAAAATGAGCATATGTTCTCCTAGGGGTTAAACCCTTGTTTTTCTTCCACTAAATCTTGTGTAACTCAAGTTTTATAACTTGGATTTGTGATCCGTCGAATGGGGGTGCTAGATACATGACTTATCTAGTAAACCCAAGTGGTAGAACACAAATATAGCAAGTATTGAAGCCATGGGGGCTGTCTTCCCCAAAATAGTCCACATAGAGAATTAAAGTTTTAAAACCCTAAAAAGCTACTGTCCCCGTTTTTCTTAAGGCTGTTTCGGACAGTTTAAAGTCTTTTAAAAATCAAGGAAACATCATAGAGATACCTTAGGAAGTTATCTACGAGTAGGAAAAAGAACAGACACATTTCGATTTATAGGTTGTGCGTAATGGCTATTTCCATAAAGGACTCCTAAATATTAACACCCGAATTTCTCACAGTGTATACACTGAAAAATTCCGAAACTTTTACAGTATGTTCATATATGTTACGAGAGTATACCCTTAAAATTTCAAAATTTTCTGAGCAAAACTCGATTTATGAAAAATGAAGCAAGATCCGAGTGTTTTGGGTACTTTTAAATTAGTAAATCATTTTCTAAAATTCCAGAAAACTTTGGGGATCATTGTTGGGTCATATAATGTCCAAATCCAGAAAAGAAGAATTTTTAGAATTAGGTTGGTATTTTTCCTAAAAATGATGAAGTTATGAATAAAAAGAAATAAATAGTTAAATGATGTCTTAAATAAGAAAAATGTGATTTTAATGCTTAAATGTTCCTAATATATAATACTATGACTATTTTAGGACATTTTGGTAATTTATATTAAGAAATATTATTTATGACCTTTTATGGATATTAAATAAGAGGTTTTATAAATGGTGAACAATTAGAATAAATTGTTTATTGATCTAATAAATTATTAAAATGTTATTATGATATTAATAATATTAGAATATGGTATTGTTAAGTAAATAAAAATATTAAGATTAAAACTTCATTAAAATATCATTAAATGCTTAATAGTATTTGATTTAAGCATTAATAAATGATTAAAGTATTATTAAATGATTAATAATATTAGATTAAAATAATATTAAAAGATTAATAATATTAAATTAAAGTATTATTGGATGATTAAAATATTATTAAGTAAATAATAATATTCGAGATTAAATAAAATGTTATTAAAATGTAATAACATTAGTAAAGGAATAAAATATTATTAAATGATTAATAATATTAGTAAATGAATAAAATATTAATACTATTGGTAAATGGATTATTAATTGATTAACAATACTAAAGCATAAGTAAGATATTATTAAAGTAATAATATTAATGTATGATTAAAATATTATTAAGAGGATTAATAATATTAGTAATGTATTAAAATATTATTAAGATGTTAATAATATTAGTAAGCGAATAAAAGTATTATTAGTGAACTAATAATACTAAGAGGTGAATTAAATATTATCAAGATTAATAATATTAAGTGGATTAAAGGTAGGTATTATTTAATAGTAACATTATCGAGGCAGGACAATATTTCTAAGAACTAAAGGTAATATATAATATCTATGTGATCACATAATCTAATGTTATGCTATGGCTAATTGAAAGATTAACTATAGGTCTCTCAAAGGAAGATAATTAAACTGCCTAGCGGATAGAATTTAATTGCGTAGCCGTAACCTACAAATGAGGCAAGTTCCCTAACTCAAACTCGAGTTATTATTTTCAAAGCATGTTAGTGAATAATTATTGATGATTATTCACATTTATATTGATTATTGAGATTCACACTTGGTGCAATTGAATTCCTATTCTATTATTATTGAACTGTGAATTAAATTAAAGTTCTTCATTCATGAACTGTTTATGAGATAGATCTATGCTAATTGTATCAGCTAGATCAAGCATGTTTAAATTTGTTAAATCAAATGTGTTTTAAAAAGATGTTCTTATTAAATTGATATGATAAGAACTCTTGACTGAGAAAAGGACGAATTTGATTAAGGCATGATATCGATGCTGGATTATTAAGTGTTTATGCATAAATCACGGGGTGTGAAAGGCTGATCCCCTTGAATACCAAAACTTATTAAGAGGTCCAGTTTAAATGACTGAGAACCTTGTCAAATGTTCATAGTTATTTCAAAACCACTCAGTTCATGTTATTCAATTATTTAAATATTCAATTGTTGATTATTAATTCATGTTCCTTCACAATCTTATATTATTGTTAAACATTGAAAGCAAAACTTCTTTCTAGTCATGATATATCTCCCTTGTATATAAACTTGCTAAGCAAATTAGTTGCTTACCCTTGCTATATCATGACATTTATTTCAGTTAAGCTTGAAGGATCAATTACGAAAGACAAAGGCAAGGGCAAGATCCAAGAATAGTTTAGAATGAATGTTAGTTATTATTATCTGATGGAATTTCTTATGTAAACCTTTTGTAATATGAATGGTGTGTTTAAGTTAAGGTTAAGAAGACCTTGGGACTATGTTATGAAACTTTATTATAATGAACAATGTATGTTTATTATTCCGTAATAGTTATAGAATGCTTATGATGATGATAGATCGTGAGAACCAAGAATCGAGGTTAGAGAGAACGGATTTGGGGCGTCGCTGAGTTAGTATCAAAGCCATAGGTTATAAACATTAGGAATGCGAAACCTAGGCTATAACCTTAGTAGAAAACTCTTATAGAGTATGTTAGGAGATGGATTGTGGAAATTCATCGAGTATGTGTTGTACTTAATAAAATATTATTTCATTTTATCAATAAATATATTTTATTGTAGTACTGATGTTGTATCCTTTTTTTATTATAAGATGACGAGTGTTAGTCAGGGGTGCCATTCCATAGACCAGGAGGAGGCTGAACCAGAGGAGGTGATGGACACCTTACAGGATGTGATGATCAGTGACCTGCTAGAGAAAAACCATGCACAGGAGTAGAGGATTTTATAGTTGGAGGCACAAAATATGACTCATCTGTACATGGAGCAGCAGTATAAAGATGCTGTTAATCAGGCACTGATTGAGCTAGTAGAGGCGCGAGTACAGCTAAAGCAGGAGAAGGCAAAGTTTGGAGAGCTGAGCGTAGAGCATCTGGCGATGCGGGGTGAGTTTGACGTGGAGATTGCAGATAAGATTCGCGTGGAGGCGGCATTTTATGAGTCAGCCAAGCGGGTGGACCAGTTAGAGATAGCACTGCAGGCTATGAAGGTCAGGGTCGAGACTTTAGGACTGGCACTAGACACAGCATATGAGGGCCAACGCAGTGGGACTAGGAGGGCGCATATCGAGATAGGGGAATCGAGGCGATCCGTTCGGCGTAGAGTTATGGAGGGGTTGGTTTTTCATGAGCCTGTTCAGGTGACCCAGCAGGGCCACCGGTGATGATTATGCTATGGACCAGTTGTAGATAGATGCATTAGTACCCCTTTTTGTGTAATAGGGTTTTATGTTGATGTAGACCTCAGCAGGTGTGAGGTAGTAGGTAGTTAGGTAGTATCCCTATTTGTGTATGTAGGGGAGTATCATTTTGAGTTAATCCCATCTTTTGTGTTTAAAATGGGATAGTAGCATTTATAAAATTATACTTGTAATGAACATGTGAGACACGGATGATTGGTATATGAATATAAATGCATTATTATAATATGTGTTGGAAAATTTAAATAGTAAATTGTCTATTTAATGTTATGTGAATCCAGTAGACTGAATTGGAAATTTTTTTAAAAAACAAACTTAACCCACTAATCAGGGAGAAAGACTTCCAAATCTTGGTAATTTAAAACTCTCACATAATGATCATTTGATTGTTTGAATATAGTAGCGTATTACATGCCCATTACTTATATGATAATAAAACCCGAGTAACGTGTTAGAATTTTGTTTCACTAGATAATGCCGCCCAGACGTGTACTAAGGAACCAAGAGATCGAAGAGTCAGTTAATAATGCAGCGGGAGCTTAACCAAACCCAATGCAAGACTTTATCAACATGATGGTTGAAGCTATGAAGAATCAAGCTCAACCTGCAGGAAATCAGGCGAGAAACCAACTAGCCAACTTTAAGGACTTCAAGGCAGTAGGACCGCCAGAGTTTAGAGGAATAGCAGACCCGATAGAGGCCCAGACATGGATAAAGGAGATTGAGAAGGCCTTCATTATTGCTAGACTAGCAGAAGAGCAGAAAACAATTTTTGCTACCTACTTAATGAAGGGTGAGGCTAACTATTGGTGGGAGGCCAACCAGAACAAAGCTGGGACTGGAATCGTGACTTGGGAAGCGTTCAAGACGTTGTTGTTTGGGAACTACTTCCCTGAGAGTACACAAAAGAGAATGGAGATCAAGTTTTTGGAATTGAAATAGGAGAATATGTCAGTGTCAGAGTACGCTGCGAAGTTCAATGAATTGGCCAGATTCGCTCCACATCAGGTGGACACGGAGGTGAGGAAAGCAAGAAGGCTCGAAAATAGACTAAAGTCGTGGATTTATAGTAAGGTAGCGGTTTTACAAATCACGTCATTCTCAACTCTGTTGGAGAAAGCTCTCATAGCGGAAGATGGAAGCGAAGCAGTCTCAAAGTACAATCGGGAGAAGAACAAGAAGAAAGTAGAAGGTGGGAATCAGAATGTTAGCAATGGTGGTAGCAACAACAAGAAGCGGAAATGGAGCAGTGGGGGTATTAATTTGGTGAGTCAGCAAGGAAGTGTGTAACAAAAGAAGTCGGTGTGTGGAAACTGTGGAAAGGGTCACTAGGGAGAGTGCCTGAAGGGAAAATCGATATGTTATACCTGTGGACAAGAAGGGCATACCTCACCCAATTATCCTAAGGTGAAGAAGGGACGTTGTTTTAACTGTGGTGAAGCGGGATATCGGATCAAGGATTGCCCGAGGAAGAAAAGCACGGATGGCGGAAATGGCAACAGGGGCAATAACACTAGGACAACCAGTGGAGGACCAGCCCATCCAAACAAGCCGACAGCAAGGACATTCAATATGACAGTGCAAGATGTCGTGGCATCCAGGGAGGTGGTGTCAGGTATAATTCTGATCAACGATATAAATGCCTATGTGTTATTCGATTCGGGAGCTTCATGTTCTTTCGTATCTGATGAATTTTCTCAAAGATTAAGTTTACCTCGTGAACTATTAGAACACCCAATGAATGTAGAAGTTGCAAACAAAGAAATTATCCATGTAGACTACATCCATAGGAACTGTTGTGCTAATGTAAGAGGGTTTAAGCTTAACGTGGATTTGATACCGATTTGTCTTGGAGAGTTTGATGTAATCCTCGGGATGGATTGGTTATCGAGTCACGGAGCAGTCATTGACTGTAAGAAAAAGTACGTACACCTAAAGACTCCGAATAAGTCAAAGGTGATATTTCATGGCAGTAAATGGCCAAGATAATCTTGTTGTCTGACGATGATGCAAGCAAAGAAGTTTCTTAGGAAGGGTTGTATAGGTTATTTGGCTCACGTTGTGGATATCCGCAGAGTCGAGGGTGAACTGGGTTAGATACCTATTGTAAGGGAATTCATTGATGTCTTCCCAGATGAGATTCCGGTATTGCCACCAGATAGAGAGGTAGAGTATGTTATCGAGTTGGCACCAGGGACATCACCGGTATCCAAAGCGCCGTATCGTATGGCTCCGGTAGAAATGAAGGAACTAATGGTTCAACTACAAGAGTTGTTAGATAAGGGATACATTCGACTGAGCGTATCACCATGGGGAGCACCAGTCTTATTCGTAAAGACAAAGGATGGGTCATTAAGACTTTGTATCGACTACCGAGAGTTGAACAAGGTCACCATTAAGAACAAGTACCCGTTCCCAGGATCGACGATTTGTTTAATCAGTTGAAGGGGGCGAAATACTTTTCAAATATCGACTTGAGGACCGGTTATCACCAACTGAAGGTGAGGCAGGAGGATGTTCCAAAGACGGCTTTCAGAACTCGGTATGGACACTTTGAACTTCTGGTAATATCTTTTGGATTGATGAATGCGCCAGCAGCATTCATGGACTTGATGAACAAAGTGTTTAAAAAGTATTTGGATAAGTTTGTTGTCATGTTCATCGATGACATTCTGGTATATTCAGAGACGGAGGAAGAGCACGCTAAACATCTAAGGATAGTGTTGGAGACGTTAAGGAGGGAGAAGTTGTATGTACAGTTCTCCAAGTGTGAGTTTTGGTTGCAGAGAGTACAAATTTTGGGTCACGTTATCAACAAGGATGGTGTTTAGGTGGATCCAGCAAAAGTAAAAGCGGTTATCAACTGGGATCAGCCAAAGACGCCGAAAGAAATTAGGAGTTTCTTGGGATTAGCAGGATACTATCAGATATTCATCCAAGATTTTTCAAAGATGGCATCGCCGTTGACCAAGCTTACTAGAAAGACGGTGAAGTTCGTTTGGACGGAGAAATGTGAAGAGAGTTTTATGAAATTAAAGAAGAGGCTCAGTCAAGCACCTGTGTTGGCTTTACCAGACAACACAGGAGGATTTGTAGTGTATAGTGATGCGTCATACAAGGGTCTTGGCTGTGTATTGATGCAGCATGGCAAGGTCATTACATACGCTTCACGTCAGCTGAAGGACTATGAGAAGGGTTATCCGACTCATGACCTGGAGTTAGCAGCAGTAGGTTTTGCCTCGAAGATTTGGAGGCACTATTTGTATGGCGAGAAGTGTGAGATATATACGGATCACAAGAGTCTGAAGTATATCTTTAAGCAGAAGGAGCTAAATATGAGGCAGCGCCGATGGCTAGAATTGATCAAGGATTATGATTGTGAGATTCTATACCATCCAGGCAAAGCAAATGTAGTGGCAGATACCCTGAGCAGAAAAGGCAGAGAGAAGTTACTGAAATTGACCATTCAAGAGGAATTGGTGAAAGATTTCGAACGACTTGACTTAGAGTTTAAGTATCCGATGGAGACCAATGAGAAATTATTTACAGTGGCAGCGAGCCCAACTTTATTAGATAAGGTTAAAGAGGCTCAAGAGAAGGACGAAGATTACGACAACATCAAGAAGCGGTTAGCTGAAGGGGATGAATTGAAATAAAAGATTGATGGCACCAGACTGCTGAGATTCGAAGAACAAATTTGGGTACCGTTAGTACCAAAACTAAGAGAAGAGATTTTGCAAGAAGCGCACAGTACGAGGTACTCGACACACCCAGGAAGCACAAAGATGTATCAAGATTTACGTCAACACTTTTGGTGGCCAAACATGAAGAGAGAGGTTGCAGAATGCATCAGCAGATGTCTAACTTGTCAAAGAGTCAAGGCAGAGCATCAACGACCGAGTGGATTACTACAGCCTTTAGAGATTCCAGAGTGTAAATGGGAACACATCACAATAGATTTTGTGGTGGGACTTCCAGCAACGCAAAAAGGGCACGACGCTATATGGCTGATTGTAGATCGTCTTACGAAGTCGGCTCACTTTTTATCGGTCAAGATCAGGTATAGTTTGGACCAGCTAGCCAAATTATATATCAAAGAAATTATCTCGAGACACGGCATACCAGTATCTATTGTATCGGATAGAGATCCGTGAGCATATTTCAATTGCTAGACATTTCATTTCTCTTATTCTTCTTCTATTTTTCTCCCAAGCTAGCAAGATACAAGAGAGAAAAGAGAGAGAGGGGTTCGGTTTTTAGAGAGAGAGAGAGGATTGTGCTAGCTTGGTTAATGCACCCTAAGATTATATACTACTTTGGTAAATCAAGGAAGGTTGCTACTAGATCAAGGTATAACCTAATCTTCATCTTCTTCTTCTATTTTGTGTTATAGCAAGATTTATTGGGGTTATGAACTAATACTCAAGATACCCTAGTTCTAAATATCATAATGGATGGAACTAAGTATCTTGAGTGTTAGATCAAAGGTTTAGAGGAAGAAAATGAGCATATGTTCTCCTAGGGGTTAAACCCTTGTTTTTCTTCCACTAAATCTTGTGTAACTCAAGTTTTACAACTTGGATTTGTGATCCGTTGAATAGGGGTGCTAGATACATGAGTTATCTAGTAAACCCAAGTAATAGAACACAAATCTAGCAAGTATTGAAGCCATGGGGGCTGTCTTCCCCAAAATAGTCCATATAGAGAATTAAAGTTTTAAAACCCTAAAAAGCTACTATCCCTGTTTTTCTTCAGGCTGTTTCGGATTGTTTCAAGTCTTTTAAAAATCCGAGAAAAATTACAGAGGTACCTTAGGAAGTTATCTACGTGTAGGAAAAAGAACGGAAACATTTTGATTTATAGGTTGTATGTAATGGCTATTTCCGTAAAGGTCTCCTAAATATTAACACCCGAATTTCTCACAGTGTATACACTGGAAAATTCCAAAAATGTTACAGTATGTTCATATATGTTATGAGAGTATACCCGAAAAATTTCAAAATTGTCTGAGAAAAACTCGATTTATGAAAAATGAAGCAAGATCCGAGTGTTTTGGGCACTTTAAAATTAGTAAATCATTTTCTAAAATTCCAGAAAATTTTGGGGATCATTGTTAGGTCATATATTGTCCAAATCCAGAAAAGACGAATTTTTGGAATTAGTTTGGTATTTTTCCTAAAAATGATGAAGTTATGAATAAAAGGAAATAAATAGTTAAATGATGTCTTAAATAAGAAAAATGTGATTTTAATGCTTGAATGCTCCTAATATATAATATTATGACTATTTTAGGATATTTTGGTAATTTATATTAAGAAATATTATTTATGTCCTTTTATGGATATTAAATAAGAGGTTTTATAAAGGGTGAACAATTAGAATAAATTATTTATTGATCTAATAAATTATTAAAATATTATTAAATGGTTAATAGTATTTGATTTAAGCATTAATAAATTATTAAAGTATTATTAAATGATTAATAATATTAGATTAAAATATTAATCTTAAATTAAAATATTATTAAAAGATTAATAATATTAAATTAAAGTATTATTGGATGATTAAAATATTATTAACTAAATAATAATATTAGAGATTAAATAAAATATTGTTAAAAATGTAATAACATTAGTAAAGGAATAAAATATTATTAAATGATTAATAATATTAGTAAATGAATAAAATATTAATACTATTAGTAAATGAATTATTAATGATTAACGATACTAAAACATAAGTAAGATATTATTAAAGTAATAATATTAATGCATGATTAAAATATTATTAAGAGGATTAATAATATTAGTAATGTATTAAAATATTATTAAGATGTTAATAATATTAGTAAGCGAAAAAAAGTATTATTAGTGAACTAATAATACTAAGAGGTGAATTAAATATTATCAAGATTGATAATATTAAGTGAATTAAAGGTAGTTGTTATTTAATAGTAACATTATCGAAGGAAGGGATAATATTTCTAAGAACTAAATGTAATATATAATATCTATGTGATCACATAATCTAATGTTATGCTATAGCTAATTGAAAGATTAACTATAGGTCTCTCAAAGGAAGATAATTAAAGCGCTTAAGCGGATAGAATTTAATTGCAGAATCAGTAACTCTACAAACGAGGCAAGTTCCCTAACTCAAACTCGAGTTATTATTTTCAAAGCATGTTAGTGAATAATTATTGATGATTATTCACATCTGTATTGATTATTGAGATTCACACTTGGTGCAATTGAATTCCTGTTCTATTATTATTGAACTATGAATTAAATTAAAGTTCTTCATTCATGAACTGTTTATGAGATAGATCTATGCTAATTGTATCATCTAGATTAAGCATGTTTAAATTTGTTAAATCAAATGTGTTTTAAAAAGCTATTTTTATTAAATTGATATGATAAGAACTCTTGACTGAGAAAAGGACGAATTTGATTAAGGCATGATATCGATGCTGGATTATTAAATGTTTATGCATAAATCACGGGGTATGAAAGGTTGATCCCCTTGAATAACAAAACTTATCAAGAGATCCAGTTTAAATGACTGAGAACCTTGGCAAATGTTCATGGTTATTTCAAAACCACTCAGTTCATGTTATTCAATTATTCGAATATTCAATTGTTGATTATTAATTCATGTTCCTTCACAATCTTATATTATTGTTGAACATTGAAAGAAAAACTTCTTTCTAGTCATGATATATCTCCCTTGTATATAAACTTGCTAAGCAAATTAGTTGCTTACCCTTGCTATATCGTGACATTTATTTTCGTTAAGCCTGAAGGATCCAATACGAAAGACAAAGAAAAGGGCAAGATCCAAGAAAAGTTTAGAATGAATGTTAGTTATTATTATCTGATGGAATTTCTTATGTAAACCTTTTGTAATATGAATGGTGTGTTTAAGTTAAGGTTAAGAAGACCTTGGGACTATGTTATGAAATTTTATTATAATGAACAATGTATGTTTGTTATTTCATAATAGTTATAGAATGCTTATGATGATGATAGATCGTGAGCACCGAATCTGAGGTTAGGGAACCTGGATTTGGGGGCGTCACAAAAGTTTCCCATGTTTGGGATGTTCATTGTTAGTCTAAATTCTGAACCAAAACAATTCGGTTGGATACAACAAAGTTCTATCATGTTCAACAATATTTTTAAGTTTGTGTCCAGTTAAATCAAATACCTTAGATGGTTTTTAATTCAATGTATACATACTGGAAACCAATAAGTATATACCAACATGTAATGAAATGCAATAATTATCCAAGTGAGGACACTTGTATAACCATTTTAGAAATTAATTAACAGAATAAATATCTGAATTCTACAATAATACATCATTGATAAACAATGATCGGATAATTTAAGAACTTGTATGAATACAATTATTTGGATACGTAATCAATAACAACAGATTTAATAATCTGGCATAACGATAATATAATTATGAAACTTTCTTACTCATGTCCATTGCATAAAGTAAATGTAAAGGGTTAGATACTTGCCTGATCTGCTGCTTACACAACTTAGTTTTATCTTTTATATAGCAACCTATCATTAATAAGATCATTCTGTCGATTAGAAATACATATCATAACACATAGTACTGTTATTTGCAGTCAGCACATAACCTAATCACATTGTCACACATATTTAACAGTCATTGGATCACAAACAAACATGTATTTAGTCAAATTATCTAAGTCCAGATCAATTTCTGAAACATTTCGGTGTACCGACGGCTTTATCGGGTAATTATCGAGTCTAAAACTCTATTTTGAAGTTCAATAGATGTAAATATCAGTCATATTATTTTTAAATGACTTATGATCATTTTTAATTAATTATTATAATTTATCAAGATTTTTCAAACACCGGAATCATTATTAAATGATTTAATTATTAAATAATTCTATTATTATTAATATTTAAACAATATTAAAATATTAATGAAACCATTGCTAAAATATTAAAGTTTTTATAATAACTCAAAATACTTTTTAAAGTATTAATATTACCTTTAAATGATTTTTAAAATAATTAAAATCATCATTAATATTTAAATATTAATGCATTATTTATCAAAATATTAAAAGTCATTAATTATAACTTAAAATATTTTTAAAACATTTATATCCTTTTAAATTAATAAAACCATTTTTAAACTATTTATTTAATATAATTATTAAATAATTAAATATCATTAGTATTAAATTATTAATAAAATTTACCTTTAAATATTAAAAGTTATATTTTATAACTTAAAATATTTTAAAAACTTATTTTCATTTAAAATAATTTTTATAATATTAAAATTATTTTTAAACTAATTTATTTAATATAATTATTAAATAAATCTAATATCATTAATATTAAATAATTAATGAAATTCATCTTAAAATATTAAAAGTTATATTCTATAACTTTAAATATTTTTAAATACAATATTATCATTTAAAATGATTTTTAATATTATTAAATCATTTTTAATTAATTTATTTAATGCATTTATTAATTAAAATAAATACAAATAATATTCAAATAAATATTAATATTTATGAAAAATATGTCAAATTATTAAAAGTTAATTTTATAACCTCAAATAATTTTTGTAATTTTTAGAAATTAATTTCAATTTTTAAATGATTTTTAGAAATTAAAATAAATAATATTATTAAATGTATCGTTATAGCCTTGAACGGTGGTGCAGTGAAATTAGAAAGGTTTCAAGCAGCGAAAAGTTGTTGGTTTAGTGATAAAGACAAAGTATATAGCTATAAATGAAGCTGCAAGATGATTGTTTGGATGAAAAGTTCATTACAGAACTAGGAATAGTTCCTAAGTCTCATCTTGGATCTAAACATGTTGTGGCACTTTCATTTGATTATAAGAATCATTGAAAGATGGAAAATCACTATAATGATAGTGAACTCTCAAGAACAACATTACATATCCATTAACTAAAGCTTATCCACAGCAGGATAATCGTTACTTAGAGAAGAAGGGTATGAGATACCATGGCGATTGGCTTTAGTACAAGTGGGAGATTGAAAGTAGTATGCATACAAGCAAATTATGTTTGATGATAAAGCATATACTTTGTAACAATCTTATTTATTTATTAATAAAAATTATTAATTTATTAAAGGCTTTTAATTATCTACATGATGCTGCTTTATAATATGTGATAAACTCATAGTTTTAAGCAATATTTTTAGAATAATGATGATGATCATTCTAATGAGATCTAAATTCTTATAAAACTTAAAACTAAAATAGTTCCCAATCATTGGATTACTAAATTGGGGATTAGTGAATCCGGATATATTGGTGCATACGTTGTTTGCTCATTGGATGAGGATGATTGATCTCATGATCATTTGTGTGGAGACACTAAAGCAAGTATGTATGTGCTTATTAGAGAATAAGTTCACTGAACGTGACTCGCTAAGGAATACCTAATGGAGTTTTACTTGCCTATCAATAGGAATTCCTATAGTGATAGTAGCACAAGTGATCCTTGGACTTGAGATCATCATAGTATCTTGTGTATGATGAGTTATACTTTGACTTATTCCTTAAGACCCTTAGGGTATATCAAAGGGTATGCTTGGGTATAATAAGTTGTACATGGAGATAATGCATGATCAATAAAGAATCTACCGCTTCTAGTAAAAGAAGAGAAATATCCTATGAGATTCGATAAATGACAACCCAGTAGTCCTTGGCCAAGGCATAATGAAATTAGAAAGGAGTTTCTAATTTATATTATTTGGAGTTGTGCATTTAAGAGTCGAAATACATATAATTAAATAAAATAAGACTTGACAGTAATTCCATGTCTTATATTTAATTGAGATATTGTATAGTGGAAGGATTGAATTGTACGATAACTATTTACTCAAAGGTTCTTTTATGATTAATGTTGAAATCTATATTATCTGAAAAGTCGTTGATGGCTAGGGAGGCTTATCCCTATTGTAGAATAAATATTATTTATTTAAATAAATTAATAGTTTAATTTATTTATTTAAAGAAGATTAGAAATGTTCTAATTAATTTATTCACAACCGGTTCAATATGGAGAACCTAAAGGATCACACTATAAAAGGAAGATTAATTATTTAAGAAGTTAATGGCATAATCGTAATAATATGTTAAGTATATTTAATTTAATCTATGGTGATAGAATAAATTAAATAGCTTAATATTTATTATTTAATATTTTGGATATATTAAATTGATAAATTAATAAGAGGAGTCTTTTAATATTATTAAAATTATTATTATTTTAATTTCTAAAGAGTTAGAAATTAATTTAATATTAGTACTCTCATTTATTCCTAATAAGATTAGGAGGCTAATTAATTTAAAAAAATTAATTAATTATTCTTAATAAGATTGGGAGCATAATTAATTAAAGGATTTTAATTAATTAAAATAAAATCCAAATCCTTAATTGTTAAGGAGGGTTGCCCACATCTATAAATAAGAGGAGTCTTATTATGGGTGGAGTGATTTTTGTTGACTTTTTTCACAACAGACGTGATTTCAATTGTTGAAGAGTACGTTCTTTTTCTATAGAGATAGAAAACTAGGGTTTAGCTAACCACCCTTCTTCTTGAATATTTCTTCTTCCTTGGTGGATCACCTATAGAGGTCAAATGCTTGGGTGGCTAACGTTGATCAAAGGAAGGATCCAAACCCAGTGGATTCAAGTTGAACGCGAAAAAGATTGGAGGTGAACTTGTACCTGAGGAAGCTCGAATCTTCAAGGGTATGATTCTTGTTCTTCATATTTTCGTTTAATTAATAATTGTGCATAAAGGGTGATCCGGGTATATGGTTTGTAAAATTTTAAAACTCTGATATTCCATGCTTTCATTTATTTTGTGCAAATTGATTGCGTTCATGAATCTTACAAACCTAACAATTAGAATATAATGATCAATAATTCAAAACAATTTATTTTTAATTATTCATGTAATAAATAATTTTTTATTTATCACATATATACATATACTTTACCTTATACATATTCCCACCTTTTAAAAAAAAATTATATGCAAAATTTCTTATTTATTTATATAGAAAATATTGGACTATTACATTCACCCTCCCTTATAAAGATTCCGTCCCCGGAATCACCGTTTTAAAACTTATACATACTAGGGTACATAGCATACACAGTCATTTCAAGTAGATCTCGATCAGATTTGATCAAACTGATCTTTAACTATCTAGCATAAAGCTTGTCTATCTGATTAAATGGAAATTTGATTTCTAATAGAACTCAAATTCCTCCTTCAAAATTTCTTTATAAAATGATTTACTATATATAGAAAAATCACGCATAAGAAAATAAAAGTTGTACGAATAATACGTGGAGTTCGATCACCAGCTGCCATGGTATCCTGGACCATCATGTTGAAGACTCTTGCAGTTGATTTTGTTGGCTTGCTTAATGAAGTTGGTCCTGTGATTGCCAGAGTCCCGCTGCCTTTCCTCGTAGTCACACTCCATGCCTCCATTCTCCTTTTAGGACAGTCCTTAACCTTATGCTCCGTTGACCCGCACAGAAACCACCCACTATTCATCCTAGGATTAGGGGAGTTGGGAGATATATGGCCCTCCTGCCCGCACTTGTAACACACGAATTTCCCCATTAAACACTCACCAAAATGATTCTTCCCGTAATTCTTACACTGCACTACCTGCTTCTTCACACCTTCTTGCTTCACTTGAACATTCCCAAAGTTATTCTATTTTCTTTTCTCACTCCTATTTCCACTATTAATTTCCACCTTTCCAGCTCCCTCAACCTTACCCTTGTTCTTTCTCTCTTTATTATAGAGACTTATGGCCTCACTTCCCCCTTCGGCTATGATAGCCTTTTCCAAAAGTGATGCAAAAATGTTTATCTGCAACACTGCCACCTTATTGTAGAGCCAGGGTTTTAATCCCAACTCAAACCTTCTCGCTTTCCGAGCCTCCGTATCAACTTGATGCAGGGAGAACCTAGCCAATTCGTTAAACTTTGCGGCGTATTCTGACACCGTCATATTTTCTTGCTTTAACTCCAAAAATTTAACCTCCATCCTAGCCTGCATACTAGATGAAAAATAGTTTTCAAAAAATAGAGTTTTAAACCTAGCCCAAGTTACCACACCTTTTCCTACCCTAGCTTGATTTGCCTCCCACCAAAAATTGCCTCTCCTTTCATCATGTAAGTGGCAAAAGCTGTCTTTTTTCCCTCCGCTACCCTAGCAATCACAAATGCCTTTTCTATTTCTTTAACCTAGGTTTGGGCTTCAATAGGGTCAGTTGTCCCTCTAAATTCTGGCAGTCCTACAGCCTTAAAATCTTTGAAGTTTGCCAAACGATTATCTGGCTAATTCACTACGGCTAGCATTCTTTGTTGCATAACCTGAGCTACCATGTTCGCAAAGTTTTGCATCGGGTCTAGTTGTTATCCCCCATCGTTGTTGACAAATTCTTCTGCCCTTTGATTTCGAGTTTGATGTCTTGGCGGCATTATCTGATTAAATAAAACCATAAATTATTCTTTATTAACTTACATTCTAAACCTTATTATATAAGTTTAATGTATCAGACTTATTTCATTAATCAAACATAGATTTATATTCATTCAACTAATTCATAATTCTTTACATAGCATAACGCATACTGCTACCCCTTCGTGACAACTAAAGTCGGGATTCGCTGCTACATCTTATACAAAAGTTGAGAATATTACACCACACAAACATACTTATCATAGAACACACATAATTTCAAACAGTACTTATAATACTTATTCACTATGCCTTTTTCTTGATCTTGGATAACTTTTTGCCTGATGACCTTCTATCCCACAAATAAAACAGGCACCTTGCTTTGGATTGGGACAATTAGGAGAGAAATGTCCCTCATGTCCGTAATTGTAGCAAACATTTTCCCCTTTCTGACATAAGCCCTCATGTTTCTTATTACAATTTGTACACTTTTCTATCCTGCTAAGGTTCCCTTGGTTATTATCGGAATTTCCTAAGTCGCGGTGTTTCATTTTTCTTTTCTCCTTCTTGCTCGGAGCTGCACACGATTTATTACTTTTGGCTCCAATCTGATCAATTTGGATTTTAAGCTTATCTTGTTCTTCCATTGTTTCTATTAATGCTTTCCGCAATTGGCTATTTAACAGCTTTTCTATTTCCCACAACTTTTCCAAAGAAGAAACCTTTTTCTTCAGATTCTGCACTTCCTTTGATGCTTGATCAACTCCAACTTCGGTGTCCAAATCATTATCTGTCAGTTCCACCGTTTCTGGATCCAGCACTATATTTTCCAAAATAATCACCTCATCGAGGTTGCTTTCAATGCGAGCCTCTATTTTAGCTATTGTCTTTGATATTGGCTCCTTCTTTACGATCTGAGGGTATCCTAATCCTTTTCCACCTGACATCTACACATAAATTATCTTGATTAACATATAATATATACACATAACAAACAATAGTTTTATATAGGTTATCTTTTATTTAGTTTAACAATGAATTTATTCAATTCATCTCCTTTTAAACTCTATATGAGTTTTTTTCTATTTTCAACGTTTTCCTCTATCCTAAGGTTATAGCCTAAGGTATATCCCACCTAAGGTTTCTAACCCTAAAGCTTTGATACCAACTTGTGACGCCCCAAAATTCAGGTACTTGAAACCCAAACTCGGTGCTTCACGATATTATTTCTATGAGCAGAATAATAATAATAATATAAACATTAAACTTAATGTACATACATCAGAGTTTTCTAATCCCCCAGGTTTCCAACCTTTAATACATTACATTACATGATAATAATAAATATCATTGTCTTAGTAGAGTCCAATCAACATCCAGATAGAGTTGTGAAGCCATTCGAGATGAAGTCTTCCACAAGTTGATCAGAAGACTTCAGTAACTGACTAAGGAAAGTCAGCAATTGCAGTAGCTGTTAAGTAAATAGAAGACGATGATCTTGAAAGCAACCAGGATCGTAGTGTTTACTAAACAAAGAAGGAACTGATGGAGTGTACACAAAGATACTGGTTAGCCTCTAAAGAACAAGACTAAAGTGATTAATCATTGGGTCAGTCCATTGATGATAAGTGAACGGGAGATCAGAAGGAGAAAGTGAGCTGGACACGCCACAAATCTAAAGTGTCTTGCTATTCAAAAGGGGCCAGAACAAAGAGTCAAGCCATCAGTATCTGAGAGCAGTCGAATCAAATAGAAGTGTTGAAGCACTGTATAAGAAAAGGAAGAGATGTTCGACATTAAAGATCCAATCAACACTCTTCAAGATCGTAGTGTTGACTCTACCTATCAACTAGACACTACGATCAAGTCCAAGAAGATTTGCATCAGAATTGTAGAGTTCGGTCGTCTAAAGGTTGAAGCATTGGCAACGGTTCAATCTAAAGATTGATGGTCGAACAGACCTTATTGAAGAGCATCGATGCAAAAGGACAACCTCTGATCGAGAAATCAGAAGGAGGAAATAAAGTTGACTACCTGCTCGAGACATCAAAGTGACATCTCTGACAGGGTAGGTGAAACAGTTGACTACAGTGTTAGAAAGTCAGAAAAGGGGATGTCATGACACATCTTCAGTCTATATCAAATAACTTGAGATCTGCGAAGCAAATTCAAATAGCTCCCAACAGCTACATTACAACGGGAAGGTTGTGAAGGAGTATAAATCAAAAAGAGCTTCAAAGATCAAAAAGTGTTGAAGTTGCTGAGGTTGGAGAGATGGTGGACTGATCAAAATAATGTAAAATAGTGAGTGACCAATGAAAGTCCAAAGCTCACTCTATGATCCACCAAGAACACTTGGAGATGAATAAAGTAAGAAGCAGAAGTGAGAGTTCTACAATGTAGAAGTGAAAGTTCTACTATAAGAAGAGTGTTCTGAACTGCCAAGAGAAAGAAGAGCATCAATGTCATCTTGATGTCTATCATGGGAAGACTCTAAGTACCAGATAGAAGAGCTTACATTCATCTTAGCAAGTCTATCATGAGAAGGCATCAAGTATCAAGGAAAAAGATCACCAACGTCATCATGATGTCAAGCATGAGAAAGTTTCTAAGTACCTAACAGAAGAGCCTACAGTCATCTTAGAAACTCATCATGTGCAGCCATCAAGTATTAAGAAGAATAATCTTCACTGCAGTTTAACAAGGGATCATCAGAAGAGGTTGAGTATCTGAAGAAGCTGAGCATCATGCAAAACTCAACTGCACCTCAAGGATGATCACGTCAAGATGCTAAGCATTCAGAGATGAATAGCTTAAAAGACATCTTAGCAGCACCTCCAACAAACAAACAACAAATTTCAACTAGAAGCCAGGGCCTATGGGGTCCTTGTCCGGAGGGACTAAATGAAGTTCCAAGCCTACTGGGCTTAAAGAGTTCCTAAGGAACTAGAGGAGTTCTAATCATGCTGGCCTTGAAGAGTTCTAAGTGAACTGAAGTTCCAAGGCTGCTAGCTTTGAAGGAATCTTAGTGATTCAGGGTGCTGCCCTTCCTTAGTGGAAATCCTGCTAGTTGAAAGAAGAAGATTGGATTAGGAGCTTGAGTCTCTGAAAAACTTAAAATCCCTTGTGTCTTTTACTTTATGTCATTTACATTATGTACCTAACTACCATAATTGCTATGTTTGTATTAACTGCTTATAACTTAACTAACTCTAAGAACAATGTATGTATGATTATGAATATATCAATGAATGGGATCTTTTACCTATTCTGCTGTGCTTGAAAAGATTCTTATGTTTGTCATATGCTAATTCATTAGCAATACAAAATAAAAGTGAAAAGTATTTGACATCAAAAGGATCTATTCAACCCCCCCCCCCCTTCTAGATCTATTGTGTGCCTACTGGGAACTAACACAAGTTTTACTATAATTTAAAAATCTCAAGTGTTAACTTCACAACACTTATTCACTATTCATTGAGTACCTTAAATCATTATGTATCGCATTCATAACTTACTAATCTTTTAACAATCTTGAAATTACTAATGACATGATACAAATCTGTTTTAACCTTTTCATTACATGTTTGTCACATTAATATGTCATTATACTAAGTTATAATAGGTCTCCAAGGTCTGTATAAATAACAGCATCACCGCCTCGAGATCGTAGGTATGTGTAAATTACCTTGTTATACATAAGTTCAGGGACCGACACCAGCATAAGAATCGCTATTTGGTGCATATTTATAAATTACGTGATCTTTTTAATAGTATTCTATTTAGCCCAACTAACACAAATTTCACCCACAAAATAGTAAATTTAACATATCCAATTGACATAGAACTCTTATAAACATGAGTCCTCACATATTCATCAACTTAGAATAATTAAACAACACTACAACCAATTTAAATTCTTTAAATTCTATGTTTTATACCAAAGACTCCATTTTTTACATCCTTCACAAAAATCATCACTATGATCAC
Organism: Panax ginseng; assembly: GCA_020205605.1. Classification (NCBI taxonomy): domain Eukaryota; kingdom Viridiplantae; phylum Streptophyta; class Magnoliopsida; order Apiales; family Araliaceae; genus Panax; species Panax ginseng. Next base: position 141,696,223 of record CM035132.1, on the reverse strand, counting down.
AATTCTTATCCAAATTAACTCATTCAAACTATGTTGTCTTTATTTCTTACCGAATTAACATATTCAATGCTCAATTTACAGATTAGATTACAAATTAACCACCAAATGTGGTACTTTCACAAGCTATATGTATATACATACATTGAAAATAGTTTTCTTTCTTTTTAACGTAATTAGCATACTAATTCTTGTCTAAACACTAGTTCTAATCATCATAAATACATACAATCACAAGTAATCAGTTGTATAACAACAATTTAAGAAAATTGAATTCACAGAAACTTGGAAATTTATGTCGTAAAACATACATATATATATATAATATTAAGGTTATGGAAAATACCTTCAATTACTTGGTAATCCTTGCTAACCACAAAGAATTTCTTAGAAACACAGAAATCTCTCAAGTCTCTCTTCAAACTCTCTTAATTTCTCTCTGTATTTTCTTCTTTCTTTCTTCTTAGGCACTATCACTTATGCGTAAGAAAAAAACTGATAGCCTAGCCATTATACGCATACTTAAAATAACAGTTACAAAAACTTAAACGTTCATTAGTTATAAATATATTTTATTTATTATTTTGATTTCTTTTATTTATATTATTAAATTCAAAATTAAAAATTTAAAAGCCATAAGGCTTGTTTGGCAAACACACTTTTACAATAAAGACTTAATGTATTTAAGCCTTGTTTGATTAAATCATTTTAAAACTTACATTATAGTTTATAATCTCATATTATTTATTTGGATATCCATATCCAACATTAGTTAAATAAACTAATTACAACATACTAAATAAATTTTCCACTTAATCTAAATATCACAAAATTATAATCTCATTATAATTTTAGTTAATAATTAACATGCCATTTTAAATTATTAAATTAAAACAGCAATATAGCATTTCATGTTATCTTTAGCAACTCTCTAACTATTAAATTAAATTAGAGTATTATCTAATAAATTTAATTCACAAGTATCTACTAACAACAATCACATAAATAAAATATTTATTTATTTAATTTTAATAAATATTTTAAATTACAAATAAAATCTTGGATTGTTACATCCTTCCCTCCTTACAAGAATTATGTCCCCAGAATCACAACTCAAACAACTCATTCGTCACATTCTTTCCTCCTTACAAAGATTCTATCCCCAAGATCGAAGACACAGATTAAACAAATAACTCAGGATAATTCCTTATCATCTCAGCTTAGAGTTCCCACATAGCCTCTTGGACATTGTGGTTTCTCCATATGACCTTCACAAAAGGTATTACCTTATTCTTGAGCACTAGTTCTTTCCTGTTTACTATCTGAATAGGAACCTCTTCAAAAGATAAATCCTTATTGAACTGTAATAGTTCATACTCGATTACATGTTTGTAATCGGGTTTGGACGGTCGCAACATCGACACATGAAAAATGTTGTGAACATGTTTTAATTCTGGAGGTAAATCTACCTCGTAAGCTACTTCTCCCACTCTTTGTAGTATTTTGAAGGGTCCAATGAACCTCGTGCTTAACTTTCCTTTCTTGCCAAAAAGAATTTTTTCCTTCCAAGGAGAAACTTTCAGGAATACAAAATTTCCTACATCAAATTCGCGATTCCGCCTGTGTTGATCAGCATACTTCTTCTGTCTATCTTAAGTAGTTACTCAACTACATGTTTGTAATCGGGTTTGTACGGTCGCAACACAGCCACATGAAAAATGTTGTGAACATGTTCTAATTGTGGAGGTAAAGCTACCTCGTAAGCTACTTCTCCCACTCTTTGCAGTACTTCGAAGGGTCCAATGAACCTCGTGCTTAACTTTTCTTTCTTGCCAAAATAAATTTTCCCCTTCCAAGGAGAAACTTTTAGGAATACGATATTTCCTACGTCAAATTCGCGATTCTGCCGGTGTTGATCAGCATACTTCTTATGTCTATCTTAAGCAGCTACCACTCTTGCTCTAATGAGTCTGATAACTTCAGCGGTCTGTTGTACCGGTTTCATTCCTAATAGTTAACGTTCACCAACTTCATCCCAACATAGTGGAGTTCTGTATTTCATGCCGTATAATACCTCGTATGGAGGCATGCCAATGCTTGCGTGGTAACTGTTATTGTAGGCGAATTCTACCAATGGTAGATGATCGTCCCAATTTCCTTTAAAATCCATGATGCATGCTCTAAACATATCCTCTAACGTTTAGATTGTTCATTCACTTTGACCATTTGTTTGCGGATGATATGTTGTACTCATCTACAATTGCGTTCCCATGCATTCTTGTAGTCTCTTCTAGAAGTTTGATGTGAATCTCGGATCTCTATCTGATACTATTGACACTGGAACTCCATGTCTTGAAACGATCTCCTTAACGTACAGTTTTGCCAGCTGATCAAGATTAAATCCAATCTTTATTGGCAAAAAGTGTGCTGATTTTATTAGTCTATCCACTATGACCCATATCGCATCGTATCCTTTCTGAGTCATTGGAAAACCTACCACAAAATCCATTGTGATATGCTTCCACTTCCATTCGGGTTGTCCAACGGTTGAAGTAATCCGCTTGGTCTTTGATGCTTGGCCTTCACTCTCTGACATGTCAAGCATTTAGCAAAACATTTTGCAACGTCTCTTTTCATATTTGACCACCAAAAATGTCGTCGCAAATCTTGAAACATTTTCGTACTTCCCGAATGGATCGAATATCTCGAGCTATGAGCTTCTGTCAAGATTTCTTCTTTAATATCTGGTACTGCTGGAACCCAAATTCGTCCTTCGAATCTTAGCACTCCTTCAGTATCAACTTCCATTTCACCTCCTTACCCTCGACTATATTTTCCTTTATTTTTCTACATTCTTCATCTTGTAGTTGCGCATTCTTTATTTTGTCCACCAAAGTTGGACTACCTTCCATCTGGTATAATTTTTCATCGGCTTCTTTTAGAAATTTGATTTCCAACTCTAGACTTGCCAACGCTGAAATGAGCTCCTCCTGGTTGGTTAACAACATCAACCTTTCTCGGTCTTTCCTACTCAAGGCATCTGTAACCACATTGGCTTTGCCCAGATGATAAAAGATCTCATAATCTTAATCTTTTATCAATTCCAACCATCTTCTTTGACGTATATTTAGGTCCTTTTGTGTGAAAATATACTTCAGACTCTTATGGTCTGTGTAGATCTCACACTTCTCTCAGTAGAGATAATGTCTCCATATTTTCAGAGCAAATACAACTGCCACCAACTCTAAGTCATGAGTTGGATACCCTTTCTCGTAGTCTTTCAATTGCCTTGATGCATACGCAATGACTTTGCCATTCTGCATAAGGACACAACCTAATCCTTTGTGTGAGGCATCACTATACACCACAAAGTTTCCTGTATTATCTGGTAATGACAACACATGTGCTACACTGAGCCTCTTCTTTAATTCCGTAAAAATCTCTTCACATTTTTTCGTCCAAACAAATTTTACAGATTTTCTCGTCAAATTTGTCAACGGAGTGGCAATCTTGGAAAAATCCTGAATAAACCGTCTATAATAAATGGCCAATCCCAAGAAACTTCTCACTTTCGATGGAGTTCTTGGTTGTTCCCAATTTATCACAGCTTCAACTTTTAATGGATCCACTGAAATCCCATCCTTGTTAATTACATGCCCAAGAAATTGTACATGTTCCAGCCAAAATTCACATTTAGAGAATTTTACGTACAACTTTTCTTTTCTTAGCGTCTCTAGCATTAGACGTAAGTGTTCCACGTGTTCTTCTTGAGATTTAGAGTACACCAAAATATCGTCAATAAATACCACCACAAACTTGTCTAAAAATGGTTTAAACACCCTATTCATCAAATCCATGAATCCAGCAGGGGCGTTTGTCAAACCAAAAGACATTACCAGAAACTCGTAATGTCCATACCCAGTTCGGAATGCCATCTTCGGTACATCCTCCTTCGTTACTTTCAATTGGTGATACCCACTTCTCAAATCTATTTTCGAGAAGTATCTAGAACCCTTCAACTGATCAAACAAGTCATATATTCTTGGCAACATATACTTATTTTTAATAGTGACTTTGTTTAATTCCCTATAATCAATGCAAAGACGCATTGACCCATCTTTCTTCTTCACGAATAACACCGACGCTCCCCACGATGATACACTAGGCTGAATATATTTCTTGTCTACTAGTTCTTACAATTGCATAAATAATTCTTTCATCTCTACCGGAGCCATTCTGTAAGGGGCCTTCGATATTGGAGCAGTTCCTAGCGCTAAGTCGATCACGAACTCGATCTCTCTATCAGGTGGAAGTCCTGGAAAATCTTCCAGAAACACGTCCACAAAATCCCTAACCACTGGTATCTCCTCCAGTTTCACACCCTTCTTCTTCTGAGTATCGACTATGTAAGCTAAGTATCCTACACAGCCTTGACTCAATAACTTTTTGGTTTGCATAATCGTCAGACATCTCGTTTGTCTAGGCGATTTTCTACCATAGAAAACTACCTTTAACGGAGTCATAAGTTTACACATTTCTTTTGGCAATCAATTATCGCTCCATAATTGAATAGCCAATCCATTCCCAATATAACGTCAAACTCTCCAAGTTTTATTGGGATTAAATCTATTGTCATAACATTCCCCTTAATATTCACCCTACAATTCTTGTATACAAACCTAACATGAATTACCTCCCTATTCGCAATTTCTATGTGTAAAGGGAAATTCAACTCTTCACTAGCTAATTCTAACCTCTTAGAAAATTCTTCATATATAAACGAGCAAATAGCACCCAAATAAAATAATACATATGCATTTATATCATTGACTGGGATAATACCTGACACGACATCTTTTGATTGCACTGCGTCTTGTACCGTCATGTTGAAGGTTCTTGCTATGGGCTTATTTGAAGACGTTGGTCCCGCAATAGTCAATGTACCTCCATTGCTACCTGTTAGGTTTGTAATATTCTTGGACGCAATCAAATTGCACAAAATAAGCGGAAACGTGTAAAAATCAGAGTTTAAAATTTTACAAACCATATACCCGGATCATCCTTTATGCACAATTATTAATTAAACGAAAAGATATGAAAAACAAGAATCATACCCTTCAAGATTCGAGCTTCCTCAGGTACAAGTTCACCTCCAATCCTTTTCGCGTTCAACTTGAATCCACCGGGTTTGGTTCCTTCCTTTGATCAACGTTAGCCACCCAAGTGTTTGGCCTCTAGAGGTGATCCACCAAGAAAGAATAAAATTCAAGAAGATGGGTGTTTAACAAAACTCTAGTTTTTCTATCTCATAGAAAAGGAGCGTACTCTCCAACAATTGGAATCACGTATGTTGTGAAAAATTCAACAACCATTTCACCCATAATAAGACTCCTCTTATTTATAGATGTGGGCAACCCTCCTTAACAATTAAGGAATTGGGTTTTATTTTAATTTATTAAAATCCTTTAATTAATTAACCTCCTAATCTTATTAGGAATAAATGAGAGTACTAATATTAAATTAATTTCCCACTCTTTAGAAATTAAAATAGTAATAATTGTAATAATATTAATAAGACCCCCCTTATTAATTTATATATTTAATATTTTCAAAATATTAAATAATAAATATTAAGCTATTTAATTTATTCTATCACCATGGATTAAATTAAATACACTTAAACATATTATTACGATTATGTCATTAACTTCTTAAATAATTATTCTTCCTTTTATGGTGTGACCTTTTAGGTTCTCCATATTAAACCGGTTGTGAATAAATCAATTAGAACAATTCTAATCTTATTTAAATAAATAAATTAAACTATTAATTTATTTAAATAAATAATATTTATTCTACAATAGGGATAAGCCTCCCCAGCGATTAACGACTTTCCAGATAATATAGATTTCAACATTAATCATAAAAGAACCTTTGAGTAAATAGTTACCGTACAATTCAATCCTTCCACCATACAATGTCCCAATTAAATATAAGACATGAAATTATTGTCAAGTCTTATTTTATTTAATTATATGTATTTCGACTCTTAAATGCACAACTCCAAATAATGCAAATTAGTAACTCCTTTCTAATTTCATTCTTCCTTGGCCAAGGACTACTGGGTTGTCATTTATTGAATCACATAGGACATTTCTCTTCTTTTACTAGAAGTGGTAGATTCTTTATTGATCATACATTATCTCCATGTATAACTTATTATACCCAAGCATATCCTTTGATATACCCTAAGGGTCTTAAGGAATAAGTCAAAGTACAACTCATCATACACAAGATACTATGTTGATCTCAAGTCTAAGGATTACTTGTACTACTATCACTACAGAAATTCCTATTGACAGACAAGTAAAACTCCATTAGGTATTCCTTAGCGAGCCACGTTCAGTGAACTTATTCTCTAATAAGCACCTACATACTTGCTTTAGTGTCTCCACACAAATGATCATGAGATCAATCATCATCATCCAATGAGCAAGCAACGTATGTACCAATCTATCCAGATTCACTAATCCCCAATTTAGTAATCCAACGATTGGGAACTATTTTAGTTTTAAGCTTTCTAAGAATTTAGATCTCATTATAATGATCATCATCATTATTCTAAAATTATTAATTAAAACTATGGGTTTATCACATATTATAAAATAACATCATGTAGATAATTATAAGCCTTTAATAAATTAATACTTTTTATTAATAAATGAATAAGATTGTTACAAAGTATATGCTTTATCATCAATCATGATTGGCTTGTGTGCATACTACTTTCAATACCTCCCTTGCTTCTAGTTGTCTCACCAGATTTCTTCTTAGAACACTCGCGAGCAAAATGATCCTTTGACCCGTAAGTGCAGCAAGCATTCTTCTTGGGTTGATTACAATTCTGGGCAATGTGAGCCTCTTGGCCACAGTTAAAGCATACTCGTTTCCCCCTTAAGCACATACCCGTGTGAAACTTCCCGCATGTAGCACATGCTTCGAACTTCTTCTTCTGTTGGTTACCCTGCTGGTTCCCAGCTCCTACATTTTCATTCCACTTCCTTTTCAATTTATTATTACCATTTCCACTACTACAACTACCATTTGTAGCATCGCCCTCACTCTTCTACTTTCTCTGCTCTTGATTGTACTTTGTTACATTGACCATACTCGCCTCCACCCTCGTGAGAATTGCCTTCTAGTACCATCAACAGAATGACTTTGATTGAAATATAGAAACTTTGTTGTACTGTAAGACCCTGAATTTTGTGAATAAAGATTAATTTTCTCAAAATATTTTTTTAAGTATTATGGTCTGGAATTGATATAATGTTATAGTTGTGGGTAGTATTTATAAATTTTGCAAAGTATGCAAGTTGTCATAAAATATTCGATTGGTCGGGGAATATTCGTTTTAATAGGGAATATTCGTACGACAACACAATCATTGGTGGACCCCACAACAGAATTATTATCGAAATGAAAAAACAATAGAAATATCTTTTTATGAAAATAACGACGGAAGTTTTACTGTTAACAGTTGAAATACCCGTTGATAAAAGTACAGTAAACGCGTGGTTGCATAGTAGCACACGGTATTGATTATTGATGCTTATGTGAGAAGTCACTCAATTTTGTTCAATTATTGCTACAGTAATTGTTGCATAGTATCTCACGTAATTTGATTCAATTATTGTCAATATTTTTATATATTATTAAATCAATAATTGAGACGATATAGTTATTCATATTATTATTTGCAATATTAACGATGTCTAGAAAGTTCTGTGGAGGAAAGGTTTAGTCACCTAATTGCGCGCCAATAGGGAGAAATCCTTATCGAAAAGCCCTATCTTTCCTGGGAATGATCTGGTTGTTAAATATTGCGAATAATAATAATGATGAATAAATGTTGTTAAAAATATTGAAGGGATTTTTATGAAGTATTTGTTGTAAATTTTGCTTATTATTTGGACCCCCATTTACCCATTTTTCAAAATATTCGGTAGAAAGTTTTTCAGTATATATGTAATATGGTGGGACCCACCTGTGATGATGACATGTTGGTGGGAGGGAACACGTGGGGCCCACGTATAGAAAGATGAAATTGGGGGGGGGAACTTGCTGGGAAGGATTACAAAGTTAGTATGTATATATATATATATATATATATATATATATATATATATATATATGTGTGTGTGTGTGTGTGTGTGTGTGTGTGTGTGTGTGTGTGTGTGTGTGTGTGTGAATTAATGTGAAGGAAGGAGGATACCTTTGCCGTAAGGCAAAGGTTATAATTATAATTATATATATCTTTTATAAGTTTTTTTTATTTGATTATAAATAGAATATATTATATTTTATTTAAAGTTTTTGTTTTATTAGAATATTTTATTGCACAGTAATGAATAGTAAAATCAAATTTTTAAAAAATTTCTTATTTGAAAGCATGTGAATTCCAATTTATGCGGGCAAAAGTGATTTTTATTTTTAAATAGTATCCTTTCCATTCTCCTATAAATAGGATGCTTAGTTAGAATTAAAAATTACACCAGAATCAGAGAATTCTTCTTCTATAATATTATTCGTATTTCTTTCGAGTTTTAGAAAGCTTTGAGTGTAGAAAATAGTGAAAGTTTTCTTTAAGAATATCCCCGCTATACCAGTTGGAATACTCTTCTTTTCAAGGTAAGGGGTATTATTTATTTCATATTTGCTTACGATATTATTTTTCGTATTCGTAATAAATTTTATATCGTTCAATATTCGCAAGAAATATTATATTCGTTTAATATTCGTAAGAAATATTATATTTGTTTAATATTCATAAGGAATATTATATTCGTTTAATATTCATAAGGAATATTATTTTCTTTCAATAATTGTAAGGGGTGTTATTTATTTCATATTCGCTTACGATATTATTTTCCGTATTCGTAAGAAATTTTATATCATGCAATATTCGCAAGAAATATTATATTCGTTTAATATTCATAAGGAATATTATATTCGTTTAATATTCGTAAAAAATATTATTTTCGTTCAACAGTTCTAAGGGGTATTATTTATTTCATATTCTCTTATGATATTATTTTTCGTATTCGTAAGAAATTTTATATCGTTCAATATTCGCAAGAAATATTATATTCGTTTAATATTCGTAAGGAATATAATATTCGTTTAATATCCGTAAGGAATATTATATTCGTAAGGAATATTATTTTCGTTCAACAGTTGTATGGGTATTACTTATTTCATATTCGCTTACGATATTATTTTTCGTATTCGTAAGAAATTTTATATCGTTTAATATTCGCAAGAAATATTATATTCATTTAATATTCGTAAAGAATATTATATTCGTTTAATATTCGTCAGGAATATTATTTTTGTTCAACAGTTGTAAGAGGTATTATTTATTTCATATTCGCTTACGATATTATTTTTCGTATTCGTAAGAAATTTTATATCGTTCAATATGCGCAAGAAATATTCTATTTGTTTAATATTCGTACGGAATATTATATTCGTTTAATATTCGTAAGGAATATTATATTTGTTTAATATTCGTAAGGAATATTATTTTCGTTCAACAGTTGTAAGGGATATTGTTTTTGTTCAGTATTCGTATGAAATAATATTTTCTTCCATACTCTGTAGTATGTAAGTAATATTATTTCGTTTCAGATTTCGAATTCTACACTCATTTTGTTAAAGTTTTGGCTTCTATACTCCATGAAATTAGTAGAATATCCTTGATATTTGCGCTTCATCCAGTGTCTTTTCATGAAAATATTATTCTGAGAATTCTTGATGATTTTTAACTTTTTCATGCCGGAGTACTATTCACAGGGTTACTATTTCTAAAGTACTATTCACGGGGTACTATTCACTCAGGTACTATTTATCTGGGGTACTATTTAGACAAAAAAGATTTCTTTTTGATCTAAATCATTTTTGATACAATATTATTCTTGAATATTACTCCACAAAGTAGTATCATATTGATAATTTGGACATTATTAAATTTTGGATAAATTAAATTATAAATCTTTCAAAGTTTATCCTTTGCTTTCTTTTAATTGAATTCTTATATCATTGTCATCATCCTCATGGTTATATTGTTATGAAAGTCATCTTTGGTCGTAGTGCATAGATGGACTTGGTATGATTATGACCAGGGATTATTCGGTATAATCATGACCGTAATGTTACAAATGATGTGGTAAAAGTCCTCCTTGGCCCGTAGTGTATTGATGGACAGTTGTTGGCATTATCATGACCATTGATGAAAACACGAATATCCTTGGCCCATAGTGCATGGATAATTTGTGGTCGTGATACTAATGAATATCCTTGGCCATAGTACAGGGGTGATTCGATTATGTGGATTTTTATTATGCCGAGTCTCAGCGATAAAAATTGATGATAACCTTTTTAAATCATAGAAGATAGTAGATTTCATGCTCTACTTGACTCTTCTAATGGATTACTTGTTCCGCTACAGTTAAACTTGATGTCTATTGTATTTTATCAGTTTAACACTATTGAAGGCTAACGATAAATCATTCTACATTATCTTAGTCATAATATTTCTTACTGGGCAAGTTGAGCTCACCCTTTTGGCTTTCATTGTTCTCTTCAGGAAATGAGAATATAGCTGGTACTAGTAGGGGAATGGAGTGACGGTCCAGATGTTTGCATTAGTAGTCCTCACTATTCCTTGAAATAGTGTGATAATAAATGTATTGAGGACTTATTTTGAGTTTGAATACTGTCTAGAAGACAATATTTGTATTAAAACTCACAGCTCATGTTTTATATTTAAGTTTGTATTTGTATTCTATACCATGTATTTGGCGACTCAGAATGGGTGATATATACCTATTTTGGGGGCGTCATAGTTGGTATCAAAGCTTAGGGATATGATCTCTGGCTAAGATGTGGGACTAGAACTAGGGGGAGAGACGGGAAAATCCTTCGCTAGTATAACCTACCTAAGTTATTTGTTATTTAATTGATCAGTCAGGATATAGGGATAATATGTGGCATGTCAATTAACCCTTGTTTTGTGGCAGTGTTTGAAAATGACTTTCGAGAATGTTGAGATAAGCAATGGAGCACAGAAGACCGTTGAGTCACCACGGATTAATAAGCAGGATTATGTGATGTCAGACGAATAAGGAACTAGAGATATTCTTGTGGTGAGGGAAGAATTAATAGTTGCACCCGAGCTAGTCGCAGAAGTAGCATCTAAGAGTGAGGAAGAAGAGGAACCTGGGGATAATTTATTAGAAGAATTTTTTGATCGAAATGTAGAACTACAAGATTGTATTCGTGAGTTAGAAGAACAGGTTGAAGAAAGGCAGGCGGTCGTGGAGCAAAGGGATGCAACAATTCAAAATTGTATTACCCGATATGTGATGCTTGAACAGAAGCACTCTTTGGCAGAGTGTAAGATATTAAAGATGGAATCTGAGAATTCAAATGTCAAGGATCAGCTGAAAGAAGAAACAACTGAACGATTGAGAATGGAGGATGCATGGGTAAAAGCCGCACGACGTGTTGATATTGTAGAAAGAGACGTCCGATCCAAAAAGGCTAAAATGGATGATGTGTATTTCTCTTTTTGGACAGCAATTGGGAGAACCCAACATCGAGTTTTAAATTACCCTGTACAGAGCGGTCAACCTCAATTCGATATGGATCGAAGATTGATGATTCAGATTATGAATCAGGAGTACGACGAAGCAGTTGAAGGTGGAATATTCATTATAGAAAAGTTAATTCCAACGGTAGTGATGACACCAAATGATGCCCCAGACAAGTCAAAGTCGGGTAGTTCAAGGGAGAGCGGTTGTCATGACTTCCCAACAAGTGAGGAACCCAAATGAAGTTATCACGGGTAAGCTAATCATAAACTCTTGCTAAGTTTATACCTTATTCGATACCGGTTCTACCCACTCTTTTATTTCTCCTACTTGCGCTCAACGTTTAAATTTGACTCCGGAGAAATTAGACTTTAACTTATCTGTTGAAATTCCATTAGGAGAAACCTTCATTACATCCACTGTTTATAAGTCTTGTTTGGTTCAAATCGGTACCCTCACATTACTTGTCGATCTTATTTCATTGAAAATACTTGCATTTGACGTATTTCTAGGGATTGATTGGTTAACTACTCATCATGCAAAAATTGATTATTTTCATAAGGTTGTTAGCTTTCATATTCCTAACCAACCTATTATGCGAATTCACGCAACCAAATCATTAAAATCAATCACTGTCATCTCAAGCCATAAAGCTATTCGTTTATTGAAAAACGGATGTCAAGCTTTCTTAGCCCATGACACAGATTTAAACAAAAATACGTTAGATTTAAATGATATTTCTATTGTTAATAAATTTCTTGATGTATTCCCTAAAGAACTTCCTGGCCTACCCCTAGAACGTGAAATCGAATTTTGTATCGACCTTGAACCCGATACAAAAACCCTCAAATATTTTTCACCCAAAACAAATGTAACATATGCCAAAGTCGTTGGCTTGAGCTATTGAAAGATTACGACAAAACCATTTAATACCATCTTAGAAAAGAAAAGCATTAACGTGAATGACGTTCAAAGAGAATATCGTATCGTTTATTTAGTACAATGTTGTTAACACAAAAACCCATTTCGTACGACTTACAAAAGATGGAGATAGAGTTAATGACTCCAAGAACTTACGTGAAGATAGCGAATATACGATTAGTACCGAATTTAATCGATAAAGTTAAAGCCGCTTAAGCTACAGACTCAGAGCCGATGAATGTGAAGAAGAAGGTTCAAGAGGGCATTATTCTAGAAGCAAAAATCGACGAAGAGAGGAATCTCAACCCTCGACTTTATTGATCTATTTGAAATCATTGAGCGAGTAGGAATTGTGGATTATAGACTCACCTTACAGCCAAGTATTTCGCGTGTTCATAATGTTTTTTCACGTATCAATGTTATGTAAATATGTGGACGACCCGAACCACATTATTGAGTTAGAACCGGACGAAATAGCGGAAGATTTAATGTATGAAGAGATACCTGTTAAAATCTTGAATAAGAAGGAACATATTCTACGCTCTAGGGTTATACCTCAAGAGTTAGAATTTGAAATGAAATCAAGGTATTATCATCTCTTCGAACTACCAGGTACGTAAATTTTGAGGGCGAAATTTCATAAGGAGAGGAGATTGTAAGACCCCGAATTTTGTGTATAAAGATTAATTTTCTCAAAATATTTTTTTAAGTATTATGGTCTGGAATTGATATAATGTTATAGTTGTGGGTAGTATTTATAAATTTTGCAAAGTATACAAGTTGTCATAAAATATTCGACTGGTCAGGGAATATTCGTTTTAACATGGAATATTCGTACGACGGCACAATCATTGATGGACCCCACAATGGAATTATTGTCGAAATGAGAAAACGATAGAAATATCTTTTTATAAAAATAACGACGGACATTTTATCGTTAACTATTGAAATAACCGGTGATAAAAGTACAGTAATACGCGTGGTTGCATAGTAGCACACAATATTGATTATTGATGCTTATATGAGAAGTCACTCAGTTTTGTTCAATTATTGCTACAGTAATTGCTGCATAGTATCTCACGTAATTTGATTCAATTATTGTCAATATTTTTATATATTATTAAATCAATAATTGAGGCGATAAAGTTATTCATATTATTATTTGCAATATTGACGATGTCTAGAAAGTTCTGTCGAGGAGAGGTTTGATCACCTAATTGTGTGCCAATAGGGAGAAATCCTTATCGAAAAGCCCCCTCTTTCCTGGAAATGATCTGGTTGTTAAATATTGAGAATAATAATAATGATGAATAAATGTTGTTAAAAATATTGAAGGGATTTTTATGAAGTATTTGTTGTAAATTTTACTTATTATTTGGACCTCCATTTAACCATTTTTCAAAATAATCGGTAGAACGTTTTTCAGTATATGTGTAATATGGTGGGACCCACCTGTGATGATGACATGTTGGTGGGATGGGGACACGTGAGGCCCAAGTATAGAAAAATGAAATTGGGGGGGGGGGAACTTGCTGGAAAGGATTACAAAGTTAGTATATATATATATATATATATATATATATATATATCAGCATGTGTGTGTGTGTGAATTAATGTGAAGGAAGGAGGATACCTTTGCCGTAAGGCAAAGGTTATAATTATAATTATATATATATTATAAGTTTTGTTTTATTTGATTATAAATAGAATATATTATATTTTATTTAAAGTTTTTTGTTTTATTAGAATATTTTATTGCACAGTAATGAATAGTAAAATCAAATTTTCAAAAAAATTTCTTCGCTAGTGCGTATGTGAATCGGGCGACTGTGCAGTCCGTGATTTTTATTTCAAATAGTATCCTTTCCATTCTCCTATAAATAAGATGGTTAGTTAGAATTGAAAATCACACCAGAATCAAAGAATTCTTCTTCTATAATATTGAGCGTATTTCTTTCGAGATTTAGAAAGCTTTGAGCGTAGAAAACAATGAAAGTTTTCTTCAAGAATATCCCCATGATACTAGTTGGAATACTCTTCTTTTCAAGATAAGGGGTATTATTTATTTCATATTCGCTTACGATATTATTTTTCGTATTCGTAAGAAATTTTATATCGTTCAATATTCGCAAGAAATATTTTATTCGTTTAATATTCGTAAGGAATATTATATTCGTTTAATATTCATAAGGAATATTATTTTTGTTCAACAGTTGTAAGGGGTATTATTTATTTCATATTCGCTTACGATATTATTTTTCGTATTCGTAAGAAATTTTATATCGTTCTATATTAGCAAGAAATATTATATTCGTTTAATATTCGTAAGGAATATTATATTTGTTTAATATTCGTAAGGAATATTATTTTCGTTCAACAGTTATAAGGGGTATTATTTATTTCATATTCGATTACAATATTATTTTTCGTATTCGTAAGAAATTTTATATCGTTCAATATTCGCAAGAAATATTATATTCGTTTAATATTCGTAAGGAATATTATATTCGTTTAATATTTGTAAGATATTATATTCGTTTAATATTCGTAAGGAATATTATTTTCGTTCAACAGTTGTAAGAAGTATTATTTATTTCATATTCGCTTACGATATTATTTTTCGTATTCGTAAGAAATTTATATCTTTCAATATTTGCAAGAAATATTATATTCATTTAATATTCGCAAGGAATATTATATTTGTTTAATATTCGTAAGGAATATTATTTTTGTTCAACATTTGTAAGTGGTATTATTTATTTCATATTCGCATACGATATTATTTTTCTTATTTGTAAGAAATTTTATATCGTTCAATATTCGTAAGAAATATTATTATATTCGTTTAATACTCGTAAGGAATATTATATTCGTTTAATATTCGTAAGGAATATTATTTTCGTTCAACAGTTGTAAGGGGTATTATTTATTAAATATTCGCTTACGATATTATTTTTCATATTCGTAAGAAATTTTATATCGTTCAATATTCGCAAAAAATATTATATTCTTTTAATATTCGTAAGGAATATTATATTCGTTTAATATTCGTAAGGAATATTATATTCATTTAATATTCGTAAGGAATATTATATTCATTTAATATTCGTAAGGAATATTATTTTCGTTCAACAGTTGTAAGGGGTATTATTTATTTCATATTCGCTTACGATATTATTTTTCATATTCATAAAAAAATTTATATCGTTCAATATTCGCAAGAAATATTATATTCGTTTAATATTCTTAAGGAATATTATTTTCGTTCAACAATTGTAAGGGGTATTATTTATTTCATATTCGCTTACAATATTATTTTTTGTATTCGTAAGAAATTTTATATCGTTCAATATTCGTAAGAAATATTATATTCGTTTAATATTCATAAGGAATATTATATTCGTTTAATATTCGTAAGGAATATTATTTTTCGTTCAACAGTTGTAAGGGATATTATTTTTGTTAAGTATTCGTATGAAATAATATTTTCTTTCATACTCTGTAGTATGTAAGTAATATTATTTCGTTTCAGATTTCGAATTCTACACTCATTTTGTTAAAGTTTTGGCTTATATACTCCATGAAATTAGTAGAATATCATTGATATTTGCGCTTCATCCAGTATCTTTTCATGAAAATATTATTATGAGCATTCTTGATAAGTTTTAACTTTTTCATGTCGAAGTACTATTCACGGGGTTACTATTCCCGAAGTACTATTCAGGGGTTAGTATTAACTTGGGTACTATTCATCTGGGGTACTATTTATGTCAAAAATTGATTTCTTTTTGATCAAAATTATTTTTGATACAATATTATTCTTGAATTTTACTCCACAAAGTAGTATCATGTTCACAATTTGGACATTATTGAATTTTGGATAAATTAAATTATAAATCTTTAAAAGTTTATCCTTTGATTTCTTTTAATTGAATTCTTATATCATTGTCATCATCCTCATGCTTATATTGTTATGAAAGTCATCTTTGACCCTAGTGCATAGATGTACTTGGTATGATTTATGACCAAGGATTATTCGATATAATCATGACTGTAATGTTACAAATGATGTGGTAAAAGTCCTCCTTAGCCCATAGTGCATTGATCGAAAGTTGTTGGCATGATCATGATCATTGATGAAAATACGAATATCCTTGGCCCATAGTGCATGGATAATTTGTGGTCATGATACTAATGAATATCCTTAGCCGTAGTGCAGGGGTGATTCAATGATGTGGATTATTTATTAAGCTGAGTCTCAGTGATAAAAATTGATGATAAACTTTTTAAATCATAGAAGATAGTAGATTTCATGCTCTACTTGACTCTTCTAATGGATTGTTTGTTTCGCTGCAATTAAACTTGATGTCTATTGTATTTTATCAGTTTAACACTGTTGAAGGCTAACGATAAATCATTCTGCATTATCTTAGTCATAATATTTCTTACTGGGCTAGTTGAGCTCACCCTTTTTGCTTTCATTATTCTCTTCAGGAAAAGAGAATATAGCTGGGACTAGTCGGGGAACAGAGTGACAATCCAGATATTTGCATTAGTAGTCCTCATTATTCTGTGAAATAGTGTGATAATAAATGTATTGAGGACTTATTTTAAATTTGAATACTGTCTAGAAGACAATATTTGTATTAAAACTCAGAGCTCTTGTTGTATAGTTATGTTTGTATTTGTATTCTGTACAATGTATTTGACGACTCAGAATGGGTGATGTATACCTATTTTGGGGGAGTCACATGTACAACCAGGGTTTCACTCCCTGTTCAAACCTTCTAGCCTTGCGCTCATCTGTGTTGACTTGACATAGCGCGAACCTCGCCAATTTATTAATTTTAGAGGCATACTCTGCCACCGTCATTGATCCCTGAGTCAGTTCTAAAAACTGCACCTCCATCTGATTTTTCGAACTCTCTGGGAAATAAGTCTCGAAAAATATCTCCTTAAACCTATCCCAATTCATTACCCCTTCACCTCCTCGAGTCTTATTGGCTTGCCACCAATAACTCACCTCTGCTTTCAACATAAATGTTGCAAAAGCAGTTTTCTGGTTCTCACCTACTCTAGCTACATCGAAGACTTTCTCTATCTCCATGATCCAAGTCTGTGCCTCAACGGAATTCATGGACCCACTAAATTCTGGTGGCCCAACTGCCTTGAAATTCTTAAATGTCGCAGCTTGATTCTGCGGTTGATTCTGCAATGCTCCCATTGGTAACGTTACTAATTGCTGAACCGAATTAGCCTCAACATTGTTGTTATTGGTAGATCCCTCCGGAGTCCTTTGTCGTGGTTGACGTCTTAGAGTCATTTTCTATTAAAATACGCTCATTAGATTATTATTCAATCTTTTAAATATTATATATACAACTTGCACATCACAAAAATTTTACCACATAGCACACAATATCTTGAATAAATAGTAACTTTTATTTATTCATCATCTTTTAAAAACATAGCCATGATAGCATCCCTACTATCTACATTACTTTCCTGAACTATAAAAGTTTCAGGATAACATCATCATCATCATATCCTATTGGTTATATAATACCTGGGATTTATATCTTATTTACTTATTAATCACACAATATTTACATTTCTTATGATGACCTACTAAAATGCTACATAGCCTTACGATGCTCCTTTTCCATAATATGAAACATTATTTGGCGGTCTAGCATGTACCATGGCAGCGTCTCAAACTGAATAGAATAATACATGATTGGACTTGAGCTCGATTTACAACGGTGTTGAAAATGCTAATCATCTCCTCCATCTTGATATTCGTTACTTGCACCTCTCTCTCTGCTACCCCGACTCGTTGAGAAGCTTCCTCGTACACGTCTTCGGCTCTTGCCCTCTTAGTAGACTCTTCTTTCAATTTATTCTTTAGGTCCGTGATCACCTCGGCCATTTGCTCGTTCTCTCCTTCAGTGTGAATCAGCTTCCATTCGACATTACTTAAGCGTACATCTAAATCTCAGATCTCGTCATCCTTCTACGCTATCGAGGTCTGTTGTTCGGCTACTATCTCTTCCAACTCCTTGACTCTATCCTGCAGTTCCACATTGCGGTCGTGTACTTCGTCGTACATACGGGTTGCGATAGAGTTTGGTGAAAACTCTTCCTCCTCGTCATCCTCATCCCCATCCCTATCCGATTATGGTATCTTAACGGGATCCTCCTCATCTTTCTCTACCTCATCATTTTCATCAGGTAAGCCTTCCTGCTCAACCACTGTGACCAACAGAGATGACTCCCATAGCAGTAGATGTTCCCAAACCACGTGAATATATCGAGGCTCCTCATCTCTAAGCATCTGGGGTCCTTCCTCCCTAGCCTGACTAGATTCTCCTACATTAGCCATCCTGACAACAAAATTTTAAGTTTTAATTATTAATCATTACTACTCGACACTCACAAGTACATAGGTTATAATCACATAAGCACATAAAGTGTTTTATTACTTCCTTCGTAAAACTCGATAAGAGTGTATCACCACTATCTTTTCAAATTCCTACAAGGTTACTTCCTAAGGCTTTTCCCCCACCTAAGGTTCATAACCTAAAGCTCTGATAGCAACCTGTGACACCCCCAAATCTAGGTACTTCATTCCCACAAGATTTGGTGTTCACTTTCCAATCATTCATAACTAACCAACCAATTATAATAAAATTAAACCATAAATCCTCCCATTAAAAGGGTTACATCATTAATTCAAAAGTCTCCTAGATTATCTAACCTTTAACAATAATCAAATGCGAAAATAAAATAATTACATCTCATCATTAAATATAAAGTCTATTGTCATGACAATAAATAAATTACAAATCTTCTTCACTTGTTCATTTTCCCTTTTCCCTTGCTCGTGGTAGGTTCATTAACCTTTTCAACATTAGCTGCAATGAGTATATATATGCAAGAGTGAGAAAAACAACTGCTCACTAGAAATAACAATGAATAATAATAGCATAATAAATGCCAATGAATAAACTCATCAGAGTTGAACAATACTCTGTCAATGATAATCAAAAAATGATATCAACATACAAAATGTAACTGAGGGTCACAAGACCACTAACTATGCTCTAGGTTGTCAAGTATTTCTACTTTAACTTTTAACAGTCTAAAAGACCATAATCATAATCTATGTCCTAGGTTAATAGGTGTTTCTAATGTAACCTTTAACAGTCTAAACGACTATGTGGACCATCATCTCGTACTCTAGGTGATCAACCCTTAGTACTATGTATTGCGCCAACATTTTAACGCCATTGCGTAGCTCTAAAATAATCCCCTATTATAGGGTTGTTCATCTCAGTTTTAAAGTACAAGTCTGCACCAAAGAAGGTTTGGTTTGGATAAGATTCAAGGGTAATTTGGAGTTTCATGATCATCAACTAAGGGATTAGTTGAATCAACAAGTTTTAACAACACTACAAGTGATCAATAATAATTTAATGTAAAATGATTAAGAAGCATAGGTGAACCAACTATACATTAAACTCATGCTTAAAAATAACTAAAAAACATAAGTTTTGAATAGAACAACAAACCTTGCTTGGACAATAGTAAGCTAACGCTACGATCAAATAAAGAATTGAATTACTGAACATACATTAACTGATAACAAGCTAGAAATAAAGCTTGCTCAACATGATAATAACGTGTGCAAAGTAAAAGAAATATGGTAGCTCAATATTAGAAATTAGAGTTCAAGAAATTACATTCACTATAAAAGAATGAAACTAAAGAAACTTGCTTAACTATAAACAAGTTAGAATAATTAAACAATGATTAGAATTTAAAACTTGCTCGATAAAAGTATAGAGTAAGGAACTTGCCTCGTGCGTAAGCTATAAATTTACAACTCACGTTCACCTACACATAGTATTAGAATCATAATATCTATTAGATACTAATATCCACTTTCCCAAAATAAAACTCTCTTTTAGATAAACGTGTTACTATAGTACAAGTTTTACTGTATTTCAGAAATCTCAAGTGTTAACTTCACAACACTTATTCATTATTCATTGAATACCTTAAATCATTACGTATCGCGTTCATAACTTACTAATCTTTTAACAATCTTGAAATTACTAATGACATGATACAAATATGTTTTAACCTTTTCATTACATGTTTGTCACATTAATATGTCATTATACTAAGTTATAATAGGTTCTCCAAGGTTTGTATAAATAACAGGCATCACTGCCTCAGATCAGGAGGTGCAAGCAATTGCTACCATACATAAGTTCTGGGACCTGTGCAAGAATGCTATAAATGTGATTCTTGCGCCTGACACACATTCACTCAATTTCTTATTTGGTGTATGTATTGAAAACTACGCAGATTTTTAACAAATACTGCTCAAATTTAACTAACATGAATTTCACCCACAAAACAGTAAATTTAACATATCCAATTGACATAAAACTCTTATAAACATGATTCCTCACATATTCATCAACTTAGAATAATTAAACAACACTACAAGTAATTTAAATTCTTTAAATTCCATGTTTTATACCAAAGACTCCATTTTTTACATCCTTCACAAAAATCATCATTGTGATCATAATTCTTGTCCAAATTAACTCATTCAAACTACGTTCTCTTCATTTCTTACCGAAGTAACATATTCAATGCTCAATTTACAGATTAGATTACAAATTAACCACCAAATTTGGTACTTTCACAAGCTATATGTATAAACATACACTAAAAATAGTTTTCTTTCTTTTTAACGTAATTAGCATACTAAATCTTGTCTAAACACTAGTTCTAATCATCACAAATACATACAATCACAAGTAATCAGTTGTATAACAACAATTCAAGAAAATTTAATTCACAGAAACTTGGAAATTTATGCCGTAAATATATATATATATATATATATATATATATATATATATAATATTAAAGTTATGGAAAATACCTTCAATTACTTGGTAATCCTTGCTAACCACAAAGAATTTCTCAGAAACACAAAAATCTCTCAAGTCTATCTTCAAACTCTCTCAATTTCTCTCTGTATTTTCTTCTTTCTTTCTTCTTAGGCACTATCACTTATGCGTAAGAAAAAAAAACTAACAGCCTAGCCATTATACGCATACTTAAAATAACAGTTACAAAAAACTTAAACGTTCATCAGTTATAAATATATTTTATTTATTATTTTGATTTATTTATTTTATTTATTTATATTATTAAATTCAAAATTCAAAATTTAAAAGTCATAAGGCTTGTTTGGCAAACACACTTTTAAAATAAAGTCTTAATATATTTAAGCCTTGTTTGATTAAATTAATTTTAAACTACTTTAATTTATTTTAATAAATTCTTTACACTATAGTTTATAATCTTATATTATTTATTTGGATCTCCATATCCAACATTAGTTAAATAAACTAATTACAACATATTAAATAAATTTTTCACTTAATCCAAATATCACAAAATTATAATCTCATTATAATTTTAGTTAATAATTAACATGCCATTTTAAATTATTAAATTAAAACAAAGAATATAGCATTTCATGTTATCTTTAGAAACTCTCTAACTATTAAATTAAATTAGAGTATTATCTAATAAATTTAATTCACAAGTATCTACTAACAACAACCACATAAATAAAATATTTATTTATTTAATTTTAATAAATATTTTAAATTACAAATAAAATCTTGGATATTTACAAGATATTACATGAAGAGATGAAGCCAGCAGGAGAAAGAGAGTCGCACAGTATGACAATCCTCCAAGGAGCAAAAGGCGGAGGAGATATATATATAAGTTGAAATTTGTTTCTTATTGATGTAACTATGCTAAATTGTAATATCTATCTCACAACATCAATAAATTCATGCTTATTCTCTAGAGATTTTAGTTGCTCATTGAAACACTAAGTCATATTTACTTTCTAGCATCCTGCATTTAGAAATTAATGATATGATGCAAATCTACTTGGTTATGTCAACATCAAATATCGGAGATTGTTGGGAATTACATATTAAAATTTGATGTTGAAAGTAAATAAATATGCTTATGTGTAAGGTCCTTCAAAGAACATATGTACAAGGACTTAGATGATAGATAAAAATTGTTAGGTTGATCTGTGCTTAATGTTTATCATTTTGTAAATGAATGTAAAGAAGAAAAGATCAAAGTTGTTAGGTTGATCTATTTTGAGATGTAATAGATAGGCCTCAATAGAATCGTAGTCTGACAAGCCAGCCGAGAGATTACAGAAGCCAATGTAGAATCGTAAAGTATCGAGAAAGTTGCTTCAAAATCGTAGTCTGCTTTAGAAGCCACACTCAGATTGTAGAGATGGTCTGAGTATCTGCCGAGCTAAGTCAAGAATCGTAGTCTGCACTCAGAAATGGTGAGTCTGCAAAAATAAGAAAGTAAAGATCGTAGTCTATCCATGCTTAAGAGAAATCATAGTGTTCTCTTTGATTAGGTCGAATCAAGCACGAGCATGGCAAAACACAATGATCATAATCGTAGTGTCTCTCTTGTCAGCATCAGAAGCATCGAGCCTTGTCAATTTGCTGAAGGATAAAATACAACAAATGAAGAATAGATTATAGACATTGAGACTTTTGGGAATCCCAATGATCCAACACTTATCCTTATTATGTATCGAAGAAGCGTATTGAAGAAGCTAAGGAAAATACTGCATGCTTGCTAAAAATACCTTTTCAAGTGTTAGGTGAGATAGTAGTCTGTTGTGTCAGTGGGTCAGACGACTGAACATTAAATTTCCAGAAAGTCAACATCGGTGCTTAGAAGTGTTTGATGCATTTAATGCTTCAACAGACACATTTCAAAGGCTCCTTTATAAGGAAATCATATAAGACCCCAACTTTTTTGAATAAAGAATAATTTTTTTCTCGAAATATATTTTTGAATAATATGGTATGGATATGATATAATGTTATAGTTGTGGGTAATATTTGGAAAATTTTGCAAAGTAAGCAAGTTGATATAAAATATTCGTTGTGTTAGTGAATATTCGATTGGTTGTGGAATATTCGTTTTAACAGGGAATATTCGTACGATGGCACAATCATTGGTGGACCCCACAATGGAAGTATTGTCGTAGTTAGAAAATGACAGAAATATCTTTTTATAAAAATAACAGCAGAAATTTTACCGTTAAACTGTTGAACTACCCGATGATAAAAGTATAGTAATACGCATGGTTGCATAGTAGCACACGGTATTGATTATTGATGCTTACGTGAGAAGTCACTCAGTTATACAAAATTATTGCTATAATAATTGTTGTATAGTATCTCACGTTATTTGATTCAATTATTGTCACATTATCATCTGCATAATATTTTATATTATTAAAATAATAATTGAGACAACAAAGTTATTCATATTATTTGTAATATTGACAATGTCTAGAAAGTTCTGTTGAGGAGAGGTTTGGTCACCTAATTGCTCGCCAATAGGGAGAAATCCTTATTAGAAAGCCCCCTCTTTCCTAGGAACGATCTGGTTGTTGTTAACTATTGTGAGTTATAATATTAATGATGAATAATTGTTGAAATATTAAGAATGTGTTTATTGAAGATAAGTGAATTATAAAAGTTAGAGGGGAGTAATGCAAACTTGGAAAACTTTAGGGGTACTAAAGTGTACTAAGTTAAATCAATCTGGACCATTGGTGGTGGTTTTAATAGTAAATCAATCTGGACCATTGATGGTGATTTTAAAAGTAAATCAATCTGGACCGTCGGTGGTGATTTTAAAAGTAAATCAATTTTGACCGTCGATGGTGGTTTTAAAAGTAAATCAATCTGGACCGTCGGTGGTGGTTTTAAAAATAAATCAATATGGACCGTCGGTTGTGGTTTTAATAGTAATTAATATGGGCCATCCGTTCTAATAGTGAATCAATCTAAACCATTTGTGAATTAGTTACTATTTAGTCCATCTCCTATAAATAGAAGCTTAATTCTTCTTTCATTCTCACCAATTCACTGAGATTCACAAGAGACACTGTAGCGCCCCCAAATCCAGGTCCTAAATCACCACGGATCTGGTGCACTATTTCTATAACTATTACGGAAGATATAAACATAAATTATTTATACATTAAACATTATACATTATCCCCAAGGTCGAGTAACCATAACTTATACACAATTCCATATCATATCTAACATACAATGTTATTATAATAAATTACTTTTACAAATCTAGCTACACACATAGTCCCAAGCTGAGCTTGACTTTTTCTTTTCCTTGTATCGACGCATTCGCCTTAATCTGCAATGTTTTATCATTATATAGCAAGGGTGAGCATGAAAGTTGCCCTACAAGTTTAAATTTTATTTAAGGATATATCATGATTGAAAGAGTCTGAATAATAAGCTGGCTATAATTCAACAATGTAGTTGTGAATTAGCACGAACAAACTTTTGACTGAACAAGTATTAAACATGAACAAATATATCTGAACCGAATGGTAATGAAGGTGATCATCTTTTCATACCTGAATTATACATACAATATGTATAGAGTACAATTTTATATGGCAATCAGCAATGATTAACCATAAGCATATCTGAATGAAACAACTCTTAGTAGAGTTAAGAAAAACTTGCCTGTACCATTGATTACCGCTACGAAATATAACCTAGCTTTATCCGAAGACCTAATATAGATAATACCGATCTCCAAATATTAGAATAATATCATCATAGTATAAAATAACCTAAACGCATTATCACATAATCCTATCAGTCTATATAGCACATAAGACCTAGTATCAAGTCAAACTATTGCAGTCCGAGTTGAGTTCGGTACTATTAGGACTTTCCGACGGCCTAGTCGGACAATTATCGAGTTTAAGTTCAATTAAACTCTGCCTAAACACTTAACAATTATTTAGATAATTTATTAATAAGTTAAAATAATTTTCATAGGCCCATAATAATTTTCAGATAATTATTACCATTTATTTTGATTTTTCAATCATTAATATCATATTTATATGAATTAAACACCACTTAATTTCATTATCGGGAATATTTATTTAATATTACATATTAATGAAATCCTTAACATAATATTATAATATATTTATAATATCTCAAAGTATTTTTAATACTTTATTATTACCATTAAATTATTTTAAATTAATTAAAACCATTATTCATTATCTACCATTAATATTAAAATATTAATATTTTTCATGACAAAATATCAAAAGTTATATTTTATAACTTAAAATATTTTTATAACACTTAAATTAATTTTTTATATAATTTTTAAAGCATTAATTCTATTTTTCCATAATTTATTTAATAGATCTATTAAATAAATTAACTACCATTAATAATAATTTATTAATAAAATTCATCATAAAATATTAAAAGTCATTAAAAATAACTTCAAATATTTTCTTATACCATAATATAATTTTTCATTATTTTTAAAGTATTAAAATCATTTTTAAATAATTTATTTAATATTATAATTAAATAAATTAAATACCCTTTATATTCCAAAAATATTAAATATTTATGAAATATACTGTAAATAATTAAAAACTAATTTTTAGGCTTTAAAATAATTTTTAGAAATTTATTATGTATTTTTAATAATTAAAAATCATTTTTATCTATTTAATAAATAAAATAATTAATTTCCATTAATAAACTGTCACTAAAGGTCCCTATAGCGACAGAACCGTCGCTATAGGTGTTCTTGAGCTGTTCATCATAAAACCCAGAAATCCATGTCAGACACTAAGGTGGTAGGTTTGACCGTAATTAGATCAATGATCCTAATGTTTTCTGGGTTGTAATTTGTGTTGATGTTGTAGTATAAGTGTAATACTACAATTAAAATCAAGTTGCATGGTCATTCTACATCAAATCATAGAGATCTAAGCTTTCCAAATTGTTGTCAGACCTGTTCTTCAATTTCTGGGTTTTTCAGAATTGAAGAACAGTCGAGGTGCCTATTTTGAAAGCCTTGAATCTAGAGTTTTTGGCTTGCTCAGTGCAATATGAAGGTTCAATTGTGTAGCATACATGTCAAGGAACAAGGATATAACCTTACATCAACCTAACAACATAGCAGGTGATAGATCTAGGCTGGTCAAATAGGATGCCAAGAACTGTTCTTGGTGAATTCTGGGTTTTCTAGAAATTCATCCGGACAGTTGGTCAACGCTTGTTTGACCACTGATTACTTTGATCCTGTGCAATATTTGTTTGTTCTAAGGACTTTAGTGTGTAGTCTATGTGACGACCCCAAATTCAGGTACTTGAAACCCGAACTTGGTTCTCCACGATACCATTTCTTTAAGCTGAATAATACTAAATAATAATACATTCGAACTTAATTTACATACATCAAAGTTTACTTCCCCAGGTACGTGACCTTCAAATACATTCCTTACAATACTTGAATAGATACCAATACAACTATAATCATTAACTCATAATACACACTTATTCGATCGACTTTCCTTTTCCTTTGTTTTCGTGCTCGAGCCTTCAAAGTTGCTCATACATAATCGAAAACATTTAATTTAAGCAAGGATGAGCATTTAAGTGCCCAAAGAAGTAATAGCAATTATATATAAAATTTGAAAGAATATAAGTATTCTCTTTACATAACACTTCTACAACGAATTGAAAGTTGTGAAGTAAATCAGATCTTGATAAAAATTCACATAACAACTCTCTTTCAAATTCTTTAAATTTGGCTCGCTCTACCCTTGAATAGGGTTTAAGAAACATACTATGAACATTCTTTTCATTTTCGAAAAGGTTTAGCGGAATTCTATCCTCAAACCATTATAACTTACGAGCACGAGGGTGATCATTTCGTTGTACCCTCAGATTGATCAATACTACATAACTTGAACGAAATTCATCGCTTCACTCTATCCGCCTTCATGTAAAAATCTTCCCATATAGGGATGTTCATACATGCTCGGTTCCAAACCCAAGGTTTTAATCTTGCTCAACAATAATATGTAATTCAACATATATATACGGGTAATTGACAAAGGTGTATCAACATGTGAACAAATGTCATGATTATCCAAGTGGGGACACTTGTATAACCATTTATAGAAATCAATGAATGAATATATATCCGAGCTAACATGTCGATAATCAAAGAGTACATAATATGTACAGGATAGAATAATTTCAAACTTCTTACTCATGTCCATTGATAAAGGAAGTGCAAAGGTAGGATACTTTACCGATTCACGATTACAAATCTCAACTTAGGTTTTATCTCTTTATCACAACCTATCAATAATCGGATCATTCGTTCGATTAGAACAATATATCTTAACACATAGTATCGTTTATTACAATTAAAGACATAGTCCAATCACATAATCACGGTGATCATACTTTTAGTTCCTATTATATACTTGAAATATTTTTATACATTTTCAAATATCTCATTCATGCTCTTACAAGTAGTTTTTTCTTTCTTTTATAAAGTTCGACATTTGTTTGCTGTCATCGTCACTTTTTTATCGGGTAAACACCGAGTGCAAGACTCTTAATCTATACCTCAACATCTCGTAAATATCGGACATTTTACTTTTAATCATTTTTGAATTTTCCGAGAAATTGAAAAATTTAAAATAAATCAAATCATCACTCAAGGGCTTATAGTGATATAATCTGTTACTATGGGTGCTCTTCATCAAATCTGGACTTCATGCTTGGGTTTCTCTAATACCTAGTTTGGCCATTATAACTTTCAAACATCGGAATCATAATTAAATGACTTAAACATTAAACAATTCCATTATCATTAATAATTAATTTATATTAAACTATTAATGAAACCATTGCTAAAAAATATAAAAGTTATTTATAATAACTCAAACTATTTTTAAAACATTTATATTACCCTTAAATGATTTTTAAAACAATTAAAATCATTTTTAAATAATCACCATTAATATATAAATATTAATGTATCATTGTTCATCCAAATATTAAAAGTCATTAATTATAACTTAAAATATTTTTAAATCCTTAATATCCTCTTTAAATGATTTTTAAATAAATAAAACCATTTTTAAACTATTTATTTAATAATAATTATTAAATAAACTAAATATCATTAATATTATCTTAATATCATTAATATTAAATTATTAATGAAATTATCCTTTAAATATTAAAAGTTATATTTTATAACTTAAAATATTTTTAAATACCTTAATTTCATTTAAAATGATTTTTATAATATTAAAATCATTTTTAAACTAAATTATTTAATATAATCATTAAATAACTTTAATATCATTAATATATAATTAATTAATGAAATTCATCACAAAATATTAAAAGTCATGGAAAATAACTCAAAATATTTTCTTATACCATAAAATAATTTTTCATGATTTTTCATGAATTAAAACTATTTTTAAATTATTTATTTAATATTATAATTAAATAAATAAATACCTTTATATTTCAAAATATTAAATATTTATGAAATATACTCAAAATAATTAAAAAGTATTTTTTTAATTTAAAATAATTTTTCATAATTTATTTGGTATTTTTAATAATTAAAAACTAATTTTCTAATTTTTAAATTAATTTAGGAAAATCGTAAATTAAAAATAATTAAAAGCGTCGCTAAAGGCCCCTATAGTGTGAGTAACTGTCGCTATAGGTGTTCTTGAGCCT
Source organism: Panax ginseng (assembly GCA_020205605.1). Lineage (NCBI taxonomy): Eukaryota > Viridiplantae > Streptophyta > Magnoliopsida > Apiales > Araliaceae > Panax > Panax ginseng. The sequence continues at coordinate 141,666,918 of CM035132.1, read as the reverse complement.
ACCAGAGATCTTCATAAGGCGTAACCAAGGTGGGCTACTTTGATGCGTGAATAACTCTCTCATCTTAACGAATTTGGACAATCTATAAATTGGGTCTTGTAGAGGAAATACAAGACTACAAGATCCAACAAACATAACCTCTAAACAACATCAGATCTGTGAGAAAACGAACCTCAAAGTAGTCACGCCAAAGTCTTTTCTTCACGAAAAATAGCTTCGAGGTGCCTACTTTGGACCTCTATAACTTGGTGATCGTGTAACATTTTTGTGCTCTATCACTTCTAGTGTGTAGACAACATGTAGGACTACAACTACAAACCTTAACATCATCATAATAACATCAGATCGAACTAGAAATTACTAGTCAAAGTCGCACCACCAGACAAAGACTCAAGAAATTTCTCGGATTCATTTGGTTTTGCGATTTTAAGTCAACCCCCATTTGATCGATTATAACTTGTGATCTATAATAGAGATGGCCTTGATTCTTTTTTAATCTTAAAGACCTCATAACAAGCTACACATAACATCTTACAAACACCAAAAACAGTAAATAACCACAGAGATATAAGGCTTGACATTTGCCCGAAAATAACAGAATTCGGTTTTACAAAAGTTGGAAAAACTTTGATTTTGAGCACTTTGATGTTATGGGTCCTGAATTTAACAATCCAGAACATTAATAGACTCCCTATTACACAACTTTAAACAATCAATTGCACCAATTAACATCGAATCGAAGGATTTCTAGAATTTAGGGTTTTTACCTTTTCTAGCTTTGATTTCTTGATTTTGATCCTTTGATGCTTCTGATTTGTTGTTGGTGTGAATGGGGCTTGATTATAGACTGATATGGTAAGGAAATTTCGTAGGTTTAAGCTTGAGAGAATGAAGCTAAGTGCTTGTGAATAAATAGGCCAAAAATGGTATATTTCTCTCTCTTAGATCCATAAAATAATGTATGAAATGATTGTAATGGCTGATTGATGGTAATACTATAGCCCATAGGTGATTTCTAGATGGAATGGCCGGATTTTGTGGACACGTGGTAGCAATAAAGCATAATTGATGAAAATAATGCATTTCCCCTCTCTTTAATCTATATAAAAAATATAATAGATACATTGGATGCTACACTTGGATAATTCCATTGTTTGCTAGCTGATAACATGGTAGGGTAAGCATGTTGGGCATTTTGTTACAAGATTCCATCAACAATGTAAGTAATAATACACTAAATAACTAAAAAGGGCATTTTGGTCATTTCATATATAATTTCAAGGGCATTTTTGTACAAGGCAATTAAATGTAATATTTAACCATTAGATTATAATTCTTACCATTTACCAATTAATTTCTATCCTTTGGTAAATTAAAACATTTATACAATAATATCGTAATTAAACCCGATAATTTTAAATTAGGGTTTTCTATAGAAAATTAGGGTTTCTTAACATCATCAATTAGGGTTTCTAATTGACCATTAGGGTTCTCTAATTATCTGTGTATGTTACTAACACGGTCATTACAATCTCTAACTTCAAGCTGATTAAGGTTATCATAATTAGGGTTTGTCCTAATTATCGCCAGTAAAAAAAATAGTAATTAGGGTTTTCTTCAATTAATTACAGGCCTTCGATATACAGGTAACTTCATATACACAAGAAACTTCATATATACGACATTTACTCGGTCATTTCTCATAATCGAAGTTTAGGGTTTCTGAAGACAAGATCTTGTCTTTATGACCTAATCAACCGTCATTCCTCAATAATATCGTCAGCATATACGAAGACATAATTATTGTCAGATGTAAAATCATTATAATAATAATATAATATTATTATTCTCATCTCTTGATCACAATTCCAATTCAGGTTTGGATCTCATATATCGACTTCTCTTTCGCATATCAATAATACTTGATTTAAATATTCTGAACAATTCATATAATAAAATATATATTATATAAGTTCTAATTATCACTTCATATATTATTTCCAATCATGTTATCATGGAAAATAATTAATAAAAACATTTAACTTATGTAAATTTATTACCATATAATTTGTGGTAATTAATAATTCCAAAATTATTTCTAATTTTTCAAGTAATAAATGTATTCGCATTTATTGTTCACTTTACTTGACACTTAGTCTCGTCATTAAATAAAAAAAATTTATACGCAAAATTTCTTATTTATTTTATATAGAAATTCTCGGGTTATTACAGTCTACATACCAGACAACAAGCTTAAAGCAAAAACATGGTCTAAATATCAAACATGTGCAAGATCAGAAGCTTAGAAAATGCTTGTCAGAAATTCTGGAAATCTAGGAATTTTTTGGGTTTTCCAGAAATGGACTTTGTGCTCGAATAGTCTACTTTGACCATCCACTATGTTCAATCTATTTGTTATTAATGGAATCTAAAGGCATGTATATATAGTCCATATAACAGACTACAATTTGGTTACAACAACATCATCAAACTACTTAAAATCTGTCAGATTCTTGCCTTGAAAAACATTGCCAGACACTGATAAAGAGCTTTTTGGGTTACCCAGAAACTCTTGGTCATGCTCGGTTGTGAGACCCCGAATTTTATGAAATAAAAGTATTCAATTTTCTTATAATTATTCTATTTAATAAATGGATTGATAAAAGGTTAAAGTTAAGGGTGATATGTGAAAATTTTTCAAAGTATGCAAGTTGTTATAAAATATTCGTTTGGTCGGAGAATATTCTTTTTGTCGGGGAATATCTGTAGGACGGCACAATCATTGGTGGACCCCACAACGGAAGTATTATCGTAGTAAGGAAACAACATAATTATCTTTTTATAAACATAACAGCGAAAGTGTTACCGTTAAAACTGTTGAACTACTCGGTAGTAAAAGTACAGTAATACGCGTGGTTGCATAGTAGCAAGCTACGGTATTGATTATTGATGCTTATGTGAGAAGTCTTTCGGTTATACTCAATTATTGCTATAGTAATTGTTGCATCATATCTCTTATATTATTGATTCAATTATTGTCACAAGATCATCTCGCATAATATGTTATATTATTAAGTCAATAATTGAGAGAAAAAAAGTTATTTATATTATTAAATTACAATATTTACAATGTCAGAAGTTCACAAGGAGAGGTTTGGTCATCTAATCAATGCGCCAATAAGGAGAAATCCTTATCGGAAAGCCCCCTCTTTCTTGGGAACGACCTGGTTGTTAAATATTGTGAGTTATAATATTAATGATGAATAAGTTCGTGTTGATTAAAGATGAATTTGATAGTTCCATTGTGTTGGGATTATTAGTGTTAGTGGAAATTGACATTTATTTCAATAATAATTGATGTCTGGGGGTTATATTGATAAATCGGGTAATTAATCGGATAAATGAGCAATTAATTGCTACTAATTCACATGCTTATATAACTATTTATTCACATGTGTGTACTATTGAATCACATTCATGTACTATTAGGGGAGTTGGTGCAAGATTGATAATATTTGCATGACTAAGTTAAAAATGGTGGTATAAATGGAGGTCCTATATTGTAATTCGTATTTTCACATGATTATAACTATTGATTCACATGATTGAACTATTGATTCACATTATTTACTATTAGGGGAGGTGGTGCAAGTTTGATAATACTTACAGGACTAAATTAATAATGAAAGAAAAGTTGGAGGTATTGTACTATAATATTTCGAGCCCCAAAACGTGCAATTATCGAAACTATATTTTCCTATAAATAGAAGCTCATTCTTCCTTCATTTTCTCACCAATTCACTAAAGCTATAGAGCAATTATTATAGAGAGAAATTATAGAGAGAAAGAAGAAGAGAAGTCTGCTACCTCACTATTCCAGTATCCAATTTTTTCTAAGGTAAGGGGTACTATTCTTTCGTGTTCATGAAGAGAATTATTTTCTTTCAATACTCGTAAGAGTTTTTATTCCATTCTTTTATTATTATGTTGGAATAACCTGTCTATGCGAAGTACCGCATACATGGTGAAATTCTTCTGTTATTCTATTCTTTATTATTCTGTTGGAATAACATGTTTGTGCGGTCTATCGCATGCCTGGTGAATTATGTTGTTATTCCATTCTTTATTATTATGTTGGAATATCCTGTCTGTGCGGATTACGCATGACCTGGTTCCATTCTTTATTATTCTGTTGGAATAACCTGTCTGTGTGGTCTATCGCATGCCTGGTGAATCATGTTGTTATTCCATTCTTTATTATTATGTTGGAATATCCTGTCTGTGTGGATTACGCATGACCTGGTTCTATTCTTTATTATTCTATTGGAATATCACATTCGTGTGGATTACGTATGACCCGTTTCATTCCTTATTATTCGTTGAATATCCTGCTCGTGCGGATTACGCATTTGACCGGTTCCATTCTTTATTATTCATTGGGAATAACTTTGTCTTTGCGGTCTATCGCATGCATGGTGAATTCTTCTGTTATTCCATTCTTTATTATTCTGTTGGAATAACATGTCTATATAGATTACCGCATGTATGGTGAATGATCCCTTGTATTCATTCCTTATTAAATTGTGAAATGATGATGCATCTACGTGGATTACCGCATGGCTGCTTAAAATCCATTTGCGTTTCATAATTTTTCTGACCCTCAAAAATTCTGGAAAAATTTGAAATGATAATATGTTGAGTTTTTTAGATAGTGTCCAAAAATGATGATTTTTGGATGTATAGATTAGGAGTTATGAATTTTATGGGAAAAGACTATTTTAAAAGTAAACCCTTATAACTCCTTGTGGTTAACTCCAAAATTGGTAAACTTTTTATTGGGAGTACATGTATATAACAGGAGTATACCCTGTAAATTTCAGAATTTTTGGATAAAAGTATAACTTATGATAAATGTCTAAATATTCGACAGTTTTGGCCATATGAAAAATAGTAAATGAATTTTAAAAATTCCGAGAAAAATATATGTTCAATATGGGACTATATTCTGCTAAATCCCAGAAAAGAAATATTTTTGGAACTGATTTGGTATTTTTCATGAAAATGAACTAGTTATGAGTAAATGAATTAAATATGTTATGTGAAGTAACAAAATTGGAAAATAGGATTTTATGGCTTGGGAATCCTATATAGGGTATATACAAATTTTTGATGAGGGATTTGATCATTGGTAATGAAATCTTATGAGTATGGTATTTTTAAATGATTAAATGCATTATTTGGTAAAGTGTAAACAATTGAAATAAATTGTTTATAAGTTTAAGAAGTGATTAAAATATTATTATAATATTAATAATATTAGCTTATGAGTTTATTAAGTGATTGATAATATTTGGATAAATTTAAAGTCTTTAATATTTATACTTGTTTTCGTTTGATTAATGCTTATATCATTGTCATCATCCTCATGCTTATATTGTGATGAAAGTCATCTTTGGCTTACATGCAAAGATGGACTGTTGATTATTGATTTTATAATTGTATATCTTTGGCTTACGTGCAAAGATGGACTGTTGATTATTGGTTTTACAGTTGTATATCTTTGGCTTACATGCAAGGATGGACTGTTGATTATTGATTTTACAGTTGTATATCTTTGGCTTACGTGCAAAGATGAACTATTGATTGATGAGTATCTTTGGCTTATATGCATAGATGAACTGTTTATTGGTATGATTATGACCAGGGATCATTCGGTATAATCATGACCCGTAATGTTATAGATGATGTGGTAAAAGTCCTCATTGGCCTGTAGTGCATTGATGGACAGTTATTGGTATGATTATAACTAGGGATTATTCGGTATAATCATGACCATTGATGGTTACATGAATATCCTTGGCTGTAGTGCATGGATGATTCGATGATGTGGATTATTTATTAAGTTGAGTCTCAGCAATAAAATATTGATTATACACTTTTAATTCGTAAAAAGATAGTAGATATCATACTCTACTTGACTCTTCTAAAATACAGTTGTATGTTTTTGGCCTGTAGTGCAAAGTGAATTGTTAATGAATATCTTTGGCCGTAGTGCAAAGATGAATTTATTAGTATGATTATGAGCATGAATTTTGATTTGGTATAACCATGATTTTTGATGTTTCAGGTGAAGATAGATGGTGAAAATTATCTTCGTCCTAGGTGCGAAGAGAAAGTTAGAATCACAATTATGATTATGAGTTATTCATATGATTGTGGACAGGAATTGTTGATTGATGTTACATGGATAAAACATTATTGGTGGACTTTTAACATGGAGAAGATAATAGATCCGATGGTCTATTTGACTCTTCTAATGGATTGCTTCGTTTTCACGCAACTATGGTTGAAAAGTTTTATCATCTACCATATGTTCTAAATCTCGATTTATTATCGATGAAGGCTATTGATGATGTAAATTATCTTTAGTCATGATATTCTTTACTGGGCTAGTTGTGCTCACCCTTTTGCTTCACAATCCATTCAGGTAATAAGAGTGTACCTGCGTCGAGCGGGGGTAACAGGAGAATAGAACGGTGGTCTATAGCTGTTGAGGTTCTCCCTAAATAGTATGGAAATAATTTTATTGAGAACTTTAGATAAGTGTGTCGTATTGTATACGTCATTTGATATTTAATTTTGGTGAACTGACTAGGGTGAGGTGAACCCAACTTTGGAAGGGTGTTTTGCCACTATCATACAAGATGTCTAATGACATACAACCTCGTGTTATTATAAGACAGGGTTGTGCACATCCACTTGCTGAGTATATCTACGAGCACTACCTATATAATCTTGGAGTTTGTTTGAAATATGATTCTCAATTGGAGACAATGGAGATAATTATAAGTCAAGAGAAGACTCACCATTGGAAAGAAGATGATAACAATCTTCTTTTTTTTCTTTGGGGACTATTGGGTCAACCAATGATAATTTTGTGGACATATGATATCTATCATAACCTAGAGGCATGGTCTCCCATGTACGAAGGTTTCCTTGAGTATTTTCCAAAGATTTTAATTTCTAAAATAGTTATTGACTGTACTTTTATGTAAAGTACCATTGTAAGGTTGTGGTCGAGGCACCATGAGAGTTACATACATTTGTATTAAAACTCACAGTTTAACTGTGGTCATATTCTGCACAACAGTTCAACAGTTGTATAAATGAAGTTTGTAAATGATTTTTATAGTGTGATATCTGGCGACTCAGATTGGGTCGTGTGGACCTATTTTGGGGGTGTCACATCGGTCAACTAAGTTTGACTGCTTATAACATGAAATCTAGCCATGATCTGGGCTTGATTCAAGTTCCAGATCGAAGCCCTTACAACCTAGAATAGATCTATAACATTAAATACAACAAACAACTAACACATAAGAATCTATGGGCTCTGACATTAGGCTGTCAGAGCATAAATTAGGGTTCATGGTCAGTTTCTAAAAACTCAATTTTGAGCATCCGAATGTTATGGATCTGGGATCTAATAACCCAGATCACTAAATAACACCTTCTAACATAACTTTAAACATCTAAACACCAAGATTAACATGAATCATAAGGATTTCTAAATTTAGGGTTTATACCTCTATTATGCTTCCATACTTGATTTTTGATCCATGATCTTGATCCTGGCTTGCTAATGATCACACTAGTGATTGATTCACTTAATATTTTTGTGGCTAAGGAGAGAGAAAAGTTTGGTTGAGTGTAAGGATCCAAATGAGCTTGGTTTGGTGACTTTCCCTCTCTTTGATCTATATATAAAATGATAAAATGCAATGGCTGATCATGTGATCAGTTGTTGGCTGATTAAAGTTGCTTTCTAGACCATATGGCTAGCATAGGGTTGTTCACCAACCACAAGTAGGGTTAGATCTACACTCCACCTCATTAAAATATTAAGAAGGGTAGTTTGGTCTTTTGACTCATAAAGTGAATGACAACTTGGTAACTTCTCACAATCATTAGGTTTTAACCCTTAGAGTTTGACCGTTAGGGTTTAACCCTAAGATTACACAAATTTATATTATAGGCTTTTCTAATTAAGTTCTAAAAATAGAAAATTAAGATTTCTAAATTATAATTAGGATTTTCTAATTACATTAACATTTCCTAATCACATTCAAGCTTGCCAATCAAGGTTAATATTTCCTTAATTAAAATTGCTAATTTAGCATTTAGGTTCCATAATTGTACATTAGAGTTTCTAGTTGGACAATTAGGGTTTTCTAATAATCAATTAGGGTTATCCCTAATTAGATAAATAATATAAAAACCTTAACACTTATCTTCAAGCTTCCCAATTAGGGTTTTAATAATTCGAATTAGTGTTTCAGATCCCCGGTTCTGAAATTAGGGTTTCCATAGCCGGTAATAGGGTTTCTTATCAATCGTTAGGGTTTTCTAACTGAACGTTGAGGCTCTTAATATTATTAGGGTTTGTGACTGATATAGTTTATCCGGTCAACCCTTGACCCTTAACCACATACTGTACACACATATGGCCATATACACAAATACTCTTAACACTATAAATCTTCAAAAGTTTTTAAATTCACAAATTTCATTCCTAAAAATGTTAAATACATACACTTATTTTCTGTCTAGGTTTATTATTTAACCTCTATTCAATCTTTTAAGATTTTATAAATTGTCTAAATTCTCGAGTTGTCACAGATACTATAGAGAGAGAAACTATAGAGAGCAAGAAGAAGAGTATTCTGCTACTTTACTTTTGCAGTATCCAGCTTTCTACTAAGGTAAGAGGTATTATTTATTTTGTATTCATAAGGAATACTATTTTTCGTATTCATCCTTTAATATGTCGGAATAACCTGTCTACGCGGATTACGTACCGTATGACAGGTGAAAATCCACACTACAAAAAAATGGGCCTTTAGCAACGATTTTTTGGGCAACGACTTATAAAGTCGTTGCTAAAAGTATATGTTTACCAACAAAATTTGTCATTCGTTGCAGATTGTGTCAGGCTTTCACTTTTTGTAACGAAATTCATAAGTCGTTGCAAAATTTCGTTGCTAATTCATTGGCGAGAAAAAAGTTCGTTAGAAATTCGTTGCAAAATTTTTGGCCACTTGATTTCCCGTCATCGTGGGCAACAAAGTTTTTTTGTTGCTAAAAATGGGGTTTTAGCAACGATTTTTCAGGGAACGACTTTATAAGTCGTTGCTAAAAGTGTATGTTTAGCAACGAAACTTGTCCTTTGTTGTAGATTGTGTCAGGCTTTCACTTTTTGCAACGAAATTCATAAGTCGTTGCAAATTTTGGAAACAAAATTTGTTAGAAATTCGTTGCAAAATTTCTAACCACTTGATTTCTCTCATCGTAGGCAACAAAAGTTTTTTTGTTGCTATATTTCGTTGCCTAATATGGACCACATTCATTGGCAACAATTTTTATTTTCGTTACTTATTTTATACAACTTATTGCAACGACTATTAAAATATTGCCTTAAATTAAGATAATCTCAATAAGCATGTTTTTGTAAGACCATATTCAGTACTCGGAGAATTGTCAAAAAATATTCGTATTTAGTATTTAAAAATTATGTCCAAATGCGGAATATATTCGAACCTGTGACCTATCATTTTGAACTTTAGTCATTTGACCGCTGGAGCAACACAAGTTATTTGTTAATATCTTTCAAGGATTAATATTTATATCAAAACATGAGAATTCCCCCATATATTCCTTTCTTCTCCTTCACTACATACCATTAATATAATCTCAGGAAGATATATAATAATAATAATAATAATAATAATAATAATAATAATAATAATAATAATAATAATAATAATAATAATAATAATAATAATAATAATAACACTAATAATAAAATAATAATAATAACAATAATAATAATAAATAATAATAATAATAATAAAAATAATAATAAATAAAATAATATAATAAAATAGAGATAGTGAGTTATTTACAATGTTACTATAAAAATAAAAGTTCATTGGTTTTCAATGTATACATAAAAGTTACTTCATGCATACATAACATATGATCCATATATATATGGTTATACGTTTTATAATTTGTACAACAATTTATGCATGAAATACAAATATGTTATGTATGCATGAAGTAACTTTTATGTATACATTGAAAACCAATTAACTTTTATTTTTATAGTAACGTTGTAAATAGCCACGGTCCTATTTTATTTTTATTATTTTTATTTATTATTATTATTATTATTATTATTATTATTATTATTATTATTATTATTATTATATATCTTCCTGAGATTATATTAATGGTATGTAGTGAAGGAGAAGAAAGGAATATATGGGGGAAATCTCATGTTTTGATATAAATATTAATCCTTGCAAGATATTAACAGATAACTTGTGTTGCTCCAGCGGTCAAATGACACAAGTTCCAAATGATAGGTCACATGTTCGAATATATGTAAAAGCAATTTTTGGAAAAAATTCAAAAGACCAGCCACGTCAGCAGTGGACGCGTGTCAATTTATGATATTAAATACAACGTTTGATCTGCCATGTGTGCCACGTAGGCGCCACGCGTGCCATGTCAGCGGGTCAACGTACATGTGGCGCCTGGGGGTTTAAAGTACAAATTTTTGAATAAAAAGGGGCTCAGTTTGCGTTGACCAGAAGAAAGGGGCTCAATACCCAAATATCAGAAAAGTTTAGTGGTCGACTTTGCATTTAACCCCACAATATAACAAGAAACCAGCCGGTGAAACCAAAACATCATAACCTGCAGACTAAACCCAATAATAGTGCCCAAAAAACAGTACCACAACTTCATAAACTTACAATAACTTCTCAAATTCGTAAACCAAATGCATATATGGTGTCCCTTTTTTAATAATCTTATTCCAATTAAAGTGATATATTATAATGATATCACTTAAAATTAATGAAATTATTATTATAAATATTTTCATTAAAATATGTCATATTTAAAATTTATCTAATAAATTATTTATAAATTTAGTTGTATTTTGCACCAGTTATTAAACTTATTTATTAAAAAATAAAGTTTAAGTTGCTTTAAATAAACTATAATGAAGAGATTTTATATCTAGTTGTTCTACTATATCAATAATTGGTGATTATCGAGAGCATAAGTTAAAAAGCTACGAAGAGCTCTCGAGGGAAGTGTATACAAGTATTAGGCTATATTTATTTACGTCTGAATGCATCTGAATGAGTTTGAATTTCACCGAATAAGTAATTTCAGACTATTTATTTTACATTTTTTTAAACTCTAAATGTGTCTAAATGATTCAAGACAAAAAATTGTGGCTAAATTAGGAAGAAGTAGTGTTGAATGATGTTTTTACTTGCATTTTCTCAACCAAATTTTGTTATGTACAGATTGCGTTTGATTTTTCTTTAATAAATTAGTAACCAATTTAATGAAAGTTGTTATAATTTTTTGTTTTAATTTTATGGACCGATAAAATATTAGTAATATTTTTTAGTTTTTTTTCCTAAAATATTTATGTTGGAATTATTTTAATAAAATTAAAATAATATTTATGTTGGAATTATTTTTTTATTAATTTTGTAAGTTTTTTCTCATTTACTTAATTTTAAAAACCCAACAAGGTGTTAGGTAAGTTTATTTTTTATTTTATGTGAAATGTATTTCTTTCTTTACAAAAAAATAAAAATTACTATTTTGAGGAAAATTTAATACACTTATAAATTGACTTAAAATTAATAATTATTTTATATATGGACTATATATTTGATTAAAAGAGAGTACTATTTTTATATGTGTTTTTGATATTTTTTACATGACTTTTCTTCACATAAAAATGAAATTCACTGTATACTCATGTAAAAATTGTGACGCCCCCAAAATAGGTATACAACACCCATTCTGAGTCGCTAAAATACATGGTATAGAAAGAAAACTACAACTTTGACAATACTGAGATGTCGTAGAAGAATTTACAATACAACCTGTGAGTTTGAATACAAATATTGTCTTCTAGACAATATACACACCCAAATAAGTCCTCATTAATTATTCATACACTATTTTACGTAAATAGTGAGGACAATTTAAAACATCTTCCTAGAACCATCACCCCATACCTCGACTCGATCCTCGCTTATGTTCTCACCTCTCCGAGAAGAAAAATGGAACAAAAAGGAAAAGGGTGAGCTCAACTAGCCCAGTAAAGAATATTATGACTAAGATAATATACAACAAATTATCGTTAGTCTTCAACAGGGAAAAATCTAATAGAATACAATAGACAACAAGTTTTAGATCAACAAATGCAGCGGAAACAACAATCCATTAGAAGAGTCACGTAGAGAAAGAATTCTACTATCTTCTAAGGTTTAAAAGTCCATCATCAATAGTTTATCCTTGTAATAACAATCAATATACATCTTTAATCATCTTTGCACTACAGGCCAAAGATATTCATTTGTATCACCAGTTGGTCATGTTCATCTCAACACTGCTCATCTTTGCACTATGTGCCAAAGATATTCATCATTAATCGCTCATCTTTGCACTACACAGCCAAAGATATTCATTTATATCACCATTTAGGACCTGAGGATGATGAAAAACATTTTTAAAGAAACGAATCCAAAGGAAACAAAATGACAAGGATTAAGGATTAAGGATTCGTGACTTTGTTTTACTCATGTCCAAAAATACTTGAAAATAATCATATTGGTGTAAAATTCAAGAATGATCAAAACATGGATACAATCAAAGCTAGTATCCGTAATAGATATTTTGGACAAAAGAAAAATTTTTATTTTTCTATTGAATAAGGCCGTGATTCGTGAATAAGTGTCAGATACGTGAATAAGGCCGTATACGTGAATAGTAACCCGACACAACAAGTTCCAAATTTGATAAAAAAGTTCACCAATACTTGACATAATGATATTGAAGAAAAATATCATTTAAGAAAAAAAATAATACCCTTACCTCAAAATAACCGTATTTCCGATTTGAATTTAGGTATAGTGTTTGACATAAACTCGCACCAGATAGCAACACTCAAAGTATACTCACAAGAATATGCTCGATAATTTAGAGAGAGAAAAGAGAAAACTTTGTTTTTCGTGTGATTTTCAATTCTAACTTAGCCCTCTATTTATAGGAAAATGCTAGAACGCCAAAGGAGACTAAATTAATAAAATATATTATTATTTACCAAATATTCAAGCCCACCACCAAGGAATCTGATTTTAGCCACCAACCACATGTTAAAGATGCTCACCAACCTTTGCAAAACGTTTTTCTTGAAAATAATAATTACAATTTTAAAATCAATTATTTTAACTCAAAACATCAATAATTCACAATAAATATCCCCTTTATCAGAAAATTCAAATCTCGCGACTTTCCATGGGAAATTCCATTCTCTACAACTTTGCAGAAGAAATTTTTTCCAAATTCCAAACAGAAATTGACCGAAATCCACAAACGGGCGATTTTACAGTCTATAATCAATTTTCGGTCAAGAATTGTGTCCACCGACACACAAAACATATGTTAAACATTTAATGTCACAAAATACTCTACCTCCTCATATACTCATATATCCCACATTCATTATAAAAATATCACCGTTAATATATTATTAAAATAATATATTTAAATAAATTATTTTATCAGAAAAAGATAAAATATTAATTTTCAACAATTGTCACATTAAAAATTTTCTCCATCTATATCCACATAAAATAAATATTTTCTTTATCATAATAGTCAATAATTACTTATTTAAAAATAATATTACGTAATCACAAGATCGATAATCAAAGCCGTGCTCAGAAAGAGGGGCTTTCCAATAAGGATTTCTCTCATCTGCGCAAGCAATTAGGTGACCAAACCTCTCCTTAGATGCGAACTTTCTAGACATTGCCAATAATGTTATCTCGATAATATTATTCAAATAATATGAATTATTGATTTGATAATGGAAAATCTTGTGTAATGACAATTATTGAAACAACAACAATACAAAATATCAACGCAAAGAATTATTGAATCAATATAATATTGAATAAAGAATTCATCGTAATAATTATTTAGTAGTGCCTTCTTACGTAAAGGATCAATAATAATATCAGGTAATACCGTGCCATCAGGCAACCACGCCAGACATCGTATTTTAACCACTGTGTAATCTAACGAGTTGTTAATTCCAGAATAACTACGCCAAGTTATTTATAAAACTCAATCTTTGTCGTTTTCTTTCATCCAACCGCTTTCCGCACATAGGCCCACTAATGATCGCAGGGCAATGCACGGAGATTACAAAAAAGAATATTCCACGACCAAACGAATATTCCAAAACAATAATGAATATTTTATAACCACTTGCTTATTTTGTAAACTTTGCACATTTCACCCATAACCAAAGAATTATATCAAATTAACCCTTATTAATTTAGAATAATGAATAAAGAAAAATTCAATTTTATTTATAATAAGTTGGGGTCTTACAAAAATATTTAAAATAGATGTAAAAATATCCTGAACCCCTCCCTCCCTCTCCCTCTCCCTCTCCCTCTCCCCTTCATTTTATTATTTTCATTTTATATTTTAATATATGAAAACACTACAAAAAATTAGGGATGTAGTGAAGAAATTCATTCCTTCACATGAAGAATTTTCTAGTGAAGGAATAGTGAGAAAAAAAATATAGTGAAAATATAGTTACTCACTATATATTATTGTTCAATGACTTTTTGAGAGAGAAAATTGGTCTCTATTCTAATCTAAATAATTTTTTTAGAATTAATTGAGGTGAATATACATTGTAATATAAATACATTAGCTTTTTTACAATAGTAAATTTACTTTTAATAATAACTTTTAAGTAACTTAAAATATTGACTATTTCTATTAATAAACTATAAAGTAAATAACTTTACACTATATTAAAATTTAAAATTTAATACATTAAAAAAAAAAAGAAAAAAGAAGAAGAAGAAGAAGAAGAAGAAGTAATTGACTATTTAATTTATAATATATTACAATTTAAATTGTAATGCAATTAAAATTTTAATAAAAAATTTATTATTAATAATAATTTTGAAGTAATTGATAATATTATTTGTATTAATGAAAATATGAAGTTACTATAATTTAAATTTTAAAATATTATTTTTATTTTACAAAAGAGTTATACTTTAATTTGTTATAATTAATTTATGATATCCTAAAATTAATTTAGATGTATCTTTAAGTTTTTGAAATAATAATTTACATATAATATTACTTCTAAAAGAGTTATGTTTTTTTTATGCTATCAAACTTTTTTTTTTTTGGAACAGATCAGTATTCCTCAGTTGTGCGTGCAGAACAGAGTACTCCGGTGTGTGCATGCGTTCGTGGTTTGGAAAGCACAAATCAATTGGGTTTCACCTCTCTTCTTTGGACAAAATTCGACATTTCAATTAGGTAGATGGGTTTCTTCTCTACCGATTTGGGTTCCTCTCTTCCTTAGCATTAACTTTACGCGGGAGGAATGAAAATCTTAGAGCCAAATTTTGCCCCAATTAGCGAGATTAATAATTGATTGGGCGAAGAATGTTTCCTACGACTAAATGGATTATCATTAATCCCAAATCCCCCCCCCCCCCCCACCCCAACTTCATCTTCCGATCAAAAAATCTGTTCTTTCTATCCCAATTGTAGATGCCCTAACAGCAAAGACCCCAAGACTTGGTCAATTTTTTCGGAGGTATTTTTTTCAACAACTATGTTCTTCCATATTCCACTACTTGCTGAAATAATTTATATATACAGACATGTATATATGTGTGTATTTTTTTGTATTTTCTCTATGATTAGGCAGTTTATGTTTTAATAAATTGGAGTTTAGTCTTTTGTTATGCATTAATTGACATCTGAGTTAAAATATGATGTACATGTAAAAAGTTGTGAAGTTGTGAAATCTATTTAGTTTCGTGACTTGTGAGTGAATTGATTTTTCTTAGGGCTTTTGAGCTGATACTTAATTATGCTGATAGTGTCATGTTTAGGTGTTGTTCTATTTGGTATTTATGTGTTGTTTTATACTAAACTGTTCTATTTATGGGAATTTTGTTGCCGCTATATTTGAATTGTGTAGATGAATTCTGGATGTATATTCGTTGTTAACTGTTTATGTAGGTTTGTTGAATTATTTGATTTTGTTCCAGACTTGAGGAAAAGTAGTTCCAGAATCTAATGGTGGCTTGCTATCAGAATTAAGACTTGAACATAACAGGATTGTAACTCCCACAAAATTCACCTAACAAACTCTCAGCTTACAAACAGAACAAAAGATTATAACTAAAGATATAGTACATATTGTCTTTGGATGCCAAGACCAACTACAAAATGAAAAAAGGGAAAATTTGTTGATAATCCAAGTCTACCTGTGTAGCCCCTTTAAAAACAGCTTCGGATATGACTCCAGTATAATAATCAAGACCTCTTACCAGACTTAGATCAAATACCACTTTGTCAATACATTTTGATTTCTCCAAAGCTCTTAATAAAATCTCTAGCTCATTCAGTGCCTGTAGTGATTCGTTGTTATCTAAAAACTTGATGCCCGCCTGTTTAAGCTCCAATAATAATTCCAAAGGGCGTCCCCTATACTTAACAAAAGTACCAATCTTATCTGATGTCTCAACATTTTTGCCCTTCTCCTCGACCTAGAATACAATGCGGCAAAATTATCACCTAATTTGCATAAAGAAAAATAATGATAATAGAGAACTCTAGATCAACTCAAGGTACATGTCTAACCATCCCCTTTTTTTATCTGCTCAAAAGATTGCTTGTCTAACTTGTCAATACTAGAACATATAGTTCTGAACTTTTTTGGTAGCACTCCGCAAATATCAAGCATTCCATCTGGTAACTTTCGATGATTCAGCTTTACCTGTTGACAAAAGAATAAACATATATACATAGTGGAAAAAGAAACAAGAGGACATAAAATTCCAAGTCATATGTTAAATTTGCTATCACCAGTATTTTTATTTTATTTTTGCAAGTGCTTTTGATAACATTAAAAACTTCTTTTAATAGTAGACGGTAGAAGCTACAAATTTGATAAAATTACATAGATGCACATTAAAATATCTTTGAAAAGTGCTTGTATAATTGTTTATGTAAAAATAATGGACTTTCTCAATAAGCAACATTTATCTAAAACTCTGCCTAGTAAAAGCCCTTTACTAGAAAATCCATTTTAAGTTTTAACATGAGGTAATTTTCAATGAAGGAGAATGTGTGAGCTGCTACTTCTTGTGTAAAGGTGTTGCGGAAACTGTTACTACTTACTAGTTGTTAGCAACAAATCTTTGGTCTTTGATATTTTGATTATCTGGCAGGGTTATCTTACGACTCTGGAGTAATTGCTGCTAAGCTGGTTGTTATATAAAAGGGGATTGGGAGAATATAGGATATAGGGGGTATTGGGAGGCTGAAGCCCTTTGCATTGCGGGAGCTAACGGAGGATGATTATAAGCAACTGAGAATGAGGAATTGTTAATACTGGTTATAAAGAGTTTACTACTGTTAGTGTTATCAACATCATATTCTTGGACATAGAAATAAGAAATCTATGAAGGTTGTGCAGTTCCTTAGCTGAACAATTGGTTTTAGATGCTTCTTTGATACATAGTAATATAGATTTTAAAAATGTCTAAAACTTTTCTTTTACTCATGCCAATGACATATTTTGCAAACTAAGTATCACCTTCAACACTATTCATGCACATGATATGCAAAGAACACTTTTTTTACACAAAAAAATCTTATAAAAAATTATGAGTCACAAATCATAGAATTTATGTTATCTGAATCAATCTGTCTATTGAACTAAATCTTTACTAGTTTACTATTAGAATGGGGAAATATTATTAGTTAGAGCCAAACACTCTGTTGTTCCTAGTTCAGTCAAAATCATTTATTTGAGCATAAGTAAGTTATATATGCGGAAGATAATACCTTTTTTAGTTGGTCATTTATTGAAATGATACCCAATCCTAATATGCAGGAGGTGGAGCTGGCTAAGTACCTCTGTGAGGATTCTCTCATTCTGCTAGGTACATAAACATACATTTGAAGGTCTCTGTGATTGTTTTTTATGAACACTGTTTACTTGTGACTTGAAGTATTGAACATATATGTGTAATTTTGTAAAGAGTTGAACATATATTAATAAACTGTTTCAAGGATCCAATTCTATTTATAGGGTTTTTTGAAGCTTGATATTTTCTGGGCAAATAGGATATCCTGGGAACATCTTATATATTTCCTAAGTTGATCAGACTATATAATAAGTGGTCCTCTTTGATCCACTTAACCTTCATGGCAATGTAAAATGCATTTTTTTTTATTGAAAAATACCTTATACTCTATTTTCTTTTAGAGTTGAAAAAGGGAGGAAACAATTTCGTATTACTATGCAAATCTAATGTTTTCCTTTTTATATAATGTGTGTTTTGGGGGCAGGGTAAAGCTTAAGCCTTTCGTGAATAGAGGCTCCATTTACCACTTAATGAAATGAGGTCTTTTGTTACCACTGTCCTTCAATGGTGCATCTAGTTTATCAATGAACCTATTGTCGTTATTTTTGGCTTTCTTGTGAGTTTGAGACTTGGAACCACACATGTACTTCTTGTATACGTGTGTATCTCTTTATTGTATAAATTGTATCTCAATTGCCATATGAATTATATTGTTTTGTTCTGCAATGTGATTTTCTTAATCAGGTTTGTGTCAATGCTGATGATGGTAGTTTGAAAATAAGTTCTCCCTCCATCCTAAAGAATACCATTTGATTTGTAATTTACAAATAAAATGGTATTCCCTTTTTCTTTCTCTTTTTCTTTTTTCTTTTTTAGAATAGAGGGCCATAAATTAAATATACTCTCCTTGAAAATTATTTTTTTTATTTTTTTCGTCATTTTTATAGTTTATACTGTTCTTGTTAACAGATGATTATTAAGTATCCAAAGAAGTACATTTCAGCTTGATACATTGTTGGATAGTGTGAAATGGGATGATAAAGGTTTGGCGGTAGCTATAGCTCAACATGTTGACACAGGAGTGGTTTTAATGCAAGGCTTTGTCAACAGGAATGCACTTGTGACTACCATTTCCTCTAAGAAGGCAACATTTTATAGCACATGCATTTAATTGTATAGGTTTAATTATATGTTTTACATGTATGCGCATACATTTTGTTACAATTGTCGTGGGTAGTGGTTGTTCTGATACATTCTATACACATGCGAAATGGACCAAGCTCCGAGTTTTAAACAAAACTGAAAGGTCTTGTAGTAAATGCAGTTGCCTAGAATAGGCAACAAATAACAGAAGGTAAAATACATGGTTATCTGTGATTAATTTAGTTTCCATTGAATTTCCGCTTTGTGGATTTATTCTTTTTACTTGTATGCAATGTGTTTCCAGATTCTTGGTACAGACAATGGCCAACTGCATGAAATTGCTGTAGACAAGAAGGATAAGAGGGAGAAGTATATAAAGTTTCTTTTTGAACTTAAAGAACTACCATAAGGTTTTACAAATCTACAGGTACTTGCCTTCCCCTTCCTTACTAACATGTAAGCGTTTCTTCTCTTTACTAACTTGGGTAAACATTGTTAGTTGTGCTTTATGCATCGAATTGTTCTGTCATTGGATTTATGTATGACAATTCTACATCAGTTAATATGATTTTAATAGGAATTTTTTTTAAGAACTGGATTAGGAACTTAAAGTTTTCCTCTTAAATTTTTGTATCTGCAGATCGAAACATCTAGCATAAGCAATGGAACTAGATACTATTTAATGGTTGTTACTCCTACACGACTCTATTCTTTCACTAGAATTGGGTTGCTAGATGTAAGTCCCTATCCAACTCTTGTTTTTTTGTAACTGTTTACTTAATTTGTTGACTCTTTTGCAAATTAACATTTACATGCGCCTTCTGAACTTGTTAAACGCTTGAATTTGAAAATTTGATATATATGCTCATATATCAGATGGTCACAATTTGCACAAGCTCATTCCCATTATTAACTTGAACTTGACCATGAAAGTAACAAGTGTATGAACTTGACCTTCTTTTACCATATAATATACTTGTATTAGTGTGTCAATTTTTTAGGTGAAGCTCATAAATAAGTATTTAGTTAATTAAAATATTTGCTTTGTATTGGAGAAGTGCAAGCATTCTCTCCCTGTAGTTCAAAGAATTGCAGAGAGCACGAATGATGATGAGGTTAATTAAAATATTTGCAGCAGTTTGAGAGCATAGTTTTATTGTTTATTTACTTTTGTGGGAAAAAGCTAGAAACAAACATGAAAATTTTATTCTTTTGATTTCCTCTTTATGCAAGCTAGTTGTTAAAATACTATAAGATTGGTTAATAGAAACAAATATCCAGACTAATTTTTGGCTTCGAAATAGATGTCTCATCTTTGTGAAGTCAGTTTCATTTCCATTTTACAATAGTTAAAGTTCCGTTCCTCATATATTTGCTAATATTTTGCTTAAAATATAACAGCTGGATGTTGCAAGCAATATACTATAATTTTGGTGGTTTTTAATTTTTCTGTGATTTAACATATGAAGTATATGCAAAATAGCATATAATCTATTTATGTGTTTCATCTGTTTTTCAATATAGTTGAGGTGAAGAGCAGTTCTGATGGTTTCATGATCAAAATGAGAGATGGTCGACATTTAAGATGTGACCATACCAACCCTCAGGGACTATTCTTCATCAGGGACTATTCTTGTAGGACCCAATTACGAAGGGGAGGAACTTATCTCGCTGACTTGGGTATGTTTTGCCCTTACCACTTAAAAATTCCCAAGTTATCAATAAATGTGTCTTTCCAATGTCTGCTGCAACATGTTGAATTCTTGGTAAATAAATCTATGATGTCTGTGATTATAGCTAGCATCTTTGGGGCGTATATTGTATGAAAATTTGTCGTCTCAAGAAAATTTTTTCACATTGACTAATAGCCTCAACTTTTTCATAATTGTTGTCCTTTCTATATAGAAATCTAAACATTGTTATTTAAGATTGTGTGATGCTTGTGTTTGTTGAATGTGACTGAATTCTGACTTGAGGTCAACATATAATAATAATCTACAAGTCTTGTAACAGAAAATATGTTTACCACTATGCTTACTGAAATTAATTCATGAAATGGCCGATTAAGATTCCAATTTTTTCTTGTAAACATATTTATCATACAGTTGCACTGAAGGTTCTTTTTCTATTTGGATTTGTAGCAAATGATATTGTGATTTTTCATTTATCTTTTTCTGCTTATGAGCAATACGGTGTATATTAGTACCACGTAACAACTCTATTGTCTTTGTGTATTGATTTTGGCACTAAGTGTCTCTGGTGACCTATTTGCTTCATTTTCCTGACTTGCTATTATTTTTAAATGTGCAAGAAGACTGCTTCTACGACCTACCTTACAATACTGGGTATCAAATTTTCGTGTTACATTTACGGAAGACAAGGGACGAAATTATGAAGTGTACTCTCTATATATGTAGATATATATTTTGATTGAAGAACTGTAGTAGTTTTAGATGGTTAATTGTAAAGATAATGAATGATTATGTAGTGGATGATTTTATTAAGTTAATAATATTTTAGTTTTTCGTATTTTTGCCATTATTTGCTATGGGGACATTGAGCCAGTCAGGTACACAAAAAGAATGTCAAATTTTGATTTGGCAACAATATAATTCGTTACCAAAGCATTGAACAAGTTCTAATATAGCAACAATTTTTTATACATTTAGCAATAAATTTTCGTTGCTAATGGCATTAAAAATATAATATTTGGCAACGAAAAATTAACCTAATAACAACGGAGAGGATATTATTATTAATACTAAAATAAAAGGTAATATTTTTTATCGTTGCAAATCATATCAACTTTCGTTGCACATATAAAGAAACGACAATATATAATGTCGTTGCTAATCGACGACTTTCATTGCTATTGAAAAATAACTAGCAACAAACATTTTCGTTGCTGATTTAGCATAATGTCGTTGCCAAATAATATAATCAGCAACGAAAATCGTTGTTAAAAAGTTTACATTCCGCAACGAAAGCAAGCTCAGGCAAAATTTTTTATAATTTACTGCAACGAAAAATGTCATTGCAAAATGGTGTCAATTGCAACGAAAATGCATGGTCGTTGTAAAAAAAAAGAGTTCATTTCGTTGCTAATTAGCTGGCTTTTGCAACGAAATGGGGTTTTTAGCAACGACATTTTAATTATTCTACAACAATACATTTTGTTGCTAAAGGATCGATGTCTCTGTACGAAAGCCAAATTTCGTTGCAAAATGTATTATTTTTGGCAACGAAAAAAATACGTTCGTTGCGGAATAATTAGCAACACTCATTGCGCAACGAAAGACGCAACAAAAGTAAAGTCGTTGCCAAAACCCTTTAGCAACGAAATTTGGCACCTTTAGCAACGAAAATCGATTATTGCTGAAGCCCCATTTTTTTGTAGTGCCATTTGCAGTTTCGTATGTTATTTCTTTTCATATTCTTAAATCCAAACTTACTATGGTAAGTATTTCTTCTATAATCCTTGAAATTAGTGGAATATCCTTGAGTTTTGCGCTTCATTCAGTATCATTTTATTGGAATATTGATCTGAAATTTCTTATTAAATATTAGTATATTCACCCACAGTACTATTCATGGGTTACTATTCACTATAATATTATTCACTCGGGTATTCGGGGCACTTTTCATGCTGGGGTACTATTTATGAGTTACTATTCACCCGAATACTATTCACTCAAATATTGTTCACTCGGGTATTTGGGACACTTTTCATGTCGGGGTACTATTCACGAGGTACTATTCCCGGAATACTATTCACAGGGTACTATTCACGAGGTACTATTCACCAAAAAATTTATTTCTTTTCTGTCCAAATTATTTTTGATACATGGATATTATTCTTGAATTTTACTTCACAAAACAGTACAATATTGACAATTTGGATATTATTGAATTCTGGATAAATTAAATTATAAATCTTTAAAAATTTATCCTTTGCTTTCTTTTAATTGAATTCTCATATCATTGTCATCATCCTCATGCTTATATTGTGATGAAAGTCATTGTTGGCTTACGTGCATAGATGAACTGTTGATTGGTATGATTATGACCAGGGTTAATTCAGTATGATCATGACCATTAATGATTACACGAATAATTCTTGGCCCGTAGTGCAAGAATAATTTGGGACGTGATACTAATGAATATCCTTGGCCCGTAGTGCAGGGATGATTCGATGATGTGATTTATTTATTAAGCTGAGTCCCAGCAATAAAGTTAATGATAAACTTTTTAAATCATAGAAGATAGTAGATATCATGCTCTACTTAACTCTTCTAATGAATTGCTTGTTCCACTGCAGTTAAACTTGTTGTCTATTATATTCTATCAGTTTAACATTTTTGAAGGCTAATGATAACTTATTCTGCATTATCTTAGTCATAATATTTTTTACTGGGCTAGTTGAGCTCACCCTTTTACTTCCATTTTTCTCTTCAGGAAATGAGAACGTAGCCGGAACTAGTCGGGGAACGGAGTGATGGCCCAAGATGGTGTTATAGTAGTCATCACTATTCTATAAAATAGTGTGCCAATAAATGTAATGAGGACTCCATTTGAGTTTGGATATTGTTTAGAAGACAATATTCGTGTAAAAACTCTCAGCACATGTTGTATAATTAAGTTTGTATTTGTATTCTGTACCATGTATTTGGCGACCCAAGATGGGTGATGTATACCTATTTTGGGGCGTCATGATTTAGTATCAAAGCTTAGGATATGATCCTGGCCGAGATGTGAGACAAGAACTAGGAGGCGAGGCGGGAATTCTTCGCTAGTATGACCTACCTAAGTTTATTTGGTATTTAATTGGCTCACGTAGAGAGTATAGGGATAATATGTGGCATGTCAATTAACTCTTTTTTTATGGCAGTGTTTAAAAATGGCATCTAAAAATGTTGAGATAAGCAATGAAGCACATGAGACCGTTGAGTCACTAACGATTAATACCCAGGATATGTAGAGTCCCCGAATCCGGATACTTGAAACCCAAATTCGGTACTTTACGATACCATTTCTATGAGCGGAATTCTACTAATAATAATAACAATAATATGAATTTCAAACTTAACTTACATTTATCAAAGTCTAATCCCAAGTACGCAACCTTTACTATATTCTTTACATGATATATAATACATATCATTAACTTAATACAGTCTATCTATTACAAAAGATACCAATAACATATTCTGTTTTCCTTCCTTTTCACTTGTTCCTGGCCGAGCCTTCTAGCTTTTCACACTTAGCTGAAAACATTTAAATTAAGCAAGGATGAGCATTTGAGTGCCTAGCAAGTATTTATATATATATAAGCTGAAAGAATTTAAATGTTTTCTTTATAATATTCTTCTACAACCAGTCAATAGTTGTGAAGTAATCTGTACCAATAATAATAGCATAACAACCCTCGTTCAAGTTTTTGAAGCGTGTATTGTCTATTTATAAGGTTTTACGTGACATATCATGAACATTGTTTTCATTTTTAGAAGGTTAAGCAGAAATTCATCTCAGAAACCCGGCATTGCTTTTTTGAACTTCGAGGGTGTACAAATCCATGGGCCTGTATTGATCAATACTACATTTACATGAACGATGTTATCGTCGCTCGTCACTCGCCCAAGCATAAAATTTTCCCATTTTCGGGATGTTCATATCATCGGGTTTTCATAACAAAGGTCTTATATAATTCAACATATATGTATATCAAAGGTGTATCAACATGCGATGAATACAATGATTATCCAAGTGGGGACACTTGTATAATCATTTATAGAAATTAACTAATGTAATATATTTATCAGAATTATCATATACTAACATGTTGATAATCAATGGGCTTATATAATATAGCTTTAACAATCTGTACATTAATAATAATAATATAGTTTTGAAACATTCTTACACTTGTCCATTGCATAAAGAAAATGCAAAGTTAGGATACTTGCACGATCTTACCGCTTACACTTATTTAACTTAGATTTATCGTTTCTATCACGACCTATCATTAATCAAATCATTTTTGATTAGTATATCATAACGTAACACATAACACTGCCTATTGCAGTCAGCACATAACCTAATCACCTTATCTCACATGTTCAACAGTCATTGACTCACAAACAATCATTAACTCATTCCTAATCACATTGTCACACAACTTTAACAACCATTGAATCACAAATAAACTAGTTGACTAATTAAATTATCTATGTTCAGATCAACTTCGAACCATATCGGTTTCATCGACAATTTTATCGGGTACTAATAGAGTCTAAGACTCTATCTGAGTTCAATATTCATTTGGATAACTTAAACACCGTCGACTATTTTTTCATGGTAGTATAATAATTTTTAAACAATTATTACCATTTATCATAATTTTGAAATATCGTAATCATTATTAAATGATTTAAATAATAAACAATTCTATTATCATTAATATTTAATTAATATTAAACTATTAATGAAACCATTATCAAAATATTAAAGTTATGTATAATAACTCAAAATATTTTAAAGTATTAATATTACCCTTAAATGATTTTTAAAACATTTAAAATCATTATTAAATAATTACCATTAATATTTAAATATTAACGAACTATTTATTAAAATATTAAAAGTCATTAATTATAACTTAAAATATTTTTAATTCATTTTTTATCCCTTTTAAATGATTTTAATAAAACCATTTTAAAACTATTTATTTAATATAATTATTAAATAAATTTAATATCATTAATCATTAAATAAATATCATTAATATTAATTTATTAATGAAATTATCCTTTAAATATTAAAAGTTATAGTTTATAACTTAAAATATCTTTAAACATTTTATCTTCATTTAAAATGATTATTAAAATATTAAAATCATTTTTAAACTAAATTATTTAATACAAATATTAAATAACTTTAATATCATTATTAATCATTAATTAATGAAATTAACCATTAAATATTAAAAGTTATATTTTATAACTTAAAATATCTTTAAATACTTTATTTTCATTTAAAATGATTTTTAAATCATTAAAATCATTTTTATCTTATTTATTTAATTTAATAATCAAATAAATCTAATATCATTAATATTAATTTATTAATGAAATTTCTCCAAAAATATTAAAAGTTACATTTTATAACTTAAAATATTTTATAATACATTAATCTTATTTAAAATAATTTTTAAATAATTAAAATCAATCATGTAGTGCATATGCAGTACTACAATTATCAAGTATTACATCAATAAAACAACAACAATCTTGCAAGATCCGAGTTTCAATGAAGTCCGCCGGACCCATTCGGATTTTTACGGGCCTGCATAGGTTTCGAGTTGCTACATTTAAGCTCAAATTAATCTATGTTCTAGTCTTGATTCAGGTGGTTTGATGATTCATAATTGTAGTCCTAGTGTCAAGGTACATTAATAAAACAAAAACTTAGATTATCATCAACATAATCAATATAAAACACACGGTCAAACTCTGTCAGACAGCTTGTTCAAACTTTTCTGGAAATCCCCAGAAATTGCAAATCGTGACCAAATGGGTCATTTTGACCAACTGCTCTAATCGATCTGTGAATTATTTTAATGTTCTAAAAGCATGGATCTAGACTTCATCTTATAGGCTACTGATTCATTACAACAAATACATCATAACACCAATATCATGACAGGATCAGCGACTTAGAAATCTTGTCGGACTACTGTTTCAAAGGTTACGGGTCATTTGATTTTAACCTTATCAACGCGTCGGTGCGGTGTTTGACCGATTATAACTCGTGATCTTGGTATCTGATGCTTGTACTACCACTTGCAGAATAAAGACCTCATACAAGGCTACAAATGTAAACACTTAAACAACAAAAATAATAAACACACAACGATCTATAGACTCTGACATTTGATGTCAGATCACAAAATTTTATTTTCCAGAAATTTGAAAATCATTGATTTAAGAATTTAGATGTTATGGACTTGTAATATACCAACCCAGATCGTTAAATTAGACTATAAACAACAGCTTTTAACAACGAATTACAAGATCTAACAACATATCATTAAAAAAAATTTTATGGTTGTGGTTTGTACCTTTGATGAACAAATTTTTGATCTTGTGTTTCTGATTTGTTAAAGGTGAACGTGGGGCTATATTTGTGGTGATATTAGCAACAAATTTCGTGGCTTTTAGAAAGAGAAGGTCTAGGAGGAACTTGGTAAATAATTTGAGCAACAATGCAACATTTTCTCTCTAACCTATATATAGGCAACTTGATGCATGAATGCATTTGGTATAATGGGCCGATTCTTTGTCAATGTGAAGTGGTTAGGGTTAGTAAGAGTTGGTTAACAACTCAACCTAAATGTCAAAACCTACACCTTAGCCTCTTTAATGCACAAAAGGGCAAAATGGTCCTTTGGCTAGAAATTTTTAAGGGCAATTTTGTCATTTCCTTAAATTTTTAGAAAATTGCCTTAGGGTTTAGGGTTTAGACATTTTAGTGTTTAGGGTTTAACATTTAACCCTTAAAGATTTAGCAACTAGGATTTATAAAGAAAATAAAATAATTTTAGTTTCTAAAATTTTGAAAATAATAACTTTGTTAATTAAGGTAAGTTTGTAATTATCTTATACATGGATATTAGGGTTTATTACCCTTAATCACAATTAACCTTGCTAATAAAGCAATTAGGGTTTATAATATCGATAATTAGGGTTTCCATAATATAATTAGAGTTTCTAGAAATTAAATTAGGGTTCTAGGTTTTAGGGTTTTAACTTACTAATTAAATTTATTTTAATTAGCAATTAAAGTCTATCACACGTGTTATTTATCACTGTAACACAATTCTTGACAGATCAAACCTCCGATTTAGGTTTCCGGATTAGGGTTTTCATTCATAGTTAGGGTTTTCTAATATCTAGAAAATATAAATATAAACTAGGGTTTTAAATTTAATAATTAGGGTTTCCTAATTAGCATACCATGAAGTAACACACAACATATATCATATATCACAGTTATATATTAGCCTTAAACTCACAATTGAGTTTCAAATTTAGGGTTTTCCCACAGTAAACTAGAGTTTTCAAATACTGCACCATTATACATCATAACTAACCAACCATTGTCAGTCCACATACAGTGTGTATATATATATGGCACTGAAAAATCAAAATATTATAATATAATAATATTATTATCATTATTCCTTATCTCAGAATCAAAATTAGGGTTTATCAAAATATTATTAGGGTTTGATCGTAATATAATAAAACTATTCCACACATTAACATTACACATATAATCATACATATCTGTAACACTGACAAATAATAATATAATATTATTATTCTCATTTCTTGATCAAAACCCAAAATTAGGGTTTGGATTCCATATCCGATTTATCTCGCCATAATTAACCTTATTAATTAAGTTAAAATAATTAACTTAACTATTCGAAATAATTTCATATAATAAAATAAGTATTATAAAATTATATAATCATATCATATATTATTTAAATAATATAATTATCCTATTTCTTGGAAAATTAATTATTATAAGAATATAATTTATAATGAAAATTATTCATAACCATTCATGTAATAAATATATTTTATATTCATCACATAATTACTTACATAATACCTTTCACGCATTCATATAAATAAAATATTCTAAAATTATTTCATATATTAATTATATTTTCCTTGAAAAATAATTAATAAAACATTTCAATAAGGAATTAATTAGTATAAAAATATAATTGATAATAATCAATAATTCTAAAATAAATTTATTTGCAATACTTGATGTATTAAATAAATTTTATTTATCACACCTATAATTATAATTACACATTACCTTGACACATATCATTCATATTTATTTTAATAAATAAAAAAATTTATACGCAAAATTTATGATTTATTTATATAGAAAATATCAAGTTGTCACAGGATAATGTGCAACATGAAGATAATAATCCTCAGGTAAATAACAACACCAATCAAATGATAGATGATGGGATGTTAAGAAGTTTCATGCAATTCATGCAACATCAGGCGAGAACGGCTCCTATTCAAAATGCAGGTGGACACATTGGCAACTGAAAAATGGTCAACCCTAAACAATTCAAGGAGCTGGGACCATCGGAGTTTTGGGGAGAGCCAAAACCACTTAAGGCGGAGACGTGGATAAAGCAGATCACCAATATATTTGATATCTTGGGATGCTCCAAGGAGCAAAAGGTTCCCTTTGCCACCTTCATTTTGAGAGGAGAAGCAGATTACTGGTGGGAATCAGTAAAGCGTACCCAGCCTGCCGTAGTCAAAATGTCTTGGGAGAAGTTCCAAGAGCTGTTCAATGACAAGTACTTTCCCGAAAGTATTCATCACATGAAGGAGGTGGAGTTTATCAAGTTGGAGCAAAATAATATGACCGTGTCGCAGTACGAGGCTAAGTTTTCCGAGTTGTCCCGGTTCGCATCCCATTTGGTTGATAATGATGAGAGAATGACGCGAATGTTTCTATGAGGTTTGAGACCCGAAATACGTCAATACCTCATTTCTCATAAACTGTGTTTGTATTCAGATGTTGTAAATATGGCTCAGTTATTGGAGAGCGATAATGAGTCAACCCAACCAAGAGAAAGCAGTCGGCAAGTCAATAATACAAGTGGTAGCAGTCATCGAAGCGTTGACAACAAACGTGGAGGGAATCAACATGCCAGAAATGGAAATCACTTCGGTGGTAATCATGACTAAGATAATAAAAGTGGAAATTTTAAGAAGAGGAGATTCAATAATGATGGAAAGACGTTAGCACCAACACCTGTTGTTAAGGAAGGAGAACGACCACCGGTGGTGTGTTACAAATGCAGAGGAGAGGGATACATCAGTCCAAACTGTACGCACCAGTCCAAAACATGTTACAATTGTGCAAGAGAAGGTCACCTAGCCCAATTTTGTCGTGCACCAAAGTCAAATCTAGCTAGGATGGAGGCATCAAAGGCCGTCCCAGACAAGACAAAACCGATATTTTAAGGTAGAGCGTTTGTCGTAACCTCCCAAAAAGCAAGGAATCCGAACGAGGTGATCACGGGTAAGCTAATCATAAACTCTAGCGAAGTATATACCTTATTTGATACTGGTTCTACCCATTCTTTTATTTCTCCTACTTGCGCTCAACATTTAAATTTGACTCCGAAGAAATTAGACCTTGATTTATCTGTTGAAACTCCGTTGGGAGAAACCTTCAGTACATCCACTGTTTATAAGTCTTGTTTGATTCAAATTGGTAACCGCACGTTTCCTGTCGATCTCATTTCTTTAAAAATACTTGCATTCGATGTGATTTTAGAAATTGATTTGTTGACTACTCATCATGCTAAAATTAATTATTTTCGTAAAGTTGTTAGCTTTCATATTCCTAACCAACCTATTATGCGAATTCAAGCAACCAAACCATTAAAGTCAATCACTGTCATCTTAAGCCATAAAGCTATTCGTTTATTGAAAAACGGATGTCAAGCTTTCTTAGCTCATGTCACAGATTGAAACAAAAATACGTCAGTCTTGAATGATATTGCTATTGTTAATAAATTTTATGACTTATTCCCTGAAGAACTTCCTGGCCTACCCCCAGAGCGTGAAATTGAATTTTATATCGACCTTGAATCCGGTACAAAACCCATTTCCAAAGCTCCATATCGAATGGCTCCTATTGAACTTCGTGGAGTTAAAACCCAACTACTGTGAATTGTTAGACATCGGTTTCATTCGTCCTAAAGACGTCTCCTTGGGGTGCTCCTGTTCTATTCGTGAAGAAGAAATATGGAAGTATGCGACTTTGTATTGATTATCGGGAGTTGAATCATGTCACCATCAAAAAATAGTACTCATTACCTCGTATTGATGACTGTTTTGACCGGCTTGTAAGGTGCCAAATTCTTTTCAAAGATTGATTTTCGTTCCGGATATCATCAGTTAAAGATTAAAACCGATGACATCCCAAAGACTGCTTTCAGAACTTGGTATGGGCATTATGAATTCCTAGTCATATCTTTTGGTATGGATATGATGAACGGAGTATTCAAGGAATATTTGGATCATTTTGTAGTCGTATTTATTGATGATATCCTCATATATTCCAAAAAGCCGTGAAGATCATGAGCAACACTTGAGGCTGATACTCTAAAAGCTTTGTGAAAACAAGCTTTATGCCAAGTTGAAAAGTGCGAGTTTTGGCTTAAGGAAGTAGCATTCCTTGGGCACGTAATATCAAATCATGGAATATTTGTTGACCCAACAAAGATTGAAGCAATTTAAAGCTGGGAGCAACGCAAGTCAGTGACCGAAGTACATAGCTTTCTGGGCTTAGCTGGATATTATCGGAGATTCGTGGAAGAATTTTCTTGAATCGCTACTCCATTAACTCAGCTGACTCGAAAAGATACAAAATTCGGTTGGAGCGAGGAATGTGAGAAGAGTTTTCAAGAACTCAAGAGGAGACTCATTTCAGCACATGTTCTGACAATACCATCTGGTTCGGAGGGATTTATCATCTATAGTGATGCTTCAGGCAAAGGTTTAGGATGTGTTCTCATGCAACATGGGAAAGTCATAGCCTATGCCTCACGACAACTCAAAGAATATGAGAGAAATTATCCTACTCATGATCTAGAGTTGACAGCTGTCGTTTTTGCGCATAAGATTTGGAGGCATTACCTGTATGGAGAGAAGGTGGAGATTTATACGGATCATAAAAGCCTCAAATATTTCTTTACTCTAAAGGAACTCAACATGTGGCAAAGACGATGGCTTGAGTTGTTGAAAGATTATGATCATACCATTCAATATCATCCTGGAAAAGCAAACGTAGTAACTGATGCATTGAGTAGAAGATCATATGCGGGTACGAGTGCGATATTGTCAACACAAAGGCCCATTTTGTATGACTTACAAAGGATGGAGATAGAGTTAAAGACTCCAGGGACCCATGTGATGATGGCGAATATACGAGTAGAACTGACTTTAATTGATAAAGTTAAAGCTGCTCAAGCCATAGACCTGGAGCTAATGCGTATGAAGAAGAAAGTGCAAGAATGTACTATTACGGAAGCACGAATCGATGAAGAAGGAATACTTTGAGTCAACTCCAGACTTTGTGTTCCTAACGATTTTGACTTGAAGTATAAAATTATGACGGAGGCGCACAACACACCGTTTGCAATCCATCTTGGGAGTACCAAAATGTATCGTTATCTTCAACATACATTTTGGTGGAGCAATATGAAGAGAGAGATAGCGTGGTTTATCTCAAGGTGTCTAACTTGTCAACGAGTCAAGTCGGAGCATCATGTACCAAAAGGTCCATTGCAACCACTTGAAATTCCAGAATGGAAGTGGGAGCACATTACCATAGATTTCGTTACTATTCTTCCCAAGGTTTCTCAAGGCATAGATGCAATTTGGGTCATTGTTGATAGATTGACCAAGTCTGCTCATTTCTTACCGATACTAGAAACTTATACACTTGAACGTCTTGCTTGAATGTACATAAACGAGATTGTAAGATTGCAAGGTATGCCATTATCCATAGTTTCTGATAGAGACCCAAGATTCACTTCAAGATTTTGGGTTAGTTAGCAAAAAGCTATGGACACAGATTTACGATTTAGTTCGGCGTATCATCCTAGAACGGATGGACAATCAGAGAGGACTATTCAAACTCTTGAGGATTTATTAAGACTCTGTGTCCTTGACTTCAAAGGAAGTTGGGACAAGTTCTTACCATTGGTGGAGTTTTCCCACAAAGAACAATTATCAAGCAAGTATTGGCATGGCTCCATTTGAGGCGCCAGTATGGAAGAAAGTGTTCTCCAAAGATCTTTGGGATGAGGTAGGTGAAGCAACATTGTTGGGACCAGAGTTGGTACGTATGACTACGAAAAAGATTCAAACGATCCGACAACGTATAAAAACCTCACAAGATCGACAAAAGAGTTATGCTGATCTTCATTGAAAGGACGTGGAATTCAATATTGGAGATCATGTGTTGTTACGTGTTGCTCCATGGAAAGGAGTTATGAGATTTGAAAAGAGAGGAAAGCTCAATCCTCGATTCATTGGCCCATTTATAATCCTTGATCGAGTAGGAACTATGGCCTATAGACTCGCCTTACCGCCAAGTATGTCTCGTGTTCATAACGTTTTTCACATATCTATGTTAGGTAAATATGTGAAAGACCCGAACCATAGTATTAAATTAGAACCAGACGAGGAAACAAAAAATTTAACGTATGAAGAGGTAGTTGTTAAAATCTTGGATAAGAAGGATTATATTCTACGATCCAAGGTTATACCTTAAGTCAAAGTTTTGTGGAGAAACCACGATGTGGAGGAAATAACTTAGGAGTTAGAATCTGAAATAAAATCAAGGCATCCTCACCTCTTCGATATATCAAGTACGTACCCTAATTTCGAGGATGAAATTTTATAAGAAGGGGAGTTTGTAAGACCACAACTTTTTTGAATAAAGAATAATTTTTTTCTCGAAATATATTTTTGAATATTATGGTGTGGATATGATATATGTTATAGTTGTGAGTAATATTTGGAAAATTTTGCAAAGTGAGCAAGTTGATATAAAATATTCGTTGTGTCAGTGAATATTCGATTGGTTGGGGAATATTCATTTTAACAGGAAATATTCATACAACGACACAATCATTGGTGGACCCCACAACGGAAGTATTGTCGTAGTTAGAAAATGACATAAATATCTTTTTATAAAAATAACAGCAGAAGTTTTACCGTTAAACTGTTGAACTACCCGGTGGTAAAAGTACAGTAATACGCGTGGTTGCATAGTAGCACACGGTATTGATTATTGATGCTTACGTGAGAAGTTACTCGGGTTATACTCAATTATTGCTACGAGAATTGTTGCATGACAAGTATCTCACATTATTTGATTCAATTATTGTCACATTATCATCTGCATAATATTTTATATTATTAAAACAATAATTGAGACAACAAAGTTATTCATATTATTTGCAATATTGACAATCTCTAGAAAGTTCTGTTGAGGAGAGGTTTGGTCACCTAATTGCGCGCCAATAGGGAGAAATCCTTATTGGAAAGACCCCTCTTTCCTGAGAACGATCTGGTTGTTAAATATTGTTAGTTATATATTAATGATGAATAATTGTTGAAGTATGAAGAATGTGTTTATTGAAGATAAGTGAATTACAAAAGTTAGAGGGGAATAATACAAATATGGAAAACTTTAGGGGTACTAAAGTGTAATAAGTTAAATCAATCTGGACCATTGGTGGTGGTTTTAATAGTAGATCAATCTGGACCATTGATGGTGGTTTTAATAGTAAATCAATCTGGACCATTGATGGTGGTTTTAAAAGTAAATCAATATGGACCGTCGGTGGTGGTTTTAAAAGTAAATCAATCTGGACCGTCAGTGGTGGTTTTAAAAGTAAATCAATCTGGACCGTTGGTTGTGGTTTTAATAGTAATCAATATGGACCATCCGTTCTAATAATGAATCAATCTGGACCGTTCTTGAATTAGTTACTATTTAGTCTATTCTCCTATAAATAGAAGCTTAATTCTTCTTTCATTCTCACCAATTCACTGAGATTCACAAGAGACACTATAGAGAGAGAAACTATAGAGAGCAAGAAGAAGAGTATTCTGCTACTTCACTTTTGCAAAGATCCAAATTTTCTACTAAGGTAAGGGTGTTATTTCTTTTATATTCATAAGGAATACTATTTTTCATATTCATCCTTTAATATGTCAGAATAACCTGTCTACGCGGATTACATACCGTATGACAGGTAAAAATCCATTTGCAGTTTCGTATGTTATTTCTTTTCATATTCTTAAATCCAAACTTACTATGGTAAGTATTGCTTCTATAATCCTTAAAATTAGTGGAATATCCTTGAGTTTTGCGCTTCATCTAGTATCATTTTATTGGAATATTGATCTGAACTTTCTTATTAACTATCAATATATTCACCCGAGTACTATTCACAGGTTACTATTCACCCAGTTACTATTCACTATAATATTATTCACTCGGGTATTCAGGGCACTTTTCATACCGGGGTACCATTCATGAGTTACTATTCATGTGTTACTATTCACCTGATTACTATTCAGTCAAATATTTTTCACTCGGGTATTTGGGGCACTTTTCATGTCGGGGTACTATTCACGGGGTACTATTCCCGAAGTACTATTCACAGGGTACTATTCACGGGGTACTATTCACCGAAAAATTTATTTTTTTATGTCCAAATTATTTTTGATATATGTATATTATTCTTGAATTTTACTCCACAAAGTAGTATCACGTTGACAATTTGGACATTATTGAATTCTGAATAAATTAAATTATAAATCTTTAAAAAATTACCCTTTGCTTTCTTTTAATTGAATTCTTATATCATTGTCATCCTCATCATGCTTATATTGTGATAAAAGTCATCTTTGGCTTACGTGCATAGATAGACTATTGATTGGTATGATTATGACCAGGGATAATTCGGTATGATCATGACCATTGATGATTACAAAAATAATTCTTGGCCCGTAGTGCAAGAATAATTTATGGACGTGATACTAATGAATATCCTTGGCCTGTAGTGCAGGGATGATTCGATGATATGATTTATTTATTAAGCTGAGTCCCAGCAATAAAGTTAATGATAAACTTTTTAAATCATAGAAGATAGTAGATATTATGCTTTACTTGACTCTTCTAATGGTTTGCTTGTTCCGCTGCAGTTAAACTTGTTGTCTATTATATTCTATCAGTTTAACATTGTCGAAGGCTAATGATAACTTATTCTGCATTATCTTAGTCATAATATTTCTTACTGGGCTAGTTGAGCTCACCCTTTTACTTCCATTGTTCTCTTCAGGAAATGAGAACGTAGCCGGAACTAGTCGGGGAAAGGAGTGATGGCCCAAGATGGTGTTATAGTAGTCCTCACTATTCTGTAAAATAGTGTGCCAATAAATGTACTGAGGACTCCATTTGAGTTTGGATATTGTCTAGAAGACAATATTCGTGTAAAAACTCTCAGCTCATGTTCTATAATTAAGTTTGTATTTGTATTCTGTACCATGTATTTGGCGACCCAAGATGGGTGATGTATACCTATTTTGGGGGTGTGACAAATCAAACATAATTGCAACAAGAAAGCAAGCACACAGCAAAAGCTAAAGAACACTCAAAGCTCAAACTTTACGATCTAGAAAGAAAAGCTTGCTTTGCTACTCTGTTCTTTCGAACGTATGCTTAACTGTAACTTAGTAGCACAACCCAAGAACTTAACTCTCATCAAGTGTATTCCAAGTCTGCTGGACTTGAAGAGTTCTAAGTGAACTAAGATGTTCCAAGACTGCTGGTCTTGAAGGAATCTGAGTGATTCAAATATTGTAAAGATATCCTTAGAGGATTTTCTACTTGAAGAGTAGAAGAGTGGACTAGGAGCCTTGAGTGCTCTAAACCACTTAAAATCACTATGTTTCTTATATACTTGCTTTAACTGCTATATCTGTCATAACTGCTTATCACCTATAAACTTGGTTTATCTTAAAGGGGAACAATTAAATCATATATTCTGCTATGGTTAATTTATTAACAAATCTGAGAAGTATTTTGAAAAGAAAAAGTATTTAAAATATCTATTCAACCCCTCTTCTAGATAACTATTGTGTCTCTAGGAACTAACAAATGTTTTGTATAGAACTGGAATATTACTTAATGGACTTTGTATAATTAACTTACATGAAAGAAATTTTTCATATTGAAAAAATTAGTATAAGAAAAGGAGATGATCATTCAAAGAGTTGAATGTGTGTTTTTATTAAAATATAAGTGTGAATTCTTTGAACGTGTGAATTATTTGAAAGGTTTAAAGAATTCAGAAGTGAAACTAATTGGTAAAGTATTAGGATTCTTTGATCGGATCAAGGAATAAATACTTGTGCAATAAGTTTCTAGATCATCTCAAATGGGTTTCTCACAATGGACGCTTCTTGATACACAATAATTGATTGATGTATTTGAAAGGAAAAATTGTACCTTGTTGGACATGGTGCGGTCCATAATTATTTTAATGACATTCTAGTATCCTTTTGGGGTAATGCCTTAAAAATGACTGCATAT
The DNA here is from genome assembly GCA_020205605.1 of Panax ginseng. Lineage (NCBI taxonomy): Eukaryota > Viridiplantae > Streptophyta > Magnoliopsida > Apiales > Araliaceae > Panax > Panax ginseng. The sequence goes on along the minus strand of CM035132.1, from coordinate 141,629,509 downwards.
CTACGAAAAGGTAGTGTGATGCCCCCAAATCTGGGTTACCTGACCCCTGAGTTCGGTGCTCACGATCCACAATATAATTAACATCTAACTACCCATTCATTGATGAATAGAATATTACACCACATTAATTGATATAGTTAATACATTCGTCCCAGGTTATTTAAAAGGGTTTACAAAAACAACATAATAAAAATGTTAACTATAGCTATCACAACATATCACCTTTGCCTTTGTTCTTCACAACACCTCCAGTCACTTCTTCCCTAGCTAAAATGTTTTATTTAGCAAGGGTGAGCAACAAATTTGCCCCGCAAGTTAAGATATACAATGAATGTATAAGAATCGGAACAAAAAACTATCTAATTCGATAGAATAACTCCAAAGTTCGGGGAACTTTGAAATAGCCGAACAATTCATTAATCACTAACAAGTCTTCTCGTAACCTATGCAATACAATAATTCAATAATGAAAGAGTACAACACTTTCAAGGTCTCTATAATATTCAATGGAATAACAACATGGAAATATTTTCCAGAGTTTATGCGGAGTGATCACAAAGGATCTAGAACTTCTCTTCTCAAGTAGCTATCAAAGATTTACTTGGATATATACGCAGGTGTATCAGATAACCATAAAGATTAAATCATACCCCTCTGCAAGTATAACAAGTGATCAGTTTTATTATACCCTATATTATGCATAATACTTAAAACGCGCGCAAAGGCCGAATATACGATCAAAAATGTTCCCTTTATATAAAAGGTTATTCTTCTTAGTCTTTGAATCAGAATTTGATTTAACAACGAAATACAATGATTTCAATATCTAATCACTTCTCTTCTCTTCTCTTCTCAAAATTATCAAGTTTTTTTTTCGATCTAGCTGAAACAATTGGCATCGATCTATCAATAATAATTGAATTCTCTTCTCTTCTATTCTCTTCTCAAACTTATCAAGTTTTCTTTTTCGATCTAGCTGATATAAATGGCATCGATCTATCAATAATAATTGAATTCTCTTCTCTTCTCTTCTCGAACCTATCAAGTTCTAACAAATGTTCGTCTATCCAGAATAATTAGCTAAGACATATCTCAACACGATTCAACAATAGACATGAATTATCTGTACTATTTGTAATCACTAATAGCTTCTACGGATGTGAATATCCAACAACAGTTGTTCTCCAAATATATTCTCAGACTCACTAATTCAATTTGAATTAATAAACATGCACTAACTACGAATAATCAACAATAAATTATTGGACGTGGTCTAATCAACAATAATTAACCACCATAGTATTTAAACAGATATAACTCAAGGTTGAGTTGGGAAACTTGCCTTTCGCGTTGATTACTGCTACACAATATACTTATCTGGGTTCACAAGACCTATAATCACAATATTGGTCTCATAATTAGCACAATAATTTATAACACGCAACACTATAATTTACAGTCAACCTTTCTGCTAAGCACATTATCACATAGTCACATCAATGTTTATAACCTATATAAACATTTATCAAGTCTAACTAGTTAGGTCTGGTTGGACTTCAGTCTATTCTCGGTGTCTTGGTCACCCTATCCTACAATTAACACTTATATTATCAATTAAACTCGGTTTCAAAGCTTCAATATTATTTTAGATAAATCAGATATCATTTATAACATTTTTCGGAAGCTTTTAATAATTTATAAACAATTATTATAATTTATAATAATTTTTCAAACACTGGAATCATTTTTAAATGATTTAAATATCAAATAATCTTATCATAGTTAATATTTAATAATATAAAATATTAATGACATATTTGTCAAAATATTAAAGTTATTATTAATAACTTCAAATATTTTTAAGTCATTAATATTCTACTTAAATGATTTTTAAAATAATTAAAATCATTTTTAAACCATCACCATTAATATTTAAATATTAATGAAATTATCATCAAAATATTAAAAGTCATTAATTATAACTTAAAATATTTTTAAATCATTTTTTCTAATTTTTAAATGTTTTTTAAAATTAATAAAATCATTTTTCATCATTTATTTAATATAATAATTAAATAAATCTAATATCATTAATATTAATTTATTAATGAGAATTCTCCAAAAATATTGAAAATTATATTTTATAATTCAAAATATTTTTAAACCCTATATTCTTATTTAAAATGATTTTTATAATATTAAAATCATTTTAACTCATTTATTTAATATAATAATTAAATAAATCTAATATCATTAATATTAAATTATTAATGAAAATTCTCTAAGAATATTAAAAGTTACATTTTATAACTCAAAATATTTTTAAACACTTTATTCTTATTTAAAATGATATTTATAATATTAAAATCATTTTAACTCATTTATTTAATATAATAATTAAATAAATCTAATATCATTAATATTAAATTATTAATGAAAATTCTCTAAGAATATTAAAAGTTACATTTTATAACTCAAAATATTTTTAAACACTTTATTCTTATTTAAAATGATATTTATAATATTAAAATCATTTTAACTCATTTATTTAATATAATAATTAAATAAATCTAATATCATTAATATTAAATTATTAATGAAAAATCTCTAAAAATAATAAAAGTTACATTTTATAACTCAAAATATTTTTAAAAACTTTATTCTTATTTAAAATGATTTTTATAATATTAAAATCATTTTTTCTCTAATTTATTTAATACACTAATTAAATATCATTAATATTCAAATATTTATAAATATTAATGAAAAATATCTCAAATAATTAAAAGTTATTTTTCATAATTTAAAATAATTTTTAAAACCATTTTTGTAATTTTTAGAATATTTTTTCTATTTTTAATCATTTTATGGAAATTTAGAAAATAAAATAAATAAAAACCGTCGCTATAGACTATAGCGACACTTTTCTGTCGTGTTAGGTGTTCTTGAGCACAAGAACACTGACAACTCAGTGTTTAAGGGTCAAGATTTGACCACACTTAAATCTTAGTCCATACATGTTCGGGCCATCTTGAACCTTGGTCGTGTAATGTTTATGTAACACTACAATCACCAACTAACATCAAAGTTATATCACAACATATCAACAAGATATGATCATTCAAAGTTGCTGTCAGACAGCTCCTGGGCTTTCTGGGTAACCCAGAAACCCATGCAGTTTTATGGTACCACTTTTCAGCCCAAATTAATCTAGGTTCCAGTCATGATTTATGTGATCTAATGGTTCGTACATGTAGTATACATAACAAGGAACAACAACATATCAAAATCTAAGTCCAACAATAACACAATCACAATTTATCATTCGGTCAAACTATGTCAGAAACTTAGCTCATATGTTTTCTGAAAATTCCAGAAAAAACAGAAAATGTAATCGAGTATGCTACTTTGACCGATCACTTCATTCGATCTATTGCTTGTTTAAAGGATCTAAAGACATGAATCTAAAGTCCATCTAACAAGCTATAAACTGGATATAAACACATCATCAAAACACTTAAAAACTGACAGATCAAGGCTTTGAAAAATGTTGTCAGACATTGTTTTTATGATTTTTGGGTTACCCAGAATTCGACTGGTCATACCCGATCAACGAGTTTTGACCAAGAATAACATGAAATATAGACATGTAAAGGCTGTGATTTCACTTCCAGATCAAAGACCACAAGTCAGACTACAGATTTAAAACTTAAAACATAAAAAATCATAAACATATAAAGATCTACGACTACTGACATTTGGTTGTCAGACCATTTTGAATGCTCAAGAACAGTTTTGAAAATTTTCACTTTTTACCCACTTTGATGCTATGGATCTATGGTAGATCATCATAGATCACCATAAAACATCCCTTAGCAAGATTCTAAACACATAAACACATATTCTAACTAAGCATACAAGATCTAGAATGAGGTAGGGTTTATACCTTCTCTTGCTAATCTTCGATCTTAGCTTTCCAAATCTGATCTGGGAGTTCTAAGAGGTGTTTTAGGAACTGAAACACTTGAAATTTTCGGAGGTTGGGAGAAAGAATGAGTTGTTGAGAGATAGAGTGCAAAATAAGTAAAATGCTAGACTTTCTCTCTCTTATCTCTTATAAATCCTTAGATGGAATGCATGATTTGATATAGTTGTCAATGAGAGGCTGATTTGCTGATATTTTTAGTCACCAAGTCAAATTATTAGGTCACCAACTTTTTATTTGGAAAGATTTACAAGTTAGCTCATTGAAGAATGAAAAGGGGTAATTTTGTCATTTGCATTTTAATTTTAATGGCATTCTTGGCAATTGATCTTACCCTTAGGGTTTAACCCTAAGGTTCTAACCCTTAGGGTTTACAACTTTAGTTTTTAGGATTTTTTTTTCTAATTAGGGTTTTCATTAGAAAATTAAGATTTCAAAAATATAATTAGGGTTTCCTAATTAAATTATGGTTTTCTAATCATATTAAAGTTTAATAATCTTGTTAGGCTAGCTAATTAGGATTAGGGTTTCCTAATTAGGGTTTAGGATTCCCGAATTTAAAATTACGATTTCCCGGCTTTCGTTTAGGGTTCCTAACTGTATGTTAGGGTTTCTAAACCTGAGATTATGGTTTCTAATCCCTTATTAGGGTTTACTAATATTGTATCCTACCCGAGAAATCATTGATCATTAACTCTATACAGTACAAACACGTACTCATCAATACAATAATTTTAATTGTATTTTCTATCGAATCCCCATCCAGAATTAGGGTTAGGGTTTCTAAAGTTGTTAAGCACATCTCTACTCTTATTTTTCAGTCAATACACAAATTGAACACTTCTTAAAACTTGTATCACAAATACACAGTACAATATTAACAATCAATATTAATATTAAATAAAAAAAAATTTATTCGTAAAATTTGGATTATTCGAAATCCCGGGTTATCACAGGTAGCCTCAAAATCCAGTCCCAAGACTCCATAAGAGTTATGGACAAGGAGGATTCCTAATCTGAAGTATGTTAAGATAAAGGGTTGTCCAGCTTATGTGAAAAAGTTTCAAAAGGATAAGCTTGGGATAAAGTTTGATAAATGCAGATTTGTGGGACATCCTAAAGTAAGTTTAGGATATATATGTTCTATAATCATATTGAGCAAAAGGTGTTTGTTGCGAAACACGCTGCCTTCTAAGATTAAAATGTTTATCATTGAAGGGGCTAGTGGGAGGATAATAGATTTTGAAGAGTTCAAGAACTACAAAACACTATAAGTCAAAAAGAGTAACAAGTAGATAGACCTATTGTACCACAACCGAATTGTAAATCTGGAATAGTACTGAAGATACCTGAGAGGTATGGATTCATCATAGCTGATGATGATGAGATACATATCATAGAGGATGATGATCCAGTTATATACGATGAGTTTAAGAGTTGTAGACACTCATAGAAATGGCAAAAGGCCATAAAATCTTATATGGATCTTTGGAGCAAGTGGATAGATGGAGACCTATAAGGACAGATTGGTGGGAAATTTTTTAATGGAAAGTCAAAGAGTTGATTGTGATAAAACCTTATTACTGGTAGTGATGCTTAAGTCCATTTGGATTTTACTTGTGATTGCAGCTTATTACTACTAAATCTGGAAAATGGACGTGGAGACACCCTTCCTCAAATATAAATTATTAGAGGAGAATGAATGTATGATACAACCAAATAGATTTATTTCAATGGTAGAAGCAAATCATGTATATTAGCTATAACAATCCTTTTTATGGATCGATACATGTTTCTCAAAAATGGGATATTCATTTTGATGAGATAATTAAAAGTGTTTGACTTTATAAAATAAGAATGAACTTAGTGTCTATAAAAGGGTTAGCGGGAGGATATCAAAATTCCTAGTATTATATGTTGATATACTACAGATAAGGAATGACATACAAATGCTATAATCAATAAATGATTTGGGAGGAGTGTGACGCCCCCAAATTCAAACATTCATATCTCGAATTTGGTTCGTCACGTGCTAATTATAATATCATAGTAAAATCATCAATAACAAAAATAATAGAATAATTTACATTGATATAATATAAATATTTGAGTCCCAAGGTACCGTAACCGTCACTACAACAATCCAGTAATTAAACTTAAACATAATTTAATCATCCTTAATACATCATAATAAGCATAACAATAATAATAATACTTCTACACTTAAAGGACTAAGCTATTCTGTAGCCTTGCCTTTCCCTTGTCCTTTCTCGATGTACCGCCTTGCTCTACCTTAACTGTAATGTTTTTAGGAAAGCAAGACTGAGCAACAAGTTTGCCCAACAAGTAATATAGTAATAAGAATAAGCAGTTATAATGTTTGAATATTTAAAGGTATAACGGTAATTGATAGTTCGAGGATATCAAGAAGTATCAAGAGTTTTCAATAAGTGTAACTATAAATTGAAGGATATCAACAAAAATTCAAAGTTAATTCATTTCATGGTTTAATAAGAATGAACACTGAGCAGTCACTAAGGACTAAGAACTCTTACTAGAATTAACAATATTATACTATAATTCAATATAAACGAGTACAACATGTGATCAGCCTAAAGTACCCTACGTTATGCATAACATTTAAACATGCTAGTATGTGCGCACGTCGGTTCCCCGATAATTATATATTTTCCCCTTCAATGAGGGTTGTTCATCTTAGTAGATTTACGAGAGTTCGCATCAAGTCAATTGGTTTGGACAACTTTCTAACACATGATATTAGTCTAGCCGAATCAAAGGCTTAGACAACTTTTATAATGCATCTAAGAATGATAAGTTCAATGCTAGCAACAACGTCAAGGTATACTATCGACGTCGGGATTTTTATTTATCCCTTTTTGTTCTTTTCTTTTGGTGTTCTCATGTTAGGTGAGATTTGTTTGAAAAAACATGTTTGAAAAGGTCCGACATGTATATGTCGACGATTTAACTGTAAGAGTCGCGAGTTGATATTTTTAAATGGTTGCACCAACTTAACCGAGAAATGGTTTGCACATAGACCTAGTGATGTGACATTGTATAATTGGTCTGCAAAACCAAAATTCTATAGGGTTCGGGGGCTTGATTAAGCGGAGGGAAGGTGTTAGGCACCCCTCGACTTCCGTGGTGACATGGTTACCGCCACTTTTCAATTTAAACTTATATCTGGATGTGTGTGTGTAGGTCTACGTGAAGTTGTCTGGAAGTAGTGCTATGCCTCGTTTGCACCTATATACAAAGGAGGGTTTGTGTTGCCTCCGTTTCAGTTTAACAAAACAGACTTTAACTCATGTAAGTATACATGGGTCATCAAGTAGTACAGAGTAAGAAAGTGTCGATCCCACGGAGAAAGATGATAAAATCTATGCAATCAAGCAATAACTTAATCACTATTTCTATATGCTCAAACGATTAATTAACAAGTGAATTATATTTAACTTAATTATCAACACAAAAATAATAATTACTAAAGTTAAGGTAATCAAATTGGAGAGATATGGGATTCTAATATCATCTAATTACCTTCCCATTTCAATTACTTGTAATTTCATTTCCATGTCAATCTCAATTTAATGGAAAATATAATGGAATATGTGAACATGCATATCAAAACCTGTCATGCTATCCTGTCATTAAAACAGCTGACATCCATTTTTAGGATAATACTCCTAAAAAATAGACACATTACATAACATGTAACATTTTCACGTTTCCCTAGACTAAACTACATAAGTCTTTTTGTAGGGAAACGATTGGTCCCGTTACCCTTTTAAGGTCCAAAAAGGCACTAAGCCTAAAGCCAGACATGGCTACAAGTGGCCAACCTAATTATATTCCTGTCTCTCGCGAGGAGTGCAAAGGATTAAGCAATCAAATAATAGAGTTGGTTGTTCTACTCAAAGAATTGCACAAATTAACTCAAGGTCCACAAATACCCATCTACACAGAACCCTCTACAGATGGAGGAATCTATGATCCAGATAGAGAAGTTCCAACACCTGAGTCTTAAATTGAAAAGACCAACAAAACCCCTGAAATCACCCATCTTAAAGAATATCAAGACACAGGTGATATTCGGAAGAAGGTTCTACAAATGGAAGAAACCATTCCGTCCATTAAAGGGATTGGAACACACGAAAGTGTTTCATATTTAGACCTTTGTATCTTCCCCGGGGTTCATTATCCTGAGAAATTCAAGACTCCTGATTTTGAGAAATATGATGGATTGGGAGATCCTTACACCCACTTAAAAGTGTTCATTGGAGAGCTCAGATCCTATGCCGAGAATGAAAAGCTTAGAATGCAGCTATTTCAGAAAAGTCTAATTGGAGAAGCCAGAATATGGTACACCAGATTGGATAACTCCAAAATTCATAGATGGGAGGAGTTAGCCCATGTTTTCCTCAGTCAATATAGCTTTTATACTCAGATGGCTCCAAACCGGTATCAAATTACTAAGGTCAAGAAATAAGTCAATTAGTCATTCAGAGAGTATGCCCAAAAATAGAGGCGTCTGGCTACTCAAGTTATCCCATCTATGACAGAGTCTGAAATGGTGATGACCTTTATAGATATTCAAGAAGCTCCATTTTATGAGAGGGTCCTAGCTGGAATAGGAAAACCATTCTCAAAAATGATTAAGCATGGAGAGATAGTAGAAATGGGATTGAAGTCTGTGAAGATTCAAGACCTCGCCACTTTAAAAGCCGTAGCTGAGCATATCCAATCTGGAAGTTATAGGAACAACCCCCGGAGGGTCCATAAGATGAAAGAAGAGGATATTTCCTTGATACTGTATGGAAAAAAAGGCAATCAAAACTTACCTATTCAAAGGAGAAACTACTCCCCTTTTCAAGCTAAGTCTTCAAATCCTCCCTTGCCAAAGAATGGAGAAATCAAATGCTCAAGAGTGTTCACCCCCTTAGGGGATTCACTCAAAAACATCTTCAGACTTATGACACCTTAGAAGAAGATTACTCATCTCCTTCCACCAGCTAATCCAAGTGGAAATGGCTTCAATACAAGCAAAAAGTGTGCTTACCATTCTGGAGCTCCATGCCACGATACTCAAGATTGTTAGGCCCTTAAGCATAAGATCCATGACTTAATTGATAGTGGTGAGATCGTGGTGACCAAGCCCAAAAAACCACATGTTAAAGACAACCCTCTCCCTCAATAGAAGGAAGAGGAGGTTAACATGATCAATAGAGGCAGTGGAGAGAACTACAAGTACCTCAAATATGTGGGTGGTTCTTCCCAAACTAACATAGATAATTTCGATAAGTGGGATTATTCAGAGTTCCAGTTCATGATGGAATGGGAGTTAAAGTCTCTTGGCGAACAAGTTAATCAACTAGTAGAACTAATGATTCATCAACACTAAGTCACATGGCGGTTGTTCAGTCAGGAGCATGCCAGCCTCCTTTCTCTTATTACAAATACTCCACCACTTATTCAAGAAAGTGAAAGATTAGAGGAAAAGTTTGCAAGAAAAGTAAAAGATAAATCCCATCGGGACTTCGCCAATAAAAGGGAATTCACTTATTTAGGCCAACCGATGGAAGAAGTATTGCAGATGCTGATTAATGAGGGAAAAATCATAACACTGCTACCTCTAGTCAACCCATACTCAAAAAGGTTTGATTCTAACGGAGTATGTCAATACCTCCAGTCACAACACTGAGTAATGTTTGGCACTCTGCCATCTTATACAAAACATGATTGATAGAGGTGACCTGCATATGGCAGATGATGACACCATACCACTTGAGGGTGGACATATATTTCCACCAATGTCACAAGGATGGAAGGAAATCATAGTAGTTATATCATCTGAGGGAGATGTGGCTGCCACACCACTTACAATTCAACCAATTTGGCTCAAAAGAGTTGAAAACCCTTTGAAGGTGGTTTCACCAGAGCCAATCATATTGCCATTCAGGCCACAATATCCTATCATCAACCTTAAGAAAGTCCCATGGAACTATGGAGAGGCTGAGGGATCAACATTAAACACAACTGTTGTGGTTTCTAAAGAAATTCTAGTGTATCTCCCTCAACGAGTGATGAAGACATCTTTTGTCATTGGTACACATCTTTTGCATGATCGTTTTGATATTCTTATTAGCCGCTTCAATAGCACCATTCATCTTTGGACGATAGATGACGTAGTTGAGATGTTTGATGTGGAATCTACTGCATAACTCCTTCATCATTTGGTTGTTGAAGTTTTTAGCATTGTTTGACACAATCACCTCTGGTTGCCCATACCGAAAAATAAGATTATTTCTGATGAAACTGATAACTTCTTTAGTAACCTTGGGGGATGAGAATGCTTCTACCCACTTGGTGAAGTAGTCGATCATGGTGAAGATAAACTGATGACCATTGCTGGCTTTGGGTTCGATGGGCCCGATCACGTCCATTCCCCACATTGAGAAGGGCCAGAGCGAACACATATTTTGGAGCTCCCTTGGAGGGGTGTGGATAGCATTACCATGAATTTGGCATTGGTAACATCTCTTGACGTGATCATCATAGTTAGCCTTAAGAGAGAGCCAGTAATGCCTTATTCTTAGGATTTGCTTGACAAGTAGAGGACCGCTCATGTGTGGGCTGCATACTCCACCATGGATTTCATCTATGAGCCTCTGAGCTTAGTCTTTTTCTAGACATCTGAACATGTGAAACCCAAAAACCCTAATAAGATTCGGTTATATAAATTCAGTTATATTAATAAAATCTCTCCGTTCTGAAAGTGTTTTGTGTCATTATATACTTTGTTTAACAAATTAGGTCAAATAAATTTTCATTCAAAAATTGACGTGCTTGACACGCCGTGCTTAAATTTTTTCTTCTGAAAACGGACTTTTTGGTATATGTATTTTGACAAGCTACTTTTTCGTGCTTACACTGACAAAACTCTTTGTCATGCTTGTTAGGATTTGTGAAAAATCTAGGTTAGGAACCCTAGATTATAAACCTTAACCCTAATTTATAAACCCTAATTCTAACTAGCTAGACTAAACCCTAATTAGGTTATCCTAACACCTAATTATGATTAGTGACTTCAATTAGGTGCTAATAAGCATCATTAATCAACCCTAATCATAAAAACCAAAACCCTAATCAATATTAAAGAGGATTAGGGCATGATTAAGCTACTAATTTGATCAACTATCTCAGAAGTAGGTTAGGAGTCACCAATACAAGTTCCAACTCATCACATGACATGCTTTCAAACTCCCAAGCAGCACAAACATCACAGATCAAATATTTTGGGAGGCAAGTAGGTGATTAAATGACCAAAAACCCTAGTTTGGAAATTCTATAAAAGGCATCCTTAGTTCAGTGCAAACTCACGAAATTTAAAAGCCTATACACTTTTATAACCTATCTAAACAAGCCTTGGTGATAGCAACAACAGATTCAGTAGTCAGAAATCAAAATCAAGTAAGAAAATGTGCAAACCCTAATTTTAACCTAGATCTTTAATGTTGTGTTTAATTTGTTGTTTAGATGTTTAGATATATGTAATAACATGTTAGAAAGTATGCTTAGTTGATAGAACATGTTTTTATAACATCTAGATGCATCAAAATAGTGTTTTAAGCAAAGTGGAAATTTTGGAAAAACAGGTCTAACAGTCGAATGTCAAAGCCTGTAGATCCGTGTATGTTAATAGTTAAGTCTGTTAATTGTATGCTAGTTATAGTGTTACATGAGGTCTTTAATCTGGAAAAGAAAGGTTCATTAGAATCATATATTGCAAGATATAGGTATTCAAAATTGGTTGATTGAGATCACGAAGTTACATTTTACGGGTTACCGAGAAAACTCAAAAACAAAGTTGAGCAAGCTACTTTGACCAACCTTTTAATCACTTTTTGTTTGATGTTATAATGTCTAATTGTTATGAATTAATACCTTGACATACATACTACATATCTATGACACTCAGTCGTTTAAAAAATTCTTAGGATTACCAGAATTAATGGTCAAAAGTCGTTGACCGAGCATGACTATGTTTTCTGGGTTACCCAAAAAATTGAAGAACACGAAGAACAACCTTCGGCTGTACTTTGACCAACATAGATCAATACCTTAGAATCATACTTTGTCCAAACTAGTGTAACATATATGTACGTTGATATACAGACTATATATTACAACAATCAAAACACAAATCTATCACACAGATTGAAAGATCTAGAAGCCCCAAAACCGTTGACCGACCATGACCACTGTTCTAGGTTACCCAGAAACACAAGAACAACTCTGACAATGACTTTGAGCCTCTATAACTTCTTGTTATATGTAGGTTAAAGCATGAAATTGGTATGTTGTTGTACTATTACATGTGTACTATACACCCATACACTTCCAAACCCAGAAACATTAACAGTAGAGAAATAATCTAAGGTCAAAGTGACCTCTAGGCCATGACCAACTGATTCTCAGAAACTCAAGAACACCTATAGCGACACTTTCTGTCACTAGAGGGCAATTGTAACAGACAAAAAATATTTTCTAATAAATAAATTAATAAAAATTAGAAATAATTAATAAATAAATATAAATAATTATAAAAACAGTTTTAAAAATTATTTTAAGTTATAATAATTAACTTTTAATATTTTTACATAAATTAAATAAATATTTTATTTATTTGGATATTATTAATAATTAATTTAATAATAAAGTAATTAGAATAATTATTTATAAATAATATATAATTATTTAAAAATAATATTAATAATTTTAAAATCATATTAAATGATTATAAATTATTTAAAAATAATAAACAAGATTTTTATAATATTCTAAGTAAATATTAATTATTTAGAAATAGAAATAAATGAATTAAAAATCATTTCACGAATAAATAAATATCTAAAAATTATTATAAGCTTCCAAAAATTATTATAAAGGGTATATAAATTATATAAAAGTATAACAAAGCTTATAAATAATGTTTAACCGAGTTATTAACTTATTAATTACCTGGTAAAGTCTTTGGACACCAAAACCATATCGAACTTAACCCGAACATAAATAGTTTATGTAATTGAGTATTGTTATCAATGCGAATGTATTAGATTTATATGAATGAACATCTTAGGTGTTTATAAACGAATCAAGTAGCATTGCTTAATTGATCTTCGCTCATGCAAGTTTACTAAACCTAAATTATTAATTACTTTTGCAAGTTCATTATCCTTAATTACTTTCGCAAGTTACTGAACCTTATTTTAATTCGATAACAAAGATTTCTATCTTGAATTGCTTTTGATATGTATTACAAAACCTAAACTTGAATTGCTAATTATTGTAAAGTTATCGCTATAGCTTCAGCATAACTAAGAAATGAATGATTTATTCATATAATATTATTTATTGTGCATAAACTGTTGTGTCAAACCAAATTGTTTTGGTAAGACATCCTATACTGAGTTGTATATCCCCAAAAGGGGATAAATGCATGTCAATTAAATATGACACGTAGTGCAAGTGAGCACGAGTAGGATGAGATGGATACTCCTAGGATGTTGAATAGGCTGATCCCCTATCTCACATCTGAACAAGATTTCTAAGTCTTTGTGACTGAAAAAAATAAAAAGTCCAGAAATAGTTGAAATATAAAAATTTCGGACATGGTAACAACAATCAGTTGAGTTTTGAACTGTTATACTTCTTCAAATCCTATATTATGATAAATTATAAAACCTGCTGAGCATATCATAGCTCACTCTTGCAAATCATTCCATTTGCAGTATTAGATGGTAACCCTGACACATCTGGAGTAAATGAAGGGAAGCGTCCCTACTTAGATTAGTTCATATTAATGTTTAGTTAAATGTAATACTTTTGTAATAAGAAATTCTTTATGAAGAATCATGTAATCGAACTTTAATATATGATATATAACATCTTTTATTTCTGCAATCGTGTTTCCTTTACATAAATAGACGTAATTAGAATTTTCAATTTAGTTTGAGATCCTTGGGAACTATTCATCTGAGTGATGGTATTAACAATATGGACTGTTTATTTTATTGTTGATACTCTGAATTTTAGATAGATAGGTAATCGATACAATAGTGTAATTCACATTATATAGACTACACATCTAAGTGAGGGTATTGGTAATATGGACTGTTCATGTTATTACTAGTATTCTGAATTTTGGATATATAGATACTATTCATAGATACAATCTATACATCCAAGTGAGGGTATCCAGATAATAGTTCTCCAGGGAATTGTTATCTGTTATGGGATACTGTGAATCTTAGATCTATGGGAATCATTTCTTGTAAAATTGTATAGTCATTCGATTAGATATAAGCATAGAATCGGATACCATGGGTGTATAGATTTGAATGCGTTATATTAATTGATTAGTAGTAAGCACCATATCGGATACCATGGGAGTATAGATATGGGGGAGCATTATAGAGCAGGCCTAATCCCACATCTCTTTTGTAGAGTGTGTCTCCGCTCAGGTAGAATTTCATGGCCATTCTATGGATCCGCTTTCTTTCAGCCTGACTCGCCTCAGCGGGTGTAGATCCATCTCACAGATACTCCTTGATATATTGATACCAAAGGTGTTGGATGGGAGGCAGCTCATTCGATACTTCTCCAATGTAGTTCCCATAGGCTAGAGCCTTTTACAGGTCAAATGTGATATTCAACATGTCTTCCTTATCAAGTATGTTGATTAAGGAGGCCAAAGTTGTTAGTGCATCAACAAAGTCATTCCTATTCTGAGGAATGTGGAGGAAGGATATTTCTTCAAACTCCGAAGCCATCTGGATAACTTACCGATGGTAAGGCAGCAAATATAGTTCTTTAATGTGATAGATCCCACTGGTTTGTCTGATTACCAATTCAGAATCTCCAAAGACAGTTAACCGTCTGATGCCTATGGATTGGACTAGTTTCAACCACATGATACAGCCTTCAGACTCAGCTGTGTTGTTGGTGCTGGCTGTTGGGTAAAATCTAATTACACACAACACGCAAGTATACATGGGCAACAAGTAATAAAGTGTAAGTAGAGTATCGTTCCCACGAGGAATTCATAAGAAATTAATATTCACAATTATCAATTTTATATTAATCAAAATTTTATTAAACTAATCCAAATTAAAAGTGATATTTAATAAAACTCATAAACTAAAAAAAATATTAACTAATCAACACAACTTAAAAACCTCAATTTCAAACAATTAATGGAGATTTAGGCTTTACAACTTCACTTTAAGTATCATTCCAATTATCACACCTTATTCTAATTTAATTTATTATCTTAGTTTATTAATCAAGAACACTTATGTAGAATTAACCATTTCTCAATGCACTAAATCCATATTAACTTAAATCCATAATTTAGATAAAATTAAGCCAAACACCCTAATTAACTAATTCACTATATCTCTATGTGAATTACAATTAGAAAGGATTTAATCCCAAGTTCTTACCAGATTATATGCGATGCTAGGCATATCTCTACCCTAACATAAATCAAGAATATGTTCAATCACAAAATTCAAGAACACATGCTATTGTGATTAGGTCTAGAATCATATCTCATCTCTCGAATCCATATAATTCCACATAAAATTGGTGATCAAGCAATTCATAAATTAATTACAAATCATAATAGATAAACTAAATTTATAATTTATTAAACTTAAATCAAGGCATAATAATTGACATTCAACACTAAAGATCCATTGCAAGCCTAAAAAAGTAATTTAGTTCATAACTAATGAATTAAATACTGAAATAATAAAAGAAATCATCCTGATTACACAAATTGAAATTAGAGAAGAATAGTAGTACACCACCCTTGCCTTCAACAACGCAATCTTCGTGAACTCAACTCCTTTTTCTTGTTCCTCCAAATTCTTGCTCTTCTAAATTGTATGTCTTCAAATCTCCCTCTCTTCTTTTTTATCTTTTTCAATTAAAAAATTGCCAACTAACTCCTACTCCATCACTCCAATTCTATTCCATCACAAACTCTTCATATAAGAATTCTAATGGGAGTTAGATTCCCAATTCAATCCAACAAGTATTTGGACATAGAGTCCCAATTAACATGAAATAAACTCCCTAACACACTTCTAATATAAGCAAATTACATAAAGAAGTTAACTTTCCTATCACAACTCAGATTCCAACACTAATCAAAAACACACTTTTCTCCCGACCGACTGGCGCGCCCCGCGCTGGATTTAGTAATAGGATAGCGTGGCCCGTGCTATTCATACAGTAATTATTCACGCTATAGTGCGCCCCGCGCCACCTTGTTTGTCATCATGGTGCTCCCCGCGCTGGTCATGCAGAATGTCTAAAAACGCTTGATTTTCCTTCCAATGCTAGCATCTTGATGAGCTCACTTATTATCCTATCATAAAAACAAAAACACATTAAAAGTAACATGAAATATTTCAAAAACTAACAATATAACAAGCCAAATGAACATAAATCATAGGTTAAAAACCTACTCATCACTGGCAAACTACAATTTGATGGCAGCGGGATACTGCTCCCCCGAAATGGATACTAGAACTACTCCGGCTTCAGAACCTTCCATGTTTACAGCTCCATCAAAATACATCTTCCATGATTGGTGTGTATCATCTTGATGGTGTTGTTGAACTGTCATTACCCTTTCATTAGGGAAGTATATTTCCATGGGTTTGAAATCCCTTGCAGGTGTGGAGGCCAATTGATCTGCAATTCTTTGACCTTTGATAGAATTTTGAGTCACGTAAATGATGTCAAATTACTGTAGGATCAACTGCCATTTGGACAGTCGATAATTCAACATGGGTTTACTAAAAACGTACTTGAGAGGATCCACGCGGGATATGAGATGGGTTGTGTGACCATGGAGATAATGTTCTAATCTCATGGAAGCACATGCTAAAGCATAACAAGTTTCTCCATTAGAGTGTACTTATGTTCACTGTTGCTGAATCTTTTGCTGAGGTAATAGATAGCTCTTTCTTGGCTTCTATCAAATTTCTATCCCAGCAGGCAGCCCATGAAATTGTCATTGACTGACATGTACATAAACAGGGGAACATCATCCTTGGGAGGTATCAAAATAGGAGCTTTGATTAGCTCCATTTTGATGAGAAAGAAGGCTTTCTGACACTCATCATTTCATTTCATGGAGGAGTTCTTCCTTAGTAACTTGAAGATGGGTTCATAGGTTGCTGTGAGTTGGGAGATGAATCGGCTGATGAAGTTGATTCATCCAAAAAATCCCCATATTTCCCTCTTTGTTTGGGGTATTGGCATTTTTGTGATGGCCTGGACTTTTGTAGCATCCAGCTCAATGCCTTTGTGGCTTACTAGGAATCCTAGCAAATTGTCTGATTTAACACCAAAGGCGCATTTGGCTGGATTGAAATTCAAGTTGTACTTCAAGTTGTATATTATGTAGCTGCTTCTCTCTTTGAATGAGCTATCTGTGCATCGATATGCTTAACTCTTCAATTCTCAATGCTTCTTGTCCTATGTAATAAACTATAGTATGTAAGCATATAGTGTTACATTTTAGATCTATGTTTCTTCTATATATTTTATATAAATTGTGACAACCCGATATTTTCTATATAAATAAATCATAAATTTTACAGATATATTTTTTTTTTTATTTAAAAATAAATATGAATGATATGTGCCAAAGTAATGTGTAATATATATTTATATGTGTGATAAATAAAATTTATTTATTACATTAATTATTCTGTATAATTTTGTTTTAGGAATATTGTTTATTATAATTGATAATCTTAAAAATAATTTATTTTTATATTAGAAATGTTTTATTAATTATTTTTCCATGAAATTATATGTTTATATTATTCAAATAATATATGAAATGATTTTAGAATAATTATAATAATTATTTCATTATATAAATTTGTTCAGGATATTAAGTTAATTATTTTAACTTAATGATAACAGATAAATCAGATACGGAATCCAAACCCTAATTTTGGGTTTTGATCAAGGAATGATAATAATATTATAATATTTTAATATTTTGATTTTTCAGTGCTATAATAATGTACTGTTGATGGTTGGTCAATTATGGTATATTGACCAAACCCTAGCATTAATTGATTTAACTCTGTTTATCAATTAAAATGGGAAACTTACGACTGTTAATTATCTGGGTTATATGATATATGTTATGTGTTACTTCAGGATATGCTAATTAGGAAACCCTAATTATTAAATTAAAACCCTAATTATATTTGAATTTTTAATAAACCCTAATCCGGAAACCTAGACCGGAGGTTTGATTTGTCAAGAATTGTGTTACTGTGATTAAAGGTCATGTATAGTATGTTTTATATCACTTAATAAATAAACCTAATTAGTGATTTAAAAACATAATGATTAAAACCCTAATTTTGTCGCAAAACCCTAATTGCTATAATTAATAACCCTAATTTGAAATTAGAGTTTGAGATTGTTGGTGGGTATCGATAATGTGATCAATTAACAAATATTGTGGTTATAATTATTAAATTTAGAGACCCTAAATTGTTAAACCTTAATTACTAAACTAAAACCCTAATTTAGTAATTAAAAACCCTAATAGTAATTTGGTAACCCTAATTACCAAAAGAATAAACCCTAATTGCTAAATTAGCAAAGTTAATGATAATTATATGATTTAAACCCTAATGTTACTGTATAAAGTAATTAGAAAATTAATCTAATTAACAAACCTAAATTGTCAAATTTTAGAAACAAAAATTTAGTTATTTTATATTATTATTTTTGTAATAAACCATAAATGTTAAATCCTAAATTTGGAATCCTAGACTTTTGCTAAAATTGGCTCAAACCCTAAACCCTAACCCTAAGGGTTTGGCAATTACCCAAAATGCCATTAATTTGTCATGCCAAATGACCTTTTTGCCCCTAAGTGTATTATTTAGGCTAAATTGTAGGTTTTGACAATAGGTTGGAGTTGGTAACCAACTATGTTGACAAATGGTGACATACAATCTCAGCAACCAGCTACAAATCTCAGCATTCATGCATCCAACACATTATATAAATAGATTTGAGAGAGAGAAAATGTCATTTGTTCAATTATTATTGTCCAACACTCAAACCTTTTCTCTCAAGCCCCAAACCAACGGAAATATCTAGCATTTCAATCCTAAATCAAATTTACGATACGATCACCATACTAAATCTAAATCAAGAACATTAAAATCGTAATTTGGACATCAAAGGTATAAAAACCTTAGCTTGAATCTATCCAAAATTTTGTTGTTAGATGTTAGAATTTATTGTTAAAACATGTTGTTTATAAGTTATTATGACGATCTGGGTTGGTTTTAGATAGATCCATATCATCAAAATCTTGATTTGAGTTTTGAAAAAACTGAAATTTTTTGTTGTCGATCGACAAGCAAATGTCGAGCCTCTTTAATCTCTCGTATGTTAACCTGTTTTTTGTTGATTAAAGCTTGAATCTTGTAGCTTTGTTATGTTCCCTCGTAACTGGAACTTTTAGCTAGCTCAGATCGTGCTTTCAGTAATGAAAGTTATGGATGGTCAAACCTCATTGAATCGACCATGACTTTCAATTTCGAAAAACTCGATCATGCCGGAAGGCTCGACAAGATCTTCGTGGCCTTAGATCCGATCGTGTTATGATTTTATGTAATGATCTATGTATCTAGGATATATTACATTGTTTGGACTACAATATTATTGCACTATATTACTAATATATTGATCGGTGTAGATCTCGGTGGGTGGTCGAACTATCTTGGGACGTTTCATGAAATGCATTTTCCGGGTAACCCGTAAAACGCATGATCATGACGTCGCCCGACAAGGTTTGACCGGTCTAGATCTGTCGATTGTGTTGTTATTTAGTTAATGTTTTGGGATAAATATATTCTCTTACATGTTGGCTACACATCGCACGCATTACATCACAAAAATGTCTCATGATCTCCGCAGAAAGTTGTGGAAGCCCAAAGTAGGCATCATGGTATTCTTCATTTCGGGAAACCGTAAATGAAGAATATGTCTGATGTACCACTTTGAGGCTTTATATCTTCGGATTGTGATGTTATTTGATCATATTTCTTGTTGAATGGTGTAGTGTTGCATGTATACTACATAATCGTCAAAAACATTCACACAAACTTGGCATGATCACATACGTGTGTTTGGTCAAAAGAGGCAAGTTGGAATCGGTTATGAATGTTCTTGAAGGCTCAAGAACACCTATATATGATGTAAAGTGTCATTTATAGCCTTTTAATGACAGCTTTTATTTATAATTTCCTAAATTAATAAAAAATTGATAAAAGGGTTTTTAATTATTAAAAATACAAAATAAATTATTAAAATTATTTTAAATTCGAAAATTATATTTTAATTATTTTAAATATATTTCATAAATATTTGATATTTTGGAATATTAAAAGTATTTAATTTATTTAATTATAATATTAAATAAATTATTTAAAAATGATTTAAATACATGAAAAATCATTAAAAATTATATTATGATATATGAAAATATTTTAAGTTATCTACAATGACTTTTAATATTTTATGATAATTTTCATTAATAAATTAATATTAATGATAATTAAGTTATCTAGTAAATGAATTAAATAAATAAATTAAAAATGATTTTATCATTTTAAATAATAATAAGGTATTTAAGAATATTTTAAGTTATAAAATATAAATTTTAATATTTAATGGTTAATTTCATTAATTAATGATTAATAATTATATTAAAAATTATTTAATTATATTAAATAAATTAGTTTAAAAATGATTTTATTATTTTAAAAATCATTTTAAATGAAAATAAAGTGTTTAAAATATTTTAAGTTATAAAATATAACTTTTAATATTTAAAAGAATAATTTCATTAATAATTTAATATTAATGATATTTATTTAATGATTAATGATATTAAATTTATTTAATAATTATATTAAATAAATAGTTTTAAAATGGTTTTATTAATTTAAAATTATTTTAAAAGGGATAGAAATGAATTAAAAGTATTTTAAGTTATAATTAATGACTTTTAATATTTAGATAAATAGTTCATTAATATTTAAATATTAATGGTAATTATTTAATAATGATTTTAAATGTTTTAAAAATCATTTAAAGGTAATATAAATGTTTTAAAAATAGTTTAAGTTATAACTTAATATTTTGGCAATGGTTTCATTAATAATTTATTATTAATTAAATATTAATGATAATAGAATTGTTTATTATTTAAATCATTTAATAATGATTCTGATATTTCAAAAATTATGATAAATGGTAATAATTGTTTAAAAAATTTTATAAGGCAATGAAAAATAGTGCGGCGGGTGTTTGAAATATCCAAATGAATATTGAACAACTGTTTAGAGTCTTAGACTCGATAATTACCCGATAAGGTTGTCGGTAGACCGATATATTTCAGAAATTGATCTGGACTTAGATAGATTGACTTGATAAGTGAATTAATTGTGATTCAATGGTGTTAAAATTATGTGACAATGTGATTAGGAATGTGCTGACTGCAATAAGCAGTATTATATGATATATTATTCTAATCAGACAATGATCTATTTAATGATAGGACTTGATAGAAAGGATATATCTAAGTTGTGTAAGCAGCAGACAAGGCAAGTATCTAAACCTTTGCATTTACTTTATGCTAAGGACATGCGTAAGATAATATCTAAACTATTCATTTCAATTGTTCAAATATTTCAACCTTTGTATATACTTATGCAATGATTCTGTATAAGTAATCTATTAAACAATAATTGTTGTACAATTTCCTTTATTCTGTTAATAGTGATCAAGTTATTTATTCTGTTCGTTAATTTCTATAACATGGTTAGGAAAGTGTCCTCACTTGGATAATCATTATATTTTATCACATGTTGATACATACTTATAGTTGCCTAGTATGTATACCTTGAAATAAAGGTCGTCTAAGCTATTTGATCCAGCTAGACATATATTTAAAGTTGTTGTTGAACAAGATAAAACTTATCCAATCGAATTGTTTTGGTATGGATTCAAGATCATTATGAACATCCCAACCATGGGAAATATTTATGCGCTTACTTACGGACAAAGGATGAACGATAATATCGTTCTAGCAATGTAGTATTGATCAATACAGGCATAACATAAATGATCACCCCGTGTTCGTAAGTAATGACGGTTTATGAGATGAAGTTCGCTTAAACCTTTCAAAAATATAAAACAATGTTCACAAATCGTCAAATGATCATCATTTATAGTCTGTACGTAGTTTCAAAAATTTAAAATTTAAAATGACATGTTATTGATTATTGGTCTAGTTTACTTCACAACTATTGATCCATTGTAGAAGTTTCGTTCAAAGAAAATATTTAATCTTTTCAACTAACTGATATTGTTGATATTACTTGCTGGGCACTCAAATGCTCATTCTTGCTTAATTTAAATGTTTTCAGCTAAGTGTGAGCAAACCGAAGGATCTGCCAAGAACAAGGGGAAAGGGAAAGTTGCTGAATGAATGTTTAAGCTATTCTATATAATAGTCTAACTTTATGATAAGGATGATAAGTACTACTATTATTATCATGTAACGAATGTTTAAAGGTTTCGTACTTGGGAATTAAACTCTGATAATATGTAAATAAAATTTGAAAATCTATATTATTGTTAATATTATTAGTATTATTCCGCTCATAGAAATGGTATCGTGAAGTACCGAGTTCGGGTTTCAAGTATCCGGATTCGGGGACTTTACATAAATACATTATAATTGTATAAGTATACTCCTTTAGCACTTGCTAATGAGGTTTAACAATTAGGTTTCATATTTTATTGAGCTGATTCTCTATAACAATCCGCTTTCTGGTTATTAACATGATTGTCAAATCATTTCTTACAAACTTGGTGAAATAATTTCAGGTAAATGAATAATTTGCATATGTAATACTATATAAGATCCGTCTGGACTATGCACGGATGCTTTTGCACATCATTATTCCTGTACTAAAACATTTGCGACAGCCAAACTCTCACGGTCCATTATTCATTAGTTGATTGATTGCATTTGACTAATAATTTTATTGCACCATATTTATGGGCCTAAACAGATAGCATATTTTTTTTAGTAATGTTATAGCTATAGTTTTGGAAAATTCACAATTTATTATTTAAACATTTCTTTCTTTATATACTTTTCTTTTTTAATTTCATAACTATTTCACTGATTTATGTCTATATGTTTTGATGAATTTGCAGATAGAGTTTTTTTTCTGGAAGGTCAATAACCACAAGGTTGAAGGTTTTAATTAAGCATATTTTCTAAGGACATGGATGTTAGAATTTCAGCTTTTTGGATTATATAATTTGGTTTTGTGGTACTTAGATTATTTAAGCAACTGTTAATTGTCTAGTTGGGTATTTTGTTGAATTAGTGAATCTACTATTTTTTGATAAGATAATTACTTTTTATTTTAAATGTTTGTTGCCTTTTGTCTCTTATATTATATATAGGTGTAAAGTTGATTTAAAAAGGTCACTAAATGTATTATATTTTTTTTATTAAAAATTGTTAATATAACAATACATTTAGAATGTCAAATAACTTAATATGACCACTACATCATCACAATTTACAATCATTTATTGACAAATAATATTTGATCAATGAAAATTAAAATTTAATGACAAATAATATTAACTCTTTAGAATTAATATTATTGTCATTATATATATTCATTTAGTTATGACAACTGATTTTGTCACTAATATTAACTATTTGGTGACAAGTTATGCCGTCACTATTATATATTCATTTAGTGATGACCTATAATTTTGTCACTATTAATAATTCTTTTTGCGACGAGTTGTATCGTCACCATAATTATTCAATTAGTAAATCTTTGGTGGCAAATTATATCGTCACTATTATATATTCATTTAGTCACAACAACTAATTTTGTCACTATTAATAACTCTTTCTGTGACGAGATGTATCGTCACCATAAAGTATTCAATTAGTGACATTGAAAAATGTGTCCTAAAAAGTAACTCTTTGGTTACAAATTATTTTGTAATTTTATTTAAAATATGAAATGACAACGACATAATTGTCATGTTAAATATATTATTAGGTGACAAATTGTTCTGTTGTCATTTATTTTCTTATTTTTGGTGACGATAAACACAATAACATGACGAAAGAATAATCATAAATATGACAATATTGTCGTCGTTAAAGTTAGATGATTTAAATAGAGTAACATATTTTCGTCATCAAAACAATATCTTTTAATGACGAAAAAAGATTTTCGTCATTTAATGCACTAAATTTTGATGACAAAACATAATATAGAGTGATGAAAGTGTCATTCAAGTAATGACGTTATTAATGTCACTAAAAGTAATTAATTATAGTGACAATGGTGTAGATCGTCACCATAAGTTCAAACATTTAGTGACGACATCAAATATTGTCAAATAAACCTTTTACCATGCTCATACGGTGATGGTCTCTATGACGATTAACACTCGTCACCAAATATTTTAGTGACGAAAAATGAATTTTATGTGACAAATTTTAGCATCATTTTTTGTGTAATTTCTTGTAGTGTGGTCTTCCTCCTTTCAGGACTTGACAGTGATGTCATCCACATAGATTTCTATCTCTTTGTGCATTAAATCACAAAAAAGAGACATCATGGCTTGCTGATAGGTAGCTCCGGCATTGATGAGGTTGAACGACAACCGTCTATAGCAAAAGGTTCCCCAAGGAGTGATGAATGCAGTTTTCTCAAGATCCTCTTCAGCAACTATGATTTGATGGTACCCCGCAAAGCAGTCAGCAAAGGAGTACATGTCATACTGAGCTGTATTGTCAATGAGTATGTGGATGAATTGTACGGGAAAACTATCTTTGAGACAAGATTTTTTCAGATCCTTGTAATCCACACAAGCTTGCACCTTCCCTCCGAGTTTAGGCATGGGGACTATGTTGGATAGCCACTCAGGATATGTTGACACCATGATGATGCCGTCTTGAAATTGTTTCATAATTTCTTCTTTGACTTTTAAACTCCACTCAAGTTTTAATCGCCTGAGTTTCTACATGACTAGCTTAAATACTTCTTTGATGGGAAGGCGATGAATGACGATGTCAGTTGATAAACCGACCATGTCATCATGAGACCATGCAAACACATCCTGGAATTAGGTCAATAGAGTTACCATGTATTTAAGATTTGGCTTGGGTTTATCTTCAAACCATTCTTTAATCTCTTGAGGTGTCTCATAGTCCTCTTGTTCAATCTCCATCAAGTCAGAGTCCAACTTTAAATCAAAGTTACAGTCCTTGTGAAGAATAGGCACCTCATCAGCAAGTTTAGGCACATCTAACTTTAGAGTCTTGAAATAAAATATTTTCACTTAATATATTAAACTAATTAATCATACAAAGTTTTAGCAAGAAATGACAAAAACAACTGCTAATACTGTACAACAAAAGTAAGCAGTTATTGTTATCTATATGGCAGAGGGATTTTCTGCCCTTTTTACCCTTGTCGGCAAATGCAAGGAGTGCTGCTCCAATTGCCAAGGGTTAAGTCCTGATGGACAGCTATGATGAAGGGGTTATTGTCGTCCTCATTCTCTTGAATGATGACCATGATGTCTGGACAGTCGTCATCTAAAATATCCTTGTTCATACCCTTGGTATGTTCCAGGAAGTACATCTTTGATAATCGCGTCTTAATATCTTGTTTACGCCTTTGATTCTTTTCCTTTGCCTCTGGGTCTAAAATCAGGACTTCCTTTCCTTTAACGGTATTGGCTTAGGAAACAACATAGCTACCACAGGGGCAGGAACCTTTAGTAACGGTCGTTTATGATTATCACTTGTAGGTTTAGGCAACCGCCTTATAGATTAAGGAACTGATTTATGCTTGTGAAGGTTCCTGTGGTTGGACCCAAAAGAGTAGCCTAATCTGGCTATCCCTGTCAGGTTGGGAACTTGAATTGGGCATTTGATTCCTGGTTATCCTTTCCCAACCCTTGTCCAGGTTGAAAACCTAAGGATATCATCTCTTGACTTGCCGACATTACCTCAGCAGAAACTCTAGGTTTCAGAGGTGGAGCCCCAATGGGTTGATAGTGAGTGTTTCTCACCTCAAGGTCCCGGAAGCTAACATGCTCAACTTCTTCATTAAAACTGATGAGTGGTATATCACCTGGAACATGACATTCTGGCTCAGCACTGACAGTGACCAGACTATTGTTGATGATATATTTGAGTTGCTGATGAAGAGTGGATGGGACGACTCCTACCATATGAATCCAAGGTCTTCTAAACATTAAGGTGTATTTTGTAGTGATCTTAAGCACTTGGAAGGATATGTAGAATATATGTGGACCGATTTCCATGGGCAACTCAATTTATCCAACATTATTTCGCCGAGATTCATCAAAAGCTTTGATGATTACATGGCTGATTTGAATCCTGTTGAGATTGATGTTCATTATCTCTAATGTGGCATAGGGGAAAATATTTAGGGATGATCGTCCATCTATTAGAACTCCTCCAACCACATATCCAGAAGTCATAACTGCTATGTGCAACAGTTTACAAAGACCTATCCCTTCGGGAGGTATGTCATCATCAGCGAAGGATATCACATTACTGTTAAAGATGTGACCAACCAGATGATGAAAATTTTTAACATCCACTATCTTTGGCAAGTGGGCTTCTTCTAAAACTTTTAGTAAGACCTTTCAGTGATCTTCTGAAGAGAAAACCAAGTACAGAATAGAGATCTGTTATAGAGCTTCTTTCAATCTTTGAACCACCTTGGCTTCATTGTGTCTCATCTTGCAGAGGAATTCTTCAATCTTCTCTCTGGGCACTTTCCCCTTTGACATGATGATAGGCTTCATCACCCTTTAAGGAAGATATAGTGGATTTTCTTTAGACACTTCAGCAGTTCTATTGGATGTAGATCCTTCAGCCTCTCCAGAGTTCCATGTCACTTTCTTGAGGCTGACAACAAGATATTGTGGCCTGAACGACAATATGATTGGCTTTGGTGTAGCTACTTTCAAAGGGTTTTCAACAACTTTGAGCTGAATTGGTTGAATTATAAGTGGTGTGGCAGCCAAATCTCCCTCAGAGGATATTGTTGGGTAAAATCTAGTTACGCACAACACGCAAGTATACGTGGTCAACAAGTAATATAATAGTAAGTAGAGTATCGTTCCCATAGAGAATTAGTATTAATTCAATCCTCACAATTATCAGCTTTTTATTAATCCAAATTTTATTAAACTATCCAATATGAAAATTATAATTATAAAAACTAAATATAATAAAATATTAAAATCACCACACAATCAACAAAACCTAAAAATTGAAATTTTTAAACAAGTATTGGAGAATTAGGCTTACAACTTCACTTTAAGCTTCACTCTGATTATTATTCTTTATTCCAGTTTAACTTACTATTACAGTTTATTAGTCAAGAATACTCAAATAGAATTAGCCACCTCTTGATGCACTAACACCATATTAACTTAAATACACAATTTAGATAAAATTAAGTTAAACACCTTAATTAACTAACTCACTATATCTCTATGTAAATTACAATCAAAGAAGGTTTAAGTTCAAGTTCTCTATTCGATTACATGCAATCTTAAGCATATCTTTACCTTAACATTCATCAAGATTCCATTCATTCATAAAATTAAAGAACACATGATATATTAACTAAGTCTAGACTCGTACTTCATCTCTCGAATCCATACCAGTCCACAAAGAATTGGTGATCAGGCAATTCATAATTTCACGCATAAATTAATATAGATAAATTGAAGAATAACTTATTAAACAAAAAAATCAAAGTTACATAATCATCGTTTCACTTAAAGATCCATCATAAGCCTAAAAAGTAATTTAGCTCATCATCAATGAATTAAAAACTGAATTAATTAATGAAAACATCATCCCAATTACAAACATAAAACTAGTGAAGAAGAATAAATCCAGAACCACCCTTATCTATAGCCCAATCTGCAATTGTTGTGAAACTCCTTCAAAAACTCTCTCCAATGCTCTTGCTGCAAAATCTGGCTTCACTGTTGTTAATTGCCTTGTATGATATCTTAATATTGTTGTTTGTTGTTAATTATATTACTAAGATATGTATTCTGACTCTAGTTCATTGCCAATATGAGTTCCAGACCATCCCAAACACTTGAGCTTACGTTACTGTAGCATTTCAACAAGATCAGGAGACTTCTCTGCCCCGTACCCCCGCCCCGGTGGGGGTGTTTCCTTGCAAATGGCCAGCCACGACTGGCATAGCTTCTGTTAACTGACTTCAATACCCCCCGCCCCGGCGGGGGTTTCACTATGTAAATAGCCAGCCCCGGCGGGTGTAAGCTGTTAGTTGATCCATTTTGCTCTTTTACTTGCCAAATTCCACCATGAGTCCACCATTTTTATCAACATGCCACTCCACCAATCCTAAACACAAAATAACATTAAACAAGTAAAAACAAACAATAAAAACAAAGATTTCACACAGCTTAAGCTTGAATTAGAAGCTGATAAGTAGGTATAAAACCCACTTATCAAAATCCCCCAAACTTAAATCGTGCTAGTCCTCGAGCACCAAACAAAACAAACATGTTATACAATGCAATGCAATGAGATGTAATGCTTTTAATCTATATGCCTACGAATCCATCAGTCATCATGGGATTAAATTTATTCATCTGGCCTCAGAGAAATCAAGCAAACACGACAACACATCATATCAAAACCAATCAATAATTCCTTATCAATCCTCGAATTTTAAGCCGTTATTACTGGTATAGTGCATGTGTGCTTCAAATCATAGTAAATGATACAAATTCGAATTTAATACATAATAAGTCTCTTATAAGGCATCATACAATTTAAACTTAGGAATTTCAAAAACAGACGAGTTCCAACTAAAATCAAACAATCACCAATATTAAGGTTCCAAATAGGGTACTTATTCTTTCTTTTTCAATCATGGGGGCTTTTTGATCTTATTTCTCGTATTATTCTTCTCTTTTTTTTTAATAGATAGTGAGTGCGTTTTACGCTCCATCTCACGTCTGTGTTTATGGGGAGTGCTTTTCATGCTTCTTCTCAACCCACCACAAGACTCAATGCTTTTTTTATTATTATTTTTATTTTTATAGATGCTTATATACCCCACTTTTTCCCCCAAGCTTAGGCTCTTTCCTAATTCTTCGTCTTCACTGCCTATCATTGTCATTCTTTTATTTAAACTAGCATTATCCTTTAGAAATTCCTTATGTATCAATTTGAACTAATCAGTCGACATACGTGTCATTAACGTGCTAACCTTATTATACCAGTTTCAAACAAACACAAGATCCAATTCATAACAAAAAATTATATCAAAGTTCTAATAATCAGTACCGTACTTGTCTACTTAATCACAATCTCATCATTGACCAAAATAAAATGAACTATACTAAACCGCTGGACATATGCAAGATAACACAATACTTAACTAAATATATTTTTTTATAGATATGCGATGAACGATGAGCATAACATGATTGACAATTAATAAAACTATTTACAATCCTAAGCTACTATGCAACTATGCAACTACATGAATGCAAATATTTTATAATCCTAAGACTAAACATGAAATAACATATGCAAACTTAACTACTGAAATTAAACATTCAAACATGAAAATTAAAATAAATCCCCAAAACTTGAAAATTACAATGTCCTCATTGTAAAGATAGAGCAATAAATGAGTGATGACTTCCTTGTAATCGCCTATGCTTGGGGTGGTGGTGGCTGTTGTTTGTCATCTGAATCACTAGGTGGAAACCTTGGCATCGGGGATGACTGTTGATATGGGAATTGTGTAGTTGGATTGAAACTCTGGAGCGTCGCATTCAATGAGGTGAAGGACATATTCATGGCCTTAAACATATGGTCCTGCCTCGTTGCTAATCTCCGCATCTCTATCCGGGCCTCCTTGTTGTACTCATCCACTTGTAGTTGAAGGTTCAGGAACTAAGGACTAGATATGTCTTCGGGCTATAGTGTCGCCTCCGTTCTTTACTCTCCCATTGTCGCATCCCACTCAAACTCGTCATCACCCGAGGTGTCCTCGGCGTCAGCCTCATCCTCCGAGGCTGATGGAAATACAAATCCTAATCCTCTAGGATGCAACTCGCCCCCGGGCCACACCAAATACCGCACAATCATTCTCGAGTCTAGTGTCTGAATCGGCATCTGGGTGGTCTTATCATCGGACCATCGTACTCCCGCCTATCTACACCACCCACAAATGAGTGATGGGTGTGGTAAGACACTAGAGAATGGTCCTCACAGGCATCTTTGGATGGAAAAATTGATTATGGCCCCCACATCGATGATAAAATCTTGGACAATGGCGTATAAAAGCAAAGTCTTCTCCTTGGGCACATCTGACGTGTGTGTTAATGGAAATAACTTGGCCCATAGAAATGCATACCATATCTTCCCATAGCAGCTGAGATCCTTACTGTGACAGACTGTTCCCCCTTTTTAACCCTTGATCCATGTGGTACCCGGCTTTATCATTTCCTTTATAATAGTCTCATAATCAGGATCATGGTTACGTAAGTGAGCGTACTGTCAATGTCTAGGCACTCATAATTGGTAGTACGTGTTGATGGCGTTGGCACTGAAAGGAACTAACCTGCCCAACATAAATGCATTGAAGGGGGCCTTATCCTCAACGTTAGTGTAGAATTCTTCGACCATACTCACAAATGTGGCCTCGGGCTCTTCCATGAATTTATTCCAACCTTTTTGATATATTTGTTGCATCATTTTGCCATCGACATGTTCAGGTGCCAACCCCCACTCCGGTGTGAGTGCTTTTGTTACAAGATAGTCGTAACGGTCGGTAGCGGCGGCACTTATGAATTTTTGCTAGTCAAAGGTTCGTGTTGGTGGTGTGGACCTTGAACTCTCGTCACATTGTCATTTTGATGCCGATTTTGGTGCCATTGAATTGGAATTAGTGAGCTTCAACAACAAATTCCCCCAAACTTCACTTAAGCAAACTGTCGAACACTTGGTGTGCAAGATGTTCAATCCCCCAAACTTAGTGATTTAGCTTCAATTGTGGTGATAGAAATTGAGAAATTGCAAGAACAAACCACTTACTTTCATTGTATCCCCAAGTTGATTGATTATCTCTGTCCTTTATGCTGCGAAATCTACTAAAGAAGAACCCTAACTTATGAAGTAGTGTGAGTTGAAATGGTTAGATTGTGGTGTGAAGTGATGGCTTTATAAAGGGGAAGCGGTGTAGGTAGTTATGGGTTGAATTAGTGGATAAGTGGTTTAGTTGAGTGGGGAGATGGAGATTTAATTGCCAAATCATGGATAGAGAGTGGAGGAGTGGAATTATTGTGTATCACGTACAAAACAGTTAGGAGAACATGCTTTGAACATTATATAACTGCTATAACCGTCTTTTCAAATTTTGGACCCCCGCCCCGGCGGGGGGTATTAGACTTGAAGAGCCAACCCCGGTTGGCATGCTCTTTGTTTTATGAGTTGAGCCCCGCCCGGCTGTGGGGTATGGTCTTGAAAGGCCGCCACTCACCGCTTGTTACCTGTTATTGCCTTAGGACCCCTGAAACCTACCGGGGTATTACTCTGAAGGGCCCCTTAGATGGGGCTAAGTGGTCTGCTAATGCCTTATTTTGATTATTCTTTCCATCCAACTCTAATACATGATCTTCTTAAGTACCTAAAATACCATTAAACATAAATATAAGTAGATATTAAGCAATTTTAAGCATGGGTGGTAAGATTATCTTGAACAATATAACTGAATAACTATGTAATGAACTTATTATATACTAATTATTATTCTAAACTACAATTTGACGAACATGAATAAAAATACGAAGAATAAAAGTAAGATTGGATTGCCTCCTAATTAGCGCTTGATTTTAAGTCGTTTAGCCTGACTACTCCCTGATTATGGCGCGTTGGCGAGTGTGATTACGATGGCATCCGTGTTGGATTTTCCACCCCAATAATGTTTTAACCTCTGACCGTTGACCTTGAACGTCTCTAAAGGATTCCTACTGTATAGGTCAATGGCGCCATGTGGGAAACCCTTTTTATGGTAAATGTACTCGACCACCTTGATTTTAGCTTTCTTGGGAACAACCGCAATCTTAAGTTGAACAATAGTACTGCTTGCCCCTGTTCGAACATTCTTTGCATGATTTTCTGGTCGTGCCATTTCTTGGCCTTTTCTTTGTATAACTTAGAGTTCTCGTAAGCTTGAAGTCAGAATTCATCGAGTTCATTTAACTGAAGTAGCCTCTTTTCACCCGCAGTTGCTTGATCGAAGTTGAGTTTTTGAATTACCCAGTAGGCTTTATATTGTAACTCCACATGTAGGTTACATGCTTTCCCATAGACCAACTAATATGGTGACATCCCAATTGGTGTTTTGTAAGCAGTCCTGTAAGCCCATAGTGCATCGTCCAATCTGAGAGACCAGTATTTTCTATTCGGGTTTACTACCTTCTCTATGATTCTCTTCACCTCCCTATTTAAAACTTTAGCTTGCCCACTTGTTTAGGGATGATATGTCGCCGCCACCTTATGGTTGACCCCATATTTTTCTAAGAGAGATGTAAATGATCTGTTGCAGAAGTGACTACCCTAATCACTTATAATATCTCTTGGCGTGCCAATTCTTATAAAAATATTCTTGTGCAAGAACTTGAGAACCACTTTGGCATCGTTATTTGAGAGTGCTACGGCTTCAACCCATTTCGATACATAGTCAACCGCAAGCAAGATGTATTGATTATTGAAGGAAGAAGGAAATGGCCCCATAAAATCCATGCCCCATACATGAAAAATTTTAACTTCTAAGATAGTTTGTAGCAACATCTCATTCCTTTTCGATATGTTACCCACCCTTTAACATCTATCATAGTTTTTAACAAACTGGTGGGCATCCTTAAATAATGTAGGCCAATAGAACCTGGCTTGAAGAACTTTCGCTATTGTTCTTTCATTTCTATAATGTCCCCCGTAATGAGATGAATGACATTCGTGCAATATGTTCTTCACCTCGCTATAGGGCACACACCTTCTAATCATCATGTCGGTTCACTGTTTAAAAAGGTATGGCTCATCCCAAATGTACCACTTGACGTCATGTAGGAATTTCTTTTTCTGCTGTCATGTAAGGTTAGGGGGAAAGATGTTGCTCACTAGATAGTAAGCGAAATTCGCGTACCACGAAAATTTTGCATTGACTCCAAACAGCTGCTCATTCGGAAATGACTCATTGATAACACACTTGTCTTCTTCATTTTTACCCTAATTTTCCAGCCTCGATAAATGATATGCAACTTGATTCTCCATCCCCTTTCTATATTTTATTTCCAAATCAAATTCCTGTAGAAGGAGGATCCATCTGATAAGTCGAGGCTTAGGATCTTTCTTCGAAATTAAATATCGGATTGCCGAGTGATCCGTATAAACCACAACTTTGGTTCCAATTAAATATGCACGAAATTTATCAAAGGCATATACTACTTCAAGTAATTCCTTTTTTCGTAGTTGTGTAATTCATTTGGGTCTCCTTAAGTGTCTTACTTATATAGTATATGGCATAGAATGTCTTCTCTCGGCGTTGACCCAATACATCCCCTATTGCATAGTCGCTTGCGTCACACATTAACTCAAAAATCTTATTCCAATCCAGTGCGACAATAACTAGTGTTGTAGTTAACTTTTTCTTCAACAAGTCAAATGCTAATTTACAATCTTCATCAAACTTAAAAACTGAATCTTTCTCTAAGAGACTGCACAATGGTTTTGCAATCTTAGAGAAATCTTTAATAAATCTCCTATAGAACCCGGCATATCCAAGGAAGCTACGGATTCCCTTTACTAAAGTTGGCGGTGGGAGATTTTCCATCATTTCTAGCTTTGCTCTATCAACCTCTAATCCTCTCGCTAAAAGCTTGTGCCCTAAAATTATTCATTCATCAACTATAAAGTGGCACTTTTCCCAGTTAAGTACCAAATTTATCTCCATGCATCGTTTTAAGACCATCACCAAATTCTCTAGACAAGCATCAAAATCATTTCCATAGATAGAAAAGTCGTCCATGAAGACTTCCACATTTTTCTCCACCATGTTAGAGAAAATGGCCATCATACACCGTTAGAAAGTTGCGGGTGCATTACACAAGCCAAATGACATTCTCCTGAATGTGAATGTGTCGTATGGGCACGTGAAAGTAGTCTTTTCTTGATCTTCGGGAGTAATGACTATCTGATTATATTCTGAATACCCATCCAGTAAGCAGTAAAATTCATGGCCCGCCAATCTGTCCAACATCTAATCGATAAAAGGTAAGGGAAAATGGTCTTTGCGGGTTGCCTTATTCAACTTCCTATTGTCCATGCAAATCCTCCAACCAGTCACTGTCCTCGTCAGAATTAGTGCACTGTCCTCATTTTGTACCACGGTTATTCCTCCTTTTTAAGCACACATTGAACCTGATGACCCACTTCATCATGCGAAATCGGGTAGATGATTCCTGCATCCAACCACTTCAGGATTTCTTTCTTCACTACTTCTTTCATGATTGGGTTGAGCCGTCTATGTTGCTCCACTGTTAGCTTTGTATCCTCTTCCAGTAGAATTTTGTGCATGCAAAAAGATGGGTTGATTCCTTTGATATCTGTAATTGTCCATCCTATAGCCAATTTGTGTTCTCTAAGCACTCTCAACAACTTATTTTCCTGCAATTCGTTAAGTGTAGTAGAAATAATAACAGGTATAGTATTAGAATTGCCTAAATATGCATACCTGAGGTGTTTAGAGAGTGGCTTAAGATCGAGTGTAGGTGGCTCCTCCAAAGAGGGTTTCATCCTTGTTGTGGCTTTTTCTTCTGTGTGCAATGGTTCAAAGGATGCTTTGAATCTGCTAACTCATGGCAAAGAATCTAACATTTGCAAGTAATCCACAAACTCCAGATCATCCAAATCTTCATCACCCAATAATGTAGTTTCCAATGGATCATTAGTCAAACTTTTAGCCATGTCTTTATTGATTATCTGATCAATGACATCCATCCTGAAACACTCCTCTTCATCCGTAGGGAACTTCATGGCTTTGAATACCTTGAACTTTACTTCCTGATCTTGGACCCTCATAGATAGTTCACCTTTTTGCACATCGACGAGAGTCCTACCTGTAGCCAAAAACGGTCTCCCTAGGATAATTGGGATGTTCTTATCTTCCTCAAAATCCAGAATTATGAAGTCCGCGGGAAATATGAATTTTTCTACCTTGACCAAAATATCCTCCACAATGCCTCTCGGGTATATGACTGACCTATTTGCCAATTGCAATGAGATGTTTGTAGGCTTTGGAGTTGGTAAACCCAATTTTGTATAAACTGATAACGGCATAAGGTTCACACTTTCCACCAAATCACATAAACATTTATTGAACGCCATATTCCCAATTATGCACGGAATGGTAAAACTCCCCGGATCTTTCAACTTTGGTGGTAACTTTCGCTGTAAAATGGCACTGCACTCCTCTGTTAGTGCCATTCTTTCAAAATCTTCCAACTTCTTTTTCCTAGATAGAATACTCTTCATAAATTTATCATAACTTGACATCTGCTCTAGGGCTTCTACAAAAGGGATGTTAATATGAAGTTTCTTAAAAACTTCTAAAAATTTCACGAATTGGTTGTCTAATTTCTGTTTTTGGACTCTATGCTGAAACAGCGGTGGAGGATAAACAACTGGCTTATCATCTTACTTTGTCTGTTCCACTTTCTTTTCCTCACCTTATTTTTCTTCAACCACTTTGTTTTCATCAACCTTATCATCTTTTATAACTGAATTTTCTGTAATTTCCCTATCTAGATGTTTTCCACTTCTAAAAGTGATTGCCTGACACTGCTCGTGATTACCTTTCAGATTTCTTTCGGTGTCACTTAGTAGAGTCTGTTGCAGTCTATTATTCAATGCTAATGCAAGTTGTCCCATCTGATTCTATAGGTTCTTGATGGCTACAGCTTGTGATTTCATTACTGCCTCGTTGCTCGTTATATACTTCGACAACTACTCCTCTAAATCTATTTTTCTCTCTTGATGTAGAGCTAGTTGTTGATGTTGATTCTGAAATCCTGGGGGATAAGTTTGTCGTAGAGCTTACTGATTCTGATTGTTGCTCCATGAGAAATTAGGATGATTCCTATTCCCCAGATTGTATGCATTCTGGTATATGTTCTGTGGAATTCTGTTGTAGCTACCCACAAATTGCACTGACGCTGGTTTGATTGCACATTGATCTGTAGGATGTTCACCCACGCACAATTCACAAATAACTGTAACTTACTGAGTCTGTACACCCGCCAAATCATCCACTTTTTTTGATAATGTTGAAATTTGGACTGCTAATGTCGTCACTCCATCTACCTTTAAAACTCCAGCCATCTTAGGTTGTGTCAATCCTACCGTGGGCCACTGATAGTTGTTAGCTGCCATTATCTTTATTAATTGATATGCCTCCTCATAACTCTTTGCCATAAATGATAAGTCGGTTTTATACCTACTTATCCGGCATCAATTACTTGAATTATTTGCTTAATCTCGTGTTTCATAGTTACTTTTCATGCATTTTGTTTCCATTTTGTAGATTATATGTTTGGAAGTAGAGTAACTAACTATTGGTATGAAAAATGCAAGAAAAAGCGATTACGGGTATCGTTCGGGCCTTCATGTTCATTTCATATGTATTGCATAATCCTGGCGTGGAACTTGGACTATGTAGTGGGACTCTTTCTTGGCATTCCGGAACGTCTTGCATCATTCTAATCGGAAGTTCGGATGCGATAGTATGGCTTTCTAGTAACAAAGACAAAGTTAAGAGTTGTGTCGGTTGTCATTACACAGCAGAAGCTTCTTCCAATGCAATTTTGACCTTAATCCGTTTGCTATTTTTGAAAACTCAAAGAATGAAAGTTGATCTCGTCGATAGCTTTGATTTGATAGGTTGTGGGCCCCGTAACTCCTCCCAATTTAAAAGTTATGGCAGTTTTAGCAGAGGAGGTCCCAGCAGGAAAAGTGATTGGCAGATTGGGGGCAAGCCGGGGCTTCCCCTTTTGTGCCTTAGGATCTAGTCGGGAAATTTGAAGTGCAAGCGACAATATAGCAGAAGGGGAGCAAGCCGGGGCTAGCTTGTACAAAGCAAAACATCCAACTGAGGCTTGCTTACTCGATTTTGAAGTCTCCTAGTTGGTTTCTAGTGCTACAAGTGTGGAGTTTTAGTGATGGTGATGACTTGGGACTTGTTTTGGAATGGAATTGTAATCAAAATACATGTTGAAGTATATAATTAACAACAAACACTGAGATTAGAGACACACAAGGTAAATTACGAAGATTAATCTCAGTTTTTCTAAGCAAGCGTTGGAGGAGTTTTTTAAGGAGATTTTTGAGACAATTGCAATTCTAGGCTACGTGAAGGGTGTTTTTCAATATTCTTCGTCTTAGACTATTATTTGTAATTGAAAGAATGATTTCCATGATTTATTCAGTGTTTATTTCATTTATTATGAACTAATTCACTTTTTAGGCTTATGATGGATCTTTAAGTGAATCTATGGTTTTGTAAACTTTGATTTCCAATTTAATAAGTTATTTCAAGTTTATCTATATTGATTTGAGCTTGAATCTATGAATTGCCTGATCAACAATTCTTTGTGGAGTTGAATGGAATCGAGAGAGGATATTCAAATCTAGACCTAGTTGATATAGCATGTGTTAAGGATTTTGTTAATAGCTTAAACTTGATGAGTGTTAAGGTAGAGATATGCTTGACACCGCATGTAATCGGATAGAGAACTTATTCTTCAACTTTCTTCAATTGTAATTCACATAGAGATATAGTGAGTTAGTTGCTTAAGGTGTTTAACGGATTTCTATCTTAATTGTGGATTGACATTAATATGGTATTGGTGCATCGAGAGGTGGTTAATACTACATTCGTGTTGATTAATAGACTGGAATAATGAGTTGAATTGGAATAAAAGTGTTACAATCAGAGTGAAGCTTATGGTGAAATCATAAGTCTAATTCTCTATTAATTGTTTGAAATTCCAGATTTTGATATTTGTGATTGGTTTGTGATAGTTTAATTACTTTTTATTTTAGAATAATTATTTTTTTTATCATTGAATTGGATAGTTTAATAAAATTAGGATTAATAGGAAATTGATAATTGTGAGGTTAAGTTTCTTATTAAATTGTCTCTGTGGGAACGATACTCTACTTATCACTTTATTACTTGTTGACCACGTATACTTACGTGTTGTGCGTATATAGATTTTATCCAAAAAGTTTTTGGCACCGTTGCCGGGGATCATTTAGTATAATTCTTAATAATTTTACAATATCAGTTTAATTAATCCAGTTTTACTTAGACATTTTTATTTTTGGTATTGTTTCTTCTATTTGGTGAGAAGCGGTTTATGCAAACTTCGGTCCAAAAATCGGACTTGTTGCCTTTTGAGGGCGACATTGAGAAAAGGTTTTGGAGGTTGAGTAAGTGGATCAAGGAAGCGAGGCAAGAATTTGAAACATCCGAAAAGGAAGAGGTACTTGATAATGGCGGTAGAAGATCGAAAAACATTAAGGGATTTCGTAACACCCAAGGTGGTGAGCTGCGATCAAGCATCACTAGGCCGACAATAGCGACAAACACGTTCGAAATTAAGCTGGGATGATACAAATGATTAGAATTGATTCGGTTTAGGGGATTTGCAAATGATGATCCGAATGAGCATCACGAATCGACTTTTTGGAAATATCGACACTTTTAGGTTCAATGGGGTTTGGATGAGGCGGTGAGACTTGATTGTTCCCATTCTCTTTACTGGGACAAAGGCGAAGAGTTGGTTGCATTCTCTACCATCCGGTTCGATAACAACATGGGAGGATATAGCTCAAAATTCCTCACAAAATTCTTTCCCTTTAAAGCTGCGAAGATGAGGGGCGAGATTACGATGTTTGAGATTACATGGGGAATCATTATATGAGGCTTGGGAGATCTACAAAAAAAGCTGCTCGAAAAAATGCCCACATCATGGATTGCCCAGTGGCTACAAATGAACACCTTTTACAATGGACTACATGGGAATCTCAAGACAAGTATTGATGCAGCGTCGGGCGGAGCATTCATGGCTAAGAGTTACGAGGAAGCATACGAGTTGATTGAAACCATGGCGGCTAATAACTACCAGTGGCCCATAACAAGAATGACACAGGCGAAGGCAGCTGGGGTGTTAGAAGTAGATAGCATGACAGCGATGCAAGCACAAATATCTGCACTTTCAAAGATGTTGGAGTCGGTGAAAGCAACACAAACACAACAAGCACAACAAACACAACAAGTACAGCAAATGGCAATAATATGCGAGTTGTGCGCGAGAGAGCACCCAAAAGAGCAATGCGCAATTAATCCAACAGCTGTGCAGTTCATCGGTAATTACAACAGAATTCCACAAAATACATATCAGAACACATACAATCAAGGAAATAAGAATCATCCAAATTTCCCATGGAGCAACAACCAGCAAAATCAAGCTTCACGACAATCATATCCACCAAGATTTCAGAACCAACAACAACCAGCTCAATATCAAGAAAGGAAACCCGATCTGGAGGAAATGTTGGCAAAATTCATGACTACCACCGAGTTGGCTATAAAAGATCACGCCATGATTGTGAAATCACAAGATAGGGCGATTAAGAATCTAGAGAATCAGATAGGTCAAATGGTGTTGGCATTGAATAATAGACCACAAGGGACATTACCAAGTGACACCGAGAGAAATCCTAAGGGTAATCATGAATAGTGTCAAGCAATCACATTGCGGAGTTGGAAACAGCTTGAGGGTACTAACGCAGAAAATTCAGTGACTCCGGATGAAAAAGTTGATGATAGTAGAAAAATTGAAGTAAGCAAGGGTGAGGATAAACAGAGTGAGGAAACACGTATGAACAATAAGCCAATTGTTTATCCACCACCACCATTTCAACAAAGGGTCCAAAAACAGAAATTAGACAAGCAATTTTCAAATATTTTGGAAATTTTCAAGAAACTTCAAATCAACATACCGTTTGCAGAGGCCTTAGAGCAAATGCCGAGCTACATAAAATTTATGAAAGGATTACGTCAAGGAAAAAGAAATGGGAAGATTTTGAGGCGATTGCACTACTAGAGGAGTGTAGTGCGGTATTACTGTGAGAAACAACCACCAAAACTCGAGGACCGGGGAGCTTCACTATTCCATGCACGATCGGGGATATGCATTTCAACAAGTGTTTATGTGATTTGGGGCGAGTGTAAACCTTATGCCATTGTCAGTATACTTAGAATTGGGTTTGCCTGCACCAAGGCCTACTGAACCTCACATTATAGTTGGCGGATAGGTGGGTCACATATCAAGAGAGGTATAGTGGAGGACATTCTAGTGAAAGTGGATAAGTTTTATATCCCCATGGACTTTATCATTACGGATTTTGAGGAGGACAAGAACATCCCAATTATCCTAGGGAGACCATTTTTGGCTACGGGCAGGACACTCATAGACGTACAAAAAGGAGAACTCACTATGAGGGTCCAAGATCAAGAAGTAAAATTCAATGTGTTTAAGGCCATGAAATTTCCCACGGATGAGGAAGAATGTTTTTGAATGGATTTAATTGAGCAAATCATCGGTGAAGATATAAACAAGGGTTTGGTTCACGATCCGTTAGAAACAATGTTATTGGGGGATGAAGAGGTCGATGATCTAGAATTGGTGGAGTACTTACAAATACTAGACTCATTGCCACGAGTTTCAAGATTTAGAACACCGTTTGAACCATTGCACGCGGAGGAAGTAGCCGACAAAAACTAAAACCATCATTGGAAGAGCCACCAAAGCTGGAACTTAAGCCACTCCCTAAACACCTCAGGTATGCGTATTTAGGCAATTCAAATTCTTTACCTATTATTATTTCTACTGCACTTAATGAATTGCAGGAAGAAAAGCTGCTGAGGGTGCTTAGGGAACACAAATCAGCGATCGGGTGGACAATTACAGATATAAAGGGAATCAGCCCTTCATTTTGCATGCACGAGATCTTAATGGAAGATGAGGAAAATTCGACGGTGGAGCAACAGCGGCGACTTAACCCGATTATGAAGGAAGTTGTGAAGAAAGAAATCTTGAAGTGGTTAGATGCCGGCATCATCTACCCCATTTCCAAACTGACAAATGGGTGAGTCGGTCTGCAATCGTCTGCCAAAAAAAGGAGGAATAGCGGTGGTGCAAAATGATAACAATGGTGATTCCAACAAGGACGATGTTGATTTGGTGGAGGGTTTGTATGGACTACAAAAAATTGAATAAAGCAACCCGCAAAGATCACTTCCCTTTACCTTTTATCGATCAAATGTTGGACAGATTGGCGGGACATACATATTATTGCTTATTGGATGGATACTCGGGCTACAATCAAATCATCATCGATCCTGAGGATCAAGAGAAGACTACATTTACATGCCCATATAGTACATTCGCATTCAGGAGGATGTCATTCGGATTGTGTAATGCACCTGCTACTTTCCAGCGATGCATAATGGCCATCTTCTCAGATATGGTGGAAAAGAATGTGGAAGTCTTCATGGACGATTTCTCTGTCTATGGAGATAATTTTGATGCATGTTTGGAAAATTTTGTAATGGTCTTACAAAGACGCACCGACACAAATTTGGTCCTTAATTGGGAAAAATGCCACTTTATGGTGGAAGAAGGTATAATCTTGGGACACAAAGTCTCGGCGCAAGGATTGGAGGTAGATAAAGCAAAGCTGGAAATAATTGAGAAGTTGCCTCTCTTGAGTTCATTAAAGGAATTAGAAGCTTTCTAGGACATCTTTGGGTTCTATAGGAGATTCATAAAGATTTCTCTAAAATGGCAAAACCCTTGTGCAGTCTTCTAGAGAAGGATTCAGTATTCAACTTTGATGAGGAGTGTAAGTTAGCCTTCGAATTGTTGAAGAAAAAGCTGACTACAGCTCCCGTGATCGTTGCTTCGGATTGGAATATGCCGTTTGAACTAATGTGTGATGCAAGTGATTATCCAGTTGGGGCTATTTTGGGTCAACGTCGAGACAAGATATTTCATGCTATCTATTATGCAAGTAAAACACTCACAGAGACTCAATTGAACTACACAACTACAGAAAAAGAATTACTTGCAGTAGTGTACGCATTTGATAAATTTCGGGCCTATTTAATCGAAACAAAGGTGATAGTCTACACGGATCATGCTGTTATTCGGTATTTGATAGCGAAAAAGGATGCTAAGCCATGCCTTATCCGGTGGATTGTCCTACTACAAGAGTTTGATCTAGAAATAAAAGATAGAAAAGGGATGGAGAATCAGGTAGCCGATCACTTGTCTAAGATGGAAAACCAAGGGAAATTGAAAGAGGACAAATGTGAAATCAATGAATCATTCCCGGATGAACAACTGTTTGGAATAAATGCAGAATTTCCTTGGTATGCGGACTATGCAAATTATCTTGTGAGCAACGTACTTCCACCTGATCTCACAAGACAACAGAAAAAGAAGTTTCTGCATGACGTGAAATGGTACATGTGGGATGACCCTTACTTGTTCAAATAGTGAGCCGACAAGATGATTAGAAGATGTGTGCCTTACAGTGAAGTAAAGAACATTCTGCATGAGTGTCACTCATCTGCATATGGCAGACATTATGGGAGTGAGAGGACATCAGCGAAGGTGTTGCAATCTGGGTTTTATTGGCCTACACTATTTAAGGACGCCCACCATTTTATTAAAACATGTGATAGATGTCAAAGGGTGGGCAACATTTCAAAATGGAATGAGATGCCTCTACAAACGATTCTTGAAGTTGAAATTTTTGATGTATGGGGCATTGATTTCATGGGGCCATTCCCGTCGTCTCTGAACAATCAGTATATTCTACTTGCAATGGACTACGTATCAAAATGGGTTGAAGCTGCAACATTACCAACAAACGATGCCAAGGTGGTCCTCAAATTCCTACAAAAGAACATTTTCACAAGGTTTGCACATGAGGGCAATTATCGATGTGAAGGTAGTCACTTTTGCAACAAGTCATTCACAGCTCTATTGGCAAAGTATGGGGTCAACCATAAGGTCGCTACAACATATCATCCCCAAACCAATGGACAAGCTGAGGTCTCGAACAGGGAAGTAAAGAGAATCTTGGAAAAAGTGGTGAACCCGAATCAAAAAGATTCGTCGCTCAGGATAGATGATGCATTATGGGCTTATCGGACTGCATATAAAACACCGATCGGGATGTCACCATATCAATTACTATACGGAAAGGCTTGTCACTTACTGGTCGAGTTACAACACAAAACTTATTGGGCAATTCAGAAACTCAATTTCGATCAAGCAGTTGTAGGGGAAAAGAGACTACTTCAGCTAAATGAGCTTGACGAATTCCGACTGCAAGCCTACGAGAATTCCAAGTTATATAAGGAAAAGGTGAAAAGATGGCATGGCCAGAAAATTATACAAAGAACTTTCGAGCCAGGGAAATCAGTTCTTTTGTTCAACTCATGGTTGAGATTGTTCCCAGGCAAGCTTAAGTCGAGATGGTCAGGACATTTCCAATAAAAAGGGTTTTCTCTCATGGCGCCGTTGAAATCTACAGTTGGAATCCTTTAGAAACTTTTAAGGTCAACGGTCACAGATTAAAGCACTATTGGGGTGGCGAGTCCAACACTGACGTCATAGCTATCACACTTTGCGAGGCCGCACCATAATCGAGGGAGTAGTTAAATTTGAGCGACTTAAAATCAAGCACTCACTAGGAGGCAACCCAAATTTTTTATTTATTTTGATGCTTTTTCTTCATTTTTCTTTTCCTAAGTAATTTTATCCATGCTAGTGAAATGGTAGTTTAGAATAAATTTTGGTCTAGAATATAGTCGTGTAGGATTTAAAGTCTACTTGATAGCTAAATAAGCTTACCCTCCATGCTTGAATTTGTTCAATATTCACTCATAAGTATGTTTTTCATGTGTTTAGGAACTCAAAGAAGAACTATGGGATGCACATGAAGTTAGGCTCAAGGTGCCTTAACAGTCCACTAGTAAGCCTACGCTTGCCCCTTCAAAGCAAATAAGCAAGTGGGGGCTTGCCCACTCACTGTAGTGACCGAATATAAGCAAGCTGGGGCTTGCCCATCATAGTACAAACCATCCAGCCGGGGCTTGCTGCCTCACTGCCTTAGCAGCACACATGCAAGCCGAAGCTTGCACCTTGCAGCATAATTCA
This sequence comes from Panax ginseng, assembly GCA_020205605.1. Taxonomy (NCBI): domain Eukaryota; kingdom Viridiplantae; phylum Streptophyta; class Magnoliopsida; order Apiales; family Araliaceae; genus Panax; species Panax ginseng. The sequence continues at coordinate 141,584,922 of CM035132.1, read as the reverse complement.
TCCGGCCCGGGCTTGCCCCCTTACTGCCTTAGCAGCACACATGCAAGCCGGGGCTTGCTCCCTATAGCATAAATCATCCAGCCTGGGCTTGGGGGTCAGAATGTGAGTAGCAGTTATGACAGTTGGGCATGACAGACATCCCACTTCCATTTTACTTCAACTTCTTACAAACCAACTCCTACACAACATACACCCACAACATTCACATAACTTCCCATCTTCTCACAACAATTAAACACAATCCCACTCCTCCCACCTAGTCACCTACTACCCACTTCCATAAACTCCTCTCTATAAATCCACCAATTCACCACACAATCTAACAACCTTAATTCACACCAATTAGAAGTTCAAGGATAGGATTTGTGCAAATATCTACAAACAAATTCGATATATATTGAAAGTAAGAAGTTGGTTTGCTAATTCCTCATCTTCTATCACTATAGTTCAAGCCAAATCACCAAGTTTGTGGGAATTTCAAGTCTCGCACACCAAGTGCTCGACAAATTGCTGAAGTGAAGTTTAGGGGAATTTTTTGTTAAAGCTCATCAATTCCAAATCAATGGCACCAAAACCGACATCGAAGAGGCAACGAGGAGAGAGTTCGGGGGCTACACAACCAACACGAACCTTTGATAGGCGAAAATTCATAAGTGCCATGCATGGCGAAATGAATTATGACTATATGGTGACAAAAAAAGCACTCACACACAGGCGGGGTTGCTTTTTGAGCTTATGGATGGCGAAATGATGTAACAAATTTATCAAAAAGGTTGGAATAAATTCACAGCAGAGGCAGAGGGCGCGATTGTAAGTGTGGTCAAAGAATTCTACGCTAACTTGTAGAGGATAAGGCCCCTACAATGCTTTTATGCGGGGTAGGTTAGTGCATTTCGGTCTTAAGCGCCATCAACACGTACTATCGATTATGAGCAAGAGACATTGCCGATCTGACAAACACTTACGTGATAATGATCCAGATTATAAGGCTATTATGCGGGGAGATGACAAAGCCGGGTACCTCATGGAAAAAATTAAATCATGGAGGCACTGTCTTTCGCAGTAAGGATCTCAGTCAGTATGGGAAGATATGGTACGCCTTTCTGTGCGCTAAGTTACTTACATCTACACATACGTCAGATGTGTCTAAGGATAAGGTAGTGCTATTATATGCTATGGTACAAGATTTCATCATTGACATAAGGGCTATAATTACCTTTTCAATCCGAAGATGCCTTCGAGGACCATACTCTGGCAGATTACCACACCCATCACTCATTTGTGGGTTGTGTATACAGGCGGGAGTGCGTTGGTCAGATGATGAGATAACCTAGATGCCGCTACAAACACTCGACTCGAGAATGATTGCGCGATATGTTGTGTGGCCCGGAGGCGAGTCGTACCCGAGAGGAGTAGGATTTGTATTTCCCTCAACCTCGGAGGGTGAGGCTGACGCTGAGGACACCTCGGATGATGATGAGTTTCAGGGGAATGCGGTTATGGGAGAGACATGACAACAACCCAGAGTAATATCTAGCCCTCAATTCCTCAACCTTCAATGACAAGTGGATGAGCACAACAAGGAGGCACGGAGAGAAATACGGAGACTAGTAGCAAGGCAGGACCACATGTTTGAGGCCATGAATGTATCTTTCGCCTCATTGAACACTCGCTCGAGTTTCAATCCCTCGCCTAATTCCCATACCATGAACCAAAGACCAATGCCAAGATTCCCACCCAGTGATTCGATGAAGAACAACAACCACCACTGACCCGGACTTAGGCGATTCTGGGGAAGTCCTCTCTTATTTATTGCTTTATCTATACAATGAGGACATTGTAATTTTCAAGTTTGGGGATTTAGTTGCATGTTACATGTTGCATATTTAATTTCATTAGCTAGGTTTGCACATGTTAGTTCATGGTTTATGTTTAGGATTGTTAAGTGTTGCATTCAGGTAATCATGTAGTTGCATAGTAGCTTAGGAATGTAAATAGTTTTTATTTATCTTTGCATTCATGTTATATTTACCACATATATAAAAAAACAATTAAAAAATTCAAAAATAATAGTTATTTAATATGTTCATCTTGCATGAGTCCAGTTGTTTGATATTTACAGTTTATTTTGGCCAATGATGAGAATGGGATTGGATAGACAAGTATAGTACTGATTATTAGAGCTTTTGATGTGATTTCTTGTTATGAATTGAATCTTTTTACATTTTGGCCTGGTATAATAAGGATAGCACAAGTAAAAACAACTTGTTGATTGATTGAGTTTAAATTGATACATAATGGGACTCTAAGGGATAATTCTAATTTGAATGAAAGAATGACAAGAATAAGTAGTGATGGCTAAAGTTAGACAAGAACCTAAGTTTGGGGGAATATTTGGGGTATATAAGCTATAAAAAAAGAAAAATAAATAAATAAAAAAGAAGTATGAATAAAAACCGTGGCGTGCTTGTCTAGTTTTGTGGCCTTTGTTACTTGAGTAAGTAAGCCCGAGGGGATTGTCTTTACACCTAGCACCCTAAGGTCTTAATGGTCTGGGAGTCGTTGGTCGAAAGCTCATTAAGGTAGCATTGAAAAACCTAAGGGAATAAGACATTGCATAGCTATGTGTGTGTATATATATATATATATATATATATATATATATATATATAAAGAAGAATAAAATGCAAAATAAGAGCAAAAAGCTCCCGTAGATGAAAATAAAGCATAAGTATCCCATGTTGACCCTCGATAGTGGTAATTATTTGATTTTAGTTGGATCTAACTTGTTTTTAAATTTCTTGAGTTTACAATGTATGATGCCTTCAAAGAGATTTGTTATGTGTTAAATTTGATTTTATATTAGTTAGCATTGTTGTTGAGCACACACACACTATATCAGTAATAACAGTCTAAGATTTAAGATTTGATGAGTTTTTCTGATGTATTATTATGTTTACTTGATTTCTCACGAAATTTGGGAAAAGACTTGTGTTTATCAATACTACTGGATTAATAGGTATATAGATTAATTCCATTCCATTGCATTGCATTGCATCTTTGTTTTGTTTTTGCTTGAGGACAAGCAAAGGTTTAAGTTTGGGGTTATTTGATAAGTCAATTTTATACCTACTTATCCGGCATCTATTACTTGAATTATTTGCTTAATCTCGTGTTTCTTAGTTACTTTTCATTCATTTTGTTTCCATTTTGTAGATTATATGTTTGGAAGTGGAGTGACTAACTATTGGTATGAAAAATGCAAGAAAAAGCGATTACGGGTATCGTTCGGGCCTTCATGTTCATTTCATGTGTATTGTATATTCCTGGCGTGGAACTTGGACTATGTTGTGGGACTCTTTCTTGGAATTCTGGAATGTCTTGCATCATTCTAATCAGAAGTTCGGATGCGATAGTATGGCTTTCTAGCAACAAAGACAAAGTTAAGAGTTGTGTCGGTTGTCATTACACAGCAGCAGCTGCTTCCAATGAAATTTCAACCTTCATCCGTTTGTTATTTCTAAAAGCTCAAAGAATTAAAGTTGTAGATCTCGTTGATAGATTCGATTTGATAGGTTGCGGCCCCCATAAATCCTCCCGGTTTAAAAGTTATGGTAGTTTTAGCAGAGGAGATCCCAGCAGGAAAAATGATTGGCAGATTGGGGGCAAGCCGAGGCTTGCCCTTTTGTGTCTTAGGATCTAGCCGAAAATTTGGGAAGTGCAGGAGTAATAGCGAGAAGGGGAGCAAAGGGGTCTTTGGCTTGTAGAAAGCAAAACATCCAGCTGGGGCTTGCTTACTCGATTTTGAAGTCTCCTAGTTGGTTTCTAGTGCTACAAGTATGGAGTTTTAGTGATGGTGATGACTTGGGACTTGTTTTGGAATGGAATTGTAATCAAAATACATGTTGAAATATATAATTAATAACAAACACTGAGATTAGAGACACGCAAAGCAAATTATGAAGATTAATCTCAGTTTTTCTAAGCAAGCGTTGGAGGAGTTTTTCAAGGAGATTTTTGAGACGATTGCGATTTTAGGCTACGTGAAGGGTGTTTTTCAATATTCTTCATCTTAGACTATTATTTGTAATTAAAAGAATGATTTCCATGATTTATTCAATGTTTATTTTGTTTATTATGAACAAATTCACTTTTTTAGGCTTATGATGGATCTTTGAGTGAATCTATGGTTTTGTAAACTTTGATTTCCAATTTAATAAGTTATTTCAAGTTTATCTATATTGATTTGAGCTTGAATCTATGAATTGCCTGATCAACAATTCTTTGTGGAGTTGAATGGAATCGAGAGAGGATATTCAAATCTAGACCTAGTTGATATAGCATGTGTTCAGGATTTTGTTAATAGCTTAAACTTGATGAGTGTTAAGGTAGAGATATGCTTGACACCGCATGTAATCAGATAGAGAACTTATTCTTCAACCTTCTTCAATTATAATTCACATAGAGATATAGTGAGTTAGTTGCTTAAGGTGTTTAACGAATTTCTATCTTAATTGTGGATTGACGTTAATATGGTATTGGTGCATCGAGAGGTGGTTAATACTATGTTCGTGTTCTTGATTAATAGACTGGAATAGTGAGTTGAATTGGAATAAAAGTGTTAAATTCAGAGTGAAGCTTAGGGTGAAATCATAAGTCTAATTCTCCATTAATTGTTTGAAATTCCAGATTTTGATATTTGTGATTGGTTTGTGATAGTTTAATTACTTTTTAATTTAGAATAATTATTTTTTTTATCATTGAATTGGATAGTTTAATAAAATTAGGATTAATAGGAAATTGATAATTGTGAGGTTAAGTTTCTAATTAAATTGTTTCTATGGGAACGATACTCTACTTATCACTTTATTACCTGTTGACCACGTATACTTGCGTGTTGTGCGTATATAGATTTTACCCAACAATAAATGCTCCACCCAATAAACCCTCATACAGTGATTCCCTATGCTGCTGTTCAAACATGGTAATCTCATTTCTCATCTTGGCAGTTTTTGCTGGTGGGAAAAATTTTGCTAAAAACTTTTGAGCGAGGTCTTCCCATGTAGTTATTGATCCCGATGGTAGTGAATGTAACCAACTCTTTTCCTTATCCCGTAAAGAGAATGGGAACAAGTGAAGCCTTACTGCGTCACCCGACACCCCATTATACCTGAAGGTGTCACAAATCTCCAAAAAAATGACCAAATGTTCATTCGGATCATCATTTTTCAGTCCCCCAAACTAAACCAAATTTTGGATCATGTGAATAGTCCCAGGCTTGATTTCAAATGTGTTCGCAGCTATAGCACGCCTGGTGATACTTGATTGAAGTTCAGTCACTTTCGGAGTAGCAAAATCTCTCAACGCTTTCTGGTCTTTGGCATCCATTGCTTCTTCTTTTTTCAAAATTCTCAAAGTTTTCCCTTGTATCCTAGATCCACTTACTTAGCCTTTGAAACCATTTCTCAATGTTGTCCTCAAAAGGTAGCAAGTCTGGTTTTGGACCGAGTTTACATAAACCAACTTCAAAAACCTAATATAAGAACAAACAAAACAAAAAGAAAAAATGTAGAAGTAAAACTGAACTAATTAAACTGATATCGTAAGATTATTAAAATCTATACTAATATCCCCAGCAATGGTGCCAAAAACTTGTTGGGTAAAATCTAGTTACACACAACACGCAAGTATACGTGGTCAACAAGTAATATAATAGTAAGTAGAGTATCATTCCCACAAAGAATTAGTATGAATTCAACCCTCACAATTATCAGCTGTCTATTAATCCGAATTTTATTAAACTATCCAATTTGAAAATTATAATTATAAAAACTAAATATAATAAAATATTAAAATCACCACATAATCAACAAAACCTAAAAACTGAAATTTTTAAACAAGTATCGGAGAATTAGGCTTACAACTTCACTTTAAGCTTCACTCTGATTATTACTCTTTTTTTCCAGTTTAACTCACTATTCCAGTTTATTAATCAAGAACACTCAAGTAGAATTAGTCACCTCTCGAGCCTTCGATTGAGGTGTATAAGACCTTTTACGAAGTTATTTTGTCGAGAGCTACGCCATGACATGGGATTAGAGGTTGTCAGAAGTCAGGAAGATGGGACCATGCCCTTGGTCTTCAAGCTTCAAATTCTATCCGATGTGCTGCCTTGCGTAGTAGTCACTCGGGATTGTAACTCTTTGGCTCTTATGGGACATTTTTGTGTAGAATGTATGTTGAGATGTGTTGAGATGATGCAATGTGGGATCGAGGTGGCAAAATGACAATTTTGCCCCTCACTGGGGTTATCTCTGGTTTTGGCTGATAAAGCAGTCGTTGCTCAGGGTTATCTCTGAGATTGGGCTGCTGCAAGTACTGGATGTCCTCAGGGTTGTCTCTGAGGTGTGCCAAACCTCCCGGGGTTATCTCCAGGTTTGGAGCTAAGTGCCTCGGTGTGAGTCCCGAGGTTGAAGCTGACTGCATAGGCTGAAATGAGCATTTCTGGGGTTATCTCCAAAACTGCAACTACACTCCTTGGGGTTATCTCCAAAGTTGACATTGTCTTTCCCGGTGTTATTTCCGGTACTAAGACTGAGTATCTCGAGGTTATCTTTGAGATGAAACGACCTTCTCTGGTGTGATTTCTGGTATTGGAACTGCATGCCTCGGGGTTATCTCTGAGGTTGAAACTGACACTTTTGGTGTTATTTTTGGGAATGAGCTGAGCTGTACTCCAAGGTTATCTTTGAATGATGATTCTACCCTCCTGCAATGTTAGTAACAGGTATGCAAAAAATTTCGAGTGTCTACAATAAGCCTAAAAAGTAATTTAGCTCATCATCAATGAATTAAAAACTAAATTAATTAAAGAAAACATCATCCCAATTATAAATATAAAACTAGAGAAGAAGAATAAATCCAGAACCACCCTTCTCTATAGCCCAATTTGCAATTGTTGTGAAACTCCTTCAAAAACTCTTTCCAATGCTCTTGCTGCAAAATTTGTCTTCACTGTTGTTAATTGCCTTGTATGATATCTCAATCTTGTTTTTTATTGTTAATTATATTACTAAGACATGTATCCTGACTCTAGTTCCTTGCCAATATGAGTTCCAGACCATCCCAAACACTTGAGCTTACGTTATTGTAGCATTTCAACAAGATTAGGAGATTTCTCTGCCCCGTACCCCCACCCCGGCGGGGGTGTTACCTTGCAAATGGCCAGCCCTAGCTGGCATAGCTTCTGTTAACTGACTTCAATACCCCCGGCCCGGCGGGGGTTTCACTGTGTAACTAGCAAGCCTCGGTGGGGGTGTAAGCTGTTAGTTAATCCATTTTGCTCTTTTTCTTGCCAAATTCCACCATGAATACATCCTTTTTATCCACATGCCACTCCACCAATCCTAAACACAAAATATAATTAAACAAGTAAAAACAAACAATAAAAACTAAGATTTCACACAGCTTAAGCTTGAATTAGAAGCTGATAAGTAGGTGTAAAAACCACTTCTCAGATATAACTACTACAACTCCCTTCTATTCTTGAGGAAATGTGTCCCCACTCTCAGATGATATAGCGTCATTATCTGCCATTTGCAGGTCACCACTGTCAATCATGTTTTGAATAAGATGGCGGAGTGCCCATCATTCCTCAGTGCTGTGATGGCTAGAATGGGATTGGTATTGACATACTCCATTAGCATCAAATTGTTTTGAGTGTAGGTTGACTGGAGGTAGCAATGCTGTGATTTTTCCCTCATTAATTAGCATCTGCAATATCTCTTCCATCGGTTGGCCTAAATAGGTGAATTCCTTTTTGTTGGCAAAATCCCGAAGGGCTTTAGCTTTTGCTTTTCTTGAAATATTTTTCTCCAGTGTTTCACTTTCTTGAGTAAGTATGGAGTACTCGTAATAAGAGAAAGGAGGCTAGCATGCTCCTGTCTAAATAATTGACGTGTGACTTGGTGTTGATGAATCACCAGTTCTGCCAATTGATTGACTTGTTCTCCAAGAGACTTGACTTCCCGTTCCATCATGAACTAGAATTGTGAATAATCCCATTTTTCAGAATTATCCTTGCTGATTTGGGATGAAACACCCACATACTTGAGGTACTTGGAGGTTTCTCCATTGCGTCTATTAATCATGTTAACCTCCTCTTCCTTATGTTGAGGGAGAGGGTTGTCTTGAACACGGGGTTGGTCGGGCTTGGTCACCACAATATCATCATTGTCAATCAAATCCTAGATCTTATGCTTAAGGGCCCAACAATCATGAATGTCATGGCCTTGAGCTCCAGCACAATAAGCACACGTCTTGCTTGCATTGAAACCCTTTCCACTCGGGTTGGCTGATGGAAGGAAATGAGTGATTTTCTTCTGAGTTATCAGAAGTTTGAGGATATTTTCGAGTGAATCCCCTAAAGGTGTGAAAACTCTTGTACGTTTGAGTTCTCCATTCTTTCGCAATGGAGGGTTTGAAGACTTTGCTTGAAAAGGGGAATAATTTCTCCTCTAAATAGGTAAGTTTTGATTGCCTTTTTATCCTTTCAATATTAAGGAAATATCCTCTTCTTTCTTCTTGTGGACCCTCCGGGGGTTGTTCCCATAACTTCTAGAGTGGATGTGCTCAGCTACGGCTTTCAATGCGGCGAGGTCTTGAATCTTCCCTAATTTTAATCCCATTTCAGCCATTTCTCCGTGCTTAATCATTTTTGAGAATGGCTTGCCTATTCCAGCCAGGACCCTTTCATAAAATGGAGCTTCTTGAATGTCTATAAAGGTCATCACCATTTCAGACTCTGTCATAGATGGGATAACTTGACCATCCAGACGCCTCCATCTTTGGGCATACTCTCTAAAAGACCCATTGGCTTTTTTCTTGACCTTGGTAATTTGATACCGGTCTGGAGCCATTTGATTTTGAAAACTGTATTGATTGAGGAAAGCATGGGCTAACTCCTGTCAGCTGTGAATTTTGGAGTTATCCAAACTGGTGTACCATGCTCTGGCTTCCCAATCCATCATGTTTTTCAAAATCAGGAGTCTTGAATTTTTTAGGATAATAAATCCCAGGGAAGATACAAAGGTCTGAATATGAAACACTTCTATGTGTCCCAATCCCTTTGATGGACCGAATGGTCTCTTCCTTTTATAAAACTATTTTTTGAATATCACTGGTGTCTTGATCTTCTTTAAGATGGGTGATTTCAGGGGTTCTGTTGGTTTTATTAGTCTAAGACTCAAGTACTAGAACTTCTTTGTCTGGACCCTAGATTCCTCCACGTGCAGAGGGTTTTGTGTGGATGGGTATTTGTGGACCCTGAGTTGACTTGTTTAAATCTTTTAGCAGAATTTCCAATTCTGTCATTTAATTGCTTAACCCTTCGAACTCCTCACGAGACATAGGAGTAGGATTAGGCTGGCCAGATGTAGCCATGTTTGGTTGTAGGCTTAGTGCCTTCTTGGACTTTGAATGGGTAAAGGGACCAATTGTTTCCCTATAAAAAAAATTATGTAGTTAAGTCTTATGGAAACGTGGAAATGTTACATGCTATGAAATGTGTCCGTTTTTTGGGAGTATTATGCTGCAAAACGGATGTCAGTTGTTTTAATGACAGGATGACATGGCAGGTTTTGATATAAAAAGGGAATACATGTTCACATATTCCTTTATATTTTCCATTACATTGAGATTGACATGGAAATGAAATTACAAGTAATTGAAATTACATGTAATTAAAATGGGAACGTATGAAGAGACTTCCCTCCACATTTGGTTTATTAGAGGCTAACCTATCTTAGGTTACTCTCGCAGCTTTTTGGCATGAAGATTCCCAGATCATTGCAATTTACTCGATGGGAAGTTAATCTGATCTTTCAACTAGAGCGAATCTGGGTGGTGCCTTTCCCGAGCCTCGTGGAATTAGTCTCCCGACGAGTCCAGTAATCAAACACCGACAGGATAGCCTCCTGGTGGAGGGACCACACAACATACATTCACATACATCGCATCTCATCGTATGGAAATGATGACATGCGCAAAGCACTAATACCATAAGCAGATATGGTTCGAAGCAGTAAGTGCAAAAAATAAAGCATTAGTACACATTCATTTAAATATAAATGCAACATCCACATACAAGCAGATAAAAGTTTTTGAAAAGTTTTTAAATAGCGGCTTAAGCCCTCTTACTGGATGTCCCCAACAGAGTCGCCACCTGTCAATGTCGGGATTTTTATTTGTCCCTTTCTATTCTTGTCTTTTGGTGTTCTCATGTGAGGTGAGATTTGTTTGAAAAAACAAGTTTGAAAAGGTCCGACGTGTATATGTTGATGATTTGACTGTAAGAGTCACCAGTTGATATTTTTAAATGGTTGCACCAACTCAACCGAGAAAAGGTTTACATAAAGACCTAGTGATGTGACATTGTTTAATTATTCTGCAAAACTGAAATTCGTTAGGCTCCGGGGGCTTGATTAAGCGAAGGAAAGGTGTTAGGCACCCCTCGACTTCCGTGATAACACGGTTACCACCACTTTTCAATTTAAACTTTTATCTGAATGTGTGTGTGTAGGTCTATGTGTAGTTTATTTGGAAGTAGTGTTATGCCTCGTTCGCACCCATATATAAAGGGTTGGTCTTTTGTATAAAAGTTCAATTGTAACGAGATTTGGGAGTGATGTTTTGTAAAATAAGTTTTTCAAACCCTTGTGCTCAATAGTAATTGAGGCCTTTGATACTTCCATTTTTATTATGTGTTCGGCTGGATTGCTTTTATTATTTTTGAGATGCAAAACATCTTCGAGAAAATAAGAAACATAACAATACCAAACTCCTTATGGACATAAGAGCCATCTAAAGAAATTCAGACATCGTGAATAATTTACAAGCTGACTGCAGCTAAAAATATCCATAATGGGAACCGAATCTAGATTCAATTACTGAATCTGTGATCATATGATTCATAAGCTCACATGATAAGGAAATATGTACAAAAGCTAAAATAAGAACTAGATTTGAATAAATCTAAACTATTTCAGCTTCATTGGTTCTAGTTTAGTCACTGCGAACCGGTTAAAGTGCGAAATAGCCAGATTGAGACAAATCTAGCCCACAACAAAAGCTAGAAAGCGAATTAGATTTGAGTAAATCTAAGCATTCAAGCTTCAACGGTTCCAGTTTAGTCACCATAAACTGGTTAAAGTGAGAAATAGTGTGACGCCTCCAAATCCAGGTTACCTAACCCCCGAGTTTGGTGCTCATTATCCATCATATAAAAAACATCTAATTACCCATTCATAAATGAATATAGACATACATCTCATTTATTCATATCATTAATACATTATCCTAGGGTTTTTTAACCTTAACATAACACACCCACCTTTAGATATACAAAAAAGGTTAAACATAATAACATAATAGAGTTCATATTAGTTACCCCTGCATACCCTATACATGGTGAAATCCTTATGTTATTCTGTTGGAATAACCTGTATACGCGGCATACCCTATACATGGTGAAATCCTTATGTTATTCCATTCTTTATTATTATGTTGGAATATCCTGTCTGTGAATTTTACGCCGGACCTAGTTTCGTCTTTATTATTCAGTTGGAATAACCTGTATACGTGGACTCCCCTATATTTGGTGAAATCCTTATGTTATTCCATTCTTTATTATTCTGTTGGAATATCATGTTTGTACATTTCTGTGGGACACGGTTCCAGTATTTATTATTCTATTGGAATAACTCACTTTTGTCTATCTATCACATGCCCGGTGATTTCTTTTGTTATTCCATTCCTTATTATACTCGAGTGGTTAAAAGTTCGACTTCTATACTCCATGAAATTAGTGGAATATCATTGATATTTGCGCTTCATCCAATATCTTTTCATGGAAATATTCTTCTGAGCATTCTTGAATTTTACTCTACAAAGAAGTATCATGTTGACAATTTGGACGTTATTAGTTCCTAGATAAACTAATTCTTGAACTTGTTTTATTGAATTCTTATATCATTGTCATCATCCTCATGTTTATATTTTTTAAAGTCATCTTTGGCCTGTAGTGCATAGATGGACTTGGTATGATTATGACCATGGATTATTCGGTATAATCATGACCGTAATGTTACAAATGATGTGTTAAAAGTCATCATTGGCCCGTAGTGCATTGATGGACAGTTGTTGGCATGATCATGACCATTGATGAATACACGAATTTCCTTGGCTCGTAGTGAATGGATAATTTGTGGTCGTGACCCTAATGAATATCCTTGGCCGTAGTGCAGGGATGATGTGGATTATTTATTGTCGAGTCTCAAATGATAAAAGTGATGAAAAACTTTTTAAATCATAAAAGATAGTAGATTTTATTCTCAACTTGACTCTTTTAATGGATTGCTTATTTCGCTGCAGTTAAACTTGTTGTCTATTGTATTTTATCAGTTTAACATTGTTGAAGGCTAATGATAATTTATCCTGCATTATCTTAGTCATAATATTTCTTACTGGGCTAGTTGAGCTCACCCTTTCTTTCACTGTTCTCTTCAGGAAATGAGAACGTAGTAGGGACTAGTCAGGGGACAGAGTGATGGTCCAGATGATAGCATTAGTAGTCCTCACTATTCTATGAAATAGTGTGATAATAATTGTAATGAGGACTTATTCTGAGAGTGGATATTGTCTAGAAGATAATATTTGTATTAAAACTCACAACTTTTGTTGTATATTTAAGATTGTATTTGTATTATGTACCATGTATCTGGCGACCCAAGATGGGTGATGTATACCTATTTTGGGGGCATCACAGTTGGTATCAAAGCTTAGGGATATGATCCCTAGCTAGGATGTGAGATAAGAACTAGGAGGGGAGAGACGGGGAATTCCTTCGCTAGTATGACCTACCAAAGTTTATTTGGTATTTAATTGATCGGTCAGAGTATAGGGATAATATGAGATATGTTAATTAACCCTTGTTTTGTGGCAGTATTTGAAAATGGCATCCGAGAATGTTGAGAACATCAATGGAGCACAGGAGACTGTTGAGTCTCCACAGATCAATAACTAGGACAATGTGCATCAGGAAGGCGACAATCCTCATGCAAACAACAACACTGACCAAATGATGAATTACGAAATGTTTCGAGGCTTCATGCAATTCATACAACATTAGGCGAGAGCGGCTCCTGTCCAAAATGTAGGTGGAAACACTGGCAACTCTTGGACGATCACCGCCAAACAGTTCAAGGAGCTGGGACCACCGAAGTTTTTTGATGAGCTAAAACCACTTAAGGCGGAGACATGGATAAAACAGATCAACAAGATATTTGATGTCTTGGGTTGCTCCGAGGAGCAAAAGGTTCCCTTTGCCACCTTCATGTTTCTGGCAGAGGCAGATTACTGGTGGGAATCTGTAAAGCGCACTCAACTTGCCGCACTGAAGATGTCTTGGGAGAAGTTTCAAGAACTGCTCAACGACAAGTACTTTCCCGAAAGTATTCGTCACATGAAAGAGGTAGAGTTCATCAAGCTGGAGCAAAACAACATGATCGTGTCACAGTACGAAGCCAAGTTTGCCAAGTTATCCCGGTTTGCGTCCCATTTGGTTGATAATGAGGAGAGAATGACACGAATGTTTCTAAGAGGTTTGAAACACGAGATACGTCAATATCTTATCTCTCATAAAGCGTGTGTTTGTATTAGGATGTTGTTAATAGGGCTCGAGTTATTTGAACGTGATAATGAGTCAACCCAACCAAAAGAAGAGGTACGGCAAAATGATAATACGGTGATAGCGATCATCGAGCGGTGACAATAAGCGTGGAGGAATCAACATGCCAGAAATGGTAACCACTTCGGTGGTAATCAAGTCCAAAACAATAAGAATGGGCATTTCAAGAAGAGGAGATTCAACAATGATGGAAAGACGTCAGCACTATCACCCGTTGTTAAGGAAGGAGAACGACCACCTATTATATGCTTCAAATGCGGAGGGGAGGGACATATCAGTCCAAACTACACGATGCCATCCAAAGCATGTTACAATTATGGAAGAGAAGGACACCTAGCCCGATTTTGTCATTCACCGAAGACAAGTCCAGCTAGGAAGGAGGCACCAAAGGTCGTCCCAAAAAAGTCAAAGCCAGTAGTGCAAGGGAGAGCATTTGTCGTGACTTCCAAGAAAGCAAGGAACCCGAATGAGGTCATCACGGGTAAGCTTATCATAAACTCTACCGAAGTATATACCTTATTTGATACCGGTTCTACCCATTCTTTTATTTCTCCTACTTGCGCTCAACGTTTAAAATTGACTCCGGAGAAATTGGACTTTAACTTAGCTGTTGAAACTCCGTTGAGAGAAACCTTCATTATATCCATTGTTTATAAGTCTTGTTTGGTTCAAATCGGTATCCTCACATTACATGTCGATCTTATTTCATTGAAAATACTTGCATTTGACGTAATTCTAGGGATTGATTGGTTAACTACTCATCATGCAAAAATTGATTGTTTTCGTAAGGTTGTTAACTTTTATATTCCTAACCAACCTATTATGCGAATTCAAGCAACCAAACCATTAAAATCAATCACTGTCATCTCAAGCCATAAAGCTATTCGTTTATTGAAAAATGGATGTCAAGCTTTCTTAGCTCATGTCACGAATCTAAACAAAAATACGTCAGTTTTGAATGATATTTCTATTGTTAATGAATTTCCTGACATATTCCCTGAAGAACTTCCTGGCCTACCCCCAGAGCTTGAAATTAAATTTTGTATCGACCTTGAACCCGGTACAAAACCTATTTCCAAAGCCCCATATCGAATGGCTCCTATTAAACTTCAGGAGTTAAAGACCCAACTGCAGGAATTGTTAGACATTGGCTTTATTCGTCCTAGTATTTCTCCTTGGGGTGCTCCTATTATATTTGTGAAAAAGAAAGATGGGAGTATGCAACTTTGTATTGATTATCGGGAGTTAAACCATGTCACCATAAAAAATAGGTACCCATTGCCATGTATTGATGAGCTGTTTGACCAGTTGCAAGGCGCCAAATTCATTTCAAAGATTGATCTTCGTTCCGGATATCACCAATTGAAGATTAGAATCAATGACATTCCAAAAATAGCTTTCAGAACTCGGTACAGGCATTATGAATTCCTAGTCATGTCTTTTGGATTGACTAATGCTCCTACTGCCTTCACGGATATGATGAACCGAGTATTCAAGGATTATTTGGATCACTTTGTGGTCATCTTCATTGATGATATTCTTATTTATTCCAAAAGCCGTGAAGATCATGAGCAGCACTTGAGGCTGATACTCCAAAAGCTTCGTGAATATAAGCTTTATGCCAAGTTGAAGAAATTCGAGTTCTGGCTTGAGGAAGTAGCATTCCTTGGGCACGTAGTATCAAGTCATGGAATATCTATTGACCCAGCAAAGATTGAAGCTATTAAAAGCTGGGAGCAACCTAAATTAGTGACCGAAGTACGTAGCTTTCTCGGCTTAGCTGGTTATTATCGGAGATTCGTAGAAGGGTTTTCTCGAATCGCTACTCCACTAACTCAGCTGACTCAAAAAGATACAATATTCGGTTGGAACGAGGAATGTGAGAAGAGTTTTCAAGAACTCAAGAGGAGACTCATTTTAGCACCTGTTCTGACAATGCCATCTGGCTCGGAGGGGTTTGTCATCTACAGTGATTCTTCGGGCAAAGGTTTAGGATGTGGTCTCATGCAACATGGGAAAGTCATAGCCTATGCCTCTCGACAACTCAAAGAATATGAGAGGAATTATTCTACTCATGATTTAGAATTGGCAGCAGTCGTTTTTGCACTAAAGATTTGGAGGCATTACTTGTATGGGGAGAAAGTAGAGATCTTTACGGATCATAAAAGCCTCAAATATTTCTTTACTCAAAAGGAACTCAACATGCGACAATGACGTTGGCTTGAACTGTTGAAAGATTATGATCATACCATCCAATACCATCCTGGAAAAGTGAACGTGGTAGCTGACGCATTGAGTAGAAGATCATATGCGGGTACGAGTGCGATATTGACAATACAAAGGTCCATTTTGTGTTACTTGCAAAGGATGGAGATAGAGTTAAAGACTCCAGGGACCCATGTGATGATAGCGAATACTTTAATTGATAAAGTTAAAGCTGCTCAAGCTACAGACCTGGAGCTGATGCATATGAGGAAGAAAGTACAAGAAGGTGCTATGCCGGAAGCAAAAATTGATGAAGAAGGAATACTTCGAGTCAACTCCAGACTTTGTGTTCCTAACGACCCTGATTTAAAGTATAGAATCATGATGGAGGCACACAACACACCATTTGCAATCCATCCTGGGAGTACCAAAATGTATCGTGATCTTCGTCATACATTTTGGTGGAGTAATATGAAGAGAGACATAGCGCTGTTTATCTAAAGGTGTCTAACTTGTCAACGAGTCAAGGCAGAGCATCAAGTGCCAAAAGGTCTATTGCAACCACTTAAAATTCCAGAATGGAAGTGGGAGCACATTACCATGGATTTCGTTACTGTTCTTTCCAAGGTTTCTCAAGGCATAGATGCGATTTGGGTCATTGTTGATAGATTGACCAAGTCTGCTCATTTCTTATCGATACGAGAAACTTATACACTTGAACGTCTTGCTAGTATGTATATAAACGAGATTGTAAGATTGCATGGTATGCTAGTATCCATAGTTTCTGATCGAGACCCAAGATTCACTTTAAGATTTTGGGTTAGTTTGCAAAAAGCTATGGGCACGGAGTTACGATTTAGTTCGGCATATCATCCTCAAATGGACGGACAATCAGAGAGGACTATTCAAACTCTTGAAGATTTATTAAGACTCTGTGTCCTTGACTTCAAGGGAAGTTGGGACAAGTTCTTACCATTGGTGGAGTTTTCCTACAACAACAGTTATCAAGCAAGTATTGGCATGGCTCCATTTGAGGCATTGTATGGAAGAAAGTGTCGTTCTCCAGTATGTTAGGATGAGGTGGGTGAAGCAATGTTGTTGGGACCGGAGTTGGTACGTATGACTATGGAAAAGATTCAAACGATCCGACAACGTATAAAAACCTCACAAGATCGACAAAAGAGTTATGCTGATCTTCATCGAAAGGACATGGAATTAGATATTGGAGATCATGTGTTGTTACGTGTTGCTCCATGGAAAGGAGTTACGAGATTCAGAAAGAGAGGAAAGCTCAATCCTCAATTCATTGGCCCATTTTTAATCCTCGAACGAGTAGGAACTGTGGCCTATAGACTCGCTTTACCGTCAAGTATGTCTCGTGTTCATAATGTTTTTCACATATCTATGTTACGTAAATATGTGAAAGACCCGAATCACATTATTGAGTTAGAACCGTACGAAATAGCGGAAGATTTAACGTATGAGGAGGTTCCTGTTAAAATCTTGGATAAGAAGGAGCATATTCTACGCTCCAAGGTTATACCTCAAGTCAAAGTTTTGTGGAGGAACCACGATGTTGAGAAAATGACCTGGGAGTTAGAATCTGAAATAAAATCAAGGTATCCTTACCTCTTCGACATACCGGGTACGTACCCTAATTTCGAGGGCGTAATTTTATAAGAAGGGGAGGTTGTAAGACCCCAACTTTTTTTAATAAAGATGATTTTTCTATAAATATCATTTTTGAATATTATGGAATGAATTTGATATAATGTTATAGTTGTGGGTAATATTTATAAATTTTGCTAAGTATGCAAGTTGTTATAAAATATTCGATTGGTCGGGGAATATTTTTTTGTCGGGAATATTCGTACAACAGCACAATCATTGGTGGACCCACAAATGTAATTATTATCGGATTGAGAAAACGACAAAAATATTTTATAAATAACGACGGAGGTGTTATTGTTAAAACTATTGAACTACTCAAGATAGTAAAAGAAATGCGATGAATACGCGTGGTTGCATAGTAGCACACAGTATTGATTATTGATGCTTACGTGAGAAGTCACTCAGTTATACTCAATTATTGCTACAATAATTGTTGCATCATATCTCTCATATTATTGATTCCATTATTGTCACAGTATCATCTGCATTATATGTTATATTATTAAACCAATAATTGAGACGACAAAGTTATTCATATTATTAAATTGCAATATTTACAATGTCTAGAAGTTCTGTCAAGGAGAGGTTTGGTCACCTAATTGCGCACCAATAGGGAGAAATTCTTATTGGAAAGCCCCCTCTTTCCTAGGAACAACCTGGTTGCTAAATATTGTGAGTTATAATATTAATGACGAATAAGTTCGTGTTGACTAAAGATGAATTTGATAGTTTCATTGTGTTGGGATTATTTGTGTTAATAGAAATTGACATCTATTCCGATGATAATTGATGTCTGGAGGTTATATTGTTCAATCGGGTATTCGGGGAACTTTTTGTGTCAGAGTACTATTCACGAGTTACTATTCATGAGTTACTATTCACGAGTTACTATTCACGAGTAACTATTAACTCGGTTACTATTCACTCTAGTATTGTGCATTCGGGTATTTGGGTACAATATTATTCCATGAGGAGATGTGCTAATTTTTCAGACCGTTGGTTGAAGTTATATTATTGAATCAATATGGACCGCTGGTGGAAAGTTAAAATAGTGAATCAATATGGATCACTGGTTTAAAGTTTTAATAGTAAATAAGTATGGATCGTTGCTTTAAGTTTTAATAGTAAATCAATCTGAACCGTCCGTTTAAAAGTAAATCAATCTGGACCGTTCAAGAATTAGTTACTATTCAATCCATTCTTCTATAAATAGAAGCTCATTCCTTCATTATTTCTTACTTAATTCTTTGAAACTCTAGAGAGAGAAATTATAGAGAGAAAAGAAGAAGAGTATTCGCTACTTCACTACTTGATATCCGGTGTCTTTTACGGTGAAGGGGTGTTATTCTTTCTTATTCATGAAGAGAATTTTTGTTATTCCATTCTTTATTATTACTGTTGGAATAACAGTATCTGTGACATACCCTATACTTGGTGAAATCCTTATGTTATTCCATTCTTTATTATTCATTTGGAATATCCTACATGCATGCATTTTACTGTGGGACATGGTTTAAAATCTTTATTATTTTGTTGGAATAACTTTTGTGTATGCGGACTCCTATACTTGGTGAAATCCTTATGTTATTCCATTCTTTATTATTACATTTGGAATATTCTCATACATGCATTTTCTATTTGGACACGGTTCAGTATTTATTATTCTATTGAATAACTCCATACGTGTTATCTATCACATGCCTGGTGATTTCTTTTGTTATTCCATTCCTTATTATACTTAATTGGTTAAAGTTTTGACTTCTATACTCCATGAAATTAGTGGAATATCATTGATATTTGCGCTTCATCCAGTATCTTTTCATGGAAATATTCTTCTGAGCATTCTTGAATTTTACTCTACAAAGAAGTATCATGTTGGCAATTTGGACGTTATTAGTTCCTAGATAAACTAATTCTTGAACTTGTTTTATTGAATTCTTATATCATTGTCATCATCCTCATGTTTATATTTTTTAAAGTCATCTTGGGCCTGTAGTGCATAGATGGACTTGGTATGATTATGACCAGGGATTATTCGGTATAATCATGACCGTAATGTTACAAATGATGTGTTAAAAGTCCTCATTGGCCCGTAGTGCATTGATGGACAGTTGTTGGCATGATCATGACCATTGATGAATACACGAATATCCTTGGCCCGTAGTGCATGGATATTTTGTGGTCGTGACCCTAATGAATATCCTTGGCCGTAGTGCAGGGATGATGTGGATTATTTATTAAGCTGAGTCTCAGCGATAAAAGTGATGAAAAACTTTTAAATCATAAAAGATAGTAGATTTTATTCTCTACTTGACTCTTTTAATGGATTGCTTATTCCGCTGCAGTTAAACTTGTTGTCTATTATATTTTATCAGTTTAATATTGTTGAAGGCTAATGATAATTTATCATGCATTATCTTAGTCATAATATTTCTTACTTGGCTAGTTAAGCTCACCCTTTCTTTCACTGCTCTATTCAGGAAATGAGAACGTAGTAGGGACTAGTCGGGGGACAGAGTGATGGTCCAGATGATAGCATTAGTAGTCCTCACTATTCTATGAAATAGTGTGATAATAATTGTAATGAGAATTTATTCTGAGAGTGGATATTGTCTAGAAGATAATATTTGTATTAAAACTCACAACTTTTGTTGTATATTTAAGATTATATTTGTATTATGTACCATGTATCTGGCGACCCAAGATGGGTGATGTATACCGATTTTGGGGGCGTCATAAATGTATAATAATCAGAATAACAGACTATCTAATATGATAGAATGAAACTAAAGTTCGGGGAACTTTGAAATAACTGAACAATTCGTTAATCAATAACAAGTTTTCTCGCACTCTATGCAACACAATAATTTGATAATGAAAGAGTACAACGCTTTCAAAGTTCTATGATATTCTAATGAATAATCAAGAATCAATTCTATGCCATAACAAAGTGGAATATTTTCCAAATTTATGCTGAGTGATCCATTGGATCTTGAATTTCTCTCCTCAAGTAACTATCAAAGATTGGATTTTGATATACCCAGGTGTATCAGATAACCATAAAGATTAAATCATACCCCTCTGCAAGTACTCAGAGCCGACCAACTCTTTGTACCCTATATTATGCATAATACTTAAGTCGTGCGCAATGATCGAATATATGATCAAAAATGTTCCCTTTATATAAAAGGTTGTTCTTCTTAGTCTCAGAATCAAGATTTGATTTAACAACGAAATTCAATGATTTTAATATCTAATCACTTCTCTTCTCAAACCTATCAAGTTTTCTTTTTCGATCTAGCCGATACAACTGGCATTGATCTATCAATAATAATTAAATTCTCTTCTCTTCTCTTCTCGAACCTATCAAGTTCTAACAAATGTTCGTCTAGCCAGAATAATTAGTTAAGACATTTCTCAACATAATTCGATAATAAATAGGAATTATCTGTACTGTTAATATTAGCTTCTACAGATATGAATATCCAATAACAGTAATTCTATAAATATATGTTTTCTGAATCAGTAATTCAATTTGAATTATTAAACATGCCCTAACTGTGAATAATCAACAATAAATTCTTGGACGTGGTAAAATTAACAATAATCAACCACTACAATATTTAAACAATATTAACTCAAGGTTGAGTTAGGAAACTTGCCTTCTCTGCTGATTACAGCTACACACTATACTTATCTGCGTTTGAAAGACCTATAATCATAATATCGATCTCACAATTAGCACAATAATTCACAACACACAACACTGTAATTCACAGTCAATCTTCTCCTAGACACATTACCACATAGTCACATCAGTGTTTATAACCTATATAAACACTTATCAAGTCTAACTAGTTCGGTCTGGTTGGACTTTGGTCTATTCTCGGTGTTCTGGTCACCTTATCCGACAATTAACACAGTTATTGTCAATTAAAATTCGGTTTCTAAGCTTTAATATTAATTTAGATAAGTCAATTATAGTTAATAATGTTTTTTGGAAGCTTTTAACAATTTATAATAATTTTTCAAATACTTAAATCATTTTTAAATGATTTAATTATTAAATAATCTTATCATCATTAATATTTAATAATATAAAAATATTAATAACATACTTGTCAAAATATTAAAGTTATTATTAATAACTTCAAATATTTTTAAATCATCAATATTCTACTTAAAAGATTTTTAAAGTAATTAAAATCATTTTAAATTATCACCATTAATATTTAAATATTAATAAAATTATCATCCAAATATTAAAAGTCATTAATTATAACTTAAAATACTTTTAAATCATTTTTCTCATCTTTAAATGATTTTTAAATCATTTTAATTCATTTATTTAATATTATAATTAAATAAATCCAATATCATTAATATTAATTTATTAATGAGAATTCTCCAAAAATATTGAAAATTATATTTTATAATTCCAAATAGTTTCTAACACTTTATTCTTATTTAAAATGATTTTTAAATTAATAAAATCATTTTTAACTTATTTATTTAATTTAACAATTAAATAAATCTAATATCATTAATATTAAATCATTAAAGAAAATTCTCTAAAAATATTAAAAGTTATATTTTATAACTAAAAATATTTTTAAATACATTATTCTTATTTAAAATAATTTTTCATAATATTAAATCATTTTTCACAAATTATTTAATATACTAATTAAATAAATTAAATACCATTAATATTCAAATAATTATAAATATTAATGAAAAATATCTCAAATAGTCAAAAATTATTTTTATACTTTAAAAATAATTTTAAAATCATTTTGTAATTTTTATAATTTATTTTCTCTTTTTAAGTAATTTCCAGAAATTCAAAAATTAAAATTAATAAAAACCGTCGCTATAGGCCTTTAGTGACACTTGTCTGTCGTCTTAGCTGTTCTTGATCCTCAAGAACATTGTCAAACAGTTAACAAGTTTGCTCGTTTGACCGCTTGCAATTCTTTGTTTAATTCGTTTCTGGGTAAACTTAAGCATCAATCTTGTAGTCATTATACAACACTACAATGAGCAACCAAGATCTAGGTCAAACAACAAACACATAAGGAGATCTGGGCGTGCAAATATGCTGTCAGAGCATTCTTGGGTTTTCCATAAACCCAGGTAGTCGACCAGACACTTTCATGCCCCATTTAATCTAGGTTCCAGTCATTCTTTATGTGTTATTATGATTCAAATATGAAGTCCTTATGTCATAGAACATTTACAAAGCAACACATCAGTTTAACAACAATAGATCCACAAGATATGACTCGGTCACACCCTGTCAGAGGGTTGTTCATCCGGTTTTCTGGAAATTCCAATAAACGGCTATCATTGTCAAGTAGGCTACTTTGACCACTTGCTACATTCGATTTGTTGATTGTTTACATGATCTAAAGCTATATATTTAAAGAACACATAACAGGCTACAAGTTGATTACAAAAACACCATCAACCGACATCAAATCTGTCAGATCTGGGCCGTTCAAAAGGTTGCCCAGACTGTACTCGGTCATGCCCAGTTAACGGGTTTTGACCATTAATAACTACAAATCTAGCCATTTAATGGCTGTAAATCCACTTCCAGATCAAAGACAACATGACAAGCTACAGATCCAAAACTTAAAACAACAAAAATCATAAACACATAAAGATCTAGAGCAACTGACATTAGCTTGTCAGGTGATTTTAGAGTTCAAGAACAATTTTGAAAAAAAATATCACTTTTTACCCATTTTGATGCTGTGGATCTATGGTAGATCATCATAGATCACCATAAAACATCCCTTAGCAAGATTCTAAACACATAAACACAAAATCTTTCTTAGCATTTAAGATCAAAAGGTGAACTAGGGTTTATACCTCTCTTGTTCCAATCTTGATCTATGATCTCCTTAGCTGACCTTGATGTTTCTAGTGTTTATTTTGTGACTGAAATACTAAGGATTTTCAAAGGTTTGGTGAGAGAGAGTTGTTAAGAGTTTGGGTGCAAATGAGCCAAGTTTGGTGAACTTTCTCTCTCTAAATCTCTTATAAAACAAAGATGCAATGTATAGATCTGATATGTGGACTGATTGGCCGGATATTATAAGTCATAATGTCAACATAGTTGGTTACCAACTCTAAATTTACCAAGATTTGCAAGTTACAAATAAAAATATACTAAAAGGGCATTTTGGTCTTTAGCAAAAGGATTTTAATGGCATACTAAACAATTGCACAAACCCTTAAGGTTTAACCCTAAGGTTCTAACCCTTAGGTTTTAAAATTTTAGATTTCTAGGATTTTCTATTTAGGGTTTTAAAAATAGAAAATTAAAATTTTAAAACTATAATTAGGGTTTCCTAATTAAATTAGGTTTTCCTAATCATTTTAATATTTAATAAACACATTAAGCTTGCCAATTAGGATTAGGGTTGCCTAATTAGGGTTTAAGATTCTCGGATAAGAAATTAGGGTTTCATGGCATACAATTAGGGTTTCTAACTGTGCGTTAGGGTTTCTAATCCTGAGATTAGGGTTTCTAATCTCTTATTAGGGTTTACAAATTTTAAATCCTATCAAGTCAATCATTGGTCATTAACTCAACTAAGTACAAACACAATTATTCAAATTGTATTTTCTACCGAATCCCTTTCCAGAAATTAGGGTTAGGGTTTCTAAAGATTTTAAGCACAACTCTACACTAATTTCTCAGTCAATACATAAATTGACCAATTCTCAAGACTCGTATCCTCAGATACACAGTACAATATTAACAGTCAATATTAATAATAATAATAAAAAAAATTTATCCATAAATTTTGGATTATTCGAAATCCCGGGTTATTACATTCACCCCTCTTTAAAAGGATTCCGTCCTCGGAATCACCGCTTCCTTATTCTCTACAATCTTTTAAAGTTGTATCATCAATTCATTCTTATCCACACAATATTAATTTGTGTTTAATATTCTAACATGTGACTTGGATTCATAAAAGAAAACAATTCACAGCAATATCTAACCAAAATTACTCACGAAATTTAAATTTCTAAATGAAATCGTTACCTGCTACCACCTCCTGGCGTACCATGAGTATCATGTCTTGCCGTCATGTTGAATGTATAATGCAGGCGGTTGATCTTCTCCCGGTCATGGAGTCCTCGAATAGCCAAGGTTCCATCACCGGGTCCCTTGTTGACACTTTCTTTTTCCGTATTCCTCTTCGGACAGTTCCGAGATGATCAGTCGATCCACACGCATAACAACCTTGAATTTTCTTCGGACTGGGACAGTTGGGTGACAGGTGTCCCTCTTGACCGCAGTTATAACAAACCCCTTTCTTCTTTAAACAAACTCCTGCATGATTCTTTCCACAAGTTCTACAGGGCTCTCTCCTTTTCTTATTTCCTTTAGTTTTATTACCCGACTGGGTATTCTCACTCCACTTCCTTTTTTTCGAATTGCTACCGCCACTACTACCTCCTTCATTTGCCTTCTTTTTCTTCTCCTGATGAAATCGAGATACAGCTTCGCTCCTGCCTTCAGCAATTAACACTTTCTCCAATAAGGCCGAAAACGTATTTATCTGTAATACCGCTACCCTATTGTATATCCCCGACTTCAGTCCATTCTCAAATCTTCTCGCCTTTTTTGCCTTTGTGTCCATCCTGATGAGGTGCAAATCTCGCTAATTCGTTGAATTTAGCAGCGTATTCAGAAACAAACATATTCTCTTGCTTTAATTCTAGAAACTTGAGTTCCATTCGAGCTTGCATACTTGTTGAAAAGTAATTCTCAAAGAATAATTCCTTGAATTTGGTCCAAGTTACTATAGTTGTACCAACTTGTGCCTGATTCGTCTCCCACCAGTAATTTTCTTCTCCCTTCATCAGATATGTTGCAAAAGCCATCTTTTGCTCTTCCGCTACTCTGGCGATAACAAATGCTTTCTCCATCTCGTTTACCCAAGTCTAGGCTTCAATCGGATCTATGGTTCCCTTGAATTCAGGCGGTCCTACCGCTTTAAAGTCTTTGAAGTTAGCCAATCTATCGGCTGGCTAATTTCTCGCTCTTCCTCTTGCTGGAGCTCTATTTTCCGTAGCTTCAGCTATCATATTTACAAAGTTTTGCATCGGGTCAGCTTGACCTCCTTCATTATTCACCAATTGCTCTTCTCTTTTATTTCGATTCTGTCATCTAGGCGGCATGATCTGATTTAAATAAAAATCTTATATTAATTCTCTTTCTCTATACAAATTCTTAACACAATATGAATTCAACACATAGTTCTCATGTAATCACATATTTATTCAAATAGCATATAGTACATTTAGTACTTCACATATTACTATCCCTTTAAAATAATTTTAGGATTAACATACTCAACTTTACAAAAAGTTTCAATTCTCCAACTTTACACAAAAAGTTGCCATTTACCATATTCTCATAACTATTTCCAATTCATCCAACTTACCACACTTATGAGTTCAGTAACTTGCCACAATTATATGAGTGTATGAACTTATCCTAGTCAGACCTTTGGCGTCCATTCTCTGAGGGGTTCAGAAACATTTCATATAATTATGAGTCATGAATTTATCATAAGTATGAGTTTTAAGAATTCAAAAATTAATCTTAATCTTATATTCATATAGAAAATAAAGATTTCATTCATACAAACATAAATATTTATATATCTTTATACATCATTCTCGATATTACAACACTTAATATCATAATCTTCTACCAAAAGATACTAACGCTCAGACTTAAGCTATCTACCGTCCACTCCCTTCACCAATCTTCTTCTTGTTGGGACACTTGTTTAATCCGTGACCTGTTCTTCCACAGGAGAAACACTTCCTCATATTCGGCTTAGGACAATGTAGGGAAATATGTCCTTCCTACTTATAGTTGAAACATACGTTCTTCCACATCATGCATTCTCCCGCGTGAGTCTTTCCACACTTGCTATAGGCCTGCTTCTTCTTCGGGTTTGAATTTACAGAATTATCTCTGTCTTTGTCCCTCTTTCTTTTGTTCTTACCCTTCTGCTTGGTTGTTCCCTCCGACGATCCACCACCTTCAGTCTTCATTCTTTCCAGTTGTGCCTTCTGATAAGTGGATTTCATATCCACTAATCATTGTCCATTTCACGCTTAATTGTTGCTATTTTCTTGTGTTCATTTTCGTTTTTATTTGTTTTTGTGTTATTTTATGTGTAGGATGGTTGTTGTGGCATTTAACGAAAATTGGAGGAAATTGGAGTCATTTGGAGCATTTCTGGAAGTTATCTTGAAGCAAGCAAAGTCAGTTAGCAGAATAGACCCATGAGGGCGTGCTTGTTGGTCTATATAACTTGGCAAAGTGGGGTCTTCAAAAGATTTTAGCAGAAAAGGTGCCCGGCAAAATGCTCATATTAGTATACACCCCACGGGCTGGGGTCTCGAATGATTGACTCTCCTGTTGTGTTTTGAATTCTGCTGGGATACAAGCTTGAGCTTTTGAATAACATATGGACTCTAATTAGTAGAGAATTTCGACTAGGACTTGTGTGTTGGATGCTTATTACTCAATTAATAAACGAATTAAGCAGATGAGAGGGCATTATCTAAGATCACTCCGCTTTTCATATAGAAGCATTGAAGGAAGATTTTGAAGAGATTTTCGGGACGATTGCAAGTTTAGGCTACATGAAGGGTGTTTTTCACTATTCTTCTTCTTAGACTATTATTTGTAATTAAAAGAATGATATCTTTGATTTATTCAGTAGTTAATTCATTTATGATGAACTAATTCACTTTTTAGGCTTATGATGGACCCTTAAGTGGAACGATGATTTTGTAAACTTTGATTTCCAGTTCAATAAGCTATTTTCCAATTTATCTATATTAATTTGAGTTTGAATTTATGAATTGCCTGATCAACAATTCTTTGTGGATTTGTATGGAATCGAGAGAGGATATTTGAATCTAGACTTAGTTAATATAGCATGTGTTCATGAATTTTGTGAATAGCAGAATCTTGATGAATGTTAAGGTAGAGATATGCTTGACATCGCATGTAATCGGATAGAGAACTTAATCTTAACCTTCTTTAATTATACTTCACATAGAGATATTGTGAGTTAGTTGATTAAGGTGTTTAACTTGTTTCTATCTAATTTGTGGATTTAAGTTAATATGGTATTAGTGCATCGAGAGGTGGCTAATACTACATTCGTGTTCTTGATTAATTAATTGTGATAGTGAATTCAGCTGGAATAAAGGTGCAAAAATCAGAGTGAAGCTTTGGGTGAAATCATAAGTGTAATTCTCCATTAATTGTTTAAAATACCAGATTTTGATATTTGTGATTGTTTTGTGGTAATTTATTTATTTCTTAATTTAGTTTCTATAATTATAATCATTGAAATGGATAGTTTAATAAAATTAGGGTTAAAAGGAAATTGATACTTGTAAGGTTAACTTTCTTACTACTTTGTCTTTGTGGGAACGATACTCTACTTTAGTATAGATCTTAAAATTTTTGCAATATCAGTTTAATTAATCCAGTTTTACTTAAACATTTTTTTTTGTTTTGTTCCTCTTAATTCAGGTTTTTGAAGCGGTTTATGCAAACTCGGTCCAAAAATCCAGACTTGCTGCCTTTTGTGGACGACATTGAGAAACGGTTCTAGAGGCTAAGTAAGTGGATCAAGGAAACGAGGCAAGACTTTGAATATTATGAGAACGAAGAGGCAATGGCAGCTGAAGAACAGAAAGCGTTAAGGGACTTCGCCACACCCAAGGTGACTGAAATGCAGTCGAGCATCACCAGGCCCGCAATTGCTGCAAATACATTTGAAATCAAGCGTGGGATGATTCAGATGATCCAGAATTCAGTTCAGTTTGGGGGATTGGCAAATGACGGTCCGAATGAAATTCTAGTCAGCTTTCTGGAGATTTGCGACACCTTCAGGTATAAAGGGGAGTCAGATGAAGCGGTGAGACTTCGCTTGTTCCCATTCACTTTACGGGACAAGGCGAAGAGTTGGTTACACTCTCTACCGCCGGGTTCGATAACTACGTGGGAAGACTTAGCTCAGAAATTCCTTGCCAAATTTTTCCTACTGGCGAAAACTGCAAAAATGAGGAATGAGATAACAATGTTTGAGCAGCAACATGGGGAATCGTTATATGAGGCATGTGAGAGATACAAGGAGTTGCTCAGAAAGTGCCCGCATCATGGATTGCCCAAGTGGATGCAAATGAACACTTTTTATAATGGACTACATGGGAATCTTAGGACCAGTATTGATGCAGCATTAGGTGGAGCGTTCATGGCTAAGAGTTACGAGGAAGCCTATAATTTGATTGAAACCATGGCGGCTAACAACTACCAGTGGCCCACAGCAAGAATGACATAGGCAAAGGCGGCTGGGGTGTTGGAAGTAGATGGGGTGACAGCAATACAAGCACAAACTTATGCGATGTCCAAGAAGTTAGATGCCATGACAAGGGCTCAGGTACAGCAGGTTGCGGTCATATGTGAATTGTGCGTGGGTGACCATCCTACAGATCAATGCACAATCAATTCAGCATCTGTACAGTTCATAGGTAGCTACAACAGGGGTCCGCAGAATATGTACCAAAACAACTATAACCAGGGGAATAAGAATCACCCAAATTTCTTGTGGAGCAATAATCAGCAACATTAAGCTCCACGACCGTCATATCCCCCAGGTTTTTAGAATCATCAACAACCGACTCCACATCAGGAAAGAAAATCAGATTTAGAGGAGTTGATGTCAAAGTACATAACCAGCAATGAGGCAACGATGAAAAATCAAGCAATGGCCATTAAGAACTTGGAAAATCAGATGGGGCAAATTGCCTTAGCATTAAATAACAGGCCACAAGGGACCCTACCGAGTGATACAGAGAGAAATGCGAAGGGAAACCACAAACAATGTCAGAAAATTACGTTGAGGAGTAGAAAACATCTCGTTGGTAAAGAAACAGAAAATTCAGCAATTTCGGATGAAAAAGTTGATGACGGTAAAGTGGTTGAAGGAAACAAGGGTGAGGATAAGCAAGGTGAGAAAACAAAGTTAGACGACAAACCAGTTGTATATCCTCCACCACCGTTTCAGCAGAGGGTCCACAAATAGAAATTAGATAAGCAGTTCGCGAAGTTTTTGGAGGTTTTTAAGAAACTTCAGATTAACATCCCATTTGCAGAAGCCCTAAAGCAGATGCCAGGTTATGCGAAGTTCATGAAAGGGATTTTTTCAAGAAAGAAGAGATGGGAAGACTTTGAAACAGTGGCACTAATAGAGGAGTGTAGTGCGGTGTTACAGTAGAAGTTGCCACCCAAGTTGAAAGACCCGGGGAGTTTCACTATTCCATGCACGATCGGGAACATGTCTTTTAACAAATGTTTATGTGATTTGGGGGCGAGTGTGAACCTTATGCCATTGTCAGTATACACAAAATAGGGTTTGCCTGTGCCAAGGCCTACAAATATTTCATTACAGTTGGCGAATAGGTCAATAACATATCCGAGAGGCATAGTAGATGACATACTGGTTAAAGTGGATAAGTTTATATTCCCCGCGGACTTTATTATTCTGTATTTTGAGGAGGTCAAGAACATCCCGATTATCCTAGGGAGACCTTTCTTGGCCACGGGTAGGACACTCATAGACGTACAAAAAGGAGAACTTACTATGAGGGTCCAAGATCAAGAAATCAAATTTAACGTGTTCAAGGCCATGAAATTCCCTACGGATGAGGAAGAATGTTTTCGGATGGATATAATTGAGTAAATTATCATTGAAGATATGCACAAGAGTTTGGTCAATGATCCATTAGAATAAACTTTATTGGGGGATGAAGAGTTCGACGACCCGGAATTTGTGGACTACTTACAGATGTTAGACTCGTTGCCAGGAGTTAGCTGATTCAGAGCACCATTTGAACCTTTGCACACGGAGGAGACAACCACAGAAAAATTGAAACCGTCATTAGAGGAGCCGCCAATGTTGGAACTTAAGCCACTCCCTAAACACCTTAGGTATGCGTACTTAGGCAATTCAAATTCTTTACCTGTTATTATTTCTAATGCACTTAACAATATGCAGGAAGAAAAGTTGTTGAGGGTGCTTAGGGAACATAAATCAGCGATTGGGTGGACGATAGCTGATATAAAGGGAATTAACCCTTCGTTTTGCATGCACAAGATTCTGATGGAAGACGATGCAAAACCGACGGTGGAGCAACAACGTCGACTTAACCCTATTATGAAAGAAGTTGTGAAGAAGGAAATTCTGAAATTGTTGGATGCCGGTATCATCTATCCGATTTCCGATAGTAAGTGGGTTAGTCCGGTCCAGTGTGTGCCGAAAAAGGGAGGAATGACTGTGGTACAGTATGACGATAATGAGTTAATACCAACAAGAACAGTGACAGGTTGGAGGGTTTGCATGGATTATAGGAAGTTGAATAAAGTAACTCGAAAAGATCATTTTCCGCTGCCCTTTATCGATCAAATGTTGGACAGATTGGCGGGACATGAGTACTACTGTTTATTGGATGGATACTCGGGCTATAACCAGATCGTCATCGCTCCTGAAGATCAAGAGAAGACTACATTGACGTGCCCTTATGGCACATTCACATTCAGGAGAATGTCATTTGGGTTATGTAATGCACCCGCGACCTTTCAGCGATGTATGATGGCCATTTTCTCAGACATGGTGGAGAAAAATGTGGAAGTCTTCATGGATGACTTTTCTGTCTATGGGGATAACTTTGATACTTGCCTAGGGAATTTGGTAGTGGTGTTACAGCGATGCAAAGATACGAACCTCGTACTTAACTAGGAAAAATGCCACTTCATGGTTTAGGAGGGCATAATTTTGGGCCACAAGGTATCGACTCAAGGATTAGAGGTTGACAAAGCGAAGATGGAAACAATAGAGAAACTACCTCCACTGAGCTTAGTTAAAGGTATTAGAAGCTTTCTGGGACATGCTAGGTTCTACAGGAGATTCATAAAGGACTTCTCTAAAATTGCAAAACCTTTATGCAGTCTTTTAGAGAAGGATGTTGTTTTCAGTTTTGACGACAATTGTAAGTTAGCTTTTGAGTTGTTGAAGAAGAATTTGACTACAGCCCCCATGATCGTCGCACTGGATTAGAATATGCCTTTTGAGCTGATGTGTGATGCAAGCAACTATGCGGTTGGGGCTATTTTGGGTCAACGCTGAGAGAAGGTGTTTCACGCCATATATTATGCTAGCAAAACGCTTACGGAGACTCAAATGAATTATACAACTACGAAAAAGGAATTGCTTGCAGTGGTGTATGCGTTTGACAAATTCCAGGCATACTTGATCGGGACTAAGGTGATTGTCTACATGCACTATCTTATTATCTTGCACCTAATTGAAAAAAGATGCTAAGCCACGCCTTATCCGATGGATTCTCCTACTTTAAGAGTTTGATCTAGAAATAAAGGATAGAAAGGGGATGAAGAATCAAGTAGCCGATCACTTGTCTAGGCTGGAAAACCAAGGGAAATTGAAAGAGGACAAGTGTGAAATTAACGAATCATTCCCGGATGAGCAATTGTTTGGGATAAATGCTGAATTTCCTTGTTATGCGGATTATGCGAATTATCTTGTGAGCAGCATTCTTCCTCCTGATCTTACAAGACAACAGAAAAAGAAGTTTCTTCAGATGTAAAATGGTACATGTGGGACGAACCTTATTTGTTCAAGCAGTGCGTCGACAAAATGATTAGAAGATGCGTGCCCTACAGTGAAGTGAAGAAAATTCTGCATGAGTACCACTCATCTGCGTATCACTCATCTGCGTATGGGGGACATTATGGGATTGAGAGGACAACAACAAAGGTGCTGTAAGTTGGGTTCTATTGGCATACACTATTTAAGGACGCCCACCAATTTGTCAAAACATGTGATAGGTGTCAAAGGGTGGGCAACATTTCAAAAAGGAATGAGATGCCTTTACAAACGATTCTGGAAGTTGGAATATTCGATGTATGGGGCATCGACTTCATGGGGCCATTCCCGTCGTCACTCAGCAATCAGTATATTTTACTCGCAGTGGAATACGTATCAAAGTGGGTAGAAGCTATAGCACTACCATCGAACGATGCTAAGGTGGTCGTTAAATTTCTACAGAAAAATATTTTCACGAGGTTTGGCACGCCAAGAGCAATTATAAGTTATGAAGGTAGTCACTTCTTCAACAAATCATTCTCAACTCTATTGGTAAGGTATGGGGTCAACCACAAGGTAGCGACGACTTATCACCCCCAAACCAGTGGGCATGCTGAGGTGTCGAACAGGGAAGTTAAGAAAATATTGGAGAAAGTGGTGAATCCAAATCATAAGGATTGGTCACTCTGGTTACTGGACTACATATAAGACACCGCTCGGGATGTCACCGTATCAACTACTGTACAGAAAGGCTTGTCACCTACCAGTCGAGCTACAACATAAGGCTTATTGGGCAATTCAGAAACTCAATTTCGATCAAGCAGCTGTAGGGGAAAAGAGATTACTTTAACTAAATGAGCTTGACGAATTTCGCCTTCACGCCTACGAGAACTCAAAGTTATACAAGGAAAAGGTCAAGAGTTGGCACGACTAGAAAATTATGCACAGAACATTCGAGCCGAGACAATCAGTCCTTTTGTTTAACTCACGACTGAGATTGTTCCCAGGAAAGCTCAAGTCGAGATGGTCGGGACCATTCACTATAAAACGGGTGTTCTCATGGCACCGTTGAACTTTACAGTCACAATCCGCTAGAAACTTTCAAAGTCAACGGTTAACGATTAAAGAACTATTGGGGTGGCGAGTCCAACACCGATGTCATCACCATCACATTGTCTGACGTACCATGAACAGGAAGTGGTCAGGCTGAAAGACTTAAAATTAAGCGCTAATTGGGAGGCAACCCAATCATATGTTTATTTTCAGTATTTTTATTCATAATTTTTAGGATATAGTTCTTCTTAAGATATTTGGTAGGTTATATCTAATTAAAGTCTTGTTAATCTCTCCACAATGCTCTATGTTATCAATAATCCACTAATTCTGATGTTTTATGTCTTGCAGGATGGAAAAGGAACATTGAGTAGCTTAGCACGAGGCAAAGATGAGAAACAGAGGAGTTAAGCAAAAGGCATGCCCACCGGGGCGGGCCCAAAATGCACTACACCCCCCGTCGGGGTGGGAGTCTCTCCAGAATTTAGACAGAAGCCATGCACTTGTATGGCTATTTTACCTTGGGGTCCCCAATCGAAAGTTAGTTTGAGTCTATGCCCGTCGAATGGGTGTCTAAGTTAATACCCCATTGAGGCGGGTGTCCTGGAAACCAACCGACTACTCGACAGTTACACGCATGCTTTTTCCTCTTCCCAATAATACACCACTTCTCCACTACTTCATCACTAAATCCAACTACCCATTACACCCACTTCTACCCCACGATTTCTAATACTCCACTAATTCTCCCCACCTATTCAATCCACTACACCACCCCATCACACCAATTATATATATTGACTCCATCCCATCCCAAACTTTTTAACTACATCCCACAAGTTTTCAAATTAGGGCATCCATGGAGGCTAATAGAGAGCACTTGAGAGTCAAACACAATACAACACATTCTCCAACCTCTTTAACCTAATAGTTCAACGTTGGTAGATAAGGTGAAAAATGCACAACTTCAGGATGAAGACTGCGAAAAGATAAAATAGAAGATATCTGTAGGTGAGGGAGACAAATTCAAAATCGATTCGGAAGGGTTACTTCGATTCGAAGGGAGGATTTGGGTTCCGCCAGTAATGAAAGTTAAAGAAGAAATTCTGAATGAAGCTCACAACTCACGATATTCTATTCACCCTGGGAGTACAAAGATGTACCAAGATCTTAAACATCATTTTTGGTGGCCGAATATGAAGAGGGATGTGGCTGAGTGTGTGGCGAAATGCTTAACGTGTCAGAAAGTCAAAGCTGAACATCAAAGGCCAAGTGGATTATTACAACCGTTAGAGATACCAAAATGGAAATGGGAGCATATCACAATGGATTTTGTGGTAGGTCTTCCAACGAATCAGCAAGGTTACGATGCCATTTGGGTGATTGTCGATCGGTTAACAAAGTCAACACGCTTTTTGCCAATCAAGATTTGATTTACTCTAGATCGGTTAGCAAAACTATACGTGAAAGAGATTGTGTCAAGACACGGTGTACCTGTGTCTATTGTATCAGATAGAGATCCACGTTTCACATCTAATTTCTAGAAATGATTACAAGAGTGTTTGGGAACACAACTGAGAATGAGCACGGCGTACCATCCTCAGACCGATGGACAAAGTGAGAGAACCATCCAAACACTAGAGGATATGCTCAGAGCGTGTATTATGGATTTCAAGGGAAATTGGGATGACCATCTGCCATTGGTGGAATTTTCTTATAATAATAGTTATCATGCAAGTATTGGCATGCCGCCTTACGAAGCGTTATACGGCAGGAAATGAAGAACTCCATTCTGTTGGGACAAGGTTGGTGAACGTCAGGTATTGGGTCCAGAATTGGTTCAACAGACTGTTGAGATCATCAAAGTGATTCGAGCGAGACTGATAGCTGCACAAGATAGACATAAGAAATATGCCAATCAGCATCGACAGAATCGGGAATTCGATGTCGGTAGTTATGTTTTCTTGAAAGTATCTCCCTAGAAGGGGAAAATTTGATTTGGCAAGAAAGGAAAATTGAACCCTAGATTTATAGGACCTTTCAAAGTACTTCGACGACTTGGTGAAGTGGCGTACGAGGTAGCCTTACCTCCGGAGTTGGAGCATAAAAAGATGCGATGTTGTTTAAACTTAAACTTAGTTAGTAGCTATACTAAAAGTAGAAAGCAACTCATGAAGGTAATGTTAGTGTAACTAATGTGTATTTTTAATACATATGGTATGTGTAGGACTTGGGGTGAACATGAGTAGTGATTGTTTAAACTACGCACGAGGCAAGTTCTCTAACCCTACTTTTATAATTGTGCAAGTTCTAAACCTTATCTCTTTACAATTGAGCAAGCTTTTGAACTTTGTTCTTTTCATATCGAACGCAAGTTTCCATTCCTATATTATTATTCTGCAAGTTTCTAACATTCTTTATGAATTTGAGCAAGCTTAACCTATCTTGCGTATGTTTGTACAAGCTTATGTAACCTAATTCGTTACATTGAGCGAGATTTAGTTTCCTAATTATTATTCAAAGTATATAATATTCTAATACATTGATTCAAGGGAGATTATTTTAACTCTTCTATATCGCTTTGCATGTATATCATGATTACTCAATTATATATTATTGTTATTCAATCTTTGACGTTGATAACCTTGTTCAAAGCTTTATCGTTGTATTAAACCTTCAAGTAGTAAGCAAACCTTTATTGATTGAATTAATCTATATTCGAATAGTGTTCTAAAATTCTAGAAACACTGATAAGCTAGTTCCAAACAAAATTTTTTTTAGTGAGGAAATTCTAAATCCAAACTGAGACGAACAACCCTAACATAGGGGATTTTGTACGTGTAACATTTAGATGTTTGTGCACAATACAGGGTACAAAGGGCTGATCCTCCTAAGTACGATAAGAAGGGTCTGTATAGTTTAAATGATTGTTAAGTTTGGGTAATAATACCTAAGTACCGGGGACATAGTTCGTGGTCTTAAGACCCTCAAATAATTAAAGTTCGAACTTGTTTTCTAGTTTGATTTGTAGAACAAGTTCCTTATTGTTCAGCTTTCGTTGTTCACTCTCATGTTATTATCATTGCTGCGTTCTATATCAGTGAGCATTTGTTTGCTCACTGTTGCAATTAACACTGCAGCTAAAGTGGAGAAAGTTGATGAGTCGTCGACTAGCAAAGGCAAGGGCAAGATGTCCAAATGATGAAGACTTATGATAATTTTATGTTTTATGTTTCAAGACTTGTTTTAAATATGTGATGTATTCCGCAAACCTATGTAATAATTTTAAGGTTAGATTACCTGGGATTTAATTTGAAATGATGATGCAACCCTTTAATGGGAGAGATTATTGTTTAAATTATTTTAATTATATCTTTATCCCTTATTATGGGTAGTTAGATATAATAGTTTTTGATAAGTGAGCACCAAATCCTGTGGGAATGGAGTACCTGGATTTGGGGGTGTCATAGGTTGGTATCAAAGCTTTAGGTTATAAACCTTAGGTGGGAAAACCTTAGGAAGCAACCTTTAAGAAAATAGAAAACATAGAGGTGTTCAACTCTTATCGAGTTTTAAGGAATGGATTAAGGTATCTATTGAAGCTAAACAATAAAATACATTATGTGCTATGTGTTAATAACTTATGTGCTCGCAAGTATCGAAAATATTAAATAAAACCTAAAACATTTTGTTGTCAGGATGTCTACCGACGGAGGATCCAGTCCAGCTAGAGAGGTGATACCTCAGAGACCTATAGATGATGAGCCCCGAGATATTCATGTAGTGCAGGAGCAGTTGATCCAGGAGGATGAGCCTGTGACCGATCCCGTGGAAGATAGTTCTGAGGAGGTAGAAGAGGATGATGAGGAGGAGGATCCTGAGGAGTTTCCACCAAACTCCATATCAGCGGAGATGTATGATGCTCTATACGACCGTAATGTAGAGTTACAGGACGAGGTCGGGGAGCTGAAGGAAATGGTTGAGATGCATCACGCTTCGATGGAGCAAAAGGATGCAGAGATTCAGGAACTCGACTCAAAACTCGGGAACACAGAGTGGGACTTAGTTCATACAAAAGGTCAGCATGAAGACCTGTTTGCAGTACACGAGAAGATGAAGACGGACATGGAGAAATTGAAAGATGATTTCAAGGAGGAGTCAGCTAAGCGTGCAAGAGCAGAGGATGCGTGGATGAAGGCAACTCAACGTGCAGACCGTGCTGAGGCTAAGGTTCAAGTGAAGAAAGCCAAGATGAAGGAGATGGATTATGCTTTTAATTCAGCGATTGATAGGGCCCAGGATCGAGTTTACTATTATCCACCTCAGTTTGAGAATATGCCGTGGTTCGTGATGGATCGTAGAACGACATATCATATCATGGAGGAGGAAGGTCAAGAAGCCTTACGACGTCTTAATATTCCTAGATAGAATAAGATAGATAATAATGTGTGGTTAATTATGTGAATAAATAAGTTGTGAATCCCTTATTTTGAGATAAATAAAGGGGTAGTATGAGTATGTAATCCTGAAACTGGTCTAGTTCAGGA
This sequence comes from Panax ginseng, assembly GCA_020205605.1. NCBI lineage: Eukaryota > Viridiplantae > Streptophyta > Magnoliopsida > Apiales > Araliaceae > Panax > Panax ginseng. The sequence continues at coordinate 141,546,976 of CM035132.1, read as the reverse complement.
AGGTAGATGTTTATAGCAGTTATGCTATTTTGAGTATGTTCTAAAACTTTATGAATGAATAAATTATTAGAGTTTATTTGAAATGTTATGTGTTAAAGCTTTAATCTTGGAATGTTTAAATTAAACTTTAAATACCCAAGAAGTTGAGTAATGAGCTAATAAGCGTATATTTTAACAGAAAATACCTCCTAGAAGAGGACAACCGCATCAGCAAGCACGTCCTGAGGGGTCTACTAATAATAACAACAAGACCAACGCTAATCCGGTTCAGCAGTTGGTAGCTTTGTTGACGGGTGCACTTTCGAATCAACTGCCAGCTCAAGTCACGACTTTCAAGGAATTCAAAGCGGTTGGACCGCCAGAGTTTCAAGGGTCTATGAATCCGGTGGAAGCCCAAACCTAGATCATGGAAATGGAGAAGGTGTTCGACGTTGCTAGAGTTAATGAAGATCAAAAGATTGCGTTCGCAACGTTCATGCTAAAGTCTGAAGCTAGCTACTGGTGGAAAGCAAACAAGGTTCGTGGAGGACAAGGAGTGATATCATGGGATAGATTCAAAGAAATTTTTTCGAGATGTACTTTCCAGCAAGTTCTTGGAATCTGCTGGAAGTGCAATTTCTGGAGTTGAAGCAAGGAACTATGATGGTGCTAGAATATGCTGCTAAGTTTAACGAGTTGGAAAGGTTTGCCACTTATCAAGTCAATACCGATGAGCGTAAAACGAGAAGGTTTGAACAAGGATTGAAACCCTGGCTTTACAACAAAGTTTCAATGTTCCAGCTAAACACATTTGCGGCTATACCGGAGAAGGCAATCATCGTGGAAGGTGGAAGCGATGCCTTGACCAAGTACAATCAAGAACAGAAGAAGAGGAAGAATGAAATTAAGAATAAGGCTGGTGGTAGTAATATTGGAAGTAATAGTCAGAAGAGGAAATGGAGCGAGAATTTGACTGTGGGAGGAAAGCAAAGAAATCAACAGAAGAAAAAGTTTGAGGCTTGCGCAACTTGCGGGAAGAACCATACGGGAGTATGTTTGAAGGGAAAGAGAGTGTGTTTCAACTGTGGTCAGGAGGGACACATTGCACCAAACTGTTTTAGTCCAAAGAAAGGAGCATGCTTTACCTGCGATTCAAAGGATCACATGGCTCGTGATTGCCCTAAGAAGCCAGCGGGAAGTGCAAGTGGCAGAAAAGGAAACAACAACGGTGGTGGTGCATTGACTATCACTGGACCAGCACAATCAAGCCGACCTACTGCAAGGACTTTCAATATGACCGTGCAGGATACTGTATAGTCTAAGGATGTGGTGTCAGGTATCATTCCGATTAATGGTATTAATGTTTATATACTATTTGATTCGGGTGCTACTTGTTCATTTATATCCGATGAATTTGTTCAGAATTTAGATTTGCCTCAGGAAGAATTAGAATTTCCCTTAAGTATAGAGATTGCGAATAGGGAAGTGATTCCTGTTAGATTCATATATAGGAATTGTGGAGTGGTTATAAAAGGTAACGAGATGATGGTATATTTGATACCAATTAGACTTGGTGAATTTGATGTTATACTGGGAATGGATTGGTTATTCAATTACGGAGTAGTAATTGATTGCCAAAGAAAGTGTGTTAACCTTATGACTCCGTCAAAGGTTGTGTTTTATGACAGTAAGTCACCTCGACAAGCAAGTTGTCTGATGGTGATACAAGCCAAGAAGTTGTTGAGACAAGGATGTGTAGGATATTTAGCCTAAATAGTCGATACACAGAAGAAGAGTGCAAAGTTAGAAGAGATACTGATCATAAGAGATTTTGCAGATGTATTTCCAGACGATTTGTCGGGTCTTCCGCCAGATTGACAAATCGAGTTTGTGATTGACCTAATACCAGGAACGGATCTGATATTTAAGGCACCATACAGAATGGCCACGGTAGAGATGAAGGAATTGATGGTGCAATTGTAAGAATTGCTTGACAAGAAGTATATTTAGCCGATTGTGTCGCCATGGGGAGCACCAGTGTTGTTTGTTAAGAAGAAAGATGGATCGATGTAGCTTTGTATTGATTATAGAGAATTGAATAAGGTCACGATTAAAAATAAGTATCCATTACCTAGAATCGATGATCTGTTCGATCAGTTGAAGGGAGCAAGGTATTTCTCTAAGATAGACTTGAGAAGTTGTTATCATCAATTGAAGGAGAGGCTGGAGGATGTACCAAAGACAGCGTTCAGAACTCGGTATGGTCACTACGAGTTTCTGGTTATGTCTTTTGGTTTAACTAACGCACCTGCAGCATTCATGGATTTGATGAACAGGGTGTTTAAACCATTCCTAGACAAGTTTGTGGTGGTGTTTATTGATGATATATTGGTGTATTCCAAGACCAAGGAGGAACATATGGAACATTTGAGATTGACGTTGGAAACGTTAAAAAAAGAGAAGTTGTACGACAAGTTCTCAAAATGTGAATTTTGGTTGGAACGTGTACAGTTTCTCGGGCACGTTATTGATAAGGACAGAATTTCGGTAGATCCATCAAAGGTGGAAGCTATAATAAACTGGGATCAGCCAAAGACAACGTCAGAAGTGAGGAGTTTCTCAGGATTAGCGGGTTGCTATAGGCGTTTTATTCAAGACTTCTCCAAGATTGCAACTCCGTTGACAAATTTAACTAGAAAAGTGATTAAGTTTGTTTGGACAGAGAAGTGTGAGGAGAGCTTTCGAGAGTTAAAGAAGAGGTTGAGTTTAGCACCTGTGTTGTCGTTGCCTGATGATACAGGAAATTTTATGGTGTATAGTGACGTATCGCATAAAGGACTAGGCTGTGTGCTTATGCAGAATGGCAGATTTATTGCGTATGCATCACGTCAGTTGAAAGATTACGAGAAGGGGTATCTAACTCATGACTTGGAGTTGGCGGCAGTAGTGTTTGCCCTGAAAATTTGGAGACATTATCTTTATGGAGAAAGGTGTGAGATATATACCGAACATAAAAGTCTGAAGTATATCTTTACACAAAAAGATTTGAACATGCGACAAAGAAGATGGTTGGAGCTGATTAAAGATTATGATTGCGAGATTTTCTATCATCCCGGAAAGGTGAATGTTGTTGCTGATGCCTTAAGTAGGAAGGGACGGGAGAAGTTAATGATGTTAACTGATCAAGAAAAGTTAGTGTCAGAAATGGTTAAGATGGAGTTGGAAATTAAATATCTGACAAAATCCGATGAAAAGTTATTCCAGATGGGAAATAGTTCAACGTTGGTAGATAAGGTGAAAAATGCACAAAATCAGGATGAAGACTGGAAAAAGATAAAATAGAAGATATCAATCGATTCGGAAGGGTTACTTTGATTCGAAGGGAGGATTTGGGTTCCGCCAGTAACGGAAGTTAAAGAAGAAATTCTGAATGAAGCTCACAACTCACGATATTCTATTCACCCTGGGAGTACAAAGATGTACCAAGATCTTAAACATCATTTTGGTGGTACGAATATGAAGAGGATGTGGGTGAGTGTGTGTGGCGAAATGCTTAACGTGTCAGAAAGTCAAAGCTGAACATCAAAGGCCAAGCGGATTATTACAACCGTTAGAGATACCAAAATGGAAATGGGAGCATATCACAATGGATTTTGTGGTAGGTCTTCCAACGAATCAGCAAGGTTATGATGCCATTTGGGTGATTGTCGATCGGTTAACAAAGTCAGCACACTTTTTGCCAATCAAGATTTGATTTACTCTAGATCGGTTAGCAAAACTATACGCGAAAGAGATTGTGTCAAGACACGGTGTACCTATGTCTATTGTATCAGATAGAGATCCACGTTTCACATCTAATTTCTAGAAACGATTACAAGAGTGTTTGGGAACACAACTGAGAATGAGCACGGCGTACCATCCTCAGACCGATGGACAAAGTGAGAGAACCATCCAAACACTAGAGGATATGCTCAGAGCGTGTATTATGGATTTCAAGGGAAATTGGGATGACCATCTGCCATTGGTGGAATTTTCTTATAATAATAGTTATCATGCAAGTATTGGCATGCCGCCTTACGAAGCGTTATACGGCAGGAAATGAAGAACTCCATTCTGTTGGGACAAGGTTGATGAACGTCAGGTATTGGGTCCAGAATTGGTGCAACAGACTGTTGAGATCATCAAAGTGATTCGAGCGAGACTGATAGCTGCACAAGATAGACATAAGAAATATGCCAATCAGCATCGACAGAATCGGGAATTCGATGTCGGTAGTTATGTTTTCTTGAAAGTATCTCCCTAGAAGGGGAAAATTTGATTTGGCAAGAAAGGAAAATTGAACCCTAGATTTACAGGACCTTTCAAAGTACTTCGACGACTTGGTGAAGTGGCGTACGAGGTAGCCTTACCTCCGGAGTTGGAGCATAAAAAGATGCGATTTTGTTTAAACTTAAACTTAGTTAGTAGCTATACTAAAAGTAGAAAGCAACTCATGAAGGTAATGTTAGTGTAACTAATGTGTATTTTCAATACATATGGTATGTGTAGGACTTGGGGTGAACATGAGTAGTGATTGTTTAAACTACGCACGAGGCAAGTTCTCTAACCCTACTTTTATAATTGTGCAAGTTCTAAACCTTATCTCTTTACAATTGAGCAAGCTTTTGAACTTTGTTCTTTTCATATCGAACGCAAGTTTCCATTCCTATATTATTATTCTGCAAGTTTCTAACATTCTTTATGAATTTGAGCAAGCTTAACCTATCTTGCGTATGTTTGTACAAGCTTATGTAACCAAATTCGTTACATTGAGCGAGATTTAGTTTCCTAATTATTATTCAAAGCATATAATGTTCTAATACATTGATTCAAGGGAGATTGTTTTAACTCTTCTATAGTTCTTTGCATGTATATCATGATTACTCAATTGTATATTATTATTATTCAATCTTTGATGTTGATAACCTTGTTCAAAGCTTTATCGTTGTATTAAACCTTCAAGTAGTAACAAACCTTTATTGATTGAATTAATCTATATTCGAATAGTGTTCTAAAATTCTAGAAACACTGATAAGCTAGTTCCAAACTAAATTTTCTTTAGTGAGGAAATTCTAAATCCAAACTGAGACGAACAACCCTAACATAGGGGATTTTGTACGTGTAACGTTTAGATGTTTGTGCATAATACATGGTACAAAGGGCTGATCCCCCTAAGTACGATAAGAAGAGTTCGTATAGTCTAAATGACTGTTAAGGTTGGGTAATAATACCTAAGTACCGGGGACATAGTTCGTGGTCTTAAGACCCTCAGATAATTAAAGTTCGAACTTATTTTCTAGTTTGATTTGTAGAACAAGTTCCTTATTGTTCAGCTTTCATTGTTCACTCTCATGTTATTATCATTGCTACGTTCTATATCAGTGAGCATTTGTTTGCTCACTCTTGCAATTAACACTGCAGCTAAAGTGGAGAAAGTTGATGAGTCGTTGACTAGCAAAGGCAAGGGCAAGATGTCCAAATGATGAAGACTTATGATAATTTTATGTTTTATGTTTCAAGACTTGTTTTAAATATGTGATGTATTCCGCAAACTTATGTAATAATTTTAAGGTTAGATTACCTGGGATTTAATTTGAAATGATGATGCAACCCTTTAATGGGAGAGATTATTGTTTAAATTATTTTAATTATGTCTTTATCCCTTATTATGGGTAGTTAGATATAATAGTTTTTGATAAGTGAGCACCAAATCCTGTGGGAATGGAGTACCTGGATTTGGGGGTGTCACAGGTTGGTATCAAAGCTTTAGGTTATAAACCTTAGGAAGTAACCTTTAAGAAAATAGAAAACATAGAGGTGTTCAACTCTTATCGAGTTTTAAGGAATGGATTAAGGTATCTATTGAAGCTAAACAATAAAATACATTATGTGCTATGTGTTAATAACTTATGTGCTCGCGAGTATCGAAAATATTAAATAAAACCTAAAACATTTTGTTGTCAGGATATCTACCGACGGAGGATCCAGTCCAGCTAGAGAGGTGAAGCCTTACGACAAATTCAAAATCGATTCGAAAGGGTTACTTCGAATATAGAAGATATCTGTAGGTGATGGAGACAAATTCAAAATCGATTCGGAAGGGTTACTTCGATTTGAAGGGAGGATTTTGGTTCCGCCAGTAACGGAAGTTAAAGAAGAAATTCTGAATGAAGCTCATAACTCACGATATTCTATTCACCCTGGGAGTACAAAGATGTACCAAGATCTTAAACATCATTTTTGGTGGCCGAATATGAAGAGGGATGTGGCTGAGTGTATGGCGAAATGCTTAACGTGTCAGAAAGTCAAAGCTGAACATCAAAGGCCAAGCGGATTATTACAACCGTTATAGATACCAAAATGGAAATGGGAGCATATCATAATGGATTTTATGGTAGGTCTTCTAACGACTCAGCAAGGTTATGATGCCATTTGGGTGATTATCGATTGGTTGACGAAGTCAGCACACTTCGCCAATCAAGATTCGATTTACTCTAGATCGGTTAGCAAAACTATACGTGAAAGAGATTGTGTCAAGGCACGGTGTACCTGTATCTATTGTATCAGATAGAGATCCACGTTTCACATCTAATTTCTGGAAACGATTACAAGAGTGTTTGGGAACACAACTGAGAATGAGCACGACGTACCATCCTCAGACCGACGGACAAAGTGAGAGAACCATCCAAACACTGGAGGATATGCTCAGAGCGTGTATTATGGATTTCAAGGGAAATTGGGATGACCATCTGCCATTGGTGGAATTTTCTTATAATAATAATTATCATGCAAGTATTGGCATGCCGCCTTACGAAGCGTTATACGACAGGAATTGCAAAACTCCATTATGTTGGGACAAGGTTGGTGAACGTCAGCTATTGGGTCCAGAATTGGTGGAATAGACTGTCGAGATCATCAAAGTGATTCGAACGAGACTGATAGCTGCACAAGATAGACAGAAGAAATATGCCGATCACCATCGACAGAATCGGGAATTCGATGTCGGTAGTTATGTTTTCTTGAAAGTATCTCCCTGGAAGGGGAAAATTCGATTTGGCAAGAAAGGGAAATTGAGCCCTAGATTTATAGGACCTTTCAAAGTGCTTCGACGAGTTGGTGAAGTGGCGTACGAGGAGCCTTACCTTCGGAGTTGGACCATATTCATAATGTTTTCCATATCTCGGTATTGAGACCATATAAGCCTGACTATAAACATGTTATAGAATATGAGCCCTTACAATTTGAGAAAGATTTATCATATGAAGAAGTCCATGTTCAAATTGTTGACAAAAAAGAGTAAGTACTGAGGAATAAGGTGATACCTTCTGTTAAGGTAATCTGGAGGAACCACAATGCTGAAGAAGCTACGTGGGAACTTGAAAGCGTTATGATGAGGAATTATCCTCAGTTGTTTGCTTGATTTTGTATAGCGATTCTGGGGACAGAATCTTGATAAGGAGGGAAGAATGTAACGAATAATTTTATTTTTTTTTGAGTTGTGATTCTGGGGACAAAATCATTTTAAGTAGGGAAGGATGTAATGATCGAGGAATTTGTAATTTAATTTAAATATTTATGGAATTAAATAAATATTTAAAATAATTTATTTATTGACGAAAATAAATATTTGATGAATTGTGATGAATTAATTTAGTAACTAAATTAATTAATGTTAATTGAATCGAGTAATGATAATTTTATTTGTTGGATTTAATTTAAGGAGATAGTTAAATTAAATCAAATGCTTAATATTTAAGAAAATAATTAAATTAAATGAATTGTTTAATTTAATGGAAATTAATGAATTAGATAAAGTAATGTTTCTAATTTAATAATTAAATTAGATATATAATTATTTATTAATGATAATAAGATTTTTATTATTATTAGTATTATAAGTTATCTAAATTAACTAAACTAAGCTATTTAAATTAATCAACTAAAAGTGTAACTATATAATATAAAAATTATTTAAACAATTTAGTTATGGGATTTATGTGTTCAGCCAAACATGGGCTTGTGGCCTTTGGCTTTTTCCAACTGACGCTACCTTTTTTGTTTTTCAACCTGACGTTGTGGGAGGCCTGTTATATTTTTCCTTCGCGTATTGTTTTCTAAGCTTGCTAATAGAGGAAGAGAGAATTGCTGAGTATTGAGGGCGAGGAATTGAGAGAATAATCTTTTTGAGTTTGTCAAGAGAAGGAAGAGACTCACCATCTTGTGCTAATCAAGAAGATTAAGGTATAATTAACTCCTAAATCTCTAAATTTTAGTTTTGTCTGAGTTCTCTGTAAATTAATTTTGTTGAATTGTTGTTTCAAACGTGATTATGTGATATTGGTTATATTGTATAATCTGTTGTCATTGTGTATGCGTGTTATATCAGTTAGCAAATTCGTGAGAAATTGAATAGCAGAAGATTATATATAGCAGTGTTTACTGTGTCAAAATATATCAACCATGGAGTTTTGGTTTTTAAACCATGTTTTCAAAATTTAAGTTTTCTAAAATTTTTGTTTAGTTGTTTAAATTGGTACATATATGATTGGTAATATTTATGTTTACTTTACATGGATTACACATGTTAATTGGTGTTAGAAATTAAGATTCAGTAGCTTGGTTTTGTTTCTGGTTTTGGGTGTTCTGTAATTTGGCACCTCAATACAAATTCATACCAAAATTTACAAAAATGGGCAGAAGTTCAAGCGTCCCAAATTTGAATTCGTGCCTTGCACATTGACTTCGACTTACCAAATACTGGAAAAGTGTTCTAGGTCGGGCAGTTTTGACCTCCTGTATTAAAATGGCCATAACAATTTTATACGAACTCCGATTGAGATGATTCAAGATGATTCGGAAAGAGGATGAATAGGCCTATAACCTTTATTTAAGGTTTTTAATTTGAAATTGTTATGAAGGGTCAAAATGGGAATCTTTAGGACTGTTGTGTATTTGGAACCAATCGGAGGGCGTCGGGATGCGCGAATGCAAGTGCAATCCTTTGTGTGTTAGTATAACTTAATGATAACATGTTGGACATGTAATAGGATGTTGTATCAAGTTTTTAATGTGTATGTGGGTCAATCACATGATCACTTAAGTAGTTGTAATAAAGCTAAAAAGTAATGTTCATGAAAAGATGTGATGTTGTTTAAACTTATACTTAGTTAGTAGCTATACTAAAAGTAGAAAGCAACTCATGAAGGTAATGTTAGTGTAACTAATGTGTATTGTCAATACATATGGTATGTGTAGGACTTGGGGTAAACGTGAGTAGTGATTGTTTAAACTACGCACGAGGCAAGTTCTCTAACCCTACTTTTATAATTGTGCAAGTTCTAAACCTTATCTCTTTACAATTGAGCAAGCTTTTGAACTTTGTTCTTTTCATATCGAACGCAAGTTTCCATTCCTATATTATTATTCTGCAAGTTTCTAACATTCTTTATGAATTTGAGCAAGCTTAACCTATCTTTGCATGATATGTTTGTACAAGCTTATGTAACCTAATTCGTTACATTGAGTTTAGATTTAGTTTTCTAATTATTATTCAAAGCATATAATGTTCTAATACATTGATTCAAGGGAGATTGTTTTAACTCTTCTATAGCGCTTTGCATGTATATCATGATTACTCAATTATATATTATTGGTATTCAATCTTTGACGTTGATAACCTTGTTCAAAGATTTATCGTTGTATTAAACCTTCAAGTAGTAAGCAAACCTTTATTAATTGAATTAATCTATATTCGAATAGTGTTCTAAAATTCTAGAAACACTGGTAAGCTAGTTCCAAACTAAATTTTCTTTAGTGAGGAAATTCTAAACCAAATCGAGACTAACAACCCTAACATAGGGATTTTCAGACGTGTAACGTTTAGATGTTTGTGCACAATACATGGTACAAAGGGCTGATCCCCCTAAGTACGATAAGAAGGGTCCGTATAGTCTAAATGACTATTAAGGTTGCGTAATAATACCTAAGTACCGGGGACATAGTTCGTGGTCTTAAGACCCTCAGATAATTAAAGTTAGAACTTGTTTTCTAGTTTGAACACCAAATCCTGTGGGAATGGAGTACCTGGATTTTGGGGTGTCACATTCATTCGTCTTCTTCCTCTTCTCCTGGTGATATCTGGATGCAGCTTCGCTTCATCCTTAAGCAATTATCGCTTTCTCCAACAGATTCATAAATGTATTAATTTACAACACAGCTTCCTTATTAAATATCACTGGCTTCAGTCCATTCTCAATTCTCTGTGCTTTTCTTGCCTCCGTGTCCACCTGATGTGCTGAAAATCTTGATAACTCGTTGAACTTGGCAGCATATTCTAAAATCAACATGTTCTCCTACTTCAATTCTAAAAACTTCATTTCCATCCTAGCTTGCATACTCGGCGAAAAATAGTTCTTAAAGAACAATTCCTTAAACCTCATCCACGTTACTATTTTTGTCCCAGCTCTAGCATGATTTGTTTCCCACCAGTACTTGGCTTCACCCTTCATCAAATAGGTAGCAAAAGTTATCTTTTGCTCCTCCGCTACTCTGGCAATAATCAAAGCCTTCTTTATCTCCTTCACCCATATTTGGGCTTCAATAGGATCCGTTGTTCCCTTAAATTCTGGCGGCCCTACCGCTTTAAAATCCTTAAAGTTTTCCAATCTATTGGCTAGCTGATCTCTTGCTGCTGGCACCTTATTTTCCATTGCTTGAGCTAACATGTTTGCAAAATTTTGCATCATGCCTGCCTGGCCTCCTTCATTATTTACTGATTGCTCCTCCTTTTGGTTTCAATTTTATCTTCTAGGCGGCATTATCTGGTTAAATAAAAATTTTACATTAATCCTTTATCTCTTCACTATTCTTATTAGTAGCATAATAAGAATTTAACACAAATTTCTCATATTATTGCATATTTATTCAAATAGCACATAGTACTTTTAGTACATAACACATACTACTATAATCAGTCACTATCCCTTTTTTAAAAAAAATCGGGATTAACTACCACAACTTTACACAAAAAGTTGTAATTCACCAAAATTTACCTTAATATTCATATTGAAAATAAGGACTATATTCATACAAATATATATATATATATATATATATATATATATATATATATATATATATATATATATATATATATATATATATATATTCACATATACCTACTCATTGCTTACGATATTATAATCTTTAATATTATATCTTACTACCAAAAGCTACTACTGCTTATGCTTAATCTGTCTACAATCCACTCCCTTCACTTATCTTCTTCTTAGGACACTTGTTGAATCTGTTACCCATTCCACCACATGAAAAACATCTTCTCTTATTTGTCATAGGACAATTTGGCAAAATATGTCCTTTCTGTCCACAATTGAAACACACATTCTTCCCCATCATACACTATTCCCAATGAGTCTTTCCATACTTGTCACATGCTTTCTTCTTCTTTGGATTTGAATTTCTTGAATTATTATCACTGTCATTGTTCCTTTTTCCTTTTATTGTTACCCTTCTTCTTCTTGGTTGTACCTTCCAATGATCCACCACCTTCAGCCTTCATTTTATCCACTTGTGCCTTCAGATCATTTCTTTCTTCTGTCATCTTGTGTAATGCCCTCTCCATTTTCCACAATTCCTCCAATAGAAACACCGTAGTCCGTAGCTCCTGAACTTCTGCAAATATTTAACCTTTTTCTCCTACTTCAGTCTTTATTTCCAACTCCACCTTTACTTCTTCGGAATCTACCTCTTCATCTTCATTCAGATCCATTTCAGGATACTTGTCATGATCTCTTCCCAGATTCACCCTTGGTTCGTCTCTTACAACATCCTCAACTGACTCACTCTGAGCTTGCACCTCAGCTAATGGCATTGGTGAAACAGCCGCTAACATCCCTGTAACTATTTCATCATCTTCGGATATCCTACAGTCCGATGATCCATTATGTACCACGACAAATCTTCAAATTGAGGTGGGTAGTAAAAGACTCGATCATGGGCCCTATCAATCGCAGAATGAAAGGCACAATCCATTTCATTCATCTTAGCCTTCTTCGTTTGAACCTTAGCTTCAGCACGATCCACAAGCTAAGTAGCTTTCATCCAAGCGTCTTCTGCTCTCGCATGCTTAGCTGACTCCCCCTTCAAGTCATCTTCTAGCTTCTCCACTTTAGTCTTCATCTTCTCATTCTCAGCCAATAGCTCCTCTTGATGCCCCTCTGTGTGAACTAGGTTCCACTTCGTGTTTCCAAGTTGTGAGTTGAGTTCCTGAATCTCCGCATCCTTCTGCTCTATGGTAGCCTGGCGCATTTCAGCTCCTCAACCTTATCATGTAATTCTATGTTACGGTCGTATAGATCATCATACATCTTAGCTGATATGGAGTTTGGTGGAAACTCCACAGGATCCTCTTCCTCATCCTCCACCTCTATCTCCTCAGAGTTCTCCTCCTCAGGATCAGACACAGTCTCATCCTCCTGTTCTTCCTCAACGACTAGCAGTGAAGGCTCCCTCTGAATCAACTGCTCTCGAACCACATTAACATCTCGTGGCTCCTCATCTCTAGGTGCCTGAGGTATCTCTTCCCTAGCTTGATCAGTTCCTTCAACATTAGACATCATGATAACAAAATACTTTTAAGTTTTATTTATTACATGACACTTTTCAATACTCGCGAGTACATAAGTTATTAACACATAGCACATAAAGTCTTTTATTGTTTATCTTTAACGGATTCCTTAATCCATTCCTTAAAACTTGATAAGAGTTTGACACCACTATGTTTTCTGTCTCCTTAAAGGTTACTTCCTAAGGTTTTCCTCACCTAAGGTTCATAACCTAAAGCTTTGATACCAACTTGTGACACTCCCAAATTCGGGTACTCCATTCCCACAGGATTTGGTGCTCACTATCCAAAAACATTTAAACTAACTAACCATAATAAAGGATAAAGATATAACTTAAACAATAATCTTTCCCATTAAAGGGTTATATCAACTTAAATCAATTCCAGGTAATCTAACCTTAAACTATTACATAAGTCTGTGGAATACATCACAAAATAACATAAGTTTATAACATAATTCATTTAAATAAATTCAAATAAGTCTTCATCACTTGGACATCTTGCCCTTTCCTTTGCTAGAAGATGGCTCATCGACTTTCCCAACCTTAGATGCAATGTTAATTGCAAGAGTTAGCAAACAATTGCTCACTAACATAAAGAATAATAATAGCAACACCATGAGATTAAACAATGAATACTGAATAATAGAGAACTCGTTTTACGAATTAGGAATAGAAAACAAGTTCGAGATTTATATTTGAGGGTCTTAAGACCATGAACTATGTCCTCGGTAATTAGGTATTTTTACCTCAACCTTAACAGTCATCTAGACTATATAGACTTTTCCTTACGTACTTAGGGGGATCAGCCCTTTTGACCATGTATTGTGCACAAACATCTAAACGCTAATTCGTACATAATCCCCTATATTAGGGTTGTTCATCTTAGTTTGACTTTAGGATTTCCGTACTAAAGAAAGTTGAGTTTTGGACTAGCTTATCAGTAGTTCTAGGATTTTATAACACTCATCAATTATAGATTAGTCCGATCAATAAAAGTTTATTTGTTATTCGAAGGTTCAACATAATAATATAAGATTGAACAACGATGCTTAAGTCAAAGATTAAATAATAACAATATACAATTGAGTAAACATGATATAAACAAAGTATTACATCCAAAAGAGTTGGAAAACTCATTATGGACAATGAATTTAAATGTTTATTCTTTAAATAGCAATAACAAGAGTTAGGAATGTGAAATTCGCTAAATGTAAAGAATTAGAATACAAGAGCTTGCATGGTCATACACAAGATGTAATTCAAAAAACTTGTGTAATGAAATATTTGAGTTAGAGAACTTACTTGACAACAAAAGGTAAATATAGATAAGAAACTTGCATTCATTATAAAAAGAATGAAGTTAGGAAACTTTCTTGAAGTGTAAGCTACACAAGTTACATAAATGTTTGCCAAACACCCTACATATACCATTTGGATTGCAATATCGATTAGTTGTACCATCATTAGCTTTATAGGTTCAATTCACCATTTTATTAAAGTCATAACCGTTAACTTAAGGTCTAACCATGTTGGTTAACCACTCACACGAATCTAAAAACTCACTATCTCCTAATATAAAGCTTTATCATTTACCTCTAACTCTTCCAAACATCAAATTTCATTCATTATATAATTTGTTGAGTGATCCTTTAAAATCTTCATATTTAGTATTACATTACATTACAATATGTTATTGTATCTTATGATATGATTTAACATCTTTATCATGCATGCTAAACTAGATTAGGTCTTTACATTATAGTATGTAATTACTCAAAATATACTGTCTCTCTGCTTTCGAGTGGCTAGCAAAGAAATACGCTTCAAGCCATGTAATACGTTAAAATGCTTAGTGCACTACCTCATAAAGCCAACAGTAGCAATTGCTGGATTTACGCCTTTGGTGCCGGTGGCAAATTGTGTAAGTTTAAGATCTTGTGACGCCCCAAAATAAGTATACATCACCTATTTTGAGTCGTCAAAAACATGGTACAAAATTTAAATACAACTTAATAATACAACTGTCGTGTAAAATACGACAAAACATAAACTGAGAGTTCTAATACGAATATTGTCTTCTAGACAGTATTCAAACTCAAATGGAGTCCTCAATAGATTTATTATCACACTATTTTCACAGAATAGTGAGGACTACTAATGCTATCATCTGGACCGTCACTCCGTTCCTCGACTAGTCCCAGCTATATTCTCATTTCCTGAAGAGAACAATGAAAGTAAAGGGTGAGCTCAACTAGCCCAGTAAGAAATATTATGACTAAGATAATGCAGAATAAATTATCGTTAGCCTTCAACAGTATTAAACTGATAAGATTTAATAAACATCAAGTTTAACTGCAGCGGAACAAGCAATCCATTAGAAGAGTCAAGTAGAGCAAGATATCTACTATCTTCTATGATTTAAAAGGTTTTTCATCACTTTTTATACCGAGACTCAAATTTTAATAAATAATCCACATCATTGAATCACCCCTGCACTACGGCCAAGGATATTCTTTAGTATCACGACCACAAATTATCCATGCACTACGGGCCAAGGATATTCGTGTATTCATCAATGCACTACGGGCCAATGAGGACTTTTACCACATCATTTGTACATTACGGTCATGATTATACCGAATAATCCCTGGTCATAATCATACCAAGTCCATCTATGCACTACAGGCCACAGATGACTTTCAACATAATATAAACATGACGATGATTACAATGATATAAGAATTCAATAAAACAAGTTCAAGGATAAATTTTTAAATATTTATAATTTAATTTATCCAGAAATTAATAACGTCCAAATTGTCAACATGATACTTCTTTCAGGCGTAAAATTCAAGAATAATATTGTACCAAAAATAATTTAGACCGAAAACGAATCAATTTTTATTATGAATAGTACCCCGAGTGAATAGTACTCGAGTGAATAGTATCCCGTGAATAGTACTTCGGGAATAGTAACTGTAATGCCCCCAAAATAGGTATCCATAACCTATTCTAAGTCGCCAAATATATGGTACAGAATACAAATACAATCTTAAATATATAACATGAGCTGTGAGTTTTAATACAAATATTGTCTTCTAGACAGTATTCAAACTTAAAATAAGTCCTCAATACATTTATTATCACACTATTTCATAGAATAGTGTGGACTACTAATGCTATCATCTGGACCATCGCTCCGTTCCCCGACTAGTCCCTACTACGTTCTCATTTCCTGAAGAGAACAATGAAAGCAAAAGGGTGAGCTCAACTAGCCCAGTAAGAAATATTATGGCTAAGATAATGCAGAATAAATTATCATTAGTCTTCAACAATGTTAAACTGATAAAATATAATAGACATCAAGTTTAACTGCAGCGGAATAAGAAATCCATTAGAAGAGTCAAGTAGAGAATAAAATCTACTATCTTCTATGATTTAAAAGTTTTTTCATCACTTTTATCGCTGAGACTCAGCTTATTAAATAAACCACGTAATCTTTGCACTACAGCCAAGGATATTCATTAGTATCACGACCACAAATTATTCATGCACTACGGGCCAAGGATACTCGTGTTTTCATTAATGGTCATGATCATGCCAACAATTGTCCATCAATGCACTATGGGTCATTGATGACTTTTACCACATCATTTGTAACATTACGGTCATCACTATACTGAATAATCCCTGGTCATAATCATACCAAGTCCATCTATGCACTACATGCCACAATTGACTTTCAACATAATATAAACATGAGAATGATGACAATGACATAATAATTCAATAAAACAAGTTCAAGAATAAATTTTAAAGATTTATAAGTTAATTTATCCCGAACTCAAAAACGCCCAAATTGTCAACATGATATCGCTTTGTGGAGTAAAATTCAAGAATACTCGTAAGAATATTTCCATGAAAAGATCTTTGGATGAAGCTTGAAATATCTAGGATATTCTACTAATTTCATGGAGTATAGAAGCCAAAACTTTAACCAACCGAGTATAATAGAATATATGAAATCGCAAATGGATTTTCGCCGCCATGCCAAGAATCCACGTAGATGCATCATTTCCACAATTTAATAAGAAATGAATACAAAGGATCATTTACCATGCATGTGGTAATCCACATGACAAAGTTATTCCAATGTAATAATAAAGAATGGAATAATGAAGAATTCAAAGATGCATGCGATAGACCGCATGTGCATAAAAGTTATTCCCAATGTAATAATAAAGAATGGAACAGTCATGCGAAAACCGCATGCATGTGATATTCCAATGTAATAATAAAGAATGGAATAACAACAAATTCACGAGGATGCGATAGATCGCATGCATAAAGTTATTCCAACAGTAATAATAAATAATGGAACCGTGTCATGCGTAATAATACGCATGCATGTGATATTCCAAATGTAATAATAAAGAATGGAATAATGTAAGAATTTCACCATGTATGCAATATCAGATAAACAAAGTTATTCCAGCGTAATAATAAGTAGTGAAACCAGTCACGCGTAATATGCATGCATGTGATATTCCAAATGTAATAATAAAAATGGAATAATAGAAGAATTTTACCATGTATGCGGTACTTCGTATAGACAGGTTATTTCAACATAATAATAAGGAATGGAATAACAATAGCTCTCTTCATGAAAATGAAAGAAATAATACCACTTACCTTAGAATAAAGCTGGATACTGGAATATAGAGGTAGCATACTTCTCTTCTTCTTTCTCTCTATAATTTCTCTCTATAATAATTGCTCTATATCTTTAGTGAATTGGTGAGAAATGAAGGAAGAATGAGCTTCTATTTATAGAAAAATATAGTTTCAATAATTGCACGTTTTGGGGCTCAAAATATTACAGTACAATACCTCCAACTTTTCTTTCATTTTTAATTTAGTCCTGCAAGTATTATCAAACTTGAACCACCTCCCCTAATAGTAAATAATGTGAATCAGTAGTTCAATCATGTAATAATACGAATAACAATATAGTACCTCCATCTATACCTCCATCTTTAACTTAGTCATGCAAGTATTATCAATCTTACACCAACTCCCCTAATAGTACATGAATGTGAATCAATAGTACACACATGTGAATAAATAGTTATAATCATGTGAATTAATAGCAATTAATTCCTCATTTATCCGATTAATTACCCGATAACTTCCAGACATCAATTATTATCGAAATAAATGTCGATTTTCACTAACACTAATAATTCCAACATAATGGAACTATCAATTTCATCTTTAATCAACACAAACTTATTCATCATTAATATTATAACTCATAATATTTAACAACCAGGTCGTTCCTAGGAAAGAGGGGGCTTTCTGATAAGGATTTCTCCTTATTGGCGTGCAATTAGATGACCAAACCTCTCCTTGACAGAACTTCTAGACATTGTAAATATTGCAATTAATAATATGAATAACTTTGTCGTCTCAATTATTGATTTAATAATATATCATATTATACAAATGATACTGTGACAATAATTGAATCAATAATATAAGATATATGATACAGCAATTACTATAGCAATAATTGAGTATAATCGAGTGATTTCTCACGAAGCATCAATAACCAATACTGGTGTGCTACTACGCAACCCGCGATATTATCGTACTTTTACTCTAGGGTAGTTCAACAGTTTTAATGGTAACACTTCCGCCGTTATTTTTATAAAAAGATAATTCTGTCATTTTCTTACTACGACAATACTTCCGTTGTGGGGTCCACCAATGATTGTGCCGTCATATGAATATTCCCTGTTAAAACGAATATTTTCCGACCAATCGAATATTATATAACCACTTGCTTACTTTGCAAATTTTTAAATATTACCCACAACTATAACATTATATTATATCCACACCATAATATTCAAAAATATTTTTCGAGAGAAATTAATCTTTATTCATAAAAGTTGGGGTCTTACAGTAACCCCGTGAATAGTACTGCGGCATGAAAAAGTTAAAACTTATCAAGAATGCTCAGAATAATATTTTCATGAAAAGATACTGGATGAAGCGCAAATATCAAGGATATTCTACTAATTTCATGGAGTTTAGAAGCTAAAACTTTAACAAAATGAGTATAGAATTCAAAATCTAAAACAAAATAATATTACTTACATACTACAGAATATGAAAGAAAATATTATTTCAAGCTTAATATTGAACAAAAATAATATCCCTTACCTTGAAAAGAACATCCCTTACCTTGAAAAAAGAATATATATATATATATATATATATATATATATATATATATATATATATATATATATATATATATATATATATAACCTTTGCCATACTAAGCAAAGGTATCACCACAAAATCACACACCACTTAATTTTTATTCAACATACACATGTTTAAAACACACACACTTATTACATATATATTATATATATTAACTCCCTTTCGGAAAGGCAAATTCCTCCCCCCATTTCCCTCCCGTATATATATATATATATATATATATATATATATATATATATATATATATATAACAAAACTGAGATAACTTCTACCAACAATTTTGAAAATTGGATAAATAGGGGTCCATAAAATAAGAAAAATTTACATCAAATACTTCATAAAATCACTTTAATATTTTTAACAACATTTATCATCATTATCATAATTCATAATATTTAACAACCAGGTCGTTCCTAGGAAAGATGGGGCTTTCCAATAAGGATTTCTCTCTATTCGTGCGCAATTAGGTGACCAAACTTCTCCTTGACAGAACTTCTAGACATTGTCAATATTGCAAATAATAATATTAATAACTTTGTCGTCTCAATTATTGATTTACTAATACATAAAATATCGATAATAATTGAATCAAATAACGTGAGATACTATGCATCAATTACTATAGCAATAATTGAACAAAACTGAGTGACTTCTCACGAAGCATCAATAATCAATACCGGTGTGCTACTATGAAACCACGCCAGACATTCATTTCTTTTAACTCCAAGTGTTTCAACAGTTAACGGTAAAAACTTTCGCCGTTATTTTTATAAAAAGATATTTTTTTCGTTTACTCAATCCGACAATAATTTCGGTTGTGGGGTCCACTAATGTTTGTGTCATCGTATGAATATTCCCTGTTAAAACGAATATTCCCCGAACAATCGATATTATATAACCACTTGCTTACTTTACAAATTTTGTAAATATTACTCACAACTATAATATTATATTATATCCACACCATAATACTCAAAAATATTTTTCGAGAGAAATTAATCTTTATTCATAAAAGTTGGAGTCTTACAGTAACCCCGTGAATAGTACTCTGGCATGAAAAAGTTAAAACTTATCAAGAATGCTAAGAATAATATTTCCATGAAAAGATACTGGATGAAGCGCAAATATCAAGGATATTCTACTAATTTCATGGAGTTTAGAAGCTAAAACTTTAACAAAACGAGTATAGAATTCGAAATCTAAAACAAAATAATATTACTTATATACTACAGAGTACGGAAGAAAATATTATTTCAAGCGAATATTGAACAAAAATAGCATCCCTTACCTTGAAAAGAAGAGTATTCCAACTGGTATGGCGAGGATATTCTTGAAGAAAACTTGAATTATTTTCTATACTCAAAGCTTCCTTAAACTCTAAAGAAATACGCTCAATATTATAGAAGAAGAATTTTCTGATTCTGGTGAAATTTTCAATTCTAATTAATTAAACATCCTATTTATAGGAGAATGAAAATGATACTATTTGAATTTAATTTCTCACGGATCAACAAAAGAATTCACGGGCGAACGAATTCGGCGAATTCGTTGATTTTTTTTAATTTTTACTATTCATCACTGTGCAATAAAATATTCTAATAAAACAAAAACTTTAAATAAAATATAATATATTCTATTTAAAATCTAATAAAACAAAACTTATAATATATATATATATATATATATATATATATATATATATATATATGGGAATGATCCATGGCATCTATATGCTATGGGATAAAAAGTGGCATATAGGCTCTTCACTGTCCGTTTTGTTGATGAAAGTCTGAGATTAGAAGTTAGAACTCACCGTCCGCTAGACTTACTAGCGGACGTGTTTAATCAAAAAACTGGACGTTTATGCCCCCCATTTAGCCAGCCAAGACACGTTCAGAATATACACAATCCGCTAGTACTACTAGCGGACGCATTTTTGTGACGCCCCCAAATCCGGGTTACCTGACTCCCGAGTTTGGTGTTCACGATCCACAATATAAATAACATTTAACTACCCATAATATATATAGATAGTATCTTACATAAGTTTTTATTAGAGTTTACTAATAATACATCACCCAGGTTCACTAACCTTAACATTACAAACATACCCTTTAGATATACAAAAAGGGTTTACAAATACAACATAATAAATATGTTAATCATAACTAGTTTATTACAACGCCTTTGCCTTTATTCTTCTTCACAGCACCTCCTGCCACTTCGTCCCTAGCTGAAATGTTTTATTTAGCAAGGGTGAGCAACAAATTTGCCCCGCAAGTTAATACATACAATAAATGTATAAGTATTCAAATCACCAGACTATCTATTTTGATAGAATGAAACCAAAGTTCTGGGAACTTTGAAATAAATTGAACAAATCGTTATTCAATAACAAGTTTTCTCGTATTTTATATCGCATAATAATGTAATGATGAAAAGGGTACAACGCTTTCAAGGTTCTACGATATATTCAATTGAATAATCAAGAATTAATTCTATTTAATTTGCAAAGTGGATTGTTTTCCGATTTATAATCGAGCGATCCATTGGATCTTGAACTTTCTTCTCGAGTAACTATCAAAGTTATACTTTGATATACCCAGTGTATCGATAACCGTAAAGATTAAATCATACCCTCTCGCAAGTATAACAAGTGATCACTTTTATTATACCCTATATTATGCATAATACTTAAGTCGCATAATGATCGAATATACGATTTAATGATATTCCCTTTTATAAAAGGTTGTTCTTCTCGCCTCGTAATCAAGATTTTGATTTAACAACGAAATATCGTGATTTCAAATTTATTTACTTCTCGATCTTAGCCGAAATAATTGGCATCGATCTCTCAATAATAATTGAATTTCTTCTCGAACTTATCAAGTTCTAACTAATATTCGCTCAGCCGTAATAATTAGCTAAGACATTTTCAAAGATAATTTGACAATAAACAAGAATTATCTCAGATCATCAATTCTAACTTCTACATATATGAATATCCAACAACAAAGAATTCAACTAATATATATATATTCTAATTCAATAATTTAATTTCAACAATAATCCTCGGACGTGGCATAATTAGCAATAATTATCCACCAATAGTAATTTGAATGAAATAACTCAAGGTTGAGTTAGGGAACTTGCCCCTTCCACCGATTACAATACTCATAATATACTTATTCGCTTTCGAAAAGACCTATAATCAATAATATCGGTCTTACAATTAGCACAATTATTCATAACACGTAATAACCGTAGTTCACGGTCAAACTTCTCCAGGCACATTACACATAGTCACATCGTTGTTTATAACCTATATAAACACATAACAAGTCTAACTATATTAGTCCGGTTGGACTTCTATCCATTCTCTGTTCTCGATCACCCTATCCGACAATTAACACATTGATTGTCCATTAAACTTGGTCTCTAAGCTTCAATATTAATTTAGATAACTCAATTATCAATTATAATATTTTTTCTAAGCTTTTAATATTTATCAAGCAATTATTATAATTTATAATAATTTTTAAACATCGAAATCATTTTTAAATGATTTAATTCTCAATTAATCTTATCATTATTAATATCTAAAAATATTTAAATATCAATAATATACTTGTCAAAATATTAAAGTTATTATCAATAACTTAAAATATTTTTAAATCAACAATATTCCACTTAAATGATTTTTAAAGTAATTAAAATCATTTTTAAATCACCACCATTAATATATAAATATTAATGAAATTATTATCTAAATATTAAAAGTCATAATTTATAACTTAAAATATTTTTAAACTATTTTTCTCATTGTTAAATGATTTTTAAATCAATAAAATCATTTTTAATTCATTTAGTTAATATCATAATTAAATAAATCAAATATCATTAATATTAATTTATTAATGAAAATTCTCCAAAAATATTGAAAATTATATTTTATAATTTAAAATATTTTCTAACACTTTATTCTCAATTAAAATGATTTTTAAATCATTTAAATTATTTTTATCTTATTTATTTAATTAATAATCAAATAAATCTAATATCATTAATATTAAATTATTAATGAAAATTCACCAAAAATATTAAAAGTTACATTTTATAACTCAAAATATTTTTAAATACATTTTCTTATTTAAAATGATTTTTCATAATATTAAATCACTTTTCTCTAATTTATTTAATACACTAATTAAATAAATTAAATACCTTTTAATATTTAAATAATTATAAATATTAAAGAAAAATATTCCAATTGGTCGTAAATTATTTTTCATAATTTAAAATAATTTTAAAATCATTTTGGTAATTTTTAGAATTTATTTCTAATTTTTATCAATTTCCAAAATTTTCGTAAAATAATTTAATTAATGTCGCTAAAAGCCTTTAGCGACACAAAGCGTCATTGTTGGTGTTCTTTGAGCTCAAGAACACCGATAACCTTCGTGTTTAAGGGTCATTGTTCAATCGGATTTAATTCAAAGCATGATCAAGTTCGGGCTAACTAAAAGTTTGTTATCAGAGTATAAATGTAACACTACAATATCTAATCAACAATTTGGTCAACCAACATCACAACAAGGAGATCTAGACCTCCAAAGTTTCACAGCGGTTTCGGGCCAAAACAGATTCGAGTCGCCACTTTCAAGCTTAATTATTTCGCTTCGCTCATTGTTTATGTGATATTAAAGTTCAAACATATAGTCGATGTGTCAAGGAACAATACCATACCAACAAATCACCCAAAATAAACAAATCACAACTTATCGTTTACCAACTTATGTCGTAAAAAATTCAGTGTAAGTATTTTTCCGAATTTCCGTAAATTCAAATTATGGTTGTTCGCCTACTTTGATCGCTTGTTACACTCGATCTATCGATCAAATATATGATATAAAGCCATAAATCTATAGACAAGATACCGTGCTACACATGTATTACAAAAATAACATCATAAACCAAAACGCCTAACATATCAAGAGGCTTAAAAAATTGTCGACGTTGTTTCGATCATTCGGGTCGCCCAGATTTTCATCCAATAACCTCATTAACTGTTTGACCCTAAATAACTTGAAATCCAGCCTATCTAATGGTCGTGACTACAACTTTTAGATTAAAGCCTACATACCAAAGCTATCGATTGAAGCTTTAAAACAACTAAAACAACAAACACACAAGGATTTAAAGCGACCGACATTCCTCGTCGATACTTAATTTTTTCTCAAGAACAGCTTTTGAAAAACACCAATTTAAAGCACTTTGATGCTATGGATATATGTTTGATCATCATAGATCAACATAAAACATCCTCTAGCATTAATCTAAACACATAAACATAAAAATTTCTCAAGCAACAAAGATCAAAAATAAAAATAGGATTATACCTTCTCTTGAATAATTTTTGATCTTCGCTCTCAACTGCTTATGATTGATATTGAGGTCGCTTTCTAGGATCGATCTACTACTGATTTTCGTGGGTTTAGGATAGAGAGAGAGTTGGTGAGAGCTAGAGTAAAAATTAGCAACTTTTGGCCACTTTTTTCTCTCTAAATCTTATATATAATGCTAAGTTGCTAGATCCGATCATTTCGACGATTTTGGGTCGCCGATTTCTTTGAATTTCTAGAGTCACCAAGTCAAATGGTTAGGTGAACAACTAAAGATTTTACCAATTTTGCAAGTTAGCTCATTTAAAATGTAAAAGGGTATTTTGACATTTGATAAATATATTTAATGGCATTCTTGTTCAATACACAAACCCTTAGGGTTTAGGGTTTGGACAATAAGGTTTAGGGTTTGAACCCTTTAGGTCTAAAAATTCTAATTCTATAATTTGCAAATTTAGGGTTTAATTAGAAAAATAAATTTTCTAAAATAAAATTAGGGTTTCTAAAATAGAAAGTTACCATACAAAAATATAATTAGAGATTTCTAACCATATTTAAGTTTAATGAATACTTTAGGCATGCTAATAAAATTAGGGTTGCCTAATTAGGGTTTATAATTTCTTGTTTTTTTAATAATTAGGGTTCCCGATTGTACAATTAGGGTTTTCTAAAGGTACGCTTAGGTTTTCTACAACACATTAGGGTTTTCTACACCATATTAGGTTTTAATAATATTAAACCTTATCCGATCAACCATTGATCAACATTTCTATACAGTCCAAACACATAATCAACAATACAATTATTTTAATTGTATTTTCTACCGAATCCCTATCCGAAAATTAGGGTTAGGGTTTTCTAAAGTTGTTAAGCACAACTCTACTTTAATTTCTCAGCCAAAACATATATTGACTAATTCTCGAGACTCGTCTCACTAATTCTCACTACAATATTAATAAATCAATGTCAAAAAAAAATTTATTCAGAAAATTTTAATTATTCAAATCTCAAGTTATCACATTCCCTCCTTAAAAGGATTCCGTCCTCTAATCACCGCTTTCTTATTCTCTACAATCTTTTAAAGTTGTATTATCAATTCATTTTTATCAACACAATATTAAATTGTGTCTTAATTTCTAACTTGTGACTTGAATCTATAAAAGAAAACAATTCTCACCATATCAAACTAATATTACTCGCAGAATTAAATTTCTAAACGAAATCGTTACTCGCCGCCACCTCCCGAGAGCCATCGCCTCCAAATACCGTCATGTTAAATGTACGGCGGTTGATCTTCTGGTCAGGCGAGGTCCTCTGATTGCCAATGTTCCACCACTGGGTCCCTTATTGTCACTTTCCTTCTCAAAGATTTCTCTTTGGACAGTTCCTTACCTGATGGTCAGTCGATCCACAGGCAAAACAACCTTGTATCTTCTTTGGGTTGGGACAATTGGGTGACATGTGGCCCTCTTGTCCGCAGTTATAACAAACCCCCTTCTTCTTCAGACAAACACCAGCGTGGTTCTTTCCACAATTCGAGCATGGTTCTGCTCCTTTCCTATTCCCTTCGGGCTTTTACTACCCGATTGGGTATTCTCGCCCACTTCCTCTTGTTTGGAGTTCATCGCCATCGCCGCTTCCATCCTCATTGGTCTTCTTCTTCTTTTCCGATAAAACGAGATGCAATTTCGCTTCCTCCTTCAAAGAATTAACGCTTTCTCCAAAGAGAGCCGCAAACGTGTTGATCCGCAATACCGCTACCTTGTTAAATATTCCGGTTTCAAATCCCGCTCTCGAATCTTCTTGCCTTTTCGCTTCAGATCCACACGATGAGGTGCAAATCGTGCTAATTCGTTGAATTTAGCAAGATACTCAAACAGACATATATTCTCCTCGCTTAAGTTCCAAGAACTTAACTTCCATCCGAGCCAGATACTCTCATGAGAAGTAATTCTCAAAGAACAACTCCTTAAATCTGGGTCCATGCTACTCATCACTGTATCAGCTCTCGATTGATTCGCCTCCCACCAATAATTGGCTTCTCCTTCATTAGATAAGTCTTAAAAAGTCGTCTTTTGCTCTTCCGCCACACGCCGCAATCACAAACGCTTTCTCCATTTCTTTCACCCAAGTTTGGGCTTCGATTGGATCCGTAGTCCCTTTAATTTCGGCGGTCCCACCGCTTTAAAATCCTTGAAATTAGCCAATTTGTTTAATTTGGTCGATTTCTTACTCTTCCCTAGTTGGAGCCCTATTTTCCATAGCTTGGGCAAAGATATCCACAAATTTCGCATCAGTCCGCTTGACCTCCTTCATTATTTATGATTGCTCTTTCTTTGGTTCCGATTCACGCTTAAAGTGCATGATCTCGATTTAAAATAAAATCTTATATTAATACGCTTTCTATACACAAATTC
The DNA here is from genome assembly GCA_020205605.1 of Panax ginseng. Taxonomy (NCBI): domain Eukaryota; kingdom Viridiplantae; phylum Streptophyta; class Magnoliopsida; order Apiales; family Araliaceae; genus Panax; species Panax ginseng. The sequence continues at coordinate 141,520,200 of CM035132.1, read as the reverse complement.
TTAACACAATAAGAATTCAACACATAGTTCTCATTTAATCGCATATTTATTCAAATAAAGATAGTATTTATAGTATTTCTAACACATTTTAATATCCCGTTAAAATATTTTAGGATTAACGCTCACAACTTTACAAAAGTTGCAATTCTCCAACTTTACACAAAAGTTGACATTCTCCATTTTCAAATTACCATTTTAGTTCATCAAACTTACCACACTTATGAGTTCATTAACTTGCCACAATTATATTAGTGTATGAACTTATCCTAGTGTAACCTTTCAAGCGCCCATTCACGAGGGGTTCAAAGCATTTCATATAATTATGAGTCATTAATTTATCATAAGTATGAGTTTTAAGAACTCACAAATTTATCTTAATCTTATATTCATATAGAAAATAAAGATTTTATTCATAAAACATATATTTACATATGTTCACACATTGTTCTCGATATTACAACGCTTAATATCAAAAGCTTCTACTAAAAGATATTATAACTTATATCTAAGTTATCTAAAGTCCACCGCCTTCTCGGTCTTTCTTTCTTTGGGACACTTGTTAAATCCGTGCCCCGTTTGCCCACATGAAAAACATTTCCTCAAATTTGGCTTAGGACAATGCAGAGAAATATGTCCTTCCTGCTTGCCGTTGAAGCATACATTCTTCCACATCATGCATTCTCCAGCGTGAGTCTTTCCACACTTGATACAAGCTTGCTTCTTCTTCTTGAGTTTGAATTTCAGAGTTGTCATTTGTCTTTGTTTCTCTTCCTTTTCTTCTTGTCTTTCTTCTTTGGTTCCTTCGCACGATCCTCCACCTTGGCCTTCATCCTTTCAACTGCGCTACCGAGCTCATTCCGTTCTTCCGCTATTTCACGTAACGCCCGCCTCGCCGTCTTCCACAACTCCCCCAAAAGAAATACCTTGCTTTGGAGTTCCGGACTTCCACAGATAGTCGATCTTGTTCACCAACCTTGATCTTATTCTTCGTTCCACCTTAAGCGCCTGCATCGCCTCCTCGTCTCCACTTAGATACATCTCAGGATAATCGTCATGATCACTCCCAAGATTAACCATTGGTTCATCTTCTCCCAACTTCTCAACCGATTCGTTTTACATTTGGCACATTTTGGCCATCGCATCGTGCAATACCACTAGCATCTCCGCACTCATTTCGTCTTTTCCGGACATCCTACAATCGTTTAAACCACTTGATTAGTACTTCACCAAAGACAAACTTCTCACACTATGTGCCCACTTTTTCTCACTATCGTTGCACTTTGGCAATCTCTCACTTAGTACTCTATTTGAGTATTCTCTATCTCGCTTTTGGTTATAATCCTAGGGTTTTTCCCCACCCCACTTAAGGTTTATAACCTCATACCTGATACTAACTCGTGACGCCCCAAATCAAGGTTACCGACTTTTAGTTTGGTGTTCACGATCCACAATATAAATAACATTTAACTACCCATAATATATATAGATAGTATCTTACATAAGTTTTTATCGAGTTTACTAATAATACATCACCCAGTTCACTAACCTTAACATTACAAACATACCCTTTAGATATACAAAAAGGGTTTACAAATACAACATATAATAAATATGTTAATCATAACTAGTTTATTACAACGCCTTTGCCTTTTATTCTTCGCACAAGACCTCCGCCACTTCGTCCCCTAGTTGAAATGTTTTATTTAGCAAGGGTGAGCAACAAATTTGCCCATGCAAGTTAATACATACAATAAATGTATAAGTATTCAAATCACCAGACTATCTATTTTGATAGAATGAAACCAAAGTTCGGGAACTTTGAAATAGTCGAACAAATCGTTATTCAATAACAAGTTTTCTCGTATTTTATATCGCATAATAATGTAATGATGAAAGGGTACAACGCTTTCAAGGTTCTACGATATATTCAATTGAATAATCAAGAATTAATTCTCTGAATTTGCAAAGTGGATTGTTTTCCAGATTTATCGAAAGCGATCCGTTGGATCTTGAACTTCTCTTCTCGAGTAACTATCAAAGTTATACTTTGATATACCCAGTGTATCGAGATAACCGTAAAGATTAAATCATACCCTCTCGCAAGTATAACAAGTGATCACTTTATTATACCCTATATTATGCATAATACTTAAGTCACAAGAATGATCGAATATACGATTTAATGATATTCCTTTTATAAAAGGTTGTTCTTTCTCGATCGTAATCAAGATTTTGATTTAACAACTAAATATCGTGATTTCAAATTTATTTACTTCTCGATCTTAGCAGAAATAATTGGCATCGATCTCTCAATAATAATTGAATTCTCTTCTCGAACTTATCAAGTTCTAACTAATATTCGCTCAGCCGTAATAATTAGCTAAGACATTTCTCAAAGATAATTTGACAATAAACAAGAATTATCTCAGATCGTCAATTCTAACTTCTACATATATGAATATCCAACAACAAGAATTCAACTAATATATATATATTCTAATTCAATAATTTAATTTCAACAATAAATCTCGGACGTGGCATAATTAGCAATAATTATCCACCAATAGTAATTTGAATGAAATAACTCAAGGTTGAGTTAGGGAACTTGCCTCTTCCACTGATTACAGCTACACAATATACTTATCTGCTTTCGAAAGACCTATAATCAATAATATCGGTCTTACAATTAGCACAATTATTCATAACACATCAAACTTCTCCTAGGCACATTACCACATAGTCACATCAGTGTTTATAACCTATATAAACACATAACAAGTCTAACTATATTAGTCTGGTTGGACTTCGGTCCATTCTCTGTTCGATCGATCACCCTATCCGATAATTAACACATTGATTGTCCATTAAACTTGGTCTCTAAGCTTCAATATTAATTTAGATAACTCAATTATCAATTATAATATTTTTCTAAGCTTTTAATATTTATCAAGCAATTATTATAATTTATAATAATTTTTAAACATCGGAATCATTTTTAAATGATTTAATTCTCAATTAATCTTATCATTATTAATATCTAAAAATATTTAAATATCAATAATATACTTGTCAAAATATTAAAGTTATTATCAATAACTTAAAATATTTTTAAATCAACAATATTCCACTTAAATGATTTTTAAAGTAATTAAAATCATTTTTAAATCACCACCATTAATATATAAATATTAATGAAATTATTATCTAAATATTAAAAGTCATAATTTATAACTTAAAATATTTTTAAACTATTTTTCTCATTGTTAAATGATTTTTAAATCAATAAAATCATTTTTAATTCATTTATTTAATATCATAATTAAATAAATCAAATATCATTAATATTAATTTATTAATGAAAATTCTCCAAAAATATTGAAAATTATATTTTATAATTTAAAATATTTTCTAACACTTTATTCTCAATTAAAATGATTTTTAAATCATTTAAATTATTTTTATCTTATTTATTTAATTAATAATCAAATAAATCTAATATCATTAATATTAAATTATTAATGAAAATTCACCAAAAATATTAAAAGTTACATTTTATAACTCAAAATATTTTTAAATACATTTTTCTTATTTAAAATGATTTTTCATAATATTAAATCACTTTTCTCTAATTTATTTAATACACTAATTAAATAAATTAAATACCTTTAATATTTAAATAATTATAAATATTAAAGAAAAATATTCCAATTGGTCAGAAATTATTTTTCATAATTTAAAATAATTTTTAAAATCATTTTTGGTAATTTTAGAATTTATTTCTAATTTTATCAATTTCCAAAATTTTCGTAAAATAATTTAATTAATCTGTCGCTAAAAGCCTTTAGCGATTATTAAAGCGTCATTGTTAGTGTTCTTGAGCTCAAGAACACCGACACAATTTTCGTGTTTAAGGGTCATCGTTTCAATTGATTTAATTCACAAAGCATGATCAAGTTCGGGCTAACTAAAAGTTTGTTATCAGAGTATAAATGTAACACTACAATATCTAATCAACAATTTGGTCAACCAACATCACAACAAGGAGATCTAGACCTCCAAAGTTTCTGTCAGGCGGTTTCTGGGCCAAAACAGATTCGAGTTGCCACTTTCAAGCTTAATTATTTCTGCTTTCTGTTCATTGTTTATGTGATATTAAAGTTCAAACATATAGTCGATGTGTCAAGGAACAATACCATACCAACAAATCACCCAAAAATAAACAAATCACAACTTATCAAGCTTGGCCAACTTATGTCGAAAAAATTCGTGCAAGTATTTTTCCGAATTTCCGAGAAATTCAAATTATGGTTGTTTGACCTACTTTGATCGCTTGTTACACTCGATCTATTGATCAAATATATGATATAAAGCCATAAATCTATAGACAAGATACTGGGCTACACATGTATTACAAAAATAACATCATAAACCAAAACGCCTAACATATCAAGAGGCTTAAAAAATTGTCGACGTTGTTTCGATCATTCGGGTCGCCCAGATTTTCATCCAATCGACCTCGGTCGTAATTGTTTGACCCTAAATAACTTGAAATCCGGCTATCTAATGGTACGACTACAACTTTTAGATTAAAGCCTACATACAAAGCTATCGATTGAAGCTTTAAAACAACTAAAACAACAAACACACAAGGAATTAAAGCAATCGACATTCCTTGTCGTATACCTAATTTTTTCTCAAGAACAGCTTTTGAAAAAAACACCAATTTAAAGCACTTTGATGCTATGGATATATGTTTGATCATCATAGATCAACATAAAACATCCTCTAGCATTAATCTAAACACATAAACATAAAAATTTCTCAAGCAACAAAGATCAAAAATAAAAATAGGATTATACCTTCTCTTGAATAATTTTTGATCTTGGCTCTCCAACAATCATTTATGATTGATATTGAGGTCGCTTTCTAGGACCTGATCTACTACTGATTTTCGTGGGTTTAGGATAGAGAGAGAGTTGGTGAGAGCTAGAGTAAAAATTAGCAACTTTTGGCCACTTTTCTCTCTAAATCTTATATATAATGCTAAGTTGCTAGATCCGATCATTTGGACGATTTTCGTCATTGATTTCTTTGAATTTCTAGAGTCACCAAGTCAAATGGTTAGGTGAACAACTAAAGATTTTACCAATTTTGCAAGTTAGCTCATTTAAAATGTAAAAAGGGTATTTTTGACATTTGATAAATATATTTAATGGCATTCTTGTCAATACACAAACCCTTAGGGTTTAGGGTTTCGACAATAAGGTTTAGGTTTGAACCCTTTAGGTCTAAAAATTCTAATTCCCATAATTTGCAAATTTAGGGTTTAATTAGAAAAATAAATTTTCTAAAATAAAATTAGGGTTTCTAAAATAGAAAGTTACCATACAAAAATATAATTAGAGATTTCTAACCATATTTAAGTTTAATGAATACTTTAGGCATGCTAATAAAATTAGGGTTGCCTAATTAGGGTTTATAATTCTCGGTTTTTTAATAATTAGGGTTCCCAGTGTACAATTAGGGTTTTCTAAGGTACGCTAGGGTTTTCTACAACACATTAGGGTTTTCTACACCATATTAGGTTTTAATAATATTAAACCTTATCCGATCAACCATTGATCAACATTTCTATACAGTCCAAACACATAATCAACAATACAATTATTTTAATTGTATTTTCTACCGAATCCCTATCCGAAAATTAGGGTTAGGGTTTTCTAAAGTTGTTAAGCACAACTCTACTTTAATTTCTCAGTCAAAACATATATTGACTAATTCTCGAGACTCGTCTCACTAATTCTCACTACAATATTAACAGTCAATGTCAAAAAAAAATTTATTCGTAAAATTTTAATTATTCGAAATCTCGGGTTATCACATTCACCCCTCCTTAAAAGGATTCCGTCCTCGGAATCACCGCTTTCTTATTCTCTACAATCTTTTAAAGTTGTATTATCAATTCATTTTTATCAACACAATATTAAATTGTGTCTTAATTTCTAACTTGTGACTTGAATCTATAAAAGAAAACAATTCTCAGCCATATCAAACTAAAATGATGTCAGAGCAGGAATAAAATGCGGAGTTCTGCACAAAACTGGCTTTCAGATTATATTTCACACAATAATACAGGTATTGTATTCCCGCTAAATTCTACAAGTCCTGAAGGGCAAAATGTAAGTGGATGGAGTATGGGTGAACCCAGTTCGAGTGTCGTGCAAAACCAGGTCAATCATAATAAACGAAAAGCAGAACATGCATGGACATCTTCAATGAGTTGTTGTGTGGGAGCTGGTCACATCTCGGAAGAAAGACAATATGAACCAGCAAGTGTACTTTCACTGGACGTTGTTAATCTATGTAGCAATTAGATTGTTAACGGTCCTTTGTTTCTGCAGAGTCAAGTAGAGTAAGATATCTACTATCTTCTATGATTTAAAAGGTTTTTCATCACTTTTATCGCTGAGACTCAGCTTAATAAATAATCCACATCATTGAATCACCCTTGCACTACGGCCAAGGATATTCTTTAGTGTCACGACCACGAATTATCCATGCAGTACGGGCTAAGGATATTCGTGTATTCTTCAATGGTCCTGATCATTCCACATCATTTGTAACATTATGGTCATGATTATACCGAATAATCCCTGGTCGGTAAGTCCATGTATGCACTACAGGCCACAAATGACTTTCATCATAATATAAACATGAGGATGATGACAATGATATAAGAATTCAATAAAACAAGTTCAAGGATAAAATTTTAAAGATTTATAATTTAATTTATCTAGAAATCAATAACGTCCAAATTGTCAACATGATACTACTTTGTGGAGTAAAATTGAAGAATAATATTGTACCAAAAATAATTTGGACCAGAAACGAATAAATTTTTATCATAAATAGTACCCCAGGTGAATAGTTCTTAAGTGAATAGTACGCCGTGAATAATAACCCCGTGAATAGTACTCTGGCATAAAAAAGTTAAAACTTATCAAGAATGCTCAGAATAATATTTCCATGAAAAGATACTGGATGAAGCACAAATATCAAGGATATTCTACTAATTTCATGGAGTTTAGAAGCCAAAACTTTAACAAAACGAGTATAGAATTCAAAATCTGAAACAAAATAATATTACTTACATACTATAGAGTATGGAAGAGAATATTATTTCAAGCGAATATTGAACAAAAATAACATCCCTTACCTTGAAAAGAAGAGTATTGCAACTGGTATAGCGGGGATATTCTTGAAGAAACTTGAACTATTTTGTATGCTCAAAGCTTCCTTAAACTCTAAAGAAATACGCTCAATATTATAGAAGAAGAATTCTCTGCTTCTGGTGTGATTTTCAATTCTAATTAAGCATCCTATTTATAGGAGAATGGAAAAGATACTATTTGAATTTAATTTCTCATGGAGAAACAGAATAATTCACGGGCGAACGAATTCGACGAATTCGTTGATTTTCTGATTTTTACTATTCATCACTGTGCAATAAAATATTCTAATAAAATAAAAACTTTAAATAAAATATAATATATTCTATTTAAAATCTACTATACTCGTTTTGTTAAAGTTTTGGCTTCTAAACTCCATGAAATTAGTAGTATATCCTTGATATTTGTGCTTCATCCAGTATCTTTTCATGAAAATATTATTCTGAGCATTCTTGATAAGTTTTAACTTTTTCAAGCCAGAGTACTATTCACAGGGTTACTATTCCCGAAGTACTCTTCACGGGGTACTATTCACTCGAGTACTATTCACCCGGGGTACTATTCATGATAAAAATTGATTCGTTTTCGGTCCAAATTATTTTTGGTACAATATTATTCTTGAATTTTACTCCACAAAGCAGTATCATGTTGACAATTTGGACGTTATTGATTTCTGGATAAATTAAATTATAAATCTTTAAAAATTTATCCTTGAACTTGTTTTATTAAATTCTTATATCATTGTCATCATCCAAATGATTATATTATGTTTAAAGTCATATATAGCCTGTAGTGCATAGATGGACTTGGTATGATTATGACCAGGGATTATTCGGTATAATCATGACCGTAATGTTACAAATGATGTGGTAAAAGTCCTCATTGGCCCGTAGTTCATTGATGGACAGTTGTTGGCATGATCATGACCATTGATGAATACACGAATATCCTTGGCCCGTAGTCCATGGATAATTTGTGGCCATGATACTAAAGAATATCCTTGGCCGCAGTGCAAGGGTGATTCGATGATGTGGATTATTTATTAAGTTGAGTCTCAGCTATAAAAGAGATGAAAAAACTTTTAAATCATAGAAGATAGTAGATATCTTGCTCTACTTGACTCTTCTAATAGATTGCTTGTTCCGCTGCAGTTAAACTTGATGTTTATTATATTTTATCAATTTAACACTGTTGAAGGCTAACGATAATTTATTCTACATTATCTTAGTCATAATATTTCTTACTGGGCTAGTTGAGCTCACCCTTTGCTTTCATTGTTCTCTTCAGGAAATGAAAATATAGCTGGGACTAGTCGGGGAACGGAGTGACGGTCCAAATGATAGCATTAGTAGTCCTCACTATTCTGTGAAATAGTGTGATAATAAATGTATTGAGGACTCCATTTGAGTTTGAATACTGTCTAGAAGACAATATTCATATTAGAACTCTCAGTTTATGTTTTGTCATATTTTACACGACAGTTGTATTATTAAGTTGTATTTGAATTTTGTACCATGTATTTGGCGACTCAAGATGGGTGATCTATACCTATTTTGGGGGCGTCACAATTGGTATCAAAGCTTAGGGATATGATCCATGGCTGAGATGTGAGAGAAGAACTAGGAGGGGAGAGACGGGGAATTCCTTTGATAGTATTACCTACCTAAGTTTAATTGGTATTTAATTGATCTGTCAGAATATAGGGATAATATGTTACATGTTAATTAACCCTTGTTTTGTGGTAGTATTTGAAAATGACATCTGAGAATGTTGAGAATAGCAATGGAGCACAAGAGACCGTTGAGTCACCACAGATCAATAATCAGGATAATGTGCATCAAGAAAGCGACAATCCTCATGCAAACAATAACACTGACCAAATGATGAACGATGGAATGTTTAGAGGCTTTATGTAATTAATGCAACATCAGGCGAGAGCGGCTCCTGTCCAAAATGCAGGTGGAAACACTGGCAACTCTCGGACGGTCGGCCAACTTAAGCAGATTCAAGAGTGGGACCACCGAGTTTTTGGAGAGCCAAAACCACTTAAGGCGGAGACGTGGATAAAGTAGATCTGCAAGATATTTGATGTCTTGGGATGCTCCGAGGAGCAAAAGGTTCCCTTGGCCACCTTCATGTCATGCAGCAGAGGAGATTATTATTTGTGGAATCAGTAAAGCGTACTCAACCGCCAGATCAAGATGACTTGGGAGAAGTTCTAAGAAACAACAAACAACAGGATACCCCGTTACGAAGCCAAGTTTGCTGAGTTGTCCCAGTTTGTGTCCCACTTAGTTGATAATGATGAGAGAATGACACGTATGTTTCTAAGAGGTTTGAAAACTGAGATACGCCAATACCTTATCTCTCACAAACTTTGCTTGTATTCAGATGTTGTGAATAGAGCTCAGTTATTGGAGTGCTATAATGAGTTAACCCAACCAAGAGAGAGCAGTCAGCAAAATGATAATACCAGTGGTAGCAGTCATCGAAGCAGTGACAACAAACGTGGAGGGAATCAACATGCCAGAAATGGTAACCACTTCAGTGGTAATCATGGTCAAGACAATAAAAGTTGACATTTCAAGAAGAGGAAATTCAACAGTGATGGAAAGACGTCAGCACCAACACCCGTTGTTAAGGAAGGAGAACGATCACCTATCATATGCTTCAAATACGGAAGGGAGGGACATATCAGTCCAAGCTGTGCGTAGCAGTCCAAAATGTATTACAATTGTGGAAGAGAAGGTCACCTAGCTCGATTTTGTTGTTCAGGAAAGCCAAGTCTAGCTGGGATGGAGGCACCAAAAGTCGTTCCAAAAAAGTCAAAACCAGTAGTTCAAGGGAAAGCGTTTGTCATGACCTCCTAGAAAGCAATGAACCCAAACGAGGTCATCACGGGTAAGCTTATCATAAACTCTAGCGAAGTCTATACCTTATTTGATATTGGTTCTACCCATTCTTTTATTTCTCCTACTTGCGCTCAACGTTTAAATTTGACTCCAGAGAAATTAGACTTTGACTTATCTGTTGAAACTCTATTGGGAGAAACCATCATTACATCCACTGTTTATAAGTCTTGTTTGGTTCAAATCGGTACCCTCACATTACCTGTCGATCTTATTTCATTGAAAATACTTGCATTTGACGTAATTCTAAGGATTGATTGGTTAACTACTCATCAAGAAAAAAATTATTATTTTCGTACGGTTGTTAGCTTTCATATTCCTAACCAACCTATTACGTGAATTCAAGTAACCAAACCATTAAAATCAATCATTGTCATATATCTCAATCCATAAAGCTATTCGTTTATTGAAAAACAGATGTCAAACCTTTTTAGCTCATGTCACGGATTTAAACAAAAATACGTCAGTTTTGAATGATATATCTATTGTTAATAAATTTCCTAACGTATTCCCTGAAGAACTTCCTGGCCTACCCCCAGAGCGTGAAATTGAATTTTGTAACGACCTTGAACCCGGTACAAAAGCCATTTCAAAAGCCCCATATCGAATGACTCCTATTGAACTTCAGGAGTTAAAGACCCACCTGCAGGAATTGTTAGACATCGGTTTCATTCATCCTAGTACGTCTCCTTGGGGTGCTCCTTTTCTATTAGTAAAGAAGAAAGATGGGAGTATGCGACTTTGTATTGATTATCGGGAGTTGAATCATGTCACCGTCAAAAATAGGTACCCATTGCCACGAATTGATGACCTATTTGACCAGTTGTAAGGCGCCAAATTCTTTTCAAAGATTAATCTTCATTTCGGATATCATCAGTTAAAGATTAAAACCAATGACATTCCAAAGACGACTTTCAGAACTCAGTACGGGAATTATGAATTCCTAGTCATGTCCTTTGGATTGACTAATGCTCCTGCTGCCTTCATGGATATGATGAACCGAGTATTCAAGGAATATTTGGATCATTTTGTGGTTGTCTTTATTGATGACATCCTCATATACTCCGAAAGCCGTGAAGATCATGAGCAACACTTGAGGCTGATACTCCAAAAGCTTCGTGAAAATAAGCTTTATGCCAAGTTGAAGAAATGTGAGTTCTAGCTTGAGGAAGTAGCATTCCTTGGGCACGTAGTATCAAGTCATGGAATATCTGTTAACCCGACAAAAATTGAAGCAATTCAAAACTGGGTGTAACCTAAATCAGTGACCGAAGTACGTAGCTTTCTCAGCTTAGCTGGTTATTATCAGAGATTCGTAGAAGGGTTTTCTCGAATCGTTACTACATTAACTCAGCTGACTCGGAAAGATACAAAATTCGGTTGGAGCGAAGAATGTGAGAAGAGTTTTCAAGAACTCAAGAGAAGACTCATTTCAGCACCTGTTTTGACAATACCATCTGGCTCGAAGGGATTTGTCATCTACACTGATGCTTTTGGCAAAGGGTTAGGATGTGTTCTTATGCAACATAGGAAAGTCATAGCCTATGCCTCTCGACAACTCAAAGACTACGAGAGGAATTATCCTACTCATGATCTAGAGTTGGCAGCTGTTGTTTTCGCACTTAAAATTTGGAGGCATTACCTGTATGGGGAGAAAGTGGAGATCTATACGAATCATAAAAGCATCAAATATTTCTTCACCTAAAAGGAACTTAACATGCGACAATGATGTTGGCTCGAACTGTTGAAAGATTATGATTATACTATTCAATACCAACCTGGAAAAGCGAACGTGGTAGCTAACACATTGAGTAAAAGATCATATGCGGGTACGAGTGCGATATTGTCAATGCAAAGGCCCATTTTGTATAACTTGCAAAGGATGGAGATGGAGTTAAAGACTCCAGGGACCCACGTGATGATGGAAAATATACGAGTAGAACCGACTTTAATCAATAAAGTTAAAGTTGCTCAAGCTGCAGACCTGGAGATGATGCGTATAAAGAAGAAAGCGCAAGAAGGTGCAATTCCAGAAGCAAGAATCGATGAAGAAGGAATACTTCGAGTCATGATGGAGGCGCACAACACACCATTTGTAATCCATCCCCGGAGTACAAAAATGTATCGTGATCTTAGATATACATTTGGTGGAGCAATATGAAGAGAGAGGTAGCAAGGTTTATCTCAAAGTATCTAACTTGGCAACGAGTTAAGGCAGAGCATCAAGTGCCAAAAGGTCCATTGCAACCACTTGAAATTCCAGAATGGAAGTGGGAGCACATTACCATGGATTTCGTTACTGGTCTTCCCAAGGTTTCTCAAGGCATAAATGCAATTTGGGTCATTGTTGATAGATTGACCAAGTCTGCTCATTTCTTACCTATACGAGAAACTTATACACTTGATCATCTTGCTCGTATGTACATAAACGAGATTGTAAGATTGCATGGTATGCCAGTATCTATAGTTTCTGATCGAGACCCAAGATTCACTTCAAGATTTTGGGTTAGTTTGCAAAAAGCTATGGGCACAGATTTACGATTTAGTTCGGCTTATCATCCTCAAACGGACGGGCAGTCAAAGAGGACTATTCAAACTCTTGAAGATCTAATAAGACTATGTGTCCTTGACTTCAAAGGAAGTTGGGACAAGTTCTTACCATTGTTGGAGTTTTCCTACAACATTAGTTATCAAGCAAGTATTGGCATGGCTCTATTCGAGGCATTGTATGGAAGAAAGTGTCATTCTCCAGTATATTGGGATGAGGTGGGTGAAGCAACATTGTTGGGACCAGAGTTGGTATGTATGACTATGGAAAAGATTCAAACGATCCGACAACATATAAAAATCTCACAAGATCAACAAAAGAGTTATGCTGATCTTCATCGAAAAGACGTGGAATTCAATATTGGAGATCATGTGTTGTTATGTGTTGCACCATGGAAAGGAGTTACGAGATTTGGAAAGAGAGGAAAGCTCAATCCTCGATTCATTGGCCCATTTTTAATCCTCGATCGAGTAGGAACTGTGGCCTATAGACTCGCTTTACCACCAAGTATGTCTCGTGTTTATAATGTTTTTCACATATCCATGTTACGTAAATATGTGGAAGACCCAAATCACATTATTGAGTTAGAACCGAACGAAATAGCGGAAGATTTAACGTATGAAGAGGTTCCTGTTAAAATCTTGGATAAGAAGGAGCATATTTTATGCTCTATGGTTTTACCTCAAGTCAAAATTTTGTGGAAAAACCATGATATTGAGGAAATGACCTGGGAGTTAGAATTTGAAATGAAATCAAGGTATCCTCACCTCTTCGACATACCAGGTATGTACCCTAATTTCGAGGGCAAAATTTCATAAGAAGGGGAGGTTGTAAGACCCTAACTTTTATGAATAAAGATGAATTTTCAATAAATATTATTTTTGAATATTATGGAGTGAATTTGATATAATGTTATAGTTGTGTTATATTCGATTGGTCGGGGAATAAATTGAATATTATTTATAAATTTTTCAGTATGCAAGTTGTGTTATATTCGATTGGTCGGGGAATATTCGTTTTAATAGGGAATATTCGTACGACGACACAATCATTGGTGGACCCCACAATAGAATTATTGTCGAATTGACAAAACGACAAAAATATCTTTTTTATAAAAATAACAGCGAAAGTTTTACCGTTAACTGTTGAAACACCCGGTGTTAAAAGTACAGTAATACATGTGGTTGCATAGTAGCACACGGTATTGATTATTGGTGCTTACGTGAGAAGTCACTCAGTTTTGTTCAATTATTGCTATAGTAATTGTTGCATAGTATCTCACGTTATTTGATTCAATTATTGTCGATATTTTATGTATTTGTAAATCAATAATTGAGATGACAAAGTTATTAATATTATTATTTGCAATATTGACGATGTCTAGAAGTTCTATCAAGGAGAGGTTTGGTCACCTAATTGCGCGCCAATAGGGAGAAATCCTTATTGGAAAGTCCCCTTTTTCTTGGGAACGACCTGGTTGTTAAATATTGCGAATTATGATAATGATGATAAATATTGTTAAAAATATTAAAGTGATTTTATGAAGTATTTGATGTAAATTTTTCTTATTTTATGGACCCCCATTTACCCATTTTTCAAAATTATTGGTAGAAGTTATCTCAATTTTGTTTATATATATATATATATATATATATATATATATATATATATATATATATATATATATGTTGTATGGGAGGAAATGTATGGCGGGGGGGAATTTGCCTTGCCAAAAAGGGAGTTAATATATATAATATATATGTAATAAGTGTGTGTGTTTTAAACATGCGTGTGTTGAAAAAAATTAAGTGGTGTATGATTTTGTGGTGATACTTTTGCCGTTAGGAAAAGGTTATATATATATATATATATATATATATATATATATATATATAAGTTCGTGTTAGATTGGGATAACTTAGTTAAAGATTTTAATTCAAAATCTAATAAAGAAAAAAGACATCTATTCAGAACTAATCATCCAACTGAAAAGGAAAGAGATAAGATAGTAAATAGATGGAAAAGATTTATTAAAAATGAAGAAATTAACATTACTTTTTACGACTGGTACGAACAATATCAAAGTAAATGTAATGTTATTAGTAAACCCCAATGGATTAAAGAAGACAGATATATATATATATATATTATAAGTTTTGTTTTATTAGATTTTAAATAGAATATATTATATTTTATTTAAAGTTTTTGTTTTATTAGAATATTTTATTGCACAGTGATGAATAGTAAAAATTAGAAAGTCCACGAATTCGCCGAATTCGGTCCCCCGTGAATTCTTCTGTTGATCCATGAAAAATTAAATTCAAATAGTATCATTTTCATTCTCCTATAAATAGGATGCTTAATTAGAATTGAAAATCACACCAGAATTAGAGAATTCTTCTTCTATAATATTGAGCGTATTTCTTTAGAGTTTAAGAAAGCTTTGAGCATAGAAAATAGTTCAAGTTTTCTTCAAAAATATCCCCGCTATACCAGTTGGAATACTCCTCTTTTCAAGGTAAGGGATGTTATTTTTGTTCAATATTCGCTTGAAATAATATTTTCTTCCATACTCTATAGTATGTAAATAATATGATTTCATTTCAGATTTTGAATTCTATACTCGTTTTGTTAAAGTTTTGGCTTCTAAACTCCATGAAATTTGTAGAATATCCTTGATATTTGCGCTTCATCCAGTATCTTTTCATGGAAATATTATTCTGAGCATTCTTGATAAGTTTTAACTTTTTCATGCCAGAGTACTATTCACGGGGTTACTATTCCTGAAGTACTATTCACGAGGTACTATTCACTCTAGTACTATTCACCCAGGGTACTATTCATGATAAAAATTGATTCGTTTTCGGTCCAAATTATTTTTGGTACAATATTATTCTTGAATTTTACTCCACAAAGCAGTATCATGTTGACAATTTGGACGTTATTGATTTCTGGATAAATTAAATTATAAATCTTTTAAAATTTATCCTTGAACTTGTTTTATTGAATTCTTATATCATTGTCATCATCCTCATATTTATATTATGTTGAAAGTCATCTGTGGCATGTTGTGCATAGATGGACTTGGTATGATTATGACCAGGGATTATTCGGTATAATCTTGACCGCAATGTTACAAATGATGTGGTAAAAGTCATCATTGGCCCGTAGTGCATTGATGGACAGTTGTTGGCATGATCATGACCATTGATGAATACACGAATATCCTTGGCCCGTAGTGCATGGATAATTTGTGGTCGTGATACTAAAGAATATCCTTGGCCATAGTGCAGGGGTGATTCGATGATGTGGATTATTTATTAAGCTGAGTATCAGCGATAAAAGTGATGAAAAACCTTTTAAATCATAGAATATAGTAGATATCTTGCTCTACTTGACTCTTCTAATGGATTATTTGTTCCGCTGCAGTTAAACTTGATGTTTATTATATTTTATCAGTTTAACACTGTTGAAGGCTAACGATAATTTATTCTGCATTATCTTAGTCATAATATTTCTTACTGGGCTAGTTGAGCTCATCCTTTTCTTTCATTGTTTTCTTCAGGAAATGAGAATATAGCTGGGACTAGTCGGGGAACGGAGTGACGATCCAGATGATAGCATTAGTAGTCCTCACTATTTTGTGAAATAGTGTGATAATAAATGTAGTGAAGACTCCATTTGAGTTTGAATACTGTCTAGAAGACAATATTCGTATTAGAACTCTCAGTTTATGTTTTGTCGTATTGTACACGACTATTGTATTATTAAGTTGTATTTAAATTTTGTACCATGTATTTGGCGACTCAAGATGGGTGATGTATACCTATTTTGGGGGCGTCACATTGTATCGGTTCGGAGGAATGCCATTGCACTTTAGCTTTGCGGCATAAATCGATGATGAGAAATCCATGAAGAAGGCCCCCAGTGGTATTTCCTCGTAATAGCCTGTCAATCGATTCTTGAATGCATGCACCCACATCCACATTGTAGAACACAACTGAATTTTTCACCCGATAATGGTGATGTAAAATCCCATATAGCAGCCACACCTTTTCTTTCGTCACATCATTCTGATGGCGTGTGGGTATCAATCGGGAACAAATGAAGGCGTACCATGCTTTGCCATAACGACTTAAAGCTGAGTGGGGAAAACATATCTTTTCATTCATTCCGGCTCGGGTAAACCATTGTGTTCCTAGTTTTCACAATCTTGCAATCAGTTCATCCAAATCAGGTAAGCCATCTTCATAGTGTACATCTGTCGGTGTTTCCAGCCCAAAGTACTTATTGATTGCATTGGCATGGAACGACACCGGTTTACCCCGTATCATGACTATGTGATCAACATGCTCCATTGTGTTGGCATAAAACTCTTTTACGATGTTGATCACCGCGGGTAGTGGCTGCTCCACTAGTTGAAACTAGTTTCGTTCCACAATCATCAGCACCATATCACCATCAAGATTGGGATCCGGCTTGAATACTCATTCTAAAACTAAAGTCTTCTTGTCAATGGTCGATTTGAGCCTCACCTTAGCACCCTCACTGAAAAATTTTGTGTGATCAAATTGAGTCTGAGAGGTAGAAGTGGATGCACGAGGTCTCTTGTGCAAAGACATGGTGATTTTAGTGTAATATATGGTGAAAACCTGGTTCAA
Source organism: Panax ginseng (assembly GCA_020205605.1). Lineage (NCBI taxonomy): Eukaryota > Viridiplantae > Streptophyta > Magnoliopsida > Apiales > Araliaceae > Panax > Panax ginseng. Next base: position 141,502,853 of record CM035132.1, on the reverse strand, counting down.
GCAAATCATCGAACAGTTGGCGGGCATGAAGACTAACACCCCCAAACTTGATTTCTTTAGACAAACTCTAGGCCAAAATTTGAAATACTCCAATATACTCTTTGGGCAATAGTATCCCAAGGATTTCAAACCAATTTTGTGAACTAAGTTGCAACAATATTGAATTACCTTAAAGAAGAAGATCTGTCTCCAGCATAGAGTGATGCCCTAATTTGTGAGAAGTTGTGAGGAGGAAGAATTGGACTTGGAATATAAGTGTGGTGATTATCTCTTAAAATGATTTTGGCTAATTGAAGGAAGTAGAGTTGATATAGAAGAGGAATAACAGATAAACGTGTATGAAGAGGAGTTATGGTGGTTGTGGATTAGTGGGATGAAGAGATGAGAAAAAGTAGAAGTGGTGGTGTAGTTTAATTTGGACGTTATGGGAGTTATGGGGGAGTGGAAGAATTTGAGTTGGGCAAGACGTTGGGAAAGATTGGTGTTATGTGTATTTATAAGGGAAAAGGAAACGACAACTAGCTTTTAAAAAAAACTGAACTTTCCGAGTGGCGCACCCCATGCCATTGATAACCCTTGGATGGCGCGGCCCGCGCTTGTTATGCAGTGTCTATGCCCAAGATGGCGTACCCCACGCCATAAGCTAGTGTAACCTGGCGCGCCCCGCACTCTATAGGCAGATTCATACTGTTAAGGTAGCACGCCCCGCGTTGGGTGAATGCTTAAGGTGGCGCGGCCCGCGCTATAGGGGCAGTGTCTGAGTGATGTCATTTTTCCATGATTCCCTGCAATTATACCATAATGAATTCATTACTATTATAGTTATTCAATAAAATAATTATCTAAACTATACTATGAACTAAAATTTACTGAATAAATGAAACAGAAAAGGTTTAGATCTTGGGTTGCCTCCCAAATAGCACTAGTTTTAACATCGTCAGCCCGATGATGCTCTTGTTTCATGGTCCATCGGCAAGTGTAATTGCAATGGCTTCGTTTTTTATGTCACCACCCTAGTAATGCTTTAACCTCTACACGTTAACTTTGAATATTTCGAGCGGATTTCTGTTGTATAACTCAACGACGCCATGTGGAAAAACCTTCTTGATCGTGAATGGCCCTGACCATCGGGATTTGAACTTTCCAGGAAATAATCTCAGTCGTGAGTTGAACAATAAAATCGATTATTTTAGTTCGAACTTTCTCTACAAAATTTTCTAGTCGTGCCACTTCTTGACTTTTTCTTTATATAGCTTTGAGCTCTCATATGCTTGCAGTCTAAATTCATTGAGTTCGTTCAATTGGAGTAACCTCTTTTCTCCTGTAGTTGTTTGATTAAAGTTAAATTTCTAAATTGCCCAGTATGCCTTATGTTGTAATTCCACTGGGAGGTGACATGCTTTCCCGTAGACCAACTGATACGGAGACATCCCAATTGTTGTCTTGTATTGTGTCATGTAAGCCCATAGTTAGACCTGGAAAACGGGCGGGCCAAGCTCAAACGGGTTGGGCGAGTGGCAGGTTAGGCTAAAAATGGGCAGGCCAAAAAAGGCCAGGGTTTTGCTGGGCTAAAATTCTGCAGCCCAAAGCCCAGCCCGTGGGCCGAGACCAATTTTGCCTATTTTATGCTACCTTTTTGGGTTTGGCCTAAATGGGCCAGGCGAGTGGCGAGCCGGGCCAAAAACGGGCGGGCCAAAAATGCCTGGGTTTTACTAGGCTAAAATTTTAAACTTCAAAGTCCGGCCCATTATAAGGGCCAACCCAAATTTGCAAGCTTGGGCCATATTTTTCCATGTCTACCTATAGTGCGTCATCTAACTTTAGAGACCAATCTTTTGTGCTCAGATTTAATACCTTCTTTAAAATTTTCTTCACCTCTCTGTTGGAAACCTCAGCTTGACCACTCGTCGGGGGTGATATGCTATTGCAACCCTATGATTGACCCCGTACTTTGCCAAAATAGTTGTAAATGACTTATTGCATAAGTGACTTCCCTTGTCACTTATTATTGCTCTTGGTGAGCCAAACCTTGTGAAGATGTTCTTATGTAAGAACTTAAGAACTACCTTGGCATCATTTATAGGAAGTGTTATAGCTTCCACCCATTTTGATACATAGTCCACAACAAGCAAAATATACAAGTTGTTGAATAAAGGAAGAAAAGGTCCCATGAAGTTCATTCCCCATACATCAAAAACCTCAACTTACATGATCGTGTTGAGCGGCATTTCATTCCTTTTTGAGATGTTGCCCACCCTTTGGCATTTGTCACAGTTTTTTACAAACTGGTGGGCATCCTTGAACATAGTAGGCCAGTAGAATCCTGCTTGAAGTACCTTGGCCATTGTCCGCACACTCCCATAATGTCCCCCATACATAGATGAATGGCATTCGTGCAAGATATTCTTTACTTCGCTGTATGGAACACATCTACGAATCATTTTGTCTGCACATTATTTAAATAAATAAGGTTCGTCCCACATGTACCACTTGACGTCGTGTAGGAACTTCTTTTTCTGTTGTCGTGTCAAATCAGGGGGAAGGATTTTGCTCACTAAGTAATTGGAAAAATCCGCATACCATGGAAATTCTGAATTAACTCTAAAAAGCTGCTCATCCGAAAATGATTCATTAATTACACACTTATCAGCCCCATCCTTGTCCGGATTTTCTAATCTTGAAAGATGATCTACCACTTGACTTTTTGTCTCGTTCCTATTCTTTATTTCCAAATCAATTTCCTGAAGGAAAAGGATCCATCTGATTAGTCTAGGCTTAACGTCTTTCTTTGAGATTAGATAACGAATCACCGAGTGATCCGTGTATACCACCACCTTTGTTCCTATCAAGTAAGCTCTGAATTTATCAAAGGCGTATACTACTACAAGTAATTCCTTTTCAGTGGTTGTGTAGTTTAATTGGGCTTCCGTAAGGGTTTTACTTGCGTAGTATATGTCATGGGATATCTTTTCTCGGCATTGACCCAAAACATCCCCTACCGCTTAGTCGCTAGCATCGCACATTAACTCGAAAGGCATTGTCCAATCCGATGCTACAATCACGGGAGCTGTAGTCAACTTCTTCTTCAATTGTTCAAATGTTAATGTACATTCATCATCAAACTTGAAAACTACATCATTCTCTAATAGACTGCATAGTGGTTTTGCAATCTTAGAGAAATCTTTAATAAACCTACAGAGAATGGGGTATGTCCAAGGAAATCATGGATTCCTTAAGCGTAGTCAAGCGGTGGAAGATTCTTAATTGTGTCCAGCTTTGCTCTATCAACCTCTAAGCCCTTCGCAGAGACCTTCAGCCCTAAGATTATTCCTTCTTCAACCATAAATTGGCACTTCTCCCAGTTAAGCACCAAATTCATTTCCACACATTGGTTTAAGACCATGACCAGATTCTCTAGACAGATATCAAAATTTGTCTCCTTATACTGAGAACTTGTCCATGAAAACTTCCACATTCTTCTCCACCATGTTTGAGAAGATAGCCAACATACATCTTTAAAACATTGTCGGTGCATTACACAAACCAAAAGACATCCTCCTAAATGCAAATGTGTCGTATGGGCACGTGAAAGTGGTCTTCTCTTGATCTTTAGGAGCTTTGACTATTTGGTTGTACCCTGAATATCCATCCATTAAACAATAAAATTCATGCCCTGCCAACTAGTCCAACATCTGATCGATAAAGGGTAGAGGAAAGTGGTCCTTGCAGGTTACCTTATTTAGCTTCCCGTGGTCCATGCAAACCCTCTAACCGGTCACTGTCCTCGTCAAAATCAGTTCATTATCATCATTTTTCGCTACGGTCATTCCACCCTTTTTTGAAACACATTGATCTGGACTGACCCATGCACTGTCTGAAATCGGGTAAATAAGTCTTGCATCTAACCACTTCAGTATTTCTTTCTTTACCACTTCTTTCATGATCGGATTTAGTCGTCTCTGATGTTCCACTATTGGCTTTGCGTCCTCTTCCATAAGAATCTTGTGCATACAAAATGATAGACTTATCCCTTATATATATGCAATTGTCCATCCTATAGCCGACTTGTATTCTCTAAGCAGTCTCAGTAACTTACTTTCCCACAGTTCGTTAAGCCCAGATGTAATAATAACAGGTAAAGTATTAGAATTGCCCAAATAAGCATACCTGAGGTGTTTAGGAAGGGGCTTAAGCTCGAGAGTAGGTGGCACCTCCAATGAAGGTTTCATTCTTGCCGAATATTTTTCTTTTATGTGTAATGGCTCGAATGGTACCTTGAATCTACTAACTCGAGGCAAAGAATCAAGCATATATAAGTAATCCATGAACTCTGGATCATCCAAATCCTCATCCCCTAGTAGTGTGGTTTGTAACGGATCAGTGATCAAACTTTTTACCCGGTCTTCATTAACTATCCTGTCGATGACATCCACCCGGAAAACACTCCTCTTCATTTGTAGGGAACTTCATGGTTTTAAACACATTGAATTTGACTTCCTGGTCTTGAACCCTCATGGTTAATTCCCCTTTCTGAACATCGATGATAGTCCTACCCGTAGCAAAAAATTGTCTCCCTAGGATGATTGGGATTTTTTTATCTTCTTCATAATCCAAAATTATGAAATCCATTGGAAAAATAAATTTTTCCACCTTAACCAAGATATCTTCCACAATTCGTCTTGGATAAGTTACTGATCTTTCCGGTAACTGGAATGATATGTTTGTTGGCTTTGGAGCTGGTAAACCCAATTTAGTATAAACAGATAACGGCATGAGGTTTGAACTTTCCCCCAAGTCACACAAACACTTTTTGAAGGCTATGTTCCCGATTGTGCAAGGAATAGTGAAACTCCCCAGATTCTTCAACTTTGGGGGTAACTTTCTCTGTAAAATTACACTGCATTCCTCCATCAATGCTAAAGTTTCATAATCCTCTAACTTTTTCTTCCTTGACAGAATACCCTTCATGAATTTAACATAACTTGGCATTTGCTCTAGGGCTTCTGCGAAAGGAATGTTGATCTGAAGTTTCTTAAAAACATCTAAAAACTTTGGAAATTGCTTGTCCAGTTTATGTTTCTGAACTCTTTGCTGAAACGGTGGTGGAGGATACACAACTGGCTCAACCTCTGTCTTATTCTTGTCCACTTGCTTTTCCTCACCTTGTTTCCCCTCAACCACGTTGTCTTCACATTATTTGTCATCTTTTTTAGCTGAATTTTCTACGTTCTGCCCCTCAAAATGCTTTCCACTCCTCAAAGTAATTGCTTGACACTGCTCATGATTCCCCTTTAGATTTTTCTCAGTGTCAGTAGGTAGAGTTCCTTAAGGCCTATTATTCAATGCAAATGCCAGTTGTCCCATCTGATTTTCTAAGTTCTTGATGGCCACTGCTTGTGATTCCATTGCTGCTTCTTGTGATTTCATGGTCGCCTCATTGCTCGATATATATTTCAACAACAACTCTTCTAAATCTGTCTTTTTTTCTTTGTTCAAAGCTGCTTGTTGATGCTGATTTTGAAATCCCGGGGGATAAGATGGTCGTGGAGCCTGCTGATTCTGGTTGTTACTCCATAAAAAATTTGGGTGATTCCTATTCCCCAGATTGTAGGCATTCTGATATATGTTCTGTGGAATCATGTTGCAGCTACCCACAAATTGTACTGAAGTTGGGTTAATAGCACAATGTTCTGTAGGATGTTCCCCCACGCACAATTCATAAATAAAAGCAATCTACCGAGTTTGTACACCCGAAAAAGCATCCACCTTCTTTGATAACACTTAAATTTATGCTGCTAATGTCGCTACCCCATCTACTCATGTCTCTCGTGAGGAGTTCGATGGATTAAGCAATAAAATTACAGAGTTGGATGTTCTGCTCAAAGAACTACACAAGTCAACTCAGGGTCCACAAATACCCATACATATAGAATCCTCTACACATGGAGGAACCTAGGGTCCGGACAAAGAAGTTCCAGTACCTGAGTCTCAGTTGGACAAAACTAACAAAACCCCTAAAATCACCCATCTCAAAGAAGATCCAAACAGCGGTGATATTAGTAAAAAAAGTCCTTCAAATGGAAGAGACCATTCGGTCAATCAAAGGGATTGGAGCACACGGGGGTGTTTCATATTCTGACCTTTGCATCTTTCCTAAGGTTCATTATCCAAAAAAAATTCAAGACTCCCAATTTTGAAAAGTATGATGGATTAGGAGATCCTTATACACATTTGAAGGTATTTATTGGAGAGCACAGATCTTATGCCAAGGATGAAAAGCTTAGAATGCATCTATTTTAGAAAAGTCTGACTAGAGAAGCCAAAGCATGATATACCAAATAAGACAACTCCAAGATTCATAGCTGGGAGGAGCTAGCCCATGCTTTCCTCAGTCAGTACAGTTTCCAAACTCAGATGGCTCCAGACCGGTATTAAATTACAAAGGTCAAGAAACAAGTCAATGAGTCTTTTAGAGAGTATGCCCAAAGATGGAGGCTTCTGGTTGCTCAAGTTATTCCTTCTATGACTGAGTCTGAAATGGTGATGACCTTCATAGACATTCAAGAAGCTCCCTTCTATGAGAGGGTCTTCGCTGGCATAGGCAAACCATTCTCTGAAATGATCAAACACGGAGAAATGGCTGAGATGGGATTAATGTCAGGAAAGATTCAAGACCTTGCCGATCTAAAAGCTGTAGATGAGCACATCCAGTCTGGAAGTTATGGAAACAACCACTAGAGGGTCTATAAGAAGAAAGAGGAGGATCTTTCTTTGACACTACAAGGACAAAAAGGTAGTCAGAATAAGTCATATTCAGAGGTGAAATTATTCCCCTTTCCAAGCACAGTCTTCCAATCCTCCATTGTCGAAAAGTAGAGAAGTCAGATGTACTCGAGTGTTCACACCCTTAGGGGACTCACTCGAAAACATTCTCAAACTTCTGACAACTCAGAAAAAATTACCCATCTTCTTCCACCAGCCAACCCGAGTGGAAAGGGTTTTAATGCTAGCAGGAAGTGCGCTTATCATGCTGGAGCTCCTGGCCATGACACTCAGGATTGTTGGGCCCTGAAGCATAAAATCCAGGATTTAATTGACAATGGTGAGATCATGGTGACTAAACCCGACCAACCACATGTGCAAGACAACCCTCTCACTCAACATAAGGAAGAGGAGGTTAACATGATTAATTAGAGCAGTGGACAGAGCTCTCAATATGTTGGTGGATCATCCCAAATCACCAAGGACAATGTTGACAAATGGGATTATGCACTGTTCCAATTTATGATGGAACGAAAACTGAAGGCTCTTAGCGAGCAAGTCAACCAATTAGCAGAACTTGTGGTTCATCAACACCAAGTCACACGTCAATTATTCAGCCAGGAGCATGCTAGCCTCCTTCCTCTTATTACAAGTACTCCCCCACTTACTCCAGAAGGTGAAACACTGGAGGATAAAATTGCAAAAAGAACAAAAGCTAAAGCCTATTGGGACTTCGCCAATAAAAGGGAATTCACCTATTTAGGCCAACCGATGGAAGAAATATTATAGATGTTGATCAATGAGGGAAGAATCACATCTTTGCTACCTCCAATCAGTTCACGCTCAAGACTGTTTGATTCTAATGGAGTATGTCAATACCACTCCCACTCTCACTGTCACATCACTGAAGAATGATGGGCACTCTGCTATCTTATTTAGAACCTGATTGACAGCGGTGTCCTGCAGATGGCAGACAATGATGCTGTATTACTTGAGAGTGGGGACACATTTCCTACAAGATGGAAGGATGTCTTAGTAGTTATATCCTTTTTGAGGGAGATGTGGCTGCCACACCACGTACAATACAACCAATTCTGCTCAAAGGTGTTGAAAATCCTTTGAAAGTGGCTGCGTCAAAGCCAATCATATTGTCATTCAGGCCACAATATCCTATTGTAAGCCTCAAGAAAGTGCCATGGAATTATGGGGAGGCTAAAGGATCCACATCCAATACAACTACTGCAGTGTTGAAAGAAAATCCAATGTATCTTCCCTAACGGGTGATGAAGCCTACCATCTAGTCAACGGGGAAAGTTCCCATGAGAAGATTGAAGAATTCCTCCATACTATGCGACACAATGAAGCCAAGGTGGTTTTAAGCTTGAAAGAAGCTCCACAACATATTTCTATACTTGACTTGGGTTTCTCTTTAGAAGATCACAGGAAGGTCTTACTAAGAGTCTTATGTAGACACTCGAAATTTCATTTTCCTGTTACTAACTATACAGGAGGACAAAAGTGTCTTTTTCACACTCTAGAGATAATCCTGAAGGATCACAAAATCAATTCCAACCCCTAAAATAGCCCCGAGAGATCCTGTTTCCAACCTCGGAGATAACCTCGGGAAATCAGTTTCTAACCCCGGGAAAATCAGTTCCAACCCCGGAGATAACCCCGGGGGATCAAGTTCAAAGCCTGGAGATAACCCGAGGAAGTCAAGCCAACCTAAGAGATAACCCTAAGGATAGTCAGAGTCAACAGCATGTAAACCTCAAAGATAACCCTAAGAAAAGACTGCTACAATTGTGCGAAAATTGGAGATAACCTCGGAAGGGGCAAAATGGTCATTTTGCCAACTCAAACTCAACTCAAATCAAATAACTTATTTAAACTAAAACTTCTTCAAAAGAAGTCCCACAAGAACTATATCTTAACTTCCAAGTGCAAACTACGCAAAATAGCTCAACGGACTGCCTAACGGAGACCCAAAAATGCTATTTTGGTCATGGACCCATCTTCCCAAAATAAAAAAAGTTTAAATCCTATGTCATGGCGTAGCTCTCGGAAAGAGCTTTCTGGATTGGTATGGCACACTTCCATTGGACTTCTGGATTGAAAGTTATAAAGGTTCAATTGAATAACACGTTGTTTGAGTGCACATACTTCGAGACGGTGGGATCCATGTTTCTCGGTGCACCCCAGGCAGCCACGGGTAATCCAGAGGATACCACAGCTAAACCTGCGGCTCCTCCCTCTATAAATAGAGGGCTTGGGGTAGCCATTTTGAAGAGAGTTAAGGCGAGGAAGCCCTATCCATTTTGCTCTGTACACACTATACACTGAGTGCTTTCTCATTTTAAACACTTGTGAGCTTATACTTTGATGTATGTTACCGGTGGAAACCGAGTGTTCATTTAATTAAAGCCATTTGATGTCTTCTTGGCAGCCCACTATAAGACGTCTTTCATTTCTTAAAGCCTTTCTCCACTTTTTGCACACAAATATTCACATTGAGAGTCATGTTGTGTGCGTATGCTCGGACTTCGGTATGTGGCTTTTTTTTCTTTTGTATATATATAAGTATATATATTTGTACTAATATCATCGAGTTATGGCTCGATTGAGCCTGAATTCACATCCGAAGCATTTATTGCTTTTATATATTTATATATATAAAAACTGTTATCGAACTCTATTCGGGGAGACTAGATTTATATCTAGAGCGTTTACTGATTTCATATATATATAAATACTTATATATATATATATATATATATTTACATTTCTGTCAGGCTTGGAGTTTACTTTGTGGCGTTTGATCATCTATATATATATATATATATATATATATATATATATATATACATTCGATCCACTTTGGAGTTTACTTTTGTGGGTCAGTTGATCCTATATATATATATGTATATATATATATATATATATATATATAAAGTTTTTATATATATTTAACTGCTTACAACTTTCATACAAACTGCAACATCATGTGAGCCTAGGAATCATGTGATCATAGATTCAGTCTTTTGAATCTATATTGGGTTCCCGTGATGGACATTTCCAGCTGTAATCAGCTTGTAAATTATTCACGGTGTTTGAATTTCCTTAGATGGCTTTCATGCCCATAATGAGTTCGGCACTGCTATGTATCTAATTTTCTCGAAGATGCCTCGCATTTCAAAAATAAAAGCAATCAAGCCGAACATATAATAAAATGGAAACATGAAAGGCCTCAATTACTATTGAGCATAAGGGTTTGAAAAAAAAACCTCTTTTACAAAACATCATTGTTATATCTTGTTAAAACCAAAATTTTATACAAAATTGAAACCCGTTGTATATAGGTGCAAACGAGGTATAACACTACTTCCAAATAATTTCATATTGACCCATACACACACACACATTCATATAACAGTTTAATTGAAAAGTGGCGGTCACCATGGTAACACGGATGTCGAGGGGTGCCTAACACTTTTTCTCCGCATAATCAAGCCCTCGGACCCTAACGAATCTCGGTTTCACAGAACTGTTAAGAAGTGCTACATCACGGGGTTAATGTGCAAACCGTTTCTCGATTGAGTTGGTGCAACCATTTAAAAATACCAACTGGCGACTCTTACAGTCCAATCGTCGACATATACATGTCGGACCTTTTCACAACTTGTTTTTTCAAACAAATCTCACCTAACATGAGAACACCAAAAGACAAGAACAGAAAAGGGACAATAAAAATCCCGACGTCGATAGGTGGCGACTCTGCTGGGGACATCCAGTAAGAGGTCTTCAGCCGCTATTTCAAACTTTTAAAAACTTATACCTTCTTGTGTGTGGATGTTGTATTTACATTTGAATGAATGTATACGAATGCATTTACTTAATGCACTTAGTACTTCGCACTATATCTACCTGTGATATTAGTGCTTCGCACATGTCATCATTTCCATATGGTATGACGTGATGTATGTAAATGTATGTTATGTGGTCCCTCCACCAGGAGGCTATCCTGTCGGTGTTTGATTACTGGACTCGTAGGGAGATTAATTCCAATGAGGCTCAGGAAAGGCACCACCCAGATTAGCTCTAGTTGAAAGATCAGATTAACTTCTCGTCGAGTAAATTGCGATAATCTGAGAACCTTCATGCCAAAAAACCGTGAGAGTAACCTAAGATAGGTTAGCCTCTGATTAACCAAACGCGAAGAAAAGTCTCTTCATACTTTCCCATTTCAATTACTTGTAATTTTATTTCCATGTTAATCTTAGTGTAATGGAAAATATGAAGGAATATGTGTATATGCATTCCCTTTTATATCAAAATCTGACATGCTATCTTGTCAAAACTGACATCCATTTTTCAGCATAATACTCCTACAACGGACACATCACATAGCATGTAACTTTTCTATATTCTCTAGACTAAACTACATAAGTATTTTTGTAGCGAAACAATTGGTCCTGTCACCGGTTTAAAATCCAAAAAGGCACTAAGCCCACAGTCAAACATGGGTACAAGTGCCCCACCTGATCCTATTCCTGTCTCTCGAGAAGAGTTCGAAGGATTAAGGAATCAGATAGCAGAATTGGCTGTCTTTCTAAAAGAACAAAGTAAAAACACTTTGGGCCAGACAATGCCTACTCAACCAGAGTCATTCACACCAGGAGGCAGTCAAGGTATTAACAGAAAGATGGAAACCCAGATACCTGAAAATCCTTCAAATAAAGGAACCAACAAAACCCTAAAATTACAAAACTCAGGGATGATCGAGAAACTGGGGATATAAGAAAGAAAGTCCAACAAATGGAGGAAACCATCCGGTCAATCAAAGGGACTGGAAATTATGGAAGTGTCACCTATTCAGATCTCTGCATATTCCTAGGGGCCAAATATCTTGACAAATTCAAAATCCCAGAGTTTAAAAAGTACAATGGGGAAGGCGATCCCTATACGCACCTAAAAGTATATATTGGCTAGCTAAGGTCTTATGCTGAAGATGAAAGCCTCAGAATGCAGCTTTTCCAAAAGTGTCTTACTGGGGAGGCTAAAGCCTGGTATGCCCGACTCGACAATGCCAAAATCCACAACTAGGAAGAATTGGCGTACGCCTTTCTAAATTAGTATAGTTTCCAGTCACAAATGGCACCAGATGTATACCAAGTGACTAAAGTCAAAAAGCAAAGTACTGAGTCTTTTCGAGAATATGCCCATAGGTGGAGACATCTAGCAGCGCAAGTCATTCCATCAATGACAGAAACTGAGACGGTAATGACATTTATTGATATCCAAGAGGCTCCTTACTATGAGAGGATCCTAGCAGGCATAGGAAAGCCATTCTTGAAAATGATCAAACACGGAGAAATGGTAGAGATGGGCTTAAAGGCAGGCAAGATTAAAGACTTCACTGCCTTGGAAGCGGTTGCCAAACATATACAGACTGGCAAGTATGCGAGCGATCCCAAGAGGGTACTTGATAAAGGCAATGGAGATGTATCCCTCGTTTCACAAGGCCAAGCTAGTAGACCAACCTACAGTCCCCCCATTCGAAAAAAGCAAGACAATCTGCTATTTCAACAACAGGCTACATTCAACCAATGCTAGGACATAAAAAGAAAATTTGAAAGAATAGAAAATCGGGTGTTCACTCCACTGGGCGATTCCCTTGAAAATGTATTAGCGATATTAATGGATCATAAGAAAATTACCGAACTGGCTCCGCCTCTAGAACCAGGGAGCAAAAGATACAATCCAGGCTAGAGATGTGCTTACCACTCAGGACCTCCGGGACATGATACACAAGATTGTTGGTCCTTAAAGTATAAAATTTAAAATCTAATCGAAAGTGGCAGTATTGTGGTCCAAAAACCTGACCAACAAAATGTCAACACTAACCTTCCGTTGTAGCATGATACAGAGGGAGTAAACATGATCGGGTCAGGAAGCGATGAACTGTATCCAAATCGTAAGTACATACGAATGGAGGAATACCCCCAAATGCACAGAACAAATGTCCTAGAGTTGGAAAACTCGGAGGAGGGTATAACAGTAATGCAAAAGTTAGAAACGATCCAGAATCAAGTAAATTTGCTAGTTAAGGTGATAGTGCGACAACATCAGGAAACGAGGCAGTTTTTCACTCAACTATCAGAAAGCCAAGAGGAAAAAGAGGTTAACCTTAATGCAGGCCCATATCTCTCCAGGATGAGCCAACTAAATGAAGAAGATCAAAGTAGGCTGAAAGGGAAAGAAAAGGGGATTGATAAAATTGCTAGAAGATCTCGCCAACGGAAAAATCGCTTGGGAAAATGAGAATTCTCAAAGAAGAAAGATCAAACAACCTCCACAAGAGCCCGAAAATTCACCACTCTGAGTAAATCAAATAAAGAAATGCTACACTTTCTGATCAGTGAAGGAAGGATTACCGAGTTGTTGCCTCCTATAAATCCCAAGATAAAGAGTTTTGATTCCGCCAAGATATGTCTCTACAAATCTAACTCACCTGGACATGCGACTGAGGAATGCTGGTCTTTGCGACATAAAATTCAGGATCTCATTGAAAATAAAGAGCTGAAGATAGAATTCCTCATGACCAGAAAAGGTGAAAAAGAAATAATAAGCTTAATATGTCCACTCGAGACAAGCAATTCAAAGGAGGTGAAGGCTATGAGCCCCAATTTTGGCAGAACATAAGGTGGACTGAACCTAATGCAAGGAATGACAAAGGAGACACGGGAATCCCCAAAGGAGATTCCTCCGCCAACATCCAACATCTTGTGGTCCAAAGATAGCAACCACGTTCTTGATTTCATCATCTTGGATGATGAGGAGGAAATACTAATTCTTTCCATGGAAGAAAAAGCCAAAAAGGAAAATCCCTTGTAGGAAATGCAACAACAGTTCGAGGGAGATTAAATGGTCGAATCCTCTCAAACCCAGAAAAAATGTGAAGGAATAGATGAAGGAAAAGATGGTGAGGTTGTCAGGGAAGCCAACACATTGAAGAATCCAGAGTTCATCCCTTTTTGTGATGGGTCCAGTTCAAACATCCCTGAGGAATGTACTGAATCAGGAGGCGATCAAGTTATGGCAATAAGTGAAGATATTCAGAACCAAGAGGTAACCTCTATCGCGAGCCTTAAAGGTAACATAACCACTGATGACTGGACTATCATACCTCAGCTAGCCAAGAAGATGTAGATCCAGAGGATAAAGTTGATAGTTCCAAGAGATGTTGGGACGGTATCACTTTCTTCGCAGTATGTCTTTTATTTTCCATGCATGTAAATATTGAAAAAAACAAAAAATCAAAAAATCAAAAAAATCAAAAAAATCAAAACTAATAAAAAAAATCAATCCGGTCAGGTTTCAGCTTATCAAGCCTGAACTACGAAAAACCTGATCTCCCCTCATCAATGGGAGTACGTAGACAGCCATTTATGGTGCGGTCAAACCAAATAAAAAAAACCAAACAAATACCTAAAGAACCCAAACAAACACTTTAACGTCATTCCATCAAATCTAGCATAAGTCCCAAAAATGAAGAAACAACCACTACTTCAAAACAGTAAATAGATAACGCGTAAAAAATGTTGTGGAAGGTCTTACAGAAACGCTGTGGTTAAAGGTGTCATCTATTTGACACCTTTATACAACGTTTTTAAAACGTTGTAGTTTGACACATTACACAACGTTTTTTTCTTAAAAAAACGTTGTATATTTGTTTTTCATAAATTCTTGGATACTTAAAAACGTTGTAGATGATATGATTCCACAACGTTTTCTGGCTTAAAATGTTGTGATTTGGTACATCAAACAACGTTTAGACTCATTTATACAACGTTTATAAAGTGTTATCAAACCAGAGAAACCAGAGTAATATGATGGCGACCACATACATTGTCAACAGAATACATGAATCCCTACACATCATATTATATGACCTCAGGTAAAAAATTAAATTCTCAAATTAAATCTAACTATATAATAATATTCTTTAAAATGATTTACAACTCTTATAAAGATGTTAAAAACAAAAGAAAAGTTCTATCAGCTTGTCATTAATAGCGGCAATGCAAAAACCTCAAAACACCACTAATAATAAATGTAACAGATGGTCAATACAATACCATCATGAACTTATGGCAGGTGATTTAAATTTGAATACAATTGTATCATCTGTTAGAAGGAGAATGTGCCAAATAAAGGGCCTTGTTTCAATATTAGTACACATACAACAGCTCAGGGTAACTAGTCTAGAAGGCAATGAGTTTCCTTGTAATTAATCTCCTAAGCTTGGCCTCCTATATCTGATAACACTGCAAGAAAATACAGTTGATTTTTATTTCAAACTAAAAAAACATTGATTCATAAAAACGACTATATCTCTATAAGCCAATGTCAGTTAGAATATGAAAGGATAAATAACCATGAGGATAGATTCTTTACTCACATATGCTAGGAGAAAAATAAGTCAAATGAATGGCCTAGTTTAAATATTAACACTCAATAATTTCCATAGCTCAACTGAAACATCTAGAAGAAAATGTTGAGTTCCTTTTCATTCATCTCATAGACATGGTCTCTTGCATCTGCAATTGCACTCTGCATGATATTATATTTTATTTTTAGTTACAGCTTTACCAACAAGGGAAACAACAGCACATGTACATACAGCAAAGTCATAGAAAAAGACTAGTCCAAAAATTAAAAGAGGAAATTACCTGCCCCAATTTGGTAAGGAAGTTGCTGGCAAGATTTAGAGACGTGAATCTCACATATTTATTAGCTTTGAGTGCTTGAGAAATGGAAAAAGTTCCCTCATCCTGTATACAAACCACAGTGAATGTTGCAAGAAGTTACTATGCGGTTGAAAAGTTCCCAAAAAAAGCAAAAAGTTAAAAATAAAATAAAATAGCATACTCTAATTTCATTGAAGCCTAAATCAAGTGATATCAAAGCTTCATTAACCACCTTCAAGCCGCGAGCTAAGCAAATTGCACCCTGCAAAAATACTTGTAACTAAGAAAGGGAAAATGAAAATAGTCTTTAGCAATCAATTTTCCGAGATGCAATAGATAGATTGTATAGTTATATACAGAAACGAACATCGTCCCTAAGTCCATTAGCTCGCAGGTCTAGAGTTGATATGGTATTATTGTACTTTATGGTATTTGCAATATACTCAGCGCCCTTTGCTCCTATCTGTAAGATATTCCATAAATTGGTCAAAGAAATCTTTGATAAGGTTCTTTATCAGCACGTATAATTAATTTTTGTAACTCTTATAAAAGTTTGAAAACAAGAGCGCAACATGCTTACAAACAAGAGACATAGGAGCAGTATAGATCGTCGTGAAAGTTGACCATGTGAAAGAGTTTCGGTTCTCTAGTTCAGTTTTTCCAAAGTATGAAAATTTGATGAATGTTGCAAGAATTTAAGCTCAGCTGTAGGAAACCAACTTCTTGATAACAGTTAAAAGGGATTACATAACTACACTAACATATTAAAGATAAAAATATAATTTCAATGCACTTTATTACAGGTGAGCAACTATAGAATTTAAAAGCAGCATGATTTCAATTTGAAAGAAAGGATAGCAACCAGGAATATTACCAAGCTTCATGATTTGCATGTCTTGTCTGGAGAATTCTTAACAGCTGCGAAGCAAACATCCACCTTCCTAGCAGAAGCCAACTGAAATTAATAAAAAGTAGTCGTCACATGAATAATTCCCTCAAGTCCCAAGTCAAACAAGGAGAAGCATATATATATATATATATAGAGAGAGAGAGAGAGCACTTACTAGAGAACTAAATCACACCATATGAATCTTTTCTGATAACAGGAAGGGGAAAACAACAGTTTAAGATAGAGGTGCATTGATCCTAAACGCTCATTGCAGACTGGTATTATTGAAGCATACTTGTAGATTGTTTTCCATCACTGCAATGGGCATGCTTTCTCGAACTCTTTTTGCTCCTTGCGACATAACTCAAACTCATCTTATATATAATCTTTATTTTCTTCTCTTGTACATAATCTTTTGATTAAAACTACGCCTTACCGATGTGTACGAGCACAAACATGTGATAAATCTATCAACCTCAGCCTCATTAGCAACTTGGATTTGCAACAAACTACCGTAAGACATGGTTAAAAAAAGTATAGAAAAACTGATGTAGTTCATCTATATAAAGTTTACTTTTGGAACAATATCCTTTGTAACGTGAAGTAGTTTCTCAATTACAATCTCAACAGAATCCTCCATGGCATCTTTCTAGACAAAAAACCCAGAAACTTCATCAAGAATTAGCATGAATAATAAATGACATTCAACAGTAGAAATTTTTGCAACATTGATAGAAATACATCACAAATTAAACCATAGGAAAGAGAATAAACAGACCTGATTCTTCAGCATTTCAACTACCAATGAAAGAGCAAGCTCTCTAATAGATGAATCAGAATCATCCAAAATCTCAAGTACTACTGTCAATATCTAATTGAAGTACTGTAATTCCAAATATCATATACATATTAATTATTATCCAGCCATAAGCCTACTCTAGGCCATTAACTAAAGATAGAGAAATATGTTAACATTTTAACTCAATTTCAAGCTGCCAAAATAGAATTTTACCACACACAAACATACACAGCTTCAATATAGAAATTGATCATACCTTGGACCAAATAGATTGCTCATTAGCCATGGAAGCTTCAACTAGTTGTTGAAGTGCACCACACTTGCTTGCACTAGAACATTCATCATTTTTATAGTAGAAGAACCGAGTTTGAGTTCAGCAGAGATAATTAGTGGGAGCTCCTGATCAACCTTCCTTTAGGGATGGATGACGCGGTTCACCTCCTCGGCTCCAAACGCTTCCGTTTAGAATAGTACGGCGTCGCTTGCTTTCGGAGCCACCACGAACAACTGAGGCTTCAACGCCGAGAATGTTACCACCTTGGAGTTTCCGTTCTGCGACTCACCATTATTAACAACCTCCTCCACCATTGTCAACTGTTTGAGGAGAGAGAATAACCCTAGGAAAGAGAACGTAGATGAAGAAAATAGGAAATTAAAACCTTCAGTTAGACAATAATGGAGGAGAAGTTAAAGGAGAGGCCACAACTATGTCGCCGCTGCCGCCACCACTACGCCACCTCTATTTCTAGGGTTAGAGGGAGTCGAGAGGGAGGAGAATGAGATGTGCTACATATCTGAGTGAGAGAGTTGAGCTGCAGATCTTGAGCCATCGATCTATAAGGAGTTAGAGGCAGTCATCGTCAGATCTAGAAGTGGTTAAGAGGTTTTTCTTCTTGTTTCTACGTAGCTGGTGAAATGAGAGAGACAGAGTTGGGCAGAGACGGGAAAGTACTAGAAGGAAAAGAAAATAGATCTAGTCCTTTTAATTTCAAATTTTAAGTTCCGTGTTTTTTTTGCTCCGTCTTTTTTACATAGATAATATTTTTTTTTAAAAAATGTTATCTATTTAAAATCAAAAATTACCTTTATAAATAGATAATATTTTTTCATATGTATGTTTTGTTAAAAAACGTTATGGAAAAAATACCACAACATTTTTTATAAAATATTGTTATTTAAGTGTTGTCTATTTACTATTTTGTACTAGTAAGCGATACACCAGGACAACCAACAGTGAGGACCTTCAAAGAGCCGACTTCCTCAATCACAAGTCTTCATTAAATTAGAAGAAAATCATTAAGACCAATTACGTGAACAAATTAGGAACAATGATTGAGGGCATGAAAGTTCAAATCCACTATCTGTTCACTATATGGTACAAAGATATAACCCTTTTGTGATCTCGGCATCTTATCAGCCCATTTGTCAAAGAAATTATCCCAGACAATAAGTAATGTTGGGGCAATCTTGAAAACAGCAATTACTCAACATTGGGGCATTTATCAACCATCATAAAGAGGAAAATGCACCAATCAGCACCATAAGCATGGTACATCATCATCAGAGCTTCCCTCATATCATCTCACTGGCGATTCGGTATGATCATTTGGTCTTTTCCTATTGTCGACGTCGGGATTTTTATTATTTCTTTTCTATTATCGTCTTTTGGTGTTCTCATGTTAGGTGAGATTTGTTTGAAAAAATAAGTTATGAAAAGGTCTAACATGTATATGTCGACGATTGGACTGTAAGAGTCGTCAGTTGGTATTTTTAAATGGTTGCACCAACTCAACCAAGAAAAGGTTTGCACATTGACCCAGTGATGTGACAGTGTTTAACAATTCTGTGAAACTGAGATTCGTTAGGGTTCGGGGACTTGTTTATGCGGAGGGAATGTGTTAGGCACCCCCCGACATCCGTGTTACCATGGTGACCACCACTTTTCAATTAAACTATTATATGAATGTGTGTGTATGTGTGTGTGTGTGTGGATCAATGTGCAATTATTTGGAAGTAGTGCTATGCCTCGTTCGCACCTATATACAAAGGGTTTAAATTTATGTAAAAATTAAATTTTAACAAGATATAACAGTGATGTTTTGTTAAAGAGGTTTTTCAAACTCTTATGCTCAATAGTAATTGAGGCCTTTGATACTTCCATTTTATTATATGTTTGGCTTAATTGCTTTTATTTTTCGAGATGCGAAACATCTTCGAGAAAATAATATACATAGCAGTGCCAAAATCCTTGTGGGCATGAGAGTCATCTAAGAAAATTTAAACACCAAGAATATTGTACAAGCTGATTATAGCCGAAAATGTCCATCACGAAAATCGAATCTAGATTCAGGAGTCTGAATTTGTGATCACATGATTCCTAGGCTCACATGATGTAGTTGTTCATATGAAAGCTGTAAACAATTATATATATAAAAGATGTATATATATATATATATATATATATATATATATAGACGATCAACCACCACGAAGCGAACTTCATGGGGCATTGGAAATATAAATATATAAAAGTGGTAAATATATATATAGAGACACGATCAACCACCACGAAGCACCTCCATGGGGGGTTAAAAAAGTAAATAAAGCAGTAAAAACAATCAACCGCCACGAAGTAAACTCCAGGCAGAACGAAAAGTAAATAAACCTGTAAATGGCCACGAAGTAAACTCTGTGCTGATGTAGTGTAATATATATATATATATATATATATATATATATATATATATATATGTTCCGAAGTCACCTAACTTACTTCAGTCCACCTTGTTCGTGTCTACCTTTTGTAAGTCTCTTGGGTGGGCAGTGTCGGGTAAAGAACATAGGTATGAGTATGTCTAAGGTAAGAGGGTATGAATGGAAGAATAATGAATAAAAATTATTTTGAAAATAGTAAAAGATGAGTAGATTATTCAGGTCTAACTCTTCAACTAGTAACCGATTGACTTTGCCTCCTGTTCTGGATATAGTTAACCAAGAAACACAGTTATAAAAATATCAGTCAAGCTTTACACAATTGGAACATACCTAGGGTTTCCCCTAAAGAAATTTACCAGTCAACATTTTTTGATAATTTCAAAACTGATTATAATGTTAAAACTGTAGAAAAGGTTTATGCAATTAATAAAGAATATGAAAATTGTACATATGAAACCTGTTGAAGACCCAAACAAATTAGTAACACAATTCTTTCCCTCTGGATGGCATTTCTAGCCCCTTGCTCCTTATAAATCCCTTATTTATTATAAGGATATCTTACTTGAAACTAAGTCAATCTTCATTAAACCTATTTATGCTAATAACGACAAAACCAAAGTTCTTTATCATTCTTTGTATATTAAACAATTCATTCCGATTGCAGATTGGGGAAAACATCCTTCAGATCTTATGCAGCTATCTAATCAGGATAACTCTTATTGTTATTATGATTATATAGAAGCATGGTATAAAGTTTTCCTTTTTCAAAATGAGTCTCATAGTCATTCATGATTTTTTCAATTCGACCATAAATTCAAGAGTCAATTTCCTTACTGGTTCTTTCACTGGTGGATAAGGTTTGGATCCACTTATGACCTCCTTCCCGAAACACTGAAAGTTCAACTTAACCATTTCTGCATTCACAGTAAATACAATCCCAAAAACGATGGTGTCCCTATCGTTCTTCAATTTGTTTGTAAGTATAAGATTCCCTGGATTCTTAAATGGCGAAGATAACATTGTATTTCAACTAAAGTAAAAGATCCTCAGTTCTTAGTAACTTCTAAATTAGAGCCATTTCCCCTTCTCTCCCGTCAGTTCTTCGTTAAATGGTGGGATAAATTTGATGTTAATAGAATTGTTAGTCAAGTCTAGTTAGAGTTTCCCACCACTCCTCTCAAGATTCTTCTAGTTTCATCCAAAGAACCTTCCAATCAGTTAAAAGAGTCAAAGCCCAAAAAGTCTAAGTCAAAGAAATCCAATGTTAGTCCTACTGGTTAAACGTGTTCCCATAGCATTTCAGATTTCAAAGACTGCTCCAGTAAAGAGTTGATAATAATTGCCCAGGCACTTAACAAAAGAATTGACGAAGCCTTATATGAGGAAGCTTCTGTTCATTCTTCTTCCTCCCAGAGTGATTCAGTCAGCTAGTTTGCAGCTGATGATGGTGATTATGATCCATTTGGCACCATCAATCTACAGGATGCTCAGGACCCATTTGCCTGACTTTCCAATCACATGCTCCTGCTCCTGCAACCATTCAGTCAAAGAATCTTCTTTTTCACCGAAAGCAGCTCCATTCATGTTCACCTGCCCCAACAGCCTTTAAAGTCAAAAGATGCTCTTTCTTTTCCACCGAAAGCATCTGCTGAGTCAAAAGTTGTCGGCCTCTTCACAAAAGTTCACGTAAAAGCGTCCATGAATAGTAAAAAGTCACTCAGAAAGACTCGCTTGTTCATCAATAGTAAAAGTTGTCTGTAATCATTTACTTTTATAATAGTAACTTTGTAATAGTTCTTTCCTTATTCTATAAAAGGAATCTAAACTTAGTTAGTCGGGCGGACTTCGAAACTTAGTAAGACTCTAAGTTCCTTCTCAGATGAATCTTAGGTTTCTACCACTGTTTAGCCTACTTAACCCCCTCTTCTCTTCTTCTTAAATGTTCTAAATTGTAAGTCAAATTAATTGTTAGTTTACTTGTATATAGCTTCAATTATCAATAAAATTATTTTTATTTAGTAATCAATTTGTGTGTTCCATCAATATGCACTACTCTGTTCTTTATACTTCTCTTTTGATTATATGCTTCCGCTATATATATATATATATATATATATATATATCGCTGAAATGATAAACTGAGCCCGGATCAATATATATCCGATCGTTTATGACTCTTATACATATATATATAAGTTATAAACGGATAGAATATTATATCTGTGCTCAATCAAATGTAGTTTGATGATATATATATATATATATATATATATATATATATATATATATATATATATATAAGTAGTAAATGTCTTTGGATGTAAATCCGTGCTCATCAAATAGAGTTCGACAACAGTTTATATATAAGTATATATATATATATAAATAGTAAACGCTCCGGATATAAATCCAGGCTCATCGAACAGAGTTCGACAACAATTTATATATAAGTATATATATAAAAAGCAATAAACACTCCGAACGTGAGTCTAGGCTCAATCGAGGCATAACTCGATATTGTTAGTCCAATATATATATAAGAAATAAAAGCCACAGACCGAAGTTTGGGCATACGCACACAACATGACTCTCAACGTGAAGAACTATGTGTGCACAGTAGTGGAGAAAAGGGTTTAAGAAAGGTATGAAGGCTTACAGTGGACTGCCAAAGAAGACTTTAATAGCTTTAAATGGATGAACACTCGGTTCCCACCAGTAAAATATAGCAATATATGAGCTCAAAAGTGTTTAAAATGAGAAAGCACTCAGTTTATATTGTGTATAGAGCAAATTGGAAAGGGCTTCCTCACCTTTTTCTCTTACAAAATGGCCACCCCAAGCCCTCTATTTATATAAGGGGGAGCCGCAGGTGTACCTGTGGCAACCGCAGATGCACATGTAGCCTGGGGTGCCCCAGGTTCCGTGGGTCCCACAATCTCAAAGTATGTGCACGCATGCAATGTAATGTCCGCTCGAACTTTCAGAACTTCAATCCGGGCATCCGATTGAGGTGTATATGGTCGTTTTTGGAGTTCTGTTGTCGAGAGCTACACAATGACATGAGATTAGAGGTTGTGCGAAGTCAGGAAGATGGGACCATGCCATTGGTCTTTAAGTCTTCAAATTCTATCCGGTGTGCTGTCCTGTGGGGTAGTCACTTGGGAATGTATGATCGAGGTGGAAAAATGATGATTTTGCCCCTCACCGGGGTTATCTCCGGTTTGGGCTGATATAACAGTTGTTGCTCAAGGTTATCTCTGAGATTAGGCTTTTGCAAGTGCTGAATGTCCTCAGGGTTATCTCTGAGGTGTGCCTGACCTCCCAGGGTTGTCTCCAGGAAAGGAACTGAGTGCTTCGGGGTTATCTCTGAGGTTGAAGTTGACTGCAAGGGTTAAAAGAAGCTTTTCTAGGGTTATCTCTGAAACTGCACCTGCACTCCTCGTTGTTGTTTCTGAGGTTGGAACTGAAACTCTCACTGATATTTATGGGATAAAACTGATTATCTCGAGGTTATCTCTAAGATGAAAGAGATTTCTCCGACGTTATTTTGGGAACTTGAACTGCATCCCTTGGTGTTATCTCCGAGGTTGAAACTGGAACTCTCGGGGTTATCTCCGGGATGAGACTAATTATCTCGGGGTTATCTCCGAGATGGTAAGAACTGAGTATACCAGGGTTATATCCAGGATTGAGCTGAGTTTTCCTCCAGGGTTATCTCTGAAAAATGATTCTGCCCTCCTGCAATGTTAGTAATAAGAGTGCAAAAAATTTTAAGTGTCTACAGATGCCCCTCTTTATCATATTAATGCAATGCAATGGCATGGATATAATAAAGAATATTAGACACTTGAAATGTGACAAGATAATCATGATGCAATGTACTGCAACATGATGTATATGCATGATGTATGTGGTTTATTGGATTGGTCTCCAACAGGATGTGATGACTGTTTGCTCCCATGACTTCTGACGGGGTTTAAAGTTATCATCGACAACTATGATGAACTATCTTGGACGTGTGATCCAAAGTTCTCAGGAACTTCCACGATGTTGACGTTGGGGTTAACACCAAAGTCCTTAATCCTTGGTACAGACTTTACACAGAGAATGTATCTCTCATGTGCAAAAGACTATGTTGGGATGTGTTTTGTCTGAGGAGACCTTGTATAACATATTCCATCATCGGTCCTCCCCGATGAGGATGGTCCTTCCTGGTTTGTGTCGTCAGGTCCTTCTAATCCGGGTCTCGTTTGAGAGTTATCGCCAACGATACGTGTTGTCGAAACGCTCGACCCTCATTGAAATTTACACCAACGAATACCATCATCGGACCATTCTCGACGCTTCGTTAGGTTTAACTGCCAACGACTGATGAAGTTAATGTTGCTTGACCTTCGCTGATGTGTACATCAACGGATGAAATCCCTGCTGAGGATAGTGTCAAGGCTACTTGACCTTCGTTGACGTGTGCATCAATAGATGAAATGGATAGAGTTTCTGCTAGGGGAAGAAAGGTTTTAGGGCTCAGACCCTGAACAAATGGCATCAGACCTTTGTGAGGTATTGCCGAATGTATTTTGTAACTGTTTTGATCACCAATATAGTTAACCCTGTGTTTTGGTGAATACCAATGAGTGACATGTAGAACCACAGTTTGGTCTCTAAACACCAGGATTTCAGGCTTTTTCACTCAATCGCGTAATGTCTTTTTTTCTGATTTGGCTTTTTCAGCTTATGAAACCTCCTTTGCAACTCATATTAAACTGAGCCGGAGGGGTGGGCCCAACCCAGGGGAGCCACAGGTACACCTGCGGCCAGCCGTGGGTGGCCTTAAATGGCTTGGTGTTTTTACAAATCATTTTCATATTATGCCACATAGGAAATCCGAGAGCTCTTCTTCAGATTTGCTGAGTTCAGGCTTCTTTCTGCAAATTTTGGCACCGTACAAGTGATCTACACTATCCTGGTAACGTATGCATGTCTTCTTTTCCAGTTTTTATATGTTGGAAAATGAGATATCACATAAAATGCTTCTAAACACCTATTAGTGAATATGCATGCTCATATGACTTGATAAAAAATATTTAACATAATAAATGTTAGTATTTAACCATGCTAAACATAATGATATGAAAATTTGGAGTTTTGAAATAGTCAAATTGGCACCTTTTTTATGTTATTGCTTATCCTATTTGAGGATAAATGAGCAAAGGTGGTAAAGCAAAGTAATCCTGGTAAATAGGCTACCCTTACGAATTTTAACTTTGATGTTATAATGCATATAGGATGATTATGACTGTGGGTAGGTGTGATACAGAATGGCCAACTAGTCATGCCTATGTGCATGTGAATAGTCTTATTTATAAAGGAGACTATGGCAAAAATTTTCCAAAATGTTGGCATTAGGTAGTCATGCATTTTTAACTCTACTGTAGGCGTATGTTAAAGTAATGCATGCTTGCATATAATCATAAAATGCATTTTGAAAAAGCTCCAGGTTATAGTTTACCACACCCTTTTTGAGGTGATTTGGAGACTTGTGTCCAGATATATGGATCCGGATTAGCCGAGTAGTTCCTGCAGGACTACTCTAGGTGTGCGGAGGAGGGCTTTTGATGTGCCTCGACCCCGTTCAGTTAGACAGCCTTGTCGTTTGGCAGAGGCGGTGATACGTCCTGTCCAAGTTAAGCTACCAGATGTTGAGGACGAGGAGGAGGATGTACCGATTCACGGACCCGCTCCCATCGCTCTTGTTCCCCTCGTAGGGATTTCCCGAGAATTGTGTGGCGATCCCAGAGCTTCTAGGTGATTTGGGTCGACACCCCTCAGTTTACTTGCGTGCAAATGAGGTACATGCTGGATTTTGATCTTCCTTCTTTCCTATTGATGACGAGTAAAGGATTCTGATGTTGATTCGCTTTTGTGATGTAGGTTCTCGACTTTACCTAGCCTCGAGGGATCTGGTTCAGCATTCACTCTACATATCAAGCTTTGCATCCTAATTATCGAGCGATTATGCATGGCTAGGGCTTTGAGGTGTTCTTTTCCATCCTCCCCCGTCATTGTCCCTAGGGTTATCTTAGGGCGGTGTCTGACTGTTGGTTTCACCAGACTCAGTCTCTCCATTTGTTAGACTGTGAGGTGATGATGATGCCGATGGATTGGCGATTTATCAAATGTATGGAGTTTGGAGGGGCACCAGTGCCTTGTACGGCGGATATTACCCCGACTGCCATCATATCCTTGCTAGTAGTCCCAGCTGAGGCACTCAAGGGCAAGACAGTCCATATAGGTCCTTTGAGCATAGATGCTATGAGCGGGCTGTTGAGTGAGACCATACCCGATTACGTGAGAGTCAGGGATCACATTCTTCAACGATTGTTCTTGATAATAATTAGAAGTTTCTTCATAGCAGATAAATCTTCCACAATATTATTTGCTTTAGTGAACGCCACACGAGATGTGGACCGTATTGGAGAGTATGATTGGGGTTCCTTCACCTTCGCCTATTTCCTTAGGGGTATGCCCATGCATTCGCAGGGCTTGACAGAGGCTTTGCTAGGATTTTACCCATTTCTACTGGTGAGTGTTTCTCTTGTGATTTCCCATGTACAGGTTAAGAGTGTTGACTGACAGCAGATGTTTCCCTTTGTATTGGAAGTTCAGGGAGTATGAGAGGCTCTCATGTTTGCGTCCTGTGAGTGTGTTAGGTCTACATACTTATCCATAAGGATGGCAATAACATCATTCCATACTGGTAGAGGTTCCTACAGCTGAGGGTTTCAACCATTATCGTCTACAGTTGGAGTTGTTGATAGCTGATGCTATGACTTGGATTCCCTATTCTGAGGAGCATTTGATTGTTGGGTTTGAGGACAGGTACCCGACTGGTGTTGTGTACATGATATCCACCTGTAGGAACTGGTAGTTGACCGGGCATATTTCTTTATTCAGCATTTGGGCAGAGATCCTTCAGAGGCAGATACCTTTGATCCTTTTAGCTCTGGAGATGGCCCCTCAGGTAACCCATATGGCTTTGCTGGTGCAGATCCTCCGTTGTTTAGGCCTGATATCCTCGTTGATGGAGATCCTGTGACTCAGGAGGAGTTACATCAGGTGGAAAGGATTGATGATGTATACATTGACACCATTGTCTTCTTCTGATGTGTATTCTCACTATATCTTTTGATAGGCCTCTGTTAGTTATTGGGCATCTGTGCCCTATTTCCCTTTATTTTTAGTTATATAGAGATGTATTAGATGATAATGTACTTAGGAATGTATATATTGTTATTGCCTACATCATATTGCCACCTATTATTTATCATGCATGTATTATATTATGCATATGTATGTATGTCTAGAGATATTCAACATTGACCCCTGGATGATTTTATGATACGGCCCATATAGATGTATTCTTCGACAATCAGCCACATTAATCACACCCCACCAGTCTTGGTAGCCTCCCGTCTGAGGTCATGGTATGATAGTTTGTCACCTCTAGACAAGGTGATCGTAGATAAGTTATAACAACATTCTATGACCCTCCTTATGTTTTGGGTTCCCTTAGGCTTTGTCGAGGGTATGTTAGATCATTGGATACCAGAGAGGCAGGTTTTTTGGTTTGGTATCCAGGAGTTGACTCCTACCTTAGAGGAGTATGCGTGGTTGACGGCGCTGCCATTAGACAGACCTTGCGCGCGGATAACTATTGGCGATATGAGCCGTCAATTTATAACCCTCACCGGGTTGAGGCGTATAGTAGTACAAGATGAGATTACATCCCGTCATGTGATATCTCAGCATTTTCTGATAGACAGATTTGGCTCAGAGGACAGCTATGCACGACACTCGGGGGATTTCACCACACCAAAGGACTAATGGCGTGTAACCAGAGTAGATGTACTCGTTATGTGCGTAGTGGCTTATGTGTACATGCCACTGTATATGGATAAGTTAGACATTAGTGTTGTCGTGGCGGTGAGAGCTCTCTGGGAGGGTCATACCATTGTGCCGATGATTGTGACAGAGACATTGAGATCCGCCACGTACTGTCATAACTATCCCGTAGGGGTATTCACAGGCAGCTTGGTTATGTTGTATGTGTGGTTCATGTCACACCTGAGACCGATTGGCACCTTCCGACAACATGGATACTGTTTTACCCATGAGATATCCATGTCTTACTTCTTTCAGCCAGCGGAGTGTACAGACGTTATATCTTGGTCGGTATTTTTGGTAGGGATCGGAGATCCACTTGGCATTTTGCCTTGTACAGGGATCAGTTCACCCTATAGCTTCATTACTCATGCACCTGGCATGGATTATCTCCCTCTGGTTGGTTTGAGGGGCATGACGACTTACCACCCACTGGCTGTGATGTCACAGTTCGACTAGTTTGAGGACTTCCATCCTTTTGAGGGGGCATTGGGTCAGCGCTTGGCTTCTCGCTACTTGTCAGCAGAGGACAGATCCAGGGTGTATTCCTGTTGGGATCAGTGTAAGCTAGCAGAGTTTTATGTTAGCCATCCAGGATGTTCGTCAAAGTGTTTTGCATGGATGGAGACATAGTCTGCATCGGCTACGGTTGTATCCAAAAAGCCAGGGATTTATTCGGAGCGTGGAGAGCCCGTGGAGGACATTGATTTTCCCACCGAGGAGGAGCTATTTGCTAGGTTGGCAGTAGTTGTGGTAGATTCTCCCAGTACTTCTGCACTTGTGACTCCCCCTTCAGAGTATTTAGCACAGAGTCTACATCTGATGATATTTGTGAGAGATCAGCCTAGGGCCTTGATGTTGACAATTCTTGCTGGGAGAGATGTCGCTCTATTAGAGAGAGAGGATACCTTAGCTCATAGAGACACCGCTATTGCTGAGCAGGATAGGGCTAGATCATCTGTAGATGCTTTGATTATTTAGCGGGATGCTGCCATATCTGCCCAGGACGTTGCTGTTATTGATAGTACTACAATGAGATCCCTTACTACTGGTATGATTGCCGAGATGAGTGCATATATTGATGAGCATCATGTCACGATGCAGTTGGCTGTGGATCTGTTAGCACGTGTAGAGACCCTTGGGCAGGAGACCACAGTGTTACCTCTTTCATCTGAGAGAGATGTCATGTTGGATTTGATAGCTCGCATATACACTGATTTGTAGATGGGCTTGTATGTTCCTGCACAGGCTAGCTTAGCCATTTTGTCATGCACATTACATATTGTATATATCAAACAACATTATATATGGCAGGGAAATATATTTTGATTCACTTCCCTTTTAGTTGTGCCTTGCTACTTGCTTTATATTTGCGTGTTTCTTTAGGGCTTGCGATCTTGATGTATTCTGAACTCATCCTTGATGGGTGGACATTGAGATGTCTCAGGATATTTCAGAATGGATCATTGATCTGTGTGTATCTCTACCCTTTTTGGTGTCTTGGGACTAGTTTCTGTATGTAGATATGTAGAGGAATAAGGCTTTCCTCTCTGAGATTGACTGCACCACAAATGGTCGCCAATACTCCTATTGAAAAGGAGATCCCAAGTAGTTCAATCTCTTATGGATTGGTGTTTCTCTTTGAGGACTCAACCACAACATAGATGGTCGCCAATTCTCCCATTTGTGTGGGGAGATCAGGTAGTTCCATCTCTTTGGTCTGAAGCCGATGAAAAGTGGTGGATTGTAGGTTGATCCCAGTACCATGTGACAAGTATTTGTGTTTTGGTAGGGGGTAAGACCGAACCATAAATGACTGCCTACGTATTCCTATTAAAGAGGAGATCAGTTCTGCGTAGTTCAAACTTGGTGTAAGAGGTTCAAGGCTGCATGTGAAAGGGTGTAGACAGATGTGGAAGTGTAAAAGGGTGTAGAAGTGTTTTTGTTTTTGTTTTTTTATTGCGATCGAGCCATTATAAAATGGTTGCTTATGTACTCCCAGGTGTCGGGGAGATCAGGTCGATGTAGTTCGCCCCATGTGCAGGACGAGATACATCCAAAAGTTTGATCCCATGTTAAGGATAAACTGCAGGGGAGAAAGTTTGATCCCATGTACATGATAAACTACAGGTGTGAAAAGTCTTATCCGTAGTGGGGAAAAACTGCAGGTGTGAAAGGTTCAATCCCTGGTGGGATAACCAAAGTTGTATGATAGGTTTTGAAATGAAGTGGAGTGAAGGGTCTGCTGATCTAAAACTAGGTTGCTGGCTTGAAGAGTTTGTTTCCCTGATGGGGCAACTAGGTATAAAGAAAGGTTATATGTAGTAAAGGTTAGAAAACCTGAAATGACTGGGGATCTAGTGATCCAAAACCAGGATGTTTGTTTGATGGTAACCTTAGATATAGTACTATTTCACGGTGTCCGAGTTGATGAGTTATAGAAATTCATCTTCGTCCTATCAATACCTCTTTGACAATAAACGGGCCTTCCCAGTTTGGAGCAAATTTTCCCTTTGACTGATTTTCGTTGTCAATGATCTTCTTCAAAAACAAGTCATGTTGTTTAACTTCCATAGCCGGACTTTCCTATTGTAGGATTTAGAGATCCTCTGTTGGTATAATTGCCCATGGAAGATAGCATCACTTTGCCTTTCGTCTATTAGAGACAATTGGTGATACATGTCTTGCAACCATTGGTCTTCATCCAGCTGAGCATCTATCAACATTCTGAGGGATTCCATTTCCACTTCTATGGGGAGCACTACTTCGATCCCATAGGTTAATGAGTAGGGGGTTCCCCTAGTGGAAGTATGCATTGAAGTTGTGTAGGCTAATAGAGTCCGAGGCAAGAGGTCAGGCCATCCTTTGTGATTGGTGGACATCTTTTGCATGATCTTCTTGATGTTCTTATTAGCCGCTTCAACAATACCATTCATCTTTGGACGGTAGATGACAGAGTTAAGGTGTTTGATGTGGAATTTATTGCATAAACCCTCCATTATTTTATTGTTGATGTTCTTAGCATTGTCTAAAACAATAACCTCAGGTTGTCCATATCGACAAACGACATTATTTTTGATGAAACCAATGATGACTTCTTTGGTAACTCTAGGGAAGGAGGCTGCTTCTACCCATTTGGTGAAGTAGTCAATCATGGTTAAGATAAACTGATGCCCATTACTAGCTTTGGGCTCGATGGGCCCGATCACATCCATTCCCCACATTGCAAAGGGTCAGGGTGAACTCATATTGTGGAGTTCCCTTAGAGGGCGTGGATAGTATTCCCATGAATTTGTCATTGATAACATCTCTTGACGTGATCATCACAGTCATCCTTGAGAGATATCTAGTAATGCCTTGTTCTGAGGATCTTTTTGACAAGTAGAGGGTCGCTCGTGTGTGGGCCACATACTCCACCATGCATTTCATACATGAGCCTCTGAGCTTGGTCCTTGTCTAGACATCTGAGGAGACCTAATCATGCATCTCGTTTGTAGAGTGCATCTCCGCTCAGGTCAAATTTCATAGCCATTCAATGGATATGCTTTCTTTCAGCAGGATTTGCCTCAGTGGGTGTAGATCCATCTCATAGATACTCTTTAATGTGCTGATACCAAGGGTGTTGGATGGGAGGTAGCTCATCCGATACTTCTCCAATGTAATTCCCATAGGCTGGAGCCTTTTGTAGGGTAAATGGGATGCTTGGCATGTTTTCCTTGTCAAATATGTTGATCAAGGAGGCCAAAGTTGCTAGCGCATCCGCAAAATCATTCATATTCTGAGGAATGTGGAAGAAGTTTATTTCTTCAAACTCCGAAGCCACCTGGATAACCTGCCGATGGTAAGGAAATAAATGTAGTTCTTTGGTGTGATATATTCTAATGGTTTGTCTGATTACCAATTTGAAATCCCCGAAGACAGTTAACCACATGATACCCATTGATTGGGCAAGTTTGAGTCCCATGATACAGCCTTCATACTCAGCTGTGTTGTTGGTGCTGATAAACTACAATTTGATGGCGACGGAATACTGCTCCCCCGTAATGGCTACTAGAACTGCTCCAGGTCCAGAACCTTCCATATTAACAGCTCTATCAAAATACATTTTCCCTAATTGGTGTGTATCGTACTGATGGTGTTGCTAAACTATCATTACCCCTTCATCAGGGAAGTATGTTTCTAAGGGTTTGAAATCCCCTGAAGGTGTGGCGGCCAGTTAATCTGCAATTCCTTGACCCTTAACAGACTTTTGCGTCACATAGACGATGTCAAATTACTGTAGGATCAACTTCCATCTGGACAGTCGACAATTCAATATGGGTTTACTGAACACATACTTGAGAGGATCCATGTGGGATATGAGATGGGTTATGTGACCATGGAGGTAATGATGTAACCTCATGGAAGCCCATGCTAAAGCACAACAAGTCTTCTCAATCAGAGTATGTAGACACCATGATGATGCCAGCTTACAATTGTTTCACAATTTCTTCTTCAACCTTTAAATTCCACTCAGGTTTTAATTGCTTGAGCTTCTGCCTGACTGGCTTGAATCCCTCTTTAATGGGAAGATGATGAATGATGATGTCAGTGGATAAGCCCACCATATCTTCATGAGACCATGCAAACACATCCTAGAATTGGGTTAATAGCATAACCATGTCATTTCTTTGGTTTGGATTAAGAACCGTACCAATCTGGATTAGCTTAGGGTTTTCTAAGGTTCCGAGATTGAATGATGTGGTTTGATTAAGATTTGGTTTGGGTTTATCCTCGACCCATTCTTTGATCTCCTGAGGTATCTCAGTGTCCTCTTGTATTTCCATCAAGTCTGAGTCCAACTTTTCATCAAAGTTATAGTCCTTCTGGAGAAAAGGCACCTCATCAACAAGTATATGCACATCTAAATTCAGAGTCCTGAAACAAAATATGCTTTCACTTAATATATGAAATTGTTCAATCATACAAATTGTTAGCCTGTAATGAAAAAATAACTACTAATACTATACAGAAAAGTAAACAGTTATAGCTATCTACAGGGCAGAGGGAGTTTCTGCCCTTTTTTACCCTTGTCGACAAATACAAGAAGTGCTGCTCCAATTGTCAAGGGTGAAGTCCTGTTGGACTGTAGTGATAAAGGGGTTGTTATCGTCCTCCCTTTCACGAATGATGACCATAATATCTGGACAATCATCATCTCAGGTGTATCTATTTGTGTGCTTATCATGGAAAATGATGCGTAGGTGAGACAATCTCCTGGCGATGTCTTGTTTATGTCTCCATTCCCTTTCTTCCACTTCAGGATCATCAATCAAGAAATCTTTTGCTTTAACCAGTATCGGTTTAGGAAATAGTATAGCCATTACATGGGCATGCAGCTTTATCGGAGATCATACAGGCTCAGGATCTGTAGGTTGAGATAATCGTCATGTGGCTAAAGCTGAAGGAATCTGTTTGTTCTTATAAGGATTCCTATGATTGGAACTGGCAGAATAGCCTAGTCCGGCTGTCCCGGTTTGTCTTGGAACTTGAATTAGGCGCTTAATGCCCTGATGGTCTTTGCCCAACCCTTGTCCAGGTTGATAACCCAATGACATCATCTCTTATGTTGCTGCCATTACCTCAGCAGAAATCTTGGGTGTGAGAAGTGGCACCCCAATAGGATGATAGTGAGTGTTTCTCACCTCCACGGCATGAAAACTGGCCGGTTCAACTTCTGCATTGAAGCTGATGAGTGGTATGTCACCCTGTTTAGGACATTTCAGCTCAACGTTAACAGTGATTAGGCTATTGTTGATGATATATTTAAGTTACTGGTGAAGGGTGGAAGGGACGGCTCCATCCATGTGAATCTACGGTCTTCCCAAGAGTAGGTTGTATCTTGTGGCTATTTTGAGCACGTGAAAGGATACGCAGAAAGTATGTGGACCAATCTCCACAGGCAATTCAATCTCTCTGACAGCATTACGTCGGGATCCATCAAAAGCTTTGATAGCCGTATGGCTGCTTTTGATCCTTTTGAGATTGATGTTCAGCTTCTCCAAAGTGGCATAAGGACATATATTTAAAGATGAACCTCCATCTATCTGAACTCCTCCCACCATGTATCCGGAGGGCAGAACCGCTATGTGTAATGGTTTGAAATGACCAGTCCCTTCGGGAGGAATGTCGTCATTAGTGAAAGATATCAAATTGTTGTTAAAAATGCGATCAAACAGATGTTGGAACTTTTCAACATCCACTGATTTCGGCAAATGGGCTTCTTCTAAAACCTTAAACAAGACCTTCCTGTGATCTTCACAAGAGAAAACCAAGTCTAGTATAGAAATTTGTTGTGGAGCTTCTTCTAAGCTTAGAACCACCTTGGCTTCGTTATGGCCCATAGTACGAAGGAACTCTTCAATTTTCTCAATGGAAACTTTCCCCTTTGATTTGATGGTAGGCTTCATCACCCGGTGGGGAAGATACAGTGAATTCTCCTTCAACACTGTAGCAATTATGTGGGATGGGGATCCTTCAGCCTCTCCATAATTCCATGGAACTTTTTCCAGGCTGACAACAGGATACTGTGGCCTAGATGGCAATGCAATTGGCTTTGACATAGCCACTTTTAAAGGATTATCATCACCTTTGAGTTGAATTGCTTGTATTATAAGTGGTCTGGTAGCAAAATCATCTTCAGCGGATATAACTGCTACGACCTCCTTCCATCTTGTAGGAATTGTGTTCCCACTCTCAAGGAGCACAGTGTCATCGTCTGCCAACTACAGGACACTGCTGTCAATTAAATTCTGAATAAGATGGTGGAGTGCACAACATTCTTCCATGTTGTGTCCGCAATAGTGGGAGTGATACTAATATACCCCATTAGAATTGAACCATCTAGAATGAGGATTAATTAGAGGTA
The DNA here is from genome assembly GCA_020205605.1 of Panax ginseng. Taxonomy (NCBI): domain Eukaryota; kingdom Viridiplantae; phylum Streptophyta; class Magnoliopsida; order Apiales; family Araliaceae; genus Panax; species Panax ginseng. The sequence goes on along the minus strand of CM035132.1, from coordinate 141,468,090 downwards.
ACAGAGCTATGATTCTTCCTTCATTGATCATCATCTGAAATATCTCCTCCATCGATTGGCCAAGGTATGTAAATTCCCTTTTATTGGAAAAATCCCGATGAGCCTTAGCATTTACTCTTTTTGCAATTTTATCCTCCATTGTTTCACTTTCTGGAGTTAATGATGGAGTATTTATAACCATAGAAAGGAGACTAGCATGCTCCTGGCTGACTAATTGGCGTGTGACTTGATGCTGATGGATCACCAGTTCTGCCAATTGGTTAACTTGCTCACACAAAGCCTTCATTTTCTGTTCCATCATAAACTGAAACTGTGCATAATCTCATCTATCAGCACTGTCCTTGCTAGTTTGGGAGGCTTCGTAGCCATAATTGGAACTCTGTCAATTGTTACAATTAATCATATTAACTTCTTCTTCTTTGTGTTGAGGAAGAGGGTTGTCTTGCACGTGAGGCTGGTCGGGTTTAGTCACCACGATCTCACCGTTATCAATCAAATCCTGGATCTTATGTTTCAAGGCCCAGTAATCCAGAGTATCATGTCTTGGCGCTCCAACATGATAGGCACACTTCTGTGTAGCATTGAATCCCTTCCTATTCGGGTTGGCCGGTGGTAGAAGATGAGTAATTTTCTTCTAAGTAGTCAGAAGATTAAGAATATTCTCGAGTGAGTCCCCTAGGGGTGTGAACACTCGATTGCATCAGACATCTCCACCCTTTGGCAATGTGGGGTTGGAAGACTGTGCTTGAAAAGGGTAGTAGTTTCTCATTTGGATATGCATGTTCTGATTGTCTTTCTGACCTTGAGGTATCAAGGAAACATCCTCCTCTTTCTTTTTATGGGCCCTCCTTGGGTTATATCCATAATTTCCAAACTGGATGTGCTCAACAACAACTTTTAGAGCAGCTAGGTCATGAATCTTTCCTGACTTCAATCCCATCTCAGCCATCTCTCCGTGTTTAATCATTTCAGAAAATGGGTTGCCAATGCCAGATAAGACTCTCTCATAGATGGGAGCTTTATGTATGTATATGAAGGTCATCACCATTTTTGAATCAGTCATAGAGGGAATAACTTGAGTAGCAAGGTGCCTCCACCTTTGAGCATACTCTCTGAAAGACTCATTAGATTATTTTTTGACCATGGTAATTTGGTACCGGTCAGGAGCCATCTGAGACTAGAAACTGTATTGGCTGAGGAAGACATGAGCCAGCTCTTCCCAACTATGAATCTTGGAGTTGTCTAATTGGGTATACCACGATCGGGCTTCTCCAGTCAGACTTTTCTGGAACAACTGCATTCTGAGATTCTCATCCTCGGCATAAGATCCGAGTTCTCCAATGAATACCTTCAAATGTGTGTAAGGATCTCCCAACCCATCATACTTTTCAAAGTTAGGAGTCTTGAACTTCTCTAGATAATGGACACCAGGGAATATACAAAGGTCGGCATATGAGACACTCCCGTGTGCTCTAATCCCTTTTATAAACCGAATGGTCTCTTCCATTTGAAGGAATTTTGTGAGACCCCAAATTTTATGAATAAAGATTTAAATTTCTCGAAATATTCTTTTGAATATTATGGTGTGTATTTGATATAATATTATAGTTGTGGGTAATATTTATAAATTTAGCAAAGTAAGCAAGTTGTTATATAATATTCGATTGGTCGAGGAATATTCGTTTTAACAGGGAATATTCGTATGACGACACAATCATTGATGGACCCCACAACGGAAGTATTGTCGCAGTTAGAAAATGGTAGAATTATCTTTTTATAAAAATAACGGCGAAAGTGTTACCGTTAAAACTGTTGAACTACCCGGTAGTAAAAGTACAGTAATACGCGAGGTTACATAGTAGCACACGGTATTGATTATTGATGCTTACGTAAGAAATCACTCAGTTATACTCAATTATTGCTACAGTAATTACTGAATCATATCTCTCATATTATTGATTCAATTATTGTCACAGTATCATCTATATAATATGTTATATTATTAAATCAATAATTGAGACAACAAAGTTATTCATATTATTATTTGCAATATTGACAATGTCTAGAAGTTCTGTCAAGGAGAGGTTTGGTCACCTAATTGCGCGCCAATAAGGAGAAATCCTTATTAGAAAGCCCCCTCTTTCTTGGGAACGACCTGGTTGTTAAATATTGTGAATTATAATATTAATGATGAATAAGTTCTTGTTGATTAAAGATGAAATTGATAGTTCTATTGTGTTGGAATTATTAGTGTTAGTGAAAATTGACATTTATTTCGATAATAATTGATGTCTGGAGGTTATATTGACCAATCGGGTAATTAATCGGATAAATGAGGAATTAATTGCTATTAATTCACATGCTTATAACTATTTGTTCACATGTGTGTACTATTGATTCACATTCTTGTACTATTAGGGGAGGTGGTGCAAGATTGATAATACTTGCATGACTAAGTTAAAAATGGAGGTATAGATGGAGGTAATAATACTATAATTAATTTTTTAACATGTTTAGAACTATTGAGTCACATGATTTATTATTGATTCACATGATTTACTATTAGGGGAGGTGGTGTAAGTTTGATAATATTTGTAGGACTAAATTAAAAATGAAGAAAAAGAGGAAGGTATTATATTGTAATATTTTGAGCCCCAAAATGTGCAATTATTGAAACTATATTTTCCTATAAATAGAAGCTCATTCTTCCTTCATTTCTCACCAATTCACTAAAGCTATAGAGCAATTATTATAGAGAGAAATTATAGAGAAAAAGAAGAAGAGAAGTCTGCTACCTCACTATTCCACTATACAGTTTTCTTCTAAGGTAAGGGGTATTATTTCTTTCATTTTCATGAAGAGAGCTATTATCATTCCATTCCTTATTATTATATTGGAATAACCTGTCTATGCGAAGTACCGCATACATGGTGAAATTCTTCTGTTATTCCATTCTTTATTATTCTGTTGGAATATCCTGTCTATGCGTATTATGCATGAACTGGTTCCATTATTTATTATTCTGTTGGAATAACCTGCCTGTACGGTCTATCACATGCCTGGTGAATTCTGTTGTTATTCCATTCTTTATTATTTTGTTGGAATATCCTGTCTGTTCGGATTTTGCATGATCGGGTTCCACTATTTATTATTCTGTTGGAATAACCTGTCTATGTGAAGTACCACATACATGATGAAATTCTTCTGTTATTCCATTCTTTATTATTCTGTTGGAATATCCTATCTGTATGTACACGCATGATTCGGTTCGATTATTTATTATTCTCGTTGGAATAACTCGCGCTTGCTGGCTCTATCGCATGTCTGGTGAATTCTATTGTTATGTCATTCCTTATTATTCTATTAGAATATCCTATTTGTGAGGATTTTGCATGACCTGGTTCCATTATTTATTATTCTGTTGGAATAACCTGTCTGTGCCATTTATCGCATGCATGGTGAATTCTTCTGCTATTCCATTCTTTATTATTTTGTTGGAATAACCTGTCTATGTGGATTACCACATGCATGGTGAATGATCCTTTGTATTCATTCCTTATTAAATTATGGAAACGATCTGTCTACGTGGATTACCACATGGCGGGTGAAAATCCATTTGTAGGTTCATATATTCTATTATACTTAGTTGGTTAAAGTTTTGGCTTCTATACTCCATGAAATTAGTAGAATATCCTGTATATTTGCGCTTCATCCAGTATCTTTTCATGGAAATATTCTTCTGAGCATTCTTGAATTTTACTCCATAAAGCAGTATCATGTTGACAATTTGGGCATTTCTAAGTTCAGGATAAAGTAACTTATAAATCTTTAAAATTTAATTCTTGAACTTGTTTTATTGAATTATTATGTCATTGTCATCATCCTCATGTTTATATTATGTTGAAAGTCATTTGTGCCCTGTAGTGCATAGATGGACTTGGTATGATTATGACCAGGGATTATTCGGTATAGTCATGACCGTAATGTTACAAATGATGTGGTAAAAGTTCTCATTGGCCTGTAGTGCATTGATGGACAGTTGTTGGCATGATCATGACCATTGATGAAAACATGAATATCCTTGGCCCGTAGTGCATGGATTATTTGTGGTCGTGATACTAATGAATATCCTCGGCAGTAGTCTGGGGATGACGTGGTTTATTTAATAAGTCGAGTCTCGTGCGATAAAAGTGATGAAAACCTTTTAAATCATAAAAGATAGTAGATTTTATTCTCTACTTGACTCTTCTAATGGATTGCTTGTTCATTGCAGCTTAAACTTGATGTCTATTGTATTTTATCGGTTTAACATTGTCGGAAGGCTAATGATAATTTATTCGCATTATCTTAGTCATAATATTTGTTATCGGGCTAGTTGAGCTCACCCTTTCTTCATTGTTTCTTCTTGAAATGAGAACGAGGCGGGACTAGTCGGGGAATGGAGTGATTGGTCCAGATGATAGCATTAGTAGTCCTCACTATTACGTTAAATAGTGTAACAATAAATGTAATGAGGACTCCATTGAGTGTGGATATTGTCTGGATGACAATATTCTTATTAAAACTCTTAGATTATGTTTTGTCGTATTTTACACGACTGTTGTATAATTAAGTTGTATTTGAATTTTGTACCATCTATTTGGCGACTCAAGATGGGTGATGTATACCTGTTTTGGGGGCGTCACAACTTTCTTCCTGATATCACCGGTGTCTGGATCTTCTTTGAGATTGGTAATTTCAAGTATTTTATTGGATTTCTCCAACTAAAGCTCATGTACTAGATTTACTTGATCAGAACCTTGAGTTCCTCCCTGTGCAGAGGATTCAGTTCCTCCCTGAGTATACTGGTGTAGTTCTTTAAGCAGAACAGCCAAATCTGTAATTTGTTGCTTAATCAGTCAAACTCTTCACGAGAGACAGGAGTAAGATTAGTTTGGTCAGATGAAGACATAATTGGCTGTAAGCTCGTTGCCTTTTTGGACTTTGAGCGGGTAGCAGGCCCAATTTTTTCCCTATAAAAAACTTATGTAGTTTAGTCTTAGGGAATGTATAAATGTACATGCTATGTGACGTATCCATTTTAGGAGTATTATCTTGCAAAATGGATGTTAGCTGTTTGTTAATACAGGATAACATGCCGTGTTATAAATTCAGCATGTACACATATTTCTTCATATTTCCCATTACAATGAGATTAATATGAACTGACATTACAAGTAATTGAATTTATGAGTAATTTAAATGGAAATTATGAAGAAACTTCCCTCCGCGTTTGGTTTATCAGAGGCTGACCTATCTTAGGTTACTCGCGCGACTTTTTGGCATGAAGGTCCCAGATCATCGTAATTTACTTGACGGGAAGTTAAACCGGTCTTTCAACTGGAGGAAATCTGGATGGTGCCTTTCCTGAGCCTCATTGGAATAAGTCTCCCTACGAGTCCAGTAATCAAACACCGACAAGATAGCCTCTTGAGGGAGGGACCACACAATATACATTCTTATATAATGTGTCTCACCATTATGGAAATGATGAGATATGCGAAGAACTTTAATATCACAAGTAGATACAGTGCAGAACACTAAGTGTAGTAAGTAAATGCATCCGCACACATCTATGTAAATGTAAATGCAACATCCACACACAAGCATATAACAGTTTGAAAAGTTTTGTAGTAGCGACTTAAGTCCTCTTACTAGATGATCCCCAGCAGAGTCGCCACCTGTCGACGTTGAGATTTTTATTGTCCCTTTTCTGTTCTTGTCTTTTGGTGTTCACATGTTAGGTGAGATTTGTTTGAAAAAACAAGTTGTGAAAAGGTCCGACATGTATTTGTTGACGATTAGACTGTAAGAGTCGCCAGTTGGTATTTTTAAATGGTTGCATCAACTCAACCGAGAAAAGGTTTGCACATTGACCCAGTGATGTGACACTGTTTAAAAAGTCTGTGAAACCGAGATTCGTTAGGGTCCGAGGACTTGATTATGCGGAGGGAAGGTGTTAGGCACCCCCCGACATCCGTGATACCACGGTGACCGCCACTTTTCAATTAAACTGTTATATGAATGTGTGTGTGTGTAAATCAATGTGCAATTATTTTGAAGTAGTGATATGCCCCGTTCGTACCTATATACAAAGGGTTTGAATTTATGTAAAAATTTAATTTTAACAAGATATAGCAGTGATGTTTTGTAAAAGAGGTTTTTCAAACCCTTTTGCTCAATAGTAATTGAGGCCTTTTATACTTCCATTTTATTATATGTTCGGCTTAATTGCTTTTATTTTTCGAGATGTGAAGCATCTTCGAGAAAATAATATACATAGCAATGCCGAACTCCTTGTTGGTATGCGAGACATCTAAGGAAATTCAAACAACATGAATAATGTACAAGCTGATTACAGTCAAAAATGTCCATCACGGGAACCAGATCTAGATTCAGGAGTCTGAATATGTGATCACATGATTTCTAGGCTCACATGATACAACATTTCATATGAAAGCTATAAACAGTTATTCATATAAAAGCTGTAAATATATATATTGTAGACACTCAAAATTTTGCATTTCTGTTACTAACGTTGCAGGAGGGCAGAACCGTCTTTCAGAGATAACCCAGGAGGGAAAAACAGTTCCAGTTTCGAAAATTCCACTGGAAAAGCCTTTTCCATCTCGGTGATAACCCTGAGATATTCCACCCCAAAAACAACACCGGGAGTTTCAGTCTCAACCTCAGAGATAACCCTGAGTAGTGCAGTTGCAGTTTCGGAGATAACACCGGAGATGTTTTTTCAACCCATGAAGTCAGCTTCAACCTCGGAGATAGCCCTGAGGCACTCATTCCCAAACCCGGAGATAACCCCGGGAGGTTAGGCACACCTCAGAGATAACCCTGAGGACATCCAGTACTTGTAGCAAACCAATCTCAAAGATAACCTTGAGCAACGAATGCTTTATTAGCCCAAACCGGAGATAACCCCGATGAGGGGCAAAATTGCCATTTTGCCACGTCGATCCCATATGCACGTCGTCTCAACATATCTCAACATATATTCTACACAGCAGTGTCCCACAAGAACCAAATAGCTGCAATCCTGAGTGACTACTTTAGAGTATAGCACACCTGATGGAATATGAAGCTTGAAGACCAAGGGCATGGTCCCATCTTCCTGACTTCTTACAACCTCCAATCCCAAGTCATTTGTGTAGCTCTCGACAACAACACTCCAAAAAAGGTCTTATACACCTCAATTGGATGCCCGAATTGAAGTTCTGAAAGTTTGAACGGACATCACGTTGCACGTATGCACGTACTTCGAGACGGCAGGACCAACGGAGCCCGAGGTACCCCGGGCAGCCGCAAGTACACCTGCGGCTCCCCCCTCTATAAATAGAGTGCTTGGGGTGGCCATTTTGTAAGAGAAAACAGCGAGGAAGCCCTGTTAAATTTACTATGTACATACTATAAACTGAGTGCTTTCTCATTTTAAACACTTGTGAGCTCATATATTGCTATATTTTTACCGGTGGGAACCGAGTGTTCATCTATTTAAAGCTATAGAAGTCTTCTTTGCCAGTCCACTGTAAGCATTCTTACACCTTTCAAAGCCTTTTCTTTGCATTTTGCTCACACTATTCTTCATGTTGAGAGTCGTGTTGCATGTGTATGCCCGGACTTTGGTCCGTGTCTTTTATTTCTTTTTGTATATATATATATACATTTATATATATGGACTAAAATTATCGAGTTATGCCTCGATTGAGCCTTGACTCACGTCCGGAGAGTTTATTGCTTTTATATATATACTTATATATAAACTGTGGTCGAACTCTTTTCGATGAGCTTGGATTTATATCCTGAGCGTTTATTGCTTTTATATATATATACATATATATAAACTGTTGTCGAACTCTGTTCGATGAGCCTGGATTTATATCCAGAGCATTTATTACTTATATATATATATATATATACATATATATAAACTGTTGTCGGACTCTGTTCGATGAGCCTGGATTTTATATTCGGAGCGTTTACTATTTTCATATATATATATATATAAATACTTATTTATATTATACCCATCAAACTCTGTTTTATTGAGCCTGGATATAATATTCTGTGTTTTACCACTTATATATATATATATATATATATATATATATATATATATATATATATATATATATATATATATATATATATTTCTGTCCTACTCGAGTTTACTTGTGGCCTTTTATTGCTTTACTTACATTTTGTCCCGCCTAGAATTTACTTCATGGCGGTTGATCAGATTTACTGCTTTATTTACATTTCTGATCCCCCATGGAGGTGCTTCGTGGTGGTTGATCTTGTCCCTGTATATATTTACCGCTTTTATATATTTACATTTACAATTTCCCTTGAAGTTCGCTTCGTGGTGGTTGATAGTCTGTATATATATTTTTACAGCTTTGATATATATATATATAACTGCTTACAGCTTTCATACAAACTGCTACATCATGTGAGCCTAGGAATCATGTGATCACAGATTCAGTCTCCTGAATCTAGATTTGGTTCCCGTGATGGACATTTTTGGCTGTAAACAGCTTGTACATTATTCACGGTATCTGAATTTCCTTAGATGGTTCGCATGCCCACGGTTGAGACTGAAACTCCCGGTGTTGTTTTTGGGGTTGAATATCTCGGGGTTATCACCCAGATGGAAAAGGCTTTTCCAGTGGAATTTTTAGAACTGGAACTGTTTTGTCCTCCAAGGTTATCTCTGAAAGACGGTTCTGCCCTCCTGCAACGTTAGTAACAGAAATGCAAAATCTCGAGTGTCTACAATATATATATTTACAGCTTTTATATGAATAACTGTTTATAGCTTTCATATGAATTGCTGCATCATGTGAGCCTAGGAATCATGTGATCACAGATTCAGACTCCTGATTCTAGATTCGGTTCCCGTGATGGACATTTTCGGCTGTAATCAGCTTGTACATTATTCATGGTGTTTGAATTTCCTTAGATGTCTCTCATGCCAACAAGGAGTTCGACACTGCTATGTATATTATTTTCTCGAAGATACTTTGCATCTTGAAAAATAAAAGCAATTAAGCCGAACATATAATAAAATGGAAGTATCAAAGGCCTCAATTACTATTTCGCAAAAGGGTTTGAAAAACCTCTTTTACAAAACATCACTGCTATATCTTGTTAAAATTTAATTTTTACATAAATTCAAACCCTTTGTATATAGGTGCGAACGAGGTGTAGCACTACTTCCAAATAATTGCACATTGATCCACACACACACACACACATTCATATAACAGTGTAATTGAAAAGTGGCGGTCATCGTGGTAACACGGATATCGGGGGGTGCCTAACACCTTTCCTTCGCATAATCAAGTCCCCGGACCCTAATGAATCTCAGTTTCACAGACTTGTTAAACAGTGTCACATCACTGGGTCAATGTGCAAACCTTTTCTTGGTTGAGTTAGTGCAACAACTTAAAAATACCAACTGACGACTCTTACAGTCCAATCGCCGACATATAAATGTCGGACGTTTTCACAACTTGTTTTTTTCAAACAAATCTCACCTAACATGAGAACACCAAAAGACAAGAACAAAAAAGGGATAGTAAAAATCCCGACGTCGACAGGTGGCGACTCTGCTGGGGACACCAGTAAGAGGACTTAAGCCGCTACTACAAACTTTTCAAAACTACATTTTCTACCTTACCATTAGCAAGTTTTACAGATGGCTTCGGAGTTTGAAGAAATCTCTTTCCTCCACATTCGTAGGAATAGGAATTATTTTGCGAATGCGCTAGCAACTTTGGCCTCCTTGATCAACATACCTGAAAAGGAAAACATGCTAAGCATCACATTTTCCCTGCAAAAGGCTCCATCCTATGGGAATTACATTGGAGAAGTATCAGATGAGCTACCTCCCATCCAACACCCTTGGTATCAGCACATCAAAGAGTACTTGTGAGATGGATCTACACCCACTGAGGCGAGCCCGAATGAAAGAAGACGGATCCATCGACTGACTATGAAATTTTACCTGAGCGGAGATGCAATCTACAAAAGAGATGCAGGACTAGGTCTCCTCAGATGTCTGGACAAGGACCAAGCTCAGAGGCTCATGGATGAAAACCATTGTGGAGTATGTGTCCCACACATGAGCAGCCCTCTACTTGTTAAAAAGATCCTCAGAACAGGGCACTACTGGCTCTCGCTTAAGGCTGACTGTGATGATCATGTCAAGAGATGCTACCAATGCCAAATTCATGGGAATGCTATCGACGCTTCTCCGAGGGAGCTCCACAACATGAGTTCACCTTGGCCCTTCTTAATGTGGGGAATGGACGTGATCGGGCCCATCGAGTCCAAAGCCAGTAATGGGCATCGATTTATCTTCACTGTGATCAACTACTTCACCAAATGGGTAGAAGCAGCCTCATTCCCTAGGGTTACCAAAGAAGTCATCATTGCTTTCATCAGAAATAATGTTATTTGTCGATATGGACAACCAGAGTTGATTGTATGAGACAATGCTAAGAACCTCAACAACAAAATGATGGAGGAGTTGTGTAGTAAATTCCACATCAAACACCTTAACTCCGTCATCTACCTTCCAAAGATGAATGGTGTTGTTCAAGCGGCTAATAAGAACATCAAGAAGATCATGCAAAAGATGTCTGCCAATAATAAAGGATGGTTTGACCTCTTGCCTCTAACTCTATTAGCCTATAGAACTTCAATGCGTACTTCCACTGAGGCAACCCCCTACTCATTGACCTATGGCATGGAAGCAGTGCTCCCCATAGAGGTGGAAATGGAATCCCTCATAGTGTTGATAGACGCTCAGCTAGATGAAGACCAATGGTTACAAGACAGGTATCACCAATTGTCTCTAATAAACGAAAGGCGAAGTGATGCTATCTTCCATGGTCAGTTATACCAACAAATGATCGCCAGATCCTACAATAGGAAAGTTCGGCTACGGATATTTAAACAACATAACTTGGTTTTAAAAAATATCATTGACAACCAAGATCAACCAAAGGGAAAATTCGGTCCAAACTGGGAAGGCCCGTTTATTGTCAAGGAGGTATTGACAGGAGGCGCTCTCAGATTACAGGAAATGGATGGCGATGAATTTCCACAGCTCATCAACTCGGACATCGTGAAACAGTACTATGTCTGAAGTTACCATCAAGTAAACATCGTTGTTTTGGATCAACAGATCACCAATCATTTCAGGTTTTTTAACCCTTTCTACACACAACCTTTCTTCATACCCATTTGCCCCATCAGGGAAACACACTCTTCAAGCCAGCAGCCTGGTTTTCAGATCATCAGATATTTCACTCCACTTCATTTCAAACCTTTCAGGTTATCCCACCAGGGATTGAACCTTTCACACCCATAATTTTGGCCCACTACGGATAAGACTTTTCACACCTGCAGTTTGTCATGAACATGTGATCAAACTTTTCCCCCGCATTTTTTCCTAAACATGGGATCAAACTTTTTTGGCTACAAATCGTCCTGAACATGGGGCAAACTACGTCGACCTGATCTCCCTGATACCTGGGAGTACGTAGGCAACCATTTTATATGGCCCGGTCGCAATAAAAAAAACAAAAAAAACATTTCTACACCCTCCTATACAAACAAAAATCACAAAAACTTTCCTACACTTTCTACTCCTTCACATATAGCATTGAACCTCTTACACCATACGCAAACCTGATCTCCTGTTCAATAGGAGTACATAGGCAACCATTTATGGTTCGGTCTAACCCCCTACCAAAACACAAAAACTTGTCAACGGTACTGGGACCATCTTTCAATCCATTACTTTTCATCGGCTTCATACCAAAGGGATGGAACTACCTGATCTCCCCATAAATGGGAGAGCCGGCGACCATCTAAGCTGCGGTTGATGTGAGCCGGCGACCATCACCTATTCTGAGTCGCCAAATACATGGTACAGAATACAAATACAAACTTAAATATACAACATGAGCTATGAGTTTTAATACAAATATTGTCTTCTAGACAATATTCAAACTCAAAATAAGTCCTCAATACATTTATTATCACACTATTTCATAGAATAGTGAGGACTACTAATGCTATCCTCTAGACCGTCACTCCGTTCCCTGACTAGTCCCGGCTACATTCTCATTTCCTGAAGAGAATATTGAAAGTAAAAGGGTGAGCTCAACTAGCCCAGTAAGAAATATTGTGACTAAGATAATGCAGGATAAATTATCATTAGCCTTCAACAATGTTAAACTGATAAAATACAATAGACATAGAGTTTAACAGCAGCGGAAAAAGCAATCCATTAGAAGAGTCAAGTAGAGCATAATATCTACTATCTTCTATGATTTAAAATGTTTTCATCAATTTTTATCGCTGAGACTCAGCTTAATAAATAAACCACATCATCGAGTCATCCCTGCACTACAGGCCAAAGATATTCATTAAATTATCAATGGTTATGACTATAACGAATAATCACTGGTCATAATCATACCAAAAACTGTCCATCAATGCACTACAGGCCACTGAGGACTTTTACCACATCATTTATAACATTACAGGTCATGATTATACCGAATGATCTCTGGACATAATCATACCAAGTCCATCTATGCACGTAAGCTAAAGATGACTTTCAACACAATATAAGCATGAGGATGATGACAATGACATAATAATTCAATAAAACAAGTTCAATAATAAATTTTAAAGATTTATAAGTTAATTTATCCTGAAATCAATTACGTCCAAATTGTCAACATGATACTGCTTTGTGGAGTAAAATTCAAGAATGCTCAGAAGAATATTTCCATGAAAAGATACTGGATGAATCACAAATATCCAAGATATTATACTAATTTCATGGAGTATAGAAGCCAAAACTTTAACCCACTTAGTATAATAGAAAATATGAAACTGCAAATGGATTTTTGCCCGCCATGCGGTAATCCACATAAACAGATCATTTCCACAATTTAATAAGGAATGAATACGAAGGATCATTCACCATACATGCGGTAATACACATAGACAAGTTATTCCAAACAAAAAATAAAGAATGGAATAATAGAAGAATTCATCAGGCATGCGATAGACCGCACAGACAGGTTATTCCCAATAGAATAATAAACAATGGAACCAGGTCATGCGTAATCCGCACCGACAGGATATTCCAACAAAATAATAAAGAATTGAACCAGGTCATGTGTAATCTGCACAGATAGGATGTTCCAACATAATAATAAAGAATGAAATAACAATAGAATTCACCAGGCATGCGATAGACCGCACAGACAGGTTATTCCAACATAATAATAAAGAATGGAATAACAGAAGAATTTCACCATGTATGCGGTACTTTGCATAGACAGGTTATTCCAACATAATAATAAAGAATGGAATAATAGAAGAATTTCACCATGTATGTGGTACTTCGAATAGACATGTTATTCCAACATAACAATAAAGAATAGAATAACAGAAAAATTTCACCATGTATGCGGTACTTCGTATAGACAGGTTATTCCAACATAATAATAAAGAATGGAATAACATAAGCTCTCTTCATGAATACAAAAGAAATAATACCCCTTACCGTAGAAAGAAGAGTATTCCGACTGGTAGGGCGATGATATTCTGGAAGAAAACTTATACTGTTTTCTACGCTCAAAGCTTTCTTAAACTCTAAAGAAATACGCTCAAGATTATAGAAGAAGAATTCTCTGAATTTCTGGTGTGTTTTCAATTCTAACTAAGCATCCTATTTATAGGAGAATGGAAAGGATACTATGTAATAAAATATAATATATTCTATTTATAATATATATATATATATATATATATATATATTTATATATTTTATTTAAAATCTAATAAAATAAATAACTTTATAAAAGTATTATGTTTTATATAAAAAGATTTTACTATGCATAATAAAATATATTATATTCTATTTATAATCAAATAAAAAGAAAACTTTATAAAAGTATTCATTTTTATATAAAAGTTTTCTATTTTATTATATTTATAATAATAATAAAACAAAACTCATCATCATTATTATAATTCACACTATTAATCGACCAGGTCGTTCCCAGGAAAGATGGGGCTTTCCAATAAGGATTTCTTCCTATTGGCGCGCAATTAGGTGACCAAACCTCTCCTTGACAGAACTTCTTGACATCGTTAATATTGCAAATAATAATATTAATAACTTTGTTATCTCAATTATTGATTTAATAATATAAAAAATATCGACAATAATTAAATCAAATAACGTGAGATATTATGAAACAATTACTGTAGCAATAAGTGAACATAACTGAGTGACATCTCACGTAAGCATCAATAATCAATACCGTGTGCTACTATGCAACCACGCGTATTACTGTACTTTTAACACCGAGTGTTTCAACAGTTAATGGTAAAACTTCCGCCGTTATTTTCATAAAATATTTTTGTCATTTTCTTAATCCGAGAATAATTCCGTTATGGGGTCCACCAATGATTGTACCGTCGTACGGATATTCCCCGACAAAAAGAATATTCCCCGACCAATCGAATATTATATAACAACTTGCATACTTTTCAAAATTTCTAAATTTTACCCACAACTATAACATTATCTCAAATCCACACCATAATTTTGAAAAAAAATATTTCGAGAAAATTAAATCTTTATTCGTAAAATTTGGGATTTTACAATCTCCCTCCTTATGAAATTTCGCCCTCGAAATTTACGTACGTACCTAGTATGTCGAACAAATGAGGACACTTCGTCAGATTCTAACTCTTGAGGTATAACCTTTGAGTGATGAATACGATCCTTCTTATCCAAGATTTTAACACGTATCTCCTCATACGTTAAATCTTCCTCTATCTCATCTAGTTTTAATTCAATAATGTGGTTCGAGTCATCCACATATTTACGTAACATCGATACGTGAAAAACGTTATGAACACGCGACATACTTGGCAGTAAAACGAGTCAATAAGCCATAGTTCCTACTTAATCGAGGATTTCAAATGGACCAATTAAATTGAGGGTTGAGATTTCCTCTCTTCATCGATTCTTGCTTCTAGAATAACGCCCTCTTGAACCTTTTTCTGCACATTCATCAGCTCTGAGTCTTTAACTTTATTGATTAAAGTCGATTCTACTCGTATATTCGCTATCTTCACGTGGGTCTCTAGAGTCTTTAACTCTATCTTCATCATTTGTAAGTTATACGAAATGGGTTTTTGGGTTAACAACATCGCACTCGTAAATGCATACGATCTTCTACTCAAACGCGTCAGCTACCACGTTCGTTCTTCCACGATGATATTGAATGGTATAATCGTAATCTTCAACAGCTCGAGCCAACTTCTTTGGCGCATTATACGTTCGTTTTGGTTGAAGAAATATTTAAGGGTTGAAGAAATGGGTTTTGTACTGGGGTCAATACAAAATTTGATTTCACGCTCTAGGGTTAGGCTAAGAAGTCTTCAAGTATACATAAGGTAATTTATTAATAATAGAAATACCATTCAAAACTATGACTCTCATCTAAGACTTGGATAGTACGTCACATCGATACCTATCAACTTGCTATCGTCATTCACGACGTCGCTTACAGAAAGTCTGGCTTCGGTGCATTACACACAAGGAAGTCAACAACGAAAGGATCGGGGCTCTTTACTTATGGCTTGATATAACAGTGATTAACTTTAGTGGTTTGGTTTCTTGAATTCGCATAACAGGTTGGTTATGAATATGAAAGCTAACAACCTTACAAAAAGCATGATGAGTAGTTAACCAATCGATTCCTAAAATTACATCAAAGGCAAGTATTTTAAAAGAGATAAGATCGACAGGTAACGTGAAAGTGTCGATTTGAATTAGCAAGATTTATAAACAATTTAGGTAACGAAGGTTTCTCCTAACCAAGTTTCAACCAATAAGTCAAAGACTAATTTCTCTTGGGTCAAATTTAAACGTTGAGCGCAAGCAATAGAGATACAAGAATGGGTAGAACCAGTATCTAATAAGGTATAGACTTCGCAAAAATTTATAATTAACTAACCCGTGCTAACTTCGTTTGGGTTACTCAATTTTTGAGAAGTCATGAAAAATGCTCTCCCTAAAAGCACCGAATTTGTTTTGTCTGTATCCGCCTTTGGTGCCACCGTCCCAACTGGACTTGATTTTGGTGCACGACAAAATCGGGCTAGGTGACCTTCTCTTCCACAATTGAAACACGGTTTGGACTGCTGCATACAGTTTTCACTGATGTGTCCTTCCCCTCCACATTTGTAACATACGACCGACGGTCGTTCTCCTTCCTTAACAACAGGTGCTGATGCTGACGTCTTTCCATCATTGTTGAATCTCCTCTTCTTGAAATGTCCACTCTTATTATTTTGGCCATGATTATCACCGAAGTGATTACCATTTCTAGCATGTTGATTTCCTCCACGCTTATTGTCACTACTTCGATGACTGCTATCACTGATATTATCATTTTTCCAGCTGCTCTCTTTTTGTTGGGTTGACTCATTATCACGCTCCAATAACTGAGCCCTATTAGCAACATCTGAATACAAACACAGTTTATTAAAGATAAGATATTGACGTATCTCGGGTTTCAAACCTTTTAGAAACATTTGCGTCATTCTGTCCTCATTATCAACCAAATGGGACATAAACCGGGACAACACGGCAAACTTGGCTTCGTACTGCGACACGGTCATGTTGTTTTGCTCCAGCTTGATGAACTCTACCTCTTTCATGTGACGAATACTTTTGGGAAAGTACTAGTCGTTTAACAATTCTTGGAACTTCTCCCAAGTCATCTTCAGTGCGGCAGGTTGAGTACACTTTACAGATTCCCACCAGTAATCTGCCTCTGCTCGCAACATGAAGGTGGAAAAGGGAACCTTGTGCTCCTCAGAGCATCCCAAGACATCAAATATCTTGCAAATCTGCTTTATCCACATCTTCGCCTTAAGGGGTTTTGGCTCTCCAAAAAACTTCGGTGGTCCCAGCTCCTTGAATTGCTTAATGGTGACCGTCAAAGAGTTATCAGTGTTTTCACCTGTATTTTGGACAGGAGCCGCCTTCGCCTGATGTTTCATGAATTCTAAAAAGCTCCTAAATGTACCGATGTTCGTCATTTGATCAGTGTTGTTGTTTATAGGAGGATTATCGCCATCCTATTGCACATTGTCCTGATTATTGATCTGTGGAGACTCAACGGTCTCCTGTGCTCCATTGCTATTCTCAACATTCTCGGATGTCATTTTTAAATACTGTCACAAAAAAAGGGTTAATTAACATATCACATATTATCCCTATACTCTGACCGACCAATTAAATACCAAATAAACTTAGGTAGATCATACTAGCGAAGGAATTCCCTGTCTCTCTCCTCCTAGTTCTTGTCTCACATCTCAACCAGGGATCATATCCCTAAGCTTTGATACCAACTATGATGCCCCTAAAATAGGTATACATCACATATTCTAGGTCGCCAAATACATGGTACAGAATACAAATACAAACTTAAATATACAACATGAGATGTGAGTTTTAATACAAATATTGTCTTCTAGACAGTATTCAAACTCAAAATAAGTCCTCAATACATTTATTATCACACTATTTCATATAATAGTGAGGACTATTAATGCTATCCTTTGGACTGTCACTCCGTTCCCTGACTAGTCCCAGCTACGTTCTCATTTCCTAAAGAGAACAATGAAAGTAAAAGGGTGAGCTCAGTAATAAAGAATGGAATAACAACATAATTCACCAGGGATGTGATAGACCGCATGCAAAGTTATTCCAACAAAATAATAAAGAAACGAAATAATGTAAGAATTTCACCATGTATGCGGTATTCAGATGTACATGTTATTCCAATGTAATAATAAAGAATGGAATAATAGAAGAATTTCACCATGTATGCGGTATCAAGATGTAGACAAAGTTATTCAACATAATAATAAAGAATGGAATAATGTAAGAATTTCACCATGTATGCAAGACTTTACATAAACAAAAGTTATTCCAACATAATAATAAAGAATGGAATAATGTAAGCTCTCTTCATGAATACGAAAGAAATAATACCCCTTACCTTAGAAAGAAGAGTATTCAATTGGTAGGGTGAGGATATTCTTGAAGAAAACTTATCTTTGCTTTCTCACGCTCAAAGCTTTCTTAAACTCTAAAGAAATACGCTCAAGATTATAGAAGAAGAATTCTCTGAATTTCTGGTGTGTTTTCAATTCTAACTAAGCATCCTATTTATAGGAGAACTGAAAGGATACTATGCAATAAAATATAATATATTCTATTTATAATATATATATATATATATATATATTATTTAAAATCTAATAAAACAAATAACTTTATAAAAGTATTATATTTTATATAAAAAGGTTTTACTATGCAAACACTATGAAGGCACTATGCAAACACTATGCATAATAAAATATAATATATTCTATTTATAATCTAATAAAACAAATAACTTTATAAAAGTATTCTATTTTATATAAAAAGATTTTACTATGCAAATACTATGCAGGCACTATGCAAACACTATGCATAATAAAATATATTATATTCTATTTATAATCAAATAAAATAAAACTTTATAAAAAGTATTACATTTTATATAAAATTTTTCTATTTTATTATATTTATAATAATAATAAAATAAAACTCATCATCATTATTATAATTCACACTATTAATCGACTGTGTCGCTCCTGTGAAAGAGGGGCTTTCAATAAGGATTTCTCCCTATGGCGCAGCAATTAGGTGACCAAACCTCTCCTCGATGTAACTTCTAGACATCGTTAATATTGCAAATAATAATATTAATAACTTTCTTATCTCAATTATTGATTTAATAATATATAAAATATCGACAATAATTGAATCAAAATAATGTGAGATACTATGCAACAATTACTGTAGCAATAATTGAACAAAACTAAGTGACTTCTCATGTAAGCATCAATAATCAATACCGTGTGCTACTATGCAACCACGCGTATTACTTTACTTTTATCACCGGGTGTTTCAACAATTAAGAGTAAAACTTCTGCCGTTATTTTCATAAAATATTTTTGTTGTTTTCTCAATCCGACAATAATTTCGTTGTGGGGTCCACCAATGATTGTACCGTCGTACGAATATTCTCCGACAAAAAAAATATTCCCCGACCAATCGAATATTATATAAAAACTTGCATACTTTTCCAAATTTCTAAATATTACCCACAACTATAACATTATCTCAAATCCACACCATAATTTTGAAAAAAAAATATTTTGAGAAAACTAAATCTTTATTCGTAAAATTTGGGATTTTACAGTTGAATCCTCGAAGAGCAACACTAATCCATAAGAGATTGAACTAACTGGGCTGCTCTTCAATAGGAGTTCTGGCGACCATCTGTGGTGCAGTCAATCTCAGAGAGGAAAGCCACACTCTTATCCACCTCTACATACAGAAACCTGTCCTAAGACAGTAAAAAGGGTAGGGATACATACAGATCAACGATCTATTCTGAAAGATCCTATGACATCTTAATGTCCACCCATCAAGGATGAGTTCAGAATACATCAAGATCACAAGCCCTAAAGAAGCAGGAAAATATCAAGCAAGTAGCAAGGCACAACTAAAAGGGAAGTGAATCAAAATATATTTCTCTGCCATATATAATGTTGTTTGATATATACAATATGTGGTGTACATGACAAAATGGCTAAGCTAGTCTGTACAAGAAAATACAAATCTATCTATAATCTTATGGATATACGGACTATCAAGTCCAACATGGCATCTCTCTCCGAAGAAGGAGGCAGCGCTGCAAGCTCCTGCCCAAGGGTATCTACACGAGTTAACAGATCCGCAGCCAACTGCATGATTGCATGATTCTCATCAATATACGCACCCATATCGACAAGCATGCCCATAGTAAGGGATCTCACTATAGTACTATCTATAACGGCTATATCCTGGGCTGATAGGGCAACATCCCGCTCAATAATCAATGCATCTTTGGACGATCTGATCTCATCCCGCTCAGCAATAGCAGTGTCTCTATGAGCTACAACCTCCTCTCTCTCCAATAGAGCGGTATCTCTCTCATCAAGAGCTGTCAACATCAAGGCCCTAGCCTGATCTCTCTCAAAGGTCATCAGATAAAGACTCTGCTTTAAATACTGTGTTAAATGCTAGATCACAGTGGCACTCATACTGGGAGAATCAACAAGAGCTGCTGGCAACCCAGTAAATAGCTCTTCTTCGGTGGGAAGATCAATGTCCTCTATGGGCTCCCCATCATCAGAATCAATCTCCAGCACTGTGGATACTACCACAGCCGATGTTGTCTTTATCTCCATCAATGCAGAATACTCACGCTCAATCAATCTCCGGATGGCTAACAGAAAATGCAGCTAGCTCACGCTGATCCCAACAAGCAGACACCCTGGATTTTTCCTCTGCTGACAACTGGCGAGAAGCCAAGCGCTAACTCAATGCCCCCTCAAAAAGGATGGAAGTCCTGGAACTGGTTAAACTGTGACATCACAACCGGTGGATGGTAAGTAGTCATGCCCCTCAAACCAGCTAAAGGGAGATAATCCATGTCAGGAGCATGAGTAATGAAGTTGTAGGGTGAACTAAACCCTGTACACGGCAGAATGTCAAATGGATCTTCGATTACTGCCAAGAATGCAAACCAAGACGTAGAATCTATACACTCGGTGGGCTGGAAGGAGTAAGACATAGCTATCTCATGGGTAAAACAATACCCATGATGTCAGAAAGTGCCAATTGGTCTCAAGTGTAACATAAACCACACGTATAACATAACCGCGCTACATGTGAATACCCATATAGGGTAGGTGCTGCAATATGTGTCCGATCTCAACGTCTCTACTATAATCATCGACATAATGGTATGAACCTCCCTCAGAGCTCTCACTGCCACAATGACGCCAATGTCCTGCTCATCCATATATCGTGGCATGTACACGTATGACAATACACACATCAATAATACATCTACTATGGCTAGACTCCAATGATCCTTTAGCATGGTAAAATCCCCAGAGTGTCGTGTATAACTATCCTCTGAGCAAAATCTGTCCATTAGAAAATGCTAGGATACCACGTGGCCAGATGTGATCTCATCCTGTATGACTCTACGCCTCAGCTCGGTGAGGGTAATAAACTGCCAGCTTATGTCGCCGATAGCCATCCGCACGCAAGGTCTGTCCAATGGCAGCGCTGTCAACCGTGCATACTCCTCTAAAGTAGGAGTCAACTGATGGATACGAAATTGGAATACCTTCATCTCCGATATCTAGTGCTCCAGCATACCCTCTACAAAGCTTGCGGGAACCTAAAACATCAAGAGGGTGATAGAATGCTGCAATAACTGATCTATAGTCACCTTGTCTGGAGGTGACATACTATCATACCACGACCTCACACAGGAGGCTACCAATACTAGTGGGGTGTGATCAATGCGGCTAACTGTCGAGGAAGACATCTGTGTGGGCTGTATCATAAGACCATCCAAAGGTCAATGTTGAATATCTCTAGACATACGTACATATGTATTTCTATGATTTTTAAACAATCAAATCCATTATCCGATAATCGCTATTAATATTAAAATATTAATATTTTCATAACAAAATATCAAAAGTTATATTTTATAACTCAAAATATTTTATAACACTTAAATCGCTTTTTATAAGATTTTAAAGCATTAAATCTATTTTTCCACAATTTATTTAATATATTCATTAAATAAACTAATTATCATTAATAATAAATATTAATGAAATTCATCACAAAATATCAAAAGTCATCAAAAATAACTTAAAATATTTTTAACACCATAATATATTTTTTTCATGATTTTTCATGAATTAAAACTATTTTAAATAATTTATCTAATATTAATATTAAATCAATAAATACTATTTATATTCCAAAAATATTAAATATTTTTGAAATATGCTCAAAATAATTAAAACTATTTTTTAAGCTTTAAAATAATTTTTCGTAATTTAAAATATATTTTAATAATTAAAACTAATTTTTCAAATTTTAAATCATTTTCGTAATTTTAAATTAAAATAATTCAAAACCCGTCGCTAAAGGCTTTAGCGACGCTTATCTGTCGCCTTAGGTGTTCTTGAGCCTCAAGAACACTGACAAGGCAGTTATGAAGGTGGTAGGTTTGACCGTGAATAACTCTATGATCTTAACGTTTCTAGGCAATCTATAAGTTCCAGATTGTAGTACTCATGTAATACTACAATCATCAACAAACAACATGGCTAAACAACATCAAATCTAAGAGATATCGGCCATCAAAAACTCTGACAATCCTGTTCTTCGACTGAAGAACAGTCGAGGTGCCTACTTTGGATTCTTATAACTTGCAATCCGTGTATTGTTTGTGTGATATATCAATTGACGTGTGTAGACAACATGTAGGACTATAACTACAAAGCATCATAACGCATTAAAACCAAAGCATGAGGAAGATCTGGCCGGTCAAAGTTGAACACGGAAGTTGTTCTACAAAAATCTAGGTTCGTGTTCTTGACAGTTTTGGTCAACGGGTTTTGACCATGAATAACTCCCGATCTATAACAGATATGAACTTGATTCTTTTTGCATATTAAAGACCACATATCAGACTACACATAACAACTTTTAAACAACAAAAATAATGATCGAGCAAAGATCTATGGCCACTGACATTTGACTGTCAGACCAAAATTTTTGGTTTTTTCCCACTTGCTCAAATCTTCAAATTCGTATACTTTGATGTTATGGGTCTTTGACTTATCAACCCAGATCATCAATTAACATCCTATTACACAACTTTAAACAATCAATTGCAACAAATAACATAGAATCGAAGGATTTCTAAGCTTAGGGTTTTAAACCTTTTCTAACTTTGATTTCTTGATTTTTGGCTTCTGATCTGTTGTTTGTGATCGTGGGGCTTTGATTTAGGACTGATATAGCAACAAATTTCGTAGGTTTGAGGCTTGAGAGTATGAGCTTGAGTATTGAACAAATTTTAGTTTACCAAATGATTTTCTCTCTCTTCCAATCCTTTTATAGAGAACTTAGATTCATGTATGGGATGTTACAGAAGTGATGTCTTTGGAGTTGTGAGTCACCAAGAGTTAGTAAGGTTAGGTAAGCAACTAAAGTTTTGGACACAACTACAAGTTAGCTCACTAAAACACTCAAAAGGGCATTATAGTCATTTCCTTACCATTTTAAATTCTAGATTAGTCATTTGTGAGATATAGGCACATGGCTAGCTAGGGTTGGTCACCAACCACATACTAGGGCTAGATCTACATTCCATCCCATTAAAATATTCAAGAAGGGTACTTTGGTCATTTGACTTGTAAAGTGAATGGTAACTTGGTAATTGGTCACAACCCTTAGGTTTTAAAATAGAAAATTATAATTAGTGTTCCCTAATTACAATAAAGTTTACTAATCACATTCAAGCTTGCTAATTAGAATTAAGGCTTCCTAATTAACATTAAACATTATAATTTAATAATTAGGTTTTCTCTAATCGTACATTAGGGTTTCTAACATTAGAAATTAGGGCTTTCCAAATAAATCAATTAGGGTTATCCCTGATTATACCTACAATTAATAACATAGAAACTCTATATTTATCTTCAAGCTTCCCACATAGGGTTTTAATATCCCGATTTAGGGTTTCAGACAGAATAATTAGGGTTTAAATTTTGGAAATTAGGGTTTGCTAAATAATTAAGCTTTACCCTATTAAGCTTATAATTTAAATCAATTGAGCATTATAATTCTCCGTTATATTCCCAGATTAGGGTTTCAAATATTCGAAATCTGAAATTAGGATTTTCAGATATGATATTAGGGTTTTCTAATACTCAAATAGGGTTTCCAGTAATTTATTAGGGTTTTCCCTAATTAGTTTATAATTAATAATGTTAAACCTTATATATAGCATTGCATTCCCCATCTAGGGTTTTTAATATCCGAATTAAGGTTTTGGATTCCCGGAACTGAAACTAGGGTTTCCAGAACCGATTTCTAGGGTTTTCTTATCAGACGTTAGGGTTTTCTAACTGAACGTTGATGTTCTTAATATATACTTAGGGTTTGACACAGATATAATTTTATCTAATCAACCCTTGACCCTTAACCACATTCTGTACACATACATAACAAATTTCACAGAACTTAATCACATAAATCCTTAATCCTGAATAATTCACCTAAATCCTTCACAGAATTTTGAAATCCTCAAAATTCAATCCTAATAACATCAAACGATACACTTATTTTCCTGCTGCAGGTCTAATATTTGACCTTAAATCAATCATTTAAGATTTTTTAAAATTGTTTAAATTCTCGGGTTGTCACATGACTTGTTGCCTCTGACTTTATTAGCCTACATAACATCAATGCGCACTTCCACTGGGGCAACCCCCTACTCATTAGCCTATGGAATGGAAGAAATGCTCCCCATAGAAGTGGAAATGGAATCCCTCAGAGTGTTGATAGACGCTCAGCTGGATGAAGACCAATGGTTATAAGATAGTTATCACCAATTGTCTCTAATAGATGAAAGGTGAGCCTTTGCCATCTTCCATGGTCAGTTATATCAATAGAGGATCGCAGATCCTATAACAAAAAAGTCCGGCTACGACAATTCAAAGGGCATGACTTGTTCTTAAAGAAAATTCTTGACAACCAATATTAATCCAAAGGAAAACTCGCCCCGAACTGGGAAGGCCCGTTTGTTGTCAAGGAGGTAATGACAGGAGGAGCCCTCAGATTACAGGAAATGGATGGCGATGAATTTTCGCAACTCATTAACTCTGACACTGTGAAATGGTACTATGTCTGAAGTCACCTACAAACTAGCATCCTAGTCCTGGATCACCAGATCCCCAGTCAGTTCAGGATTTTAAAACCCCTCACTACATACAACCCTTCTTCACATCCATTTACCCCATCAGGGACAAACATACCTTTCAAACCAACAGCCTGGTCCCGGATCATTAGATCCAACACTCAACTTAGGTTTTGAAAACCTTTCACGCCTTTAGTTTATCCCACCAGAGATCAAACATTTAACACTTTTGGTTTGCCCCATCAGGGATCAAACTTTTCATCTGCAGTTTGTCCTGTATACGGGGTGAACTACACAAATCTGATCTCCCCAATACACGCGAGTACATAGGTAGCCATTTATTGGTTCGGTCTAACCTTCATAAAAATAAAAACAACACCATTTCACCACGTCAGTTTAACTTGTACATGGGGTGAACTACGCGGACATGATCTCCCCAATACATGGGAGTACGTAGGAATCCATTTTTTGGTCCGGTCTAACCTTCACAAAAATGAAAACAACACCCTTTCACCACATCAGTTTGCCCTGTACATGGGGTGAACTACGCAGACCTGATCTCCCCAATACACGGGAGTACGTAGGCAGCCATTTATTGGTCCGGTATCACCACATAAAAAACAAAAAAACATCTCTACACCCTTGTCACACACAACTTTAAACCTTTTACACCAGGTTCGAACTATGCAGACCTGATCTCCCCTCTTCAATGGGAGTACGTAGGCAGCCTTTCATGGTTCGGTCTCACCCCCTTCCAAAATACAAAAAACTTGTCAACGGTAATGGGATCATCCTTCACACCATACATCATTGGCTCAAACCAAAGGGATGGAATTACCTGGTCTCCCTACATACATGGGAGAATCGAAGACCATCTAAGCTGCGGTTGAATCCTCAAAGAGAAACACCAATCCATAAGAGTATGTGCAGGAAAATACAAGCCCATGTACAATCCTGTGGATATATGCGTTATTAAATCCAACATTGCATCCCTCTCAGAAGAAGGGGATAACTCTGTGAGCTACTGCCCAAGGGTATTAATGCGAGCCAAGAGATCCTCAGCCAATTGTAAGTTGACAGTATGCTTATCAATATAGGTGCTCATCTCTGTAATCATTTCGATAGTGTAAGACCTCAAGGTAGTACTATCTGTAATAGCAGCATCTCGGGCAGATATAGCACCATCCTGCTCAGTCACACCTGCATCTCTAGATGATCTAGCCTCGTCCCGCTAGGCAATAGTAGTATCTCTTTGAGCTAAGGCATCGTCTCTCTCCAATAGAGCGGCATCTCTCCCAGCAAGAGCTATCAACATCAAGGCCCTAGCCTGATCTCTCTCATATGTCGCCAGATGCAGACTCTACTCTAAATACTCTGCTGAATGTAGGGTAACAATAGCTGTCATACTGGGAGAATCATCAAGAGTTGTTGGTAACCCAGCAAATAGCTCCTCTTCAGTGGGAGAATCAGTGTCCTCCATGGGCTCCCCACTGTCAAAATCAATCACCAGTACGGTGGATAAAATCCTGGCTGATGTGATCTCTGCCTCAATCCATGTAGAATACTCTGTAGAATAGCCTAGATGGCTAACGAAAAACTCAGCCCGCTCACGTTGAGCCCAATAGGCATACACCCTAGATCTATCCTCTGCTGACAAATGTCGAGAAGACAAACGTTGACCCAATGCCCCCTCAAAATGATGAACATCCTAAAACTAGTTAAAATGTGTCATCACAACCAATGGGTGATACGTGGTCATGCCCCTCAAACCAGCCAGAGGGAGATAATCCATGCCTGATGCATGAGTAATGAAGCTATAGGGAGAACTTAGCCCGAACTCAACAAACCCTAAGAAGAACTCTTGGATTCTCTGTGTGGCGTAACTTGAAAGGGAAATGGCCAACAAATACACCCACGGATGGCTGCAGGTGTATCTGCGGCTGTCGCATATGTACCTGCGGCTGTCCTAGGTGGGTCCCACCCCTCTGGCTCAATCCAATTTGAGTTGTAAAAGAGATCTAACAAGTTGAAAAAGTCAAATCAGGAAAAAAGATGCTACGCGATTTAGCAGAGAAGCCTGAAATCCTGATGTTCAAAGACCAAACTGCGGGTCTACATAACACTCATTGGTATTCGCCCAGACATAGGGTTCACAACACTGATGATCATAACTTTTATAAACTACCCTCGGCAGTACCTCACAAAGGTCTGATGCCGCCAATTTGGGGTTGTAACTCCAAACACCTATCCCCAACGGATGCTTCATACAATATCAGTCGTTGAAGCACATTTCAATGAAGGTCAAGCAACCTTGACATTATTCAGCCGTTGGCAAGTAAATCCAGCGAAGCATCGGAAGCCATCCGATGATATCAGCCGTTGAAACACATTTTAACGAAGGTCTAGCAACCTTGACATTATTCAGCCTTTGGCAAGTAAATCCAGTGAAGCATCGGAAGCCATCTGATGATATCAGTCATTAAAGCACATTTCAACGAAGGTCAAGAAACATTGACATTATCTTGCTGTTGGCAAGTAAATCCAACAAAGCATCGATAATCTAATGATATCAGCCGTTGATGCACATTTCAAAGAAGGTCAAGCTGCCTCGACATCACCAGCCATCAGCAATTAAACCCAGTGAAGCATCAGAAATGGTCCGATGATAGTATCCATTGAAGTACATTTCAGCCAGGGTCAGGCAACCCTGACAACCTAGACTGTTGGCAGTAACTCCGACAAAACATTGGAATAACCTGGCGATACAAACCAGGGAAAACTATCCTCATCAGGGAGGACCGATGATGGAATATGTTATACAAATCTTCATCAGACAACACACTATCCCCAAGAGTCTCTCGTACACGAGGGGTGCATCCTCAATGGGAAGTTTGTACTAAGGATTAAGGATTTTGGTGATAACCCCAAAGTCAACATCCTGGAGGTTCCTATGAGCGTTGGATTAGACATTCAAGCAGTTCATCAGGATCATCAGTGATAATTCCAGTCGCCATCAAAAGTCATGGGAGCAGGCAGTCATCACATCCCGTTGGAAAACGGTCCAACAAACCACATTCATCATACGTTTGCATCATGCTGAATTACCTTGCATCATGATTATCTTGTCATAATTCAAGTGTCTAGTATTCTTTATCCTATCCATGCCATTACATTGCATGAATATGATAAAGAGAGGCATTTGTAGACACTCAAATTTTTGCATTCCTGTTACTAACCTTGCAGGATGGGAAAATCGTCTTCTAGAGATAATCTTGGATGTCAAATAAGCTAAACCCTAGAGACAACTCTGGCATACTCAGTTTTCCATCTCGGAGATAACCTTGAGATACTCGATTTTCCATCCCGGAGACATGTGAAACCCCAAAACCCTAATAAGACTCGGTTATATAATTTCAGTTATATTAATAAAATCTCTCTATTCTGAAAGTGTTTTGTGTTAATATATATTTTATTTGACAAATTAGGTTAAATAAATTTTTGTCCAAAAATTGACGTGCTTGACACATCGTGCTTAAAATTTTCTTCCAAAAATGGACTTTTCGGTATATATGTTTTGACAAGTTGCTTTGTCATGCTTACACTAACAAAATGCTTTGTCGTGCTTGTTAGGTATTATGGAAAATCTAAGTTAGGAACCCTAGATTATAAACCCTAACCCTTGATTTTAAACCCTAACTCTAATTTGTAAGCCCTAACCTTAATTAGCTAGACTAAATCCTAATTAGGTTATCCTAACACCAAATCATAATTGCTAAACTTCAATTAGGTACAAATAAATATCATTAAGCAACCCTAATCATAAAAACCAAAACTTTAATAAAGATTAAAGAGGGTTAGGGCATAATTAAGCTACTAATTTGATCAACTAGCTCACAAGTAGGTTAAGAGTCATCAACACAAGTTTTAAAACATCACATGTCCTGCTTTCAGTGCAAACTCACGAAATTTACAAGCTTATACACTCATATAACCTGCCTAAACAAGCCTTGGTGATATTAACAACAGATTCAGTAGACAGAAATCAAAATCAAGTAAGAAAAGGTGCAAACCATAATTTTAAGCTAGATCTTTGATGTTATGTTTAATTTGTTGTTTAGATGTTTAGATATATGTAATAACATGTAAAAAAGTATGCTAAGTTGATAGAACATCTTTTCATAACATCTAGATGCGTCAAATTAGTGTTTTAAGCAATTTGGAAATTTTGGAAAAACAAGTCTGACAGTCGAATGTCAGAGCCTGTAGATTCGTGTATGCTAATAGTTAGGTTTGTTAATTGTATGTTAGTTGTAATATGACATGAGGTCTTTAATCAGGAAAAGAAAATAGGTTCATTGGAACCATATATTGCAAGATATAGGTGATCAAAAGTGGTTGACCGATCACAAAGTTCTGTTTTTTGGGTTACCAAGAAAACTCAAGAACAGGTTGAACTGGCTACTTTGACCAACCTTTTAATCGTTTTCTGTTTGATGTTATAATGACTAATTGTAATGAATTAATACCTTTACATAAGTACTACATATCTATAACACTCAATTGTTTAAACAATTCATAGGATTACTGGAATTAATGGTCAAAAGTCGTTGACCGAGCATGAATAAATTTTCTAGGTTACCTAGAAAACTGAGGAATGAGAAGAACAACCTTTGGCTGTACTTTGACCAGCATAGATCGAGACCTTAGAATCATACTTTGTTCAAATCAGTGTTATATATATGTACCTTGATATATAGAATACATATTACAACAAACAAAACACAAATCTATCACACAGATTTAAAGATCTAGAAGGTTACAAAACCATTGTTGGCCGCGACCCTTGCTCAGGTTAGCTGAAACTCAAGAAAAATGACTCGAGCGGTGACTTTGAGCCTCTATAACTTCTTGTTATATTTAGGTTAAAGCATGAAATTGGTATGATGTTGTACTACTGTATGAGTACTATAACATCCATACATTTTCAAACCCAGAATCATCAACAATAGAGAATTAGATCGAGGTCAAAGTGGTCTCTAGGCCATGACCAACTGATTCCCAGAAACTCAAGAACACCTATAGTGACACTTTCTGTCACTATAGGACATTAGCGACAGACAGAAAATATTTTCTAATAAATAAATTAATAAAAAATAGAAATAATTAATAAATAAATATAAATAATTATAAAAGCAGTTTTAAAAATTATTTTAAGTTATAATAATTAACTTTTAATATTTTTACATAAATTCAATAAATATTTTATTTATTTGGATATTATTAATAATTAAGTTAATAATAAAGTAATTAGAATAATTATTTATAAATAACAAATAATTAATTAATTATAATATTAATGATTTAAAAATCATAATAAATGATTATAAATTATTTAAAAATAGTAAACAAGGTTTTTATAATATTCTAAGTAAATATTAATTATTTAGAAATAGAAATAAAAGATTTAAAAATCATTTAAGGGATAAATAAATACTTCAAAATTATTATAAGCTTCCAGAAATTATTATAAAGGATATTTAAATTATCTAAAAATATAATAAAGCTTATAAATAAAGTTTAACCGAGATATTAACTTATTAAGTACCTGGTAAAGTCTTTGGACACCGAAACCATACCAAACTTAACTCAAACATAAATAGTTTATGTACTTGAGTATTGTTATCAATATTAATGTGATAGATTTATATGAATGAACATCTTAGGTGTTTATTAATGAATCGAGTAGCATTGCTTGATTGATCTTTGCTCCGACAAGTTACTAAACCCTATTTTAATTACTCACACAAATTTCTCAAACCCTACTTATTCGTTGAACAAGATTCCTATCTTAAATTTCTTTTAATATGTTATACCAAACCTAAACTTGAATTGAAAATTGTTGTAAAGTTATTGCTATAGCTTCAGCATAACTCAGAAATGAATTGTTTATTCATATGATATTATTTATTGAACATAAACTGTTGTGTTAAACCAAATTGATTTGGTAAGACATCCTATACTAAAGTTGTGTGTCCCAAAAAGGGATAGATGTTGGGTCAATTAAATATCGACACTTAGTGCATGTGAGCATGAGTAGGATGAGATACATACTCCTAGGATGTTGAATAGGTTAATCCCGTATCTCACATCTAAACAAAGTTTATAAGTCTTTGTGACTAACAGAAATAAAAAGTCCAGAAATGGTTGAAATAGAAATTCTAGAAATGGTAATAACAATTAGTTGAGTTTTGAACTGTTATACTTCTTCAAATCATATATTGTTATATATAAAAAACTTGTTGAGCATGTCATAGCTCACTCTTTCAAATTGTTCCCTTTGCAGTATTAGATGGTAACCCTAGCACATCAGGAGTTAATAAAAGGAAGCGTCCCTACTTAGATTAGTTTATATTATTGTCTAGCTGGATGTAATACTTTGTAATAAGAAATTCTTTATGAAGAATCATGTAATTGAACCTTAATATATGATATATATATATATATATATATATATATATATATATATATATATAACATCCTTTATTTCTACAACCGTGTTTTCTTTACATATATAGATGTAATTAGAATTTTTAATCTAGTATAAGATCTTTGGGAACTATTTATCTATGTGAGGGTATTGACAACATGGACTATTCATGTTGTTGTTGATATTATGGATTTCAGATAAATAGGTACTATCGATACGATAGTATAATTAACATAATATAGTCTATGCATCTAAGTGAGGGTATTGGTAATATGGACTGTTCATGTTATTAATGGTACTCTGAATTTCGGATAGATAAATATTATTCGCAGATACAGTTCATACATCCAAATGAGGGTATCCTGTGACGCCCACAAATTCGGACCTCCACTTGGTCACTCGAATTCGGTTCATCACGTTCTCATGGTAAAATCATAATAACTAAAATAACACATTCACAACGCAAGATCTAAATTATAATAATATACAATAATTTATTATAATTATTCCCCCAAGTCTCGCAACCTTCAGTACTTAATAGATTACATAATAGTATCAAATAAAGACCTATTACATAATCCTACTTAAGTTTAAACATAGTCTGAACATAGTTTTAGTACAATATACTAGTCTTAACATAAAAGGGACAAACTAGTCGGTAGCCTTGTCCTTGTCCTTGTTTGCTTCAGAGACATCTCCTTATTCCTCTTTAATTGAAAGGTTTTAAATAAGCAAGGATAAGCACAAATTGCCCAACAAGTAATATAAAACAAGGGTAAAGAGTTTCTTAACACGAGTTTGAAATATCGAAGTATCATCTCTAAGATAGTTTAGAGTTTAAGAATAATATCATGAGTAATGAATATCAATAATTCTTGAAATAAGAATGATAATTCAATATAAATCAATAGAGATATATGAATTCAATGACTATCAATGTATCCAACTGAATAAATAATTTATACTGAGTAGTCACTAAGGACTATTGAACTTCCACTAGAGTTACCAATATTAAACTGATAACCCAAAAATATCAAGTACTATAGATGATCAGTCTACAATACTTTACATTATGCATAACACCACCATAATATTCAATCATGTGTTGGGGTTTCCAACGACATACACTCCCCTTGCCAAAAGGGTTGTCCAACTCAGTTTTCAAGATTTCTGCACTAATTAATTGGTTTGGACAGCTTTTATAAGCATGCATATAGTCTAGCCGAATCAAATGGCATCGACTCTTTCACAATATTCAAGAACAATACTATGTTCAACATGAATAATAACTTTCACAAGAATTTAAGCATACTAGATCGATTGAACGAATAAGCGGGATAACTTACATTCATAAGATAAGTTTAAAAGTAGGGTTCAAGGAACTTGCACAATCAAGAGTGAAGTTCAAGGAAACTCGCTCAATAATAATTAGAGTAAGTTTAGGGAACTTGCCTTAAGCATAGTTTATCCACTTTAAGAAATCAACACTTTAGAATCATATTAATAATGTATTATATGTTCAAGATGTTCATTAGCTAACACATATAGGTAAGTTCAACGTACACATAAACGTTTAACTTAGATATAACTTCATACACATCGCTTAACCTATATTTTCATAGCACAATTCAGTTTGTAAGTCATCACAAATACTACAAAGTCTTGATTGCTTTATTTCTTGAAAATATTCTTTGGACTTATCATTTGGAATTCATGATCAACATTTATCTCTATTACATAGCATGCTTCTTAACACATTACATAGCATTTTGGTCATATAAGATAAGTGAAAGTAATCATATAGGCATGCTTTAAACATCCGTTTAAAATTAGAATCTGAGAACTTCAGATTCGAAGATCCTTGAGCTTGCCATGGCTAAGCCTAGGACCAGTAGCACTCACGTCATTCCTCTAGCCAAGCCAAGACTTAACTGCTGCCTTGTGGTTTCTGTTTGACTTGCTCAAAATAATCATACATGATATACTTGTCATGTTAAGGGTCTTTTCATGCTCCTTAAGTTAATCTAATTTCCTTCTTACATAATAGAATTCTAAATTGATCATTTCAACAAGTCAAGGCCATTCAAGGTCATGAAACCGCAAAGTCTATCATGCTTATTCTCTAAAGATATAAGATAGTTACAAAGCTCATATTAGGCATGCTTGTGAGTATTCATAACACATATGTGAAACTAACACCGCTTTAGTTGAAAATATGCTTTGTTCATGCTTTTCTTGAAATGTGATACACAAGCATTGTATATCTTATGGTTATACTACATGAGTGAGTCTAAGAATGTCATCAAACATGATCAAAAATATCAGATTTTATTCCTCATGGTATCTTGACAATATTCACATTCAAAGCTTGCTAGTAGGTTCAACATGCTCATGTTTCCTTACTAATCACATAAACACAATATAAATGTTTATTCATGCATTTCTAAGTCATACTAACATGCTTGCAAAGTCAGTATACATACATGTCAAGTTCATTTTTAAAGTTCTAATTTCATTTTAAGCTACACACTTTCTTTAATCATGTTAAGCTAGTCTAACATGCTCACATTAGGTTCATATAGCCATATATACCCCTTACACATGCTTGCATACTAGTATGTGTCATAATGATTGATTAATTCTTGGCAGATTTCAAAAACAGAACTCAAAACTGAATTTAGAGGCCCGGTCTAAATTACTTTTTGCACCTCAATGTTAATTCGGCCTTGGCAAATTGCTATTGGTTCGGGTTCAATTAGTAGCAATCTGCTTTGGCAGAAAGCTAGCCCAACCATAAAAATTTCTCTTGAATTCGATTCTAAACACTCACGTATCAGTTTAAACATATTTATATGGTCATATAACAACTATATAATCAATACCCAACCTTATTAACATCCAATTCCATAAAATCAAGAATTTGAAATTTAAGACTCAAGACTCCATTTTTTTTACAGAGAATGAAATTGAAGCAAGGAAGAGAGGTTATACCTCTACAAAAAGAATGGACTTGCTACTAGTTGAACTCTCAATGTCCTAGAATACTTGAATGCTCTCAATCTCACACCTTGATAATTCTCAGCACTTGGAAAAAATGGAAGGAGAGCTCATACTTATAGGAATACTCAATACTCAGACATTGACATTCTCCCCCAAATCAAACTCATGGATGAAAGGATTGCATGAAGGGTAATGAGGAGTTGGTAATTGGTTAGTGATTTGCATCATGACCACCACTCCTCCATGATCATTAGTTAGGAAGCTTGGAAGGAAAATGAAGAACATATGCCTTAGCCTTTTGTTCTTACACGTGACTGAGAATTTAGAAGTAAATGGGACACTCAATTTGGGACAATCCAATCATCTCAGTATGCTTGCAACACTTAGCCCATACACTTATACACATTTTTACTCTTATGTTATATCAACCATACATTAGCTATAACTTAATGTCACAATATGATTTACACATTTAATATTTCAGGGTTGTTGATATTAATCATACATATAATTCATGTACATTTTATTTTAATGTTTCCCCACATGCATAATGTCACATACACCTCATATGATGTATTCATATCATATAGTTTCCATAAATCTCAATATATGGTTACTATATATAGTATAGTCACATAATGTCACACCACACTATATAATATAGTTGTATTATTGCTCACATGCACATAACTGTTAATATAATATTATTATATTACTAACTTACTTATTTATGTCAAGTAAATAAATTATTCACTTCCTTGATTAATTTCCACAAATATTAATTAATCCATTCCTCACCGATTAATGTAATTATGGATCTTCATAACCATTAATTATCTAAATAATTCTTATTATATTTACGATATATTACAAATAATAATAATCACATATTATTAATTAATTACCAAGTAATCAATATTCCACCACAACCATTATCAATTAATTAATATAACAATTAACAATTAATATTGGTTATTTGTGCACTTTATTTCATAGTTTATTAATGTCACACATATCATAGAATTGTTCTATTTAATTTTCAAAGTAGAAAAATTAATTTTCTCCAATGACCATCGCAGGCTTGGTACCTTGATTTATCTTCTTTGGATCACTGACGTAGCAATGATTCTTGCGTCCTCTAACATGCCATTACAAGAATAGGTTTAGCTTAAGCGTTATGGAAGCCCTATTGTCATACTCATCTTACACGACATGAATTAATGTCCACAAGAGTAGTATTACAAGTCTACGAGCGTATTGATTACACATATGAAAACACATGATCAACGCTATTAATTTTCTAGATTCTCGTTTTAATTTGCTTAACGGATTTCTTCGTTTCGCATTATGCCACACAAGGCATTTCACAATTCTCATTGTCAATTCACACTTCTTAATACACATCGATCAAATACGAATAACTTGATTTAACCGACTCACAAAATAATAACACTTATATTCACAGAAATATTATTTCCATTTATATATTCATTTAATAATACGTGGAAATTCTCGGGTATTACATATCCAAACATCACAATAGTTCTCTTGGGAATTGTTATTTGTTATGGGATACTGTGAATTTTTGATCAATGGGAATTGCATCTGATTATAAATGTATAGTCACTCAATTAGATATAAGTATATAATCGAATACCATGGGCGTATAGATTTAGATGTGTTATATACATTGACTAGTAGTAAACACCATATCGAATAATATGGGAGTATAGATATGGGGGTGTTACAATTAATGGTATTAGAGTTATTAAGGTTATAGATATAAGGAAGAAAAATCTTAGTATATATTCTTCGAGTCCATAAAAATATTAAATTACACATAAAAATAACATTAAAAATATTATATTTGTGTAAATTTCTATACCAGTATAAAGGATAGTGTCGTAATAATTGGTCTACAGTCACCTGATCTGGAGGGGACAAACTATTATACAACGATCTCAAACATGAGGCCACTAATACTGGTGGGGTGTGATCAATGCAGCTAATTGTCGAGGAAGACATCTGTGTGGGCCGTATAATAAGACCATCCAGGGGTCAATGCTAAACATCTCTGGACATAAATATGCATAACATAATACATGTATGATATAACAATAGATGGAAATATGATGTAGGTAATGGAAAATAGTATACGTATATTCCTAAGTACATCATCATCTAATACATTATCTCTGTATACAGCTAGAAAATATAGGAAAATGGGGCACAACCACCTAACAACTAACAGAGGCCTATCAAAAGATATAACGAGAATGGGGCATAGCCACCCCGTATCTAACAGAGGCCTATCAAAAGATGTAACGAGAAAATACATAAGAAGAAGTCAATAATGTTGGTGTCGATATCATCCAACCTATCCACCTAATGTAACTCCTCTTGAGTCATTGGATCTTCGCCAAGAGAGATATCAGGCATATACAATGGAGGATCTGCACCGGCATGACCATCTAAATATGGGCCACCTAAAGGGATAGCCCCTGAGCTGGAAGGATCAAAAGTATCCACCTCTGAAGGATCTCTGCCCAAATACCGGATGAAAAAATGTGTCCGATCCAACTGTCGGGTTAAGCTATCAATCTGCGTCAAATGAGTGGGCTCTCGGACGCAGGTAATCCAGTTCGTCGTCATCACGAATCCATGAACCATATCCCCCATGAACTGAGTGGCGCAGGTCTGGGCTTCGATGGTACGAGGAGACCACCAGCAGTAGAATGCCTCCTGAATGAACGGTCCCTCTGACAAATCAAAGTCGTCAACTCCCATTAACGGGATATCACTGATCAACGACTGCGACTCAAACCAATAATGCCTGGCAGGAGGACAGGTCCGTATACGGATATCTCTTGTGGTGCTCCTGATAGCACGCTCTCCCAAATAGAGCTCACATGCTCTATCTGTGAAGAGAGGAATCCGACGGGTGGACATCAAATGCTCAACACCAGTCGGGAAACCACCCTCAAAGCCAACTGTAGATGGTCCCCAAAATAGGGAACCCGTTAAATGACATCAGCTATCAATAACTCCAACTATAAGCGGCAATGGGTGAAACCCTCAACTACAGGAACCTCCGCTAATGTGGAGTGGTGCCATCGTCGTCCTCGTGGGTAGGTTTCTAAACCTAACAAGATAATGGGACGCAAACATGGAAGCCTATCATAGGCCCAAATCTACCAAAGCAAACATCTGCGGTTAGTCAACACTCTTAACCTGTACATGGGAAATCAAAAGAGAAATACTCACCAGCAGAGACGGGTAAAATCCTACCCAAGTCTCTGTCAAGCCCTGTGAATGCATGCGCATTCCCTTGAGGAAATAGGCAAAGGTGTAGGAGCCCCAATCATACTCTCCAATACGGTCCACCTCGCGTGTGGTGCTAACTAAAGAGAATGTCACCGTGGAAGAGTTATCCATTATGAAACAACCTCGAAGGATGACCAGGAATAATCGTCAAAGAATGTTATCCCTGACTCTCACATAATCGTGTATGGGCTCACTCAACGCCCTACTCATAGCATCTACACTCAAAGGACCAGTGCGGACTGTCATGCCTTTGAGCGCCTCAGCCAGGACTATAGCAAGGATCTAACGGTAGTCGAGGTAACGTTCGCCACACAAGGCACTGGCGCCTATCCAAACTCCATACCTGTGATAAACTGTCAATCCATCGGCATCATCATCACTTCACAGTCCAGCAAATAGAGAGAATAAGTCTGGTGAAACCAGCGCTCAGACAACACCCTGAGGTAACCCCAGGGACAACGATAGGGGAGGATAGAAAAGAACGCCTCAAAGCCCCAAACATGCACAATCTCTCGATACTCTAGATGAAGAGTCTGATATAGAGAGTGTATGTAGAACCAATTCCCTCAAGGCTGCATGAAGCTGGGAACCTACATCAAAAGTACAAACCAACATCAGAACCCTTACTCCTCATCAATACGAAAAAAGGAAGATCAAACATAACTTTACCTTGTTCGCGTGTAAGTAAATCGAGGGGTGGCGACTCAAATCATCTTACAGCTCTAGATTCATCACATTTACAGCTGGCAATTCTCTGTGGGGAATAAAAGCAGCAGGAGAGGGAGCCGCGACCAGTACATCCTTCTCCTCATCCTCAACATCCGGTACCTCAACTTAGATAAGATGAATCACTCCCTCCACCAACCAATGAGGCTATCAGGATGGACGAGGTCGAGGCACATCAGAAGCTCTCCTCCTCACACCTAAAGAGGTTATGCGGGAGCTACTCGACTGGTCTGGATCCATAGTATTTTGACACAAGTCTTCAAATCACCTCAGAAAGGGTGTAGTAACTTCTAACCTGGAGCTTTTTAAATGCATTTTATGTCTATATGCATACATGTATTACTTTAACATACGTCTACAGTAGGGTTAAAAATGCATGTGTATTCAATGCCTAGACTCTTGGAAATTTTTTGCAAGAGTCTCCTTTGTAAAAAGGACTATCCACATGCACGTAGGAATGACTAGGTGGCCATTCAGTAGCACACTAATTCACAGTCACAAACATTCTATATGCATAAGAACATCAAAGTCATAATCCATAAGGGTAGTTTAATTACCAGGATTACTTTGTTTTACGACCTTTGCTCATTTATCCTCAAATAGGATAAGAAATAGTAGAAAAGGCTACCAATTTGACAGTTTCAAAAGTTAATTTTTTTCACATCATTATGTTTAGCATGGTTAAATACTAACATTTACTGTGTTGAATATTTTTTTTCAAGTCTTATGAGCATGCATATTCACTACTATGTGTTAAGAAGCATTTCATATGATAACTCATTTTCCAACGAAAAAAAAAATGAAAATAAGACATGCATATGTTACCAGGATAGTACAGAACACTTGTACAGTGACGAATTTTGCAGAAAGAAACCCGAACTCAGTAGATCTGAAGAAGAACTAGGATTCTCTAGGTGGCGTGACTTGAAAATGACTTGTGAAAGGGAAATGACCATCAAATACACACACGGATGGGCGCAGGTGAATCTATGGTTGTCGCAGGTATATCTGTAGTTACCGCAGGTGGGTCTCACCCCCTCCGCCTTGATCCAATTTAAGTTATAAAGGAGGTCCCACAAGTTAAAAAGTTAAATCAGGAAAAAAATGCTACACAATTAAGCAGAAAAGCCTGAAATCCTGATTTTTAGAGACCAAACTGCTGGTCTACACATCACTCATTGGTATTTGCCCAAACACGGAGTTCACAAAGTTAATGATCACATTTATTGCAAACTACATTTAGCAATGCCTCACAAAGGTCCGATGCCATCAACTTGGGGTTGTGATTCCATTTGCAACCATACATTTCATGAAAAACCTATCCTCAATGGATACTTTATATAAATTTCATCTGTTGAAGTACGTTTCAATGAAGGTCAAGCAACCCTGACATTATCCAGCCGTTGGCATATAAATACAGTGAAGCATCAAAGGTGATCCGATGATGTTAACCATTGAAGCACATTTCAATGAAGGTTAAGCAGCCTTGACGTTATTTAGTCGTTGGCAAGTAAATCTAGTGAAGCATCGGTGATGGTCTGATGATGTCATCCGTTGAAGTACATTTCAACGAAGGTCAAGCAGCCTTGACGTTATTCATTCGTTGGCAAGTAAATCCAGCGAAGCATCAGAGGTGGTCCAATGATGTTAGCCATTGAAGCACATTTCAGCGAAGGTCAAACAACCTTGATGTTATTCAGCCATTGGTAAGTAAATCCAGCAAAGCATCGAAGGTGGTCCGATGATATCAGTCGTTGAAGCGCATTTCAACGAAGGTTAAGCAGCCTTGACATTATCAGCAGTTGGCAATTAAACCCAGGGAAACATCGAAGATGATCTGATGACATTAGCCG
This sequence comes from Panax ginseng, assembly GCA_020205605.1. Classification (NCBI taxonomy): domain Eukaryota; kingdom Viridiplantae; phylum Streptophyta; class Magnoliopsida; order Apiales; family Araliaceae; genus Panax; species Panax ginseng. The sequence continues at coordinate 141,427,690 of CM035132.1, read as the reverse complement.
TTGAAGGACATTTCAACGAGGGTCAGGCAACCCTGATAACACAAACTATTGGTAGTAACTCCAACAGAGCACTGGAAAGATCTGACGATATAAACCAGGGAAAGCCATCCTCATCGGGGAAGACCGATGATGGAATCGGTTATACAAGTCTTCATCTGACAAGGCACAATTCCCCACAAGTCTCTCGTACATGAGAGGTACATCCTCAGTGGGAAGGCTGTACTCAAGATTAAGGACTTTGGTGATAACCCCAATGTAAAATTCCTAGAGGTTCCTGTGGACTTTGGAGTAGACATCCTAGCAGTTCATTAGGGTCATCGGTGATAACTCCAATCCCCAATAGAAGGCATGGGAGCATACAGTCATCACATCCCATTGGAAAATGGTCCAACAAACTACATTTCATCATACATTTTCATCATGCTGCATTACATTGCATCATGATTATCCTGTCACATTTCAAGTGTCTAGTATTCTTTATCTTATATATGCTAGTGTAATGCATGAATACGATAAAGAGGGGCATCTATAGAGACTTAAAATTTTGAATTCCTGTTACTAACCTTGCAGGAGGGAAACATCATCTTCCAGAGATAACCTTGGAAGTCAAATCAGCTCAATCCCGGAGAAAACTCTAGGATACTCAATTTTCAATCCCGGATACAAACCTGGGAAATTTTGTTCCAACCACAGAGATAACCTTGAGATACTCAGTTCCAGTCCGATAACCCCGAGGGATGCAGTTCTAGTTTCGGAGACAACCCTGAAATCGTCAGTTTTCAATCTCGGAGATAACCCCGAGATACTCATTTGCAATCCCGAAGACAACCCTGGGAGATTCAGTCCAAACCTTGGAGATAACCCCGAGGGATACAGTTCCAGTTTCGAAGATAACCCCGAAAAAGTTCATTCTAACCCTTAGAAGTCAATTTTAACCTTGGAGATAACCCCAAGGCACTCAATTCTAACCTGAGAGATAACCCCGGGAGGTCAGGCACACCTCAGAGACAACCCTGAGGACATTCAGTACTCACAGCAGCCTAATCTCAAAGATAACCCTGAGCAACGATTACGAAATTAACCCAGAGCTAGCGATAACCCTGGTGAGGGAAAAATCATCATTTTTCCACCTCGATGCTACATTTGTGCCATCTCAACCACAATTCAACCCACATTTTATATAGAAGTGTCCTACAAAAACCATAGCTCAAAATCTTGAGTTACTACTACGAAAGATAGTACACCAGATAGAATTTGAAGACTTGAAGATTTGGTCATGGACCCATCTTTTCAGCTTCGTACAACCTCTTATCCCATTTCATTGTGTAGCTCTCGACAACAACATTCTGGAAAGGTATTACACGCCTCAATCAGATGCCCGGATTGAAAGTTATGAATGTTCAAGCGGATAATACGTTGCATGCGTGCATGTACTTCGAGACGGTGGGGCTCACAGAGCCCGGGGTACCCTGAGCAGCCGCAGGTGGACCTGCGGCTCCCCTCCTCTATAAATAGTGGGCCTGGGGTGGTCATTTTTTAAAAAAAAGGCAAGGAGGCCCTGTCCAATTTACTCTGTACACACTTTAAATTGAGTGCTTTCTTTTTCCAAACACTTGTGAGCTCGTGTCCTGCTATATTTAACTAGTGGAAACTGAGTATTCATTCATTAAAAGCCATCTTAAGTCTTCTTGGCATCCCAGTGTAAGACATCTTAGATTTCTTAAGCCTTTTCTCACTTTCATCCACACATACTTATTCACGTTGAGAGTCGTGTTGTGTGCGTATGCCCAGATCATCGATTCGTGAATTTTATTGCTTTTGTATATATATAAATACTTATATATATATATATATTATCGAATTATGCTTCGATTGACCCTGAATATGATATTCAGAGCATTTAATGCTTTCATATATATAAATACTTGTATATGTATATCTCATGTCATCAAACTCTGTTTGATTGAGCCTGGATTTACATCCGGAGCATTTACTGTGATGCCCCAAAAATAGGTGCACACAACCCATTTTGAGTTGCCAAATACATGGTACAGAAAATAACTACAAACTTCATTATTGAAATTATCGTGCAAAATACCACAACACATATGCTGTGAGTTTTAATATAAATATTGTCTTCTAGACAATATCCAAACATAAATAAAGTCCTCATTACAATTATTGACACACTATTTTACAAAATAGTGAGGATTGCTAGAACAACTGTCTTGAACCCAACTAGTTCCCAATATATTCTCGCCTCCTGTGAAGAAAAATGGAACAAAAAAAAAAGGATGAGCTCAACTAGCCCAGTAAAGAATATTATGACTAAGATAATGAAAAAAAATTATCGTTAGCCTTCAATAAATCAGATAAAATATAATGGACAACAAGTTTTAGATCAATATTCGCAGCAGAAATAACAATTCATTAGAAGAGTTAAGTAGAGAATGAAGTCTACTATCTTCTATGATTAAAAGTTCATCATCAATATTTTTTCCCTGTGACATCAAGCAATATAAATCTTGAATCAAATATTCATCTTTACACTACGGGCCAAAGATATTCATTTGTATCACCAGTTGGTCATGTTCATCTCAACACCTGTCCATCTTTGCACTACGGGCCAAAGATATTCATCAGGTAATCATTCATCTTTGCACTACAGACCAAAGATATTCATCAAGTAATCATTTATCTTTGCACTACAGGCCAAAGATATTCAGTTATATCACCATTTAGGACTGAGGATGATAAAAAAATATTTTAAAGAAAACGAATCCAGTGAGATAAATGGACAAAGATTAGGGATTCATACTTTAATTTATCCAAGTTAAAAAAATACTCCATAATAATCAATTGTGGAGCAAAATTCAAAAATAGAGATCAAAACATGGATACAATCAAAGATAGTGATCATAATACACAACTTGGACAAAGAAAAGAAAATTTAAGTCTTTTTTATGAATAGTGTCGTATACGTGAATAGTAACCCCAACACGAAAAGGTAAAAACTTTATATCAATATTTTGGTATAATGATATTAAAAGAAATAACATCATTTATAAAAAAGATAATGTCGACATCGGGATTTTTATTGTCCCTTTTCTGTTCTTGTCTTTTGGTGTTCTCATGTTAGGTGAGATTTGTTTGAAAAAATAAGTTGTGAAAAGGTCCGACATCTATATGTCGACGATTGGACTGTAAGAATCTCCAGTTGGTATTTTTAAATGGTTGCACCAACTCAATCGAGAAAATGTTTGCACATTGACCAAGTGATGTAACACTGCTTAACATGTCTATGAAACCGAGATTCGTTATGGTCTGAGGGCTTGATTATGCGGAGGGAAAGTGTTAGGCACCCCCCGACATCCGTGTTCCCACGGTGACCGCAACTTTTTAATTTAAACTTATATCTGAATGTGTGTGTATGTAGGTCAATGTAAAAATATTTGGAAGTAGTGATATGCCTCATTTGCACCTATATACAAAGGGTTTGAATTTTTTTATAAAAGCTCAGTTTAAACAAGATATAGCAATGATGTTTTAGAAAAAGAAGTTTTTCAAACCCTTGTGCTCAATAGTAATTGAGGCCTTTGATACTTCCATTGTATTATATGTTCGGCTTGATTGCTTTTATTTTTGAGATGTGAAGCATCTTCGATAAAATAATATACAAAGCAGTGCCAAACTTCTTGTAGGCATGTAAGCCATCTAAGGAAATTCAAACACCGTGAATAATTTACAAGCTGGTTACAGCTGAAAATGTCCATCACGGGAACCGAATCTAGATTCAGGAGACTGAATATGTGATCACATGATTCCTAGGCTCACATGATGTAGCATTTTGTAGGAAAGCTGTAAGCAGTTATATATATAAAAGCTATAAATATATATATATATATATATATATATATATGTGAGCGATCGACCGCCACGAAGTAAACTCCATGGGGGATTGGAAATGTAAATATATAAAAGCAGTAAATATTATATATAAAAACGATCAACCTCCATGAAGTAAACTCTAGGCAGGATGGAAATGTAAATATATATATATATATATATATATATATATATATAAGCGATAAATATATATACAGAAATGATCAACTGCCACGAAGTAAACTCCAAGCGGGACGAAAAATGTAAATATATATATATGTGCGATCAACCGGCACAAAGTAAACTCAAGGCACGACTGAAATGTAAGTATATATATATATATATATATAAGCTATAAAAGCACCAGATATATATATAAAAGCAATAAAATGCCTCGGTCCGATGTCCGGACATACGCACACATGCGACTCTCAACGTGAATAACTGTGTGAAAATTAGTGGAGAAAGGCTTTAAGAAATGTAAGAAGTCTTACAATGGGCTATCAAGAATACTTCAAATGGCTTTAAATGAATTAACACTCGGTTTCTACCGGTAAAATATAGCACATTACAAGCTCACAAGTGTTTGAAAAGAGAAAGCATTTAGTTTATATTATATACAGAGGAAAATGGATAGGGCTTCCTCGCCTTTTTCTCTTATTGAAACGGCCACCCCAAGCCCTGTATTTATAGAGGGGGGAGTCGCAGGTGTACCAGTACGTGTACTCGGACAACTCGATGTTCGCTCGAACCTTCATAACTTTCAATCCGGGAGTCTGATGGAAACGTACCATACCATTCCGGAAAGATCTTTCTGAGATCTATGCAATGACATAGAGTTTTCTTTTTTTTATTCCAGGAAGATGGGTTCATGACCAAAATAGCATTTCCAATTCTCCATTAGGTAGTCCGTTGAGCTGTTTTGCGTAGTATACGCTCGAAAGTTAAGATATGGTTCTTGTGAGACTTCTTTTGAAGAAATTTAAGTTGAAATGAGTGTATTTGATTTGAGTTAAAGTTAAGTTGGCAAAATGACCATTTTTCCGCTCTGGGGTTATCTCCGATTTTTGCGCAATTATTGTAGTCTTTTCTTAGGGTTATCTATGAGGTTGGCATGCTGTTGACTCTGACTGTCCTCAGGATCATCTCTAAGGTTAGCTTGACCTCCTGGGGTTGATTCTGGGCTTTGAACTTGATTTCCCAAGTTTATCACCAAGGTTGGAGACTGATTTCCCGGGGTTATCTCAGGGGTTAGAAACTAATTTCTTGGGGTTATCTCCGGGGTTGGAAACTAAATCTCCCAGGGTTATCTTCGGGTTTGGAACTAATATTGTGGTCCTCTAGGGTTATCTCTGGAGTGTGAAAAAGGCGTTTTTATCCTCCTGCCTAGTTAGTAACAGGAAATAGAATTTTCAAGTGTTTACAGATGTGCCTCTTTAAAATGTTCATGCAATGCAATGGAATGAACATGATAAAGATTACTAGACACTTGAAATATGACAAGGTAATTTTTAATGATGTAAATCGCAATGTAATGAATGTTTTGATGAATATTTAAAATGTTTTTACAAATTGTACATCGCATATTGCATTTTGCTTTTGGCCAATCGCACATCACATTTTGCATATCGCAAATCGCACTTTGCACATCGCAAATTGCTTTACCTTTATAGGTTATTGCGGATGCCTATGATGGTGTTGACTCCAACAGTTTGGCTATTTTTTGGTGTCGCCGATGCCTGTTTAATGAAGAGAAATAGAGATATTTTATACATCTCTACTGGGGATGACGTTCTAAAATCACTGGACCTTCCCGATGTATACGTTGGTAGTTTGAAATGGTGCCTACCCCGCTGGTAGTTTGACAATGGTGCCTACCTTGTTGGTACTTTGACAATGGATCCTACGCTACTGGTAGTTGACTACACTGACATCGCCAAACTGTTTCAATTCCCACTCGAATAGTGGTGTAAAAAGCTTTCATTGCTGAACTTTCTTGATGTCGCGCTAAATTGATGCCCTTGGTTTAGAATACTAGTTCTTCCGATACCTTCGCTAAAGTAATATTCAAGGGCTTAATTCACCAGACTCCGCCTGATGTTACGCTGGATTGATGCCAATGGCTTATAATACCAAATGGTGTATGTGATGAAATTTTTCTCTAATCTAGGAATTTAATGTGCACGCATATTTAAATCTACTAGAGATACATGTTAAACCTTGATGAAGATGTACGCTGATGTAGCGCTTTTGCACATATGCAGATCATGCATGATCTGATGACCTAGATTTATCCTTAGGAGTCTATTGTCCTAGGTTTATGCACATTTTAAAGTGTTTGGAGTAGAAACTTACCTCACCTTTTCATTATTTGGTGTTTGTGCCCCATTCCTTTGAGCTTTTGATTTCCAACCCGGCTGAACTGATGATCTGAATGCCGCAAACATCATTGGAGGGTGCAGCCCATTCTTTCACTGCCCAGATTTGAACTTCGGTGTAGAGGCCTTGACTTGTGAGGACTTGACGAGGGTTGACACATTTGATGGTGAGGATTTCATTCACTAGACCTTTTATCGTTGGGCTTCTGCTTTTGAGTTAAGGACTTTTTTGAGAATTTTCCCCTTCTTCTATAGGGGTAAGCTTGTGTCACCATGATTTCTTTCAGGAGTTCTCCTTTTTCTTTTGAGAATTTTGATCCGGCCTTAGACTCTTTCCATTCCTTGGAATCGCAAAATGCCTCAGTCCTTTCGCATGTTGACGTCGAGGATTCATATGAGAAACTCTCTTTGTTGACCAAGTCGCGAGTGAGTAATATCCTACACGTCAAAAGAACAAAATGCACCAAAAACTTGACGGCTTGGCCGTCAGGATTAGTATACTCTGGTGAATAAGGCATTTGAAGTAAAAGTTTATGAAATTAAATGAGAAATGAATTCGCAAGAAAATTTTAAAGCATCCATGGTCATTATTCGTGGGTAGGATTAGATTCAAAGGACTTATCCCCCTATATCAAAGATATTTCATCTTCTCTCTATACATTATTCTTCATACAATTGACTTTATATGACATACGCATTATGAGTGACTCAACTCTTAGAAGGGGTTTCATTTCTATGCTTTCGCAAATTTTTCAAATTTTTCTTTTCTCTCGCCTAACTTGTCTCGTTTTCATAGGCTATTCAGAATTACCCATGTAACGAGTTTTGGACCAATGACTCCCAAACTGGAGTGCTTTAGGGCACTAGGTGTTAAGACACCCCTTCAGGTTTACTGGCTCGAGTAATAAAGGCCACGCTTAAAGACAAGTTAGGCAATCACTCTATTTACCTCTTTAACTAAGCTTGACAGGTCCGTTTTCTTAGGCTCTAGGTCACCCACATAGGGAGCGTTGGGCCTGTGACTCCCAAACCAGATGGCTTTAGGGCACCAGGTGTAAAGACACCCCTCAAGCTTAATTACTCGAATAACCTATACCACGATTCGGATCTGCTCAAGTTTTGCCTTTTTCCAATGCTCATTTTCTTAGGCGCTAAGTTACCCATGTAAGGAGCGTTGGGCCGATGACTCCTAAACCAGATGGCTTTAGGGCACCAGGTGTAAAGACACACCTCAGGCTTAATAACTCAAACAACCTAGGCCACGGTTCGAGACATTAGCCTAGCAACTTATCTTTTATCTCCTCATTAATTGCCGTTATTTTTGCCATAGCTTCATACCCCACAACTAAGAGTTAGGGCAATTGCAAAGTGCAGACACGCATATAAGGTCAAGTCTGTTCCAAAAAGCGCTTTAAACTAGGATGTCGTGCCTAATCAAAAGGTTGAATAGTCTTAATTCTCTAAACATTCCTGTGATTCTCGCCCCCTGAACGCTTATCAAAATTAATCCCATTCATAACAAGTTAAGCAAAAACCTCCTTCTAAGAATACTTAACATGTATATTATCGCTAACGCATGTAAATGGAGACTGAAAACTCATAAAGAGGTGAAACATTCATACCTCACATGTGGATTATTCATTCTGAGAACAATATGATTGGAAAAAACCAAATGATCATACTGAATCGCCAGTGAGATGATGTGAGGGAAGCTCTGATGATGATGTACCATGCTGATAGTGCTGACTGGTGCATTTTCCTCTTTAGGATAGTTGATAAATGCCCTAGTGTTGAGTTATCGCTATTTTTGAGATTTCCCCATTCTTGTTGTAAAGGTCCCAATATCGCGTTGTCGCTGATTTTGAAATTGCCCCAGACTTACTTGTTATTTGGGATAATTTCTTTGACAGATGGGCTAATAAGATGCCGAGGTCAAAAGAGGCTTTAACTATGTACCTTATGATGAACATGTAGTGGATTTAGGCTTTGATGCCCTCAATCATTATTCCTGACTTATTTGCACAATCGACCTTGATAATTATCTTCTGATTTGATGAAGACTTGTGATTGAGGGAGTCGGCTCTTTGAAGGTCATCGATGCTGATTGTCCTAGTGTATCGCTATTTTTTCCTTCCGGGACTTGTGCAAGATTTGATGGATTGACATTAAAGTGTTGTTGATGGTTTCTTAATATGGGTCACTGATTTTGAGAGCTTTTCTTGGTGTCTTGGGATTGATGTTTAGGTTTTGATGTCTCTTTTGAGGGTCAGACCACACCACTGATGGTTGCCTATGTACTCCCATTGGTGAGGGGAGATTAGGTCTACGTAGTTCCTACTTGATGAGCTGAACAGTTTGAGAAGTGTTTGTTTAGGTTTTTTGGTTTTTGTTTATTTTGTTTTGGTTTGACCGCAACATAAATGGCTACCTACGTACTCCCATTGATGAGGGGAGATCATGTCTTTCATAGTTCAGGCTCTTGGCTGAGACCTGACTGGCTTGATTTTTTAATTTTTTTTAATTTTTTGATTTTTTTTAATATTTACATGCATGGAAAATAAAAGGCATACTGCGAAGTAAGTGATACCGTCCCAACATCTCCTAGAACAACCAACTTTATCCACTAGATCTACATCTTTTGGGCCAGCTGAGGCCTGATAGTCCAGTTGTTAGTGGTTATGTTGACTTCAAGGCTCGTGATAGAGGTTACCTCTTGGTTATGAATATCTTCACTTACGGCCATAACTTGATCGCCTCTTGATTTAGTACATTCCTTAGGGATGCTTGAACTAGATCCATCACAAAGAGGGATGAACTCTAGATTCTTCAATGTGTTGGCTTCCCCGACAACCTCACCACATTTTCCTTCATCTGTTCCTTCACATTTTTCCTGGGCTTGAGAGGATTCGACCATAAAATCTCCATCGATCTGTTGTTACATTTCTTGAAAGGAACTTTCCTTTTTGGCTTTTCCTTCCTTAGAAAGGATTAATATTTCCTCCTCGTCATCCAAGGTGATAAATTCAGGAACGTGGTTGCTATTTTAGACCACGAGATGTTTGATGTTGGCAGAGGAATCTCCTTTGGGGATTCCCTTGTCTCCTCTATCATTCTTTGCATTAGGATCAGTCCACCTTGTGTTCTGCCAGAATTGGCGCTTATAGCCTTCACCTCCTTTGAATTGCATGTCTCGAGTGGATATATTAATCTTTTTATTTCTTTTTTGCCTTTTTTGGTCATGGGGAATTCTATCTTCAGCTCTTCATTTTCAATGAGATCCTGGATTTTATGTCGCAAAGACCAGCATTCCTCATTCACATGTCCAGGTGAGTTAGAATGGTAGAGACATATCATGGCGGAATCATAACTCTTTATCTTTGGATTTATAGGAGGCAGCAACTCGGTAATCCTTCCTTTGCTGATTAAAAAGTGTAACATTTCTTCATTTGATTTGCTCAAAGGGGTGAATTTTCGGGCTCTTGTGGAGGTTGTTTGATCTTTCTTCTTTAAAAATCTGCATTTCCCCAAGAAATTTTTTCATTGGTGAGATCTTCTAGCAATTTTATCAAACCCCTTTTCTTGCCCTTTCAGCCTGCTTTGATCTTCTTCATTTAGCTGACTCATCTTAGAGAGATATGGGCTTGCATTATGGTTAACCTCTTTTTCCTATTGGCTTTCTGATAGTTGAGTGAAAAACTGCCTCATTTCCTGATGTTGGCGTACTATCAACTTAGCTAGCAGATTTACTTGATTCTAGATCGTCTCTAACTTTTGCATTACTGTCATACCTTCCTTTGAGTTTTCCCACTCTAGGACATTTGTTTTGTGCCTTTGGGGGTATTCCTCCATCCTTCGTATGTACTTACGATTTGGATACATGTCATCGCTTCCTAACCCGATCATGTTTACTCCCTCTATATCATGCTGCGACGAAAGGTTGGTGTTGACATTTTTTTGTCAGGTTACTGGACCACAATACTGCCACTTTCGATTAGATTTTGAATTTTATGCTTTAAGGACCAACAATCTTGTGTATTGTGTCCTGGAGACCCTGAGTGATAAGCACACCTCTGTCTTGGATTGTATCTTTTTCTCCATAGTTCTAGAGGTGGAGCCAGTTCGGTAATTTTTTGTGATCCATCTATCTGAGGATGATATGTTGTACTCAATATTAATTGTGTTCCTAAATGTTTCTGAAGGCTTTTCCAAAAATTTGAAGTAAAACGTGGATCTCGATCTGATACTATGGAAACAGGCACTCTATGCCTAGAGATAATTTCATTAATGTATAGTTTGGCAAGGTGATCTGTAACGCCGGAGAAAATCGGATTTTTATGACAATTAAATTTTTATTTGATTATGTGAATTAAATGAATTTAATTGATTTATTATGTGAGTAAGCTATGTGAGGGTCGTTCTATGACCTAGAATGTGCTAATATGGTTAGTAATTTGGCTACGTGCTAGAATTAATTGTTTGGAATTTCCAAGATGAAAATATTTGTTTTCCGAGAAACTTCCATAAAAACACTATTCATCCGTTTCTGTTCGGGGAATTATTTTGAGGTTTCGAGAAATGCGTAATGATAGAATATCGAGATAAGATGAAATATCTAATAATATTTCATTTATGGCAAACTGAGTTTTTGCCTGCGGACTTAAAACCTAAGGGTTGAGTATATTGATTTCTGAGAAGGGAATGAAATGCGTAGAAGAATTTCGTTATAGTTAAAGCGAGTGTTATACAATTATGGTACTATTTAGTGTCTATGTATAATACGACGAGTAAATATGAAGTACAATATGATTATTATACGAGTAGTATACGGAGAGAATACGTGAATTGTATGTATAGAATACGATTCGTATTATAGAATTAAGTTAAGTCTTAATGTTAATTCATTTGAGTTGGTTTATAATTAGACCAATTCAAGGCCCAATATTAGATTGGTTAAGCCCAATACAAGAAAACCGAACTGTGGATCGAACCGGTGGGTCACTGAATGGATAAAACCCATGGGGATGACCCATGGGGTGGTGGGCCGGCCACTTGGTGTGCAAGTCAAGCAAATCACTTGGTCACCAAGTATTTTACTTGGTGACAAAGTGTTGAATAGTAAAGAGGTGATGGTAGTTATCCAAATTGCCCTCCATTCTATTTTCCTATAAATAAGAAGCCAGGTTAGTTCATTTGTGTGTTTTTCAATTGCCAACTTAGATTATTTGAGAAGCTTTGACTTAGAGTTTTCAAGAGAGTTCATAAGAGTTCTTGAGGTAATAATCCTTATCTTTTATTTCCATCTTTTTTGATTTTCTTTTATCTTGGAGGATCATAAAATGGGTGGTATATGTCTTGTATAGTGGATTAAAGATGACTTACCATAGATTCAATCTCTATAAGTCATGAGATCGTAAGAATCATAGGGTTCATTATAGTTTCAAACCATAAAAATATTATTTGTTGAAATTGATTGTTTATAAACAATTGAATGCTTAATATATGCATCTTGCTTGGTTAGGATGTAGATATGAAATCCATGGAGTATTCCATGAGATTTGGCTTAGAGGACATTAGTAACGAAGTTATGACGAATTTCACGGAAATAGACGTTAAACGTCGAAAAACGTTAAAATTCAGGATTGGAGGTCAAAAGTTGTCGTGAGACTTGAAAACGTTATTTTTCAATGTCAACACGTGAGATAGGGTAATTAAGATTTGTGGGTTTGAGAATCGTCGGATTCCGACTTAAAACGAAGAAAACGAGCATTGAACGCTCATTAGTGTTTACGAACGCTTAGAAAATGAACTCAATAGTGAATTTTGAGTTATCGGATTCGAAAGTGTCAAATTCTTATATGAACGCATAGAGTATGTCATTTATGACGTGTAGGATTTTGAACGGACCAAATCGGGCTTATAACGAAGAAGTTATGACCCCGGGAATTTCATAAAATATTTTAAAATTGTTGAAATTTAAGATCGAGGTCTCAGCCGCATGGCTGACGTAGTGTAAAATGCCGCAGTATAGAAGCAAACACATGTGTTTTTGGCCACTGGTAAATGGCACTGCACCGCCACTATTTGAGTAGAGTCTCGTGCCGCAGCACCGAGACCGGAAGTTAGCCACCGCTAACTTGCGCCGTAGCTCCAGTCTAGTGCTATAGAGGCTGTATTACCGCAGTCTTGAGAAAAGTGAGGTTTTGGATAGTGACTTAGGTTTTGAACTTCGATTGTTTAGAGACCTAAGGGAGTAATGTTTGTACACTTCATAAGTGTATTAAAGCTATTCCTATACTACTTATACTAAGGTATATGGTGTTGAACTTAGGAGTTGAATGCATGTTAATAGGTTATGAATGATGAACAAAGTTGGTACTTTATCAACGATACTCGAGTCCGGTTAATAACGTTAGTTGAGTAATTAGCCGGGATGAAGGGTAATGAGTCGAGTTGACTTTATTATTAATATTAAGTTAACTAAGACATAGAAGAGAAAGAAGTTGGTAAAACAATGTGAACATTTGTTTGTTAGCTAATTACAGTGTGCTATGTGAATATATCATATAGATTCTGTAAAGGCTGTGGTCAGTCGATTAAGTTATTTGAAGACGCTGAAAGGAAAGTTTTCTTAACGCTTGTCTAACTTTCAAGTTAGCCAAGTTTTATGTGATTCATTGAACTGAATTGCACGATTGGTTTTAAAGAAAGGGTCGATGCCAGATTTTAACTCGGCTAGACTATTCATAAGATATAGATTGATTATGATTTATATCTTTCTATATAGAAATGTTAACGCTATCCTATGCCAAGTAATTGGTACAGACGTGAAGGTAAGGTTTGTCTATGCACAAACAAAAATATTTTTCATCGATTATTCGATGGGCACGCGAGTTTGCCAAAAATATTAAGCGTAAATACGTTTAATGAATGAGTGTTGATTAACATAGAGTACAATAGGCTGATCACCTAGAAGTGCTCGTAAGTAATGCGGATGTAACAACCTTAGTGCTGTGAAACCCTTTTCAAGTATGAAAACTGAAAGTTACTGTCCAGGGTCTATCGACCGGCTCAGAATTCCTAATCTATTCTATACTTTGGGAATTGATGTGATGAACTGTTAAAGTATTATTATTTCATGATACTTCATAACTATTGTTCAGTTATATAGGAATTATTATGTAATTCACGAATGTGGTATTACTGTTATCCTTTATTAAACTTGTTGAGCTATTATGCTCACTTCTTGCGTGAATTATCTAACTGCAGTTAAGGATGAACGTCATGAGAATGCTAAGAGAGATAAGGGCAAAGCTAAGATGGATGCTTATCCATTATGTAATAGATTAGTAAGTTTTTATGTATTATACATTATGAACAACGAACGATGTAACCGGTTTATGTACCTGGGAAGGATTATACTTTGATTGTAATAAGAAGATAGTAATTACCTTCATTTTGTTGTATTTCAATGGAATAATTATATGGATATTAGTATAGTGGAGCATCATATGTCGGGTTGGAAGATACCCAAATTTGGGGGCGTCACAGGTTGGTATCAAAGCCTTAGGTTATTAAACTTAAGGGGGGAAAACCTTAGGCTAATAACCTCGTAAGGAAGGTAAAGTTCGAAGAAAGAAATTCGCGTTGAATGAACTAATAAAGTATTGAGAAAACTTAGTACTGAAAGATTTAAAAGCTGAAAAGTAACCTTAAATAAATTAAATGTGATTTGTGCTTATACTATTATGTATTATGTACTAATCAACTTGTTATGTGCTATTGTAGATGTCGATCGATAACATGATGTATAGAGACATTCAGTTGTGAGTAAAGAGTCAGTGAACCAAGTTGAGATTATACCAATGCCAGTGGCGGAGGTACCGCTAGTTGTACTAGAAGACTCTGACATGAGGAGTACATCTCTGAGGAGGAATACTCTGAAGAGACGATGGGTTTAACATCATACCTTAATGAGATGCTGGACGTGGAGGAGGAAATGGAGGTGACATCGGTTAATACGGTGGTACCTACTCAGGAGCCAACACCTTTGGATGCAATGAGATCATTGTATCTGTTTGTGTTGGATAGGAATGTGCATCTGCGCACTGCGATAGAAACTCAAAATGAGGAGATAACCGCCTTATATGAGGCGAAGGAATCTGCAAAGGCAGACTTTGAGTCAGAGGACGACGAGAAAGTGCCTATGACAGATAAAGCACGTGACTATAAGGATGAGGTTCTAGAACTTCAAAAGAAACTGGTTGAAAAAGACCAGAAGATAGCTAGAATGTCATACATCCACGAGTGCGCTCATGAGGATTTCAAGCTAAAAAATTGCTTGTTATTCTATTGAGTCAGGGCAGACTTGACATACCATAAGTCGAGATATTGTGTCGATACTGGCAAACCAGAAATATGAGAATGCCGTTCGACAGTGTTAGTAGATCATTAGATCTTTTTGTATGTAGTAGTGACGTAAAGCCCTCTTTCATAAAATTAAGGGTAGTCTTTTTGTAAATCCCAATTTTTGTAGAAGGCAATCGCGGGATAGTATGTAATAGCTTTTGGCTAAGGGAACATGATGTAAATAGTTTTGACTATGAAAGCATATTTATATAATGAAGTTTTTATTAAATGTGCTTGTTGTGGTATGAATGGTTGTTGTTGATTGAGAATGATAACCGAGTAGTTAAATAGATAATAACGAAGCTTTATTTATTTAATCAGAATTATGCCGCCGAGAAGGAGACAACGTAATCAAGAGGCCGAGTCTCATAATGAGAATCAGGGGGAGTCCTAATAACCCTATACAAGAGTTCGTTACTTTATTAACGACAGCATTTAACCAAGTTGGGGGTAGGATTCCTGTAGCTCCTGGGGTAGTAAGAACAACTTCCTTTAAGGAATTTAAGAGTGTGGGTCCTCCTGAGTTCTGAGGAACGACGGACCCATTAGAAGCCCAGACATGAGTGAAAGAGATTGAAAAGGCGTTTGTGATAACAAACGTAGGTGAGGCGCAGAAGACTTCTTTTTGCGACTTACATGATGAAGGGGGTAGTTTAAGAAATGATTAAAATATTTTGGTAGTATTAATAATATTAGATTATGAGATTATTAAGTGATTTATAACATTTGGATTAAGGTGTTATGAAATCATTGATTTATGAATCTTACTCTTGAAATTAAATGCAGTTGTTGATCGTATTGTTTTTATTATCATATATAATATTTTTATAATCCTTGTGATGAAATTTCTCTTTAACTTAAGTGTAAAGATGGGTAGATTATTGGTATGATCGTGACTATGGGTTCTCTTTGGCCAGTAGTGTAAAGATGAATTGTTGACTGGTATGATCATGACCATTGAATTTACAATTGAATATTTTTAGCTTAAATGCAAAGGTGAATTGATCAACATGGTTATAATTATAGTTTATATAAATTCTGAAATGATTATATATTTCTTTGAGATATGAATATCTTTGGCCTGTAGTGCAAAGATGAATTGTTGATTAATATCTTTGGCGTGTAGTGCAAAGATGACCTGTTGTTGAATATCTTTGGCCCGTAGTGCAAAGATGACCTGTTGTTGAATATCTTTGGGCCGTAGTGCAAAGATGACCTGTTGTTGAATATCTTTGGCCCGTAGTGCGAAGATGACCTGTTGTTGAATATCTTTGGCATGTAGTGCAAAGATGAACCGTTAATGAATATCTTTGGCCCGTGCAAAGATGAACTTATTAGTATAATTATGAACAGGAACTGTGATTTGGTATAACCATGATCTTTGATGTTTTAGGTAAAGACATGTGATGAAAAATATCTTTGTCTTGGATGAGAAGAGAAAATTAGAACTACAATTATGATTATGAGTTATTCACATGACTTTGAACAGGATCTGTTGATTAATGTTACTGGGATAAAACATTGTTGGTGGACTTTTAACATAGAGAAGATAATAGACATTATGGTCTATTTGACTCTTTTAATGGATTACTCGTTCCGTTGCAATTATGGTTGAAAAGTTTTATCATCAACCATATGTTCTAAATCTCTAATTATTACTAATGAAGGCTATTGATAATTTAATTATCTTTAGTCATGATATTCTTTGCTGAGCTAGTTGTGCTCACCCTTTTGCTTCACAATTCCTTTTGTAATAATAAGAGTGTGTAAATTTGGGTCGAGCGGGGATAACAGGGGAATAGTGTGGTGGTCCGAGACTGTAAAAGTTTCTCAACATATTATAAAATAGCATGACATATAATATATAATTGTATTGAGGACCTAAGATGTGTGTGTCGTATATTATACGTCACTTAATAATTGATTTTGGTGAACAACAATAGGGTGAGGTGAACCCAACTTTGGAAGGGTGTTTTGCCACTACCATACAAGATGTCTATTAACCTACGAGTTATCATAAGACAGGGTTGTACACATCCACTTGCTGAGTATATCTACGAGCACTACCTATATGATCTTTGAGTTTATTTGAAATATAATTTTCACTTGGAGACAGTTGAGATAGTTATATGTCAAGAGAAGACTCACCATTGGAAAGAAGATGATAGTAATCTTCTCGTTCTTCTTTGGGGTCTATTGGGTCAACCAAGGATAATTTTTTGGACATATGATATCTATCATAACTTAGATTCATGGCCTCCCACGTACGAAGGTTTCCTTTAGCACTTCCCAAAGATTTTAATTTCTAAAACAGTTATTGACTGTACCTTTATGTAATGTATCAATGTGAGGTGTTGTCCATAGTTGGGACATGAGTCACAGTTGGTATTAAAACTCACAGTATATGTGTTGTTGTATTTTGCACGACAATTGTAGTAATAAAGTTATAGTTATTTTCTGTACCATGTATTTGGCAACTCAGAATAGGTTGGATGGATTGGACCTATTTTGGGGGCGTCACAAGTAGGATACCTCTTCTTGTAATCTTTGAGTTGTCGTGATGCATAAGCAATCACTTTCCTATATTGCATCAACACACAGCCTAAACCTCCGTGTGATGCATCAGTAAATACTACAAGGCCTCATGTATCATCTGGTAAGGATAACACTGGAGCCATGCTCAGTCGCTTCTTCAACTCTTGGAAGCTTTCCTCACATTTATCTGTCCAGAAGAATTTTACTATCTTTCGAGTTAAATTGGTTAATGGGGTTGCTATTTTTGAAAAATCTTTTATATACAGTCCATAATAATCCGCTAAACCGAAAAAACTTCGTACTTCTATTGGAGTTGTTGGTTGTTCCCAATTCACAACCATTTCGATCTTAGTTGGATCTATATATATTCCATTCTTGTCAATTACATGACCTAAAAATTTAACTCTCTTCAACCAGAATTCACACTTGGAAAACTTTGCATAAAGTTGTTCCTTTCGTAGTATCTCCAAAATGACTCTCAAGTTTTCAGTATGCTCTTCCTGTGTTTTCGAGTATACCAGAATATTGTCGATAAACACTACAAAAAATTTGTCTAAGCATGGTTTAAACACTCAATTAATTAAATCCATAAATGTTGTCGGTGCATTTGTCAATCCAAAAGACATTACAAGAAACTCATAATGTCCATAGCGTGTCCTAAACGCTATTTTCGGCACATCCTCCTTTCTTACCTTTAATTGATGATAACCTGTTCTAAGGTCAATTTTTGAAAAATGTTTACTACTTTAATTGGTCAAACAAATTATCAATCCTTGGTAAAGGATATTTATTTTTAATAGTTAATTTATTTAGCTCTCTATAGTCTATACATAGTCTCATAGTTCCATCCTTCTTCTTTACAAACAATACTGGAGCTCCCCAAGGTGAAATGTAAGACCCTGAATTTTATGAAATGAAAGTATCCAATTTTCTTATAATTATTATTTTATTTCGTAAATGGTTAAATTGATAAAAGGTTAAAGTTAAGGGTGATATGTGAAAATTTTGCAAAGTAAGCAAGTTGTCATAAAATATTCTTTTTGTCGGGGAATATCCGTACGACGATCATTGGTGGACCCCACAACGGAAGTATTGTCATAGTTAAAAAATGACAGAATTAACATTTTATAAAAATAACGGCGAAAGTGTTACCGTTAAAATTGTTGAACTACCCGGTAGTAAAAGAAAAGTAATACGCGTGGTTGCATAGTAGCACACGATATTGATTATTGATGCTTACGTAAGAAGTCACTCAGTTATACTCAATTATTGCTATAGTAATTGTTGCATCATATCTCTCATATTATTGATTCAATTATTGTCACAGTATCATCTGTATAATATGTTATATTATTAAATCAATAATTGAGATGACAAAGTTATTCATATTATTATTTGAAATATTGACAATGTCTAGAAGTTCTGTCAAGGAGAGGTTTGGTCACCTAATTACGCGCCAATAAGGAGAAATCCTTATCGGAAAGCCCCATCTTTTCCTGGGAACGACCTGGTTGTTAAATATTGTGAATTATAATATTAATGATGAATAAGTTCGTGTTGATTAAAGATGAAATTGGTAATTCCATTGTGTGGGAATTATTAGTATTAGTGGAAATCGACATTTATTTCGATAATAATTGATGTCTGAAAGTTATACTGACCAATTGGGTAATTAATCGGATAAATGAGTAATTAATTGCTATTGATTCACATGATTATAACTATTTGTTCACATATGTGTACTATTGATTCACATTCATTTACTATTAGGGGAGATGGTGCAAGATTGATAATACTTGCATGACTAAATTAAAAATGGAAGAATAGGTGGAGGTACTATACTGTAATTCGTATTTTCACATGTCTAGAACTATTGATTCATATGATTTACTATTGATTCACATGATTTACTATTAGGGGAGATGGTGTAAGTTTGATAATACTTGCAGTACTAAATTAAAAATAAAAGAAAAGAGGAAGGTATTATACTGTAATATTTCGAGCCCCAAAATGTACAATTATTGAAACTATATTTTCCTTTAAATAGAAGCTCATTCTTCCTTCATTTCTCACCAATTCACTAAAGCTATAGAGCAATTATTATAGAGAGAAATTATAGAGAGAAAGAAGAAGAGAAGTCCGCTACCTCACTATTCCAAAGATCCAAATCTTCTTTTGAGGTAAGGGGTATTATTCTTTCGTATTCTTGAAGAGAGTTATTTTCTTTCAATACTCGTAAGGGTTGTTATTCCATTCTTTATTATTATGTTGGAATAACCTATTTATACGAAGTACCGCATACATGGTGAAATTCTTCTGTTATTCCATTCTTAATTATTCTATTGGAATAACTTTCATGCATGCGGATCTATTGCATGCTACGGTGAATTCTTCTGTTATTCCATTCTTTATTATTCTGTTGGAATAACATGTCTATGTGGATTACCGCATGCATAGTGAATGATCCTGCGTATTCATTGTGTATTAAATTATGGAAATGATCTGTCTACGTGGATTACCACATAGCGGATGAAAATCCATTTGCGATTTTGTATATTCTATTATACTAAATCGAGATATCATTTCTTTTGTACTGCCATGGAATATCATTTTCTTTGGTATTTTTTTATGAGTTACTATTCACGGGTTACTATTCACCCAGTTACTATTCACTCTGGTATTATTCACTCGGGTATTCGGGGTACTTTTTATGCCAAAGTACTATTCATGAGTTACTATTCACCGGTTACTATTCAACCAATTACTATTCACTCTAGTATCATTCACTCGGGTATTCGGGACACTTTTCGTGTCGGGGTACTATTCCCGAAGTACTATTCACCCAAAAAATATATTTCTTTTCTGTCCAAATTATTTTTGGTACATGAATATCATTCTTGAATTTTACTCTACAAAGCAGTATCATGTTGACAATTTGGACGTTATTGATTTCTGGATAAATTAAATTATAAATCTTTAAAATTTATCCTTGAACTTGTTTTATTGAATTATTATGTCATTGTCATCATCCTCATGCTTATATTGTGATTAAAGTCATCTTTGACTTACGTGCATAGATGGACTTGGTATGATTATGACCAGGGATTATTCGATATAATCATGACCATAATGTGATGAATAATGTAGTAAAAGTCCTCATTGACTTGTAGTTCATTGATGGACAGTTGTTGGTATGATTATGACCAGAGATTATTCGGTATAATCATGACCATTGATGATTACATGAATATCCTTGGTCGTGGTGCAGGGATGATTCGATTTTATTTATTAAGCTGAGTCTCAGCGATAAAGTTGATGAAAAACTTTTTAAATTATAGAAGATAGTAGATTTTATACTCTACTTAACTCTTCTAATGTGTGACGCCCCCAAAATAGGTATACACGACCCATTCTGAGTCGCCAAAAAATACACTATAAAAATCATTTACAACTTCATTTATACAACTGTCGTGCAAAATACGACGACATGTATACTGTGAGTTTAAATACAAATACATATACCAACTCTGAATCATGTCACAATTGCACCTTACATAAAGGTACAGTCAAAAACTGTTTTAGAAATTAAAATCTTTGAAAAGTGCTCAAGGAAACCATTGTACATAGGAGGCCATTAATCTAAGTTATGATAGATATCATATGTCCAGAGAATTATCCTTGGTTGACCCAATAAACCCCAAAGAAAAACGAGAAGATTACTATCATGTTCCTTCCAATGGGGAGTCTTCTCTTGACATATAACTATCTCCACTGTCTCCAAGTGAAAATTATATTTCAAATAAACTCCAAGATCATAAAGGTAGTGCTTGTAGATATACTCAGCAAGTGGGTGTGCACAACCCTGTCTTATGATAACCCGAGGTTGTATACCATTAGACATCTGGTATGATAGTGACAAAACACCCTTCCAAAGTTGGGTTCGCCTCACCTTATTTGGTTCGCCAAAATTAAATATCAAATGACGTATACAATATGACACACTTATCTAAAGTTCTCAATAAAATTATTTCCATGCTATTTAGGAGAACCTCAATGACTATATAGACCACCGCTCTATTCCCTCGTTATCCCGCTCGACCCAACTACACTCTTATTACACGAAAGGAATTTTTGAAGCAAAAGGGTGAGCACAACTAGCCCAATAAAGAATATCATAACTAAAGATAATTAAATTATCAATAGCTTTTCGTCAATAATAAATCGTAGATTTAGAACATATGGTAGATGATAAAACTTTTCAACCATAGTTGTTGCGTGAACGAGCAATCCATTAAAGAATCAAATAGACCATCAGTCTATTATTTTTCTCTATGTTAAAAGTCCACCAATAATGTTTTATCCTCAGTAACATCAATCAACAATTCGCCCACAATCATATGAATAACTCATAATCATAATTGTGATTCCGAATTCCTTTTCGCACCGGTGACTAAGATAATTTTATCACTTATCTTCATCTCAAAACATCAAAAATCATGGTTATACCAAATCACAGTTCCTCGCCATAATCATACTAATAAATTTATTTTGCACTACTACCAAAGATATTCATTAAAATTCATCTTTGCACTACTGTGCCAAAGACATACAATCAGTATTTTAGAAGCGTCAAGCAGAGCATGATATCTATTATCTTCTATGAATTTAAGAATTTATTATCAATATTTTATCGCTGAGACTCAGCTTAATAAATAATCCACATCATCGAATCACCCCTGCACTACGGCCAAAGATATTCGTTAATATCACATCCATGAATTATCCATGCACTACGGCCAAGGATATTCATTATTATCACATCCATGAATTAATATTTCATTGCTGAGACTCATCTTAATAATTAATCCACATCATCAATTCATCCCTGCACTATAGGCCAATGATATTCTTTTAGTATCACGACCACGAATTATCCATGCATGGGCCAACGATAATCGTGTTTTCATCAACGGTCCTGATCATGCCATAAAACAATTCATCTTTGCACCCTTGGCTGAAGAGAATCCATAGCCATAATCAAACCAAACACTGTCCATCAATGCACTACGGCCAATGAGAATTTTTTCCTCATCATTTGTAACATTACGGTCATGATTATACCGAATAATCCCTGGTCATAATCATACCAAGTCCATCTATGCACTACAAGCCACATATGACTTTCAACATAATATATACATGATGATGATGACAATGATATAAGTATTAATCAAACGAAAACAAGGATAAATATTAAAGACTTTAAATTTATCCAAATATTATCCACCACTCATAATCTAATATTAATAATATCATAACAATATTTTAATCACTTTTTAAACTTATAAACATTTTATTTCAATTGTTTACACTTTACCAAATAATGCATTTAATCATTCAAAAATGCCATACTCATAAGATTTCATCACCAATGATTAAATCCCTCATAAAAAATCTGCATATACCTTATATAGGATTTTCAAGCCATAAAATTATATTTTCCAACTTTGTTACTTCGCATAACATATTTAACTCATATGTTCGTAACTAAACTATTTTCATAAAAAATACCAAATCAGTCCCAAAAATATTTCTTTTATGGGATTTAGCAGAATATAGTCCCATAATGAACATATATTTTCTCGCAATTTTTAAAATTCATTTACTATTTATCAAAAATCAATTTCTAATTAATTCCTTAAGAAATTAGCTACCTCAAGTTTAACTCCAAAAATTCCCAAATCTTGGCAGGATCTTACACATGTTAACGTGATCTTCCAGTTTAAATTTCATGGTCATCGGAGTTATAGAACTCCAGTTATAACATTTTTCGTCAAAAAAACCAAAATATTGAAATGGTCATAACTTGCTCATTTTAAGTCGGAATAAGCTCATTTTTGGACAGGAGGTACTTTATACCATATACTTTCATGTCCCAAAAGGTCGGAATTGTTCTCGCAAATTAAGTAGACGAAAATGCCCTTTTAAAAATTCTGGCAGTAGGTGTTTTCCCATTTTTCACTTTTTCGTGCTTTGCTAAAATCAGTCCACACGAAAATCTACAACACCTTTTCTAGTGATTCCACTTGAATAAGTTAGGAAACTCATAGATCTAACTCTAGAACTTAACCACACTTAAAAATTCAAAATATAATAGGAGATATGGTCAATTGAATTTCATGTTCCATTTTTACCAAAATCTAATTTTTCAACCCTTTGTGATTTCTAAGAAACTTTCATGTTTTCACATAATAACCAACATAACTCATCATAACACTTACTAAATACTACATATACT
The DNA here is from genome assembly GCA_020205605.1 of Panax ginseng. NCBI lineage: Eukaryota > Viridiplantae > Streptophyta > Magnoliopsida > Apiales > Araliaceae > Panax > Panax ginseng. The sequence goes on along the minus strand of CM035132.1, from coordinate 141,404,188 downwards.
CATGATTTTCATCAGTCCAATGCTTTTATTATGACTCTCATCATAATCAACGTAAATAAATCATTTCCACAATTTAATAAGGAATGAATAAAAAGGATCATTCACCATGCATGTGGTAATCCATATAGACTAGTTATTCTAACAGAATAATAAGGAATGGAATAATAGAAGAATTCACAATGCATGCGATAGATTGCACAGAGAGGTTATTCTCAACAGAATAATAAAGACGAGAACTGTGTCAGCGTAATTCAAGACCCATACATGATATTCAACAGAATAATAATAAAGAACGGAACTGTAAAGGTAAATTTGACAAGATGAGGATATTCCAATGTAATAATAAAGAATGGAATAACAACAAAATTTCACCATGTATGCGGTACATCGATAAACGAGTTATTCCAACGAATAATAAAGAAGCGGAACCAGTCGGGTAAAATTCGCACCAACAGGATATTCCAATGAATAATAAAGAATGGAATAACAATGAGAATTTCACCATGTATGCAGATTCAGATAAACAAAGTTATTCCAATGAGAATAATAAATAATGGAATCAGTCATGCGTAAACGCGCGCAGCATGAGGATATTAAATGCGAATAATAAAGAATGGAATAACAATGTAATTTCACCATGTATGCAGATTCAGATAAACAAAGTTATTCAAAATGTAATAATAAAGAATGGAATAACAGAAGCTCTCTTCATGAATACAAAAGAAATAATACCCCTTACAGGTACAACAAATAATATCCCTTACAGGTACAACAAATAATATCCCTTACCTTTGATAGAAGAGTATTCCGACCGGTAGGGCGGGAATATACTTGAAGAAAACTTGCACTATCTTCTACGCTCAAAGCTTTCTTAAACTCTAAAAAAATACGCTCGAGATTATAGAAGAAGAACTCTCTCTATAGTTTCTCTCTCTAGAGTTTCAGTGAATTCGTAAGAAATAATGAAGGAATTGGTTTATATTTATAGAAGAATGGACTGAATAGTAACCAATCCATGAACGGTCCAGATTGATTTACTTTAAACGGACGGTCCAGATTGGTTTACAATAAAATATAATATATTTTATTTATAATCTAATAAAATGAATAACTTTATAAAAGTATTTTGTTTTATATAAAAAGCATTTCTGTTTTATTACATTAATAATACTAATAAAACAAAACTTTATCATCACTTACTTTGAAAGATTTTCAAATGTCACCCTTAACTTTAAACTTTTATCAATCTAACTATTCACCAAAATAAATAAATTGAATACTTTTATTTCATAACATTCGGGGTCTCACAATCTCCCCTCCTTATGGAATTTCGCCCTCGAAATTTACGTACGTACCTAGTATTTTGAAAAGATGAGAATACCTTGCTTTCTTTTTGGATTGTACCTTCCCGGTTATTTTCTCTATATCATGATTTTCCCATTGCTCATCTCCTGTGTTTCAGATATCATTCTAGAATATACTTCAAAACAAAGGTTAATTGACATATCATAATTTGTCAACTTATCAAGTAAACAATTTCAGCTTAGGTAAGTCACACACTAGCGAAGTATATTACTCGTCTCTCCCCTCCTAGTTCTAGACTCATATCTCCGCCAGTGACCATATCCCTAAGCTCTGATACCAAATGTGACGCCCCCAAAATAGGTATACACGACCCATTCTGAGTCGCCAGAAAATACACTATAAAAATCATTTACAACTTCATTTATACAACTGTCGTGAAAAATACGACGACATGTATACTGTGAGTTTAAATACAAATACATATACCAACTCTGAATCATGTCACAATTGTACCTTATATAAAGGTACAGTCAAAAACTATTTTAGAAATTAAAATCTTTGAAAAGTGCTCAAGGAAACCTTCGTACATAGGAGGCCATGAATCTAAGTTATGATAGATATCATATGTCCAGAGAATTATCCTTGGTTGACCCAATAGACCCCAAAGAAAAATGATAAGATTACTATCATGTTCCTTCCAATGGCGAGTCTTCTCTTGACATATAACTATCTCCACTATCTCCAAGTGAAAATTACATTTCAAATAAACTCCAAGATCATATAGGTAGTGCTCGTAGATATACTCAGCAAGTGGGTGTGCACAACCCTGTCTTATGATAACCCGAGGTTGTATGCCATTAGACATTTGGTATGATAGTGACAAAACACCCTTCCAAAGTTTGGTTCGCCTCACATTATTTGGTTCACCAAAATTAAATATCAAATGACATATACAATACAATACATTTATCTAAAGTTCTCAATAAAATTATTTCCATACTATTTAGGGAGAACCTCAATAACTATAGACCACCGTTCTATTCCCCTGTTATCCCCGCTCGACCCAACTACACTCTTATTACCTGAAAGGAATTGTGAAGCAAAAGGGTGAGCACAACTAGCCCAGTAAAGAATATCATAACTAAAGATAATTAAATAATCAATAGCTTTCGTCAATAATAAATCAGAGATTTAGAACATATGGTAGATGATAAAACTTTTCAACCATAGTTGCAATGAGCGAAAGCAATCCATTAAAGAATCAAATAGACCATCGTGTCTATTATCTTCTCCATGTTAAAAGTCCACCAATAATGTTTTATCCCTGTAACATCAATCAACAATTCATGTCCACAATCATATGAATAACTTATAATCATAATTGTAATTCCGAATTCCTTTTCGCACCTAGGACGAAGATAATTTTTATCACCTATCTTCACTTGAAACATCAAAAATCATGGTTATACCAAATCACAGTTCCTGCTCATAATCATACTAATAAATTCATCTTTGCACTACGACCAAAGATATTCATTAAAAATTCATCTTTACACTAAAAGCCAAAGACATACAATTTGTATTTTAGAAAGCAAGCGGAGCATGATATCTACTATCTTCTATGAATTAAAAATTTATTATCAATATTTTATCACGAGACTCGAATTTTAATAAATAATCCACATCATCGAATCACCCCACACTACTGACCAAAGATATTCGTTAATATCACATCCATGAATTATCCATGCACTACTACCAAGGATATTCATTATTATCACATCCATGAATTAATATTTCATTGCTGAGACTCATCTTAATAATTAATCCACATCATCAATTCATCCCTGCACTATAGGCCAATGATATTCTTTTAGTATCACGACCATGAATTATCCATGCACGGGCCAAAGATAATCGTGTTTTCATCAACGGTCCTGATCATGCCATAAAATAATTCATCTTTGCACCTTTGGCTGAAGAGAATCGATAGTCATAATCAAACCAAAAATTGTCCATCAATGCACTACGGCCAATGAGGATTTTTTCTTCATCATTTATAACATTACGGTTATAATTATACCGAATAATCCCTAGTCATAATCATACCAAGTCCATCTATGCACTACATGCCACATATGACTTTCAACATAATATATACATGAGGATGATGACAATGATATAAGTATTAATCAAACGAAAACAAGGATAAATATTAAAGACTTTAAATTTATCCAAATATTATCCACCACTCATAATCTAATATTATTAATATCATAACAATATTTTAATCACTTTTTAAACTTATAAATAATTTATTTTAATTGTTTACACTTTACCAAATAATGTATTTAATCATTCAAAAATGCCATACTCATAAGATTTCTTCACCAATGATTAAATCCCTCATAAAAAATCTGCATATACCTTATATAGGATTTCCAAGCCATTAAATCCTATTTTCCAACTTTGGTACTTCGCATAACATATTTAACTCATATGTTCGTAACTAAACTATTTTCATGAAAAATACCAAATCAGTCCCAAAAATATTTCTTTTATGGGATTTACCAGAATATAGTCCCATAATGAACATATATTTTTCTCGCAATTTTTAAAATTCATTTACTATTTTTCAAAAATCAATTTCTAATTAATTCCTTAAGAAATTAGCTACCTCAAGTTTAACTCCAAAAATTCCCAAATCTTGGCAGGATCTTACACATGTTAACGTGATCTTCCAGTTTAAATTTCATGGTCATCTGAGTTATAGAACTCTAGGTTATAGCATTTTTTCGTCGAAAAACCTAAATATTGAAATGGTCATAACTTGCTCATTTTAAGTCGGAATGAGCTCATTTTAGGACAGGAGGTACTTTATACCATATAATTTCATGTCCCAAAAGTCCAGAATTGTTCTCATAAATTAAGTGGACGAAAATGTACTTTTAAAAATTCTGGCAGTTGCTGTTTTCCCATTTTTCACTTTTTTGTGCTTTGCTAAAATCAGTCCACACGAAAATCTACAACACCTTTTCTAGTGATTCCACTTGGATAAGTTAGGAAACTCATAGATCTAACTCTAGAACTTGACCACACTTAAAAATTCGAAATATAATAGGAGATATGGTCAATTGAATTTCATGTTCTATTTTCACCAAAATCTGATTTTCAACCCTTTGTGATTTCTAAGAAACTTTCATGTTTTCACATAATAACTAACATAACTCATTGTAACACTTATTAATACTACATATACTCATGATTTTCATCAGTCCAATGCTTTTATTATGACTCTCATCATAATCAACGTAAACAGATCATTTCCACAATTTAATAAGGAATGAATAAAAAGGATCATTCACCATGCATGTGGTAATCCACATAGACTAGTTATTCTAACAGAATAATAAGGAATGGAATAATAGAAGAATTCACAATGCATGCGATAGATCGTACAGACAGGTTATTCTCAATAGAATAATAAAGAACGGAACCAGTCAAAGCGTAATCCCGGCCGGCGATATTCCAACAGAATAATAAAGAACCGGAACGGTCCAGGCAAAATTCGATCGACAAGATATTCCAAACGGAATAATAAAGAATGGAATAGCAGCAGAATTTTACCATGTATGCGCAGATTGCCATAAACAAAGTTATTCAATGTAATAATAAAGAACGAGAACTCACGCCAAAGAAATTGACCAATACGATATTCCAATGAGAATAATAAAGAATGGAATAACAATGAATTTTACCATGTATGCATTACTTTACATAAATAGGTTATTCCAATGAATAATAAATAATGGAACCAAGTCATGCATAAATGCACAGACAGGATATTCCGACAGAATAATAAAGAATGGAATAACAACAGAATTTCACCATGTATGCGGTACTTCGCAGAAACAGGTTATTCCAACAGAATAATAAAGAATGGAATAACAGAAGCTCTCTTCATGAATACAAAAGAAATAATACCCCTTACAGGTACAACAAATAATATACCTTACAGGTACAACAAATAATATCCCTTACCTTTGATAGAAGAGTATTCTGACCGGTATGTCGGGAATATACTTGAAGAAAACTTGCACTATCTTCTACGCTCAAAGCTTTCTTAAACTCTAAAGAAATACGCTTAAGATTACAGAAGAAGAACTCTCTCTATAGTTTCTCTCTCTAGAGTTTCTGTGAATTCGTAAGAAATAATAAAGGAATGAGCTTCTATTTATAGAAGAATGGACTGAATAGTAAACAATCCATGAACGATCCAGATTGATTTACTTTAAACGGACGGTCCAGATTGGTTTACAATAAAACATAATATATTTTATTTATAATCTAATAAAACGAATAACTTTATAAAAGTATTCTATTTTATATAAAAAGCATTTTTGTTTTATTACATTAATAATACTAATAAAACAAAACTTCATCATCACTTTCTTTGAAAGATTTTCAAATGTCACCCTTAACTTTAAACTTTTATCAATTTAACTATTCACCAAAATAAAAAAATTGAATACTTTTATTTCATAACATTCGGGGTCTCACATAATGGATTGCTTATTTCTGCTGCAGTTGTTGATCTAAAACTTGTTGTCTATTGTATTCTATCAGTTGTTGTACTGTTGAAGGCTAAGGATAATTTATTCTGCATTATCTTAGTCATAATATTTCTTACTGGGCTAGTTGAGCTCACCCTTTCTTTCAATGTTCTCTTCAGGAAATGAGAATATAGCTGGGACGAGTCAGGGAATGGAGTGATGGTCTAGGATAAATGGCTTTAGTAGTCCTCACTATTCTACAGAATAATGTGATAATAATTATAATGAGGACATCATTGAGTGTGGATATTGTCTAGATGACAATATTCTTGTTTAAACTCTCAGCTATGTTTTGTCGAATTTTACACGACTGTTGTATAATTAAGTTGTATTTGAATTTATGTACCATGTATCTGGTGACTCAAGATGGGTGATGTATACCTATTTTGGGGGCGTCACATGAAACACTAGGTTGTATGTACTTTTTATCTAAGAGTTCCTATAATTGTATAAGTAACTCTTTCAGTTCTATAGGTGCCATTCTGTAAGGTGCCTTAGAAACTGGTGTCGTTCCCGGTGCAAGATCAATGACAAAACTCAATTTCCCTATCTGGAGGTAAACCTGGTGAGTCATCCAGAAATACATCGGGAAAATCATTAACTATTGGTATTTGATCTAGTTTTACTCCTTCTTGTTGAGTATCAACTATATAGGCTAAATACGCTAAACAACCCTTTCTAAGTAATCTTTTTGCCTGAACTATAGTCAAACGTCGAGATTGCTTAGGTGAACAACTACAGTTGAACACTACCTTTGACTTCGAGTCAGTCAAAAGGTTTATACATTTTTGATGACAATCAATCACCGTGTTATGATTAACTAACCAATCCATTCCTAAAATTACATCAAATTCTCCCAACTTAATTGGTATAAGATCTACCATAAAATTATGTCCTTTTATTACCACACTACAGTTCCTGTATATGGTTAACCGGAATCCTTTCATTATTAGCAATTTTTACAAAAAAAAAATGGTTCATCTAAATTTTTACAAGGTATATTCAAGGTTTTAGAAAAGCTTTTAGACACAAAAGAACATGTAGCACCAGAACTGAATAACACATATGCATTTTAAAGTGTTGATAGGGATGATACCTGTCACCACGTCCTGTGAAGCAACAACATCCCTCACCGACATATTAAATGTTCTCGTGGAAGGTCGATTCTGAACCCCAACTGCAGCTACTATTGATTGATTATTCTCTGGTATTCTATTCCCCTTTCTTCCTTGGTTCTTAGGTTTGGGATAATTCTTTGAAAAATGGTCCAATGAACCATAATTAAAACATTTATTTTTATTTGGTAGAGGACAATATGGAGAAAAATGTCCTGATTGTCCACAATTATAACATTTGTTATGAAAGCATAGTCCTTTATGTTTCTTTCCACAAGTAGGACAAGGTTTAATGATGTTATTACTAAAATTATTATTAGTATTACCTATCTTTTTCCCCGGGTTGTTAGAAAAAGTATTATCCCATTTCCGTTTGTTATTAAACCCACTTGAACTTAGTTCTATCCTAAGTTTCCCTTTTTCATTCTGACTTTTCTTGTCCTGGTGAAATTTAGCAAGACTTTCATTCTCACTTTAGGCTATAATAGCTTTCTCAAGTATTTCAGAGAAAGTCTTTATTTGGAGTACTGACAACTTACTACGAATCAGAGGTTTTAAACCCTCCTGAAACCTACGAGTCTTTTTAAGTTCAGTGGTTACCTGATGAGGAGCAAACCTGGACAGTTCATTAAACTTGGTTGTATAATGGGTTACAGTCAGATCTCCTTATTTTAAATCTAGAAATTTTATTTCCATACGATCTTTCAGGGATTGGGAAAAATAGTTTTCAAAGAACAACTCTTTGAATCTATCCCAAGGAACAATTTCGATTTCGTAATAACTCGAGATTTTCTATATAAAATAAATAAGAAATTTTATGTATAATTTTTTTTATTTATTTGGACGAGACTAAGTGTCAAGTAAAGTGAGCGATAAATGCGAATACATTTATTACTTGAAAAATTAGAAATAATTTTAGAATTATTAATTACCACAAATTATATGGTAATAAATTTCGTAAAAAGTTTGAAATGTTTTTATTAATTATTGGAAATAATATATGATGTGATAATTAGATTTATATAATAAATATTTTATTATATGAAAATTTGAGAATATTTAAGTTAATTATTTTAACTTGATTATTGATGTCGTGTACGAAGAATAAGTCGGATATGAGATCCAAACCACGGATTGGGATTGTGATCAAGAGATGAGAATAATAATATTATATTATTTTACGATTACCATAATTATGTAATTGGGTATATGGAATGATAATATTGAGCAATGACGATCAATTAGGTCATAGCATATTACCATGTTTGTGAAACCCTAATTATTAAACTCGATTATGGGATATTTCTGAGTAGTGACTGTGTATATGAAGTTACTGTGAATAAGAATATCGGTAATTAGAAGAAACCCTAATTATTAACATGCTGTACGTTGATAATTAGGACAAACCCTAATTATTATAACCCTAACCGATTGAAATTAGAAACCGTGAGTATCGTTGTGTTAGTAACATACACAGATAATTAAAGAACCACTAATGGTCAATTAGAAACCCTAATTGATGATGTTGAGAAACCCTAATTTTAATTACCGGGTTTAATTTCGATGTTATTGTATAAGTGTTTTAATTTACCAAATGATAGAAGTTAATTGGTAAATTATAAGAATTAAATCTAGTGATTAAATAGTACATTTAATTGCCTTGTACAAGATTGCCCATACACTCTTAAACAAAGCCCAACCATCACCCATAACAAATCAGAAGCAAGAATCAAGAATTTTTGGCAAAAAGGGTATAAGAACACTAAACCTAGAAATCCTTTGATTCGATGTTATTTGATGCAATTGATTGTTTAAAGTTGTGTAATATAATGTTAATTGATGATATGGGTTGATAAATCAAAGACCCATAACATCAAAGTGCACAATTTGAAGATTTAAGCAAGTTGAAAAAGCGAATTATGTTATTTTTCACCAAATGTCGAGGTCATAACTCTTTGCTCGATCATGAGTTTTGTTCTTCAAAAGTTGTTATGTGTAGCCTGATATGTGGTATTTAATCTGCAAAAAGAATCAAGTCCATATCATGTATAGATTAGAAGTTATAGATAGTCAAACATGGTTGACCGATCATGATAAACTATTTTTGGGCAGTCTGTAATGGGGGCATTCTCGTCCACTTTTTGTGCTTTAAAAGGTCTGGGATTTTGATATGTTGTAGTGCACTGAGTTAGGAAGCCATAGGCTTTGGAATGACCTCATTCCGACCTCGGATGAGGAAATTACGGTGATTGGAAGGAAGTGTGTCAAATTTCTCAAAACTGAAAGTCAGCAGCGGGACGTGCTATTCGGGACACTGTTTCGATCAGTTAATGTTTCCAAAATCTTCTGGGCTTTTGGTATGTTATAGTACACCGAATAAGCTTTCCATAGACTCTGGAACGGACTAAATCCGATATCGGAGGAGAGAGTTATGACATTTCAAAGTAGTAGTGTCAAAACTTCCCAACAAGTGCGGTGCAGTCCATTTGAACGGAATTTCTGGGCTGATGTCTTCGGAATTTGGAAATGGTCAAAGAATAAAAGTTGTAGCCCCAGAAGTTAGCTTCGCGTGGGCATAAGAATCGCTCAAAAATGTTTTAAAATGAAAGAGTTATTGTTTTTAGCGAAAGAGGGTAAAGCTGAAACGAGATTGAAAACTGTTATGAACGTCCACTTTTGACGCATTGTTTGGGCTACCTAATGAACCCGAATTGGGTAATTCGTATTTTTTAAAAATTGTCTTACATACCATGTATAACATATCCAAGAATCAGATTAATCGGAGTTATGAGCAATGCGTTAGAAAATCGTAAAGTGAGCTATTGAAAAATTAGTATAAACCAAGTCCCACATCGACTAAATTGAGAACTTCACCATTTTCTAAACCTATAAATAGAAGGGCTTGGTCTTTGTTTCATTCACCAACAATAAGGCCTCCAATTTTTGAGAAAGCCTTTGTTGTGGGAGAACTTTTTATAAAGATCTCCTTAGTTAAATTTTGGCGTGGAAGTGCGTATTCAGTCTGTGGAATTCGTATTTCCGGGTATGTTTCTTATTTAATTTTTGTAATTTTATTATTTTTAATTGTTAGTTAAAGTTTGAATTTTTGAAGTTTAGTTAGTGTTGTTAATAAACTAGTTAGTTTACTATGTTTATTTTGGCTTGGAATTGATTATGTAAATGAGTTATTTGTGATGACTTTTAATATTTTGTGATGAATTTCATTAATTAATAATTATTAATGATATTAAAGTTATTTAATGATTATATTAAATAATTTAGTTTAAAAAATGATTTTAATATTATAAAAATCATTTTAAATGAAAATAAGGTATTTAAAAATATTTTAAGTTATAAAATATAACTTTTAATATTTAAATGATAATTTCATTAATAATTAAATATTAATGATATTAAGATAATATTAATGATATTTAGTTTATTTAATGATTAATATTAAATAAATAGTTTAAAAATGGTTTTACTTATTTAAAAACCATTTAAAGAGGATATTAAGGATTTAAAAATATTTTAAGTTATAATTAATGACTTTTAATATTTGGATAAATAGTACATTAATATTTAAATATTAATGTTAATTATTTGGGTAATATAAATGTTTTAAAATAGTTTGAGTTATTATAAATAACTTTTATATTTTAGTAATGGTTTCATTAATAGTTTAGTATTAATTAAACTATTAATGATAATGGAATTGTTTAATGTTTAAATCATTTAATTATGATTAGAAATTTGAAAGTTATAAATGGCCAAACTAAGTCGACTTGAGAACCGATTATGAAGTTCGAATTTGAAGAAGAACACCTATAGTGTGATTATATCACTATAGGCCCTTTAGTAGATGATTTGAATTATTTTAAAATTTTCAATTTCGGAAATTGCGAAAATGATTAAAAATAAGATGTCCGATATTCTGAGATGTTGAGGTATAGAATAAGAGTCTTAGACTCAAAATTATTTACCCGATAAAAGTCATCGATGGCAAACAAATGTCGGACCTTATAAAAGAAAAAAAAAGACTCTTTGTAAGAGCATGGATGAGACATTTGAAAAATGTATAAAAATATTTCAAGTATAGAATAGGAACTAAAAGTATGATCCTTTGTGATTATGTGATTGGACTATGTCTTTGTTGTAATAGGCGAAGATTTATGTGTTAAGATATATTGTTCTAATCGAACGAATGATCCGATTATTGATAGGTTGTGATAAAGAGATAAAACCTAAGTTGAGATTTGTAATCGTGAATCGGTGCAAGTATCTTACCTTTGCATTTCCTTTATGCAATGGACATGAGTAAGAAGTTTGAATTATTCTATCCTGTACATGATTATGTACTCTTTGATTATCGACATATGTTAGCTCGGATATATATTACATTCATTGATTTCTATAAATGGTTATACAAGTGTCCCCACTTGGATAATCATGGCATTTGTTCACATGTTGATACACCTTTGCCAATTACCCGTATATATATGTTGAATTACATATTATTGTTGAGCAAGATTAAAACCGGGTTTGGAACCGGGCATGTATGAACATCTCTATATGGGAAGATTTTTGAGCAAAGCGGATAGAGAGTGAGCGATGAATTTCGTTCAAGTTATGTAGTATTGATCAATCTGAGGTACTGTGAAGTGATCACCCTCCGTGCAGTAGTAAGTTATATTGAGTTTAAGGATAGAATTCGTTAAACCTTTTCGAAAATGAAAAGAATGTTCATAGTATGTTTCTTAAACCCTATTCAAGGGTAGAGCGAGCCAAATTTAAAGAATTTGAAAGAGAGTTGCTATATGAATTTTTTATCATTACAGATTACTTCACAACTTTCAATTCGTTGTAGAAGTGTTATGTAAAGAGAATACTTATATTCTTTCAAACTTATATATAATTGCTATTACTTCTTTGGGCACTTAAATGCTCATCCTTGCTTAAATTAAATGTTTTCGAGTTATGTATGAGCAACTTTGAAGGCTCGAGCACGAACAAAGGAAAAGGAAAGTCGATCGAATAAGTGTGCATTATGAGTTAATGGTTATAGTTGTATTGGTATCTATTCAAGTATTGTAAGGAATGTATTTAAAGGTCACGCTTTTGGGAAGTAAACTTTGATGTATGTAAATTAAGTTGAATGTATTATTATTTAGTATTATTGACTTAAAAAAGCGGTATCGTGGAGAAGCAGAGTTTGGGTTTCAAGTACTGGATTTGGGGTAAATCACGGAGTTGGTATCAAAGTCATTGGTTATGAAGCTTAGGTAGGAATACGAGACTAATAACCTCAATGATTAGGATAAGTATTAACTCATATAGAGTTAGTTGGTCGATAAGATTCAAAGATGAATCTCTTGCGAGTGTAAAGAACACTGAGTTCCCTAACTCGATTATAAAGTTAAACAATGAGTGGGGAATAGATTGAGTCTAAAAATTTGAAAGTGCGATTATGAGAGATTGTAAAATAAAACGATCAAGATATAGAACTAAATCGTAATATATACGATGAGATCACCCCGTGATCCGATAAGGCTATGATGACGGAAGGAATCAATCGATGATTGGAAAGTTTCTGACAAGAAGATTGCGTGTATGAATTATACTATCAATTGAGTGCAGATCCAGAAGAGAATTATAAATACTGAATTAAATTAGTATGGAGAATGGGGTTAGTGTTAGATGGGGATTCAATTGAGGACTCATGTCGGCAGCTGAGTTGTATGATTCTTCGTATGGGAGCTGAATTGTACTTGGTGTAAAAACCACTTAGTTTCTGGCACTGATAATCATTGAAATATCTGTGTCGCGCTATTTGTTATATGCACATTAAGAGGATGACTCCATTCTCAGGTGTATAACAGGTAGATAGGTCATAGATAGAGAATATAAGATTAAGTTCGAGTTCTTAAAACTCATACCTATGAGACATTCTTGACTCATAATTATATGAAATGTTTATGAACCCCTCGTGAATGGGACGCCAAAGGTCCCGACTAGGATAAGTTCTTAAACTCATATGATTGTGGCAATTTATGAACTCATAAGTGTGGTTTGATGGCTGGGTATAGTTTTGTGTGAATGGAGTGTTATGGATTACAGAAGCAGATAGATTATTAAGTAAATGATTTTTAGTGAAGGTGTTAGGTTTTCCTAAACTCCTAGCTATGCTAAACTTCAAAAATTTTGACATCAAGCTAAATCGCACTATATGCTTTTGAAAACAAAAATGTAGACTCATAATCATTTTGAAACGGTTTAAAGTACTGATCTATGCTACTTATTTTGGCTAGACATAAATGATTTGAAATATCAAAATTTGTTTTAATTATCACTCATGTACCATGTAACTTTCAAAAAGAGAGATGATAAAAATGTGATGGAGTTGTAAATCTGAGGAATACTTAGTGTGAATTTGACCAAGTCATTGTTCCACTATTGTATGATGTGTTATGACAAAGTCATACAATGACGGCATCCTCAACGGATTGTTGTCTGACTGACGAAGCATCATGGCGTCATTCTAGAAAATATTTTCAAAAAGTTTAATTTGCCAATGGGGTTTGGCTACATCTAAATAATTGATTGAATTGAATTATTGATATGAGTCTATGCTATTTGAATCGGCTAGACTAATGTTCATGAAAACTCTAAGTGTTCATTAAAGAAATTTCCGAACCAAATTGTTTGGTGCGGAATCCTATGATAAGACCGAGGTGAAAAATGTTGTATGGATAAATGATCCAATCTAATGGCGTAAATATTAAGCTAGGTATGATTAATACGTTATGCATGACGTAGGGGTACAATAGGCTAATCACCTAAAGTACTATTAATGGTAGTTTACCTTCTTTGTGATTGTAAACATACCAGGTAATGTTTTGTTTTGCGGTATGAATACCGTTAAAACTATGTGTTCATGGTCTATATGACCCCTCAGCACAATTTGAAAACTTTTACTCTTGTGAGAGGTGTATTGGGTAGCATGTGATGATATGTGTGAATGTTGTAAGCACAGATATAGAGTTAAGCTAGAGTTATGAGGAGGTTGGAGGCGAGAGGAGATATTGAGATAAGGCAGTTGAAGGTTGAAATAGAAGCCAAAGAAACCAGATATATACATTGGACCAAAGCTTTAGTCATCACCTTCATGCGATTCGATCTTGAGTGGATAGAAGCGCTTTTCTACAGAGAGATAGGCGTTGATGAGAATTGAATAAATTTATCGTCAATCAAAATAAGAGACAACGTATATAGAACTCTTGATTTCTGTGTATATATACTATATGTTAATCAGGGTAACTTATGTATATAGATGTCTAGTGAGAAAGATATGTGGAATAAGAAGGATCATATTCACACCCCGAGCTAATATCGAGGCCAACAGATGAAATAGAAGCTCACTAGGAACCCAAATCGGACGAGGTGGCTATCGTGGAAAAACGTAGCATCAGATCCAGAAATGTTGGATTTGATGAGATAGTGATTGAGACACTAAAGTTGAAGTCGCTCAAGCATCAACGGAGGTGCGAGATTTGGAGAACAAGGTTTCTTCATTGGAAAGGTTGTGGGAGATAGAAAAGTTGATGTGTCGGCGTTAATGGAAACAATGGAAGGGCATGATAAGCTCAAAATCCAAATTGACCGGATGGAGCCTCAAACGACACATCAGATTAAGGACACACCTCTCCTCGTTGCCCCACTATAAGAAAGGTGGATGTTTTAATTGTGGGATGGAAGGACATCGGCGAATGAATGTCCAGAGAAAAGGCTCAGTAAATAAGTAGTATGGGTTATGTATGTAATATGTGTGATAAGTAATGAACTATTTTAACTTTTATGTTGGTTAAGATTTTAAATCCCGACTTTTCGTAGTCACAAAGGGGATTTGTTGATTAAAGCGAGGATGTCTTTGTGTAAATATTCGATAAATGAATATGAATCTAAGTTTGAGAAATGAAACGAGTTTAATACATTAATCTTATGCAATAAGGTTTAAAATGTAAGGGTATAATTTATGGTTTTATTTAACGAGATAATGCCGCCAAGAGCGTCAAACTCGAAACCAAAGGATAGAAGAATCTACTAATCTTTGGAGAACGACGGCCCAGAATCGATGCAAAACTTTGCAAACATGGTAGCTCAAAGCTATCGTGAGGAACACACGATTCTGAAACCAACAGACAATCGCTTGGCAAAATTCAAAGACTTCAAAGTCGTAGGACCACGAATTGAGAGGATCGGTGACCCTATAGAAGCCCGGACTTGGGTGAGCGAGATAGAGAAGGCGTTAAGTAATCGCTAAAAAGTAGATGAGGGGCAAAAGACCGCTTTTCCACTTATATGATGAAAGGGAAGCTAACTTTTGGTGGGAGGCAAATAAGACTCGAGGCGGAGAGAAGAAGAAATTACTTGGGATAGGTTTAAGGATTTATTTTTCAAAACTATCTCTCTGTTAGTATCTGATCTAGAATGGAGGTGAGATTCACGGAGTTAAAGCGAGGATAACATAGTATTATGGAGTATGCCACAAAATTTAATGAGTTGGCTAGGTTTGCTCCACATCAAGTGGATCTGAGGCTAGGAAGGCAAGGAGATTTGAATTTGGGCTTAAAACCACGGCTCTCTGATAAGGTGTCGATCGCAAATCAATACTTTTGCAAAAGACTCATGGAGAAGGCTATCATTCTTTGAGCAGGAAGTGAGGCCATGAGCCTCTACCATAAGGAGAAGAAGACCAAAAGCAAGTCGGGAGGAGCAGTAAAGATAGAAAGTAGTAGTGGGAATAGGGGTGAGAAAAGAATGAGGAATTTTTTCGAGAAAATGCAAGTAAAGAAGGAAGGTATAAAGAAGCGGGTAGTGCGGTGCAAGAATCATGGGAAGAATAACTCTGGCGAGTGTCTCAAGGGCAAGTTTTTTTATGCTACAAGTGCTTGAGCAAGAGGGTCATATCTCTCCCAATTGCCTCAACTCAAGGATGATCGGTGGATGCTTCATATGTGGATCGGTGAGCATAAGGTGAGGAGCTGTCTCTGAGGGGAATGGAGGCGAGGAGCGTAACCACGGGGAGAAAGCGGTGGGGACGTTAGCAATTTCAGGACCAAACTCAACCAATAACTCCAACGAAAGCAACTCAGGGTTTACAACATGACGGTCCAGGATACGGTGGCGGTGAAAGCGAACTCCAGTGCTTTATTTGAATAACTTATATATCTTATATTTCGCTTAATCGGATGGATAGACAAGTGTTATGATGAATAATTAAAGATCGATTCGATCAAGTATGATCGAGATCTACGACAATGATTATATGCTATATGCCCTTTTGCATATGAGTTTTTAAAGCGGTGATTAGAGGACGGAATCCTTATAAGGGAGGTGAATGTAATAACTAAAGATTTTCTATATAAAATAAATAAGAAATTTTATGTATAATTTTTTTTATTTAATGGCGAGACTAAGTGTCAAGTAAAGTGAGCGATAAATGCGAATATATTTATTACTTGAAAAATTAGAAATAATTTTGGAATTATTAATTACCACAAATTATATGGTAATAAATTTCTGTAAGCTGAAATGTTTTTATTAATTATTGGAAATAATATATGATGTGATAATTAGATTTATATAATAAATATTTTATTATATGAAAATTTCAGAATATTTAAGTTAATTATTTTAACTTGATTATTGATGCTGTGTACGAAGAATAAGTCAGACATGAGATCCAAACCCTGGATTGGGATTGTGATCAAGAGATGAGAATAATAATATTATATTATTTTACGATTACCATAATTATGTCTTTGGGTATATGTGACAGATAATATTGAGCAATGACGGTCAATTAGGTCATAACATATTACCGTCTTTGTGAAACCCTAATTATTAAACTCGGTTATGGGATATTTACGAGTAGTAGTGTGTATATGAAGTTATTCTTGTGAATAAGAATATCGGTAATTAGAAGAAACCCTAATTA
Organism: Panax ginseng; assembly: GCA_020205605.1. Lineage (NCBI taxonomy): Eukaryota > Viridiplantae > Streptophyta > Magnoliopsida > Apiales > Araliaceae > Panax > Panax ginseng. Next base: position 141,387,158 of record CM035132.1, on the reverse strand, counting down.
CTGGCAGACGTTGATAATTAGGACAAACCCTAATTATTATAACCCTAACCGATTGAAATTAGAAACCGTAACGGCGTGTTAGTAACATACAGATAATTAAAGAACCACTAATGGTCAATTAGAAACCCTAATTGATGATGTTGAGAAACCCTAATTTTAATTACCGGGTTTAATTTCGATGTTATTGTATAAGTGTTTTAATTTACCAAATGATAGAAGTTAATTGGTAAATTATAAGAATTAAATCTAGTGATTAAATAGTACATTTAATTGCCTTGTACAAGATTGCCCATAAACTCTTAAACAAAGCCCAACCATCACCCATAACAAATCAGAAGCAAGAATCAAGAATTTTTGGCAAAAAGGGTATAAGAACACTAAACCTAGAAATCCTTTTATTCGATGTTATTTGATGCAATTGATTGTTTAAAGTTGTGTAATATAATGTTAATTGATGATATGGGTTGATAAATCAAAGACCCATAACATCAAAGTGCACGAATTTGAAGATTTAAGCAAGTTGAAAAAACCGAATTATGTTATTTTTTCACCAAATGTCAGAGGTCATAACTCTTTGCTCGATCATGAGTTTTGTTCTTCAAAAGTTGTTATGTGTAGCCTGATATGTGGTATTTAATCTGCAAAAAGAATCAAGTCCATATCATGTATAGATTAGAAGTTATAGATAGTCAAACATGGTTGACCGATCATGATAAACTATTTTTGGGCAGTCTGTAATGGGGGCATTCTCGTCCACTTTTTGTGCTTTAAAAGGTCTGGGATTTTGATATGTTGTAGTGCCTTTGAGTTAGGAAGCCATAGGCTTTGGAATGACCTCATTCAGACCTCGGATGAGGAAATTACGGTGATTGGAAGGAAGTGTGTCAAATTTCTCAAAAGCGAAAGTCGTGAGCGGGGACGTGCTATTCGGGACACTTTATTTGATCAGTTAATGTTTCCAAAATCTTACGGGCTTTTGGTATGTTATAGTACACCGAATAAGCTTTCCATAGACTCTGAAACGGACTAAATCCGATATCGGAGGAGAGAGTTATGACATTTCAAAGTAGTAGTGTCAAAACTTCCCAACAAGTGCGGTGCAGTCCATTTGAACGGAATTTCGGGCTGATGTCTTGAATTTGGAAATGGTCAAAGAATAAAAGTTGTAGCCCCAGAAGTTAGCTTGGCGTGGGCATAAGAATCGCTCAAAATGTTTTAAAATGAAAGAGTTATGACTGTTTTTAGCGAAAGAGGGTAAAAGCTGAAACGAGATTGAAAAGCATTATGAACGTCCACTTTTGGCGCATTGTTTGGGCTACCTAATGAACCCGAATTGGGTAATTCGTATTTTTAAAAATTGTCTTACATACCATGTATAACATATCCAAGAATCAGATTAATCGGAGTTATGAGCAATGCGTTAGAAAATCGTAAAGTGAGCTATTAAAAAATTAGTATAAACCAAGTCCCACATCGACTAAATTGAGAACTTCACCATTTTCTAAACCTATAAATAGAAGGGCTTGACCTTTGTTTCATTCACCAACAATAAGGCCTCCAATTTTTGAGAAAGGCTTTGTTGTGGGAGAACTTTTTATAAAGATCTCCTTAGTTAAATTTTGGCGTGGAAGTGCGTATTGAGTCTGTGGAATTAGTATTTAGGGTATGTTTCTTATTTAATTTTGTAATTTTATTATTTTTAATTGTTAGTTAAAGTTTGAATTTTTGAAGTTTAGTTAGTGTTGTTAATAAACTAGTTAGTTTACTATGTTTATTTTGGCTTGGAATTGATTATGTAAATGAGTTATTTGTGATGACTTTTAATATTTTGTGATGAATTTCATTAATTAATAATTATTAATGATATTAAAGTTATTTAATGATTATATTAAATAATTTAGTTTAAAAATGATTTTAATATTATAAAAATCATTTTAAATGAAAATAAGGTATTTAAAAATATTTTAAGTTATAAAATATAACTTTTAATATTTAAATGATAATTTCATTAATAATTAAATATTAATGATATTAAGATAATATTAATGATATTTAGTTTATTTAATGATTAATATTAAATAAATAGTTTAAAAATGGTTTTACTTATTTAAAACCATTTAAAGAGGATATTAAGGATTTAAAAATATTTTAAGTTATAATTAATGACTTTTAATGTTTGGATAAATAGTACATTAATATTTAAATATTAATGTTAATTATTTAGGTAATATAAATGTTTTAAAATAGTTTGAGTTATTATAAATAACTTTTATATTTTAGCAATGGTTTCATTAATAGTTTAGTATTAATTAAACTATTAATGATAATGGAATTGTTTAATGTTTAAATCATTTAATTATGATTCCAAAATTTGAAAGTTATAATTACCAAACTAAATTTGACTTGAGAACCGATTATGAAGTTACGAATTTGAAGAAGAACACCTATAATAATGATTATATCACTATAGGCCCTTTAGTGATGATTTGAATTATTTTAAAATTTTCAATTTACGGAAATTGCGAAAATGATTAAAAATAAGATGTACGATATTTCTGAGATGTTGAGGTATAGAATAAGAGTCTTAGACTCATTATTTACCCGATAAAGTCATTGATAAATCTGGCAAACAAATGTCGGACCTTATAAAAGAGAAAAGACTCTTGTAAGAGCATGGATGAGACATTTGAAAAATGTATAAAAATATTTCAAGTATAGAATAGGAACTAAAAGTATGATCTTTGTGATTATGTGATTGGACTATGTCTTGTTGTAATAAGCGATACTATGTGTTAAGATATATTGTTCTAATCGAGCGAATGATCCGATTATTGATAGGTTGTGATAAAGAGATAAAACCTAAGTTGAGATTTGTAATCAATGAATCGAGGCCAAATATCTTACCTTTGCATTTCCTTTTATGCAATGGACATGAGTAAGAAGTTTTAATTATTCTATCCATGCAGATTATGTACTCTTTGATTATCGACATGTTAGCTCGGATATATATTACATTCATTAATTTCTATAAATGGTTATACAAGTGTCCCCACTTGGATAATCATAGCATTTATTCACATGTTGATACACCTTTGCCGATTACCCGTATATATATGTTGAATTACATATTATTGTTGAGCAAGATTAAAAACCTTGGGTTTGGAACCGGGCATGTATGAACATCCCTATATGGGAAGATTTTTTAGCAAGGCGGATAGAGTGAGCGATGAATTTCGTTCAAGTTATGTAGTATTGATCAATATAGGGTACAACGGGGCTGATCACCCTCCGTGCCCGTAAGTTATGACGGTTTAAGGATAGAATTCCGCTAAACCTTTTCGAAAATGAAAAGAATGTTCATAGTATGTTTCTTAAACCCTATTCAAGGGTAGAGCCAGAGCCAAATTTAAAGAATTTGAAAGAGAGTTTCTATGTGAATTTTTTATCAGTACAGATTACTTCACAACTTTCAATTCATTGTAGAAGTGTTATGTAAAGAGAATACTTATATTCTTTCAGCTTATATATAATTGCTATTACTTGCTGGGCACTTAAATGCTCATCCTTGCTTAAATTAAATGTTTTCAGTTATGTATGAGCAACTTGAAGGCTCAGGCACGAACAAAGGAAAAGGAAAGCTGATCGAATAGTGTGCATTATGAGTTAATGGTTATAGTTGTATTGGTATCTATTCAAGTATTGTAAGGAATGTATTTGAAGGTCACGCACCTGGGGAAGTAAACTTTGATGTATGTAAATTAAGTTCGAATGTATTATTATTTAGTATTATTCAGCTTAAAGAAATGGTATCGTGGAGAACCGAGTTCGGGTTTCAAGTACCTGGATTTGGGGTCGTCATAGTTTCTACCCGACCTTTGGTTGATTCCCACCAATAATTAGCCTCACCTTTCAAGAAAAAGGTTGCAAAAGTTGTTTTTTGATTATTATTTACATTGGTTACTAGGAAAAAATTTTCTATTTCAGAAATCCAAATTTGTGCCTCGATAAGTTCTGATGTACCTTTAAATTCAGGTGGTCCAACTAATTTAAAATCTTTAAAAGGTCTGTTTTGGTTTATTGGTCTATTCATAGCACCTCACATAAGGTCTACTAACTGTTGGGTAGAATTATCTTCATTATTTATTTCTCTTTGGGGTCTTCTGGTTGGTGGCATGATTCTATATAAAAAAAATAACAAAATTCACATAAGAATTTGAATAACACAAACATATTGTTTATTTTATATATCATAACAGTTGTTCACAACAACTTAGTAGTTAAAACATAATACTATCTTACAAAACACTAGTTACAATACAAACTTTGAATGCTTCTTTATTCATACTAATATAAAGCATTCAACCACCTATACTACTCTGTTAGAATTCATTGATATCATCAAAGGAATCATGAATCATGTGACAAACAACAAATCAATGTATGAGATAAGCAGTTTTCTTTTCCTCAATCGAATATCTAACTACACGGCGCTGCAAATCATTAAAAGTATCTCGAACACCCATAGATGTTTTAAAAAGTCTTGACTGAATTTCCTTCCTGCCCCTTTGAGCATGGTGCAGTTGTACTTTTAGTCATTGACTATGTCCCATCTCATGCTGTAGCATTCCCTCAGCTATATCAGCCCTAAACTTCATTTGATTATTCTCATATTCTGTTGTTTTCATCAGTGATGACATTGTTTCATCATGTTCATCAATTCTCATTAATTGTCCTTCCACTGGATCTTCCTCTTCCTCAGCATCTAACAGTTGTTGATCATGAAGCAATTCTTCATCCTCTGCATCAGTAGCTATAAATGACTTAATTTATGGAGGATTGTTTGCTATTATCATTTCTTCAGCATTGGAGTTGGCCATCTATAAAAGAAAATTCACTTAATACTGGTATAAAAATTTACACAACATAATATTTTTAATGTTATATTTTATGTATACTTTAAAATTTTACGGACTCGAAGACTATATACTAAGATTTCTCTTCCTTATATCTATAGCTTTGAAGCTTTGATACTAAAAATTGTAACGCCCCCATATCTATACTCCCATGGTATCCGATATGGTGTTTACAACGAATTAATATAATGCATTTAAATCTATACACCCATGGTATCTGATTACAAGATTACATTAAATAGAGGGACTATCAGATATAATTCCCATAGATCCAAAATTCACAGTATCCCACAACAGATGTCAATTCTCATGAGAACTATTACTTTGTTTGGATACCCTCACTTCGATATATGAACTATATCTGTGACTAGAGTCTATCTATCCAAAATTTAGAGTACCAGTAATAACATGAACAGTCCATATTACCAATACCCTCACCCAGATGTATTGTCTGTGATAAGCGAATTTATACTACCGTATCGACAGTAACTATCTATCCTAAATCTAGAGAATCAATAACAACATGAACAGTCCATGCTATTAATACCCTCACTCAGATAAATAGTTCACAAGGATCTCAACTAGATTCGAAGAATTCTAACTTTACATCTATATATGTAAGAAAACACAGTTGCGAAAATAAAAGATGTTATATATATATATATATATATATATATATTATAATATTAAGATTCGATTACATGATTCTCATAACGAGTTTCTTATTACAAAGTATTCAAATAGACAAGAATATATTCTAATCTAAATAGGGACGCTTCCCTTTATCTACTCCAGATGTTCCAGGGTTACCATCTAAAACTGCAAAGGGAATAATTTGCAAGGGTGAGGTATGACATGCTAAGCAAGTTTTGTATTTATAAAAATATATGATTTGAAGAAATACAACAATTCAAATTTCGACTTATAGTTGTTACCATTTCACTATGGATTTGTATTTCTGTCAGTCACACAGACTTAGAAATTTTGTTTAGATATGAGATAGGGGATTAACATTTTCAACATCTTAGGAGTATGCATCTCATCCTACCAGTGCTCAAATGCACCCAAATTAGTGTTAATATATTATCAACCGAAAGATCCCATATGGGATACCCAACTTCAGAATAGGATGTCTTACCAAATAATTTGGTTTGACACAATAATTTAAGCTTCACAATCAATATGAATAAATAATTCATTTCTTAGTTATGCTGAAGCTATAGCAATAACCTTACAATAAGAGGTAATTCAAATGTAGGTGTAGTATATTCTATCAACAGCATATCAAGATAAAAATCTTGTTCAATGAGTAAATATGTTTAAGAAATTTGCATAAGTAGTTTAAGGGTTAAGAAGAACTTGCCTGAGCGTAGATCAGTCAAGTTATGCTACTCAATTCGTTTAATAAATACCTACGATGTTCATATATATAAATCTAACACGTTAGTATTGATAACAATACTCAAATATAACATTTATATAAGATTGGGTTAGATTTGATAAGGTTTCGATGTTCAAAGTCTTTACCGAATTTTAAATAAGTTGATAAATGGACAAAATTTTATTTATAAAATTTAATATATTTTTAAATAATTTATTTATCCTTTATAATAATTTTAGAAGTTTTAAAATATTTTTAAAACATTTATTTATCCTTTAAATGATTTTTGAATCATTTATTTATATTTTTAGGTAATTAATATTTACTTAAAATTTTACAAAAAATATTGTTTATTATTTTTAAATAATTTATAATCATTTATTATGATTTTTATATCATTAATATTATTTTCAATAATTATTTAGTATTTATAAATAATTATTCTAATTATTTTATTATTAAGTTAATTATTAATAATATCCAAATAAAACAAAATATTATTGAATTTATGTAAAATATCAAAAATTAATTATAATTATTTAATATAATTTTTTAAAACTATTTTGTATTTATTTATATTTATTTATTAATTATTTCTATTTTTTATAATTTAATTTTAGAAAATCAATTTACATGCTGTCGCTAAAAGCCCTTCATGATGATGAAAGTGTCATTATAGGTGTTCTTGAGTTTAGGGCACTTGAGTTTAGTCGTGAGTCGAGGGACCCGGTTTGACCACAATTATATATCTAGCTACTGGTTATGATTTTGAATTTGGTCAAGTGTTGATGTTATAGTACTCTTACAGTAGTGGAACATGAATCAAATTTCATGCTTTAACCTACATATAACAAGAAGTTATAGAGGCTCAAAGTCACTGTCAGAGCTATTCTTGAGTTTCTGGGCAACCCAGAACAGTGGTCATAGCCGGTCAACGATTTTATGGCTTGAATATCTTTGATTCTGTGTATTAGATGTGTGTTGTGTTTGTTGTAACATGTAGTATATATGTCAGGGTACATATATATAACACTAACATGAACAAAGCATAAATCTAAGGTCTCTAATTATGCAGGTCAAAGTACAGCCAAACGCTATTCTTCGTGTTCTTCAGTTTTCTAAGCAACCCAAAAATCTTTGTCAAGCTCGGTCAACGACTTTTGACCATTAATTCAAGTAATCTTATGAGTTTTTTAAGCAATTTAAGATCATAAATATGTAGTACATATGTGACGCCCCCAAAATAGGTATACATCACCTATTCTGAGTCGCCAAATACATTGTACAGAATACAAATACAATCTTAAATATACAACATGAGCTGTGAGTTTTAATACAAATATTGCCTTCTAGACAGTATTCAAACTCAAAATAAGTCCTCAATACATTTATTAACACATTATTTCATAGAATAGTGAGGACTACTAATACTATCATCTGGACCATCACTCCGTTCCCCGACTAGTCCCGGCTACGCTCTCATTTCCTGAAGAGAATAGTGAAAGAAAGGGTGAGCTCAACTAGCCCAGTAAGAAATATTATGACTAAGATAATGTAGAATAAATTATCATTAGTCTTTAACAATGTTAAACTTATAAAATATTACAAACATCAAGTTTAATTGCAGCGGAACAAGTAATCCATTAAAAGAGTCAAGTAGAGAATAAAGTCTACTATCTTTTATGATTTAAAAAGGTTTTCATCACTTTTATCACGAGACTCGACAATAAATAATCCACATCATCCGCACTACTGACCGAGGATATTCATTAGTATCACAAGCACATATTATCCATGCACTACGGGCCAAGGATATTCGTGTATTCATCAATGGTTATGATCATGCCAACAAGTGTCCATCAATGCACTACGGGCCAATGAGGACTTTTATCACATCATTTGTAACATTACGGTCATGATTATACCGAATAATCCCTGGTCATAATCATACCAAGTCCATCTATGCACTACAGGCCACAGATGACTTTCAACATAATATAAACATTAGAATGATGACAATGTTATAAGAATTCAATAAAACAAGTTCAAGAATTAATTTATCCAGAAACTAATAACGTCCAAATTGTCAACATGATACTTCTTTGTGGAGTAAAATTCAAGAATGCTCAGAAGAATATTTTCATGAAAAGATACTGGATGAAGCGCAAATATCAAGGATATTCCACTAATTTCATGGAGCATAAAAGCCAAAACTTTAACCAACTGAGTATAATAAAGAATGGAATAACAAAAGAAATCACCAGGCATGCGATAGGCCCTTACGGACATGATATTCCAACGAGAATAATAAATAACGGAACCGGTCATGCTTAAGCGCACAAACAGGATATTCCGGCGAATAATTAATATCTGGAACCGTGTCATGCGTAAATGCACAGATGAGGATATTTAAACGAATAATAAATAATGGAATAACAACAGAAATTCACCATATACTGCGATAGGATAGCTTATGAGACGAGTTATTCAAAAGAATAATAAATAATGGAACGGTCATGCATGTAATACGCATGACGGGATATTCTAACAGAATAATAAAGAATGGAATAACAGAAGAATTTCACCATGTATGCGGTACTTCACATATACAGGTTATTCCAACAGAATAATAAGGAATGGAATAACAGAAGAATTTTACCATGTATGCGATACTTCACATATATAGGTTATTCCAACAGAATAATAAGGAAATGGAATAACATAATTTCTCTTCACGAATACGAAAGAAATAATACTCCTTACGAGAACAACAAATAATATCCCTTACCTTAGAAGAAACTGGATATAGGAGTAGTGAAGTGGCAGAATACTTTTATTCTTTCACTCTATAGTTTCTCTCTCTAGAGTTTTAGTGAATTAGTAAGAAATAATGAAGGAATGAGCTTCTATTTATAGGAGAATGGACTGAATAGTAACTAATTCATGAACGGTCCAGATTGATTTACTTTTAAACGGACGATCCATATTGATTTACTATAAATTCTTCTAATAAAACAAAATCTTTTAAATAAAATATAATATATTCTATTTATGGTCTAATAAAATAAATAACTTTATAAAAGTATTCTGTTTTATATAAAAAAATTTTACTATGCAAACCTTATGCGAGGCACTATGCATAATAAAATATAATATATTCTAATTATTGTCTAATAAAACAAATAACTTTATAAAAGTATTCATTTTATATAAAAAGATTTTACTATACAAAACACTACTATCAGCACTATGCAAATAGTATGCATAATAAAATATAATATATTCTAATTATTGTTTAATAAAACAAATAACTTTATAAAAGTATTACATTTTATATAAAAAGATTTTACTATGCAAAACAATATGAATAATAAAATATAATATATTCTAATTATTGTCTAATAAAATAAATAACTTTATAAAAGTATACATTTCATATAAAAAGCTTTTACGCTTTATTACATTAATAATACTAATAAAACAAAATTTATATATATATATAATATATATATATATATATATATATATATAAACTTAGTGACTTCATAAAAAAAAGGCATTTCAATATATTTAATAACATTTATCATCATTATTATAATTCACAATATTAAATCGACTGTGTCGTTCCCGAAAAGAGGGCTTTCAATAAGGATTTCTCCTATTGGCGCCTGATTAGGTGACCAAACCTCTCCTTGGCGAGAACTTCTAGACATCGTTAATATTGCAAATAATAATATTAATAACTTTGTTATCTCAATTATTGATTTAATAATATATAAAATATCGACAATAATTGAATCAAATAACGTGAGATACTATGCAACAATTACTGTAGCAATAATTGAACAAAGCTGAGTGACTTCTCATGTAAGCATCGATAATCAATACAGGTGTGCTACTATGCAACGACACACGTACATTGTACTTTTTACTACCGAGTAGTTCAACAGGTTTTAACGGTAAAACTTACATCGTTATTTTCATAAAATATTTTTGTCATTTTCTTAATCAAAATAAATAATTACATTGTAGGGTCCACCAATGATTTATCTTTGTAAATACGGATATTCCCAAACAAAAAGAATATTCCCCGACCAATCGAATATTATATAACAACTTGCATACTTTGCAAAATTTATAAATACTACCCACAACTATAACATTATCTCAAATCCACACCATAATATAAAAAAAAATATTTCGAGAAAATTAAATCTTTATTCGTAAAATTTAGGGTTTTACAACATATATCAGGGTGTTAATCTAATACAAAACATTAAAAAAATAACAAACAGAAGGTGATCAAAAAGTTTGGTCAAAGTAGCTGGTTCGACTGTTCTTGAGTTTTCTGGGTAACCCAGAAAACTACAATTCGTGAATGGTCAACGCACTTTGATCACTTATAACTTAAAATCTATGGTTCTAATGAACCTATTTTCTTTTCTAGATTAAAGACCTACTAACAGGCTACAAGTAACATACAATTAACAGACCTAAACAAAAACACATATGAATCTACAAGCCCTGACATTCGGCTGTCAGACTTGGTTTTCACAATTCCTAGATTTCTAAAAACACTTAAATAAGGCATCTATTGTTATGAAAACGTGTTCTACCAATCTAATATTCTTTCTAACATACTAATACATATTTCTAAACATCTAAACAACAAAATTAACAAAGGATCAAAGAGCTAATTATGAACTAGGGTTTGAACCTTTTCTTGATTGATTTTTGATTCTAGCTTCTGATTTTGCTGCTGCTATTACCCAGGCTTGATTTGGTAAGTAAGTAAGTGTATAATGGTTTAGAAATTTCATGAGTTTGCTCAGCCCTAAGGTTCCTATTTATAGAATTCTTCAACTTGTCTTTTTGGACATTTTCAAGCAACTTGTCTCCACAAATATCTAAATTGATGACTATTGTCATGTTTGGGAGTTACAAACATGTCATGTGCAGCCTAGGGACTTGTATGGTGACTCCTAACCTACTTGTGAGCTAGTTAGGTTAGTTTAGTAGCTTAATTATGATCTAATCTTCACTAATCATGATTAGGGTTTTGTTTTTAATGATTAGGATTGTTAAATGATGTTTATTAGTACCTAATTAAAGTTTACTAACCATGATTGGGTGTTAAGATAATCTAATTAGGGTTAGATTTGCTAATTAGGGTTTAATTTCATAATTAGCGTTAGGGTTTATTAATTTAGGGTTACTAACCTAGATTTCTTGCTAATCCTAACAAGCACGACAAAGCATTTTGTCAGTGTAAGCACGACAAAGCAACTTGTCAAAACAAATTTACCGAGAAGTCCGATTACAAAAGAAAAATTTTAAGCACGAGTTGTCAAGCACGACGTTTTTCGGACAAAATTTTATTTGGTTAAATTTGTTAAGCAGAGTATATATTAACACATAACACATTCATAACGGAAATTTTTTATTGATATAACTAAATTTTACATAACCGAATCTTATTAAGGTTTTGGGTTTTTACACTTGCCAGTATGTATATGTTTGGCGACCGCTTCTAAGGTAGTGAAGTCTTTAATGTTTCCTGCCTTCAAGCCCATCTCTGCTATTTTTCCATATTTGATTATTTTCGAGAATGGCTTTCCTATGCCTGCTAGGATCCTCTTGGATATTGATAAACGTTATTACCATCTCAGTTTCTGTTATTGGTGGAATGACTTGCGCTGCTAGATGTCTCCACCTTTGGGCATATTCTCAGAAAGACTCATTACTTTTCTTTTTGACTTTAGTCACTTGGTATCGATCATGTGCCATTCATAACTAAAAACTGTACTGATTTAGAAAGGTGTGACCTAATTCTTCCCAGTTGTGGATTTTGGCATTGTCATGTCGGGCATACCAGGCTTTAGCCTCCCCAGTAAGACACTTTTGGAAAAGCTACATTTTGAGGCTTTTATCTTCAGCATAAGTCCCTAGCTCGCTAATGTATACTTTTAGGTGCGTATAGGGATCGCCTTCCCCATTGTACTTTTCAAACTCTGGGATTTTTAATTTGTCAGGATATCTAGCCCCTGGGAATATGCAGAGATCTAAATAGGTGACACTTCCATAGTTTCCAGTCCCTTTGATTGACCGGATGGTTTCCTCCATTTGTTGGACTTTCTTTCTTATATCTCCAGTTTCTCGATCATCCTTGAGTTTTGTGATTTTAGGGGTTTTGTTGGTTCCTTCGTCGGAAGGAGGTTCAGATATCTAGGTTTCCATTGTCGACGTCGGGATTTTTATTTGTCCCTTTTCTGTTCTTCTCCTTTGGTGTTCTCATGTTAGGTGAGATTTGTTTGAAAAAATAAGTTGTGAAAAGGTTCGACATGTATATGTCGACGATTGGACTGTAAGAGTTGGTAGTTGGTATATTTAAATGGCTGCACCAACTCAATCGAGAAAAGGTTTGCACATTGACCTAGTGATGTAACACTGCTTAACTGGTATGTGAAACCGAGATTCGTTAGGGTTCAGGGGCTTGATTATGAAGAGGGAAGGTGTTTGGAACCCCCGACATCCGTGTTACCACAGTTATCGCCACTTTTCAAATTAAACTATTATATGAATGTGTGTGTGTATGTGTGGGTCAATGTGCAATTATTTGAAAGTAGTGTTATGCCTCGTTTGCACTTATATATAAAGAGTCTAAATTTTGTATAAAAGTTCAGTTTTAACAACATATAGCAATGATGTTTTATAAAAGAGGTTTTTCAAACCCTTATACTTAATAGTAATTGAGGCCTTTGATACTTCCATTTTATTATATGTATTCGACTTGATTGCTTTTATTTTTTAGATGCGAGGCATCTTCGAGAAAATAAGATACATAGCAGTGCCCAAATTCCTTGTGGGCATGAGAGCCATCTAAGGAAATTCAAACGCCGTGAATTATTTACAAGCTTGTTACAGCCAAAAATGTTCTTCACGGGAACCAAATCTAGATTCAGGAGACTGAATCTATGATCCCATGATTCCTAGGCTAACATGATGTCGCAGTTTGTATGAAAGTTGTAAGCAGTTATATATATATATATATATATATATGAACAATCAACCACCACGAAGTAAACTCCAGGTGGGACTAAATGTAAATATATAAAAGTGCTAAATATATATATAGACGATCAACCGCCACGAAGTAAACTCCAGGCGGGAATAAATGTAAATAAAGCAGTAAATGGCCATGAAGTAAACTCCAGGCCTGACTAAAATGTAAATATATATATAAGCTGTAAATGCACCAGATATATATCGATCCAGGCTCAGTTTGTCAATTTGAGGATATATATATATATATAAATAGTAAACGCACTGGATATTATATCCAGGCTCAATCAAACAGAGTTTGATGATAACAATATATACAAGTATTTATATATATATAAAAGTAGTAAACGCTACGGATATAAATCCAGGCTCAATCGAGGCATAACTCGATGATGTTAGTGTAGATATATATATACAAAAGAAATAAAAAGCCACGGAATGAATAATTGTGAATAATTGTGTGTGCAAAAAGTGGAGAAAAAAGTGAATAATTGTGTGTGCAAAAAGTGAATAACACGACTCTCAACGTGAATAATTGTGTGTGCAAAAAGTGGAGAAAAGCTTTAAGAAATGTAAGAAGTCTTACAGTGGGCTGCCAAGAAGACTTCAAATGGTTTTAAATGAATGAACACTCAGTTTTCACCGGTAAAATATGACAAAACACAAGCTCACAAGTGTATGAAAAGAGAAAGCACTCAGTTTATAGTGTGTACAGAGAAAAATGGATCGGGCTTCCTCGCCTTTTTTTATTCTAAAATGGCCACCCCAAGCCCTCTATTTACAGAGGGGGGAGCCACAAGTGTACCTGCAACAGCCACAGGTCCACCTGTGGCTACCCAGGGTGCCCACGAGTTCCGTGGGACCTGTCGTCTCGAAGTACGTGCACATATACAACATATTGTCCGCTAGAACCTTCATAACTTTTGATCTGGGCATCCTATTGAGGCGTATAACACCTTTCCAGAATGCAGTTATCGAGAGCTACACAATGACATGGGATAAGATGTTATACGAAGTTGGGAAGATAGGGCCATGCCTAGATCTTTAGGTCTTCAAATTCTATCTGGTGTGCTGTCTTGTGTAGTAGTCACTCGGAATTTTGAGCAATGGTTCTTGTAGGAAACTTCTGTGTAGAATGTATGTTGAAATGTTGTTAAGACTGTGCAAATTTGGGATCGAGGTGTTAAAATTATGATTTTTCCCCTCACCAGGGTTATCTCCGGTTTGGTCTGATTTAGAAGTTGTTGCTCAGGGTTATCTCTGAGATTGGGCAGCTGTGAGTACTAAAGGTTCTCAGGGTTGTCTCTGAGGTGTGCCTAACCTCCCGGGGTTATCTTCGAGACTGGAACTGAGTGCCTCGGGGTTATCTCCAAGGTGGAAGCTGACTACTAGGGGTTGAAACAAGCATTTCTGGGGTTTTCTCCGAAACTACAAATGTATTCCTCGGGGTTATCTCTGAGGTTAGGACTACATATTAAGAGGTTGTGTTTGGGACGAGACTGAGTATCTCAGGGTTGTCTTCGAGATGTAACTGATTTCTCCGGTGTTATCTCTGGAATTGGAACTGAATTCCTCGAGGTTGCCTCCGAGGTTGAAGCTGAAACTCCCAAGGTTATCTCCAGGACTAAAACTGGGTATCTCGGGGTTGTCTTTGAGATAAAAAACTGAGTATCCCGGGGTTGTCTTCGGGATTGAGCTAATTTGACCTCCAGGGTTATCTCTGGAAGACGATCATGCCCTCCTGCAATGATAGTAACAAGAATGCAAAATTTTGAGTGTCTATAGATGCCCCTCTTTATCGTATTCAAGCAGTGTAATAGCATGGATAAGGTAAAGAATACTAGACACTTGAAATGTGACAAGAGACAAGATAGTCATAATGCAATGTACTGCAGCATGATGCAAATGCATGATGAATGTGGTTTTTTGGACCATTTTCCAACGAGATGTGATGACTATTTGCTCCCATAACTTCTTATGGAGACTGGAGTAATCACTGATGATTCTGACGAAATGCTTGGATGTGTGCTCCAAAGTTCTTGGGAACTTCCAGGATGTATCTCTAATGTACAAGAAACTCTGGGGGATTTGTGCTCTGTTTGACCAAGATGTGTATAACATACTACATCATTGGTTCTCCCCAATGAGGATGTTCTTCCTGGTTTATGTCGCCAGGTCCTTCCAATGTTCTGTTGGAGTTACTACCGATAGTTTGTGTGTTTGTCAAGGTTGCCTAACCCTTGCAGAAATGTTATTCAATAGATACCATCATCAGACCATTCTCTGATGCTTCGCTGGGTTCAATTGCCAACGACTGGAATCATCAGATGACTTCTGACACTTCGTTGGATTTACTTACTAACGGATAATGATGTCAAGGCTGCTTGACCCTCGTTGACGCGTGCATCAACGGCTGGGACCATCGGATGGTTTCCGATACTTCGCTGGATTTACTTGTTGGCGGCTGAATGTCGTCAAGGTTGATTAACCTTCATTGACGTGTGCATCAACGATTGAGTTGTATGAAGTTTTCGCTGGGGAGAAGTGTTTTGGAGTTACGACCCTGAATTGACGGCATCGAACCTTTGTGAGGTATTATCGAGTTTCCGCTAGGATTTTACCCATTTCTGTTGGTGTTGCTTTTTTTTGATTCCCATGTGCAGATTAAGAGTGTTGACTGACCGCAGATGTTTGCCTTTATGTTGGCAGTTTTGGGCCTATGAGAGGCTCTCATGCTTGCATCCTATTAGTGTGTTAGGTCCAGATACCTATCACTCCATGCTGGTGGAGGTTCTTGTAGCTGAGGGTTTCACCCATTGTCATCTATAGTTGGAATTATTAACAGCTGATGCCATCACTTGGGTTCCCTACTCTGGGGATAATTTAACTGTTAGGTTTGAGGATGGGTACCCAACTGGTGTCGAGTACATTATATTTACCCATAGGATTCCTCTCTTCACAGATGGAGGATGGGAGATCTATTTAGGAGAGCGTGTTATTAGGAGCATCACAGGGGAGATTTGTATACCGATCTTGCCTCCTGCCAGGCGTTATTGGTCTGTGTTATAGTTGCCTCTCATTGATATCCCATTGATGGGCATTGATGGCTTTACGTTGTCAGAGGGTCCGTTTACTCAAGATATATTACATCGTTGGTTGTCCCATCATACCATCGGAGCCCAGACCCGCGCCACTTAGTTCATTGGGGATATGGTTCCTGGATCCTTGATGATGAGGGATTGGATTGCTTGTGTCCGAGATCTGACTCATTTGACACAGATTGACAGTTTGACCCGATAGTTGGACCAGGCACATTTCTTTATCCGGCACTTGGGCAGAGATCCTTCAAAGACAGATACTTTTGATCCTTCCAGCTCTAGGACTGGCCCTTCAGGTGACCCATATGGTTTTTCCGGTGTAGATCCTCCGTTATATAGGTCTGACATCCCACTTGGTGGAGATCTAGTAACTCAAGAGGAGTTACATCAGGTGGACATAATTGATGATGTAGACATTGACACCATTGTCTTCTTTTGATGTGTATTATCGCTATATTTTTTTGATAGGCCTCTATTAGCTACTGGGTGGCTGTGCCCCATTCTCGTTATATCTTTTGATAGGCCTTTGTTAGTTGTTGGGTGTACGTGCCCCATTTCCCTGTATTTTTAGTTGTATATAGATGATGTATTAGATGATGATGTACTTAGGAATGTATGTACTATTTTCCATTCCCTACATCATATTGCCATCTATTGTTTATCATGCATGTATCATGTTATACATATGTATGTCCAGAGATATTCAGCATTGACCACTGGATGGTCTTATGATATGGCCCACACAGATGTCTTCCTCGACAGTTAGCGGCATTAATCATACCCCGCCAGTATTGGTAGCCTCCCATCTGAGGTCGTGGCATGATAGTTTGTCAACTCCAGAACGGGTGACCGTAGATCAGTTATTACATCATTTCATGATTATCCTGATGCTCCAGGTTCCTGTGGGCTTTGTAGAGGGTATGCTAGAGCATTTGGTATTGGAGAGGCAGGTTTTCCTATTTGGGACCCAGGAGGTTACTCCCACCTTAGAGTAGCGTGAGCGGTTGATTGCTTTGCCATTGGACATGCCTTGCGCTCGAATGGCTATCGACGACATGAGTCGACAGTTAATAACCCTCACCGGGCTGAGGCGTAGAGTAGTATAGGATGAGATTACATCCGGCCGTGTGGTGTCCTAGCATTTTCTGATAAATAGATTTGGCTCGATGGATAGTTATGCACGACACTCCAGGAATTTCACCACGTCGGAGGATCAGTGGCGTATGTCCAGGGTAGACGTACTCATGGTGTGCGTAGTGGCTTATGTGTACATTCCACTATATATGGATGAGCTGGACATCGGTATTGTCATGGCAGTGAGAGCTTTCAGGGAGGGTTATACCATTGTGCCGATGATTATGACATAGACATTGAGATCAGCCACGTATTGTTACACCTATCCTACAGGGGTATTTATAGGCAGCTAGGTCATGTTGTATGTGTGGTTCATGTCACATTTGAGACCGATTAGCACCTTCAAACGGTATGGATACTGCTTTTCCCATGAGATAGCCATATCTTACTCCTTTCATCTAACGGAGTGTATAGATGATGCATCCTGGTCAGTGTTCTTGGCAGGGATCGTGGATCCATTTGACATTTTGCCATGTACAGGATTTAGTTCTCCCTAAATCTTCCTTACCCATGCATCTGGCATGGATTATCTCCCTCTGGCTGGTTTGAGGGGCACGACCACGTATCACCCACTGGCTATGATGTCATAGTTCGACCAGTTTTAGGATGTCCATCCTTTTGAGGGGGCATTAGGTCAGCATTTGGCTTCTCGCCATTTGTCAGCAGAGGACAGATCTAGGGTGTATGCCTGTTTGGATCAACGTGAGCTAGCTTTGTTTTCTGTTAGCCATCTGGGCTGTTTGACAAAGTATTTTTCATGGATGGAGACAGAGACTGCATCGATTGCCATTATATCCACAGAGTCGGGGATTGATTCTGATGGTGGAGAGCCCATAGAGGACACTGATTCTCCCGTCGAGGAGGAGTTGTTTGGTGGTTTGACAAGCTGACTCTTGTTGATTCTCGATATGGTACATCTTTGTGACCCGCATTTAGCGAGTATTTTCGATGATGTCTGCGCATCGATGACATTTGAGAGGGATCATGCTAGGGCCTTGATGTTGACAGCTCTTGCTGGGAGAGATGTCACTCTATTAGAGAGAGATGATGCTTTACCTCATAGAGACACCGCTATTACTGAACGTGATGAGGCTAGATCATCCACAGATGCATTAATTATTGAGCGGGACATTCCTATATCTGCCTGGAATGTAGTAGTTACGAATAGTACTGCAATGGGGTCTAATACTACTGTCATTATTGTAGAGGTGAGCACGTATATTGATGAACACAGTGTCACCATGTAATTAGCTGTGGATTTATTGGCTTGTGTAGATACCCTTGGGCAGGAGCTCACAGTGTTACCTCTTTCTTCAGAGAGAGATCCCATGTTGGACTTGATAGCTCGCATATACACTAATTTTTAGATGGGCTTGTATTTTCCTGCACAGACTAGCTTAGCCATTTTGTCATGTACAGTACATATTGCATATATCAAACATCATTATATATAGCAGGAAAATATATTTTGATTCACTTCCCTTTTAGTTGTGTCTTATTACTTGCTTGATATTTGTATGTTTCTTCAGGGATTGTGATCTTGATGTATTCTGAACTCCCCCTTGATGGATGGACATTGAGATGTCTCAGGATCTTTTTAGAATGGATCATTGATTTGTGTGTATTCCTACCCTTTGGTGTTTTGGGACTGGTTTATGTATGTAGTAATGGAGAGGAGTGTGGCTTTCCTCTCTGAGGTTGACCGCACCACAGATAGTCGCTGGTATTCCTTTGTATGGGGGAGCCCAAGTAGTTTCATCTCTTATGGATTGGTCTTTCTCTCTAAGGACTTAACCGCAGTTTAGATGGTCGCCGATTTTCCCATTGATGTGGGGAGATCAGTTAGTCCATCCCTTTGGTCTAAAGCCGATGAAGTTTGGTGGATTGAAGGTTGATCCCAGTACCATTTGACAAGTTTTTATATTTTGGTAAAGGGTAAGACCGAACCATGACTGGCTACCTACGTACTCCTATTGAAGAGGAGATCAGGTCTGCATAGTTCGAACATGGTGTATGAGGTTCAATGTTATATGTGAAAGGGTGTATAAGGGTATGGAGATGTTTTTTTATGTGGTGTGATTGAGCCATGAAAATGGTTTCCTGCGTACTCCCGTGTATTGGGGAGATCAGGTCGTCATAGTTCACCCCATGTGCAGGACGGATTGCTGATTAAAAGTTTGATCCCATGTATAGGACAAACTGCAGGTGAAAAAGTCTTATCCCTGGTGGGACAGAACTGCAGGTGTCAAAAGTTATATCCCTGGTGGGATAAAATTGTAGGCGTGAAAGGTTTAATCCCTGGTGGGATAACCTGAATTGAGCGAAAGGTTTTGAAAATGAAGTTGAGTGAAGGATCTACTGATCCAAAGCTAGGCTACTGGTTTGAAGAGTGTGTTTTTCCCTAATGGGGCAAATGGGTATGAAGAAGGGTTGTATGTAGTGAAGGGTTAAAAACCAGAAGTGACTGGGGATCTGGTGATCCAAAACTAGGATGTTTGTTTGATGGTAACCTCAGACATAGTACCATTTCACGGTGTCCGAGTTGATGAACTGTGGAAATTCATCACCGTCCATTACTTATAATCTGAGAGCACCTCCTGTCAATACCTCCTTGACAACAAACGTGCCTTCCCAGTTTGCGATGAATTTTCACTTGTATTGATCTTGGTTGTCAATGATTTTCTTCAAAACCAAGTCATGTGGTTTAAACTGTCGTACCCAGACTTTTCTGTTGTAGGATCTGGCGATCCTTTGTTGGTATAACTAACCATGGAAGATAACATCGGTTCATCTTTCGTCTATTAGAGACAATTGGTGATACATATCTTGTAACCATTGGTCTTCATCCAGCTGAGCATCTATCAACACTCTGAGGGATTCCATTTCCACTTCTATGAGGAGTACTGCTTCCATCCCATAGGTTAATGAGTAGAGGGTTGCCCCAGTGGAAGTGCACATTGAGGTTTTGTAGGCTAATAGAGTCAGAGGCAACAAGTCATGCCATCCTTTGTGATTGGTGGACATCTTTTGCATGATCTTTTTGATATTCTTATTAGCCACTTCAACAACACCATTCATCTTTGGACGATAGATGACAGAGTTAAGATGTTTGATGTGGAATTGTCTACATAACTCTTCCATCATTTTGTTGTTGAGGTTCTTAGCATTGTCTGACATAATTACCTCTGGTTGTCCATATTGATAAATGACATTGTTTCTGATGAAACCAATGATGACTTCTTAGGTTACCCTGGGGAAGGAGGCTGCTTCTACCCACTTGGTGAAATAGTCAATCATGGTGAAGATAAACCAATGCCCATTACTGGCTTTGGGCTCGATGGGCCCGATCATGTCCATTCCCCACATTGAGAAGGGCCAGGATGAACTCATATTGTGGAGCTCCCTTGGAGGGGCGTGGATATCATTCCCATAAATTTGGCATTTATAACATCTATTGACGTATTCATCACAGTCAGCTTTGAGAGAGAGCCAGTAATGCCCTGTTCTGAGGATCTTTTTGACAAGTAGAGGGCCGCTCATATGTGGGCCACATACTCCACCATGGATTTCATCCATGAGCCTCTGAGCTTGGTCCTTGTCCAGACATCTGAGGAGACCTAGTCGTGCATCTCGTTTGTAGAGTGCATCTCCGTTTAGGTAGAATTTTATAGCCATTCAATGGATCTACTTTTTCTCAGCAGGACTTGCCTCAGTGGGTGTAGATCCATCTCGTAGATAGTCCTTGATGTGCTGATGCCAAGGGTGTTGGATGGGAGGTAGCTCATCCGATACTTCTCCAGTATAGTTCCCATAGGCTGGAGCCTTTTTGTAGGGTAAATGTGATGCTTAGCATGTTTTCCTTGTCAGGTATGTTGATCAAGGAGGATAAAGTTGCTAGCGCATCTGCAAAGTCATTCCTATTCCAAGGAATGCGGAGGAAGGATATTTCCTCAAACTCCGAAGCCATCTGGATAACCTGCCAATGGTAAGGCAGCAAATATAGCTCTTTGGTGTGATAGATCCCAGTGGTTTGTTTGATTACCAATTCAGAATCTCCAAAGACAGTTAACCGCCTGATGCCCATTGATTTTTGCAAGTTTTAACCATATGATATAGCCTTCATACTCAGCTATGTTATTCATGCTGATAAACTACAATTTAACGGTGACGGGATACTGCTCCCCCGTAATCGCTACTAGAACTGCTCCAGCCCTAGAACCTTCCATAATTACAGGTCCATCAAAATACATCTTCCATGTCTGGTGTGTATCGTCCTGATGGTGTTGTTGAACTGTCATTACCCCTTCAGTGGGGAAGTATATTTCCTAAGGTTTGAAATCCCCTGAAGGTGCGGCGGCTAGTTGATTCGCAATTTCGTGACCTTTGATAGACTTTTACGTCACGTAGACAATGTCAAATTGCTATAGGATCAACTTCCATCTGGACAGCCGACAATTCAACATGGGTTTGCTTAACACGTACTTGAGAGGATCCACGTGGGATATGAGATGGGTTATGTGACCATGGAGGTAATGTTGTAATCTCATGGAAGCCCATGCTAAAGCACAACAAGTTTTCTTAATCATAGTGTACTTGTGTTCACTGCTGCTGAATCTTTTGCTGAGGTAGTAGATAGCTCGCTCTTGGCCTCTATCATCTTTCTATCCTAGCATGCAGCCCATGGCATTGTCACTGATTGACAGGTATATGAATAGGGGAACACCATCCTTGGGAGGTACCAAAACAGGAGCATTGACTAGTTATTCTTTGATTGTAAGGTAGGCTTTCTGACACTCATCATTCCAATTCTTGGAGGAGTTCTTCCTTAACAGCTTGAAGTTGATCCTTCCCAAAAATCCCCGTATTTCCTTCTCTGTCTGAGGAATGAACATTTCTGTGATGGCCTGGATTTTGGTGGGATCCAGCTCAATCCCTTTGTAGCTGAATAGGAATCCTAGCAACTTGCCTGATTTAACGCCAGAGGCGCACTTGGCTGGATTCAACTTCAAGTTATACTTATGCAACCTGTTGAAGAGCTTTCTAAGATGATCTATGTGGTCTTCTTCCCTTCGGGACTTGACAATGATGTCATCCACATAGATCTTTATCTCTTTGTGCATTAAATCATGAAAAAGAGCCATCATGGCCCATTGATAGGTAGCTCTGGCATTGATGAGGCTGAATGACAACCATCTGTAGCAAAATGTTCCCCAAGGCGTGATGAATGCAGTTTTCTCTTGATCCTCTTCAGCAACCATAATTTTATGGTACCCCACAAAATAATCAACAAAGGAGTACAAGTTGTATTGAGCAGTATTGTCAATGAGAATGTGGATTAATGGCACAGGAAAGCTATCTTTAAGGCAAGATTTATTCAGATCCCTGTAATCCACGCAAACTCGCACCTTTCCTCCCAGTTTAGGCACGGGGAGTATGTTGGATAGCCACTCAGGGTATGTTGACACCATGATGATGCCAACTTGAAATTATTTCACAATTTCTTCTTTGACTTTTAAACTCCACTCAGGTTATAATAGCCTGAGCTTATGCCTGACTGGCTGGACTCCCTCTTTGATGGGGAGGCGATGAATGACAATTTCACTAGACAAACAGACCATGTCTTCATGAGACCATGCAAACACATCTTGGAATTGGGTCAATAGAGTAACCATGTCATTCCTTTGGTTTGGAGTAAGGTCCGTACCAATCTGGATTAGTTTGTGGTTTTCTATGGTTCTGAGGTTGAAAGAGGTTGTTTGATCAAGATTTGGTTTGGATTTTCTTTGACCCATTCTTTTATCTCCTTAGGTATCTCATAGTCATCTTGTACTTCCATCAAGTCTGAGTACAACTTTACATCAAAGTTACAGTCCTTGTGTAGAATAGGCACCTCATCAGCAAGTTTAGGTACATCTAAATTTAGAGTCCTGAAACAAAAATGCTTTCACTTAATATATGAAACAGTTCAATCATATAAAGTGTTAGCATATAATGATAAAACAACTATTAATATTTTATAGAAAAAGTAAGCAGTTATGGCTATCTACAGGGCAGAGGGAGCTTCTGCCCTTTTTACCCTTGTCGGCAAATGCATGGAATGCTTCTCCAATTGCCAAGGGTGAAGTCTTGTTGGACAGCAATGATGAAGGGGTTGTCATCGTCCTCCTTCTCCCAAATGATGACCATGATAATTAGACAATCATCATCTGGGATATCTCTATTCATACCCTCAGTATGAACAATGATGCGTATGTTTGATAACCGCCTGACAATGTCTTGTTTGCGTCTCTGTTCATTTTCTTCCACTTTGGGATCTGGAATCTGGAACTCCTTTCCTTTAATCGGTATTAGTTTAAGAAATAAAATATAGCCATTACATGGGCAGGCACCTTTACTGGAGACCGTACAGGCTCAGGATCTGTAGGTTGAGACTGTAGACACTCAAAATTTTGTTTTCCTATTACTAACTATGCAAGAGGACAAAAGAATCTTTTTCACACTCCAGAGATAACCCTGGAGGACCACAACATCAGTTCCAACCCCGGAGAAATCTCCAAGAGATCCATTTACAAACCCCGGAGATAACCCCAAGAAATTGGTTTCCTACCTCGAAGATAACCCCGAGAAAATTAGTTTCAACCCCATAGATAACCCCAGGGGATCAACATCAAAGCCTGGAGATAATCCCAGGAGTTCAAGACAACCTCAGATATAACCCTGAGGACAGTTAGAGTCAACAGAAGGCCAACCTCAGAGATAACCCTGAAAAAAGACTGCTACAACTGTGTGAAAATTGGTGATAACCCCGGGAGGGGAAAATAGTCATTTTGACAACTTAACTTCAAATCAAATCAAATACACTCATTTCAACTCAAGTTTCTTCAAAATAAGTCCCACAATAATCATTTTGTAACTTCCAAGTGCAAACTACGCAAAACTGCTCAATAGACTGCCTGACAGAAACTCGGAAATGCCATTTTGGTCATGGACCCATCTTCCCGGAATCAAAAATAGGAAAATCCTATGTCAATTCATAGCTCTCAGAAAGAGCTTTTCAGAATTGTATGGCACACTTCCATCGGACTTCCGGATTGAAAGTTATGAAGGTTCGAACGAACAACGCGTTATTTTAGTGCACATACTTCGAGATGGCGAAACCCACATTGCCCGGGGAACCCACCTGCGTCTCCCCCCTCTATAAATAGAGGGCTTGGGGTGACCATTTTGAAGAGAGAAAAGGTAAGGAAGCCTTGTCCAATTTTCTCTATACACACTATAAACTTAGTGCTTTCTCATTTCAAACACTTGTGAGCTTATAGTTTGTTGTAATTTCCCGTTGGGAACCGAGTGTTCATCAATTTAAAGCTATTAGAGTCTTCTTTGGCAGTCCACTGTAAGCCTTCTTACATTTCTTAAAGCCTTTCTCCACATTCTGCACACACAATTATTCACGTTGAGAGTCGTGTTGTGTGCGTATGCCTGGACTTCAGTCCGTGGCTTTTATTTTTTTTGTAAATATATATATATATATATATATATATATATATATATATATATATATACTTATTATATTTGTACCAACATTATCGAGTTATGCCTCGATTGAGCCTGGACTCACGTCCGGAGTGTTTATTTCTTATATATATATATATATATATATATATATTCTGTCAGGCCTGGAGCTTACTTCGTGGCCATTTACTGATTTATTTACATTTCTGTCAAGCCTGGAGTTTACTTCGTGGCCATTACAACTTTCTTTACATTTCGTCCTGCCTGGAGTTTACTTTATGGCGGTTGATTGTTTATATATATATATATATATATATATATATATATATATATATATATAGCTTTTATATATTTACATTTCAAATCCCCCATGGAGTTGCTTCGTGGTGGTTAATCGTTTATATATATATTTATAGCTTATATATATATAACAGCTTACAGCTTTCATACAAACGGGTATATCATGTGAGCCTAGGAATCATGTGATCAAAGATTCTGTCTCCTGAATCTAGATTCGGTTCCCGTGATGGACATTTTCAACTGTAATCAGCTTGTACATTATTCACGGTGTTTGAATTTCCTTAGATGACTCTCATGCCCACAAGGAGTTTGGCATTGCTATGTATATTATTTTCTCGAACATGCCTCAAATCTCGAAAATAAAAGCAATCAAGCCGAACATCTAATAAAATGGAAGTATCAAAGGCCTCAATTACTATTGAGCATAAGGGTTTGAAAAACCTCTTTTACAAAACGTCACTACTATATCTTGTTAAAACTGAACTTTTATACAAAAATTCAAACTGTTTGTATATAGGTGCGAACGAGGCATAGCTTTACTTCCAGATAATTACACATTGATCCATACACACACACACACACATTCATATAACAGTTTAATTGAAAAGTGGCAGTCATCGTGGTAACACGGATGTCGGGGGGTGCCTAACACCTTCCCTCTGCATAATCAAGTCCCCAGACCCTAACGAATCTCGGTTTCACAGAGCTGTTAAACAGTGTCACCTCACTTGGTCAATGTGCAAACCTTTTCTCGGTTGAGTTGGTGCAACCATTTAAAAATACCAACTGGCGACTCTTACAGTCCAATCGTCGACATATAAATGCTAGACATTTTAATAACTTGTTTTTTTTAAACAAATCTCACCTGACATGAGAACACCAAAAGACAAGAACAGAAAAGGGACAATAAAAACCCCGATGTTCACAGGTGGCGACTCTGCTGGTGACATCCAGTAAGAGGGCTTAAGACGCTATTACAAACTTTTTAAACAATTATCTGCTTGTGTGTGGATGTTGCATTTACATTTAAAATGTGTATGAATGCATTTACTTACTGCACTTAGTGCTTCGCCGTATATCTACTTGTGATATTAAAGTGCTTCGCACATGTCATCATTTCCATAATGGTGAGACACGTTGTATGTGAATGTATGTTCTGTGGTCCCTCCACCAGGAGGCTATCTTGTCGGTATTTGATTACTGGACTTGTAGGAATACTAATTCCAACGAGGCTTAGGAAAGGCACCACCTAGATTCTCTCCAGTTGAAAGACTGAATTAACTTCCCATCGAGTAAATTGTGATGATCTGAGAACCTTTATGCCAAAAAACAGCGAGAGTAACCTAGGATAGGTCAGCTTCTGATCAACCAAACGTGGAGGGAAGTTTGTTCATACTTTCCCATTTTAATTACTTGTAAATTCAATTACTTGTAATTTCATTCCATGTTAATCTCTATGTAATGGAAATTATGAAGGGAAATGTGTACATGCATTCCCTTTTTGCCATGCTATTTTATAAACATCTAACATCCGTTTTGCAGGATAATACTCTTAAAACGAACCCATGAAATAGCATGCAATATTTTTACGTTCACTAAGACTAAATTACATAAGTCTTTTTGTAGGGAAGCAATTGGTCATGTAACCCTTTCAAAATCCAAAAAGGCACTAAGCCCATAGTCAAACATGGCAACAAGTGCCCCACATGATCCTACTCTTGTCTCTCAAGAAGAGTTCGAAGGATTAAGGAATCAAATAGCAGAATTAGTTGTCTTTCTAAAAGAACACAGTAAAAATACTAGAGACCAGACAATGCCTACTCAACCAGAGTTATTCACACTAGGGGGCAGTCAGGGTATTGACAAAAAGATAGAAACCCAGATACCTGAACCTCATTCCAATAAAGGAACCAAAAAAACCCCTAAAAACACAAAACTCAGGGATAATCGAGAAACTAGGGATATAAGAGAGAAAGTCCAACAAATGGAGGAAACCATCCGGTCGATCAAAGGGACTGGAAACTATGGAAGTGTCACCTATTCAGATCTCTGCATATTCCCAGGGGCTAAATATCCTGACAAATTCAAAATCCCAGAGTTTGAAAAATTCAATGGGGCAGGCGATCCCTATACGCGCCTAAAAGGATACATTGGTGAGCTAGGGTCTTATGCTGAAGATGAAGGCCTCAGAATGCAACTTTTCCAAAATAGTCTCACTAGGGAGGCTAAAGGCCGGTATGCCCGGCTCGACAATGCCAAAATCCACAACTGGGAAGAATTGGCCCACGCCTTTCTAAATCAGTACAGTTTTCAGTCACAAATGGCACCAGATCAATACAAAGTGACTAAAGTCAAAAAGCAAAGTATTGAGTCTTTCCAATAATATGCCAAAGGTGGAGACATCTAGCAGCGCAAGTCATTCCATCAATGACAGAAACTGAGATGGTAATAACGTTTATTAATATCCAAGAAGCTCCTTATTGTGAGAGGATACTAGCAGGCATAGGAAAGCCATTCTCGAAAATGATCAAACATGGCGAAATGGCAGAGATGGGCTTGAAGGCAGGCAAGATTAAAGACTTCACTGCCTTGGAAGCGTTCGCCAAATATATACAGACTGGAAAGTATGTGAGAAATCCCAAGAGGGTACCTGAAAAAGGCAATGAAGATGTATCCTTCGTTTCACAGGAGCAAGCTAGTAGACCAACCTACAGTCCCCCCATTTGGAAAAAGCAAGACAATCTGCCATTTCAACAACAGGCTGCATTTGTCTAATGCCAGTACAGAAAAAGAAAATTTGAAAGAATGGAAAATCAGGTGTTCACTCCACTAAGCGATTCCCTTGAAAATGTATTGGCGATATTAATGGATCATCAGAAAATTACCAAACTGGATCCACCTCTGGAACCAGGTAGCAAAAGATACAATCCAAGACAGAGATGTGCTTACCACTCAGGGTCTCCGGGACATGACACACAAGATTGTTGGTCCTTAAAGCATAAAATTCAAAATCTGATCGAAAGTGGAAGTATTGTGGTCCAACAACCTGACTAACAAAATGTTAACACCAACCTTCCGTTGCAGCATGATACGGAAGGAGTAAACATGATCGGGTCAGGAAGTGAGAAATGTTTCCAAATCATAAGTACATACGAAGGATGGAGGAATACCCCCAAAGGCATAGAACAAATGTCCTAGAGTGGGAAAACTCGGAGGAGGGTATAACAGTAATGAAAAAGTTAGAGACGATCCAAAATCAAGTAAATCTGCTAGCTAAGCTGATAGTGCACCAACATCAAGATACGAGGTAGTTTTTTCACACAACTATCAAAAAGTCAAGAGAAAAAAGAGGTTAACCATAATGCAAGCCCATATCTCTCCATGATGAGCAAGCTAAATGAAGAAGATCAAAGAAGGCTAAAATGGCAAGAAAAGGGGATGATAAAATTGCTAGAAGATCTCGCTAACAAAAAATTCGCTCAGGGGAATGTGAATTCTTAAAGAAGAAAGATCAAACAACCTCCACAAGAGCCCAAAAATTCACCCCTTTGAGCAAATCAAATGAAGAAATGCTATACTCTCTAATAAGCGAAGGAAGGATTACTGAGTTGTTGCCTCCTATAAATCACAAGATAAAGAGTTATAATTCCGCCAAGATGTGTCTCTACCATTCTAACTCACCTAGATATGCGACTAAGGAATGTGGTCTTTACATCATAAAATCCAGGATTTTATTGAAAATGGAGAGCTGAAGATAGAATTCCTCATAACCAGAAAAGGCGAAAAAGAAATAAAAAGCTTAATATGTCCACTCGAGACTGGCTGTTCAGAGGAGGTAAAGGCTATAGGCACCAATTCTGCCAGAACACAAGGTGGACTGATCCTAATGCAAGGAATGATATAGGAGACACGAGAATCCTCAAAGGATATTCCTTCGCCAACATCAAACATCTTCTAGTCCAAAGATAGAAACCACGTTCCTAATTTTATCACCTTGGATGATGAGGAGGAAATATTAATCCTGTCTAAAGAAGGAAAAGAAAAAAAGGAAAGTTCTTTGCAAGAAATGCAACAACAGTTTGAGGGCAATTTCATGGTCAAATCCTCTCAAGCCCAGGAAAAATGTGAAGGATCATATGAAGGAAAAGATGGCGAGGTTGTCGGAGAAGCCAACCCATTGAAGAATCCAGAGTTCATCCCTTTTTGCGATGGGTCCAGTTCAAGCATCCCTGAGGAATGTACTGCATCAATAGGCGATCGAGTTATGGCCATAAGCGAAGATATTCAGGATCAAGAGGTAACCTCTATCGTGAGCCTTGAAGGCAACATAACCATTGATGACTGGACTATTAGGCCTCAGCTGGCTAAGAAGATGTAGATCCAGAGGATAAAGTTGGTAGTTCCAGGAGATGTTGGGACGGTATCACTTTCTTCGCAGTATGCCTTTTATTTTCCATACATGTAAATATTGAAAAAAATTAAAAAAATCAAAAAATCAAAAAAATTAATATTAAGTCAGTCAGGTCTTAGCTCATTACGTCTGAACTACGAAAGACCTAATCTCCCCTCATCAATAGGAGTACGTAGGCAGCCATTTATGGTTCGGTCAAACCAAATAAAACCCCAAACAAACATTTCTCAAATCGTTCAGCTCATCAAGTAGGAACTACGTAGACTTGATCTCCCCTCATCAATGGGAGTACGTAGACAGCCATTAGTGGTGCGGTCTGACCCTCAAAAGAAATATTCAAACCCAAACATCAATCCCAAGAAGCTAAATAACAACCCTCTAAGTCAGCGACCCATGTTGACAAAACCCAACAACACTTCAATGTCATTCCATATCTGACATAAATCCCAGAAAGGAAAAAACAGTGATACACCAAGACCACCAGCAACGAGGACCTTCAAAGATCTGACACCCTCAATTACAAGATCTTCATCAAATTAGACTAAAACCATCAAGGCCGATTGCGAGAACAAGTCAGGAACAATGATTATGGGCATCAGAGCCCAAATCCACTACATGTTCGTTATATAATATAGAGGTAAAAGCCTCTTGCGATCTCGACATCTTATCAGCCCATCTATCAAAGCAACTATCCCAAACAACAAGCAAGTTTGGGGTAATTTTAAAATCAGCGACAACCCGATATTGGAACCCTTACAACAAGACTATGGCAATCTCAGAAATAGTGCCAACTCAACACTGGGCATTTATCATCCATCCTAAAGAGGAAAATGCACCAATCAACACCATCAGTATGGTACATCATCATAAGAGCTTCCCTTATATCATCTCACTGGCAATTTGGTATGTTTATTTTGTCTTTTCCAATCATAATGTTCTCAAAATGAATAATCCATATGTGAGGTGTGATTCTTTCACCTCTTTATGTGCTTTTCAGTCTCCATTTACATGCATTAGTTGTAATATACAAGTTAAGTATTCTTAGAAAGAGGTTTTTATTTACCTTGTTATGAATGGGATTAATTTTGATAAGCGTCCATGGGGCGAGAATCACAGGACTGTTTAGAGAATTAATACTATTCAACCTTTTGATTAGGCACAATATCCTAGTTCAAAGCGCTTTTTGGAATAGACTTGACCTCATATGCATGTATGCACTATGCGATTGCCCTGACTCTTAGTTGTGGGGTATGAAGCTATGGCAAAAATAATGGCAATAAAAAGATGAAAGATAAGTCGCCAGCCTAATATCTCGAATCGTGGCCTAGGTTGCTCGAGTTATTAAGCCTGAGGGGTGTCTTTACACCTAGTTCCCTAAAGCCATCTGGTTTGGGAGTTATCGGCCCAATGCTCCTTATATGGGTAACTTAGAGCCTAAGAAAACGAGCATTAAAAAAAGGCAAAACCTGAGCAGATCCAAATCGTGGCATAGGTTATTCGAGTAATTAAGCCCGAGGGGTGTCTCTACACCTGGTGCCCTAAAGCCATCTGGTTTGGGAGTCATCGGCCCAACGCTCCTTACATGGGTGACTTAGAGCCTAAGAAAATGGACCTGTTAAACTCAGGCAAAGAAGCGAATAGAGTGATTGCCTTATTTGTCTTGAAGCGTGGCCTTTATTACTCGAGCCAGTAAACCCGAAGGGGTATCTTAACACCTAGTGCCCTAAAGCCCTCTAGTTTGGGAGTCATTGGTCCAAAACTTGTTATATGGGTAATTCTAAATAGCCTAAGAAAACGAGATAGATTAGGCGAGAAAAAGAAAAATTTGCCAAGGCATAGATGTGAAACCCCTGCTAAGAGTTGCGTCACTCATAGTGCGTGTGTCATATAAAGTCAATTCTGTGAAGAATAACATCTAGAGAGAAGATGAAGTATCTCTTATATAGGGAGATAAGTCTTTTGAATCAAATCCTACCCATGAATAATGACCATGGATGTTTCCAAATTTTCTTACGATTTCATAACTCATTTAATTGCATAACTTTTGCTTCAAATACCTTATTCACAAGAAGATACTAATCCTGACGGCCAAGCCGTCAAGCTTTTAGTGCATTTTGCTCCTTTGATGTGAAGGATATTACTCACCCGCGATTTGGTCAAGAAAGAGAGGTTCTCATATGAATCCCCGATAATAACATGCGAAAGGACTGGGGCATCTTTCAGTTCCAAGAAATGGAATTGAGTTTAAGGCGAGATCAATCCTCTCATCAAAAGAAAGGGGAGAACTCCTGAAAGAAATCATGGCAACATAGGCTTTCCCCTACAGAAGAAGGGGAAAATTCTCAAGAAAGTCTTTAACTCAAGAGAAGAAGCCTAATGAAAAAAGGTCTTGTGAATGAAATCTAAACCATCAAACATGTTAACCTATGTTAAGCCCTCACAAGTTGAGGCCTCTACACCAAAGTTCAAAGGAGGGCAGTGAAAGATTGGGATGCACCCTCCAGGGATGTCAACGACATTCAGATCATCAGTTCAGCCGGGTTGCGAATCAAAAGCTCAAGGGAATGGGGCACAAGCACCCAACAGGGAAAAGAAACTCCAAATCACCTCAGAAAGGGGGAGGTTAGTTTTTACTCTAGATAATTTAAAATGTGCATCAACCTAGGACAATAAACTCCTAAGGATAAATCTAGGTCATCACATCATGCATGATCTATACATGTGCAAATGCGCTACATCAGCGTACATTTCCATCAAGATTTAGCATGCATCTCCAGTAGATTTAAATATGCACGCACATTAAATGTCTAGATTAGAGAAAAATTTCATCGTAGACATCAGTTGGTTGTAATCAATCCAGCGTAACATCAGGCGGATTCTGGTGAAGCAAGCTGTTGAATATTACTTCAGTGAAGGTATCAGATGATACTATATTAGATGATCCGGTATTCTAAACTAGTGGAATCAATTTATTGTAACATCGAGACATTTGAGTGATGAAAGCTTTGTATGCCACCGTTCGAGTGGGAACCAAAATAGTTTGGCGATGTCAGCGTATTCAACTACTAGTGGGGTAGGATCCATTGTTAAAATACCAGCAGGGTAGGCACCATTTTAAACTGATAGCATATGCATCGGGAAGGTCCGATGATTTTAGGACTTCATCCGCAACAGAGATGTAGAAAACATCTCAACTTATCTTCATCAAACAAGCATCAACAACACCGATAAAAAGCCAAATCGTTGAAGTCAACACCAACATAGGCATCAACAGGCAAAGGTAATGCGACTTGCGATTTATGAAATACGATGTGCGAGTTGCGAAGTGCGATTGGCCAAAAGTGAAACACGAACTGCGATGTGCGAACTACGATTTGCGAAAGCATTTTAACATTCATCATAACATTCATTACATTACGATTTGCATCATTCAAAATACCTTGTAATATTTCAAGTGTCTAGTAATCTTTATCATGTCTATTCCATTACATTGCATGAATATGATAAAATGGGGCATCTGTAGACACTCGAAATTTTGTTTTCCTATTACTAACTATGCATGAGGACAAAAACATCTTTTTCACACTCCAGAGATAACCCTGGAAGAACAAAACATCAATTCTAGCCCCGGAGATAGCTCTAGGAGATCCATTTTCCAACCCAGGAGAAAACCCCAGGAAATCAGTTTCCAACCCCGGAGATAACCACGGGAAAGTCAGTTTTAACCCCGGAGATAACCCTAGGGGATCAAGTTCAAAGCTTAGAGATAACCCGAAGAGGTCAATCCAACCTCAGAGATAACCCTAAGGACAGTCAGAGTCAACAGCAGGACAACCTCAGACATAACCCTGAGAAAAGACTACTACAACTGTGAAAAAAATTAGAGATTACCCCGAAGGGGCAAAATGGTCATTTTGCTAACTCAACTTCAAATCAAATCAAATACACTCATTTTAACCTAAATTGTTTTAAAATAAGTCCCACAAGAATCATTTCTTAACTTCCAAGCGCAAACTACGTAATATAGCTCAACGAACTACCTGACGGAAACCTAGAAATACCATTTTGGTTATTGACCCATCTTCCCAGAATCAAAAATGGGAAAATCATATGTCATTGCATAGCTCTAGGAAAGAGATTTCTGGAATAGTATGGCATGCTTCCATCGGACTCCCGGATTGAAAGTTATGAATGTTCGAGCGAACAGTGCGTTGTCTGAGTGCACGTACTTCGAGATGACATGACCCACATTTCTCGGGGAACCCCGGGTAGCCGAATATACATCTGTGGCTCCCCCCTCTATAAATAGAGGGCTTGGGGTGGCCATATTAAAGAGAGAAAAAGCAAGGAAGCCCTGTCTAATTTACTTTGTACACACTATAAACTTAGTGCATTCTCATTTCAAACACTTGTGAGCTTATATTTTGCTATATTTTCCCAGTGGCAACCGATTGTTCATCCATTTAAAGCTATTGAAGTCTTATTTGGTAGTCCATTGTAATCCTTCTTACATTTCTTAAAGCCTTTCTCCACATTCTGCACACACAGTTATTCACGTTGACAGTCGTGTTGTGTGCGTATGCCCGGACTTCGGTTCGTGGCTTTTATTTCTTTTGTATATATATATACTTATATATATGTACTAACATTATCGAGTTATGCCTCGATTGAGCCTGGACTCACGTCCGGAGTGTTTATTTCTTTTATATATATATACTTATATATAAACTATTGTCGAACTCTGTTCGATGAGCCTGGATTTATATCTGCAGTGTTTACTGTTTATATATATATATATATATATATATATATATATATACATATCTATTAGGCCTGAGTTTACTTCGTGCCCATTTATCGCTTTATTTACATTTTTGTCAAGCCTGGAGTTTACTTCGTAGCCATTTACAACTTTCTTTACATTTCATCCCGCCTGGAGTTTACATCATGGCGGTTGATTATATATATATATATATATATATATATATATATATATATATATATAATTACAACTTTTATATATATAACTCGCTTACAACTTTCATATAAATTGCTACATCATGTGAGCCTAGGAATTATGTGATCACAGATTCAGTCTCCTGAATCTAGATTAGGTTCCCGTGATGGATATTTTCGGCTGTAATCAGCTTGTACATTATTCACGGTGTTTGTGTTTCCTTAGATTGCTCTCATGCCAATAAGGAGTTTGGCATTGCTATGTATATTATTTCCTTGAAGATGCCTCGCATCTCGAAAATAAAAGCAATCAAGCCGAACATCTAATAAAATGGAAGTATCAAAGGCCTCAATTACTATTGAGCATAAGGGTTTGAAAAACCTCTTTTACAAAACATCACTGCTATATCTTGTTAAAACTAAACTTTTATACAAAAATTCAAACCCTTTGTATATAGGTGTGAATGAGGAATAGCACTACTTCCAGATAATTGCACATTGATCAATACACACACAAACATACACATATAACAATTTAATTGAAAAGTGCTGGTCACCGTGGTAACACGGATGTTGGGGGGTGTCTAACACATTCTCTCCGCATAATCAAGACCCCGGACCCTAACGAATCTCTGTTTCATAGACCTGTTAAACAATGTCACATCACCGGGTCAATGTGCGAACCTTTTCTCAGTTGAGTTGGTGCAACCATTTAATAATACCAACTGGCGACTCTTACAGTCTAATCATCGACATATACATGTCGGACCTTTTCACAACTTATTTTTTCAAACAAATCTCACCTAACATGAGAACACCAAAAGATAAGAACATAAAAGTGATAATAAAAATCCCGACGTCGACAGAGACAATCCCCGTGTGGCCGAAACTAAAGGAACCTGTTTGTGTTTATGAGGATTCCTATGACTGGAGCTAGCAGAATAGCCTAACCCAGTTGTCCTTGTTTAACT
Source organism: Panax ginseng (assembly GCA_020205605.1). Lineage (NCBI taxonomy): Eukaryota > Viridiplantae > Streptophyta > Magnoliopsida > Apiales > Araliaceae > Panax > Panax ginseng. Next base: position 141,351,420 of record CM035132.1, on the reverse strand, counting down.
AGGAACTTGAATTGGGCCCTTAATGCTCTGATGATCTTTGCCCAACCCTTGTCTAGGTTGATAACCCAATGATATCATCTCTTGAGTTGTCAACATTTCCTCGGTAGAAATTCTGGGTATGAGAGGTGGATCCCTTATGGGATGATAGTGAGTGTTACTCACCTCTAGGGCATGGAAGCTGACATGCTCAACTTCTAAATTTAAGCTGATGAGTGGTATGTCACCTTGTTTAGGACAATCTGGCTTAGCACTAAAAGTGACTAGGCTTTTGTTAATGATGTATTTAAGTTACTGGTAAAGGGTGGAAGGGATAGCTCCAGGCATATGAATCCACGGTCTCCCCAATAGCAGGTTGTATCTTGTAGCTATTTTGAGCACGTGAAAGGATACACAGAATGTATGTGGACCAATCTCCACAGGTAGTTCAATCTCTCTAACGACATTTCATCGGGATCCATCAAAAGCTTTGATAACCGTATGGTTGCTTCTGATCCTATTGAGATTGATTTTCATCTTCTCCAAGGTAGCGTAAGGGCAGATGTTTAAAGATGATCTTCCATCTATCAAAACTCATCCCACCATATATTCGGAGGACAAAACCGCTATTTGCAATGGTTTGCAATGACCAGTCCCTTTGGAAGGTATGTCATCATCAGTGAAAGATTTCATATTGTTGTTAAAAATGTGATCAACCAAATGTTGTAACTTTTCAACATCCACTGATTTTGGCAATTGGGCTTCTTCCAAAATCCTTACCAAGACCTTCATGTGATCTTCAGAAGAGATAGCCAAGTCCAGTATGGAAATCTGTTGTGGAGCTTCTTTCAAGCTTAAAACCAACTTGGCTTCATTGTGGCCCATAGTACGGAAGAATTCTTCAATTTTCTCCATGGGAACTTTCCCCTTTGATCTGATGGTAGGCTTCATCACCCGTCAGGGAAGATACAATGGATTCTCATTCAACACTGTAGCAATTATGTGGGATGTGGATCCTTCAGCCTCTCTATAATTCCATAGCAGTTTTTGTAAGCTGACAACATGATACTGTGGTCTGTATGGCAAGATGATTGGCTTTGGTGCAACCACTTTTAAAGGATTGTCAACACCTTTTAGTTGAATTGCTTGTATTGTGAGTGGTATGGTAGCCAAATCATCCTCAACGGATATAACTGCTATGACTTCCTTCCATTTTGTAGGAAATGTGTCCCCACTCTCGAGTAATACAATGTCATTATCTGCTAACTATAGAACACCACTGTCAATTAGGTTCTGAATAAGATGGCGGAGTGCCCAGCATTCTTCAGTGCTGTGTTCGAGAGAGTGGGAGTGGTACTGACATACTCCATTAGAATTAAACCATCTTGAACGAGGATTGACTGGAGCTGTTATTCTTCCTTCTTTGATTAGCATCTGAAACATCTCTTCCATCGGTTGGCCCAGATAGGTAAATTCCCTTTTGTTGGCAAAATCCTGACTGACTTTGGCATTTGCTCTTTTTATAATTTTATCCTCCATCATTTCACCTTCTGAAGTCAATGGTGGAGTATTCGTAACAAGAGGAAGGAGACTAGCATGCTCTTGGCTGAATAATTGACGTGTGACTTGGTGCTGATGGATCACCAGTTCTGCTAATTGGTTGACTTTCTCACAAAGAGCCTTCATTTTGTGTTCCATCATAAACTGGAACTGTGCACAATCCTATTTATCAGCACTATCCTTGCTAGTTTGGGAGGATTCACCATTATAATTGGAACTCTGTCCATTGCTCCAATTAATCATATTAACCTCCTCTTCTTCGTGTTGAGGAAGATGGTTATCTTGCACGTGGGGTTGGTCGGGTTTAGTCACCACGATTTCACCATTATCAATCAAATCCCGGATGTTATGCTTCAAGGCCCAGCAATCCTAAGTGTCATGTCCTGGAGCTCCAACATGATAAGCACACTTCTTGCTAGCATTGAAACCCTTTCCACTCGGGTTGGCTGGTGGAAGAAGATGTGTAACTTTCTTCTGAGTTGTCAGAAGATTGAGAATGTTCTCGAGTGAGTCCCCTAATGGTGTGAACACTCGAGTGCATCTGACTTCTCTACTCTTTGGCAATAGAGGGTTTGAAGATTGTGCTTGAAAAGAGGAGTAGTTTCTCCTCTTGATAGGCATGTTCTTATTGCCTTTCTGTCCTTATAGTAACAAGGAAACATCCTTATTATTCTTCTTATGGGCCCTCCTGGGGTTGTTCCATAACTTCCAGACTGGATGTGCTCAGCAACATCTTTTAGAGCGGTAAGGTCTTGAATCTTTCTTGACTTCGATCCCATCTCAACCATTTCTCCATGTTTGATCATTTCAGAGAATGGCTTGCCTATGCTGGTTAAGACCCTCTCATAGAAGGGAGTTTCTTGAATGTCTATGAAGGTTATCACTAATTCAGACTCAAATCATAAAAGGAATAACTTAAGCAGCAAGGCGCCTCCACCTTTGGGCATACTCTCTAAATGACTCGTTGGCTTATTTCTTGACATTGGTAATTTGGTACCGGTCTGGAGCCATCTAAGACTCGAAATTGTACTGACTGAGGAAGGCATGAGTGTAGACACTCGAAATATTCTGTATACTTGTTACTAATATTGTAGGAAGTGCAGAAATTTCTTTTAGAGATAACCTTGGAAGACAGCTCAGCTTAATCCCAGAAATACCACTGGACATTCAGTTTCAACCCCAGAAAACACAATGGGAGTATCATTTCCCCATCTCGGAGATAACCCCGAGGATAGTAGTACGAATACCGGAAATTCCACCGAAGAAAGCCGATTCATCTCGGAGTTAACCCCGAGATGTTCAGTCTCAATCCCGAAAACAACACCGGGAAAGACAATATCAACCTTAGAGATAACCCCAAGGAGTGCAGTTGTAGTTCTGGAGATAACCCCGGAGATGCTCATTTCAACCCCTGCAATCAGCTTCAACCTCAGGACTCACACCGAGGCACTCAATTCACAAACCCGAAAATAACCCCGGGAGAATAGGCACACCTTAGAGACAACCCTGAGGGCATTCAACACTTGCAGCGGTCCAATCTCAGAGATAACCCTGAGCAACGTCGGCTTTATCAGTCAAAACCGGAGATAACCCCAGTGAAGGGAAAAGTCATCAAATTACCAGATATAAAAGCGGTAAACCCACAGGATATATTTCGATCCCGGCTCGGTTTATCATTTCAGCGATTTATCGCTATATATATATATATACATAGTTATCGGACTTTGTTCGATGAGCCTGAATTTTATATCCAGTGAATTTACTGCTTATATATATATATTTACATTTCTGTCAGGCCTAGAGTTTACTTCGTGGCCTTTTATTACTTTTTTTACATTCCATCCCGCCTGGAGTTTACTTCGTGGCAGTTAATCGCATTTATTGCTTTATTTACATTTTTGATCCCCCACGGAGGTGCTTCATGGTGGTTGATTATGTCTCGATATATATTTACCGCTTTTATATATTTTGTCATGAATATTCCATCCTCGCCTTCAGAAAGTGAAACACTAGAGGATAATGTTACAAAAAGAGCAAGTGCCAAAGCCCGTTGAAACGGGAATTTACATATCTTGGCCAATTTATGGAGGAGATATTTCAAATGTTGATCAATGAAGGAAGAATTACATCCCTTCTACCTCCAATCAATCCCCATTCCAGACGGTTTAATTCTAAGGGAGTATGCCAATATCACTCCCACTCTCATGGTCACAACACAGAAGAATGTTGGGCACTCCGCCATCTCATTCAGAATTTAATTGATAGCGGTATCCTGCAAATGACAGACGATGACACTTTGCTACTCGAGAGTGGGAACACATGTCCTACAAAATTGAAGGACGGCGTAGCAGTTATATTCGCTGAGGATGATGAAGCTGTTAAACCACCAATAATCCAACTCAAAGGAGCTAATAATCCTTTGAAAGTGGTTGCACCAGAGCCAATTAACTTAACGTTCAGACCACATTATCCTGTTGTCAGCCTACACAAAGTCCCATGGAATTATGGCAGGTTAAAGGATCTACATCATATACAACTGTTGCAGTGTCAAATGAGAATCCATTGTATCTTCCCCATTGGGTGATGAAGCCCACCACCAAGTCAAATGGGAAAGTTTCCATGAAGAATATAGAAGAGTTCCTCCGTACCATGGGCCATAACGAAGCCAAAGTGGTTTTAAGCTTAAGAGAAGCTCCACAACAAATTTCCATACTGGACTTAGTTTTCTCTTCCGAAGATCACAGGAAGATATTTTTAAGGGTCTTAGAAGAAGCCCATTTACTGAAATCAGTGGATGTGGAATAATTCCAACATCTGGTTGATCACATTTTCAAAAATAATGTGATATCTTTCACTAATGACGACATACCCGCTGAAGGGACCGGTCATTATAAGTCATTGCACATAGCGGTTTTGTCCTCCGGATACATGGTAGGAGGAGTCTTGATAGATGGAGGTTCATCTCTAAATATCTGTCCTTATGCTACCTTGAAGAAGATGAATATCAACCCCAATAGGATCAAAAGCAGCCATACGGTTATCAAAGCTTTTGATGGGTCCTGACAAAACGTCGTTGGAGTAATTGAATTACCAGTGGAGATTGGTCCACATACATTTAGTGTATCCTTTCATGTGCTCAAAATGGCCACAGGATACAACCTGCTATTGGGAAGACCATGGATTCATATGGTTGGAGTCGTCCCTTCCACCCTTTGTCAACAACTCAAGTATATTATCAACAATAGCCTAGTCACTGTTAATGTTGAGCCAGAATGTCCAGAATAAAGTGATATGCCACTAATCAGCTTCAATTCAGAAATTGAGCAGGTCAGTTTCCATGCCCTGGAGGTGAGCAACAATCATTACCATCCCATTGGGGCGCTACCTCTCACACCCAAGATTTCTGTCGAGGTTATGTTGGCTACTCAAGAGATGATGTCATTGGGTCATCAACCTGGACAAGGGTTTGGAAAAAATCATCAGGGTATTAAGCACCCGATTCAAGTACCTAGTCAAACAGGGACAGCTGGATTAGGCTATTCTGCTATCTCTAGTCAAAGGAATCCTCATAAGCACAGACATATTCCTTCAACTTCAGCTATACAACGATTTTCTCCACCTACAACTCCTGAGCTGATACAATATCCGGTAAAAGTGTTAACCCATATTATGGGTATGCTATTTCCCATACTAGTACCGGTTAAAGCAAAAGAGGTACTGATTCCTGATCCCAAAGTGGAAGAGAGGAAACGAAAATGTAAACAAGACATTACCCTGATGATGTCAGGCATACGCATCATTGTCCATGATGAGAATATAAATAGATACACCCTAGATGATAATTTCCTAGGGAGAAAGAGGACGATGATAGCCCCTTCATCACTACAGTCCATCAGGACTTTACCCTCGATAATTGGAACAACACTCCATGCATTTGTTGACAAGGGTAAAACGAGCAGAAATTCCATCTGCCCTATAGATAACTTTAACTGCTTACTTTTCTGTAGAGTATTAGCAGTTATTTTATCAGTACATGCTAACACTTTGTATGATTAAACAATTTCATATATTAAGTGAAAACATATTTTGTTTCAGGACTCTGAGTTTAGATGTGCCTGTACTTGCTGATGAGGTGCCTTTTCTCCAAAAGGATTGTAACTTTGATGAAAAGTTGGACTCAGACTTGATGGAAGTATAAGAGGACATTAAGATACCGCAAGAGATTAAGGAATGGGTCAAAGACAAACCTAAACCTAACCTTGATCAAACCACCTCTTTCAATCTCGGAACCTTAGAAAACCCTAAGCTAATCTAGATTGGTTCAGACCTTACTCCAAACCAACGGAATGACATGGTTACGCTACTAACCCAATTCCAGGATGTGTTTGTATGGTCTCATGAAGACATGGTGGGTTTGTCCACTGACATTGTCCTTCATCGCCTTCCCATTAAAGAGGGATTCAAGCCAGTTAGGTAGAAGCTCGGGCTATTGAAACTTGAGTGGAGTTTAAAAGTTAAAGAAGAAATTGTGAAACAATTGCAAGTGGACATCAACATGGTGTCTACATACCCTGAATGGCTATCAAACATAGTCCCTATGCCTAAACCAGGAGGAAAGGTGTGAGTTTTCATGGATTACAAGTATTTGAACAAAGCTTGCCTTAAGGATAGTTTTCCCGTGCCATTTATCCACATTCTTATTGACAATACTGCTCAATACGGCATGTACTCCTTTGCGGATTATTTCGTGAAGGATCATCAGATTATGGTTGCTGAGGAGGATCGTGAGAAAACTACTTTCATCACGCCTTGGGGAACCTTTTGTTATAGACGATTGTCATTTGGCCTCATCAATGCCGGAGCAACCAATCAGCGAGCTATGATGGCTCTTTTCCATGACTTAATGCATAAAGAGATAGAGATCTACATGGACAACATCATTATCAAATCCCAAAGGGAGGAAGACCACTTAAACCATCTCAGAAAGCTTTTCAACAGGTTGCATAAGTACAACTTGAAGTTGAATCCAGCCAAGTGCGCCTTTGGTGTTAAATTTGGCAAGTTGCTAGGTTTCCTAGTCAGCCACAAAGGGATTGAGCTGGATCCCACCAAAATCCTGGCCATCAAGGAAATGCCCATTCCTCAGACAGAGAAGGAAATACGTGGATATTTGGAAAGAATCAACTTCATTAGCAGGTTTATCTCTTAACTCACGGTAACCTGTGAGCCCATCTTCAAGCTATTAAGGAAAAACTCCTCCATGAAATGGAATGATGAGTGTCAGAAAGCCTTCCTTACAATCAAAGAGCAGTTGGTTAATGCTCCTATTTTGGTACCTCCCAGGGATGATGTTCCCCTGTACATGTACCTGTCCATTAATAATAATGTTATGGGATGCTTGCTGGGACAGAAAGACGATAGAGGCCAAGAGCGAGCTATCTATTTCCTCAGCAAAAGATTCAACATCAGTGAACACAAGTACACTCTGATTGAGAAGACTTGTTATGTTTTAGCATGGGCTTCCATGAGGTTACAACATTACCTTCATGGTCATACAACTCATCTCATATCCCGCGTGGATCCTCTCAAATACATTTTCAATAAACCCATACTGAATTATCTGCTGTCCAGATGGCAGTTGATTCTACAACAATTTGACATCGTCTATATGACACAAAAGTCCATTAAAGGACAAGGTATTATGGATAAACTATCCGCCATACCTGCAAGGGATTACAAACCCTTAAAAACATAATTCCCCAATGAAGGGGTCATGACAATTCAGCAACACCATCATTATGATATATGCCATATGTGGAAAATGTATTTCGATGGATCTATTAACACAGAAGGTTCTGGAGCTGGAGCAATTCTTGTATCCGGTATGGGGGAGCAGCATCCTGTCGCCGTCAAATTATAGTTTGTCAGCACCAACAACACAGCTGAGTATGAAGGCTATATCATGGGGCTAAAACTTGCTCACTCAATGGGCATCAGACGGTTAAATTGGGAATTCAGAGTTAGTAATCAAATAAACCACGGGAATCTATTAAACCAAAGAGCTACATTTGCTGCCTTACCATCAACAAGTTTTACAGATGGCTTCGAAGTTTGAAGAAGTAAACTTCCTCCACATTCCTCGGAGTAGGAATGATTTTTAGGATGCACTAGCAACTTTGGCCTCCTTGATCAACATACATGATAAGGAAAACATGCCAAGCATCCCATTTGCCCTACAAAAGGCTCCAGCCTATTGGAATTATGTTGGAGAAGTATTGGATGAGCTACCTCCCATCCAACACCCTTGGGATCGGCATATCAAGGAGTATCTGTGAGATAGATCTACACCCGCTGAGGTGAGCCCGACTAAAAAAAGGCGGATCCATAGAATGGCTATGAAATTCTACCTAAGCGGAGATGCACTCTATAAAAGAGATGCAGGATTAGGACTCCTTAGATATCTAGACAAAGACCAAGCTTAGAGGCTCATGGATGAAATCCATGGTGGAGTATGTGGCCCACACATGAGCGGCCCCCTACTTGTTAAGAAGATCCTCAAAACAGGGAATTATTGGCTTACTCTCAAGGCTAACTGTGATGATCACGTCAAGAGGTGCTATCAATGCCAAATATATAGAAATGCTATCCACGCCCCTACAAGGGAACTCCACAATATGAGTTCACCATGGCCCTTCTCAATGTGGGGAATGGACGTGATCGGGACCATCGAGCCCAAAGCCAGTAATGGGCATCGATTTATCTTCACTATGATCGACTACTTTACCAAGTGGGTAGAAGCAGCCTTCTTTCCCATGGTAACCAAAGAATTTATCATTGCTTTCATCAGAAACAATGTCATTTATCGATATGGACAACCAGATGTAATTGTGTCAGACAATGCTAAGAACCTCAACAACAAAATGACAGAGGAGTTATGCAATAAATTCCACATCAAACACCTTAACTCCGTCATCTACCATCTAAAGATGAATGGTACTGTTGAAGCGGCTAATAAAAATATCAAGAAGATCATGCAGAAGATGTCTGCCAATCATAAAGCATGGTTTGACCTCTTGCCTCTGACTTTATTAGACTACAGACTTCAATGCGTACTTCCACTAGGGCAACCCCCTACTCATTAGCCTATGGGATAGAAGCAGTACTTCTTATAAAGGTGGAAAATGAATCCCTCAGAGTGTTGATGGACGCTCAGTTGGATGAAGACTAATGGGTATAAGACATATATCACCAATTGTCTCTAATAGACGAAAGGCGAATCGCAACTATCTTCCATGGTCAGTTATATCAACAAAGGATCACCAGACCCTACAACAGAAAAGTCCGGCTACGGTAGTTTAAACAAAGTGACTTGGTTTTGAAGAAGATCATTGATAACCAAGGTCAATCTAAGGGAAAATTTGCTCCAAACTGGGAAGGCTTGTTTATTGTCAAGGTGGTATTGACAGGAGGTGCTATCAGATTACAGGAAATGGACGGCAATGAATTTCTACAACTCATCGACTCGGACACCGTGAAATGGTACTATGTCTGAGGTTACCATTAAGCCAACTTTCTGGTGTTGGATCATCAGATCACCAGTCATACAGGTTTTCTAACCTTTTCCTACATACACAATCTTCTGCATACTCTTCTGCCCCTCAGGGAAATATACTATTCAAGCCAGCAGTCTAGTTTCACCTCATATCAAACCTTTCATACAATTTCGGTTATCCCACCAGGGATTGAACCTTTCACACCTATAGTTTGTCCTGAACATAGGATTAAACTTTTTCACGCTTGCAGTTTGTCCTGAATTTAGGATCAAACTTTTTCACACCTGTAGTTTGTCCAAAATATGGGATCAAACTTTCTTTCCCCTCCAGTTTAACATGCACATGGGATTAAGACTTCTCTTTGGCTATAAATCGTCATGAGGAGTGAACTACGTCGACCTGATCTCTCTTGTAACACCCCCATATCTATACTCCCACGGTATCTGATATGGTGTTTATAGTAAATTAATATAATGCATTTAAATCTATACACCCATGGTATCTGATTACAAGATTACATTAAATAGAGGGACTATCAGATATAATTCCAATATATCCAAAATTCACAGTATCCCATAACAGATGTCAATTCTCAAGAGAACTATTATTGTGTTTGGATATCCTCACTTGGATATATGAACTGTATCTGTGACTAGAATCTATCTATCCAAAATTTAGAGTACCAGTAATAACATGAACAGTCCATATTACCAATACCCTCACCCAGACGTATAGTCTATGCCAAGCGAATTTATACTATCGTATCGATTATCTATCCAAAATCCATAGTATCAATAACAACATGAACAGTCCATGCTATTAATACCCTCACTCAGATAAATAGTTCCCAAGGATCTCAACTAGATTTGAAGAAGTCTAATTTTACATCTATATATGTAAGAAAACACGATTGCAGAATTAAAAGATGTTATATATATATCATAATATTAAGATTTGATTACATGATTCTCATAACGAGTTCTTATTACAAGCTATTCAGACAAAAATATAATCTAATCTATGTAGGGACGCTTCCCTTTATCTACTCCAGATGTTCCAGGATTACCATCTAAAACTGCAAAGGGAATAATTTGCTATGGTGAGCTATGACATGCTCAGCAAGTTTTGTATTTATAACAATATATGATTTGAAGAAATACAACAATTCAAAATTTCGACTGATAGTTGTTACCATTTATGGATTTCTATTTATTTTAACCATTTCAGGAATTTTTCTTTATTTCTGTCAGTCACACAGACTTAGAAATTTTGTTCAGATATGAGATAGGGGATCAACCTATTCAACATCCTAGGAGTATGCATTTCATCCTACCAGTGCTCAAACGCACCCAACATTAGTATCAATATATTCATTGACCATATCTAGATCCCTTACGGGATACCCAACTTCAGTATAGGATGTCTTACGAAAAAAATTTGGTTTGACTCAACAGTTTATGCTCAATAAACATTATAATATGAATAAACAATTCATTTCTTAGTTATGCTGAAGCTTAGCAATAACTTTAGAATAAGAAGGTAATTCAATTGTAGGTGTAGTATATTATATCAACAGCATACCAAGATAAAAATCTTGTCCAATGAATAAACAGGGTTTAAGAAATTTGCATAAGTAATAACTTGGGTATAGGAAACTTGTTTTATAAGAGATTTAAGGATAGAGAACTTGCCTGAGCGTAGATCAGTCAAGTAATGCTATTCAATCGTTAATAAATACATACGATGTTCATATATATAATTCCAACACGTTAGTATTTATAATAATACTCAATTATATCATTTATATATGAACGGATTAGATTAATTAAGTTTTTGGTGTTAAATACCTTTGATAAATGGACTAAATTTTATTTATAAAATTTAATTATCCTTTATAATACCTTTTTAGAAATTTTAAAGTATTTAAAACATTTATTTATCTTTTAAATAATTTTTAAATCATTTATTTCTATTCATAAGTAATTAATATTTACTTAAAATTTTACAAACACATTAATTATTATTTTTAAATAATTTATATCCATTTATTATAATTTTTATATCAATAATAATATTTTTCCATAATTATTTAGTATTTATAAATAATTATTCTAATTTCTTTATTCATAAGTTAATTATTAATAATATCTAAATATAATAAAATAATTATTAAATTTATGTAAAAATATCATAATTTAATTATAATTATTTAATATAATTTTTAAAAGCTGCTTTTTATATTTATTTATTAATTATTTCTAATTTTTATAATTTATTTTTAGAAAAATAATTTACATCTATCATTTCAAGCCTTTCGATGATAGAAAGTGTCATTCAGAGGTGTTCTTGAGTTCTGGGCAATCAGTTTGGTCATGATCGAGTGACCAATTTGTCCACTAATTAAAATGTTACGGATAATGATTTTGGGGATTGGTCAAGAGTTGATGTTGTAGTACTCATACAATAATACAACATGAAACAAATTTTAGGCTTTAACTTACATATAACAAGAAGTTATAGAGGCTCAAAGTCACTGTCAGAGCTATACTTGAGTTTTTGGGTAACCTAGAACAGTAGTCATGGCCGGTCAACGGTTTCGTGGCTTGAATATCTTTTGATTCTGTGTATTAGATGTGTGTGATGTTTGTTGTAATATGTAGTATATATGTCAGGGTATATATATATATAACATTAACTTGAACAAAGCATAACTCTAAGGTCTCTAATTATCTTTGGTTAAAAAATGCCCAAACTTTGTTCTTCGTGTTCTTCAGTTTTCTGGGCAACCCAGAAAACTTGGTCAAGCTCGGTCAACGACTTTTGACCATTAATTCCAGTAATCCTATGAGTTGTTTTAGTAATTTGAGATCATATATATGTAGTACATATTACAGGGTATTGATCTATAACAAAACCTTACAAAAATAACAAATAGAACATGATTAAAAAGGTTGGTCAAAGTAGCCGGTTCAACTGTTCTTGAGTTTTCTGGGTAACCCAGAAAACTGCAATCTGTGAACGGTCAACCCACTTTGACTGCGTATAACTTGACATCTATGTTTCAAATGAACCTGTTTTCTTTTCCAGATTAAAGACCTACTAACAGGCTACAAATACCAAACAATTAACAGACTAAAACATAAACACATATGAATCTATAGGCCACGACATTATATTCATCGGACTTAGTTTTCAAAATTTCCAGATTTCTTAAAACACTTAATTAAGGCATCTAGATGTTATGGAAACGTATTCTACCAACCTAACATACTTTCTAAAATACTAATACATAATTCTAAACATCTAAACAACAAATCTAACATAGAATCAAAGAGCTAATTATGAACTAGGGTTTATACATTTTCTTGAGTGATTTTCGATTCTAGCTTCTGATATTGTTGCTGCTATCACCCAGGCTTGATTTGGTAAGTTTATAAGTGTATCTAGGCTTAGAAATTTTGTGAGTTTGCTTAGCCCTAAGGTTCCTATTTATAGAATTCTTCAACTTGGCTTTTAGGTCATTTTTGTGCAACTCGCCTCTACAAATATCTGATCTGATGACTATTGTCATGCTTGGGAGTTACAAGCATGTCATGTGTAGCCTAGGAACTTGCAATGGTGACTCTGAACCTACTTGTTTGCTAGTTAGGTTTGTTTAGTAGCTTAATTAGGCTTTAATCTTCACTAATCTTGATTGGGATTTTGTTTCTAAAGATTAGGATTGATAAGTGATGTTTATTAGTACCTAATTGAATTTTACTAACCATGATTAGGTGTTAACATAAGCTAATTAGAGTTAGTTTAGCTAATTAAGGTTAGGTTTACAAATTATGTTTAGGGTTTTGCTAATTAGGGTTAGGGTTTGTTAATCTAGGGTTGTTAACCTAAATTTCTCCTTATCCTAACAAGCACAACAAAGCATTTTGTCAGTGTAAGCACGACAAAGCAACTTGTCAAAATAATTTTACCGAAAAGTCCGATTACGGAAAAAAAAATTAAGCACGAGGTGTCAAGCACGACGTTTTTCGGACAAAAATTTATTTGGTCAAATTTGTTAAACAAAGTATATATTAACACATAACACATTCGGAACGGATAAATTTTATTTATATAACGAAATTTTATACATACGAGTCTTATTAGGGTTTTGGGTTTTTACATCCCTGATACCCGAGAGTACGTAGGCAACCATATTCTATATGGCCCGGTCGTAATAAAAACACAAAAACACTTATGCCCTCTCTCTACAAAAACAAAAACAACAAAAACATTTCTACCCTTTCTCTACATAAACAAAAACAACAAAAACATTCCTACACCCTTACACCATTCAGCGTTGAACCTCTTCCACTAGGTTTGAACTACACAGACCTGATCTCCTCTTCAATAGGAGTACGTAGGCAGCCATTTATGGTCCAGTCTAACCCTCTACTAAAACACAAATTCTTGTCAACGGTACTGGGATCAAACTTCAATTCACCATATTTCATCGGCTTTAGACCAAAGGGATGGAACTACCTGACCTCTCCTCACAAATAGGAAATCTAGTGACCATCTAAGCCGCGGTTGTGCCTCAAATAGCAACACCAATCCATAAGAGATGGAATTAACTAGGCTCCTCTTAAATAGAAGTACTTGCCACCATCTGTGGTGTGGTCAATCTCAGAGAGGAAAAGTCACACTCCTCTACTCATTTCCATAGAGAAACAAGTCCCAAGACACCAAAGATTGTAGGGATATACACAAATCAATGATCCATTCTGAAAGATCCTGTAACGTGTCAATGTCCACACATCAAGGATGAATTCAGGATACATCAAGATCACAAGTTCTGAAGAAACATGCAAATATCAAGTAAGTATCAAGGCACAACTGAAAGGGAAGTGAATCAAAATATATTTCCCTGCCATATATAATGTTTTTTGATATATACAATATGTGATGTACATGAAAAAGTGGCTAAGCTAGTCTGTGCAGGAAAATCCAAGTCTATCTACGGATCTGTATATATGCGGACTATCAGATCTAACATAGCATCCCTCTCCGAAGAAGGAGGTAACGCTGCAAGCTCCTGCCCAATGGTATCTACACGAGTTAGCAAATTCGAGGCTAACTGCATGGTGGCATGATGCTCACCAATGTATGCACTCATGTCGGCAAGGATGCCAGTCGTAAGGGATCTCACTGAAGTACTATCTATGACGGCCACATCCCGGACAGATAGGGCAGCATCCTGCTCTACAATCAATGTATCTCTGGCTGATCTAGCCTCGTCTCTCTCTAATAGAGTGGCGTCTCTCCCATCAAGAGCTATCAACATCAAGGCCCTAGCCTGATCTCTCTCAAAGGTCATCAGATGTAGACTCTGCTCCAGATACTATGCTGAATGTTGAATCATAGTAGCACTCGTAGTGGGAGAATCCATCACAACTGCTAGCAACCCATTAGTCAAATCCTCCTCGATGGGAATATAAGTCTCCTCCACAGGCTCCCCATCATCAGAATCAATCCTCGACACTGTGGATACTGCCATAGTAAATGTCATCTCTGCCTCCATCCATGTGGAATACTCTGCAGAACAAACTGGGTGGTTAACGAAAAACTCAGCTAACTCACGCTGATCCCAACAGGCATACAACCTGGATTTATCCTCTGCTAATAAGTGGGGAGAAGCTAAGCGCTGACTCAATGCCCACTCAAAAGGATGGAAATCCTAGAACTGGTCAAACTGACACATCACGGCCAGTGGGTGGTAAGTAGTCATGCCCCTCAAACTAGCTAAAGGAAGATAATCCATGCCCGTAGCATGAGTGATGAAGCGGTAGGGTGAGTTGAGACCTGAACATGGCAATATGTTAAACGGATCTCCAATCCATGCCAGGAAAACAGAACAAGATGCAGGATATGTACACTCCGCAGGTTGGAAGGCGACATGGCTATGTCATGGGTGAAACAATACCCATGCCATCTGAAAGTGCCAATAGGTCTCAAGTGTGACATAAACCACATGTATAACATGACCGAGCTATCAGTGAATACCCCTGTAGGGTAAGTGTTGCAATATGTGGCTGACCTCAACGTCTCTGTGATGATCATCGGTACAATGGTGTGACCCTCCCTAAGAGCTCTCACTGCCATGATAACGCCAATATCTAGCTCATCCATGTACCGTGGCATGTATACATACAACAATACGCATAGTAGCAGTACATCTACTCTGGCCGAGTGCCAATAATCCTCCGGCATGGTGAAATCCCTGGAATGCCGTGTATCCATCAGAAAATGCAGGGATAAAACATGACCAGATATGATCTCATCCTGCACAACCCTACGCCTCAGCCCGGTGAGAGTCGTAAACTATCGGCTCATGTCGCCGATGACCATCTGCACGCAAGGTCTGTCCAATGGCAGCGCCATCAATCGTGCATACTCCTCTAGAGTAGGAATCAACTCGTGGATGGCAAACTGGAAGACCTATCTCTCCGGTATCCAATGCTCCAGCATACACTCTATGAAGCCTACAGGAACCTGAAACATCAGGAGAGTCATAGTATGTTGTAATAACTGGTCTATAGTCACCCTATCTAAAGGTGACATAATATCATACCACAATCTTAGACGGGATGCCACTAATACTAGTGGGGTATGATCAATACGGCTAACTATTGAAGAAGACATCTGTGTAGGCCGTATCATAAGACTATCTAGGGGTCAATCCTGAATATCTCTGGACATACATACATATGAATAACATAATACATGCATGATGAATAATAGATGGCAATATGATATATGGAATGGAAAACTGTACATACATTCCTAAGTATATCATCATCTAATATATCTATGTACAACTATAAATATAGGGAAGTGGGGCACAGACGCCCAACAACTAACAGAAGCCTATCAAAAGATATAGCAAAAATGGGGCCCGCCCCTCTAGCTCGGTCCAATTCGAGTTGCAAAGAAGTTCTTACAAGCTGAAAAGGCCAAATCGGGAATAAAAATGCAACGCGATTGAGCGGAATAGCTTGAAATCCTGGTTTTCACGGGCCAAACTGTGGCTGTATACCAATGATCTCAGCTGTTTTAAACTACATTTTGTAATACCTCACGAAGGTCTGATGCCTTCAGTTCAGTGTCAAGAAGCCTTGACATTATCACCGACGGGGGCGTCACATATATATTTTCAACCGTTGATGTACATGTCAATAAAGGTCAAACAACCTTGACATTATCCCCGGCGGGGTCATCATGCATATTTTTAACCGTTGATGCACACGTGAATGAAGGTCAAGCAGCCTTGACATTATCCCCAGCAGGCATCTCATCCGTTAATACACATGTCAATGAAGGTCAGGAAACCCTGACAACACCAACTATTGGCAGTAACTCCAATAGAGCAGCAGGAAGACCTGGCGTTACAAACCAGGGAAGAACATCCTCATTGGGGAGGACCAATGATGGAATATGTTATACACATCCTCAACGGACAAAGCTCTATCCCCAAAGAATCTCTTATACATGAGAGATGCATCTTCAGGATAAAGTCTGTATCAAAGATTCAGGACTTTGGTGATAACCCCAACGTCAACAATCCTAGAGATTCCTGGTAGCTGTGGATCACGCATCCAAGATAGTTCATCAGGATGGTTATTTATTGCCACCCCCGGTAGAAGCAACAGGGAGTTGACAATCATCACATCATGTTGGAGGACAATCCAATAAACCACATACATTTGCATCATGTTATTATGCATTGCATCATAATCATCTTGTTGCATTTCAAGTGTCTAGTATTCTTTATCCTATCCATGCCATTGCATTGCATGAATATGATAAAGAAGGGCATCTGTAAACACTCGAAATTTTTTGCATACCTGTTACTAACATTGAAGGAAGTGCAAAAACTTCTTTCAGAGATAACCCTGGAAGACAGCTTAGCTTAATCCCGAAAATACCACTAGACGTTCAGTTTCAACCCCAGAAAATACACCGGGAGTATCATTTCCCAATCTTGGAGATAACCCCGAGGATAGGAGTACAAATACCGAAAATTTCATCGGAGAAGGCCGATTCATCTTGGAGATAACCCCAAGATGTTCAGTCTCAGTCCCGAAAACAACATCGGGAAAGACAATATCAACCTTGGAGATAACCCCAAGGAGTGCAGTTGCTGTTCCGGAGATAACCTTGGAGATGTTCATTTTAACCTATGCAATCAGCTTCAACCTCGGGACTCAAACTGAGGCACTCAATTCACAAACCTGGATAAAACCCCGAGAGGACAGGCACACCTCAGAGACAACCCTGAGGGCATTCAACACTTGTAGAGGTCCAATCTCAGAGATAACCCGAGAATTTAGACAAGCTTATGAAAATCATAATTGATTGATTTAAGGTTCAATATTAGGACCTAGACAATCTATGAAATAAGTGTATGGAAAGAAATAAGTGTATGGAATTGTCAGTTATGTAATGAAATTCCAAGAATTTCAAAAGTGTTGAACAAAACTTGAATTATGTGATAGACTATAAGTGATAGTCTAGTAATGAGGTATAAGATTATGGTAGATTTAAAATTCTTTTGAAGAATTATCAGGGATAAGTATCGAAGTGAATACTAGTTGGTATATTTGATTATATATGTGAACCGTAATGATTTAAGATCAAGGATTGATCAGATAAGTTATAACTTTAGCAAATCCTAAAGTTATGTTAATCATATGTTTATTAAGTTAGAAAAATCTAACGAAGTGTTAGAAACCCTAACGATATACGCTCGAAACTTTAATTTTAGTTTTGAGAATCAAACCCTAATTAGGATATTTAAAACCCTAATTTTGAATTTAAAAGCGAAGTGTTAAAAGCTTAAGTGTAAATATGTGGGAGAATAATAGTATTTAATTATATACTAATTCTAAGAGATTTATTTTATACGTCTCGGTTAATTACTTTTATAACCTAATTATAGCAAGTCTAATTGGGTTAAGGAAATAGATGTGAATGAGCAAGAATTGGTGTTTTAATGGAGAAGTGAAAACCCTAATTAAATGAATTGGGTTGGATAAGAATTAAAGGTATTGGACTATGTATAGCTCAAGTGTGGCCAAAGAAGTGAGTAAGAGACCAAGTAATACATTAAAGGAATGGCTCAATTTTTAACCCAAGTGGGAGAGGAATTTTTGGACATTTGTCAACTCAAATAAGAGGTAAAATAGAAAGCAAATTGGGAGCATTTTTAGGCCACATGGCGGCCAAAAGAAGCAATAACAAGGGGGATGAATTTAATAAGTGTTCACTTTAGTTGTTGAACCACTTTCACCAACTCTCCATGTGTCCATTGGTTATTTTGTCCAACACTTTGTTCATTAATCTTGCAAGCAACCACTTGGATATTGCTAAGGGAAAGAAAGAGAGAATTAGTGGGAGAGTAAGGCCATATGTGGGACCATGCTCAAGAAGAAAAGGAGATTGGGAGATAACAAAATATATCTATAGATTTTCCAACACTTAGATCATATTTTTCCTTTCATCACTTTTTATTATTCTTGCTAGAAACAAGAAAGAGAGAGAGAGAGAGAGAGAGAGAGGCCATGTTAGGCCATCCTAAGAGGAGAAGGAGGAGATTTTGATGTTCATACAATCAAGATCCATCTACATCTTTTGAAGAGAGAAGAAGGTTTAGCAAGAAATCAAGTTAAGGTATAAAAAAAAAAATTTCTTCTTATGTAGTTTATTTTCCTTGGTAGTTTGATTTGATTTTTGATAACTTGAGGTTGTGATCTTGAGGTTTAAAACCTTAGATCTATGTATATATAAGTGTTTCATGTTTAGATCTAACAATATTGGGTGTTGATTTTTTTGGATTTGGAATCAAAGGTATAAAGTTTCCTAAACTCAAAACTCTAGTTAGTTTATGTGTTTTGTGATGGTTGTTTTTCATCAAGTGTTGAACTTATGATCCATATGAGGGAAGATCTACATGATATATGATATTTTATGGTTAGATCTTGCCATTTTTAGGGTTGATAAGCTTGAACAAAGAAGATGAACCAAAACAGTTTTTTTGTTTTAAATGAATTAGTGGACTGCTGCCCTAAACAGAAAATTTCGGATTTGTTAGGGTGCTCTAAAAATTCTGGACTTGTGATATGTTATAGTACACTCAATAAGCTTTCCATAGACTCCGAAACGGACTAAATCCGATATCGGAGGAGCAAGTTATGGGATTTTTACCAAACTACACAAAGTTAAGAAAACTGTGAAAAGGACAGTTTTGGAGCAGTCACTTCCGGGCTAAATTCCGGGAGCTAAACATATCCAAATATGGATTGTGATATATGAAAACTATAGTTCGAAAAGATCTGAATCCAACAAAATTGACGGATCATTAATCGGAGTTACAGATTTCGTTTTATTTAAGTTTTGGTGAAGGACTCCAAAACTGCCAAAGTGCAAAAAGTTTCTGGCCAAACTTTTCCGAGGGCTGTTTTGGACATTTAGTTAATGAGAAAAATTCCAGGCTTTTGGGAAATGAAAATATATCGTATTATGTAGCTCGTGTCCAAAAATGAGCTGATTCCGAGTTAAAACGACCAAGTTATGACCATTACAATTTTTGTGATTTTCCGACGGAATCGCTATAAAGCGGAGTTCTACAACTCCGATTGCCACGAAATTTAAAATGGAGTATCACGTTAACATATATAAGGTTATGCCAAGAGATGGGCATTACTGGAGTTAAGCACGAGGTAGCTAATTTCTTAAGCTACGCACTAAAATTAATTAAGGAAAAATAGAATTAATGTTTTTAAAATCATATAAAATGATTTTAAGTATTAGAAAAATATTTTAAGTTATAAAATATAACTTTTGATATTTTGGCATGAAAATATTAATATTTTAATATTAATATTAATTATCGGATAATGGATTTAAGTGTTAAAAAAATCAAATAATTATGATTTTAAGGTATTAAAATATTTTGAAATATTATAATTACATAATATAATATTATGTAAGGATTTTCATTAATATTTTATATTAAATGAATATTAATGATTAAGGAATTATGTGGTATTTAATTCATTTAAATACGATATTAATGATTGGAAAATCATGATAAATGGTAATAATTATCCAAAAATTATTACGAGCCTAGAAAAATGTTTTGGTGATAAGAAATTATCTGAGATAATTGTTAAGTGTTCAGGAAGAGTTTAATTGAACTTAAACTGAGTATATTGTCCACTAGACTAGGCCGTCGGGATGATAGAATGGTGTTAGTTTTAAGTCAGACTGAAATAGTTTGACCTGATATTAAGTCTTATGTGCTGTATAGACTGATAGGGTTATGTGTTATGTGTTTAGGTTATTCTGTGTATTTAAATATAACAATATTATCTTTGTGATGATATTATTCTAATATTGGAGATCTATATTATTAATATTAGGTCTTCGGATAAAACGTTATAAATTGCGTTGCGGTAATCAACGGTTCAGGCAAGTTTGTTCTTACTTAACTCTAATAAGAGTGTTTTATTCAAGCTTATGGTTAAATCATTGCTGATTGCCATGAAAATTGTACTCTGTACATCTTGCATGTATAAGTCAGGTATGAAAGGCTGATCACCTTCATTACCAGTTGGTTCAGAAATGTTTGTTCATGTTTAAAACTTGTTCAGTCAAAAGTTTGTTCCTGCTAGTTCTCAATTATATTGATGAATTATAGCCAGCTTATTATTCATACTCTTCAATCATGATATATCCTTATATTGTTGTATTTAAACTTGCTGGGCAACTTTCATGCTCACCCTTGCTATATCATGATAAAACATTGCAAGATAAGGGAAAGGCGTTGGATACAGGAAACGATTAAAGCCAAGTTCAGCTTGGGTTAAAAGTCTTGACTAGTTTTTTGTAATAGTATAGTTGTGATAAATATTGTTATGTAATAAATAGTTTATGAAATGTGTATAAGTTAAGGTTACTCGACCTTGGGGAATAGTGTGTAATGTAATGTATAAACAATTTATGTTTATATCTTCCGCAAAAAGTTATAGAATGATTAGTACCGAAGAATCATGGTGATTTGGGGACCCGGATTCGGGGACGCTCTGATTGGTATCAAAGCTGTTGGTTATGAAGCTTAGGTAGGAATACCTGAGACCAATAACCGCAGTGATTAGGATAAGATCTAACTCACATAGAGTTAGTTGGTCGGTAAGATTCAAAGACGAATCTCGGTAAGTTGTAAAGATACAGAGTTCCCTAACTCTGATAATAAAGTTGAAATGAAGTGGTGAATAGATAAAGTCTAAAAGACTGAAAAGTGCGAGAGGATAGGAGATCATAAAACAAAAGCGATCATAGTCATAGAATTGAATCGTAATATATACGATAAGATCACCCCGTGATCGATAAAAGTTATGATGACTAGAAAGAATCAATATGATGATTGAAAATGATCAATGCATAGAATTGAATCGTAATATATACGATAAGATCACCCCGTGATCGACAAGGTTATGATGTGGGAAAAGAATCAATCGATGATTGAAAGGTTTCTGACAAGATCTTTGTGTGGCGGTTGTACTATGAAATTGTACTATGAAAACTCATGAAAGAGTTATGAATTGTAAATCGGATTAAATAAAATTTGTATGGAGTAAGTTTGGAGCTAGAATTATGTTGGATTTCAATTGAGGACTCATGTTAGTTCTTTGAGTTGTATGATTCCTTGTATGGGTGGGAATTTGTACTTGGTTTTAGAATCACTTAGCTTCACTGTCGATGTAGTGGTTAGGTTGATCAATTCTTTGTATGGGCGGGGAATTGGCCGCTTAGCTTCCTATATTGATTAGTGGCCGAGTTTGGTTTGACAACCACTTAGTTTCTGGCAATGATAATCATTGAAATGTTTGTGTCGCGCTATTTGCTATATGCAGGTTAAGAGGGTGATTCCTTTCTCATGTGTATAACAAATAGATAGGTCATAGATAGAGAATAAAGGATTAAGTACGAGTTCTTAAAATTTATACTTATGTGACATTCTTGAGTCATAGTTATATGAAATGTTTGTGAACCCCCTCAAATGAATGGCCTAAAAAGGTCCGACTAGGGTAAGTTCTTAAACTCATATAATTGTGTATTGAGTTATGAACTCATAAGTGTGGTTTTATGAACTAGGGTATAGCAAAGTTGTGAATGAAGCATTGAGGATGATAGAAATAGATAGAATTATTAAGCAATGGATCAGTAGAGAAAGAGAAGAGAAGTAAATAGAATTTGAAATCCCAGTATTTCGTTGTTAAATCAAATCTTGATTCTAAAACTGAGCAGAACAACCTTCCATATAAAGGGAAGGGGTATGATTTAATCTTTATGGTTATCTGATACACCTGAGTATTTATCAAAGTAAATCTTTGATAGATGCAGAAATTTGAGTATCTTTGATGATAGATATCTTTGAGAAATTTGAGTATCTTTGATAGATACCGAGAAATTTGAGTATCTTCAAAGTAGATCTTTAGAGCTTGAGAAAAATAAGTTCAAGATCTTGTGTGAAAATAAATGATAAAAGGTGTAAGGTGCAAAGGTAAAAAGTGTGAAGGTGTAAGGTGTAAGGTGAATTTAGGGGAAGAAATTCTTAGAAGGAGGGTGAATGTGACAACCCGAGAATTTAGACAATTTATGAAAATCATAATTGATTGATTTAAGGTTCAATATTAGGACCTAGACAGGAAATAAGTGTATGGAATTGTCAGTTATGTAATGAAATTCCAAGAATTTCAAAAGTTTTGAACAAAACTTGAATTATGTGATAGACTATAAGTGATAGTCTAGTAATGAGGTATAAGATTATGGTAGATTTAAAATTCTTTTGAAGAATTATCAGGGATAAGTATCGAAGTGAATACTAGTTGGTATATTTGATTATATATGTGAACCGTAATGATTTAAGATCAAGGATTGATCAGATAAGTTATAACTTTAGCAAATCCTAAAGTTATGTTAATCATATGTTTATTAAGTTAGAAAAATCTAACGAAGTGTTAGAAACCCTAACGATACGCTCAGAAACTTTAATTTTAGTTTTGAGAATCCGAAACCCTAATTCGGATATTTAAACCCTAATTTAAATTTAAAAGCTAATGTTAAAAGCTTAAGTGTAAATATGTGGGAGAATAATAGTATTTAATTATATACTAATTCTAAGAGATTTATTTTATACATCTCGGTTAATTACTTTTATAACCTAATTATAGCAAGTCTAATTGGGTTAAGGAAATAGATGTGAATGAGCAAGGATTGGTGTTTTAATGGAGAAGTGAAAACCCTAATTAAATGAATTGGGTTGGATAAGAATTAAAGGTATTGGACTATGTATAGCTCAAGTGTGGCCAAAGAAGTGAGTAAGAGACCAAGCAATACATTAAAGGAATGGCTCAATTTTTAACCCAAGTGGGAGAGGAATTTTGGACATTTGTCAACTCAAATAAGAGGTAAAATAGAAAGCAAATTGGGAGCATTTTTAGGCCACATGGCGGCCAAAAGAGAGAAGCAATAACAAGGGGGGGGATGAATTTAATAAGTGTTCACTTTAGTTGTTGAACCACTTTCACCAACTCTCCATGTGTCCATTGGTTATTTTGTCCAACACTTTGTTCATTAATCTTGCAAGCAACCACTTGGATATTGCTAAGGGGAAAGAAAGAGAGAATTAGTGGGAGAGTAAGGCCATATGGCCGGACCATGCTCAAGAAGAAAAGGAGATTGGGAGATAACAAAATATATCTATAGATTTTCCAACACTTAGATCATATTTTTCCCTTTCATCACTTTTTTTATTATTCTTGCTAGAGAACAAGAAAAGAGAGAGAGAGAGAGAGAGAGAGGAGGCCATGTTCGGCCATCCTAAGAGGAGAAGGAGGAGATTTTGATGTTCATACAATCAAGATCCATCTACATCTTTGAAGGAGAGAAGAAGAAATCAAGTTAAGGTATAACAAAAAAGGTATAAAAAAGTTTTTTCTTATGTAGTTTATCTTTTTTCCTTGGTAGTTTGATTTGATTTTTGATAACTTGAAGTTGTGATCTTGAGGTTTAAAACCTTAGATCTATGTATATATAAGTGTTTCATGTTTAGATCTAAGAACAATATTGGGTGTTGATTTTGGTTGGAATCAAAGGTATAAAATTTCCTAAACTCAAAACTCTAGTTAGTTTATGTGTTTTGTGATGGTTGTTTTTCACCAAGTGTTGAACTTATGATCCATATGAGGAAGATCTACATGATATATGATATTTTATGGTTAGATCTTGCCATTTTTAGGGTTGATAAGCTTGAACAAAGAAGATGAACCAAAAAGTTTTTTTTTGTTTTAAATGAATTAGTGAACTGCTGCCTAAACAGAAAATTTCGGATTTGTTAAGGTGCTCTAAAAATTCTGGACTTGTGATATGTTATAGTACACTCAATAAGCTTTCCATAGACTCCGAAACGGACTAAATCCGACATCGGAGGAGCAAGTTATGGGATTTTTACCAAACTACACAAAGTTAAGAAAACTGTGAAAAGGACAGTTTTGGAGCAGTCACTTCCGGGCTAAATTCCGGGAGCTAAACATATCCAAATATGGATTGTGATATATGAAAACTATAGTTCGGAAAGATACGAATCCAAAAAAATTGACGGATCATTAATCGGAGTTACAGATTTCGTTTTATTTAAGTTTTGGTGAAGGACTCCAAAACTGCCAAAGTGCAAAAAGTTTCTGGCCAAAATTTTCCGAGGGCTGTTTTGGACATTTAGTTAATGAGAAAAATTCCAGGCTTTTGGGAAATGAAAATATATGATAATATGTAGCTCGTGTCCAAAAATGAGCTGATTCCGAGTTAAAACGACCAAGTTATGACCATTACAATTTTTGTGATTTTAAAACGGAAATCGCTATAAAGCGGAGTTCTACAACTCCGATTGCCACGAAATTTAAAATGGAGTATCACGTTAATATATATAAGGTTATGCCAAGAGATGGGCATTACTGGAGTTAAGCACGAGGTAGCTAATTTCTTAAGCTACGCACTAAAATTAATTAAGAAAAAATAGAATTAATGTTTTTAAAATCATATAAAAATGATTTTAAGTATTAGAAAAATATTTTAAGTTATAAAATATAACTTTTGATATTTTGGCATGAAAATATTAATATTTTAATATTAATATTAATTATCGGATAATGGATTTAAGTGTTTAAAAATCAAATAATTATGATTTTAAGGTATTAAAAATATTTTGAAATATTATAATTACATTATAATATTATGCAAGGATTATCATTAATATTTTATATTAAATGAATATTAATGATTAAGGAATTATGTGGTATTTAATTCATTTAAATACGATATTAATGATTGGAAAATCATGATAAATGGTAATAATTATCCAAAAATTATTACGAGCCTAGGAAAAATGTTTTGACTGATAAGAAATTATCTGTGATAATTGTTAAGTGTTCAGGAAGAGTTTAATTGAACTTAAACTTGAGTATTGTCCGACTAGACCGTCGGGATGATAGAATGATGTTAGTTTTAAGTCAGACTGAAATAGTTTGACCTGATATTAAGTCTTATGTGCTGTATAGACTGATAGGGTTATGTGTTATGTGTTTAGGTTATTCTGTGTATTTAAATATAACAATATTATACTGTGATGATATTATTCTAATATTGGAGATCTATATTATTAATATTAGGTCTTCGGATAAAGCGTTATAAATTGCGTTGCGGTAATCAACGGTTCAGGCAAGTTTGTTCTTACTTAACTCTAATAAGAGTGTTTTATTCAAGCTTATGGTTAAATCATTGCTGATTGCCATGAAAATTGTACTCTGTACATCTTGCATGTATAAGTCAGGTATGAAAGGTTGATCACCTTCATTACCAGTTGGTTCAGAAATGTTTGTTCATGTTTAAAACTTGTTCAGTCAAAAGTTTGTTCCTGCTAGTTCTCAATTATATTGATGAATTATAGCCAGCTTATTATTCATACTCTTCAATCATGATATATCCTTATATTGTTGTATTTAAACTTACTGGGCAACTTTCATGCTCACCCTTGCTATATCATGATAAAACATTGCGAGATAAGGCAAAAGCGTTCGGATATAGGAAACGATTATGCCAAGTCAAGTTGGGATTGGGTTATATTGTCTGACTAGTTTGTAATAATAGTATTTGAATAAATATTGTTATGTAATAAATAGTTTATGAAATGTGTATAAGTTAAGGTTACTCGACCTTGGGGAATAGTGTAATGTAATGTAATGTATAAACAATTTATGTTTATATCTTCCGCAAAAGATTATAGAATGATTCTTTTCATATAAACCGCGACATCATGTGAGCCTAGGAATTATGTGATCACAGATTCAGTCTATTGAATCTAGATTCGGTTCCCGTGGTGGACATTTTCAGCTGTAAGTAGCTTGTTAATTTTTTACGGTGTTCGAATTTCCTTAGATGACTTTCATGCCCATAAGGAGTTCGGCACTGCTATATATTATTTTCTCAAAGATTCTTCGCATCTCGAAAATAAAAACATCCATGCCAAACATTTAATAATAAAATGGAAGTATCAAAGGCCTCAATTACTATTGAGCACAGGGTTTGAAAAACCTCTTTTATAAAACCTAATTGCTATATATTGTTTAAAACTGAATTTTTCATACAAATTCAAACCCTTTGTATATAGGTGTGAATGAGCCCTCCCTCTACTTCCAAATAATAGAACATTGACCCATATACACACACACACACACACACATATTCATATAACAGTTTCTTGAAAAGTGGCGATCACCATGGTAACACGGATGTCGGGGGGTGCCTAACACCTTCCCTCTGCATAATAATGCCCCCGAACCCAAATGAATCTCGGTTTTATAGACCCGTTCAGCAGTATCACATCATTGGGTCAATGTGCAAACCTTTTCTTGGTTGCGTTGGTGCAACCAGTTAAAAACACCAACTGGCGACTCTTACAGTCAAATCGTCGACATATACATGTCGGCTCTTTTTCACTTGTTTTTTTAAATAAATCTCACATAACATGAAAACACCAAAGAACAAGAACAGGAAAAGGGACAAATTAAAATCCTGACGTTGACAATGAGCTAGCTCTTCCCAGCTATGAATCTTGTAGTTGTCCATAACCTAGCTTCTCCAGTTAGACTTTTCTGAAATAGCTGCATTCGGAGCTTTTCATCTTTGGCACAAGATCTGAGCTCTCCAATGAATACCTTCAAATGTGTGTAAGGATCCCCCAACCCATCATACTTTTCAAAGTCAGGAGTCTTGAACTTTTCTGGATAATGAACCCCTGTGAAGATGCAAAGGTCTGCATATGAAACACTCTCGTATGCTCCAATCCCTTTAATAGACCGAATGGCCTCTTCCATTTGTAGGACTTTCTTTCTGATATCACTAGTGTCTTGATCTTCTTTAAGATGGGTAATTTCAGGGGTTTTGTTGGTTTTGTCCAATTGAGACTCAGGTACTAGAGTTTCTTTGTTCGGACCCTAGGTTCCTCCATGTGCGAAGGATTCTGTATGTATGGGTATTCATAGACCCTGAGTGGACTGGTGTAGTTCTTTGAGTAGAACAGCCAACTCTATAATTTGGTTACTTAATCCTTCAAACTCTTTGCGAGAGACATGATTAGGATTAGACTGGCTAGATGAAGTCATGTTTGGTTGTAGGCTTGTTGCCTTTTTGGACTTTGAACGGGTAACAGACCCAATTGTTTCCCTACAAAAAGACTTATGTAGTTTAGTCTTAAGGAATGTATAAATGTTTCATACTATGTGATGTGTCCATTTTAGGAGTATTATCCTGCAAAACGGATGTTAGCTGTTTGTAAGATAGCATGTCAGATTTTGATATAAAAGGGAATGCATGTATACATATTCCTTCATAGTTTCCATTACATAGAGATTGACATGGAGTGAAATTACAAGTAATTGAATTTACAAGTAATTGAAATGGGAAAGTATGAAGAGACTTTCCTCCGCTTTTGGTTTATCAGAGGCTAACCTATCTTAGGTTACTTTTGCCATTTTTTGGCATGAAGGTTCCTAGATCATTGCAATTTACTCGACAAGAAATTAATCTGGTCTTTCAACTAGAGCAAATCTGGGTGGTGCCTTTCCTGAGCCTCGTTGGAATTAGTCTTCCTACGAGTCCAATAATCAAACACCGACATGATAGTCTCCTGGTGGAGGGACCACACAACATACATTCACATACAACGTATCTCACCATATGGAAATGATGACATGTGCGAAGCACTTATATCACAGCTAGATACAGTGTGAAGCACTAAGTACAGTAAGTAAATGTATTCATACACATTTATCTAACTGTAAATTCAACATCCACACACAAGCATATAACAGTTTTGAAAAGCTTGTAACAGCGGCTTAAGCCCTTTTACTGGATGTTCCCAGCAGAGTCGCCACTTGTCGACGTCGGGATTTTTATTTGTCCCTTTTCTATTCTTGTATTTTGGTGTTCTCATATTAGGGTGAGATTTGTTTGAAAAAATAGGTTGTGAAAAGGTCCGACATGTATATGTCGACGATTGGACTGTAAGAGTTGCTAGTTGGTTTTTTTGAAAGATTTGCACCAACTCAACCGAGAAAAGGTTTGCACATTGACCTAGTGATGTACGCCGCTTGGCTGGGTGCGCGTGAATGAGATGAGATTCGTTAGGGGTCAGGGGCTTGATTATGCAAAGGGAAGGTGTTAGGCACCCCCCCGACATCCATGTTACCACGGTGACTGCCACTTTTCAAATTAAACTTTTATATAAATGTGTGTGGGGGGGTGGGGGGGATTAATGTGCAATTACCTGGAAGTAGTGCTATGCCTCATTTGCACCTATATACAAAGGGTTTGAATTTTGTATAAACGTTCAATTTTAACAAGATATAGCAATGATGTTTTATAAAAGTGGTTTTTCAAACAATTATGCTCAATAGTAATTGAGGCCTTTGATACTTCCATTTAATTATATGTATTCGACTTGATTGCTTTTATTTTTGAGATGCAAGGCATCTTCGAGAAAATAAGATACATAGCAGTGCCGAATTCCTTGCGGGCATGAGAGCCATCTAAGGAAATTCAAACACCGTGAATAATTTACAAGCTGGTTACAGCCGAAAATGTTCATCACGGGAACCGAATCTAGATTTAGGAGACTGAATTTGTGATCACATGATTCCTAGGTTCACGTGATGTTGTAGTTTATATGAAAGCTATAAGAAGTTATATATATAAAAGCTATATATATATATATATATATTTATATGAACGATCAACCAACACGAAGTAAACTCCATGGGGGATTGGAAATGTAAATATATAAAAGTTGTAAATATATATAGAGACGATCAACCGCCATGAAGTAAACTCCAGGCGGGACTAAATGTAAATATATAAAAGCAGTAAATATATATAGAGATGGTTGTAGACAATGCCTCTGGGGCAGAGATTGCTTCTTTTAGAAAGTGACAAGATGATGCACAATTAGCTCAATGCATCATTCTCTCATCCATGAGTAAGGACCTTCAACGACATTATGAAACTATGGATGCTCCTACTATATTCTTGCACGTCATGTAGTTGATGGTGAGGAAAGTATGACTGATAGATATCAGATATCGAAGGAGCTCTTCCGATCTAGAATGACCAATGACACTATAATACAGATAAAAGTCCTTAATATTATGAATTTAATTGAACAATTAGGACAACAGGTTTTTTCATTGATGGAGAGTTGAGCCAAGATTTGATCTTGCAATCACTCTAGACTCCTTTTCATAATTGTTGTGAATTTTTCATATGAACAAGCTAGATATCAGCCTCGCTGATTTGCTTAACATGTTGAAAATGTTAAGAGTCACTTTCCAACCAAGAAAGACCAAGTCTTACTGATAGGGGCCAAAGGATCTTCTGAAAAGAAGAAAGATTCTAAGAAGGTAAATAGAAAGGCAAAAATAAAGGATAATAAGAACAAAACTAATATGGATAGCAAAGGAGTTTGCTTCCACTGAAATAAGCCTATACACTAGAAAAGAAACTGGGAAAAGCTTCTTGCAGAGGCTAACCAAGGAATCTTAGTGAAGTTTCGGTTACAAATATAATTTTTTTCATGATTAAAATATTTTTTTTTCTTGGTTAAGGTTCTACTTAGGTATTGGATACCGACTTTGGTTCTCATAAATATAGATTTATGAAGGGACCAAGCTGAAGTAGAAAGCTAAACAATTGATAAGTAATCCTACATGTGAGAAATGAAGCAAAGTTTGATGCATTAGCCATAAGAACTTATTGTTTAGCATTGGCTACAGAAAAGTCTATTAAGTCAATAAGTTATTATTGTATTTGAGTTCTCGTTAGAAACATTATTTCCATTTTGTTGTTGGACAATGAAATCTATGGTATTATATTTAAGAACAAATATTATTCTATTTATAATAATAATATTTTTATAGAACTGGAATATAACTTAATGAATTTTGTGTACTTAACTTACATGAATTTTTTTTTTACAAATTGAACAAACTAGTATAAGAAAATGAGATGATCATACAAATAGTTGAATGTTTGTATTTGATGAAATACATGTATAAATTATTTGAAAGGTTCAAAGAATTCAGAAGTGAAACTAATTTGAAGAAGTATTAAGATTCTTTGATTAGATCAAGGAATAAATATTTTTGCAATAAGTTTCTAGATTATCTCAAATGGTTTTCTCACAATGGATGCCTCCTGATACGCAATATTTGATTAATTTGTCTGAAAGGAAAAATCGTACCTTGTTGGACATGGTGCGGTCCATTATAATTTTACCGATATTATAGTATCCATCTAGGGTAATACTCTATAAATGGTTGCATATCTACGAAAAGGTAACCTCAAAATCCAGTCCCAAGACTCTGTAAGAGTTATGGACATGGAGGATTTCTAATCTTAAGTATGTTAAGATAAGGGGTTGTCCAGCTTATGTGAAAAGGTTTCAAAGGATAAGTTTGGGACAAGATTTGATAAGTGAAGATTTGTGGGACATCCTAAAGTAAGTTTAGGGTATATGTTCTATAATCCTACTTAGGAAATGGTGTTTGTTACGAAACATACTACCTTCTAAGATAAAGATGTTTATCATTGAAGGGCTAGTAGGAAGATAATAGATCTTGAAGAGTTCAAGAACCACAAATCACTATATGTCAAATAAGAGGAACTTGTAGATAGACCTATTGTACACAACTGAATCGTAAATCTGGAATAGTAACGAAGATACCTTAGAGGTATGGATTCATCATAGATGATGATGATGATGATGAGGTATACATCATAGAAGATTATGATCCAGTTACATACGTTGAGATAAGAGTTGTAGACACTCAGAGAAATGGATTGAAGCAAGCTTCTCAAAATTGGAACATTCATTTTGATAAATTAAAAGAGTTTGATTTTATCAAAAATAAGAATGAACCTAGTGTGTACAAAAGGGTCAGTGGGAGCATCGTGACATTCCTATTATTATATGTTAATATATTACGGATAAAGAATGACACACCAATGCTATAATCAGTAAAGATAAAGTTGTCTAAACATTCCTCCATGAATGATTTGGGAAGAGTGTCTTAATTGGGGATACATATATATATATATATATATATATATATATATATATTTAAAAAGGATTCTCGGCTTAACCCAAGGAACGTATATTTATTTGATGCTAAAGTTGTTTATCATAGCAAACTCCAAGAGATGTCTCATGTTGATGAGTCATGGAGTGTATCTTTCTTAATAGTCCCCGTAGACTCCTAAAAGAGAGATTGCATGAGTAATTATCATGTATGCAATGAAATGTGTGAGACCTAATGTTGATCAGTTATATTCTGGAGAAGATCACTGTAAGACAATGAAAAACATCTTAACGCACTTTATCGGCACTAAGGATGTGATCATTTTCATGGTGGGTCTAAATTAAAACTAGAGGGCTTGACAAACTCAAGTTTTTCTGACTGACCAAGACGATAACAAATTCACTTTAGGGTAAAGCAATACCTTGAACGGTGGTGCAGTGAATTGGAAAGGTTAATAGCAAAGAGTTGCAGGTTTAGTGATAAAGACAAAGTATATAGCTATAAATGAAGCTGCAAGTTGATTGTTTATATGAAAAGTTCATTACAGAACTAGGAATAGTTCCTAAGTTTCATCTTAGATCTAAACATGTGTTGTAGCACTTTCATTTGATTAGAGGAATCATTGAAAGATGAGAAGTCACTATAGAGATAGTGGACTCTTAAGAACAACATTACATATCCATTAATAAAACTTATCCAACAGCAGGATAATCGTCAGTTAGAGAAGAAAGGTATGAGATACCATGGCGATTGGCTTTAGTGCAAGTGGGAGATTGAAAGTAGTATACACACAAGCCAATCATGTTTGATGATAAAGCATATACTTTGTAATAATCTTATTCATTTATTAATAAGAGGTATTAATTTATTAAAGGCTTTTAATTATCTACATGATGCTGCTTTATAATAGTGATAAACCCATAGTTTTAAGCAATGATTTTAGAATAATGATGATGATCATTCTAATGAGATCTAAATTCTTAGAAAGAATAAAACTAAAATAGTTCCCAATCGTTGGATTACTAAATTGAGGATTAGTGAATCCGGATAGATTGGTACATACGTCGCTTACTCATTGAATGAGGATGATTGATCTTATAATCATTTATGTGGAAACTTTAAAGCAAGTATGTAGGTTCTTATCGGAGAATAAGTTCACTAAATGTGGCTCGCTAAGGAATACCTAATGAAGTTTTACTTGCCTGTCAATAGGAATTCCTGTAGTGATAGTAGTACAAGTGATCCTTGGACTTGTGATTATCAAAGTATCTTGTGTATGATGGGTTATACTTTGACTTATTCTTTAAGACCCTTAGGATATATCAAAGGGTATGCTTAGGTATAATAAGTTGTACATAGAGATAATGTATGATAAATAAAGAATCTATCGCTTCTAGTAAAAGAAGAGAAATGTCATATGTGATTCGATAAATGACAACCCAGTAGTCCTTAGCCAAGACAGAATGAAATTAGATAGAAGTTTCTAATTTGCATTATTTGGAGTCGTGCATTTAAGAATCAAAATACATATAATTAAGTAAAATAAGATTTGATGGTAATTCCATGTCTTATATTTAATTAGGACATTGCATGGTGGAAGGATTGAATTGTACGGTAAATATTTACTCATAGGTTCTTTTATGATTAATGTAGAAATCTATATTATCTGGAAGGTCGTTAATCGCTAGGGAGGCTTATCCCTATTGTAGAATAAATATTATTTATTTGAATAAATTAATAGTTTAATTTATTTATTTAAATAATATTATAATTGTTCTAATCACTATTACAAAGTACTAAATAGACAACACTTAAACCACAACGTTTTGTTAAAAAATGTTGTGGTATTTTTTTAACAACATTTTTTAACAAAACGTTGTAAATATATATATAAAACGTTATCTATTTAAAAGGATAATTTTTGATTTTAAATAGATAACATTTTTTTTAACAAAACGTTATGTATTTAAAAAACAGGGAGCTTAAAAAATCACGCTTTTCACTTTTCACTTGAAATTAAAAACCCTCCCCCTTGCGTATTATGTCTTCCAACATCTGAAATCCTCCCCTATCTCTCAATCATCTTCACCCTCTCACAGTGCCGTCCCATTCAACCCCGCCGTCCCCCTTTCCTATTGAGGAATTTGTTGAGCCAAAAACTTGGAATTTGAGGCATAGAAAGCCTTTGCATAAGCAAAGTAATGTGAATAATGGAGGAACAATTAAAATACAGGAGAATAAAGCTCAGATTCGGTCGGATGCGAATACTAATCCTGTAGAGAAAGAAATGAAGCAGAAGTTTTCGATCACCCTTGAGCGTGACGAGATCGAAGAGGATATCTTTTTAACGACTGGATCAATGCCTTCTAAGAAACCTAAGAAGAGAGCTACGATTGTTCAGAAACAGCTTGATGTAAGAACTACTTTTGTTTTTGCACAATTCCTAATTTTCATTATTATTGGAATTTCTTTATTTACTAATATTTGATTTTTTGTGATGTTTTGTACAGAATTTGTTTCTGGGTATGTGGTTGTCATCAGTAACTCCTAATTGTTACAAAGTTCATGATCCTCCTATAAAGGTATAGTTCTTATTTATTTGGGTTTAGAATATATTGTTGAGTTTTTTTCATTTGTGGGTTTTTGAGAAAATTATTTTGCTTCTTGCAGGGTTAAAATAAAGTTGTGGTAGATGGTTACACATGTAATGTTTCTTTTGTGGGAAGTTGCAGGATCATGGCTTCCAAATTCTGGGATGCACTGGAAGGTATAATCAGTTATAGACAGTAAAGATTGAAGGAATAATAAGTGTATTGTGTTCCTTTGATCTTTTTCTTTTTGAGGATGAAGTTTAGGAGTTGGAGCAAGGTGTTTATAATATTCTGAGCAGTTGCAGCTATAAATATGAATAATTGAATGCTTAATAGAGGTTATCTTAACAACCTTTTTCAAGTGTTTTCTTAATATGCTTATGTTGTGAGCAATTTGGTGTGGGAACCAACATAGGTGGATGCGCATTTGAAAGAGATTGTATTGGATGCATCTTAAATTATCTGCAAACAAGATTTACAATAACTATGACAACGTCTTAGTGTGATTCCGGATCTTCATTCACTTAGAAAAATAGTTGAATGGCTATCATGTGAGATCAATTCAGTTCAATATGGGTTGTTTGATTGCAGAATGTTTTGTATGATCTTTTTTATGCCCATGTAAGCTCTGGCTATGTTAGTTCATTCTGAATACAGATGGTGTAAGTTAGTCTGAACAACAGTCAATTCCAGAGGTCAGTTGTTTAATAATTTTGTCCTTGCTTTGGGGGATTGTTATAGGAGTTTAGTGATATTGATTTAATGTGTTGCTACTCCATCTTTTGAAGAAAATAATGTGCTCTTTAAGAGAAATTCATTCATATAATTTTATTTATTTACCTTTATTTATTCACCTATAATATGTTGAGATCTAGATATTTGTGAAAATGGTCTTATATGTCCTTTTTTACCTCTTTTAGTAGTGGTCTTTCTAAGTTAGTCTTTCCATTCTAGTGTGGAAACCTGTTACCATAACAAATTATTGGTCAAGATCTTGTAGAGTGGTAAATCCGTATTGCATGGAGAACCTCTTCCCATGAGCCAATCTCAGGTGCCCTTATCAGGTTAATTTTCTTAGCTTTGTCTTCTTCTTGTTCTTCTATTTTTGCTTCTCTTTCTGCTTACTGCAATTGGACTCATTATAAGCCAGGGTAGGCATTCTGCAATAGTGGCTGCAAATAGTAGTAAGTTGTGCCTGGATATCATGGGGATGACCAAGATATTAACCTTATGAAATCAGAAGCAGACAAAATTGGCTACCCTATTTTGATAAAGCCAACGCAAGGTATGTCAGATGGTCAATAGAGTATCCTATTTCCTGTTTGTAGTTAATATACTATATACTAATAAATATACTTCTCTTATTTTTTTCCCTTAAAAATAACTTATTCTCTTAATTTATAATACTTATACATCCTTGTTCTTGCTTTACTTTATGAATTTGAATTCAAATGTGTATGTATGTTCTGCAATTTGAATAGTGAAAATGGTATACAGCTTGAGGAATGTTAACAAAATTTTCTTTATCAAGGAGTTTTAATTTGACCTTGAATTACAAGGTTTAAAAGAGTCTAGCAACCTAAAAAGTAAAAATATTATGTATGATTTCTTAATTTATAAAATATACAACTCTGATTCTAAAACATTCAACTTGTTTAGCATTACAATTTCTGTTTGTTGGCTTTATGCGTCCAAAGGCTAATAAGAAATAAGATGAAAGTTGTCCTCTCTCTTTTTCCAATTAAAACTTCTTCTTTTAGCCAATAAAGGAAAATGATGAAAAGAGATGAAAAGATAAAGCAAAAAACATGATGATATCTGCATATAATCTTGTGATACCAACCCAAATAGGGTTCGAGTGTTTTGATTAGTAGTAGCTTGTTTATTTGTCCCATTTAAAGTTCTCAGGCCATCATTTATGTGATTTTGTGTCCATCTTTAGGGTATGAGGATTGTGCAAAGTCCAAATGAATTTGTTGACTCATTCTTGGGAGCACAACGTGAAATTTCTTTGCCCGTTTTGCGTTACTACAATATTCTTTGGAAAAATATATTACAAGACCAAGGCATATAGAAGTCCGGTACTCTTTTTGTTTCTATTTCTCCTTTTATTTATTAGTTTTAATTAGTCCTCATTATAAGGTATGTATCTGCAAACTAACTCCTGTTATTGACAGTCAGTTTCTTCAAACTTTAGTTGGTCTACGTCTTGGCTGTGGTTGATGCAGAAGCTGTTCATTAGTGTTTATTTAATCTGAAAACATGAATTAGAAACAGATATTATACATGATTATTGGTGCATTTTTTAATTCTTAATATGCCTAATATGATAGGTATTTGGGGACAAACATGGTAACATTGTGCATTTGAATGAGAGGGATTGTAGTGTGCAGAGAAGACACCAGAAAATAATTGAAGAAGCTCCAACTGTAATGCTTTCTTACATTATTTACTGTTTGGTTTTTATTTAAAGATGTTAAGAGTTCTGACAATAACTCCCTTTCTTGGAGCCAAATATTATCAGCGACTTCCGCTCTAAACTGGGTGAAGCTGCGGTTTCTACTGCCAAGGTGATGCATTTATGAATTATCCGAGTCTACACGTAAAATAATTTCTATTGTGCTAATGGCAGTGTTATTTTATAGATGTATTAACTGCCTTAGCATAATAGATTTAGTATAGTTTATATTTAATTTTATGAACCGTTTGTGTCAATATAAGGCGAATATTTATGAAATTGTTTGGATGTGTTGTTATCCTATTAGGTAAGACTTGCAAAGTTTCCCGTTCTTTTTTCAGTAATCCAGCCATACTCCATTGCCTAAAAGGTCGGCATAATGAATATATTTAGATGCTTCCATTAAAAGAGGAAGAAAAGAAATATTAAAAATCTACCCCTTATCAATTCATTCTCACGCTATATATAGTCAATTCCTTTGGTGAATCTTTACTGCATTGGCATGTACATTAAATTTCTAGATATTATTTTTTTGGATCTTTATTGCCATTTATATCTTTATCTTCGCTTATAACCCATTTTACCTTTATGCGCGTGTGGTATGCAGTTTCTGATTCATTGATATGGATCTTTTTCTATTATTTTTACATTACTGGGTTTTTATGGATAGTTTAATTAGGTAATAATTTAATTTTATGGATAGTTTGGTATATTTTGTGGATGTAGTCAAATTCACAATTCAATATAGTAGTAATTATATTGAAAAGTGAATTTGACATGTATGAATAGTTTGGCATTATTGAGATGTAAATGTATTGTATGGTATTAATATTCTTTGTAATTGGCATTACAAAGAATTATTGGGATGTAAACGTATTGTATGGTATTAATATTTTTTTGTAATTTTAGCTATATATCATGGCATTAGCATATTGCAAGTGCATTGGTAATATAGGTGAACCACAACATTTTTTTTCTTTTTTTTTAATCTACAACATTTTAAAAACGTTGTGTGAAAGTGCCTAAACGTTGTCTGATATATTAAACTACAACGTTTTTATCCAGAAAACGTTGTGGAATCATACATTCTACAACGTTTTTAAGCATCTACTAATTTATGGAAAACAAATCTACAACATTTTTTTCTTAAAAAACGTTGTGGAATGTGCTTCACTACAACGTTTTAAAAACGTTGTGTAAGGGCGTCAAATAGATGACACCATTAACCACAACGTTTTTCTGACTGAAATCACAACGTTTTTTCTGCGTCGTCTATTTACTGTTTTGTAGTAGTGAATTGATTTATTCACAACCGGTTTAATATGGAGAACCTAAACGGTCACACCATAAAAGGAAGAATATTTATTTAAGAAGTAAATGGCATAATCGTAATAATAAGTTAAGTGTATTTAATTTAATCTATGATGATAGAATAAATTAAATAGCTTAATATTTATTATTTAATATTTTAGAAATATTAAAAATAAATTAATAAGAGGAGTCTTATTATTACTATTACTATTATTATTATTTAATTCATAAAGGAGTTTGGGAATTAATTAATAAAACTACTCTCATATATTCCTAATAAGATTAAGAGGCTAATTAATTAAAGGAGTTTAATTAATTATTCCTAATAAGATTGGGAGCTTAATTAATTAAAATAAAAACTCAATTCCTTAATTGTTAAGGAGGGTTGCCTACATCTATAAATAAGAAGAGTTTTATTATGGGTGGGTGTTGATGTTGTTGTTGACGTTTTCACAACAGACATAATTCCAAGAATTGGGAGAGTACACCTTTTCTATTAGAGATAGAAAAACTAGGGTTTTGTCAAATATCTTCTTGAATACTTCTTCTTCCTTGGTGGATTACCTCTAGAGGCCAAACACTTGGGTGGCTAACGTTGATCAAAGGAAAGAATCAAACCCATTGGATTCAAGTTGAACGCGAAAAGGGTTGGAGGTGAACATATACCTAAAGAAGCTCAAATCTTCAAGGGTATAATTCTTGTTCTTCATCTTTTCATTTAATTAATAATTATGCATAAAGGATGATCCGGGTATATGGTTTATAAAATTTTAAAACTCTAATTTTTATGCTTCTGCTTTATTTTGTGCAATTTGATTGCGTCCATGAATCTTACAAACCTAACAGATTATTGTTTAAGCTATTTAATTTATGTCTTTATCCTAGATTATGGGTAGTTGGATGTGATTGTTTTGAATAGTGAGCACCAAATCTTGTGGGAATGAAGTACCCGGATTTAGGGGTGTCATAAGAACATGAAGAGCCAGAGGATCATGGAACACCTAAGTTCAATGATCAAAAGACTGTGATTAAAAAGAAAGGAAAGAAGATCGTAAAATTTTCAAAAATAATCTAAGAATAGGAAAGAATCTTAAGGTAAACCAAAGGTAGAATAAGATCACGACGTGATCAGATTGAGTTATGAAATGATTGATGGTCGATAATGACTGAGTAGTTATAGTTTGATGCTATAAAGAGACGGTACTATGAAATGATACAAGATAAACTCATAAGGAATTGTAAATGATGAGATACAAAAAAAAATCCGTAGCAAGCAATGAGCAAGTTAAGAGTGAGATAGAACTAGGTGGGATTTCAATTGAGGACTTATGTGATGACTGAGTTGTACAGACCTTTGTATGGGCGGAGGTTTGTGATTGCACTAACTTTATTACACTGATAATCATTGAAATGTTCACACTATCGATATACATATGGCGAGAAGGTGATTCTTTTCCCATATTTATATTTGCTAGTTAAAGATTATTAAGATTAGGCGCGAGTTCCTAAAACTCATTTTTATTGTAAGACCACAACTTTTATGAATAGAGATTAATTTCTCTCGAAATATATTTTTGAATATTATGGTGTGGATATAATATAATGGTATAGTTGTGGGTAATATTTACAAAATTTGCAAAGTAAGCAAGTGGTTATACAATATTCGATTGGTCGGGGAATATTCGTTTTAACAAGGAATATTAAATGACGACGACACAATCATTAAGTGGACCCCTAGCGAAGTATTATCGTAGTAAGAAAAGCAGCGAATTATCTTTTTATAAAATAACGGCGGAAGTGTTACCATTAAAAGCTGTTGAACTACCCGGTAGAGTAAGCGACGATGTCTGGCGTGGTTGCATAGTAGCACTGCGGTATTGGTTATTGATGCTTACGTGAGAAGTCACCTAGTTATACTCAATTATTGCTACATTAATTGCTGCATCATATCTGTTATATTATTGATTCGATTATTGTCACAGTATCATCTATATAATATGATATATTATTAAATCAATAATTGAGACAATAAAGTTATTCATATTATGAAATTGTAATATTTACAATGTCTTGAAGTCCTGTCAAGGAGAGGTTAGGTCATCTAATTGCGCGCCAATAAGGAGAAATCCTTATCGAAAAAGCCCACTCTTTCCTGGGAACGACCTGGTTGTTAAATATTGTGAGTTATAATATTAATGATGAATAAGTTCGTGTTGATTAAAGATGAACTTGATAGTTCCATTGTGTTGGAATTTTTAGTGTTAGTGAAAATCGACATTTATTTCTATAATAATTGATGGCTAGAAGTTATCGAGTAATTAATCGAATAAATGAGGAATTAATTGCTATTAATTCACATGATTATAACTATTTGTTCACATGTGTGTACTATTGATTCACATTCATGTACTATTAGGGGAGTCAGTGCAAGATTGATAATACTTGCATGACTAAGTTAAAGATGAAGGTATAGATGGAGATACTATATTGTTATTCGTATTTTCACATGATTATAACTATTGAATCACATGATTGAACTATTGATTCACATTATTTACTATTAGGGGAGGTGGTGCAAGTTTGATAATACTTGCAGGACTAAATTAAAAATAAAAGAAAAGTTGGAGGTATTGTACTGTAATATTTCGAGTCCCAAAATGTGTAATTATTGAAACTATATTTTTCTATAAATAGAAGCTCATTCTTCCTTCATTTCTAACCAATTCACTAAAGCTATAGAGCAATTATTATAGAGTGAAATTATAGAGAGAAAAGAAGAAGAAGTACGCTACCTCTCTATTCCAAAGTATCAACTTTATTCTAAGGTAAGGGTATTATTTCTTTCATTTTCATGAAGAGAGCTATTGTTATTCCATTCCTTATTATTATATTGAAATAACTGTTTATCAATCGCATACATGGTGAAATTCTTCTATTATTCCATTCTTTATTATTAGGTTGGAATATCACATCTATCGTACACGCATTTGACATGGTTCCACTATTAATT
This sequence comes from Panax ginseng, assembly GCA_020205605.1. NCBI lineage: Eukaryota > Viridiplantae > Streptophyta > Magnoliopsida > Apiales > Araliaceae > Panax > Panax ginseng. The sequence continues at coordinate 141,310,237 of CM035132.1, read as the reverse complement.
ATTACATTGGAATAACTTTATCTATGCTAAGTACCGCATACATGGTGAAATTCTTACATTAATCCATTATTTATTATTACATTGGAATAACTTTGTTTGTCCTGGTCTATCGCATGCACGGTGAATTATGTTGTTATTAGTTCTTTATTATTACATTGGGAATAACTTTATCATGCGGTCTATCACATGCATGGTGAATTCTTCTATTATTCCATTCTTTATTATTCTATTGGAATAACCTGTCTATGTGGATTACCACATTCATGGTGAATGATCCTTTGTATTCATTCCTTATTAAATTGTGGAAATGATCTGTCTACGTGGATTACTGTATAGCGGGTGAAAATCCATTTGCAGTTTCATATATTCTATTATACTTAGTTGGTTAAAGTTTTGGCTTCTATACTCCATGAAATTAGTAGAATATCTTGGATATTTGCGCTTCATCCAGTATCTTTTCATGGAAATATTCTGTAATAACCCGAGATTACCTAAATAAAATAAATAAGAAAATTTGCGTATAATTTTTTTTTATTTAATAGCGAGAATAAGTGAACGATAAATATGAATATATTTATTTCTTTTAAAAATTAGAAATAATTTTGGAATTATTAATTACTACAAATTATATTTTATGGTAATTAATTTACAGAAGCGAAATATTTTTATTAATTATTTTCCATGAAAACATGATTGGAAATAATATATGAAGTGATAATTAGAATTATATAATAAATATTTTATTATATGATTTGTTCAGAATATTTAAGTTAATTATTTTAACTTGATTATTGATGCTATGTAAGAAAGAGAAGTCAGATATGAGATCCAAACCCTGAATTGGGATTGTGATCAAGAGATGAGAATAATAATATTATATTATTGTTATAATGATTTTACAAAGACAATAATTATGTATCTTGTGTATGTAAAGGATAGGTAATATTATTGAATGACGGTCCAATTAGGTCATAGCATATTACGCGTCTTTGTGAAACCTAATTATTAAACTCGATTATGAGAAATGAGTGAGTAGTATATGAAGTTTACTATGTATATGAACTTACTGTGTACACGAATGTCGGTAATTAGAAGAAAAACCCTAATTACTATTTTTACGCTGATAACTAGGACAAACCCTAATTATTACAACCCTAATCGGTTGAAGTTAGAGATCGTAATGAATGTGTTAGATCATACACAGATAATTAGAGAACCCTAATGGTCAATTAGGAAACCCCAATTGATAACGTTAAGAAACCCTAATTAGAAAACCCTAATTTAAAATTATCGGATTTAATTACGATGTTATTATATAAATGTTTTAAATTACCAAATGATAGAAATTAATTAGTAAATGGTAAGAATTATAATCTAATGGTTAAATATTACATTTAATGGCCTTTTACAAAAATGCCCTTGGAATTATATGTGAAATGACCAAAATACCCTTTTTGTCATTTTAGTGTATTATTACTTACATTGTTGATGGGATCTTGCAACAAGGATGCCCAACATGCTTACCCTACATGCTATCAACTATCAAACAAGGGAATCATCCCACTTTAGCATCCAATGTATTTAAAAAAAAAAATTAATTAAAGAAAAGGGAAAATGCATTATTTATGTCTTATTGCTACCACATGTCCACAAAATCTAGCCACCTACCATATTCTAGAATTTACTTATGCTTCTATGTCATTACACCATCAATTATAAATTACTTACATTGATTGATTCAATCAATTCTATAAATTAGGAAGAGATTAAACTCATTTGTACACTAAAATTATAGCAAACACCTAGCTTTACTCTCTCAAGCTCTTACCAACGAAATTATCTTGCCTATAAGCTCCTAATCAAAGCCCAGCCATCACAAACAACAAATCAGAAGCATCAAAGCCAGAAAAAAATCAAAAATCGAAGCTAGAAAAGGTATGAAATTCCCTAATTTTGAAATCCTTCGATTCGATGTTAATTGATGCAATTGATTGTTTAAAGTAGTGTAATAGGGAGTCTATTAATGTTCTGGGTTGTAAAATCATGAACCCATAACATCAAAGTGCACGAATTTGAAGATTTGAGCAAGTTGGAAAAACCGAATTCTGTGATTTTTGGGCAAATGTCAAGACTTATATCTCTGTGATTATTTACTGTTTTTGTTGTTTAAAAGTTGTTATAGGTAGCCTAATATGTGGTCTTTAATCTCCAAAAGGAATCAAGTTCATATCTATTGTAGATCGGGATTTATAAGTGGTCAAAGTGGGTGATTGAGCATTGAATAAAATTTTTCAAACCCAGAAAATATTCTAAGTGTCCGGAAAATATTATTTTGGAAAATGTCAGGCCTTATATCTCGGTCATCTTTAATGTGTTTTGTGTTCTAAAGATTGATATGTGTATCTTGTTATGTGGTATTTAACCTCCAAAAATAATCAGGTCCATATATATTACGGATTAAGAGTTATTTAAGGTCAAAGTGGGTTGTGCGGCATTGACGAAAAATTGCAGGCGACCCGAGAATTTTCTAAGTGTTAATTTTCCGACAAGGTTTGACCATACTTTAGATGCTTGATTTCTTGTTTTTATGATGATGTTAAGTGTTAGAGTTGTAGTCCTACATTTTGTCTACACTGCTTTGGAATTTATAGATCACATAAAAGCGTTACGATCATCAAGTTATAGAGGTCCAAAGTAGGCACCTCAAGCTGTTCTTCGTGAAGAAACGACTTTGGTAACTACTTTGATGGCTGATTTATCCAGATCGATGTTTGTTTAGAGGTTATGATTGTTGGATCTTGTAGTCTTGTATTTCTCTACAAGACCCAATTTATAGATTGTCCAAATTCGTTAAGATGAGAGAGTTATTCACGGTCAAAGTAGGCCACTCGGTTACGCCTTATGAAGATCAGGTAGGCTCAAGAACACCTATAGCGACACTTACATCACTATAGGGGCCTTTAGCTTGACAGATTTTAATTATTTTAATTTACGATTTTTAGAAAAATGATTTAAAAATTATAAAAATTAGATTTTAATTATTAAAATACTAAATAAATTATGAAAAATTATTTTAAAATCTGAAAAATAGTTTTTAATTATTTTGAGTATATTTCATAAATATTTAATATTTTGGAATATAAAAGGTATTTATTTATTTAATTATAATATTAAATAAATTATTTAAAAATAGTTTTAATTCATGAAAAATCATGAAAAATTATATTATGGTATAAGAAAATATTTTAAGTTATTTCCCATGACTTTTAATATTTTGTGATGAATTTCATTAATTAATTATATATTAATGATATTAAAGTTATTTAATGATTATATTAAATAATTTAGTTTAAAAATGATTTTAATATTATAAAAATCATTTTAAATGAAATTAAAGTATTTAAAAATATTTTAAGTTATAAAATATAACTTTTAATATTTAAAGGATAATTTCATTAATAATTTAATATTAATGATATTAAGATAATATTAGTGATATTTAGTTTATTTAATAATTATTATTAAATAAATAGTTTAAAAATGGTTTTATTTATTTAAAAATCATTTAAAGAGGATATTAAGGATTTAAAAATATGTTAACTTATAATTAATGACTTTTAATATTTGGATGAATAGTACATTAATATTTATATATTAATGGTGATTATTTAAAATGATTTTAATTGTTTTAAAAATCATTTAAGGGTAATATAAATGTTTTAAAAATAGTTTGAGTTATTATAAATAACTTTTATATTTTAGCAATGGTTTCATTAATAGTTTAATATAAATTAATTATTAATGATAATGGAATTATTTAATGTTTAAGTCATTTAATTATGATTAGATGTTTGAAAGTTATAGCCAAACCAAACTAGTCGATTTAGAGGCAGGTTATGAAGTCCGAGATTTGATGAAGAGCACCCATAGTAATGAGTTATATCACTATAAGCCCTTGAGTGATGATTTGATTTATTTTAAATTTTTCAATTTACGGAAAATTTGAAAATGATTAAAAGTAAAATGTCCGATATTCTGAGATGTTGAGGTATAGAATAAGAGTCTTAGACTCAAGATTTATTCGATAAAGTTGTTAGCCATGACGCCAACAAATTTGTCGAACTCTATAATAGAAAGAAAAGACTTACGTAAGAGCATGGGTGAGATATTTGAAAAATGTATAAAAGTATAGAATAGAAAGTATGATCACTGCGATTATGTGATGACGTGATTAGACTATGTGCTGACCGTAATTGACAGTACTATGTGTTATGATATATTGTTCTAATCGAGCGAATGATCTACTTATTGATAGGTTGTGATAAAGAGATAAAACCTAAGTTGAGATTTGTAATCAGCAAATCAGGCAAGTATCTTACCTTTGCATTTCCTTTATGCAATGGACATGAGTAAGAAGTTTCTGAATTCTTTTCTATTCTGTCATGATTATATACGCTTTGATTATCAACATGTTAGCTCGGATATATATTTTGTTAAGTTGATTTCTAAATGGTTATACAAGTGTCCCCACTTGGATAATCATAGCATTTATTCACATGTTGATACACCTTTGTCAATTACCCGTATATATATATGTTGAATTACATATTATTGTTGAGCAAGATTAAAACCTTTGGGTTTGGAACCGGGCATGTATGAACATCCCTATATGGGAAGATTTTTTGCTTGGTGAAGATGAGAATAAAGCGGTGAATTTCGTTCGAGTTATGTAGTATTGATCAATCTGAGGTACAACTGGTCGGTCGATCACCCTCCGTGCCGTAAGTAAGTTAATGGTTTATGCGGATGAATTACGCTAAACCTTTTCAAAATGAAAAACAATGTTCATAGTATGTTTCTTAAACCCTATTCATGGGTGGAGCCTAATTTCAAGAAATTGAAAGAGAGTTGTTATGTGAATCTTTTATCGATCTGATTACTTCACAACTTTTGATTCGTTGTAGAAGTGTTATGTAAAGAGAATACTTATATTCTTTCAAATTTATATATATAATTGTTATTACTTCTTTGGGCACTCAAATGCTCATCCTTGCTTAAACTAAATATTTTCGATTCATTATGATCGACACGAAGGCTCGAAGCACGAAACAAGGAAAAGAAAAGTCATTGAATGAGAATTAGTATGAGTTAATGGTTATAGTTAGTAAGACAATGGAATCTATTGTCAGGTATTGTAAGGAATGTATTTTGAAGGTCACGTACCTGGGAAAGTAAACTTTGATGTATGTAAATTAAGTTCGAATTATATTATTATTTAGTATTATTCAGCTTAAAGAAATGGTATCGTGGAAAACCGAGTTCGGGTTTCAAGTACCTGGATTTGGGGTCGCCACATATTCTTCTAAGAATTCTTGAATTTTACTCCACAAAGCAGTATCATGTTGACAATTTGGACGTTTTTGAGTTCGGGATAAATTAACTTATAAATCTTTAAAATTTATTCTTGAACTTGTTTTATTGAATTATTATGTCATTGTCATCATCCTCATGTTTATATTATGTTGAAAGTCATATGTGGCCTGTAGTGCATATATGGACTTGGTATGATTATGACGAGGGTGGATTATTAAAGATCATCATAGTAGTAATATTAGAAATGATGTGGTAAAGTCCTCATTGGCCCGTAGTGCAATGATGGGATGATTATTAGCATGATCATGACCATTGATGAAAACACGAGTATCCTGGCCCGTAGTGCATGGATAATTTGTGGTCGTGATACTAATGAATATCCTTGGTAGTAGTCGAGGATGACGTGGTTTATTTAATAAGTTGAGTCTTAGCGATAAAAGTGATGAAAAACCTTTTAAATCATAGAAGATAGTAGATTTTATTCTCTACTTGACTCTTCTAATGGATTGCTTTGTTTACATTGCGATTAAACTTGATGTCTATTGTATTTTATCGGTTTAATATTGTTGAAGACTAATGAAAATTTATTACGCATTATCTTAGCCATAATATTTCTTCTTTGGGCTAGTTGAGCTCACCCTTTTGCATTCATTGTTCTATTAGGAAATGAGCGTGGCGAGGGGACTAGTCGAGGAAGCAGAGTGCCAGTCCAGATGATAGCATTAGTAGTCCTCACTATTCTATGAAATAGTGTGATAATAAATGTATTGAGGACTTATTTTGAGTTTGAATATATGCAGAAGACAATATTTGTATTAAAACTTAAAGCTCATGTTGTATATTTAAGATTGTATTTGTATTTTGTACCATGTATTTGGCGACTCGAATAGGTTATGTATACCTATTTTGGGGGCGTCATGATTAGTATCAAAGCTTAGGAAATGATCCTCAGCTAAGATGTGAGACAAGAACTAGGATGGGAGAGCGGAGAATTCCTTCACTAGTATGACCTACCTAAGTTTATTTGGTATTTAATTGGCCGGTCGAGTATAGGGATAATATGTGATATGTTAATTAACCCTTGTTTTGTGGCGGATTTGAAAATGACATCCGAGAATGTTGAAAATAGTAATGGAGCACAGGAGACCGTTGAGTCTCTACAGATCAATACTCAGGATAATTTGCATCAGGAAAGCGACAATCCTCATGCAAATGACAACACCGACCAAATGATGAGCGATGGAATGTTGGAGGCTTTATGCAATTCATGAAACATTAAGCGAGGCGGCTCGCATCCAAAATGCAGGTGGAAACTTTGGCAACTCTCGGACGATCACTACTAAATAGTTCAAGGAGCTTGGACCACCGGTGTTTTTTGTAGAGCCAAAACCACTTAAGGCGGAGACGTAGATAAAGCAGATCAACAAGATATTTGATATCTTGGGATGCTCCGAGGAGCAAAAGGTTCCCTTTGCCACCTTCATGTTGCGGGCATAGACAAATTACCGGTGGGAATCTGTAAAGCATACTCAACCTGCCGCACTGAAGATGTCTTGGGAGAAGTTCCAAGAACTGTTCAACGACAAGTACTTTCCCGAAAGTATTCGTCACATGAAAGAGGTAGAGTTCATTAAACTAGAGCAAAACAACATGACCGTGTCGTAGTACGAAGCTAAGTTTGTCGAGTTATCTCGGTTTACGTCCCATTTGGTTGATAATGAGGAGAGAATGACGCGAATATTTCTAAGAGGTTTGAAACCCAAGATACGTCAATATCTTATCTCTCATAAACCTGTGTTTGTATTAGGATGAAGAACGGCTTTGGTAGCTACTTTGATGGCTGATTTATCCCAGATCGAGGTTTGTTTAGAGGTTATGATTGTTGGATCTTGTAGTCTTGTATTTCCTCTACAAGACCCAATTTATAGATTGTCCAAATTCGTTAAGATGAGAGAGTTATTCACGGTCACAAAGTAGGCCACCTTCGGTTACGCCTTATGAAGATCTCAGGTAGGCTCAAGAACACCTATAGCGACACTTACATCACTATAGGGGCTTTTAATGACAGATTTTAATTATTTTAATTTACGATTTTCCAGAAAAATGATTTAAAAATTATAAAAATTAGATTTTAATTATTAAAAATACTAAATAAATTATGAAAAATTATTTTAAAATCGAAAAATAGTTTTAATTATTTTGAGTATATTTCATAAATATTTAATATTTTTGGAATATAAAAGGTATTTATTTATTTAATTATAATATTAAATAAATTATTTAAAAATAGTTTTAATTCATGAAAAATCATGAAAAAATTATATTATGGTATAAGAAAATATTTTAAGTTATTTCCCATGACTTTTAATATTTTGTGATGAATTTCATTAATTAATTATATATTAATGATATTAAAGTTATTTAATGATTATATTAAATAATTTAGTTTAAAAATGATTTTAATATTATAAAAATCATTTTAAATGAAATTAAAGTATTTAAAAATATTTTAAGTTATAAAATATAACTTTTAATATTTAAAGGATAATTTCATTAATAATTTAATATTAATGATATTAAGATAATATTAGTGATATTTAGTTTATTTAATAATTATTATTAAATAAATAGTTTAAAAATGGTTTTATTTATTTAAAAATCATTTAAAGAGGATATTAAGGATTTAAAAATATTTTAAGTTATAATTAATGACTTTTAATATTTGGATGAATAGTACATTAATATTTATATATTAATGGTGATTATTTAAAATGATTTTAATTGTTTTAAAAATCATTTTAAAGGGTAATATAAATGTTTTAAAAATAGTTTGAGTTATTATAAATAACTTTTATATTTTTGGCAATGGTTTCATTAATAGTTTAATATAAATTAATTATTAATGATAATGTAATTATTTAATGTTTAAGTCATTTAATTATGATTCCGATGTTTGAAAGTTATAATTACCAAACTAGTTTACCAGAGAACCTAAGTTATGAAGTCCAGATTTGATGAAGAGCACCCATAGTATGCAGTTATATCACTATAAGCCCTTGAGTGATGATTTGATTTATTTTAAATTTTTCAATTTACGGAAAATTGAAAATGATTAAAAGTAAAATGTCCGATATTTCTGAGATGTTGAGGTATAGAATAAGAGTCTTAGACTCAAGATTTACCCGATAAAGTTAGCCGATGCATTGCGACAACCGTCGAACTCTATAATAGAAAGAAAAGACTTACAGTAAGAGCATGGGTGAGATATTTGAAAAATGTATAAAAGTATAGAATAGAAAGTATGATCACTGCGATTATGTGATGACGTGATTAGACTATGTCTTGTCAAGTAATTGGACGAGACTTATGTGTTATGATATATTGTTCTAATCGAAGCGAATGATCTACTTATTGATAGGTTGTGATAAAGAGATAAAACCTAAGTTGAGATTTGTAATCAAAGAAATCGTGCAAGTATCTTACCTTTGCATTTCCTTTATGCAATGGACATGAGTAAGAAGTTTGTAATTCTTTTCATTCTGTCATGCAGATTATATACGCTTTGATTATCAACATGTTAGCTCGGATATATATTACATTAAGTTGATTTCTAAATGGTTATACAAGTGTCCCCACTTGGATAATCATGGCATTTATTCACATGTTGATACACCTTTGTCAATTACCCGTATATATATATATGTTGAATTACATATTATTGTCGAAAGCAAGATTAAAACCTTGGGTTTGGAACCGTGCATGTATGAACATCCCTATATGGGAAGATTTTTGCGCCCGAGAAGACGAATAAAAGCGGTGAATTTCGTTCGGAGTTATGTAGTATTGATCAATACAGGTACAACTGGCCGATCACCCTCGCGTGCCGTAAGTTATGACGGTTTGCGGATGAATTTCTCGCTAAACCTTTTCAAAATGAAAACAATGTTCATAGTATGTTTCTTAAACCCTATTCATGGGTGGAGCCTAATTTCAAGAAATTGAAAGAGAGTTGTTATGTGAATCTTTTATCGATCTGATTACTTCACAACTTTTGATTCGTTGTAGAAGTGTTATGTAAAGAGAATACTTATATTCTTTCAAACTTATATATATAATTGTTATTACTTCTTTGGGCACTCAAATGCTCATCCTTGCTTAAACTAAATATTTTCGATTCATTATGATCGATTGAAGGCTCGGAACACGAACAAGGGAAAAGAAAAGTCATTCGAATGAGAATTAGTATGAGTTAATGGTTATAGTTAGTAAGACAATGGAATCTATTGTCGAGGGTATTGTAAGGAATGTATTTTGAAGGTCACGTGCACAGGAAAGTAAACTTTGATGTATGTAAATTAAGTTGAATTATATTATTATTTAGTATTATTCAAATTTTAAAGAAATGGTATCGTGGAAAAGCAAAGTTCGGGTTTCAAGTACACCGGATTTGGGGTCGCCATACATATTCTTCTAAGAATTCTTGAATTTTACTCCACAAAGCAGTATCATGTTGACAATTTGGACGTTTTTGAGTTCGGGATAAATTAACTTATAAATCTTTAAAATTTATTCTTGAACTTGTTTTATTGAATTATTATGTCATTGTCATCATCCTCATGTTTATATTATGTTGAAAGTCATATGTGGCCTGTAGTGCATATATGGACTTGGTATGATTATGACCAGGGATTATTCAGTATAGTCATGACCGTAATATTAGAAATGATGTGGTAAAAGTCCTCATTGGCCCGTAGTGCAATGATGGACAGTTATTGGCATGATCATGACCATTGATGAAAACACGAGTATCCTTGGCCCGTAGTGCATGGATAATTTGTGGTCGTGATACTAATGAATATCCTTGGCCGTAGTGCAGGGATGACGTGGTTTATTTAATAAGTTGAGTCTTAGCGATAAAAGTGATGAAAAACCTTTTAAATCATAGAAGATAGTAGATTTTATTCTCTACTTGACTCTTCTAATGGATTGCTTGTTCTGTTGCAGTTAAACTTGATGTCTATTGTATTTTATCAGTTTAATATTGTTGAAGACTAATGAAAATTTATTCTGCATTATCTTAGCCATAATATTTCTTACTGGGCTAGTTGAGCTCACCCTTTTGCATTCATTGTTCTATTCAGGAAATGAGAACGTAGCAGGGACTAGTCAGGGAACGGAGTGACAGTCCAGATGATAGCATTAGTAGTCCTCACTATTCTATGAAATAGTGTGATAATAAATGTATTGAGGACTTATTTTGAGTTTGAATACTGTCTAGAAGACAATATTTGTATTAAAACTTAAAGCTCATGTTGTATATTTAAGATTGTATTTGTATTTTGTACCATGTATTTGGCGACTCAGAATAGGTTATGTATACCTATTTTGGGGGCGTCACAGTTGGTATCAAAGCTTAGGGAAATGATCCCTGGCTAAGATGTGAGACAAGAACTAGGATGGGAGAGACGGAGAATTCCTTCACTAGTATGACCTACCTAAGTTTATTTGGTATTTAATTGGTCGGTCAAAGTATAGGGATAATATGTGATATGTTAATTAACCCTTGTTTTGTGGCAGTATTTGAAAATGACATCTGAGAATGTTGAAAATAGTAATGGAGCACAGGAGACCGTTGAGTCTCTACAGATCAATACTCAGGATAATTTGCATCAGGAAAGCGACAATCCTCATGCAAATGACAACACTGACCAAATGATGAACGATGGAATGTTCAGAGGCTTTATGCAATTCATGAAACATTAGGCGAGAGCGGCTCTGGCCCAAAATGCGGTGGAAACAACGGCAACTCGGGGACGATCACTACTAAATAGTTCAAGGAGCTTGGACCACCGGTGTGTTTTTGTAGAGCCAAAACCACTTAAAGGCGGAGGCGTAGATAAAGCGAGATCAACAAGATATTTGATATCTTGGGATGCTCCAGAGAGCAAAAGGTTCCTTTGCCACCTTCATGTTGGGCATAGACAAATTAATTGGGAATCGTAAAGCATACTCAACCAGATGAAGATGTCTTGGGAGAAGTTCCAAGAACTGTTCAACGACAAGTACTTTCCCGAAAGTATTCGTCACATGAAAGAGGTAGAGTTCATTAAACTAGAGCAAAACAACATGACCGTGTCGTAGTACGAAGCTAAGTTTGTCGAGTTATCTCGGTTTACGTCCCATTTGGTTGATAATGAGGAGAGAATGACGCGAATATTTCTAAGAGGTTTGAAACCCAAGATACGTCAATATCTTATCTCTCATAAACTGTGTTTGTATTCAGATGAAGAACAGCTTTGGTAGCTACTTTGATGGCTGATTTATCCCAGATCTGATGTTTGTTTAGAGGTTATGATTGTTGGATCTTGTAGTCTTGTATTTCCTCTACAAGACCCAATTTATAGATTGTCCAAATTCGTTAAGATGAGAGAGTTATTCACGGTCAAAGTAGGCCACTCTGGTTCGCCTTATGAAGATCAGGTAGGCTCAAGAACACCTATAGCGACACTTACGTCACTATAGGGGCCTTTATGACAGATTTTAATTATTTTAATTTCGATTTTCCAGAAAAATGATTTAAAAATTATAAAAATTAGATTTTAATTATTAAAAATACTAAATAAATTATGAAAAATTATTTTAAAATCTGAAAAATAGTTTTTAATTATTTTGAGTATATTTCATAAATATTTAATATTTTGGAATATAAAGGTATTTATTTATTTAATTATAATATTAAATAAATTATTTAAAATAGTTTTAATTCATGAAAAATCATGAAAAATTATATTATGGTATAAGAAAATATTTTAAGTTATTTCCATGACTTTTAATATTTTGTGATGAATTTCATTAATTAATTATATATTAATGATATTAAAGTTATTTAATGATTATATTAAATAATTTAGTTTAAAAATGATTTTAATATTATAAAAATCATTTTAAATGAAATTAAAGTATTTAAAAATATTTTAAGTTATAAAATATAACTTTTAATATTTAAAGGATAATTTCATTAATAATTTAATATTAATGATATTAAGATAATATTAGTGATATTTAGTTTATTTAATAATTATTATTAAATAAATAGTTTAAAATGGTTTTATTTATTTAAAAATCATTTAAAGAGGATATTAAGGATTTAAAAATATTTTAAGTTATAATTAATGACTTTTAATATTTGGATGAATAGTACATTAATATTTATATATTAATGGTGATTATTTAAAATGATTTTAATTGTTTTAAAAATCATTTAAGGGTAATATAAATGTTTTAAAAATAGTTTGAGTTATTATAAATAACTTTTATATTTTGGCAATGGTTTCATTAATAGTTTAATATAAATTAATTATTAATGATAATGTAATTGTTTAATGTTTAAGTCATTTAATTATGATTAGATGTTTGAAAGTTATTATGGCCAAACTAGTTTACTTGAGAACCTAGGTTATGAAGTCGAGATTTGATGAAGAGCACCCATAGTACAGTTATATCACTATAAGCCCTTGAGTGATGATTTGATTTATTTTAAATTTTTCAATTTACGGAAAATTGAAAATGATTAAAAAGTAAAATGTCCGATATTTACTGAGATGTTGAGGTATAGAATAAGAGTCTTAGACTCAAGTATTTGCTCGATAAAGTTGTTCGATGCACGTACAAACCCGTCGAACTCTATAATAGAAAGAAAAGACTTCAGTAAGAGCATGGGTGAGATATTTGAAAAATGTATAAAAGTATAGAATAGAAAGTATGATCACCTGCGATTATGTGATGACGTGATTAGACTATGTCTTCAATCAGTAATTGACAAGATTACTATGTGTTATGATATATTGTTCTAATCGAACGAATGATCTACTTATTGATAGGTTGTGATAAAGAGATAAAACCTAAGTTGAGATTTGTAATCAGCAAATCAGGCAAGTATCTTACCTTTGCATTTCCTTTATGCAATGGACATGAGTAAGAAGTTTCAGAATTCTTTTCTATTCCTGTACAGATTATGTACGCTTTGATTATCAACATGTTAGCTCAGATATATATTCTGTTAAGTTGATTTCTAAATGGTTATACAAGTGTCCCCACTTGGATAATCATGGCATTTATTCACATGTTGATACACCTTTGTCAATTACCCGTATATATATATGTTGAATTACATATTATTGTTGAGCAAGATTAAAACCTTGGGTTTGGAACCGGGCATGTATGAACATCCCTATATGGGAAGATTTTTTTTCGAAGGCGATGAGAATAAAGCGGTGAATTTCGTTCGGAGTTATGTAGTATTGATCAATCTGAGGTACAACGGGGTGATCACCCTCCGTGCAAGTAAGTTATGACGGTTTATGGATGAATTTACGCTAAACCTTTTCAAAATGAAAACAATGTTCATAGTATGTTTCTTAAACCCTATTCATGGGTGGAGCCTAATTTCAAGAAATTGAAAGAGAGTTGTTATGTGAATCTTTTATCAAGATGATTACTTCACAACTTTTGATTCGTTGTAGAAGTGTTATGTAAAGAGAATACTTATATTCTTTCAAACTTATATATATAATTGTTATTACTTCTTTGGGCACTCAAATGCTCATCCTTGCTTAAACTAAATATTTTCAAGATTACGTATGATCGATTTGAAGGCTCGAGGCACGAACAAGGAAAAGAAAAGTCGTTGAATGAGAATTAGTATGAGTTAATGGTTATAGTTAGTAAGACAATGGAATCTATTGTCGGTATTGTAAGGAATGTATTTTGAAGGTCACGTGCACAGGAAAGTAAACTTTGATGTATGTAAATTAAGTTGAATTATATTATTATTTAGTATTATTCAAACCTTAAAGAAATGGTATCGTGGAAAACCCGAGTTCGGGTTTCAAGTACTGGATTTGGGGTCGCATACATATTCTTCTAAGAATTCTTGAATTTTACTCCACAAAGCAGTATCATGTTGACAATTTGGACGTTTTTGAGTTCGGGATAAATTAACTTATAAATCTTTAAAATTTATTCTTGAACTTGTTTTATTGAATTATTATGTCATTGTCATCATCCTCATGTTTATATTATGTTGAAAGTCATATGTGGCCTGTAGTGCATATATGGACTTGGTATGATTATGACCAGGGATTATTCAGTATAGTCATGACCGTAATATTAGAAATGATGTGGTAAAAGTCCTCATTGGCCCGTAGTGCAATGATGGACAGTTATTGGCATGATCATGACCATTGATGAAAACACGAGTATCCTTGGCCCGTAGTGCATGGATAATTTGTGGTCGTGATACTAAATGAATATCCTTGTCAGAAAAGTAGTCGAGGGGATGACGTGGTTTATTTAATAAGTTGAGTCTTAGCGATAAAAGTGATGAAAAACCTTTTAAATCATAGAAGATAGTAGATTTTATTCTCTACTTGACTCTTCTAATGGATTGCTTGTTACATTGCAGCTTAAACTTGATGTCTATTGTATTTTATCAGTTTAATATTGTTGAAGACTAATGAAAATTTATTCTGCATTATCTTAGCCATAATATTTCTTACTGGGCTAGTTGAGCTCACCCTTTTGCATTCATTGTTCTATTCAGGAAATGAGAGCGTAGCGAGGACTAGTCGAGGAGCGGAGTGACGAGTCGAGATGATAGCATTAGTAGTCCTCACTATTCTATGAAATAGTGTGATAATAAATGTATTGAGGACTTATTTTGAGTTTGAATCATGTGCTAGAAGACAATATTTGTATTAAAACTTAAAGCTCATGTTGTATATTTAAGATTGTATTTGTATTTTGTACCATGTATTTGGCGACTCGAATAGGTTATGTATACCTATTTTGGGGGCGTCCTGATTAGTATCAAAGCTTAGGAAATGATCCTGGCTAAGATGTGAGACAAGAACTAGGATGGAGAGGCGGAGAATTCCTTCACTAGTATGACCTACCTAAGTTTATTTGGTATTTAATTGGCGGTCGAGTATAGGGATAATATGTGATATGTTAATTAACCCTTGTTTTGTGGCAGTATTTGAAAATGACATCTGAGAATGTTGAAAATAGTAATGGAGCACAGGAGACCGTTGAGTCTCTACAGATCAATACTCAGGATAATTTGCATCAGGAAAGCGACAATCCTCATGCAAATGACAACACTGACCAAATGATGAACGATGGAATGTTCAGAGGCTTTATGCAATTCATGAAACATTAGGCGAGAGCGGCTCCTGTCCAAAATGCAGGTGGAAACACTGGCAACTCTCGGACGATCACTACTAAATAGTTCAAGGAGCTTGGACCACCGGTGTTTTTTGTAGAGCCAAAACCACTTAAGGCGGAGACGTAGATAAAGCAGATCAACAAGATATTTGATATCTTGGGATGCTCCGAGGAGCAAAAGGTTCCCTTTGCCACCTTCATGTTGCGGGCATAGACAAATTACCGGTGGGAATCTGTAAAGCATACTCAACCTGCCGCACTGAAGATGTCTTGGGAGAAGTTCCAAGAACTGTTCAACGACAAGTACTTTCCCGAAAGTATTCGTCACATGAAAGAGGTAGAGTTCATTAAACTAGAGCAAAACAACATGACCGTGTGCCGTGATGAAGCTAAGTTTGTCGAGTTATCTCGGTTTACGTCCCATTTGGTTGATAATGAGGAGAGAATGACGCGAATATTTCTAAGAGGTTTGAAACCCAAGATACGTCAATATCTTATCTCTCATAAACTGTGTTTGTATTCAGATGAAGAACAGCTTTGGTAGCTACTTTGATGGCTGATTTATCCCAGATCTGATGTTTGTTTAGAGGTTATGATTGTTGGATCTTGTAGTCTTGTATTTCCTCTACAAGACCCAATTTATAGATTGTCCAAATTCGTTAAGATGAGAGAGTTATTCACGGTCCAAAGTAGGCCACTCGGTTACGCCTTATGAAGATGCAGGTAGGCTCAAGAACACCTATAGCGACTTACATCACTATAGGGGCCTTTATGACGATTTTAATTATTTTAATTTACGATTTTAGAAAAATGATTTAAAAATTATAAAAATTAGATTTTAATTATTAAAATACTAAATAAATTATGAAAAATTATTTTAAAATCGAAAAATAGTTTTTAATTATTTTGAGTATATTTCATAAATATTTAATATTTTGGAATATAAAGGTATTTATTTATTTAATTATAATATTAAATAAATTATTTAAAAATAGTTTTAATTCATGAAAAATCATGAAAAATTATATTATGGTATAAGAAAATATTTTAAGTTATTTCCCATGACTTTTAATATTTTGTGATGAATTTCATTAATTAATTATATATTAATGATATTAAAGTTATTTAATGATTATATTAAATAATTTAGTTTAAAATGATTTTAATATTATAAAAATCATTTTAAATGAAATTAAAGTATTTAAAAATATTTTAAGTTATAAAATATAACTTTTAATATTTAAAGGATAATTTCATTAATAATTTAATATTAATGATATTAAGATAATATTAGTGATATTTAGTTTATTTAATAATTATTATTAAATAAATAGTTTAAAAATGGTTTTATTTATTTAAAATCATTTAAAGAGGATATTAAGGATTTAAAAATATTTTAAGTTATAATTAATGACTTTTAATATTTGGATGAATAGTACATTAATATTTATATATTAATGGTGATTATTTAAAAATGATTTTAATTGTTTTAAAAATCATTTAAGGGTAATATAAATGTTTTAAAAATAGTTTGAGTTATTATAAATAACTTTTATATTTTAGCAATGGTTTCATTAATAGTTTAATATAAATTAATTATTAATGATAATGTAATTATTTAATGTTTAAGTCATTTAATTATGATTAGATGTTTGAAAGTTATAATAAGCCAAACTAGTGATTAGAGAACCAGGTTATGAAGTCCGAGATTTGATGAAGAGCACCCATAGTGTGATTATATCACTATAAGCCCTTGAGTGATGATTTGATTTATTTTAAATTTTTCAATTTACGGAAAATTAGAAAATGATTAAAAGTAAAATGTCGATATTTCTGGATGTTGAGGTATAGAATAAGAGTCTTAGACTCAAGATATTTACAAATAAAAAAAGTTGTCGATGCTTGACAAGCTTTATGAACTCTATAATAGAAAGAAAAGACTTACGTAAGAGCATGGGTGAGATATTTGAAAAATGTATAAAAGTATAGAATAGAAAGTATGATCAACTGCGATTATGTGATGGCGTGATTAGACTATGTCTTTAATAGTAATTGTGAGTACTATGTGTTATGATATATTGTTCTAATCGAGCGAATGATCTACTTATTGATAGGTTGTGATAAAGAGATAAAACCTAAGTTGAGATTTGTAATCAAACAAATCGAGGGCAAGTATCTTACCTTTGCATTTCCTTTATGCAATGGACATGAGTAAGTTTGGAATTCTTTTCTATTCTGTCTACGGATTATATACGCTTTGATTATCAACATGTTAGCTCGGATATATATTACATTAAGTTGATTTCTAAATGGTTATACAAGTGTCCCCACTTGGATAATCATAGCATTTATTCACATGTTGATACACCTTTGTCAATTACCCGTATATATATATGTTGAATTACATATTATTGTTGAGCAAGATTAAAACCTTGGGTTTGGAACCGAGGCATGTATGAACATCCCTATATGGGAAGATTTTTTTGCTTGGTAGAATGAGAATAAAGCGGTGAATTTCGTTTCGAGTTATGTAGTATTGATCAATCTGAGGTACAATGGGGGTGATCACCCTCCGTGCGTAAGTTATGACGAGTTTCATGGATGAATTTACGCTAAACCTTTTCAAAAATGAAAACAATGTTCATAGTATGTTTCTTAAACCCTATTCATGGGTGGAGCCTAATTTCAAGAAATTGAAAGAGAGTTGTTATGTGAATCTTTTATCAAGATGATTACTTCACAACTTTTGATTCGTTGTAGAAGTGTTATGTAAAGAGAATACTTATATTCTTTCAGCTTATATATATAATTGTTATTACTTGCTGGGCACTCAAATGCTCATCCTTGCTTAAACTAAATATTTTCAGTTACGTATGATCGACCTGAAGGCTCAGGCACGAACAAGGGAAAAGAAAAGCTGTTCGAATGAGAATTAGTATGAGTTAATGGTTATAGTTAGTAAGACAATGGAATCTATTGTCAGGTATTGTAAGGAATGTATTTTGAAGGTCACGTACCTGGGAAAGTAAACTTTGATGTATGTAAATTAAGTTCGAATTATATTATTATTTAGTATTATTCAGCTTAAAGAAATGGTATCGTGAAAAACCGAGTTCGGGTTTCAAGTACCTGGATTTGGGGTCGCCACATATTCTTCTAAGAATTCTTGAATTTTACTCCACAAAGCAGTATCATGTTGACAATTTGGACGTTTTTGAGTTCGGGATAAATTAACTTATAAATCTTTAAAATTTATTCTTGAACTTGTTTTATTGAATTATTATGTCATTGTCATCATCCTCATGTTTATATTATGTTGAAAGTCATATGTGGCTGTGTAGTGCATATATGGACTTGGTATGATTATGACGAGGATTATTCGGTATAGTCTGGTAGTAATATTAGAAATGATGTGGTAAAAGTCCTCATTGGCCCGTAGTGCAATGATGGGACGATTATTAGCATGATCATGACCATTGATGAAAACACGAGTATCCTTGGCCGTAGTGCATGGATAATTTGTGGTCGTGATACTAATGAATATCCTTGGCCGTAGTGCAAGGATGGCGTGGTTTATTTAATAAGTTGAGTCTTAGCGATAAAAGTGATGAAAAACCTTTTAAATCATAGAAGATAGTAGATTTTATTCTCTACTTGACTCTTCTAATGGATTGCTTGTTCTGTTGCAGTTAAACTTGATGTCTATTGTATTTTATCAATTTAATATTGTTGAAGACTAATGAAAATTTATTCTGCATTATCTTAGCCATAATATTTCTTACTGGGCTAGTTGAGCTCACCCTTTTGCATTCATTGTTCTATTAGGAAATGAGAAGCGTAGCGAGGGGACTAGTCGTGGAGCGGAGTGGCAGTGATCAGGATGATAGCATTAGTAGTCCTCACTATTCTATGAAATAGTGTGATAATAAATGTATTGAGGACTTATTTTGAGTTTGAATCATACAGAAGACAATATTTGTATTAAAACTTAAAGCTCATGTTGTATATTTAAGATTGTATTTGTATTTGTATTTTGTACCATGTATTTGGCGACTCGAGAATAGGTTATGTATACCTATTTTGGGGGCGTCACGATTTAGTATCAAAGCTTAGGAAATGATCCTGGCTAAGATGTGAGACAAGAACTAGGATGGGGAGGCGGAGAATTCCTTCACTAGTATGACCTACCTAAGTTTATTTGGTATTTAATTGGTCGGTCAGAGTATAGGGATAATATGTGATATGTTAATTAACCCTTGTTTTGTGGCAGTATTTGAAAATGACATCTGAGAATGTTGAAAATAGTAATGGAGCACAGGAGACCGTTGAGTCTCTACAGATCAATACTCAGGATAATTTGCATCAGGAAGGCGACAATCCTCATGAAAATGACAACACTGACCAAATGATGAACGATGGAATGTTCAGAGGCTTTATGCAATTCATGAAACATTAGGCGAGAGCGGCTCCTGTCCAAAATGCAGGTGGAAACACTGGCAACTCTCGGACGATCACTACTAAATAGTTCAAGGAGCTTGGACCACCGGAGTTTTTTGTAGAGCCAAAACCACTTAAGGCGGAGACGTAGATAAAGCAGATCAACAAGATATTTGATATCTTGGGATGCTCCGAGAGCAAAAGGTTCCTTTGCCACCTTCATGTTACTTGAGGCGAGAGACAAATTACCGGTGGGAATCAAAGCATACTCAACTGCCATCTTGAAGATGTCTTGGGAGAAGTTCAAGAAGCATTCAACGACAAGTACTTTCGAAAGTATTCGTCACATGAAAGAGGTAGAGTTCATTAAACTAGAGCAAAACAACATGGCCAGTGTGAGTAATCGAAGCTAAGTTTGTCGAGTTATCTCGGTTTACGTCCCATTTGGTTGATAATGAGGAGAGAATGACGCGAATATTTCTAAGAGGTTTGAAACCCAAGATACGTCAATATCTTATCTCTCATAAACTGTGTTTGTATTCAGATGATGTTAATAGGGCTCAGTTATTGGAGCGCGATAATGAGTCAACCCAACCAAAAGAGAGCAGCCGACAAAATGATAATACCAGTGATAGCAGTCATCAAAGCGATGACAATAAGCGTGGAGGGAATTAACATGCCAGAAATGGTAACCACTTCAGTGGTAATCATGGCCAAAATAATAAGAATGGACATTTCAAAAAGAGGAGATTCAATAATGATGGAAAGACGTCAGCATCAACACCCGTTGTTAAGGAAGGAGAACGACCACCTATCATATGCTTCAAATGCGGAGGGGAGGGACATATCAGTCCAAACTATACACAGCAGTCCAAAACCTGTTACAATTGTGGAATAGAAGGTCACCTAGCTCGATTTTGTCAGTCAGGGAAGGCAAGTTCAGCTGGGATGGAGGCACCAAAAGCCGTCCCAGAAAAGTCAAAGCCGGTAGTTACAAGGAGAGCGTTTGTTGTGACCTCCCAGAAAGCAAGGAACCCGAACGAGGTCATCACGGGTAAGCTTATCATAAACTCTAGCGAAGTCTATACCTTATTTGATACCGGTTCTACCAATTCTTTTATTTCTCCTACTTGCGCTCAACGTTTAAATTTGACTCCGGAGAAATTGAACTTTGACTTATCTGTTGAAACTCCATTGGGAGAAACCTTCATTACATCCACTGTTTATAAGTCTTGTTTAGTTCAAATCGGCAACCGCACGTTACCTGTTGATCTTATTTATTTGAAAATACTTGCATTTGATGTGATTTTAGGGATTGATTTGTTAACTACTCATCATGCTAAAATCGATTGTTTTCGCAAGGTTGTTAGCTTTCATATTCCTAACCAACCTATTATGCGAAGTCAAGAAATGAAACCACTAAAATTAATCACTGTCATATCAAGTCATAAAGCTATTTGTTTATTGAAAAATGGATGTCAATCTTTCTTAGCCCATGTCACGAATTTAAATAAAAATACGTCAGATTTGAATGATATTTCTATTGTTAATAAATTTCCTAACGTATTCCCTGAAGAACTTCCTGACCTACCCCTAGAGCGTGAAATTGAATTTTGTATCGACCTTGAAACCGGTACAAAACACATTTCCAAAGCCCATATCGAATGACTCCAATTGAACTTCAGGAGTTAAAAACCCAACTACGTGAATTGTTAGACATCAATTTCATTCGTCCTAGTATGTCTCCTTGGGGTGCTCCTGTTCTATTCGTGAAGAAGAAAGATGGAAATATGCGACTTTGTATTGATTATCAGGAGTTGAATCATGTCACCATAAAAAATAGGTACCCGTTGCCTCGCATTGATGACCTATTTGACCAGTTGCAAGGAGCCAAATTCTTTTCAAAGATTGATCTTTCGCTCGGATATCATCGATTGAAGATTAAAAGCGATGACATTCAAAAGCGCTTCGAGAACTCGATGCGGGCATTATGAATTCCTAGTCATGTCTTTTGGATTGACTAATGCTCCTGTTGCCTTCATAGAGATGATGAACCGAGTATTCAAGGAATATTTGGATCACTTTGTGGTCGTCTTTATTGATGACATCCTTATATACTCCAAAACCTGTGAAGACCATGAACAACACTTGAGGCTGATACTCCAAAAGCTTCGTGAAAACAAGCTATATGCCAAGTTAAAGAAATGTGAGTTCTGGCTTGAGGAAGTTGCATTCCTTGGGCACATGATATCAAATCATGGAATATCTGTTGACAAGACAAAGATTGAAGCAATTCAAAGCTAGGAGCAACCTAAGTTAGTGACCGAAGTATGTAGCTTTCTCGGCTTAGCTGATTATTATCGGAGATTCGTAGAAGGGTTTTCTTGAATAGCTACTCCATTAACTCAGCTGACTCGAAAAGATATAAAATTCGGTTGGAGCGAGGAATGTGAAAAGAGTTTTCAAGAACTCAAGAGGAGACTCATTTCAGCACCTGTTCTAATAATACCATCTGCCTCGAAGGGATTTGTCATCTATAGTGATGCTTCAGGCAAAGGGTTAGGATGTGTTCTCATGCAACATGGGAAAGTCATAGCCTATGCCTCTCAGAAACTCAAAAAATATGAGAGGAATTATCCTACTCATGATTTAGAGTTGGCAGCTATCGTTTTTGTGCATAAGATTTGGAGGCATTACCTATATGGAGAGAAGGTGGAGATCTATACGGATCATAAAAGCCTCAAATATTTCTTCACTCAAAAGGAACTCAACATGAGGCAACGACGTTGGCTTGAGCTATTACAAGATTATGATCATACCATCCAATACCATCCTGGAAAAGCGAACGTAGTAGCTGACGCATTGAGTAGAAGATCTTATATGAGAACGAGTGCATTATTGTCAACACAAAGGCCCATTGTGCATGACTTGGAAAGGATGGAAATAGAGATATAGACTCCAGGGACCCATGTGATGATGGAAAATATACGAGTGGAACCGACTTTAATCGATAAAGTTAAAGCTGCTCAAGCTACAGACCTGGAGCTGATACGTATGAGGAAGAAAGTACAAGAAGGTGCTATTCTAGAAGAAAGAATCGATGAAGAAGGAATACTTCGAGTCAACTCTAGACTTTGTGTTCCTAACAATTCTGACTTAAAGTATAAAATCATGATGGAGGCGCACAACACACCGTTTGCAATCCATCCTAGGAGTAACAAAATGTATCGTGATCTTCGACATACATTTTGGTGGAGCAATATGAAGAGAGAGATAGTGGGGTTTATCTCAAGGTGTCTAACTTGTCAACGAGTCAAGGCAGAACATCAAGTGCCAAAAGGTCCATTGCAACCACTTGAAATTCCAGAATGGAAGTGGGAGCACATTACCATGGATTTCGTTACTGGTCTTCCCAAGGTTTCTCAAGGCATAAATGCGATTTGGGTCATTGTTGATAGATTGACCAAGTGCGCACATTTCTTCTAAATCGAGAAACTTATACACTTAAACGTCTTGCTAGTATGTACATAAACGAGATTGTAAGATTGCATGGTATGCCAGTATCTATAGTTTTTGATCGAGACCCAAGATTCACTTCAAGATTTTGGGTTAGTTTGCAAAAAGCTATGGGCACAGATTTATGATTTAGTTCGGCATATTATCCTCAAACGGACGGACAATCAGAGAGGACTATTCAAACTCTTGAGTATTTATTAAGACTATGTGTCCTTAACTTCAAGGGAAGTTAGGACAAGTTCTTACCATTAATGGAGTTTTCCTACAACAATAGTTATCAAGTAAGTATTGGCATGGCTCCATTTGAGGCGTTGTATGGAAGAAAGTGTGGTTCTCCAGTATACTGGGATGAGGTTGGTGAAGCAACGTTGTTGGGACCAAATTTGGTACGTATGACTACGGAAAAAATTCAAACGATCCGACAACGTATAAAAACCTCACAAGATCAACAAAAGAGTTATGTTGATCTTCATCGAAAGGACGTGGAATTCGATATTGGAGATCATGTGTTGTTACGTGTTGCTCCATGGAAAGGAGTTACAAGATTTGGAAAGAGAGGAAAGCTCAATCCTCGATTCATTGGCCCATTTTTAATCCTCGATCGAGTAGGAGCTGTGGCCTATAAACTCGCCTTACTGCCAAGTACGTCTAGTGTTCATAATGTTTTTCACATATCTATGTTACGTAAATATGTGAAAAACCCGAACCACATTATTGAATTAGAACAGGACGAGATAGCAGAAGATTTAATGTATGAAGAGGTACCTGTTAAAATCTTGGATAAGAAGGATCATATTCTACGCTCTAAAGTTATATCTCAAGTCAAAGTTTTGTGGAGAAACCATGATGTTGAGGAAATGACCTGGGAGTTAGAATCTGAAATAAAATCAAGGTATCCTCACCTCTTCAACATGCCAGGTACGCACACTAATTTCGAGGATAAAATTTCATAAGAAGGGGAGGTTGTAAGACCCCAACTTTTATGAATAAAGATTAATTTCTCTCGAAATATATTTTTTAATATTATGGTGTGGATATAATATAATGTTATAGTTGTGGGTAATATTTACAAAATTTTCAAAGTAAGCAAGTGGTTATATAATATTCGATTCGTAGGGGAATATTCATTTTAACAGGGAATATTCGTACAATGGCACAATCATTGGTGGACCCCACAATGGAAGTATTTTCGTAGTAAGAAAACGATAGAATTATCTTTTTATAAAAATAACAATGAAAGTGTTACGTTAAAACTATTGAACTACCGGTAGTAAAAATACGATGTCTGGCGTGGTTGAATAGTAGCACACGGTATTGGTTATTGATGCTTACATGAGAAGTCACTCGGTTATACTCAATTATTACTCTGATAATTCTTTGCATCATATCTCTTATATTATTGATTCGATTATTGTCGCAGTATAATCTATATAATATGATATATTTTTAAATCAATAATTGAGACGACAAGTTATTCATATTATTAAATTGCAATATTTACAATGTCTAGAAGTTCTGTCAAGGAGAGGTTTGGTCATCTAATTGCACGCCAATAAAGAGAAATCCTTATCGGAAAGCCCCCTCTTTCCTGGGAACGACCTGGTTGTTAAATATTATGAATTTATAATATTAATGATGAATAAGTTCGTGTTGATTAAAGATAAAATTTATAGTTCCATTGTGTTGGAATTATTAGTGTTAGTGAAAATCGACATTTATTTCGATAATAATTGATGTCTGGAAGTTATCGGGTAATTAATCGGATAAATGATGAATTAATTGCTATTAATTCACATGATTATAAATATTTGTTCACATGTGTGTACTATTGATTCACATTCATGTACTATTAGGGGAGTTGGTGCAAGATTGATAATACTTGCATGACTAAGTTAAAGATGGAGGTATAGATGGAGGTACTATATTGTTATTCGTATTTTCACATGATTATAACTATTGAATCACATGATTGAACTATTGATTCACATTATTTACTATTAGGGGAGGTGGTGCAAGTTTGATAATACTTGCAGGACTAAATTAAAAATGAAAGAAAAGTTGGAGGTATTGCACTGTAATATTTTGAGCCCCAAAACGTGCAATTATTGAAACTATATTTTTCTATAAATAGAAGCTCATTCTTCCTTCATTTCTCACCAATTCACTAAAACTATAGAGCAATTATTATAGAGAGAAATTATAGAGAGACAGAAGAAGAGAAGTCTGCTACCTCTCTATTCTAGTATCCAACTTTATTCTAAGGTAAGGGGTATTATTTCTTTCATTTTCATGAAGAGAGCTATTGTTATTCCATTCCTTATTATTATGTTGAAATAACTTGTCTATGCGAAGTACCGCATACATGGTGAAATTTTTCTATTATTCCATTCTTTATTATTACATTTGGAATATCACATGCATGCATATTACGCATTGATGACTGGTTCCACTATTTATTATTCTGTTGGAATAACCTGTCTATGCGAAATATCGCATACATGGTGAAATTCTTCTGTTAATCCATTCTTTATTATTATGTTGGAATATCCTGTCTATGCGTATTACGCATGATTTGGTTCCATTATTTATTATTCTATTGGAATAACCTGTCTGTGCGGTCTATCGTATGTCTGGTGAATTTCGTTGTTATTCCATTCTTTATTATTTTGTTGGAATATCCTGTCTGTGCGGATTTCGCATGACCTAGTTCTATTCTTTATTATTCTGTTGGGAATAACCTGTATGTGCGGTCTATCGTATCCATGGTGAATTCTTCTGTTATTCCATTCTTTATTATTCTATTGGAATAACCTGTCTATGTGGATTACCACATGTATGGTGAATGATCCTTTGTATTCATTCCTTATTAAATTGTGGAAATGATCTGTCTACGTGGATTACCGCATGGCGGGCGAAAATCCATTTGCAGTTTCATATATTCTATTATACCTAGTTGGTTAAAGTTTTAGCTTCTATACTCCATGAAATTAGTTGAATATCCTGGATATTTGTGCTTCATCCAATATCTTTTCATGGAAATATTCTTCTAAGCATTCTTGAATTTTACTCCACAAAGCAGTATCATGTTGACAATTTGGACGTTTTTGAGTTTAGGATAAATTAACTTATAAATCTTTAAAATTTATTCTTGAACTTGTTTTATTGAATTATTATGTCATTGTCATCATCCTCATGTTTATATTATGTTGAAAGTCATATGTGGCCTGTAGTGCATAGATGGACTTGGTATGATTATGACCAGGGATTATTCGGTATAGTCATGACCGTAATGTTACAATTGATGTGGTAAAAGTCCTCATTGGCCCGTAGTGCATTAATGGACAGTCGTTGGCATGATCATGACCATTGATGAAAACACGAGTATCCTTGGCTCGTAGTGCATGGATAATTTGTGGTGGTGATACTAATGAATATCCTTGGTCGTAGTGCAGGGATGACACGATTTATTTAATAAGTTGAGTCTCAGCGATAATAGTGATGAAAAACCTTTTAAATCATAGAAGATAGTAGATTTTATTCTATACATGACTCTTCTAATGGATTCCTTGTTCCGCTGCAGTTAAACTTGATGTCTATTGTATTTTATCAGTTTAACATTGTTGAAGACTAATGATAATTTATTCTGCATTATCTTAGTCATAATATTTATTACTGGGCTAGTTGAGCTCACCCTTTTACTTTCATTGTTCTCTTCAGGAAATGAGAACGTAGCAGGGATTAGTCGGGGAACGGAGTGACGGTCCAGATGATAGCATTAGTAGTCCTCACTATTCTATGAAATAGCGTGATAATAAATGTATTGAGTTTGAATACTGTCTAGAAGACAATATTTGTATTAAAACTCACAACTCATGTTGTATATTTAAGATTGTATTTGTATTCTGTACCATGTATTTGGCGACTCAGAATAGGTGATGTATACCTATTTTGGGGGCGTCACACGTATGGCATGTTTGTGAATCATAGTCGTCTGTATGTTTTGAGCCCCTAAGCATATGGACAGCCCCTGATTGGTTCTTAGACTACATATTGCTAGGACATGCTCCTAAACTCATATTACTGTGGTAAGTTCCTGAATTTTTAAGGTGTGGTAAGTTTGATGAACTATACCGGGAATAAACATGTGGTATATCAAGAATTAAGAATTTTGGTACAGTGAGCATTGATGGTGTGGAAGATTGATAGAATAATGAAACAATGAAGCAAAGATTGAAGTTGATGGAGAAACATAGATTTTTTCTAAATCTTCTAGCTATGCTAGATTTTTGAAATTTATTGACTTCGTGTTGATGTTTGCACTTCTTTTTTCTCGAAAAACATTGGATCATGTGATTGAACCAATGAGTTTTAAAAATAATACTGTTATTCATATGTCTATGTTCTTTGTTTCAACTAAGACAAAAATGATTTGAAAATTTTCAAAATGTATTTTTTACCATCTGCATCATTTAATATGGTGTAAAAAATGGTAAATAATGGAGTCATCAATGCAATTGAACATAGTGTTGGATGTGATCATAAGATCATCAACCAACTATGGTATGATGTAATATGACAAATTCACAAAATGACGGCATCCTCAACGTACTACTACTCTAGTACGGTATCATGACATCATAAAAAGAATTTTTGGTTTTCTTTTAAATTATGAAGAAGGTCAATTAAGTTGGCTGTTGGGTAAATTCTAGATACGCTCACACGCAAGTATATGTGGTCAACAAGTAATATAATAGTAAGTAGAGTATCATTTCCATAGAGAATTAGTTAACAAGAATTACCAAGTACTAACCTATAACCAATTTAATCTTATTTAAACAAATAATTTAATATTTTAATTTAAAATAATTAATTAAACTATTACTAATTATCCCTAGAGTGAAACAAGATAATGAAAGACTTGATATTACAATTTCACTTATTATTTCATTTAAGTCAACACACTTACTGTTAAGCCAAATTACTTATACTAGATTGTTAATCAAGAACACGAAAGTAAAATATGGCCATCTCTCAACGCACCATACTCATATCAAATCAAATCCCAAATGATAAAATCAAATTGAACATCATAATTAACAAATCCACTATATCTCTATGTGAATTACAATTAAAAAGAGTTTAAGTTCAAGTTCTTATTAGACTACATGCAATGCTTAGGTATATCTCTATCCTAGGCACAAATCATGAATTCCAACTCCATATAGAACACATAAATACATTGTATTATGATCAGATCTAAACCCATAATCCGTCTCTCAAGTTCATATGAATTATGACAGTAATTGTTAGCTAGGCAATTAAGGGCAAACCATAATTAACAATTCAAATATAGCCAAATACTCTAAAAAGGATGTATATTAAAGTAAACTACACAATAAGATCTATAGTAATCTCAAAACAGAGTTTAATTAATAATTGAACTAGAATCCATCATCCACAATTGATTAAACATTAAAAGATACAAATAAATAAGAAACGAATTTAGAATTGAGATAAACAAATCTGCATTCTCTTGCTTCCCATCTGAACTCTCAATTATATAATCAATAGCTTCAATCTTCGGTTCTTAGTTAATCTAGGGTTCCTAATCTAAGAAAGAAAGTAAAGAAAAAATTAATAGAAGTCTATCCCAAGATGGATTTAATGGAGTTCTAGAACTAGCCTCTCCAATCCAAGTTATAATCAAGAATATATAGTTCTAATGGAAACCCTAGCAAGTTAGGCAACTAACAGTCTTATTCTAGCTCAAATTGGACAACATAACACCCAAATCAGCTCTCTCCCTGCTGACTAGCGCACTCAACGCTGCTCCTAAGCCAATTTAGGCGCGCCCCGTGCTACAGTAATAGAAAATCTGATGGTCCGGCGCGCCTTGCGCTACTCTGGGCGCCCCCCGCGCCACTCTATTTTCTGCTGTGATGTCCTCTGGTAAAATAGGCATAACATTGATCCGCTAGGATTTACGAAGCCTGCCACCTATCAAATCGAAGATATCGAAGAGATCTATAACTTTCATTCTTTGAGAATTGATAGATTCTGGAAGGATCAAGATCTAAATTGGGCTTTAAGTATATGTTATGTAAATGACAAGCGTGACAACTCTTATCTTTGATCTTTGTTGATAATAAGGCCATAACTCTCACATCTGAACTCCGATTGGAAAGATTCAAGATGTTATAGAAAGCTAAGAAGTAGATCTACAATAAAATTCAAGTTCCAAGCAAAGAACATGCATCCAACTTGGTGTTAAAAGCTTTGTAATCTTCCCCTCTTGCATTTGCTTGCATATTTTAGTCCAAAAGATGTCTGAATTTCTTTCCCTTGCTTCTTCATGCCAATGTCATGTCGTAGCCTACAAAATAACATATAATGTATACAATGCACACATAACACTTAAAAACCAACCCAAATATTAAGCTTAACACACTTAATTCCTGAGTATAAACCCACTCATCATTGGCCAAATTATTTTAATTAATGTCCAAGTTGTTGAAAGTCTAAGCTATTTGATTATGCTAGACGGCTGCCAAAAAATATTTATGGAATTCAAGCATTCTTGAGTATTTATACCAAACCAGATTGCTCTTGTATGGATTCATATGTTGAAAGGCTGAGGTGAATAACTCTATAAAGGGGACATATTTTCGGATATAATGGTTCTGAGTGTGACGCATATAGTTGTTACGATTTGCTACGTTTGTGTACAACATCACAACGTAGTAGTACGATAGGTTGTTCACCTAGAGTACTTATAGAGGGTGTTTATAGTCTTTGTGATTGATAAACATTTTGTGGAAAGGGTTCACAGTGTGAAGGATTTTGTTGAAGCACTAGTAAACCTAAAGAAGAGTTCACGGTCTTAGGACCCTTCAACATAATTTGGAATTTGAGTTATTCGTACTACTTCCCAATTATTGAATAATTGTGGAAGATTCATATTCTTGGGAAGGGTGAATGGGGTAAGGAGGATATTCCTTAGAAAGAAGAAAGTGATAGAATACGACGTGTAACAATGAATAAATTGTATAAGCTTTAATAATTCCAAGAAAGGAATAAAATTCTAAAAGAAAAAATATGAAGTTATTTAAAAGAATATGTAATCTCCAGAAAGGATCGAGTAGAGAAGTTTCAGTGATTCCGAGGATGGAATCCTTATAAGGGGTAAAGAATGTGATAACCCAAATTTTCAAAACTATTAAAATAAGAATTTAATAAATAAAATTCTTATTATAGGATTTGTCGGGTTTGAATAAGAATATATATATAGGTGTTATATATTTTGAATTTTTATGTTATTGGTGGAAAGAAATCCATAAAGGAGAGTTTATAGTTAGTTTAACTATTAAGAAAATAGAGTTTGAAATGGGAAGTTTAATCTCTACATTATTGATGAAGTAGTAATTAAAATTGTGAAATCAAAGAGGGAATTGATTATAGTATGACAAGTTAGCATTTCAGAAACATGCTCTAAGTATTTAGAAATGAAGGTTCTATTTTTGCTAAGGAAGAAATTATTGACGTCTGAAATTGGGATGGCGTAGCTGTGTCGTTTCCAAGCTTATGATCAGCGCAGTTGCACCTGTCTGCAAAAGGTTCTAAGTAAGTTTCTAAAATTTGAATTTCAAGACATGTATATTAAGGACTCATTTATGTAATAAAAGTCATAATTGGTGATTAAGTTATCTGTGAATGGATTATGTTAGCAAAACATGATTTGAATAAGAGTTAATTAATTAACCCGAAATAAATATTGGTTAATTAAGTGATATTATAGAATATTATAAAGCTTTGTGTTGCATTGGCTTGATAGTAAATTGAATGAAAAGGATTAATTCACTTACATAAGATACTGAATTAATATATGTGTTTAACATAAAGAAAATAAGAATGAATATGTTAATTAAATGGGAATTTTAATATATTACATAGTATGGTAATATATGAAAGGCTTTGAGAGTTGAAAGATGTTAATGTATATAAGTGTCCGGTAAAAGGAGAGGACCAATATATTTAAACATTGGATAAAGATAGATATATTAAGTTAATGCATTAAGATGTGGCTAACTGAAATTATTTTGGGACAATCTATGGAAGAAAAGGAATTGAGGAAATATATTATATTATAATGGTGTTGTATATACCAACTATTTTAAGGAAAATGATTACTTTAAATAAAGGTGTCATGATTATAATTTCATAGTGTATAATTAGTAAAGGTAGTTAAATAATATAGTATTAAGGTAAAGTGTGTCGCCCAAACTTTATATTAAATAAAGTGGAATTGGGAAAAAGCCAAACGTGGCCTAGACCCCTGATATTTTACTGTTGAGATAATGAGCTTGAGTTATATAAATATAGTAAATTGGATAAGTGAGCCTTGTGTGGCATGAATGCTAAAGTTAAACCAAACTGAAAGTTTAACTAGAATTAATGGAAATAAAATAAATGATTAATATTAATCATTATGATATTAAAGTGTGATAATAAATAATGGGTTGAGAGTACCCGACTGAATTATATTTAGCCAATTAAAATATTAATTGGACTAACTCAGGATAACTGAGATACATGATTAAATGTGATGCAATATATTTAAGTATAAGTATACTTGTTGGGGTACATTTATGAAAATGTGTGTATATGTGCCCATAAATTAATTTAATGTAGTAATGTTAAGTCATTATAATTAATTTAATGAGCCCAAAAGGAATTAACCTTAGTAGAATAAGGTCCATTTTACTCATAAATGAGAGAGTAATAATCCTTGTCCCAAAATCAATGTCACACTTATTATATTAGCCGTGTATTAGGCCATTGGCTTACTCCTTTATGTTGCTGAAAAGCAAGATGGTTATGATGGCTATGCAATGATAAAGGAGGGACTGGCCTTAACAATGTTTGGGAACTATTCTCATTACCCATCATCTTCTTCCTTCTTCCAATAGTTTAAATCGTAGTGCAAAGCCATTGTTTGGTCAATGATTTCCCTATAAATGTAAACCTCCACTTCTCAAATTGAGTTACAAGAATTTTTGTTAGGTTCCATATAGAAAGGGAATTTCATATTAAAGGAACAATATGAAGTTAGAATTAAAGTTAGCAATTCAAGCTCGAAGAGGTAGCATTTATATTAAGTGTTTGCTTAATATATGTTTTGAAGAATTCTTAGAATTTCTTGTTAATTAATTGACTAATTGATGTTAACATGTTAGCAAAATTTGTATATATGTATGGAATCCATATGTTTGGTTTAAGCATGTTTAATTGAAGGATATCATGTTGAGCTGCTGAAGTTCTGCAGGAGCAGAGCCATTACTGGTTCTGTCCAGGAAGGGCGTAATTGCGCCCTTCTATAGATCAAAGACAATGCAGCTGCACTGGATGTTGTCTCTAAAATTGTCCTGGAGTAGTGCAACTGCGCCGCTCCCATAGTTCAGAATAGCGTAACTGCGCCATACACCAAGAAAGGATTCTGACTTCTGTTATATTCTGTTATGATAAACATGTTAGTTGGATTTTGTAAGAACCCGAATTTGCAGAAATCATTAAAATAAGAATTTAGTAAATAAAATTCTTAAGGCATGTGAAGGGTTCAAATAAGAATATATATATATATATATATATATGTATATATGATGTAAGGTATGTGGTATGGTGTTGCATGTGGTAATATAAACTATGCAATAAGTGATTTCTGTGTTTAATGAATATATTATTATTATATATTTGTTATTTATTGAAGAGGCGAGTTATTTGAAGTAAAGAAGGTGCATAGAATTTTATCTATCGATATTAAATAATTTATTTGAAATTATTTTATCATAGTAAGTTGGTGACATTAAATATCTTTGATAATCACCAATTTCTTGAGTATATGTACGACTAAGTATCAAGGCTAAGGTAGTGCAACCGTACTCTTCAATGGTGAATGTATAGGAGCTGGCCTAAACAATTCCTTCAGAGAGCGGAGGTATATACGAATTAGTAACCGATCTAACTCACTGTGAAAACAGTGTAGACGAGACGGAAACTAATTTGTTGATTATTTGTGGGAAACCACTCAGTGTACTATATTAAATAATTTTAAAGACTCGACGCGTGCTCGGTTTAGACTTGTATGCGTGTACGTTGTTGACGAGAGAAGAAAATTGATATACCTTTAAATTAGTTAGAGAATTTTTAAGTAATTTGATACATGGCAAGAAGTGAAGATTAAAGGAATGTATGTATGTGTTATATTCGAGTTTTGTGTTATTGGTGGTATGAAACCGTAAAGGAGATGTACAGTTGGTTAAACTAATAAGGAAAATAGAGTTTTAAAACTCGAAGTGTGATCCTTAAATTGTTAAGGAAAATAGTAATTGATGATGTGAAACAAAAGAGAGAATTGATGTTAGATGTGTTGACCCTCAAGGAGGATGTGTAAAGTATTTAGAAGCGTAGGTTTCATTTCTGCTAAGGCAGAACTTGTCTGCCTTTGATTTTGGTTTTAAGCAATTGCGCCATTTCAAGTTCTTGTGACCGAACTTGTACCGGTTTATAGAAAAACTCGAGTCGGGCTTTTTATGAAAATGGGATTTGCAAGCCATGCATACTAATAACTCTTATAAGGTCATTAATGGTGACTAAGTGTTCATGAAGAAATTGAGTTAGCAAAACATGACTTGAATAAAGATTTAATTAATTAACCCGGAATAAATATGGTTAATTAAGAGATAGTATGGAATATTATATTCTATTAATTAGTGGAGTGCTTAATAATTATTGAAAAGAAAATAAATGATTAATATTAATTAATCGTTGTGGTATTAAAAGGGTGATAATGGGTTGAAAGTACCCAACTAAATGATATTTAGCCCAATTAAAATATTAATAGTATTATTATGTGTAATATAGAAAATGTGGGCAGTAGTAGTGTATAATACCTATGGCTTAAGATTACATGAAGTGTGACGTTTAATTGGGACTAATAATATAAGGTATCAAGTGGTACAATAAAATAATAAATGATTTTAATACAGAAATAATTAAATATATGTGTATTCTAGAAGCTAGGAATGAAATTAAATGTTTGAATAAACATTAATATTAAATAATGTGATAATGTGTTTATATGAGTAGTAAAATATAATTATGGGGATATCTGGACAAGAATACCTTACTGTGTTATGCTAATTGTGTGTATTTAGTGGACATGGATATTATGAGGTGAATACCTAAATAATACCTAAATTTTTTAATATGGTAATAATTATACATTAAAATGACATTTTGGGAATTTAAAGAACCAAACAAAGCCTTAGAATAACAAGTTGCTGAGTTATTTGGCTTGTCCCAAATTTAGTGTCCAATTGCTCCCTATTTCTCATTCACGTGTTTGGCAAAAAATGCTAAGGCCTGTCTTCTTTTTCTTCTTCCAAACTCTTTTTAGCTGATAATTATTGGGGGAGTAGTGGTGATGATTATTTTCAACTAACATCTAACAACTCTTTGATAACCTTCATGCAATCCTTCAATCCATGGGTTTGATTTAGTGGGAAATTGCATTGTTTGTGTATTGGTTGTTCTATAAATATAGACTCTCCTTCCCCAATTGCCATTGCTGAAAATTGCTAAGTGTGAGGTTGAGAGCATACAAGTGTCCTAAGAAATTGGGAGTTCATCTAGCAGCAGGTTCATTTCATTTTACAGAGGTAATAATGCTAACCTATATGCTTTTGATTTCCTAAGTTTTCAATTACTAGAAACGTCATGAAAAAGTAGCTTTAGAGTTACAAAATTAATGGCTAAGGACTGTTATAATCCATGAATTGATGCTAGGTATTGTTAATATAGTCATATGCGAAAACAACAGAAGTTAAACGAACCAATTTGGTTTAGAAACGAATTCGTAGTTAATGAATTCGCTAAACTTTTCAAAACATGAAAATTAGTATGAACATGAGATTTGGATTAAGAATTAGGTTAGTTAGGGTTTCTGTAAATTGTTATAATTCTAGTATGTTGTAGTTCTATGAATTACGAATCCATAGAATCAAAAATGAACTAATTTGGACATGTATAACTCAAAATATGAAGGTTAGAAAGAAATTTTTGCATGATGGTTAATAACAGGGAATGAAATTTGAGTTACAATGACTAGGCCCGCCCTACTTGCAAAGCTATTTTTAGGGCAAAACA
Source organism: Panax ginseng (assembly GCA_020205605.1). Taxonomy (NCBI): domain Eukaryota; kingdom Viridiplantae; phylum Streptophyta; class Magnoliopsida; order Apiales; family Araliaceae; genus Panax; species Panax ginseng. Next base: position 141,274,486 of record CM035132.1, on the reverse strand, counting down.
AGCGCCCAAATGGGGTGGTCTGATGTACAGATGTTGAGAAAATCTAACCAGATATGCTTTACTAAAATAGCTATAACATTTTCATGCGAACTCCGATTGAGGAGATTAAAGATGATCCGGAATTAGAACAAATAGACCTACAACTTTTGTTCTTTAAGTTTTCCAATTTGAGGTCGTTAGAAGGGGTTAAAATAGTCATCGTTGTGACTGTTATGTAATTGGAGGCAATCGGAGGGCGTCGAGCGAGCACATACGCAAGTATAGTGCTCTCGATGATGGAATATGTTATTCTAAGTGATAAAAAATAAATATGCATGATAATAGACATGTCATATAGCTAAGATTTCTTTACTCATAATGAAATGCATTAACATGATTTTCTAAAAGAAAACTTAAAGTTTTTGAGAAACGAAAGTTGATGAAATTGGTGTCCTTTGAGTTCTGACCTTGGACCCTATGTACGCATATCAATGGACATGAAATGTAGTTTTAAAGTTACCTTGCATATACTAGATTGATATAGCTTGGTTTAAAGTGTTTTGAAATAAAAACTTGAAGTTTTGAAAATTAAACTTAACGAACTTTGTGTCTTTTAAGTTTCGACTTTGGGAACATGTGATTGTGGTCTAGTTATGTGTGCAAATGGACAAGGAATGTAATTTCAAGATATATTGCACATAAAAGGTTGTCAAGCTTGGTTTAATATGTGTTTTAAAGAGAAATTTAAAAGTTTTAGAAACTAACTTTGATGAGCATTGAATTACTTGCATTATGACCTTATAAGAAAGCATGATAGAGTTGTCTATGCCTTTGAACATGAATGATATATGCACTCGACTAGTCAAGCATGACATAAGTTATTTAAGCATATTTTAAAAGTATGAACTATGCTATGTCTATCTAAATGAGATAGATACATGTGAGCATGCTATTAGAGACTTATTAGTACCAACATATGGTTTAAAAGCTTATAACATCGAATCTTGTTAAAGAAAGTTGTTAAGCCTTATTGATTGAAATAAATCATTATGGAGCTAAGTATTTTTAATGTGAACTTGAAAATAGATCACAACATATTTGATGTCAAGTACGGATGGTTAAGATATACCAATACTTACCTAGTTATTCTAAGAGTATGATGAGAAAGTGAAATGAATGTTTTACAAACCTAGTTAGGAAACGATGTAATATTTATTGTTATATTAAGAACGTATGAAATTTATGATTGATGGATATGAATCCATGATTATATAACTGTGTAGGAATACACGCAGTGCATATAAGCTTTAAGCAGTTAAGTTGTAGTTGATAAACTACGAATTAGGCTAGTCTTTCAATTCCTATTTGATATATGAATTTGATAAGTGTTTATTGAGCTATATTATGCTATGCAAATGTTGATGTATATTTATGAAATGCATATGAAATCTATATGAAAGTTGAAAGTTGATATTTTATGATATGCTTGTGAAGTAAATCTCTATGCCTGTTATCTGGGAAGTAACATGCGTAGTAAATATTAATTGATTATGAATGCATGAACTGAATATGCTATTATATGCTATGTGTTTTGCATGAAAAGCTCATATTAGAATTGTTGAAATACATTGAGCTCACCCTTGTAAATAACCACTTTTGCAGGTTAAGGACTCACGATAAAGATTACGTGCTACTTGATAGATAAAGTTCAATAGCATCGAAGGAGATTTATTTATTTATTTAAATATATGCCCTTGAACCATGTTTAGGTTCTAGGAGATGTACATGATATTAGTTTACGATGTGTAATACATGTTAAGTTGTAAAGTTGTACTAGGCGGTACTTAGAGGAATTCGAATTGAGATGTAAAAATTTATACAGTAATTGAATAGAATGAATCATAACATAATTTGATTCAGGGATTTGTAATTGATTCAAGTTAAGAAATCAATAAAATATTTTTCAAAGGAGATTGAAAAAGTTTAAATTATTCCGCATATTTTTATAACAACGAATATGATATAAGACAGGAATGGTAAATGACCAAGATTAGAAACTTATAAAAGTTTGGGTCATTATACAGATCCTGGAAATGGAAAGAATTTATATTCTAAATTGTAATAAGCAAAGTTATTTTCATTAAGTTGAATAAAAGATATAAATTATTTGACGATAGTAGTATCGTGGCGGAACGAATATGAGGTTCGAAAGGACCTGGATTTGGGGGCGTTACAGGTTGGTATCAAAGTTGTAGGTTATAAACTTTATGTAAGTGTACCTTAGGCTATAACCTTAGAGAGAGAGAGAGAAAGATAAAGATTAAAATATATTTAAGCGAGGATTCAAAGAAGAATCTTGAAATATCTAGAGAATGAGAATTCAGGAGTTTCCTAACTCTGGTACTAAAAATGTTAAGATGATGTCTATAAGATGAAGATGACAAATATAATAAGAATGAACTCGGATGGAGATTTGTTGATAATAGGGAAAGAATCCTAAGGTAAATTGATGATCACAACGTGATTGGATTGAGCTATGAAGTGATAAATAGTCTGTAATGACTAAGTGTGTATAGCTTGATGGTATAAGGGAATGTACTATGAAACGGTACGATATGAACTCATGACAAGTTGTATATGATGAGATACGAAGAATTCGTATCGAACAAAGAGCAAGTTAAGAGTGAGATATAATTAAGTGGGATTTCAATTGAGGACCCATGATAGCAGCTGAATTGTATGATTCCTTGTTATGGGCGGAGAATTGTACTTGGTGTAAAAACCACTTAGTTTCTGGCACTGATAATCATTGAAATGTCTGTGTTGCGCTATTTGATATATACCTATTGAGAAGGTGATTCTTTTCTCATGTGTATAACAGATAGATAGGTTATAGTTAGAGAATATAAGGTTAAGTTACGAGTTCTTTAAACTCATACTTATGGTATGTTCGTGACTCATAATTATATGAAATGTTTTTGAACCCCTCAGCGAATGGACGCCTATGGTCTGACTAGGGTAAGTTCCTAAACTCATATGATTATGGCAAGTTCTTGGATTGCCAAAGTGTGGTAAGTTTGATGAACAATATCGGGTATATATATGTTATGAAGTTAGAAATTTTGGTATAGTGAGCATTGATGGTGTTGAAGATTGGTAGAATGAAGCAATGTAGTAAAGATTGAAGTTGATGGAGAAACAAGGATTTTCTAAATCTTTAGCTCTGCTAGATTATCAAAATTTATTGACTTCATGTTGATGTTTGTACTTCTATTTTTTTGAAAAATATTGGATCATGTGATTGAACCAATGATGTTTAAAAAAACAATACCGTTATCCATATGTTTGTGCTAATTATTTCGGCTAAGACAAAAATGATTTAAAAATTTTCAAAAAGGTATTTCTAACCATGTGCATCAGTTGATATGGTGAAAAAATGGTAAATGATGGAGTCATCAATGCAGTCGAACCTAGTGTTGGTTGTGATCGAAAGATCGTTAGCCCACTATGGTGTGATGTAATATGACAAAGTCACATAATGGAGAAATCCTCAACGTACTACTAATCTGGCACGGTAGCATGACGTCATAAAAGAATTTTTGGTTTTCTTTTAAATTATGAAGAAGGTCAATTAAGTTGGCTAAATCATTTCGATTGATGTCCGAATTGTTGATAAAAGTCCAAGCTATTTGATTCTGCTAGACGACTGTTGGAAAATATTTATGGAATTCAAGCATTCTTGAGTATTTGTGCTAAACCAGATTACTCTAGTGTGGATTCAGATGTTGAAAAGCTGAGGTGAACAACCCTATAAGGGGACATATTTTCGGAGACAATGGTTCCGAGTGTAACTCATATAGTCTTTACAAAACACTATGTTCCGGCCCAACATAGTGGTACAATAGGCTGGCCACCTAGTGTACGTGTAGAGGGTGTTTTCAGTCTTTGTGATTGATAAACACTCTGGTTTACAGTGTGAAGAATTGTGTTGATGCACTAGTAAACCTAGAGAAGAGTTCACGGTCTTGTGACCCCTCAACATAATTTGGAATCTGAGTTATTTATACTACTTCCCGATTATTGAAAAATCATGGAAGATTCATATTCTTCTGAAGGATGAATGTAGTAAGTAGAATGTTTCTTAGAAAGGATAATGTGGTAGAATACAAGAGAGCAAGTTATTATAAAACTTCTGAAAAGAGAATGGATAAAATTATTCAAAAGAATATGTAATATACAGAATAGCACTGAGTAGAGGAGGTTTGGGTGATTCTGAGGACGAAATCTTTATAAGGGGGAGAGAATGTAAGAACCCGAATTTGTAGAAAATATTAAAATAAGAATTTAGTAAATAAAATTCTAACGCATGTGAAGGGTTCAAATAAGAATATATATATATATATATATATATATATATATATATATATGATGTAAGGTCTGTGGTATGGTGTTGCATGGGGTAATATAAACTATGCAATAAGTGATTTCTGTGTTTAATGAATATATTATTATTATATATTTGTTATTTATTGAAAAGGCAAGTTATTTGAAGTAAAGAAGATGGATAGAAATTTATCTATCGATTTTAAATAATTTATGTGAAATTATTTTATCATAGTAAGTTGGTGACATTAAATATCTTTGATAATCACCAATTTCTTGAGTATATGTACGAGTAAGTATCAAGTCTAAGGTAGTGCAACCGTACTCTTTAATGGTGGATGTATAGGAGCTGGGCTAATCAATTCCTTCAAAGAGCGGAGGTATATACGAATTAGTAACCGATCTAACTCACTGTGAAAACAGTGTAAACGAGATAGAAACTAATTTGTTGGTTGTTTGTGAGAAACCACTCAGTGTACTATATTAAATACTATTAAAGACTCGGCGCATGCTAGGTTTAGACTTGTATGTGTGTACGTTGTTGACGAGAGAAGAAAATTAATATACCTTTAAATTAGTTAGAGAATTTTTAAGTAATTTGATACACGACAAGAAGTGAAGATTAAAGGAATGTATGTATGTGTTATATTCGAGTTTTGTGTTATTGGTGGTATGAAACCGTAAAGGAGATGTACAGTTGGTTAAACTAATAAGGGAAATAGAGTTTTAAAACTCAAAGTGTGATCCTTAAATTGTTAAGGAAAATAGTAATTGATGATGTGTAACCAAAGAGAGGATTGATGTTAGACGAGTTGACCCTCAAGGAGGATTTGTAAAGTATTTAGAAGCGTAGGTTTCATTTCTGCTAAGGCAGAACTTGTCTGTCTCTAATTTTGGTATGGTACAGTTGCACCGTTTCCAAGCTTGTGACCAACGCAGCTGCGTTAGTCTGTAGAAAATTCTGAGTCAGTTTATGAAAATGGGGTTTGCAAGCCATGCATACTAATAACTCTTATAAGGTCATGAATGGTGACTAAGTGTTCATGAAGAAATTGAGTTAGCAAAACATGACTTGAATAAAGATTTAATTAATTAACCCGGAATAAATATGGTTAATTAAGAGATAGTATGGAATATTATATTCTATTAATTAGTGGAGTGCTTAATAATTATTGAAAAGAAAATAAATGATTAATATTAATTAATCGTTGTAGTATTACAAGGGTGATAATGGATTGAAAGTACCCAACTGAATGATATTTAGCCCAATTAAAATATTAATAGTATTACTATGTGTAATATGGAAAATGTGGACAGTAATAGTGTATAATACCTATGGCTTAAGATTACATGAAGTGTGACGTTTAATTGGGACTAATAATATAAGGTATCAAGTGGTACAATAAAATCATAAATGATTTTAATACAGTAATGATTAAATATATGTGTATTCTAGAAGCTGGGAAGAATATTAAATGTTTGAATAAACATTAATATTAAATAATGTGTTTATGTGAGTAGTAAAATATAATTATGGGGATACATGGACAAGAATACCTAACTGTGTTATGCTAATTGTGTGTATTTAATGTACATGGATATTATGAGGTGAGTACCTAAATAATCCCTAAATTTACTAATATGGTAATAATTATACATTAAAATGACATTTTGGGAATTTAAAGAACCAAACAAAGCCTTAGAATAACAAGTTGCTGAGTTATTTGGCTTGTCCCAAATTTAGTGTCAAATTAATCCCTATTTCTCATTCCCGTGTTTGGCAAAAAAGGCTAAGGCCTATCTTCCTTTTCTTCTTCAAAACTCTTTTTAGTTGATGATTATGGGGGGAGTAGTGGTGATGATGATTTTCAACTAACATCTAACAACTCTTTGATAACCTTCATGCAATCCTTCAATCCATGGTTTTGATTTAATGGGAAATTGCATTGTCTGTGTATTAGTTGTTCTATAAATTTGTACTATCCTTCCCCAATTGCCATTGTTGAGAATTGCTAAGTGTGAGGTTGAGAGCATACAAGTATCCTAAGAAATTGGGAGTTCATCTAGCAACAGGTTCATTTCATTTTGCAGAGGTAATAATGCTAACCTATATGCTTTTGATTTCCTAAGTTTTCAATTACTAGAAACGTCATGAAAAAGTAGCTTTATAGTTACAAAATTGATGGCTAAGGACTGTTATAATCCATGAATTGATGCTAGGTATTGTTAATATAGTCATATGCGAAAACAACAGAAGTTAAACGAACCAATTTGGTTAAAAACGAATTCGTAGTTAATGAATTCGCTAAACTTTTCAAAACATTAAAATTAGTATGAACATGAGTTTGGCTTAAGAATTAGGTTAGTTAGGGTTTCTGTAAATTGTTATAATTCTAGTATGTTGTAGTTCTATGAATTACGAATCCATAGAATCAAAAATGAACTAATTTGGACATGTATAACTCAAATTATGAAGGTTAGAAAGAAATTTTGGCATGATGGCTCATAACAGGGAATGAAATTTCGAGTTACAGCAGATTAGCCCCTACCGACAAGGCTATTTTTAGGGCAAAACAAGCGCCCAAATGGGAAGGCGGTGGTGCGATGTACTGGATGTTGAGAAAATCTAACCAGATATGCTTTACTAAAATAGCTACAACATTTTCATGCGAACTCCGATTGAGGAGATTAAATATGATCCGGATTTAGAACAAATAGACCTACAACTTTTGTTCTTTAAGTGTTCCAATTTGAGTTCGTTAGAAGGGGTTAAAATAGTCATCGTTGTGACTGTTACTTAATTGGAGGCAATCGGAGGGCGTCGAGCGAGCACATACGCAAGTATAGTGCTCCCGATGATGGAATATGTTATTCTAAGTGATAAAAAATAAATATGCATGATAATAGACATGTCATATAGCTAAGATTTCTTTACTCATAATGAAATGCGTTAACATGATTTTCTAAAAGAAAACTTAAAGTTTTTGAGAAACGGAAGTTGATGAAATTGGTGTCCTTTGAGTTCTGACCTTGGACCCTATGTACGCATATCAATGGACATGAAATGTAGTTTTAAAGTTACCTTGCATAAACTAGATTGATATAGCTTGGTTTAAAGTGTTTTGAAATAAAAACTTGAAGTTTTGAAAATTAAACTTAACGAACTGTGTGTCTTTTAAGTTTCGACTTTGGAAACATGTGATTGTGGTCTAGTTATGTGCGCAAATGGACAAGGAATGTAATTTCAAGATATATTGCACATAAAAGGTTGTCAAGCTTGGTTTAGTATGTGTTTTAAAGAGAAATTTAAAAGTTTTAGAAACTAACTTTGATGAGCATTGTATTACTTGCATTATGACCTTATAAGAAAGCATGATAGAGTTGTCTATGCCTTTGAACATGAATGATATGTGCACTCAACTAGTCAAGAATGACATAAGTTATTTAAGCATATTTTAAAAGTATGAACTATGATATGTCTATCTAAATGAGATAGATACATGTGAGCATGCTATTAGAGACTTATTAGTACCAATATATGGTTTAAAAGCTTATAACATCGAATCTTGTTAAAGAAAGTTGTTAAGCCTTATTGATTGAAATAAATCATTATGGAGGTAAGTATTTTTAATGTGAACTTGAAAATAGATCACAACCTATTTGATGTCAAGTACGGATGGTTAAGATATACCAATACATACCTAGCTATTTTAAGAGTATGATGAGAAAGTGAAATGAATGTAATATTTATTCATTATATTAAGAACGTATAAAATTTATGATTGATGGATATGAATCCATGATTATATAACTGTGTAGGAATACACGCAGTGCAGATAAGCTTTAAGCAGTTAAGTCGTAGTTGATAAACTACGAATCAGGCAAGTCTTTCAGTTCCTAATTGATATATGAATTTGATAAGTGTTAGTTGAGCTATATTATGCTATGCAAATGTTGATATATATATATATATATATATATATATATATATGAAATGCATATGAAATCTGTATGAAATTTGAAAGTTGATATTTGATGATATGCTTGTGAAGTAAATCTCCATGCCTGTTATATGAGAAGTAACATGCGTAGTAAATATTAATTGATTATGAATGCATGAACTGGATATGCTATTATATGCTATGTGCTACATGAAAACTGTTAGAATTCCAGGGCTGTCGAGTTCAACCTTGCAAATAACTAATTTTGCAGGTTAAGGACTCACGATAAAGATTACGTGCTACTTGATAGATAAAGTTCAATAGCATCGAAGGAGATTTATTTATTTATTTAAATATATTCCCTTGAACCATGTTTAAGTTTTAGGAGATGTACATGATAGTAGTTTACGATGTGTAATACATGTTAAGTTGTAAAGTTTTACTAGGCGGTACTTAGAGGAATTCGAATTGAGATGTAAAAATTTATACAGTAATTGAATAGAAGGAATCATAACATAATTTGATTCAAGGATTTTTAATTGATTCAAGTTAATAAATCAATAAAATATTTTTCAAAAGAGATTGAAAATGTTTAAATTATTCTGCATATTTTTATAACATCAAATATGATATAAAACAGCAATGGTAAATGACCAAGATTAGAAACTTATAAAAGTTTGGGGTCATTATACAGATCCTGGAAATGGAAAGAATTTATATTCTAAATTGTAATAAGCAAAGTTATTTTCATTAAGTTGAATAAAAGATATAAATAGTTTGACGATAGTAGTATCGTGGTGGACCGAATCTGAGGTTCGAAGGGACCTGGATTTGGGGGTGTCACAGATTTATTCATGCATAAAAATGAGTATGACATGTGACCTAGAGTTCCTTTCATATCATGAGTTGCTCAACCATTCTAGTGAACCTTCTCTAAAAGAAAACTTGAGTTTTAAAAGCAAACTTTGACAAAATTTATAAACCTTAAGTTCTAATCTTGTGAGAATGTATACATGCCCTAGCTATGTCTGAAATGTGATTTAAAGTTGTCTTACATGCACTAAGTTGCTTTAACTTGGCCTAGAATGACTTTTAAAAGTGAACTTGAACGCTTTGCAAACTTATATCTATGAGCAGTGTGTTGCTCACATTTTGGACTCATAGGGATTGCATGCTAGTATCTTTTAGGTCACTAAACATGGCCTACATATGCACTTATCTGGTTAAAGACCACATAAAGTCATCAAAGCATGATTTTGAATGAGTTTTCAAATGATGAACTATACTAACTATGATTAAATGAGTTGAATAAATGTGAGCATACGCGTTATAGGTGTCTAACATCCTTACATGATGGAATGGTTAATGTAGTTCTTTTTTTATGCATGAACATACTTAGCCTTGTTGGGAATTTTCAAATAAATCTTTAAAGTGTGAAAACAACTCAAAGTAAAGACAAGAGACAACAATTAACTTGGGCTAAGACCTTTTAACATGTGGATATGTTCTGTGATGAAAACTAGGAAATAAATATTCATCTTTGGTGCTTACTTGGGACACATGCAATTGCCGCCCATCCAAGGCCAAATTATAAGCAGTCAGCTTGCATGAAGGCGATAATGCTTGATTATTTTTACTATGATCTAGATCTTAAAGCATTGTGTATAAATGTCTAAAGTTATGATACTTGACATAAATGATGTTTTAAGCATATGAGCATGTAACGATTATATAAAACCCAATTTGGCTAAGATTTATTAAGTTTTGCATAACGTAAGAACAATGTGGATCATGCATCTATGAGTTTTAAATGTGTAACAAACACATGGATAGTCAGGTGTATGATAAAGGTTTATGAATATTGATATTAAGCATGTGTAGCCAAGGTATACAATACACACATAGCTATTCTAAGAGTATACTAAGAAAATGAAGTGAAGGTTTTAAAAACTAAGATAGCAAATAATGTAACATTTAATATTACATTGAGAATGTATGGATATATGACTAATGGATATGAATCCATGACGATATAATTGTGTAGGAATACACGAAGTGAAGGTAATTATAAGCAGATAAGTATAGTTGATAATCTACGAGCCAGGCAAGTGTTTTAGTTCCTATTTGTTATACGAATTTGATAACTGTTGGTCTAATTATATTTTGCAATGAGAATGTTTATTTATATATGGAATGCATATGAGATATGTATAAAAGTTGAAAGTTAATCTATGATTATATGTTTAAGAAGTTAATCTTTATACTTGTTATGTGAGAAGCATCATTACTATTGAGTTAAAATGATTATGATTGTATAAACTGCGCATGATTTTATGTGCTATGTGATGCATGAAAACTGTTAGAATTATTTGGATGTCAGGATCACCCTCGAAAATAACCACTTTTGCAAGTTAAGGACCCACGATAAAGTTTTGTGCTACTTGATTGATAGAGTTCAATAGTATCATAAGAAGATTGATTTGTTTATCTAAAGTTATAATTTTGAACCATGTTTTAGATGATGTACTTGATAGTTGTTTAACTCTTGTAAAGTAGTAAAGCCGTACTATTCGATATATAAAGAACATCGATTTGAGATGTAAATTCTATAATGTAACCCTGATGAATCAAATAATAGAATAAATTTGACTTAAAGATATGTAAAGGATGAAGGTTGTGATTCAGGGAAATGAATAAAGAATTCATTTTTTTTTAATTATTTCGCATCTTATTAAGTATAACATCGAATATCATATAAAAACAAGAAGAATTAATGATTAAGATTGAAAACTTTCTTGTTAAGGTTTTGGGATCGATTTATAGATCCTGAAAATGAAAAGGAATTAATATATTAATTGGTATCAAGGCTAAGTTGTATTCATTAAATTATGAATCAAAGTTATAAGAAATTAGATGAATGTAGTACCGTAGCGCACCAGATCCGAGGTAATGGATACCCAGATTTGGGGCGTTACAAACTCTATCTTAGGTGGAGTAATCAACTCCTCGTGCACTATCAGTATATCCATGTATATTGCCTCGTCTCCTGACATTTACATTAAGTTTTACATGACACAAAATATTATTACCACATAGCACATCAATTTGTATTAAGTCTTTTCTTTTGATCTTTATTTAGATGAATTTCCTCAATTCATCAATTAAAACTCTACTGAAGTTTATTTACTGACTTCTCCTAATCTTACTAAGGTCATATCCTAAGATTCTCCCCCCTCAAGTCTTATAACATATCAGCTCCGATACCAACTGTCCCCCCAAATTCGGGTTCCTTTAAACCTGAATAAGTTGCTACACGGTGATACAAAATTTAAAACATATTACTATATATTTTCTTGACATGAATGTAAAAGCTATATTTATTACATCATTTTCATTCATTCTCCCAAGTTATCTATAACCATTACATATTCATTATATCATAATGTAAATTATTACAAAAGTACAACTATTATTATATCGGCTAATTACTTCTCCAACTTCGCCTTTCCTTTGCCCTTATTCGACCCTTTAACTCTTTCAACCTTAGCTAAAAACCACATAATTCAAGCAAGGATGAGTATTGAATTGCTTAGTAAGTACACAATTTAATAACAACAAAATCAAGAATCATGTGTTTAATATTTAACAAATGTACATATAGTTAAGAATAAATAAGAATAATCAAAATTGATACTTTTCCTTTATTTAAAATATTTTTGAAAACACAATATGAATATTAAAATTGAGATGGTCAAACGACCATGAGGTAACCATTTTCCTTTATTAAAAAGGACTTCCCGATAATAAAATCGTAAATCTGATATATCTTACTAGCACTTCTAGGTGATCAACGTATAGTATTCTATGTTGATCAACATTCATCCGTTAAACATAATTACGTTTAGTTTTGACACCATGCATGTCAGCCAAAGATTCAACTAAATACATTTAATTGTTCATTCTTAGTCTTATCTTTTTATCAATACCAAAGCAATTGGTGTTAAATAGCTTAAATTTTCATAAATAACATTTAAAAATAGTTACTATAAAATCAATAAATCATTCTAACATTTGTTTAGTCGAACAATGACATCAACATTTTCTTATGCAGTACATGGCAAAACATAATTTGAGTACTTGAACAAATATGTAAAAGATTTGCTTAAGTATATAAATTCACATAATTTCATAAGAGCAAGGTTTAGGAAACTTGCCTTAAGCGTCTTCTATTTTTAGTTTACGCTAATTCAATTATTTAACAGCCTACACACATAAATTTGTATGTACGTACCAATTAGACACATAGACAAAGCTAAGTATTGGTTTACTTCTACTTCTTTTACTATCGTACTTGTTTAATACGTTAGATTTAAGTTATACCATAAGTTCATTACCATTCATTACCCTTTGTTAACATTGACGCCCCTAAATCCGGGTATCTTCCAACACGACATATGGTGCTACACGGTACTACAGTTCACACATACATTCAATTGAAATGCCTCAAAAGAACTAATATGTCTTATATATATTACAAATAATATTATCATTGTGACGCCCCCAAATCCAAGTATCTTCCAACCCGACAGATGGTGCTACACAGTACTCATAACTGTACATTCATTCTATTGAAACGACATCAAAATGTGTGTATCAACGACATTCTTATTACATTAATAATATTACATCCCGTTCCCAAGTTCTATAACCATTACATTCTTTGTTCATCATAATATAATATATACAACTTACTAGTTTATTACAAGGTAAACTAATCATTCCTCTTCGTCTTGCCTTTATCCTTGTCAGATTCCTCGGTTCGTTCAGTCTTAGCTCCATTCATATGGTTCAAGCAAGAGTGAGCATAAGAAGCTCAGCAAGTACAACAATTTCTTTTAAACAAAATGCTTGAAACATAGGAATCGTATATCTTCAATAACTGGATAATAGTTATGAAGTACTATCAATAATTCAAAATAGCATTTCTTTTCCTTCAAAATGTTTTATAATAACAATATTCAGTAAAACATCAATTCTGGCTCAAGACCATGAGCATTTCATAATTTCTTTGAAAAGGACAACCCGACACTAAGTCCGTAAGTCCAACATATCTTACGAGCACTTCTGGGTGATCAACCGATAGTACTCTATGTTGATCAACACTACATCCTGTTAAACGTATGTATGTTTAAGTTTAGGCAACCTCGCATGATGATCGAATAATCGATGAAAAATACATTTGTTTATTCATACTCAGGCTTACCTTGAATCTGTACCAAACAATTGGCGTAGGATAGCGTTAGCAATTCTATATTAAAAGACTTGTAAATAAATCAATCAACTCTTTAAGATTAGTCTAGCCGAGATAAAACTGGCATCGACCCTTTAGTAAAATACTTCATGCATCTCATAACATGAATCACAGAAAACTTGGCTAACACGAAGGTTAGACAAGCGTTTAAGAAAGACTTGCCTTCAGCGTTTGCTACAGTAAAAATAACTTTTCCTTTCAGTCTTTACAGTCTCTACAATACATAACCACATAATATACCACATTAGGTCATGAATGAACATACATGGTTCCTAATGAATCTTACCCTTCATCTCAATCTAATCATATATTAGATTTGTTACTATTGGTTCCGGCTTGCCATTATATTTTACATTATTCTTACCAACTTCTTTCTTTTTTATGTCTTATGTAGATTTACTTCATTAACCAACTCGTTTCGAGTTAATCATCCTTCCTCACGGCTTACTAACATCCTTACGTTATTAATCAAAACTCAATCGTCATTTGTTAAGTACATTTTATTGCATACCTTTTACATTCACGTATTACTTAACATTTTTTAGTTGTAACTCTTAACGTTATAGGCCTTATCATTATTGAATACGGTTCATGTTTTTTATACTTTATGTTCGTCTTTAATTGATTATTAACCTTTAATCATCATACATTAAGTGTCTAACAGTGCCTTAATAATGTTATATTTATACCTTAGTTCATTGCTAATGAGTTATCTTTCGTTCTATACTTGTAAACATTCTTGTCTGTCGAAACCCTAGGATCGGCGCCAGCGATTGCCACACACTCTCTCCTTCTCACACTTGGTAGTAACTCTTGTAGTAAGTAATGACATTGTGCCCGTACGTCTTGCAGCAGCCACCATTTGGTTTGGGTTGTTATGCATGGCCAACTCAGGCCTTTAGAAAATTCTGACTTTTGCAAATTTGGCGAAACTCCCGAACGCATAACTTCTTCGTTATAAGTCTGAATTGGCTCGTTCAAAAGCCTATGGTTCACAAATTACATACTCTGTGCGTTCATGTAAGAATTTTATCTATTTGACTTTGTTTGTTAAAATTTCAACTATTAGTTCAATTTTAATGAAAACGATAAACGTTCGTGAATGTTCAACGTTCGTTTCTTCGTTCTAATTTGGAATTCGGTCATTTTCGAGTCCGCAACTCTATAATTCCAAATATGACATGTCTCCATCAAAAACTAACGTTTTTAACTTCAAACACAAAATACGACTTCCATTCCGAGAATTTCACGAATTCGACGATTATCGTCTAATCGTGAAAATTCTGGCATAACTTCGTTACTTATGATTTGTTCATCGTTTTAAATGGATTCAATCCATCATATTAACATCTTGACATACATAATTCATTAACTTATAAACATGATAAGTTATTACTTGTTCTTTGTGAGTTTATAACTTATAAAAGTATAAACTACTTATAACTTCCTTTCTCATGACTTATTATAGATTAAATCTTTTAACCACCATTCTTACTTCTTATTATCATATAATCTTATTAAAATACACATATGAGTAGTTCATATAAGCTCTTCATAATTTCATTACTTAATTAAGTTTGAATTACTTATTCATGACTTATATGGCTTAAGTCCATTAATCAATCATCCTTATCATTCCTTAGCATACATGTTCTACCACTACCCACCTCTCTAACAATGGAAGAGAAATAGATTCATGGTTTAAGTTCTTACCCTTGATAGTCACTTGACTAAGCTTTAATCTCCTTCTTGCTTCTTGAAATATGAAAGACTAGCTTTCTAGCTTTTCTAACTTATTCTCACTTATTCTCTCTAACAATTAATCTCTCAACTTGTTAGATGAAATGAACAACCAACAAAATGAAAACCAAGCTTGCTATTTATAGGAGTTGCTAGGTCAGGGCATAAATGTCATTAATCCAACCCACCTCCTTAATCACCTCCTTACTATTCATTACCTAGACATTAAGTTAACTTGCTCCTCACTTGAATTACTTGGCCACCACAACACTTAGCCATTAAGTTAACTTGGACACCACCTTATTTGCTTGCTCATCACATAAGCACTTTACTTGCTCATCACACATAAGCACTTTACTTAGATTTTAAGTTTGCTTGGTCATTACATAACTTATCTCTTGCTTAGCCATTAAGTCTACCTAACTTATCCTTTGCTTAACCCTTAAGTCTACTTGTTCATCACACTTATTTCTTGGTCACCAATTCACCCAAATGATCATAGGTTGCCCCATGGATCAAACTTTACCCATTGGATTAATATTTTGGGCTTAAGGTTTAATTAACCTAACTTATACATTGGGCTTGTAATGAAACAAACACTTGGCTTGTTCATTAAATTACATTAGACTTAACCATTCCTATATTTGGTCCTTAACATTAATACATATTGGGCTTTATTATCATCCCAATTAGACATTACAATCTCCTACACATTTCTATAAATTCAATACATTTGGCTTAAAGTCTTATAATGTAAAATCTACGTATAATTCTCGTATTCCAACTTGTATACTTATTTAATATACGACATTCCATCATTCATACATGCTCGTATAATACCTCGTATTATACTCGCATTCATTACCTCGTACAATACTTATGTATCATACAATCATTGCTTTAATTCATTATACACATTTAAATTCCTTCTCGAAATTCATTTTCCCTAATCGTTAGGTTTTAAGTCCGCAGGCAAAAAATTGTGTTTGCCATAACTAAAATATTATTGGATATTCCATCTCGACTTAGAATTCTATCATTACGTATTTCTCGGAAGTTCAAAAATAATTCCCGAACAGAAATACGTGAATAGTATTTTTCGAAAAATTTCTCGGAAAGCTTTTGTTTTTGTCTTGGAAATTCAAACACTTTAATTCTACCACATAGACAAAATACTACGACTTTTCGATATGTCTAGGTCATAGAATGACCTTCAAATAGCTTACTCCCATAATTAATTAATTAAATTCATTTAATCCACATAATCAAATAAAAATTTAATTCTCCAAAAAATCAATTTTTCTGGGGCGTTACACTCTTCCCCCCTTATAAGGATTCTGTCCCCAGAATCTCGCTAATAATACATACACCATTGAGGAAACATTTTCCTTTATTTTAATCTCAAGTTCCCACAATGCTTCTTCGACATTGTGGTTCTTTCATTTCACCTTCAACGAAGGTGTTATCTTAATTCGCATGACTTGTCACTTCCTATCAATAATCTGAGTTGGAAGTTTAAATACTTATTAACATATTATGCTATCTTCCTCTGATTAATTCTTCTTTTAACTTTAAAATTATTTGAAACTCAAATTCCTCCTTCAAAACAAGATTATACTTGATCTTTTCTTCATCCTGCATCCCCTTCTTCATTCGCTTGCATTCCTCATTACCTAGTTATACTTAATTAACTCGTTCCATTATCGTGGATTGAGTCTACGTTGTGGATAACATTTCTAATACTTCATTCCATAATTTAACTTCTAACTCCATTCTTGCCATTTCCGTTATTAACTCATTCTGAGTTGTTAACATCGATAGCTTTTCCCTACCCTTCCTACTTAACGCGTCGGCTTCTACGTTAACTTTCCCGAATTGATATAACATATCAATGTCGAAATCTCTTATCCATTCTAATTACATACTCTACCTTATATTCAACTCCTTTTGTGTGAAGATATATTTCAGACTCCTAGAGTCCGTGTACATCTCACACTTCTCCCCGTATAAATACTATCTTCAGATTTTTATTTTTTTTCAAAAACTACAGCTGCCAATTATAGATCATAAGTAGGATAGACCTTCTCATAATCCATAAACTGGCGTGATGCATACCTAATGAACTTGCCATGCTACATGAGCACGTAACCTCGTCATCTACGCGAAACATCGAGATACACTACAAAATTCCTCATATCTTCTGATAAGGATAATACAGGTGACTTACTTAACTTCCCTTTTTAGTTCCTCAAAGATATTTTTCTCACTTCTCATTCCCATCATACTTATTAATAACATATCTGTATATCTTTTAAGCTAAAATTCACACTTAGTGAATTTCGTATACAACTTCTCCCTCCGTAGTGTTTCTCACACTATCTTCAAATGCTCAGCCAAATATTATTTGAACACTCTGTGACGTTAATGGTATTTCAACCATAACACCTCACAAGAGAACCTATCTGTTTACCACCGACTTGCTCATCACCCCTTACGAAAAGTCTAACTTCAGTACATCAGTCCACCCAATTGACATAACCAGAAACTTGTCATAACTATAACGAGTTCTGAATGTCATCTTAGGTACCTCCTCCTTCTTCTTTACTTTCAACTGAATATATACCCCGTACGTAAATCTATCTTAGAAAAATTCTTTGCCCTCTTCAATTGATCAAATAGATCATCGATCCTGGGCTATGGGTATTTATTCTTAACCGCTAACTTACTCCTATTACGATAGTCGATACGAAACCGTAACGACTCATCCTCTTCCTTAACATCCTCCTAACTTGCGTCATGAATAGATAACGAGAGCATCGCGGTATTTTATTATCGTAAATTACTACCTTGGATTTTCTTAGAAAACTGAAGATTCATACTTTTATTCTAACAATTTATTAAAGTTCTATGATTAATCAACCCATTCATACCGAGAATTACTTCAAATTCTCTCAACATTATCAGTTCTTATCTATTAACACTTGCTTACCATTATTATCCATGAAACCATTTCCACGAATATAATCAACGAAAGTTATTCCCTCCTTTACCGTAATGTTTAAAGGTACTTATAATCCCTTTAAGACAGACTCCTATATGAGTCTTTCCACATGTCTTACACACTTCGATCTTACGCTTAGGATCTCCTTGTCCCACTCTAGTATTCCCGAAGTTAAAATTCTTTCCTTTTGACATACTTCCAATACCACTGGCACTCTCTGCCTTGGTTCCTCCCTCTCCCTTGCCCTTATTCTTTCTCTCTTTGTGGTATTGAGTCAACGCCTCACTACCACCCTCTATTATAATCACCTTTTCCAGAATAGTCCCATAGGAAACAATCTGAAACACTGAAATCCTACTATAGAGCCAGGGTTTCAGGCCCTGCTCAAACCTACGAGCCTTCCTCTCCTCAGTGTCCACTTGATGTGGAGCAAACTTTGCCAATTCATTGAATCTGGCAGCGTATTGGGGAACCGTCTTGTCCCCTAGTTTAAGTTCTAAGAACATAATCTCCATCCTCCCTTACATGCTTGTAGGGAAATAATTCTCGAAAAAAACCTTCTTGAATTGTTCCCATGTTACCCCATCTGTTCTAGCCCCACCCTGGTGAGCCTCCTACCAAAAGTTGGCTTCCCCTTTCATCATGTAAGTTGGAAAAGAAGTATTTTGCACCTCACCCACGTTTGTAATAACAAACGCCTTCTTTATTTCCTTTAACCATGTTTGGGCTTCTAATGGGTCCGTTGTTCCTTTGAACTCCGGTGGACCTACACTTTTAAATTCTTTAAAGGTAGTCGTTCTGGCTACCCTAGGTTCCGCAAGTACTCTACCCCTAGTTTAGTTAAATATAGCCGTTAATGAATTAACGAACTCTTGCATAGGGTTGTTTTGACCCCCTTGATTATCATTACGCCATTCCGCTTCCTGATTACGTTGTCTTCTCCTTGGCAGCATTTTTCGATTAAATAAATAAAATTTCATTATTATCTATTTACTTGCTTGGTTATCCTTCCATACTAATACCTCAAACCACATTAAAGCACATTAAATAAAAACTTAATTATATTAATATGCTTCTTCATAGTTTGAAACTATTTATAATTTGTTTTACATAGCCAAAAGCTATTACATTTCTATCCCATAATTGAACTTCACAAAAGTTGGGATTTACAAAAAGACTACCCTTTTATACAAAAGAGGGTTTTACGTCACTACACAGATATTTATAACTCTAAACTTCTAATAATGCATAACAGCGTCCTCGTGTTTCTCATTCGCAATTATTTCTATAGTATCCTGACTAATAGTATGTCGAGTCTGCCCCGACTCTATAGAATAACAAGCAACTTTAAGCTTGATATCCTTATGAGCACTCTTATGGATGTAAGACATCCGTGCTATCTTCCGGTCCTTCTTCTCCAGTTTCCTACGAAGCTATACCACCTCGTTCATATAATCCCTAGCCTTATTTATCATTAGCACATTCTCATCATGCTCTGACTCAAAATCTGCTTCTGCAGACTCGTTCGCTACATAAAGAGCAATAATCTCTTCATTTTGATTCTGCAGAACTGTACTCAGTTGCACATTCCTGTCAAGCACTGCCAGATACAATGCTCTCATTGCATCTGGAGGCGATGACTCTAAGGTAGGTACCACCGTACCAACCGAAGTTATCTCTATTACTTCCTCCTCATTGCTCATCATATTAAGATATGATGTTATATCCACAACTCCCTCGGAGTAGTCTTCCTCAGAAAAGTAATCCACTGCCTCCATCTCTTCTAGAATCACTAGTGGTACCTCTTCCACCAACATAGGTACAGGCTCTATTATGTTCACAGTTTCTTCGCTCACCACGTATATATCTCTATATATCAAGCTATAGATCGACATCCTACAATAACACATATGTTGATTAGTACATAACACACATTAGTATAAGCACAAATCATATTTAATTTATTTAGGGTTACTTTTCATCTTTTAAATCTTTCGGTACCAAGTTTCCTCAATACCTTATTAACTCATTCAATTGAAGTAAAGCTTGAGTTTACTTCCTCCGGACTTTTCTTCCTTAACGAGGTTATTAGCCTAAGGTTCTTTCCCCCTTAAGTTTTATAACCTAATGCTTTGATACCAACCTATGACGCCCCCAAATCTGGGTATCTTTTAACCCGGCAGATGGTGCTACACAGTACTCATAACTGAACATTCATTCTATTGAAACGACATCAAAATGTATGTATCAACGACATTCTTATTACATTAATAATATTACATCCCGTTCCCAGGTTCTATAACCATTACATTCTTTGTTCATCATACTATAATGTATACAACTTACTAGTTTATTACAAGGTAAACTAATTGTTCCTCTTCGTCTTGCCTTTATCCTTGTCAGATTCCTCGGTTCGTTAAGTCTTAGCTGCATTCATATGGTTCAAGCAAGAGTGAGCATAAGAAGCTTAGCAAGTACAACAATTTCTTTTAAACAACATGCTTGAAACATAGGAATCGTATATCTTCAATAACTGGATAATAGTTATGAAGTACTATCAATAATTCAAAATAGCATTTCTTTTCCTTCAAAATGTTTTACAATAACAATATTCAGTAAACATCAATTCTGGCTCAAGACCATGAGCATTTCATAATTTCTTTGAAAAGGACAACCCGACACTAAGTCTGTAAGTCCGACATATCTTACGAGCACTTCTGGGTGATCAACCTATAGTACTCTATGTTGATCAACACTACATCCTTTTAAACGTATGTATGTTTAAGTTTAGGCAACCTCGCGTGCCGATCGAATAATCGATGAAAAATACATTTGTTTATTCATACTCAGGCATACCTTAAATCCATACCAAATAATTGGCGTAGGATGGCATTAGCAATTCTATATTGAAAGACTTGTAAATAAATCAATCAACTCTTCAAGATTAGTCTAGCCGAGATAAAACTGGCATCGACCCTTTAGTAAAACACTTCATGCATTTCATAACATGAATCACAGAAAACTTGGCTAACACGAAGGTTAGACAAGCGTTTAAGAAAAACTTGCTTGCCTTCAAGATTCGCCACGGTAAAAATAACTTTTCCTTTTCGGTCTTTTATGGTCTGTACAATACATAACCACATAACATACCACATTAGGTCATGAATGAACATACATGGTTCCTAATGAATCTTACCCTTCATCTCAATCTAATCATATATTAGATTTGTTACTATTGGTTTCGGCTTTCCATTATATTTTATATTATTCTTACCCACTTCTTTCTCTTCTATGTCTTATATAGATTTACTTCATTAATCCAATTCGTTTCGAGTTAATCATCCTTCCTCACGGCTTACTAACATCCTTACGTTATTAATCGAAACTCGATCGTCATATGTTAAGTACACTTTATTGCATACCGTTTACGTTCACGTATTACTTAACAACTTTTAGTTGTAACTCTTAACGTTATATGCCTTATCATTATTGAATACGGTTCACGTTCTTTATACTTTACATTCATCTTCAATTGATTATTAACCATTAATCATCATACATTAAGTGTCTAACAATGCCATAACAATGTTATATTTATTCCTTAGTTTATTGCTAATGCGTTATCTTTCATTCTATATTTGTAAACATTCTTGTCTGTCGAAACCCTAGGACTGGCACCATGGCGCCACACACAATTCTCCTTCCTTCTGCAATTAGTACGACTCTGAGAGAGGTAATGACTGTGGCTTGCGTATTTGTAGCACCACCATTTAGACTTGGGTTGGCGCCGCGGCGCCAACTCTGTGCCTTAGAAAATTTACAGCTATTGCAAATTTGGCGAAACTCCTGAACGCATAACTTCTTCGTTATAAGTCTAAATTGGCTCATTCAAAAGCCTACGGTTCACAAATTACATACTCTATGTGTTCATGCAAGAATTTTATATATTTGACTTCGTTTGCTAAAATTTCACCTATTAGTTCATTTTTAACGAACACAATAAACGTTCGTGAACGTTTAATGCTCGTTTCTTCGTTTTAATTCGGAATTCGGTCATTTTGGAATCCGCAACTCTATAATGCCAAATATGACGTGTCTCCATAAAAAACCAACGTTTCCAACTTCAAACACAAAATACGACTTCTATTTCGAGAATTTCACGAATTCGACGATTATCGTCTAATCGTGAAAACTCCGGCATAACTTCGTTACTTATGATTTGTTCATCGTTTTAAATGGATTCAATCCATTATATTAACATCTTGACATAGATAATTGATTAACTTATAAATATGATAACTTATTACTTGTTCTTTGTGAGTTTATAACTTATAAAAGTATAAACTACTTATGACTTCCTTTCTCATGACTTATTATAGATTAAATCTTTTAACCACCATTCTTACTTCTTATTATCATATAATCTTATTAAAATACACATATGAGTAGTTCATATAAGCTCTTCATAATTTCATTACTTATTTAAGTTTGAATTACTTATTTATGACTTATACGGCTTAAGTCCATTAATCAATCATCCTTATCATTCTTTAGCATACATGCTCTACCACTACCCACCTCTCTAACAATGGAAGAGAAAGAGATTAATGGTTTAAGTTCCTACCCTTGATAATTACTTGACTAAGCTTTAATCTCCTTCTTGCTTCTTGAAATATGAAAGACTAGCTTTCTAGCTTTTCTAATTTATTCTCGCTTATTCTCTCTAACAATTAAGCTCTCAACTTGTTAGATGAAATGAACAACCAACAAAATGAAAACCAAGCTTGCTATTTATAGGAGTTTCTAGGTTAGGGCATAAATGTCATTAATCCAACCCACCTCCTTAATCATTTCCTTACTATTCATTACCTAGACATTAAGTTAACTTGTTCCTCGCTTGAATTACTTGGCCACCACAACACTTAGCCATTAAGTTAACTTGGACACCACCTTATTTGCTTACTCATCACATAAGCACTTTACTTGCTCATCACATGTAAGCACTTTACTTAGCTTTTAAGTTTGCTTGGTCATTACATAACTTATCTCTTGCTTAGCCATAAGTCTACCTAACTTATCCATGGGGGTTGCCCCATGGATCAAACTTTACCCATTGGATTAATACATTGGGCTTGCAATTAAATAAACACTTGGCTTGTTCATTAAATTATGTTGGACTTAACCATTCCTATATTTGGGCTTTAACATTAATTCATATTGGGCTTTATTATCATCCCAATTGGACATTACAATCTCCTACACATTTCTACAAATTCAATACATTTGGCTTAAAGTCTTATAACGTAAAATCTACGTATAATTCTCGTATTCAAACTCGTATACTTATTTAATATATGACATTCCATCATTCATACATGCTCGTATAATACCTCGTATTATACTCGCATTCTGTAGAGTCCCCGAATTCGGATACTTGAAACCCAAACTCGGTACTTTACGATACCATTTCTATGAGCGGAATTCTACTAATAATAATAACAATAATATGAATTTCAAACTTAACTTACATTTATCAGAGTCTAATCCCAAGTACGCAACATTTACTATATTCTTTACATGATATATAATTCATATCATTAACTTAATACAGTCTATCTATTACAAAAGATACCAATATCATATTCTGTTTGCTTTTCTTTTCACTTGTTCCTATCCGAACCTTCTAGCTTTCCACACTTAGCTGAAAACATTTAAATTAAACAAGGATGAGCATTTTAGTGCCCAACAAGTATTATATATATATATATATATATATATATATATATATAAGCTGAAAGAATTTAAACGTTTTCTTTATAATATTCTTCTACAACTAGTCAATAGTTGTGAAGTAATCTGTACCAATAATAATAACATAACAACCCTCTTTCAAATTTTTTGAAACTGTGTATTGTTTATATACAAGGTTTCTATGACATATCATGAACATTGTTTTTCATTTTCAAAAAGGTTAAACAGAAATTCATCTGTAAACCAGCATTGCTTACGGGCACGAGGGTGTACATCCCATAGACCCTGTATTGATCAATACTACATGTACATGAACGATGTTATCGTTCGCTCTGTCTGCCTTGGGCGCATAAAATTTTCCCATTTTCGGGATGTTCATATCATTCGGGTTTTCATAACAAAGGTCTTATATAATTCAATATATATGTATATCAAAGGTGTATCAACATGCGATTAAATACAATGATTATCCAAGTGGGGACACTTGTATAATCATTTCTAGAAATTAACGAACAGAATATATATATCCGAATTATCATATACTAACATGTTGATAATCAATGGGCTTATATATATAGCTTTAACAATCTGTATAATAATATAACTTTGAAACATTCTTACACTTGTCCATTGCATAAAGAAAATGCAAAGTTAGGATACTTGCCTGATGCGCTGCTTACACTTACGCAAATTAGATTTATCTTTTCTATCACGACCTATCATTAATCAAATCATTTTACTGATTAGTATATCATAACGTAACACATAACACTGCCTATTGTAGTTAGCACATAACCTAATCACCTTATCACACATGTTCAACAATCATGGCATTACAAACAATCATCGACTCATTCCTAATCACATAATCACATAACCTTAACAACCATTGAATCACAAATAAACCGTTAACTAATTAAATTATCTAAGTCCAGATCAACTTCTGAACCATGTCGGTCTACCGACAGCTTTTTCGGGTAATAATCGAGTCTAAGACTCTATTCAGTAATTACTTATCCAATTAGATATCTTAAACACCAGTTATAACATTTGTCATGACCTTATAATAATTTTTAAATAATTATTATCATTTATCACAATTTTTGAAATATCAGAATCATCATTAAATGATTTAAGTATCACATAATTCTATTATTATTAACATTTAATCAATATTAAATTATTAATGAAACCATTGCCAAAATATTAAAGTTATGTATAATAACTCAAAATATTTTTAAAGCATTTACATTATCCTTAAATGATTTTTAAAACATTTAAAATCATTATTAAATAATTACCATTAATATTTAAAATATTAATGAGCTATTTATTCAAATATTAAAAGTCATTAATTATAACTTAAAATATTCATTTATATCCCTTTTTAAATAATTTTAAATTAATAAAACCATTTTAAAACTATTTATTTAATATAATTATTTAATAAATTTAATATCATTAATCATTAAATAAATATCAATAATATTAATTTATTAATGAAATTATCCTTTAAATATTAAAAGTTATAGTTTATAACTTTAAACATTTTATCTTCATTTAAAATGATTATTAAAATAGTAAAATCATTTTTAAACTAAATTATTTAATATAAATATTAAATAATTTTAATATCATTATTAATCATTAATTAATGAAATTAACTATTAAATATTAAAAGTTATATTTTATAACTTAAAATATTTTAAAATACTTTATTTTCATTTAAAATGATTTTTAAATCATTAAAATCATTTTTATCTTATTTATTTAATTTAATAATCAAATAAATCTAATATCATTAATATTAATTTATTAATGAAATTTCTCCAAAAATATTAAAAGTTACATTTTATCCCTTAAAATATTTTAAAATGAATTAATCTTATTTAAAATGATTTTTAAATAATTAAAATAATTTTTCTCTAATTTATTTAATATACTAATTAAATAAATTAAATATCATTAATATTCAAATAATTATAAATATTAATGAAAAATATTCTAAATAATTAGAAATTATTTTTCATAATTTAAAATAATTTTAAAAACTATTTTTGTAATTTTTATAATTTATTTTCTATTTTTAAATATTTTTCGGAATATTAGAAATTAAAAATAATAGGAACCGTCGCTGTAGGTCTTTAGCGACAAAAAGCGTCGCTGTTGGTGTTCTTGAGCATGCCAGAACCTTCAAAGGCTGTTAATCGGTTACCTACTTTGACCAAGTCTAGAATACTTATTTATATGTTTCTGGGTTTTCTATTGGTTTATAATTGTAGTATTCATGTAATGCTACAATTAACAACAAATTGTATGTCTATAAAGCATCATAACAGTGTGTTCTGGTCCATTAAAAACCTTGTCAGGACTGTTCTTCCATTTCTGGGTTTCCACCCAGAAATGAAGAACAGTCAAAGTACCTTCCTTTCGATCCTCATATCTTGTGATCCTCGGCTCGATTAGTGTGATATAAAGGTTTGTAATTATAGTCGAGATGTTATAGAACAACTCAGTAGCATCGAGATCATTTCAATAACAAATGATTCATGAGATATGCCTTGGTCAAAGCTTTATCGAGAAACAAGCCCAAAAATTTTTCTCGAAATTTTTCCGTAAATGTAATCGTGATCGGATGGTCTACTTTGACCATCCACTACATTCGATTCATATACTTTTAAGGAGATTTTAAGGCATAAGATTAAAGTACTAATACAGACTATAACTTAGATACAAGAACAAAATCAAAACAACAATACACCAATCAGATCCAAATGATTTAAAATATTATCGATTCTATGTTCATGGTTTCGGTCATGCCCGAAGAAGTTCCAATAATGCGCCATCAACGGTATTTGACCGTGAATAACTTCATTTCCAGAAATCAAATAGCTATTCTACCACTTGGATCTTAAAGATCATATACCGGGCTACATGTTGAAGCTTTAAAACAACACAAACAACAAACGAGAAACGATTTAAAGGGGCTGACATTCACTGTCAGACAACAAAATAAAATTTTTCCAGACTTTTGAAAATCGTTGATTTACGTATCTAGATGTTATGGACTTGAAATATACCAACACAGATCATCATGTTAGACTAAATGCAACATATTCTAACAACAAAAACTAACATCTAACACAAATTTTTGGACAGAATTTAAAGGTAGGGTTTATACCTTTCTTGGTTTGATTTTCTAATTTTGGCTTCTGATGTTGTTAGGAATTTCGTGGGGCTGTGTTTTGAAACTGAAATACTTGCTAAATTCGTAGGTTTAGAGAGAGAGGGGCTTAAGGAAGAGTTTGTGCAAAAATAAAGTCACCAAATGCAATTTCTCTCTCTCTTAATCTATATATATCCATGTTGGATGCATGTATTGCTGATCTAGTGGCTTGTTGCTGTCAAAATCGTGCATGTGGAGTTGGTGGAGTTAGTATGAGTTGTTTAACCACTCAACCTAAATGTTAAAACCTAGTATTTAGCCTAAATAATACAACTAGGGGTATAATGGTCATTTAGTTTGTAATTTTAAGGGCATCCATGTAATCCTTGTAAACCCTTAGGGTTTAGGGTTTGATTTAGGTTTTAGGGTTTGGACCATTTTAGGGTTTGTTAAAAATAATTTCAAGAATTTCCAATCTAGGGTTTAAATAATAAAATAACAAAATTTTAGTTTCTAAAATATAAAATTAAGGTTTATAAAATAATTAAGTTTCTTAATCAATGTTTTGAGTCTACTTAACACCTTGCTAATTAGGTTTAGGAAACACTAATTAACATTACCTTTCTCAATTTAGCAATTAGTATTAACTAAAAGCAATTTAGGGTTTTAATTTAGGAAAAATTTATAAGGTTTTATAATGTAATAATTAGGGTTTTTATCCTTTAAAATTAAGATTACTAATTTTATGATTAGGGGATACGATTAATAATTAGGGTTTATAATTACTAATCAAGGTTTCTAAATTCAGAATTAGATTACCAAATTTTAGTAATTAAGGTTCCCAATTAATTAGGGTTTCTAATTAATTCAGTTTTCCTAGTATAATTAGGGTTTTTCCTAATTAACTTTAATTTCCCCAATACACAACATAATTCACCTTAACATGATTGCATAATAGTATTAAACTGACATATGATTTTAAATTAGGGTTTAACAGCTTAAACTAGGGTTTTGATATTGTACATAATTTGACCAACATTATCATCCACACATATCTGATGACTTATTTATAAGATTGAAAAATCAAAATATAATTAATATTACATTATTATCATCATTCCTTAATCCAGAACCAAAGAATAGAGTTCATCCAAATATTAATAGGGTTTATAAAAATATTAATAGGGTTTGGTCGTAATATATTAAAAACTGTTCCACACATTAACATTACACATATAATCATACATATTCAGTAATAATCGACAAATAATAATATAATATTATTATTCTCATTCCTTGATCAAAACCCTAATTAGGGTTTGGATTCCATATCCGATTTATCTTTCATATATAACCTTAATAATTAAGTTAAAATAATTAACTTAACTATTCGAAATAATTTCATATAATAAAATAAGTATTATAAAAATCATATCATATATTATTTAAATAATATAATTATCCTATTTCCTTGGAAAATTAATTATTATAAGAATATAATTTATAATGAAAATTATTCATAACCATTCATGTAATAAATATATTTTATATTCATCACATAATTACTTACATAATACCTTTCACGCATTCATATAAATAAAATATTCTAAAATCATTTCATATATTAATTATATTTTCCTTGAAAAATAATTAATAAAACGCTCCCAATAAGGAATTAGTTAGTATAAAAATATAATTGATAATAGTCAACAATTCTAAAATAAATTTATTTGTAATACTTAATGTAATAAATAAATTTTATTTATCACACATATAATTATAATTACACATTACCTTGACACATATCATTCATATTTATTTTAATAAATAAAAAAAAATTTATACGCAAAATTTATGACTTATTTATATAGAAAATACCGGGTTGTCACACATTCAGTACCTCGTACAATACTTATGTATCATACAATCATTTCTTTAATTCATTATATGCATTTAAATTCCTTCTCGGAATTCATTTTCCCTAATCGTTAGGTTTTAAGTCCGCAGGCGAAAAACTGCATTCGCCATAACTGAAATATTATTGGATATTCCATCTCGACTTAGAATTCTATCATTATGTATTTCTCGGAAGTTCAAAAATAATTCTCGAGCAGAAATGCGTGAATAGTGTTTTTCAAAAAAAAAATTCGGAAAGCTTTTGTTTTCGTCTTGGAAATTCAAACACTTTAATTCTACCATATAGCCAAAATACTACAACATTCTGATATGTCTAGGTCATAGAACGACCTTCAAATAGCTTACTCCCATAATTAATTAATTAAATTCATTTAATCCACATAATCAAATAAAAATTTTATTCTCCAAAAATCCGATTTTTCTGGAGAGTTACAACCATTCCCCAGATTCTTTATAACCATTACATGTGTTCTTGTCATAATATCAAATAACAACAACATTCACCTATACTATTACAACGGTAATCTATAGGTTCCCCTTAGCCTTCCCTTTATCTTTACCGGATCCTTCGGTCCGTTCAGTCTTAGTTGCATTAATATGTATCAAGCAAGAGTGAGCATAACTAGCTCAGCAAGTATGACAATTCCATTTAAATAATATGCTTAAAACATACAAATCGTATATCTTCAATAAATAAGAAATAGTTATGAAGTACTATCGATAATTCAAAATTGCACTTCTCTTTTCTTAAAATGTTTTACAATGAACATCATTCAGTAAAACATCAATTCCAGTCCAAGACCTTGAGCATTTCATACTTTCTTTGAAAAGGACAACCCGGTACTAAGTCCATAAGTTTGTCATTACTTACGAGCACATCTAGATGATCAGCCTATAGTACTCTATGTTGTACAACACTACTTTCGTTTTGGCAACCTCACGTGCCTGTCGTTTTGACGACAAAACATTTGTTTAGCATAATCAGTCTTCTTTTGAAAACCATACCAAAATAGTTTGGCAAAACTTGACAACAGTTCGATAAATTATAAGAAATCCAAAGCAACATCTTAAGTCTAGCCGAAGGAATTGGCTTCGACTTCATCATACATCAATTCATGCGTAAGATACATGAATCACAAAGCTTTTCCAGAATGAACATAGAAAAGGGTTATAACAATTGCATTTAGCGTCTTCTACAGTTAATATACCTTCCCTTTGAGTCTTTAAGGATTCTATAATACATGATCACATAACATCACATTAGATTATATATAATCAAGTATGTTTATTACTATATCTTACCCTTCTTCTCAATCTAATTGTTTATTAGATTTGATTAACATTGGTTACGACTTATCATATTTGTTTTACATTCACATTCAAGTAACTTACCTTCAACATTTAGTTGTGTTACTTAACGTTTATAACATCTTAAACAATGTTATTTTAGGTTTATTAATGTGCTAGTTCATCACTAATTAACCAACTTCCTTTATATCTTTAAAAACTTTCTTCTCTGTGCATTACCTAGTCTTTGGAGTGCTGTGGCTTGACTTTTTCTTCTTTGTTCATTATTTGCTATGGCATGAGAGTTAGCAAAGATGGTTAAGACCCGACCTTGGAGCTACAAATACTAACCTTTCTTCTTTATCTTGGCGTTCTATGACACCACTTTCAGCCTTATGGTGGGACTCGTACTGCATACATGAGTCCCTTTGTTAATCGTCAGATCATGCCGCCACTCTTCAGTGGCTTATGGGCATGTTTGGCGTTCTGGTAGCCACTTATTATGCCTTGGTCAAGTATTGCATGAGTGCCCATTCTATGCACCAGATAATTTTGACAGACTTTTTGCTTAGCGAACTTCTCGGACTCCTAAATTGTTCATTTTAAGTCCGAATTGGCTCGTTCAAAAGCCATTAGCTAACAAATCACATGCTCTAAGTGTTCATGTAAAAATTTTACATTTTAAAATCCGTTGACACATCCACTTGGAAACACAT
This sequence comes from Panax ginseng, assembly GCA_020205605.1. Taxonomy (NCBI): domain Eukaryota; kingdom Viridiplantae; phylum Streptophyta; class Magnoliopsida; order Apiales; family Araliaceae; genus Panax; species Panax ginseng. The sequence goes on along the minus strand of CM035132.1, from coordinate 141,243,294 downwards.
CCATGAATTCTTTAACAATATATATTTATTCAATGGTTGCTCCCACTCTCTGGGTATCAACAACATGGCATAAATAGCCTACACTGTGATAACTCGAGATTTCGAATAATTAAAATTTTACGAATAATTTTTTTTTTTTTTAATATTGACATTGACTGTTAATATTGTGCTAAGAATTTGTGAGACAAGTCTCGAGAATTAGTCAATATATGTTTTGACTGAGAAATTAGAGTAGAGTTGTGCTTAATAAATTTTAGAAAAACCCTAACCCTAATTTTTTGGATAGGATTCTAGAGAAAATACAATTAAAATAATTGTATTGTTGATTATGTGTTCGACCAGTATAGAAATGTTGATCAATGGTTGATTGGATAAGGTTTAATATTAATAAACCTTAATAAGGGATTTAAAACCCTAATCTTAAATTTAGAAAATAAAATGTACGCTTAAAAACCCTAATTGACGTTAAGGAACCCTAATTTCAAAACCGGAATTGTAAACCCTAATTAGGCAAACCCCTAATTTTTATTAGCATGCCTAAAGTATTCATTAAACTTAAATATGGTTAGAAATCTCTAATTATATTTTTGTATGGTAACTTTCATTTTAGAAACCCTAATTTGTGGGTTGAAACCCCAATGACCATTTTGAACCCTAATTGTATGTGGTGGTGGATTTAATTGCTATAATTGCAATGTTAATTAGGAAATATAAATCCTAATTGTCAAGTTATTAGAAACCCTAATCTAATTGGGAAATCTAATTTCTAAAAATTGAAATATTATTTTTCTATTTAAAACCCTAATTTTTAAATTAGCAATTTTAATTAGAATAAAATAGTCCTAATTAGCAAATAATGATTCATGATTGGGAAATTACAAAAATAATTAGGAAGCCCTAATTATAATTTAGAAATCAAAATTTTCTATTTTAAAATTTAAATTAAAAATTTTGAAATCCAAGTTGCTAAATATTTGAGGGTTAAAAACCTAAACCCTAAATTTGTCCAAACCCTAAATTTTAGTATGCTCAAACCCTAAACCCTAAGGGTTTCATCAAATGAGAAAATCTAGAAATTTAAGGAAATGACCAAAATGCCCTTTATGGGATTTTTATAAGATTGCTTGCAAAAATGGCCATGACTTTAGTTGTTGAGCTAACCCTTGACTTTATTTAGCCTACAAACACAAAGACATCACTACCTAGCCACCAAATTGGCCCAACAAGATCAGATCTAGCAACTTAGTATATTATATAAGTGTTAAAGAGAGAGAGAGAAAATGCATAGAATTTGCCATATTGCTAACCAAGCTCTCACCAACTCTTTCTCTATCTCAAAGTTCAAATATTATAGTATCGGTCATTTATACAACGATTTTAGATCACCCAAGATCGTAAATCAAAAGTCAGAATTGAAAATCAAGCATAAAAGGTATAAAACCCTAAATTTTGAAATCCTTCAATTCCTTGTTAAATGTTGTAATTGATTGTTCAAAGATATGTAATAAAGTGTCAATTGAAGTTCTGGGTTGATAAATCCATGACCCATAACATCAAAGTGCACGAATTTAGAGTTTTTCAAAATCTGGAAATCTGGAAAATTGTGTTTTTCAGTCAAATGTCAGATCTTATAGATCCGTGTGTGTTAAGTGTTTTTGATGTTTAAAACTTGTATGTAGCCTGATATGTGTTCTTTAAGTTGCAAAATGAATCAGACCCAGATCTATTATAGATCAAAAGATATAATCGGTCAAAACCCGTTGACCAAGGCTTCGACCGAGTAAAAATCTGGGTTACCTGTAAAGTGAAAACCGAACTCGACAAGATCTTTGAAGGTCCCTATCCGTCTGGGTTGATTGTTGTTTGTTGATGTTGTTGTATGCATGTTTGTAGATCGTAATATCGAGTCCAAGAATCTACCTTTATATTCCATAAACATCAAATGTATTGGATTTTATGGATGGTCAAACTAGACCACCCGAACTGATTATTACTTTTCTAGAAAACCCAGAAACAGTTAGAACAACTGTTCTGACATACTTTGACCGTGTCTTGTAGGTTGATTCTGTTGATGATAACCTGAGTTTATATTTTAATAATGTACCTTGACACTAGTACTATAACTTTGAGCCATCAAACGACTTAAAATAATACCAGAACATAGCTTAAATCGAGCTTGAATATGGCAACTTGAATCGCTTTCATGCCCGTAAAATTCCTGAGTCACGTTGTCGGGTGATGATTTAGGGGCTTGAATCTTGATGGTGTTGAGTGATATCACCTTGATTGTTGTTGATTCTTGTAGTGTTACATAAACCCTACAAGATCGCGGCTTAAAGATTTTTAAGCTGTTTGGATCGAGAATGGCAAGCAATCAAATGATGACGTGAATCGCCGTATCGCCGTTGTTCTTGAGCCAAGAACACCAACAACGACGCTTTGTGTCGCTATAGGCTTTTAGCGACGGTTTAATTTATTTTATTTTCTGAATATTCCGTAAATTAATAAAAATTAGAAATAAATTCTAAAAATTACCAAAAATGGTTTTAAAAATTATTTTAAATTATAAAAATAATTTCTAATTAATTGGAATATTTTCCTTTAATATTTATAATTATTTAAATATCAAAGGTATTTAATTTATTTAATTAGTGTATTAAATAAATTAGAGAAAAATGATTTAATATTATGAAAAATCATTTTAAATAAGATTATTGTATTTAAAAATATTTGGAGTTATAAAATATAACTTTTAATATTTTTGGAGAATTTTCATTAATAATTTTATATTAATGATAATATATTTATTTGATTATTAAATTAAATAAATATGATAAAATGATTTAAATGATTTAAAAATCATTGTTATTGAGAATAAAGTGTTAAAAATATTTTAAATTATAAAATATAATTTTCAATATTTTTGGAGAATTTTATTAATAAATTAATATTAATGATATTTGATTTATTTAATTATGATATTAAATAAATGAATTAAAAATGATTTTTATTAATTTAAAAATCATTTAACAATGAGAAAAATAGTTTAAAAATATTTTAAGTTATAATTAATGACTTTTAATATTTAGATGATAATTTCATTAATATTTATATATTAATGGTGGTGATTTAAAATGATTTTAATTACTTTAAAATCATTTAAGTGGAATATTGTTGATCTAAAATATTTTAAGTTATTGATAATAACTTTAATATTTTGACAAGTATGTTATTAATATTTTAATATTATTAAATATTAATAATGATAAGATTATTTGATAATTAAATCATTTAAAAATGATTCCGATGTTTGAAAAATTATTATAAATTATAATAATTGCTTGATAATTATTAAAAGCTTCCGAAAAATATTATAATTGATAATTGACTTATCTAAATTAATATTGAAGCTTAGAGACCAAGTTTAATGGACAATCAATGTGTTAATTGTCGGATAGGGTGACCAGAACACCGAGAATGGACCGAAGTCCAACAGCATCGATATAGTTAGACTTGTTATGTGTTTATATAGGTTATAAACACTGATGTGGCTATGTGGTAATGTGCCTAGGAGAAGTTTGACTGTGAACTACAGTGTTATGTGTTATGAATAATTGTGCTAATTGTAAGACCGATATTATTGGTTATAGGTCTTTCAAAGCGTATAAGTATTTTGTGTGTAATGTAATCGCCGGAAGAGGCAAGTTTCCTAACTCAACCTTGAGTTAAATTTATTCAATTATTATAGTGGTTAATTATTGCTAATTACACCACATCCAGGGACTTTATTGTTGATTATTCACAGTTAGTGCATGCTTAATAATTCAAATTGAATTATTGATTCGTAAATATATATTTGTAGAATAATTGTTGTTGGATATTCATATACGTAGAAGTTAGAATTGACAATACTGATAATTCTCGCTTATTGTCAAATTATATTGAGAAATGTCTTAGCTAATTATTCGGCTAGATTTAATATTAGTTAGAACTTGATAAGTTCGAGAAGAGAATTCAATTATTATTGATAGATCGATGCCAATTATTTTGGCTAAGATCGAGAAGTAAATAGAATTTGAAATCACAGTATTTCGTTGTTAAATCAAAATCTTGATTCTGAGACTGAGAAGAACAACCTTTTATAAAAAGGGAATGTCATTAAATCGTATATTCGATCATCATGCTTGTGACTTAAATATTATGCATAATATAGGGTATAATAAGCTGATCACTTGTTATACTTGCAGAGGGGTATGATTTAATCTTTACGGTTATCTGATACACCTGGGTATATCAAAGTATAACTTTGATAGTTACTCGAGAAGAGAAGTTCAAGATCCAATGGATCGCTCAGTATAAATCTGGAAAAACATTCCACTTTGATATTTCGTAGAATTGATTTTTGATTATTCATTAGAATATCGTAGAAACTTTGAAAGCATTGTAATCTTTCATCATTGAATTATTGTGTTGATTAGAAAACGAGAAGACTTGTTATGAATAACTATTTGTTCAGCTATTTCAAAGTTCCCCGAACTTTGGTTTCATTCTATCAAAATAGATAGTCTAGTGATTTGAATACTTATACATTTATTGTATGTATTAACTTGCGGGGCAAATTTGTTGCTCACCCTTGCTAAATAAAACATTTCAGCTAGGGACGAAGTGGCAGGAGGTGCTGCGAAGAATAAAGGCAAAGGCGTTGTAATAAACTAGTTATGATTAACATATTTATGATGTTGTATTTGTAAACCCTTTTTGTATATCTAAAGGGTATGTTTGTAAAGTTAAGGTTAGAAAACCTGGGTGATGTATTATAAAACTCTGATAAAAACTTATGTAAGATACTATCTATATAGATTATGGGTAGTTAAATGTTATTTATATTGTGGATCGTGAACACCAAACTCGGGAGTCAGGTAACCCGAATTTGGGGGCGTCACATACACACCCCTTTCTCAACAGTTTCCTAGTTTGTATTATAGTAAGACAACACGAACCCCCCAGTGATTTATTACTATAAAATATTGCAAGGTTGTCTCGACGTCCAAATATTTACACATTTCTTTTGGCAATCTATTATTGTCCCATGGTTAAACAACCAATCCATCCCAAGAATTACATTGAATTCTCCCAACTTTATCGGTATTAAATCTACCGATAATTTACAATCTCAAATATCTACAGAACAACTCCTATGAATATCTTCAACATGAATTATTTCTTTATTTGCTACCTTAATATTCAAAGGTACAAGCAATCTTTCGGGAAGTAATCCTAATCATCTAGAAAAATCACATGCTATAAACGAACAAGTAGCACCCGAATCAAATAGCACGTAAGTATTTATATCATTGATCGGGATAATACCTGCAATTACATCCCCGGATGCAACTGCATCTTGGACCGTCATGTTAAAGGTGTGGGCCATTGGCCTACCCGGCTGCGCTGGACCACTAATAGCTAACTTACTGCTATTAGCGCCCTTATCCTCGTCCGTCCCCTTCTTTGGGCAGTTCTTCACTATGTGGTCAGTTGATCCACATATGAAGCATCCATGGTTCTTCTTCAAACTTGGATAGTTAGGCAAAATGTGCCCCTCTTGTCCACAATTGTAACATATTTCCTTCCCCTTGAGACAGACTCCTAAGTGAGTCTTCCCACATTTCTTGCACGTCTCTATCCTCCTCTTAAGATCCCATTGCTTCACTCCAGTATTCTCAGAGTTAAATCCCTTCCTCTTTTGACCGTCGCCATTCCCGCTGGCTCTCTTGATCTTTACTCCCCCATCTACCTTACCCTTATTCTTCTTCTCCTTGTGGTACTGGCTTAAAGCCTCATTCCCACCCTCGACATTTATTGCTTTTTCTAGTATGGTCCCAAAATAACTACTTTGGAACACAGATATTTGGCTATAGAGCTAGGGTTTCAAGCCCTGCTCGAACCTTCTAGCCTTCCTAACCTTCGTGACCACTTGGTGTGGAGAAAACCTCACCAGTTCATTGAACTTGGCAGCGTACTGGGGAATAGTTATCTCCATTTGTTTCAATTCCAGAAACTACATCTCCATCTTCCCTTACATACTTGTGGGAAAGTAGTTCTCGAAGAAAATCTTCCTTGATATTAAGCCCACGTAAGGTTTCCCACCAAAAGTTGGCCTCTTCCTTCGTCATATAGGTAGGAAAAACAACCTTTTGCCCCTCATCAACATTTACAATAACAAATGCATTTTTTATCTCTTTTACCCAAGTTTGGGCTTTTATTAAGTCCTTAGTTCCTTTGAACTCCGGCGGACCGACACTGTTAAAATCCTTAAAAGTAGTAGCTCATACTACTGCAGGATTTACGGGTATATTATCCCCATTTCTATTAAAAGCGGCCGTTAACAAGTTAACAAACCCTTGCATCGGGTTAACCGGACCTCCTTCCGGTTGATTAACATTAGTATCTTAATTTCGTTGTCTCCTTCTTAGCAGCATTTTGCTGTTAAAATAAACAACACATCATTATTACTTTCTTCTTGTTAGTTAGTTATTATTCATGATTAAATAATAACTTCAACTCATTACACAATATGTTTCATAAAAAGGCTTATATTGAATTGCTTCTTGTAGTATAATACTACATCATTCATCATTACACAACCTTAGCTGATTACATTACTATCCCGTAATTGCTTTCCAAAAATTGGGATTTACAAAAGACTACCATTTGTTATACAAAAGAGGGTTTTATGTCATTACTAGATATATCATATTTACATATCTAACATTACTCTAGCTAATACTAGGTTACATCTGTCGTATGGCATTCTCAAAACCCGCGTTAGCAAGACCGACTATAATATCTCGGCTAATAGTATGCCGAGTCTACCCTACTTCTATCAGATACCCAGCTACTTGCTGCTAAAAATGTATGAGAACTCCTATGTATATAGGACATCCTCCCAATCTTCTACTTCTTGGTCTTTAGCTCCTGCCTGAGCTCAAAGACCTCGTGTTTAAGCTCATGGACATTGTCCTTCGCCAAAACCTTCTCATCATGTTCCTCCTCTCACATCGACTCCATACTCGTCTTATCTTCCAAGACAACATGAAGCTCCTCCTTCGGCTCCTTTACCTCTTTACAGTACTGGATGTTTCTATCCAATACTGTCATAAACAACGCCTTCATTGACTCCCCCGGAGTCATCTCTTCTGCAGGAGCTATGGTGTTAAATGACACCACCTCCACCTCCTCTTCAGACATGCCATCAAACACAGACATAAGGTCTAGGTTTTTCGAGTCTCCAGACTCCACTATCACCACTTCAAGCTCTTCTGCTTTAGGGTTCAGTAGGATCTCTACTTGATTCACCGACTCCTCACTTACTATATGTATATCCCTATACATTTTGTTTTCTCCTGACATCTACAACAAAACAATTTAGTTTGATTAGTACACGTCAGTAGTATAATAAAAACACATATCATATATAATGCATTTTTAGGGTTAATTTCATCTTTTACTTCTTTGACTCTCTTTAAGGTTATGACTTAAGGTTCTACTTCCCCCCCTTAAGTTTTATAACCTATTGCTTTGATACCAACCTGTGATGCCTCCAAATCTGGGTATCTTCCAACCCGACATATGGTCCAACACGGTTCTACAGTTCACACATACATTCAATTAAAATTCCTTAAAAGAACGAATATGTCTTATATATATTCCAAACAATGTTACCATTCCCCAGGTTCTTTATAACCATTACATGTGTTCTTGTCATAATATCAAATAATAACAGCATTCACCTATACTATTACAAAGGTATTCTATAGGTTCGTCTTATCCTTCCCTTTATCTTTACCGGATCCTTCGGTCCATTCAGTCTTAGCTGCATTCATATGGTTCAAGTAAGAGTGAGCATAACTAGATCAACAAATATGACAATTCTATTTAAATAATATGCTTGAAACATACAAATCGTATATCTTCAATAACTAAATAATAGTTATGAAGTACTATCGATAATTCAAAATAGCACTTCTCTTTTCTTAAAACGTTTTACAATAAACAACATTCAGTAAAACATCAATTTCTGTCCAAGACCTGGATCATTTCATACTTTCTTTGAAAAGGAAAATCCGGCACTAAGTCCATAAGTCCGGCATTACTTATGAGCACGTCTAGGTGATCAGCCTATAGTACTCTATGTTGTACAACACTACTTTCTTTAAATGTATGTACGTTTAAGTTTTGGCAACCTCACGTGCCTGTTATTTTGACTACAAAACTTTGTTTAGCATACTCAGTCTTCTTTTGAAAACAATACCAAAATAGTTTGGCAAAACTTGACAACAGTTCGATAGATTATAAGAAATCCAAAGAAACATCTTAAGTCTAGCCGAAGGAATTGGCTTCGACTTCATCATACATCAATTCATGCGTAAGATACATGAATCACAAATATTGTCCATAATGAACATAGACAAGGGTTAGAACACTTGCATTTAGCGTCTTCTACAGTTAATATATTTTTCCTTTGAGTCTTTAAGGATTCTACAATACATGATCACATAACACACCACATTAGGTTATATATAATCAAGTATGTTTACTACTATATCTTACCATTATTCTTAATATAATTGTTCATTAGATTTGATTGACATTGGTTACGACTTATCATATTTGTTCTAAATTCACGTTCAAGTAACTTACATTCAACCTTTAGTTGTATTACTTAAGGTTTATAACATCTTAAATAATGTTACTTTAGGTTTATTAATGTGCTAGTTCATCATTAATTAATCAACTTCCTTTTTATCTTTAAAAACTTTCTTCTCTATGCATTACCTAGTGTTGGCGTTTGGCTTGACTTTTCTTCTATTTTTTTTGCGTCATCAAGACTTTGAGTTATCGATGGCTAAGACCTCACCTTGGTGTCATGCGGCACCAACCTTTCTTCTTTTCAGGCCGTGTCAAGCACCACTTTTCAAATGCTATGGTCCCGACTCGTGACTGCAATACATGAGTCCCTTTGTTAAGTACCGCGCTATGGCACCACTCTTCAATGGCTTATGGGCATGCTTGGCGCTGTTGCGCCACTTATTATGGCTTTGATGGCACTGCGTCGCTAGCTCTGTGCACCAGATAATTTTGACAGACTTTTTGCTTAGCGAACTTCTCGGACTCCTAAATTGTTCATTTTAAGTCCGAATTAGCTCGTTCAAAAGCCATTAGCTCACAAATCACATGCTCTAAGTGTTCATGTAAAATTTTATATTTTTGAATCCGTTAACATGGAATTCACCTTTTAGGTCCGTTTTAACAAAAATGATAAATGTTAGTGAACGTTCATAGCTCGTTTCTTCGTTCAAAGTCAGAATTTGACCATTTTCGAGTTCGCAACTCTAAAATGCAAACTTGGACTATCCTCTATCAAAAATCAACATTTCCGAGTTCAATGTCAACTTTTGACTTCTATTTCGAGAATTTCACGATTTCGACGATTATCATCTAATCTCGTAAATTCTGCCATAACTTCGTTACTTTAGATTTTTAAATCGTTTCAAATGGATTCATTCCATCATACTAACATCCTAACCAAACATATTTCATTAATGTATACACGTGAAAAATTCTTACATGTTCTTCTTTAGTTCATAACTTCCATTATTGTGCTTTTCTTACAACATGACTTATTAAGGCTGTGGTCCTTTGATTAGTCATTCTCATCACTTCTTAGCATACATGTTCTACCAATCAACATTTCTCTATCAACCTATAATTGAAGATGTGACGCCCCCAAATTCAGGTACTTGAAACCTGAACTCGGTGCTTCATGATGCCATTTCTATCAGCGAAATAATACTACTACTAATAATAATAATAATATAAGTACCAAACTTAATTTACATAATTATCACAGTCTAATCCCAAGTACCTAACCTTTAATACATTCCTTATAGTACATGATAATAATAAATATCATTATCTTAATAAAGTCTAGTTATTACATAGGATATCACAAACTTAATCAGCAACCTTCCCTTTTCCCTTGTTCTTGGCAGAGCCTTCAGGTTGTTTATACTTAGCTAAAAAAATTTAAATTAAGCAAGGATGAGTATTTGAGTGCCCAGCAAGTAATAGCAATAATAAATTTTAGCTGAAAGAAGTAAATGTTTTTTTTCAGACGACACTTCTACAAACGAATCAACAAAGAAGTGAAATTTCAACCAATAATAATAATATATTAATTCTATATCAAATTTTTGAAACTACGTACTGACTATAACGGTAGATTTGTCGACAGACTATAAACATTATTTTCTATTTTTGAAAAGGTTAAACAGAACTTCATCTGCAAATTGTCATAACTTATAGGCACGAGGGGGGGGGGGGGTGATTAGCCAGTTATGCCTGTATTGATCAATACTACATGCAAGAACGATATTATCGTTCATCTGATCTGCCTTTGGTACACAAAAGTTTTCCCATATACGGGATGTTCATACTTAGTCAGGAATCCGAACCAAAACAATTTGGTCGGATAATAACAAAGTTCTATCTTGTTCAACAATATTTTTAAGTTTGTGTCTAGCTGAATCAAATAACTTAGACGACTTTTAAGTCAACATATACATACTAAAAATCAATAAGTATGTATCAACATGTGATTAAATACAATGATTATCCAAGTGAGGACACTTGTATAACCATATTTAGAAATTAACGAACAGAATAAATATCTGGATTGTACAATAGTACTGTATTGATAAACAATGATCGGATAATTTAAGAACTTGTATGAATACAAAAGATTGGATACATAATTCATAATCATAGAGTTAATAATTTGGCACAATAATAGTATAATTCTGAAACTTTCTTACTCATGTCCATTGCATAAAGGAAATGCAAAGTTAGGATACTTGCCTAGTCTGCTGCTTACAGCTATGCAACTTAGTTTTATCTTTTATATCAAGCCCTATCATTAATAAGATCATTTATTCGATTAGAATAATATATCATAACACATAGCACTGCTATTTGCAGTCAGCACATAACCTACTTACATTGTCACATAAGTTTAACAACTATTGAATCACAAATAAACACTTATCAAGTCAACATATCTAAGTCCAGATCAATTTCTGAAATATGTCGGTGTACCGACAGCTTTATCGGGTAAATATCGAGTCTAAGACTCTATACCAAAGTTCAATATAACTTAAACATCGGTCAAATTATTTTTCAATGACTTATAACAATTTTTAAACAATTATTATAATTTATCATGATTTTTCAAGCACTGGAATCATTATTTAATGATATAAATATTAAATAATTCTATTAGCATTAATATTTAATTAATATTAAAGTATTAATGAAACCATTACCAAAATATTAAAGTTATTTATAATGACTTAAAATATTTTTGAAGTATTAATATTACCCTTAAATAATTTTTAAAACAATTAAAAATCATTTTTGAATAATTACCATTAATATTTAAATATTAATATATTATTTATCCAAATATTAAAAGTCATTAATTATAACTTAAAATATTTTTAATTCACTTATATCCTTTTTAAATGATTTTTAAATTAATAAAACCATTTTAAAACTATTTATTTAATATAATTAATAAATAAATCTAATATCATTAATATTAAATTATTAATGAAATTATCCTTTAAATATTAAAATTTATATTTTATAACTTAAAATTTTTATAAACACTTTATTTTCATTTAAAATGATTTTTATAATATTAAAATCATTTTTAAACTAATTTATTTAATATAATTATTAAATAATTTTAATATCATTAATATTAAATAATTAATGAAATTTACTTTAAAATATTAAATTTTATATTTTATAATTTAAAATATCTTTAAATATCTTATTATCATTCAAAATGATTTTTAATATAACAAAATCATTTTAATTAATTTATTTAATGCATTTATTAAATAAATTAAATATCAATAATATTTAGATAAATACTAATATTTATGCAAAATCTGTCAAATTATTAAAAGTTAATTTTCACAACTTAAAATAATTTTTAAAATTACTTTTGTAATTTCTATTTTTAAATGATTTTTAGAAATTAAAATTATTAAAATTATTAAATTTGTCGCTAAAGACTGCCTATAGCGACAGAACCGTCACTATAGGTGTTCTTTATGTTCTTAGCCAAGCCCATAAACTCATGTCAGTGATCGAGTTGGGTACTTTGACCAAACATTAAACACTCACCATGTTGTTTTTGGGCAAGATGTTGGTCATATCTTGTAGTGCTAGTGTAAGACTCATGATCCAACAATAAACATGGCCAAACAACATAGAATGAAAGAGATCGGAGCCTGCAAAGTGGATATCAGAGTTGTTCTTCATTTTCTGGGTTACCCAAAAATGAAGAACAGTTCGAGCAGTCACTTTTGGGCTTCCACAACTTGCAATCCTTGTATTTTTTTTTGTGATTTAACACTTTATGTAGCCAGCATGTAGGAGAGTAGATCTATAACATAAAACCGATCTAACAACAACAGATTTAACAGTTATGATCCGGTCAAACATGTTCATATGTTTTCTGGGTTACCTAGAAAATAGAGAACATGCTCGACCTGCCTGATTTGACGGTCCACTATAATCACCAGTTTAATATTTAGGAGAATTTAAGGCATAAACTTGTAGTCTATATACAAGACTACAACCTGGATGCAACAAATAACAATCAGTAAGATCAAAGACCATGAACTTCTTGCCAGACCGTTCTGGGCAAGATCTGGGTTACCCAAATTTTGTCCAGTCATGGTCAGTCAATGGGATTTGACCACCCATATCATGCAATCTGTTCATGCTCTGACCTTGAATCAAGTTCCAGAGTACAGATCTCATAACATACTATATGATCAAACCTTTAAAAAACAAAAACACATAACATACAAAGATCTATGAGGTTTGACATTTATTGTCAGACCACTTTTTCAACTTTTTTTAGATTTCCAAAAACATCAAAACTGAGCCTATAGATGTTATGGATCTAACATCTATCAACCCAGACCATCATTATACATTATAAACAACATGTTTTAACATTAAAACACCACATTTAACACATCAATCAAGATCAGATTCTTAGTAGGGTTTTATACCTTTCCATGAACAAATCTTGATTCTATGCTTATGATCTGATAAAGGAGATACTGGGGCTTGATTTATGGACTGATATGCTAAGAGAATTCTTGATTTATGGACTGATATGAGCACTTTTCTCTCTCTTATGTTATATAAATGACTTGCACAAATGTATTTGGATTATGTAAAGGATGAGTTGCTGAAGTTAGTAGCACATGGCTAGGTTTAGTGTGGTTTACCAACTCTAATAGGTTAACTTCTACAAGTTAGCTTCAATAATACAATAAGGGCATAATGGTCATTTGTTATACAATTTTAATGACCTTTTTGTAACTTGGCAAACCCTTAGGGTTTGACCCTTAGGGTTTAACCTTAAAGTTCCATAAATTAATTTTTTTTTATAGGATTTCAAATTAGGCCAAAAATGTAAAATTTAAATTTCTAAAAAAATGAAATTTAGGGTTTCTTAATCAAGTATAATTTTTTTAATTACATAGAACATAGTATGAAGGTTTAAGATTCACGAATTATAATTAAGATTACTAATTTAGTAATTGGGGCTTACAATTAGTAATTAGGGTTTTTAAATTTTAGCATTTAGGGTTCCTAATTTTGATAATTAGGGTTATCAATTTGTAATTAGGGTTTCCTAAATAATAACTAGGGTTTCCCTAATTAACAGTTAGCTTTATATTTTAACAATTAAGGTTCTAGTTTAGTAATTAGGGTTTCTAATAATAATTAGGGTTTCCCTAATTAACTTTAAGATTAAAATCTATAATATATATCATTAATCACCTTAACGCAATTACAAACAATCTTGAACTCTAATTTGAGTTTTAAATTAGGGTTTCACCAATTAATGCTAGGGTTTAGTAATGATACAACATAATTGGCCAACCATAGCCAGTCTACACATATACAGTACATATTTATAGTACTAAAATAAAATAAAATAATATTATTATTCTCATTCCTTAATCAAAATCTAAAATTAGGGTTTGGATTCCATATCCGATTTATCTTTCATACATAACATTATTAATTAAGTTAATAAATAATTAACTTAAATAATATGAAAAAATTCATATAATAAAATATTTATTATAATAATTCTAATAATCATTAATTCATATATTATTTAAATAATATATAATCATATTTTCATGGAAAATAATTAATAAAAACATTTTACTACCAAATTAATTATAAAAATATAATTTATAATGGTCAATAATCCTAAGAAAATTATTTGTAATTATTCATGTAATAAATATAGTTTTATTTATCACATAAATACATACGCTTTACCTTACATGCTCCCACCTTTAAAATAATAAAAAAAAATTATACGCAAAATTTTTAATTTAATTTTATAGAAAATATCGGGTTGTTACAGAAGAGATGGAAGATTAAAGGTATAGGATTCTTACCCTTGATGATCACTTGATTCTTCTTCTTTTCTACTTGAAATAGCAAGTCTAGCTTTTCTTACTTTTTCTCTCTACCAAATAAGTTATAAGTTGTTGGTGAAATAACAATTAACAAATGATCTAACAACTCCTTCTATTTATAGAAAATTCAAGGTTAGGGTATATTGGACATTAAGACATTCCACCTCCTTAATTAACCTCCTTACTATTCATTACTTGGATTCCACAACAATTATCCCTTGCTTGCTCACCAAGATCATGCCATGTGATCATGGGGCCCACATGGGTCGCCCCATGGGTCATTCTTACCCATTGGATCGATCCACAGATTAAGTTCTTAATTTGGGCTTTAAGTTTAACTAACTTTTAATTTAATCTTTGGGCTTGCATTTAACAAATATTGGGCTTTAACATTAATTCCCTTGGGCTTGTACAACTTCTACACAATCCTACAAGTCCAATACACTTGCTTAATACCTTATAACGTATAATATACATATTATTCTCGTATACTTATTCGTCACATATGACATACCATCATTCATACATACTCGTATATTACCTCGTATCATACTCGTATTCATTACCTCGTACAATACTTACGTATCATACGATCATCGCTTATCTCATTAATGCTTTACTTTTCCTAACGTTCTCAAATTTAGTCCACAGGTGAAAACTGCATTTGCCATACATGAATTATTATTACATAATCCATCTTCCCTTGACATTCTATTGTTACGTATTTCTCGAAAGTTCAAAAATAATTCCCGAGCAGAAATTAGTGAATAGTATTTTTTGGAAAATTTCTCAAAATTTTTTTATTTTCGTCTTAGAAATTCAAACACTTGAATTCTATCACGTACTCAATACACTATGACATTCTGACATATCTAGGTTATAGAACAACCTTCATCTTATTAAGAAACAATAATAACATATAATATAATTTTATTCATTATTTAATTAAATAAAATTATTTTATAATAAATTCGAATTTCTCGGTCGTTACATTAACATTTGATATCATTCATTACCATTCGTTGACGTTTAATTGTCATACTTTACCTTTATTAAGTGTAAATATCAAAGTTATTCATTCGTATATCTTAAACATATTCATTCTACACAAATATGGAACAATTACTTCGTTTCAATATTTTACGTCTAAGTGTTATTTTATTCTTCCATTTACTTTCAATCTTTAAGATAAGGTTCTAATACCCTTATTAAAATATTTTAATTAATTAATATTTATCTTCATTTTTATTCCATAACATTTCTTTTACTTTTTGCTTTAAAAATCTCTTTATTGTGCAAAATTCTGTTTCGGCGTTGCAGCGCCGATTTTCTTTCCTTTTCCTGGGGCTACGACACTTGTTAGCAAAATAGGTTGGCCGAGCCGGCGTTACGGGGCCCAGATTTTAGGCATAACGGGCACTGCGGTACTAGGCAATAATCTTTATTTTTTTTTAGTTTTAAACTACAATCCTAACGTCCACTTTGCGATCTCATATCTTAGTCGTTTTAACTCGAAATCAATCCATTCTCGAGCCATTCTCTAGCTTTCATAGCATACTTTAGATCCCCCGGAAAGAAAAATTTTCTAGACATTCTAACTAGGCGTTTATTTGGCTCAAAATGCCTATGACGCATAGCTATTCATACTTAACGTTTTTAAACGTTTAATTTTCGTTTCTTCGTATCTTTCTCATTCAGAGTCGGAAGAGTTCGTATGTAACGGGATGAATTGATTGAATCGTGATTCTGGGGACAAAATCTTTTTAAGGGGGGAACGATGTGTCAAACGAGATTTTTGTAATTTAATTTGAATACTTATTGAATCAAATAAATATTTTTTGATGATTTAATTATTGGGTTAAATAATTAATTAATGAATTTATGGTAGATTAATTTAATTATATGTGTTACATTGATTAAATTAATGTGGAGAATTTATTATTCAAAAGTATGTATTTAATTGAGCTTATTTGATTAAATGAATTATTTAATAAGCATAATGTTATTCTAATTAATTTAATAATTAATTAGAGAGTTAATGACTTGACATAATTAATAAATGGGAATTTAATTATGTGACTATGTGATCTAATGTGGAACTATTCTATTTTTTTTATTTAACTGAATTAAATAATATATATTTGATTTAAATGGGTGTGACATTATTAAACTACATAACAAGAGTTTAATTAAAAAAATTGGAAAAGGGAATTAAAGTTGTAGCCAAACATAGCCTTAAGGGAAGTTGTCCAGTTAACCCACTACGGGATTAACTGACCATAACTGCGCCAGTATGCACACTTATATCAGTTATTATTTTTATTTACGCATTTTCCTGAGGCCTATGTCTGAGATACAGGGAGAGTTCAGATAGAAAAAGGGAGAGAGTTTGAGAGAATTGAATTTGGGGAAGCAGATTTGAAGAATTTTAAGAGGAATTCTTATCATCCTAACAGAGAAATTAAGGGTAATTCCTTAACCCAACTTTTAATTTACGTACTTAGAAACTTTTAATGAAAATTGGCTTTTTGTTTTCTATAATTGAATTTTCATAGCTAATTGTTAAATCTATGATGTTGTATGTGTTTATTAACATGTATAATTCAATTATATATGATCTATATGTATTTTAGAGTAATTAATCCATGAAATCATGTTCAAATTAGAGTTTTATAGTTACAAAGAAAAATATATGAATATGGCTTGTAAGTACAAAAATTTATGTTTAAATTGCATATTAATCGGTAAATTGATGAATGATTACGTTTATACATATAAAAATGAAAAGAACGAAACTTAAACGGACTAATTCGTTGTTATAACGAATATGTGATTTGTGATTTAATGATATTTGACGAAACTTTGAAAAATAGCTGTGATTTAATGATACGTTTAACGATCTTTATTGGGGTGTGGCTGATGGTTCGACTCAATTGGTGTGCGTAGGAAGTTTAAGAAAAATAATATTAATATTTTATTAAATTTTCTGCTTTGGTGTTCTAAGCATTTTCCTATAAATAGGGTGCTTAGGTTAGAATTGAAAATCACACCAGAAACTAAAGATTTCTCTCTCTATATTATCGAGCGTATTATTGTGAGTATTTTGAGAATTTGAGTGTGCTTTATCTGATACAAGTTTCCTTCAAGATTATATCTAGTATTCCAAATGAAGTTTGTCTTTTTGGAGGTAAGGGATGTTATTTTTTTTATAAATGATATTATTTCTTTCAATATCATTATACCAAAATATTGGTAAGATTTTTTTTGTGAAATTCTTGTCTTTTAGTGTCGGGGTTACTATTCATGTTCACGACACTATTCACGTATACGACACTATTCACGAATACGACACTATTCACAGAAAAATTAAATTTTCATTTTTGTCCAAAATATCTATTATGGATACTAGCTTTGATTGTATCCATGTTTTGATCATTCTTGAATTTTACTTCACTATGGTTATTTATGAAGTATTTTTGAACTTGGACTGTTTAAAGTACGAATCCTTATTATTTGTTCTTTTGTTTCACTGGATTCGTTTTCTTTAAAATATTTTTCATCATCCTCAGTCTTAAATGATGATATTACTGAATATCTTTGGCTTGTAGTGCAAATATGGTTGATTTTCTTATGAATATCTTTGGCCCGTAGTGCAAAGATGTACAGGTGTTGAGATGAACATGACTAATTGAAGAATATCTTTGGCATGTAGTGCAAAGATGAATATTTGATTTATGATGTATATTGATTGATGTTACAGGGATAAAATATTGATGATGGATTTTTTTAAATCATAGAAGATAGTAGATTTCATTCTCTACGTAACTCTTCTAATGAATTATTATTTTCGCTGCGAATATTCATTTAAAACTTGTTGTCTATTGTATTCTATCAGATTTTTCCCTGTTGAGGACTAACGATAATTTGTTCTATATTATCTTAGTCATAATATTCTTTTATTGGGCTAGTTGAGCTCACCCTTTTCCTTTTTGTTCCATTTTTCTTCTTAGGAGGCAAGAATGTGGCAGATAGTACTAGTCGGGTATGGAATGAAGGTTCTAGAAAGTCGTTTTTAGTAGTCCTCACTATTTTGTAAAATAGTGTATCAATAATTGTAATGAGGACTTATTTGAGTGTTGATATTGTCTAGAAGACAATATTTGTTTTAAACTCACGGTTTATTTATGTGTTGTCGTATTTTGCACGACAATTGTATTAATAAAGTTGTAGTTGTTTCTGTACCATGTATTTGGTGACTCAGAATGGGTGTTGTATACCTATTTTGGGGGCGTCACAGTTGGTATCAGAGCTTAGGGATATGATCTCTGGCAGAGATCGGGGAATAGAACTAGAGGGGAGAGATGAGTAAATCCTTTGCTAGTGTGTCCTACCTAAGCTTATTTGTTGGTTGGTCAGTATATAGGGATATTATGTGATATGTTGATTTCTTTAATTAACCCTTGTTTTATGGCATTATTTGAGAATGGCAACTGAGAATGTTAACAATGGAGTAGATGAGACTGTGGAGACACCTTTACTCACTAACGAAGAGAACGTGCAACAGGCTGGCAATGTTGGTCCTGTAAACAACACCACTGATCAGACGATGAATGACGAAATGTTTTGAAGCTTTTTGCAGTTCATGCAAAATCAGACGAGGGAGACTCGTGTTCAAAATACAGGTGAAAATGATAGCAACACACGATTTGTCACAGCCAAGCAGTTCAAAGAGTTGGGACCATAAGAATTCTGGGAAAAGCCGTATCCGATTAAGGCGGAGATGTGGGTCAAGCAAATTACCAAGATATTCGACGTCTTAGGATGCACGGAAGAATAGAAGGTTCCATTCACCAACTTTATGTTCCGTAATGAGGCAGATTACTGGTGGGAATCTGTGAAGCGTACCCATCCAGCCGCACTCAATATATCTTGGGAAACGTTTCAAAAACTGTTCAATAACAAGTACTTTCCTGAAAGTATTCATCATATGAAGGAAGTAGAGTTTATTAGACTGGAGCAAAACAACATGACGGTGTCCCAGTACGAGGCGAAGTTTGCAGAGTTATCCAGGTTTGCACCTCATTTGGTGGAGAATGAGGAACGTATGACGCGGATGTTTCTGAGAGGTTTAAAACCCAACATACGTCAATATCTCATTTTTCATAAATTTTCTCTCTATTCAGATGTTGTCAACAGGGCTCAATTATTAGAGAGAGATAACGAGTACGTTCAACTGAGGGACCACAACCAGATCATCATCTGGGTGTGGCGATCATCGTAACAACGATAACTAGCGGAGAAAGAAAAATACAGACAAAAGCGGTAACCACTCTGGTGGTAATCATGGCCATGAAAATAGAAGAAGCGAGTCGGGGGGAGATTTTAAAAAGAGGAGATTCAATAATGACAATGTGAAGACGTCGGACCAACAAAGAATCGGTTCTAAGGGAGGAGAACGACCACTGGTCGTATGCTATAAATGTGGGAAAGAGGGACATATCAGCCCAAACTGCCCACAACAGTTCAAGGTATGTTATAATTGTGGAAAGGAAGGACATATCGCTCGAGATTGTACTGTAGCAAAACCAAGTCCAGTGGGGATGGTGACTCAAAAGGTCATCCCGAGAAAAGTCAAAGTCAATGGTTCCTAGAAGCGGCGTTTTTGTTGTGGACCGGTCAAAATGCAAGGAACCCAAACGAGGTGATCACGGGTAAGCTAATCATAAATTCTTGTGAAGTTTATATCTTACTAGATACCGGTGCTACCCATTCATTTATCTCTCCTATTTGTGCTTAACGTTTAAACTTAACTCCGGAGAAATTATACTTTGACTTATCTGTGGAGACTCCGTTAGGAGAAACTTTCATTACATCCACTGTTTATAAAATCTTGTTTGATCCAAGTTGGCACCATCACATTACCTGTTGACCTTATCTCTTTAAAGATACTTGCTTTTGATGTGATTTTAGGGATTGATTGGTTAACTACTCATCATGCCAAAATTGATTATTTTCGTAAGGTTGTTAGTTTTCATATTCCTAACCAACCTGTTGTACGAATTCAAGCAACTAAACCACTAAAATCAATCACTGTCATATCAAGTCATAAAGCTATTCGTTTATTGAAAAATGGATGTCAAGCTTTCTTATCCCATGTTATGGATTTGAATAAAGACACGTCGGATTTGAAAAATATTCCTGTTGTTAGTAAATTTCCTGACGTATTTCCTAAAGAACTTCCCGGTCTACCCCGAGAACGTGAAGTTGAATTCTTTATTGATCTTGAACCTGGTACAAAGCCCATTTCTAAAACCCCATATCGAATGGCTCCTATTGATCTTCAGGAGTTAAAGGTCCAACTACAGGAGTTGTAGGACATCGGTTTCATTCATCCTAGTACATCTCCTTGGGGTGCTCCTATTTTATTTGTAAAGAAGAAAGATGGAAGTATGCGACTCTATATTGACTATCGAGAATTGAACCATGTCACCATCAAGAATAGGTATCCGCTACCTCGCATTGATGACCTGTTTGACCAGTTGCAAGGAGCACGATTCTTTTCAAAGATCGATCTTCGTTCTGGATATCATCAGCTGAAGATTAGAACTGAGGATATCCTAAAGACTACCTTCAGAACTCGGTACGGGCATTATGAATTCTTAGTCATGTCTTTTGGATTGACTAATGCTCCTGCGACTTTCATGGATATGATGAACCGAGTATTCAAAGAATATTTGGATCAATTCATTGTTGTCTTTATTGATGACATCCTTATATATTTCAAAAGCCGTGAAGATCATGAGCACCATTTAAAGCTGGTACTCCAAAGGCTTCGTGAAAATAAGATATATGCCAAGTTGAAGAAATGCGATTTTTGGCTTGAAGAAGTAGCATTCCTTGGGCACGTGGTGTCAAAACATGGAGTATCTGTCGACCCGGCAAAGATTAAAGCAATACAAAGTTGGGAGCAACCGAAGACGGTGACCGAAGTTCGTAGCTTTCTGGACTTAGCTAGTTATTATCGAAGATTCGTGGAAGGGTTTTCTCGAATCGCTACTCCGTTAATTCAGTTAACTCGGAAGGATACAAAATTTTTATGGAGCGAGGAATGCGAAAAGAGTTTTCAAGAGCTCAAGAGGAGACTCATTTCGTCACCTGTTCTGACAATACCATCTGGTTCGGATGGATTTGTTATCTACAGCGATGCTTTAGGCAAAGAGTTAGGATGTGTTCTTATACAACATGGGAAAGTCATAGCCTATGCCTCGCGACAACTTAAAGAATATGAGAGATATTATCCTACTCATGATCTAGAGTTGGCAGCAGTCATTTTCGCGCTAAAGATCTGGAGGCACTATCCATATGGAGAGAAAGTGGAGATATATTCAAACCATAAAAGCCTCAAATATTTCTTCACCCAAAAGTAACTCAACATGCGGCAACGACGTTGGCTCGAGCTGTTAAAAGATTACGACCACACCATTCAATACCATCCTGGAAAAGTGAACGTGGTAGCTGACGCATTGAGTAGAAGATCATATGCGGGAACGAGTGCGATGTTGTTAACACAAAGGCCCATTTTGTGTGATTTATAAAAGAGGAAGATAGAATTCAAGACTCCGGGAACCCATGCGATGATGTCAAGTATACGTGTAGAACCGACTTTAATCGATAAAGTTAAAGTTGCTCAAGCCACAGACTCGTAGCTGATGTGTATGAAGAAGAAAGTACAAGAAGGTACTATTCCAGAAGCAAGAATCGATGAAGAAGGAATACTTCGAGTCCACTCCAAACTTTGTGTTCCTAACAACTCTGATTTGAAATACAAGATCATGATGGAGGCACACAATACACCGTTTGCAATCCATCTTGGAAGTACCAAAATGTATCGTGATCTTCGACATACATTTTGGTGGAACAATATGAAGAGAGAGATTGCAAAGTTTATCTCTAGGTGTTTAACTTGTTAACGTGTAAAGGCGGAGCATCAAGTGCCAAAGGGTCCATTGCAACCACTTGAGATTCTGAAATGGAAGTGGGAACACATTACCATGGATTTCGTTATGGGTCTTCCCACGGTTTCTCAAGGCATAAATGCTATTTGGGTTATTGTTGATAGATTAACCAAGTCTGCTCATTTCTTGCCGATACGGGAGACTTATTCCCTTGAACGTCTTGCTCGTATGTACGTAAATAAGATTGTGAGATTTCATGGCATGCCAGTATCCATAGTTTCGGATCGTGACCCAAGATTTACTTCACGATTTTGGGTTAGCTTGCAAAAAGCTATGGGCACGGATTTACAATTCAGTTCGGCATACCATCCTCAAACAGACGGACAATCAGAGAGGACTATTCAAACTCTTGAAGATCTATTAAGACTCTGTGTCCTAGATTTCAAAGGGAGTTGGGATAAGTATTTACCATTGGTGGAATTCTCCTACAACAATAGTTATCAAGCAAGTATAGGTGTGGCTCCATTTGAAGCATTATATGGACGACAGTGTCGCTCTCCAGTATGTTGGGATGAGGTGGGTGAAGCAACATTGTTGGGACTAGATTTGGTATGTATTACTACAAAAAAGATCCAAATGATTCGACAACGTATACAAATGGCACATGATCGACAAAAGAGTTATGCGGATCTTCATCGAAAGGATGTGGAATTTAACATTAGGGATCATGTATTGTTGCGTGTTGCTCCATGGAAGGGAGTTACAAGATTTGAGAAAAGAGGAAAGCTCAATCCACGATTTATTGGTCCATTTCAGATTCTTGACCGAGTAGGAAATGTGTCCTATAGACTCGCGTTACCTCCAAGTCTGTCTCGTGTTCATAATGTTTTTCATATATCTGTGCTTCGTAAATATGTGAAAGACCTGAACCACGTTATTGAGTTAGAACTAGACGAGATAGCCGAAGACTTAACGTACGAGGAGGTACCTATCAAGATCTTGGATAGGAATGAGCATGTCATACGTACAAAGGTCATACCACAAGTCAAAGTTTTGTGGAGGAACCATGCTATTGAGGAAATGACCTGGGAGTTGGAAACGGAAATAAAAGCGAGGTATCCTCACCTTTTCGAAATGCCAGGTACGTACATTAATTTTGAGGACAAAATTTCATAAGGAGGGGAGGTTGTACGACCCCAACTTATTATAAATGAACTTAAATTTCCTCTATTTATTATTTTGAAATAGTAAGGGTTGATTTGATTAATGTGGTTAGTTATGGGTAAAATGCGTAAATATTTTAAATAAGCAAGTGGTTATAAAATATTCATTGTTGTCGAGGATTATTCGTTTGGTCGTTGAATATTCTTACTGTCGGGGAATATTCGTACGACGGCGCAGCCTTGTGTGGGCCCCATAACGGAAAGCGATTGGATGAAGAAAATGAGAAGTTTAAGTTGTTTATAAAAAAATGGCGTAGTTGTTACCGTTAATACTGTTGAAATACTCGATGGTTAAAACACAGTAGCACACGATATTGCACCTGTGACGCCCCCAAAATAGGTATACATCACCCATCTTGAGTCGCCAAATACATGGTACATAAATCAAATACAACTTAATTATACAACTGTCATGTAAAATACGACAAAACATAAACTGAGAGTTTAAGCAAGAATATTGCCTTCTAGACAATATCCACTATCAATGGAGTCCTCATAGACAGTATACAAACTCAAATTTAGTCCTCATTATATTTATTATCACACTATTTAACAAAATAGTGAGGACTATTAATGCTATCATCTGGACTGTCACTCCGTTTCCTGACTCGTCCCAGCTATATTCTCATTTCCTGAAGAGAACAGTGAAAGAAAGGGTGAGCTCAACTAGCCCAGTAAGAAATATTATGACTAAGATAATACAGAATAAATTATCATTAGTCTTCAACAATGTTAAACTGATAAAATACAATAGACATCAAGTTTAACTGCAGCGGAATAAGCAATCCATTAAAAGAGTCAAGTAGAGAATAAAATCTACTATCTTTTATGATTTAAAAAGTTTTTCATTACTTTTATCGCTAAGACCCAGCTTAATAAATAATCCACACCATCCCTGCACTACGGCCAAGGGTATTCATTAGGGTCACGACCATAAATTATCCATGCACTACGGGCCAAGGATATTCGTGTATTCATCAATGGTCATGATTATGCCAACAACTGTCCATCAATGCACTACGGGCCAATGAGGACTTTTATCACATCATTTGTAACATTACGGTCATGATTATACCGAATAATCCCTGGTCACAATCATACCAAGTCCATCTATGTACTACAGGCCACAGATGACTTTCAAAAATATAAACATGAGGATGATGACAATGATATAAGAATTCAATAAAACAAGTTCACTTAATTAATTTATCCAGAACTAATAACGTCCAAATTGTCAACATGATACTTCTTTGTAGAGTAAAATTCAAGAATGCTCGGAAGAATATTTCTATGAAAAGATCTTTGGATGAAGCTTAAATATCAAGGATATTCCACTAATTTCATGGAGTATAGAAGTCAAAACTTTAACCAACCGAGTATAATAAAGAATGGAATAACAAAAGAAATCACCGGGCATGTGATAGATATCACAGGCGAGTTATTCAACGAGAATAATAAATATGGAACCAGTCCGGTAGAACGCCATGCATGTGATATTAAAGCGAGTAATAATAAATAATGGAACCGAGTCCGGTAGTAAAACGCATACATGACAAGACATTAAATGAGAATAATAAACGCGGAATAATAAATAATGGAACTGTGTCGGCGAAATTAAGACCAAGCGAGGATATTCACGCAGAATAATAAAGAACGGAATAATAGAAGAATTTCACCACGATGCGGTGATTTCAGATAAACAAGTTATTCCAACATAATAATATAGAATGTAATAATGAGAGGATTTCACCAAGTATAGGGTATGCCACTGGCGTATCTGAGGTTATGTATAGGGTATATCACAGCGTATCTGAGTTATTCCAAGTAATAATAAAGAATGGAATAATGTATGATTTCACCAAGTATAGGGGGTCTGGCGTGATACAAAGTTATGTATAGGGTATGTGCGTATAAAGTTATTCCTCTGAGAATAATAAAGAATGGAATAATGTAAAGATTTCACCAAGTATAGGGTATATCGTAGCATACAAAAGTTATTCCAAAGTAATAATAAAATGGAATAATGTAAGTTCTCTTCATGAATAAGAAAGAATAACACCCCTCACCGTAAAAGACACTTTGGATATCAAGTAGTGAAGTAGCGCGAATATACTCTTCTTTCTCTCTATAATTTCTCTCTAGAGTTTGGTGAATTCGTAAGAAATAATGAAGGAATGAGCTTCTATTTATAGAAGAATGGATTGAATAGTAACTAATTCCTGAACGGTCCAGATTGATTTACTTTTAAACGGACGATCCAGATTGATTACTATTAAAACTTAAAGCAACGGTCCATACTGATTTACTATTAAAACTTTAAACCAGCGATCCATATTGATTCACTATTATAACTTTCCACCAGCGGTCCATATTGATTCACTAATATAACTTCAACCAACGA
This sequence comes from Panax ginseng, assembly GCA_020205605.1. NCBI lineage: Eukaryota > Viridiplantae > Streptophyta > Magnoliopsida > Apiales > Araliaceae > Panax > Panax ginseng. The sequence continues at coordinate 141,217,127 of CM035132.1, read as the reverse complement.
TCTGAAAAATTAGCACATCTCCTCAAGGAATAATATTGTTCCCAAATACTGGAATGTACAATACTAGAGTGCATAGTAACTGGGTGAATAGTAACTCATGAATAGTAACTCATGAATAGTAACTCATAAATAGTAACTCGTGAATAGTAACTTATGAATAGTAACTCGTGAATAGTACTCTGACACAAAAAGTTCCCCGAATACCCGATTGAACAATATAACCTCCAGACATCAATTATCATCGGAATAGATGTCGATTTCTACTAACACAAATAATCCCAACACAATGAAACTATCAAATTCATCTTTAATCAACACGAACTTATTTATCATTAATATTATAACTCACAATATTTAACAACCAGGTTGTTCCCAGGAAAGAGGGTACTTTTCAATAAGGATTTCTCCATATTGGCGCGCAATTAGGTGACCAAACCTCTCCTTGACAGAACTTCTAGATATTGTAAATATTGCAATTTAATAATATGAATAACTTTGTCGTCTCAATTATTGATTTAATAACATATCATATAATGTAGATGATACTGTGACAATAATTGGATCAATAATATGAGAGATATGATGCAGCAATTACTGTAGCAATAATTGAGTATAACTAGGTGATTTCTCACGTAAGCATCAATAATCAATCTTGTGCTGCTCCTATGCAACCACGCCAGACATCGTATTTTTTACTACTAGGGTAGTTCAAGCAGCTTTAATAACAATAACACCTCCGCATAGTTATTTATAAAATATTTTTGTCATTTTCTCAATCCGACAATAATTCCGTTGCGGGGTCCAACAATGATTGTGCCGTCATACGAATATTCCCCGACCAATCGAATATTTTATAACAACTTGTATACTTTTCAAAATTTATAAATATTACCCACAACTATAACATTATATCAAATCCACACCATAATTTTGAAAAAAATATTTCGAGAAAATTAAATCTTTATTCGTAAAATCTGGGGTCTCACAGCACCAATTATTGATTCTTACGTAAGAAGGCACTACTCAATAATTGTTACAATAATTACTGTTCAATATTTTATTTTATTGATTCAATAATTGATGCGTTGATATTTTATATTATTGTTGTTTCAATAATTGTCACTACACAGTATTTTCCATTATCGGAGAAATAATTCATATTATTTGAATAATATTATTAGATAACATTATTGGCAATGTCTAGAAAGTTCTGTCTAAGGAGTGGTTTGGTCACCTAATTGCGCGCTAATAAGGAGAAATCCTTATTTAAATAATTCATTTAAATATATTATTATATTATAATAATATATTAATGGTGATATTTTTACAATGAATGTGGGATATATGAATAAATGAGGAGGAAGAATATTTTTGTTACTAAAAATATTTAAAACTTGTTTTTCATGTTTGTGGACCCCATTTCTTGACTGAAATTTGATTATACCTTGTAAAATCGTCCGTTTGTAGATTTCGGTCAACTTCTGCTTAGAATTTGGAAAAACTTAAACTTACAAAGTTGTAGAGAATTGAATTTCCTATGGAATGGACATAAGATTTGAATTTTTCTGATAAAAGGGCTTTTTATTATAAATTATTGAAGTTTCGAATTAATTGATTTTGATTTTTTTTTAGAGTTTTAAATGATTTATGTGAGAAAAACGTTTTTGTGGTCTTTATTGGGGTGTGGCTGATGGTTGGACTCAATTGGTGTGCGTAGGAAGTTTAAGAAAAATAATATTAATATTTTATTAAATTTTCTGCTTTGGTGTTCTAAGCATTTTCCTATAAATAGGGTGCTTAGGTTAGAATTGAAAATCACACCAAAAACAAAGGATTTCTCTCTCTATATTATCGAGCGTATTCTTGTGAATATTTTGAGACTTTGAGTGTTGCTATACGGTACAAGTTCCCTTTAGTACTATATCCAGTATTCCAGTTAGAAGTACTGTCTTTTTGGAGGTAAGGGATGTTATTTTTTTTATAAATGATATTATTTCTTTTAATATTATTATACCAAAATATTGGTAAGATTTTTCTTGTGAAATTCCTATCTTTTAGTGTCGGAGTTACTATTCACATATACGGCACTATTCACGAATACGACACTATTCACAGAAAAATTAAAATTTTGTTTTTGTCCAAAATATCAATTATGGATACTAGCTTTGATTGTATCCATGTTTTGATCATTCTTGAATTTTACTTCACTATGGTTATTTATGAAGTATTTTTGAACTTGGACTGTTTAAGGTACGAATCCTTATTATTTGTTCTTTTGTTTCACTGGATTCGTTTTCTTTAAAATATTTTTCATCATCCTCAGTCTTAAATGATGATATTACTGAATATCTTTTGCTTGTAGTGCAAAGATGGTTGATTTTCTTATGAATATCTTTGGCCCGTAGTGCAAAGATGTACATGTGTTGAGATGAACATGACCAACTGAAGAATATCTTTGGCCTATAGTGCAAAGATGAATATTTGATTTATAATGTATATTGATTGATGTTACAGGGATAAAATATTGATGATGGATTTTTTAAAATCATAGAAGATAGTAGATTTCATTCTCTACGTAACTCTTCTAATGAATTGTTATTTCCGCTGCGAATATTGATTTAAAACATGTTGTCTATTTTATTCTATCAGATTTTTCCCTGTTGAGGACTAACGATAATTTGTTCTATATTATCTTAGTCATAATATTCTTTACTAGGCTAGTTGAGCTCACCCTTTTCCTTTTTGTTCCATTTTTCTTCTTAGGAGGCGAGAATGTAGCGATTACTAGTCGGGGTATGGAATGAAGTTTCTAGAAATTCGTTTTAGTAGTCCTCACTATTTTATAAAATAGTGTATCAATAATTGTAATGAGGACTTATTTGAGTGTTGATTTTGTCTAGAAGACAATATTTGTTTTTAAACTCACAGTTTATGTGTTGTCGTATTTTGCACGATAATTTTATTAATAAGGTTGTAGTTGTTTCTGTACCATATATTTGGCGACTCAGAATGGGTGTTGTATACCTATTTTGGGGGCGTCACACAAAGGGTTCGAATTTATGTAAAAATTCAATTTTAACAAGATATAGCAATGACGTTTTGTAAAAGAGGTTTTTCAAACCCTTATGCTCAATAGTAATTGAGGCCTTTGATACTTCCATTTTATTAAGTGTTCGGCTTGATTGTTTTTATTTTCGAGATGCGAAGGATCGTCAAGAAAATAATATGTATAGAAATGCCGAATTCCTTGTGGGCATGAAAGCCATCTAAGTAAATTCAAACACCGTGAATAAATTATAAGTTGCTTACAGCTGAAAATGTCCATCACGGGAACCGAATCTAGATTCATTAGACTGAATATGTGATCACATGATTCCTAGGCTCACATAATTCCGCAATTTATATGAAAGCTATAAGTAGTTATATATATAAAAGTTGTAAATATATATATATATATATAAAGCGATAAATGCACCGGATATAAAATCCAGGCTCATCGAACAAAGTTCGACAACAGTTTATATATATAATTATATATATAAAAGTAATAAACGCTCCGGATGTAAAATCCAGGCTCATCGAACAAAATTTGACAACAGTTTATACATATATATATATATATATATATATATATATAAAAGCAATAAACGCTCCAGGATGTTAAATCTGGCTCATCGAACAAAGTTAAACAACAGTTTATATATATAAGTATATAATATATATATATATATATATATATATATATATATATATATATATATATATATATATATATATATATATACAACAAGAAATAAAAGGCCATGGACCTGAAGTAGGGACATACACACGCCACACGACTCTCAACGTGAAGAACGGTGTGTGCAAGATGTGGAGAAAAAGGCTTTGAAAGGTGTAAGAAGGCTTACAATGGACTGCCAAAAAATACTTCTATAGCTTTAAATGGATGAACACTCGGCTCCCACCAGAAAAAATATGACAATATATAACCTCACAAGTGTTTAAAATGAGAAAGCACTCAGTTTATAGTGTGTACGGAGCAAATTAGACAGGGCTTCCTCGCCATTTTCTCTTACAAAAAAGCCACCCCAAGCCCTCTATTTATAGAGGGGGAGCCGTAGGTGTACCTGCGGCAGCCACAGATGCACCTGCTGCTGCCACAGATGTACCCGTGGCTTCTCGGGGTGCCCCAGGCTCTGCGGGTCTCGCTGTCTCGAAGTACGTGCACGTGTACAACATGATGTCCGCTCGAACTTTCAGAACATCAATTCGGGCATCCAATTGAGGTGTATAAGACCTGTTTTGGAGTGTTGTTGTCGAGAGATACACAAATAACTTGGGATTAGAAGTTGTAAGAAGTCAGGAAGATGGGACCATGCTCTTGGTCTTCAAGCTTCAAATTCCATCCGGTGTGCTGTCCTGTGTAGTAGTCACTCGTGATTACAACTATTTGGTTCTTGTAGGACATTGCTGTGAGGAATGTATGTCAAAATGTGTTGAGATGGCACATGTATGGAATCGAGGTGGCAAAATTATGATTTTGCCCCTCACCGAGGTTATATCTGGTTTTGGCTGATAAAGCAGTTGTTGCTCTGGGTTATCTCTGAGATTGGGCTACTGCAAGTACTGGGTGTCCTCAGTGTTGACTCTGAGGTGTGCCTGACCTCCCGGGGTTATCTCTGAGTTTGGGACTGAGTGCCTCGAGTTATCTCCGAGGTTGAAGCTGATTGCAAAGGTTGAAAAGAGCATCTCCAGGGTTATCTCCGGAACTGCAACTGCACTCCTCAGGGTTATCTCCGAGGTTAAGAATGAAACTCCCAGTGCTGTTTCTAGGATTAAATATCTCGGGGTTATCTCCGAGATTGAAAAGGCTTCTCCGGTGGGATTTTCGGAAATAGAAATGTTTTGTCCTCCAGGGTTATCTCTGAAAGATGATTCTGCCCTCTTGCAAGGTTAGTAACAGGAATGAAAAATTTTGAGTGTCTACAGATGCCCCTCTTTATCATATTCATGCAATGCAATGGAATGGATTGGATAAAGAATACTAGACACTTAAAATGTGATAGGATAATCATGATTCAATGTACAACAGTATGATTCAAATGTATGTGGTTTGTTGGACTATTCTCCAACAGGATGGGATGACTGTCAGCTCCCATAACTCTGTCGGGGCTCACAGTCATTACTGACAAACCTGATGAACTGTCTTGGACTTGCAATCCAAAGTCCTCAAGCACTTCTAGGATGTTAACTTTAGGATAATCAGCAAAGTCCTTAATCCTTGATACAAACTTCTCAATGAAGATGTATCTCTCATGTACAAGAGACTCTGTGGGGATGTGTTTTGTCTGTTGAGGATGTGTATAACATATTCCATCATCGGTCCTCCCCGATGAGGATGTTGTTCCCTATTTTTATATGTTGGTCGTTTTACCGATATATATATATGCATGCAAGTATACACGGTCAATAAGTAATAAAGAATAAGTAAAGTATCGTTCCCACGAAGAATTAACTAATAAAGTTCACCAAGCACTAACCTGTCGACGTCGGGATTTTTAGTTGTCCCTTTTCGTTACTTGTTCTTTGGTGTTCTCATTGTTATGTGAGATTTGTTTGAAAAAATAAGTGAAAAAGGTCCGATGTGTATAATGTCGATGATGGACTGTTAAGAGTCGCCAGTTGGTGTTTTTAACTAGTTGCACCAATGCAACCGAAAAAGGTTTGCATATTGACCCAGTGATGTGACACTGCTAAACGGGTCTGTGAAATCAAGATTCATTTGGGTTTCGGGGCTTGATTATGCAGAGGGAAGGTGTTAGGCAGCCCCCGACATCCGTGTTGCCACGATGATCGCCACTTTTCAAGAAACTATTATATGAATATATGTGTGTGTGTGTGTGTGTGTTGATCAATGTGTAATTATCTAGAAGTAGTGCGAGGCCTCGTTCGCACCTATATATGAAGGGTTTGAATTTATAGAAAAATTTAGTTTTAAGCAAGATATAACAATGATGTTTTATAAAAAAGGTTTTTCAAACCCTATGTTCAATAGGAATTGAGACCTTTTCATACTTCAATTTTATTATTAAATGTTCGGCTTATTTGCTTTTATTTTTGAGATGCGAGGTATCTTCGAGAAAATAATATACAATGATCTTAGAACTCCCTCATGTGCATGACATGATCATCCAAGGAAATTGCATAATCAGTATATAATGTACAAGTCGCTACATTTGAAAATGTCCATCACGGAACCGAATCTAGATTCGAGAGACTAAATCTGTGATCACATGATTCCTAGGCTCACATAATGTCATGATTTATATGAAAAGCGATAGACTATATATATATATAAGTCAGAATATATATATATATATATATATACAGACATGATCAACCACCACGAAGCATCTCCATGGGGGATCAAAAATGTAAATATATAAAAGCGGTATATATATATATATATATATATATATATATATATATACATGGACATGATCAACCACCATGAAGCAACTCCATGGGGAATCAGAAAAGTAAATTAAGCAGTAAATGCGATCAACCGCCACGAAGTAAACTCCAGGCGAGACTAAATGTAAATAAAGTAGTAAAGACGATCAACCGCCACAAAGTAAACTTCAGGCAGGACTAAATATAAATAAAGCGAAAGAAAAGGCCTCAAGTAAACTCGGCACGACAAAATGTATATATATATATATATATATATATATATATATATATATATATATATATATATATATATAAAAGCAATAAACGCTCCGGATGTAAAATCCAGGCTAATCAGATATGTCTGACAACAATTATATATATAAGTATATATATATATATATATAAAAGCAAGTAAACGCTCTGGATATAAAATCCAGGCTCATCAGACAGAGTCTGACAACAGTTTATATATATATATAAGCAAATAAACGCTCCAGACATAAGTCTAAGCTCAATCGAGGCATAACTCGATAATGTTAGTCCATATATAAATATATACATATATAAGTATATATATACAGACAAAAATGAAAACCACGGACCGAAGTGCGGGCATATGCACACAACACGACTCTCAATGTGTAGAATAGTGTGTGCAAAGATGAAGAGAAAGGCTTTATAGAGTGTGAGAAGGCTTACAGTAGGCTGCCAATGTAGGCTTCTATAACTCTAGATGGATAAACACTCAGCTCCCGCCGGTAAAAATATAGCTATATGTGAGCTAACAGGTGTTTAAAATGAGGACACACTCAATATGGGGTGTGTACAGAGAAAATTAGACAGGGCTTCCTCGCCTCTTTTTTTTTTAAATGGCCACCCCAAGCCCTCTATTTATAGAGGGGGGAGCCAGTGTACTGCTGATAGCCACAGATGCATCTTGGCACGCCTGTGGTGCCCCGGCTTTCATGTGTCCTGTCGTCTCGAAGTACGTGCACTCGTGTACTGTAATGTTCGCTTAAACTTACAGAACTTTAATCAGAGCATCCGAATGAGGTATATAAGACCTTCTTTGAACCGCTTGTGTCGAGAGTTACGCAATGACATGAGATTAGAGGTTGTACGAAGTCAGGAAGAGGGGACCATGCCCATTGTCTTCAAGCTTCAAATTCTATCCGGTGTGCTGCCATGCGTAATAGTCACTCGGGATTGGAACTCCTTGGTTCTTGTAGGACATTATCGTATATATGTATGTATGAAGTGTTGAGACGACGCGCAGGCGTTACGGTGGCAAGATGTTGTTTGACTCCTCACCGGGATTATCTCTGGTTTGAGTTTAAAGCAGATGTTACTCAGGGATACATCTGAGATTGGACTGCTGCAAGTGTTTGAATGTCGTAAGGTCATCTGTAAGTGTGCTTGTCTGCCCAGTGTTAGCTCCAGGTCTGAGGAATGAGTGCCTCGGCAGGAGGTCTGAGATTGAAGCTAATTGCATGCACTTAAAACAAGCATTTTCGGAGTTATTGCTGGAACTGCAACATCATTCCTTGGGGTTATCTCCAAGGATGAAACTCGGGGTTATCTTCGAGGTTGGAAATGATACTCCCGGTGTGTGTTCCAGAGATGGAAATGATACTCCCGGTGTGTGTTCCAGGGTTGAGACCGAACTTCCGGTAGTATCCGGAATGGATGTGAACTGTCTTCCGGGGTTATCTCCAAAAGACAAATCTGCCCTTCTGCAATGTTAGTAATAGGTATGTAGAAAATTTTAAGTGTCTACAGATGCTCCTCTTTATCATATTCATGCAATGCAAGGCATGGATAGGATAAAGAATCCTAGACACTTGAAATTGAACAAGATAAACATAATGTTATGTGCAGCAACATGATGCAAATGTATGATGCATGAATGAAATGATTGTTGGTTCCCTATAAATCCTATTGGGATAACAATCAGTGATGTCTTGGACATGCAATCCAAGTCTTCGAGGATGTTGACGTTGGGGCTATCACCAAAGTCCTGAATCCTAGACACAAACTTCTATTCCATAGAGGTGCCTCTTGTGTACAAGAGATCTTGGGGAGAAAGCTTTGTCTGTTAGAGGATGTGTATAACATATCCCACCATCCTATCAGAGTTACTGCCAATAGTATGTATTCGTCAGGGTTGCCTAACCTTCGCTGATGTATGTATCACCGGATAGATCCCTGTTAGGCAAACTGTCAAGGCTTCTTGACCTTCATTGATGTGTGTATCAATGGTTGCATAGTGTTATGACCCCCGCCGGGGATACTTTGTCATGGAAAAGTTGCTTCGATGGGTTTACTTGCCATCGAAAGAGATAACGTCAAGGTTGCTTGACCTTCATTGATGTGTGTATCAATAGTTGAGAAATGCGCTGTAACCCCCGCCGGGGATATGTAGATGTTTGAAATTTGCGTTGTGACCCCCGCCAGGGATACATCATCACTTCGTAGCTCCGGCATTGTAACCCCCGCCAGGGATACATTTTTAATTCATAACTTCGGCGTTGTAACCCCCGTCGGGGGTCTAGGGTTGTGACCCTGCACTGATGGAATCGGACCTTTTGTGAGGTATTGCTGAGCGTAATTTGTAAAAGCCAAGGCCAATGGTATAGTATACCTTGTATTCAGGCGAATGCCAATAAGTGAAATGTGGAGCCAGAGTTTGGCCCATAAAACCAGGATTTTAGGCTTTTTCGCTCAATTGCGTAGCATTTTAATTCCTGATTTGGCCTTTTTAGCTTGTGAGACCTCTTTTGTAACTCTAACTGGAATGAGACAGAGGTGTGGGACCCATGTAGGGGTGCCACAGGTACACCTGCAGCAGCCACGGGTGGACCTGCGGCTAACTATGGCTATGTAAAGCCTACAGGTTGCTTTCATAAGTCATTTTCAAGCTGCACTACGAAGGAAATCTGAGAGCTCTTCTTCAGACCTGCTGAGTTCAGCCAACTTTTTGCATATTCTTCCACCGTACAAGCGTTCTTCATTGTCTTGGTAACATATGCATGTATTCTTTTCTAGTTTCTATCCGTTGGAAAATGACTTATCATATGAATTGCATTTAGACACATAGTAGTGAATATGCATAATGATATGACTTTATACAAAATATTCAACACAGTAAATGTTAGTATTAAACCATGCTAAACATAATGATGTGAAAAAATTTGACTTTTAAAATAGTCAAATTGGCACCTTTTACTGTCATTTCTTATCCTATTTGAGGACAAATGATTAAAGGTGGAAAAGTAAAATAACCCTAGTAATTAGATTACACTTATGGATTTTTTACTGTGTTGTATTAAATGCATTTAGGATGTATATGACTGTTGGTAGGTGTGCTACTGAATGGCCACCTAGTCATGCCTATGTGCAAGTGGATAGTCCCATTTACAAAGGGGGCTATGGCAAAAGTTTTCCAAAACATAGGCATTGGGTAGTCATGCATTTTTAACTCTACTGTATATGTATGTTAAAACAATGCATGCAGTCATGTAATCATAAAATGCATTTTGAAAAGCTCCATGTAAGAATTTACCACACCCTTTTTGAGGTGATTTGGAGACTTGTTGTCCAGATATTATGGATCTGGATCAGCTAAGTAGTTCCCACAAGACCACTTCTGGTGTACGGAGGAGGGCTTCTGAAGTGCCTTGACCTCGTTCTGTTAGACAACCTTGTCGTTTGGTGGAGGCGGTGATATGTCCTATCCGGGTTAAAGTATCGAAGGAGGAGGAGGAGGATGTACCGGTTGAGGTTCCTACTCCTGTTGTACGTGTTCCCCGTAAGGATTTGCCAGGTATTCAAGTGGTGAACCCAGATCTTCTGGGTGACTTGAGTTGGAATGCTTCAGTCTACCTGCATGCAAATGAGGTATGAAGTTAGATCTTAATCTTCCTTATTTCCTATTGATGAGGAGCAAAGGGTTTTGATGCTGATCTGCATTTGATATAGGTTCCTGGCTTTACACAGCCTCGAGGGAACTGGTTCAACATCCACTCTATGTATCAGGCTTTGCATGATGACTATAGAGCGATTGTACATGGCTGGGGATTCAGGACATTCTGTTCCATTCTTCCCCGTCGTTGTCCCTGGGGTTACCTCAGAGCATTGTCTGAGCGGTGGTTTCACCAAACTCAGTCACTCCGCTTGCTGGACTATGAGGTGATGATGACGTTGATGGATTGGCAGTTTATCACATGTATGGAGTTTAGAAGGGATCTAGTGGCTTGTACGTCGGATATTACCCCTACTGCCGTCAGATCCTTGTTGGGAGTTCCGGCGGAGGCGCTCAAGGGTATAACTGTACGTATAGGTCCTTTGAGTATAGATGCTATGAGCGGGCTATTGAGTAAGCCTATACCCGATGACGTGAGAGTTAGGGATCGCATTCTTCTGCTCCTGATGATCATTAGGGGCTACTTCATAGCAGATAACTCTTCTATGGTGTCCTTCACTTTGATCAGCGCCACTCAACACGTGGACCATATAGGAGACTATGATTGGGGTTCCTACACCTTTGCCTACTTCCTTAGGGGAATATGCATGCGATCGCACGGCTTGACTGAGGCTTGGTTAGGATTTTACCCATTTCTGCTGGTGAGTATTTCTCTTGTCTTTTCCCATGTACAAGTTAAAAGCGTTGACTGGCAACAGGTGTTTGCCTTTGTGTTGGCAGTTTTGGGCCTATGAAAGGCTTCCATGTTTGCGTCACGTGAGCGTGCTAGGTTTAGACACCTATCCACAAGGATGAAGATGGCATCATTCCATACTGGCAGAGTTCCCTATTGCTGAGGGTTTCACTCATTGCCACCTACAGCTGGAGTTGTTGACAACGGATGACATCACATGGGTTCCCTATTCTAGGGAGCACTTGAGTGTTGGATTTGAGGATGGATACCCCACTGGGGTCGCGTACGTGATTTCCACCCGTAGGATTCCTCTCTTCATAGATGGAGGATGAGAGCTCTATTTAGGAGAGCGTGATATCAGGAGCACTACAGGAGAGATTGGCATGCCGATCTTGCCTTCTTCTAGGCGTCATTGGCCTGTTTCACAGTCACCCGTCATTGATATCCCATTGTTGGGGGTTGATGGTTTCATACTATCAGAGGGTCCCTGCACTTAGGAGATGTTCCAGCATTGGTGGTTGCCTCGTACCATTGGAGCTCAGACCCGCGCCACACAGTTTATGGGGGATATGGTTCCAGGATCCGTGATGATGATGGATTGGCTAGCCTGTGTCAGAGATCTGACTCATGTGACACAGATTGACAGTTTGACTCGGTAGTTGGACCGAGCACATTTCTTTATTCAGAACTTGGGTACAGATCCTTCAGAGGCAGACACTTTTGATCCTTTCAGCTCTGGCGTTGGCCCCTCAAGTGACCCATATGGCTTTGCCAGTGTAGATCCTCCCTTGTATAAGCCTGACATCCCTATAGATAGAGATCCAGTGACTCAGGAGGAGTTACATCAGGTGGACAGGATTGATGATGTAGACATCGATACCATTAACTTCTTCTGATGTATATTTCTCTTTATCTCTTTTGATAGGCCTCTATTAGATGTTGGGTAGCTTCGCCCCATTTCCTTGTATTTTAGTTGTACATAGATGTATTAGATGATGATATACATAGGAATGTATGTACAGTTTTCCATTCCCTATATCATACTGCCATCTATTGTATCATTCAAGTTATTATGTTATACATACGTATGTATGTCCAGAGATATTCAGCATTGACCCCTAGATGGTCTTATGACACGGCCCGTACAGATGTCTTCTTCAACAGTTAGCCGTATTGATCATACCCCACCATTTTTGGTGGCATCGGGTATGCGATCGTGGTATGATAGCATGTCACCATCAGACAGGGTGACTGTAGATCATTTGTTGCAGCATATTATGACCTTGTTGATGTTTCAAGTTCCTACAGGATTCATAGTGGGTATGCTAGAGCACTGGGTATTAGAGAGGTAGGTTTTCCAATTTGGGACCCAGGAGTTGACTCCTACTCTGGAGGAGTATGCATGGTTCATGATGCTGTAATTGGACAGACCTTGCGTGCACATGGCGATCGGAGATATGAGTAGGCAGTTCATGACCCTCACCGGATTGAGGCGTAGGGTGGTACAGGATGAGATTACATCTGGCCACGTGATATCCCAGCATTTTTTGTTTGACAGATTTGGCTCTGAGGATAGTTATGCAAGGTATTCTGGGGATTTTACCACACCGAAGGATCATTGACGTTTAGCCAGAGTGGATGTATTGTTGTTATGCGTACTGTCATATGTCTTCATGCCACAGTATATGGATGAGTTGGACATTGGGTTCATTATGGCAGTGAGAGCTCTCAGGGAGGGTCACACCATCATACTGATGATTATGGCAGAGACTCTGAGGTCAGCCACATATTACTGCACTTATCCAGTAGGAGTGTTCACATTCAGCTTGGTCATACTGTACGTGTGGTTTATGTCACACTTGAGACCGATTGGCACTTTTCGATGGCATGGGCATGGATATGCATGGATGGAGGATATTGTAGTATCCACAGTGCAGGATATTGATTCTGACGATGAGGAACCTATGGAGGAGGCTGACATTCCCATCGATAGGGACTTGACTGTTGGGTTGCCAGCATTTATGATGGATTCTCCCACCCCGAGTGCCACTGTTATTCAGCATTCAACACATTATTTGGAGCATAGCCTACATCTGATGACCTATGAGAGAGATCAGGATAGGGCCTTGATGTTGATAGCTCTTGATGGGAGAGACACCGCTCTATTGGAGAGGGATGAGGCTAGATCAGCCAGGGATGCATTGATTGTAGAGCGGGATGCCGCCCTATCTCCTAAGGATGTGGCTATTGCAGATAGTACTTCCATGAGATCTCATACGACTGGCATTCTTGCCGATATGAGTCCATATATTGATGAGCATCATGTCACCATGCAGTTAGCCTCGGATCTACTAGCTCGTATAGATACCATTGGGTAGGAGCTTGCAGCTTTACCTCCTTCTTTAGAGAGGGATGCTATGTTAGATCTGATAGTCCGCATACACACAGATTCGTAAATAGCTTTATATTTTTCATGCACAGACTAGCTTAGCCATTTTGTCATGTACAACACAGATGTATATATCAAACAATATTATATGTGGCAGAGAAATATATTTTGATTTACTTCCCTTTTAGTTGTGCATTGATAGTTGCCTATTTCTTCAGGACTTTGTGATCTTGATGCGTTCTGACCTCATCCTTGATGTGTGGACATTGAGCCATCGCATGATCTCTCAAAACAGATCATTGATCAATATGTATCCCTACCATCTTTGGTGTCTTAGGACTGGTTTCTGTATGGAAATATGGAGAGGAGTGTGGCTTTTCCTCTCTGAGATTGATCGCACCATAAATGGTCGCCAGTACTTCTATTTGTGAGAAACTTAGTTAATTCCATCTCTTATGGATTGGTGTTTCTCTTTGAGGCACACCCGCAGCTTGGATGGTCACCGAATCTCCTATTGGTGAGGAGAGGTTGTGTAATTCCATCCCTTTAGTCTGAAGCCGATGAAATATGGTGGATTGAAGTTTGATCCTAGTACCGTGTGACAAGTATTTTTGTTCTGGTAAGGGTTAGACTAAACCATAAATGGCTGCCTATGTACTCCTATTGAAGAGGAGATCAAGTCTGCGTAGTTCGAACCTGGTGTAAGAGGTTCAACGCTGAATGTGAAAGGAAGATGGGTGTAGAAGTTTTATTGATGAAGAAGGGTTTAGAAATGTTTTTGTTGTTTTTTGTTTTTGTAGAGAAAGGGCAGAAATATTTTTGTTGTTTTTTATTTATTGCGACCGGGCCATATAGAATATAGTTGCCTACGTACTCCTGGGTATCAGGAAGATCAGGTCGACGTAGTTCGCCCCTCAGAACAAATCGCAACCAAAGAGAAGTATGAATCCTATGTGCAGGCTATACTACGGGGAGAAGAAAGTTTGATCCCATGATGGGGACAAACTGCAGGTGTGGAAAAAGTTTGATCCCGTCTTCAAGACAAACTGCAAGCGTAGAAAAGTTTAATCCCATCTTCAGGATAAACTACAGGTACGAAAGGTTCAATCCCGTCTTCAGGATAACTGAAATTGTATGAACTGATTGAAATGAGGTGAAACCAGGCTGCTGGTTTGAAGTGTATGCTTCCTTGAGGGGCATAAGAGTTTGTAAAAATAGAGGGTTCAAAACCAGAATGACTGGTGATTGGATGATCCATACCTGGATTTTTGCTTGAGGATATCTTCAGACATAGTACCGTTTCACGGTGTCCAAGTTGATAAGCTGTGAAAATTCATCGCCATCTATTTCCTATAGTCTGAGAGCACCTCCTGTCAATACCTCCTTGAAAACAAATAGGCCTTCCTAGTTAGGAGCGAATTTTCCCTTAGATTGATCTTGGTTGTCAATGATCTTCTTCAAAACCAAGTCATGTTGTTTAAACTGCAGTAGTCGAGCTTTTCTATTATAGGATCTGGCGATCCTTTGCTGATATAACCGACAATGGAAGATAGCTGCAGTTCGTCTTTCGTCTATTAGAGACAATTGGTGATACCTGTCTTGTACCCATTGGTCTTTATCTAGCTGAGCGTCCATCCACACTCTGAGGGATTCCATTTCCACCTTTATGGGGAGCACTGCTTCCATCCCATAGGCTAATGAGTAGGGGGTTGCCCTAGTGGAAGTACGCATGGAAGTTCTTTAGGCTAATAAAGTCAGAGGCAAGAGGTCAGGCCATCCTTTGTGATTGGCGGACATTTTCTGCATGATCTTCTTGATGTTTTTATTAGCCGCTTCAACAGCACCATTCATCTTTGGATGGTAGATGACAGAGTTAAGGTGTTTGATGTGGAATTTACTGTATAACTCCTCCATCATTTTGTTGTTGAGGTTCTTAGCATTGTCTGACACAATGACCTTTGGTTGTCAATATCAATAGATGACATTATTTCTGATGAAAGCAATGATGACTTCTTTAGTAACCTTGGGAAGGAGGCTGCTTCTACCCATTTGGCGAAGTAGTCAATCATGGTGAATATGAATCGATGTCCATTACTGGCTTTGGGCTCGATGGGTCCAATCATGTCCATTCCCCACATTGAGAAGGGCCATGGCGAACTCATACTGTGGAGTTCCCTTGGAGGGGTGTGGATATCATTCCCATGAATTTGGCATTGATAGCACCTCTTGACATGATCATCACAGTCAGCTTTGAGCGTAAGCCAATAATGCCATGTTCTGAGGATTTTCTTGACAAGTAAAGGTTTGCTCATGTGTGGGCCACATACTCCACCATGGATCTCATCCATGAGCCTCTGAGCTTGGCCTTTGTCCAGACATTTGAGGAGACCTAGTCCTACATCTCTCTTATAGAGTGCATCTCCGCTCAGGTAGAATTTTATAGCAAGTCGATGGATCCGCCTCTTTTCAGTCAGGCTTGCCTCAGCGTGTGTAGATCCATCTCGCAGATACTCCTTGATATGCTAATACCAAGGGTTGTGGATGGGAGGTAGCTCATCCCATACTTCTCCAACATAGTTCCCATAAGTTGGGGCCTTTTGCAGGGCAAATGTGATGTTTGGCATGTTTTCCTTGTCAGGTATGTGAATCAAGGAGGCCAACATTGCTAGTTCAACCGCAAAATCATTCCTATTACGAGGAATGTGTAGAAAGGAGATTTCTTCGAACTCCAAAGCCATCTATAAAACTTGCCGATGGTAAGGCAGCAAATGTAGTTCCTTGGTTTGATAGATTCCTGTGGATTGTTTGATTACCAATTCAGAATCCCCAAAGATAGTTAACCACCTGATGCCCATTGAACGGATAAGTTTTAGCCCCATGATACAGCCTTCATACTCAGCTGTGTTGTTGGTGCTGACAAACTGCAATTTAACGGAGACGGGATACAGCTCCCCCGTACCGAATATTAGAAATGCTCCAGCTCCATAGCCTTCTGTGTTAACAGCTATATCAAAATACATTTTCCATGTATGGCATGCATCGTACTGATGGTGTTGCTGAACTGCCATTACCCCTTCGTTGGGGAAGTATGTTTCTAAGGGTTTGTAATCCCCTGCAGGTGCGGTGGCCAGTTGATCCGCAATTCCTTGACCTTTGACAGACTTTTGCGTTACGTAGACGATGTCAAATTGTTGTAGGATCAACTGCCATTTGGACAGTCGACAATTCAGTATGGGCTTACTGAACACATACTTGAGAGGATCCACGCGGGATATTAGATGGGTTGTGTGACCATGGAGGTAATGTTGTAACCTCGTGGAAGCCCATGCTAAAGCACAACAAGTTCTCTCAATCAGAGTGTACTTGTGATCACCGATGCTAAATCTTTTGCTGATATAATAGATAGCTCGTTCTTGGCCTCTATTGTCTTTTTGCCCCAGCATACAGCTCATGGCGTTGTCATTGATAGACGGGTACATGAAAAGGGGAACATAATCCCTGGGTGGTACCAAAATAGGAGCGTTAACCAGCTACTCTTTAATGATAAGGAAGGCTTTCTGACACTCATCGTTCCATTTCATGGAGGAGTTCTTCCTTAACAATTTGAAGATGGGCTCACAGGTTGCTGTGAGTTGAGAGATAAACCTGCTAATGAAGTTGATTCTTCCCAAAAATCCCCGTATTTCCTTCTCTGTCTGAGGAATGGGCATTTCCTTGATGGCCTGGATTTTGGTGGGATCCAGCTCAATCCCTTTGTGGCTGACTAGGAAGCCTAGCAACTTGCCTGATTTGACACAAAGGCGCAATTGGCTAGATTCAACTTCAAGTTGTACTTACGCAACCTGTTGAAAAGCTTTTTGAGATGGTCTAAGTGGTCTTCCTCCTTTCGGGATTTGATGATGATGTCATTCACGTAGATCTCTATCTCCTTGTGCATTAAATCGTGGAAAAGAGCCATCATAGCTCGTTGATAGGTTGCCCCGGCATTGATGAGGCCAAATGACAACCGTCTATAGCAAAAGGTTCCCCAAGGCGTGATGAAAACAATTTTTCATGGTCTTTCTCAGCGACCATAATCTGATGGTACCCCGCAAAGCAATCCGCAAAGGAGTACATGCCAGATTGAGCAGTATTATCAATGAGAATGTGGATAAAGGGTACGGGAAAACTATCTTTAAGGCAATCTTTGTTCAAATCCCAGTAATCCATGCAAACTCGCACTTTTCCTCCTAGTTTAGGCACAGGAATAATGTTGGATATCCACTCCAGATATGTAGACACCATGGTAATGCCAGCTTGAAATTGTTTCACAATTTCTTCTTTAACCTTTAAACTCCACTCAGGTTTCAATCGCCTGAGTTTCTATCTGACTGGTTTGAATCCCTCTTTAATGGGAAGGCGATGAAGAACAATGTCAGTGGACAAACCCACCATGTCTTCATGAGACCATGCAAACACATCCTAGAATTGGGTTAATAGTGCAACCATGTCATTCCGTTGGTTTGGGGTGAGGTCTGAACTAATCTAGATTAGCTTAGGGTTTTCTAAGGTTCCAAGATTGAAAGAAGTGGTTTGGTCAAGGTTGGGTTTAGGTTTGTCTGTGACCTATTCCTTAATCTCCTGAGGTGTCTCAATGTCCTCTTGTATTTCTAATAAGTCTGAGTCCAACTTTGCATCAAAGTTAAAATCCTTGTGGAGAGAAGGCACCTCATCAGCAAGTACATGCACATCTAAATTCAGAGTCTTGAAACAAAATATGCTTTTACTTAATATATGAAACTGTTTAATCATACACAAGTGTTAGCATGTACTAATAAAATAACTGCTAATACTGTATAGAAAAGTAAGCAATTAAAGTTATCTACAAAGCAGAGGGATTTTCTGTCCATTTTACCCTCGTCGACCAATGAATGGAGTGCTGCTCCAATTGGCGAGGGCAAAGTCCTGATGGACTGCAGTGATGAAGGGGTTGTCATTGTCCTCTTTCTCCAGAATGAGAACCATGACATCTGGGAAATCATCGTCTGGGGTATATCTGTTTGTATGTTCATCATGGACAATGATGCGTATGCCTGACAACATCAAGGCGATGTCGTGTTTACATTTCCGCTCCCTTTCTTCCAATTCGGGATCAGGAATCAGCACCTCTTTTGCTTTGAATGGTACTGGTTTAGGAAATAACACAGCCATAACATGGGTTGGCACCTTTTTTGGAGACTGTTTCAGCTCACGCGGTGCAGATGGAAAAAATCACCGTGTGGCGGAAGCTTGAGGAACCTGCTTGTGCTTATGAGGATTCCTATGAATGGAACTGGCAGCATAGCCTAGTCCGGCTATCCCAATTTGACTGGACACTTGAATAGGATGCTTAATACCCTGCTGATTTTTACTAAGCCCTTGTCCAGGCTGATGACCCAATGACATCATTTCTTTAGTGGCCGACATAACCTCGGCATAAATCTTGGGTACGGGAAGCGGTGCTCCAATAGGATGGTATTGTATGTTACTCACTTCCAAGGTATGAAAACTGGCTGGCTCAACTTCTGTGGTGAAGCTAATGGTTGGCAAATATCCTTATTCAGGACAATCCGGCTCAGCATTAACAGTGACTAGACTGTTGTTGACAATGTATTTAAGTTGTTGATGTAGTGTAGAAGGGACGGCTCCAACCATGTGGATCCATGGTCTTCCCAATAGCGGGTTGTATCCTGAATCTATCTTGAGGACATGAAAGGATACATTGAATGTATTTGGACCAATCTCAATTGGCAGCTCAATCTCTCCGACAGAATTTCGTCGGGATCCATCAAAAGCTTTGATAACTGTATGGCTGCTTCGGATCCGTTTGAGATTGACATTAATCTTCACCAAGGTGGCATAAGGACAGATATTCATAGATGAACCTCCATCTATCAAAACTCCAACTAGCATATATCTAGAGGATAAAACTACAATGTGCAATGGCTTGCAATGACAGGTCCCTTCGGGCGGTATGTCGTCATCAGTGAAGGATATCACATTGTTGTTGAAAATGTGATCAACCATATGTTGAAATTTTTCCACATCCACTGATTTCAGTAAGTAGGCTTCTTCCAAAACCTTCAATAAGATCTTTAGATGATCCTTGGAAGAGAAAACCAAGTCCAGTATTGATATCTGCTGTGGAGCTTCTCTTAAGCTTAAAACCACCTTGGCTTCATTATGGCCCATAGTGCGTAGAAATTTTTCAATCTTCTCCATGGGAATCTTCCCCTTTGCTTTGATGGCGGGCTTCATCACCCTTTGAGGAAGATACAGTGGATTTTCCTTCGACACTGTAGCAGTAGTATGAGACGTGGATCCTTCAGCTTCTCCATAATTCCATGGAACTTTTTGTAAGCTGACAACAGGATATTGTGGTCTGAAAGGTAAAGAAATTGGCTCTGGTGCGGCCACTTTCAAAGGATTGTCAGCTCCTTTGAGTTGAATTGCTTGTATGGGAAATGATTTGTCAGTCTCATCATCCTCAGCGGATATAACTACTACTAATCCCTTCTATTTGGTAGGACATGTATTCCTACTCTCGAGTTGCACAGTGTCATCGTATGCCAGCTGCAGGACACCGCTATCAATGAGATTCTGAATGAGATGGCAGAGTGCCCAACATTCTTCTGTGTTGTGACCACAGGAATGTGAATGATATTGACATACTCCATCGGAGTTGAACCATCTTGAACGGGGATTGATTGGAGGCAGAAGGGAGGTAATTCTTCCTTCGTTAATAAGCATTTGAAATATCTCCTCCATAGATTGGCCCAGATAGGTAAATTCCCTCTGATTGGCAAAATCCCGACGGGCTTTAGCATTTGCTCTCTTTCGAACCTTATCCTCCATAGCTTCGCTTTCTGAAGGTGATGGTGGAGCATTTATAACAATAGGAAAAAGATAGACATGCTCCTGGCTGATTAATTAGCGTGTGACTTGATGCTGGTGGGTCACAAGTTCTGCCAATTGCTCAATTTGCTTGCAAAAAGCTTTCATCTTTCGTTCCATAGCAAATTGGAACTTTGCGTAATCCCATCTGTCAACATCGTCTTTGATGTTTTGGGATGATTCACCGTTAAAACTGGAACTCTGTCCAGTTCTCCAACTAATCATGTTAACCTCTTCTTCTTTGTGTTGAGGAAGAGGGTTGTCTTACACATGATGTTGATCTGGTTTGGTGACCACGATCTCACTGTTGTCTATTAAATCTTGGATCTTTTGTTTCAAGGCCCAACAATCTTGAGTATCATGTACAGGTGCCCCGACATGATAAGCACACTTCTGAGTAACATTGAAACCCCTGCCATTAGGGTTGACTGGTAGAAGAAGACGTGTGATTTTCTTCTGAGTAGTCAGAAGAGCAAGAATATTCTCGAGCGAGTCCCCTAAGTGTGTGAACGTTCGAGAGCGCTTTCCTTCTCCACTTTTAGGCAATGGAGGGTTTGAAGACTGTGCTTGGAAAGGGGAGTAGTTTCTCCTCTATATAGACATGTTTTGATTGCCTTTTTGACCTTGTAGTATCAAGGAAACATCCTCCTCTTTCTTTTTATGGACCCTCTGGGGGTTGTCTCCATAAGATCCGGACTGGATGTGCTCAGCAAGTGCTTTAAGAGCAGCTAGGTCTTGAATCTTACCTGACTTCAATTCCATCTCAGCCATTTCTCCGTGTTTGATGATTTTAGAGAATGGTTTGCTAATACCAGCTTAAACTCTCTCATAGAAAGGAGCTTCCTGTATATCTATGAAAGTCATGACCATTTCTGATTCTGTCATGGAAGGAATAACTTGAGTAGCAAGGCGCCTCCACCTTTGAGCATACTCTTTGAAAGACTCATTAGACTGTTTCTTAACCTTGGTAATCTGGTACTGGTTAGGAGCCATCTGAGTTTGAGAACTGTATTGACTAAGGAAGGCGTGAGCTAGCTCTTCCCAGCTATGGATCTTTGAATTGTCTAATCTGGTATACCATAAACGGGCTTCTCTAGTCAGACTCTTCTAGAACAGCTGCATTCTGAGCTTCTCATTTTTCGCATAAGATCCAAGTTCTCCAATGAACACCTTCAAATGTGTATAAGGATCCCCTAATCCGTCATACTTTTCAAAATTAGGGGTTTTGAATTTCTGTGGATAATGAACACCAGGAAATATGCAAAGTCAGTATATGAAACACTTCCATGTGTTCCAATCCCTTTGCGAACATGAATAGTTTCCTCCATTTGGAGGACCTTCTTCCTGATATCACCGGTGTCTAGATCTCCTTTGAGATGGGTGTTTTCAGGGTCTTTGTTGGTCGTATCCAACTAAGGTTCTGGAATTATTCTTTCCAAACCTTGAGCTCCTCCTTGTACAGAGGATTCTGTATGGGTAGGCATCTTCGTACCCTGAGTAGATTGATGCAATTCTTTCAAAAGAATAGCCAAATCTGTGATTTGTTTACTTAATCCATCAAATTCTTCTCGAGAAACAGGATTAGACTGGTCAGAAGAAGACATGATTGGCTATAGGCTCGTGGCCTTTTTGGATTTTGAGCGGGTAACATGCCCAATGATTTCCCTACAAAAGACTTATGTAGTTTAGTCTTAGGGATAATGTAAATGCTATCATAATGTGTCCATTTTAGGAATATTGTCCTGCAAAAACGGGTGTTAATTGATAACATGTCATGTATGCACAAATATTCTTCATATTTTCCATTACATAAAGATGAACATGGAATAAAATTACAAGTAAATGTTTTTACAAGTAATTGAAAATGGAGAGCATGAAGAGACTTTCCTCCGCGTTTGGTTTATCAGAGGTTGACCTATCTTAGGGTTACTCTCGCAGCTTTTTGGCATGAAGGTCCCCAGATCATCGCAATCTACTTGACGGGAAGTTAATCCAGTCTTTCAACTGGAGCGAATTTGGGTGGTGCCTTTCTTGAGCCTCGTTCGAATTAGTCTCCCTACGAGTCTAGTAATCAAACACCGACAGGATAGCCTCCTGGTGGAGGAACCACACAACATACATTCACATACAACGTGTCTCACCGTTTATGAAAATGATGACATGTGTGAAGCACTAATATCACAGATAGATATTTTGCAGTGCAGTAAGTAAAATGCATTCGTACACATTCATCATAAATGTAAATGAAACATTCACACACAAGCATATAACAGTTTTGAAAATGTGTCTCACCGTCTATAAAAATGATGACATGTGCGAAGCACTAATATCACAGATAGATATTTTGTAGTGCAGTAAGTAAAATGCATTCGTACATAATCATCATAAATGTAAATGTAACATTCACACACAAGCATATAAAAATTTTGAAAAAGCTTGTAATAGTGGCTTAAGCCCTCTTACTGGAGTCCCCAGCAGAGTCGCCACCTTTCGTTACTTGTTCTTTGGTGTTCTAATTGTTATGTGAGATTTGTTTGAAAAAACAAGTGAAAAAGGTCCGACATGTATAATGTCGACAATGGACTGTTAAGAGTCGCCAGTTGGTGTTTTTAACTTGTTGCACCAACGCAACCGAAAAAGGTTTACACATTGACCCGTTGATGTGACATCGCTAAGCAGTCTCGTGAAACCGAGATTCATTTGGGTTCGGGGGCTTGATTATACGGAGGGAAGGTGTTAGGCACCCCCCGACATCCGTGTTGACACGGTGACTGCCACTTTTCAAGAAACTGTTATATGAATGTATGTGTGTGTGGATCAATGTGCAATTATCTAGAAGTAGTGCGAGGCCTCGTTCGCACCTATATACAAAGGGTTTGAATTTATAGAAAAATTCAGTTTTAAGCAAGATATAACAATGATGTTTTATAAAACAATGTTTTTCAAACCATATGCTCAATAGGAATTGAGACCTTTTCATACTTCCATTTTATTATTAAATGTTCGGCTTATTTGCTTTTATTTTTGAGATGCGAGACATCTTCGAGAAAATAATATACAACAGTGCCGAACTCCTCATAGGCATGACAGCCATCCAAGGAAATTCAGACACTGTAAATAATGTACAAGCTGCTTACAGTTGAAAAGCAGTAAGCAGTTATATATATAAAAGTTGTAAATATATATATACAGAAATGATCAACCACCACGAAGCATCTCCATGGGGGATCGGAAATGTAAATATATAAAAGCGGTAAATATATATATGGACATGATCAACCACCACGAAGCAACTCCATGGGGGATCAGAAAGGTAAATTAAGCAGTAAACGCGATCAACCGCTACGAAGTAAACTCCAGGTGGGACTAAATGTAAATAAAGCAGTAAAGACGATCAACCGTGACGAAGTAAACTCCAGGCGGGACTAAATATAAATAAAGCAGTAAAAGGCCTCGAATTAAACTCCAGGCTTGACAGAAATGTAAATATATATATATAAGCAGTAAATGCACCGGATATAAAATCCAGGCTCATCGGATATGTCCAAAAACAATTATATATATAAGTATATATATATATATATATATAAGAAATAAATGCTCTGGATGTAAAGTCCAGGCTCATCAGATATGTCTGACAACAATTATATATATATATATAAGCAAGTAAACGCTCCGGATGTAAAATCCAGGCTCATCAGACAGAGTCTGACAACAGTTTATATATATATAAGCAAATAAATGCTCCAGACATAAGTCTAGGCTCAATCGAGGCATAACTCGATAATGTTAGTCCATATATAAATATATACATATATAAGTATATATATACAAACAAAATGAAAAACCATGCATCAAGTGGGACATACACACACAACACGACTCTCAATGTGTAGAATAGTGTGTGAAAAGATGAAGAGAAAGGCTTTATAGAGTGTGAGAAGACTTAAAGTGGGCTGGCAATGCAGGCTTCTATAACTCTAGATGGATAAACACTCAGCTCCCGCCGATAAAAATATAGCTATATGTGAGCTAACAGGTGTTTAAAATGAGGAAACACTCAATATGGGGTGTGTACAGAGTAAATTGGACAGGGCTTCCTCGCCTTTCTTTTTTTAAATGGCCACCCCAAGCCCTCTATTTATAGAGGGGGGAGCCGCAGGTGCACTTGCGGCAGCCACAGATGCACCTGCGGCTGCCCGGGGTACCCCGGGCTCCGCGGGTCCTGTCATCTCAAATTACGTGCACTGTAATGTCCGCTCAAACTTGCAGAACTTCAATCCGAGCATCTGAACAAGGTATATAAGACCTTCTTCGGACCGCTTGTGTCGAGAGTTACGCAATGACATGGCATTAGAGGTTGTACGAAGTCAGGAAGAGGGGACCAAGCCCATGGTCTTCAAGCTTCAAATTCTATCCGGTGTGTTGCCATGCGTAATAGTCACTCGGGATTGGAACTCCTTGGTTCTTGTAGGACATTATCGTATATATGTATGTATGAAGTGTTGAGACGACGCGCAGGCGTTACGGTGGCAAGATGTTGTTGGACTCCTCACCGGGATTATCTCTGGTTTGGACTGCTGCAAGTGTTTGAATGCCACAAGGTCATCTGTAAGTGTGCCTATCTGCCCGGTGTTAGCTTCGGGTCTGAGGAATGAGTGCGTCGGCAAGAGGTCTGAGATTGAAGCTGATTGCATGCACTTGAAACAAGCATTTCCAGAGTTATCGTCGGAACTACAACAACATTCCTTGGGGTTATCTTCGAGGTTGGAAATGATACTCCCGGTGTGTATCCCGGGGTTGAGACTGAACTTCTGGTAGTATCCGGAATGGATGTGAGCTGTCTTCCAGGGTTATCTCCGAAAGACAAATCTGCCCTCCTGCAATGTTAGTAACAGGTATGCAAAAAATTTCAACCATAACCGTTTCAGTCTTATTTAAATGAATGATTTGCTATTTATAAATGTTAACTGCTAAATTAAATAAACCTAATTATCCTTAGAATAAGACTAGATAATGAAGACCTGAGATCACAATTTCATCTATTGACTCATTTAAATCAACACACTCCCTTTTAAGCCAAACAAATTTTACCAGATTGTTAGTCAAGAACAAGAAAGTAAAGTATAGCCACCTCTCAATGTACCATACACATATCACATATAATCCACAGTTGATAGAATACACATGAACACCCATATTACCTAAACCACTATATGTCTATGTGATTTATAAATAATTAGGGTTTAAGCCCAAGTTCTCAATTGACTACGAATATTGCTTCGGTATATGTCTATCCTAAGCACAAATCATACATCTCAACACAATGTAAAATATACAATCATAAGCTATTAAGATTAGATCCAAACTCATACTTTATCTCTCAAGTTCATATGGATTATCACAGTAATTGATGACCAATCAACTAAGCAATTAGCAAGAATCTAAGTAGACAATCCCATAGCAATCAATAAGGCTAACAATGAAATATATCAGAATAAACTAATCCATAGAATCCATTGCAATCTCATATATAGTTTAAATCATAGTTGAATCAAATCCACCATCCACATATTGAATAAACATCATAAAATTACAACTAGGAATCAAAGAGGGGTTAAGAGTAGAGAATTGAAATGCAAATATGTTCTCCTGCTCCAAGATAGAATCTCTGATGTTTTCCAATTGCTTCAAGTCTTCATATCCAATCAAATCTAGAAATCACTACTCTAATCTACTTATTCAAATTAAAGAAAGAAAATAACAGTAGCTTATTGATCCCCCAAGGGGTGGCGTCTTCTACAAACTGATAATACGTCTCTATTTTTAAGCTCTAATTGAACCCCCCTCCAAGTTACCCTCCAATTCCACTATTTAGTGAAAAAGTCAGCTCTAGTCAACTTCCAAAGTGGAGCGGCCGCGTTGGGAATGGCCAGGAGTTAGGCGCGCCCATGCTCAAGTAGCAGATGGCATTTTTTTGGTCTAGGGACTTGCGCGGCCGTGCCAAAAATACACTACAAATTCACGCGCTCGCGCCGTTGGTTTTCTACTGTAGTATCCATTTGTAAAATGGCCATAACCTTTGATCTGTGAGGAGTTACGGGGCCTGCCACCTATCAAATCGAAGCTCTCGACGAGCTCCACAACGTTCATTCTTTGAGAATTGAGAAATGATGGACGGATGATAGCCTAAATTGGGTTGCAAATGACTACTACACAAATGGCCACCCAAAACAGTGAAGTTCAACATCCGTTAGTACAAAGGTCATAACTCTTGCATCCCAACTCCGATTGGAATGATTTAAGATGTTCCAAAAAGCTAAGAAGAAGCTCTACAACATAATCTAAGTTCCAAGCCAAGAACATGAAAGCCCAAATGATGTCCGAATTGCTTTTCCTTGCGTTTTCATACTAATAGTCGCTCACACAGCTTCAAAGCATATAATCTACAAAATGAACACAAAATGCATGAAAAGTAACTAAGAAATATGAGTTTAAGCAACTAATTCAAGTAACAAATACCGGATAAGTAGGTATAAAACCTACTTATCAAATACCCCCAAACTTAAACCATTGCTTGTCCCCAAGCAACACAATATAATGCAATCTACATGCTATGGAAGCTACGCTACTATGACAATGAATCCCACATTCTCAGCCAAATATGAATTCCAATAAGATGTGCCTCAAATAAATATCAAGATCCAGGAACAGAGCATTAAACTAAACTAAAGGCATAATGACATAAAATCAGATAATCCCAACCTGCTATAGAGATGTTGTCTGTGTGTGTGATATGTTCACAAATAAGCTTGACAGAGGTAAAGATACCACATGCTATACTACTTAAGACAGAAAACTGAGGTTTCAAATCAAGAATTATGCATACAAATGAAACAACAACGACTCTAAAACATCAGTACAAGGCAAGGTTCAGCAAAGGGTTTATTCTACTTATTTCTACTCACGAGGACAATTTTCGCACTTTCCCGCGGTGTTTATTGATTTTTTTTCTATTTCCAATGCATGTGCAATGTCTCATTCCTTTAGGCTAACAGTGCTACCCCTTGGTGAGCTTTCAACCAACAACTCCCAGACCATTAAGACCTTAGAGCACTAGGTGTAGAGACAATCCCCTCGGGCATACTTACTCAAGTAACAAAGGCCCCGAAACAAGACTAGCCACGATATTTTTTTTTTATTTTTCTCCTTTTTTTAAGAAGATAGCAAGTATACCCATGCGTTCCCAAAACTTGAGTTTCATTGTCTTAATAGTCATTACTCACTTCCTACACAATTCTATCATTAAAAACAATGTTTTCCTCTCAGCAGACAAGCATGCTAATCTTAACTAACAAGCAAAAAGGAACACTATCGTGCTACCCGGTAACACCTAAACAGCAGGCATGAATTATATCATGTATAAAATTATAACTAAGCTCAAGATATCAACCAAGTTCAAAAATCTATCAAATTTCTATGTCATCATTAGCCAAATTAGAATTCAACTAACTAAAAACCTGGAATTATGCAATATTATGCAACTAAACAGATATTAAGCAAACAAAAAGAAAAAAAATTTACTGCAACATTAAACTAATAACTACTAACAAGTAATTAACTATATGTAACATGAAATTACTCTATGTGATGCAATTACACTACATGTTCTAAACTACTTACTAAACCCAATACCCCCAAACTTAAAATGAACAATGCCCTCGTTGTAGTTAAAAGTTAAAGAATACTCCACTAAGTGGCAATGTCATCTCCATTCGCCACTTCATGATCTGATGGTATATCAGGCGATGTATAAGTTTGAGATAATCTAAAGTTGGAAACTGAGTATGGACTTCTAACTGTCCGAATACTTGAGTCAAAAATTCTAAAAATTGATCAGAGTTTCTTTTCTATGACTGAGATATGGCACGGGCATGTTGTGTTTAGCTTGTAGTTGGGTGCGGTCGCGCTACCCTGTACCCTGGTAGCTTCAGTATTTTTAACTTCCGTTTGATCATGAATGCTTATAGCAATTGGATTGAACCTGAGAGGAGAAACAATTAAACTATTATTAAGACCTACAACTATCAAACATCTACTAAATATGGAAAGTATGAAGAATTAAACATAGTAGAAGAAGTAAATGGAAATGTAAATAAGAATTAAACAAGGAGGGAGAAAACTTGGATGGGATGCCTCCCATCTAGCGCTCGGTTTATAGTCCGTTAGCTGGACTCTTTTCTTGACATCGTTATCCGATTCCTATACGATAAGCTAGGAACCCTCCATCCATTAGAACCAATATGTGTTTTGGTAGGTTCCCCATCATGAGAGTCTTCGGATTGAAGCCACCTAACATATTTCCAGTACATGATGTCCCCAGTTCCATTGCATCGCCATGTTCTTTTCCCGTTGTATCTGTGAATAGATTTTTGCATTGAGGGATGAAAGATACAACGGGCTTTTCTTCTTCTATTATCTCTTCCTCAGCCCACCATGGTTTGTAATAGGCCTCATAATCACATAAATTCTTGCTTTGGATATGACTATCAAAGGGACATGGGTGTGCAAAGTTCACTGAATTTTTCAACTCTAATTGAGAAGGCACTTGGGGTAATATACAAGTCAACTCATGTTCGTCATTTTCCATACCCCCAGTTGTCTCCTCAATGTCCACTCCTTTCAGTTCATTCAGTGGCATGTACACTTCTGGATCTCCATCAGTTTCATCGTCCATATCATAGCACCAATTGTTTGGAGGGCGATTGTTCAAGGCTTCGAACATTTGATCCATATGATTTTGAATATTTCGAATTGACCTCTCTTGCTCAATCATCTTCTCCTCAATTGATGCTACAAATTTGAACCTCAAATTCTCCAATCTTGAATTATCTTGTTTAATTTTGAAATCCATGTATTGAGGACCATTCATTGAGGAGTTAATGAGTTGTTCCATCTGTCTGTTAAGATTTTGGCTTGATAACTCTTGACTCATCATCATCTCTTTATGGTTTGCTATGTTTTTTGACATGAATTCCTTCAACCTTGAATTTTCTTCTTATTGCATTGGAGGTGGATATGAGAAATCCGATGGATATGTTGGACTTAGGACACAGTATTGGTCTAGATAGTTATTACTCCATTCAAAATCTGGATGATACCCTCAACCTTGATGATAATTAGGATAAACATTGTTGTTGAGGTAATCACACCCAAACTGTACTTGTCCAACACTGATATTGCACTGATAACTCGGATACTCGCCAGCACAATATTCACATATAACTGCTATCTCTCAAGTGCGTTGGGCTGCAAGAACATCCAACCTCTCCGAAAGTGTTGCAATTTGCGTTGACAATGTAGAAAATACATTGAGTCCTTCAGTTCTTATGTCCCTTGGTTGAATCATATTTGCATAACGTCATTGATAAGCAAAGTCACGCATGATACCTGAAAAGAGAGAAATATAAGAAGATAATTAAAGCAAAATAAAACTACTTCAATTAAGACCAATTTGATTGAAATTAATGTTGGCAAAAATTATTAAACTAATTCCCCAGCAACAGCGCCAAAAACTTGTTCGTCGTTTTACCGATCAATATATGCGTGCAAGTATACAAGGTCAACAAGTAATAAAGAGTAAGTAAAGTATCACTCCGATGGAGAATTAACTAATAAAGTTCACCAAGCACTAACCCATAATTGTTTCAGTCTTATTTAAACGAATGATTTTCTATTTATAAATGTTAACTACTAAATTAAATAAACCTACTTATCCCTAGAATAAGACTAGATAATGAAGACCTGAGATCACAATTTCATCTATTGACTCATTTAAATCAACACACTCCCTTTTAAGCCAAACAAATTTTACCAGATTGTTAGTCAAGAACAAGAAAGTAAAGTATAGCCACCTCTCAATGTACCATACACATATCACATATAATCCACAGTTGATAGAATACACATGAACACCCATATTACCTAAACCACTATATGTCTATGTGATTTATAAATAATTAGGGTTTAAGCCCAAGTTCTCAATTGACTACGAATATTGCTTGGTATATGTCTATCCTAAGCACAAATCATACATCTCAACACAATGTAAAATATACAATCATAAGCTATTAAGATTAGATCCAAACTCATACTTCATCTCAAGTTCATATGGATTATCACAAAGTAATTGATGACCAATCAACTAAGCAATTAGCAAGAATCTAAGTAGACAATCCCATAGCAATCAATAAGGCTAACAATGAAATATATCAGAATAAACTAATCCATAGAATCCATTGCAATCTCATATATAGTTTAAATCATAGTTGAATCAAATCCACCATCCACATATTGAATAAACATCATAAAATTACAACTAGGAATCAAAGAGAGGTTAAGAGTAGAGAATTGAAATACAAATATGTTCTCCTGCTCCAAGATAGAATCTCTGATGTTTTCCAATTGCTTCAAGTCTTCATATCCAATCAAATCTAGAAATCACTACTCTAATCTACTCTAATTGTGACGCCCCCAAATCCGGGTATCTTCCAACCCGACATATAGTGCTACACTGTACTCATAACCATACAACCATTCCATTGAAATACAACAAAATGAATGTAATTACTATCTTCTTATTACAATCAAAGTATAATCCTTCCCAAGTTCATAAACCGATTACATCGTTTGTCGTTCATAATGTATAATACATACAAACATATTAATCTATTACACGATGGCTAAGCATCCATCTTAGCCTTGCCCTTATCTCTCTTAGCATTCTAAGTACGTTCATCTTTAATTGCAATCATATAATTCACGCAAGAATTGAGCATAACAAGCTCAACAAGTTTTAACAAAGGATAACAGTAATACCACATTCGTGAATTATATGAAAATTCCTACATAACTGAACAAATAGTTATGAAGTATTATGAAACAATAATACTTTAACATTTCATATCATCAATTCCCAAGGTATAGAGTAGATTAGGAATTTTTGAACCGGTCGATAGACCATAAACAGTAGCTTTCTGTTTTCATACTTGAAAAGGATATCACAGCTTTAAGGTTGTACATCCGCATTACTTACGAGCACTTCTAGGTGATCAACCTATAGTACTCTATGTTGATCAACATTCATTCATTAAACGTATTTACGTTTAATATTTGGCAAACTCACGTGCCCATCGAATAATCGATGAAAAATACTTTTGTTTGTTCATAGACAAACCTTACCTTCACATCCGTAGAAATCACTTGGCATAGGATAGAGTTAACATTTCTATATAGAAAGATATGAATATCAATCAATCTATATCTTACGAGTAGTCTAGCCGAGTTAAATCTGGCATTGACCCTTTCTTTAAAACTAGTCCTGCAATTCAGTACAATGAATCACATAAAACTTGACTAACTTGAAAGTCAGATAAGTGTTAAGAAAACTTGCCTTTCAGCGTCTTCAAATAACTTAATCGACTGACCACAGTCTTTATAGAATCTACATGATATATTCACATAGCACACTGTAATTAGCTATTAAACAATTATTCACATTATTCCTACCAACTTCTTTCTCTTCTAAGTCTTTGTTAACTAATTAACTATAATATAGTCAACTCGACTTATTACCCTTCGTCCCGGCTTATTAACCAACTTACGTTATTAACCAGACTCTAACATTGTTGGCAAAGTACCAACGTTGTTTACCAATTAGGGTTCATCGATAACACTTCTTGTTCACCATTTATAACATACTAACATGCAATCAATTCCTAAGTTTAATACCATATACCTTAGTATAGGAATAGTTTTAATACACTTATGAAGTGCACAAACATTACTCCTATAGGTCCCTGAATAATTGAAGTTCAAAACTTAAGTCATCTATCAAAAGCCATGCACCGTCGTGCATGGCGTGACCTCATTAGTTCAAGACCGGCTGCTGCATGACTTGATTAGCGATGGCAGTGTCCGGTCTCGGTGTTGCAGTATGAGACTTTAATTCTATCGATAATAATCATGGCGCCATCTAGCGATTGCCAACTTACTTTGTCTTCTTGCACGGTGCGCACGCGACGAATTTAACACTCATTCAGTGACTGCGCTGAGACCTCAACACCAGAAAAATTCCACAAATAAAATTTTTGGTGAGATTCTCGGAGCCATAACTTCTCCGTTATAAGTCCGATTTTGTCCGTTCAAAAGCCTACATGTCATAAATGACATACTCTACGCGTTCATATAAGAATTCGACACTTTCAAATCCGTTAACTCAAAATTCCCAATTGAGTTCATTTTCTAAGCGTTCGTAAACGTTAATGAGCATTCAATGCTCGTTTTCTTCATTTTAAGTCAGAATCCGACGATTCTTGAACCCACAACTCTTAAATACCCTATCTCACGTGTTGACATTGAAAAAAAAACATTTTCAAGTCTCACAGCAACTTTCGACTACCAATCCAGAATTTCAACGTTTTCGTCGTTTAATGCCTATTTTTGTGAAATTCGCCATAACTTCGTTACTAATGTTCTCTAGGCCAAATCACATGGAATACTCCATGGACTTCATATCTACATCCTAACCAAGCAAGATGCACATATTAACGTATTGATGGAGTTCAATTGTTTATCAACAATCGATCTCAATAATCAATATTTCCATGGTTTAAAACTATATCAAACCTTATGATTTTTATGATTTCATGACTTATAGAGATTGAATCTATAATAAGACATTCTTATTCTACTATACAGGACATTCACCACGTATTTATTATTCTCCATGATAAAAGAAAACCAAAAGAGATGAAAGTAGAAATAAGGGATATTACCTTAAGAACTCTTAAGTAATCTCTTGGAAAACTATAAGGCAAAGCTTCCAAGTGTATGATTTGGTTGAGTCTAGCTCTTTTTCTCTCTCAATAATCTAGGTTGGCAATTGAAAAACTCACAAAAGACCAACTCTTGCTTTCTATTTCTAGGGAAATGAAATGGAGGGAAATTTAGTCATTACATCACCACCTCCTTACTATTCAACACTTTGTCACCAAGTAAAATACTTGGTGACCAAGTGTTTATTCTTGCCTTGAACACCAAGGGCCAGCCCACCATGCCCATGGGTCATCCCCATGGGTTGCCCCATGGATTTTACCCATTCGGTGACCCACCGGTTCAATCCACGGTTCGGTTTTCTTAAATTGGGCTTAACCAATCTAATATTGGGCCTTGAATTGGGCTTAACCAACTAATCCCTTGGGCTTGCTCATTCAATTGATTGGACTAAATATAATCCATCCCAAATGAATTAACATTAAGTCTTAACTTAATTCCATAATACTAATCGTATTTCATGCGTACAATTCACGTATTCTCATAGTATAATACTCGTACGATAATCGTATGAGACTCGTATTAACTCATCGTATTATACATAGATACTAAATAGTATCATCCTAGTATAACACACACATTAACAATAACGAATTTCGTTCTACGCATTTTATTTCCTTCTCGGAAATCAATATACTCAACCCTTAGGTTTTAAGTCCACAGGCGAAAACATCATTCGCCATAAATAAAATATTATCAGATATTTCATCTTATCTCGATATTCTATCATTACGCGTTTCTCAGAATTTCAAAATAATTCCCCAAATAGAAACGGATGAATAGTGTTTTTACGGAAATTTCTTGGAAAACATTTATTTTCGTCTTGGAAATTCTAAACAATTAATTCTAGCACGTAGCCAGATTACTAACCACATTAGCACATTCTAGGTCATAGAACGACCTTCACATAGCTTACTCACAAAATAAATCAATTAAATTCATTTAATTCACATAATCAATTAAAAATTTAATTGTCATAAAAATCCGATTTTCTCGGGCATTACACTAATCTACTTATTCAAATTAAAGAAAGAAAATAGCAGTAGCTTATTGATCCCCCAAGGGGTGGTGTCTTCTACATACTGATAATACGTCTCTTTTTTAAGCCCTAATTGAACCCCCCCTCCAAGTTACCCTCCAATTCCATTATTTAGTGAAAAAGTCAGCTCTAGTCAACTTCCAAAGTGGCGTGGCCACACTAGGAAAGGCCTGGAGTTAGGCGCGCCCACGCTCAAGTAGCAGATGGCATTTTTCTGGTCCAGGGACTTGCGCGGTTGCGCCAAAAATA
Source organism: Panax ginseng (assembly GCA_020205605.1). NCBI lineage: Eukaryota > Viridiplantae > Streptophyta > Magnoliopsida > Apiales > Araliaceae > Panax > Panax ginseng. The sequence continues at coordinate 141,182,536 of CM035132.1, read as the reverse complement.
CAGTACAAATTCGCGCGCCCGCGCCGTTGGTTTTCTACTACAGTGTTATTTGGTAAAATGGCCATAACTTTTGATCCGTGAGGATTTATGGGGCCTTCCACCTATCAAATCGAAGATCTCAACGAGATCTACAACTTTCATTCTTTTATGATTGAGAAATGATGGGCGGATGAAAGTTTAAATTGGGTTGCAAGTGACTGCTATATAAATGGCCACCCAAAACAGTGAAGTTCAATGTCCGTTGGTACAAAGGTCATAACTCTTGCATTCGAATTCTGATTGGAATGATTCAAGATATTCTGAAAACCTAAGAAGAAGGTCTACCACATAATCTAAGTTCCAAGCCAAGAACATGAAAGCCCAAATGATGCCCGGATTGCTTTTCCTTACGTTTTCATACCAATAGTCGCTCACACAGCTCCCAAGCATATAATCTACAAAATGAACACAAAATGCATGAAAAGTAACTAAGAAATATGAGTTTAACCAACTAATTCAAGTAATAGATACCGGATAAGTAGGTATAAAACCTACTTATCATTATACCTCCAGGTCTTTTCACTATTCTGTCGGAGTTACTTCCAACAATCTACGTCGTCAGGGTTGCCTGACCTTCATTGACATGGGTATCAACGGATGAGATCCCTGCTGAGGATATTGTCAAGGATGTTTGACATTCATTGACATGTGCATCAACGGATGAAATCTTTGATGAGGAGAAGTATTTTGGAGTTACAACCCCGAACTGATGGCATCAGACCTTCGTGAGGTATTGCCGAGTGTAATTTGCAACTGTTGTGATCATTGATGTAGTAAACCCTGAGTTTGGGCGAATACCAATCAGTGACATGTGGACCTACAGTTAGGTCTCTGAAAACCAGGATTTCAGGCTATTCTACTCAATTGCGTAGCATTTTTATTCCTGATTTGGCCTTTTCAGCTTGTGAAATCTCCTTTATAACTCAAACTGGACCGAGCTGGAGGGGTGGGCCCCACCCAGGGGAGCCATAGGTACACCTATGGCTAACCGTTAGGTTGCTTTCATAATTCATTTCTAAGTTACGCCACACAAGAAATCTGAGAGCTCTTCTTTAGATCTGCTTAGTTCGGGCGTCTTTTTGCAAATTCTGCCACCGTACAAGTGTTCTACCTTGCCCTGGTAATGTATGCATATCTTATTTTCCAGTTTTTATCCGTTGGAAAATGAAATATCACATGAAATGCCTCTAAACACATAGTAGTGAATATGCATGCTCATATGACTTGATAAAAAAATGTTCAACATAGTAAATATTAGTATCTAACCATGCTGAATACAATGATGTGAAAAAATTTGACTTTTGAAATAGTCAAATTGGCACCTTTTCTGCTATTTCTTATCCTATTTGGGGATAAATGAGCTAAGGTGAGAAACCAAAATAATCATGGTAATTAGGCTACCCTTACGGATTATGACTTTGATATATGTATGCATATATAGGATGTTTATGACTATGGGTAGGTGTGCTACTGAATGGCCACCTAGTCATGCCTATGTGCATGTGGATAGTCCTATTTACAAAGGGGACTACGGATTTTATTTTCCAAATTATAGGCATTGGCTAGTCATGCATTTTAACTCTACTGTAAGCGTATGTTAAATTAATACATGCATGCATGTATGTCGACGTTAGGATTTTTAGTTGTCCCTTTTTCGTTTCTTGTTCTTTGGTGTTCTCATTGTTATGTGAGATTTGTTTAAAAAAATAAGTGAAAAAGGTCCGACATGTATAATGTCGACGATGGATTTGTTAAGAGTCTTGATTGGTGTTTTTAATTGGTTGTTGCACTAATGCAACCAAAAAGGTTTGCACATTGACCCGGTGATGTGACAACATAAAGCGGGTCTGTGAAAGCGAGACTCATTTGGGTTGGGGGCTTGATTAGGCGGAGGGAAGGTGTTAGGCACCCCCCGACATCCGTGTTGCTACGCAGGATTGCCACTTTTCAAGAAACTGTTATATGAATGTGTATGTGTGTGTGGATCAATGTGCAATTATCTAGAAGTAGTGCGAGGCCTCGTTCGCACCTATATAAAAAGGGTTTGAATTTATAGAAAAATTCAGTTTTAAGTAAGATATAGAAATGATGTTTTATAAAAAAAGGTTTTTCAAACCATGTGCTCAAAAGGAATTGAGACCTTTTCATAATTCCATTTTATTATTAAATATTCGGCTTATTTGCTTTTATTTTCGAGATGCGAGGCATCCTCGAGAAAATAATATCTGCGATCTTAGAACTCCTCATGGGCATGATGACCATCCAAGGAAATTGAGACATAGTAAATAATGTACAAACTTCTTACAATTTGAAAATGTCCATCACAGAGAACGAATCTAGATTGATGAGATGAATTTGTGATCACATGATTCCTAGGCTCACATGATGCCACAATTTATATGAAAAGCGAAAGCGAGTTATATATATAAAGTTGTAAATATATATATATATATATATATATATATATATATATATATATATATATATATATATATATATATATATATATATATATCTGAACATGATCAACCACCACGAAGCATCTCCATGGGGGATCGGAAATGTAAATATGTAAAAGCGGTAAATATATATAAATGGACATGATCAACCACCACAAAACAACTCCATGGGGGATCAAAAAAGTAAATAAAGCAGTAAATGTGATCAACCACCACGAAGTAAACTCCAGGGGGGACTAAATGTAAATAACGCAGTAAAGACGATCAACCGCCACGAAGTAAACTCCAGGTGGAACTAAATGTAAATAAAGAAGTAGAATGCCTCAAAGTAATATATATATATATATATATATATATATATATAACTGTACATTCCAATGAGCCTGGATATATATATATATATATATATATATTGTGACGCCCCCAAATCCAAGTCTCTTCCAACCCGACAGATGGTGCTACACGGTACATATAACTGTACATTCATTCTATTGAAACGACATCAAAATGTGTGTATCAACGACATTCTTATTATATTAATAATATTACATCCCATTCCCAGGTTCTAAAACCATTACATTCTTTGTTCATCATTCTATGATATATACAACTTACTAGTTTATTACAAGGTAAACTAATCGTTCAGCTTCATCCTTCCTCTATCCTTGTCAGATCCCTCGGTTCATTCAGTTCTAGATGCATTCATATGGTTCAAGCAAGAGTGAGCATAACAAGCTCAGTAAGTACAACAATTTCTTTTAAACAACATGCTTGAAACATAGGAATCGTATATCTTCAATAACTGGATAATAGTTATGAAGTACTATCAATAATTCAAAATAGCATTTCTTTTCCTTCAAAATATTTTACAATAATAATATTCAGTAAAACATCAATTCTGGCTCAAGACCATGAGCAGTTCATAATTTCTTTGAAAAGGACAACCCGACACTAAGTCCGTAAGTCCGTCATATCTTATGAGCACTTTTGGGTGATCAGTCCATAGTACTCTATGTTGATCAACACTACATTCATTAAACATGTTTACATTTAAGTTTTGGCAACCTCACATGCCCATCAAATAATCGATGAAATACATTTGTTTATTCAAACTCAGGCATACCTTAAATCCGTACCAAACAATTGGCGTAGGATAGCGTCAACAATTCTATATTGAAAGACTTGTAAATAAATCAATCAATCTTCAAGATTAGTCTAGCCAAGTCAAAACTGGCATCGACCCTTTCTTTAAAATCATTCATGCATCTTATAACATGAATCACAGAAAACTTGGCTAACACGAAGGTTAGACAAGAGTTTAAGAAAAACTTGCCTTCAGCGTCTGCTACAGTAAAAAAATAACTTTTCCTTTCAGTCTTTAAGGTCTCTACAATACATAACCACATCACATACCAAATTAGGTCAAGAATGAACATACATAGTTCCTAATGAATCTTCCCCTTCATCTCAATCTAATCATACATTAGATTTGTTACTATTGGTTACGGCTTGCCATTATCTTTACATCATTCTTACCAACTTCTTTCTCTTTTATGTCTTACGTAGATTTACTTCATTAATCTAACTCATTTTGAGTTAATCATCCTTCTTCACGGCTTACTAACATTCTTACGTTATTAATCGAAACTCAATCGTCATTGGTTAAGTACACTTTATTGCATACCGTTTACGTTCACGTATTATCATTATTGAACATTGTTCACGTTCTCTATACTTTACGTTCATCGTTTAACTACTCATTAAACAACATTAAATTCTTAAAGTCATCACTATAACAGTGATTTAGGAAAGGTCTTATCATGTTCATTAAGTAATTACATAACCCATACTGGTATTGCAAACCATTGGATTCATAATCAACTTGGTCAACAAATTTCTATAGCCGGCTTAGCACATTATGTTGTTCTCATTACGTTCATCTTCAATTGATTATTAACCATTAATCATCATACATTAAGTGTCTAACAATGCCTTAACAATGTTATATTAACACTGTAGCGTCCCCCGAATCTGGACCCCAAATCGCCGTGGATTCGGTACACTAATCATTCTATAACTGTTTGCGGAAGATATAAACATAAATTGTTTATACATTACATTACACACTATTCCCCAAGGTCGAGTAACCTTAACTTATACACATTTCATAAACTATTTATTACATATCAATATTTATCACAATACACTATTACAAACTAGTCAGCTGACTTTATAACCCAAGTTGAACTTGGCTTTAATCGTTTTACGTATCAGATCCGAACGCTTTCGTCTTATCTGCAATGATTTATCATGATATAGCAAGGGTGAGCATGAAAGTTGCCCAGCAAGTTTAAAGACAACAATATAACGATATATCATGATTGAATAGTATGAATAATGGGCTTGCTATAATTCATCAATATAATTGAGAACTAGCACGAACAAATTTTTGACTGAACAAGTTTTAAACATGAACAAACATTTCTGAACCAACTGGTAATGAAGGTGATCAGCCTTTCATACCTGACTTATACATGCAAGATGTACAGAGTACAATTTTCATGGCAATCAACAATGATTTAACCATAAGCTTGAATAAAACACTCTTATTAGAGTTAAGTAAGAACAAACTTGCCTGAACCGTTGATTACCGCAACGCAATTTATAACGCTTTATCCGAAGACCTAATATTAATAATATAGATCTCCAATATTAGAATAATATCATCACAATATAATACTATTATATTTATATACACAGAATAACCTAAACACATAACACATAACCCTATCAGTCTATACAGCACATAAGACTTCGTATTAGGTCAAACTATTTAAGTCTGAATTGAAACCGACATAGTTCTATCATCCCCGACGGTCTAGTTGGGACGAATATCGAGTTTAAGTTCAATTAAACTCGCTTAAACGCTTAACAATTATCACGAGATAATTTTCTTATCGATCAAAACATTTTCCTAGGCTCGTAATAATTTTGAATAATTATTACCATTTATCATGATTTTCCAATCATTAAAACCGTATTTAAATGAATTAAATACCACATAATTCCTTAATCATTAATATTCATTTAATATAAAATATTAATGAAAATCCTTACATAATATTATAATGTAATTATAATATTTCAAAATATTTTAATACCTTAAAATCATAATTATTTGATTTTTAAACACTTAAATCCATTATCCGGTAATTAATATTAATATTAAAATATTAATATTTTCATGCCAAAATATCAAAAGTTATATTTTATAACTTAAAATAATTTTCTAATACTTAAAATCATTTTTATATGATTTTAAAAAAACATTAATTCTATTTTTTTCTTAATTAATTTTTAGTGCGTAGCTTAAGAAATTAGTTACCTCGTGCTTAACTCCAGTAATGCCCATCTTCTGGAATAACCTTAAATATGTTATCGTGATGCTCCATTTTAAATTTCGTGGCAATCGGAGTTGTAGAACTCCGTTTATAGCGATTTCCGTCGGAAAATCACAAAAATTATTATGGTCATAACTTGGTCGTTTTAACTCGGAATTAGCTCATTTTTGGACACGAGCTACTTAATACCATATATTTTCATTTCCCAAAAGCCTGTAATTTTTCTCATTAACTAAATGTCCAAAACAGCCCTCGGAAAAATTTGGCCAGAAACTTTTTGCACTTTGGCAGTTTTGGAGTCCTTCACCAAAACTTAAATGAAACGAAATCTGTAACTCCGATTAATGATCCGTCAATTTTGTTGGATTCGTATCTTTCCGAACTATAGTTTTTATATATCACAATCCATATTTGGATATGTTTATCTCCCGGAATTTAACCCGGAAGTGACTGCTCCAAAACTGTCTTTTTCACAGTTTTCTTAACTTTGTGTAGTTTGGTAAAAATCCCATAACTTGCTCCTCCGATATCGGATTTAGTCCGTTTCGGAGTCTATGGAAAGCTTATTGAGTGTACTATAACATATCACAAGTCCAGAATTTTTAAAGTACTCTAACAAATCCGAAATTTTCTGTTTAGAGCAGCAGTTCACTAATTCATTTAAAACAAAAAAAACTGTTTTGGTTCATCTTCTTTGTTCAAGCTTATCAACCCTAAAAATGGCAAGATCTAACCATAAAATATCATATATCATGTAGATCTTCCCTCATATGGATCATAAATTCAACACTTGGTGAAAAACAACCATCACAAAACACATAAACTAACTAGAGTTTTGAGTTTAGGAAATTTTATACCTTTGATTCCAACCAAAATGAACACCCAATATTGTTAGATCTAAACATGAAACACTTATATATACATAGATCTAAGGTTTTAAACCTCAAGATCACAACTTCAAGTTGTCAAAAATAAAATCAAAACACCAAAGAAATTTAGCCTACACAAGTAGAAATTTTTATTATACCTTAGCTTGATTTCCTTTCTCCTCCTTCTTTCTTCCTTCCATGGATGGATCTTGGTTTCATGAGAGCCAAAATCTCCCCTCCCTCTTCACCATGAAGTAGCCGAAGCCTCCCTTCTCACTCTCTCTCTCTCTCTCTCTCTTAAGTTCCTTGCAACTTGGAAGAATAAAAGAGGAACCTCAAGATTTTTAATTTTTTTTCAAACCCACTTTCTTTCTCTCCTTATGTCATCCGGCCATGCCTTCATTCTCTACATTCCCCACTCCTTCTCCCTCCTACTAATCACTTAAAGTCTTGCTTGCATGGATGAAAATATTAATTACCCTAAAAAGGCTAGTGGCTAAACTTAGGTGATTTGGTAACCAACTTTTGACTAACTAAAATGTTAACTAAATTAAATGAATCTTGCTCACTTGCCCCTTGAATGGCCGGATATCTCTACCATTTTGGCCAATTTTATTAGTTGTTTTATTTGTTTAATAACCATCTAGAAGATCCATACAAATTGGATCATCACTTGGGCCAATTGTTTTATTGTTTGGGCTCTCAAATGAAATTGCTTGGGCTATGAAAAAAAAATATCATGATCCAATAGATAAATTTTATTATATCCTAATCATTTAATTAGGATTTTCATTCCACTCATTTTGAAATTTAAATAATTATTTGTGTACATTCAATTTTTAACCTAACTAAACTTACTTTAATTAGGTTTAAATTGAATAATAAATTGAGATACTCAAATCAATCTCTTAGGTGAGTATAATATTAAATACTATTATTCTACAATACCATAACTCTCTTTTTTTCATAACCCTTAAGTTATTAAATCCTTCATTCCTAATATATAATTAGGTTTACACTAATTTCTTTTGTTTGTTTATATAATAAATAAATATAAACCATCACATAATGTTCATATTCCTTACACACAACTTTTTAACCCTTAGGGTTTATAACCCACTAATTAGGGTTTCTAATAGAAAATAAATTTTCTAATTTAGAAATTAAATCTCGTAATTAGATTACAGTTTTTTAATTACTCAATCTTGAAAATTAGAATTAATATATCCTAATTAACATTAAAATATTAAATTAACACTTTCGTTTTCCCCATTTACAAATTAGAGTTTTCAAATCCATCATTAGGGTTCCTGACGGAAAATTTAAGTTCAATAATTTGGAAATTAGGGTTTTGCTAATTAATTAAGCGTTACCGTAATTAATATTATAATAATAGCATAGAGCATTATAATTCTCCATTAATTTCCCAGATTAGGGCTTCAATTTATCAGAATCTGAAACTAGGGTTTTCAGATCAAGTATTAGGGTTTTGAAATCAATTTGTTAAGATTAACCTTAATTAATCTTTTAATTATTTACACTTATGCCATTAAGTTCCCGATTTAGGGTTTCATGCACCGAATTAGGGTTTCGGATTCCCGGAACTGAAACTAGGGTTTTCAGAACCGATTTCTAGGATTTCTTATCAGACATTAGGGTTTTCTAATCGAACATTGTCGTTCTTAATATATTCTTAGGGTTTGACGCAAATATAATTTATTTGGTCAACCTCGACCATAACCACATTACGAATACATACATAACCATATTCACACGAACTTAATCACAAAAATCCTTAATCTGAATAATTCACCTATAAGCCTTCACGAAATTTTGAAATCCTCAAAATTCCATCCTAATAACATCAAATGCATACACTTATTTTCTCATCTAGGTCATTATTTGACCTTAAATCAATCATTTAAGATTTTAATAAATTGTCTAAATTCTCGGGTTATCACATTCACCCCTCCTTCTAAGAATTTCGTCCCCGAAATTCACCTTACACCTTACACCGTGCACCTTACACCATTCACACATATTACACATGCTACCCAATACACCACTCACAAGGGTAAAAATTTTAAAACTGTGCTGAGGAATCGTATAGACTGTTAGTTTTTCATTTTCGCAAAGGTTTTATGAAAATTCATCCTCAAACCGTCATTACTTACGGACACAAAGGGTGATTAGCCCGATATGCCCCTATCTTCGCTAATCATCACTTTGGTCGGAACAATTTTGTTCCTCTTATCCCTTTTTAAAGCGCAAAATTTTACCTCAATCTTATTTGATTCCACAACAAAACAATTTGGTTTGGGAAATTTCTTTCAATAAAAACATTTTTGAGAATGACGTCATGATGCCGCACCGTATTTAACAGTCCGTTGAGGATTTCGTCATTTTGTGACTTTGTTATACTACATCATACTGTAGTGGGTTGACGATCCTTAGATCACATCCAACACCAAGTAATTCTGCATTGATAACTCCATCATTTTTTTATCATCTCTGCACCAGGTCACATGGTACATAAGTGATAAATAAAAACAATTTTTTTTTTTTTAAAAGGCACATAGTGCGTATTTAGCTTTATGTCAAAAATTGAAGTTTAGCAAAGCTAGGGGTTTAGGAAAACCTAAATCTCCACTAATGATCATATGCTTAAACATTCTATCTATTCCTATTATCCTTAACACTCCATTCACACACAACTATACCCAGTTCATAAAACCACACTTATGAGTTCATAACCTCGCCACAATTATATGAGTTCTGAACTTACCCTAGTCGACCTTTGGCGTCCTGATTCATTTGAGGGCTCATAAACATTTCATATAACTATGAGTCAAGAATGTCACATAAGTATGAGTTCTAAGAACTCGTACTTAATCCTATATTCTCTACCTATAACCTATTTATCTATATATAACAACTAGCGTGACATAACATTTCAATTATTACCAATGCCACCAACTAAGTAGTTTTTACACCAAGTACGATTTTCCGCCCATACAAGAAATCATACAACTCACTTGCCGACACGAGTCCTCATTGAAATCCCCACCTAATACTTAACCCCCTTCTCAATACGAATTTCATTTAATCCGTATTCTTAATCCTTTTCTGAATCTGTAACATTCACACAGCAATCATGCTTTAAACTTTTCAATCATCAGATTGATTCTTTCTGGCTATCATAACCTTAACAGATCACGGGGTGATCTCATCGTATATATTACGATTCAATTCTATGACTATGATCGTTTTGTTTTATGATCTCCTATCCCTGCAATTTTAGTCTTTTAGACTTTATCTATTCACCACTTCTGTTCAACCTTATTACCAGAGTTAGGGAACTCTGTATCTTAACAACTTACCGAGATTCGTCTTTGAATCTTACCGACCAACTAACTCTATGTGAGTTAGATCTTATCTTAATCACTGCGGTTATTGGTCTCAGGTATTCCTACCTAAGCTTCATAACCAATGATTTCGATACCAAATCGTAGCATCCCCGAATCCAGGACCCCAAAATCGCGGATTCGGTACACTAATCATTATATAACTGTTTGTGGAAGATATAAACATAAATTGTTTATACATTACATTACACACTATTCCCCAAGGTCGAGTAACCTTAACTTATACACATTTAATAAACTATTTATTACATATCAATATTTATCACAATACGCTATTACAAACTAGCTGCACTTTATAACCCAAGCTGAACTTGGCTTTAATCGTTTCCTGTATCCGAACGCTTTCGTCTTATCTTCAATGTTTTATCATGATATAGCAAGGGTGAGCATGAAAGTTGCCCAGCAAGTTTAAATACAACAATATAACGATATATCATGATTGAAGAGTATGAATAATGGGCTTGCTATAATTCATCAATATAATTGAGAACTAGCACGAACAAATTTTTGACTGAACAAGTTTTAAACATGAACAAACATTTCTGAACCAACTGGTAATGAAGGTGATCAGCCTTTCATACCTGACTTATACATGCAAGATGTACAGAGTACAATTTTCATGGCAATCAGCAATGATTTAACCATAAGCTTGAATAAAACACTCTTATTAGAGTTAAGTAAGAACAAACTTGCCAGAACCGTTGATTACCGCAACGCAATTTATAACGCTTTATCCGAAGACCTAATATTAATAATATAGATCTCCAATATTAGAATAATATCATCATAGTATAATACTGTTATATTTATATACACAGAATAACCTAAACACATAATACATAACCCTATCAGTCTATACAGCACACAAGACTTCGTATTAGGTCAAACTATTTAAGTCTGAATTGAAACCGACATAGTTCTATCATCCCGACGGTCTAGTCGGACGAATATCGAGTTTAAGTTCAATTAAACTCTGCTTAAACGCCTAACAATTATCACAGATAATTTTCTTATCAGTCAAAACATTTTTCCTAGGCTCGTAATAATTTTCGAATAATTATTACCATTTATCATGATTTTCCAATCATTAAAATCGTATTTAAATGAATTAAATACCACATAATTCCTTAATCATTAATATTCATTTAATATAAAATATTAATGAAAATCCTTACATAATATTATAATGTAATTATAATATTTCAAAATATTTTTAATACCTTAAAATCATAATTATTTGATTTTTAAACACTTAAATCCATTATCCGGTAATTAATATTAATATTAAAATATTAATATTTTCATGCCAAAATATCAAAAGTTATATTTTATAACTTAAAATAATTTTCTAATACTTAAAATCATTTTTATATGATTTTAAAAAAACATTAATTCTATTTTTTTCTTAATTAATTTTAGTGCGTAGCTTAAGAAATTAGCTACCTCGTGCTTAACTCCAGTAATGCCCATCTTCTGGAATAACCTTAAATATGTTATCGTGATGCTCCATTTTAAATTTCGTGGCAATCGGAGTTGTAGAACTCCGTTTATAGCGATTTCCGTCGGAAAATCACAAAAATTATTATGGTCATAACTTGGTCGTTTTAACTCGGAATTAGCTCATTTTTGGACACGAGCTACTTAATACCATATATTTTCATTTCCCAAAAGCCTGTAATTTTTCTCATTAACTAAATGTCCAAAACAGCCCTCGGAAAAATTTGGCCAGAAACTTTTTGCACTTTGGCAGTTTTGGAGTCCTTCACCAAAACTTAAATAAAACGAAATCTGTAACTCCGATTAATGATCCGTCAATTTTGTTGGATTCGTATCTTTCCGAACTATAGTTTTCATATATCACAATCCATATTTGAATATGTTTAGCTCCTGGAATTTAACCCGGAAGTGACTGCTCCAAAACTGTCTTTTTCACAGTTTTCTTAACTTTGTGTAGTTTGGTAAAAATCCCATAACTTGCTCCTCCGATATCGGATTTAGTCCGTTTCGGAGTCTATGGAAAGCTTATTGAGTGTAATATAACATATCACAAGTCCAGAATTTTTAGAGCACTCTAACAAATCCGAAATTTTCTGTTTAGAGCAGCAGTTCACTAATTCATTTAAAACAAAAAAAAACTGTTTTGGTTCATCTTCTTTGTTCAAGCTTATCAACCCTAAAAATGGCAAGATCTAACCATAAAATATCATATATCATGTAGATCTTCCCTCATATGGATCATAAGTTCAACACTTGGTGAAAAACAACCATCACAAAACACATAAACTAACTAGAGTTTTGAGTTTAGGAAATTTTATACCTTTGATTCCAACCAAAATGAACACCCAATATTGTTAGATCTAAACATGAAACACTTATATATACATAGATCTAAGGTTTTAAACCTCAAGATCACAACTTCAAGTTGTCAAAAATCAAATCAAAACACCAAGGAAATTTAGCCTACACAAGTAGAAATTTTTATTATACCTTAGCTTGATTTCCTTTCTCCTCCTTCTTTCTTCCTTCCATGGATGGATCTTGGTTTCATGAGAGCCAAAATCTCCCCTCCCTCTTCACCATGAAGTAGCCGAAGCCTCCCTTCTCACTCTCTCTCTCTCTCTCTCTTAAGTTCCTTGCAACTTGGAAGAATAAAAGAGGAACCTTAAGATTTTTAATTTTTTTCCAAACCCACTTTCTTTCTCTCCTTATGTCATCCGGCCATGCCTTCATTCTCTACATTCCCCACTCCTTCTCCCTCCTACTAATCACTTAAAGTCTTGCTTCCATGGATGAAAATATTAATTACCCTAAAAAGGCTAGTGGCTAAACTTAGGTGATTTGGTAACCAACTTTTGACTAACTAAAATGTTAACTAAATTAAATGAATCTTGCTCACTTGCCCCTTGAATGGCCGGATATCTCTACCATTTTGGCCAATTTTATTAGTTGTTTTATTTATTTAATAACCATCTAGAAGATCCATACAAATTGGATCATCACTTGGGCCAATTGTTTTATTGTTTGGGCTCTCAAATTAAATTGCTTGGGCTATGAAAAAAAAATAGCATGATCAAATAGATAAATTTTATTATATCCTAATCATTTAATTAGGATTTTTATTCCACTCATTTTGAAATTTAAATAATTATTTGTGTACATTCAATTTTATAACCTAACTAAACTTACTTTAATTAGGTTTAAATTGAATAATAAATTGAGATACTCAAATCAATCTCTTAGGTGAGTATAATATTAAATACTATTATTCTACAATACCATAACTCTCTTTTTTTTCATAACCCTTAAGTTATTAAATCCTTCATTCCTAATATATAATTAGGTTTACACTAATTTCTTTTGTTTGTTTATATAATAAATAAATATAAACCATCACATAATGTTCATATTCCTTACACACAACTTTTTAACCCTTAGGGTTTATAACCCACTAATTAGGGTTTCTAATAGAAAATAAATTTTCTAATTTAGAAATTAAATCTCGTAATTAGATTACAGTTTTCTAAATACTCAATCTTGAAAATTAGAATTAATATATCCTAATTAACATTAAAATATTAAATTAACACTTTCGTTTTCCCCATTTACAAATTAGAGTTTTCAAATCCATCATTAGGGTTCCTGACGGAAAATTTAAGTTCAATAATTTGGAAATTAGGGTTTTGCTAATTAATTAAGCGTTACCCTAATTAATATTATAATAATAGCAGTAGAGCATTATAATTCTCCATTAATTTCCCAGATTAGGGCTTCAATTTATCAGAATCTGAAACTAGGGTTTTCAGATCAAGTATTAGGGTTTCAAATTTTGAATTAGGGTTTTGAAATCAATTTGTTAAGATTAACCTTAATTAATCTTTTAATTATTTACACTTATGCCATTAAGTTCCCGATTTAGGGTTTCATGCACCGAATTAGGGTTTCGAATTCCCGGAACTGAAACTAGGGTTTTCAGAACCGATTTCTAGGGTTTCTTATCAGACATTAGGGTTTTCTAATCGAACATTGTCGTTCTTAATATATTCTTAGGGTTTGACACAAATATAATTTATCTGGTCAACCCTTGACCCTTAACCACATTCTGTACACATACATAACCATATTCACAGAACTTAATCACAAAAATCCTTAATCCTGAATAATTCACCTATAAGCCTTCACGAAATTTTGAAATCCTCAAAATTCCATCCTAATAACATCAAATGCATATACTTATTTTCTGTCTAGGTCTATTATTTGACCTTAAATCAATCATTTAAGATTTTAATAAATTGTCTAAATTCTCGGGTTATCACAAACACCTTAGTTCATTACTAAAGAGTTATCTTTCATTCTATACTTGTAAACATTCTTGTCTGTCGAAACCCTAGGACTGGCGCCGCGGCGCCACTCTTAGCACTTTATCTCTCGCTGCCAAGCTGTGAGTTAGCGATGAGATGATGACACTGTGTTTTGGCACTGCGGTGCCACTATTTGGCCTTAAAAATTTGTGTGCCATGGCCAACTCGTGCCTTAGAAAAATTCTGACTTTTGAAATTTTGTGAACTTCCCGGACGCATAACTTCTTCGTTATAAGTCCGAAATGGCTCGTTCAAAAGCCTACGGTTCACAAATTACATGCTCTACACGTTCATGCAAGAATTTTATCAATTTGACTTTTTTTGCTAAAAGTTCATCTATTAGTTCATTTTTAACAAAAACGATAAACGTTCGTGAACGTTCAACGCTCGTTTCTTCGTTCTAAGTCGGAATCCGGTCATTTTTGAGTCCACAACTCTATAATGCCAAATATGACTTGTCTCCATTGAAAACCAATGTTTCCAAGCTCAATATCAGAATTCGACTTCCATTCCGAGATTTTCACGAATTCGACGACTATCGTCTAAACTCGTGAATTCCGCCTTAACTTCATTTCTTATGATTTGTTCATCGTTTCAAATGGATTCAATCCAGTATATTAACATCATGACATCCTCATCTCATTAACCTATAAACATGCTAAGTTATTACTTGTTCTTCATTAGTTATAACTTATAAAAGTATAACTACTTATGATTTTACTTCACATGACTTAACATGGTCTAAATCTTTTAATCATCATTCTCTCATCTTCTAGTCATATCAATTCATTATAGTAACATATTACAAGTTACTACAAGTTCTTCCTTGATTCATAACTTATTTGATTGCAAATAACTTAATCAAGACTTATACGGCTTATTAAGACTTTAGCTCTTTGATTACTCATTATTATCATTCCTTAGTATACATGTTCTACCACTACCCATCTCCCTATAAATGGAAGAGAAAGAGATTCAAGGATTAAGTTCTTACCCTTGGATACCACTTGATTAATCTTTACACTTCTTCTTGCTTCTTGAAAATCTCTCAATATAAGTTTGACGTATAAGTGTTTATTCTCACTTATTCTCTCTAACCCATAAGCTCCTAACTTGTTAGTGTTTTTGAACAACCACAAAATGAAAACCAAGCTTTGCTATTTATAGAAATTTCAAAGTGAGGGCATAATGGTCCTTAAACCACTTCCACCTCCTTAACTCAACCTCCTTAAGCCACCTCCTTACTATTCCATTATTAATCACCAAGTTAACTTGCTCCCCACAACACTTGGCCATTAAGTCTTCTTGTTCACCACACTTACTTAGCCATTAAGTTTACTTGCTCACTACTTTGGATAATCCATGGTTTTCCCCATGGGTTTAAACCATCCAATAACCCATAGGTCCTTACTTTGGGCTTTTAGCTTAACTTATACTTGGGCTTGAAATTAAAGAACCTTGAACCTTAAACTTTAATTCTAATTCGACTCATCCATTCCTACTTTTGGGCCTTATCATTCCTATACTTGGGCTTGTATAGTGCCTAACAAATCCTACAAGTCCAATACCTTTAGCTTAAAGTCTCATAACGTATAATTTATGTATTCATCTCATATTCTAACTCATATGCTTATTCAATATACGTCATTCTATCATTCATACATACTTGTATAAAACCTCGTATTATACTTGTATTCATTACCTCGTACAATACTTATGTATTATACAATCATTACTTTAATTCATCATACGCATTTAAATTCCTTCTCAGAATTCATTTTCCCTAATCGTTAGGTTTTAAGTCCGCAAGCGAAAAACTGCGTTTGCCATAACTGAAATATTATTAGATATTCCATCTTACCTCGATATTCTATCATTACGTATTTCTCGGAAGTTCAAAAATAATTCCCGAGCAGAAATGCGTGAATAGTATTTTTTAGAAAATTTCTCGGAAAGTTTTTATTTTCGTCTTGGAAATTCAAACACTTTAATTCTACCACGTAGCCAAAATACTACGACATTCCGATATGTCTAGGTCATAGAACGACCCTCGAATAGCTTACTCCCATAAATAATGGATTAAATTCATTTAATCCTCATAATAAAAATAAAAATTTAATTCTCAAAAATATATATAAGCAATAAACGCTCCGGATGTAAAATCCAGGCTCATCGAGATATGTTTGACAATAATTATATTAAGCGTTTACTTTCTTTTTATATATATATATATATATATATATATATATATATATATATATATATATATATATATATAAGCAAATAAATGCTTGAGACATAAGTTCAGGCTCAATCGAGGCATAACTCGATAATGTTAGTCCATATATAAATATATACATATATATATATATATATACAAACATAATTTAAAACCACGGACCGAAGTCCTGGCATACGCACACAACACGACTCTCAATTTGTAGAATAGTGCGTGCAAAGATGAAGAGAAAGGCTTTATAGAGTGTGAGAAGGCTTACAGTGGGTTGCCAATGCAGGCTTCTATAACTCTAGATGGATAAACACTCAGCTCCTGCCGGTAAAAATATAGCTATATATGAGCTAACAGGTGTTTAAAATGAGGAAACACTCAATATGGGGTGTGTATAGAGCAAATTGGACATGGCTTCCTCACCTCTCTTTTTTTTTTCAAATGGCCACCCCAAGCCCTCTATTTTTAGAGGGGGGAGCTGCAGGTGTACCTACGGCAGCCACAGATGCACCTGCGGCTGCTCGGGGTGCCCCGAGCTCTGTGGGTCTCGTCGTCTCGAAGTACGTGCACTCGTGCACTATAATATCCGCACGAACTTACAGAACTTCAATCCGAGCATCCGAACAAGGTATATAAGACATGGGATTAGAGGTTGTACGAAGTAAGGAAGAGGGGACCATGCCCATGGTCTTCAAGCTTCAAATTCTATCCGGTGTGCTGCCACGCGTAATAGTCACTCAGGATTGGAACTCCTTGGTTCTTGTAGGACATTGTTGTTTGTATGTATAAATGAAGTGTTGAGATGACGCACAGGTGTTGAGGTGGCAATATGACGTTTGACTCCTCACCGGGGTTATCTCCGGTTTAAGTTGAAAGAAGACGTTGCTCAGGGTTAAATCTGAGATTGGACTACTGCATGTGTTTGAATGCCACAAGGTCATCTGTAAGTGTGCCTGTCTGCCCGGTGTTAGCTCCAGGTCTGAGGAATGAGTGCCTCGGCAGGAGGCCTGAGATTGAAGCTGATCGCATGCACTTGAAATAAGCATTTTTAGAGTTATCGCCAGAACTGCAACAACATTCCTTGGGGTTATCTCCAAGGATGAAACTCGGGGTTATCTCCAAGGTTTGAAATGATACTCCTGGTGTGTGTTCCGGGGTTGGAAATGATACTCCTAGTGTGCGTTCCGGGGTTGAGACTGAACTTCCGGTAGTATCCAGAATGGATGTGAGTTGTCTTCCAGGGTTATCTCCGAAAGATGAATCTGCCCTCCTGCAATGTTAGTAACAGGTACGTAGAAAATTTTGAGTGTCTACAGATGCCCCTCTTTATCATATTCATGCAAGGCATGGATAGGATAAAGAATCCTAGACACTTGAAATGCAACAAGATAAACACGATGTTATGTGCAGCAACATGATGCAAATGTATGATACATGAATGAAATGATTGTCGGTTCCCTATTAATCCTATTGGGATGACAATCAGTGATGTCTTGGACATGCGATCTAAGTCTTCAAGGATGTTGACGTTGGGGCTATCACCAAAGTCCTGAATCCTAGACACAGACTTCTATTCCAAAGAGGTGCCTCTTGTGTACAAAAGATCTGTGGGGAGAAAGCTTTGTCTTTTTGAGGATGTGTATAACATATCCCACCATCCCTGTCGATTCTTCGCTTAATAGTATGTATTCGCTGTATTTGCCGACCTTCGTTGATGTATGTATCACCGGATAGATCCCTGTTGGGTAAACTGTCAAGGCTGCTTGATCTTCATTGATGTGTGTATCAATGGTTGCATCGTGTTGTGACCCCCGTCGAGGATACATCATCAGTTCATAGCTTTGGCGTTGTAACCCCTGCTGGGGATACGTCTTTAATTCATAACTT
The DNA here is from genome assembly GCA_020205605.1 of Panax ginseng. NCBI lineage: Eukaryota > Viridiplantae > Streptophyta > Magnoliopsida > Apiales > Araliaceae > Panax > Panax ginseng. Next base: position 141,163,868 of record CM035132.1, on the reverse strand, counting down.
CGGCATTGTAACCCCCGCCGGGGATACGTTTAGGGTTGTGACCCTGCACTGATGGCATCAGACCTTTTGTGAGGTATTGTCGAGCGTGATTTGTAAAAGACAAGGCCATTGGTATAGTATACCTTGTATGCAGGCGAATACCAATGAGTGAGATGTGGAACCAGAATTTGGCCCATGAAAACCAGGATTTCAGGCTATTCCGCTCAATCGCGTAGCGTTTTAATTCCTGATTTGGCCTTTTCAGCTTATGAGACCTCTTTTGTAACTCTAACTGGAATGAGCCGGAGATGTGGGACCCGTGTAGGGGTGCCGCAAGTACACCTGCAGTAGCTATAGGTGGACCTGCGGCCAACCATGGCTACGAAGGAAATCTGAGAGCTCTTCTTCAGATCTCTGCGAGTTCGAGCAACTTTCTATATATTACGCCCTTTACAAGCGTTCTTCATCATCCTCCGGTAACATATGCATGTATTCTTTTCTAGTTTCTATCCGTTGGAAAATAACTTATCACATAAAATGCATTTAGACACATAGTAGTGAATATGCATGCTGATATGACTTTATAAAAATATATTCAACACAGTAAAAGTTAGTATTAAACCATGCTGAAAATAATGATGTGAAAAAATTTGACTCTTGAAACAGTCAAATTGGCACCTTTTACTGTCATTTCTTATCCTATTTGAGGACAAATGAGTAAAGGTGGAAAAATAAAATAACCCTGGTAATTAGATTACACTTACAAATTTTTTACTATGATGTATTAAATGCATTTAGGATGTATATGATTGTTGGTAGGTGTGCTAATGAATGGACACCTAGTCATGCCTATATGCATGTGGATAGACCCATTTACAAAGGGGGCTATGGCAAAAAATTTCCAAAACGTAGGCATTGGGTAGTATGCATTTTTAACTCTACTGTATATGTATGTTAAAACAATGCTCGCATGCATGAAATCATAAAATTCATTTTGAAAAGCTCCAGGTAAGAATTTACCACACCCTTTTTAAGGTGATTTGGAGACTTATTGTCCAGATATTATGAATCCGGATCAGCCAAGTAGTTCCCGCAGGACCACTTCTGGTTTACGGAGGAGGGTTTCTGAAGTGCCTCAACCTCGTTTTGTTAGACAGCCTCGTCGTTTGGTGGAGACGGTGATACGTCATATCCGGGTTGAAGTGTCGGATGTCGAGGACGAGGAGGAGGATGTACCGGTTGAGGTTCTTGCTCCTACTGTACGTGTTACCCGTAGGGATTTTCCAGGTATTCATGTGGTGAACCCAGATCTTCTGGGTGACTTGAGTCGGCATCCTTCAGTCTACTTGCACGCAAATGAGGTATGAAGTTAGATCCTAATCTTCCTTATTTCCTATTGATGAGGAACAAAGGGTTCTGAAGTTGATCTGCATTTGATGTAGGTTCCCAATTTTACACATCCTCGAGGGAATTGGTTCAGTATCCACTCTATGTATCAGGCTTTGCATGATGACTATAGAGCGATTATACATGGCTGGGGATTCGGGACCTTCTTTTCCATTCTTCCCCGTCGCTGTCCCTGGGGTTACCTCAGGGCATTGTCTGAGCGGTGGTTTCACCAAACTCAGTCACTCCACTTGCTGGACTGTGAGGTGATGATGGCGCCGATGGATTGGCGGTTTATCACAGGTATGGAGTTTGGAGGGGATCTAGTGCCTTGTACGGAGAATATCACCCCTACTGCCGCCAGATCCTTGTTGGGAGTTCCAGCGGAGGCGCTCAAGGGTAGGACTGTACGTACAGGTCCTTTGAGCGTAGATGCTATGAGCGGGATGTTGGGTGAGCCTATACCTGATGACGTGAGAGTCAGGGATCGCATTCTTCGACGATTGTTCCTGATGATCATTAAAGGTCGCTTATAGCGAATAACTCTTCTCTGATGTTGTCCTTTGCTTTGATCAGCGCCACTCGACACGTGGACCATATAGGAGACTATGATTGGGGTTCCTACACCTTTGCCTACTTCCTCAAGGGAATGCGTATGTGATCGCAGGGCTTGACCGAGGCTTGGTTAGGATTCTACCCATTTCTGTTGGTGAGTATTTCTCTTGTCTTTTCCCATGTACAGGTTAAGAGCGTTGACTGACAGCAGGTGTTTGCCTTTGTGTTGGCAGTTTTGGGCCTATGAGAGGCTTCCATGTTTGTGTCATGTGAGCGTGCTAGGTTTAGACACTTATCCACGAGGACGGAGATGGCATTATTCCATACTAGCGAAAGTCTCTGTTGCTGAGGGTTTCACTCATTGCCGCCTATAGCTGGAGTTGTTGACAGCGGATGTCATCACATGGGTTCCCTATTATGGGGAGCACTTGAGTGTTGGATTTGAGGATGGATACCTAACTGGGGTCGAGTACGTGATTTCAACCCGTAGGATTCCTCTCTTCACAGATGAAGGATGGGAGCTCTATTTAGGAGAGCGTGCTATCAAGAGCACTACAGGAGAGATTCACATGCCGATCTTGCCTCCTACTAGACTTTATTGGCCTGTTTCACAGTCACCTGTCATTGATATCCCATTATTGGGGGTTGACGGTTTCACACTGTCAGAGGGTCCCTGCACTCAGGAGATGTTCCAGTATTGGTGGTTCCCTCTTACCATTGGAGCTCAGACCCGCGCCACACAGTTTATTGCGGATATGGTTCCAGGATCCGTGATGATGACGGATTGGCTAGCCTGTGTCAGAGATCCGATTGATGTGACACAGATTGACAGTTTGACCCGACAGTTGGACCGGACACATTTCTTAATTCAGCACTTGGGTAGAGATCCTCCAGAGGCAGACACTTTTGATCCTTCCAGCTCTGGTGCTGGCCCCTCAGGTGACCCATATGGCTTTTCCAGTGCAGATACTCCCTTGTATAGGCCTGACACCCTTGTAGATAGAGATCAAGTGACTCAGGAGGAGTTACATCAGATGGACAGGATTGACGATGTAGACATCGATATCATTGACTTCTTCTGATGTATATTTCTCGTTATCTCTTTTGATAGGCCTTTGTTAGATGCTGGGTAGCTTTGCCCCATTTCCTTGTATTTTAGCTATACAGAGATGTATTAGATGATGATATACTTAGGAATGTATGTACAGTTTTCCATTCCCTATATCATACTGCCATCTATTGTATCATGCATGTTATTATGTTATATATATATGTATATATGTCTAGAGATATTCAGCAGTGACCCCTGGATGGTCTTATGACACGGCCTGTACAGATGTCTTCTTTGACAGTTAGCTGTATTGATCATACCCCACCATTTTTGGTGGCATCGGGTATGCGATCGTGGTATGATAGCATGTCACCATCAGATAGGGTGACTGTAGATCATTTGTTGCAGCATACTATGACCCTGTTGATGTTTTAGGTTCCTACAAGATTCATATAGGGTATGCCAGAAGCACTTGGGTATCGAGAGAGGGTGTTTTACGATTTGGGACCTGTGGAGTTGACTCTACTACGGAGGAGTATGCATGATTGACAATGCTGCCATTGGACAGACCTTGCGTGCACATGACGATCGGAGACATGAGTAGGCAATTCATGACCCTCACCGGATTGAGGCGCAGGGTGATATAGGATGAGATCACATCTGGCCACGTGATATCCCAGCATTTTTTGTTTGACAAATTTGACTATGAGGATAGTTATGCACGGTATTCTGGGGATTTTACCACACCGGAGGATCATTGGCATTTGGCCAAAGTGGATGTACTGCTGTTATGCGTACTGTTATATGTCTTCATGCCATGGTATATGGATGAGTTAGACATTGGGGTCATTATGGTAGTGAGAGATCTCAAGGAGGGTCACACCATTATACCGATGATTATGGCAGAGACTTTGAGGTTGGCCACATATTGCTGCACTTATCCGGTAGGAGTGTTCACAGGCAGCTCGATCATGCTGTACGTGTGGTTTGTGTCACACTTGAGACCAATTGGAACTTTCCGATGGCATGGGTATTATTTCACCCATGATATAGCCATGTCGTACTCCTTTCAGCTTGTAGAGTATACAGATGTTGCATCTTGGTCAGCTTTCCTGGCAGGGATTGGAGATCCATTTGCTATACTATCGTGTACAAGGCTTAGTTCACCCTATAGCTTCATTACTCATGCTCTGGGCATGGATTATCTTCCTCTAGCTGGTTTGAGAGGGATGATCACCTACCACCCACTGGTCGTGATATGTCAGTTTGACCAGTTTCAGGATTTACATCCATTTGAGGGGGCAGTGAGTCAGCGCTTCGCTTCACGCCGTTTATCAGCAGAGGACAGATCTAGGTTATATGCCTGTTGGGATCAGTGAGAGCTAGCTGAGTTTTTTGTCAATCATCCGGGTTATTCTGCAGAGTATTCAGCATGGATGGAGACTGAGACTGCATCGACTATGGTAGTATCCACAGTGCAGGATATTGATTTCGATGATGAGAAGCCTATAGAGGAGGCTGACATTCCCATCGATAGGGACTTTACTGCTGGTTTGCCAGCATTTGTGATGGATTCTCCCACCTCGAGTGCCACTATTATTCAGCATTCACCACAGTATTTGGAGCAGAGCCTACATCTGATGACCTATAAGAAAGATCAGGCTAGGGCCTTGATGTTGACAGCTCTTGATGGGAGAGACGTCGCTCTATTAGAGAGGGATGAGGCTAGATCAGCCAGGGATGCATTGATTGTGGAGCGGGATGCCGCCCTATCTGCTAGGGATGTGGCCATTACAGAAAGTACTTCTGTGAGATCCCATACGACTGGCATCCTTGCCGATATGAGTGCATATATTGATGAGCATCATGTCACCATGTAGTTAGCCTCGGATCTACTAGCCAGTGTAGATACCATTGGGGCAGGAGCTTGCAGCTTTACCTCCTTCTTCGGAGAGGGATGCTATGTTAGATCTGATAGTCCGCATACACACAGGTCCGTAGATAGCTTTGTATTTTTCCTGCACAGACTAGCTTAGCCATTTTGTCATGTACATCACAGATGTATATATCAAACAGTATTATTTATGGCAGAGAAATATATTTTGATTTACTTCCCTTTTAGTTGTGCCTTGATACTTGTTTGATAGTTGCCTGTTTCTTCAGGACTTGTGATCTTGATGTGTTCTGACCTCATCCTTAATGTGTGGACATTGAGCCATCGCAGGATCTCTTAGAATGGATCATTGATCTGTATGTATCCCTACTATCTTCGGTGTCTTTGGACTGGTTTCTGTATGGAAATGTGGAGAGGAGTGTGGATTTTCCTCTCTGAGATTGACCGCACCACAGATGGTTGCCAATACTTCTATTTGTGAGAAACCTAGTTAATTCCATCTCTTATGGATTGGTGTTGCTCTTTAAGGCACAACCACAGCTTAGATGGTCACCTAATCTCCTATTGGTGAGGATAGGTTGGATAATTTCATCCCTTTGGTCTGAAGCCGATGAAATGTGGTGGATTGAAGTTTGATTCCAGTACCGTGTGACAAGTATTTTTGTTCTAGAAGGGGTTAGCCTGAACCATAAATGGCTGCCTATATACTCTTATTGAAGAGGAGATCAAGTCTGCGTAGTTCAAACCTGGTGTAAGCGGTTCAACGCTAAATGTGAAAGGAAGATGGGTGTTGAAGTTTTATTGATGAAGAAGGGTGTAGAAATGTTTTTGTTGTTTTTTGTTTATTGCGACCGGGCCATATAGAATATGGTTGCCTACGTACTCCCGGGTATCAGGGAGATCAAGTCGACGTAGTTCACCCCTCAGGACGAATCGCAACCAAAGAGAAGTATGAATCCCTTGTGCAGGCTATACTGCGGGGAGAAGAAACTTTGATCCCATGATGGGGACAAACTGCAGGTGTGGAAAAAGTTTGATCTCGTCTTTAGGACAAACTGCAAGCGTAGAAAAGTTTAATCCCATCTTCAGGATAAACTGCAGGTACGAAAGATTCAATCCCGTCTTTAGGATAACCAAAATTATATGAACTGTTTGAAATGAGGTGAAACCAGGCTGCTGGTTTGGAGTGTATGTTTCCCTGAGGGTCATAAGAGTTTGATGAAAGAGAGGGTTCAAAACCGGAATAACTGGTGATTGGATGATCCATACCAGGATGTTTGCTTGATGATATCCTCAGATATAGTACCATTTCATGGTGTCCGAGTTGATAAGCTGTGGAAATTCATCGCCATCCATTTCCTATAGTTTGAGAGCACCTCCTGTCAATACCTCCTTGACAACAAATGGGCCTTCCCAGTTAGGAGCAAATTTTCCCTTAGATTGATCTTGATTGTCAATGATCTTCTTCAAAACTAAGTTATGTTGTTTAAACTGTCGTAGCCGGACTTTTCTATTGTAGGATCTGGCGATCCTTTGCTGATATAACTGACCATGGAAGATAGCTGCGGTTCGCCTTTCGTCTATCAGAGAAAATTGGTGATACCTGTCTTGTACCCATTGGTCTTCATCCAACTGGGCATCCATCAACACTCTGAGGGATTCCATTTCCACCTCTATGGGGAGCACTGCTTCCATCCCATAGGCTAACAAGTAGGGGGTTGCCCCAGTGGAAGTACGCATGGAAGTTTTGTAGGCTAATAAAGTCAGAGGCAAGAGGTAAGGCCACCCTTTGTGATTGGCAGACATTTTCTGCATGATCTTCTTGATGTTTTTATTAGCCGCTTCAACAGCATCATTCATCTTTGGACGGTAGATGACAGAGTTAAGGTGTTTGATGTGGAATTTACTGCATAACTCCTCCATCATTTTGTTGTTGAGGTTCTTAGCATTGTCTTACACAATGACCTTTTGTTGTCTATATCAATAGACGACATTATTTCTGATGAAAGTAATGATGACTTCTTTAGTAACCCTGGGGAAGGAGGATGCTTCTACCCATTTGGTGAAGTAGTCAATCATGGTGAATATGAATCGATGTCTAATATTGGCTTTGGGCTCGATGGGCCAGATCACGTCCATTCCCCATATTGAGAAGGGCCATGGCGAACTCATATTGTGGAGTTCCCTTGGAGGGGCGTGGATAATATTCCCATGAATTTGGCATTGATAGCACCTCTTGACGTGATCATCACAATCAGCTTTGTGCGTAAGCCAATAATGCCATGTTTTGAGGATTTTCTTGACAAGTAAGGGTCTGCTCATATGTGGGCCACATACTCCACCATGGATCTCAATCATCTGTGATGCCCCCAAATCTGGGTATCTTCCAACCCGACAGATGGTGCTACACGGTACTACCATTCATACATATATTCAATTGAAATGCCTCAAAAGAACGAATATGTCTTCTATATATTAAAATAATATTTACATTCCCGAGGTTCTTTATAACCCTTTCACTTGTACTTGTCATAATATCAAATATATTACAATCGTTCATCCTATATTATTACATAAGTATTCTACGGATTAGTCTTCGCCTTGCCCTTATCCTTGTCGGAGCCTTCGGTCCGTTCGATCTTAGTTATATTCATATGGTTCAAGCAAGAGTGAGCATGATTAGCTCAACAAGTACTACAATTCTAATAAACAAACAAGCTTGAAACATAGGAACCATATATCTTCAATAACTGAACAATAGTTATGAATTACTATCGATAATTCAAAATATCACTTCTTTTCATTCAAAACGTTTTACAACAACAATATTTAGTAAAACATCAATTATGGTCCAAGACCTTGAGCATATCATAAGTTCTTTGAAAAGGACATCCCGACACTAAGTCCGTAAGCCCGACATTTCTTACGAGCATGTCTAGGTGATCAGCCTATAGTACTCTATGTTGATCAACACTACATTCATTAAACGTGTATACGTTTAAGTTGTGGCAACCTCACGTGCCTATCGTTAAATGACAAAAACATTTTAGCATACTCAGTCTTCATTTGAAAACAACACCAATATAGCTTGGTAAAACATTGACCATACTTCGATAGATTATCAGAAATCCAAACATCTTAAGTCTTGCCGAAAGAATTGGTTTTGACTTCATCATACAAGACTTTATGCGAAAGAATACATGAATTTCAAAGCTTGTCCAAACTGAACTGGAACAAGGGTTAGAATACTTGCCTTTGGCGTCTGCTACAGTTATTAACTCGTTCTTGGTTTAAATCTTTAAGTCTCTACAGTAATTAATAACATCACATAACACATTAGGTCATGAATAAACATACACAGTCCCTAATGTATCTTACCCTTCTTCTCAATCTAATTACAACTTAGATTTGATATTATTGGTTCCGGCTTTTCATTACATCGTTCTCATTACGTTCATCTTCAATTGATTATTAACCTTTAATCAACATACATTAAGTGTCTAACAATGATTTAACAATGTTATATTTACACCTTAGCTCATTACTAATGAGTTATATTTCATTCTATACTTGTAACCTTTCTTCTCTGCCTAAAATCTAGGAATGGTATTTGCCTACGGTCATTACTCTTCACAAGGGCGCTACTGCCTGGTAGCGAAGTTAAAGAATAACTTCGAGCGGCTTTGGCGCTACGGCGCAAGACTTTACTCTCAGTCGCGCCACGACGCGATTTCTGATATGTTCTTCAGATCAGATATGAAATGACAGTACCACCAATATACCTTGGGTTGGCACCGCGGTGCTAACTCTGTGCACCAGAAAATTTTGACAGACTTTAAATTTTACGAAACTCCCGGACGTATAAGTTCTTTGTTATAAGTCCGAATTGGCTCGTTCAAAAGCCTACGGTTCATAAATTCCATACTCTAATCGTTGATGTAAGAATTTTATCTATTTGACTTTGTTTGCTCAAAATTCACCTATTAGTTCATTTTTAACGAAAATGATAAACGTTAGTAAACGTTCAACGCTCGTTTCTTCGTTCTAGGTCAAAATCTGGTCATTTTCGAGTCCACAACTCTATAATGCCAAATATGACTTGTCTCCATCGAAAACCAACATTTTCGAGTTCAAACACAAAATACGACTTCCATTCCGAGAATTTCGCGAATTCGACGCTTAACGTCCAATTGTGTGAATTCTGACATAGCTTCGTTACTAACGATTTGATTATTGTTCTAAATGGATTCTAACCATCATATAAACATTTCAAACTACTTATCACATTAACTTATTTCAAATTAGGTTTTAACTTATTCTTCATAAGTTCATGGCTTATCAACTTATAACTTTCATGATTTCATTTACTTATGACTTATTATTGATTTAAGTCCTTTACTCAATGCTCTCATATCTTATCCAACATACTAGCTTCATATGACAAAACATATTACTTGTTCATCATAAATTCATAACTTATTTAGGTTCAAGTTGCTTATTCATAACTTATTTGGCTTAAGTCGATTCATTAATCAATTCTTATATGTTCTTAACATACATGTTTATTTCATTACACTTCTCTTATCATCCTACAATGATAGAGATGGAAGAATATTGGACACAAGATCATTACCTTTGATGAACTATTTCTTCTTCTTGGAAAATCTAACAAAGGAAGCTTTGACTTAAAAGTGCTTATTCTTTCTAACCAATAAGTTGCTTTATATTTGGAAGTTGTTAGTGTTTTAAATAATGAACAAATGTCTAGCAAACTTCCTCTATTTATAGGCTTGACAAGGTGAGGGCATTAGGGTCAATAACACATCCCACTTCCTTACTAACCTCCTTACTATTCATATCTTAAGCTCTAAGTAAACTTGCTAGCCACATTAATTTCTTGATCACCACATAAAGTTCTTACCCATCAAGTTTATCCATGGGTTACACCATGGATCCTAATTATTCAATGGATCATAATTTGGGCTTTAATCCACTTAGCTTATCTCAAACCTTTGGGCTTACATTAAGTTACTATGGGCTTTAGCTTACTAATTACTTGGGCTTGCACATTCAATTCTTATTGGACTCTACCAATTTATTAACAATCCTACAAGTCTCACTTAATTGGTTAGAAGCCTTACATCATAAACTATACGTAAAATTCTCATATTCTAGTTCGTATATTAATTCGTAATATACGTTATATCATTACTCATACTTATTCGTACAATACCTCGTATACAATACCTCGTATCATACAATCATTACACTTTCTTCTTAACGTTTAATATTCCTAACGTTCTCAATTTAAGTCCGCATGCGAAATATTACATTTTTCATACTTAGATTATTATTACATAATCCATCTCACATCTCTCATAAAGTTATGTATTTCTCGGAAGTTCAAAAATAATTCCCGAGCAGAAATCGATGAATAGTGTTTTTCAGAAAATTTCTTGGAAAACTTTTATTTTCGTTTTAGAAATTCAAACACTTTAATTCTCCCACGTAGTTAAAATACTACGGCTTTTCGACGTTCCTAGGTTATAAAACGACATTCATCTTACTAACACATAATAATAATAAATAATATTATTTTATTCATTATTAAAAGTATTTACAAAATGTTCGATTTTCTAGGGCGTTACACTCTCTCCCCTTATAAGGATTCTGTCTCTAGAATCTCGCTAAAAAAAATTACACAAAAAATTGAGGGTAATTCTTTTTCATCTTTTCTTCAAGTTCCCACGTTGCTTCTTCTACATCGTGGTCCTTCCATAACACCTTTACCAAAGGTATAACTTTATTCCACATAACTTGTTCTTTTCTATCGATGATTTGAATCGGCATCTCTTCATACGTTAAGTCCTCGATATGGATAGGCTCATATTCTATTACGTGCTTATAATCCAGCTTATAAGGACGCAATACCGATACGTGAAACACGTTATGTATTCATTCTAGGTCTGGAGGTAATGCTACCATGTAAGCTACCTCACCTACCCATTTTAATACTTCGAAAGGTCCTATAAACCGCGGACTTAACTTCCCCTTCTTTCCAAAGTGTATCTTTCCTTTCCAGAGAGATACCTTTAGAAAGACATAAGAGCCTACTTCGAATTCTCTATTTTCTCAATGTGAATCAGTAAACTTCTTTTATCTGTCTTGAGCTGCTACCAAATGCATCTGTATCAGTTTAACAATGTTCGTTGTCTGCTGCACCAACTCAAGTCCTAGCATTCGGCGTTTTCCCACTTCATCCCAATACAATGGTGTTCTATATTTCCTTCCATACAAAGCTTCGTAAGGCGGCATTCCTATGCTTGCATGATAACTATTGTTATACGCAAATTCTACTAATGGTAGATGATCATCCCAACTACCCTTGAAATCCATGACGCAAGATCTTAACATATCTTCTAATGTCTGAATTGTTCTTTTGCTCATCCATCGATTCATGGATTATATGCCGTACTTTCAAACTTCAAGCTGCGTTCCCCAATCGCTCTGTAGACTCCTCTAAAAGTTCGACGTGAATCGTGGGTCACGATTTGACACAATCGATACTAGTGCTCCATGTCTAGAAATTATTTCCTTAATATAAAGTCTAGCTAATTGGTCTAAGTTATACTTAACCCTAATTGGCAAAAAGTGAGCCGACTTCGTCAACCGATCCACTATTACCCAAATCGCATCATACCCCTTCTGAGTAGTCGGAAGTCCTACCACAAAATCCATTATGATATTCTCCCATTTCCTTTCCAGAATTTCTAACGACTGTAGCAAGCCACTTGGTCGCTGATGTTCGGCCTTAACTCTTTGACAAGTCAAGCACCTACTTACATACTCGGCGATCTCTCTCTTCATGTTCGGCTACCAGAAACTCTGTCGAAGATCTTGATACATCTTAGTGCTACCAGGATGAATCTTCGATAGTAACCCGCTAACCCTAGGAAACTCCGCACCTTAGTCGGCATTTTTGGTTGTTCCCAATTCATCACTGCTTCCACCATCACTGGATCTACTGTAATCCCTTCTTGATCAATGACATGACCTGAAAACTACACCTTCTCTAACCAAAATTCACACTTAGTGAACTTCGCATACAACTTCTCCTTCCTTAGTGTCTCCAACACTAATCTTAGGTGTTCAGCATGATCTTCTGACGTCTTAGAATAGACTAGAATATCATCGATAAACACCACGATGAACTTGTCCAAATATTGCTTGAACACTCTGTTCATCATATCCATAAATGCAGCTGGTGCATTAGTCAATCCAAACGACATCACCAAAAACTCGTAATGACCATAACGAGTCCTGAATGTTGTCTTTGGTACATCCTCCTTCCGAACCTTCAACTGGTGATACCCCGTTCTTAAATCTATTTTAGAAAAATACTTAGCCCCTTTCAAATGATCAAAGAGATCATCGATCCTGGGTAATGGGTATTTATTCTTTATAGTTAACTTGTTCAACTCCCTGTAGTCGATACAAAGTCTTAACGATCCATCCTTCTTCTTGACACACAGTACCGGTGCTCCCCACGATGAAACACTTGGTTGAATGTACTTCCTGTCCAACAGTTCTTGTAACTGCACCATTAACTCTTTCATCTCCATTGGCGCCATACGATACGGTGCCTTGGAAACTGGTGCCGCTCCTGGCACGATGTCTATTACAAACTCTGTCTCCCTATCCGGTGGAAGACCCGAAAATTCACTCGGAAATACATCTGCGAATTCACTCACTATAGGTATTAGTTCCATGGTTGCTACCACTCTCTGGGTATCAACAACATGACAAAGATAACCTACACACTCTTTCCTCAATAATTTTCTCATCCGTGTCATCGTTAGACAACACAAACGTCCTGGTGATCTATTTCCATAAAATACTACCTGAGGTTGTCTTAACGTTCTAATATTCACACATTTCTTTTGACAATCTATAATTGCCCCATGGTTTACCAACCAATCCATTCCAAGAATTACGACGAATTCTCCTAACTTTATCGGTATCAAATTTATTGATAATTTACAACCCCATATGTCTACGCAACAACTCCTATAAATATCTTCAACAGGATTTATCTCTTCATTTGCTACCTTAATATTTAAAGGTATAGGCAACTTTTCGGGAAGTAATTCTAATCGTCTAGCAAAATTATAAGCTATGAACGAACAAGTAGCACCCGAATCAAACAGCACGTAAGCATTTATGTCGTTGATCAGAATAATACCTGCGACGACGTCCCCCAATGCAACTACATCTTGGACTGTCATATTAAAGGTACGGCCCATCAGCCTACCCGGCTGCACTGGACTCCCAATAGCTAACTTCCCGCTATTAGTGCCTCAGTTCCCGTCCATTCCCTTCTTTGGACAACTCTTTGCCATGTGGTCAGTTGACCCACACACAAAGCACCCATGATTCTTCTTCGAATTAGGACGATTAAAGCAATGTGCCCCTCACATCATAATTATAATTTCTGAGCCTTCCCTTAAGGCAGACTCCTAAGTGAGTCTTCCCAGTCGTCTGAGCCTCCATCCTTCTCTTCGAGTCTCCTTGCTTTACTCCGGTATTCCCAGAGCTAAATACCTTCTACTTCTCACCACTGCCACTAGCTCCTTCTATCTTGACTCCCTCGTCAATCTTCCCCTTATTCTTCTTTTCTTTGTGGTACTGGCTCAACGCTTCACTACCACCTTTGGCGATTATCGCCTTCTCTAACAGGGTCCTAAAAGTAGTGCTCTGGAACACAGACATATGATTATAGAGCTAGGATTTTAAGCCCTGCTCAAACTGTCGCGCCTTCCTTACCTCGGTGTCCACTTGGTGTGGAGCAAACCTTGCCAGTTCATTAAACTTGGCAGCGTATTGGGGAACTGTCATGTCCCCTTGTTTCAAATCGAGAAACCTCATCTCCATCCTCCCCTGCATGCATGTGGGAAAGTAGTTCTCGAAGAATATCTCCTTGAACCTCACCCACGTTATGTTCCCTATATCCGCTCTGGCCTGATTGGCCTCCCACCAAAAGTTAGCCTCTCCCTTCATCATATAGGTTGCAAAGGCAACCTTCTGGGCCTCGTCGACATTTGCTATCACAAATGCCTTCTCGATTTCCTTTACCCACGTTCGGGCCTCAATAGGGTCTGTAGTTCCTTTGAACTCCGGTGGACCAATGCTCTTGAAATCCTTAAAGGTCGTAGCTCGTGCTACTCCCGGGTTTACGGGGATATTAGCCCATGTTCTATTAAATGCAGTTGTTATTAAGTTAACAAACTCTTGCATTGGATTAACCGGGCCTCCCTCCGGTTGGTTTGCATTAGCGCCTTGGTTTGGTTGCACTCTTATTGGCGGCATTTTACTGATACAATAAACAACACATCGCGTTATTATTTCCTTCTTATTAGGTAGTTATTATTAAAGATTAAACAATAACTTCAACATCCATTGCTCAATTGTTCCATAAAAAGGTTTATATTCATTCATTCCTTGTAGTATAATACTACATCGGTTACATTACATAGCCTAAGCTGATTACATTACTAACCCGTTATTGCTTTCCAAAAATTGGGATTTACAAAAGACTACCCTTTTCTATACAAAAGGGGGTTTTACGTCATTACTAGATACAAAAATATTCACATATCTAAACTATTCTATCCACTAATAGATCACATCTACCTCAAGGCATTATCAAAATCTGCCTTGGCAAGACCGGCAATTATATCACGGCTGATAATATGCTGCATCTGCCCTGCCTCTACCGAATAACCAGCTACCTGCTGCTGGAAATCTGTATGAGAACTCCTATGGATATAGGACATTATCCCTATCTTCTGACGTTTGGTTTTTAGCTCCTCCTTGAGCTCAAAAACCTCATGCTTCAACTCGTGGACTTTGTCCTTAGCCAAAATCCTCTCATCGTGTTCTTGCTCCCACATGGACTCCACGTCCATCTTATCCTCTATAACCATCTGGAGCTCTGCTTTCAGCTCCTTAACCTCCTGACAGTAATGGATATTTCTATCCACTGACATAAATAATGACATCATTGACTCCCCAGGAGCCATCTCCGCTGCTATAGCTACTGGATTGAAGGACACTACCTCCACTTCTTCTTCGATCATACCATCGAATACTGACATGAGGTCAGGATCCTCTGAGTCTCCAAACTCAATAACAACAACTTCAAGCTCTGCCGCTATGGGGTTCGGTATAACCTCTACTTGGTTAACTGACTCCTCACTAACTGTTTGAACATCTAACTACATTCCATTTACTCCTAACATCTACACAAAACAATTAAGTTGATTAGTATACGTCAGTAGAATAATAAAAACACATAATATAATCATAATGCATTTTTATAAGGTTATTTTCTTCTTTTAATTCTTTGACTTCTCTTAAGGTTAGGATTTAAGGTTTTGTTTACCCCCTTAAGTTTTATAACCTAATGCTTTGATACCAACCTGTAACGCCCCCAAATTCGGGTCTCTTCCAACCCGATAGATGGTGCTACACGGTACTACCATTCATACATACATTCAATTGAAATGCCTCAAAAGAACGAATATGTCTTCTATATATTAAAATAATATTTACATTCCCCAGGTTCATTATAACCCTTTCACTTGTACTTGTCATAATATCAAATATATTACAATCGTTCATCCTATTAAATTGCATAAGTATTCTACGGGTTCGTCTTCGCCTTGCCCTTAACCTTGCCGGAGCCTTCGATCCGTTCGATCTTAGCTGTATTCATATGGTTCAAGCAAGAGTGAGCATGACTAGCTCAGCAAGTACTACAATTTTAATAAACAACATGCTTGAAACATAGGAACCATATATCTTCAATAACTGAACAATAGTTATGAATTACTATTGATAATTCAAAATATCACTTCTTTTCATTCAAAACGTTTTACAACAACAATATTTAGTAAAACATCAATTACGGTCCAAGACCTTGAGCATATCATAAGTTCTTTGAAAAGGACATCCCGGCACTAAGTTTGTAAGCCCGACATTTCTTACGAGCACGTCTAGGTGATCAGCCTATAGTACTCTATGTTGATCAACACTACATTCATTAAACGTGTATACGTTTAAGTTGTGGCAACCTCACGTGCCTATCGTTAAATGACAAAAACATTTTAGCATACTCAGTCTTCATTTGAAAACAACACCAATATAGCTTGGTAAAACATTGACCATACTTCGATAGATTATCAGAAATCCAAACATCTTAAGTCTAGCCGAAAGAATTGGCTTTGACTTCATCATACAAGACTTCATTCGAAAGAATACATGAATTTTAAAGCTTGTCCAGACTGAACTAGAACAAGGGTTAGAATACTTGCCTTTGGCGTTTGCTACAATTAATAACTCGTTCTTGGTTTAAATCTTTAAGTCTCTACAGTAATTAATAACATCACATAACACATTAGGTCATGAATAAACATACACACTCCCTAATGTATCTTACCCTTCTTCTCAATCTAATTACAACTTAGATTTGATATTATTGGTTCCGGCTTTTCATTATGTTGTTCTCATTACGTTCATCATCAATTGATTATTAACCTTTAATCATCATACATTAAATGTCTAAAAATGATTTAACAATGTTATGTTTGCACCTTAGCTCATTACTAATGAGTTATCTTTCATTCTATACTTGTAACCTTTCTTCTCTACCTAAAATCTAGGACTGGCGTTGTGGCGCGGTCATTATTTTTCACCTCATATTTGCTATTTGAGTTAAGCGATAACCCGAGCGGCCTTGGCGGCTGCGGTGCCACACTTACTCTCTCAATGCATGCTGCAAGTGCAACTCAGGTATGTTCTTGCAATGTATATGTACTAAATATTTCCACCAATATACCTTGGGTTGGCACCGCGGCGCCAACTCTGTGCACCAGAAAATTTTGACAGACTTTAAATTTTACGAAACTCCTAGACGCATAACCTCTTTGTTTTAAGTCCGAATTGGCTCGTTCAAAAGCCGACGGTTCACAAATTCCATACTCTAATCGTTCATGCAATAATTTTATCTATTTGACTTTGTTTGCTCAAAATTCACCTATTAGTTCATTTTTAACAAAAATGATAAACGTTCGTAAACGTTTAACGCTCGTTTCTTCGTTCTAAGTCGGAATCTGGTCATTTTTAAGTCCACGACTCTATAATGTCAAATATGACTTGTCTCCATCGAAAACCAACATTTTCGAGTTCAAACACAAAATACGACTTCCATTCCGAGAATTTCGCGAATTCGACGCTTAACGTCCAATTGTGTGAATTCTGACATAGCTTCGTTACTAACGATTTGATTATTGTTCTAAATGGATTCTAACCATCATATAAACATTTCAAACTACTTATCACATTAACTTATTTCAAATTAGGTTTTAACTTATTCTTCATAAGTTCATGGCTTATCAACTTATAACCTTCATGATTTCATTTACTTATGACTTATTATTGATTTAAGTCCTTTACTCAATGCTCTCATATCTTATCCAACATACTAGCTTCATATGACAAAACATATTACTTGTTCATCATAAATTCATAACTTATTTAGGTTCAAGTTGCTTATTCATAACTTATTTGGCTTAAGTCGATTCATTAATCAATTCTTATATGTTCTTAACATACATGTTTATTTCATTACACTTCTCTTATCATCCTACAATGATAGAGATGGAAGAATATTGGACACAAGATCATTACCTTTGATGAACTATTTCTTCTTCTTGGAAAATCTAACAAAGGAAGCTTTGACTTAAAAGTGCTTATTCTCTCTAACCAATAAGTTGCTTTATATTTGGAAGTTGTTAGTGTTTTGAATAATGAACAAATGTCTAGCAAACTTCCTCTATTTATAGGCTTGACAAGGTGAGGGCATTAGGGTCAATAACACATCCCACCTCCTTACTAACCTCCTTGCTATTCATATCTTAAGCTCTAAGTAAACTTGCTAGCCACGTTAATTTCTTGATCACCACATAAAGTTCTTGCCCATCAAGTCTATCCATGGGTTGCACCATGGATTCTAATTATCCAATGGATCATAATTTGGGCTTTAATCCACTTAGCTTATCTCAAACCTTTGGGCTTACATTAAGTTACTATGGGCTTCGGCGTACTAATTACTTGGGCTTGCACATTCAATTCTTATATGACTCTACCAATTTATTAACAATCCTACAAGTCTCACTTAATTGGTTAAAAGCCTTATATCATAAACTATACGTATAATTCTCGTATTCTAGTTCGTATATTAATTCGTAATATACGTTATCTCATTACTCATACTTATTCGTATAATACCTCGTATCATACAATCATTATACTTTCTTCTTAACGTTTAATATTCCTAACTTTCTCAATTTAAGTTCGCATGCGAAATATTACGTTTTCCATACTTAGATTATTATTACATAATCCATCTCACATTGATATTATAAAGTTACGTATTTCTCGGAAGTTCAAAAATAATTCCCGAGCAGAAATCGATTAATAGTGTTTTTTGAAAAACTTTTATTTTCGTTTTAGAAATTCAAACACTTTAATTCTCCCACGTAGTTAAAATACTATGGCTTTCCGACGTTTCTAGGTTATAAAATGATATTCATCTTACTAACACATAATAATAATGATAAATAATATTATTTTATTCATTATTAAAAGTATTTACAAAATGTTCGATTTTCTGGGGCGTTACATCATCCATGAGCCTCTGAGCTTTGTCTTTGTCCAGACATCTGAGGAGACCTAATCCTGCGTCTCTTTTGTAGAGTGCATGTGACGCCCCCAAAACAGGAAAACATCACCCATCTTAAGTCGCCAAATACATGGTACAAAATTCAAATACAACTTAATTATACAACAGTCATGTAAAATATGACAAAACATAGTCTAAGAGTTTTAATAAGAATATTGTCATCTAGACAATATCCACACTCAATGGAGTCCTCATTACATTTATTGTCACACTATTTAACAGAATAGTGAGGACTACTAATGCTATCATCTGGACCATTACTCCGTTCTCCGACTAGTCCCGGCTACGTTTTTCATTTCCTAAAGAGAACAGTGAAAGAAAGGGTGAGCTTAACTAGCCCAGTAAGAAATATTATGACTAAGATAATGCAGAATAAATTATCATTAGCCTTCAACAATGTTAAACTGATTGAATATAATAGACAACAAGTTTAACTGCAGCGGAACAATCAATCCATTCGAAGAGTCAAGTAGAGCATAAAATCTACTATTTTTTATGATTTAAAAAAAAATCATCAACTTTATTGCTGAGACTCAGCTTAATAATTAAAATTGAATCATCCCTGCATCACGGCCAAGGATATTCATGTAATCATCAATGGTCATGACTATATCGAATAATCCCTGGTCATATTCACACCAACAACTGTCCATCAATGAACTACAGGCCAATGAGGACTTTTACCACATCATTCGTCACATTACGGTCATGATTATACCAAATAATCCCTGGTCATAATCATACCAAGTCCATCTATGCACGTAAGCCAAAGATGACTTTCATCACAATATAAGCATGAGGATGATGACAATGACATAATAATTTAATAAAACAAGTTCAAGGATAAATTTTAAAGATTTATAATTTTAATTTATCCAGAAATCAATAATGTCCAAATTGTCAACATGATACTTCTTTGTGGAGTAAAATTCAAGAATGCTCAGAAGAATATTTCCATGAAAAGATACTGGATGAAGCGCAAATATCCAGGATATTCTACTAATTTCATGGAGTCTAAAAGCCAAAACTTTAACCAACTGAGTATAATAGAATATATGAAACTGCAAGTAAATTTTCGCTCGCCATGCGGTAATCCACGTAGACAGACCATTTCCACAATTTAATAAGGAATGAATACAAAGGATATTCACCATGCATGCAGTAATCCATATAGACATGTTATTCAAACAGAATAATAAAGAATTGATCTAGGTCATGCGTAATCCACATAGACAGGATATTCCAACAAAATAATAAAGAATGAAATAACAACAGAATTTCACAGACAGGTTGTTCCAACAGAATAATAAAGAATGGAATAACAGATAGACTGCACAGATAGGTTGTTCCAACAGAATAATAAAGAATGGAATAACAGAAGAATTTCACCATGTATGCGGTACATCATCGCAGAGCGAGTTATTCCAACATAATAATAAAGAATGGAATAACAACCCTTATGAGTATTGAAAGAAAATAACTCTCTTCATGAATACGAAAGAATAATACCCCTTACCTCAGCAGAAAACTGGATACTGGAATAGTGAGGTAGCAGACTCCTCTTCTTCTTTCTCTCTATAATTTCTCTCTATAATAATTGCTCTATAACTTTAGTGAATTGGTGAAAAATAATGAAGGAATGAGCTTCTATTTATAGGAAAATATAGTTTCGATAATTGCACGTTTTGGGGCTCGAAATATTATAGTATAATACCTTCCCCTTTTTCTTCCTTTTTAATTTAGTCCTGCAAGTATTATCAAACTTGCACCACCTCCCCTAATAGTAAATCATGTGAATCAATAGTAAAATCATGTGACTCAATAGTATAATCATGTGAAAAAACTAATTACAGTATAGTACCTCCATCTATGCCTCCATTTTTAACTTAGTCATGCAAGTATTATCAATCTTGCACCAACTCCCCTAATAGTAAATGAATGTGAATCAATAGTACACACATGTGAACAAATAGTTATAATCATGTGAACCAATAGCAATTAATTAGTCATTTATCCGGTTAATTACCCGATTGGTCAATATAACCTCCAGACATCAATTATTATTGAAATAAATGTCGATTTCCACTAACACTGATAATCCCAACACAATGGAACTATCAATTTTATCTTTAATCAACACGAACTTATTCATCATTAATATTATAATTCACAATATTTAACAATCAGGTCGTTCCCAGGAAAGAAGGGGCTTTTGATAAGGATTTCTCCTTATTGGCACGCAATTAGGTGACCAAACCTCTCCTTGACAGAACTTCTAGACATTGTCAATATTGCAAATAACAATATGAATAACTTTGCCGTCTCAATTATTGGTTTAATAATATAACATATTATGCAGATGATACTGTGACAATAATTGAATCAATAATATGAGAGATATGATGTAGCAATTATTGTAGCAATAATTGAGTATAACTGAGTGACTTCTTACGTAAGCATTAATAATCAATATCGTGTACTACTATGCAACCACGCGTCTTACTGTACTTTTACTACCGGGTAGTTCAACAGT
Source organism: Panax ginseng (assembly GCA_020205605.1). Taxonomy (NCBI): domain Eukaryota; kingdom Viridiplantae; phylum Streptophyta; class Magnoliopsida; order Apiales; family Araliaceae; genus Panax; species Panax ginseng. The sequence continues at coordinate 141,142,669 of CM035132.1, read as the reverse complement.
TTTAACGGTAACACTTTCGCGGTTATTTTTATAAAATGATAATTCTGTCGTTTTCTAACTACGACAATACTTCCGTTGTGGGGTCCACAATGATTGTGTCGTAAATACGGATATTCCCACGACAAAAGAATATTCCAGACCAATCGAATATTATATAACAACTTGCTTACTTTGCAAAATTTATAAATATTACCCACAACTATAACATTATATCAAATCCACACCATAATAAAAAAAATATTTTGAGAAATTTAAATCTTTATTCATAAAATTTGGGGTCTCACAATCTCCCCTCCTTATGAAATTTTGCCCTCGAAATTTACGTTTGTATCTGGTATGCCGAAGAGATGAGGATACCTTAACTTCATTTCAGATTCTAACTCTTGGGGTATAACCTTTCAGTGTTGAATATGATCCTTCTTATCCAAGATTTTAACACGTATCTCATCATACGTTAAATCTTATTCTATCTCGTCTAGTTCTAATTCAATAATGTGGTTCGGGTCGTCCACATATTTACGTAACATCGATATGTAAAAAAAAAGTTATGAACACGGGACATACTTGGCGGTAAAATGAGTCTATAGGCCACAGTTCCTACTCAATCGAGGATTTCAAATGGGCCAATTAAATCGAGGGTTGAGATAACGCCTTCTTGAACCTTCTTCTTCGTTTTCATCAGCTCCGGGATTGAAGATTGAACGACTTTAACATTATCGACTAAAGTCGATTCTACTTATATATTTGACATCATCGCGTGGGTCCTTAAAGTCTTTAACTCTATCTTCATCATTTATAAGTTATACGAAAGGGGTTTTTATGTTAACAACATCGCACTCGTAAACACATACGATCTTCTACTCAATGCGTCAGCTACCACGTTCGCTCTTCCACGATGATATTGAGTGGTATGATCATAATCTTTCAACAACTCAAGCCATCGTCATTGCCGTATGTTGAGTTCCTTTTGAGTGAAGAAATATTTGAGGCTTTTATGATCCGTATAGATCTCCTGTGACGCCCCAAAATTCGGGTATCTTCCAACCCGACATATGGTGCTCCACTGTACTAACATCCATACAATCATTCCATTGAAATACAATAAAATGAATGTAATTACTATCTTTTTTATTACAATCAAAGTATAATCCTTCCCAGGTTCATAAACTGACTACATCGTTCATTGTTCATAATGTATAATACATACAAACTTTTTAAACTATTACAAAAATGGCTAAGCATCCATCTTAGCTTTGCCCTTATCTCGTTTGGCATTCATAGTACGTTCGTCCTTAACTGTAGTTATATAATTCACGCAAGAAGTGAGCATGACAGCTCAGCAAGTTTAATCAAGGATAATAGTAATACCACATTCGTGAATCATATAACAATTCCGACATAACTGAACAATAGTTATGAAGCATTATGAATCAATAATACTTTAACAGTTTATAACATCAATTCCCAAAGTATAGAATAGATTAGGAATTCTAAACCGGTCGTTAGACCATGAACAGTAACTTTCAGTTTTCATACTTGAAAAGGAGTCCACAAAACTAAGGTCGTTCATCCGAAAACTTATGAGCACTTCTAGGTGGTCAGCCTATAGTACTCTATGTTGATCAACACTCATTCATTAAACATATTTACATTTAGTATTTTTGGCAAACTCGCGTGCCCATCGAATAATCGATGAATAATACTTTTGTTTGTTCATAAACAATCCTTACCTTCACATCCGTACCAATCACTTGGCATAGGATAGCGTTAACATTTCTATATAGAAATATATGAATCATAATCAATCTATATATTTAGAATAGTCTAGCCGAATTAAAATCTGACATCAACCCTTTCTTTAAAACAAGTCTTGCAATTCAGTTCAAAGAATCACATAAAACTTGGCTAACATGGAAGTTAGACAAGCGTTAAGAAAACTTTCCTTTCAGTGTCTTCAAATAATTTAATCGACTGACCACAGCCTTTACAGAATCTACATGATATATTCACATAGCACACTGTAATTAGCTATCAAACAAATGTTCACATTGTTTCTACAAGCTTCTTTCTCTTCTATGTCTTAGTTAACTTAATATCAATAATAAAGTCAAATCGACTTTTTACCCTTCGTTCTGACTTATTAACCAGCTTACGTTATTAACCGGACTCTAACATTGTCGGCGAGATACCAACGTTGTTCATCACTCATAACTCATTAACAAACATTTAGCTCTTAAATTCAATACCATATACCTGAGTATAGGTAGTATAGGAATAGCTTTAATACACTTATGAAGTGTACAAACATTATCCCTTTAGGTCCCCAAACAAATGAAGTTCAAAACCCAAGTCATTGTCTAAATTTCACCACTCACGCTGCATCACAGTACTAGACTGGCGCTGCGGCGCCAGTTAGCAGTGGCAAAGCTCTCGACTCGGCGCTACGGTGCGGAATAGTGGTGCTGCGGCGTCACTCTACAGTAGCTCATAACTTTGTGGTATCGACCTTTGTGGCGCATGGGCGAATAACACTATGTCCGCGCCTGGCGGCACCGGACCTCGATGAGAGAACTTCAATAATTTTCAAAAACTTTGTGAAATTCCCGGGGCCATAACTTCTTCGTTATAAGCCCAATTTGGTCCGTTCAAAAGCCTACACGTCATAAATAACATAACCTACGTATTCATATAAGAATTCGACACTTTCGAATCCAATAACTCAAAATTCACGATTGAGTTCATTTTTAGACGTTCGTAAATGTTAAAGAGCGTTCAATGCTCGTTTTCTTCGTTTTAAGACGGAATCCGAAGATTCTCGAACCCACAACTCTTAATCACCCTATCTCATGTGTTGACATTGAAAACCAACATTTTCAAGTCTCACGACAACTTTTGACCTCTAATCCGAAATTCAACATTTTTGACGTTTAACGTCTAATTACGTAAAATTCGCCATAACTTCGTTACTAGGGTTCTCTAAGCCAAATCACATGGAATACTCCATGGATTTCATATCTACATCCTAACCAAGCAAGATGCATATATTAACGTATTGATGGAGTTCAATCGTTTATAAACGATCGATCTCAACAAATAATATTTTCATGGTTCAAAACTATATTAAACCTTATGATTCTTATAATCTCATAACTTATAGAGATTGAATCTATGGTAAGCCATCTTTAATCCCTCATACAAGACATATACCACCCATCTATGATTCTCCAAGATAAACGAAAAAATCAAAAAGAGATGGAGATAAAAAGGTAAGGATTATACCTTAAGAATCCTTGTGAAACTCTCTTGAAAATCTATAAGATCAAGCTTCCAAAGTGTAGGATTTATAAGTATACCTCTCTTTCTCTCTCAAATAATCTAGGTTGGAATTTGTAAAACTCTCAAATGGCCAACCTTGTCTTCTTACTTATAGGAAATTAGAATGGAGGGTAACTTGGACATTACACACACTAACCTCCTTACTATTCACTCTTGGTCACCAAGTAAAATACTTGGTGACCAAGCCTTATGCTTGGAGTCCACACAAAGGTGGCCGGCCCACCACAAGACATGGGTCATCCCATGGGTTGCCCCATGGGTTTTACCCATTCGATGACCCTCCGGATCGATCCACGGTTCGATTTTTAACGAATTGGGCTTAACTAAATAAATATTGGGCCGTGACTTGGGCTTAACCCACTAATCTCCTTAGGCTTGGTCATTTAACAATTGGACTAATTAAAATCCAACTCAAATGACTTAGTCATTAGGACTTAATCTCAATACGATAATACGAATCGTATTCTAAACGTACAATTCGCGTATTCTCATCGTATACTACACGTACAATAGTCGTATCGTACTTCATATTTACTCATCGTATTACACATAGATACTAAATAGTACCATAAATGTATAACACTCGAATTAACCCTAACGCCATTCCTTCTACACATATTATTTCTTCCTCGGAAATCAATATACTCAACCCTTAGGTTTTAAGTCCGCAGGCAAAAACTACAGTTGCCATAAATGAAATATTATCAGATATTCCTTCTTATCTCGATATTCTATCATTACGCGTTTCTCAGAATTTCAAAATAATTCCCCGAATAGAAACGGATGAATAGTGTTTTTATAAAAATTTCTCGGACGGTCAAGTGATGATTTGAGTGATATAAAGGCATGGTTATAGAGTCAATACTACAGGCTAAAAACTGGATACAACAACATCAACAAATAACATCAACCCTAACAGTTATTAGTCTTTGAAGATCTTGTCAAACTCGGATAATGAGTTTCTGGGTTACCCAAAAACTCCTTGGTCATGCTTGGTCAATGAGGTTTGGCCATTACTAACACAAAATCTACACATGATCTAAGCATGATTTTAAGTTCAGATCAAAGTCCTTCTAGCATACTACATGTTCAAACATTAAAACAACAAAAATGATAACTAGATAAAGATCTATGTGGTCTGACATTCAGTTGTCAGACCACTTTTGAAAATTTCCCAGATTTTGTAAAAACTTAAATTCGAGCATCTAAGTGTTATGGATCTGAGTTATAGCAACCCAGATCACCCAATAACATCCTATTACGCAACTTTAAACATCTAAACACAAAGATTGACATGAATCATAAGGATTTCTAAGTTTAAGGTCTTTATACCATTCTATGAACCAATTCTTGATTCTGGCTTTCTGATCTGCTAGAAGTGATAGTGGGGCTTGATTAGGGACTGGTCTAGCAAGAGAATTTCGGATGTTTGAAGTTGAGAGGGTTTTGGTTGAGTGTTGTAAGTAAAATGAGCTAATTTATGCAACTTCTCTCTCCTTGATCTTATATAATACTTGAATCTAGTGTACTTGTGATGCAAGATGGCTGAGATTTTTGGTTTATAGGCACATAGCTAGGTTGAGTTGGTTTACCAACTAAAGTTATGGCAACCTATACAAGTTATCTATTAAATAATACAAGGAGGGCAATTCGGTCATTTAGTTTTTACTTTTAGTGGCAAAGTTGTCAAATCATTCTAACCCTTAGGGTTTAACCCTAAGGTTTTCTAAGTTCTAAATCTAGGATTGTGTATTAAGGGCAAAAATGGAAATCTTAGTTTCTAAAAATGTTGATTAGGGTTTCCTAATTACACTAGATTTCCTAATCACCTAGGATTTGTAAATTAGCCTTTATAATATATTAATTACCATTAACATTGCTAAATTAATACTTAGGGTTTATAACTTAGCAATTAGGGTTCTAATTTAGTAATTAGGGTTTTTAGATATTAATTAGGGTTTACCTGATTAACAGTAAACATAATAATGGTCATTAATTACATAACACACAACTTAACAAATCTTACAGTCATAACTGACTTCTGTACTATAGTTTATCAATAATGCTAGGGTTTGTACTGTTTTACTATAACTTATCTACAAATTAACATTACACACATATCAGGCATATTTATATCACTGAAATATAAATAAAATATATTATTATTCTCATTCCTTATTCAAAATCCAGACTTAGGGTTTTGAATTCATACCTGACATAACATTCATACATACCATCATTAATTAAGTTAAAATAATTAACATAACCAATATAATAAAATACATGTCATAAGAATCCTAATAATCATATCATATATACCATAATCATATTTTCATGGAAATTAAATAATAAATATTTTTATTATAAAATTAATTTATTATAAGAATATATTCTATAATGATCAATAAGTCTAAAAAGAAATTATTTACATCTAATAAATAATTTTATTTATCATATATATACATATACTTTACTTTGCAAATATTTTCACCTTTATATATATATAAAAAAATAAAATCCCAAAATTTCTTATTGAAAATATTGGGTTATGACATCCACCCTCCCTTATAAGGATTCCATCCCCGGAATCACCGCTTTAAAACCCATAGACATTAGGGAAAATAGCATACACAGTCATTGCAAGTAGATCTCGATCATAATTGATCAAACCAATCTTTAACTATTCAGCATAAAGTTTGTCTATCTGCTTAAACAGAAATTTGATTTCTAATAGAACTCAAATTCCTCCTTCAAAATTTCTTTATAAAATAATTTACTATATATATAGGAAAATCATATATAAGAAAATACAATTGACTCGAATAATACCTGGAGTCGCATCCCCATCTGCCACTGCGAAGACAAAACCCGAGAAATTAGAAAATTATTAAAATCTTAAATGATTGGTTTAAGGTCAAATACAATAGCTCAAACCTCCCACCGAGGCACTCATATACCGAGACCCGAGAATAAGTGTATAGGTTCTGATAACCTGCGACATTTGAAGTATTCCAATCTTAGATGTAAAGGACTTTTTGAGGATTTAGAAAAATTTCTTTTTAGTGGATTATTCAGATTAAGTATGGTATGTTTTGTAAAAGGAATTTTATATATTCTTTTAGTGATTATTCAGATTAAGGGTATGTGTGTATATATTATGTGATTATGTATGTTAAGTAATGGTTAAGGGTCAAGTGTTAACCAGATAAATTATATCCGTGTCAAACCCTAATATTATTAGAACGTCAACGCTCGCTTATAAAATTATTACGATTTATAAGAAACCCTAGAAATCGGTTCGAAACCCTAATTTCAAGATCGGAATCCAAATCCTAATTCAAAGATTTGAAACCCTAATTTGGGAAGTCAAAGGCTAAATATAATGGCTTAAGTATTTGTGATTATATATTAGGATAACCCTAATTGTTAAATTAGAAATCCTAATGTTTTGTATAAAACCCTAAGGGATTAAAAGTTATGTGTGTAATGAATATGAATTATGTGTATGATTAAATAAATATACATTATATAATGTGAATACATTTATTTTGTATATAAAAGTGAAGTAAGAATTAAATTATGTAACCTAATATATATATTAGGTGTGATAATTAAATAACCTAAATGGTTATCGTTATTTAGTGGTCCTAATATTTTATTTTTATATTAGTGACCTAATTTAAGAGAATTGTGGAACATGTCACAATTTATTAAATTATTTTGTTCGAATAGGTGAGTAAAGGAATATGAAGATTATGTGATGGTTTATATTGTTTATTATATAAACAAATAAAAGAAACTAATGTGATCCTAATTATATATTAGGAATGAAGAATTTAATAACTTAAGGGTTATGAGATGAGAAAATTATGGTATTTAGAATATATACCAATTATGAGAGATTTATTTTATACATCTCGCTTAATTAATTTTATAACCTAATTTTAGCAAGTCTAATTGGGTTAAGGAAATAAATGTGCATGAGTAAGGATTTAATTTATAATTGAGGAAAATGAAAACCCTAAATTAATGATTTGGGTTGAAAAGAATTAATAGTATTGGACTATGTTAATTTATATGGCCCAAAGAATTAAATTTTAAGTCCAATATATTATTTATTGATAGCCCAAAAGATGGAAATGGTGACCCAAATTTAAGCCCAATTAAGGAGGGACATATTGGACATTTGGTATGCTAAATAGGAAATAAAAAAAAGAAAAAGAAATCAAATATTAATGTGGAAATGTCCATTTTACCCTTTTTGTCCCATTTTGATGAATAATTGCTAAAGAATCCTATGTTATCTTACAAATCTAGCAAATAATGAGTGGGAATATTTCTAGCCTAGCCATGTGCTCTATATTAAGTAGCATCCAATGTTAATACCTAGCAACTAGATACATTAAACCTAAATTAGGAGATTTAAAGTAAGAAAAATACTTACTTTACTCCTCATTATTGCCAAGCCATTCTCTCTCTTACATTTCAAGAATTAGAGGAGAGAGAGAGAAGATGAGCTAGGAACATCATGTAGCAAGCCAAGAACAACAACAAAGATCATCATCTACTTTGAAAGATTAAGAAGGGCTAGCAAGATATTAAGGTATTAAACTACATTTAGCTAGTTATTCTTGTTGTTTTAAATCAAAACATGGAGTTATGTTCTTGATCTTCAAAACTCTAGATCTACATGATTTAGAGTGTTTGATGAGTAGATCTAACCATTTTTGGTAGTGAAAAGCTTAAGTAAGGAAGGGAAAGAAAACTAATTTTTTTTTTAGTGTGAAAACTAGTAAACTGCTGACCTAAAAAGGAAATTTCGGGGTTAGCTAGCTTGCTCTAAAAATTCTGGACTTTTGGTATGTTATAGTACATTCAATAAGATTTCCATAGACTCCGAAACGGACTAAATCCGACATCGGAGGAGAGAGTTATGAAATTTCTCCCAAACTACTCAAAGGTAAGAAAAACTGTTAGAGTAACAGTTTGTAACAGCCACTTCCAGGCTAATTTCCGGGAGCTTAACATGTCCAAATATGGATTGTGATAGATGAAAACTGTATTTCGGAAAGATACAAATCCAAAAAAATTGACGGATCATTAATCGGAGTTACAGATTTCGTTTTATTTAAGTTTTGGTGAAGGACTCCAAAACTGCCAAAGTGCAAAAAGTTTCTGGCCAAAATTTTCCGAGGGCTGTTTTGGACATTTAGTTAATGAGAAAAATTACAGGCTTTTGGGAAATGAAAATATATGGTAATATGTAGCTCGTGTCCAAAAATGAGCTAATTCCGGCTTAAAACGACCAAGTTATGACCATTTCAATTTTTGTGATTTTCCGACGGAATCGCTATAACCGGAGTTCTACAACTCCGATTGCCACTTAAATTTAAAATGGAGCATCACGTTAACATATATAAGGTTATGTCAAAAGATGGGCATCTCTGGAGTTAAGCACGAGGTAGCTAATTTTCTTAAGTCACGACTAATTATGATTTTTGGAAAATAGTAAAAGAAATTGAAAAATTACGGAAAAATATTTTTATGTATGAAATACATGTATATATGTTTGACCAAAGGATAAAAAAATAATAAGTTGATTTGGTATTTTCGTGAAAAGAATAGTGATTTTTGGATATCAAATAAAATCCGCCTCATCTTGAAATGGTATTTCGGTTTACTAAGATGTTATCTAATTTACTAGGATAACATATAAAAATGAATAACTTATAAGTATAAGTTATGATGTGATTAAAAGAATATCAAAGTATAATAATAATATTAAGACTTAAAACTAATGTCTAATACTTAACTATATGTTATGACTAACCGAAAGATCTATTATAGGTTTTATATGTCAGATAGATCGATAGGAGTATGTGGAAATGTGTTTAAGTTATTTTATAATGGTGATGATATTATTCTAATATTGAGATCTATATTATTAATATTAGGTCTTCGTGGAGAAGCGATTATATATTGCGTTACAGAATCAATCTGCAGTTGTGCAAGTTTTTCAAGTTCTTTTACTTAAACTCTTTTAAGAGTGGTTTTCGCATGAGATATGCTTATGAATTGTACTCAGACATCTTGTATGTATAAGTTCTGTATGAAAGGTCGATCACCTTCATTACCAATTGGTCCAGATATATTGTTATTCTCGTTAAATACTTGTTCACCAAAACTTTGTTCATGCTAATTCACAAATACATTGTGAAGGATAGTCACTTTATTATTCAAACTCTTTCCATCATGATATATCTTTGCATTTGTTTTTAAACTTGTCGGGCAACTTTCATGCTCACCCTTGCTATATCATGATAAAACATTGCGTATAAGGCTAATACTACCAGCCATAAGAAAAGGAAAATGCCAAGTTCAATTTTGGGATAGAATGTACAGCTAATTTGTAAAAGTATGGTTGAAGAATAGTATTGTTATGTGTTAGATAGCATATGATTTGTGTTTAAGTAAAGGTTACTCGACCTTGGGGAATAGTGTGTAATGTAATGTATAAACAATTTATGTTTATATCTTCCGCAAACAATTGTAGAAATAAATAACCGGATCCATGCATGATTCGGGACCCTTGATTCGGGATGCTACAGTTGGTATCAAAGCTGTTGGTTATGAAGCTTAGGTAGCAATACCTGAGACCAATAACCGCAGTGATTAAGATAAGTACTAACTCACATAGAGTTAGTTGAAGAATCTCGTAGGGTCAAAAAGTTAGGTTTAAGTATGGTACCATTGTACTCGAAAGTAGTTGATGTATGGTATCTGGGCTAAACGATTCCTTCATAGAGCGGAGGTATATACTAACAAAGCAACTCGGAACCTAGTTTGTTGGTTGTTTGTGGGAAACCACCAATGCACTATATTGAAAAACCGTTAGAGAGACGATGTGTACCAAGTATAGGAAGTGGATAGATAAAGTCTAAGAGATTACAAGTGTAAGGATAAGAGATCGTAAAATAAAACGATCACGTATCATAGCAATGAATCGTAATATATACGATGAGATCACTCGTGATCTCGATAAGGTTATGGTATGAAGAAAGATCCAGAGAATGATGAAAAGTTTACAAAGAAGATTGTCGTGGTATGAATTGTACTATAAATTGGCATGATCCGTAAGAGAATTATAAATAATGAATTAAATTCGCATGGAGAATGGGGTTAGTGTTAGGTGGGGATTCAATTGAGGACTCATGTCGGCAAATGAGTGTATAATTCTTCGTATGGGAGCCGAATTGTACTTGGTGTAAAAACCACTTAGTTTTCGCAATCGATAATCATTGAAATGTTTATGTCGCGCTATTTGTTATATGCATGTTGAGAAGGTGATTCTTTTCTCATGTGTATAACGAATAGGTAGAGGATATAAGGTTAAGTTAAGTAGTTCTTAAAACTCATACTTATGGTAAGTTCATGACTCATAATCATATGGTATGTTTGAACCCTCTCGAATGGACGCCTATGGTCCGACTAGGATAAGTTCTTAAACTCATATGATTGTGGCAAGTTTCGAACTCATAATGTGTGGTAAGTTTGATGAACCTGGGGTATAGCAAAGTGGTGAATGGAGCATTGAGGATTATAAGAATAGATAGATCTATTAAGTAATGGATCAAGAGAAAAGTGAAGTTGATGATGGAAGCATAGGTATTCCAAATCTTCTAGCTATGCTAGACTTCAAGTTTTTGACATCAAGCTAAACACGCACTATGTGCTTTTTGAAAATGAATTTTATTCTCAACTCCCGGTGATTATTGTGTATGCGTGGACTTCGGGCCATCGACACCTCGTTACTCGCTGAGATGATAAACCGATTTGCAAAGATTTTTGAAACGATTTAAAGTACAATTTATGCTACTTATTTTGCTTAGACACGTAATGATTTGAAGTATCAAAAGTTGTTTTATTTATCACTTATGTACCATGCAACTCGGTGCAGTAGATGATAAAAAATGATGGAGTCATCAATGCAAGATTACTTAGTGTTGGATGTGATCTCGTGGATCGCCAACCCACTATGGTATGATGTAGTATGATAAAATCACCAAATGACGGAATCCTCAAATCTGATCGTAAATACAAAGCAAGCATCATGACGTCATTCTCGAAAAAAATGTTTTCAAAATTTTAATTTGCCAATCTGGTTTGGCTATACTTAAATAATTCTATTAAACCTGAATTATCGATATGAGTCTATGCTATTCGATTCAAACTAGACTAATGTTTATGAAAACTCTAAGTGTTCATTGAAAGAAATTTCCTAACCAAATTGTTTTGGTGTGGAATCCTATACTAAGTCCGAGGTGAACAACCCTGAAAATGGGGATATACTAATTGGATAGAATATTCCAATTTAAGAACGCATATAGTCGTTCGGATTACTAAGGTACAATAGACTGATCATCTAAAGTACCAGAATCGGTAGTTTACCTTCTTCGTGATTGTAAACATACCTATTAAAGAAATGTTTAAGAGGTAGAGTACCTTTCTTTCTTAATTGAAAGAGGTAGCAGTGTAGAAATACCCCTAAACCCCTGAGTTCAAAGTTCATAATTTTTATGATCCCCGCGATGTATATGAAAAGTTTTTTTTAAACCCTTCAGAGTAATGTTGTGGTAGAACGTGATGATTGATATGATGAATAATGTAAACTCGTAGTACTGCAAGTAGAATCGAGATGATTGAATAAAGGTCATTACGACAACCTAGTTTTGAAGAATGTTTAGAAGATGTAAACCCTAAGTGAGTAGTTATGGTGAAATGTGATGATAGAAAGAGAAATCCTCAAAGGAGGAAATTGTAAAGGTTAAGTTGAAAACCTAGTTATGGATAAGAGAATGAGCAGAGATTAGTATGCTTTAATTTCGAGGACTTAAATTCTTAGAAGAAGGGTGAATGTGACAACCCGAGAAATTAGAAAATTATTAAAATCTTAAATGATTGGTTTAAGGTCAAATAATAGACCTGCATGCAGAATAAGTGTATGTGTTTGATGTTTTCGTAAAGGAATTTTGAGGATTTAAAATTTCTTTTAGTGGATTATTCAGATTAAGGGTATGTGTATATATATTATGTGATTACGGTAGATATGTGTACGTATGTAATGTGGTTAAGGGTCAAGTGTCGACAAGATAAATTATATCCGTGTCAAACCCTAATATTATTGTAACGTCAACGCTCAGCTTATAAAATTATTACGATTTATAAGAAACCCTAGAAATCGGTTCTCGAAACCCTAATTTCAAGATCGAATCCAAATCCTAATTCAAAGATTTGAAACCCTAATTTGGGAAGTCAAAGGCTAAATATAATGGCTTAAGTATTTGTGATTATATATTAGGATAACCCTAATTGTTAAATTAGAAATCCTAATGTTTTGTATAAAACCCTAAGGGATTAAAAGTTTGTGTGTAATGAATATGAATTATGTGTATGATTAAATAAATATACATTATATAATGTGAATACATTTATTTTGTATATAAAAGTGAAGTAAGAATTAAATTATGTAACCTAATATATATATTAGGTGTGATAATTAAATAACCTAAATGGTTATCGTTATTTAGTGGTCCTAATATTTTATTTTTATATTAGTGACCTAATTTAAGAGAATTGTGGAACATGTCACAATTTATTAAATTATTTTGTTCTAATAGGTGAGTAAAGGAATATGAAGATTATGTGATGGTTTATATTGTTTATTATATAAACAAATAAAAGAAACTAATGTGATCCTAATTATATATTAGGAATGAAGAATTTAATAACTTAAGGGTTATGAGATGATGATAAAATTATGGTATTTAGAATATATACCAATTATGAGAGATTTATTTTATACATCTCGCTTAATTAATTTTATAACCTAATTTTAGCAAGTCTAATTGGGTTAAGGAAATAAATGTGCATGAGTAAGGATTTAATTTATAATTGAGGAAAATGAAAACCCTAAATTAATGATTTGGGTTGAAAAGAATTAATAGTATTGGACTATGTTAATTTACATGGCCCAAAGAATTAAATTTTAAGTCCAATATATTATTTATTGATAGCCCAAAAGATGGAAATGGTGACCCAAATTTAAGCCCAATTAAGGAGGGACATATTGGACATTTGGTATGCTAAATAGGAAATAAAAAAAAAAAAAAAAAGAAATCAAATATTAATGTGGAAATGTCCATTTTACCCTTTTTGTCCCATTTTGATGAATAATTGCTAAAGAATCCTATGTTATCTTACAAATCTAGCAAATAATGAGTGGGAATATTTCTAGCCTAGCCATGTGCTCTATATTAAGTAGCATCCAATGTTAATACCTAGCAACTAGATACATTAAACCTAAATTAGAGATTTAAAGTAAGAAAATACTTACTTTACTCCTCATTATTGCAAGCCATTCTCTCTCTTACATTTCAAGAATTAGAGTGAGAGAGAGAAGATGAGCTAGGAACATCATGTAGCAAGCCAAGAACAACAACAAAGATCATCATCTACTTTGAAAGATTAAGAAGGGCTAGCAAGATATTAAGGTATTAAACTACATTTAGCTAGTTATTCTTGTTGTTTTAAATCAAAACATGGAGTTATGTTCTTGATCTTCAAAACTCTAGATCTACATGATTTAGAGTGTTTGATGAGTAGATCTAACCATTTTGGTAGTGAAAAGCTTAAATAAGGAAGGAAAGAAAACTAATTTTTTTTTAGTGTGAAAACTAGTAAACTGCTGACCTAAAAAGGAAATTTTGGGGTTAGCTAGCTTGCTCTAAAAATTCTGGCTTTTTGGTATGTATATAGTACATTCAATAAGATTTATAGACTCAAACGGACTAAATCCGACATCGGAGGAGAGAGTTATGAAATTTCTCCCAAACTACTAAAGGTAAGAAAAACTGTTAGAGTAACAGTTTGTAACAGCCACTTCCAGGCTAATTTCCGGGAGCTTAACATGTCCAAATATGGATTGTGATAGATGAAAACTGTATTTCGGAAAGATACTTAATCCAAAAAATTGACGGATCATTAATCGGAGTTACAGATTTCGTTTTATTTAAGTTTTGGTGAAGGACTCCAAAACTGCCAAAGTGCAAAAAGTTTCTGGCCAAAATTTTCCGAGGGCTGTTTTGGACATTTAGTTAATGAGAAAAATTACAGGCTTTTGGGAAATGAAAATATATGGTAATATGTAGCTCGTGTCCAAAAATGAGCTAATTCCGCTTAAAACGACCAAGTTATGACCATTTCAATTTTTGTGATTTTCCGACGAAATCGCTATAACCGGAGTTCTACAACTCCGATTGATTGCCACTTAAATTTAAAATGGAGCATCATGTTAATATATATAAGGTTATGTCAAAAGATGGGCATCTTTGGAGTTAAGCACGAGGTAGCTAATTTTCTTAAGTCACGCACTAATTATGATTTTTGGAAAATAGTAAAAGAAATTGAAAAATTACGGAAAAATATTTTTTATGTATGAAATACATGTATATATGTTTGACCAAAGGATAAAAAAATAATAAGTTGATTTGGTATTTTCGTGAAAAGAATAGTGATTTTTGGATACCAAATAAAATCCGCCTTTATCGAAATGGTATTTCGGTTTACTAAGATGTTATCTAATTTACTAGGATAACATATAAAATGAATAACTTATAAGTATAAGTTATGATGTGATTAAAAGAATATCAAAGTATAATAATAATATTAAGACTTAAAACTAATGTCTAATACTTAACTATATGTTATGACTAACCTAAAGATCTATTATAGGTTTTATATGTCAGATAGATCGATAGAGTATGTGGAAATGTGTTTAAGTTATTTTATAATATGGTGATGATATTATTCTAATATTGGAGATCTATATTATTAATATTAGGTCTTCGTGAGAAGCGTATTATATGCGTTACTAAGAATCAATCTGTTCGTGCAAGTTTTTCAAGTTCTTTTACTTAAACTCTTTTAAGAGTGGTTTTGCATGATATGCTTATGAATTGTACTCAGACATCTTGTATGTATAAGTTCGGGTATGAAAGGT
Source organism: Panax ginseng (assembly GCA_020205605.1). Taxonomy (NCBI): domain Eukaryota; kingdom Viridiplantae; phylum Streptophyta; class Magnoliopsida; order Apiales; family Araliaceae; genus Panax; species Panax ginseng. The sequence goes on along the minus strand of CM035132.1, from coordinate 141,127,275 downwards.
CGATCACCTTCATTACCAAATTGGTCCAGATATATTGTTATTCCTGTTAAATACTTGTTCACCAAAACTTTGTTCATGCTAATTCACAAATACATTGTGAAGGATAGTCACTTATTATTCAAACTCTTTCCATCATGATATATCTTTGCATTGTTTTTTTTAAACTTGTCGGGCAACTTTCATGCTCACCCTTTCTATATCATGATAAAACATTGCGTATAAGGCTAATACTACCGCCATAAGAAAAGGAAAATGCCAAGTTCAAATTTTGGGATAGAATGTATGACTAATTTGTAAAAGTATGGTTGAAGAATAGTATTGTTATGTGTTAGATAGCTTATGATTTGTGTTTAAGTAAAGGTTACTCGACCTTGGGGAATAGTGTGTAATGTAATGTATAAACAATTTATGTTTATATCTTTAAACGCAAAGAAATAGAAATAGGAACATGGCGATTCGAGACCATGATTCGGGGACCAAGTATAGGAAGTGGATAGATAAAGTCTAAGAGATTACAAGTGTAAGGATAAGAGATCGTAAAATAAAACGATCACAGAATAGCAATGAATCGTAATATATACGATGAGATCACTCTGTGATCTGATAAGGTTATGGTATGAAGAAAGATCCAGAGAATGATGAAAAGTTTACAGCAAGATTGCTGTGTATGAATTGTACTATAAATTGGTACAGATCCAGAAGAGAATTATAAATACTGAATTAAATTCAGTATGGAGAATGGGGTTAGTGTTAGGTGGGGATTCAATTGAGGACTCATGCGTCGGTGAGTGTATAATTCTTCGTATGGGAGCCTGAATTGTACTTGGTGTAAAAACCACTTAGTTTTCGCAATCGATAATCATTGAAATGTTTATGTAGCGCTATTTGTTATATGCATGTTGAGAAGGTGATTCTTTTCTCATGTGTATAACGAATAGGTAGAGGATATAAGGTTAAGTTGCGAGTTCTTAAAACTCATACTTATGGTAAGTTCATGACTCATAATCATATGGTATGTTTTGAATCCTCAAATGAATGGACGCTTATGGTCCGACTAGGATAAGTTCTTAAACTCATATGATTGTGGCAAGTTCCTGAACTCATAATGTGTGGTAAGTTTGATGAACTGGGGTATAGCAAAGTGGTGAATGGAGCATTGAGGACTATAAGAATAGATAGATCTATTAAGTAATGGATCAGTAGAAAAAGTGAAGTTGATGATGGAAGCATAGGTATTCCAAATCTTCTAGCTATGCTAGACTTCGAAGTTTTTGACATCAAGCTAAATACGCATTATGTGCTTTTGAAAAATGAATTTTATTCTCAACTCCCGGTGATTATTGTGTATGCGTGGACTTGGCCATCGACACCTCGTTACTGTTGAGATGATAAAACCGATTTGCAAAGATTTTTGAAACGATTTAAAGTACGATCTATGCTACTTATTTGGCTAGACGCGAATGATTTGAAGTATCAAAAGTTGTTTTATTTATCACTTATGTACCATGCAACCAAGTGCGAGAGATGATAAAAAATGATGAAGTCATCAATGCAAAGATTACTTAGTGTTGGATGTGATCTCGGGATCGTCAACCCACTATGGTATGATGTAGTATGATAAAATCACCAAATGACGGAATCCTCAACTGATCAGTAACAAGATGCGGCATCATGACGTCATTCTCGAAAAACAATTTATGTTTATATCTTCCGCAAACAGTTGTAGAAATAGCGAACCGGATCCGCGGCGATTCGGGACCCGGATTCAGGGCTGCTACAAGCTCAAACCGGCGATAACCCCGGTGAGGATTTAAATGTCATCTTACCGACTCAACGCTCTCTCTCACAAGATGATATCGTAGCATACCAACAAGCAGTCCAATCTCAGATGTAACCCTGAGCAACGTCTGCTTTCAACTCAAACCGGCGATAACCCTGGCAAAGAGTCAAACGTCATCTTTCCCTCTTCAACACCTACGCGTCGTCTCAACACTTCATACATACATACATCCAACAATGTCCCACAAGAACCTAGGAGTTATAATCCCGAGTGACTATTACGCGTGGCAGTACCTTGGATAGAATTTGAAGCTTGAAGACCATGGGCATGGACCCCTCTTCCTGACTTCGTACAACCTCTAATCCATGTCATTGCGTAACTCTCGACACAAGCGGTCCGAAGAAGGTCATATATACCTCGTTCGGATGCTCGGATTGAAGTTCTGCAAGTTTAAGCGGACATTACAGTACACGAGTGCACGTACTTCAAGACGACAGGACCCACGATGGTCGGATGCACCACGACCAGCCGCAGGTATACCGCGGCTACCGCAGGTGTACCTGCGGCCATTAGTCTATAAATATAGACCTTGGGGTCAGCCATTTGAGAGAGGAAGGAGAGAGAAAAGGTTAGGAAGCCCTGTCCAATTTACTCTGTATACACCCATATTGAGTGTTTCCTCGGTATAAACACCTGTTAGCTCACATATAGCTACATTTTTAACCGGGGGGAGCTGAGTGTTTATCCACATAGAGTCATAGAAGTCTACTTTGGCAGCCCACGGTAAGCCTTCTTATATTCTATAAAGCCTTTTTTCCATATTAGCACACACTATTATACACATTGAGAGTAGTGTAGTGTGCGTTTGCCCGGACTTCGGTCCATGGTTTTCATTTCTGTCTATATATATATACTTATATATATGTATATATTTTTTATATGGACTAACATTATCGAGTTATGCCTCGATTGAGCTTAGACTTAGGTCTAGAGCGTTTACTTGCTTTTGTATATAAATATACTTATATATATAAATTGTGGTCAGACTTTGTCTGATGAGCCTAGACTTATGTCCTGAGCGTTTCTTTGCTTTTTATATATATATATATATATATATATATATATATATATATATATATATATATATATATATATATAGCATTGTTTATACATATCGATGAGCCTGGATTTTATATCCATGACATTTACTCGCTTATATATATATATATATACACTTATATATATAATTGTTGTTTCGGACATATCCGATTAGCCCGGATTTACATCCTAAGTGCGTTTATTGCTTTTATATATATATATATATATATATATATATATATATATATATATATATATATTTACATTTCGTCTCGCCTGGAGTTTACTTCGTGGTAGTTGATCGCTTTTACAGCTTTATTTACATTTCGTCCCAGCAGGAGTTTACTTCGTGGTGGTTGATCATGTCCATATATATATATATATATATATATTTACATTTCCAAACCCCTATGGAGTTGCTTCGTGGTGGTTGATCATGTCTGTATATATATATTTACAGCTTTTATATATATAACTGCTTATTGCTTTCCATATAAACTGCAGTATCATGTGAGCCTAGGAATCATGTGATCATAGATTCAGTCTACTAAATCTAGATTCGGTTCCCATGATGGACATTTTTCACCGCATGTGAAATGACTTGTACATTATTCTGGTGTCTAAATTTCCTTGGATGGTCAGTTATCATGCCCATGAGGAGTTCTAAGATTTGTTGTATATTATTTTTTCAAGATGCTTCGCATCTTGAAAATAAAAGCAAAATGTTTAACATTTAATAATAAAATGGAAGTATCAAAGGCCTCAATTACTATTGAGCATAGGGTTTGAAAAACCTCTTTTTACAAAACTTCATTGCTATATCTTGGTTAAAACTGAATTTTTCTATAAATTCAAACCCTTTGTATATAGATGCGAACGAGGTACAACACAATTTCCAAATAATTGCACATTGATCCACACACACACACACACACACACACACACTCATATAACAGTTTCTTTGAAAAGTGGCGGTCACCGTGGCAACACGGATGTCGGGGGGTGACTAACACCTTCCCTCTGCATAATCAAGCCCCCAGACCTAAATGAATCTCGGTTTCACAGACCCGTTTAGCAGTATCACATCACTGGGTCAATGTGCAAACCTTTTCGGTTGCGTTGGTGCAACTAGTTAAATACACCAACTGGCGACTCCTAAAGTCAAATCGTCGACATTATACATGTCAGACCTTTTTCACTTGTTTTTTCAAACAAATCTCACATTAACATGAGAACACCAAAGAACAAGTAATGAAAAGGAACACTAAAATTCTCGACGTCGACATCCATCATAGCTGCTATCAAACTATCATACCACGACCTCAGACGGGAGGCTACCAACACTAGTGCGGTGTGATCTATATGGATGACTATCGAAGAAGACATTTATGTGGGCCGTATTATAAGATCATCTAGGGGTCAATGCTGAATATCTTTGGACATACATACATATGCATAACATAATATATGCATGATAAACAATAGATGACAATGTGATGTAGGGAATAACAGTAAATACATTTCTAAGTACATCATCATCTAATACATCTCTGTACAGGTAAAAATATAGGGAAATGGGGCATAGACGCCCAATAACTAACAGGGGCCTATCAAAAGATATAGCGAGAATGGGGCACAGCCACCCAGTGTCTAACAGAGGCCTATCAAAAGATATAATGAGAATATACATCAGAAGAAGACAATGGTGTCAATATCTACACCATCAATCCTGTCAACCTAATATAGCTCCTCCTGAGTCACTAGATCTCCATCAACAGGGATGTCAGGCCTATACAACGGAGGATCTTCACTGGAAAAACTATATGGGTCACCTGAGGGGCCAGCCCCAGAGCTGGAAGGATCAAAGGTATCTGCTTCTGAAGGATCTCTACCCAAGGGCCGAATAAAGAAATGTGCCCGGTCCAACTGCCAGGTCAAACTGTCAATCTATGTCAAATGAGTCGGATCTCGGACACAGGACATCCAATCCGTCATCATCATAGATCTAGGAACCATATCCCCCATAAACTGTGTGGCGCGAGTCTGGGTTTCGATGGTATAAGGGTACCATCAGCGATGGAACATATCCTGAGTATTTGGACCATCTGACAGTGTAAAGTCGTCAATGCCCATCAATGGGATATCAATGGCAGGTGACTGTGATACACGCCAATAACGTCTGGCAGGAGGCAAGATCGGTACATGAATCTCCTATGTGGTGCTCCTAATAGCACGCTTTCCTAAATAGTGCTCCCATCCTCCATCTGTGAAGAGAGGAATCCTATGGGTGGATATCACGTACTCGACACCAGTCGGGTACCCATCCTCAAACCCAATGGTCAAATGCTCCCCGGAATAGGGAATCAAAGTGATAACATCAGCTGTCAACAACTCCAACTGTAGACGACAATGGGTGAAACCCTCAGCTACAAGAACCTCCGCCAGTATGGAGTGATGCCTTCGCCATCCTCATGGATATGTATCTAATCCTAACACACTCACATGACACAAACATGCGAGCCTCTCATAGGCCCAGAACTGCCAACACAAAGGCAAAACATCTATTGTTAGTCAACACTCTTAACCTGTACATAGGAAATCACAAGAAAAATACTCACCAAAAGAATTGGGTAAACTCCTATCCAAGCCTCCGTCAAGCCATGCGAACGCATGCACGTACCCCTGAGGAAGTAGGTGAAGGTATAGGAGCCCAAATCATACTCTCCAATATGGTCCACATCTCGTGTAGCACTCACCAAAGCGAATGATACTGTGGAAGAGTTATCTGCTATGAAGCAGTCCCTAATGATTATCAAGAACAATCGCTGAAGAATGTGATCCCTGACTCTCACATCATCGGGCATGGGCTCACTCAAAAGCCCGTTCATAGCATCTACGCTCAAAGGACCTATACGGATTGTCCTATCCTTGAGCGCCTTAGTCGGGACTCCTAGTGAGGATCTAATGGCAGTCGGTGTAATATCCACCATACAAGGCACTGGCACCCCTCCAAACTCCATATCGGTGATAAATCGCAAATCCATCGACGTCATCATCACCTCACAATCTAACAAATGGAGAGACTGAGTCTGGTGAAACCATCGCTCAGACAACGCCCTAAGATAACCCCAGGGACAATGACAGGGGAGGATGGAAAAGAATGCCTTGAAGCCCCATCCATGCACAATCACTCGATAATCAGGATACAGAGCCTGATATGTAGAGTGAATGCTGAACCAGTTCCCTCGAGGCTGCGTAAAGCCAGGAACCTACATCACAAAAGCGGATCAACATCAGAATCCTTTACTCCTTATTAATAGGAAAGAAGAAAGATCAAAATCCATCTTGTACCTCGTTTGCATGCAAGTAAACCGAGGGGTGTCGACTCAAATCTCCCAGAAGCTCTAGGATCATCACATGAATGCCTAGAAAATCCCTATGGGGAACATGAGTAGCAGAAGTGGGGTCCACAACCAGAACATCCTCCTCTTCGTCCTCAACATCTGGTACCTCAACCCAGACATGACGTATCACTGCCTCCGCCAGACGACGAGGCTGTCCAACTGAACAGGGTTGAGGCACATCAGAAGCCCTCCTCCGCACACCCGAAGTGGTCCTACGGGAACTAATCGGCTGATCTGGATCCATATATCTGGACATAAGTCTCCAAATCACCTCAAAAAAGGTGTGGTAAACTCTACCTTGGAGCTTTTTCAAAATGCATTTTATGACTATATATGCATGCATTACTTTAATATACGTCTACAGTAGAGTTAAAAATGCATGACTACTCAATTCCTACATTTTGGAAAAATTTTGTCATAGTCTCCTTTGTAAATAGGACTATCCACATGCACATAAGCATGACTAGGTGGTCATTCAGTAGCACACCTACCCACAGTCATAAACATCATATATGCATAACACTATCAAAGACATAATCCGTAAGGGTAACCTAATTACCAGGATTACTTTGTTATACCACCTTTGCTCATTTATCCTCAAATAGGATAAGAAATAGCAGGGAAAAAAGTGCCAATTTGACTATTTCAAAAGTTGAATTTTTTAACATCATTATGTTCAACATGGTTAAATACTAACATTTACTATGTTGAATATTTTTTATCAAGTCATATGAGCATGCATATTCACTACTATGTGTTTAGAAGCATTTCATGTGATAACTCAGTTTTTAACGAATAAAAATTGGAAAAGAAGACATACATACATTACCAGGGCAGTGTGGAACACTTGTACGGTGGCAGAATTTGTAGAAAGACGCCCGAACTCAGCAGATCTAAAGAAGAACTCTCGAATTTCCTGTACAGTACAACTTAGAAATTACTTGTGACAGCAACAAGCCATTTAAGGCCATCCACGGCTGGAAACTGGTGTACCTGCAGATGTCGTAGGTGTGCCTGCCGCTCCCCTGGGTGGGGTCCACCCGTCCGGCTCGGTTCAATTTGAGTTACAAAGGAAGTTTTATAAGCTAAAAAAGCCAAATCAGGAAAAAAGATGCTACGCGATTGAGCGGAAAAGCCTGAAATCCTAGTTTTCAGAGACCAAACTGCGGGTCTACATGCCACTCATTGGTATTCACTCAGACATAGGGTTCACTATATCGATGATCAAAATTATTGCAAACAACGCTTGGCAATACCTCACGAAGGTCTGATGCCATCTGTTCGGGGTCTAAGCCCCAAAACCTTTCTTCCCCCAACGAAAACTCTGTCCATTTCATCCGTTGATGCACACGTTAACGAAGGACAAGCAGCCTTGACACTATCATCAGTAGGGATCTCATCCGTTGATGTACATTTCAACGAAGGTCAGGCAGCCCTGACAACACAGAATGTTGGCAATAATAACTCCGACAGACCAATGGAAGGACCTGGCGACACAAACCAGGAAAGACCATCCTCATCGGGGAAGACTGATGATGGAATATGTTATACAAGGTTTCCTCAGACAAAATACATTCCCACAGAGTCTCTTGTATATAAGAGATACATCCTTAGTGTAAAGTCTGTACCAAGGATTAAGGACTTTGGTGTTAACCCCAAGGTCAACATCCTAGAAGTTCTTGAGAACTTTGGATCACACATCCAAGACAGTTCATAGGGGGTTGACAGTGATAACTTCAAACCCCCGTCAGAAGTCATGGGAGCAAACAGTCATCACATCCTATTGGAGAACAATCCAACAAACTACATACATCATGCATATATATCATGCCATAGCACATTGCATCATGATTATCTTGTCACATTTCAAGTGTCTAGTATTCTTTATCATATCAATGCCATGGCATTGCATGAATATGATAAAGAGGGGCAGCTGTAGACACTCGAAATTTTTTTGCACTCGTGTTACTAACGTTACAAGAAGGCAAAATCGACTTTCAGAGATAACCCAGGAGGACAGCTCAGCTCAATCTCGGAGATAACCCTAGGATACTCAGTTCTTACCATCTCGAAGATAACCCTGAGATAATTAATCCCATCCTGGAGATAACCCCAGGAGTTCCAGTTTCAACCTCGGAGATAACCCCGAGGGATGCAGTTCAAGTTCCGAAAATAACACTGGAGAAAGTTCTTTCATCTTGGAGATAACCATGAGATAATCAGTTTTATCCCGAAAACAACACCGAGAGTTTCAGTTTTAACCTCAGAAACCACACCGAGGAGTGCAGGTGCAGTTTCGGAGATAACCCTGAAAAAGCTCCTTCCAACCTTTGTAGTCAACTTTAACCTTAGATAACCTCGAGGCACTCAGTTCCAGTCCCAAAGATAGCTCAGGGAGGTCAGGCACACCTCAGAGATAACCTTGAGGACATTCAGCACTTGCAACAGCCCAATCTCAAAGATAACCCTGAGCAACGACTGTTATATCAGCCCAAATCGGAGATAACCCTGGTGAGGGGCAAAATTATCATTTTGCCACCTTGATCATATATTGCGCCAACTCAAAAACATTTCAACATACATTCTACACAGCAGTGTCCTACAAGAACCAATAGCTCTAATCCCGAGTGACTACTACACAGGACAGCACACCGGATAGAATTTGAAGACTTGAAGACCAAGGGCATGGTTCCATCTTCCTGACTTCGCACAATCTCTAATCCCATGTCATTGTGTAGCTCTCAACAATAGCACTCCAAAAAAGGTCTTATACACCTCGATCGGATGCCCGGATTGAATTTCTAAAAGTTTAAGCAGACATCATATTACATGCATGCACGTACTTCGAGACGGCGGTGTCAACGTTGGGATTTTTACTGTCCCTTTTCTGTTCTTTTCTTTTGGTGTTCTTATGTTAGGTGAGATTTGTTTGAAAAAACAAGTTTTGAAAAGGTCTGACACTTATATTTCGATGATTTGACTGTAAGAGTCGCCAGTTGGTATTTTTAAAGGGTTGCACCAACTCAACCGAGAAAAGGTTTGCACATTGACCACGTGATGTAACACTGCTAAACTGGTCTGTGAAATTGAGATTCATTAGGGTCCGGGGACTTTCTTATGCGGAGGAAAGGTGTTAGGCACCCCCAACATCCGTGTTACCACGGTGACCGCTACTTTTCAATTAAATTGTTAAATCGTTCGCACCTATATGCAAAGGGTTTGAATTTATGTAAAAATTCAGTTTTAACAAGATATAGCAATAATGTTTTGTAGAAGAGGTTTTTCAAACCCTTATGCTCAATAGTAATTGAGGCCTTTGATACATCCATTTTATTAAGTGTTCGGCTTGATTGCTTTTATTTTCAAGATGCGAAGCATCTTCGAGAAAATAATATACATAGCAATTCCGAATTCCTTGTGGGCATGAAAGCCATCTAAGAAAATTCCAACACCGTGAATAAATTATAAGCTGCTTACAGCTGAAAATGTCCATCACGGGAACCAAATCTAGATTAAGTGAACTGAATCTATGATCACATGATTCCTAGGTGTGCCTTAATTTATATGAAAGCTATAAGCGAGTTATATAAATATAAGTTTAAAATATATATATATATATATATATATATATATATATATATATATATATATATATATAAATATATATATATACACGTATATGATCAACCACCACGAAGCACCTCCATAGGGGATCGGAAATGTAAATATATAAAATGGTAAATATATATATATATATATATATATATATATATATGTAAATGATCAACCACAACGAAGCACCTCCATGGGGATCAAAATGTAAATAAATCAGTAAAAACGATCAACCACCACGAAGTAAACTCCAGGCGAGACGGAATGTAAAGAAAGCAATAAAGACGATCTACCGCCACGAAGTAAACTCTAGGCAGGACGGAATATAAAGAAAGCAATAAAAGGCCACGAAGTAAACTCCAGGCCATACAGAAATGTAAATATATATATATATAAGCGGTAAATGCACAGGATATAAAACACAGGCTCATCGAATAAAGTTCGACAACAGTTTATATATATATATATATATATAAGCAATAAATGCTCCGGACGTGAGTCCAGGCTCAATCGAGACATAACTCGATAATGTTAGTCCATATATATAAATATATATATATATATAAAAAGAAATAAAAGGCCATGGACCGAAGTCTGGGAATACACACGCCACGCGACTCTCAATGTGATGAACGGTGTGTGCAAGATGTGGAGAAAAGGCTTTGAAAGGTGTAAGAAGGCTTACAATGGACTTATAGCTTTAAATGGATGAACACTCGGCTCCCACCAGAAAAAATATGACAATATATGACCTCACAAGTGTTTAAAATGAGAAAGCACTCAGTTTATAGTGTGTACAGAGAAAATTAGATAGGGCTTCCTCGTCATTTTCTATTACAAAATAGCCACCCCAAGCCCTCTATTTATAGAGGGGGGAGCCATAGGTGTACCTGCGAAAGTCGCAGATGCACCTGCGGCTGCCCAGGGTACCCCGGGCTCTGTGGGTCCTGCCATCTCAAAATACATGCACGCGTATAACGTGATGTCCGCTCGAACTTTCAGAACATCAATCCGGGCATCCAATTGTGGTGTATAAGACCTGTTCCAGAGTGCTGTTGTCGAGAGCTACACAAATGACATGGGATTAGAGGTTGTAAGATGTTAGGAAGATGGGACCATGCCTTTGGTCTTCAAGCTTCAAATTTCATCCGATGTGTTGTCCTGTGTAGTAGTCACTCGGGATTGTAGCTATTTGGTTCTTATAGGATATTGTTGTGAAGAATATATGTCAAAATGTGTTAAGACGGTGCGCGTGTAGAATCGAGGTGGAAAAATGATGATTTTTCCCCTCACCGGGGTTATCTCCGGTTTGGGCTGATAAAGCAGTCGTTGCTTAGGGTTATCTCTGAGATTGGACTGCTGCTAGTACTGGGTGTCCTCAGTGTTAACTTTGAGGTATGCCTAACCTCCCGGGGTTATCTCCGGGTTTGGGATTGAGTGCCTCGGGGTTATCTCCGAGGTTGAAGCTGATTACAAATGTTGAAAAGAGCATCTCCGGGGTTATCTCCGGAACTGTAACTGCACTCCTCGGGGTTAGCTCCAAGGTTAAGAATGAAACTCCTGGTGTTGTTTCCAAGATTAAATATCTCGGGGTTATCTCCGAGATTGAAAAGGCTTCTCCGGTGGGATTTTCGAAACTGGAACTGTTTTGTCCTCTAGGGTTTTCTCTGAAAGATGATTATTGTAATACCTGAGAAATTCCTCATATTATTAAATAAATATGCTAATGAAGGTAATATTTATATGAATAAAAGTGTTAACATTTTATTGAGATCAATTGATTCGTATTAGATCAATGTGCATTGAGAAGCTTAGTTTAAGCTTGGAAGATTATGCCTAGTGTGGCATTGAGATGTAAATAATTATTGCATATGATGATAAGCTTAACTTATACAATTTATTATGTGAGTGGAATTATTAATTGAGGGATAACTTAATATTGGATCTAGGATTATCCGAGCCCAACCTTAGTATGTAGATTGGGAGTCTAGCCCAATAACTTAATTGATGGACTTTTGAGTTAGCCCAATAACTTGGAACATTTAAAGACCAATTGGAACCCAACATAACAATTGGTACAAGGGTTGACTTTTTAAAATATGGCGTAGGCGGTGTGCTGACCGACCACCCCATGCTTATGTCTCGAGATCGCTTCTCTTGTCTCAAGTTAGGGGTCACCAAGTACAAAGGACGAGAGCCTAAACTCTCTTTACGTAAACTTTCAAGTCGCTAATCCTAGGTAATCATGGCTAGTGAGTATTTGGTATGAAGTGGTTAAACAACTCCTTAAGCAACCATTGTTCCTTTCTATTCGCGCCATGGATCCCCACATTGTGTAAAGCAATGGTCTAGTGCATGCTTTCCTCTATAAATACGAAATTTGCCTTTTGCGATCTGTTATATTGTTAAGAGTATGGAGACATCTCGAGTGAAGAATTCTTAGTCGCTAAGCATTTAGAAGCCAAATCGATTGTGTGAGATATCAAGGTTGAGAAGGTAAAATTTCTACTTCGTTCTTAACTTGAGTCTGGTTTGATCCTTGGTTTTTCCTAATTAATATGTCAAGTATGATGAACTAGCATGTTATAAGGCGTTAAGAAGTTCACTTTCATGCATGAACACGTTAATAAAAAAAAATTGTTAGAATTAAAAGTTAGGACTTGATGCTTCTGACATAAGTCAGATGACACTCTACTATCCAAATCATAGTGTCATGTCATATTGTCACCTTTGGTCTTTTGGAAAACACTACGATTGCTCACTTAACATCCGCAGAAGTATCCGGACTACTCTACGATTCGGAAAGGTCCACCATGTAGATGACCACCACCAGAGAGTAAGATTGTTGATCGTAGAGAGATGATAGCAAGACCGATCACTGACAGTAGAGAGTAAGATTGTTGATCGTAGAGTGATAGCATTTTAATTTCACGACCATAGTAGAGTAAGATTGTTGATCGTAGAGTGATAGCCTTTAATCGACTACTGCACCGTAGAGTAAGATTGTTGATCGTAAAGTGATAGCCGTAATCGACTCACGACCGTAGAGAGTAAGATTGTTGATCGTAGAGTGATAGCCGAATCGACTACGATCGTGAGAGTAAGATTGTTGATCGTAGAAGTAATGGTCGATTAATAAACCGTAGAGTAATATTGTTGATCGTGAGAGTAACGTAATAATTGGGTTTGGGCGTGTGAGGCCATGAAACAAGAAGTGTTGTCTTCGGACAAGAAGTATTGTCTTCGGACAAAAAATGTTGTCTTCGGACAAAACGTAATGTCCTCGGACGAGTCGTAACGCCTTCTTGGATATGGCGGATGCCCTCGGAGATGACAGGATAACCGGGTTCGGATAGAGGCGAGATGTCTTGGGACTCGGAGACAACACCATAACTTGAAATAAGGATGAACTTATGTATATCCCTTACTGTTATAAACTGTTATCACCCGAACCAAAATATAAAGTTTTACTAGCTTCGGAAAACAATTCTAATACCGCAAGCATGCGTAGAAAAGGTCATTAAATCAAGAGGGTATGATTAAAGAGATGTTAATGGATGCAATATTCATAGATAGAAGAATGTATAATGAGTACATGTTATTTATATATGTATATATCAAGTGTGTTTGGCTAATGAATACCTAAACTTATGTAAATAGGACAACATAGTTCATTGAGGTGATTTTTGCTATAAGTGGTAATCGGCCGCTTAAAGGCAAGTTCCTAACCTTACTCAAATTTCATTGAGCAAGTTTCTAAACCTTATCTTGTTACATTGAGCAAGTTCTTACCCTAAACCTCGTTGACCAAGTTTATTATCCCTACTTGTTATCGTTATATAAATTGATTGATTCATCTTTCTACATTGAGCAAGTTATCATTATTATAAATCTAGCCTGTCTTGTAGATTAAAGTTTATTAATCCTTCAAGCAGGATGTTGATATACAATAATTATTCTATTATATACCTTTGAGATTTTATCCAAGTTGAATTATCTGTTATTGTTAAACATGGTTAGACTAGAGAATCCCTATTGATTCGTCTAGTCCATAGTTGATGAGCGTTCTAAATTTGTAACCCTTGATGAATTATCCAAACCAAACTTCCTCAGTGCGGACCGAACGTTAAAATGAGATGAACAACCCTCATGGGAGGGAAATGATATGTTGTCGGGAAACCGACGCGCGCACCCAAGTATGATTAAATGTTATGCATAACATAGGGTACTTTAGGTTGATCACCTGATGTACTCGTTTATTGTGGATTACAGTGTAATACTGTTAATTCTAGTTAGAGTTCTTAGTCCTTAGTGATCGTGATAGTACTCATTCATGATGAACCTCGAGAGGAGTAAATCACGAAATTGTGATATACTTGACTATAACGACACCTATTGAATACTCGATGTTTCTTGATATTCGGAACTACTTATCATTTTTGAAATCGAGAATTTTAAATGCTATAACCGCTTGTCCCTCACTTACTTTGGGCAAATTTGTTGCTCATTCTTGCTTCCTAAAACATTAAAGTTAAAAAAGAGCAAGGCGGTACTTGAGAAAGGACAAGGAAAGGGCAAGGCTGACGTAATAATTTAGCCCTTAAGACTAGAAGTATTATTATCGTTATTATGATGTATTGAAGAATGATTAAGCTATGTTAAGCTAATCACAGAATTATAATAGTAATGGTTACGGTACCTTGGGACGCGAATATTTATATTATATCAATGTAATTATTCTATTATTTCCATTGTTAATGATTTAGCAAGATATTCGTAGTTGTACGTGATGCACCGAATTCGAGGGCGTCACAAGTTGGTATCAAAGCCATAGTTATAAACCTTAGGAGCGAGAGCCCTTAGATTATAACTTAGGAGAACTCAGAAGATAGAAAGGGATGAAATTCATATAGAGTTTCCATAGAGATGGGCTTAGCGTGTTACAGAATATAACTTCATTCTATACAATGAACTTATGATTCTAATGGAGTTGTTGGTTGTTTTGTCTTGTGTCGGTGATTGTAGGATGACTGACATGGGAGGACCTAGCCGAGTAGTAGAAGAGGAGCCGCGTGACATACACGTGGTATATGAGGCACCATTGATAGCAGAGCCTATATCAACTGTAGTTCCTATCGATGATGATGACGAGGAAGAGGAGATAGAGCCAATACACCAAGAGTCGATCCAGGAGGAGGCGTATGGTGGATGAGCCCATGGGGACTCCACGAGGCTACTTTTTGAGGATAGGATGTTGGGGGAGTATGAGGAGCTGATTTTAGAGTTAGGGTGCAGAGTGGAGGAGTTAGAGGCTGAGGCCAAAGACAGAGAGTCCGAATTCCAAAAGCTGAAGGACGAAGACAACCAGAGAAAGTTAGTGATGCAGGAGATGGAAGTAGAGATTGCTCACCGTAAGGAGGCAGGGATCCAAATGGGGGCTCTGTTTCACAAGGCGGTGGCTAGGAATGTAGAACTGGCAGGGAAATTGGAAGAAATGGAGCAGAGGGAGTTGAGCGAGAGGACAGAGAAGGAAGCTATTCGTACTCAGTTAGAGATGGAGGTAAGGGTTAGGACCCATTTTGAAGAAAAGTGGGAAGGGGCCAATGATAGGGCTAACGATCTAGAGGATGAAGTGAGATGCAAAAGGAGGAAGATGAACAGGATGGGCTATGCAGTGCACACGGCCATGGGGAGACTGATTGATGAGGTGAATCACTACCCGGCAGAGCAGGGACAGATACGGCACACCATAAGCCGAGATTTGGTGGTGCACATAACTCAGAGGGAATACCAGAGCGCTGTGGATCACGGGATGATGGATTAAGTCTAGGCGTTAAAAGTTATTAGTGGTAGTTCGTTATGTGGTGTATTATCCGTTGTTGTATTTCGACCTTTATGTAGAATGTGAAATAGTTGTAAGCCCCAACTTTTTTGAGTTAAAAGGGTAGTATGTTAATGATTGTCCCCATCTTTTGTGATATTAGGGGATTAGTTGTGTCATTTATAGAGGTATCTTTGGAGATAGCATGTAATGTAACAATTTGGCATATGAATATAAATGATCTTGTTCTGAAATGTGTTCTGAAATCTTATTCCTTCTATGAAGAACTGTTTAAGTAATATGATTAGATAATAAAAATAAAAGTTGGTGATGCAGAAAAATGCCGCCCAGACGTAGATTAACTGCATCGGAAGAGTTGGTTAATGATGAGAGAGGACAAGTAGATCCCATTCAGAGGCTTGTAGATTTGTTAGGGGAGGCTCTTAGGGGAAGAAATGAACAAGTACCACCCATTCCCCAAGTAGCTCCGGTCGCAAACTTTAAGGACTTTAAGAGTGTAGGACCTCCAGAATTTATGGGTACTACCGACCCTATCGTAGCACAAACGTGGATCAAAGAAATGGAGAAAGCCTTCGCCATTGCTCGTCGTGGGTGGTGGAGACAGAAAACCGTGTTCGCTACATACATGATGAGGGGTGAAGCAAACTACTGGTGGGAAGCAAACCAGCAGAGAGCGGGAGAGGGGACTATAACCTGGGAAAGGTTTAAGACCTTGTTCTTCGAGAATTACTTCCCGAGGAGCATGAAGAATAAGATGGAGGTAAAGTTCTTAGAACTAAAGCAGGGGGAGATGACAGTGGCACAATATGCGGCCAAGTTCAACGAACTCGCACGATTCGCACCACATCAAGTGGACACTGAAGAAAGGAAATCTCGACGCTTCGAACTTGGACTAAAACCTTGGTTGTTCAACAAGGTGTCAGTTCTTCAAATCGACTCGTTCGCCACCTTATTGAAGAAGGCGGTAATTGCTGAGGGAGGTAGCGAGGCATTGAGCCAATACAACAAAGAGAAGAAGAACAAGAATCTTTGGGGAGAAACTCGTGGAGGCGATAGAAAGTGGTGGAAGTTATCTGGGAAAGAGGAAATAGGATAACCGCAACAACAACACCAACCAACGAAACATCAACCAGTCAGGAAGTTATCTAGGAGGATTTAAGAAAAGTAGTGAAGCTTGCTCGAAATGCGGGAAAAACCATCAAGGGAATCTTTGGAAGGGCGCGAAGATCTCGCTACAATCTGCTGGCCAAGAAGGGCACATTTCACCCAAATCGCCCAACGCCAAAAAAAAAGATCAAGGGATGTTTCTCGTGTGGCTCAACTGAGCATCAAATCAAGGATTGCCCAAAGAAGGGGAGCAACGGAGGAAGCGGCCAACAGGGAGGGGGCAACAAGCTGATGATCGGCGGACCAATGCAATCCAATCGACCGACTGCCCGAACATTTAACATGACTGTCCAAGACGCAGTGACTGCAAGGGACGTGGTGTCAGGTATTCTCCCGATCAATAATATAAATGCGTATGTATTATTTGATTCGGGTGCTACCTATTCCTTTATGTCTGAAGAATTTGCTAATCGACTAAACATACCTCCTGAACATTTAGAAAACTCATTGAACGTAGAGATTACGAATAAGGAAGTAATTCCCATAGAGTTTGTTTACCGAAACTGTTGTGCAAACATTAGAGGTCACGAACTAAATGTAGACTTATTTCCGATTAAACTGGGAGAATTTGATGTGATATTTGGAATGGATTGGTTATCCAGCCACACTGCGATAATCGATTGTCAGAAGAAAAGTGTGAACCTTCAGACCTCAAATCGGTCTAAGGTAGTGTTTTACGATAGCTCATCGCTCAAGCAATCGTGTTGCCTTACGATGATGCAGGCCAAGAAATTATTAAAGAAAGGATGTGTAGGTTATTTAGCCTATATAGTGGACACTCAGAAAAAGGGAATAGAAATGGAAGTTATATCAGTGGTAAGAGATTTCCAAGACGTATTTCCAGACGAACTGCCTGGCCTTCCGCCAGACAGAGAAATTGAATTTATAATAGACTTAGCACCGGGAACCGCACCAATTTCGAAAAGCCCCATATCGTATGGCGCCAGTAGAAATGAAGGAATTGATGATTCAATTGCAAGAGCTGCTAGATAAGGGTTACATTCGGCCAAGTGTGTCTCCTTGGGGAGCACCAGTGTTGTTTGTAAAGAAAAAGGATGGAGCGATGAGGCTCAGATCGATTATCCGGGGAATTGAACCGAGTGACAATTAAAACAGATATCCATTGCCAAGGATAGGCGACCTTTTGATCAACTCAAAGGAGCGAAGTGTTTTCCAAGATAGATTCTGAGCGAGGTTATCATCGAGTTGAAAGTGCGAGAGGAGGACATACCAAAGACGGCGTTTCGAACTCGCTACGGACATTACGAATTTCTAGTAATGTCATTTGGGTTAACCAATGCTCCGGCAGCATTCATGGACTTGATGAACCGGGTTTTCAAGCCATACTTAGATAAGTTCGTAGTAGTATTTATCGATGACATTTTGATTAATTCAAAGACGAAGGAAGAGCACGCCGAACACCTGAAGATGGTATTAGAAGCATTGAGAAGGGAGAAGATGTACGCTAAATTTTCAAAATGTGAAAATTGGATGGAAATGGTTCAATTTCTAGGGCACGTGATAGATTAAAATGGAATTTCCGTGGATCCTGCAAAGGTGGAAGCGGTAAGTAACTGGGAACAGCCGAAGACGCCAACAGAAGTTAGGAGTTTCTTAGGTCTAGTCGGGTACTATCGAAGATTTATCCAAGATTTTTCTAAGGTAGCAACCCCGCTGACCAATCTAACAAGGAAGACAGAGAAGTTCGTGTGGACGGAGAAATGCGAGGAGAGTTTCAAAGAATTGAAGAGGAGGTTGAGCGAGGCGCCTGTATTATCATTACCAGATGATACGGGAGGATTTGTGGTGTATAGTGATGCATCGCATAGAGGACTTGGTTGTGTGCTAATGCAACATGGCAAGGTCATTGCATATGCCTCATGACAGTTGAAAGATTTCGAAAGACGATACCCTACCCATGACTTGGAGTTAGCGGCAGTAGTCTTTGCATTGAAGATTTGGAGGCACTATTTGTATGGAGAAAAATGTGAGATATATACGGATCACAAGAGTCTGAAATATATCTTCACACAGAAGGAGTTGAACATGCGACAAAGAAGATGGTTGGAGCTAATCAAGGATTACGACTGCGAAATTCTTTATCACCCGGGAAAAGCAAACGTGGTAGCCGACGCTTTAAGTAGAAAAGGAAGGGAGAAGTTATTCAAATTGACAACTCAAGAGGAATTAATAAGAGAAATGGAAATGTTGGAAATAGAGGTGGAGGAACCAAAAGAAGCAGAAGGAAAATTTCTCACGATGAGAGCTCACCCGACATTATTGGATAGAATAAAGGAAGCACAAGAGATGAAGAATGTGAGAAAATAAAGAAGAGAATAATAGAAGATAAGGAAGAAAGGTTCAAGGTAGATAAGGACGGTATATTGAGGGTTGAGAGTCGAGTATGGGTGCCAGATGTAATCGAACTGAGAGAGGAAATCCTACACGAAGCACACAATACGCCGTGATTACTGTTTCATCCAGGAGGCACAAAATGTACCGGGATCTTGACACCATTTTTGGTGGCCTAATTTGAAAAAAAGAGAAGTGCATGAGTGTGTTAGCAGATGTCTTACTTGTCAAAGAGTCAAAGCGGAACACCAGAGGCCCAGTGGACTACTTCAACCGCTGGAAATACCAGAATGGAAATGGGAGCACATCACGATGGACTTCGTGGTTGGACTTCCGGTTACACAGAAGGGTTATGATGCCATTTGGGTTATTGTGAGACCGATTAACAAAAAAAAACTCATTTTCTACCCATCAAGATTCGATTCAATTTGAACCAATTAGCGAATTTGTACGTGAAGGAAATCGTATCGCGACATGGAGTGCCGGTGTCGATTGTCTCTGTAATAACCCGAGATTTTTTATATAAAATAAATAAGAAATTTTGCGTATAATGTTTTTTTTATTTAATGACGAGACTAAGTGTCAAGTAAAGTGAACGATAAATGTGAATACATTTATTACTTGAAAAATTAGAAATAATTTTGGAATTATTAATTACCACAAATTATATGGTAATAAATTTTTGTAAGCCGTAATGTTTTTATTAATTATTTTCCATGAAAACATGATTGGAAATAATATATGAAGTGATAATTAGATTTATATAATAAATATTTTATTATATGAATTGTTCAAAATATTTAAGTTAATTATTTTAACTTGATTATTGATCTTTGTGTAACGAAGAATAAGTCGGATATGAGATCCAAACCACGGATTGGGATTGTGATCAAGAGATGAGAATAATAATATTATATTATTTATATAATGATTTTCTGATTACCATAATTATGTCTTTGGGTATGTGAGACAGAGATAATATTGAGCAATGACGATACCAATTAGGTCAGCAGCATATTACCGTCTTTGTGAAACCCTAATTATTAAACTCGGTTATGGGGTATTTACGAGTAGTGATTTGTGTATATGAAGTTACTATGAATAAGAATATTGGTAATTAGAAGAAACCCTAAGCATCATTTGACGTCGATAATTAGGACAAACCCTAATTATTATAACCCTATAGGTTGAAATTAGAAACCGTAACGATCGTGTTAGTAACATACACAGATAATTAAAGAACCACTAATGGTCAATTAGAAACCCTAATCGATGACGTTGAGAAACCCTAATTTTAATTCTGGGTTTAATTTCGATGTTATTGTATAAGTGTTTTAATTTACCAAAGGATAGAAGTTAATTGGTAAATTATAAGAATTAAATCTAGTGATTAAATATTACATTTAATTGCCTTGTACAAGATTGCCCATACACTCTTAAACAAAGCCCAACCATCACCCATAACAAATCAGAAGCAAGAATCAAGAATTTTTGGCAAAAAGGGTATAAGAACACTAAACCTAGAAATCCTTTGATTCGATGTTATTTGATGAAATTGATTGTTTAAATTTGTGTAATAGAATGTTAATTGATGATATGGGTTGATAAATCAAAGACCCATAACATCAAAGTGCACGAATTTGAAGATTTAAGCAAGTTGGAAAAACCGAATTCTGTTATTTTTTCACCAAATGTCAGAGGCCATAACTCTTTGCTCGATCATGAGTTTTGTTCTTCAAAAGTTGTTATGTGTAGCCTGATATGTGGTCTTTAATCTGCAAAAAAATCAAGTCCATATCATGTATAGATTAGAAGTTATAGATGGTCAAACATGGTTGACCGATCATGATAAACTATTTTTGGGCAGTCTGTAATAGGGGCATTCTCGTCCACTTTTTGTGCTTTAAAAGGTCTGGGCTTTTGATATGTTGTAGTGCACTGAGTTAGGAAGCCATAGGCTTTGGAATGACCTCATTCCGAGCCTCGGATGAGGAATTACGGTGATTGGAAGGAAATGTGTCAAATTTCTCAAAAACCGAAAGTCAGCAGCAGGATGTGCTATTCGGGACTTTGTTTCGATCAGTTAATATTTCCAAAACCTTCTGGACTTTTGGTATGTTATAGTACACCGAATAAGCTTTCCATAGACTCAAAAGCGGACTAAATCCGATATCGGAGAGAGAGTTATGACATTTCAAAGTAGTAGTGTCAAAACTTCCCAACAAGTGCGGTGCGATCCATTTGAACGGAATTTACGGGTGATGTGTTGAATTTGGAAATGGTCAAAGAATAAAAGTTGTAGCCCTGAAGTTAGCTTGGCGTGGGCTCAAGAATCGCTCAAAATGTTTTAAAATGAAAGAGTTATGGTATTTTAGCGAAAGAAGAAGTAAAAGTGAAACGAGATTGAAAACTGTTATTGAACGTCCACTTTTGACGCATTGTTTGGGCTACCTAATGAACCCGAATTGGGTAATTCGTATTTTTTAAAAATAGTCTTACATACCATGTATAACATATCCAAAAATCAGATTAATCGGAGTTATGAGCAATGCGTTAGAAAATCGCAAAGTAAGCTATTGAAAAATTAGTATAAACCAAGTCCCACATCGCCTAAATTGAGAACTTCACCATTTTCTAAACCTATAAATAGAAGGGCTTGGCCTTTGTTTCATTCACCAACAATAAGGCCTCCAATTTTTGAGAAAGGCTTTGTTGTGGGAGAACTTTTTATAAAGATCTCCTTGGTTAAATTTTGGCGTGGAAGTGCGTAT
This sequence comes from Panax ginseng, assembly GCA_020205605.1. NCBI lineage: Eukaryota > Viridiplantae > Streptophyta > Magnoliopsida > Apiales > Araliaceae > Panax > Panax ginseng. The sequence continues at coordinate 141,105,249 of CM035132.1, read as the reverse complement.
TCAGTCTGTGGAATTCGTATTTCCAGGTATGTTTCTTATTTAATTTTTGTAATGTTATTATTTTTAATTGTTAGTTAAAGTTTGAATTTTTGAAGTTTAGTTAGTGTTGTTAATAAACTAGTTAGTTTACTATGTTTATTTTGGCTTGGAATTGATTATGTAAATGAGTTATTTGTGATGACTTTTAATATTTTGTGATGAATTTCATTAATTAATAATTATTAATGATATTAAAGTTATTTAATGATTATATTAAATAATTTAGTTTAAAAATGATTTTAATATTATAAAAATCATTTTAAATGAAAATAAGGTATTTAAAAATATTTTAAGTTATAAAATATAACTTTTAATATTTAAATGATAATTTCATTAATAATTAAATATTAATGATATTAAGATAATATTAATGATATTTAGTTTATTTAATGATTAATATTAAATAAATAGTTTAAAAATGGTTTTACTTATTTAAAAACCATTTAAAGAGGATATTAAGGATTTAAAATTATTTTAAGTTATAATTAATGACTTTTAATATTTGGATAAATAGTACATTAATATTTAAATATTAATGGTAATTATTTAGGTAATATAAATGTTTTAAAAATAGTTTGAGTTATTATAAATAACTTTTATATGTTGGCAATGGTTTCATTAATAGTTTAGTATTAATTAAACTATTAATGATAATAGAATTGTTTAATGTTTAAATCATTTAATTATGATTAGATATTTGAAAGTTATAGCCTACCAAACTAGTGACTTGAGAACCGATTATGAAGTTACGAATTTGAAGAAGAACACTTATAGTAATGATTATATCACTATAGGCCCTTTAGTGATGATTTGAATTATTTTAAATTTTTCAATTTCGGAAATTGCGAAAATGATTAAAAATAAGATGTCGATATTTACGATGTTGAGGTATAGAATAAGAGTCTTAGACTCAAGATTTACCCGATAAAGTCGCTTGCCGATGATGCCGACAAATGTCAGACCTTATAAAAGAAAGAAAAGACTACTGTAAGAGCATGGATGAGATATTTGAAAAATGTATAAAAATATTTCAAGTATAGAATAGGAACTAAAAGTATGATCATTGTGATTATGTGATTAAACTATGTGTATCGTTTGTAATGATAAGCGATTACTATGTGTTAAGATATATTGTTCTAATCGAACGAATGATTTGATTATTGATAGGTTGTGATAAAGAGATAAAACCTAAGTTGAGATTTGTAATCAGCGAATCAGGCAAGTATCCTACCTTTGCACTTCCTTTATGCAATGGATATGAGTAAGAAGTTTGTAATTATTCTATCCTGCATGCATTATGTACTCTTTGATTATCGACATGTTAGCTCAGATATATATTCTATTCATTGATTTCTATAAATGGTTATACAAGTGTCCCCACTTGGATAATCATGGCATTTGTTCACATGTTGATACACCTTTGTCAATTACCCGTATATATATGTTGAATTACATATTATTGTTGAGCAAGATTAAAAACCTTTGGGTTTGGAACCAGGCATGTATGAACATCCCTATATGGGAAGATTTTTTGCAAGGCGGATAAAGTGAGCGATGAATTTCGTTCAAGTTATGTAGTATTGATGTCGAGGTACAACGGGCCGATCACCTCTCCGTGCCGTAAGTTATGACGGTTTGAGGATAGAATTCCGCTAAACCTTTTCAAAATGAAAAGAATGTTCATAGTATGTTTCTTAAACCCTATTCAAGGGTAGAACCACACGCCAAATTTAAAGAATTTGAAAGAGAGTTGTTATGTGAATTTTTATCAATCTGATTACTTCACAACTTTCAATTCGTTGTAGAAGTGTTATGTAAAGAGAATACTTATATTCTTTCAACTTATATATATAATTGCTATTACTTCTTTGGGCACTCAAATGCTCATCCTTGCTTAAATTAAATGTTTTCGATTCACGTATGAGCAACTTTGAAGGCTCAGTAACGCGAACAACGGGAAAGGAAAAGTCATTGAATGAGTTTATATTATGAGTTAATGGTTATAGTTAGTAAGACAATGGAATCTATTGTCAGATATTGTAAGGAATGTATTTAAAGGTCACGTACCTGGGGAAGTAAACTTTGATGTATGTAAATTAAGTTCGAATGTATTATTATTTAGTATTATTCAGCTTAAAGAAATGGTATCGTGGAGAACCGAGTTCGGGTTGCAAGTACCCGGATTTGGGGTCCTCACAGTCTCCGATCGAGATCCGCGTTTCACGTCAAAATTCTGGAAAAGTTTGCAAGAACGAATGGGAACTCAATTGAGATTAAGTACTTCTTATCACCCTCAAACGGACGGGCAAAGTGAACGAACCATACAAACGTTGGAGGACATGCTGAGAGCTTGCGTGATGGACTTCAAGGGAATTGGGACGACCATTTACCATTGGTAGAATTAAACACAATAATAGCTATCATGCGAGTATCGGGATGCCGTCGTATGAAGCTCTTTACGGGAGAAAATGCAGGACACCATTATGTTGGGACGAATTCGGAGAACGACGACTTTTGGGACCCAAATTAGTTCAGCAAATGGTCGACATGGTAACAACAATAAGAGGTAGATTGGTCGCAGCTCAAGATCGCCAAAAGAAGTATGTCGATTTACATCGCCAGAACTGAGACTTTGAAGTCGGTAGTTTTGTGTTTTTGAAGGTATCTCCTTGGAAAGGAAAGATCAGATTCGGAAAGAAAGGAAAATTGTGTCCGAGGTTCATAGGACCATTCGAGATATTGAAACGAGTGGGCGAAGTGGCATACAAAGTTGCTTTGCCACCCGAACTGGAACACATCCACAACGTGTTTCACATTTCCATACTACGTCCGTATAAGTCTGACTATAGACACGTGATTTCCTATGAGCCCATTCAAGTAGAGAAGAATCTGGCATATGAAGAAATTCCTGTTCAGATAATAGATAAGAAAGAACAAACGCTAAGAAACAAATTTATATCTTCTGTAAAAGTGCTTTGGCATAACCACGATGTCGAGGAAGCAACGTGGGAATTAGAAGATAGAATGATGAGGGATTATCCCCAACTTTTTGTGTAAACCTATAGCAATTTAGAGACGGAATTTTTATAAGGGGAGAGGATGTAATACCTGAGAAATTCCTCATATTATTAAATAAATATGCTAATGAAGGTAATATTTATATGAATAAAAGTGTTAACATTTTATTGAGATCAATTGATTCGTATTAGATCAATGTGCATTGAGAAGCTTAGTTTAAGCTTGGAAGATTATGCCTAGTGTGGCATTGAGATGTAAATAATTATTGCATATGATGATAAGCTTAACTTATACAATTTATTATGTGAGTGGAATTATTAATTGAGGGATAACTTAATATTGGATCTAGGATTATCCGAGCCCAACCTTAGTATGTAGATTGGGAGTCTAGCCCAATAACTTAATTGATGGACTTTTGAGTTAGCCCAATAACTTGGAACATTTAAAGACCAATTCGGAACCCAACATAACAATTGGTACAGGGGTTGACTTTTAAAATATGGCGTAGGGCAGTGTGCCTGACCGACCACCCCATGCTTATGTCTGAGATCGCTTCTCTTGTCTCAAGTTAGGGGTCACCAAGTACAAAGGACAGTTGCCTAAACTCTCTTTACATAAACTTTCAAGCTGCTAATCCTAGGTAATCATGGCTAGCTGAGTGGCTAGTATGAAGTGGTTAAACAACTCCTTAAGCAACCATTGTTCCTTTCTATTGCGCCATGGATCCCCACATTGTGTAAAGCAATGGTCTAGTCCATGCTTTCCTCTATAAATACGAGCTGCCTTTGCAGTCTGTTATATTGTTAAGAGTATTGGAGACATCTGAGTGAAGAATTCTTAGTCGCTAAGCATTTCCGAAGCCAAATCAGTGTGTGAGATATCAAGGTTGAGAAGGTAAAATTTCTACTTCGTTCTTAACTTGAGTCTGGTTTGATCCTTGGTTTTTCCTAATTAATATGTCAAGTATGATGAACTAGCATGTTATAAAGGCGTTAGAAGTTCACTTTCATGCATGAACACGTTATAAAAAAAATTGTTAGAATTAAAAGTTAGGACTTGATGCTTCCGACATAAGTCGGATGACACTCTACTATCCAAATCATAGTGTCATGTCATATTGTCTTCTTTGGTCTTTTGGAAAACACTACGATTGCTCACTTAACATCGCAAGTGTCCGGACTACTCTACGATTTCGGAAAGGTCCACCATGTAGATGACCACGTATAGTAGAGTAAGATTGTTGATCGTAGAGTGATAGCAAGACCGACTCACGATAGTAGAGAAGTAAGATTGTTGATCGTAGAGTGATAGCCGACCCGACTACTGACCGTAGAGTAAGATTGTTGATCGTAGAGTGATAGCTTGAATGACTACGATACGTAGAGAGTAAGATTGTTGATCGTAAAGTGATAGTGATGTGATCGATTACTGACCGTAGAGTAAGATTGTTGATCGTAGAGTGATAGCGGTAATCGACTACGATCGTAGAGAGTAAGATTGTTGATCGTAGAAGTAATGGTGATTGATCGTCGATCGTGAGAGTAATATTGTTGATCGTGAAAGTAGCGTAATAATTGGGTTTGGGCGTGTGAGGCCATGAAACAAGAAGTGTTGTCTTTGGACAAGAAGTATTGTCTTGGACAAAAATGTTGTCTTTGGCCAAAGCGTAATGTCCTCGGGACGATGTCGTAACGTCTTCGGATATGGCGGATGCCTCGAAGATGACAGGATAACTTCGGGTTGGATAGAAGCGAGATGTCTTGGGACTCGGAGACGGCACCATAACTTGAAATAAGGATGAACTTATGTATATCCCTCATCGTTATAAAGCTATTATCACCCAACCAAAATATAAAGTTTTACTAGCTTCGGGAAAACAATTCTAATACCTGCAAGCATGCGTAGAAAAGGTCATTCGTCAGTAGGTATGATTAAAGAGATGTTAATGGATGCAATATTCATAGATAGAAGAATGTATAATGAGTACATATTATTTATATATGTATATATCAAGTGTGTTTGGCTAATGAATACCTATACTTATGTAAATAGGACAACATAGTTCATTGAGGTGATTTTTGCTATAAGTGGTAATCGGTAGCTAAAAGGCAAGTTCCCTAACCTTACTCAAATTTCATTGAGCAAGTTTCTAAACCTTATCTTGTTACATTGAGCAAGTTCTTACCCTAAACCTCGTTGACCAAGTTTATTATCCCTACTTGTTATCGTTATATAAATTGATTGATTCATCTTTCTACATTGAGAAAGTTATCATTATTATAAATCTAGCCTGTCTTGTATATTAAAGTTTATTAATCCTTCAAGTAGGATGTTGATATACAATAATTATTCTATTGTATACCTTTGAGATTTTATCCAAGTTGAATTATCATTATTGTTAAACATGGTTAGACTAGCGAACCCCTATTGATTCGATTAAATCTAGTCCATAGTTGATGAGCATTCTAAATTTCGAACCCTTGATGAATTATCCAAACCAAACTTCCTCAGTGCGGACCCGACGTTAAAGCCGAGATGAACAACCCTCATAGGGAGGAAATGATATGTTGTCGGAAACCGACGCGTGCGCTCTAAGTATGATTAAATGTTATGCATAACATAGGGTACTTTTAGGTCGATCTTTGATGTACTCGTTTATTGTGGATTATAGTGTAATCATTGTTAATTCTAGTAAGAGTTCTTAGTCCTTAGTAATCGCTTTCAAGACTCATTCATGATGAACCTCGAGAGGAGTAAATCACGAAATTGTGATATACTTGATCTATAACGACACCTATTAAATACTCTTGATGTTTCTTGATATTCTGGAACTACTTATCATTTTTGAAATCACGAGAATTTTAAATGCTATAAGCGCTTGTCCCTCACTTCTTTGGGCAAATTTGTTGCTCATTCTTGCTTCCTAAAACATTACGATTAAAGCGAGCAAGGCGGTACTTGAGAAATGACAAGGGAAAGGGCAAGGCTAATGACGAATAATTTAGCCCTTAAGACTAGAAGTATTATTATTATCGTTATTATGATGTATTCAAGAATGATTAAGCTATGTTAAGCTAATCATAGAATTGTAATAGTAATTGTTACGGTACCTTGGGACGCGAATATTTATATTATATCAATGTAATTATTCTATTATTTTTGTTGTTAATGATTTAGCAAGATATTCGTAGTTGTACGTGATGCACCGAATTCGAGATATGGGTGTCTGAATTTTGGGGGCGTCACAATTATTCCCTCCTGCAAGGTTAGTAACAGGAATGCAAAATTTTGGTCTATAGATGCCCCTCTTTATCATATTCATGCAATGTAATGGCATAGATAGGATAAAGAATACTAGACACTTGAAATATGACAGGATAATCATGATGCAATGTACAGCAGCATGATGCAAATGTATGTGGTTTGTTGGATTGTTCTCCAACAGGATGGGATAACTGCCAGTTCCCATGACTTCTGTCGGGGCTTGCAGTCATTACTGACAAACCTGATGAACTGTCTTAGACTTGCGATCCAAAGTCCTCAGGCACTTCTAGGATGTCGACGTTAGGATGATCACCAAAGTCCTTAATCCTTGATACAGACTTCACATTGAAGATGTATCTCTCATGTACAAGAGACTCTGTGGGGATGTGTTTTGTCTGTTGAGGATGTGTATAACATGTTCCATCATCGGTCCTCCCCGATGAGGATGTTGTTCCCTGGTTTATATGTTGGTCGTTTTACCGATCAATATATGCGTGCAAGTATACACGGTCAACAAGTAATAAAGAGTAAGTAAAGAATCATTCCCACGGAGAATTAACTAATAAAGTTCACCAAGCACTAACCCATAACCGTTTCAGTCTTATTTAAACGAATGATTTTCTATTTATAAATGTTAACTGCTAAATTAAATAAAAATAATTATCCCTAGAATAAGACTAGATAATGAAGACCTGAGATCATAATTTCATCTATTGGCTCATTTAAATCAACACACTCCCTGTTAAGCCAAACAAACTTTACCTGATTGTTAGTCAAGAACAAGAAAGTAAAGTATAGCCATCTCTCAATGTACCATACACATATCACATATAATCCACAGTTGATAGAATACAAATGAACACCCACATTACCTAAACCACTATATGTCTATGTGATTTACAAATAATTAAGGTTTAAGCCCAAGTTCTCAATTGACTACGAATGGTGGTTCGGTATATGTCTATCCTAAGCACAAATCATACATCCCAACACAATGTAGAATTTACAATCATAAGATATTAAGATCAGATCATAATCCATACTTCATCTCTCAAGTCCATATGGATTATCACAGTAATTGATGGCCAATCAACTAAGCAATTAGCATGAATCTCAATAGACAATCTCATAGCAATCAATAAGGCTATGAAATATATCAGAATAAACTAATCCATAGAATCCATTGCAATCTCATAATAGAGTTTAAATCATAGTTGAATCAAATCCACCATCCACATATAGAATAAACATCATAAAATTACAAATAGGAATCAAAGAGAGGTTAAGAGTAGAGAATTGAAATGCAAATATGTTCTCCTGCTCCAAGATAGAATCTCTGATGTTTTCCAATTTCTTCAAGTCTGCATATCCAATCAAATCTAGAAATCACTACTCTAATCTACTTATTCAAATTGAAGAAAGAAAATAACAGTAGCTTATTGATCCCCCAAGGGGTGGTGTCTTCTACATATTGATAATACGTCTCTTTTTTAAGCCCTAATTGACCCCCCCCCCCCTCCAATTTACCCTCCAATTCCACTATTTAGTGAAAAAGTTAGCTCTAGTCAACTTCCAAAGTGGCGGCGCACCACTTGGGAATGAAATTTGGAGTTTAGCGCCGCCCGTGCTCAAGTAGTGAGATGGCATTTTTTGGTCTAGGGACTTTTGCAACAAGCAAAAAAATACACTCTAAATTCATGGCGCCGCCATTGGTTTTCTACTGCAGTATCCTTTGGTAAAACGGCCATAAAGTTTGGTCCCTGAGGAGTTATGGGACCTGACACCTATCAAATCGAAGCTCTCGATGAGCTCTGCAACTTTCATTCTTTGAGAATTGAGAAATAACGGATGGATGATGGTCAAAATTTGGTTGCAAGTGACTGCTATGCAAATGGCCACCCAAAACAGTGAAGTTCAACATCCATTGGTACAAAGGTCATAACTCAAGCATAAAAAGTAATCTACAAAATGAACACAAAATGCATAAAAATAACTAAGAAATATGAGTTTAAGAAACTAATTCAAGTAACAGATACTGGATAAGTAGGCATAAAACCTACTTGTCATTATACCTCCAGGTCTTTTCAACGTTACGCTTGAGTTATCACATGACGATGCGCATCGTCAAGGTTGTCTGACCTTCATTGACATGGGTATCAATGGATGAGATCCCTGCTGGGGATATTGTCAATGTTGCTTGACCTTCATTGACATGTGCATCAATGGATGATATCTTCGATGGGGAGAAGTATTTTGGAGTTACAACCCCGAACTGATGGCATCGGACCTTCGTGAGGTCTTGTCGAGTGTAATTTTCAACTTTTGTGATCATTGATGTAGTAAACCCTGAGTTTGGGTGAATACCAATGAGTGACAGGTGGACCTGCAGTTGGGTCTCAGAAAACCAGGATTTCAGGCTATTCCGCTCAATCGCGTAGCATTTTTATTCCTGATTTGGCCTTTTCAGCTTGTGAAATCTCCTTTACAACTCGAACTGGACCAAGCTAGAGGGTTGGGCCCCACCCAGGGGAGCCGCAGGTACACCTGCAGCCAACTGTTAGGTTGCTTTCATAATTCATTTCTAAGTTGCGCCACACAAGAAATCCGAGAGCTCTTCTTCAGATCTGCTGAGTTCGGGCGTCTTTCTACAAATTTTGTTACCGTACAAGTGTTCTACCCTACCCTGGTAATGTATGCATATCTTCTTTTCCAGTTTTTATCCGTTGGAAAATGAAATATCACATGAAATGCCTCTAAACACATAGTAGTGAATAAGCATGCTCATATGACTTTGATAAAAAAATGTTCAACATAGTAAATGTTAGTATTTAACCATGCTGAATACAATGATGTGAAAAAATTTAACTTTTAAAACAGTCAAATTTGCACCTTTTTCTGCTATTTCTTATCATATTTGAGGATAAATGAGCTAAGGCGAGAAAGAAAAATAATCCTGGTAATTAGGCTACCCTTGCGGATTATGGCTTTGATATATGTATACATATATAGGATGTTTATGACTATGGGTAGGTGTGCTACTGAATGGCCACCTAGTCATGCCTATGTGCATGTGGATAGTCCTATTTACAAAGGGGACTATGGCAAAAATTTTCCAAAGTGTAGGCATTGGGTAGTCATGCATTTTTAACTCTACTGTAAGTGTATATTAAAGTAATGCATGCATGCATGTAGTCATAAAAATGCATTTAAAAAAGCTCCAGGTTAGAGTTTACCACACCCTTTCTGAGGTGATTTGGAGACTTGTGTCCAGATATATGGATCCGGATCAGCCGATTAGTTCCCGTAGGACCACTTCGGGTGTGCAGAGGAGGGCTTCTGATGTGCCTTAACCCTTTTCAGTTAGACAGCCTCGTCGTTTGGCAGAGGCGGTGATACGTCTTGTCCGGGTTGAGTTACCGGATGTTGAGGATGAGGAGGAAGATGTACTGGTTGCGGACCCCGCTCCTATTACTCATGTTCTCTGTAGGGATTTTCCAGGCATTCAGGTGACGATCCCAGAGCTTCTGGGAAATTTGAGTCGACACCCCTCAATTTACTTGCATGAAAACGAGGTACAATCTGGACTTTGATCTTCCTTTTTTTCTATTGATGAGGAGTAAAGGTTCTGATGTTGATCTACTTTATGATGCAGGTTCCGGCTTCAAATAGCCTAGAGGGAACTGGTTCAGTATTCACTCCACATATCAGGCTCTGCATGCTGACTATCGAGCGATTGTGCATGGTTGGGGTTTTTGGGCATTCTTTTCTATCCTCCCCCGTCGTAGTCCCTGGGGTTATCTTAGGGCATTGCTTGAGCGCTGGTTTCACCAGACTCAGTCTCTCCATTTTTTAGATTTTGAGGTGATGATGACGCTGATGGATTGGCAATTTATCACAAGTATGGAGTTTGGAGGGGCGCCAGTGCCATGTACGGCGAACATTACCTCGACTGCCGTCAAATCCTTGCTAGGAGTCCTGACTGAGGCGCTCAAGGGCAGGATAGTTCGTACAGGTCCTTTGAACATAGATGCTATGAGTGGGTTGTTGAGTGAGCCCATGCTTGAAAATGTGAGAGTCAGGGATCGCATTCTTCGATGAATATTCCTGATAATCATTAGGGGCTGCTTCATAGCCGATAATTCTTCCACGGTGTCATTCACTTTGGTGAGCGCCACACGAGATGTGGACCGTATTGGAGAGTATAACTAGGGTTCCTATACCTTTGCCTATATCCTCAGGGGAATGCGAATGCGTTCGCAGGGCTTAATGGAGGGTTGGCTAGGATTTTACCCATTTTTGCTGGTGAGTATTTCTCTTATGATTTCCCATGTATAGGTTAAGAGTGTTGACTGACAGCAGATGTTTTCCTTTGTGTTGGCAGTTCTGGGCCTATGAGAGGCTCCCATATTTGCGTCCTGTGAGTGTGCTAGGCTTGGAGACCTATCCCCAAGGACGGCGATGGCGTCACTCCATATTGATAGAGGTTCCTGTAGCAGAGGGTTTCACCCATTGTCGTCTATAGTTGGAGTTGTTAACAGCTGATGTCATCACTTGGATTCCCTTCTTTGGGGAGCATTTACCCATTGGGTTTGAGGATGGATACCCGACTGGTGTCGAGTATGTGATTTCCACCCGTAGGATTCCTCTCTTCATAGATGGAGGGTGGGAGCTCTATTTAGGAGAGTGTGCTATTAGGAGCACCACAGGAGAGATTCATGTGCCGATCTTGCCTCCTGCCAGGTGTTATTGGCTTGTATCAGAGTCACCCGCCATTGATATTTTATTGTTGGGTGTTGACGGTTTTACACTGTCAGAGGGTCCTTACACTCAGAAGATGTTCCAACATTGGTGGTCCCCTCGTACCATTGGAGTCCAGACCCGCGCCACTTAGTTTATGGGGGATATGGTTCCTAGATCCGTGATAATGACGGATTGGATGGCCTGTGTCAGAGATCCGACTCATTTGACACAGATTGGCAGTTTGACCCGGCAGTTAGACCGGGCACATTTCTTTATCTGGCACTTGGGTATAAATCCTTCAGAGGCAGATACTTTTAATCCTTCCAGCTCTGGAACTGGCCCCTCAGGTGACCCATATGGTTTTTCCAGTGCAGATCCTCCATTGTATAGGTCTGACATCCCCGTTGATGGAGATCCAATGACTCAGGAGGAGTTACATCAGGTGGACAGGATTGATGATGTAGACATTGACACCATTGTCTTCTTCTTATGTATATTCTCATTATATCTTTTGATAGGCCTCTGTTAGACACTGGGTGGTTGTTTCCCATTCTCGCTATATCTTTTGATAGGCCTCTATTAGTTGATGGGCGTCTGTGTCCCATTTCCCTATATTTGTAGCTGTACAAAGATGTATTAGATGATGATGTACTTAGGAATGTATATAATATTATTCCCTACATCATATTTCCATCTATTGTTTATCATGCATGTATTATGTTATGCATATGTATGTATGTCAGGAGATATTTAGCATTAACCCCTGGATGGTCTTATGATACGGCCCACAAAGATGTCTTCCTCGATAGTTAGCCGCATAGATCATACCCCACAAGTGTTGGTGGCATCCCGTCTGAGATCATGGTATAATAGTATGTCACCTTCGCATAAGGTGATTTGTAGAAAGCGATTATTACAAAGATTGTATGACCCTCCCGATGTTTTGAGTTCCATGAGCTTTTGTAGAAGGTATGCTAGAAGCTTTGGATCCGTAGAGGCGTGTCTTCGATTTGGTATCCATGAGTTGACTCCTACCTTATAGGAGTATGCACGGTTGATGGCGCTGCCATTGGATAGACTTTGCGCACGGATGGCTATCTGCGACATGAGCTGGCAGTTTATGACTCTCACCGGGTTGAGGCATAGAGTCATACAGGATGAGATTACATCCGGCCACATGGTGTCCCAGTGTTTTTTGATAGACAGATTTGGCTCGGTGGACAGTTATATATGGCACTCTGGGGATTTTACCATGTCGAAGGATCAATGGAGTCTAGCCAGAGCAAACGTATTATTGATGTGTGTATTTGCATACGTGTACATGCCACGATATATGGATGAGCTAGAAATTGGCATCATTATGGCAGTAAGAGTTCTCAAGGAGGGTCATACCATTGTGCCTATGATTGCAGCAGAGACGCTGAGATCAGCCACGTATTGCAGTACTTACCTTGCAGGGGTATTCACAGGTAGCTCGTTATGTTATACGTGTGGTTTATGTCACACATGAGACCAATTGGCACTTTTCGATGGCACGGGTATTGTTTTACCCATGAGATATCTATGTCTTACTCCTTTCAGCCCTCAGAGTGTATAGACGCTACGTCTTGGTCGGTATTCTTGGCAGGGATCATAGATTCATTTGACATTCTGCCATGTATAGGGCTTAGTTCACCCTACAGCTTCATTACTCATACTCTTGGCATGGATTATCTCCCTCTGCCTAGTTTTAGGGGCATGACTACTTACCACTCACTGGCTATGATGTCACAGTTTGACCAGTTCCAGGACTTCTATCCTTTTGAGGGACATCGAGTCGTCATTGGCTTTCGCCACTTGTTAGTGAGAGGATGATCCGTGGTGTATGCTTGTTGGGATCAGCGTGAGCTAGCTGCATTTTTTGTTAGCCATCTGGGTTGTTCGACAGAGTATTCTGCATGGATGGAGACAGAGACAACATCGACTGTGGTAGTATCCATAGTGCCAGAGATTGATTCTGATGATAGGGAGCCCATAGAGGACATTGATCTTCCCACCGATGAGGAGCTATTCACTGTGTTGTCAGCAGTTCTTATAGATTCTCCCAGTACGAGTGCTACTATGATACATCATTTTGCACAGTATAAAGAGTAGAGTCTTCATCTGATGACCTTTGAGAGAGATTATGTTAGGGCCTTGATGTTGACAGCTCTTGATGGGAGAGATGTCGCTCTATTAGAGAGATAGGAGGTTGTAGCTCATAGAGACACCGCTATTGCTGAGCGGGATAAGGCCAGATCATCCAGAGATGCATTGATTATTGAGCGGGATGCTGCCAAATCTACCCGGGATGTAGCTATTATAGACAGTACTATAGTGTGATCCCTTACTACTGGCATAATTATCGATATGAGTGCATATATGGATGAGCACCATGCCACCATGCAGTTGGCTATAATCTGTTAGCTCGTGTAAATACCCTTGAGCAGGAGCTTGCAGCGTTGCCTCCTTCTTCGGAGAGAGATTCCATGTTGGACTTGATAGTTCGTATATCCACGGGATTGTAGATAAATTTGTATTTTCCTGCACAGACTAGTTTAGCCATTTTGTCATGTACAGCACATATTGTATATATCAAACAGCGTTATATATGGCAGGGAAATATATTTTGATTCACTTCCCCTTTAGTTGTGCCTTGTTACTTGCTTGATATTTGCCTGTTTCTTCAAGGCTTGTAATCTTGATGTATTCTGAACTGATCCTTGATGTGTGGACATTGAGATGTCTCAAAATCTTTCAGAATGGATCGTTGATCTGTGTGTATCCCTACCCTCTTTGGTGTCTTGGGACTGGTTTCTATATGTAGAGGTGGAGAGGAGTGTGACCTTTCCTCTCTGAGATTGACCGCACCACAGATGGTTGTCGGCAATCCTATTGAAGAGGAGATCCCAAATAGTTCCATCTCTTATGGCTTGGTGTTGCTCTTCGAGGAATCAACCGCAGCTTAGATGGTCGCCAACTCTCCCATTTATGGGGAGGCCAGGTAGTTCCATCCCTTTGGTCTGAAGCCGATGAAATGTGGTGGATTGAAGTTTGATCCCAGTAACGCTGACAAGTATTTGTATTTTGGTAGGGAGGCTAGACCAAATCATAAATGGATGCCTACATACTCCTATTGAAGAGGAGATCAGGTCTACATAGTTCAAACCTGGTGTAAGACGTTCAACGCTGAATGATGTAGGGTGTAGAAAAGGTGTATAGATGTTTTTTGTTTTTTTTTAAAGAAGGGTGTAGAAATGTTTTTGTTATTTTTTTTATTGCGGTCAGGCCATATAAAATGGTTGCTTACATACTCCTAGGTATCGGGGAGATCAGGTCGACGTAGTTCACCCCATGTTCAGGACAATTTGCAGCCGAAAAAGTTTGATCCCATGTTCAGGACAAACTGCAGGGGGAAAGTTTGATCCCATGTTTAGGACAAACTACAGGTGTGAAAAGTCTTATCCGTAGTGGGACAAAACTACCGGTGTGAAAGGTTCAATCCCTGGTGGGATAACCTGAAAGGTTTGAAACAAAGTGGAATGAAAGATCTGATGATCTGAAAACCAGGTTGCTGGCTTGAAGAGTGTGTTTCCCTAATGGGGAAAATGGGTATGAAGAAAGGTTGTGTGTATAAAGGGTTAGAAAACCTGAAATGACTGGTGATCTAGTGATCTAAAACCAGGATGTTTGCTTGATGGTAACCTCAGACATAGTACTATTTCACGATGTCGGAGTTAATGAGCTATGGAAATTTGTCGCCATCCATTTCCTGTAATCTGAGAGCACCTCCTGTCAATACCTCCTTAACAATAAATGAGCCTTCCTGTGACGCCCCCAAATCCGGGTTACCTAACCCCCGAGTTTGGTGTTCACGATCCAAATATAAATAACATTTAACTACCCATAATATATATATATATAGTAATTTTCATAAGATTTTATCAGAGTTTACTAATAATACATCACCCAGGCTCACTAACCTTAACATTACAAACATACCCTTTAGATATACAAAAAGGGTTTACAAATACAACATCATAAATATGTTAATCATAACTAGTTTATTACAACGCCTTTGCCTTTATTCTTCGCAGCACCTCCTGCCACTTCGTCCCTAGCTGAAATGTTTTATTTAGCAAGGGTGAGCAACAAATTTTCCCCGCAAGTTAATACATACAATAAATGTATAAGTATTCAAATCACCAGCCTATCTATTTTGATAGAATGAAACCAAAGTTCGGGGAACTTTGAAATAGCTGAACAAATTGTTATTCAATAATAAGTCTTCTCGTATTCTATACAACACAATAATTCAATGATGAAAGATTACAACGCTTTCAAAGTTTCTACGATATTCTAATGAATAATCAAGAATCAATTCTACAAAATATCAAAGTGGAATGTTTTCAGATTTATCTCGAAAGCGATCCATTGGATCTTGAACTTCTCTTCTCGAGTAACTATCAAAGTTATACTTTGATATACCCAGTGTATCGAGATAACCGTAAAGATTAAATCATACCCCTCTCGCAAGTATAACAAGTGATCGACTTTTTATTATACCCTATATTATGCATAATACTTAAGTCTGGGCAAGAATGATCGAATATACGATTTAATGATATTCCCTTTTATAAAAGGTTGTTCTTCTCGATCTCGTAATCAAGATTTTGATTTAACAACGAAATATCGTGATTTCAAATTTATTTACTTCTCGATCTTAGCCGAAATAATTGGCATCGATCTATCAATAATAATTGAATTCTCTTCTCGAACTTATCAAGTTCTAACTAATATTCGTCTAGCCAGAATAATTAGCTAAGACATTTCTCAGTATAATTTGACAATAAACAGGAATTATCTGTATTGTCAATTCTAACTTCTACAAATATGAATATCCAACAAATGCTTATTCTACAAATATATATTTACAATCAATAATTCAATTTGAATTATTAAGCATGCACTAACTACTTAATAATCAACAATAAATTCCTCGGATGTGGTGTAATTAGCAATAATTAACCACTATAATAATTGCATAAATTTAACTCAAGGTTGAGTTAGAAACTTGCCTCTTCCATTGATTCTGACTACACAAAATACTTATACGCTTTGAAAGACCTATAACCAATAATATCGGTCTTACAATTAGCACAATTATTCATAACACGTAACATTGTAGTTCACAGTCAAACTTCTCCTAGGCACATTACCACATAGCCACATCAGTGTTTATAACCTATATAAACACATAACAAGTCTAACTATATCAGTCTGGTTGGACTTCGGTCCATTCTCGGTGTTCTGGTCACCCTGTCCGACAATTAACACATTGATTGTCCATTAAACTTGGTCTCTAAGCTTCAATATTAATTTAGATAAGTCAATTATCAATTATAATATTTTTCGGAAGCTTTTAATAATTATCAAGCAATTATTATAATTTATAATAATTTTTCAAACATCGGAATCATTTTTAAATAATTTAATTATCAAATAATCTTATCATTATTAATATTTAATAATATTAAAATATTAATAACATACTTGTCAAAATATTAAAGTTATTATCAATAACTTAAAATATTTTTAAATCAACAATATTCCACTTAAATAATTTTTAAAGTAATTAAAATCATTTTAAATCACCACCATTAATATATAAATATTAATGAAATTATCATCTAAATATTAAAAGTCATTAATTATAACTTAAAATATTTTTAAACCATTTTTCTCATTTTTAAATGATTTTTAAATCAATAAAATCATTTTTAATTCATTTATTTAATATCATAACTAATTAAATCAATTATCATTAATATTAATTTATTAATGAAAATTCTCCAAAAATATTGAAAATTATATTTTATAATTTAAAATATTTTTTAACACTTTATTCTCAATTAAAATGATTTTTAAATCATTTAAATCATTTTATCTTATTTATTTAATTTAAAAATCAAATAAATCTAATATCATTAATATTAAATTATTAATGAAAATTCTCCAAAATATCAAAAGTTACATTTTATAACTCAAAATATTTTTAAATACATTTTTCTTATTTAAAATGATTTTTCATAATATTAAATCATTTTTCTCTAATTTATTTAATACACTAATTAAATGCCTTTAATATTTAAATAATTATAAATATTAAAGAAAAATATTCAATTAATTGGTCAGAAATTATTTTTCATAATTTAAAATAATTTTTAAAACCATTTTTCGTAATTTTTAGAATTTATTTCTAATTTTTATTAATTTCAGGAATATTCAGAAAATAAAATAAATAATCCGTCGCTAAAGCCCTTTAGCGACACAAAGCGTCGCTGTTGGTGTTCTTGAGCTCAAGAATCGACACCTAAAGCAGCCTTTCAAGTCTTACTTTGACTGCCTTTAATTCTCAGACAAAATGGTTTCTGGACTTGTTTAAAGTTTGATCGTGTAGCCAAAATGTAACACTACAACATGCAACTCACACTTAGATCAAACAACAACACAACAAGATGATCCGAAAACATTAAACATCTTGTCGAGACGGTTTCGGGTTTTCCGAAAACCCAGAGGATCTTGAGTAGCACTTTCGTGCTCAATTATCTATGAGTTCTGGTAATTATTTATGCTAGTTTATGGTTTAAATCCCTGGTCCATGTGTCAAGGAACAATACCATACCAACAAATCAGTCCAAAAACAAACAAATCACAATCTATTGGACGGTCAAATGCTGTCAGAAAAACTGCTTCTACCGTTTCTGGGTTTTCCAGAAACTGTTCCCGTGAACGGATGGTCTAGTTTGACCATCTATTATGTTCGGTCTGTTGATGTTTTAAAATACCTAAAGATCCAGATCTATAGTCCAGTGTACATTCTACAACATGGTTATAATAACACTAACATATCATGTAAATTACATCCGATAAAGGCCTTCAAAATACTTGTCGAGTTCGTTTTTCACTTTACGGGTAACCCAGATTTTTTTACTCGGCCAAGCCTTGGCCAACGGTTTTCAATTTAATAACTCGATCCCGACATAAAATAGCTCTCGATTTCTTTTGCGGACTAAAGACCATATACCAAAGCTATAACTTAAAGCTTTTAAATAACAAAAACAACAAACGAGTAACGATCTGTGGCGCCTGACATTAGGTTGTCAGACCACAGATTTTGTTCTTGAACAGTTTTAGAAAAACGTACTTTTTCTCACTTTGGTGCTATGGATCCATTATGGATCATCATATAACCACTAAAAACATCTTCTAGCAATATTCTAAACACATAAACACAAAAATTTCTCAAGCAACAAAGATCAAAAATAAAAACTTGGTTATACCTTTCTAGCTTCAATTCTTGATCTTAATCCTCAAATCTGTTATTGGTTGATCTATGGACTGAATTTAGGACTGATATACTTCTAATTTTCGGAGGTCTTGTATGGGAAAGAGTTGGTGAGAGCTAAGTTTACAAAATGTCTAAATTATGGACTTTTTCTCTCTCTAAACTTATATATAATGCTTGATGTTGCTTTGGCTGATCATTTGGACGATTTTGGCTGCTGATTTTCTGAGATTTTATGTTGCAAAGTCAATAGTTGGTAAAGAGTTGGTGACCTAATAAAGTTGTTGGACAATTTGCAATTTAACTTAAAAAAAAATCCCATAAAGGGCATTTTTGACATTTGTAAATTAATTCTAATGGCAAACATGGAATTTGTACAAATCCTTAGGGTTTGGAACTTGGATTAGGGTTTAGAAATTGAACCCTTTAGGTTTTAAAATTTCTAGCTCCCACAATTTTCAAATTTAGGGTTTAGGAATTAGAAAATAAAATTCCTAAAAATGCAATTAGGTTTTCTAAATAGAAAATTAATATACAAAAATATAATTAGAGCTTTCTAATCATATTTAAGTTTAACAAACACTTTAGGCATGCTAATAAAAATTAGGGTTGCCTAATTAGGGTTTATAATTCCCAGTTTTGAAATTAGGGTTCCTTAACGTACAATTAGGGTTTTTAACTGTACATTTTATTTTCTAAATTTAAGATTAGGGTTTTAAATCCTTTATTAAGGTTTATTAATATTAAACCTTATCCAGTCAATTATCGATCAACATAACCAACATACAAAGACACAAACACATTATTAGCAATATAATTATTTTAATTATATTTTCTACCGAATCCCTATCCGAAAATTAGGGTTAGGGTTTCTAAAGTTGTTAAGCACAACTCTACTCTAATTTCTCAGTCAAAACATATATTGACTAATTCTCGAGACTTGTCTCACAAATTCTTAGTACAATATTAACAGTCAATGTCAATATTAAAAAAAAAATTATTCGTAAAATTTTGATTATTCGAAATCCCGGGTTATCACATTCACCCCTCCTTAAAAGGATTCCGTCCTCGGAATCACCGCTTTCTTATTCTCTACAATCTTTTAAAGTTGTATTATCAATTCATTTTTATCAACACAATATTAAATTGTGTCTTAATTTCTAACCTGAGACTTGAATCTATAAAAGAAAACAATTCTCAGCCATATTAAACTAATATTACTCGCGTAATTAAATATTAAGCAAAATCATTACCTGCTGCTACCTCCGGAGTAGCCACTGCCTCCAGCGTCGTCATATTAAATGTACGGGCGGTTGATCTTCCTGGCTGTGCAGGTCCTCAGATTGCCAAGGTTCCACTACCGGGTCCCTTATTGGCGCTTTCCTTCTCAGCATTTCTCTTCGGACAATTCCGTACAATATGGTCAGTCGATCCGCATCCAAAGCAACCTTGAATTTTCTTTGGACTAGGACAATTGGGTGACATATGCCCCGCTTGCCCGCAGTTATAGCAAACTCCCTTCTTCTTTAGACAAACTCCAGCATGGTTCTTCCCACAATTCGCACAAGGCTCTGCTCCTTTCCTATTCCCTTCAATTTTACTACCCGATTGGGTATTCTCGCTCCACTTCCTCTTGTTTGGATTACTACCACCACTATTTCCACCATCATTGGACTTCTTCTTCTTCTCTTGATAAAAACGAGATGCAGTCTCGCTTCCTCCTTCAGCAATTAACGCTTTCTCCAGTAGAGCCGCAAACGTATTGATCTGCAATACCGCTACCTTGTTGTAAATCCCTGGCTTCAACCCATTCTCAAACCTTCTCACTTTTCTTGCTTCTGTATCCACCTGATGAGGTGCAAATCGCGCCAATTCATTGAATTTAGTAGCATACTCCGAAACAGACAAATTCTCCTGTTTAAGTTCCAAGAACTTAACTTCCATCCGAGCTTGCATACTCGGTGAGAAGTAGTTCTCAAAGAACAACTCCTTAAATCTTGTCCATGCTACTACCGCTGTACCCGCTCTTGCTTGATTGGTTTCCCACCAATAATTGGCTTCTCCCTTCATTAAGTATGTCATAAAAGTCGTCTTTTGCTCTTCCGCCACACTCGCAATCATTTAACGCTTTCTCCATCTCTTTCACCCAAGTTTGGGCTTGATCGGATCCAGTAGTCCCCTTGAATTTAAGCGTCCCTACGACTTTAAAATCCTTAAAATTAGCCAATCGTAATTTGGCTAATTCCTTGCCCTTCCTCAGGGCCGGAGCCCTATTTTCCATAGCTTGGGCCAGCATATCCACGAAATTTTGCATCGGGTCCGCTTGACCTCCTTCGTTATTCACTGATTGTTCTTCTCTTTGATTGCGATTCTGTCGCCTAGGCGGCATGATCTGATTTAAAATAAAATCTTATATTAATTCTCTTTCTATACACAAATTCTTAACACAATAAGAATTCAACACATAGTTCTCATTTAATCGCATATTTATTCAAATAGCACATAGTACATATAGTACTTAACACATTTTACTATCCTGTTAAAATATTTTAGGATTACGTTCACAACTTTACAAAAGTTGCAATTCTCCAACTTTACACAAAAAGTTGACATTCTCCATTTTCAAATTACCATTTCCAGTTCATCAAACTTACCACACTTATGAGTTCATTAACTTGCCACAATTATATTAGTGTATGAACTTATCCTAGTCAGACCTTTGGCGTCCATTCGCTGAGGGGTTCAAAACATTTCATATAATTATGATTCATTAATTTATCATAAGTATGAGTTTTAAGAACTCATAAATTTATCTTAACCTTATATTCATATAGAAAATAAAGATTTTATTCATTACAAACATATATTTACATATGTTTACACATTGTTCTCGATATTACAACGCTTAATATCAAAAGCTTCTACTAAAAGATATTATAACTTATATCTAAGTTATCTAAAGTCCACCGCCTTTCTCGGTCTTTTCTTCTTGCTAGGACACTTATTGAATCCGGTGCCCTGCGTTTGCCCACATGAAAAACATTTCCTCAAATTTGGCTTAGGACAATGCGAGAGAAATATGTCCTTCCCGCTTGCGGTTGAAGCATACATTCTTCCACATCATGCATTCTCCAACAGTGAGTCTTTGCACACTTGATACAAGCTTGCTTCTTCTTCGGGTTTGAATTTCCAGAGTTGTCGATGTCTTTGTTCCTCTTCCTTTTCTTCTTGTCTTTCTTGCTGGTTCCTTCAGATGATCCACCACCTTCAGCCTTCATCTTGTCCACCTGTGCCTTCAACTTGTTCCGTTCTTCAGTCATTTCATGTAATGCCGCTTTCGCGTCTTCCACAACTCCTCCAAGAGAAATACCTTGCTCGGAGTTCACGGACTTCCACAGATAATTGATCTTGTTCACCAACCTTGATCTTATTCTTTAGTTCCACCTTAGCTTCTTGGACTCGCCTCCTCGTCTCCACTTAGATACATCTCAGGATAATCATCATGATCACTCCCAAGATTAACCATTGGTTCATCTTCTCCCAACTTCTCAACCGATTCGCTTTTATGGCACCGCACTCTTGCCATCGGGGTCTGGTGCAACAAAACCGCTAAGCATCTCCGCACTCTTTTCACCTTCTTCAGACATCCTACCATCAGTTTAAACAACTTGATTAGTACTTCACCAGTACAAACTTCTCACACTATGTGTCCACTTTTCTCACTATCGTTGCACTTTGGCAATCTCTCACTTAGTACTCTATTTGAGTATTCTCTATCTCGCTTTTGGTTATAATCCTAGGGTTTTTTCCCACCCCACTTAAGGTTTATAACCTACAGCTCCACTACCAACTGGTGACACCTTGGTCACTCTGACCGATACCAACTCGTGACGCCCCCCAAATCCGGGTTACCTGACCCCCGAGTTTGGTGTTCACGATCCAAATATAAATAACATTTAACTACCCATAATATATATATATAGTAATTTTCATAAGATTTTATCAGAGTTTACTAATAATACATCACCCAGGCTCACTAACCTTAACATTACAAACATACCCTTTAGATATACAAAAGGGTTTACAAATACAACATCATAAATATGTTAATCATAACTAGTTTATTACAACGCCTTTGCCTTTATTATTCTTCAGCGCAAGACCTCCTCGCCACTTCGTCCCTAAGTGAAATGTTTTATTTAGCAAGGGTGAGAAACAAATTTGCCCATGCAAGTTAATACATACAATAAATGTATAAGTATTCAAATCACCGACTATCTATTTTGATAGAATGAAACCAAAGTTCGGGGAACTTTGAAATAATTTGAACAAATTGTTATTCAATAACAAGTCTTCTCGTATTCTATACAACACAATAATTCAATGATGAAAGATTACAACGCTTTCAAAGTTTCTCTACGATATTCTAATGAATAATCAAGAATCAATTCTACAAAATATCAAAGTGGAATGTTTTCCAGATTTATCTTGAAGCGATCCATTGGATCTTGAACTTCTCTTCTCGAGTAACTATCAAAGTTATACTTTGATATACCAGTGTATCGATAACCGTAAAGATTAAATCATACCCCTCTCGCAAGTATAACAAGTGATCAAATTTTATTATACCCTATATTATGCATAATACTTAAGTCACAAGAATGATCGAATATACGATTTAATGATATTCCCTTTTATAAAAGGTTGTTCTTCTCGATCTCGAGAATCAAGATTTTGATTTAACAACGAAATACTGTGATTTCAAATTCTATTTACTTCTCGATCTTAGCCGAAATAATTGGCATCGATCTATCAATAATAATTGAATTCTCTTCTCGAACTTATCAAGTTCTAACTAATATTCGTCTAGCCAGAATAATTAGCTAAGACATTTCTCAGTATAATTTGACAATAAATAGGAATTATCTGTATTGTCAATTCTAACTTCTACAAATATGAATATCCAACAACAGTTATTCTACAAATATATATTTCTGAATCAATAATTCAATTTGAATTATTAAGCATGCACTAACTACGAATAATCAACAATAAATTCCCTGGATGTGGTGTAATTAGCAATAATTAACCACTATAATAATTGCATAAATTTAACTCAAGGTTGAGTTAGGAAACTTGCCTCTTCCGCTGATTACAGCTACACAAAATACTTATCTGCTTTCGAAAGACCTATAACCAATAATATCGGTCTTACAATTAGCACAATTATTCATAACACGTAACATTGTAGTTCACAGTCAAACTTCTCCTAGGCACATTACCACATAGCCACATCAGTGTTTATAACCTATATAAACACATAACAAGTCTAACTATATCAGTCTGGTTGGACTTCGGTCCATTCTCGATGTATTCGGTCACCTGTCCACAATTAACACATTGATTGTCCATTAAACTTGGTCTCTAAGCTTCAATATTAATTTAGATAAGTCAATTATCAATTATAATATTTTTCGGAAGCTTTTAATAATTATCAAGCAATTATTATAATTTATAATAATTTTTCAAACATCGGAATCATTTTTAAATGATTTAATTATCAAATAATCTTATCATTATTAATATTTAATAATATTAAAATATTAATAACATACTTGTCAAAATATTAAAGTTATTATCAATAACTTAAAATATTTTTAAATCAACAATATTCCACTTAAATGATTTTTAAAGTAATTAAAATCATTTTTAAATCACCACCATTAATATATAAATATTAATGAAATTATAATCTAAATATTAAAAGTCATTAATTACAACTTAAAATATTTTTAAACCATTTTTCTCATTTTTAAATGATTTTTAAATCAATAAAATCATTTTTAATTCATTTATTTAATATCATAACTAATTAAATCAATTATCATTAATATTAATTTATTAATGAAAATTCTCCAAAAAATATTGAAAATTATATTTTATAATTTAAAATATTTTTTAACACTTTATTCTCAATTAAAATGATTTTTAAATCATTTAAATCATTTTTATCTTATTTATTTAATTTAAAAATCAAATAAATCTAATATCATTAATATTAAATTATTAATGAAAATTCTCCAAAAATATCAAAAGTTACATTTTATAACTCAAAATATTTTTAAATACATTTTCTTATTTAAAATGATTTTTCATAATATTAAATCATTTTTCTCTAATTTATTTAATACACTAATTAAATACCTTTAATATTTAAATAATTATAAATATTAAAGAAAAATATTCCAATTAATTAGAAATTATTTTTCATAATTTAAAATAATTTTTAAAACCATTTTTGGTAATTTTAGAATTTATTTCTAATTTTTATTAATTTCAGGAATATTCAGAAAATAAAATAAATAATCCGTCGCTAAAGCCCTTTAGCGACACAAAGCGTCGCTGTTGGTGTTCTTGAGCTCAAGAACAACGACAAATTGGCGACTTCAAGGTGCTACTTTGACTGCCTTTAATTCTCAGACAAAATGGTTTCTGGACTTGTTTAAAGTTTGATCGTGTAGCCAAAATGTAACACTACAACATGCAACTCACACTTTAGATCAAACAACAACACAACAAGATGATCTGGGCTGTTAAACATCTTGTCAGACGGTTTACGGGTTTTCCGAAACCCAGGGCGATCTTGAGTAGCACTTTCGTGCTCAATTATCTATGGGTTCTGGTAATTATTTATGCTAGTTTATGGTTTAAATCCCTGGTCCATGTGTCAAGGAACAATACCATACCAACAAATCAGTCCAAAAACAAACAAATCACAATCTATTGGACGGTCAAATGCTGTCAGAAAAATTGCTTCTACCGTTTTTGGGTTTTCCAGAAACTGCTCCCGTGAACGGATGGTCTAGTTTGACCATCTATTATGTTCGGTCTGTTGATGTTTTAAAATACCTAAAGATCCAGATCTATAGTCCAGTGTACATTCTACAACATGGTTATAATAACACTAACATATCATGTAAATTCTGTCAGATAAAGGCCTTCAAAATACTTGTCAGGTTCGGTTTTTCACTTTCTGGGTAACCCAGATTTTTACTCGGCCAAGCCCGGTCAACGGGTTTTGACCGTTAATAACTCCTGATCCTGACATAAAATAGCTCTGATTTCTTTTGCAGACTAAAGACCATATACCAGGCTATAACTTAAAGCTTTTAAATAACAAAAACAACAAACGAGTAACGATCTGTGGCGCCTGACATTAGGTTGTGCTATGGATCCATCATGGATCATCATATAACCACTAAAAACATCTTCTAGCAATATTCTAAACACATAAACACAAAAATTTCTCAAGCAACAAAGATCAAAAATAAAAACTTGGTTATACCTTTCTAGCTTCAATTCTTGATCTTAATCCTCAAATCTGTTATTGGTTGATCTATGGACTGAATTTAGGACTGATATACTTCTAATTTTCGGAGGTCTTGTATGGGAAAGAGTTGGTGAGAGCTAAGTTTACAAAATGTCTAAATTATGGACTTTTTCTCTCTCTAAACTTATATATAATGCTTGATGTTGCTTTGGCTGATCATTTGGACGATTTTGGCTGCTGATTTTCTGAGATTTTATGTTGCAAAGTCAATAGTTGGTAAAGAGTTGGTTACCTAATAAAGTTGTTGGACAATTTGCAATTTAACTTAAAAAAAATCCCATAAAGGGCATTTTTGACATTTGTAAATTAATTCTAATGGCAAACATGGAATTTGTACAAATCCTTAGGGTTTGAA
This sequence comes from Panax ginseng, assembly GCA_020205605.1. Taxonomy (NCBI): domain Eukaryota; kingdom Viridiplantae; phylum Streptophyta; class Magnoliopsida; order Apiales; family Araliaceae; genus Panax; species Panax ginseng. Next base: position 141,079,077 of record CM035132.1, on the reverse strand, counting down.
ACTTGGATTAGGGTTTAGAAATTGAACCCTTTAGGTTTTAAAATTTCTAGCTCCCACAATTTTCAAATTTAGGGTTTAGGAATTAGAAAATAAAATTCCTAAAAATGCAATTAGGTTTTCTAAATAGAAAATTAATATACAAAAATATAATTAGAGCTTTCTAATCATATTTAAGTTTAACAAACACTTTAGGCATGCTAATAAAAATTAGGGTTGCCTAATTAGGGTTTATAATTCCCAGTTTTGAAATTAGGGTTCCTTAACGTACAATTAGGGTTTTTAACTGTACATTTTATTTTCTAAATTTAAGATTAGGGTTTTAAATCCCTTATTAAGGTTTATTAATATTAAACCTTATCCAGTCAATTATCGATCAACATAACCAACATACAGCACAAACACATTATTAGCAATATAATTATTTTAATTATATTTTCTACCGAATCCCTATCCGAAAATTAGGGTTTGGGTTTCTAAAGTTGTTAAGCACAACTCTACTCTAATTTCTCAGTCAAAACATATATTGACTAATTCTCGAGACTTGTCTCACAAATTCTTAGTACAATATTAACAGTCAATGTCAATATTAAAAAAAAAATTATTCGTAAAATTTTGATTATTCGAAATCCCGGGTTATCACACTTCCCAGTTTGGAGCGAATTTTCCCTTTGACTAATCTTGGTTGTCAATGATCTTCTTCAAAACCAAGTCATGTTGTTTAAACTGTCGTAGCCAAACTTTTCTATTATAGGATCTGGCGATCCTTTGTTGGTATAACTGACCATGGAAGATAGCATCACTTCGCCTTTCGTCTATTAGAGACAATCGGTGATACCTGTCTTGTAACCATTGGTCTTTATCCAGCTGAGAGTCAATCAACACTCTGAGGGATTCCATTTCCACTTCTATGGGAAGTATTGCTTCCATTCCATAGGTCAATGAGTAGGGGGTTGCCCCAGTGGAAGTATGCATTGAAGTTCTGTAGGCTAATAGAGTTAGAGGCAAGAGGTTAACCCATCCTTTGTGATTGGCGGACATCTTTTGCATGATCTTCTTGATGTTCTTATTATCTGCTTCAATATCACCATTCATCTTTGGACGGTAGATGACGGAGTTAAGATGTTTGATGTGGAATTTACTGCATAACTCCTCCATCATTTTGTCGTTGAGGTTCTTAGCATTATCTAACACAATCACCTCTAGTTGTCCATATCGACAAATGGCATTGCTTCTGATGAAAGAAATGATGACTTCTTTGGTAACCCTGGGGAAGGAGGCTACTTCTACCCATTTGGTGAAGTTATCGATCATGGTGAAGATAAACTGATGCCCATTACTTGCTTTGGGCTCGATGGGCCCAATCACATCCATTCCCCACATTGAGAAGGGCCAAGGTGAACTCATATTGTGGAGTTCCCTTGGAGGGGCGTGGATAGCATTCCCATGAATTTGGCATTAATAGCATCTCTTGACGTGATCATCACAGTCAGCCTTAAGCGAGAGCCAGTAGTGCCCTGTTCTGAGGATCTTTTTGACAAGTAGAGGGCCGCTCATGTGTGGGCCACATACTCCACCATGGATTTCATCCATGAGCCTCTGAGCTTGGTCCTTGTCCAGACATCTAAGGAGACCTATTCCTGCATCTCTTTTGTAGAGTGCATCTCCACTCAAGTAGAACTTCATAGCTAGTCGATGGATCCGCCTTCTTTCAGTCGGGCTTGCCTCAGTGCGTGTAGATCCATCTCGCAAGTACTCCTTGATGTGCTGGTACCAAGGGTGTTGGACGGGAGGTAGCTCATCTGATACTTCTCCAATGTAATTCCCATAGGCTAGAGCCTTTTGTAGGGCAAGTGGGATGCTTGGCATGTTTTCCTTGTCAGGTATGTGAATCAAGGAGGCTAAAGTTGCTAGCGCATCCGCAAAATCATTATTTCTCCTAGAAATGTGGAGGAAGATTACTTCTTCAAACTCCGAAGCCATCTATAAAACTTGTCGATGGTAAGGCAGCAAATGTAGTTCTTTGGTTTGATAAATTCTTGTGGTCTATCTGATTACCAATTTTAAATCCCCAAAGACAGTTAATCGTGTGATACCCATTGATTGGGAAAGTTTGAGTACCATGATACAGCCTTTATACTCAGCTGTGTTGTTGGTGCTGATAAACTGTAATTGGTTACTGCTCCCCCATACCAGATACTAGAACTGCTCCAGCTCCAGAACCTTCCATGTTAACAGCTCCATCAAAATACATTTTCCATGATTGGTGTGTATCGTACTGATGGTGTTGTTGGACTATCATAATCCCTTCATCGGGGAAGTATGTTTCTAAGGGTTTTAAATCCCCTGAAGGTGCAGCGGCCAGTTGATCCATAATTCCTTGACCTTTAATGGACTTTTGCATCACGTAGACGATGGCAAACTACTGTAGGATCAACTACCATCTGGACAGCTGACAATTTAATATGGGTTTACTGAAAACGTACTTGAGAGGATCCAGGCAAGATATGAGATTGGTTGTGTGACCATGAAGGTAATGATGTAACCTCATGGAAGCTCATGCTAAAGCACAACAAGTCTTCTCAATCAGAGTGTACTTGTGTTCACTGCTGCTAAATCTTTTACTGAGGTAGTAGATAACTCACTCTTAATCTCTATCGTCTTTCTGTCCCATCATGCATCCCATGGCATTGTCATTTATTGACAGGCACATGAACAGGGGAACATCATCCCTAGGTGGTACCAAAACATGAGCGTTAACCAGCTGCTCTTTGATTGTAAGGAAGGCTTTTTGACACTCAACGTTCCATTTCATGAAGGAGTTCTTCCTTAACAACTTGAAGATAGGTTCACAGGTTACTGTAAGTTGAGAAATGAATCTGCTGATGAAGTTGATTCTTCCCAAAAATCCCCATATTTCCTTCTCTGTCAGAGGAATGGGCATTTCCTTGATGGCTTGTGTGACACCCCCAAAATAGGTATACATCACCCATCTTGAGTCGTCATATACATGGTACAAAATTTAAATACAACTTAATAATACACCTGTCGTGTAAAATACGACAAAACATAAACTGAAAGTTTTAATACGAATATTGTCTTCTAGACAGTATTCAAACTCAAATGGAGTCCTCAATACATTTATTATCACACTATTTCATAAAATAGTGAGGACTACTAATGTAAACATCTGGACCGTCACTCCATTCCCCGACTAGTCCCGGCTACGTTCTCATTTCCTGAAGAGAACAATGAAAGCAAAAGGGTGAGCTCAACTAGACCAGTAAGAAATATTATGACTAAGATAATGCAGAATAATTTATCGTTCGTCTTCAACAGTGTTAAACTAATAAAATATAACAAACATCAAGTTTAACTGCAGTGGAACAAGCAATCCATTAGAACATGATATCTACTATCTTCTATGATTTAAAAGGTTTTTCATCACTTTTATCGCTGATAATCAGCTTAATAAATAATCCACATCATCGAATCACCTCTGCACTACAGCCAAGCATATTCTTTAGTATCACGACCACAAATTATCCATGCACTACAGGTCAAGGATATTCGTGTATTCATCAATGGTCATGATCATGCCAACAACTGTCCATCAATGCACTACGGGCCAATGAGGACTTTTACCACATCATTTGTAACATTACGGTCATGATTATACCGAATAATCCCTGGTCATAATCATACCAAGTCCATCTATGCACTACGGCCACAGATGACTTTCATCATAATATAAACATGAGGATGATGACAATGATATAAGAATTTAATTAAATGAAAGTAGAGGATAAATTTTTAAAGATTTATAATTTAATTTATCCAAAAATCAATAACGTCCAAATTATCAACATAATATTGCTTTGTGGAGTAAAATTCAAGAATAATATTGTACCAAAAATGATTTCGACCAAAAACGAATCAATTTTTATCATGAATAGTACCCCGGGTGAATAGTACTTGAGTGAATAGTAATTTGGGAATAGTAACCCGTGAATAGTACTTTGGCATGAAAAAGTTAAAACTTATCAAGAATGCTTAGAATAATATTTCCATGAAAAGATACTGGATGAAGCGCAAATATGAAGGATATTCTACTAATTTCATGGAGTATAGAAGTCAAAACTTTAACCAAATGAGTATAGAAATCGAAATCTGAATCAAAATAATATTACTTACATACTACAAAGTATGGAAGAAAATATTATTTCAAGCGAATATTGAACAAAATTAGCATCCCTTACCTTGAAATGAAGAGTATTCCAACTGGTATAGCGGGGATATTCTTGAATAAAACTTGAATTATTTTCTACGCTCAAAGCTTCCTTAAACACTAAAGAAATACGCTCAAGATTATAGCAAAAGAATTCTCTGATTCTAGTGTGATTTTCAATTCTAACTAAGCATCTTATTTATAGGAGAATGGAAAGGATACTATGCAATAAAATATTCTAATAAAATGAAAATATTTAAATAAAATATAATATATATTATATATATATAACATATGTCTATTATGCATATTCACGGGATGCATTCCCGTGACTCCCAACTATATATATATATATATATATATATATATATATATATATATATATATATATAATCTTACTCCCCGACTTTTATCAAAACCTACCTATGACATGTTGCTTCCTTTTCAATTTTATTTTCCACACATGGACCCCACATGTGGCCCCACTTTTTATTATATTAAATAATTTTCTACCGATTATTTAAAAAATGGGTAAATGGGGGTCCTTAAATACTTCATAAAAATTCCCTCAATATTTTTAACAACCTTTATTATCATTATTATAATTCACAATATTTAGCGATCAGGTCGTTCCCAGGAAAGAGGGGCTTTCAATAAGGATTTCTCCTATCTACAAGCACTTAGGTGACCAAACCTCTCCTTGACAGAACTTCTAGACATCGTTAATATTGCAAATAATAATATTAATAACTTTGTCGTCTCAATTATTGATTTAATAATATAAAATATTATGCAGATGATACTGTGACAATAATTGAATCAATAATATAAGAGATATGATGCAGCAATTATTGTAGCAATAATTGAGTATAACTGAGTGACTTCTCACGTAAGCATCAATATTCAATACCGTGTGCTACTATGCAACCACGTGTATTACTGCACTTTTATCACATGGTATTTCAATAGTTTTAACGGTAAAACTTCCGCCGTTATTTTTATAAAAAGATATTTCTATCGTTTTCTCATTCCGACTAATTCCGTTGTGGGGTCCACCAATGATTGTGTCATCGTACGAATATTCCCTATTAAAACGAATATTCCCCGACCAATCGAATATTATATAACAACTTGCTTACTTTGCAAAATTTATTAATATTACCCACAACTATAACATTATAACAAAATTCAAACCTTAATATTCAAAAATGATATTTATAGAAAAATTCATCTTTATTCATAAAAGTTGGGGTCTTACAACTTCCTCTTCTTATGAAATTTTTCCCTCGAAATTAGGGTACATATCTGGTATGTCGAAGAGGTGAGGATACCTTGAATTTATTTCAGATTCTAACTCCCAGGTCATTTCTTCAACATCGTGGTTTCTCCATAAAACTTTGACTTGAGGTATAACCTTGGAGCGTAAAATATGTTCCTTCTTATCCAAGATTTTAACAGGTACCTCTTCATACATTCAATCTTCCGCTATTTCGTCCGGTTCTAACTCAATAATGTGGTTCGGGTCTTCCACATATTTACGTAACATGGATATGTGAAAAATGTTATGAACACGAGACATACTTGGCGGTAAAGCGAGTCTATAGGCCACAGTTTCTACTCGATCGAGGATTAAAAATGGGCCAATGAATCGAGGATTGAGCTTTCCTCTCTTTCCAAATCTCGTAACTCCTTTCCATGGAGCAACATGTAACAACACATGATCTCCATATTGAATTTCACGTTCTTTCGATGAAGATCAGCATAACTCTTTTGTCAATCTTGTGAGGTTTTTATACGTTCCCGGATCGTTTGAATCTTTTCCATAGTCATACGTACCAACTCCAGTCCCAACAACGTTGTTTCACCCACCTCATCCCAGCATACTGGAGAATGACACTTTCTTCCATACAACGCCTCAAATGGAGCCATGCCAATACTTGTTTGATAACTGTTGTTGTAGGAAAACTCCACCAATGGTAAGAACTTGTCCCAACTTCCCTTAAAGTCATGGACACAGAGTCTTAATAGATCTTCAAGAGTTTGAATATTCTTCTCCGACTGCCCATCCGTTTGAGGATGATATGCCGAACTAAATTGTAAATCCGTACCCATAGCTTTTTGCAAACTAACCCAAAATCTTGAAGTGAATCTTGGGTCTCGATCAAAAACTATGGATACTGGCATACCATAAAATCTTACAATCTTGTTTATGTATATACGAGCAAGACGTTCAAGTGTATAAGTTTCTCGTATAGTTAAGAAATGAGCAGACTTCGTCAATCTATCAACAATGACCCAAATTGCATCTATGCCTTGAGAAACCTTGGGAAAACCAGTAATGAAATCCATGGAAATGTGCTCCCACATCCTTTCTAGAATTTCAAGTGGTTGCAATGGACCTTTTGGCACTTGATGCTCCGCCTTGACTCATTGACAAGTTAGACACCTTGAGATAAACCCCGTTATCTCTCTCTTCATATTGCTCCACCAAAATGTATGTCGAAGATCATGATACATTTTGGTACTCCCAGGATGGATTGCAAAAGGTGTGTTGTGCGTCTCCATCATGATTTTATACTTTAAATCAGGGTCATTAGGAACACAAAGTCTGGAGTTGACTCAAAGTATTCCTTCTTCATCGATTCTTGCTTCTGAAATAGCACCTTCTTGTACTTTCTTCCTCATACGCATCAGCTCCAGGTCTGTGGCTTGAGCAGCTTTAACTTTATCGATTAAAGTCGGTTCTACTCGTATATTCGCCATCATCACATAGGTCCCTGGAGTCTTTAACTCTATCTCCATCCTTTGCAAGTCATATAAAATAGGCCTTTGCATTGACAATAATGCACTCGTACCTGCATATGGTCTTCTACTCAATGCGTTAACTACCACGTTCGTTTTTCCAGGGTGGTATTGAATGGTATGATCATAATCTTTCAACAGTTTGAGCCAACATCATTACCGCATGTTGAGCTCCTTTTGAGTGAAGAAATATTTGAGGATTTTATGATGCGTATAAATCTACATCTTCTCTCCATACAGGTAATGCCTCCAAATTTTAAGTGTGAAGACAACAGCTGCCAACTCTAGATCATGAGTAGGATAATTCTTCTCATATTCTTTGAGTTGTCGAGAGGCATAGGCTATAACTTTCCCATGTTGCATGAGAACACATCCTAACCCTTTGCCTGAAGCATCACTGTAGATGACAAATCCCTCTAAGCAAGATGGTATTGTCAGAACAGGTGTTGAAATGAGTCTCCTTTTGAGTTCTTGAAAACTCTTCTCACATTTTGTATCTTTCCAACCAAATTTTGTATCTTTCTGAGTCAGCTGAGTTAATGGAGTAGCGATTCGAGAAAACCCTTCTACGAATCTCTGATAATAACCAGCTAAGCCGAGAAAGCTACATACTTTGGTCACTGATTTAGGTTGCTCCCAGCTTTGAATAACTTTAATCTTTGTCGGGTCAACAGATATTCCATGACTTGATACTACGTGCCCAAGGAATGCCACTTCCTCGAGCCAAAACTTGCATTTCTTCAACTTGGCATAAAGATTGTTTTCACGAAGCTTTTGGAGTATCAGCCTCAAGTGTTGCTCATGATCTTCATAACTTTTGGAGTATATGAGAATGTCATCAATAAAGACAACCACAAAATGATCCAAATATTCCTTGAGTACTCGTTTCATCATATCCATGAAGGCAACAAAAGCATTAGTCAATCCAAAAGACATGAATAGGAATTCATAATGCCCATACCGAGTTTTGAAAGCCGTCTTTGGAATGTCATCGGTTTTAATCTTTAATTGGTGATATCTGGAACGAAGATAAATATTTGAAAAGAATTTGGTGCCTTGCAACTGGTCAAACAGGTCATCAATACGAGGCAACGAGTACTTATTTTTGATGGTGACATGGTTCAACTCTCGATAATCAATACAAAGTCGCATACTCCCATCTTTCTTCTTCACGAATAAAATAGAAGCACCCCAAGGAGAAGTACTAGGACGAATGAAACCAATGTCTAACAATTCTTGTAGTTAGGTCTTTAACTCCTGAAGTTCAATAGGAGCCATTCGATATGGGGCTTTGGAAATGGGTTTTGTACCGGGTTCAAGGTCGATACAAAATTCAATTTCATGCTCCGGGGGTAGGCCAGGAAGTTCTTCAGGGAATAGGTCAGGAAATTTATTAACAATAGAAATACCATTCAAAACTGACGTATTTTTGTTTAAATCCGTGACATGAGCTAAGAAAGCTTGACATCCATTTTTCAATAAACGAATAGCTTTATGGCTTGAGATGACAGTGATTGATTTTAATGGTTTGGTTGCTTGAATTTGCATAATAGGTTGGTTAGGAATATGAGTAGTTAACCAATCAATCCCTAGAATTACGTCAAATGCAAGTATTTTCAATGAAAAAAGATCAACAGGTAATGTGAGGGTACCGATTTGAACCAAACAAGACTTATAAACAGTGGATGTAATGAAGGTTTCTCCCAACAGAGTTTCAACATATAAGTCAAAGTCTAATTTCTCCGGAGTCAAATTTTAACGTTGAGCGCAAGTAGGAGAAATAAAAGAATGGGTAAAACCGGTATTAAATAAGGTATAGACTTCACTAGAGTTTATGATAAGCTTACCCGTGATGACCTTGTCCGGGTTCCTTGCTTTCTAGGAGGTTACAACAAACGCTCTCCCTTGAACTACTAGTTTTGACTTTTCTGGAATGGCCTTTAGTGCCTCTATCCCAACTGGACTTGGCTTCCCTGAATGATAAATTCGAGCTAGGTGACCTTCTGCTCCACAATTGTAACACATTTTGGACTGCTGCACACAGTTTGGACTGATATGTCCCTCCCCTCCGCATTTGAAGAATATGATATGTGGTAGTTCTCCTTCCTTAACAACGGGTGCTGATACTGAATTCTTTCCATCATTGTTGAATCTCCTCTTCTTGAAATGTCCATTCTTATTGTCTTGGCCATGATTACCACCGAAGTGGTTACCATTTCTGGCATGTTGATTCCCTCCACGTTTGTTGTCACCACTTCGATGACTGCTACCACTGGTATTATCATTTTACCAGCTGCTCTTTCTTAGTTGAGTTGACTCATTATCGCGCTCCAATAACTGAGCCCTATTAACAACATCTGAATATAAGAAAAGTTTGTGAGAAATGAGGTATTGACGCATCTCGGGTTTCAAACCTCTTAGAAACATTCGCGTCATTCTCTCATCATTATTAACTAAGTGGGACGCAAATCGGGACAACTCGGTAAACTTGGCTTTGTACTGCGACACGGTCATATTATTTTGCTCCATCTTGATGAACTCTACCTCTTTCATGTGACGAATACTTTCGGGAAAGTACTTGTCGTTGAACAGTTCTTGGAACTTCTCCCAAGATATTTGGAGTGCGGCAGGCTGGGTACGCTTTACAGATTTCCACCCGTAATCTGCCTCTCCTCGCAACATGAAGCTAAAAAGGGAACCTTTTTCTCCTCAAAGTATCCCAAGACATTAAATATCTTGGTGATCTGCTTTATCCACGTCTCTGCCTTAAGTGGTTTTGGCTCTCTAATAAACTCTGGTGGTTTCAGCTCCTTGAACTGCTTAGCGGTGACCGTCCGAGAGTTGCCAGTGTTTCCACCTGCATTCTGGACAGGAGCCACTCTCGCCTAATGTTGCATGAATTGCATAAAGCCTCTGAACATTCCATCGTTCATCATTTGATCGGTGTTGTTGTTTACCTGAGGATTATTATCTTCCTGTTGCACATTATCCTAGGTATGGATCTGTGGTGACTCAACGGTCTATTGTGCTCCATTGCTATTCTCAACATTCTCAGATGTCATTTTCAAATACTGCCACAAAATAAGGGTTAATTAACATGTCACATATTATCCCTATACTCTGACCGACCAATTAAATACCAAATAAACTTAGGTAGGTCATACTAGCGAAGGAATTCCCCGTCTCTCCCCTCCTAGTTCCTGTCTCATATCTCAGCCAGGGATCATATCCCTAAGCTTTGATACCAACTGTGACGCCCCCAAAATAGGTATACATCACCCATATTGAGTCACTATATACATGGTACAAAATTCAAATACAACTTAATAATACAACTATCGTGTAAATACAACAAAATATAAACTGAGAGTTTTAATACCAATATTGTCTTCTAGACAGTATTCAAACTCAAATGGAGTCCTCAATACATTTATTATCACACTATTTCATAGAATAGTGAGGACTACTAATGCAAACATCTGGACCGTCACTCCGTTCCTCGATTAGTCCCGGCTACGTTCTCATTTCCTGAAGAGAACAATAAAAGCAAAAGGGTGAGCTCAACTAGCCCAGTAAGAAATATTATGACTAAGATAATGCAGAATAATTTATCGTTAGTCTTCAACAGTGTTAAACTGATAAAATATAACAAACGTCAAGTTTAACTGCAGGAGAACAAGCAATCCATTAGAAGAGTCAAGTAGATCATGATATCTACTATCTTCTATGATTTAAAAGGTTTTTCATCACTTTTATTGCTAAGACTCAACTTAATAAATAATCCACATCATCGAATCACCCCTGAACTACGGCTAAGGATATTCTTCAGTATCACGACCACAAATTATCCATGCACTACAGGCAAAGGATATTCGTGTATTCATCAATGGTCATGATCATGCCAACAATTGTCCATCAATGCACTACGGGCCAATGAGGATTTTTACCATATCATTTGTAACATTACGGTCATGATTATACCGAATAATCCCTGGTCATAATCATACAAAGTCCATTTATGCACTACGGCCACAGATGACTTTCATCATAATATAAACATAAGGATGATGACAATGATATAAGAATTCAATTAAATGAAAGTAAAGGATAAATTTTTAAAGATTTATAATTTAATTTATCCAAAAATCAATAACGTCCAAATTGTCAACATGATACTGCTTTGTGGAGTAAAATTCAAGAATAATATTGTACCAAAAATGATTTAGACAGAAAACGAATCAATTTTTATCATGAATAGTACCCCGAATGAATAGTACTCGAGTGAATAGTACCTCATGAATAGTAATTCGGTAATAATAACCCGTGAATAGTACTCCGGCATGAAAAAGTTAAAACTTATCATGAATGCTCAAAATAATATTTCCATGAAAAGATACTGGATGAAGCGCAAATATGAAGGATATTCTACTAATTTAATGGAGTATAGAAGTCAAAACATTAACCAAATGAGTATAGAATTAGAAATCTGAAACGAGATAATATTACTTACATACTACAGAGTATGGAAGAAAATATTATTTCAAGCGAACATTGAACAAAAATAACATCCCTTACCTTGAAAAGAAGAGTATTCCAACTGGTATAGCGGGGATATTCTTGATGAAAACTTGAACTATTTTCTATACTCAAAGCTTCCTTAAAATCTAAAGAAATACGCTCAAGATTATAGAAGAAGAATTCTCTGATTCTGGTGTGATTTTCAATTATAACTAAGCATCCTATTTATTGGAGAATGGAAAGGATACTATTCAATAAAATATTCTAATAAAATGAAAACTTTTAAATAAAATATAATATATATTATATATATATATAACATATGGCTATTATGCATATTCACTTGGATGCATTCGTGACTCTAACTATATATATATATATATATATATATATATATATATATATATATATATATATATATAATCTTATTCCCCTAACTTTTATCAAAACCTACCCGTGACATGTTTGCTTCCTTTTCAATTTTATTTTCCACACGTGGGCCCTATACATGTGGCCCCACTTTTTATTATATTAAATAATTTTCTACCGATTATTTAAAGAATGGGTAAATGGGGGTTCTTAAATACTTCATAAAAATTCCCTCAATATTTTTAACAACCTTATTATCATTATTATAATTCACAATATTTAACAATCGAAGTCGTTCCGTGAAAGAGGGCTTTCAATAAGGATTTCTCCCTATCGGGCGCCGCAATTACGTGACCAAACCTCTCCTTAACAAAACTTCTAGACATCGTCAATATTACAAATAATAATATTAATAACTTTGTCGTCTTAATTATTGATTTAATAATATAAAATATTATGCAGATGATACTGTGACAATAATTGAATCAATAATATGAGAGATATGATGCAAAGAATTATCGTAGCAATAATTAAGTATAAGCGAGTGACTTTTCACGTAAGCATCAATAATCAATATCGTGTGCTACTATGCAACCACGCGTATTACTGCACTTTTATCACCGGGTATTTCAACAGTTTTAATGGTAAAACTTTCGCTGTTATTTTTATAAAAAGATATTTCTGTCATTTTCTCATTCTGACAATAATTCCGTTGTGGGGTCCACCAATGATTATGATGTTGTACGAATATTCCCTGTTAAAACGAATATTCTCTGATCAATCGAATATTATATAACAACTTACTTACTTTGCAAAATTTATAAATATTACCCACAACTATAACATTATAACAAAATTCAAACCTTAATATTCAAAAATGATATTTATAGAAAAATTAATCTTTATTCATAAAAGTTGGGGTCTTTCAGCTTGGATTTTGGTGGGATCCAGCTCAATCCCTTTGTGGCTGCTTAGGAAACCTAGCAACTTTCCTGATTTAACGCCAAAGGCGCACTTGGATGGATTCAACTTCAAGTTGTACTTATATAACCTATTGAAGAGCTTTCTGAGATGGTCCAGATGGTCATCTTCCCTTTGGGATTTGACAATGATGTCATCCACGTAGATCTCTATCTCTTTATATATTAAGTCATGGAAAAGAGCCATCATAGCTCGCTGGTAGGTTGCTCCGACATTAATGAGGTCGAATGACAACTGTTTATAGCAAAAGGTTCCCCAAGGCGTGATGAATACATTTTTCTAACGGTCTTCTTCAGCAACCATAGTTTTATAGTACCCCGCAAAGCAGTCAGCAAAGGAGTATATGTCATATCGAGCAGTATTGTCAATGAGTATGTGGATAAATAGTACAGGAAAGCTATCTTTAAGGTAAGCTTTATTCAGATCTCGGTAATCCACGTAAACTCACACCTTTCCTACGGGTTTAGGCACGGGGACTATGTTGGATAACCATTCAGGGTATGTGGACACCATGATGATGCCGACTTGAAATTGTTTCACAATTTCTTCTTTAACCTTTAAACTCCACTCAGGTTTTAATCGCTTGAGCTTCTGCCTGACTGGCTTGAATCCCTCTTTAATAGGAAGGCAATGGATGAAGATATCAGTGAACAAACCCACCATGTCTTTGTGAGACCATGCAAACACATCCTGGAATTGGGTTAATAATGCAACCATGTCATTCCTTTGGTTTGGAGTGAGGTATGTACCAATCTGGATTAGCTTAGGGTTTTATAAGGTTCCAAGGTTAAATGAGGTGGTTTGATCCAGATTTGGTTAGGGTTTATCCTCGACCCATTCCTTGATCTCTTGAGGTATCGCAATGTCCTCTTATATTTCCATCAAGTCTGAGTTCAACTTTTCATCAAAGTTACAGTCCTTGTGGAGAAAAGGCACCTCATCAGCAAGTAAGTTTAGAGTTCTGAAACAAAATATGCTTTCACTTAATATATGAAAATGTTCAATCATACAAAGTGTTAGCATGTTTTGACAAAATAACTGCTAATATTGTACAGTAAAGTAAGCAGTTAAAGCTATCTACAGGGCAGAGGGAAATTCTGCCCTTTTTACCCTTGTCAACAAATGCAAGGAGTGTTACCCCAATTGTTAAAGGTGAACTCCTGATGGACGGTAGTGATGAAATGGCTATCATCGTCCTCCTTCTCCCGAATAATGACCATAATGTCGGGATAATCATCGTCTGAAGTGTATCTGTTTGTGTGATCATCAAGTAAAATGATGCGTAGATGAGGCAATCTTATGGCGATGTCTTATTTACGTCTCCGTTCTTTTTCTTCCACTTCGAGATCAGGAATCAGGACCACTTTTGCTTTAACCGGTATCAGTTTAGGAAATAGCATAGCCATAACATGAGCAGGAACCTTTACCAGAGACTTTATAGGCTCAGGATCTGTAAGTGTTGATAATCGACGTATGGCTAAAGTTGAAGGAATCTGTTTATGCTTGTGAGGATTCCTGTGACTGGAGCTAGCAGAATAGCCTAATCCAGCTGTTCCTGTTTGATTGGGAACTTGAATTGGGTGCTTAATGCCCTGTTGATATTTTCCCAACCCTTGTCAAGGTTGATGACCCAATGATATCATCTCTTGAGTGGTCGACATTACCTCGGCAGAAATCTTGGGTGTGAGAGGTGGAGCCCCAATGGGATGGTAATGAGTGTTACTCACCTCCAGGGTATGGAAACTTACCGGCTAAACTTCTGTGTTGAAGCTGATGAGTGGTATGTCACCTTGTTCAGGACATCTTGGCTCAGCATTAACAGTGATTAGGCTATTATTGATAATGTACTTGAGTTATTGATGAAGAGTGGAAGGGTATAAATCAATGGTCTTCCCAAGAGCAGGTTGTATCCTATAGCAATTTTGAGCACATGAAAGGATACACTGAATGTATGTGGACCAATATCCATAGGTAGCTCAATTTCCCCAACAACATTTCGTTGGGATCCATCAAAAGATTTGATAATCGTATGGCTTCTTTTGTTCCTCTTGGGGTTGATATTCATCTTCTCCAAGGTGGCATAAGGGCAGATATTCAAAGATGATCCACCATCTATCAAAACTCCTCCCACCATGTATCCGAAGGACAGCACCGCTATGTGCAACGGCTTGCAATGACCAGTCCCTTCGGGAGGTATGTCATCATCAGTGAAAGATATCACATTGTTGTTGAAAATTTGATCAACCAGATGTTGGAATTTTTCAAGATCCACTGATTTCAACAAATGGGCTTCTTCCAAGACCCTTAGCAAGATCTTCATGTGATCTTCGGAAGAGAAAACCAAGTCCAGTATGGAAATTTGTTGTGGAGCTTCTCTCAAGCTTAAAACCACCTTGGTTTGATTATGGCCCATAGTACGGAGGAATTCTTCAATTTTCTCCATGGGAACTTTCCCCTTTAATTTGATGGTAGGATTCATCACCCAGTGGGGAAGATATAATGAATTATCCTTTGACATTGCATCAGTTGTGTGTGATGTAGATCCTTCAGCTTCTCCATAATTCCATGGAACATTTTTAGGCTGACAACAGGATATTGTGGCCTAGATGTCAATGCAATTGGCTTTAGTGTAGCCATTTTTGAAGGATTGTCAACACCCTTAAGTTGAATTGTTTGTATTGTGAGTGGTCTGATAGCTAAATCATCCACAACAGATATAACTGCAATGTTGTCCTTCCATTTTATAGGACATGTGTTCCCACTCTCGAGTAACAAAGAGTCGTCATCTGCCATCTGCAGGACACCGCTGTTAATTAAATTCTGAATGAGGTGTATGAGTGCCCAAAGATTCTTCCGTCTTGTGATCATGAGAATGGGAGTGATACTGGCATACTCCATTAGAATTGAACCTTCATGAACAGGGATTGATTGGAGGTAGAAGGGATGTAATTCTTCCATCATTGATCAGTATCTACAATATCTCCTCCATAGGTTGGCCAAGGTATGTAAATTCCCTCTTGTTGGCAAAATCCTGACGGGCTTTGGCACTTGCTATTTTTGTAACTTTATCCTCCAGTGTTTCACTTTCTGAAGGCGATGATGGAGTATTCATAACAAAAGGAAGGAGACTATCATGCTCCTGACTAACTAATTGGCATGTGACTTGGTACTGATGGATCACCAGTTCTGCCAATTACTCTACTTTCTTACAAAGAGCTTTCATCTTTTGTTCCATCACAAACTGGAACAGTGCATAACCCCATTTGTCAGCACCATCCATGCTGGTCTGGGAAGATTTAACAACACAATTTGAACTCTGTCCACTGCTCCAATCAATCATATTAACCTCTTCTTCTTTGTGTTGAGGAAGAGGGTTGTCTTGCAAATGAGGTTGGTCGGGTTTAGTCACCATGATCTCCCCGTTGTTGACTAAGTCCTGGATCTTGTGTTTTAAGGCCCAACAATCTTGAGTATCATGTCCTGGTGCCCCGACATGATAAGCACACTTTCGTGTAGCATTAAAACCCTTCCCATTCGGGTTGACTGGTGGAAGAAGATGCGTAATTTTCTTCTGAGTTGTCAAAAGATTGAGAAAATTCTCAAGTGAATCCCCTAGGGGTGTGAACACTCGGTTGCGTCAAATTTCTCCACCCTTTGTCAATGTAGGGTTGGAAGATTGTGCATGAAAAGGGGAATAGTTTCTCCTCTGGATAGGCATATTCTGACTATCTTTTTGACCTTGTAGTATTAAGGAAACATCCTCCTCTTTCTTCTTATGAACCCTTCGGGGGTTGTTTCTGTAAGTTTCAGATTGGATGTGCTCAGCAACAATTTTTAGAGCGGCTAGGTCTTGGATCTTTCCTGACTTTAATCCCATCTCAGCCATCTCTCCATGTTTGATCATTCAGAAAATGGTTTTCCAATGCCAGCTAAAACTCTCTCATAGAAAGGAGCTTCTTGTATGTCTATGAAGGTCATCACCATTTCTGACTCCGTCATAGAAGGAATAACTTGAGCAGAAAGGCGCCTCCACCTTTGAGCATACTCTCTGAAAGACTCGTTAGACTGTTTCTTGACCTTGGTAATTTGGTACCGGTCACGAGCCATCTGAGACTGGAAACTGTACTGACTGAGGAAGGCATGAGCTAGCTCCTCCCAGCTATGGATTATAGAATTGTCTAATCTGGTATACCATGATCGAGCTTCTCCAGTTAGACTCTTTTGAAACAGCTGTATTGTGAGCTTCTCATCCTCGGCATAAGATCTGAGTTCTCCAATGAATACCTTTAAATGTGTGTAAAGATCTCTCAACCCATCATACTTTTCAAAGTTAGGATTTTTGAACTTCTCTAGATAATGGACACCAGGGAATATACAAAGGTCGGCATATGAGACACTCCCGTGTGCACCAATCCCTATTATAGACTGAATGGTCTATTCCATTTGAAGGACTTTTTTTTGATATCACCGGTGTCGGGATCTTCTTTGAGATTGGTGTTTTCAGGAATTTTGTTGGACTTATCCAACTGAAGATCTGATATTGGATTTGCTTGATCTGCACCTTGTATTCCTCCATGTTTAGAGGATTCTGTATGTATGGGTATTTGTGGACCCTGAGTAAACTGGTGTAGTTCTTTAAGCAGAACAGTCAAATTTGTAATTTGTTTGCTTAATCCGTCAAACTCTTCATGAGAGACAGGAGCAAGATTAGTCTAATTAGATGAAGATATAATTGGTTGTAGGCTCGTGGCCTTTTTGGACTTTGACCGGGTAACAGGCCTAATTGTTTCCCTACAAAAACTTATGTAGTTTAGTCTTAGGGAATGTATAAATATTTACATGCTATCATAATGTGTCCGTTTTAGGAGTATTATCCTGCAAAACGGATATCAGTTGTTTGTAAGATAGCATGGTAGGCTTTAATATGCATGTACATATATTCTTCATATTTCCATTACATAGAGATTGACATGGAATGAAATTATAAGTAATTGTCTTTACAAGTAATTGAAAATGGAAATCATGAAGAGACTTTCCTCTGTGCTTGGTTTATCAGAGGCTGACCTATCTTAGGTTACTCTCGCGGCTTGTTGGCATGAAGGTTCCCAGATCATCACAATTTACTTGACAGGGAGTTAATCTGGTCTTTCAACTGGAGCGAATCTGGGTGGTGCCTTTCCTGAGCCTCGTTGGAATTAGTCTCCCTACGAGTCTAGTAATAAAACACCAATAGGATAGCGTCCTGGTGGAGGAACCACACAACATACATTCACATGCAACGTGTCTCACCGTTACGGAAATGATGACATGTGAGAAGCACTAATATCGTATGCAAATATAGTGTAAAGCATTAAGTGTAGTAAGTAAATGCATTCGTACACATTCATCAAAATGTAAATGCAACATCCATACACAAGCATAAAACAGTTTTGAAAAGTTTTGAAAAGTTTGTAGTAGCGGCTTAAGTCCTCTTACTGGAATCCCCAGCAAAGTCGCCACCTGTCGACATCGGGATTTTTACTATCCCTTTTCTGTTCTTATCTTTTGGTGTTCTCATGTTAGGTGAGATTTGTTTGAAAAAACAAATTGTGAAAAGGTCCGATATTTATATGTCGACGATTGGACTGTAAGAGTCGCCAGTTGGTATTTTTAAATGGTTGCACCAACTCAACCAAGAAAAGGTTTGCATATTGACCACGTGATGTAACACTGCTAAACTGGTCTATGAAATCGAGATTCATTAGGGTCCGGGGACTTGCTTATGCGGAGGGAAGGTGTTAGGAACCCCCCGACATCCGTGTTACCACAGTGACCGCCACTTTTCAATTAAACTATTATATGAATGTGTGGGGGGTCAATGTGCAATTTATTTGGAAGTAGTGTTATGCGTCGTTCGCACCTATATACAAAGGGTTTAAATTTATGTAAAAATTCAGTTTTAACAAGATATAGCAATAACGTTTTGTAAAAGAAGTTTTTCAAACCCTTATGCTCAATAGTAATTGAGACCTTGATACTTCCATTTTATTAAGTGTTCGGCTTGATTGCTTTTATTTTTGAGATGCGAAGCATCTTCGAGAAAATAATATACATAGCAATGCCGAATTCCTTATGGGCATGAAAGCCATCTAAGGAAATTCAAACACCGTGAATAAATTACAAGCTGCTTACAACTGAAAATGTCCATCATGGGAACCGAATCTAGATTCAGTAGACTAAATCTGTGATCACATGATTCCTAGGCCTACATGATGCCGTAATTTATATGAAAGCTATAAGAAGTTATATATATATATATATATATATAAGATGTAAATATATATATACAGACATGATCAACCGCCACGAAACACCTCCATGGGGGATCGAAAAATGTAAATATATAAAAGCGGTAAATATATACATATATATATATATGGACATGATCAACCACCACGAAGCACCTCCATGGGGGATTAGAAATGTAAATAAAGCAGTAAGAACGATCAATCGCCACAAAGTAAACTCCAGGCGGGACGAAATGTAAAAAAAGCAATAAAGACAATCAACCGCCACGAAGTAAACTCCAGGCGGGACAAAATGTAAACACTACTGCAAAATAGTAAATAGAAAACGCGTAAAAATGTTGTGGTTTGTATCCCAGAAACGTCGTGGTTAAGGGTGTCATCTATTTGACACCCTTTATACAACGTTTTTAAAACGTTGTGGTTTGTCACATTTACAATGTTTTTTTCTTAAAAAATGTTGTATATTTATTTTTCAGAAATCATTGGATGCTTGAAAACGTTATAGATTGTATGATTCCACAACGTTTTCTGGCTTAAAATGTTGTAGTTTGATACATCAGACAACGTTTACACTCATTTATACAACATTTAGAAGGTGTCACTTATTTAGACAAATTTATACAACATTTTTAAAATGTTGTATAAAGACTTAAAAATGTTGTAATTCATGCATATAACAACTTTTTTTAGTTCACCTATATTTGAAATTACATACACAATGGTGCACCTGCAATGTTTGTAGGACTGCTAATGCCATAATATATAGCTAAAAAACTCTAAATTATCATTTCAACCCAAAATATTCAAAATACATCACAATAATACCATACGTTTACATTTTCAAATTACTACATCCACAAAATATTACATTGTATTTTATTTGTTGTCATGATGTCCATGGTTTCTCCTAGAGCTGCTGGAACAGGTGCCTCAACCATTACAAGAAATCAAACTATAAAATCAAATGCTTAACAGTGAAATCTTGTTAACCCCAGCTCTTATATACACCACGACCAAGAGTTATTTTTGGGTTTTCTATACTTTCGTAGATAGTTCCTGTCAAAAGTAAAGAGACGTGAAGTACAAGATGTTAAACAATAAATTATGAATCTGTGAAGGAAGTAGCCATCATCATGTAGCTTCCATATATTGCCCAGAGAAGAGTACTAACTATCCACTATCTCAATTTTAAGACTTCCTTGTGTTAATATTTCTTGAAGAATATTAAAAGGAAGCTTAAGACAAATTAATTGTGTCAGAGTCAACCAAGCAGTATAATTTCACGTTTTGAACTTTCTTCTTTGAATAAGTTACTGGAGTAGCATTAATATTGAGTGTCATCCTGAATGAAATTATTACAAATTCATCAAATAAACCCTTAATGTTCTAAACCAGTTGCATACCTGTTAGTTGACCGTTGATGAAAACATGCAAAGCTTGGCCAGCAGAAAGGACTGTTAAAACAGGCCACTTTCCACCTCTCAATAATGCTTCATCAGGGTCAATCCTGACACTGGCAAAGAGAAAAAGGAAATGAACATTACAAAAAAGGAAGTAAATCAAACTTTATCATAATGCATGGAAAAAGGAGAGAGCCATGCAGAGGTAAACAAAAAGTCCTAGATTTGGATTTTGGAGTGCTATACTTTATGATTAATGAATAGCAAAAAACTCTCACAAATAATTTTTTATTCTAACATTGATTGGATAGATCCCAATGTAATTTAAAACCAAAAAATATAAACTCGTTTATTTATACACGAACAAAGAGCTTATTCTTCAAACTCGACTCAAGTCATTTTCAAAAATAATATTACGGTAAATTTCATTTATTTTAATCATTACAATGATAAATATTAAAATTCTTCTAAAAAATACCATCAATTATAAAATTTATTATTTCATCATTTTTAATAAATTATATCACTTTTAAATTTCAAAAATATAATTGACTTTCACACGTCAATAAAAATAATCTTCTAATTCTTATTTTGAATAGAGGGGATAATATATTTCTCATGCCTTGTATATAGCAGAGATGTTCATTATGTCACTTCAACTCAATTTTTCTTTAGTTTAAAAAAATAGTAAATGTAAAGTTTGTAATTTTACAATTTTAAAAGTATTTTTTTTTCTTTTTTGGTTTTGGTTGGTACTCAATATAGCACAGGATTTAGATTACTATTATCAATTACTAAATTAATAGAACAAACTATTGATATTCTCAGACTTCCTAGTCACAAACTATATTCAAGGAAAGATTTCAAAAATCTAGTACTTGAATTAACATGGCAAACTCTTAAAATTCTCAAGCTACCTAGTTACAAACTATACTCGAGGGGGGCCTACGAAAACCTGGTACAAAATGTTTAGCAAATCATGGAAGTATAAAGACAACTCCTGCAGAATCCAATATTTAATAGTACACTAGTAAATGGAATCTCCAAAGAATGGAAGAGTAACCTCTCTAGTCTTTCCCGCACATCTGGAAAGGAAACTCTGCCCACAGAACCACGAGATGTAACAGCTGATGAAAAGAGCAAAAAGAAAAATCATATTTGTCAAGGATGCAGGACATACTATATGTAGAAGTATCAATCTGCTCAGGAAGCTCCTTTATATCTACCTCAAACCTCTCCTGAACCTACAAACAATCGGATACTATACATTAATAACACAACAAATCCCAGTAAGATAATTTAAAATTAACCACAATCGCTACCAACCTGATTGAGGACGTCGGAGTCGGCTCCAGAAGAGATGAATGTGATTGCAAGTCCTTTGGTCCCAAACCTACCAGCCCTACCCGCCTTTCGAATTGCAAAAAATGAAAGCCTAAGAATGTCAAACCAAGGATATACTAACAAAAGACCAAATAAAAACAATTACAGAGTACCTACCCTGTGCAAATAAGTATCTGCAGAATCCGGCATGTCATAGTTAATGACAATGTTAACTCGTTCTATGTCAATTCCCCTACCAACCAAATCTGTTGCCACAAGGTTCCTCTTGTGCCCCTCCTCGAAACCCTTGTAGCGTGTCAACCTACATAAGACCAATGCACTTAGCTTGATAATATCCAACCCATCTAGTAACATCAATAATCTGGTTACTATCACCACCAGGGACCAATGCTCCTAGTATGAAAAGCAACTACAGAAAATATAGAGCAAAGGAAACCCTATATCATCAAAATAAAAAGAAGGATGTGCAAAAGACAAAATGAAAAACAAGCAGAGAAGGTACCAAAGAGAAACTTAAGGAAAGGCATACAAGAGCAAGCTAGCAGCATAGTTACTCCAAAAGAACTCCAAGATTAAAATTTACATCTATTCTAAGACGATTAAAATTTATGTCCATGGAAAACAATGACCTTAGAAACTAGAAACACATGACACAAAATAAATAGAAAGTAGAGAGAGGTTTTTGTTGGGCCAAAAAAATAAAGCAGGTTTGCAAGTCTTGGTTAGATTGGGGGTTGTGTTAGCTTGTAACATATTCTCAATAACCATTTTCAAGCTTGTTTACGCAACTTAAATTCCTCTAAAATAATACTATGGAAAAAGCAAATTAGGATGCCCACTATGGTGCTTCATTCCATATCACCATAACTATGTCTTAACCTTTTTTGTTAGTAAAGAATTTCTTTTTCCTGCTAAGGAAAAAATGAGAGTTAATTTCCACCAAATGAGAAACATAAGAAACATAACTATTCATCCAAATTTACTGCACCCGTACGGATTGAAATCAGAATGGATGACATAACAGTCAGGTTTTGCCTAGGGAAAGGGTGACAGGTCCAAGTGTGACGCCCCCAAAATAGGTATACATCACCTATTTTGAGTCGTCAAATACATGGTACATAATATAAATACAATCTTAAATATACAACATGAGCTGTGAGTTTTAATACAAATATTGGTCTTCTAGACAGTATTCAAACTCAAAATAAGTCCTCAATACATTTATTAACACACTATTTCATAGAATAGTGAGGACTACTAATACTATCATCTTGACCGTCACTCCGTTCCCCGACTAGTCTCTGCTACGTTCTCATTTCCTGAAGAGAACAATGAAAGTAAAAGTGTGAGCTAAACTAGCCCAGTAAGAAATATTATGACTAAGATAATACAGAATAAATTATCGTTAGCCTTCAACAGTGTTAAACTGATACAATATAACAAACATCAAATTTAACTGCAGTGGAATAAGCAATCCATTAAAAGAGTCAAGTAGAGAATAAAATCTACTATCTTCTATGATTTAAAAGGTTTTTCATCACTTTTATTGCTGAGACTCAGCTTAATAAATAAACCACATCATCCCTGCGCTATGGCCAAGGATATTCATTAGTATCACAACCACAAATTATCCATGCACTACGGGCCAAAGATATTCGTGTATTCATCAATGGTCATGATCATGCCAACAACTGTCCATCAATGCACTACGGGCTAATGAGGACTTTTACAACATCATTTGTAACATTACTACCATGATTATCTTTGAATAATCCCTGGTCATAATCATACCAAGTCCATCTATGCACTACAGGCCACAGATGACTTTCAACATAATATAAACATAAGGATGATGATAATGATATAAGATTTCAATAAAACTAGTTCAAGAATTAATTTATCTAGGAACCAATAACGTCCAAATTGTCAACATGATACTGCTTTGTAGAGTAAAATTCAAGAATGCTCATAAGAATATTTCCATGAAAAGATATTGGATGAAGCGCAAATATCCGTGATATTCTACTAATTTCATGGAGTATAGAAGCCAAAACTTTAACCAGCTGCGCAGATAATAGAATATATGAAGCGCAAATGGATTTTCGCTTTCGCCATGCGATAATCCACGTGAGATGAATCATTTCAACAATTTAATAAGGAATTAATACAAAGGATCATTCACCATGCATGTGATAATCCACATGAGCGAGTTATTCCAATGAATAATAAAGAATGGAATAATGAAGAAATCACCATGCACGTGATGATAATCGCATGCATAAAAGTTATTCCAATGTAATAATAAATAACGGAACCAGTCGTGTAAACGTATGTATGTGGATATTCCAATGAATAATAAATAACGGAACCAGTCATGCGTAAATGCACGTATGTGATATTCTAATGAGAATAATAAATAACGGAATTCAGTCATGCAGAAGCGCGCATGCATGGATATTCCAACAAAATAATAAATAACGGAATTCAGTGCGTGCGTACGCGCATTTGCAGAAGATGTTCCAATGTAATAATAAAGAATGGAATAATAATGAGAATTTCACCATTATGCAAAGATTGCCGTGATAGGCGAGTTATTACAACATATTAATAAGGAATGGAATAACAAAAGAATTTCACCATGTATGCGCTTACTCAGATGACAAAAGTTATTCCAACATAATAATAAAGAATGGAATAATGAAGAATTTCACCATGTATGCAGATTAAGATAAACAAAGTTATTCCAACATAATAATAAAGAATGGAATAATGAAGTTCTCTTCATGAATACAAAAGAAATAATACCCTTACGGGTACAACAAATAATATCTCTTACCTTAGAAGAAACTGGATATAGGAGTAGTGAAGTAGTAGAATATTTTTCTTCTTTCTCTTTATAGTTTCTCTCTCTAGAGTTTCAGTGAATTCGTAAGAAATATTGAAGGAATGAGCTTCTATTTATAGGAGAATGGGTGAATAGTTACTAATTCATGAGCAGTCCATTGATTTACTTTTGAGCAGACTATCCATATTGATTTACTATGCAAGATTATAAATAAAATATTCTAATAAAACAAAATCTTTTAAATAAAATATAATATATTCTATTTATAATCTAATAAAATGAATAACTTTATAAAAGTATTCTTTTTATATAAAAAGATTTTACTATGCAAAACACTATACATAATAAAATATAATATATTCTAATTATTTATCTAATAAAATAAATAACTTTATAAAAGTATTACATTTTTTATATAAAAGCTTTTCTATTTTATTACATTAATAATACTAATAAAACAAAATTTATATATATATATATATATAATATATATATATAAACTTCGTGACCTCATAAAAAAAGACACCTCAATATATTTAACAACATTTATCATCATTATTATAATTCACAATATTAATCGACTGTGTCGTTCCTCAGGAAAGAGGGGCTTTTCAATAAGGATTTCTCCTATCATAGCGCAATTAGGTGACCAAACCTCTCCTTGGCGTAACTTCTAGACATCGTTAATATTGCAAATAATAATATTAATAACTCTATCATCTCAATTATTGATTTAATAATATATAAAATATCGACAATAATTGAATCAAATAACGTGAGATATTATGCAGCAATTACTGTAGCAATAATTGAATAAAACTGAGTGACTTCTTATGTAAGAATCAATAATCAATATCGTGTGTTACTATGCAACCACGCGTATTATTGTACTTTTACTACCGAATAGTTTAACAGTATTAACGGTAAACTTTCGTCGTTATTTTCATAAAAATATTTTTGTCATTTTCTCAATCCGACAATAATTCCGTTGTGGGGGTCCACCAATGATTGCGTCGTTGTACGAATATTCCCTGCTAAAACGAATATTCCCCGACCAATCGAATATAATACAACAACTTACATACTTTGCAAAATTTATAAATACTACCCACAACTATAACATTATCTCAAATCCACACCATAATATTTAAAAAAAATATTTCAAGAAAATTAAATCTTTATTCGTAAAATTTGGGATTTTACAATCTCCTCTCCTTATGAAATTTCGCCCTCGAAATTTATGTACGTACCTGGTATGCTGAACAGATGAGGACACTTCGTCAAATTCTAACTCTTGAGGTATAACCTTTAAGCGTAGAATATATTCCAGGATTTTAATAGGTACATCTTCATACGTTAAATTATCCGCTATCTCGTCCGGTTCTAAATCAATAATGTGGTTCGGGTTATCCACATATTTACGTAACATCGGTACGTGATAAATTTTATGAATACGCAACATATTTGGTGGTAAAACGAGTCTATAGGCCACAGTTCCTACTCGATCGAGGATTTCAAATGGGCTAATTAAAATCAAGGGTTGAGATAACGCCTTCTTGAACCTTCTTCTTCACATTCATCAGCTTCGGGTGTGTAGCTTGAGCGACTTTTAACTTTATCGATTAAAGTCGATTCTACTTGTATATTCGTTATCGTCATGTGGGTCCCTAGAGTCTTTAACTCTATCTTCATCATTTGTAAGTTATATGAAATGGGTTTTTGTGTTAACAACATCGCACTCGTAAATGCATACGATCTTCTACTTAAGGCGTCAACTACCACGTTCTCTTTTCCACAATGATATTAAATAGTATGATCGTAATCTTCAACAGCTCGAGCCAACGACTTTGGCGCATTATACGTTCGTTTTGGTTGAAGAAATATTTAAGGGTTGAAGAAATAGGTTTTGTACTAGGGTCAATACAAAATTCGATTTCACGCTTTGGGGTAGGCCAAGAAGTCTTCAAGAATACGTCAAGAAATTTATTAACGATAGAAATATCATTCAAAACTGTGACCCTCATCCAAGACTTGGATAGCACGTCACATTGATACCTATCAACTTGCCACCGTTATTCACGACGTCGCCTACAGAAAGTATGGCTTCGGTGCATTCCACATAAGGAGGTCAACAACGAAAGGATTGGGGCTCTTTACTTATGGCTTAATATAACAGTGATTAACTTTAGTGGTTTGGTTGCTTGAATTCGCATAACAGGTTGATTAGAAATATGAAATCTAACAACCTTACAAATAGCATGATGAGTAGTTAACCAATCGATTCCTAAAATCACATCAAAGAAAAGTATTTTTAAAGAGATAAGATCGACAGGTAACGTGAAAGTGTCGATTTGAATCAACAAGATTTATAAACAGTGGAGGTAACGAAGGTTTCTACTATCGAAGTTTCAACCAATAAGTCAAAGTCTAATTTCTCCGAAGTCAAATTAAACGTTGAGCGCAAGCAAGAGAGATAAAAGAATGGGTAGAACCGGTATCTAATAAGGCATAGACTTCATAAGAATTTATATTTAACTAACCCGTGCTAACTTCGTTCGGGTCACTCGCTTTTTGAGAAGTCACGAAACATGCTCTTCTTGAAACCACCGACTTTGTTTTGTTCGTATCCGCCATCTCTCCCCTCCTAGTTCTTTGTTTTGTTCGTATCTCACATCTCAACCAGGGATTATATCCCTAAGCTTTGATACCAACTGTGACGCCCCCAAAATAGGTATACATCACCTATTCTGAGTCACCAAATACATGGTACAACATACAAATACAATATTAAATATACAATATAAGCTGTGAGTTTTAATACAAATATTGTCTTCTAGACAGTATTCAAAATCAAAATAAGTCCTCAATACATTTATTAACACACTGTTTCATAGAATAGTGAGGACTACTAATACTATCATCTTGACCGTCACTCCGTTCCCCGACTAGTCCCTCCTACGTTCTCATTTTCTGAAGAGAACAATGAAAGTAAAAGGGTGAGCTCAACTAGCCCAGTAAGAAATATTATGACTAAGATAATGCAGAATAAATTATCGTTAGCCTTCAACAGTGTTAAAGTGATACAATACAACAAACATCAAGTTTAACTGCAGCGGAATAAGCAATCCATTAAAAGAGTCAAGTAGAGAATAAAATCTACTATCTTCTATGATTTAAAAGGTTTTTCATCACTTTTATTGCTGAGACTCAGCTTAATAAATAAACCACATCATCCATGCACTACGGCCAAGGATATTCATTAGTATCACAACCACAAATTATTCATGCACTACGGGCCAAGGATATTCGTGTATTCATCAATGGTCATGTTCATGCCAACAACTGTCCATCAATGCACTACGGGCCAATGAGGACTTTTACAACATCATTTGTAACATTACGGTCATGATTATACCGAATAATCCCTGGTCATAATCATACCAAGTCCATCTATGCACTACAGGCCACAGATGACTTTCAACATAATATAAACATGAGGATGATGACAATGATATAAGAATTCAATAAAGCAAGTTCAAGAATTAATTTATCTAGGAACCAATAACGTCTAAATTGTCAACATGATACTGCTTTGTAGAGTAAAATTCAAGAATGCTCATAAGAATATTTTCATGAAAAGATACTGGATGAAGCGCAAATATCCAGGATATTCTACTAATTTCATGGAGTATAAAAGCCAAAACGTTAACCAACTAAGTATAATAGAATATATGAAACTGCAAATGGATTTTCGCCCGCCATGCGGTAATCCACGTAGACAGATCTTTTCAACAATTTAATAAGGAATGAATACAAAGGATCATTCACCATGCATGTGATAATCCACATAGACAGGTTATTCCAACAGAATAATAAAGAATGGAATAACAGAAGAAATCACCATGCATGCGATAGACCGCATGCATGAGTTATTCCAATGAATAATAAATAACGGAACCGGTCATGTGTAAGCGTCACAGACGAGGATATTCAGCAATGAATAATAAATAACGGAACCAGGTCATGCGTAAATGCATAGACAGGATATTCTAATAGAATAATAAATAACGGAACCAGGTCATGCGTAAACGCACAGACAGGATATTCCAACAAAATAATAAATAACGGAACCAGGTCATGCGTAAACGCACAGACAAGATGTTCCAACAGAATAATAAAGAATGGAATAATAACAGAATTTCACCATTATACAGTACTTCGCATAGACAGGTTATTCCAACATAATAATAAGGAATGGAATAACAAAAGAATTTCACCATGTATGCGCTACTTCGCATAGACAGGTTATTCCAACATAATAAAAAAGAATGGAATAACAGAAGAATTTCACCATGTATGCGGTACTTAAGATGATATGCAGTTATTCCAACATAATAATAAAGAATGGAATAATGAAGAATTTCACCAAGTATAGGGTAGTCAGCGATATCAAAGTTATTCCAATGAGAATAATAAAGAATGGAATAATGAAGTTCTCTTCATGAATACAAAAGAAATAATACCCTTACAGTCTGACAAATAATATCCCTTACCTTAGAAGAAAGCTGGATATAGGAGTAGTGAAGTAGCAGAATACTTTTCTTCTTTCTCTTTATAGTTTCTCTCTCTAGAGTTTCAGTGAATTCATAAGAAATAATGAAGGAATGAGCTTCTATTTATAGGAGAATGGACTAAATAGTTACTAATTCATGAACGGTCCAGATTGATTTACTTTTGAACGGACGGTCCATATCCATTTACTATGCAGTATAAATAAAATATTCTAATAAAACAAAATCTTTTAAATAAAATATAATATATTCTATTTATAATCTAATAAAACGAATAACTTTATAAAAGTATTCTTTTTATATAAAAAGATTTTACTATGCAAAAATACTATGCATAATAAAATATAATATTTTCTAATTATTGTCTAATAAAAGAAATAACTTAATAAAAGTATTTTGTTTTATATAAAAAGCTTTTCTATTTTATTACATTAATAATACTAATAAAACAAAATTTTTATATATATATATATATATATATATATATATATATATAAACTTAAGTGACCTCATAAAAAGACACATCAATATATTTAACAATATTTATCATCATTATTATAATTCACAATATTAATCGACTGTGTCGTTCCGAGGAAAGAGGGGCTTTCAATAAAGATTTCTCCCTATTGCACGCAATTAGGTGACCAAACCTCTCGATGTGAACTTCAGACATCTTTAATATTGCAAATAATAATATTAATAACTCTATCATCTCAATTATTGATTTAATAATATATAAAATATCGACAATAATTGAATCAAATAACGTGAGATACTATGCAGCAATTACTGTAGCAATAATTGAATAAAACTGAGTGACTTCTTACGTAAGAATCAATAATTAATACTGTGTGTTACTATGCAACCACGCGTATTATTGTACTTTTACTACCGAGTAGTTCAACAGTATTAACGGTAAAACTTTCGTCGTTATTTTCATAAAAATATTTTTGTCATTTTCTCAATTCGACAATAATTCCGTTGTGGGGGTCCACCAATGTTTGTGCTGTTGTACGAATATTCCCTGCTAAAATGAATACTCTCCGACCAATCGAATATAATACAACAACTTGCATACTTAGCAAAATTTATAAATACTACCCACAACTATAACATTATCTCAAATCCACACCATAATATTTAAAAAAAATATTTCAAGAAAATTAAATCTTTATTCATAAAATTTGGGATTTTACACCAAGCTTTAGGGAGTGGTCTATGGGATATAACCAATGGCATTGGGTCAGGCTCTAAAATTTCATATAGAAGTCGATATCTACCATTGCATGGAGACTAAGGACATTAGAAGAACTGTCGAGAAGAATATGAGCAACGACATTAATATCATATAATTGATTATTATTAATCAAATGCCCAACATTTTTACTAGGTATATCAAAATAGCACTTGTAATAGAAAATAAAATGAGTGAGCAACTAAACTATCAGTTACACAGATCCAAGCATAAAATATTGTTCAATCGAAACAAACCTTTCTTCTTAAGACATGCCAGAATGGATGCAGATCGATGGAAAATTGCACTCAACAAGTAACTTTTTTAGCTCAGCTGCTCTGCTCACACTTTTGACAAATATAACAACTTGATTGAAGTCCAAGGCATCAAGCAGCTCATTTAACTTCTTGTTTTTCTCCAACTCACTCAGTTTGATGTAATGCTGTCATGAGACGATGTAAGGTGCAGTATATTTCAATTATGTAATAAGGTTTTGATAACTAATTCGTGGATATATACCTATACAAGACCATGTAGGGTCCACTTGGCTTCATCATCCACATAAATTTCCATAGGTTATAAGGAAGAAATGTCACATTAAAGCATATTAGGAGCCTTGCTGAAGCTAATGGAATCCATTACGAAATGAGATAGGTGAACATCCCCTTCGATTCAAGACCCCGACGCATCTGGATGTCTCCTCCCAGATACTTTCTAGTTTTTAATTCACACCAACCCTTCCATAGTCACTCAACACAAATTTTATGCCACAAATCTTCTATGTCTTAAACAAAGGCCATTCTTTTAGAATATATAAAACCAACATGTGATTTTCAGAATCCATAATCAAATGGGTATTTAAAGTAAAAATAAATCAATTTACTTTACATATCTAGTGCGACAAATTTGACTTTGTGAGGTATTTTAGGCTAAAATAATCTATTCTGGCGTTTTATCAAATAATTGGCAGGCATCCCAAAACAATCAGTAGCACACCAGTAGCATACATATGTTAGAATGATAATTGGAGAGGAAGAATGATAATTTGTTGCCTGCCTCTAAAGAGACCTTTTTAAAGTTTTCTGTTTCTTAAATTTTTTGGGTACCACTACCAATAACATTGGTAGTTAGAGAAGTCATGAGAATGTGACTTAAATTCCTTTAAAACTAAAAAACTTCACCTACCCAATTGCAGCCAAAGGTTAGAAAAGTATGTAAAATGTGCTGGAATAATTAATACCTTGGTGTAATAGCTACAACCTTTCTCTCCAAGGGTCACCAGAAGAAGCTTCAAATTAGGTTCCCATAGGGACATCGCTGCCTCGTCACTTAACCCTTTTCCAGTGAGGAACTCCAACTCATTATCACTGACCTTAATCACATCAGCCTTGTCCCAAATGCTCAAGATCTTCTCACGTACGTGCCTCCTCAGCTAATGGCCACAGTGGTAACCGAAGGTTTGGATCGTAGGAGAGTAGAAAATACAGAGATAGGAGAGAGAAGAAAGTAGATCTAAAGAACTATGGTCCTTATTTTAATTTCAAATTTTCACTTCCACGTTTTTATTTTTTGCTCCGTGTTTTTACATAGATAACATTTTTTTAAAAAAAAACGTTATCTATTTAAAACCAAAAATTGCCCTTATAAATACATAACATTTTTTCATATGTATCTACAACGTTTTGTTAAAAACGTTGTAAAAAAATACCACAACGTTTTTTATAAAAATATCATCTTTTAAGTGTTGTCTTTTTATGGTTTTGTACTAGTGAAAGAAAGCAATAAAAGACCACAAAGTAAACTCCGGGCCAGACAGAAATGTATATATATATATATAAGCAGTAAACGCTCCAGATGTAAAATCCAGGCTTATCGAACAAAGTTCGATAAAAGTTTATCTATATAATTATATATATATATATATATATATATATATATATAAAAGAAGTAAACGCTCCGGATGTAAAATTCAGGCTCATCAAAAAATGTTTAACAACAGTTTATTTATATATATATATATATATATATATAAGCAATAAACGCTCCAGACATGAGTCCGGGCATACACACGACTCTCAACGTGAAGAACGATGTGTGCAAGATGTGGAGAAAAGGCTTTGAAAGGTGTAAGAAGGCTTACAGTGGACTGCCAAAGAAGACTTCTATAGCTTTAAATGGATGAACACTCTGCTCCTGCTGGAAAAAATATAACAATATATGAGCTCACAAGTGTTTAAAATGAGAAAGCATTCAGTTTATAGTATGTACAGAGCAAATTGGATGGGGCTTCCTCGCCATTTTCTCTTACAAAATGGCCACCCCAAGCCCTCTATTTATAGAGGGGGGAGCCGCAGGTGTACCTGCAGCAGCCACAGATGCACCTGTGGCTGCCTGGGGTGCCCCGGGCTCCACGGGTCCTTCTGTCTCAAAGTACGTGCACGCGTGCAGTGTGATGTTCGCTCGAACTTTTAGAACTTCAATCCGGGCATCCTATTGAGGTGTATAAGACCTATTTCGGAGTGCTATTGTCGAGAGCTACACAAATGACATGGGATTAGAGGTTGTAAGAAGCCAGGAAGATGGGACCATGCCATTCTTCTTTAAGCTTCAAATTCCATTCGGTGTGATGTCATGTGTAGTACTCACTCGGGATTGCAGCTATTTGGTTCTTATAGGACATTGCTGTGAGGAATGTATGTTGAAATGTGTCGAGACGGCGCGCGTGTGGAATCGAGGTGGCAAAATGATGATTTTGCCCCTCACCGGGGTTATCTTCGATTTGGGCTGATAAAGTAGTCCTTGCTCAGGGTTATCTCTGAGATTGGGCTGCTGCAAGTACTGGGTGTCCTCAGTGTTGGGCCTAACCTCCCAGGGTTATTTTTGGGTTTGGGACTGAGTGCCTCGGGGTTATCTCCGAGGTTGAAGCTGATTGCAAAGGTTGAAAAGAACATCTCTGAGGTTATCTCTAGAACTGCAACTACACTCCTTGGGGTTATCTCCGAGGTTGACAATGAAACTCCCGGTGTTGTTTACGGGATTAAATATCTCAAGGTTATCTCCGAGATTGAAAAGGCTTCTCCGGTAGGATTTTCGGAACTTGAACTATTTTTTCCTCCAAGGTTATCTCTTAAAGACGATTATGCTCTCCTATAAGGTTAGTAACAAGAATGAAAAACTTTAAGTGTTTACAAGCGGGACCCACGGATTCCTGAGGCACCTCGGTCAGCCGCAGGTGCACCTGCGGCTCCCCTTCTATAAATAGAGGGCTTAGGGTGGCCATTTTGAAAGAGGAAAAAGCGAGGAAGCCATGTCCAATTTGCTCTGTACACACTATAAACTGAGTGCTTTCTCATTTTAAACACTTGTGAGCTTATATTTGGCTATATTTTTACCGATGGGAACCGAGTGTTCATCCATTTAAAACTATTAAAGTCTTCTTTGGCAGTCCACTGTAAGACTTCTTACATCTTTCAAAGCCTTTCTCCACTACTGTGCACACATAGTTATTCACGTTGAGAGTCGTGTTGTGTGTGTATGCCCGGACTTCGGTCCGTGGCTTTTATTTCTTTTGTATATATATACTTATATATATATATATATATATATATATATATATATATATTTGTACTAACATTATCGAGTTATGCCTCGATTGAGCACAGACTCACGTCCCGAAGCGTTTATTGCTTTTATAGATATATATACTTATATATAAACTATTGTCGAACTCATTCGATGAGCCTAGATATATATATCCGGAGCGTTTATTTCTTTTTATATATATATATATATATATATATATATATATATATATATATATATATATATATATATATACTTATATATAAACTGTTGTCAAACTCATTCGATGAGCACGGATTTATATCCAAAGTGCATTTACTGCTTTCATATATATATATATATATCGATATGTATCCAGTGCATTTACAGCTTTTATACATATATATATATGTATTTACATTTCTGTTAGGCCTGGAGTTTACTTCGTGGCCATTTACAGCTTTATTTACGTACGTTTCGTCCCGCCTGGAGTTTACTTCGTGGAAGTTTATCATTTTTTATTGCTTTATTTACATTTTCGATCCCCCATGGAGGTGCTTCATGGTGGTTGATCGTATCTCTATATATATATTTACCGCTTTTATATATTTACATTTCCAATCCCCCATGAAGTTCGCTTCGTGGTGGTTAATCGTTTGTATATATATATATATATATATACAGCTTTTATATATATAATTGTTTACAGCTTTCATACAAACTGTTACATCATGTGAGCCTAGGAATCATGTGATCATAGATTCAGTCTACTAAATCTAGATTCGGTTCCTGTGATGGACATTTTTTGTTGTAATCAGCTTGTACATTATTTACGGTATTTGAATTTCCTTAGACGGCTCTCATGCCCACAAGGAGTTCGGCACTGCTATGTATATTATTTTCTCGAAGATGCTTTGCATCTTGAAAATAAAAGCAATCAAATCGAACATTATAATAAAATGGAAGTATCAAAGGCCTCAATTACTATTGAGTATAAGGGTTTGAAAAACCTCTTTTACAAAACATCACTGCTATATCTTGTTAAAACTAAATTTTTACACAAATTCAAACCCTTTGTATATAGGTGCGAACGATGCATAGCACAACTTCCAAATAATTGCACATTGATCCACACACACACACACATTCATATAACAGTTTAATTGAAAAGTGGCGGTCACCGTAGTAACACGGATGTCGGGGGGTGCCTAACACCTTCCTTCCGGATAATCAAGTCCCCGGACCCTAACGAATCTCAGTTTCACAGACCTGTTAAATAGTGTCATATCATTGGGTCAATGTGTAAGACCCCAACTTTTATGAATAAAGATGATTTTTCTATAATTATCATTTTTGAATATTATGGAATGAATTTGTTATAATGTTATAGTTGTGGGTAGTATTTATAAATTACGCAAAGTATGCAAGTTGTTATATTATATTCGATTGGTCAAGAATATATTCGTTTAGCGAGGGAATATTCGCATAATGGCGCAATCATTGGTGGACCCCACAATGTAATTATTACGGATTGAAAAGCGACAAAAATATATTTATGAAAATAACGGTGAAGTTTTACCGAATTAATACTATTGAACTACTCGGCGGTAAAGAAAAGTACGATGTCTGGCATTGGTTACATAGTGGCAAGCACGATATTGATTATTGATGCTTACGTGAGAAGTCACTCGGTTATACTCGATTATTGCTACGATAATAATTTTGCATCATATCTCTCATATTATTGATTCGATTATTGTCACGTTATCATCGCATAATATGTTATTTTATTAAATCAATAATTGAGGCGGCAAAGTTATTCATATTATTAAATTGCAATATTTACAATGTCTAGAAGTTCATCGAGGAGAGATTTGGTCACCTAATCATTGCCGCTAATAGAGAGAAATCCTTATTGGAAAGCCCCCTCTTTCACAGGAGCGATTGGTTGATAAATATTGTGAGTTATAATATTAATGATGAATGTTATTAAAATTGAAGTTGTGCTCGGAGTTGAATTTGGAGGCGTGGACGTGATATTTGAGTCCGGAACGATGAAATTAGTAAAAATAGACTATAAACACAAAATTTTCCGAATTTTACTATTTGGTCAAAAAGTTAATAGTTGACTTTTTTGGGAAAAGTCAAACTTTGAAATTTCAAAATTTATATTTTTGATAAAAATAGTTTCATTGTGTTGGAATTATTTGTGTTAGTGAAAATCGACATTTATTTCGATAATAATTGATGTCTGGAGGTTATATTGCCTAATCGGGTATTTAACCGAATAAATGAGCAATTGATTGCTATTATTTCACATGATTATAACTATTTGTTCACATGTATATACTATTGTTTCACATTCTTGTTACTATTAGGGGAGTTGGTGCAAGATTGATAATACTTGCATGACTAAGTTAAAAATAGAGGTATAGATGGATGTACTATACTGTAATTCGTATTTTCACATGTCTAGAACTATTGATTCACATGATTTACTATTGAATCACATTATTTACTATTAGGGGAGGTGGTGCAAGTTTGATAATACCGCATGACTAAATTAAAAATAAAGAAAAGTTGGAGGTATTATCTTTGTAATTTTTTGAGCCCCAAAAGCGTGCAATTATTGAAACTATATTTTTCTATAAATAGAAGTTCATTCTTCCTTCATTTCTCACCAATTTACTAAAGCTATAGAGCAATTATTATAGAGAGAAATTGTAGAGTGAAAATCCGTAGAAGAAGAGAAGTCTGCTACCTCACTACTCCTATATTCAGTTTCTTTCAAAGGTAAGGGGTATTATTTCTTTCTTTCGTCTTCATGAAGAGAACTTCTGTTATTCCTTCTTTATTATTATGTTGGAATAACTTTGGTTATATCAATACCGCATACATGGTGAAATTTTTTCATTATTCCATTCTTTATTATTCATTGGAACATCACATGCATGCGTTTTACGCCCGGACTGAATTCGATCTTTATTATTACATTGGAATATCACATGCATGCGCTTTTACGCCGGACCGGTTCCGGTTTCTTTATTATTACGTTGGAATAACTTTCCACTGTATGCGGTCTACCGCATGCTTGGTGATTTCTTTTGTTATTTCATTCCTTATTATACTCAATTAGTTAAAGTTTTGACTTCTATACTCCATGAAATTAGTAGAATATCCTTGATATTTGCGCTTCATCCAGTATCTTTTTATGGAAATATTCTTCTGAGCATTCTTGAATTCTACTCTACAAAGAAGTATCATGTTGACAATTTGGACGTTATTAGTTCCTGGATAAATTAATTCGTGAACTTGTTTTATTGAATTCTTATATCATTGTCATCATCCTCATGTTTATATTTTTTTAAAGTCATCTGTGGCTTGTAGTGCATAGATGGACTTGGTATGATTATGACCAGGGATTATTCGGTATAATCATGACCGTAATGTTATAAATGATGTGATAAAAGTCCTCATTGGCCTGTAGTGCATTGATGGACAGTTGTTGGCATGATCATGACCATTGATAAATACACGAATGTCCTTGGCCCGTAGTGCATGGATAATTGTGGTCGTGATACTAAAGAATATCCTTGGCCGTAGTGCAGGGGTGATTCGATGATGTGGATTATTTATTAAGCTGAGTCCCAACGATAAAAGTGATGAAAAACCTTTTAAATCATAAAAGATAGTAGATTTTATTCTCTACTTGACTCTTTTAATGGATTGCTTATTCCGTTGCAGTTAAACTTGATGTCTATTGTATTTTATCAGTTTAACATTGTTGAAGACTAATGATAATTTATTCTGCATTATCTTAGTCATAATATTTCTTACTGGGCTAGTTGAGCTCACCCTTTTGCTTTCATTGTTCTCTTCAAGAAATGAGGACATAGCAGGAACTAGTCGGGGAACGGAGTGACGGTCCAGAGGATAGAATTAGTAGTCCTCGCTATTTTGTTAAATAGTGTGACAATAAATGTAATGAGGACTTATTCTGAGAGTGGATATTGTCTAGAAGACAATATTTGTATTAAAACTCACCGCTCTTTTGTTGTATATTAAAGATTGTATTTGTATTCTGTACCATGTATTTGGCAACTCAGGATAGGTGATGTATACCTATTTTGGGGGTGTCACACAATGTGTGATGCCCCCAAATCCAGGTATCTTCTAACCCGACATATGGGGCTACACGATGCTACAGTTCACACATACATTCAATTGAAATGCCTCAAAAGAATGAATATGTCTTATATATATTCCAAAACAATATTACCATTCCGCAAGTTCTTTATAACCATTACATGTGTTCTTGTCATAATATTAAATAATAACAACATTCAACCTATACTATTACAAAGACAATCTATAGGTTTACCTTAGCCTTCCCTTTATCTTTACCGGATCCTTCGGTCTGTTCGGTCTTAGCTGCATCCATATGGTTCAAGTAAGAGTGAGCATAACTAGCTCAGTAAGTATGATAATTCCATTTAAACAATATGCTTGAAACATACAAATTGTATATCTTCAATAACTGAATAATAGTTATGAAGTACTATCGATAATTCGAAATAATACTTCTCTTTTCTTAAAACGTTTCACAATGAACAACATTCAGTAAAACATTAATTCTGGCCTTGAGCATTTCATACTTTCTTTGAAAAGGACAACCCGGTACCAAGTCTGTAAGTCTGGAATTACTTACGAGCACGTCTAGCTAATCAGCCTATAGTACTCTATGTTGTACAACACTACTTTCTTTAAACGTATGTACGTTTTAAGTTTTGGCAACCTCACGTGCCTGTCGTTTGAAGATAAAACCTTTGTTTAGCATACTTAGTCTTCTTTTGAAAACCATACCAATATAGTTTGGCAAAACTTGACAACATTGACAACAGTTCGATAGATTATAAGAAATCCAAAATATGTTAAGTCTAGCCAAAGGAATTGGCTTCGACTTCATCATACATCAATTCATGCATAAGAAACATGAATCACAAAGCTTGTCCAGAATGAACATAGACAAGCGTTAGAACACTTTCCTTTAACGTCTTACAATTATTATACTTTTCCCTTTGAGTCTTTAAGGATTCTACAATACATGATCACATAACATACCACATTAGGAACCCCCCTCTATAAATTGAGGGCTTGGGGTGGCCATTTTTAAAAAAGAAAAGGCGAGGAAGCCCTGTCCAATTTGCTCTATACACACTATAAACTGAGTGCTTTCTCATTTTAAACACTTGTGAGCTTATATTTGGCTATATTTTTATCGGTGGGAACCGAGTGTGCATCTATTTAAAGCTATTGAAGTCTTCTTTGGCAGTCCACTATAAGTCTTTGTACCTTTCTTAAAGCCTTTTCTCCACTACTATGCACACACAGTTCTTCACGTTGAGAGTCGTGTTGCGTGTATGCCCGAACTTTGGTCCATGGTTTTTTATTTTTTTTTTATATATATATATATATATATATATATATATATATATATATATATATATATATATACTAACATTATCGAGTTATGCCTCGATTGAGCTCAGACTCACGTCCCGGAGCGTTTATTGCTTTTTATATATATATATATATATATATATATACTTATATATAAACTGTTGTCGAAACTCGCTCAATGAGCCCGGATTTACATCTC
Organism: Panax ginseng; assembly: GCA_020205605.1. Lineage (NCBI taxonomy): Eukaryota > Viridiplantae > Streptophyta > Magnoliopsida > Apiales > Araliaceae > Panax > Panax ginseng. The sequence continues at coordinate 141,039,281 of CM035132.1, read as the reverse complement.
GAGCGTTTATTGCTTTTATATATATATACATATATATAAAAGCATTTATTCGGACTCGCTCGATGAGCATGGATTTTATATCCTATATGCGTTATCGCTTATATATATATATATATATATATATATATATATATATATATATATATTTACATTTATGTCAAGCCTAGAGTTTACTTCATGGCCATTTACAGCTTTATTTACTTTTCGTCCCGCCTGGAGTTTACTTCGTGGCGGTTGATCATTTTTACTGCTTTATTTACTTTTCCAATCCCCCATGGAGGTGCTTCGTGGTGGTTGATCGTGTCTATATATATATTTACCGATTTTATATATTTACATTTCCAATCCCCCATGAAGTTCGCTTCGTGGTGGTCGATCGTTTGTATATATATATATTTACAGCTTTTATATATATAATTGCTTACAGCTTTCATACAAACTGCTACATCATGTGAGCCTAGGAATCATGTGATCACAGATTTAGTCTCCTGAATCTAGATTCGGTTCCCGTGATGGACATTTTCAGCTGTAATAAGCTTGTACATTATTCACAGTGTTTGAATTTCCTTAGACGGCTCTCATGCCCACAAGGAGTTCGGCACTGCTATGTATATTATTTTTTCGAAGATGCCTCGCATCCCGAAAATAAAAGCAATCAAGCCGAACATATAATAAAATGGAAGTATCAAAGGCCTCAATTACTAGAAAGCTCTGACAGTGAGTTTGAAGGGTTGGATCTTCATGATGTGTGATTGTGTGACCCAGATTGTGGTTGATAATTGTAGTATTACATACATACTATAAGATCAGTCTTAGAAAGCTCAGAACATACATGAGCTAATAATTACATTTGGTCAAACATGACACGTTGGTGACTGCTTGTCAGTGTTCTTGAGGCTCAAGAACACCAACAGCGACAGAAAGTGTCGCTAAAGGCTTTAACGACAGTTTCTAGAAAATTAATTATATTAATTTTGGAAAATTATTAAAAATAGAAAATAAATTCTAAAAATTACAAAATTAGTTTTAAAAATTATTTTAAGTTATGAAAATTAACTTTGGATAAATTAACATATTTTTCATTAATATTTATATTTATTTGAATATTAATGATATTTAATTTATTTAGTAAGTATATTAAATAAATTAAAGAAAAATGATTTTAATATTATAAAATTATTTTAAATGGGAATAAAGTGTTTAAAAATATTTTAAGTTATAAGATGTAACTTTTAATATTATGAGATAAATTTCATTAATAAATTAATATTATCGATATTAGATTTATTTAATTATTGTATTAAATAAATGAGTTACAAATGATTTTATTGATTTAAAAATCATTTAAAAATGAGAAAAGTAATTTAAAAAAATATTTTAAGTTATAAAATATGACTTTTAATATTTTAATGAGAAATTAATTAATATTTAAATATTAATGGTGATGGTTTCAAAATAATTTAAGTTATTATTAATAACTTTAATATTTTGACAAGTATGTCATTAATATTTTAATATTATTAAATATTAATGATGATGAGATTATTTGGTATTTAAATCATTTAAAAATGATTCTAGTGCTTGAAAAATTATTATAAAATATAATAATTGTTGAAAATTATTAAAAGCTTCCGAAAAATATTATGAATGATATCTGACTTATCTAAAATAATATTGAAGCTTTGAGACCGAGTTTAATTGACAATAAATGTGTTAATTGTCGGATAGGGGTGACCAGGACACCGAGTTAAGATCGAAATCCAGTCAGACTGAACTAGTTAGACTTGATGAGTGTTTATATAGGTTATAAACACTAATGTGACTACATGATGATGTGTTTAGGAGATATATTAACTGTAAATTATAATGTTATGTGTTGTGATTTGTTATGCTAATTGTGAGACTAATATTATTGATTATAGGCCTTTCGAACGCATATAGAATATATTATGTAGCAGTAATTAATGAAGAAAACGATTTTCTTTAACTCAATCTCGAGTTATTACTTTTCAAATATTGTGGTGGTTAATTTATTGCTAATTGTACCACGTCTGAGAATTATTGTTGATTATTCACAGTTAGTGCATGTTTATTAATTCAAATTGAATTATTGATTTTGAGAATATACTTGGGGAATAACTGTTGTTTGTTATTCACATCCGTAGAAGTTGTTGTTGATTGTAAATAGTACAGTTAATTTCTGCCTATTATTAAATCGTGTTGAGATATGTCTTAACTAATTGTTCTGGCTAGACGAACATTTGTTGAAACTTGATAGGTTTGAAAAGAGAACTCAATTATTATTGAAAGGTTGATGCCAATTATTTCAGCTAGATCAAGAAGAGAACTCAATTATTATTAACAGGTCAATGCCAATTATTTTGGCTAGATCAAAAAAGCGATTAGATATTAAAATCATTGTATTTCGTTGTTGTGATTCGAATTCTTATTATAATACTGAGAAGAACAATCTTTTTATATTAAAGTTGCTTTGTGGTCGTATATCCGACCGTTGCGCGCGTGTTAGTATTATGCATAATATATGGTATAATAAAGCTGATCACTTTATATACTTGCTAAGGGGTATGATTTAATATTTATGGTTATCTGATACACCTGGGTATATCAAAGTCAAATCTTTGATAGTTACTTGAGAAGTTCAAAGATCCTGTGGGGTCTATAACGCCCCCAAAATAGGTATACATCACCCATCTTGGGTCGCCAAATACATGGTACAGAATACAAATACAAACTTAATTATAGAACATGAGCTGAGAGTTTTTACACGAATATTGTCTTCTAGACAATATCCAAACTCAAATGGAGTCCTCATTATATTTATTGGCACACTATTTTATAGAATAGTGAGGACTACTATAACACCATCTTGGGCCATCACTCCGTTCCCCGACTAGTTCTGGCTACGTTCTCATTTCCTAAAGAGAACAATGGAAGTAAAAGGGTGAGCTCAACTAGCCCAGTAAGAAATATTATGACTAAGATAATGCAGAATAAGTTATCATTAGCCTTCGACAATGTTAAACTGATAGAATATAATAGACAACAAGTTTAACTGCAGCGGAACAAGCAAACCATTAGAAGAGTCAAGTAAAGCATGATATCTACTATCTTCTATGATTTAAAAAGTTTATCATTAACTTTATTGCTGGGACTCAGCTTAATAAATAAATCACATCATCGAATCATCCCTGCACTACGGGCCAAGGATATTCATTAGTATCACGTCCACAAATTATTCTTGCACTACGGGCCAAGAATATTCATGTAATCATTAATGGTCATGATCATACCGAATTATCTTTTGTCATAATCATATTAATCAATAGTCCATCTATGCACGTAAGCCAAAGATGACTTTCATCACAATATAAGCATGAAGATGATGACAATGATATAAGAATTCAATTAAAAGAAAGCAAAGGATAAATTTTTAAATATTTATAACTTAATTTATCCAGAATTCAATAATGTCTAAATTGTCAACATGATACTACTTTGTGGAGTAAAATTCAAGAATAATATCCATGTATCAAAAATAATTTGGAAAGAAAAAAAATAAATTTTTTTGGTGAATAGAGTACCCTATAAATAGTACTTCAGGAATAGTACCCTGACATGAAAAGTGCCCCGAATACCTGAGTGAACAATATTTGAGTGAATAGTAACTGGGTTAATAGTAACTCATGAATAGTAACTCGTGAATAGTATCCCCGACATGAAAAGTGACCCAAATACCCGAGTGAACAATATTTGAGTAAATAGTAATTGGGAGACTAGTAACTCGTGAATAGTACCCCGACATGAAAAGTACCTCAAATACCTGAGTAAATAATATTCTAGTGAATAGTAACTAGGTGAATAGTAACTTGTGAATAGTACTCTGGGTGAAAATATTGATATTTAATAAGAAAGTTTAGATTAATATTCCAATGAAACGATACTGGATGAAGCACAAAACTCAAGAATATTCCACTAATTTCAACGATTATAGAAGCAATACTTACAATAGTAAGTTTAGATTTAAGAATATGAAACGAAATAATATACGAAACTGCAAATGGATTTTCACTTGTCATGCGGTACGTAATCCACGTAGACAGGTTATTCCAACATATTAAAGGATGAATACAAAAAATAGTATTCCTTATGAATATGAAAGAAATAATATCCCTTACCTTAGTAGAAGGCTGGATACTACAATAGTGAAGTAGCAGAATACTCTTCTTCTTGCTCTCTATAGTTTCTCTCTCTATAGTGTCACTTGTGAATCTCAGTGAATTGGTGAGAATGAAAGAAGAATTAAGCTTCTATTTATAGGAGAATGGACTAAATAGTAACTGATTCATGAACGGACCAGATTGATTTACTATTAGAACGAACGGTTCATGTCAATTACTATTAAAATCATAACCAATGGTCCAGATTGATTTACTTTTAAAACCACCACCGACGGTCTAGATTGATTTACTTTTAAAACCATTATCAATGGTCTAGATTGATTAACTATTAAAACCACCATCAATGGTCCAGATTGGTTATCTATTAAAACTACCATCGACGGTCCATAAAATTAGTAAATCTTCCCATGGAATACTAAGTCAAACTTATAACAAACGCCTCATAACAACCCCTATATTTATATCAAAAATTGAATAAATATTTACCATAAATTATTTATCTTTAAAAAACATATTTTTTAATCTATTAACAATTATTCATCATTAATATTATAACTCACAACATTTAACAACCAGATCATTCCCAGGAAAGAGGGGGCTTTCCGATAAGAATTTCTCCCTATTGGCGCGCAATTAGGTGACCAAACCTCTCCTCGACAGAACTTTCTAGATATCATCAATATTATAAATAATAATATGAATAACTTTGTCGTCTCAATTATTGATTTAATAATATAAAATATTAATACTGTGGCAAAAATTGAATCAAATAACCTGAGATACTATGCAGCAATTACTGTAGCAATAATTGAGTATAACTGAGTGACTTCTCACGTAAGCATCAATAATCAATATCGTGTGCTACTATGCAACTACGCATATTACTGTACTTTTACCACTGGGTAGTTCAATAGTTTAACGGTAAAACTTTCGCCGTTATTTTTATAAAAAGTTATTTCTGTCATTTCTAACTACGACAATACTTCCGTTGTGGGGTCCACCAATGATTGTGTCATCGAATGAATATTTCTTGACAAAAAGAATATTCCCCGGCTAAACGAATATTCCCCGACACAACAAATATTTTATATCAACTTACTTACTTTGCAAAAAAATTCACATATCACCCTTAACTTTAACCTTTTATCAATTAAACCATTTATTAAATAGAATAATAATTATAAAAAATTAAATACTTTTATTTCATAAAATTCGGGGTCTTACAATCTACTCTGGCTACACATCACTGGTCCTCCGGTGCGGTGAAATCCCCTGAGTGTCATGCACAACTGTTCTCTGAGCCAAATCTGTCTATCAGAAATCACTGAGATATCACATGGCCGGATGTAATCTCATCCTATACTACTCTACGCCTCAGCCTGACGAGGGTCATAAACTGGGAGCTCATGTCGCCGATATCCATCCACGCACAAGGTTCTCCTCCAAGGTAAACAATGTCAAGCCAAGATACTCCTCTAAGATAGAGTCAACTCTCGGATACCAAACCAAAAAAGCGCCTCTCACGATATCCAATGTTTGTGGCGCCCCAAATTCGTAAGTTACCGACTCCGAAGTTTGGTGCTCACGATCCACAATATAAATAACATCTAACTACCCATTTAAGTATGAATAGACATATAAACCACATTAACTGATATAGTTAATACATTCATCCCAAGTTATCTAACCTTTATATTACAAACATACCCTTTAGATATACAAAAAGGGTTTACAAATACAACATAATATATATGTCAAACACAACTATCACAGCATAGCACCTTTGCCTTTTATCTTCACAGCACCTCTGACTTCTTCGTCCTTAGCTGAAATGTTTTATTTAGCAAGGGCGAGCAACAAATTTGCCCCGCAAGTTAAGATATACAATAAATGTATCAGAATCAAGATAACAAACTATCTAATTCGATAGAATGACTTCAAAGTTTAGGGAACTTTGAAATAGCTGAATAATCAACAATAAATCCCTGGACGTGGTATAATTAGCAATAATTAACCACTATAATAATTGAATGAATATAACTCAAGGTTGAGTTAGGGAACTTGCCTTCCGCGTTGATTACTGCTACACAATATACTTATCTGCGTTCACAAGACCTATATTCATAATATTGGTCTTACAATTAGCACAAAATGTCACAACACATAATACTGTTACACACAGTCAATTTTTCTCCTAGGCACATTAGCACATAGTCACAATAGTATTTATAACTTGTATAAACACTCTAACAAGTTCGGTCTGCTTGGACTTCGGTCCATTCTCGGTGTTATGGTCACCCTATCCTACAATTAACATAGTTATTGTCAAGTAAATTCGGTTTCTAAGCTTCGATATTAATTTAGATAAGTCAATTATCATTTATAATATTTTTCGAAAGCTTTTAATAATTATCAAACAATTATTATAATTTATAATAATTTTTTAAACACTACAATCATTTTTAAATGATTTAATTATCAAATAATCTTATCATCATTAATATTTAATAATATAAAAATATTAATAACCTACTTTTCAAAATATTAAAGTTATTATTAATAACTTAAAATATTTTTAAATCAACAATATTCTACTTAAATAATTTTTAAAGTAATAAAATCATTTTAAATCATCACCATTAATATTTAAATACTAATGAAATTATCATCCAAATATTAAAAGTCATTAATTATAACTTAAAATATTTTTAAATTATTTTTATTATTTTTTAAATGATTTTAAATTAATAAAATTATTTTTAATTCATTTATTTAATATAATAATTAAATAAATCTAATATCATTAATATTAATTTATTAATGAGAATTCTCCAAAAATATTGAAAATAATATTTTATAATTCAAAATATTTTCTAACACTTTATTCTCATTTAAAATGATTTTTAAATTAATAAAATCATTTTTAACTTATTTATTTAATTCAACAATTAAATAAATCTAATATCATTAATATTAAATCATTAATGAAAATTCTCTAAAACTATTAAAAGTTATATTTTATAACTAAAAATATTTTTAAATATATTATTCTTATTTAAAATGATTTTTCATAATATTAAATCATTTTTCTCTAATTTATTTAATATACTAATTAAATAAATTAAATACCTTTAATATTTAAATAAATATAAATATTAAAGAAAAATATTTTAATTGGTCAAAAATTATTTTTCATAATTTAAAATAAGTTTTAAAACTATTTTTAATAATTTTTATAATTTATTTCTATTTTTAAATAATTTTCAGAAAATCAGAAAATAAATATTAATAAAACCGTCGCTAAAGACCTTTAGCGACACTTGACTGTTGTCTTAGGTGTTCTTGGCTCAAGAACACTGACAATCTCAGTGTACAAGGGGTGTAGTTTGACCACACTTTAATCTCGGTTCATGTATGTTCTGTCCATCTAAAAACTCAGATCTTGTAGTCATTATGTAACACTACAACTAGCAATCAATTTCTAGGTCAAACAACAAACACACAAGGAGATTTGGGCAATCAAATCTCTTGTCAAACCATGCCTGGGTTTTCTAGGTAACCCAGTAACCCAAGGCAATTCGAGTGTCTCCTTTTGAGCTCAAATTGCAAAGTGTTCTGGTAATTATTTTGGTTGTTTCTTGGTTCATAACCGTAGTATACATGACAAAGAATAACAACATAACAAGATCTCAGTCCAACAACAACAGATTCAGAGATTATGACATGGTCAAACCTTGTTAGAATGTTCATTCTTGTAATTTCTGGAATTTCCAGAAAATAGAAAATCATACTGGATGGTCTACCTTGACCATCCACTACATCCGATTATTTGATGTTTTAAGGGTCTAATGGCCAGGATCTATGGTCCATATTACAGGCTATAAATTCATTACAACAACATCAACAAACATCACAAAATCCGACAGATCTGGAAGCTTGAAATCGTTGTCAGAAGCTATATTACACTTTCTGGGTTACACAGAATGTTCATGGTCATGCCCGGTCAACGGGTTTTGACCAAGAATAACTCATGATCTAGACATTAAATGACTCTGATTCAACTTGAAAATTAAAGACAACATAACAAGCTACAGATCCAAACAATAAAACATCAAAAATTGATAACATAGACAGATCTAGGGCCACTGACATTTCTTGTCAGGCCACTAAAAATGATCAAGAACAGATTTTGAAAAACATGATTTTTACCCACTTTGATGCTATGGATCCATGATGGATCATCATAGATCAAATAAAAACATCTTTTAACACTTCATTAAACACTTAAAACAAAAAAAATTACAAGCATACAAGATCAAAGTGAAGTAGGGTTTTATACCTTTCTATCCAAATCTTTGATCCTTGCCTTAACAATCTGATCTAGGTGAGCAAGGGGCTTTATTTGGGACTGAGTAACTTGTAAATTTCGGATATGTAGAGAGAGAGAGTTTTGGGAGAGTTAGATATCAAATGGCCAAATACATGCATTTTCTCTCTCTTTAATCTATATATAATGTGATATAATGTTGCTATATCTGATGTGCTGTCAATTGGAGGTTGTTTTGCTGAGTTTTGAGTAACAATGTCAACAATAGTTAGTCACCTACTAAAGTCTTGGAAATTTTTACAAGTTAACTTACTAAATTAATCAAAAAGGGTACTTTGGTCAATATACATGAATTTTAATGGCATATTTGACTTTTGCACAAACCCTTAGGGTTTAACCCTAAGGTTCTAACCCTTAGGTTTTAAAACATTAACTTCTAAAATTTTTAATTACAGTTTTAATTAGAAAAATTAAATTTCTAAATTATAATTAGGGTTTGTAAATTAGAAATTAAGATAACTAAAATATAATTAGGGTTTTCTAATCACATTTAAGTTTAACAAACACATTAGGCATGCCAATTAGAATTAGGGTTGCTTAATTAGGGTTTAGGAAATCCCAGATTCTAAATTAGGGTTTCTCGGCGTACAATTAGGGTTTTTAACAGTACATTTGGTTTTCTAAATCTGAGATTAGTGTTTTTAATCCCTTATTATGGTTTACAAAATAAAACCCTATACAGTCAATTATTAGTCATTAACTTTATACAGTATAAACACATACTCACGATTCATCGATATTATAACTGCGATTTTCGTCGAATCCCTAACCAGAAATTAGGTTTAGGGTTTCTAAAGCTGTTAAGCACAACTCTACTCTAATTTCTCAGTCAATACACAAATTGACTAATTCTCGAGACTCATATCACAGATACACAGTACAATATTAGTAGTCAATATTAAATAAATACAAAAAAAAATATTCATAAATTTTGGATTATTCGAAATCCCGGGTTATTACAAATATTCCAGCATACCCTCTTCAAAGCCTGCGAGAACCTGAAACTTCAGGAGGGTCATAGAATGTTGTAATAACTGATCTACGGTCACCCCTTCTGGAGGTAACAAACTATCATACCATGACCTCAGACGGGAGGCTACCAACACTGGTGGGGTCTGATCATTGCGGCTAACTGTGTGGGCCGTATTATAAGACCATCCAGGGGTCACTTCTGAATATCTCTAGACATACATACATATGCCTTATATAATACATACATGTTAAACAATAGATGGCAATATGAAGTAGGGAATAACAATATATACATTCCTAAGTACATCATCATCTAATACATCATCTCTGTACAGCTAAAAATATAGGGAAATGGGGCACATACGCCTAACAAACTAACAGAGGCCTATCAAAAGAGATAGCAAGAATGGGGCACAGCCACCCAGTGTCTAACAAAGGCCTGTCAAAAGATATAACGATAATATACAACAGAAGAAGACAATGGTGTCAATGTCTACATCATCAATCGTGTCCACCTGATGTAACTCCTCCTGAGTCACTGGTTCTCCATCAACGGGGATATCAGGCCTATACAATGGAGGATCTGCACTGGAAAAGCCATATGGGTCACCTAAGGGGCCAGCGCCTAAGCTGGAAGGATCAAAGGTATATGCCTCTAAAGGATCTTTGCCCAAATACCGGATAAAGAAATGTGACCGGTCCAACTTCCGGGTCAAACTGTCAATCTGTGTCAAATGAGTTAGATCTCTGACACAGGCCATTCAATCCGTCATCATCACGGATCCAGGAACCATATACTCTATAAACTAAGTGACGCGGGTCTGGGCTCCGATGGTACAAGGGGACCACCAACGCTGGAACATCTCTTGAGTATAGGGACCCTCTAACAGTGTAAAACCATTAACGCCCATCAATGGGATGTCAATGGAGGGCGACTGTGATACAGGCCAATAAAGCCTGGAAGGAGGCAAGATCGGTACACGAATCTCCCCTGTGGTGCTCCTAATAGCACACTCTCCTAAATAGATCTCGTATCCTCCATCTATGAAGAGAGGAATCTTACGGATGGATATCACATACACGACACTAGTCGGGTACCCATCCTCAAACCCAACGGTCAAATGTTCCCCGGAATAGGGAATCCAAGTGATAGCATTAGATGTCAACAACTCCAACTGTAGACGACAATGGGCGAAACCCTCAGATACAAGAACCTCCGCCAGTATGGAGTGATGCCATCGCCGTCCTCGTGGATAGGTCTCCAAACCTAACACACTCATAGGACATAAGCATGAGAGCCTCTTATAGGCCCAGAACTACCAACACAAAGGAAAACATCTGTTGTCAGTCAACACTCTTAACATGTACATGGGAAATCAAAAGAGAAACACTCACCAGAAGAAATGGGTAAAATCCTAACCAAGCCTCCGTTAAGCCCTACGAACGCATGCGCATGCCCCTGAGAAAATAGGCAACGGTATAGGATCCCCAATCATACTCTCCGATATGATCCACATCCCTTGTGGCGCTCAATAAAGCGAATGATACCGTGGAAGAGTTATCTGCTATGGAGCAGCCCCTAATGATTATCAGGAATAATCGTCGAAGAGTGCGATCCCTGACTCTCACATCATCGGGTATGGGCTCACTCAACAACCCGCTCATAGCATCTATGCTCAAAGGACATGTACAAACTGTCATGCTCTTGAGCGCCTTAGCCGGGACTCCTAGCAAGGATCTAACGGCAGTCGGGGTAATATCAGCCGCACATGGCACTGGCTCCCCTCCAAACTCCATACCTATGATAAATCGCCAATCCATCGGCGTCATCATCACCTCACAGTCTAACAAATGGAGAGACTGAGTCTGGTGAAACCAGCGCTCAAATAAAGCCCTGAGATAACCCCAGGGAAAACGACGGGGGAGGATGGAAAAGAACACCTCGAAGCCCCAGCCATGCACAAGCGCTCGATAATCGGGATGCAAAGCCTGATATGTAGAGTGAATGTTGAACCAGTTCCCTCGAGGCTGCGTAAAGTCGGGAACCTACATCATAAAAATGGATCAACATCATAATCCTTTACTCCTCATCAATAAGAAGGAAGATTAAAATCCAACTTATACCTCATTTGCATGCAAGTGAACCGAGGGGTGTCGACTCAAATCACCCAGAAGCTTTGGGATCGCCACCTGAATGCCTGGAAAATCCCTACGGGGAATAGGAGCAGCAGGAGCAAGGTCCACAACTGGAACATCCTCCTCCTCGTCCTCAATATCCGGTACCTCAACCCGGATAGGACGTATCACCACCTCCGCCAGACGACGAGGCTGTCTAACTGAACGAGGTCGAGGCACATCAGAAGCCCTCCTCCACACACTTGAAGTGGTCGTGCGAGAACTACTCGGTTGATCCGGATCCATATATCTGGACACAAGTCTCCAAATCACCTCAGAAAAGGTGTGATAAACTTTAATCTAGAACTTTTTCAAATGTATTTTATGACTATATGCATGCATGCATTACTTTAACATACGTCTACAGTAGAGTTAAAATTGCATGACTACCCAATGCCTACATTTTTGGAAAAAAAATTCCATAGTCTCCTTTGTAAACAGGACTATCCACATGCACATAATCATGACTAGGTGGCCATTTAGTAGCACACCTACCCACGGTCATAAACATCCTTTATACATTATAACATCAAAGTCAAAATCCATAAGGGTAGCCTAATTACCAGGATTACTTTGGTTTACCACCTTTGCTCATTTATCCTCAAATAGGATAAGAAATAACATGAAAAAGGTGTCAATTTGACTATTTTAAAAGTCAAATTTTTCACATCATTATGTTCATCATTGTTAAATACTAACATTTACTGTGTTAAATATTTTTTATCAAGTCATATGAGCATGCATATTCACTACTATGTGTTTAGAAGCATTTCGTGTGATAACTCATTTTCCAACGGATAAAAACTGGAAAAGAAGACATGCATACGTTACCAGGGCAGTGTAGAACACTTGTACAGTGACAGAATTTCAAGAAAGACGCCCGAACTTAGTAGATCTGAAGAAGAGCTCTTGAATTTCCTATGTGGCGCAATATGAAAATGACTTGTGAAAGCACCAAGCCATTTAAGGCCACCCACGGCTAGCCGCAGGTGTACCTGCAGCTCCCTTGGGTGGGGTCCACCCCTCCGACTCGGTTCAGGTTGAGTTGCAAAGGAGGTTTCACAATCTGAAAAAGCCAAATCAGGAAAAAAGATGTTACGCGATTGAGCGGAAGAGCCTGAAATCCTGGTTTTTAGGGACCAAACTATAGGTCTACATGTCACTCATTGGTTGTGACGCCCCCAAAACAAGTATACATCACCCATCTTGAGTCGCCAAATACATGGTACAGAATACAAATACAAACTTAATTATACAAACGCCATGTAATATACGACAAAACATAGCTGAGAGTTTAAACAGGAATATTGCCTTCTAGACAATATCCACTCTCAAATAAAGTCCTCATTACATTTATTGTCACACTATTTTATAGAATAGTGAGGACTACTAATACACCATCTCGGACCATCACTCCATTCCCCGACTAGTCCCGGCTACGTTCTCATTTCATGAAGAGAACAATGAAAGCAGAAGGATGAGCTCAACTAGCCCAGTAAGAAATATTATGACTAAGATAATGCAGAATAAATTATCATTAGTCTTCAACAATGTTAAACTGATAAAATACAATAGACATCAAGTTTAACTACAACGGAATAAGCAATCCATTATAAGAGTCGAGTAGAGCATGATATCTACTATCTTCTATGATTTAAAATGTTTTCATCAATTTTTATCGGGCCGAGACTCAAATTTTAATAAATAAACCACATCATCGAAGTCATCCTCGCACTATGGGCCAAGGATATTCATTAAATCATCAATGGTCATGACTATACCGAATAATCCACGGTCATAAGCATACCAAAACTATCCATCAATGCACTACTGTGCCACCGAGGACTTTTACCACATCATTTATAACATTACGGTCATAATTATACCGAATAATCCTCGGTCATAATCATACCAAGTCCATCTATGCACGTAAGCCAAAGATGACTTTCATCACAATATAAGCATGAGGATGATGACAATGACATAATAATTCAATAAAACAAGTTCAAGAATAAATTTTAAAGATTTATAAGTTAATTTATCCTGAACTCAATAATGTCCAAATTGTCAACATGATACTGCTTTGTGGAGTAAAATTCAAGAATGCTCAGAAGAATATTTTCATGAAGTGATACTGGATGAAGCGCAAATATCCAGGATATTCTACTAATTTCATGGAGCTGACTCTTATAAAACCCCTGGCTTCCCTATAGATTGCTAGGCGAAGGAAGAAGAGTCAAAGGGGGGGATTGGTTGTATTAAGTACTTGAGAAAGCTATAGCCGTAGCTAACAAAGACTAGAGAAATAAGCAAACAGCTTACAACTAAGAGCTCAGAGAGACTAGATAACATGGATGCCCTAGCTAAAAGAGCTTCTGTTACACACCGGTCCGTACTGATCCTGATCCTTTTAGGAGCTACCTCTTTCAGATGCTCTTGAAAGAGGGAGGGAAAAGAGAAGCCAAAACTTTAACCAACTGAGTATAATAGAATATATGAAACTGCAAATGGATTTTCGCCCGCCATGCGATAATCCACGTGGACAGATCATTTCCATAATTTAATAAGGAATGAATACAAAGGATCATTCACCATGCATGTGGTAATCCATATAGACAGGTTATTCCAATAGAATATTAAAGAATGGAATAACAGAAGAATTAACCATGCAAGCGATAGATCGCACAAACAAGTTATTCCCAAAAGAATAATAAAGAATGGAACCAGGTCATGCGTAATCCATCAAGCGGGATATTCTAAATGTAATAATAAAGAATGGAACCAGTCATGTGTAATCTGCATAGGCATGGGATGTTCCAATGTAATAATAAAGAATGGAATAACAATGAATTCACTGGGCATGTGATAGACCGCATGCATACGGTGTAGACACTCAAAATTTTCGCACTTTATGCATTACTAACATTGCAGGAGGGCGATTTGTCTTTTGGAGATAACCACGAAGTCACCACATCCATTACGGATACTACCTAGGAAGTTCAAGTTCAAAACCCAGGACACACACAGGGAACATCATTTCCAAACCCCGGAACACACACCGGAAGGATAAGTTCCAACCTCGGAGATAACCCCGAGTTTTGTCCTTGGCGATAACCCCAAGGAATTTTGCTGCAGTTCTGGCGATAACTCCGAAAATGCTTGTTTCAAACACATGCTATCAGCTTCAATCTCAAACCTCCTGCCGAGGCACTCATCCCTCAGACCCAGAGCAAACAACGGGTAGACAGGCACACTCCCAAGATGACCTTGTGGCATTCAAACACTTGCAGCAGTCCAATCTCAGATGTAACCCTGAGCAACGTCTGCTTTCAACTCAAACCGGCGATAACCCCGGCGAGGAGTCAAACGTCATCTTGTCACATCAGCACATGCACGTCATCTCAACACTTCATGCATACATACATACAACAATGTCCCACAAGAATCAAGGAGTTACAATCCCGAGGGACTATTGCGCGTGGCAGTATACCGGATAGAATTTGAAGCTTGAAGACTATGGGCATGGTCCCCTCTTCCTGACTTCGCACAACCTCTAATCCATGTCATTACGTAACTCCCGACACAAGCGGTCCGAAGAAGGTCACATATACCTCATTCGGATGCTCGGATTGAAGTGTTGCAAGTTCGAAAGAACATTACAAAGGCATTGCGAGTGCACGACTTTGAGACGACGGGACCCAAGAAGCTCTGGGACACACCTCGACCCACCAAGCAGTGTAACTAAAGGTCGCCGCAGTACACCTACGGCCATTAGTCTATAAATATAGACCTTGGGGTCAGCCATTTAGGAGGAGAGAAGAGAGAGAAAAGGCGAGGAAGCCCTGTCCAATTTACTCTGTACACACCCATATTGAGTGTCTCCTCAGTTTAAACATCTGTTAGCTCATATATAGCTATACTTTTATTCGGCAGGAGCTGAGTGTTTATCCACATAGAGTCATAGAAGTCTACATTGGCAGCCCACTGTAAGCCTTCTTATATTCTATAAAGCCTTTCTTTTCATATTAGCACACATTGTTATACACATTAAGAGTCGTGTTGTGTGTGTTTTCCCGGACTTCGGTCCATGGTTTTCATTTCTATCTGTATATATATACTTATATATATGTATATATTTTATATATGGACTAACATTATCGAGTTATGCCTCGATTGAGCCTAGACTTATGTCTGGAGCGTTTACTTGCTTTTATATATATATATATACTTATATATAAATTGTGGTCAGACTCTGTCTGATGAGCCTAGACTTATGTCTGGAGCATTTTTTGCTTTTATATATATATATATATATATATATATATATATATATATATATATATATATATATATATATATATATAATCGTCATGCATATATCGATGAGCCTAGATTTTATATCTGGAGCATTTACGCTTTATATATATATATATATATATATATATATATATATATATATATATATATATAAAGCGAAGAAATAACTTAGGATGTGTCCGATAACAATTATATATATATATATATATATATATATATATATATATATTTACATTTAAGTCTCGCACTCGGAGTTTACTGTGGTAGTTGATCATGTCCATATATATATATTTATCGCTTTTATATATTTACATTTTCGATCCCCCATGGAGTTGCTTCGTGGTGCTTGATCATGTTTGTATATATATATTTACAGCTTTTATATATATAACTACTTACTGCTTTCCATGCAAACTGCAATATCATGTGAGCCTAGGAATCATGTGATCAAAGATTCAGCCCATTGAATCTAGATTTGGTTCCCGTGATGGACGTTTTTCAGCTGTAAGCAGCTTGTACAATATATACAGTGTCTGAATTTCATTGGATGGTTGTCATGCCTATGAGGAGTTTGGCACTCCTGTATATTATTTTCTCGAAGATGCCTCACATCTCGAAAATAAAAGCAAACAAGCCGAACATTCAATAATAAAATGGAAGTATCAAAGGCCTCAATTACTATTGAGCACAGGGTTTGAAAAACCTCTTTTTACAAAATTTCATTGATATATCTGGTTAAAACTGAATTTTTCTATATATTCAAACCCTTTGTATATAGGTGCGAACGAGGCATAGCACTACTTCCAAATAATTGCACATTGATCCACAAACACACACACACACATTCATATAATAGTTTCTTTGAAAAGTGGCGGTCACCGTGGCAACACGGATGTCGGGGGGTGCCTAACACCTTCCCTCCGTATAATCAATCCCCCAAACCCAAATGAATCTCGGTTTCACAGACCCGTTTAGCAGTGTCACATCACTGGGTCAATGTACAAACCTTTTCGATTGCGTTAGTGCAACTAGTTAAATACACCAATTGGCGACTCTTAAAGTCAAATCATCGACATTATACGTGTCAGACCTTTTTCACTTGTTTTTTTAAACAAATCTCACATAAACATGAGAACACTAAAGAACAAGTAACGAAAAGGGACACTAAAAAATCCCGACATCGACAGGTGGCGACTCTGCTGGGGACTCCAGTAAGAGGGCTTAAGCCGCTATTACAAGCTTTTCAAAGATGTTATATGCTTGTGTGCGAATATTGCATTTACATTTATGATGAATGTGTACTAATGCATCTTATTTACTGTACTGCTAAATATCTATCTGTGATATTAGTGCTTCGCACATGTCATCATTTTGCATAAACGGTGAGACACGTTGTATATGAATGTATGTTGTGTGGTTCCTCCACCAGGAGACTATCCTGTCGGTGTTTGATTACTGGACTTATAGGAAGAATAATTCCAACGGGGCTAAGGAAAGGCACCACCCAGATTCGCTCCAGTTGAAAGACCGGATTAACTTTCCGTCAAGTAGATTGCGATGATCTGGGAACCTTCATGCCAAAAAGCCGCGAGACTAACCCTAAGATAGGTCAACCTCTGATAAACCAAACGCGTAAGAAAGTCTCTTCATGCTTTCCATTTTCAATTACTTGTAAAAGCGTTTACTTGTAATTTTATTCCATGTTCATCTTTATGTAATGGAAAATATGAAGATTATCTGTGCATGCATGTTATCAATTAACACCCATTTTTGCAGGACAATATTCCTAAAATGGACATGTTATGATAACATTTACATTATCCCTATTTACATTATCCCTAAGACTAAACTATATAAGTCTTTTGTAGGGAAATCATTGGGCTTGTTACCCGCTCAAAATCCAAAAAGGCCACGAGCCTACAGTCAATCATGTCTTCTTCTGACCAGTCTAATACTATTTCCCAAGATGAATTTGACGGATTGAGTAAACAAATTACAAATTTGGTTGTTCTGCTGGAAGAATTGCATCAGTCTACTCAAGGTACAAAGATATCTTCACATACAGAATCCTCTGCACAAGGAGGAGCTCAAGGTTTGGAAAAAACAATTCAAGAACCTCAGTTGGATACGACCAACAAAGACCCTGAAAACACCCATCTCAAAGGAGATCCAGACACCGGTGATATCAGGAAGAAGATCCTCCAAATAGAGGAAACTACCTGTGTTCTCAAAGGGATTGGAACACATGGAAGTGTTTCATATGCCGACCTTTGCATCTTTCCTGGTGTTCATTATCCAGAGAAATTCAAAACCCCTAATTTTGAAAAGTATGATAGATTAGGGGATCCTTATACCCATTTAAAGGTATTCATTGGAGAACTTGGATCTTATGTGGAAAATGAAAAGCTCAGAATGCAGCTGTTTCAGAAAAGTATGACTGGAGAAGCCCGTTCATGGTATACAAGATTAGAAAACTCAAAGATCCATAGTTGGAAAGAGCTCGCTCACGCCTTCCTCAATCAATACAGTTTACAGTCTCAGATGGCTCCTGACCGGTACCAAATTACCAAGGTCAAGAAAAAGTCTAATGAGTCTTTCAGAGAGTATGCTCAAAGGTGGAAGCGCCTTGCTGCTCAAGTTATTCCTTCCATGACGGAACAAGAAATGGTTATGACATTCATAGATATACAGGAAGCTCCTTTCTATGAGAGAGTCTTAGCTGGTATTGGCAAGCCATTCTCTGAAATGATCAAGCACGGAAAGATGGCTGAGATGGGATTGAAGTCTGGAAAAATTCAAGACCTAGCCGCTCTTAAAGATGTTGTTGAGCACATCCAGTCCGGATCTTATGGAAACAACCCCCGGAGGGTCCATAAAAAGAAAGAGGAGGATGTTTCCTTGATACTAAAAGGTCAAAAAGGCAATCAAAGCGTGCCTATACAAAGTAGAAATTACTCCCCTTTTCAAGCACAATCTTCAAACCCTCCATTGCTTAAAGGTGGAGATGCAAAGCGACCTCTGACGTTCACACCCTTAGGGGACTCGCTCGAGAATATTCTTGCTCTTCTGACTACTCAGAAGAAAACTACGCATCTTCTTCCACCAGCCAACCCTAATGGGAGGGGTTTTTATGCTACGGCAGTGTGTTTATTATCATGCGGAGCACCTGGACATGATACTCAAGATTGTTGGGCCTTGAAACACAAGATCCAAGATTTAATGGACAACGGTGAGATCGTTGTCACCAAACCAGATCAACCTCATGTGCAAGACAATCCCCTTTCTCAACACAAAGAAGAAGATGTCAACATGATCAGTTGGAGCACTAGACAGAGTTCTGGTTTCAACAATGAATCATCCCCGATCATCAAAGATGGTGTTGACAAATGGGATTATGCAAAGTTCCAGTTTACTATGGAACAAAAGACGAAAGCTCTTTGCAAACAAATTGAGCAATTGGTAGAACTGGTGACCCACCAGCATCAAATCACATGTCAATTAATCAGGCAGGAGCATGCCTATCTCCTTCCATTTGTTATGAATGCTCCATCACCACCTTCAGAAAGCGAATCTATGGAGGATAAGGTTGTAAAGAGAGCAAATGCTAAAGTTCGTCGGGATTTTGCCAATCAAAGAGAATTTACATATCTAGGCCAATCTATGGAGGAGATACTGCAAATGTTGATCAACAAAGGAAGAATTACCTTCCTTCAGCCTCCAATCAATCCCCGCTCAGGACGGTTCAATTTTTATGAAGTGTGTCAATATCATTCACACTCTCGCGGTCACAATACAGATGAATGTTGGGAACTCCGCCATCTCATTCAGAATCTTATTGATAGCGGTGTCCTGCAACTAGCAGATTATTACACTATGCAACTCAAGAGTGGGAATGCATGTCCTACCCAATGGAAGGGATCAGTAACAGTTATATCCGAAGTGGATGATGAAACTGTCAAAGTATTTCCCATACAACCAATTCAACTCAAAGGAGCTGACAATCCTTTGAAAGTGGTCACACCAGAGCCAATTTCTTTACCCTTCAGACTACAACATCCTGTTGTCAGTTTACACAAAGTTCCATGGAATTATGGAGAAGCTGAAGGATCCACGTCTCATACTACTGCTACAGTGTCGAAGGAAAATCCACTTTATCTTCCTTAACGGGTTATGAAACCTATTTATGAAGCAAAAGGGAAGATTCCCATGGAGAAGATTGAAAAATTTCTTCGCACTATGGGCCACAATGAAGCCGATGTGGTTTTAAGCTTACAAGAAGCTCCACACCAGATATCTATAATGGACTTGGTTTTCTCTTTCGAAGATCATCAGAAGATCTTATTGAAGGTTTTAAAAGAAGCCTACTTGCCAAAATCAGTGGATGTGGAAAAATTTTAACATTTGGTTGATCACATTTTCAACAACAATGTGATATCATTCATTAATGATGATATACCACCCGAAGGGACTGATCATTGCAAACCATTGCACATTGCAGTTTTGTCTTCCGGGTACATGCTAGCTAGAGTTTTGATAGATAGAGGCTCGTCTCTAAATATTTGTCCTTATGCCACCTTGGTGAAGATGAATGTCAATCTAAAACGGATCCAAAGCAGCCATACGGTTATCAGAGCTTTTGATGGATCCCGACGAAATGCCGTCGGAAAGATTGAATTGCCAATTGAGATTGGTCTATATACATTTAATGTATCCTTCCACGTCCTCAAGATAGATTTAGGATACAACCTGCTATTAGGGAGACCATGGATACACATGGCTGGAGTCGTTCCCTTTACACTACATCAACAACTCAAATACATTGTCAACAACAGTCTAGTCACTGTCAATGCTGAGCCGGAGTATCCTGAATAAGGAGATCTGCCAATCATCAGTTTCAACTCTGAAGTTGAGTAGGACAGTTTTCATACTCTGGAAGTGAGTACCACGCAGTACCATTCTATTGGAACGACACTTCCCGTACCCAAGATTTCTGCCGAGGTTATGTCGGTCACTCGAGAAATGATGTCATTGGGTCATCAGCCTGGACAAGGGCTTGGTAAAGATAAGCAGGGTATTAAGCACCCTATTCAAATGCCCAGTCAAATTGGAACAGCCGGACTAGGCTATTCTGCCAGTTCCAGTCGCAGGAATCCTGATAAATATAAGCCGGTTCCTCAAGCTTCCGGGTCACGGCGATTTTCTTTACCTTTACCTCATGAGTTGATACAATCTCTAGTAAAGGTGCCAGCCCATGTTGCGGCCATGCTGTTTCCTAAGCCAGTGCCAATCAAAGCAAAAGAGGCGCTGATTCATGATCCCGAAATGGAAGAAAAGGAACGGAAACGTAAACATGACATTGCCTTGATGATGGCAGGCATACATGTCATTGTTCATGATGAACATACAAACAGATATACCCAAGACGGTGATTGCCCAGATGTCATGGTTATCATTCGGGAGAAGGAGGACAATGACAATCCTTCCATCACTGCAGTCCATCAGGACTTTGCCCTCGACAATTGGAGCAGCGCTACATGCATTGGTCGACGAGGGTAAAATGGGCGCGTAAAATCATCCGCTTGAAGAGAGATAACTTTAATTGCTTACTTTTCTTTACAGTACTAGCAGTTATTTTATTAAGTACATGCTAACACTTTTGTATGATCAAACAGTTACATATATTAAGTGAAAGCATATTCTGTTTCAGGACTCTGGATTTAGATGTGCCTGTACTTGCTGATGAGGTGCCTTCTCTCCACAAAGGTTGTAACTTTGATGCAAAGTTGGACTCAGACTTGATGGATATATAAGAGGACATTGAGACACCTCAGGAGATTAAGGAATGGATCGCAGATAAGCCCAAACCCAACCTTAACCAAACCACTTCTTTCAATCTTGGGACCTTAGAAAACCCTAAGCTAATCCAAATTGGTTCAGACCTTACCCCAAACCAACAGAATGACATGGTTACACTATTAACCCAATTCTAGGATGTGTTTGCATGGTCTCATGAAGACATGGTGGGTTTGTCAATTGACATTGTTCTTCATCGCCTTACCATCAAAGAAGGATTCAAGCTAGTTAGGCAAAAACTCAGGCGATTGAAACCTGAGTGGAGTTTAAAAGTTAAAGAAGAAATTATGAAACAATTTTAAGCTGGCATTATCATGGTGTCTGTAATACCCGTAAATTTTATGATTTAATATTATTATTAAATAGAGCCGGTGATTATTTATTTTATAAATGCTTACGTGGCATGAGGAGAGTAACTCAATTGAATTAAAATTGAGCTGTTGATAATCGATAAGATAGGTTCATGAAATGTCTTGTGTGACACAATGATGGACTTAGTGAAGGATGATTAAGTATTTGCATGTTTAAAGTCCAAATAATAAATTGGGAGCCTAGCCCAATAAGTTAATTGATGGACTGTTGAGTTAGCCCAATAAACTTGGGATATTTAGAATCCAATTCGGAATCCAACAAAATAGTTAACTAAGAGTACAAAGTATTGGTTAAATTAAAATGTGGCGTGGGGCAGTGGGCCTGACCGACTAGCCCCTTGTCTATGTCTGAGATCTACTCTCTTGTCCCCAAATTAGGGTCACCAAGTACAAAGAATAGTAGCCTAAACTCTCTTTACGCAAATTTTCAAGCTGCTAATCCTAGGCATGCATGGCTAGCTAAGTGGCTGGTATGGAGTGATTGAACAACTCCTTAAGTAACCATTGTTCATTTTTATTGCACCATGAATCCCAACATTGGGTAAAGCAAGTGTCTAGTCCATGTTTTCTCTTTAAATACAAGCCACCAGGGCAATCTATTTTAGTGATAAGAGTGTTGGAGAAATCTGAGTAAAAGAATTCTTAGTTGCTAAGCATTACCAAACCAGTGTGTGAGATATCAAGGTTAAAGCTCGAGAAGGTATAATTTCTACTCCGTTATTAACTTGAGTCTTGTTGATTCTCGTTTTTCAGATTAATAGGTCAAGTATGATGAATTAGCATGACATAGGGTGTTTAGAAAGTTTACCTTCGTGTATGAATACGTTAAAAATTGTCTGGAATCAAGTTGTGACTACTCTACAAAACAGAGCATGTTCACTGCTTCTGAAATCCATGGGGTGCCGCTGCACCGTACTTAGGAACCAACTGATGGGTTCGGTCATGTTAGACCATGTATTAAGAAATTCCCTTAGGTGGTATGCATATAGTAAAGTCTTAATGAAATTAACCCGACGAACTTAAACTTGTCGAAATAGTGTAGACCGAAGTCACTGAAGGAGCTGGCTTCGGACAAAGCGTGATGTCTTCGGACAAAGCGTGATGTCTTCGGATAAAGCGTGATGTCTTCGGATAAAGCGTGATGTCTTCGGAAAAAGCGTGATGTCTTCGGACAAAGCGTGATGTCTTCGGACAAAGCGCGATGTCTTCGGACAAAGCGTGATGTCTTCGGACAAAGCGTGATGTCTTCGGACGAAGCATGTTGTCTTCCGACAAGTCATAATATCTTCGGACATGGCGAGATGTCCCGGGACTCGGAGACAGCATCATAACTTGATATAAGGATGGATTAATAGACGTTATGGTCTACTTAAAGCAATAAACCTCTTAGAACTTCGAGGAAGAAGGATTATGAATAAACTAGCGGTGGTCAATAGTATGAGCATGTTAAGGTATGCGATTATGAGTTTTATGGGTATAGCAGGATAGAAAGGAAAAGGTGTTATGTGTACATGTTATTGATATATATCAAGTGTGTTTGGCTAATAAATACATTGTACTTACATGAATAGAGATGTATATAGTTCCTTAAGGTGATTTTCGCTATTAGTAGTAATCAACGCTAAAGGCAAGTTCCTATCCCTAAAAACTTGTTACTTATATCATGCAAGTTTTCTATCCCTAACTTATTGTTATTGTTGGGCAAGTTCCTATCCCTAAAAACTTGTTACTTATATCATGCAAGTTTTCTATCCCTAACTTATTGTTATTGTTGGGCAAGTTTCCTATCCCTAAAAACTTGTTACTTATATCATGCAAGTTTTCTATCCCTAACTTATTGTTATTGTTGGGCAAGTTCCCTAACCTCACTCAAATTTACATTGAGCAAGTATCCGAACACTATTATTATCATGTTGCAAGTTCCTTAATTCACACACTTTATACGTTGAATTGTTGTCATATCAATCATATTTTATCAAGCAAATATCTGCTTCTATTCGAAAATCACTTGTATACCTTGACGTTGTTATAAGCATTGGACTTATCATTCCTAAATGCATGATGAAAAACTGTCTAAGCCCTTGATTCGGCTAGACTATTATTACGAAGTTAAAGAGCTATCCAAACCGATTGATTTGGTGCGGACTATCGTAAATCTATTGAGATGAACAACCCTCATAGAAGGGAATTATATATTGTCCGGGAGAGGAAGCGACGCGCATACGAGTATGATTAAATGTTATGCATAACATATGGTACTTTAAGTCGATCACCGATGTACTCGTGGATGTTGGATTACGATTGTAATCGCTAATTCTAGTAAGAGTTCTTGGTCCTTAGTGACCGTCAAGACTCAATTATGTTGAACCTCGAAATGAATAAATCACGAAATTTTGTTGATACCCTCAAATCCATAGCGACACCTATTGAATACTCTTGGTATTCTTGATATCCTTGAACTATCAATTATTATTATACCCATGAAAGATTCAAATGCTATAACCGCTTGTTCTTCTAGCTATATTACTTCTTTGGGCAAATTTGTTGCTCATTCTTGCTTCCTAAAACATTGCGATTAAAGGCGAAGCAAGGCGGTACTTGAGAAAGGACAAGGAAAGGGCAAGGCGATGAGAATAACTTAGCCCTTAAGACTAGAAGTATTATTATTATTGTTTTGATGTATTCAAGAATGATTAAGCTATGTTAAGCTAATCATGTAATTGTTGTAGTAATGGTTACGGTACCTTGGGACGTGAATATTTATATTACATTAATGTAAATTATTCTATTATTTCCGTTGTTAATGATTTTGTAAGATAATTCAGTAGTAGCGGCGTGATGCATCAAATTGAGATATGAGTGTCTCAATTTTGGGGCGCCATGAGTTGATATCGAGCCATAGTTATAAACCTTAGGAGCGAGAGCCCTTAGATTATAACTTAGGAGAACTCGAAGAAGATAGAAAAGATGAAACTCATATAGAGTTTTCATAAAGATGGACTTAGCGTGTTCTGAGAATATAACTTCATTCTATACAATGAACTTATGATTCTAATGGACTTGTTGGTTGTTTTGTCTTCTTGTGTCGGTGATTGTAGGATGACCGACATGGGAGGACCTAAGCAGAGTAGTAGAAGAGGAGCCGCGTGACATACACGTGGTATATGAGGCACCATTGATAGCAGAGCCTATATCAACTGTAGTTCTATCGATGATGATGACGAGGAAGAGGAGATAGAGCCAATACCAAGAGTCGATCCAGGAGGAGGGCGTGGTGGTGCATTTGAGCCCATGGGGGACTCCGACGAGGCTACTTTTGAGGATAGGATGTTGGGGGAGTATGAGGAGCAGATTTTAGAGTTGGGGTGCGAGTTGAGGAGTTAGAGGTCGAGGCCAAAGACAGAGAGTCCGAATTCCAAAAGTCAAGGACGAAGACCACCAGAGAAAGTTAATGTAATGCAGGAGATGGAAGTAGAGATTGCTCACCGTAAGGAGGCGGGGAATCGGATGGGGGCTTTGTTTCACAAGGCGGTGGCTAGGAATGTAGAAGCTGGCAGGGAAGTTGGAAGAGATGGAGTAGAGGGAGTTGAGCGAGGGGACAGGGAAGGAAGCTATTCATACTCAGTTAAGGATGGAAGCAATGGATAGGATCCATTTCGAAGAAAAGTGGAAAGGGGCCAATGATAGGGCTAACGATCTAGAAGATGAAGTGAGGTGCAAAAGGAGGAAGATGAATAGGATGAGCTATGCATTGTGCACGGCCATGGAGGGACTGATCGATGGGGTAAATCACTACCCGACAGAGCAAGGACAGACCTGGCACACCATAAGCCGAGATGTGGTGGTGCACATTACTCAGAGGGAGTACCAGAGCGCTGTGGAGCGCGGAATGATAGATTAAGTCTAGGCGTTAAAAGTTATTAGTTGTAGTTCGTTGTGTAGTGTATTATCTGTTGTTGTAATCTTTATATAGAATGCGAGATGTTGTAAACCCATGTTAATGGTTGTCCCCACCTTTTGTGATATTAGGGGATAAGTTGTGTCATTTATAGAAGTATGCTGGAGATAATCATGTAATGTAACAATTTGGCATATGAATATAAATGATCTTGTTCTGAAATGTGTTCCGAAATCTTATTCATTTTATGGAGAATTGTTTAAGTAATATAATTAGATGACGAAAATGGAAGTTTTATAATGTAGGAAAATGCCGCCCAGACGTAGATTAACTGCTCCAGAAGAGTCGGTTAATGATGAGAGGGGACAAGTAGATCCCATTTAGAGGCTTGTAGATTTGTTAGGGGAGGCTCTTAGGGGAAGAAATGAACAAGTACCACCCGTTCCCCAAGTAGCTCCGGTAGCAAACCTCAAGGACTTTAAGAGTGTAGGACCTCCGAAATTCATGGGTACTACCGACCCTATCATAGCGCAACCGTGGGTCAAGGAAATGGAGAAAGCCTTCGCCATTGCTCGTGTGGGTGAAGACCATAAAACCGTGTTCGCTATATATATGATGAGGGGTGAAGCAAACTCTTGGTGGGAAGTAAATCAACAGAGAGGCGGAGAAGGGACTATAACACAGGAAAGGTTTAAGACTTTGTTCTTCGAGAATTACTTCTCAAGAGCATGAAGAATAGGATGGAGGTAAAGTTTCTAGAACTAAAACAAGGGGAGATGCGGTGGCACAAGATATGCGCCAAGTTCAACGAACTCGCACGATTCGCAACACATCAAGTAGACATCGAAGAAAGGAAATCTCGACGCGAACTTGGACTAAAACCTTGGTTGTTCAACAAGGTGTCGGTCCTTCAAATCGACTCTTTTCGCCACATTATTGGAGAAAGGCGATAATTCTTTGAGGGAGGTAGCGAGGCATTGAGCCAATACAACAAGGAGAAGAAGAACAAGAATCTTTGGAGGAGAGACTCGTGGGAGGAGTAGCGATGGTGGAAGTTATTTGGGAAAGAGGAAATGGGATAACCGCAACAACGATAACAACACCAACCAATCAAACATCAACGATCGAAGAAAATTATCAAGGAGGATTCAAGAAAAGAAGCGAAGCTTGCTCGAAATGTGAGAAAAACCACCAGGGAATTTGGAAGGACGCAAAGATCTGCTACAAGCTCATGCCAAGAAGGGCACATTTCACCTAATCGCCCAAGCGTAAAAGGAGCAAGGATGTTTCACGTGTGGCTCAACCGAGCATCAAATCAAGGATTGCCCAAAGAAAGGGAGCAACGGAGGAAGCGGCCAGCAGGAGGGGGGCAAGAAGTCGATGATCGGCGGACCAACGCAATCCAACCGATCCATCGCCTCAACCTTTAACATAATCATCTAAGACGCATGATCGCGAGGGACGTGGTGTCAGGTATTCTCCCAATCAATAATATAAATGCCTATGTATTATTTGATTCGGGTGCTACCTACTCCTTTATGTCTGAAGAATTTGCTAATCGACTAAACATACCCCCTGAACATTTAGAAAATTCACTGAACATAGAGATTGCAAATAAGGAAATAATTCCCATAGAGTTTGTTTACCGAAACTGTTGTGCAAACATTAGAGGTCACGAACTAAACGTGGACTTAATTCCGATTAAACTGGGAGAGTTTGATGTGATATTAGGAATTGATTGGTTATCCGGCCACGCTGCGATAATCGATTGTCAGAAGAAGATTGTGAACCTTCAGACCTCAAATCGGTCTAAGGTAGTGTTTCATGGTAGCTCATCGCTCAAGCAATCGTGTTGCCTTACGATGATGCAGGCCAATAAATTGTTAAAGAAAGGATGTGTAGGTTATTTAGCCTATATAGTGGACATTCATCAAAAGAGAATAGAAATGAAAGATATATTAGTGGTAAAAGATTTCCAAGACGTGTTTCCAAACGAACTGCCTGGCCTTCCGCCAAACAGAGAAATTGAATTCATAATAAACTTAGCACCGGGAACCGCACCAATTTCAAAAGCCCCATATCGTATGGCGCCAGTAGAAATGAAGGAATTGATGATTCAATTGCAAGAGTTACTAGATAAGGGTTACATTCGGCCAAGTGTGTCTCCCAGGGAGCACCCGGTGTTGTTTGTAAAGAAAAGGATGGATCGATGAGGCTCAGATCGATTATCGGGAGTTGAACCGAGTGACAATTAAGAATAAATATCCATTGCCAAGGATAGAGCGACCTTTTCAATTAACCGAAAGGAGCGAAGTGTTTTTCCAAGATAGATTTTCTAACCGGGTTATCATCAGTTGAAAAGCGAGAGGAGGACGTACCAAAGAGGCAAGCGTTCGAACTCGCTACGGACATTCTTAATTTCTAGTGATGTCATTTGGGTTAACCAATGCTCCGGCAAAGATTCATGGACTTGATGAACCGAAGCCAGGGCCATACTTAGATAAATTCATAGTAGTATTTATCGATGACATTTTGATTTATTCAAAGACGAAGGAAGAGCACGCCGAACACCTGAAGATGGTATTGGAAGCATTGAGAAGGGAGAAGATGTACGCAAAATTTTCAAAATGTGAATTTTGGATGGAAAGGGTCCAGTTTCTAGGACACGTGATAGATCAAAATGGAATTTCCGTGGATCCTGCAAAGGTGGAAGCGATAAGTAACTGGGAACAGCCGAAGACGCCAATAGAAGTTAGGAGTTTCTTAGGTTTAGCTGGGTACTATCGAAGATTTATCCAAGATTTTTCTAAGATAGCAACCCCACGTGACCAATCTAACAAGGAAGATAGAGAAGTTCGTGTGGGGAGAGAAATGCGAGGAGAGTTTCAAAGAATTGAAGAGGAGGTTGAGTGAGGCGCTGTATTATCATTACCGGATGATACGGGAGGATTTGTGGTGTATAGTGATGCATCGCATAGAGGACTTGGTTGTGTGCTAATGCAACATGGCAAGGTCATTGCATATGCCTCACTTACGGTTAAAAGATTTCGAAAAAACGATACCCTACCCATGACTTGGAGTTAAGCGGTGAGTCTTTGCATTGAAGATTTGGAGGCACTATTTGTATGGAGAAAATGTGAGATATATACGGATCACAAGAGTCCAAATATATCTTCACACGAAGGAGTTGAACATGCGACAAAGAAGATGGTTGGAACTGATCAAGGATTACGACTGTGAAATTCTTTATCACCCGGGAAAAGCAAACATCGTAGCCGACGCTTTGAGTAGAAAAGGAAGGGAGAAGTTATTCAAATTGACAACTCAAGAGGAATTGATAAGAGAAATAGAAAAATTGGAAATAGAGGTGGAGGAACCAAGAGAAGCGGAAGGAAGATTTCTCATGATGAGAGCTCACCCGACGTTATTGGATAGAATAAAGGAAGCACAAGAGAAAGATGAAGAATGCGAGAAGATAAAGAAGAGAATAGTAGAAGATAAGGAAAAAAGGTTCAAAGTAGATAAGGATGGTATATTGAGATTCGAGGGTCGAGTATGGGTGTCACCGGAATGTCAGAGAGAGGAAATCTACATGAAGCACACAATACGACGTATTCCGTACATCCAGGAGGCACAAAAAATGTACCGGGATCTTCGACACCATTTTTGGTGGCCTAATTTGAAAAGAGAAGTTGCAGAGTGTGTTAGCAGATGTCTTACTTGTCAAAGGGTCAAAGCGGAACACCAGAGACCAAGTGGACTGCTTCAACCGTTGGAAATTCCAGAATGGAAATGGGAGCACATTACGATGGACTTCGTGGTTGGACTTCCGGTTACACAGAAGAGTTACGATGCCATTTGGGTTATTGTGGACCAACTAACAAAGATAGCTCACTTTCTACCCATCAAGATTCGATTCAATTTGAACCAGTTAGCAAATTTGTATATAAAGGAAATCGTATCGCGACATGGAGTGTCGGTGTCGATTGTCTCCGATCAAGATCCGCGTTTCACGTCAAAATTCTGGAAAAGTTTGTAGGAACGAATGGGAACTCATTTAAGATTGAGTACTGCCTATCACCCTCAAACTGATGGGCAAAGTGAACGAACCATACAAACGTTGGAGGACATGCTTAGAGCTTGCGTGATGGACATCAAGGGAAATTGGGACGACCATTTACCATTAGTAGAATTCGCTTACAATAATAGCTATCATGCGAGTATCCAGATGCCGCCATATGAAGCTCTTTACGGGAGAAAGTGCGGGGACGCCATTATGTTGGGATGAAGTCGGAGAACGACGACTTTTGGGACCAGAATTAGTCCAGCAAATGGTCGACGTGGTAGCAACAATAAGGGGCAAATTGGTAGCAGCTCAAGATCGCCAAAAGAAGTACGCCGACTTGCATCGTCAGAACCAAGAGACTTTGAAGTCAGAGTTGTGTGTTTTGAAGGTATCTCCTTGGAAGGAAAGATCAGATTAGGAAAGAAAGGAAAATTGAGTCCGAGGTTCATAGCCATTCGAGATATTGAAGCGAGTGGGCGAAGTGGCATACAAAGTTGCTTTGCCACCCGAATTGGAACACATTCACAACGTGTTTCACATTTTCGTACTACATCCGTACAAGTCTGACTATAAGCACGTGATTTCCTATGAGCCCATTCAAGTAGAGAAGAATCTGGCATATGAAGAAATTCATGTTCAGGTAATAGATAAGAAAGAACAAATGCTAAGAAACAAAGCTATATCTTCTGTAAAGGTTGTTTGGCGAAACCACGATGCCAAGGAGGCCACGTGGGAATTAGAAGATAGGATGAGGAGAGACTATCCCCATCTTTTCGTATAACCTTGTACCAATTCCGAGGACGGAATTTTTATAAGGGTGAGAGGATGTAATACCCGTAAATTTTATGATTTAATATTATTATTAAATAGAGCCGGTGATTATTTATTTTATAAATGCTTACGTGGCATGAGGAAAGTAACTCAATTGAATTAAAATTGAGCTGTTGATGATCGATAAGATAGGTTCATGAAATGTCTTGTGTGACACAATGATGGACTTAGTGAAGGATGATTAAGTATTTGCATGCTTAAAGTCCAAATAATAAATTGGGAGCCTAGCCCAATAAGTTAATTGATGGACTGTTGAGTTAGCCCAATAAACTTGGGATATTTAGAATCCAATTCGGAATCCAACAAAATAGTTAATTGAGAGTACAAAGTATTGGTTAAATTAAAATGTGGCGTGGGGCAGTGGGCCTGACCGACTAGCCCCTTGTCTATGTTTGAGATCTACTCTCTTGTCCCCAAATTAGGGTCACCAAGTACAAAGAATAGTAGCCTAAACTCTCTTTATGCAAATTTTCAAGCTGCTAATCCTAGGCATGCATGGCTAGCTAAGTGGCTGGTATGGAGTGATTGAACAACTCCTTAAGTAACCATTGTTCATTTTTATTGCACCATGAATCCCAACATTGGGTAAAGCAAGTGTCTAGTCCATGTTTTCTCTTTAAATACAAGCCACCAGGGCAATCTATTTTAGTGATAAGAGTGTTGGAGAAATCTGAGTAAAAGAATTCTTAGTTGCTAAGCATTACCAAACCAGTGTGTGAGATATCAAGGTTAAAGCTCGAGAAGGTATAATTTCTACTCCGTTCTTAACTTGAGTCTTGTTGATTCTCGTTTTTCAGATTAATAGGTCAAGTATGATGAATTAGCATGACATAGGGTGTTTAGAAAGTTTACCTTCGTGTATGAATACGTTAAAAATTGTCTGGAATCAAGTTGTGACTACTCTACAAAACAGAGCATGTTCACTGCTTCTGAAATCCATGGGGTGCCGCTGCACCGTACTTAGGAACCAACTGATGGGTTCGGTCATGTTAGACCATGTATTAAGAAATTCCCTTAGGTGGTATACATATAGTAAAGTCTTAATGAAATTAACCCGACGAACTTAAACTTGTCGAAATAGTGTAGACCGAAGTCTCTGAAGGAGCTGGCTTCGGATAAAGCGTGATGTCTTCGGACAAAGCGTGATGTCTTCGGATAAAGCGCGATGTCTTCGGACAAAGCGTGATGTCTTCGGATAAAGCGTGATGTCTTCGGACAAAGCGTGATGTCTTCGGACAAAGCGCGATGTCTTCGGATAAAGCGTGATGTCTTCGGACAAAGCGTGATGTCTTCGGACGAAGCATGTTGTCTTCGGACAAGTCATAATATCTTCGGACATGGCGAGATGTCCCGGGACTCGGAGACAACATCATAACTTGATATAAGGATGGATTAATAGACGTTATGGTCTACTTAAAGCAATAAACCTCTTAGAACTTCGAGGAAGAAGGATTATGAATAAACTAGCAGTGGTCAATAGTATGAGCATGTTAGTGTACAGTTATGAGTTTTGATGGGTATAGCAGATAGAAAGGAAAAGGTGTTATGTGTACATGTTATTGATATATATCAAGTGTGTTTGGATAATAAATACATGTACTTACATGAATAGGACAGACATAGTTCGTTGAGGTGATTTTCGCTATTAGTAGTAATCAACGCTAAAGGCAAGTTCCTATCCCTAAAAACTTGTTACTTATATCATGCAAGTTTTCTATCCCTAACTTATTGTTATTGTTGGGCAAGTTCCTATCCCTAAAAACTTGTTACTTATATCATGCAAGTTTTCTATCCCTAACTTATTGTTATTGTTGGGCAAGTTTCCTATCCCTAAAAACTTGTTACTTATATCATGCAAGTTTTCTATCCCTAACTTATTGTTATTGTTGGGAAAGTTCCCTAACCTCACTAAAATTTACATTGAGCAAGTATCCGAACACTATTATTATCGTGTTGCAAGTTCCTTAATTCACACACTTTATACGTTGAATTGTTGTCATATCAATCATATTTTATCAAGCAAATATCTGCTTCTATTCGAAAATCACTTGTATACCTTGACGTTGTTGTAAGCATTAGACTTATCATTCCTAAATGCATGATGAAAAACTGTCTAAGCCCTTGATTCGGCTATACTATTATTACGAGTTAAAGAGCTATCCAAATCAATTGATTTGGTGCGGACTATCGTAAATCTACTGAGATGAACAACCCTCATAGAAGGGGAAATTATATATTGTCGGGGAATCGATGTGCGCACATGAGTATGATTAAATGTTATGCATAACATAGGGTACTTTAGGCTGATCACCTGATGTACTCGTGGATGTTGGATTACAGTGTAATACTGCTAATTCTAGTAAGAGTTCTTGGTCCTTAGTGACTGCTCAGTACTCAATTATGTTGAACCTCGAAATGAATAAATCTTGAAATTTTGTTGATACCCTTCAGTCCATAGCGACACCTATTGAATACTCTTGGTATTCTTGATATCCTTGAACTAACAATTATTATTATACCCATGAAAGATTCAAATGCTATAACTGCTTGTTCTTCTATCTATATTACTTGCTGGGCAAATTTGTTGCTCATTCTTGCTTCCTAAAACATTCTGAAGCTTAAGTGAGCAAAGGCGGTACTTCAGAAAGGACAAGGGAAAGGGCAAAGCTGACAGAATAACTTAGCCCTTAAGACTAGAAGTATTATTATTATTGTTATGATGTATTCAAGAATGATTAAGCTATGTTAAGCTAATCACAGAATTGTTGTAGTAATGGTTACGGTACCTTGGGACGTGAATATTTATATTACATCAATGTAAATTATTCTATTATTTCCGTTGTTAATGATTTTGTAAGATATTCATAGTAGCAGCGTGATGCACTGAAATTCGAGATATGAGTGTCTGAATTTTGGGGGCGTCATAGTGTCTACATATCCGGAGTGGATATCCAACATTTTTCCCGTGCCTAAACCAGGAGGAAAGGTGCGAGTCTACGTGGATTACCGGGATTTGAACAAAGCTTGCCTTAAAGATAGCTTTCTCGTGCCCTTTATCCACATTCTTATTGACAACACTGCTCAATACGGCATGTACTCCTTTGCTGATTGCTTTGCGGGGTACCATCAAATTATGGTCGCTGAGGAGGACCGTGAGAAAACTACTTTCATCACGCCTTGGGGAACTTTTGGCTACAGACGGTTGTCATTCGGCTTCATCATTGCCTGGGAAACCTATCAACGAGCTATGATGGCTCTTTTCCACGATTTAATGCATAAGGAGATAGAGATCTACGTGGATGACATCATTGTCAAATCCCGAAGGGAGGAGGACCACTTAGACCATCTCAAAAAGCTTTTCAATAGGTTGCGTAAGTACAACTTGAAGTTGAATCCAGCCAAGTGCGCCTTTGGTGTTAAGTCAGGCAAGTTGCTAGGTTTCCTAGTCAGCCACAAACGGGATTGAACTGGATCCTACCAAAATCCAGGCCATCAAGGAAATGCCCATTCCTAAGATAGAGAAGGAAATACGGGGATTTTTGGGAAGAATCAACTTCATTAGCAGGTTCATTTCTTAACTCACAACAACCTGTGAGCCAATCTTTAAGTTGTTAAGGAAGAACTCCTCCATGAAATGGAATGATGAGTGTCAGAAAGCCTTCCTCACAATTAAAGAGCAATTGGTTAACGCTCCTATTTTGATACCACCCAGGGATGATGTTCCCCTGTTCATGTACCTGTCCATAAATGACAATGCCATGGGCTGTATTCTGGGGCAAAAAGACGATAGAGGCCAAGAACGAGCTATCTATTACCTCAGTAAAAGATTCAGCACCAGTGAACACAAGTACACTCTAATTGAGAAGACTTGTTGTGCTTTAGCATGGGCTTCCATGAGGTTACAGCATTACCTCCATGGTCATATAACCCATCTCATATCCCGCGTAGATCCTCTCAAGTATGTGTTTAGTAAGCCCATACTGAATTGTCGACTGTCCAGATGGCAATTGATCCTACAGCAATTTGACATCGTCTACGTGACACAAAAGTCTTCCAGAGGTCAAGGAATTGCAGATCAACTGGCCGCCGCACTTGCAGGAGACTACAAACCCTTGGAAACATACTTCCCCGATGAAGGGGTAATGACAGTTCAGCAACAACATTAGTACGATACATGTCGTACGTGGAAAATTTATTTTGATGGAGCTGTTAGCACAGAAGGCTCTGGAGCTGGAGCAGTTCTAATATCCGGTACCGGGGATCAGTATCCCGTCGCCGTCAAATTATAGTTTGTCAGCACCAACAACACAGCTGAGTATGAAGGCTGTATCATGGGGTTAAAACTTGCCCGTTCAATGGGCATCAGGCGGTTAACTGTCTTTCGGGATTCCGAATTGGTAATCAGACAATCCACGGGAATCTATCAAACCAAAGAATTACATTTGCTGCCTTAGCATCGGCAAGTTCTACAGATGGCTTTGGAGTTCGAAGAAATCTCCTTTCTACACATTCCTCGTAATAGGAATGATTTTGCGGATGCATTAGCAACGTTGGCCTCCTTGGTTCACATACTTGACAAGGAAAACACGTCAAGCATTACAATTGTAATGCAAAAAGCCCCAGTCTATGGGAACTATGTTGGAGAAATATCGGATGAACTACCCTTGGTATCAGCACATCAAGGAGTATCTACGAGACGGATCTACACCCGCTGAGGCGAGCCTAATAGAGAAGAGGCGGATCCATCGACTTGCTATGAAATTCTACCTGAGCGGAGATGCACTCTATAAAAGAGATGCAGGAATAGGTCTCCTCAGATGTCTGGATAAAGACCAAGCTCAGAGACTCATGGATGAGATCCATGGTGGAGTATGTGGCCCTCACATGAGCGGACCCCTACTTGTCAAAAAGATCCTTTGAACGGGGCATTATTGGCGTACACTCAAAGCTGACTATGATGATCACGTCAAGAGGTGCTATCAATGCCAGATTCATGGGAATGCTATCCACGCCCCTCCAAGGGAACTCCACAATATGAGTTCGCCATGGCCCTTCTTAATGTGGGGAATGGACATGATCGGGCCCATCGAGCCCAAAGCCAGTAATGGACATCGATTCATATTAACCATGATTGACTACATCACCAAATGGGTAGAAGCAACATCCTTCCCCAGGGTTACTAAAGAAGTCATCATTTCTTTCATCAGAAATAATGTCGTCTGTCGATATGGACAACCAGAGGTCATTGTGTCAGACAATGCTAAGAACCTCAATAACAAAATGATGGAGGAGTTATGCAGAAAATTCCACATCAAACACCTTAACTCCGTCATCTACCGTCCAAAGATGAATGGTGTTGTTGAAGCGGCTAATAAAAACATCAAAAAGATCATGCAGAAAATGTCCGCCAATCAGAACGGATGGCCTAACCTCTTGCCTCTGACTTTATTAGCCTATAGAACTTCCATGCGTACTTCCACTAGGGCAACCCCCTACTCATTAGCCTATGGGATGGAAGTAGTGCTCCCCATAGAGGTGGAAATGGAATCCCTCAGAGTGTTGATGGATGTTTAGTTAGATGAAGATCAATGGGTACAAGATAGGTATCACCAATTGTCTCTAATAGACGAAAAGCAAACCGCGGCTATCTTCCATGCTCAGTTATATCAGCAAAGGATCGCACGATCCTGCAACAAAAAAGTCCGACTACGGCCGTTCAAACAACATGACTTGGTTTTAAAGAAGATCATTGACAACCAAGATCAATCTAAGGGAAAATTCACTCCTAACTGGGAAGGCCCATTTATTGTCAAGGAGGTATTGACAGGAGGTGCTCTCAGATTGCAGGAAATAAATGGCGATAAATTTCCACAGCTTATCAACTCGGACACCGTGAAATGGTACTATGTCTGAAGTTACCATCAAACAAACATCATGGTTTTGATCATCAAATCACCAGTCATTCTGGTTTTGAACCCTCTCCTTTTTACAAACTCTTCTGCCCCTCAGGGAAAGATACACTTCAAACCAGCAGCCTGGTTTCACCTCATTTCAAATCTTGCATACAATTTCAGTTATCCTGAAGACGAGATTGAACCTTTCACGCTTGCAGTTTGTCCTGAAGACGGGATTAAACTTTTTCCACACCTACAGTTTATCCCCATTATGGGATCAAACTTTCTTCTCCCCGCAGTATAGCCTGCACATGGGATTCACACTTCTCTTTGGCTGCGATTCGTCTTGAGGGGCGAACTACGTCGACCTGATCTCCCTAATACCCGGGGGTACGTAGGCAACCATATTCTATATGGCCCGGTCATAATAAAAAAAATAACAAAAACATTTCTGCCCTTCCTCTACAAAAATACTTCTATACCCTTCTTCACCAATAAAGCTTCTGTCTTTCACATTCAGCGTTGAACCTCTTACACCAGTTTCAAACTACGCAAACTTGATCTCCTCTTCATTAGGAGTACGTAGGCAGCCATTTATGGTTCATTCTAACCCTACCAGAACAAAAATACTTGTCACACGGTACTGGGATCAACCTTCGATTCACCACATTTCATCGGTTTCAGATCAAAGGGATGGAATTACCCAACCTCTTCTCACAAATAGAAGATTCAGTGACTATCTAAGCTGTGATCATGCCTCAAAGAGCAATACCAACCCATAAGAGATGGAATTAACTAGGCTTCTCACAAATAGAAGTATGGGCGACCATCTGTGGTAAGGTAAATCTCAGAGAGGAAAAACCACCCTCCTCTCCACTTTTCCATACAGATACCAGTCCCAAGACACCAAAGATGGTAGGGATATACAGAAATCAATGATCTGTTCTGAGAGATCTTGCGACATCTCAATGTCCACCTATTAAGGATAATTTCATAATGCATCAAGATCACAAGGCCCTGAAGAAACAGGCAAATATCAAGCAAGTGTCAAGGCATAACTAAAAGGGAAGTGAATCAAAATATATTTCCCCGCATATACATATCTTATTTGATATATACATATGTGTTGTACATGACAAAATGGCTAAGCTAGTCTGTGCAGGAAAATACAAAGCTATCTACAGATCTGTATATATGCGGACTATCAGATCTAACATGGCATCCCTCTCTGAAGACGGAGGTAACGCTGCAAGCTCCTGCCCAATGGTATCTACACGAGCTAGCAGATCAGAGGCTAACTGCATGGTGGCATAATGCTCATCAATGTAAGCACTCATGTCGGCAAGACTGACAGTCATCTGGGATCTCACTAAAGTACTGTCTGCAATGGTCACATCCCTAGCAGATAAGGCGGCATCCCACTCCACAATCAATGCATCCCTGGCTGATCTAGCCTCATCCCTCTCTAACAGAGCAGAGTCTCTCCCATCAAGAGTCACAACATCACATTACGGCCCGATCTCTCTCATAGGTCATCGGATGTAAGCTCGCTGCTCCAAATCGTGCTTGGGATCATCGAGTAACAAAGTGGCACTCGGGGTGGAGAATCCATCATAAATCTTTGGCGACCCAAAGATCAAATCATCGGTGGGAATGTCGGCCTCTATAGGCTCCTCATCGTCGAGAATCAACATCTCGCTTTGTGGATACTACCGCATGACCAATGCGATCTTTGTCTCCATCCATGCGGAATATCATGCGTAACAACACGGATGGATGATCGAGAAAACTCACCACCGACTCTCATCGATCCCAACAGGCATACTACCTGGATCTGTCCGCTGATGATAAATAGCAAGAAGCGAAACGCTGAATCACCGCCCCCTTATATAGGTGGAAATCCTGAAACTAGTCAAACTGACACATCACGTCCAGTGGATGGTAAGTAATCAAGCCCCTCAATCCAGCCAGAGGGAGATAATACATGCCCGGAGCATGAGTAATGAAGCTGTAGGGTGAGCTAAGCCCTGAACACGGTAATATAGCAAACAGATCCCCTAATCCTCGCCAGAAAGGCGACCACGATGCAAAAAGATTCAGACACTCCGCAGTCGAAAAGGAGTATGACATGGCTATATCATGGGTGAAGCAAAACCCCTGCCATCTGAGTGTGCCAATTGGTCTCAAGTGTGACATAAACCACACATACAACATGACCGAGCTACCTGTAAACACTCCTGTCGGATAAGTGCAGCAGTATATAGCTGACCTCAGGGTCTTTCAATGATCATCGGTATAATGGTATGACCCTCCCTGAGAGCTCTCACTGCCATAATGACGCTGATATCTAGCTCATCCATATATCGTGGCATGAAGACGTATGACAATACGCACAATAGCAACACATCCACTCTGGCTGAACGCCAATGATCCTCCGGTGTGGTGAAATCCCCGGAATGCCGTGCAAAACTATCCTCAGAGCCAAATTTGTCAAACAGTAAACGCTCAAATATCACGTGGCTGGATGTAATCTCGTCCTGTACCACTCTACGTCTCAATCCGGTGAGGGTCATGAACTGTCTACTCATGTCTCCGATAGCCATATGCACGTAAGGTCTGTCCAACAGTAGCATCGTCAACTGTGCATACTCCTCCAAAGTAGGAGTCAACTCCTGGGTCCCGAATCGGAAAAACTGTCTATCTGATACCCAGTGCTCTAGTATACCCTCTACAAATCTTGTGGGAACCTGAAACATCAACAGGGTCATAGTATGCTGTAGAAAATCATCTACGATCATTATGTCTGATGGTGATATACTATCATACCATGAGCACATACCAGATACCACCAAAAATGGTGGGGTATGATTAATACGGCTAACTGTCGAAGAAGACATCTGTACGGGTCGTGTCATAAGACCATTCAGGGGTCAATGCTGAATATCTCTGGATATACATACATATGCATAACAATAACATATATGATTGATGAGTGAGTTTTATACCCATGAATTGGATACATTCGGGCTTAATTTATTGTTGTTCTTAAGTCTTTTAGGATGTTTTTATGTGTTTGTGTCTATTCAAGCATGTTTTATATTGTTTTGTAGGATTTGGGACAAAAGTTACATGGATCGATGTTTGGGGTGGCTAGATTCGCGTTTTCGGCTTGCCATTTACACAGCAGTCACTTCAGAGCCAATTTGACTATAGCTCCTGACATTATTTCGAAAAACTCAAAGAATGAAAGTTGTAGATCTACTTCTCCTCTTTCCGGAACATCTTGAATCATCGAAATCGGAGTTCGGACGAAGACGTTATGGCCATTTTCCCAAAGGACGTCGGAGCAGAAAATGTCGGATTTTGGGCCAGCGCCGGGGCGCTACTCTTAGTGCATTTTCCAGCGCCGGGGCGCTACTCTTAGTGCATTTTCCAGCGCCGGGGTGCTAGGGGTAGACTCAGTTGTTGTTGCCCAGTATTTGGGCTACTGGGAAGGGTTTGAGTGCGGCTCGGACGCTGCGTTTTGGTAATTTTGACACCTTTTTGACTCCAAATAGGATTGGGTTTGTTCCTAAACTAAAAATTGGACTTGTAACCTATAAATACATGATGTAAGGCATAAAATAAAGGGAGATTACATAGATTAGACTAGATTAAACACTCCTTTAGATTAGAAAATAACCCTAGTTCTTATTAGTTTTGGAGATTAAAGCAACTTGGAGACCATTGAAGATCAAGAACAAGCGCTTATTGGGAGGCAACCCAAGTTTAATTTTTATTTTAATTTTATTAAGTTTTATATTAGTAGTTTGGAATTTGCATTTATTTAGGATTTAATAAAATTGCTTCTATCATGGTTTTCTGAGTTATTCAAGTCAAATTCAAGTGTGGTGCCCAATTTGTTCCATGTCTTAGCTTTATTCTCCAAACTTAGCGGACAAGGAGGAAGATGGCTATATTTTGAGAGAAGTCCTCCGCTTTAATTTTTTCTATTGTAGCCATTGAGGACAATGTCTAGTTTTAGTTTGGGGGGCATTTTAGTGTCGTATTGCATATAGTTAGTTATTTACATTGTAGTTCGTTATGTTTTAGGGTTATTTACATTTAGTTTTTGCATTCAGGTTTTTGTTTAAAAAAAAAAAAAATTAAAAATCGCATAAAAATAGTAGTTAGTTTACTATGTTTTGTTGCAGTTAGTTTATATTTGCATGATTTCAACTGTTAGATAGTAAAAGTCTATTTTGGCCAATGATGAGACCGGAGTTAAGTAGATAAGTATATAGTATTGAATATTCAG
The DNA here is from genome assembly GCA_020205605.1 of Panax ginseng. Taxonomy (NCBI): domain Eukaryota; kingdom Viridiplantae; phylum Streptophyta; class Magnoliopsida; order Apiales; family Araliaceae; genus Panax; species Panax ginseng. The sequence goes on along the minus strand of CM035132.1, from coordinate 140,998,021 downwards.
GGCTTTGATGTGATTTCTTGTTATGAATTGAATCTTTTCCTGTTTGAAAATGGTATAATCAAGGTTAAGACGTTAATAATGACTATGTTAATCGATTAAGTTTAAATTGATACATAATGGATTTCTTAAGTATAATACTAGTGTGAAGGAATGAAAGACATGAATAAAGGAGATGGCTAAATTTTGATAAAAACTTAAGTTTGGGGGAAATTTTGGGGTATATAAGCTTAAAAAAAAAAAAAAAAATATGTTGAGTCTTGTGGTGGGTTGAGGAGAAACACTCCCCATAAACACAAGCGTGAGATGGAGCGTAAAACGCACTCACCAACCATCTATAAAAAAAAAAAAAAAAAAAATTACAGTAGCTAGTTTTGTTTGGGGCCTTTGTTACTTGAGTAGGCACGCTCAAGGGGTATCTTAAAACCTAAGCGCCCTAAGGTCTTATATGGTGCAGGAGTCGTTGGTGAAAAGCTCGCTAAGGGGTGACAATCATTAGCCTAATGGAATGAGACATTGCACTTGCAGTTATGGTTAAAAAAAAAAACAATAAAACGGGAAAAGAGCAAAAAGCCCCCGTAATGAAAAGTAAAGCATAAGTATCCCAGATTGGACTCTTGAACTTGGTGGATGTTTGACTTTAGTTGGATATAGCTTGTTCGTGAATTTTGTGAATTTGCACGTATGATGCCTTCAAAGATATCTATTATGTCTTAAATTTGATTTTATATCAGTTAACATTGTTGTGGAGCACACACGCACTATATCAGTGATAACAGTCTAAGATTTGATGATTGATTGGGAAATTACTGATTTGTTTTAATATGATGTATTATCATGTTTACTTGATTTCTCTAAGGCCGGTTGAATAGACTTGTTTACTGTCATTCTTTGTTGGATTCAGAGGCATATAGATTAGTTTCATTACATTGCATTGCATAACATTTTTGTGTTTTTGCTTGAGGACAAGCAAAGATTTAAGTTTGGGGGTATTTGATGAGTGAGTTTTATACCCATGAATTGGATACATTCGGGCTTAATTTATTGTTGTTCTTAATTCTTTTAGGATGTTTTTATGTGTTTGTGTTTATTCAAGCATGTTTTATATTGTTTTGTAGGATTTGGGACAAAAGTTACATGGATCGATGTTTGGGGTGGCTAGATTCGCGTTTTCGGCTTGCCATTTACACAGAAGTCACTTCAGAGCCAATTTGACTATAGCTCCTGACATTATTTTGAAAAACTCAAAGAATGAAAGTTGTAGATCTACTTCTCCTCTTTGCGGAACATCTTGAATCATCAAAATCGGAGTTCGGACGAAGACGTTATGGCCAATTTCCCAAAGGACATCGGAGCAGAAAATGTCGGATTTTGGGCGGTAAATGGCGCTTACTCTTAGTGCATTTTCGGTAGCGGGCGCTTAGGGGCGAACTCAATAGCCGTTGCCAGTATTTGAAGTACTGGGAAAGGTTTTAGTGCGGCTTGGGACGCGTTTTGGGGTAATTTGACACCTTTTTGACTCCAAATAGGATTGGGTTTGTTCCTAAACTAAAAATTGGACTTGTAACCTATAAATACATGATGTAAGGCATAAAATAAAGGGAGATTACATAGATTAGACTAGATTAAACACTCCTTTAGATTAGAAAATAACCCTAGTTCTTATTAGTTTTGGAGATTGAAGCAACTTGGAGACCATTGAAGATCAAGAGCAAGAGCAAGAGGGGACCATCGATTTCGACAACAATGATTCTATTCTCTTCTCTCATCTTACTTTTATCTTTTGATGTCTATTCAGGTTGTGGATTCTTGGTTTTAATTCATTAATTATGAACTAACTATTTTTGAGATTTCAATTGAACTTTTTTGGCTATGAATTAGTTATTCATTATATTCTAATTATTTATGTTAAAGTGAGTTGTTTATCTTGTCTTGTGCTTATTGCTTAATTATTTGATCAGTAATTACTTTGTTACTCTAGAAGGAATTGGAAGAGGAATTCTAGGGTTAGAACTGGGCATGATATAATGTGACTTAGTTATTTGCACAGTGAATAATTAGGTTTGTGAATAGAATGGAAATATCTTTTCGCCGCATGTAACACATAAGGAATTGGGATTGTAACGAGTTTAATTCAATTGTTTTGCATAGGAATATAGCAAAATTAATCTGGATTAAATAGAAGGCAATTGATCACTTGGAAAAGGGCTCTTGGCAATTGAGAATTCTGGTTAACAATTCAAGAGACATAATAATTGGGATAATTGGATAATTGATTTATAGTTCATAATTGGGGATATTGGAGTCTTAATCCTTATTTACCTGAATTTAATCAAATCTTAGTTTTGTTTATTTGCTTTCTTTTAGACTAATCTCTTTTAATTGTTTAATTTAGTTTTCTTAATTAGAAAAATAATGATTTGAGATTGTTTAAATAAAATTAGTTTGGTTAGGAATTAGTACTTGGTGATTTTTATTAAATAATTCCTCGTGGGAACGATACTCTACTTTCACTTTATTACTTGTTGACCGTGTATACTTGCACGTATTCATTGATTGTGAAATCGATCAACAATGATACAATAGATGGCAATATGATATAGGGAAAGGAAAACTGTACATACATTCTTAAGTCTATCATCATCTAATACATCTATGTACAGCTAAAATAAAGGGAAATGGGGCGAAGCTACCCAACATCCAACAGAGGCTTATCAAAAGATATAGTGAGAATGGGGTGAAGCTACCCAGCAGCTAACAAAGGCCTATCAAAAGAGATAACGAGAAATACATCAGAAAAAGTCAATGGTGTCGATGTCTACATCATTGATCCTGTCCACCTGATGTAACTCCTACTAAGTCACTGGATCTCTATCTACAGGAATGTCAAGCCTATACAATAGAGGATCTGCACCGACAAAGATATATGGGTCACCTGAGGGGCCAGCGCCAGAGCTGGAAGGATCAAAAGTATCTACCTCTGAAGGATCTCTGCCCAAATGCCGAACGAAAAGATGTGTCCGGTCCAGCTGCCGGGTTAATCTGTCAATATGTGTCACATGAGTCGGATCTCTGACACAGGCTAGCCAATCCATCATCATCACGCATCTTGGAACCGTATCCCTCATAAACTGTGTGGCGCGGGTCTGAGCTCCAATGGTACGAGGGGTCCACCAATGCTTGAACATCTCCTGAGTCCAGGGGCCCTCTGACAAAGTATAACTGTCAATCCCCAACAATGGGATGTCAATGACAGTGATCGCTGAAAACAGCCAATAACGCTGGCGAGGAGGCAAGATCGGCATGCGAATCTCTCTGTAGTGCTCTGACGATAGCACGCTCTCCTAAATCTGACTCCATCATCCTCCATCTGTGAAGAGAGGAATCCTGCGGGTGGAAATGATGTACTCAACGCCAGTCGGGTACCCATCCACAAATCCAACTCCCAAATGCTCTCCAGAGTAGGGAACTCATATAATGACATCGCTATCAACAACTCTAGCTGTAGGCGACTATGGGTGAAACCCTCAGTAACAGGGACCTCCGCCAGTATAGAATGATGTCATCTCTATCCTCGTTGATAGGTGTCTAAACCTAACACGCTCATAAGACGCAAACACGAAAGCCTCTCATAGGCCCAAAACTGCCAACACAAAGGCAACATTTGCTGTCAGTCAACACTCTTAACCTATATATGGGAAAAGACAAGAGAAATACTCACCAGCAGAAACGGGTAGAATCCTAACCACGCCTCGGTCAAGCCCTGCGATCGCATGCGCATTCCCCTGAGGAAGTAGGCAAAGGTGTAGGAACCCCAATCATACTCTCCTATACAGTCCCTAATGATCATCAGGAATAATCGTCGAAGGACACCGTAGAGGAATTATCTGCTATGAAGCAGCTTCTAATGATCATCAGGAACAATCACCGAAGAATGCAATCCCTAACTCTCACATCATCGGGTATGGGCTCACTCAACAACCCGTTCATAGCATCTACGCTCAAAGGACCTGTATGAATAGTCCTGCCCTTGAGCGCCTCCGCCGGAACTCCTAACAAGGATCTGATGGCAGTAGGGGTAATATCCACCGTGCAAGGCACTGGATCCCCTCCAAACTCCATACCTGTGATAAACCGCCAATCCATCGGCGTCATCATCACCTCACAGTCTAGCAAATGGAGTGACTGAGTCTGGTGAAATCACCGCTCAGACAATGCCCTGAGGTAACCCCAGGGACAGCGACGAGGAAGAATGGAAAAGAACGTCCCAAATCCCCAGCCATGTACAATCGCTCTGTAGTCATCATGCAAAGCCTGATACATAGAGTGGATGCTAAATCAGTTCCCTCGAGGTTGTGTGAAGCCGGGAACCTACATCAAATGCAGATCAACATCAGAATCCTTGACTCCTCGTCAATAGGAAATAAGGAAGATTAAAGATCTAACTTCATACCTCATTTGCGTGCAGGTATACTGAAGGATGCCTACTCAAGTCACCCAGAAGATCTGGGTTCTCCACTTAAATACCTGGCAATTCCCTACGGAGAACACGTACAGCAGGAGCATGAACCTCAATCGGTACATCCTCTTCCTCATCCTCGACATTCGGCACTTCAACCCGGATAGGACGTATCACCACCTCCACCAAACGACGAGGCTGTCTAACAGACCGGCGCTGAGGCTCTTCAGAAACCCTCCTCCGTACACATGAAGTGGTCCTACGGGAACTATTCGGCTGATCCGGATCCATAATATCTTGACAACAAGTCTCCAAATCACCTTAGAAAGGGTGTGGTAAATTCTTACCTGGAGCTTTTCAAAATGCATTTTATGATTACATGCATGCATGCATTATTTTAACATACATCTACAGTAGAGTTAAAAATGCATGACTATCCAATGCCTACATTTTGGAAAATTTTGACATAGCCCCCTTTGTAAATGGGACTATCCACATGCACATAGGCATGACTACGTGGCCATTTAGTAGCACACCTATACACAGTCATATACATCCTACATGCATTATCACATCACAGTAAAAAAATTCGTAAGTGTAGTCTAATTACCAGGATTATTTTACTTTTCTACATTTACTCATTTGTCCTCAGATAGGATAAGAAATGATAGTAAAAGGTGCCAATTTGACTGTTTCAAAAGTCAAATTTTTTCACATCATTATGTTCAGCATGGTTTAATACTAACATTTGCTATGTTGAATATTTTTTATCAAGTCATATCATCATGCATATTCACTACTATGTGTCTAAATGCATTTCATGTGATAAGTCATTTTCCAACGAATAGAAACTGGAAAAAATACATGCATATGTTACTGGAGATGATGAAGAACGCTTATACGGTAGGAGAATATGCGAGAAAGTTGCCTTGAACTCGCAGAGATCAAGAAGAGCTCTCAGATTTCTTCAGAAGCTTGACTTGCAAATGACTTATGAAAGCAACCTTTGGCCTTTACATAGTCACGGTTGGCCGCAGGTCCACCTGCGGCTGCTGCAGGTCTATCTACGGCACTCCTACGTGGGTCCCAGACCTCCGGCTCGCTCTAGTTAGAGTTGCAAAGGAGATCTCACAAGCTGAAAAGGCCAAGTCAGGAACAAAAATGCTACGCGATTGAGCGGAATAGCCTGAAATCCTAGTTTTGTACGGGTCAGAATTGAACTCCCGTCATCTCATTGGTATTCACATGAATGCAGGGTATACTATACCGATGAGCTCAGCTTTTACAAATCATGCTCGACAATTCCCCACAAAGGTCTGATGCTGTCATTGCAGGGTCATATCCCTAAACCTCCCCAGCAGGGGTTACAACGCCAAAACCACGAAATGCTAAACCTCCCCGATGGGGGTTACAACGCCGAAGTTATAAACTGATAAAGTATCCCCGGCGGGGGTCACAACGCACATCTTTCAAGCATCTAAGTATCCCCGACGGGGGTCACAATGCACATCTTTCAAGCATCTACGTATCCCCGGTGGGGGTTACAGCGCATTCTCAACCATTGATACACACATCAATGAGGGTCAGCGACCTGACGTCATTTTGTTAGATGGCAAGTAAACCCATCGAAGCAACTTATCCACGTATCCCCGGTAGGGGTTTACAACGTAGTGCGACCATTGACACATACATCAATGAAGGTCAAACAACCTTGACAATGCACCCAGCAGGGATCTATCCGGTGATACACACATCAGCGAAAGTCAGGCAACCCTGACAACAACAGACTGTTGGCATTAACTCCGACAGAATGAGGAAATATGTTATACACATCCTCAAAAAGATAAAGCTTTATCCCCACAGATCTCTTGCACACAAAAGGCACCTCTATGGAATATAAGCCAGTGTCTAGGATTCGAGAATTTGGTGATAGCCTCAACGTCAACATCCTTGAAGACTTGGATTGCATGTCCAAGCCATCAGTGATTGTCATCCCAATAGGATTACCTGACAATCATGCATCATACATTTGCATCATATTGCTACACATAGCATCATGTTTATCTTGTTGCATTTCAAGTGTCTAGGATTCTTTATCTTATTCATGCCTGGCATTACATGAATATGATAAAGAGGGGCATCTGTAGACACTCAAAATTTTCTGCACACCTGTTACTAACATTGCAGGAGGGCAGATTCGTCTTTTGGAGATAACCCTGGAAGACAGCTTACATCCATTCTGGATACTACCAGAAGTTCAAGTTCAAAACCCGGGACACACACCGGGAACATCATTTCCAAACCCCGGAACACACACCGAAAGGATCAGTTCCAACCTCGGAGATAACCCCGAGTTTTATCCTTGGCGATAACCCCAAGGAATGTTGTTGCAGTTCTGGCGATAACTCCGAAAATGCTTGTTTCAAACACATGCTATCAGCTTCAATCTCAAACCTCCTGCCGAGGCACTCATCCCTCAGACCCGGAGCTAACAACGGGTAGACAGGCACACTCCCAAGATGACCTTACGGCATTCAAACACTTGCAGCAGTCCAATCTCAGATGTAACCCTGACCAACGTTTGCTTTTAACTCAAACCGGCGATAACCCCGGCGAGGAGTCAAACGTCATCTTGTCACATCAACACATGCGCGTCGTCTCAACACTTCATGCATACATACATACAACAATGTACCACAAGAACCGAGGAGTTACAATCCCGAGTGACTATTACGCGTGGCAGTATACCGGATAGAATTTGAAGCTTGAAGACTATGGGCATGGTCCCCTCTTCCTAACTTCGCACAACCTCTAATCCATGTCATTGCGTAACTCTCGACACAAGCGGTCCGAAGAAGGTCACATATACCTCGTTCGGATGCTAAGATTGAAGTTCTGCAAGTTCGAGCAGACATTACAGTGCACGAGTGCACGTACTTTGAGACGATGGGACCCGCCAAGCCCGGGGACACCTCGACCAGCCGCAGGTGTAACTACGGCTGCCGCAGGTACACCTACGGCCATTAGTCTATAAATATAGACCTTGGGGTCAGCCATTTAGGAGGAGAGAAGAGAGAGAAAAGGCGAGGAAGCCCTGTCCAATTTACTCTGTACACACCCATATTGAGTGTTTCCTCAATTTAAACATCTGTTAGCTCACATATAGCTATACTTTTATCTGGCGGGAGCTGAGTGTTTATCCACATAGAGTCATAGAAGTCTACATTGGCAGCCCACTATAAGCCTTCTTATATTCTATAAAGCCTTTCTTTTCATATTAGCACACACTGTTATACACATTGAGAGTCGTGTTGTGTGTGTTTGCCCGAACTTAAGTCTGTGGTTTTCATTTCTGTCTGTATATATATACTTATATATATGTATATATTTTATATATGGACTTACATTATCGAGTTATGCCTCGATTGAGCCTAGACTTATGTCTGGAGCGTTTACTTGCTTTTTATATATATATATATATATATATATATATATATATATATATATATATATATATATATATATATATATATATATATATATATAAATTGTGGTCGACTGCATTCGATGAGCCTAGACGTATGTCCTGAGCGTTTCTTTGTTTTTATATATATATATATTTATCATATAACTGGTGTCGGACATATCTAATGAGTCTGGATTTTATATCTGGAGCATTTACCTACTTTTATATATATATATACTTATATATATAATTGTTGTCGGACATATCCGATGAGCCACGGATTTACATCCAGAATGCGTTTCGCTTCGCTTTTATATATATATATATATATATATATATATATATATATATACACTTCATCTTGCTTGGAGTTTACTTACGTGGCAGTTGATCGCTTTTACTGACTTTATTTACATTTTCGTCCCACACAGAGTTTACTTTCGTGGTGGTTGATCATGTCCATATATATATATATATATATATATATATATATATATATATATATATATATATATATATATATATATATATATATATATATATATATATATATATTTACCGCTTTTATATATTTACATTTTCGATCCCCCATGGAGTTGCTTCGTGGTGGTTGATCATGTCTCTATATATATATTTACAGCTTTTATATATATAACTGCTTACTACTTTCCATACAAACTGCAGTATCATGTGAGCCTAGGAATCATGTGATCATAGATTCAGCCCATTGAATCTAGATTCGGTTCTCGTGATGGACGTTTTTCAGCTGTAAGTAGCTTGTACATTATTTACAGTGTCTAAATTTCCTTGGATGGTTGTCATGCCCATGAGGATTTTGGCACTGTTGTATATTATTTTCTCGAAGATGCCTCGCATCTCGAAAATAAAAGCAAACAAGCCGAACATTTAATAATAAAATGGAAGTATCAAAGGCCTCAATTACTATTGAGCACAGGGTTTGAAAAACCTCTTTTTACAAAACTTCATTGATATATCTGGTTAAAACTGAATTTTTCTATAAATTCAAACCCTTTGTATATAGGTGTGAACGATGCATAGCACTACTTCCAAATAATTGCACATTGATCCACACACACACACACATTCATATAACAGTTTCTTTGAAAAGTGGCGGTCACCGTGGCAACACGGATGTCGGGGGGTGCCTAACACCTTCCCTCCGCATAATCAAGCCCCCGAACCCAAATGAATCTCGGTTTCACAGACCCGTTTAGCAGTGTCACATCACTGGGTCAATGTGAAAACCTTTTCGGTTGTGTTGGTGCAACTAGTTAAATACACCAACTGGCAACTCTTAAAGTCAAATCATCGACATTATACATATCGGACCTTTTTCACTTGTTTTTTCAAACAAATCTCACATTAACATGAGAACACCAAAGAACAAGTAACGAAAAGGGACACTAAAAAATCCCGGCGTCGATGCAGATGCAAAGTTATTCCAATGTAACAATAAATAATGAACTGTGTCATGCGTAATACGCATGCATGAGGATATTCCAACAGAATAATAAAGAATGGAATAATGTAAGAATTTCACCATGTATGCGGTACTTCGCATAGACAAAGTTATTCCAACATAATAATAAAGAATGGAATAATGAAGAATTTCACCATGTATGCGGTATTAGCATAGACATGTTATTCAACATAATAATAAAGAATGGAATAATGAGAAAAATTTCACCATGTATGCGGTAGATTAGATAGACAAAAGTTATTCCAACATAATAATAAAGAATGGAATAACAGAAACTCTCTTCATAAATACGAAAGAAATAATACCCCTTACCTTAAAAAGAAGAGTATTCCGACGGGTAGGGCGAGGATATTCTTGAAGAAAACTTATACTATTTTCTACGCTCAAAGCTTCTTAAAACTCTAAAGAAATACGCTCAAGATTATAGAAGAAGAATTCTCTGAATTAATGGTGTGATTTCAATTCTAACTAAGCATCCTATTTATAGGAGAATGGAAAGGATACTATGCAATAGAATATATATATATATATATATATATATATATATATATATATATTCATATTTTATTTAAAATCTAATAAAACAAATAACTTTATAAAAGTATTACATTTTATATAAAAATATTTTACTATGCAAACACTATACGGGCACTATGCAAATACTATGCACAATAAAATATAATATATTCTATTTATAATCTAATAAAACAAATAACTTTATAAAAGTATTTTGTTTTATATAAAAAGATTTTACTATGCCAACACTATATGTGCACTATGCAAACACTATGCATATTAAAATATATTATATTCTATTTATAATCAAATAAAACAAAATTTTATAAAAAGTATTCATTTTATATATAAAAGTTTTCATTTTATTACATTAATAATAATAATAAAACAAAATTCATCATCATTATTATAATTCACACTATTAATCGACCAAGTCGTTCCCAGGAAAGAGGGGGCTTTCCAATAATGATTTCTCCCTATTGGCGCGCAATTAGGTGACCAAATCTCTCCTTGACAGAACTTCTAGACATCGTTAATATTGCAAATAATAATATTAATAACTTTGATATCTCAATTATTGATTTAATAATATATATAAAATATCGACAATAATTAAATCAAATAACGTGAGATACTATGCAACAATTACTGTAGCAATAATTGAACAAAACTGAGTGACTTCTCACGTAAGCATAAATAATCAATATCGTGTGCTACTATGCAACCACGCGTATTACTGTACTTTTAACACCGGGTGTTTCAACAGTTAATGGTAAAACCTCCGCCATTATTTTTATAAAAATATTTTTATCATTTTCTCAATCTGACAATAATTCCGTTGTGGAGTCCACCAATGATTGTACCGTCGTACGGATATTCCCCTATAAAAAGAATATTTCCCGATCAATCGAATATTATATAACAACTTGCATACTTTTCAAAATTTCTAAATATTACCCACAACTATAACATTATCTCAAATCCACACCATAATTTTGAAAAGAATATTTCGAGAAAATTAAATCTTTATTCGTAAAATTTGGGATTTTACAATCTCCCCTCCTTATGAAATTTCGCCCTCGAAATTTACGTACGTACCTGGTATGCCGAACAAATGAGGACACTTCGTCAGATTCTAACTATTGAGTTATAACCTTTGAGTGTTGAATACGATCCTTCTTATCCAAGATTTTAACACGTATCTCCTCATACGTTAAATCTTCTGCTATCTCATCTAGTTTTAATTCAATAATGTGGTTCAGGTCGTCCATATATTTACGTAACATCGATACGTGAAAAACGTTATGAACACGCAACACACTTGGTGGTAAAACGAGTCTATAGGCCACAGTTCCTACTCGATCGAGGATTTCAAATGGGTCAATTAAATCAAGGGTTGAGATTTCCTCTCTTCATCGACTCTTGCTTCTAGAATAACGCCCTCTTGAACCTTCTTCTTCATATTCACGATCTTATAAATTCACTACCCATTATCTCGATGAATTGGTATAATGCATCACGTCAAGCCAACTTCTGAATATCTTGCTAAATCAGGGTTAACAAAGCGGAAATAATAGAATAATTACATTGATATAATATAAATATTATCAACTTGCGTCCCTGAAAAGTGCTTCGATTGCGTAACCATTACTATTATGTTGATTAAATTGATTAGCTTAACATGATGAGCTAACCAAATCATTCTTGAATACATCATAATAATGATAATAATAATACTTCTAGTCTTAAGGGCTAAATTATTAGGTACCGTAATCATTACTATTACAGCCTTGCCATAGCTTTCATTCTTGAATACATCCTTTAGTCTTAAGGGCTAAATTATTACGTCAGCCTTTTCCTTGCTTTCTGCCTTAACTGTAATGTTTTAGGAAGCAAGAATGAGCAACAAATTTGCCCAGCAAGTGAGGGACAAGCAGTTATAGCATTTAAAATTCTCAAGATTTCAAAAATGATAAGTAGTTCCAGAATATCAAGAAACATCAAGAGTATTCAATAGGTGTCGTTATAGAATGAAGTATATCACAATTTCAGGATTTACTCCTCTCGAGGTTCATCATGAATGAGTACTGAGCAGTCACTAAGGACTAAGAACTCTTACTAGAATTAACAGTATTACATTGTAATCCACAATAAACGAGTACATCAGGTGATCAGCCTAAAGTACCCTATGTTATGCATAACATTTAATCATACTTGAGTGCACGCGTCGGTTTCCGACAACATATCATTCCCCCCTCCTATGAGGGTTGTTCATCTCGGTTTAACGTTGGGGTCGCTTTCAAGGAAGTTTGGTTTGGATAATTCATCGAGGGTTACGAAATTTAGAACGCTCATCAACTATGGACTGAAGCGAATCAATAGGGGTTCGCTAGTCTAACCATGTTTAACAATAACGAGATAATTCAACTTGGATAAAATCTCAAAGGTATACAATAGAATAATTATTGTATATCAACATCACCTTGAAGGATTAATAAACTTTAATATACAAGGCAGGCTAGATTTATAATAATGATAACTTGCTCGATGTAGAAAGATGAATCAATCAATTTATATAACGATAACAAGTAGGGATAATAAACTTGGTCAGCGAGGTTTAGGGTAAGAACTTGCTCAATGTAACAAGATAAGGTTTAGAAACTTGCTCAATGAAATTTGAGTAAGGTTAGGGAACTTGCCTTTTAGCGCCTTTTGATTACCACTTATAGCAAAAATCACCTCGATGAACTATGTTGTCCTATTTACATAAGTATAGGTATTCATTAGCCAAACACACTTGATATATACATATATAAATAACATGTACTCATTATACATTCTTCTATCTATGAATATTGCATCCATTAACATCTCTTTAATCATACCTCTTGACGAATGACCTTTTTCTACGCATGCTTGCGGTATTAGAATTTTTTTCCGAAGCTAGTAAAACTTTATATTTTGGTTCGGGTGATATGAGTTTATAATGATAAAGGGATATACATAAGTTCATCCTTATTTCAAGTTATGGTCTTTGTCTCAGGAGTCCCAAGACATCTCGCCCTATCCAGAACCCGAAGTTATCTGTCATCTCAGGGCATCTAGCCATGTCCAGAAGGCGTTACGACTCGTCCAGAGACACGACAAATCATTTTTGTCAGAAGACAACATTTCTTGTCCAGAAGACAACACTTCTTGTCAAGAAGGCAATACTTCTTGTCCAGAAGACAACACTTCTTGTCCGAAGACAATACTTCTTGTCGAAGAAGACAACACTTCTTGTTTCATGGCCTCTGCGCCCAAACCCAATTATTACGTTACTCTACGATCAACAATATTACTCTACGATTCGACAATCGACCATTACTTCTACGATCAACAATATTACTCTACGATTCGTAATCGGTTTGGCTATCACTCTCGATCAACAATCTTACTCTACGGTCGTAGTCAGTCTGGCTATCACTCTACGATCAACAATCTTACTCTACGGTCGTAGTCGATCGGCTATCACTCTCGATCAACAATCTTACTCTACGATCAACGATCTTATCACTCTACGATCAATCTTACTCTCTGGTCGTATTCGTCGATTCGGCTATCACTCTCGATCAACAATCTTACTCTCTACGATCGTAGTCATCTACATGGTGGACCTTTCCAGGAATCGTAGAGTAGTCCAGACACTTGCAGATGTTAAGTGAGCAATCGTAGTGTTTTTCAAAAGACTAGCACCAATATGACATGACACTATGATTTGGATAGTAGAGTGTCATCGACTTATATCGTCGAAGCATCAAGTCCTAACTTTTAATTCTAACAATTTTTTTATTAACGTGTTCATGCATAAAAGTGAACTTCCTAACACCTTATAACATGTTAGTTCATCATACTTGACCTATTAATTAGGAAAAACCAAGGATCAAACCCGGACTCAAGTTAAGAGCGAAGTAGAAATTTTACCTTCTCAACCTTGATATCTCACACGCTTGATTTGGCTTGAAAATGTTTAGCGACTAAGAATTCTTCACTTTCGGATGTCTCAATACTCTTAACAATATAATGATTTGCAAAGGCATTTCGTATTTATAGAGGAAAGCATGGACTAGACCATTGCTTTACACAATGTGGGGATCCATGGCGCAATAGAAAGGAACAATGGTTGCTTAAGGGGTTGTTTAACCACTTCATACCGACCACTCATTAGCCATGATTACCTAGGATTAGCGACTTGAAAGTTTACGTAAAGAGAGTTTAGGCTCTTGTCCTTTGTACTTGGTGACCCCTAACTTGAGAGAAGAGAAGCGATCTCGAGACATAAGCATGGGGTGGTCGGTCAGGGCTGCTTGCCTACGCCATATTTTAAAAGTCGACCCTTGTACCAATTGTTATGTTGGGTTCGAATTGGTCTTTAAATGTTCCAAGTTATTGGGCTAACTCAAAAGTCCATCAATTAAGTTATTGGGCTGAGACTCCCAATCTACATACTAAGGTTGGGCTCGGATAATCCTAGATCAATATTAAGTTATCCCTCGATTAATAATTCCACTCACATAATAAATTGTATAAGTTAAGCTTATCATCATATGCAATAATTATTTACATCTCAATGCCACACTAGGCATAATCTTCCAAGCTTAAACTAAGCTTCTCAATGCACATTGATCTAATACTGAATCAATTGATCTCAATAAAATATTAACACTTTTATTCATATAAATATTACCTTCATTAGCATATTTATTTAATAATATGAGGAATTTCTCGGGTATTACATCCTCTCCCCTTATAAAAATTCCGTCCGGAATTGCTATAGGTTTACACAAAAGTTGGGGATAATCCTCATCATTCTATCTTCTAATTCCCACGTTGCTTCCTCGACATCATTAGTTACGTAAAGCACTTTTACGGAAGATATAACTTTGTTTCTTAGCGTTTGTTCTTTCTTATCTATTATCGAGCAGAATTTCTTCATATGCGATTCTTCTCTACTTGAATGGGCTCATAGGAAATCACGTGTCTATAGTCGGACTTATCTCTGGACGTAGTATGGAAATGTGAAACACGTTGTGGATGTGTTCGATTCGGGTGGCAAAAAGCAACTTTGTATGCCACTTCGCCCACTCGTTTCAATATCTCGAATGGTCCTATGAACCTCGGACTCAATTTTCCTTTCTTTAGAATCGATCTTTCCTTTCAAGGAGATACCTTCAAAAACACAAAACTCTGAGCTTTAAAGTCTCGGTTACGGCGATGTAAATCGGCATACTTCTTTAGCGATCTTGAAATTGCGACCAATCTACCTCTTATTGTTGTTACCACGTCGACCATTTCTTTGAACTAATTCGGGTCCCAAAAAGTCGTCGTTCTCGACTTCGTCCCAACATAATGGTGTCTGCATTTTCTCCGTAAAGAGCTTCATATACGGTGACATACCGATACTCGCATGATAGCTATTATTGTGGCGAATTCTACCGATGGTAAATGGTCGTCCCAATTCCCTTGAAGTCCATCACGCATGCTCTCGGCATGTCCTCCAACGTTTGTATGGTTCGTTCACTTTGCCCTTCCGTTTGAGGGTGATAAGCGATACTTAATCTCAATTGAGTTCCCATTCGTTCTTGCAAACTTTTCGAATTTTGACGTGAAAAGCGGATCTCGATCGGAGACAATCGACATCGGCACTCCATGTCGCGTCGATTTCCTTCACATACAAATTAAGCTAATTGGTTCAAATTGAATCGAATCTTGATGGGTAGAAAATGAGCTATTTTTGTTAATCGGTCTACAATAACCCAAATGGCATCATAACCCATACATGTGTAGGAAGTCCAACCACGAAGTCCATCGTGATGTGCTCCCATTTCCATTACGGTATTTCCGGTGGTTGAAGTAGACCCTTTGGGCCTCACGGTGTTCGCTTTGACTCTTTGACAAGTAAGACATCTGCTGCTAACACACTCATGACTTCTCTTTTCAAATTAGGCCACCAAAAATGGTGTCGAAGATCCGGTACATTTTGTGCCTCTGGATAAACGAGAATATGGCGTATTTATTGTGCTTCGTGTAGGATTTCCTCTCTCGGATTCGATTACATCGGCACCCATACTCGACTCTCAACCCTCGATATACCGTCCTTATCTACCTTGAACCTTTCTTCCTTATCTTCTATTATTCTCTTCTTTATTTTCTCACATTCTTCATCTCTTGTGCTTCCTTTATTCTATCCAATAACGTCGGGTGAGCTCTCATCATGAGAAATTTTCCTTCTGCTTCTTTTGGTTCCTCCACCTCTATTTCCAACTTTTCCATTTCTCTTATTAATTCCTCTTGAGTTGTCAATTTGAATAACTTCTCCCTTCCTTTTCTACTTAAAGCGTCGGCTACCACGTTTGCTTTTCTAGGGTGATAAAGAATTTCATGATCGTAATCCTTGATTAGCTCCAACCATCTTCTTTGTCGCATGTTCAACTCCTTACGTGTGAAGATATATTTGAGACTCTTGTGATCCGTATATATCTCACATTTTCTCTCATACAAATAGTGCCTCCAAATCTTCAATGCAAAGACTACCGCCGCTAACTCCAAGTCATGGGTAGGGTATCGTCTTTGAAATCTTTCAGCTGTCGTGAGGCATATGCAATGACCTTGCCATGTTGTTGCATTAGCACACAACCAAGTCCTCTATCGATGCATCACTATACACCACAAATCCTCCGTATCATCTGGTAATGATAATCTAGAGCGCCTCGCTCAACCTCCTCTTCAATTCTTTGAAACTCTCCTCGCATTTCTCGTCCACACGAACTTCTCTGTCTTCCTTGTTAGATTGGTGGTAGGGGTTGCTACCTTAGAAAAATCTTGGATAAATCTTGATAGTACCGGCTAGACCTAAGAAACTCCTAACTTCTGTTGGCGTCTTCGGCTGTTCCCAGTTACTTACCGCTTCCACCTTTGCAGGATCCACGGAAATTCCATTTTGATCTATCACGTGCCCTAGAAATTGAACCCTTTCCATCCAAAATTCACATTTTGAAAATTTAGCGTACATCTTCTCCCTTCTCAATGCTTCTAATACCATCTTCAGGTGTTCGGCGTGCTCTTCCTTCGTCTTTGAATAAATCAAAATGTCATCGATAAATACTACTACGAACTTATCTAAGTATGGCTTGAAAACCCGGTTCATCAAGTCCATGAATGCTGCCGGAGCATTGGTTAACCCAAATGACATTACTAGAAATTCGTAATGTCATAAAGTAGCGAGTCGAAAAAGCGCCGTCTTTGGTATGTCCTCCTCTCGCACTTTCAGCTGATGATAACTTGGTTAAGTAAATCTATCTTGGAAAAACACTTCGCTCCTTGAGGTTGATCGAAAAGGTCGTCTATCCTTGGCAATGGATATCATGTTTAATTGTCACTCGGTTCAATTTCAGATAATCGATCTGAGCCTCATCGCTCCATCCTTTTTCTTTACAAACAACACTGGTGCTCCCCAAGGAGACACACTTGGCCGAATGTAACCCTTATCTAGCAGCTCTTGCAATTGAATCATCAATTCCTTCATTTCTACTGGCGCCATACGATATGGGGCTTTCAAAATTGGTGCGGTTCCCGGTGCTAAGTCTATTATAAATTCGATTTTTCTGTCTGGCGGAAGGCCAGGCGATTCGTCTGGAAATACGTCTTGGAAATCTCTTACCACTTTGATATAACTTCCATTTCTATTCCCTTTTTACGAGTGTCCACTATATAGGCTAAATAGCCTACATCCTTTCTTTAATAATTTCTTGGCTTTGCATCATCGTAAAGCAACACGATTGCTTGAGCGATGAGCTCTAGTAAAACACTACCTTAGGCCGATTTGAGGTGCGAAGGTTCACACTTTTCTTCGACAATCGATTATCGCGTGTGGTTGGATACCAATCCATTAGAATATCACATCAAATTCTCCCGGTTTAATCGGAAATAAGTCTACATTTAGTTCGTGACCTCTAATGTTTGCTAGCAGTTTTGATAAACAAACTCTATGGGAATTACTTCCTTATTCGCAATCTCTACGTTCAATGAGTTTTCTAAATGTTCGGAAGGTATGTTTAGTCGATTAGCAAATTCTTGAGACACAAAGGAATAGGTAGTAGCACCGAATCAAATAATACATACGCATTTATATTATTGATCGGGAGAATACGACACACGTCCCTTGCGATCGCTGCGTCTTGGGATGATCATGTTAAATGTTGAGGCGATCGATTCGGTTGGATTGCGTTGGTCGCCGATCATCGACTTCTTGCCCCCCCTCCTGCATTGGCGCTTCCTCCGTTGCTCCCCTTCTTTGGGCAATCCTTGATTTGATGCTCGGTTGAGCCACCACGAGAAACTTCCTTGATCTTTTTTTTGGCGTTGGGCGGTTGGGTGAAATGTGCCCTTCTTGGCGCGATTGTAGCAGATCTTGCCCCCCTTCGGCATTCCCTTGATGGTTTTTCCGCATTTCGAGCAAGCTTCACTACTTTTCTTCTTAAATCCTCCTTGATAACTTCTGGTGGTTGATGTTTTCGTTGGTTGGTGTTGTTGTTGCGGTTATCCCATTTCCTCTTTCCCGGATAACTTCCTGCTCGCTCTTGCCTCCACGAGTTTCTCCCCGACATTCTTGTTCTTCTTCTCTTTGTTGTATTGGCTCAATGCCTCGCTTACCTCCCTCGGCAATTACGCCTTCTCCAATAAGGTGGCGAGCGAGTCGATTTGAAGGGTGACACCTTGTTGAACAACCAAGGTTTTAGTCCAAGTTGAGCGTCGAGATTTCCTTTCTTGGTGTCCACTGATGATGTAGTGCGAATCGTGCGAGTTCGTTGAACTTGGCGCATATTATTATGCCTTGTCATCTCCCCTATTTTAGTTCTAAGAACTTTACCTCCATCTTATTCTTCATGCTCCTCGGGAAGTAATTCTCGAAGAACAAGGTCTTAAACCTTTCCGGGTTATAGTCCCCTCCCTCTCTCTCTCTCTTTGGTTTGCTTCCCACCGGTGGTTTGCTTCACCCCTCATCATGTATGTAGCGAACACGGTTTTACGGTCTCCACCCACAGGAGCAATGGCGAAGGCTTTCTCCATTTCCTTGATCACGTTTGTGCTACGATAGGGTCGGTAGTACCCATAAATTCAGGAGGTCCTACAATCTTAAAGTCCTTAAAGTTTACGACCGGAGCTACTTGGGGAATGGGTGGTACTTGTTCATTTCTTCCCTAAGAGCCTCCCCTAACAAATCTACAAGCCTCTGAATGGGATCTACTTGTCCTCTCTCATCATTAAGCAGACTCTTAGGTGCGGTTAATCTAAATGGCGGCATTTTTTCTGCATCACCAACTTCTATTTTTTTATTATCTAATCATATTACTTAAATGAGTTCTTCATAGAAGGAATAAGATTTCAGAACACATTTCAGAACAAGATCATTTATATTCATATGCCAAATTGTTACATTACATGCTATCTTCAGCATACCTCTATAAATGACACAACTAATCCCCTAATATCACAAAAGATGGGGACAATCATTAACATACTACCCCTTTAACTCAAAAGTTGGGGCTTACAACTATTTCACATTCTACATAAAAAGGTGAAATACAACAACGGATAATACACCACATAACGAACTACCACTAATAACTTTTAACGCCTAGACTTAATCCATCATCCCATGATCCACAGTAGCTCTGGTACTCCCTACGAGTTATGTACACCACCAAATCTCGGCTTATGGTGTGCAGTGTACATCCCTACTCTGTAGGGTAGTGATTCACCTCATCAATCAGTCTCATGGCATGGCGTGCGCCTTTGCATAGCCCATCTGTTCATCTTCCTCCTTTTGCATCTCACTTCATCCTCTAGATCGTTAGCCCTATCATTGGCCCCTTCCACTTTTCTTCAAAATGGGTCCTAACCCTTACCTCCATCTCTAGCGAGTACGGATAGCTTCCTTCTCGTCCTCTCGCTCAACTCCCCTGCTCCATTTCTTCCAATTTCCTGCCCGGTTCTACATTCCTAGCCACCGCCTTGTGAAACAAAGCCCCATCTGGATTCCTGCCTCCTTACGGTGAGCAATCTCTACTTCCATCTCTGCATCACTAACTTTCTCTGGTGGTCTTCGTCCTTTGACTTTTGGAATCTCGGACTCTCTGTCTTTGGCCTCGACCTCTAACTCCTCCTCTGCACCCCTAACTCTAAAATCTGCTCCTCATACTCCCCAACATCCTATCCTCAAAAGTAGCCTCGTCGGAGTCCCCATGGGCTCATCCACCATCTCGCTCCTCCTCCTCCTGGATCGAGACTCTTGGTATTGGCTCTATCTCCTCTTCCTCGTCATCATCATCGATAGGAACTACTGAGTTGATATAGGCTCTGCTATCAATGGTGCCTCATATACCACGTGTATGTCACATGGCTCCTCTTCTACTACTCGGCTAGGTCCTCCCATGTCGGTCATCCTACAATCACCGACACAAGACAAAACAACCAACAAGTCCATTAGAATCATAAGTTCATTTATATAGAATGAAGTTATATTACATGTAACACGCTAAGCCCATCTCTATGGAAACTCGATATGAATTTCATCCCTTTCTATCTTCTGAGTTCTCCTAAGTTATAATCTAAGGGCTCTCGCTCCTAAGGTTTATAACTATGGCTTTGATACCAACCTGCCCCCAAAATTCAGACACTCATATCTCGAATTCGGTGCATCACGTACAACTACGAATATCTTGCTAAATCATTAACAACGGAAATAATAGAATAATTACATTGATATAATATAAATATTTGCGTCCCAAGGTACCGTAATCATTACTATTACAATTCTGTGATTAGCTTAACATAGCTTAATCATTCTTGAATACATCATAATAACGATAATAATAATACTTCTAGTCTTAAGGGCTAAATTATTACGTCAGCCTTGCCCTTTCCCTTGTCCTTTCTGAAAGTACCGCCTTGCTCGCCTTAAGCTGTAATGTTTTAGGAAGCAAGAATGAGCAACAAATTTGCCCCGACAAGTGAGGGACAAGCGGTTATAGCATTTAAAATTCTCGAGATTTCAAAAATGATAAGTAGTTCGAATATCAAGAAACATCAAGAGTATTCAATAGGTGTCGTTATGGTAGAAGTATATCACAATTTAGGATTTACTCCTCTCGAGGTTCATCATGAATAAATCTTGAAGCGGTCACTAAGGACTAAGAACTCTTACTAGAATTAATGATATTACTTTGTAATCCACAATAAGCGAGTACATCGGTGATCGACCTAAAGTACCCTATGTTATGCATAACATTTAATCATACTTGGAGTGCGCGCGTCGGTTTCCCGACAACATATCATTTCCCCTCCTATGAGGGTTGTTCATCTCAGTTTAACGTTCGGGTCCGCACCAAGGAAGTTTGGTTTGGATAATTCATCAAGGGTTCTGAAATTTAGAACACTCATCAACTATGGACTAGACAAATCAATAGGGGTTCGCTAGTCTAACCATGTTTAACAATAACAGATAATTCAACTTGGATAAAATCTCAAAGGTATACAATAGAATAATTATTGTATATCAACATCCTGCTTGAAGGATTAATAAACTTTAATATACAAGACAGGCTAGATTTATAATAATGATAACTTGCTCAATGTAGAAAGATGAATCAATCAATTTATATAACGATAACAAGTAGGGATAATAAACTTGGTCAACGAGGTTTAGGGTAAGAACTTGCTCAATGTAACAAGATAAGGTTTAGAAACTTGCTCAATGAAATTTGAGTAAGGTTAGGGAACTTGCCTTTATTAGCGATTACCACTTATAGCAAAAATCACCTCAATGAACTATGTTGTCCTATTTACATAAGTATAGGTATTCATTAGCCAAACACACTTGATATATACATATATAAATAACATGTACTCATTATACATTCTTCTATCTATGAATATTGCATCCATTAACATCTCTTTAATCATACCCCTCTTGACGAATGACCTTTTCTACGCATGCTTGCGGTATTAGAATTTTTTTCCGAAGCTAGTAAAACTTTATATTTTGGTTCGGGTGATAATGATTTATAATGATAAAGGGATATACATAAGTTCATCCTTATTTCAAGTTATGGTCTTTGTCTCAAGAGTCCCAAGACATCTCGCCCTATCCAGAACCGAAGTTATCCTGTCATCTCAGGGGGCATCGGCCATGTCAAGAAGGCGTTACGACTCGTCAGACGACAAATCTTTTTTGTCCAGAAGACAACATTTCTTGTCCAGAAGACAAACTTCTTGACAACACTTCTTGTCAGAAGGCAATACTTCTTGTCCAAGAAGACAACACTTCTTGTCCAGAAGACAATACTTCTTGTCCAGAAGACAACACTTCTTGTTTCATGGCCTCACACGCCCAAACCCAATTATTACGTTATTTCTACGATCAACAATATTACTCTACGATTCGACAATCGACAATCAGCCATTACTTCTACGATCAACAATATTACTCTATGGTCGTAGTCGTCGATTCCGCTATCACTCTCTACGATCAACAATCTTACTCTACGATTGCGTGAGTCGATTCGGCTATCACTCTACGATCAACAATCTTACTCTACGGTCGTAGTCATCTACATGGTGGACCTTTCCAGGAATCGTAGAGTAGTCCAGACACTTGTAGATGTTAAGTGAGCAATCGTAGTGTTTTCCAAAAGACCAGCACCAATATGACATGACACTATGATTTGGATAGTAGAGTGTCATCTGACTTATGTCAGAAGCATCAAGTCCTAACTTTTAATTCTAACAATTTTTTTTATTAACGTGTTCATGCATGAAAGTGAACTTCCTAACACCTTATAACATGCTAGTTCATCATACTTGACCTATTAATTAGGAAAAATCAAGGATCAAACCAGACTCAAGTTAAGAACGAAGTAGAAATTTTACCTTCTCAACCTTGATATCTCACACAATTTGATTTGGCTTGAAATGCTTAGCGACTAAGAATTCTTCACTCGGATGTCTCCAATACTCTTAACAATATAGACGCATTTGGCAAAGCATTTCGTATTTATAGAGGAAAGCATGGACTAGACCATTGCTTTACACAAATGGGGATCCATGGTATGATAGAAAGGAACAATGGTTGCTTAAGGAGTTGTTTAACCACTTCATACCAGCCACTCAGCTAGCCATGATTACCTAGGATTAGCAGCTTGAAAGTTTACGTAAAGAGAGTTTAGGCTACTGTCCATTGTCCTTGATGACCCCTAACTTGAGACAAGAGAAGCGATCTCAGACATAAGCATGGGGTGGTCGGTCAGGCACACTGCCCTACGCCATATTTTAAAAGTCAACCCTTGTACCAATTGTTATGTTGGGTTCCGAATTGGTCTTTAAATGTTCCAAGTTATTGGGCTAACTCAAAAGTCCATCAATTAAGTTATTGGGCTAGACTCCCAATCTACATACTAAGGTTGGGCTCGAACAATTCATGGAACTTCTCCCAAGTCATCTTCAGTGCGGCAGGTTGAGTACATTTTACAGATTCCCACCAGTAATCTGCCTCTGCATGCAACATGAAGGTGGCAAAAAGAACCTTTTGCTCCTCGAAGCATCCCAAGACATCAAATATCTTGCAGATCTGCTTTATCCATGTCTTTGCCTTAAGTGGTTTTGGATCTCCAAAAAACTCCGGTGGTCCCAGTTCCTTGAACTGCTTAGCGGTGACCGTCCGAGAGTTGTCAGTGTTTCCACCTGCATTTTGGACAGGAGCCGCTCTCACCTGATGTTGCATGAATTGCATAAAGCCTCTGAACATCCCATCGTTCACCATTTCATCAGTGTTATTGTTCACATGAGGATTATTATCTTCCTGTTGCACATTACCCTTGGTATTGATCGTTGGTGACTCAACGGTCTCATGTGCTTCATTGCTTATCTCAACATTTTTGGATGCCATTTTCAAATGTTGCTACAAAACAAAGGTTAATTAACATATCACGTATTATCCCTATACTCTGACCGACCAATTAAATACCAAATAAACTTAGGAAGGTCATACCAGCGAAGGAATTCCCCGTCTCTCCCCTCCTAGTTCTTGTCTCACATCTCAGCCAGGGATCATATCCCTAGGCTTTGATACCAACTGTGACGCCCCCAAAACAGGTATACATCACCCATCTTGAGTCGCCAAATACATGGTACAGAATACAAATACAAACTTAATTATACAAACGTCGTGTAATATACGACAAAACATAACTGAGAGTTTAAACAGGAATATTGCCTTCTAGACAATATCCACTCTCAAATAGAGTCCTCATTACATTTATTGTCACACTATTTTATAGAATAGTGAGGACTACTAATACACCATCTCGGACCATCACTCCGTTCCCCGACTAGTCCCGGCTATGTTCTCATTTCCTGAAGAGAACAATGAAAGCAACAGGGTGAGCTCAACTAGCCCAGTAAGAAATATTATGACTAAGATAATTGATGAATGGGTAGTATACCCATAATTCGGATATACTTAGACTTAAATTATTGCATTCTTAAGTTATTTAGTAGCATTTTTATTGTGTTTATATCTTGTTTGGTGATTTGGAAATTTGGAAGGGCAATTATGGGAATTTCAAGCATTGAATGGCAATTTGGTAATTTCAATGAAGTCGGTAATGGCTACTGAAATTATACTATATCCTCGGGCAAGGTATTGAGCCTCTATTGGCGTTGACTGGGATTAAGCGTTTGACTTCGATTGGACTTAATTTGTCTATTAAGGGCTAATAATAAAACCTAATTGGAGAAGGATTGTGGGGACTATAAAAAGAAACTAATTCTTTGAATTAAAAGGGATTGGGATTTATTTGGCGGAGAGAGTATTGAAGGAGCTTTTCCATTGAAGATTACAGGAGATTACTTGGAGCTTCAAGATTGGCTCTGAGTTTTTCTTCTTTTCTCCTTATTTTTAATTTGTAATTCTTTAAGGATGATTTGTCAACAAATAATGATTCTTATTTCCTTGATGAACTAATTCTTTAATTAAGATTTCAATTGAACCTTTTATGATTATAACTTAGTTATTTCGTCATTATAATTATTTATGTTGAAGTGGATTGTTTATCATGTTTTGATTTTAATGATTAATTATTTGGCCAATAATTAGTGTGTTACTCTAGAAGGAATTGGGAGAGGAATTCTAGGGTTAGAACTAGACATGATGACATGTGACTCGATTATTTACGGTAAATAATTAGGTTTGTGAATTGAATGGAAATATCATTTCACCATATGTAATATATAAGGAATTGGGGATGGAAAGAGTTTAATCCAATTGTTTTGCATAGGAATATAGCAAGGTTAATCTGGGTTAAATAGAAGTCAATTGATCACTTGGAAGAGGGCCTTTGGCATTTGAAAATTCCTGTTAACAATCCATGAGACATAGTAATTGGTATGATTAGATAACTGATTTATAATTCATAATTGGGGATATTGAAGTCTTAATATTTACCTACCGGAAGTCATTCACTCAAGTAATAGCTTAGTTAATTGTTTATCTTAGTACAGTATCTTTAAGTGTTTAATTTTGAGTTACTAATTCAGAAAATCGCAATTTCTCGTTGTTTGAATAAAATTGAATTGATATAGTATTAGTAGTTGAAATTTATTAATTAGAACTCCCTGTGGGAACGATACTCAACTTATCACTTTATTACTTGTTGACCACGTATACTTGCGTGCTGTGTGTAACTAGATTTTACTCAACAAGTTTTTGGCGCCGTTGCCGGGGAATTTCTTTTATTAATATTAATTTCATATTAGTTATAATCAATTCGATTTTAATTTGAACACTACTTAATCTTTCTTCTTGGATTGGCAGGAATTCGTGTATGCACACTAGATCGAAAGCTAGAAAGGAACTTCTTACGTATACAGACAACCTTGAGAAGGAGTTCCAGACAGTGCAGTTGAATAGTGAGGTGATACATTTGGAAGAAGAACTGACAACCCAAGATTTACTCGTGAACATGGCGGAGAACTAAGCAGAAATCACTTAGGATTACATACCCGCCAAATGTTCTGATTCTGATCAAGTATTAAGAGACCGCAATCAATGCGAGCAGTTTGAGATAAAACCGGATCAATTCGGATGCTTCTGAGAATACGTGCGGTTTGGGGTAATTCAATAGACGATCCTAATGAACATATCTTGAGTTTCTTGGAAGTTTGCGACACCTTCAAATTTAACAATGTATCGGAAGACGCTATAAGGTTGAGGATGTTCCCGTTTACTTTAAAAGATAAAGCACGAAGCTGGCTACACTCCTTGCCTCCTGGTTCAATCACCACATGGGATGACTTAGCTCAAAAATTTTAGCTAAGTTCTTCCCACCAGCGAAGTCGGCAAAACTACGGAATGACATTCATACTTTCGCACAACTTGAGTCAGAATCGTTATATGAGGCGTGGGAAAGGTTTAAGGATATGCTCCGTAAATGCCCTCATCATGGAATTCCGCAGTGGATGCAATTAGGGATATTTTGTGATGGTTTGCACGCATCCACGAGGTCTAGTATTGATGCAGCAGCGGGAGGAGCGATTATGTCCAAAAATTTTGATGAGGCATATCAATTGTTAGAAACAATGGCCACCAACAACTATCAGTGGCCCATGACGAGGACCAACCATCCAAAAGCATCAGGAAAATATGAAGTGGACGCGCTAACAGCATTAACAGCACAAGTGACTGCAATAGCTAAGCATATAGAAACATGGCATCCACAAGCCACACAGCAGGTAGCGATGGTTTGTGAGTTGTGTGCTGGGGGTCATGCTACGGATCAATGTGCCATAAATTCGGAATCAGCACAGTTCGTAGGAAATTATAATCGTTCAACCCAACCGTATCCTACCCAAAATGCCTATAATCCAGGTTGGAAGAATCATCCAGGGTTCTCATGGACTAATAATCAAGCTGCAGCTCAACCACCTAGACAACAACACACCTCCGGATTCCAAAATCAACCTCAACAACCAGAGAGGGTATCAAGTTGGGAAGCAGCCTTGGAAAAGTTTATTAGAGCCTCTAACAAAAAGAACGAGGAACAAGACAAGAAATTGAATCAAGTAGATATGACGTTGCAAAGCCATGGGGCATCGTTAAAGAATCTGGAAAATCAATTGGGACAAATAGCACATGCATTGAATACCCGCCCACTAGAACGCCCGAGTGATACGTAAATAAACCGGCAGAAATGAGCACCGCAAGCAAAAGATAATCTTACGAAGTGGGAAGGAGCGCAAACGAGTTAAGGATAAGGACAAGGGGATAACGCAACAACAAAAAAAAGAAGAGGTTGTGGAACCGGAAAGATAAAGAGGAAATAGGAGAGGAAAATGCACAGGGTCATCTACAACAATGCCACCCATACCATATCTGCAGAGATTTCGTAAATCCAAGTTAGATATAGCGGTTTTAAGATTTTTGGATATTTTTAAAAATTGCATATCAACATCCCATTCAAGAAGCTTTAGAACACATGCCGAGTTACGCTAAGTTCATGAAGGATGTGCTATCAAAGAAAAGGAAATGGGGGATTTTGAAACCAGTGGCGCTAACCGAAGAATGTAGCGCAATTATTCAGAACAAGTTACCTCCTAAGTTGAAAGATCCAGGTAGCTTTTCTATTCCATGCGACATTGGTAATCAGTTTTCGGGGAAAGCGCTGTGTGATTTGGGGGCCAGTATTAATTTGATGCCATTATCAGTCTACCGTCAATTCGGGCTCCAAGCACCTAAACCGACAAATATCGGCCATTGTTGTTAGAGCCGATCGATTACATATCCACGAGGTATCGTTGAAGACGATTAGTAAGGGTTGATAAATTCATCTTTCAAAGCAGACTTCGTTATCTTGGATTGTGAAAGCGAGATTTTAAGGCGCCCATCATTCTCGGACGACCATTCTTCTTAGCAGGAGAACGTTAATCGACGTGCAAAAAGGAGAATTAACGATGAGAGTTGACGATCAACAGGTCACTTTCAATGTGTTTAAAGCAATGTCGTATCCAAAGGAAAAAGGTGAGTGTTTGCGGGTGGATGTAATGGAGGAGATGGTGAATCACAAGATTTGCTGCAATTACTCAGAGGATCCGATAGAATCCATGATGGTTAGAACAGACAACGATAGTGCGGATGCAGATAATGAGCAGGTCAAATGGCTAGACACACCATCATTCTACCGGAAAAATAATCAACCATTCGACACCCTTGAAAGGCCTAAAACGGAAGGAAAGAAGTGCAAACCCTCGATAGAAGCGCCACCGGTGTTGGAATTAAAGCCACTCCCCTCTCATCTTGAATATGCTTACTTAGGGAAAGACTCGACTCTACCAGTTATTGTTTCGACAACGTTAACTGACACCCAAAAAGAAAAATTGCTACGAGTTCTGCGCGAGTTCAAAACAGCGATTGGGTGGACTATAGCGGACATTCGAGGTATTAGCCCCTCTTTTTGTATGCACAAGATTTTAATGGAAGAGGGATCAAAACCAACCATTGAGATGCAACGAAGGTTAAATCCCATTATGAAAGAGGTGGTGAAGAAGGAAATTATAAAATGGTTGGATGCCGGTATTATCTACCCAATCTCAGACAGTTCATGGGTAAGTCCTGTACATGCGTGTACAGTGTGTACCGAAAAAAGGGGGCATAACTGTGGTAAAAAATGAAGCGCATGAGCTTATCCCGACTAGAACTGTTACAGGCTGGAGAGTATGTATGGATTACCATAAGTTGAATAAAGCCACACGCGAGGATCACTTTCCTTGCTGTTCATTGATCGAGAGATGTTGGACAAAGTTAGCGGGACATCAATTCTCACCGTCTGTTAGATGGATATCAGGTACAATCAAATTGCCATAGCACCGGAAGATCAAGAAAAGACCACGTTCACATGTCCATACTCAGACGTTTGCATTCCGGCGTATGTCCTTTGGTTTATGTAATGCGCGGCGACCTTTCAATATTTGTATGATGGCAATCTTTTCCGATATGGTCGGCGAGAATTTAGAGGTGTTCATGGATGATTTCTCCGTGTTCGTGATAGTTTTGACTCGTGTTTGAATAATCTGATCTTGGTGTTAAAAAGATGTGTGGAGACTAACTGGTACTTAATTGGGAAAAATGTCATTTTACGCAGACAAGAAGGGGTTATTCGGGACATAAGGTTTCCGTGATCCGGATTGGAGGTGGATAGAGCGAAGATTGATACAATTGAGAAACCGCCTCCTCCATCATCCGTAAAAGGCATTCTGAGTTTCTTGGGACATGCGCAGGTTCTATAGGCGCTTTATTAAAGATTTTCAAAATCTCAAACCCCTATGCTCACTCTTGGAGAAAGATGTACCGTTTAAGATGGATCATGCATGCATCGAGGCATTTGAGGTATTAAAGAAGAAATTGGTCTCTGCACCAGTCATTGTAGCGCCCGATTGGTCTTTACCTTTTGAATTGATGTGCGACGCCAGTGATTACGCGGTGGGAGCCGTATTGGGACAACGTCATGATAAGATTTTTCATACTATCTATTACTCTAGTAAGACATTGACGGATGCCCAGCTGAACTACACAACAACCGAAAAGGAATTACTTGCAGTGGTGTTTGCTTTTGACAAATTCAGAGCTTACCTCCTCGGCACTAAGGTAATTGTCTACACTGATCATTCAGCTATTAAATATCTGATTGAGAAGAAAGATGCTAAACCACGATTAATACGGTGGGTACTGTTGTTACAAGAATTTGATCTGGAGATCCGGGACAGAAAAGGTACAGAAAATCAAGTGGCGGATCATCTGTCTCGGTTGGAAAATAAAAAGGAACAGAAAGAAGACAACTCAGTGATTAATGAGGAATTTCCGGATGAGCAACTATTAGGGTAACTACCATCTTGCTTTGGTATGTTGACTATGTCAACTATATGGTTGCCAAGGTGTTACTGGCCGGATTTGACATCACAACAACGGAAGAAGTTTCTCCACGATGCGAAAACAATATTTTGGGATGAACCATTTCGCATTTTAAAGCATGTGAGATCAAATGATAAGGCGTTGTGTACCTCACGAAGAAATGGATAGTATATTAGGCCACCGTCACTCCCTCGATTACGGAGGTCATTATTCCAAATGATCGTGACAACTGCCCAAAGTACTACAATCGGGATTCTTCCGCCCTCTTTATTCAAAGATGCTTATCTCTTTGTGCTAAAATGCGATCGATGCCAACGCGTGAGGTAATATCTCCAAGCGCAATGAAATGCCACTTAACACAATTTTAGAGGTGGAACTATTCGACGTGTGGGGGTATCGACTTTATGGGACCATTCCCATCTTCATTTGAATAATCGTTATATCTTATTAGCAATCGATTATGTTTCCAAATGGGTAGAAGCCACAATTACCCACGAATGATGCCAACGTTGTCACCCGATTCTTAAAGAAAAACATTTTACCGATTTGGGACACCTGAGGCTATAATAAGTGATGAGGGAACGACTTACAATAACAAGCGATTCACTAAATTGCTTGTCAAATATGGAGTTCATCACAAAATTGCAAATTGCGATATCACCCACAAACCAATGGCCAAGCAGAGGTGTCGAATCGGGAAATTAAGAGGATCCTGGAAAAAGTAGTCAATACGCCACGAAAAGATTGGGCGTTGCGTCTTGACGACGCTTCTATGGGCTTATCGAGCAACAGACAAAAACCCGATCGGCATGTCCCCGTCTGAGAATGGTCTTTGGAAAGGCGTGTCATCTTAAATCGAGCTAGAACACGGTGCACCATCGGGCCATTCGGAAATTAAACTTTGATCTAGAAGCGGCGGTGAAAAGCAGTTCGCTGCGGTTGAACGAGATGGATGAATTCAGTTCAACGCCATTTAAAACGCTTAAGCTATACAAGGAGAAAGTCAAATCTTGCACGATAAAAAATTCTCGATAGAACATTCGCCCCGCCATCAAGTACTACTTTATTCAACTCACGCCATGCGTCTATTTCTGTGAAAATTGAAATCCGGTGGTGCGGACCATTTGTAGTCATATCTGTCATCACTCCACACGGAAACATTGGGGTTGAGGAACCGAATTCAAAGCGTACATTCAAGGTCAACGGCCAACGTCTCAAACACTATTGGAGCGAACCAATCGAACGCCAAGCTACTGATCAAAGTACCTCTCGCACCCGGTGGACAACCGACCAACACCGCAAAGTCGGCCGACGATCGTAAACCAAGCGCTTCTTGGGAGGCAACCCATGCGGTTCCATAACTTTTTCGTTTTATTTGATTTTATGCCTCTTAGAGTTAAACTTTTCTTATTTTCTTTGTTATTACGTAGTAGAGAAGACTCCAAGTTTATTAAACTAATTCCTACACTTTGGTCCGTGTATGCACGCATATTGTGTCAATTCCAGCCTTGGCGCCCACATCCTAAGGCCAGCGCCCGCTACCGATTCTAGTTCAATCACAGCGCGCCCGGGCTCCGTAAACCGAAAACAAGGCCCAGGCGCCCGCTTGTTGTCTTCCGATTCAAACTTCAGCGCCTCTACCGTGGAATCCTCAATCGATTCTTACGCTTAATACCCGGCGCTCAAGAAAGTTATAACTCAATACGTGGCTGGGTCAGTTAGCCCTTGTACTTTAAAACCTTGTCGTGCCCTTCTATCCCAAATTCTTTCCACACGCAAAGCAAAAGGTGTCACCACCCTCTCTCCATCTTCATAGCACAAAGTCATTAAACCTTGGATAATTGTCTTCCACTCATCCACCACACATCACTCCCTTCCTTTCATATTGGTCGTCTACATCTTGTGTGCCGAATTCTACTCCTCCAACTTCTTTAGAAGTAACAAAGGTATGATTTGATGTGTTTTTCAATTATTGCGAATTAAGATGCTCTTCATTCGTTATTCTTGTCATCTGGAAATCTAATGGAGCATATAGATAACGATTGATGTGTGACGACTCCTACACACCGAGATTCATGCACGCTACATGCATGGCATGAAATATTGTGGAATTAATAATGGATTGAACAAGTTCTCGGTTGCTATCTAGGTGTTTGACAAATTGTCCGACTCAATAATCTGTGTAACTTACATACCGCTTGATTTCATGCCTCACCCACACCGCATTCTCACACTACCAAGTGTTTTATATAATTTCTATGATCGCTAGGCGCATATTTATCCAACCGTACATTCTTTTAAAGCTAAACTATGAATATGTTTTATTTGCGAGAATTCTCGACATGTCATCCAAACATCATCGCAGAACTCGTGGTCCCGGTCGCTCAACTTCCCGCCAAAATTTGACATTGAGCGTTTTGTTAGTGTGTGCGGCTCAAGAACGCCATCTAATTGCATGGCCACCGGCCACACTAGTCCTCGAACGGGTCTCCGCCCCGATCAAAACAAGGATGGAGACATAGCAAAGTTGATGATTCTTTGAGCGAATCGGTTAAATCCTCACCGAATAGCTCGACATAGCAAGCGTTGATTAAAGTGGTCAAAGAATTCTATGCCAACTTGCTCGAGCATGACCATTATGGGGTGTTTGTCAGAGGTAAGACCGTGGAATTTGGCGAGGAGGATATCAATGGGTGCTATCAACTACCCTTAGAGGGCCTTCATGATGAATATGCTCGCCTAGTGAGTGATGGGCCGGACTATGAAAAGATTATTCGGTTCTTTGTCAGGTCAACCGCACTACTTGGTCCATCCATGGCGTGGCGACATGACCTTCCCATTGTCTCACCTCGCCTATATGGAAAGGCATGGTATGCCTTCATATGCGCGAAATTGATGCCCTGCACACATGTGAGTCACGCCACCAAAGAAAGGGTTGTGCTATTATACTCCATCATACAAGGCCTACGAATCGATGTCGGCCATCTTATTCAGCAATCGATGCTCCCGCGATCTCATGCGGGACCACAGGAGGGCTACCACATCCGTCCCTGATCTGCGTCTTATGTGCTAAGTTTGGGGTCAAATGGAAATCAGACGAGATGATTCAAACTCCTATGCCCGTGTTGGACCACAACTTGATCCGTCGTTATAAAGTGTGGTCCGGTGGCGCTAATCACCCTAGGGGACTGGGTTTCATTATCCCCCACGTTACGTCTCCACGAGCCCCACCACCTCAGGCTCCCCCTCCTTACGGTCCCTCGCCCGGTTGCTCATCGAGGTGTGGTCCTCGAAGTCGCCCAAGCGAGATAGATAGATTACAATGGTTTTACAACATTGAGTCGAGAATGTGTGCGCTTATCGGAACGTCAAGACGTGCTTTTCAAGTATTTAGTTGACCAATTTGTCGCATGAATGCATCGACCATCGCACCCATCCGGGCATTCCACTTAGCCATTTCCCTACGGCCCTGCTCACAAGATTTCCCGTCCGATCAAGAGATGAGCGAGGACGATGATGCTCCCCCAGAAGAATAAATTCGTCAGGGAAGTCCTCTATTTTATTTTGACTTATTTTTTTCGCATGAGGACATTGCTCTAGCTTAGTTTGGGGGTGGTTACGTTTTATTTTCACCAGTTGTAGTTTATTATTAGTTTGTGGATTGATTATTAGTAAAGTTGCATTTAGGATTGCATGTTAATTCCAGTTTTTGAGAGTGCGTATATCTGGGGCCAATGAGGAAAGTAGAATTACATGAACACGTCTAGTAAGGATTGTTGATTCAGTGATATAATTTTCGTGACTTGAATTAGATCTTTATCTGTTTGACATTGATATTATAAGAAGGCACTTGGAAATAAAACGACCATGTTAGCTATGATAGTTTAAATGGTTAGAGAATAGAGTTCTAAAGGGGGATTGCTAGTGATATGGAAGAACAATTTGAATAACTAGATAAGATCTAATTCATGCATAAACTCGAGTTTGGGGGAAACATTTGGAATATAAAAAAAAAAAAAAAATGTTGAGTCTTGTGGTGGGTTGAGGGAACCACTCCCCATAAACACAAGCGTGAGATGGAGCGTGAAACGCACTCACCAACCATCTATATAAAAATAAAAAAAATATATATATATATATATATATATATATATATAATAATGATAATATCTGAGGTGACTAGTCTTGTTTAGGGGCTGTGTTACTTGAGCAAGCACGCTAGAAGGGTATCTTAAAACCTAAGCGCCCTAAGGTCTTAAATGGTCCGGGAGTCGCTGGGTCTAAAGCTTCGCTAAGGGGTAACACTCGCTAGCCTAATGGGATGAGACATTGCACGGTCATTTACGAGAAAAAAAAAAAATATATATATATATATATATATATATATATATATATATATATATATATTCTAGTTTAATTGTTGAATTAGGGTAAGTGTTTTTGAGTTCGGTTGAAACAAGTTTATTTGATGAGTTCTCAAGTTCACATCGTATGATGCCTACTAAGAAAGTTATTCTCTCTCATATTTTTGTCTTTCATGGGTTCGCATGGTCGTGGACACACACACGCACAATATCGGTAATAACAAATTTAGATCCGTTGATTGTTGGGATATTGTCGATCTGTTTTTACATGAGGAATTAGCATGTTTACGTGATTTTCTCGAGGCATATGGATCTACGTGAGCTCTTGGATTGGCCGGAATTACTTAACATATAAATATAAATAGTTTGCATGTGCATGATGTTTAGTTTTGTTTGGTGATCTTAGGCTTTGCATGTGAGGACACGACAACATTTAAGTTCATTTAAGTACGATGATTGATTTAAATTATCAATAAAGAATTTTGTCATTCCACGCTTTTAATTGTTGCATTTCACCACCATGTCGCTTTTTGGCGTTGTTGAGTAGAATCTAGTTACACACAAAGACGCAAGTATACGTGGTCAACAAGTAATAAAGTGATAAGTCGAGTATCGCTCCCACAGGAGTTCTAATTAATAAATTTCAACTACTATATCAATTCAATTTTATTCAAACAACGAGAAATTGCATTTTCTCAATTAGTAACTCAAAATTAAACACTTAAAGATACTGCACTAAGATAAACAATTAACTAAGCTATTACTTGAGTGAATGACTTCCTAGTAGGTAAATATTAAGACTTCAATATCCCCAATTATGAATTATAAATCGCTTATCTAATCATACCAATTACTATGTCTCATGGATTGTTAACAGAA
Source organism: Panax ginseng (assembly GCA_020205605.1). Lineage (NCBI taxonomy): Eukaryota > Viridiplantae > Streptophyta > Magnoliopsida > Apiales > Araliaceae > Panax > Panax ginseng. The sequence goes on along the minus strand of CM035132.1, from coordinate 140,962,840 downwards.
TTTTCAAATGCCAAAGCCCTCTTCCAAGTGATCAATCGACTTCTATTTAACCCAGATTAACCTTGCTATATTCCTATGCAAAACAATTGATTAAACTCTTTCCAATTCCAATTCCTTATATGTTACATGCGGAAAGATATTTCCATTCAATTCATTAAACCTAATTATTTACCGTAAATAATCGAGTCACATGTCATCATGTTCTAGTTCTAACCCTAGAATTCCTCTCCCAATTCCTTCTAGAGTAACACACTAATTATCGCCAAATAATTAATCATTAAAATCAAAACATGATAAACAATCCACTTCAACATAAATAATTATAATGACGTAATCAACTAAGTTATAATCATAAAAGGTTCAATTGAAATCTTAATTAAAGAATTAGTTCATCAAGGAAATAAGAATCATTATTTGTTGACAAATCATCCTTAAAGAATTACAAATTAAAAATAAGGAGAAAAAGAAGAAACTCTGTAGCCAATCTTGAAGCTCCAAGTAATCTCCTGTAATCTTCAATGGAAAAGCTCCTTCAATACTCTCTGCCAAATAAATCCCAATCCCCTTTTAATTTAGCAATTAGTTTCTTTTTATAGTCCCCCACAATCCTTCTCCAATTAGGTTTTATTATTAGCCCTTAATAGACAAATTAAGTCCAATCAGAAGTCAAACGCGCTAATCCTATTAACGCCAATGAGGCTCAAATACGCCTTACCGAGGATAGTATAATTTCATGTTTCCTACCGACTTCATTGAAATTACCAAATTGCCATTCAATGCTTGAAATTCTATAATTGCCCTTCCAGCCTTTCCAACCGCCAAACAAGATATAAACACAATAAAATGCTACTAAATAACTTAAGAATGCAATAATTTAAGTCTAAATATATCCGAATTATGGGTATACTACCCATTCATCAATAATGCAGAATAAATTTTCATTAGTCTTCAACAATGTTAAACTAATAAAATACAATAGACATCAAGTGTAACTGCAGCGGAATAAGCAATCCATTAGAAGAGTCAAGTAGAGCATGATATCTACTATCTTCTATGATTTAAAATGTTTTCATCAATTTTTATCGCTGAGACTCAGCTTAATAAATAAACCACATCATCGAGTCATCCCTGCACTATGGGCCAAGGATATTCATTAAATCATCAATGGTCATGACTATACCGAATAATCCCTGCTCATAAGCATACCAAAAACTATCCATCAATGCACTACAGGCCACTGAGGACTTTTACCACATCATTTATAACATTACAGGTCATGATTATACCGAATAATCCCTGGTCATAATCATACCAAGTCCATCTATGCACGTAAGCCAAAGATGACTTTCATCACAATATAAGCATGAGGATGATGACAATGACATAATAATTCAATAAAACAAGTTCAAGAATAAATTTTAAAGATTTATAAGTTAATTTATCCTGAACTCAATAATGTCCAAATTGTCAACATGATACTGCTTTGTGGAGTAAAATTCAAGAATGCTCATAAGAATATTTTCATGAAAAGATACTGGATGAAGCGCAAATATCCAGGATATTCTACTAATTTCATGGAGCTGACTCTTATAAAACCCCTGGCTTCCCTATAGATTGCTAGGCGAAGGAAGAAGAGTCAAATGGGGGGATTGGTTGTATTAAGTACTTGAGAAAGCTATAGCAGTAGCTAACAAAGACTAGAGAAATAAGCAAACGACTTACTTTAAGAGCTCAGAGAGACTAGATAACATGGATGCCCTAGCTAAAAGAGCTTACATTACACCGATCCAGATCTCGATCCCCGATCCTTTTAGAGCTACCTCTTTCGAGATGCTCTTGAAAGAGGGAGGGAAAAGAGAAGCCAAAACTTTAACCAACTGAGTATAATAGAATATATGAAACTGCAAATGGATTTTCGCCCGCCATGCGGTAATCCACGTGGACAGATCATTTCCACAATTTAATAAGGAATGAATACAAAGGATCATTCACCATGCATGTGGTAATCCACATAGACAGGTTATTCCAATAGAATATTAAAGAATGGAATAACAGAAGAATTAACCATGCATGCGATAGATCGCACAAACAAGTTATTCCCAAAAGAATAATAAAGAATGGAACCAGGTCATGCGTAATCCATACCGACAGGATATTCTAACAGAATAATAAAGAATGGAACCAGGTCATGTGTAATCTTCATAGACAGGATGTTCTAACAGAATAATAAAGAATGGAATAACAACAGAATTCACCAGGCATGCGATAGACCGCACAGATAGTGTAGACACTCGAAATTTTCTGCACACCTGTTACTAACATTGCAGGAGGGCAGGTTTGTCTTTTGGAGATAACCCTGGAAGTCAGCTTACATCCATTCCGGATACTACCGGAAGTTCAAGTTCAAAACCCAGGACACACACAGGGAACATCATTTCCAAACCCCGGAACACACACCGGAAGGATAAGTTCCAACTTCGGAGATAACCCCGAGTTTTGTCCTTGGCGATAACCCCAAGGAATGTTGTTGGAGTTCCGGCGATAACTCCAAAAATGCTTGTTTCAAACACATGCTATCAGCTTCAATCTCAAACCTCCTGCCGAGGCACTCATCCCTCAGACCCAGAGCAAACAACGGGTAGACAGGCACACTCCCAAGATGACCTTGCGGCATTCAAACACTTGCATCAGTCCAATCTCAGATGTAACCCTGAGCAACGTCTGCTTTCAACTCAAATCGGCGATAACCCCGGCGAGGAGTCAAACATCATCTTGTCACATCAACACATGCACGTCATCTCAACACTTCATGCATACATACATACAACAATGTCCCACAAGAATCAAGGAGTTAGAATCCCGAGGGACTATTGCGCATGGCAGTATACCGGATAGAATTTGAAGCTTGAAGACTATGGGCATGGTCCCCTCTTCCTGACTTCGCACAACCTCTAATCCATGTCATTACGTAACTCTCGACACAAGCGGTCCGAAGAAGGTCACATATACCTCATTCGGATGCTTGGATTGAAGTTCTGCAGTTCGAGCAGACATTACAGTGCACGAGTGCACCATGAAGCTTTGGGAAGCGTCGACCACCACCAGTGTAATTCACGGCTGCAGCAGTACACACCTACTGACCATTAGTCTATAAATATAGACCTTGGGGTCAGCCATTTAGGAGGAGAAAAGAGAGAGAAAAGGCGAGGAAGCCCTGTCCAATTTACTCTGTACACACCCATATTGAGTGTCTCCTCAGTTTAAACATTTGTTAGCTCATATATAGCTATACTTTTATCCGGCAGGAGCTGAGTGTTTATCCACATAGAGTCATAGAAGTCTACATTGGTAGCCCACTGTAAGCCTTCTTATATTCTATAAAGCCTTTCTTTTCATATTAGCACACACTGTTATACACATTGAGAGTCGTGTTGTGTATGTTTGCCCGGACTTCGGTCCGTGGTTTTCATTTCTATCTGTATATATATACTTATATATATGTATATATTTTATATATGGACTAACATTATCGAGTTATGCCTCGATTGAGCCTAGACTAATGTCTGGAGCGTTTACTTGCTTTTATATATATATATATATATATATATATATATACTTACATATAAATTGTGGTCAGACTCTGTCTGATGAGCCTAGACTTATGTCTGGAGCATTTCTTTGCTTTTTTATATATATATTTATATATATAAACTGTTGTCGTATATATCTCGATGAGCCTAAATTTTATATCTGGAGCATTTACCTGCTTATATATATATATATATATATATATATATATATATATATATAGCATAAGAACGCATCGGATGTGTCCAAACAATAATTATATATATATATATATATTTACATTTCGTCCTGCCTGATCGCTTTTATATATTTACATTTTTGATCCCCCATGGAGTTGCTTCGTGGTGCTTGATCATGTTTGTATATATATATTTGACTTTTTATATATATAATCGCCATCGCTTTCCATGTAAACCGCAGATCATGTGAGCCTAGGAATCATGTGATCACAAATTCAAATTTATTGAATCTAGATTCGGTTCCGTGATGGACGTTTTTTTTTATAAGCACTTGTACATTATATACTGATGTTCAATTTCATTGGATGGTTGTCATGCCCATGAGTAGTTTGGCATCACAGATATTATTTTTCAAGATGCCTCGCATCTCAAAAATAAAAGTAAACAAGCCGAACATTTAATAATAAAATGGAAGTATCAAATGCCTCAATTACTATTGAGCACAGGGTATGAAAAACCTCTTTTTACAAAATTTCATTGATATATCTGGTTAAAACTGAATTTTTCTATAAATTCAAACCCTTTGTATATAGGTGCGAACGAGGCATAGCACTACTTCCAAATAATTGCACATTGATCCACAAACACACACATACATTCATATAATAGTTTCTTTGAAAAGTGGCGGTCACCGTGGCAACACGGATGTCGGGGGGTGCCTAACACCTTCCCTCCGTATAATCAAGCCCCCAAACCCAAATGAATCTCGGTATCACAGACCCGTTTAGCAGTGTCACATCACTAGGTCAATGTGCAAACCTTTTCGGTTGCGTTAGTGCAACTAGTTAAATACACCAATTGGCGACTCTTAAAGTCAAATCATTGACATTATACATGTCAGACCTTTTTCACTTGTTTTTTTTAAACAAATCTCACATAAACATGAGAACACCAAAGAACAAGTAACGAAAAGGGACACTAAAAAATCCCGACGTCGACAGGTGGCGACTCTGCTGGGGACTCCAGTAAGAGGGCTTAAGCCGCTATTACAAGCTTTTCAAAGCTGTTATATGCTTGTGTGCGAATATTGCATTTACATTTATGATGAATGTGTACTAATGCATCTTATTTACTGCACTGCTAAATATCTATCTGTGATATTAGTGCTTCGCACATGTCATCATTTTGCATAAACGGTGAGACACGTTGTATATGAATGTATGTTGTGTGGTTCCTCCACCAGGAGGTTATCCTGTCGGTGTTTGATTACTGGACTTGTAGGAAGAATAATTCCAACGGGGCTAAGGAAAGGCACCACCCAGATTCGCTCCAGTTGAAAGACCGGATTAACTTTCCATCAAGTAGATTGCGATGATCTGGGAACCTTCATGCCAAAAAGCCGCAAGAGTAACCCTAAGATAGGTCAACCTCTGATAAACCAAACGCGTAAGAAAGTCTCTTCATGCTTTCCATTTTCAATTACTTGTAAAAGCATTTACTTGTAATTTTATTCCATGTTCATCTTTATGTAATGGAAAATATGAAGATTATCTGTGCATGCATGTTATCAATTAACACCCAGTTTTACAGGACAATATTCCTAAAACGGACATGTTATGATAACATTTACATTATCCCTAAGACTAAACTATATAAGTCTTTTGTAGGGAAATCATTGGGCCTGTTACCCGCTCAAAATCCATAAAGGCCACGAGCCTACAGCCAATCATGTCTTCTTCTGACCAGTCTAATACTATTTCCCGAGATGAATTTGACGGATTGAGTAAACAAATTACAAATTTGGTTATCCTGCTAGAAGAATTGCATCAGTCTACTCAAGGTACAAAGATATCTTCACATACAGAATCCTCTGTACAAGGAGGAGCTCAAGGTTTGGAAAAAACAATTCAAGAACCTCAGTTGGATACGACCAACAAAGACCCTGAAAACACCCATCTCAAAGGAGATCCAGACACCAGTGATATCAGGAAGAAGATCCTCCAAATAGAGGAAACTATCTGTGTTCTCAAAGGGATTGGAACACATGGAAGTGTTTCATATGCCGACCTTTGCATCTTTCCTGGTGTTCATTATCCAGAGAAATTCAAAACCCCTGATTTTGAAAAGTATGACAGATTAGGGGATCCTTATACCCATTTAAAGGTATTCATTGGAGAACTTGGATCTTATGCGGAAAATGAAAAGCTCAGAATGCAGCTGTTTCAGAAAAGTATGACTGGAGAAGCCCGTTCATGGTATACCAGATTAGACAACTCAAAGATCCATAGTTGGAAAGAGCTGGTTCACGCCTTCCTCAATCAATACAGTTTTTCAGTCTCAGATGGCTCCTGACCGGTACCAAATTACCAAGGTCAAGAAAAAGTAATGAGTCTTTCAGAGAGTATGCTCAAAGGTGGAGGCGCCTTGCTGCTCAAGTTATTCCTTCCATGACGGAACAAGAAATGGTTATGACATTCATAGATATACAAGAAGCTCCTTTCTATGAGAGAGTCTTAGCTGGTATTGGCAAGCCATTCTCTGAAATGATCAAGCACGGAGAGATGGCTGAGATGGGATTGAAGTCTGGAAAAATTCAAGACCTAGCCGCTCTTAAAGCTGTTGTTGAGCACATCCAGTCCGGATCTTATGGAAACAACCCCCGAAGGGTCCATAAAAAGAAAGAGGAGGATGTTTCCTTGATACTAAAAGGTCATAAAGGCAATCAAAGCGTGCTTATACAAAGGAGAAATTACTCCCCTTTTCAAGCACAATCTTCAAACCCTCCATTGCTTAAAGGTGGAGATGCAAAGCGACCTCGGACGTTCACACCCTTAGGGGACTCGCTCGAGAATATTCTTGCTCTTCTGACTACTCAGAAGAAAACTATGCATCTTCTTCCACCAGCCAACCCTAATGAGAGGGGTTTTAATGCTACTCGGAAGTGTGTTTATCATGCCGGAACACCTGGACATGATACTCAAGATTGTTGGGCCTTGAAACACAAGATCCAAGATTTAATGGACAACGGTGAGATCGTTGTCACCAAACCAGATCAACCTCATGTGCAAGACAATCCCCTTCCTCAACACAAAGAAGAAGAGGTCAACATGATCAGTTGGAGCACTAGACAGAATTCCGGTTTCAACAATGAATCATCCCCGATCATCAAAGATGGTGTTGACAAATGGGATTATGAAAAGTTCCAGTTTACTATGGAACAAAAGATGAAAGCTCTTTGCAAACAAATTGAGCAATTGGTAGAACTGGTGACCCACCAGCATCAAATCGGTATGCGGTAATAAAGAATATAATAATAATAAAGAATGGAATAACAGAAGAATTTCACCATGTATGCGGTACTTCACATAGACAGGTTATTCCAACATAATAATAAAGAATGGAATAACAGAAGCTCTCTTCATGAATACGAAAGAAATAATACCCCTTACCTTAGAAAGAAGAGTATTTCGACTGGTAGGGTGAGGATATTCTTGAAGAAAACTTATACTGTTTTCTACGCTCAAAGCTTTCTTAAACTCTAAAGAAATACGCTCAAGATTATAGAAGAAGAATTCTCTGAATTTCTGGTGTGATTTCAATTCTAACTAAGCATCCTATTTATAGGAGAATGGAAAGGATACTATGCAATAAAATATAATATATATATATATATATTTATATATTTTATTTAAAATCTAAGAAAACAAATAACTTTATAAAAGTATTCTGTTTTATATAAAAAGATTTTACTATGCAGGCACTATGCAAACACTATGCATAATAAAATATAATATATTCTATTTATAATCTAATAAAATAAATAACTTTATAAAAGTATTTTATTTTATATAAAAAGATTTTACTATGCCAACACTATGCAGGCACTATGCAAACACTATGCATAATAAAATATATTATATTCTATTTACAATCAAATAAAACAAAACTTTATAAAAAGTATTCTGTTTTATATAAAAAGTTTTTTGTTTTATTACATTAATAATAATAATAAAACAAAATTCATCATCATTATTATAATTCACACTATTAATCGACCAGGTCGTTCCCAAGAAAGAGGGGAATTTCCGATAAGGATTTCTCCCTATTAGTAGCAGTAATTAGGTGACCAAACCTCTCGATGTAACTTCTAGACATCGTTAATATTGCAAATAATAATATTAATAACTATGATATCTCAATTATTGATTTAATAATATATAAAATATCGACAATAATTGAATCAAATAACGTGAGATACTATGCAACAATTACTGTAGCAATAATTGAACAAAACTGAGTGACTTCTCACGTAAACATCAATAATCAATACCGTGTGCTACTATGCAACCACGCGTATTACTGTTCTTTTAACACCGGGTTTTCAACATTTAACGGTAAAACTTCCGCCGTTATTTTCATAAAAATATTTGTCATTTTCTCAATCCGACAATAATTCCATTGTGGGGTCCATCAATGATTGTACCATTGTACGAATATTCCCCGACAAAAAGAATATTTCTCGATCAATCGAATATTATATAACAACTTGCATACTTTTCAAAATTTTTAAATATTACCCACAACTATAACATTATCTCAAATCCACACCATAATTTTGAAAAAAATATTTCGAGAAAATTAAATCTTTATTCGTAAAATTTTGGATTTTATATTGGTATTCGCCCAGACACAGGGTTCACTATACCGATGATCACAACAGTTGCAAACTACACTCGGCAATGCCTCACGAAGGTCCGAATGCCATCTGTGCGGGGTCAGAAACCCAAAACCTTTCTCCCTAGCAGAAACTTTATCAGTCGTTGATGAACACATCAATGAAGGTCAAGCAACCATGACAGTATTCAGTCGCTGGCAAGTAAATCCAGCGAGGCGTCAGAAACCATCTGATGATCTCATCCGTTGAGGCACACGTTAATGAAGGGAAAGCAGCTTTGACATCATCCACAGCAGGGATCTCATCCGTTGATGTAAATTTCAACGAGAGTCAGGCAGCCCTGACAACACAAACTGTTGGCAGTAACTCCGACAGAGCATTAGAAGGACCTGGTGATATAAACCAAGAAGAAACATCCTCATCGGGGAGGACCGATGATGGAATATGCTATATAAGGTCTTCTACAAACAAAATACATCCCCACAAGTCTCTTGTACATGAGAGATATATCCTCAGTGAAAAGTCTGTACCAAGGATTAAGGACTTTGGTGATAACCCCAACGTCAACATCCTGGAATTTCCTGAGAACTTTGGATAACACATCCAAGACAGTTTATCAGGGTTGTCATTGATAACTTCTATCCCCAGCAGAAGTCGTGGGAGCCCGCAGTCATCACATCCTATTGGAGAACAATCCAACAAACCATATACATCATGTTGCAGTACATTGCATCATGATTATCTTGTACATTTCAAGTGTCTAGTATTCTTTATCCTATCCATGCCATGGTATTCCATGAATATGATAAAGAGGGGCATCTATAGACACTCGAAATTTTTTGCACTCTAGTTACTAACATTCCAGGAGGGCAGAATCGTCTTTTAGAGATAACCTTGGAGGACAGCTCAGCTCAATCCCGGAGATAACCCTGGGATACTCAGTTCTTACAATCTCAGAGATAACCCTGAGATAATTAGTCCCATCCCAGAGATAACCCCGGAGTTCCAGTTCCAACTTCGGAGATAACCCCGAGGGATGCAGTTCAAGTTCCGAAAATGACACCGGAGAAAGTTCTTACCATCTTAGAGATAACCCCGAGATAACCAGTTTCAACCTGGAAAAAACACCCGGAGTTTCAGTTCTAACCTCAGAAACAACATTGAGGAGTGCAGGTGCAATTCCAGAGATAACCCCAGAAAAGCTCCTTTTAACCTTTGCAGTCAGCATCAACCTCGAAGATAACCCTGAGGCATTCAGTTCCAACCCCGGAGATAACCTCGGAAGGTCAGGCAGTCCTCAGAGACAACCCTGAGGACCTTTAGTACTTGCAGCATCCCAATCTCAGAGATAACCCTGAGCAACGACTGCTATATCAGCCCAAACTGGAGATAACCCCGGTAAGGGGCAAAATCGTCATTTTGCCACCTTGATCCTACATTCGCGCTGTCTTAATACATTTCAACATATATTCTACACAGCAGCGTCCTACAAGAACCAATGGCTCCAATCCCAAGTGACTACTACACAGGACAGCACACCGAATAGAATTTGAAGACTTGAAGACCAAGGGCATGGTCCCATCTTCCTAACTTCGCACAACCTCTAGTCCCATGTCATTGTGTAGCTCTCGAAAATAGCACTCCGAAAAAGGTCTTATCCACCTCGATCGAATGCCCGAATTGAAGTTCTGAAAGTTCGAGCAGACATCACATTGCATGCGTGCACGTAATTTGAGACAATGGGACCATGGAGCCGGGGCACCAGGCGGCACGAGTGCACACTGGCTCTCCCTCTATAAATTGAGGGCTTGGGGTGGCCATTTTTAAAAAAGAAAAGGCGAGAAAGCCCTGTCCAATTTGCTCTGTACACACTATAAACAGAGTGCTTTCTCATTTTAAACACTTGTGAGCTTATATTTGGCTATATTTTTACCTGTGGGAACCAAGTGTGCATCTATTTAAAGCTATTGTAGTCTTCTTTAGCAGTCCACTATAAGCCTTCGTACCTTTCTTAAAGCATTTTCTCCACTACTGTGCACACACAGTTCTTCACGTTGTGAGTCGTGTTGCGTGTGTATGCCCGAACTTCAGTCCATGGTTTTTTTATTTCTTTTGTATATATATTTATATATATATATGGACTAACATTATCGAGTTATGCCTCGATTGAGCCTGGACTCACGTCAAGCGTTTATTGCTTTTTATATATATATATATATATATATATATATATATATAAACTCATTTAGAACTCATTCAATGAGCACTGGATTTACATCAAGGAGCATTTATTGCTTTTATATATATATATATATATATAAACTGTTGTCGGACTCTATTCGATGAGCATGAATTTTATATCCTAGAATGCGTTTACTGACTTTTATACATATATATATATATATATATATATATATATATATATATATATATATATCTGTTAAGTTTAGAGTTTACTTATTGGCCATTTACGACTTTATTTACTTTTCATCCTTTAGAGTTTACTTTCGTGAAGGTTGATCATTTTACTACTTTATTTACTTTTCTAATCCCCATGGAGGTGCTTCGTGGTGGTTGATCGTGTCTATATATATATATATATATATATATATATATATATATATATATATATATATATATATACCGCTTTTATATATTTACATTTCCAATCCCCATGAAGTTCGCCCGTGGTGGTCGATCGCTTTATATATATATATTCTGACTTTTTATATATATAACTACTTGACTTTCATACAAACTGCTACATCATGTGAGCTAGGAATCATGTGATCACAGATTCATCTCACGAATCTAGATTAGGTTCTGTGATGGACATTTTCATTTGTAATCACTTGTACATTATTCACGGTGTTTGAATTTCCTTAGGCGGCTCTCATGCCCACAAGGAGTTTAAGATCGCTATGTATATTATTTTTCGAAGATGCCTCGCATCCCAAAAAAATAAAAGCAATCAAGCCGAACATATAATAAAATGGAAGTATCAAAGGCCTCAATTACTATTGAGCATAAGGGTTTGAAAAACCTCTTTTACAAAACATCACTGCTATATCTTGTTAAAACTGAATTTTTATACAAAAATTCAAACACTTTGTATATAGGTGCGAACGAGGCATAGCACTACTTCCAAATAATTGCACATTGACCCACACACACACATACATTCATATAACAGTTTATTTGAAAAGTGGTTGTCACTGTGGTAACACGAATTTCTGGGGGGGGGGGGGCCTAACACCTTCCCTCCGCATAATCAAGTCCCCAGACCCTAACGAATCTCGATTTCACAGACATGTTAAACAGTGTCACATCACTGGGTCAATGTGCAAACCTTTTCTCGATTGAGTTGGTGCTAACATTTAAAAATACCAACTGACGACTCTTACAGTCCAATCGTCGAGATATACATGTTAGACCTTTTAACAACTTATTTTTTCAAACAAATATCACCTAACATGAGAACACCAAAAGACAAGAACATAAAAGGGACAATAAAAATCCAGACGTCCATAGTATGACATGTGGACTGTAATCTGGAAGTGGAATCATGGTCATACCATGTCCAGAATACAAGTTATTAGTGGTCAAAGAGAGCTGACCGACCATGACCAAGAGTTTCTGGGCAACCCAAAAAACTCTTCATCAGTGTCTAACAAGGTTTTCAAGAGCTTGAATCTGTCAGATGTTAGGAGATATGATGATGTTGTTATAACCAAGGTGTATCCTGTTATATGGACTAGAGATTCATGCCTCTAGATCACTCAAACAACAAACATGTTGAAAGTAGTGGACAATCAAAGTACCTTGACCGAGCACGATTTCTGTTTTTTGGAAATTCCAAAAACCGTAAGAACAATCATCTCTCTAGCTAGAAGTGTGTACTTGAAATAGGTTTCTGGATCCGAAAAACCGTAGCTCGACAAATATTGAAGGGTTGGATCTTCATGATGTGTGAAGTGTGACTCATTGTGGTTACAATTATTGATACATTATTTTACAAGAAAAGTCTTAGAAAGCTCGAACATACTACATTTGGTCAAAATGGCACGTTGGTGAACTCAATTTTCTTGTAGACACCCAAAATAGGTATACATCACCCATTTTGAGTTGTTAATAACATGGTATAGAAACAACTATAACTTTATTAATACAACATAAAAGCGTGAGTTTAAATACAAATGGAACAAAAATTCACAAAATAAGTCCTCATTACAATTATTGATACATTATTTTACAAAATGGTGAGGACTACTAAAAATAATTAGAACCATCATTCCATAAGATAATATACAGAACGAGAAGAAAAAATTGAACAAAAAAGAAAAGGTGAGCTCAACTAGCCTAGTAAAAGAATATTATGACTAAGATAATATAGAACAAATTATCGTTAGTCTTCAACAAGGAAAAAATCGATAAAATACAATAGACAACAAGTTTTGAGATCAATATTCGCGAAATAGCGGAAATAATTTCATAGATGAGATCGTAGAGAATGAAATCTACTATAATCTATGAATTTAAAAGTCCATCATCAATATTTTATCCCTATAACATCAATCAATATTCATCTTGAATCAAATATTCATCATCTTTTGTACTCTGGGCCAAAGATATTCATCGATTAGTCATGTTCATCTCAACTTTTGTACATCTTTTGCACTACGGGCCAAAGATATTCATAAGAAAATCAACCATCTTTGCACTCTGAGGGCCAAAGATATTCGATAATATCATCTTTTAGGGGGTGAGGATGATGAAAAATATTTTAAAGAAAACGAATCCAGTGAAACAAAAGAATAAATAATAAGGATTCGTACTTTAAACAGTCCAAGTTCAAAAATACTTCATAAATAACCATAGTGAAGTAAAATTCAAGAATGATCAAAACATGGATACAATCAAAGCTAGTATCCATAATAGATATCTTGGACAAAAATAAAAATTTAATTTTTTTGTGAATAGTGTCGTATTCGTGAATAGTGTCGTATACGTGAATAGTGCCGTATACGTGAATAGTAACCCCGACACTAAAAGACAAGAATTTCACAGGAAAAATCTCTCCAATATTCCATCATAATGATATTGAAGGAAATAATATCATTTATAAAAAAATAATATCCCTTACCTAAAAAAAGAATAGTACTTACATTTGGAATATAGGATATAATATTTGAAGGAACTTGCATAGTATAGCAACACTCAAAGTATCAAAATACTCACAAGAATACGCTCGATAATATAGAGAGAAAACTTGAGTTTACGGTGTGATTTTCAATTCTAACCTAAGCACCCTATTTATAGGAAAATACTTAGAACACCAAAGCAGAAAATTTAATAAAATATTAATATATATATATATATATATATATATACAAATTTCTTACGCCCACTCTTACCAACTGAATTCAGCATTCAACACATTTATATCAAATGTGGAACACTCACCAAAAATGTTTTTCTTAAAAAAAATAATTAAAACTTCAAAAATCAATTATTTCAGAACTTCAATAATTCATAATAAATAGCCCTTCTGTTTAGAAAAATTCAAACCTTATGTTTTTCCATAGGAAATTTCATTCTCTACAACTTTGTAAGTTTAAGTTTTTCCAAATTCAAGCAAGAAAATTTGAAAGAAATCCACAAGCAGGCGATTTTACAAGTTTATAATCAAATTTCAATCAAGAAATGGGGCCCACAAACATGTTTAACATGTTTTAAACATTTTTTTGTAACAAAAATACTCTTCCTCCTCATTTACTCATATATCACACATTCATTGTAAAAATATCACCATTATTATATTATTAAAATATAATAATATATTTAAATGAATTATTTATCGAGAAAAGATAAAATATCAAATTTTCAACAATTATCACTTTAAAATTTTCTCCATCTATATCCACATAAAATGAATATTTTCCTTATCATATAAATCAATAATTAATTATTCACAAATAATATTCTGAGAATCACAATCTAAATGCAACAGTAGTTTCCCAGGAAAGAGGGGCTTTCGATAAGGATTTCTCCTTCTTGGCGCATGATTAGGTGACCAAACCTCTCCTTAGGCAGAACTTTCTAGACATTGCCAATAATGTTATCTAATAATATTATTCAAATAATATGAATTATTGATCGATAAATGAAAATCTTTGTGTAGTGACAATTATTGAAACAATGAACAATATAAAATATCAGCGTAGCAATTATTGAATCAATAAAATAAAATATTGAGCGGTAATTTTGTAACAATTATTGAGTAGTGCCTTCTTACGTAAGAATCAATAATTGGTGCAATACTGGTGTCTCTTCTTGTGTTTTTAACCACGGGTATTTCAACGGTATTACTTGGTAACAACTTCTGCAGTTATTTATAAACAACTTATATTTGTCGTTTTCTTCATCCAATCGCTTTTCCGTTATGGGGCCCACACAAAAGCTTGTGTCGTCGTACGAATATTCCCGACGGTAAGAATATTCCACGACCAAACGAATATTCCCGACAACAATGAATATTTTATAACCACTTGCTTATTTAAAATATTTGTGCATTTTACCCATAACTAACCACATTAATCAAATCAACCCTTCTTATTTCAAAATAATAAATAGAGAAATTTAATTTCATTTATAATAAGTTGGGGTCTTACAACCTCCCTCCTTATGAAATTTCGTCCTCGAAATTGACGTACGTACCTGGTGTTTCGAAAAGGTGAGGATACCTCGCTCTCATTTCCGTTTCAACTCGAGGTCATTTCCTCAATAGCATGGTTCCTCCACAAAACTTTGACTTGTGGTATGACCTTTGTATACGTAAGACATGCTCCTTCTATATCAAGATCTTGGTGGTACCTCCTAAATACGTTAAGTCTTGACTATCTCATCGGTTCTAACTTCGATAACGTGGTTGGGTCTTTCACATATTCTGAAACACGGATATATGAAAAACATTATGAACACGAGACATACTTGGAGGTAGTAGCGAGTCTATAGGCTACATTTCCTACTCGGTAAAGAATCTGAAATGGACCGATAAATCGTGGATTGAGCTTTCCTCTTTTCCCAAATCTTGTAACTCCCTTCCATGGAGCAACACATGACAATACATGATCCCCGATACTAAATTCCACGTCCTTTCGATGAAGATCGCATAACTCTTTTGTCGATCTTGTGCTTGGTTTGTATCGTTGTCGAATCATTTGGATCTTTTTACGTAGTCATACGTACCAACTCTGGTCCCAACAATGTTGCTTCACCAACCTCATCCCAACATATCTTTGGAGCGACACTTTCGTCCATATAATGCTTGAATGGAGCTACACCTATACTTGCACGATAAGCATTGTTGTTGTAGGAGAATTCCACCAATGGTAAATACTTATCCCAACTCCTTTGAAGTCTAGGACACGAGTCTTAATAGATCTTCAAGAGTTTGAATAGTCCTCTCACGATTGTCCGTCTGGTTTGAGATGGTGGTATGCGAAGCGAATCATAAATCCGTGCCCATAGCTTTTTGCAAACTAACCCAAAATCGTGAAGTGAATCTTGGGTCACGATCCAAAACTATGGATCTTGGCATGCCATACAATCTCACAATCTCATTTACATACATATATGAGAGCAAGGCGTTCGAGGAATAAGTCTCCGTATCGGCAAGAAATAAGCGAGACTTGGTTAATCTATCAACAATAACCCAAATAGCATTTATACCTTGAGAAAGCGAGTGGGAAGACCCGTGCTTGAAATCCATGGTAATGTGTTCCCACTTCCATTTTGGAATCTCAAGTGGTTGCAATGGACCCTTAGGTACTTGATGCTCCGCCTTTACGTTGACAAGTTAAACACCTCGAGATAAACTTTGCAATCTCTCTCTTCATATTGTTCCACCAAAATGTATGTCGAAGATCACGATACATTTTGGTACTTCGAGATGGATTGCAAACGGTGTATTATGTGCCTCCATCATGATCTTGTATTTCAAATCAGAGTCGTTAGGAACACAAAGTCTGGAGTGGACTCGAAGTATTCCTTCTTCATCGATTCTCGCGCTTCGGAATAGCACCTTCTTGTACTTTCTTCTTCATACGCATAACCTCGGGTCGGTGGCTTGAGCAACTTTAACTTTATCGATTAAAGTTGGTTCTATCGTATACTTGACATCATCACTTTCGTTCTTTCGCATATGATCTTCTACTCTTTCGTCGCGTACTATTTACCACGTTTGCTTTTCGGGATGGTATTGAATGGTGTGGTCATAATCTTTTAACGACTCGAGCCAGCGTCGTTTGTCGCATGTTGAGTTCCTTTTGGGTGAAGAAATATTTGAGGCTTTTATGGTTTGAATATATCTCCACTTTCTCCCCATATAGATAGTGCCTCCGGATCTTTAAGCCTTGAAAGCGCATTGCTGCTTGACTCTAGATCATGAGTAGGATAATTCCTCTCATATTCTTTAAGTTATCATGAGGCATAGGCTATGACTTTCCCATGTTGCATGAGAACACATCCTAACCCTTTGCACGAAGCATCATTTGTGAATAACAAATCCATCCGAACCGGATGGTATTATCGAGCAGTACCGAAATGAGTCTCCTCTTAAGCTCTTGAAAACTCTTCTCGCATTCCTCGCTCCATATGAATTTTGTATCTTTAGGAGTCGAGTTGAGTTAGCATGGGGTAGCGATTCGAGAAAATCCTTCCACGAATCTCAGATAATAACCAACTAAGCCCGAAAGCTACGTACTTGATTACCATCTTTGGTTGCTCCCAACTTTGTATTGCTTCAATCTTTCTTTGGGTGTGACAGATACTCCATGTTTTGACACCACGTGCCCAAGGAATGCTACTTCCTCAAGCCAAAACTCGCATTTCTTCAACTTGGCATATAGCTTGTTTTCACGAAGCCTTTGGAGTACCGACTTCAAATGGTGCTCATGATCTTCACGACTTTTGGAATATATGAGGATGTCATCAATAAAGACACAACAACGAATTGATCCAAATATTCCTTGAATATCGGTTCATCATATCCATGAAAGCCGCGGGAGCATTAGTCGATCAAAAGACATGACTAAGAATTCATAATAATGCGTCACCAGGAGTTACGAAGGCGGTCTTTGGAATATCCTCGGTTCTAATCTTGGTGATGATATCGAGCGAAGATCGATCTTTGAAAAGAATTGTGCTCTGCAAGAATTGGTCAAACAGGTCATCAATGCGAGGTAGCGGATACCTATTCTTGATGGTGACATGGTTTAATTCTCGATAGTCAATAAAAAGTCGCATACTCTCGTCTTTCTTCTTTACAAATAAAATAGGAGCACCCCGAGGAGATGTACTGGGGCGAATGAAAGCCGATGTCCAACAACTCCTGTAGTTGGACCTTTAACTCTGAAGTTCAATAGGAGCCATTCGATATGGGGTTTTAGAAATGGGCTTTGTACCGGGTTCAAGATCAATAAAGAATTCAACTTCACGTTACGGGGGGTAGGCAGGAAGTTCTTGAAATCGTCGGAAATTTACTAACAACGGGAATATTATTCAAATCGGCGTGTCTTTATTCAAATCCATAACATGGGCTAAGAAAGCTTGACATCCATTTTTCAATAAGCGAATAGCTTTATGACTTGATATAACGGTGATTGATTTTAGTGGTTTAGTTGCTTGAATTAAATACAACGCAGGTTGGTTAGGAATATGAAAACTAACAACCTTACGAAAACAATCAATTTTGGCATGATGAGTAGTTAACCAATCAATCCTAAAATCACATCAAAAGCAAGTATCTTTAAAGAGATAAGATCAGCGAGGTAATGTGATGGTGCCAACTTGGATCAAACAAGATTTATAAATAGTGGATGTGATGAAAGTTTCTCTAACAGAGTCTCCACAGATAAATCAAAGTCTAATTTCTCGGAGTTAAGTTTAAGCGTTGAGCACAAGCGGGAGAGATAAATGAATGGGTAGCATCGGTATCTAGTAAGTATAAACTTCGCAAGAATTTATGATTAGCTTACCGTGATCACCTCGTTTGGGTTTCTCGCATTTTGACCCGATCACGAAAGCGCTCTTCGAGGCAGATTGACTTTGACTTTTTGGGATGACCTTTTGAGTCACCATCCCATTGGACTTGGTTTCTCTCTGTACAATCTCGGCGATATGTCCTTCCTTTCCACAATTATAACATACCTTGAGCTGTTTGTGGGCGGTTTGGGGTGATATGTCCCTCTTTTCGCATTTATAGCATCTGATGGGTGGTCGTTCTCCTCCA
The DNA here is from genome assembly GCA_020205605.1 of Panax ginseng. Classification (NCBI taxonomy): domain Eukaryota; kingdom Viridiplantae; phylum Streptophyta; class Magnoliopsida; order Apiales; family Araliaceae; genus Panax; species Panax ginseng. The sequence goes on along the minus strand of CM035132.1, from coordinate 140,944,107 downwards.
TAGAACCGATTCTTTCTTTGGTGTTGGCGTCTTCGCATGGTCATTATTGAATCTCCTCTTTTAAAATCTCCCCAGGCTCGCTTCTTCTATTTTCATGGCCATGATTACCACGGAGTGGTTCCAGCTTTTATCCAAGTATTTTTCTTTCTCCATTTGGTTATCGTTGTTACGATGATTGATTGCATATCACCATGATATGATCTGGTTGTGGTCCCTCGGTTGAGCGTACTCGTTATCTCGCTCTAATAATTGAGCCACATTGACAACAACATCCGAATAGAGAAAATTTATGAGAAATGAGATATTGGCGTATCTTGGGTTTCAAACCTCTCGAAACATCCGCGTCATCGTTCCTCATTCTCCACCAAATGAGGTGCAAAACTGGATAACTCTGCAAACTTCGCCTCGTCTTTGGGACACCGTCATGTTGTTTTGTTCAATCTAATAAACTCCACTTCCTTCATATATAGCGAATACTTTCGAGGAAAGTACTTGTCATTGAGCAGTTTTGAAACGTCTCCCAAGACATCTTTGAGTGCGAAATTTGGATGGAGTGCGCTTCACTGATTCCCACCGATAATGCCTCATTCACGGAACATAAAAAGGTGGCGAATGGAACCTTTTGTTCCTCCGTGCATCCCAAGACATCGAATATCTTGGTAATTTGTTTGACCCACGTTTACGCCTTAATCGGATCGGACTTTCCCCAAAATTTTGGTGGTCCCAACTCTTTGAAGCTGCTTGTTTTGTGACAAGCCGAAATGCGTTGTTATCATTTCCACTGTATTTTGTGCACGAGAGTCTCCTAAATGCGATTTTGCATGAGCGCAAAAAGCTTCTAAACATCCGTCGTTCATCATTTTCTCGGTGGTGTTGTTCACGGGAGGAACATTGCCCGACTGTTGTTGCGTTCTCCTCGTTGGTGAGTAAAGGTGTCTCCACGGTCTCATTTACTCCTTTTTTAACATTCTCGGTCGACATTCTCAAATCTTGCCATAAAACAAGGGTTAATTAAAGAAATCAACATATCACATAATATCCCTATATCTTGACCGACCAACAACAAATAAGCTTAGGTAAGACACACTTAGCGAAGGTTTTACTCGTCTCTCCCTCCTAGTTCTATTCCCGATCTCACATGCCGGAGATCATATCCCTAAGCTACGATACCATTGTGATGCCCCCAAAATAGGTATACATCACCCATTTTGAGTCGTCAATAACATGATCTGATGAAACAACTATTAAACTTTATTAATCTGACATATAAAGCTATGAGTTTAAATACAAATATTGCCATCTAGACAATATTCACACCCAAATAAGTCCTCATTACAATTATTGATACATTATTTTACAAAAATGGTGAGGACTACTAAAACAACTCTCTAGAACCATCATTCCATTACCCAGAAAGCTAGAACTCATTTACATTCTCGCCTCGAGAAGAAAAAATGGAACAAAAAGGAGGAAAGGGTGAGCTCAACTAGCCCGATAAAGAATATTATGACTAAGATAATATAGAACAAATTATCGTTAGTCTTCAACAGAGGAAAAAAATCGATAAAATACAATAGACAACAAGTTTCGGATCAATATTCGCAGTGAAATAATAATTCATAGATGAGTTACGTAGAGAATGAAATCTACTATAATCTATGAATTTAAAAGTCCATCATCAATATTTTATCCTGTAACATCAATCGATATTCATCTTGAATCAAATATTCATCTTTGCACTCTGGGCCAAAGATATTCATCGATTGGTCATATTCATCTCAACACTTTGTACATCTTTTTTCGGGCCAAAGATATTCATAAAAAAATCAACCATCTTTTGCACTACGGGCCAAAGATATTGATTAATATCATCTTTTAGGTGAGGATGATGAAAAATATTTTAAAGAAAAGCGAATCTAGTGAAACAAAAGAACAAATATTAAGGATTAAGTACTTTTAAACAATCGAGTTCAAAAATACTTCATAAATAATCATAGTGAAGTAAAATTCAAGAATGATCAAAACATGGATACAATCAAAGCTAGTATCCATAATAGATATCTTGGATAAAAAACAAAAATTTAATTTTTTTGTGAATAGAATAGTGATATTAAGTGAATAGTATAGTATCGTGAATAGTATAAGTATCGTGAATAGTAACCAGAAACACTAAAGACAAAAATTTCACAAGAAAAATCTCTCCAATATTCCATCATAATGATATTGAAGAAATAATATCATTTATAAAAAATAATAATATCCTTACCTCGAAAAAAGAATAATTACTTACATTTGGAATATCAATATATAGTCTTTGAAGGAACTTGCCGTATATAAGCAACACTCAAAGTATCAAAATACTCACAAGAATAAACTCGATAATATAGAGAGAGAAAACTTTGAGTTTACGGTGTGATTTTCAATTCTAACCTAAGCACACCTATTTATAGGAAAATGCTTAGAACACCAAAGCGAGAAAATTTAATAAAATATTATATATATATATATATATAAAATTTCTTCGCCCACTCTTACCAATTGAAATTGATTTCATTCAACACATTTATATCAAATGTGGGACACTCAAAAAAAACGTTTTTTCTTAAAAAAATAATTAAAACTTCAAAAATTAATTATTACGGAACTTTGAACTTCAATAATTCATAATAAATAGCCCTTTTATCGGAAAAATTTGAACCTATATGTCTTTTCCATAGGAAATTCCATTATCTACAACTTTGTAAGTTTAAGTTTTTCCAAATTCCAAGCGAAATTGGCCAAGAAATCCACAAGCGGGTGATTTTACAATTTATAATCAAATTTCGGTCAAGAAATGGGCCCACAAACATGTTTAACATGTTTTAAACAATTTTTTGTAACAAAATACTCTTCCTCCTCATTTATTCATATATCACATTCATTGTAAAAATATCACCATTATTATATTTAAAATATAATAATATATTTAAATGAATTATTTATCGAGAAAAGATAAAATATCAAATTTTCAACAATTGTCACTTTAAAATTTTCTCCATCTATATCCACATAAAATGAATATTTTCCTTATCATATAAATCAATAATTAATTATTCACAAATAATATTACTGAGAATCACAAATCTGAAATGACGGTAGTTCTAGGAAGAGGGGCTTTCGATAAGATTTTTCTCCTTCTTGGGCATGATTAGGTGACCAAACCTCTCCTTAGAGCAGAACTTTCTAGACATTGCCAATAATGTTATCTAATAATATTATTCAAATAATATGAATTATTGATCGATAATGGAAAATCTTGTGTAGTGACAATTATTGAAACAACAATAATATAAAATATCAGCGTAGCAATTATTGAATCGATAAAATAAAATATTGAGCGAGTAATTATTGTAACAATTATTGAGTAGTGCCTTCTTACGTAAGAATCAATAATTTGGTGCAATCTGGTGTCTTTCTTGTGTTTTAACCAGTTATTTATATTCAACTTATATTTGTCGTTTTCTTGATCCAATCACTTTAGTTATTTATAAACAACTTATATTTATGAAAATAAATTTAAAATTAAAATTAGTTTTAAAATTTTATTTAAGTTATGAAAATAACTTTTTAGCATTTTTTCATTAATATTTATATTTATTTGAATAATAATGATATTTAATTTATTTAGTAAGTATATTAAATAAATTAGAGAAAAATGATCTTAATATTATAAAAATTATTTTAAATAAGAATAAAGTGTTTAAAAATATTTTTAAGTTATAAGATGTAACTTTTAATATTTTTAGATTAATTTCATTAATAAATTAATATTATTGATATTAGATTTATTTAATTATTATATTAAATAAATGAGTTAAAAATTGTTTTATTGATTTAAAAATCATTTAAAAATGAGAAAAGTAACTTAAAAATATTTTAAGTTATAAAATATGACTTTTAATATTTTAATGAGAAATTAATTAATATTTAAATATTAATGGTGATGGTTTAAAAATAATTTTAAATGTTTTAAAAATTATTTAAAGAGAATTTGGTGATTTAAAAATATTTTAAGTTATTTATTAATAACTTTAATATTTTGACAAGTATGTCATTAATATTTTAATATTATTAAATATTAATTATGATGAGATTATTTGGTATTTAAATCATTTAAAAATGATTCTAGTACTTGAAAAAATATTATAAAATATAATAATTGTTTAAAAATTATTATAAGCTTCCAAAAAATATTATGAATGATATCTGACTTATCTAAAATAATATTGAAGCTTTGAGACCGAGTTTAATTGACAATAAATGTGTTAATTGTCGGATAGGGGTGACCAGGATACCAAGTTAAGATCAAAATCCAGCCAGACTGAACTAGTTAGACTTGATGAGTATTTATATAGGTTATAAACACTAATGTGACTACATGATGATGTGTTTAGGAGATATATTAACTGTAAATTACAATGTTATGTGTTATGATTTGTTATGCTAATTGTGAGACCAATATTATTGATTATAGGTCTTTCAACGCAAATAGAATATATTGTGTAGCAGTAATCAATGAAGAAGGCAAGTTTCTTTAACTCAATCTTGAGTTATTACTTTTCAAATATTGTGGTGGTTAATTATTGCTGATTATACCACGTCTGAGAATTATTGTTGATTATTCGCAGTTAGTGCATGTTTATTAATTCAAATTGAATTATTAATTTTGAGAATATACTTGGGGAATAACTGTTGTTGGTTATTCACATCCGTAGAAGTTGTTGTTGATTGTAAATAGTACAGTTAGTTTCTGCCTATTATCAAATCATGTTGAGATATGTCTTAGCTAATTGATCTAGCTAGACGAACATTTATTAAAACTTGATAGGTTCGAGAAGAGAACTCAATTATTATTGAAAGGTTGATGCCAATTATTTCGGCTAGATCGAGAAGAGAAATCAATTATTATTGACAGGTCAATGCCAATTATTTTGGCTAGATCAAAAAAGCGATTAGATATTAAAATCATTATATTTCGTTGTTGTGATTCAAATTCTTATTATAATACTGAGAAGAACAACCTTTTTATATAAAAGGGGCTTTGTGGTCATATATCCGACTGTTGCGCGCGTGTTAGTATTATGCATAATATATGGTATAATAAAGCTGATCACTTTATATAGTTGTTAAGGGGTATGATTTAATCTTTATGGTTATCTGATACACCTGGGTATATCAAAGTTAAATCTTGGAGTGCGTTTGAAATATGATTCTTAATTGGAGACAATGGAGATAATTATAAGTTAAGAGAAGACTCACTATTGGAAAGAAGATGATAGCAATCTTCTTATTTTTCTTTGGGGACTATTGGGTCAACCAAGGATAATTCTGTGGACATATGATATCTATCATAGCCTAGACGCATGGCCTCCCATGTACGAAGATTTTCTTGAGTATTTTCCAAAGATTTTAATTTCTAAAACAGTTTTTGATTGTACTTTTATGTAAAGTACCATTGTAAGGTTATGGTCGAGGCACCATGAGAGTTACATACATTTGTATTAAAACTCACAGTTTAGCGCGTGGTCGATTCTGCATTGACAGTTCAACAGTTGTATAAATGAAGTTTGTATTTGATTTTTATAGTATGATATCTCATGATTTCGAGCGGGTCGTGTGGACCTATTTTGGGGGCATCACAAATGGTATCGAGCTTAGGGATATGGTCATTTGGCGGAGATAAGAGTCTAGAACTAAGAGGGAGAGGCGAGGTTATATACTTCGCTTTAGTGTGTGACTTACCTAAGTGAAATTGTTTACTTGATAAATTGACAAATTATGATATGTCAATTAACCTTTGTTTTGAAGATATATTCTAGAATGATATCTGAAATACAGGAGATGAGCAATGGGAAAATCATGATACAGAGGAAATAACCAAGAAGGTACAATCCGAAAAGAAAGCAAGGTATTCTCATCTCTTCGAAATACCAGGTACATAATTTCGAGGGAGAAATTTCTCAAGGAGGGGAGATTGTGAGATCCCGAATTTTATGAAATAAAAGTATTCAATTTTTCTATTTTGGTAAATAGTTAAATTGATAAAAGTTTAAAGTTAAGGGTCATATTTGAAAATTTTTCAAAGTAAGCAAGTTGTCATAAAATAACCGTTAGTAAAAGTACAGTAATACGCGTGGTTGCATAGTAGCACACGGTATTGATTATTGATGCTTATGTGAGAAGTCACTCAGTTATACTCAATTATTGCTACAATAATTGTTGCAACATATCTCTCATATTATTGATTCAATTATTGTCATAGTATCATCTGCATAATATTTTATATATTATTAAATCAATAATTGAGACGACAAAGTTATTCATATTATTAAATTGCAATATTTACAATGTCTAGAAGTTCTGTTAAGGAGAGGTTTGGTCATCTAATTGCGCGCTAATAAGGAGAAATCCTTATCGAAAAGCCCCCTCTTTCCTGGGAACGACCTGGATGTTAAATATTGTGAGTTATAATATAAATGATGAATAAGTTCGTGTTTATTAAAGATGAAATTGATAATTCCATTGATTTGGAATTATTAGTGTTAGTGAAAATCAATATTTATTTCGATAATAATTAATGTTTGGAAGTTATCGGGTAATTAATCGGATAAATGAGGAATTAATTGCTATTAATTCATATGATTATAACTATTTTTTCACATGTGTGTACTATTGATTCACATTCATGTACTATTAGGGGAGTTGGTACAAGATTGATAATACTTACATGACTAAGTTAAAGATGGAGTTATAGATGGAGGTATTATACTGTTATTCATATTTTCACATGATTATAACTATTGAATCACATGATTGAACTATTGATTCACATTATTTACTATTTGGGGAGGTGGTGCAAGTTTGATAATACTTGCAGGACTAAATTAAAAATAAAAGAAAAGTTGGAGGTATTGTACTGTAATATTTCGAGCCCCAAAACGTGCAATTATCGAAACTATATTTGTTTATAAATAGAAGCTCATTCTTCCTTCATTTCTCATCAATTCACTAAAGCTATAGAACAATTATTATAGAGAGAAATTTTAAAGAGAAGGAAGAAGAGAAGTCTGCTACCTCACTATTCTAGTATCTAGTTTTCTTCTGAGGTAAGGGGTATTATTCTTTCGTATTTATGAAGAGAGTTATTTTCTTTCAATACTCGTAAGGGTTGTTATTCCATTCTTTATTATTATGTTGGAATAACTTTGTCTATCATGCGAAGTCCGCATACATGGTAAAATTCTTACATTATTCCATTCTTTATTATTTTGTTGGAATAACACATGCATCTTGATCTATCGCATGCAGTGATTTCTGTTGTTATTCCATTCTTTATTATTTTGTTGGAATATCACATGCATGCGGATTACGCATAACACAGTTTCATTCTTTATTATTACATTGGAATAACTTTTATGCATGTGATTCTATCGCATGCACGGTGATTTTGTTGTTATTCCATTCTTTATTATTACATTGGAATATCCTACCATACGGATTACGCATGACTGGTTCCATTCTTTATTATTACATTGGAATAACCTATCTGTAATGATCGTCGATCGCATGCACAGTGATTTTGTTGTTATTCCATTCGTTATTATTCTATTGGAATATCCATCTATGCTGATTACGCATGACTGGTTCCATTCTTTATTATTTACATTGGAATATCACATGCATGCGGATTACGCATGACACTGGTTCCATTCTTTATTATTACATTGGAATATCACATGCATGCGGATTCACGCATGACACAGTTCTATTCTTTATTATTACATTGGGAATAACCTGTCTGTGCGGTCTATCGCATGCATGGTGAATAATCCTTTGTATTCATTCCTTATTAAATTGTGGAAATGATCTGTTTACATGGATTACCGCATGGCGGGTTAAAATCCATTTACAATTTCGTAATTGGACATTCAAAAATTCTGGAAAATTTTGGGAGGATACTATGATAAATTTTCTAACATCTCCAAGTGGAATCACTGAAAGAGGAGTTGTAGATTTTTGTATGGACTATTTTTAACAAATCACAAAAAAGTGAAAAAGGAGAAAATCTCTCGCCCAAAATTTTTTGTAAATTTTTTCGACCCTTAATTTGTGAGAAAAATTCTGGCCTTTTGGGATATGGAAATATATGGTATAAAGTACCTCCTTTCCAAAAATGAGTTCATTCCGACTTAAAATGAGCAAGTTATGAATATTTAGGTTTTTTCGACAAAAAACGCTATAACCGGAGTTCTATAACTCCGATGACCATGAAATTTAAACTGGAAGCTCACATTAACATGTGTAAGATCCTGCCAAGATTTTGGAATTTCTGGAGTTAAACTTGAGGTAGCTAATTTCGTAAGGAATTAATTAGAAATTGATTTTTTGAAAAATACGTAAGGGAGTTGAAAAATTATAAAAAAAATACTTATTCTGTATGAAATATATATATATATATATGTTTGGACAAAGGATAGAAAAATAATAAGTTGATTTGGTAAATTTTCATGAAAATGGTTTAGTTATGAACATATGAGTTAAATATGTTATGTGAAGTTGAAAAATTGGTAAATAGGATTTTATGGCTTGAAAATCTTATATAAGGTATATGCAGATTTTTGATGAGGGATTTGATCATTGGTGATAAAATCTTATGAGTATGGAATTTTTGAATGATTAAATGCATTATTTGGTAAAGTGTAAACAATTAAAATAAATTGTTTATAAGTTTAAAAAATGATTAAAATATTGTTATAATATTAATGATATTGGATTATGAGATTATTAAGTGATCGATAACATTGGGATATTCTTGAACCCTGGATAAATTATATTATAAATGTTTAATATTTATCCTTTATCTCATTTGATTGATTCTTTATATCATTGTCATGATCCTCATGCTTATATTGTGTTGAAAGTCACCTGTGGCTTACGTGCATAGATGGACTTGGTATGATTATGACCAGGGATTATTCGGTATAATCATGACCGTAATATTACAAATGATGTTGTAAAAGTCATCTTTGGCCCGTAGTGTATAGATGGACTTCGTATGATTATGATCAGGGATTATTCGGTATAATCATGACCATAATTGAAAACACGAATATCCTTGGCCCGTAGTGCATGGATAATTCGTGGTCGTAATACTAACGAATATCCTTGGCCGTAGTACAGGGATGATTCGATGATGTGGATTAATTATTAAGCTGAGTCTCAGCGATAACATATTGATAATACAATTTTTAATTCGTAAAAGATAGTAGATATCATGCTCTACTTGACTCTTGTTGTATGTCTTTGGCCTGTAGAGCAAATATGAATTGTTAATGAATATCTTTGGCCCGAAGTGCAAAGATGAATTTATTAGTATGATTATGAACAAGAATTGTGATTTGGTATAACCATGATTTTTGGATGTTTCAGGTAGAGACAGGTGATGAAAATTATCTTCATCCTAGGTGTGAAGAGGAATTTAGAATCACAATTATGATTATGAGTTATTCATATGATTGTGGACAGGAATAAAACATTATTGGTGGACTTTTAACATAGAGAAGATAATAGACCTGATGATCTATTTGACTCTTCTAATAAATTTCTCGTTCCGCTGCAACTATGGTTGAAAAGTTTTATCATCTACCATATGTTCTAAATCTCTGATTTATTATTGACGAAGGCTATTGATAATTTAATTATCTTTAGTCATGATATTCTTTACTGGGCTATTTGTGCTCACCCTTTTGCTTCACAATTCCTTTCAGGTATTAAGAGTGTAGCCAAGATTGAAGCGGGGGTAATGAGGATTAGAACGGTGGTCTATAGCTGTTGAGGTTTCCCTTAAAACAGTATGGAAGTAATTATATTGAGAATTATAGATAAGTGTGTCGTATTGTATACGTCATTTTAACTGTTGATTTTGGTGAACCAAATAGGGTGAGGTGAACCCAACTTTGGAAGGGCATTTTTGCCACTATCATACAAGATGTCTAATGACAGACGACTTCGTGTTATTATAAGACAGGGTTGTGCACATCCACTTGCTGAGTATATCTACGAGCACTACCTATATAATCTTGGACTGTGTTTGACATATGATTCTCAATTGGAGACAATGGAGATAATTATAAGTCAAGAGAAGACTCACCATTGGAAAGAAGATGATAGCAATCTTCTTATTTTTCTTTGGGGACTATTGGGTCAACCAAGGATAATTCTGTGGACATATGATATCTATCATAACCTAGACGCATGGCCTCCCATGTACGAAGGTTTCCTTGAGTATTTTCCAAAGATTTTAATTTCTAAAATAGCTTTTTATTGTACTTTTATGTAAAGTACCATTGTAAGGTTATGGTCGAGGCACCATGAGAGTTACATACATTTCTATTAAAACTTCATGATTTTAGCGTGGTCGTATTACTTACGACAGTTCAACAGTTGTATAAATGAAGTTTGTATTTGATTTTTATAGTATGATATCTGGCGACTCAGAATGGGTCGTGTGGACCTATTTTGGGGGCGTCACACATGATATCTACTATCTTCTATAATTTAAAAAGTTTATCATTAACTTTATCGCTGGAACTCAACTTAATAAATAAATCACATCATCGAATTATCCCTGCACTACGGGCCAAGGATATTCATTAGTATCACGTCCATAAATTATTCTTGCACTACGGGCCAAGAATATTCATATAATCATTAATGGTCATGATCATAATGAATTATCACTGGTCATAATCATACCATTCAACAGTCCATCTATGCACATAAGCCAAAGATGACTTTCATCACAATATAAGCATGAAGATGATGACATTAATATAAGAATTCAATTAAAAGAAAGCAAAAGATAAATTTTTAAATATTTATAACTTAATTTATCCAGAATTCAATAATGTCAAAATTGCCAACATGAAACTGCTTTGTGGAGTAAAATTCAAGAATAATATCCATGTATCTAAAATAATTTGAACAGAAAAGAAATGAATTTTTTCGGTGAATAGTACCCCGTGAATAGTACCCTATAAATAGTACTTCAGGAATAGTACCCCGTGAATAGTACCCTGATATGAAAAGTTCCTCGAATACCCGAGTGAACAATATTTGAGTGAATAGTAACTCGTGAATAGTACCCCAGCATGAAAAATGCCCCGAATACCCGAGTGAACAATATTTGAGTAAATAGTAATCGAGTGAATAGTAACTCGTGAATAGTACCTCGACATGAAAAGTGCCCCGAATACCTGAGTGAATAATATTCTAGTGAATAATAACTGGGTGAATAGTAACCCATAAATAGTACTCTGGGTGAAAATATTGATATTTAATAAGAAAGTTCAGATTAATATTCCAATGACACGATACTGGATGAAGCGCAAAACTCAAGAATATTCCACTAATTTCAAGGATTATAGAAGCAATACTTACCATAGTAAGTTTAGATTTAAGAATATGAAACAAAATAATATACAAAACTGCAAATGGATTTTCACCTGTCATGAGGTACGTAATCTGCGTAGACAGGTTATTCCAACATATTAAAGGATGAATACAAAAAATAGTATTCCTTATGAATATGAAAGAAATAATACCCCTTACCTTAGTAGAAGGCTAGATACTGCAATAGTGAAGTAGCAGAATACTCTTCTTCTTGCTCTCTATAGTTTCTCTCTCTATAGTTTCTCTTGTAAATCTCAGTGAATTGGTGATAATGAAAGAAGAATTAAGCTTCTATTTATAGGAGAATGGACTAAATAGTAACTAATTCATGAACGGTCTAGATTGATTTACTATTAGAACGGACGGTTCATATCAATTACTATTAAAACCACAACCGATGGTCCAGATTGATGTACTTTTAAAACCATCACCGACGGTCCAGATTGATTTACTTTTAAAACCACCACCGACGGTCCATATTGATTTACTTTTAAAACCACCATCAAGGGTCCAGATTGATTAACTATTAAAACCACCATCAATAGTCCAGATTGGTTATCTATTAAAACCACCATCGACGGTCCATAAAATTAGTAAATCTTCCCATGGAATACTAAGTCAAACTTACAACAAACGCCTCATAACAATCCCTATATTTATATCAAAAATTGAATAAATATTTGCCACAAATTATTTCTATTTAAAAAAACACATTTTTTTAATCTATTAACAATTATTCATCATTAATATTATAACTCACTTTAACAACCAGATCATTCCCAGGAAAGAGGGGGCTTTCTGATAAAGATTTCTCCCTATTGGCGTGCAATTAGGTGACCAAACCTCTCCTCAACAGAACTTTCTAGACATCGTCAATATTGCAAATAATAATATGAATAACTTTGTCGTCTCAATTATTGATTTAATAATATAAAATATTAATATTGTGACAATAATTGAATCAAATAACGTGAGATACTATGCAGCAATTACTATAGCAATAATTGAGTATAACTGAGTAACTTCTCACGTAAGCATCAATAATCAATAGCGTGTGCTACTATGCAACCACGCGTATTACTTTACTTTTACCACCGGGTAGTTCAATAGTTTAACGGTAAAACTTTTGCCGTTATTTTTATAAAAAGTTATTTCAGTCGTTTTCTAACTACGACAATACTTTCGTTGTGGGGTCCACCAATGATTGTGTCGTCGAACGAATATTTCCTGACAAAAAACATATTCCCAGACACAACGAATATTTTATATCAACTTGCTTACTTTGCAAAAAAATTCACATATCACCCTTAATTTTAACCTTTTACAAATTAAACCATTTATTAAATAGAATAATAATTATAAGAAAATTAAATACTTTCATTTCATAAAATTCGGGGTCTTACAATCTCCCCTCCTTATAAAATTTCGCCCTCAAAATTTACGTACATACCTAGTATGCAGAAGAGGTTAGGATACCTTGATTTCATTTCAGATTCTAACTCCTAGGTCATTTCCTCCACATCGTGGTTTCTCCACAAAACTTTGACTTGAGGTATAACCTTGGAGCATAGAATATGATCCTTCTTATCCAAGATTTTAACAGGTACCTCTTCATATGTTAAATCTTCCGCTATCTCATCCGGTTCTAATTCAATAATGTGGTTCGGGTCATCCACATATTTACGTAACATCGATACGTGAAAAACGTTATTAACACGCGACATACTTGGCGATAAGGCGATTCTATAGGCCACAGATCCTACTCGATCTAGGATTTCAAATGGGCACAAAAAAATCGAGGGTTGAGATTTCATCTCTTCGTCGATTCTTGCTTTTAGAATAACGTCTTCTTGCACCTTCTTCTTCACATTCATTAGATCTGAGTCTGTAGCTTTAGCAACTTTAACTTTATCGATTAAAGTCGGTTCTAATTGTATATTCGCTATCTTCACTTAGGTTCTTGGAGTCTTTAACTCTATCTCCATCTTTTGTAAGTTTTACAAAATGGGTCTTTGTGTTAACGTCATACTCGTAATCGCATACGATCTTCTACTCAACTCGTCAGCTACTACATTCGCTCTTCCGCTATGATATTGAATAATATGGTCGTAATCTTCAATAGCTCGAGCCAACATCTTCGACGCATGTTACATTCGTTTTGGGTGAAAAAATATTTGAGGGTTTTGTATCAGGTTCAAGGTCGATACAAAATTCGATTTCACGCTCTGAGGGTAGGCCAGAAAGTTCTTCGAGAAATACGTTAGGAATTTTTTAACAATAGAAATATCATTCAAAACTGACGTATTTTTTGTTTAAATCTGTGACATGGCTAAGAAAGCTTGACATCCATTTTTTAATGAACGAATAGCTTTATGGCTTGATATGACAGTGATCGACTTTAGTGTTTTTGCTTGAATTCGCATAATATGTTGGTTAAGAATATGAAAGCTAATAACCTTATGAAAGCAATCAATTTTATCATGATGAGTAGTCAACCAATCAATCCCTAAAATCACATCGAATGCAAGTATTTTCAAAGAGATAAGATCGACAGGTAACGTTCGGGTACCGATTTGAATCAAATAAGATTTATAAACAGTGGATGAAATGAAGGTTTCTTCCAACGGAGTTTTAACAGATAAGTCAAAGTCTAATTTCTCCAGAGTTGAGTTTAAATGTTGAGCACAATTAAGTAAAATAAAAGAGTGGGTAGAACTGGTAGCGAATAAGGTATAGACTTCGTAATAGTTAATGATTAGCTTACCCGTGATAACCTCGTTCGGGTTTCTCATCACAAAAAATGCTCTCTCTTAAACTATCAATTTTGACTTTTCTGGAACATCCTTTGGCGTCACCATCCCAGCTAGACTTGACTTCACTACACGACAAAATTGGGCTAAGTGACCTTCTCTTCCGCAATTATAACATGTTTTGGACTGTTGCGCACAGTTTGGGCTGATGTGTCCCTCCCATCCGCATTTGTAATATATAACCGGCGGTTGTTCTTCTTCCTTAACAACAGGTGTTGGTGCTGACGTCTTTCCATCATTATTGAATCTCCTCTTCTTGAAATTTCCACTTCTATTATCTTGGCCATGATTACCACCGAAGTGGTTACTATTTCTGGCATGTTGACTCCCTCCACGTTTATTGTCACCGCTTTGATGACTGCTACCACTAGTATTATCGACTTGTCAGTTACTCTCTCTTCATTGGGTTGACTCATTATCGCGCTCCAATAACTAAGCCCTACTTACAACATCTAAATATAAACACAGTTTGTGAGAAATGAGGTATTGACGTATTTCGGGTCTCAAACCTCGTAGAAACATTCGCGTCATTCCCTCCTCATTATCAATCAAATGGGATGCAAACCGGGACAACTCGACAAACTTAGCCTTGTACTACGACACAGTCATATTGTTTTGCTCCAACTTGATAAACTCCACCTCCTTCATGTGACGAATACTTTTGGGAAAGTACTTGTCGTTAAACAGTTCTTGGAACATTTCCCAAGACATTTTGAGTGCGGCAGGCTGAGTACGTTTTACTGATTCCTACCAGTAATCTGCCTCTCCTCTCAACATGAAGGTGGCAAAGGGAACCTTTTGCTTGTCGGAGCATCCAAAGACATCAAATATCTTGGTGATCTGCTTTATCCACGTCTCCGTCTTAAGTGGTTTTGGCTCTCCCAAAAACTCCGGTGGTCCCAGCTCCTTGAACTGCTTCGCAGTGACCATCCGAGAGTTGCTAGTGTTTCCACCTGCATTTTGAACAACAGTCGCTCTCACCTGATGTTGCATGAATTGCATGAAACCTCTGAACATCCCATCGTTCATCATTTGATCGGTGTTGTTGTTTACCTGAGGATTATTGTCTTCCTGTTGCACATTATCCTAGATATTGATTGTTGGTGACTCAACGGTCTCATGTGCTTCATTGCTTATCTCGATATTTTCAGATGCCATTTTCGAACACTGCCACAAAACAAGGGTTAATTGACATGCCATATATTATCCCTATACTTTTACCGACCAATTAAATACCAAAAAAATACTTAGGTAGGTCATACTAGCGAAGGAATTCCCCGTCTCTCCCCTCCTAGTTCTTGTCTCACATCTCAGCCAGGGATCATATCCCTAAGCTTTGATACCAACTGTGATGCCCCCAAAATAGGTATACATCACCCATCTTGGGTCTCCAAATACATGGTACTGAATACAAATACAAACTTAATTATACAACATGAGCTGAGAGTTTTTACACGAATATTATCTTTTAGACAATATCCAAACTCAAATGGAGTCCTCATTACATTTATTGTCACACTATTTTATAGAATAGTGAGGACTACTATAACACCATCTCGGACCATCACTCCGTTCCCCGACTAGTTAAAACTCGTTCTCATTTCTGAAGAGAACAATGGAAGTAAAAAGGTGAGCTCAACTAGCCCGAAGAAATATTATGACTAAGATAATGCGAGAATAAGTTATCATTAGCCTTCAAATAATGTTAAAGCGATAGAATATAATGACAACAAGTTTAAGCTGCGATGGAACAAGCAATCCATTAGAAGAGTCAAGTAGAGCATGATATATACTATCTTCTATGATTTAAAAAGTTTATCATTAACTTAATTTATCTCTGGGACTCAGCTTAATAAATAAATCACATCATCTAATTATCCCTGCACTACGGGCCAAGGATATTCATTAGTATCACGTCCATAAATTAATCTTGCATTACGAGCCAAGAATATTCGTGTAATCATCAATGGTCATGATCATACCTAATTATCCCTGGTCATAATCATACCAATCAATAGTCCATCTATACACGTAAGCCAAAGATGACTTTCATCACAATACAAGCATGAGGATGATGACAATGATATAAGAATTCAATTAAAAGAAAGAAAAGGATAAATTTTTAAATATTTATAACTTAATTTATCCAGAATTCAATAATGTCCAAATTGTCAACATGATACTGCTTTGTGGAGTACAATTCAAGAATAATATCCATGTATCAATAATAATTTGGACAGAAAAGAAATAAAAAATTTTGGTGAATAGTACCTTGTAAATAGTACTTCGAGAATAATACCCCGTGAATAGTATCCCAACATGAAAAGTGCCCCGAATACCCGAGTGAACAATATTTGAGTGAATAGTAATCGGGTGAATAGTAACTCATGAATAGTACCCTGACATGAAAAATGCCCCGAATTCCCGAGTGAATAATATTCTAGTGAATAGTAACTGGGTGAATAGTAACCCATAAATAGTACCCCGGGTGAAAAATATTGATATTTAATAAGAAAGTTCAGATCAATATTCCAGTGAAACGATACTAGATAAAGCACAAAACTCAAGAATTTTCCACTAATTTCAAGGATTATAGAAGCAATACTTACCATAGTAAGTTTAGATTTAAGAATATGAAACGAAATAATATACGAAACTGCAAATGGATTTTCATCTGACATGCGGTATGTAATCCGTGTAGACAGGTTATTCCAGTATATTAAAGGATGAATGCGAAAAATAGTATTCCTTATGAATATGAAAGAAATAATACCCATTACCTTAGTAGAAAATTTGGATCTTCGCAATAGTGAAATAATAGAAGAATACTCTTCTTCTTGCTCTCTATAGTTTTCTCTCTATAGTGTCTCTTGTGAATCTCGGTGAATTGGTGAGAATGAAAGAAGAATTAAGCTTCTATTTATAGGAGAATGGACTAAATAATGGCGATTCATGAATAGTCCAGATTGATTTACTATTTAGGCAGACGGTTTATATCGATTACTTTTAAAACCACCAAACGATGGAGGTCAGATTGATTTACTTTTTAAAACTTTTAAAACCACCAGAGCGGTGATTGATTTAGCGCGGTCAGATTGATTTACTTTTAAAACCACCATCAATGGTCTAGATTGATTAACTATTAAAACAACCATCAATGTTCCAGATTGGTTATCTATTAAAACCACCATCGACGGTCCTTAAAATTAGTAAATCTTCCCATGGAATACTAAGTCAAACTTACAACAAACGCCTCATAACAATCCCTATATTTATATCAAAAATTGAATAAATATTTACCACAAATTATTTATCTTTAAAAAACACATTTTTTAATCTATTAACAATTATTCATCATTAATATTATAACTCACAACATTTAACAACCAGATCATTTTCAGGAAAGAGGGGGCTTTCCGGTAAGGATTTCTCCCTATTGGCGCGCAATTAGGTGACCAAACCTCTCCTCGATAGAACTTTCTAGACATCGTCAATATTGCAAATAATAATATGAATAACTTTGTCGTCTCAATTATTGATTTAATAATATAAAATATTAATACTGTGACAATAATTGAATTAAATAACGTGAGATACTATACAGCAAGTACTGTAGCAATAATTGAGTATAACTGAGTGACTTCTCACGTAAGCATCAATAATCAATACCGTGTGCTACGATACAACCACGCGTATTACTTTACTTTTACCACCGGGTAGTTCAACAGTTTAACGGTAAAACTTTTGCCGTTATTTTTATAAAAAGTTATTTTTGTCGTTTTCTAACTACGACAATACTTCCATTGTGGGGTCCACCAATGATTGTGTCATCGAACGAATATTCTCTGACAAAAAGAATATTCTCTGACACAACGAATATTTTATATCAACTTGCTTACTTTGCAAAAAATTTCACATATCACCCTTAACTTTAACCTTTTATCAATTAAACTATTTATTAAATAGAATATTAATTATAAGAAAATTAAATACTTTTACTTCATAAAATTCGGGGTCTTACAGGGTCGCTCAGCATAAACTCTAGAGATTAAATACTTTGTTATTGCGTAGAATTAATTCTTGTTATTCAATTAAATATCGTTGAAATTTTAAAGCGTTGTACTCTTTCACTATTGAATTATTGCTTTGCATATGATGCGAGAAAAACTTATTATTGATTAACGATTTGTTCAGCTATTTCAAAGTTCTTCAAACTTTTGTGTCATTCTATCGAATCGATAGTCTAATCTTTTTGAGTCTTATACATTATTGTATGTTTAACTTGTGGAGCAAATTTGTTGTTCACCCTTATTTAAATATAACATTTCAGCTAGGAACGAATTAGCAGGAGGGGCAGAGAA
The DNA here is from genome assembly GCA_020205605.1 of Panax ginseng. Taxonomy (NCBI): domain Eukaryota; kingdom Viridiplantae; phylum Streptophyta; class Magnoliopsida; order Apiales; family Araliaceae; genus Panax; species Panax ginseng. The sequence goes on along the minus strand of CM035132.1, from coordinate 140,925,446 downwards.
GGACAAAGGCATGTATTGCTGGAGTAGTAGTGATGAACATTAATATTTATGTTGTTTTGTAAACCCTTTTTGTATATCTAAGGGTAAGTATGTAATGTTAAGGTTAGATAACCTGGGATGATGTTGTTAACATATTAATTAATGATATGTAAGTTTATATTCATCAATGAATGGGTAGTTAGATGCTATTTATATTGTGGATCGTCAGCACCAAACTCGGGGGTCAGGTAACCCGGATTTGGGGGCGTCGCAGTGGGTGCGCCACCCTGCAAATCTGCAGTTTATTTTCCTGATCTCAATGTAATGGCTTGACGTTACTCTTTTCCTTCCTTTCTTGGATTGGCTTCAGTGTTACTTGGCAGAGCCCATTGCGATCTATTGTTCAACATTTTGGCCATTTGGCCCATTTTAGTCTCCAAATTCTTAATAGCCACCGCTTGGCACTTTATCATCACTTCGGTGTTCTCCATGTATTTTAACATCATTTCTTCCATCTTTGACTTCTTATCTGGTTGAGGGGCAGCAGGTGGATGATGTTGCTATTGTTGTTGCTGAAATTCAGGAGGGTAAGAAGGTTTAGGTCCATACAACTGATGAGATTGTTTTGGTTGATACTGCTGTTAAGATTGGTATTGTTGTTGTGGTTGGTGTTGTTGAACATTCTGATTATTACTCCAACTGAAATTGGGATGGTTTCTGTTGTTGGGATGGTAGGAATTTTGAAACTAATTATGTGGCTTTTGGTAGTTGCTAATGAACTGTACTAACTCTGCAATGATAGCACATTGTTCTGTTTGGTGTGACCCCACACAAATCTCACAGACATAGGCAACTTGCTTAACTTTGTTCTTGACCAAGGAATCAATTTTCTTTGCCATAGCTGTCATTTGGGCTGATAATGTTGTGATTGCATCCACCTCTAACAACCCTGCAACTTTTGGTTGAGGCATTCTGGCCCTTGGATTCTGAAAATCATTCGCTACCATTGTCTCAATAAGCTCATAAGCTTCTTCATAGCTCTTAGCTCATAAAGCTCCTCCTGCAGCAGCATCGATGATTGGCCTAGACTGCCAACCCAACCCATTATAAAAAGTATTAATGACCATCCAGTCAGGCATCCCATGGTGAGGGCATTTCCTTAACATCTTTTTGTAACGTTCCCAGGCCTCATACAGCGACTCTCCCTGTTGTTGCTCAAACTTAGTTATAGCTTTCCTCATCTTTGTTGTCTTATCCATAGGAAAGAATTTGGCTAAAAATTTATGTGCTAAGTCCTCCCATGTGGTTATTGACCCAGATGGCAATGAATGAAGACTTCTTGCCTTATCCCTCAACGTGAACAGAAACAGTCTGAGCCGCACTGCATCGTCTGACACACCATTATACTTGAATGTATCACATATCTCAATAAAACTCAACAAGTGCTCGTTAGGGTCATCAGTAGCAGCACCCCCAAATTGAACTGAATTCTGCACCATTTGTATTGTTCCTGGCTTAATCTCGAAGGTGTTTGCTGCTATTTCTAGCCTAACTATGCTAGACTGTAGCTCATTTATTTTTGGCATAGAATAGTCCCTTAAGACTCTTTGTTCTTCTCTATGCTCTTCTACCATATTTGTTGATGTTTCAGTGTTCACTTGTGTATAAGATTGATGTGCACTCGCTCTCCAAGCTTTACCATTGATACTGTCCTGTCTAGGTATCAACTCAGAATTTGAAGATCGAGGGTGCATATAATATTCATAAATACCTGAAACACGGATAAAAGTAATATAGAAATGAGATAAAACAAGATTTGTTCAAGTCAGACAAATTTAACTTAAGTTGATGACGACAGTAATAAAAATAAAAACTTATCCCCGGCAACGGCGCCAAAAACTTGTTGGCTTGATTCGGGTTTAACAAAACTGACACTAACGCGTGCAAGTATACACGGTCAACAAGTAATATAGAGTAAGTCAAGTATCGTTCCCACGGAGAAAGGTGATTATTTCTAATCTATCATGCAACGACTTTTATAGCTATGTTTGGCTGCTTAAATGATCAAATAACAGGTAAATTAAAAACTAGAATGCTTATCAACACAAACTAACTGATTAAATAACGAAGAGATTCAAATTGGAAAGATATGGGATCCTAATGTCATTTAATGTTTTAACCAGAATGTACACCTCTTGTTAAGCTTGATTAATTACTATGGACTGCTAATCAAGAGCACGAAAGTGAAACATGATTATTTTTCAATACACCATGTCCATATCACATAAAATCCACAAAGAGATAGAATTCATATGAACATCAATATTACCTAACCCACTATATGTCTATGTGAATTACAAGCAATATTAATTTAAGCGCAAGCTCTGTCAATGACTACACATGGTAAACCGGTATATGTCTATCCGGACTACGAATCATGAAATCTAACACATGTAAATCTCATGAACACATGCTAACATGGTCAAATCTGAACATATATTTCCTTTTTAATTCCATACAAGTTATTAGGGTAGATGGTGATCAAACATCCAAGCAATAAGCACAATCAAGTTAGGCAATCCAACTATAATCATACAAGTATTACAATAAGGCATACAAATCTGAACTACACAATAAACTTCATTAGAATCCCATAATGGTGGTTAGTTCATCTCTGAATCAACAACCATTATCTGATTAAACTCAGTTCACAATGTGCTTCCAACTCAGTTCAAATCCATAATCAAAACCAAAGTAAAGCTCAATATTCACAAGCTACTAGATCTAGAAAGAGAAGCCAAGTAGTAGAGTATTGCTATGGAATCTCTCTAGCTCTATGGAACCCTAAAATAACAAAATAAAACTGAAAGTAATAATGTCTCGTAACAAGCAAATACACCTTTTTATGGTAATCTCGCTACTACAGTCTTAAATAAAAAGTCAACATTTAAAATAGTCTTGATTGTGGCGTGGCCGCATGACCCAAGTATAGAATTTTAGGCGTATGTGGCGCTATCTTTGGATTTCTCGATTGCTCTAGCCTTGCACCTTTGCTTTCTTTTTTGTTATGTATGTGGTATTGTGTGCATGTATTCACGATTCTGCATTCTCGTTGTCTTCTTTGTTGTTGCTTTCTTTGCTACATGGTGTTGTTGCTTTCTTATTCATATGACTCCACTTGACTCTTTATCCTTCACTTGCCTCCTTCATTCTTTACTTGATCTCTCAGATGCCTTCTTCACGAACACTTGTTTAGCTCCAGTCTTCATTTTCAGCACAAACTCACCATGTCATGCCACATCCATGCCATCACCATGCCTTTGGAGTCTCCTTGATGCAACCTACAAGATAAACATAAAAAAGAAATCAAATAAAACTAAAAATACTTAAGTTTAAGCATAATTCTAGCAAGTTGATAGCCAATAAGTAGGTCTAAAACCTACTTATCAACCACAACGCTGAAGAAACTACATGGGAACTCGAAGAACATATGATGAAGAATTATCCATATTTAATTGCTTAAATTATGTGTAAGTGATTCTGGGGACATAATCTTTGTAAGGGAGGAGAATGTAACGGGACGAATTGATTGAATCGTGATTCTGGGGACAAAATCCTTTTAAGGGGGAAAGATGTGACAAACAAGATTTTTGTAATTTAATTTGAATATTTATTGAATCAAATAAATATTTTTTGATAATTTAATTATTGGGTTAAATAATTAATTGTTGAATTTGTGGTAGATTAATTTAATTATATGTGTTACATTGATTAAATTAATGTGGAGAATTTATTATTCAAAATTATGTATTTAATTGAGCTTATTTGATTAAATAAATTGTTTACTAAGCATAATATTATTCTAATTAATTTAATAGTTAATTAGAGAGTTAATGACTTGACATAATTAATAAATGGGAATTTAATTATATGACTATGTGATCTAATGTGGAACTATTCTATTTTTTTTTAATTGAATTAAATAATATATATTTGATTTAAATGGGTGTGACATTATTAAACTATATAACAAGATTTTAATTAAAATAAATTGGAAAAGGGAATTAAAGTTGTAGCCAAACATGGCCTTAGGGGAAATTGGCCAGTTAACCGACAACGAGATTAACTGACCATAACTGCGCCAGTATGCGCACTTATATCAGTTATTATTTTCATTTACGCATTTTCCTGAGGCCTATGTCTGAGATACAAAGAGAGTTCAGAGAGAAAAAGGGAGAGAGTCTGAGAGAATTGAATTCGGGGAAGGAGATTTGAAGAATTATAGGAGGAATTCTTATCATCCTAACATAGAAATTAAGGGTAATTCCTTAACCCAAATTTTAATTTACGTACTTAGAAATTTTTTATGAAAATTGGCTTTTAGTTTTTTGTAATTGAATTTTCATGGCTAATTGTTAAATTTATGATGTTGTATATGCTTATTAACCAGTATAATTCAATTATATATGATCTATATGAGTTTTAGAGTAATTAATCCATGAAATCATGTTCAAATTGGAGTTTTATAGTTTACAGAGAAAAATATATGAATATGGCTTGTAAGTACAAAAATTTATGTTTAAATTACATATTAATCGGTAAATTGATGAATGATTACATTTATACATATAAAAACGAAAAGAACGAAACTTAAACGGACTGATTTGGTGTTATAACGAATATGTGATTTGTGATTTCATGAAATTTGACGAAACTTTGAAAAATAGCAAGAACATGAAAATTATGGCTTTAAATCATGTTGTTTATGTGACTTAAAGTGTTAAAAACATGCTAGAAATGTCATTAAGTGTTTATGTTAAGTTTAGAACAGTTCGGTGAAATTGTATTAATTGTCTGTGTGAAGTTTTGGCCTAAATTGGCCATGTTCTGTGTTATTCACGAGAACATATGGTTGAACTTGTGTGAAATTTTTGGCCTAAATTGGCCTTGTTATGTGATCTTTGCGAACTGCAGAAACAGCAGAAACTAAGTCTGGATAACCCCGCCCCGGTGGGCGTTACCAAGCTAAATTACCCCACTCCAGCGAGCAAAAAAAAATTAAAAAATTAAAAAAAAAAGATAAATAAATAATTAATTAAAATATTTATTAAATAACATGAATATTTTAGTTAAAATATTTATGGAATAAAATAAATATTCGATGGAAATTATTATTAATATATTTATCAAATAAAATAAATATTTTAGTTGAAATATTTATGGAATAAAATAAATATTTGATGGAAATTATTATTAAAATATTTATCAAATAAAATAAATATTTTAGTTGAAATATTTATAGAATAAAATAAATATTTGATGGAAATTATTATTAAAATATTTATCGAGATAAAATAAATATTTTTGTTGAAATATTTATGGAATAAAATAAATATTCGATGGAAATTATTATTAAAATATTTATCAAATAAAATAAATATTTTAGTTGAACTATTTATGGAATAAAATAAACATTCGATAGAAATAATTATGGAATAATTTAGGGAATGAAAATATTTTAATTTAATTAGGTAATTAAATTAGAAGAGTAATTATTTGTTAAATAAAGTGGAGTTTATATTAAATAATTAAGTGAAAATGTGACTAATGGACAATATAAGAGAATTATAAAAATAAATTAGAAAAGGTCTTGTGACCTTATAACTGTTATGTTTTGTAACTGGTTAAACCACGTTAAAAAAAATGAAATGATGTCCATGAGATGATATGATGTTGTTTAAACTTAAGATTTGAGATTTCAGTCCTGTATATGTAAATGATGGTAATGAGTAGAATTTAAACCAAGTTAACAAGTTGTATTAAAAGAGAGAACTAAACATATAAGGTTAGTATTAATGTAACTAATGAATGCCGTGAACACATATGGTATGTGTGTAGGACTTGTGGTGAACGGGAGTAATAATAGTTTAGCCTACGCACGAGGCAAGTTCTCTAACCCTAACTTTATCTGAGCAAGTTTCTAAACCGTGTTTCTTTATATAAAGCAAGTTCCTTATTCTATCTTGTTTATTATTGTTCAAGTCAAGATTTCATATTAAATGTTATCATTCTTTAAAAGCATGATTCATGTTATACAATACTTCTTTGATTGTATACCTCTTGAATTTTATTATTCAAATTGAATATCAATTATTATTGAACCTTGTAAGACTAACGAACCCTTATTGGTTCGACTAGTCCATAGTTGACGAACGTTCTAAATTTCATAACCATTATTGAACTTATCCAAATCAAACTTCCTTTGGTGCGGACTCTAATGTCAAACTGAGATGAACAACCCTGTTATAGGGGATTAATTATGCTTTAGCGTTAAGATATTATGCACAGTATGGTACCAAGGGCTGATCCCCCTAAGTACGAAAAGAAGAGTCCATAGTCTTATGACTATTAAAGGTTTCAAGTATAAACACTTGGCAACCTAGGACTTAGTTCAAGGTCTTATGACCCTCATAAGTTCTTTTGATTCTTGTTATTTATTCTCGATTCAAAAGCCGAGTTTTATTATTTAAGAAGTCTTTGATTCATTCGCATGTTATTATTATATTGTTATATTATTATACTTGTGGGCAATCGTGCTCACTCTTACGTAATAATAACATTGTAATTAAGAACGAAAGGTCTGACGAGCCTTCTACTAGCAAAGGCAAGGGCAAAGTTAACAAGTGATGAAGACTTGTTGTTTATTTGATGTATTTATGTTTCAAACTTATGTTAAAGTTGTGTAAGACTTATTATTTGTTTATGTTTCTTCATTTAAGATTTAAGGTTAATATGACTTGGGATTGATGTATTTACATTCAGATGTTGTATGTAAGACCCCAACTTTTTATGAATAAAGATTTAATTTCTCTAATTATTATTTTTGAATAATAAGGTGTTGATTTGATATAATGCTTTAGTTATGGGTGAAATGTGCAAATTTTGCAAAGTAAACAAGTGGTTAGAAAATATTTGTTTTGTCGGGAAATATTCATTTTTGTCGGGGAATATTCTTTTTGTCAGTAATATATGTACGACGGTGCAATCATTGGTGAACCACATAACAGAATAACTGTCGGATATAGAAAGCGACAGAAATAACCTTTTTATAAAAATAACAGTAAACCTTTTACCGTTAAAACTGTTGAAATGCCCGGTGATAAAAGTACAGTAATACGCGTGGTTACACAGTGGCACATGATATTACACAGTATTTTTAATTATTGATTCTTACGTAAGAAGTCACTCAATAATTGATACAGTAAAATTGAACAGTTTTTCATATTTTTGGTGCAATAATTGCTATAGTGATAATAGAATAGTATTTTACATTATTGATTCAATAATTGTCACAACATAGTAACTCATATTATTAAAATGATATTATTAGATAGCATTATTGATAATGTCTATGAATTTCTGTCGAGGAAAGAGGTTAAGTCATTTAATTGCGCGCCAATAAGAAGAAAATCTTATAGGAAAACCCCCTCTTTCCTGGGAACGACCTGGTTGTCAATATTGTAGTTCTATAATATTATTTGTGAATAATTAATTGTTGATATATATGATAAGAAAATATTTATTTAATGTGGATTTAAACGGAGGAATTTTTAGTATATAACATTTGTTGAAAGTTGGTATTTTATCTTTTCCGATAAAATAATTCATTCAAATATATTATTATAATATTACATTATAGTAGTATGATGTGATTATATAATAGTATGATTTTTTTTAAATTTGAATGGTAACATTATTATAGTAAATTCATGGTATAAAAGTAAAATGAGGTGGAAGAGAACAAATTGGATTTGAATTCTTATGATGTAAGCAATGATGTCATCGGAACGATGAGGATGATGTCATCGGAGCGATGAGGTAAGCAATGATGTCTTATGATCGATGATGTAAGTGATGATGTCATAAATTATGGCAAAAGACTATTTTACGCTTACTCTGCCAAGCCTATAAATAGAAGCTCATTTCTTCATTATTTCTCACCAATTCACTAAAGCTATAGAGAGAGAAAGTATAGAGAGAATAAGAGAGAAAGAAGAAGAGTATTCTGCTATTACACTAGTGCAGTCTCCAAATTTTATTAAGGTAAAGGATATTATTTTTCTTTCGTACAGGAGGTTATTTTCTTTCGATACTCGTAAATGATATTATTTACTTCCATATTCGTAAGAAATATCATTTTCTTTCATACTCCATATTACGTAAGCGATATTATTTCATCTTGTATTCCTAAATTTAAACTTACTATGGTAAGTATTGCTTCTATAATTCTTGAAATGATTAGAAATTTTGTTTCATCTAATATCATTTCACAAGAATATTGGTCTGAACTTTTTTATTGAATTTAAAACTTTTCATGACTGGGTACTGTTCATGGGCACTCTTCATACGGTACTGTTAATACATATGGTACTGTTCACGGGTATTATTCACAAAAAAAAAAAAATCTTTCTGCGCCCAAGTTATCTGTTGTGACCTTTATTCTTAAAGTTGAATCCATGTTATGGTCTCATTTGATTATGTTGAAAGATATCTTTAGCTCGTAGAGTAAAGATGAACTATTGATTGATGAATATCTTTGGTCCGTAGTGCAAAGATGAGTTGTTGATTGATATCTTTGGCCTGTAGTGCAAAGATGGACATGTGTTGAAATGAACATGACCAACTGGTGATACAAATGAATATCTTTGGCTCGTAGTGCAAAGATAAATATTTGGTTCAAGATGTATATAATTGATGTCACAGGGATAAAATATTGATGATGAACTTTTAAATCATAGAATATAGTAGACTTCATTATCTACTTAACTCTTTTAATGAATTGTTATTTCTGCTGCGAATATTGATCTAAACTTGTTGTCCATTATATTTAATCTGATTTATTGAAGGCTAACGATAATTTTTTTTTCATTATCTTAGTCATAATATTCTTTACTGGGCTAGTTGAGCTCATCCTTTTTCTTTTTTTCCATTTTTCTTCTCAAGAAGTGAGAATATAGCGGGAACTAGTCGGGGTGTGGAGTGATGGTTCGAGACAATTGTTTTAGTAGTCCTCACTATTTGTAAAACATTGTATCAATAATTATAATGAGGACTAATTTGAGTTTGGATATTGTTTAGAAGACAATATTTGTATTTAAACTCACAGCATATGTGTTGTCGTATTTTGCACGACAATTGTAATACTAAAGTTGTAGTTGTTTTCTGTACCATATATTTGGTGACTCAGAATGGGTTGTGTGGACCTATTTTGGGGGAGTCACAGTTGGTATCAAAGCTTAGGGATATGGTCTCTGGCGGAGATCAAGGAATAGAACTAGGAGGGGAGAGACGAGTAAATCCTTCGCTAGTGTGTCCTACCTAAGCTTATTTGGTATTTAATGGGTCAGTCAGAGCATAGGGTTAATAGTGTGATATGTTAATTTGTTTAATTAACCCTTATTTGTAGTAGTATTTGAGAATGGCATCTGAAAATGTTTAGGTGAGCAATGGAGCACACGAGACCGTTGAGACACTAACAATTAACAACTAGGATAAGGTGCATCAGGAAGGCAATAATTCTCTTATAAACAATGACACCGACCAAATGACGAACGATGGTATGTTTAGGAACTTTCTAGAATTCAGGCAAAACCAAACGAGAGAGACTACTGCTCAAAATGCAGGTGGAAACAATGGTAACTCATGGCTTGTCACTGCCAAGCAATTCAAGGAGTTGGGACCACCAGAGTTTTTAGGAAAGCCAGAACTACTTGAGGTAGAGACGTGGATAAAGCAGATCACCAAGATATTTAATGTCTTGGGATGCTCCGAGGAGCAAAAGGTTCCCTTTGCCACCTTCATGTTGCGAGGAGAGGTAGATTACTTGTGGGAATCCGTAAAGCGTACTCAGCTTATCGCACTCAAGATGTCTTGGGAGAAGTTCCAAGAATTGTTCAACGACAAGTACTTTTCCGAAAGTATTCGTCACATGAAGAAGGTAGAGTTCAACAAGTTAGAGCAAAACAATATGACCATGTCGCAGTACGAAGCTAAGTTTGCCAAGTTATCCCGATTTGCATCCCATTTGGTTGATAATGAGGAGAGAATGACGCGAATATTTCTGTGAGGTTTGAAACCCGAAATACCTCAATACCTCATTTCTCACAAATTATGTTTGTATTCAGATGTAGTGAATAGGGCTCAGTTATTGGAGCAGGATTAAATGCAAGAGTGAACAAACAATTGTTCACTGATATAGAAAGTAGTAATGATAGCAACATGAGAGTGAACAACGAATGCTAGCAATAATGAACTTGTTCTGTGAATTAAGAATAGAACACAAATTCAAAATCAATGTCTGAGGGTCTTAAGACCACGAACTATGTCTCCGGTATATAGGTATTATTACCTTAACCTTAACAGATTATTAGATTATGCATGAGACCCTTCTTAGCGCATTTAGGGGATCGGCCCTTTGTACCATGTATTGTGCACAAATATCTAAACGTTACACGTACAAAAATCCCCTATATTAGGGTTGTTCGTCTCAGTTTGAATTTAGAATTTCCGCACTAAAGAAAGTTTAGTTTGGAACTAGTTTATCAGTGTCTCTAGAATTTTAGAACACTATTCAACTTCCATCAATAAAGGTTTAATACGAGAATGTATAACTGAACAAGGCTATTAAAGTCAAAGATCGGATATCAACAATATATATAACTGAATAACATGATTTACATGCAAAGTGCTATATTCAAAGGAGTTTAGAACAATCTTCTATGAATCAATGTATTAGAACAATATATGCTTCGAATGATAATCAGGAAAGTAAAGCTCACTCGATGTAACGAATTAGGTTACAAGAGCTTGCACAAACATACTCAAGATAACCTAGGCTTGCTCAACCTTACAAGAATTTTAGGAACTTGTACAATAACGATTTAGGAATGGGAACATGCATTCAATATGAAAAGAATGAAGTTAGAAAAATTGCTCAATGTAAAGAGTTAAGGTTTAGGAACTTGCCTTGTTTGTAAGCTACACAAGTGTAAAATAATCTCCAATTACCCTACATATATCATTGCAATAGCAACAACAATTAGTTGTATGAATATTAACACTATGGGTGTTAAACCATCATTTAGGTCATAACCCTAACCTAGCACCTAACCATTTAGGTTAACATACTTAATGAATCTGACATCGCATTACGAGCCAACATAACTTACTCGTTCATTTCTAACTTTTGAAAACATCACTCTTAGTTTCATTATATAACTCAATTAACAATCACCTAAAACTCTTTTACACTTTGTATTACAACACCTTACAATTTGTTATTGTAGTCCACTTTATATTTTAATATCCTTAACATGCATGTTAAACTAACCCAAGTCCGCTACGCATGACCTGCAATTAAGCAGACTTCACTGTCTATGATAAAGTTACTCGTCTTAATTGCGCTTGATATTACTTCAGGTAACAAGTGGCATGCGTCTTGAGTTGCAATGCCGCTTACGCATATATATATTTCAGCGTCACATGTGAAGCATGGCCTAGATGCATCAAGACGCACCCATGCAAGAATGGCTCGATTCGCTTTTTCTGACGAGCGAACTAATACTCTGTTATAGGCCAAAAATCCCAATTCTATAGAGTTTCTCCCAAATTCAACATCTAAAACTTTGGAATATCCTAGTTAAGCATGTTATACACCATTCCATATACAAAAACATTACATAAACATCATTTTGAGAAATCAAACTATATTTTTCCCAAATTTCTTTATTTTTATACTTTTAACGAATTCGATCACCACGAATTCGTTTCTTAATCATTTGACACGATTTGAACTACGCCGCTTCTGTTTCTTAACATATTATCACAATCCAATAACAAATTACAGATTACATCACATATAAAGCATCAATTTTCGTACTTTCTAAAGCCATTTTTCAAACATGAACACTGTTAATTATTTCCTTCCTACAACCCAATTTTAACAAATTTGACACACAAGTATCCACCATATATGATGATTATCAGCTTATAAACCATATATACATGTATATTTCAACACAACACGACTTAGCAATTTACAGAGAATGAACATGAAAACTCAAACATAAACCTTAGAAGTAGAATATACCTTGATTTAGCAAACCCAAGTTGTATGCTAGCAAGAAATGGTGATTCTCTCTCAAAACCACTATGATCTTCCTTCTCTAAAATCTTTGTGTTCTCTTCTTCCAAGCTCTCACTCAACACTCTGTGATATCTAGCTAAGCCTTAAAAAAGTAGACGCGTAGGAAAAAAAATATAAGCTAGCCACTCCCACGTTCCCTTCCGTTAGAAAAATAAAAGGTTTGCGTCAGTTGAATAAGGCAAAGGCCACAAGGCCTTGTTTGGCTAAACACATAAACCCCCAACTAGATTATTTTCATATTATTTATATTATATAGTTTCCAATTGTCACACTTTTAATTTAGGTAATGTAAATAACTTTAGTTTAGCTAATTTAAATAACTTATAATAATAATAAAATTCTTATTATCATTATATCTTATAATTAATAAATAATTATATATCTAAATAAATTAGATACATCACTTTATTTAATTTATTTATTTCCATTAAATTAAACAATTCATTTAGCTTAATTATTTTCTTAAATATTAAGCAATTGATTTAATTTTATTATTTCCTTAAATTAAATCCTTTAAATAAAATTATCAATACTCAATTTAATTAACATTAATCAATTTAGTTACTAAATTAATTCACCACAATTCATCAATTATTTATTTTCCTCAATAAATAAATTATTTAAAATATTTATTTAATTCAATAAATATTTAAATTAAATTACAAATTTCTCGATCGTTACATCCTTCCCTCCTTTAAAGGATTCTGTCCCCAAAATCACAACTCGAAAAAACTCGAAAAATTTTATTCGTTACATTCTTCCCTCCTTAACAAGATTCTGTCCCCAGAATTGCTATACAAAATCAAGCAAACAACTGAGGATAATTCTGCATCATAACACTTTTAAGTTCCCACGTAGCTTCCTCAGCATTGTGGTTTCTCCAGATTACCTTAACAGAAAGTATCACCTTATTCCTCAGTATTTGCTCTTTTCTGTCAACAATTTGAACATGAACTTTTTCATATGATAAATCTTTCTCAAACTGTAAGGACTCATATTCTATAACATGCTTATAATCAGGCTTATATGGCCTCAATACCGATATATGGAAAACATTATGAATATGCTCCAACTCTGGAGGTAAAGCTATCTCGTATGACACTTCGCCAACTCATCGAAGCACTTCAAAAGGTCCTATAAATCTAGGGCTCAATTTCCCCTTCTTGCCAAATCGAATTTTTCCCTTCCAGGGAAACACTTTCAGGAAAACATAACTATCGACATCGAATTCTCGATTTTGTCCATGCTGATCGGCACATTTCTTCTGTCTATCTTGTGCGGCTATTAATCTATCTCGAATCACTTTGATGATCTCGGCAGTCTGTTGTACCAATTCTGAACCCAATAGCTGACGTTCACCTACCTCGTCCCAAAGATAACGGAGTTTACGCACTTCTTCCGATAACGCTCCCGTATGGCGGCATGCCAATACTCGCGTGATAACTATTATTATAAGCAAATTCTACCAATGGTAGATGGTCATCCCAATTTCCTTTGAAATCCATGATACATGCTCTGAGCATATCCTCTAGTATTTGGATGGTTCTCTCACTTTGTCCGTCGGTCTGAGGATGGTACGCTATGCTCATTCTCAGCTGTGTTCCCAAACATTCTTGTAACCGCTTCTAGAAATTAGATGTGAAACGTGGATCCCTGTTTGATATAATGGACACAGGTACACCGTGCCTTGAAATAATTTCCTTCACGTACAGTTTTGCTAACCGATCTAGGGTAAATCGAATCTTGATTGGCAAAAAGTGTGCCGACTTCGTCAGTCGGTCGACAATCACCCAAATGGCATCGTAACCTTGTTGGGTCGTTGGAAGACCTACCACAAAATCCATTGTGATATGCTCCCATTTCCATTCTGGTATCTCCAACAGTTGTAACAATCCGCTTGGCCTTTGATGTTCAGCTTTAACTTTCTGACACGTTAAGCATTTCGCCACACACTCAGCCACATCCCTCTTCATATTCGGTCACCAAAAATGATGCCTAAGATCTTTGTACATCTTTGTACTCCCAGGGCGAATAGAATATCTTGAATTGTGGGCTTCACTCAGAATTTCCTCCTTAACTTCTGGTACTTGCAGGACCCAAATTCTCCCTTCAAATCGAAGTAACCCTTCTGAATCGATTTTGAATTTGTTTTCCTCACCTACAAATATTTTTTGTTTTATCTTTTCGCAGTCTTCATCCTGAATTTGCGCATTTTTCACTTTATCCACCAACATTGAACCTTATCATCGGATTCTGTTGGACATTTAATTTCCAACTCTATCTTAGCCATTTCCGACACTAGCTTCTCTTGATCAGTTAACATCATTAACTTCTCCCGTCCCTTCCTACTTAAGGCATCAGCAACAACATTCGCCTTTCTGGGATGATAGAAAATCTTGCAATCATAATCTTTGATCAGTTCCAACTACCTTCTTTGTCTCATATTCAAATCTTTTTGTGTAAAGATATACTTCAGACTTTTATGGTCGGTATATATCTCACACCTCTCTCCATAAAGACAATGTCTCCAAATTTTTAGGGCAAACACCACTGCTGCCAACTCTAAGTTATGAGTCGGATACCCTTTCTCGTAATCTTTCAACTGACGTGATGCGTACGCAATAACTCTGCCATTCTGCATAAGCACACAGCCTAGTCCTTTATGCGATGCATCACTATATACCACAAAATTTCCTGTATCAGCAGGCAATGACAACACAGGGGCTGAACTCAACCTTTTCTTTAATTCTCGAAAACTTTCCTCACACTTCTCTGTCCAAACAAACTTAACCGCCTTTCTAGTTAAATTTGTCAACAGAGTCGCGATCTTGGAAAAGTCTTGAATAAAACGCCTATAGTATCCTGCCAATCCTAAGAAACTCCTTACTTCTGACGGTGTCTTCTGCTGATCCCGATTTATTCTGACTTCAACCTTTGATGGATCTCTGAAATTTCATCCTTATCAATAACGTGTCCAAGAAACTTTACACGTTCCAACCAAAATTCACATTTTGAGAACTTAGTGTACAACTTCTCTTTTCTCAACATCTCCAACGTCAATCTCAAGTGTTCCACATGTTCCTCTTTGGTTTTGGAATACACCAGTATATCATCAATAAAAACCACTACCAATTTATCTAAGAATGGTTTAAACACCCTGTTCATCAAATCCATGAACGCTACAGGTGCATTAGTTAAACCAAAAGACATAACCAGAAACTCGTAATGACCATACCGAGTTCTGAACCCTGTTTTTGGTACATCCTCCGTCCTTACCTTCAACTGATGATAACCACTTCTCAAGTCTATCTTTGAGAAATATCTTGCTCCCTTCAACTGATCGAACAGGTCATCGATTCTAGGTAATGAATACTTATTTTTAATCGTGACCTTATTCAATTCTCGGTAATCAATGCAAAGCCGCATCGATCCGTCTTTCTTCTTAACAAACAACAACAGGTGCTCCCCATGTGAAAAACACTTATTTGAATATACTTCTTGTCGAGCAATTCTTGCAATTGCACCATCAACTCCTTCATCTCTACCAGGGCCATTCTGTATGGTGCCTTAGATATCGGGGTCGTTCCTGGTAGTAAGTCAATCATGAACTCGATTTGTTGATCCGGCGGAAGACCCGGCAAATCGTCTAGAAATACGTCTGCAAAATCTCTTATGATAGGTATCTCTTCCAACTTTGCACACTTCTTCTGTGTATGGACGATGTAGGCTAAGTATCCTACACATCCTTGTCTCAACAACTTCTTAGCTTGCATCACCGTTAGACAACTTGCTTGTCGAGGTGACTTTCTGCCAAAGAACACAACCTTTGACCGAGTCATAAGGTTAACACACTTCCTTTGGCAATCAATTACTGCTCCATAATTGAATAACCAATCCAATCCCAGTATAACATCAAACTCACCAAGTCTAATTGGTATCAAATCTACCATCATCTCGTGACCTTTTATAACCACTCTACAATTCCTATATACAAATCTAACAGGAATCACTTCTCTATTCGCAATCTCTATACTTAAGGGAAATTCTAATTCTTCCTGAGGCAAATCTAAGTTCTGAGCAAATTCATCGGATATAAATGAACAAGTAGCACCCGAATCAAATAGTACATAAGTGTTAATACCATTAATCGGAATGATACCTGACACCACATCCTTAGAGGTATACTGACATCACCTGCGGTCGTATTGAAAGTCCTCATGATGGGTCGGCTTGGTAATTTGGTCTAGTGATAGTCAATGCACCACCACCGTTGTTGTTTCCTTTTCCACCACTTCCACTTCCCGCTGGCTTCTTGGGACGATCATGAGCCATGTGATCCTTTGAATCGCAGGTAAAACATGCTCCTTTCTTCGGACTAAAATAGTTCGGTGCAATGTGTCCCTCCTGACCACAGTTAAAACACACCCGCTTTCCCTTCAAATATACCCCAGTATGGTTCTTCCCGCAAGTTGCGCAAGCCTCAAACTTTTTCTTCTGCTGATTTCCTTGTTGTCCTCCCGCCGTTGAATTCTCGTTCAACTTCCTTTTCTGACTATTACTTCCAACATTACTACCACCAACCTTATTCTCATTCTCATTCTTCTTCTTCTTCTGTTCTTGGTTGTACTTGGTCAAGGCATCGCTTCCGCCTTCCGTGATAATTGCCTTTTCCAGCGTAGCTGTAAATGTGTTCAGCTGGAACATTGAAACCTTGTTGTAAAGCCAGGGTTTCAATCCTTGTTCGAATCTTCTTGCTTTGCGTTCATCAGTATTGACTTGATATGTGGCAAACCTTGCCAACTCGTTAAACTTCGCAGCATATTCCAGCACTGTCATCGTTCCTTGCTTCAACTCCAGAAATTGCACTTTCAACTGATTCCGAGAACTCGCTAGAAAGTACATTTCAAAGAACATCTCCTTAAATCTATCCCATGTTATCACTCCTTGTCCTCTACGAACCTTATTTATTTGCCACCAGTAGCTAGCTTCAAACTTCAGCATGAACGTTGCGAACGTAGTCTTCTGATCCTCATTAACTCTAGCTACATCAAATACCTTCTCCATTTCCACGATCCAGGTTTGGGCTTCCAATGGATTCATAGACCCTTGAAACTCTAGCAGTCCAACCGCTTTGAATTCCTTGAAAGTCGTGACTTGAGCTTGCGGTTGATTCGCAAGTGCACCCATCAACAGAGCTACCAACTGCTGAACCGGATTAGCGTTGGTCTCGTTGTTATTATTAGTAGACCCCTCAGGAGGTGCTTGTTGACGTGGTTGTCTTCTTCTAGGAGGCATTTTCTGTTAAAATATACGCTTATTAGTTCCTTACTCAACTTCTTGGGTATTTAAAGTTTAACTTAAACATTCCAAGATTAAAGCTTTAACACATAACATTTCAAATAAACTTTAATATTTTATTTATTCATAAAGTTTTAGAACATAATCAAAATAGCATAACCGCTATAAACATTCACTTTCCTGAACTAAACAAGTTCCAGGATTACATACTCATACTATCCCTTTATTTATCTCAAAATAAGGGATTCACAGTTTATTTATTCACATAATTAACCACACATTATTATCTATCTTATTCTATGTAGGCATATTAAGACGTCGTAAGGCTTCCCGACGATCTTCCTCCATGATACGATGCACCGTTCTACGATCCATCACGAACCACGGTGAATTCTCAAACTGAGGTGGGTAATAATAGACGCGATCCTAGGCCCTATCAATCGCCGAATTAAAAGCATAATCCATCTCCTTCATCTTTGCTTTCTTCACTTGGACCTTAGCCTCAGCACGGTCTGCACGTTGAGTCGCCTTCATCCAAGCATCCTCTGCTCTTGCACGCTTAGCTGATTCCTCCTTGAAATCATCTTTCGATTTCACCATGTCAGTCTTCATCTTCTCGTTTACTGCTAACAAGTCTTCATGTTGACCCTTGGTATGAACTAGGTCCCACTCCGTGTTTCCAAGTTTTGAGTCGAGTTCCTAAATCTCCGCATCCTTCTGCTCTATCGAAGCATGATGCATCTTAACCATCTCCTTCAGCTCCTCAACTTCATCCTGTAATTCTATATTACGGTCGTACAGAGCATCATACATCTCCGCTGATATGGAGTTTGGTGGAAACTCCTCAGGATCCTCTTCCTCATCATCCTCCGCTATATCCTCATAACTATCCTCCTCGGGATCGGTCACAGGTTTATCCTCCTGGATCAACTGCTCCCGCACTACGTGAATATCCCGGGGTTCATCCTCTCTAGGTACCTGAGGTATCACCTCTCTAGCTGGACTGGATCCTCCTTCGTTAGACATCCTGACAACAAAATGTTTTAAGTTTTACTTAACATTTTTCGATACTCGCGAGCACATAAGTTATTAACACATAACACATAATGTCTTTTATTATTTAACTTCAATGGATATCTTAATCCATTCCTTAAAACTCGGTAAGAGTTAAACACCTCTATGTTTTCTATTTCCTTAAAGGTTACTTCCTAAGGTTTCCCCACCTAAAGTTCATAACCTAAGGCTTTGATACCAACCTGTGACACCCCCAAATCCAAGTACTCCATTCCCACAGGATTTGGTGTTCACTATCCAAAATATTACATCTAACTACCCATAATCAGAGGATAAAGACGTAATTTAAATAACTTAAACAATCATCTTTCCCATTAAAGGGTTACATCATATTCTCAAAATATATCCCAGGTAATCTAGCCTTAAAATTATTACATAAGTTTGCAGAATACATCACATATTAAAACAAGTCTTTAACATAATTCATTAAAATAAAATTTTCATAAGTCTTCAGCACTTGGACAATTTGCCCTTTCCTTTGCTAGTGGATGGCTCATCAACTTTCTCCACTTTAGCTGCAGTGTCAAATGCAAGAGTGAACAAACAATTGCTCACTGATATAGAAAGTAGTAATGATAGCAACATGAGAGTGAACAACGAATGCTAGCAATAATGAACTTGTTCTGTGAATTAAGAATAGAACACAAGTTCGAAATCAATGTCTGAGGGTCTTAAGACCACGAACTATGTCTCCGGTATATAGGTATTATTACCTTAACCTTAACAGTTATTAGATTGTACAGACCCTTCTTAGCGTACTTAGGGGGATCGGCCCTTTGTACCATGTATTGTGCACAAATATCTAAACGTTACACGTACAAAAATCCCCTATATTAGGGTTGTTCGTCTCAGTTTGAATTTAGAATTTCCGCACTAAAGAAAGTTTAGTTTGGAACTAGTTTATCAGTGTCTCTAGAATTTTAGAACACTATTCAACTTCCATCAATAAAGGTTTAATACGAGAATGTATAACTGAACAAGGCTATTAAAGTCAAAGATCGGATATCAACAATATATATAACTGAATAACATGATTTACATGCAAAGTGCTATATTCAAAGGAGTTTAGAACAATCTTCTATGAATCAATGTATTAGAACAATATATGCTTCGAATGATAATCAGGAAAGTAAAGCTCACTCGATGTAACGAATTAGGTTACAAGAGCTTGCACAAACATACTCAAGATAAACTAGGCTTGCTCAACCTTACAAGAATTTTAGGAACTTGTACAATAACGATTTAGGAATGGGAACATGCATTCAATATGAAAAGAATGAAGTTAGAAAATTGCTCAATGTAAAGAGTTAAGGTTTAGGAACTTGCCTTGTTTGTAAGCTACACAAGTGTAAAATAATCTCCAATTACCCTACACATATCATTACAATCGCAACAACAATTAGTTGTATGAATATTAACACTATGGGTATTAAACCATCATTTAGGTCATAACCCTAACCTAGCACCTAACCATTTAGGTTAACATACTTAACGAATCTGACATCTCATTACGAGCCAACATAACTTACTCGTTCATTTCTAACATTTAATAACATCACTAACAATCACCTAAAACTCTTTTACACTTTGTATTACAACACCTTACAATCTGTTATTGTAGTCCACTTTATGTTTTAATATCCTTAACATGCATATTAATCTAACCTAAGTCCGTTACGCATGACTGCAATTAAGCGAGACTTCACTGCTATGATGAAATTTACTCGTCTTAACAAGGCCAAGAATACACTGGTGGTAACAATGGCATATGCGTCTGTACGCTTGTTTAGCGCCAATATTGTCATATCAGCGTCACATGAGAAGAAGCTAGGCATGCATGATGCAAGACCACAAGAATGGCTCGCCCCGATTTTCTGAGACGCGAACTAATACTCTGTTATAGGCCAAAAATCCCAATTCTATAGAGTTTCTCCCAAATTCAACATCTAAAACTTTGGAATATCCTAGTTAAGCATGTTATACACCATTCCATATACAAAAACATTACATAAACATCATTTTGAGAAATCAAACTATATTTTTCCCAAATTTCTTTATTTTTATACTTTTAACGAATTCGATCACCACGAATTCGTTTCTTAATCATTTGACACGATTTGAACTACGCCGCTTCCGTTTCTTAACATATTATCACAATCCAATAACAAATTACTGATTACATCACATATAAAGCATCGGCCAGTACTTTCTAAAGCCATTTTTCAAACATGAACACTGTTAATTATTTTTCCTTCCTACAACCCAATTTTAACAAATTTGACACACAAGTATCCACCATATATGATGATTATCAGCTTATAAACCATATATACATGTATATTTCAACACAACATGACTTAGTAATTTACAGAGAATGAACATGAAAACTCAAACATAAACCTTAGAAGTAGAATATACCTTGATTTAGTAAACCCTAGTTGTATGCTAGCAAGAAATGGTGATTCTCTAAAATCTCTATGTTCTCTTCTTCCAAGCTCTCTCTCAACACTCTGTGATATCTAGCTAAGCCTTAGAAAAGTAGACGCGTAGGAAAAAAAATATAAGCTAGCATCGCCACTCCCACGTTCCCTTCTGTTAGAAAAATAAAAGGTTTGCGTCAATTGAATAAGCCAAAGGCAACAAGGCCTTGTTTGGCTAAACACATAAACCCCCAACTAAATTATTTTCATATTATTTATATTATATAGTTTCCAATTGTCACATTTTTAATTTAGTTAATGTAAATAACTTTAGTTTAGCTAATTTAAATAACTTATAATAATAATAAAATTCTTATTATCATTATATCTTATAATTAATAAATAATTATATATCTAAATAAATTAGGCACATCACTTTATTTAATTTATTTATTTCCATTAAATTAAACAATTCATTTAGCTTAATTATTTTCTTAAATATTAAGCAATTGATTTAATTTAATTATTTCCTTAAATTAAATCCTTTAAATAAAATTATCAATACTCAATTTAATTAACATTAATCAATTTAGTTACTAAATTAATTCACCACAATTCATCAATTATTTATTTTTTTCTCAATAAATAAATTATTTAAAATATTTATTTAATTCAATAATTATTTAAATTAAATTACAAATTTCTCGATCGTTACATCCTTCCCTCCTTAAAAGGATTCTGTCCCCAGAATCACAACTCGAAAAATTTATTCGTTACAGTAACCCAAACGAAGTTATCACGGGTTAGTTAATCATAAATTCTTACGAAATTTATACCTTATTTGATACCAGTTCTACCCATTCTTTTATTTCTCCTGCTTGTGCTCAACACTTAAACTTGACCCCTGACTTTGATTTATCTGTTGAAACTCTGTTAGGAGAAACTTTCGTTACATCTATAGTTTATAAATCTTGCTTGATTTAAGTTGGCACCATCACATTACCTGTTGATCTTATCTCTTTAAAGATACTTGCCTTTGATGTGATTTTAGGAATTGATTGGTTAACCACTCATCATGCTAAAATTGATTGTTTTCGTAAGGTTGTTAGTTTTCATATTCCTAACCAACCTGTTATATGAATTCAAGCAACCAAACCACTAAAGTCAATCATTGTCATATCAAGCCTTAAAGCCATTTATTTATTGAAAAAGGGATGTCAAGCTTTCTTAGCCCATGTCATGGATTTAAACAAAAATACGTCAGATTTGAATAATATTTCTGTTGTTAATGAATTTCCTGACGTATTTCCTGAAGAACTTCCTGGCCTACCCCAGAGCGTGATATTGAATTTTGTATTGACCTTGAACTCGATACAAAACCCATTTCTAAAATCTCATATCGAATGGCTCCTATTGAACTTCAGGAATTAAAAACCTAACTACAAGAGTTGGTACCCGTCTAATGACTTTCTTTGTGGAATGCACCGAAGCCAGACTCTCCGTAGGGGACGCCATATTTGTGTAGTGTTAAACCGATAGGTGCCATTGTGACGTGCTATCCAAGGTTGGGATATGAGTCACAGTTGAGAGCAACCTAAGTCAATAATCAAAATACGTAGCTTTCTAGGCTTAGCTGGTTATTATGGGAGATTCGTGGAAGGATTTTGTTTTTGAATTGCCACTCCATTAACTCAGCTAACTTGTAAAGATACAAAATTCGGATGGAGCGAGGAATGTGACAAGGGCTTCCAAGAACTCAAGAGGAAACTCATTTCAGCACCTGTTCTGACAATACCATCGTGGAAAAGCGAACGTGGTAGCTGACGCGTTGAGTAGAAGATCGTATGCGATTACGAGTACAACATTGTTAGCATAAAGACCCATTTCGTATAACTTACAAATGATGGAGATAGAGTTAAAGACTCCAAGAACCTACATGAAAATAGTGAATATACGATTAGAACCGACTTTAATTGATAAAGTTATGAAATTTAAATAGGTACACTTAGAAAGGGGGGGTGAATAAGTGTTGGCACAAACTATGTCCAATTTTTATTTCTTATCAAAAAAATCCTTTTAATGTTTAATGCAGCAAGCTGGATTACCAAATCAGAATATTATTGAGTTAACCAGTTTTACTGATATAAATAGAATGCAGGTTGTTGGATAAATAACAAGATATTCAAGCACAGAAAGTAATCACTTAAACCCCAGAATTTTTTACGTGGTTCAACTACTACCCTCTAGAATAGTAGCCTAATCCACGTCCAATACCAACTAGTATTGGAGACTCACTTTTATTAAACTCTTCCAATTACAATACAAGTTCCAATAATTTGAACACCTTTGTTCCCTGTGCAGCTATGCACTCTTAAGCACCTATGCTTTCCACAAAACTTGACTGTAATAAGTTATCAATTCAAACAGAATAAAGTATTGATTGAGATATCAAAAATATAAGATACACACTAGAGGTCTAATGATCAAGCAATGTATCGCTTACCAACTTAAGGCTCTAGTATGAAATGATATGCAAGAAGAATATTACCAGAATATTTTCTATTCATTCTTCGTAGCTGCAATTCTGTTCTTAATGCAATCAATGTCTGTCTCAGTGAAAAACAATTTTGTAGCTTGTATGCGATAAGTTATTGTGTATGTTTTTCGTATGTAAATATGTTACAGGGCCCAGTTTATATAGACCACTCCTAGGATATTACCGTTGCAAATGTTTGCTACTGTGATATGCTGTTTAAAACACTTTGCACAAATCTTGTCGTTCAATATCAATCATGATCTACTCAGCTTGACTTTAATCACAGAGATTCTATCACGCCATCAGTAATTTAAGGCTTAATTGACTTCCATTGCATGGGAGAGAAGCTTGACGCAAATTACTAACAGTCCCAATTTACAAAGCCGGAATTTATTACCTTATATGCACATAAACATTTGCTGGCATGTTTCCATATCTCTTAACATGCATTGGTCCGTTAGAATTAATCAATTAAGTTGCTCAAATCGTGAGACAGGATTATGGCACATGATTTCTGCTATGAGTATGCAACATATGGTAATTTATGCAATCAAGTCGTTACCTTAAATAATTTTCTAGATTTAAGAACCTTGATTTATGACGCATAAATTATACAGTGTGATGAAGCATGAACTATGATGTCATGTTTTGAGCTTACCATACCATATCTTCTGACCTGTGTCCATATATCTTACCTTATATTCGGACACCCAATTAGATCCCTTGAATCGTGGGATAATATTATGAAGCAAAACTTATGGTAATATGTTTACCCCATTTCTTGCTCTACCGTATATAACAAGATTTGATTCCTTACGTGAGCAATTTTGGTCATGCATATTATGAGCTAGTTAATGAACATGTAACATCAAATATGAATGCAAGTATTATATGTAATGCACATGTCCTAGAGCCTTATTTTGGAAAGTGATAAATGCTAAGATCTTACATATATTCCTAGGACTCAAATTAGCTTTTCTTTCTTCAAAGACATCTTGACTTTGGACCTTCTTCATTGATGTTCCTGAAATGTTATAAGACATGGTTAGAGAACAAATATGGTCATCATCAAAACATAGGGTGTGACATAAGTCAACAAGTTAAAGTCACTTAAGCTACAGACTCAGAGCTGATGAATGTGAAGACGAAGGTGCAAGAAGGCGTTATTCTAGAAGTAAGAATTGATGAAGAGAGAAAATCTCAACCCTCGATTTATTGGTCCATTTGAAATCCTCGATCGAGTAGGAAATGTGGCCTATAGACTCGCTTTACCGCCAAGTATGTCTCATGTTCATAACATTTTCCACAAATCCATGTTACATAAATATGTGAAATACCCAAACCACATTATTGAGTTAGAACTAGACGAGATAGCAGAAGATTTAACGTATGAACATGTAACTATTAAAATCTTGGATAAGAAGGAACATATTTTACGCTCAAAGGTTATACCTCAAGTCAAAGTTTTATGGAGAAACCATGATATTGAGGAAATGATCTGGGAGTTAGAATCGGATATGAAAATAAGGTATCCTTACCTCTTCAACATATTACGTACATACATCAATTTCGATGACGAAATTTCATAAGAAGGGGAGGTTGTAAGACCCCAACTTTTTATGAATAAAGATTTAATTTCTCTAATTATTATTTTTGAATAATAAGGTGTTGATTTGATATAATGCTTTAGTAATGGGTGAAATGTGCAAATTTTGCAAAGTAAACAAGTGGTCATAAAATATTCGTTTTGTCGGGGAATATTCGTTTTGGTCGGGAAATATTCTTTTTGTCAGGAATATCCGTACAACAGCACAATCATTGGTGGACCACATAACAGAATAACTCTCGGATATAGAAAGCGACAAAAATAACATTTTTATAAAAATAACGGTAAAACTTTTACCGTTAAAACTGTTAAAATACCCGGTGATAAAAGTACAGTAATACGCGTGGTTGCACAGTGGCACACGATATTGCACATTATTTTTGATTATTGATTCTTACGTAAGAAGTCCCTCAATAATTGATACAGTAAAATTGAATAGTTTTTCATATTATTGGTGCAATAATTGATATAGTGATAATTGAATAGTATTTTGCATTATTGATTCAATAATTATCACGACATAGTAACTCATATTATTGAAATGATATTATTAGATAGCATTATTGATAATGTCTAGGAAGTTCTGTCGAGAAAAGGAGTTAGGTCATTTAATTGCGCGCCAATTAGAAGATATTCTTATAGGAAAGCCCCCTCTTTCCTAGGAACGACCTGGTTGTCAATATTATAGTTCTGTAATATTATTTGTGAATAATTAACTGTTGATATATATGATAAGAAAATATTTATTTAATGTGGATTTAAACGGAGGAATTTTTAGCATGTGACATTTGTTGAAAGTTTGTATTTTATCTTTTCCGATAAAATAATTGATTCAAATATATTATTATAATATTACATTATAGTAGTATGATGCGATTATATAATAGTATGATTTTTTTATAATTTGAATGGTAACATTATTATAGTAAATTCATGGTATAAAAGTAAAATGAGGTGAAAGAGAACAAATTGGATTTGAATTCTTATGATGTAAGCAATGATGTCATCGAAATGATGAGGTAAGCAATGATGTCATCGAAGCGATGAGGTAAGCAATGATGTCTTATGATCGATGATGTAAGCGATGATGTCATAAATTATGGCAAAAGACTATTTTACCCTTTCTCTGCCAAGCCTATAAATAGAAGCTCATTTCTTCAATATTTCTCACCAATTCACTAAAGCTATAGAGAGAGAAAGTATAGAGAGAATAAGAGAGAAATAAAAAGAGTATTCTGCTATTACACTAGTGCAGTCTCCAAATTTTATTAAAGTAAAGGATATTATTTTTCTTTCGTAAAGGAGGTTATTTTCTTTTGATACTCGTAAATGATATTATTTACTTTCATATTCGTAATAAATATCATTTTCTTTCATACTCCATATTACGTAAGCGATATTATTTTATCTCGTATTCCTAAATTTAAACTAATTACTATGGTAAGTATTGCTTCTATAATTCTTGAAATGATTAGATATTTCGTTTCATCTAATATCATTTCACAGGAATATTGGTCTGAACTTTTTTATTGAATTTGAAACTTTTCATGACTGGGTACTGTTTATACGGTATTGTTCATACATACGGTACTATTCACGAGTATTGTTCATGGGTACTATTCACGAAAAAAATAATTCTTTCTTCGTCCAAGTTATCTATTGTGACCTTTATTCTTGAAATTGAATCCATGTTATGGTCTCATTTGATTATGTTGAAAGATATCTTTGGCTCGTAGTGCAAAGATGAATTGTTGATTGCTGAATATCTTTGGCCCGTAGTGCAAAGATAAGTTGTTGATTGATATCTTTGGCCCGTAGTGCAAAAATGGACAGGTGTTGAGATGAACATGACCAACTGGTGATACAAATGAATATCTTTGGCCCGTAGTGCAAAGATGAATATTTGGTTCAAGATGTATATTGATTGATGTCACAGGGATAAAATATTGATGATGGACTTTTAAATCATAGAATATAGTAGACTTCATTCTCTACTTAACTCTTTTAATGAATTCTTATTTCTGCTGTGAATATTGATCTAAACTTGTTGTCCATTATATTTTATCTGATTTATTGAAGGCTAACGATAATTTGTTTTTCATTATCTTAGGCATAATATTCTTTACTGGGCTAGTTGAGCTCATCCTTTTCCTTTTTGTTCCATTTTTCTTTTCAGGAGGCGAGAATATAGCGGGAACTAGTCGGGGTGTGGAGTGATGGTTCGAGACAGTTGTTTTAGCAGTCCTCACTATTTGTAAAATAGTGTATCAATAATTATAATGAGAACTTATTTGAGTTTGGATATTGTCTAGAAGATAATATTTGTATTTAAACTCACAGCATATGTGTTGTCGTATTTTGTACGACAATTGTAATAATAAAGTTGTAGTTGTTTTCTGTACCATGTATTTGGCGACTCGGAATGGGTTGTGTGGACCTATTTTGGGGGCGTCACATTGTAAATCCATAAGGAGAGGATTTATTTCTATCTATTTATGATTTGTCATTTATTATGGGTAGATAGATACATGATGTTTGGACAGTGAACACCAAATCCCATGAAAATTGAAGTACCCGAATTTGGGGGTGTCACGGTTCTTGAGTCCACGACTTCCTATTCTCATGAATTACTCAATCCCTCGAAAAATACATTTCCCGGAATTGACTAACTACAAACGAAAATCGTTTTAACTTAGGTTTTTCATCGATTAACATCTTTTACTGAAATTTTCGCCACAACTTTGTTATAACATATTTTTACTCCGTTCCAAAGGAAACATTTATGCAATTCTTACACTAACAAATGATGGTTTTCAATTTGTCCATCAAGAACACATATATGATGGTTTTAAACTTGTCCATCAACAACTTTTAACATAGTTTCTTATGTTCTTCATTTTATACTTATAACTTTTCTTAACATGCATAGTTTAGTGATTTTAATCTATTAAATCATCCTTATTCCACCGGTATGCTAATGATTCATCATGAACCACCTAACCATCCACCAACAAGCACTTCATATCACATCTAGAAAGATTTTAAAGTCTTGAGACGAAGTAGATAGATGAGTTTTTGATTACTTACTTCTTGTGTTCTTGATTGCTTGACAACTTTGATTAATCAACTAGTTTTTCTTCTTGATTTCCCAAGCTTTTCTCTCACTTCTCTCTCAATATAAGGTGTTAATTGATTTTGTGTGAAGAAAACTAACACTTAGCTTCTTATTTATAGGCTAGGCAAAGCTTAGGGTAATTTAGTCATTAGGTACATTAATTAGGTCATTAATTGGTCACTCAAGTTTAAGTCCCTTTTAGTCAACTCCCTTAAGTTTCAAATCTTCCAAACCAACCCCTCTTCCACCTCATTACTATTTGAACCATGGTTAAGTTATCAAACCAAACCAAGCCAAGACTTTTTGGTCCAAAACATTAATGTCATCTTATCCAAGTGGGATATTTTTTGGAGGCAAACCTCCTTTGCTTGGTGATGTAACGATCGAGAATTTTGTAATTAATCTATATATTTATTGAATAAGATAAATTTTTTAATTAATTAATTTATTGAGATAAATAAATAATTCATAAAATTGTGGTATAATAATTTAGTTAAGTGTGTATGTTAACTAAATTAAAATAATGGTAATTTTATTATTTGAAGATTTAATTTAATGAGATAATTAAATTAAATAAATTGTTTAATATTTAAGAAAATAATTAAGTTAAATAAAATGATGTTTTAGTCTAATTTAATAATTAAATTAGATATATAATGATTTATTAAGTATAAAGTATAATTATAATGAAAATTATAATTATTATAATTATGATTGTAAGGACATAAAATGAATTAAATAAAAATGTGACAAAAGTAACTATATAATATAAGTGTTATACAAATAAATTAAAAAGGGGGGAATTTGTGTGTAGCCAAACATGGCCTTATGGCCTTTGGCATAACATAACTGTAGACGCTTTGTTTTTTTAACTGAAGTGTACGTGGGTGAAAGGCCATATCAGTTTGTTTTATGCATGATATCCTAAAGCTAAGAGAGAAAATAGAGCGTGAGAGAAAACACAGTAGTGAGAGAGAAATCTCTGTGATTTTGTTAAGAAGAAGGAGAAGAATTTCTAGAACTGTGTTTACATCAAGAACTAAAGGTATACTTTACTCCTAATGTTCATGTTTTGAGTTTCCAATGATTATTTTCTGTAAATTACTAAGTCACGTTGGATTGATAGATATATATATATATATATATATATATATATATATATATATATATGGTGTTATAATTTGTTAATCATCATATATGAGTGCTATTTGATGATCAAAAACGTGAAAATTGGATTTTAAGAAGAAAAGTAAATAACAGTGTATGTTTATGTAAAATGGCTTGTTTAAGTACAAAATTTGATATCCAATACTTGATATAATCTAAAAATTGATGTTAGATTGTGTTAGTACATCAAGAAACGAAAGCAACGTAGTTGAATGGTGTCAATTGGTTAAGAAACGAAGTTGTGACAATCAAATTCGCTAAAAGTGTTAAAAGTGAAGAAATTGGAAAAAAAATATGATTTTTGATCCTTGAAAGTTGATTATAAATAATGTTATGTTGTTAGAATTATGAATTTCATGCTTATTGATGTTATTACAAGATTTTAGTTGTTAGATTTTGTGAGTTTCTGTGGAAATTGGGATAAATTAGAGTGTTGGTGCAAAACAGTATTCGGGTTATCATAGCTTTTTGTTCACAGATCATGGCTTGCAATTTACATTCTAAGATCACAGATGTAAAACGCAACAATTCAATTGCTGTTGGTCTTCTCGAGATTTTGCACAAATGTAGCAATTGCTTACTGCTGCGTGCCTCTGCTCTGAGGCAAAGTGAGTTTTGATTATTTGTAGACTATAATACAAGGACCTAATCTAGTTTGGCATGTATGATAAAGATGTTAAATCATAACATGGCATACAACAACAGATTGTAATATAATGAAATACTAAATGTGAAGATTATAAGTTATCACTTAAACAAGTTATGTAATGAATAAAAATTGATGTTTACAAGAGTGGAGGTGAATGATAAAGTTTATATTAAGCGATAATGAGATTGCAGATTCGTAAGGATGGATAACTAACATGGTTAGACATTAAGTTAAGGGTTATGGCTTAAATGGTGGGTTAAACCTATAAAGCTAATGTTAATACAACTGATTGGTATTGCAATTTCAATGGTATTTGTAGGGTAATTGGCGAACGTTATTATACTTGTGTAGCTTACACACGAGGCAAGTTCCCTAACTTCATTATCTCTATAATGAATGCAAGTTTCATAATTCTGTTATCTTGTGATTGTTAAGCAAGCTTTCTAGTACTAAATTATCATTATGCAAATCCTATATTAAAGTTGAGTAAGCCTATTGATTCTATCTTGGGTATGGTTGTACAAGCTCTTGTAATTTAATTCGTTACATCGAGCGAGTTTCACTTTCCTATTTCTTGTTATTGCTATTCAAAGCATATGTTGTTTTAATACATTGATTCAAATGAGATTATTCTAACTCTTTTGAATGTCGAACTTTGCATGTATTACATGTCTACTCAATTATATATTGATATTATTCGATCTTTGACTTAAATAACATTATTCAATTCTATATTATCATGTAGAACCTTCAAATAGCAAGCAAACTCTTATTGATTGGACTAGTCTATAATTGAATAAGTGTTCTAAAATTCTAGAACCACTGATAAGTTAGTTCCAAACTAAACTTTATTTAGTGCAGAAATTCTAAATTCAATCTGAGACGAACAACCCTAATATAGGGGATTATGTACGTGTAACATTTAGATATTTGTGCACAATACATGGTACAAAGGGCTGATCCCCATAAGTACGTTAAGAAGAGTCTGTATAGTCTAAATGACTGTTAAGGTTGAGGTAATAATACCTAATTACCGGGGACATAGTTCGTGGCCATAAGACCCTCAGATATTAAATTCGAACTTGTTTTTCTATTTTGATTCGTAGAACACGTTCACCATTATTCAACAATTGTTATCCGAGCTCATGTTGTCATTGTTATTATTCTTTATATTAGTGGGCAATTGTTTGCTCACTCTTGCATTTAACACTGCAGCTAAAGTTGAAAAATCTGATGAGCCATCTTCCAGCAAAGGCAAGGGCAGAATGTCCAAATGTTGAAGAACTGTTCAGTTTATTTACTGAACTTATGTTATCAAACTTAATTTAATTTGTGGTGTATTCCGCAGACTTATGTAATAATTTAAGGTTAGATTACCTGAGATTGTTTAAAGTTGATATAACCCTTTAATGGGAAAGATTATTGTTTAAGTTATTTAAATTATGTCTTTATCCTTTATTATGGGTAGTTAGATGTAATAGTTTTGGATAGTGAGCACCAAATCATGTGGGAATGGAGTACCTGAATTTGGGGGTGTCACAGGTGAGGTAGCCGGCCATAAGGCCTTTGGTGGGTCCCTCATGGGTTTGGTTCATGCTTTACCCCACCCATTTGGTTCATGGGTTGACCCATGGGTTTGAATCTTAGGTTGGGCTTAAATTAAATTCACTTTGGGCTTCCTCTTAGGCTTAGTTTAATAATTCTTTGAGCGTTGATTTAATTTCAATTGGGCCTCATAAAATTTTATATTGGGCCTCCAATAATAAAGTCTAATCAATTTGAAAGTCAACTTTGACTTTTGTTGACCAAAATATTTGTTGACCTTTTTATTTTCCCGATTCAACAAGCAGGCTGGAAACTGCATTTTTAATTTTTGAATTTTATTGGATATTACGTCTTTACTCAGATTTCTAACATTTACGTATTTTCTGGAATTTCAAAAAAAATGTTATATCAGTTTTCAAATGAATAGTATTTTTACGTAAATTTCTCGAATTTTTTTTTACTTTCGTCTTGGAAATTCATACTTTATAATTCACGCACATAGCCAAAACCCTAACATTAAACAATCATCCTAGGTCATAAAACGACATTCAAACACATAACTCAGAATAATATTCATTAAAACTTTATTTAATTATATAATATTTAAAAACGCTAGTTACAAGCTAAGTTGAACTTCTCGGTCGTTACATGGGGGTGGGGTAATATAGTAATCCCATCCTTATTATCGATTTAATTAAAAACAAGATTGTCATATTATTTATTTTACAAGATTATTTTTGGTAATATAAAATATTTCATTTTCCTATCTTTTCCCATCTTTTTAAATCTTCCCACTTTTGAGAGAGAAATTTTAAGTCAAAAATTAAATCATTTTTACCTTCAAATTCCTTCTATTTCTCTCTAAATAAAACTCACAAACTTAAAATTTAAAGAAATTTTAATTATTTTTTCTTTCCTTCTCTTTCCCTCAAATAAAAACTTAAAAAACAATAGTAGTTTAAAGTATAGACACCACCAATTTTTAGGTAACTAGTGTCCGTAATCTATGGGCCGTATCTCCGAAAGCCCTATCTACCACTATCCGTCTTAACTCTATATGTGATAGATACAATTTTCCCCGAAATCTGATGAATGTTAAGAGACCGAAAAGGGCGGGAGTTTTGAATATATTTACCATCCACAGTTTTACCCAAAACCCTTCATAAACCCCATTAAGACAACAATTCCTTATAACCCTTTTCTCTCTGAAAAAAATCTCGACTTCTTACAGATTTCCTCTCTTGAAAAATCTTGGGTTCTTTTGATTTCTTCTTGTTTTGTGTTCATTGTAGGTCATGGAGAGGGAGATTAATGGAGTTGAAGGTGAAGAGCAAGAGGGTGATGTGGGTGTGAAGCGGCGTCGTTCGGAGGAGGAGGAGGAGGAGTTGGCCGCTGAGAATGGAACGGCATCGTTCGGAGAAGGAAAGGAGTCGGAAGAGGTAACGAAGATAAAGAATAGTGGAGTTGAAGTTGTTGAAGGTGAAGGGCAGGAGGGTAAAACTTTGTGTGATTGGGATGTAGGTGTTAAACGGCGTCGTTTAGGGGAGGAAGAGGAGTTGGTGTCTGAGAATGGAACGACGTCGTTTGGAGAACGAAAGGAGTTGGAAGAAGTGAATTTTATTGGTAGTACTGTTGTGTATGCGATAACAACAACAAATCAAAAGGATTTGGGAGAAATTTGTGAGGATCCGGTGAAGAAGAAAGCGCCTGTTCGAAGGGGAAGAAAAGGGAAAGTAGGGAGACTCCGAAAGAAGGGGAATCGGAAGGATTTGGGTGGAAAAGGGGAGGGAATTGGGAAAGATTCAGAATTTGATAATAATGGTGGGATTATGAGAGAAAGTGGTGGAAAAGGAGAGGGATTTGTTGGAGAAAAAAAAGGGGCTAAACCAAGGGGAAGGAAAAGGAAAGGAAGTGGGGATTTGGGACGAAATAGTGTTGATCTGGATGGAAAAGGAGGTGAAATTGAGTCGGTAGAGAAAACCCATGAGCAAGGGGGTGAAGAAAAGAAGGAAAGTGATGATTTGGGTGGAAAAGGGGAGGAAAATTGTATAGGTACTGAGGGGCTGGTGAAGGAAAAAGAAACAGATAAAATGGCTAATGATCAGAGAGGAAGTATTGGAAACGAATTGGAGGGGGTTTCTGTGAATAAGAGGACTCGTCAGCGGACGGCTGCGAAGTTGGTGGACCGATTTAGTGACCAAGTAGAGAAATTTTTTGAAGAACAGGATGAGGAATTTGGGTCAAAGAAGAGACGGAGAAGGGGTGTGAAAAAAAAGGTTGAAGAAGGGAAAGATGGGTTGGAAAAGAAACCCAGAAAGGTTATGAGAAAGGAGGTTAAAGCAGGGAAAGATAGGTCGGAAAAGAAACCTAGAAAGGGTCTGAAAAAGGAGGTTGAAGAAGGGGAGGATGGGTCACCAACAACTGATAGAGGTGAAGAACCTGATGCCCTTGAGACAGTTGGTAAGACTACTGCAGCTGTACCAAAGCAGAGGGGTGGTGGAAGGATGGATGATAATGTAATTTCTGTTTCTCTGGCTTATATTAACTCATTTTTACTACCAACATTTGTTTATATGTTAATATGGGATTTATTTCTGATGTTTGGTTTAATTAATATTAACAGGGGCAGCCAAAATCTATTATGTGTCATCAGTGCCAGAGGAATGACAAAGGCCGGGTTGTACAATGTTCTAAATGTATATGGAAGCGATATTGTGTCCCATGCATGACTAGATGGTATTTATTCTTCTTTTAGTGATTTTAATATTTTGACTGTAAATTGAAATTGCTTCTAATGCCTTATTTCTCTTATTGACTGCTGTTTTTTTAATTGCCGAAAACAAGACTTTTGATTTTGTTTTGAGTTGTACGATTTTGTCAGTGATGAGCAGGGACACAATATTCCTGAAGTGTATATTTGTATGTAGGTACCCTAAGATGACAGAAGATGATTTTGCCAAGGCTTGCCCTGTTTGTCAAGTTAATTGCAATTGCAAACGTTGCTTGCGTTTAGAAGTACCCAAAAAAGTCAGTTTCTTTAGCTCCTAACACTTTAGTCGATTAATGTTTTACTTCGATGTTAGGTTCAACATACATGATATGGTATTTCTGATTTTTGTTGTAGGACAAGGAAAGGTTTGATTTGAAATTCAGTGTTGAAGAAAAGATTCAGTACTCTAAATATATCATACCTATGCTTCTCCCATTTATAAAACAATTCTATGAAGAGCAGATGGTGGAGAAGCGGTTAGAAGCTAAAATTCAAGGTAATATAATTTAATTCCTGAATTTTGGTGGGCATTACAGTTCTTTATGATTGCATTTCTACTAGACTGGGTTGGTAATAAAGTAGGATTCTCAAAAGTCTTTCTTGAAAAATGGAGTAGAAAATAATATCCACTTGTTAGTGATAACTGGTTTGTTTGTTTGCCCTGAATTTTGGTGGGCATTACAGTTCTTTATGATTGCATTTCTACTAGATTGGGTTGGTAATAAAGTAGGATTCTCAAAAGTCTTTCTTGAAAAATGGAGTAGAAAATAATATCCACTTGTTAGTGATAACTGGTTTGTTTGTTTGCGCAGGATTATCTTTGTCTGAGCTTAAAGTACAACAAGCAAAGTGCGGGTTGGGTGAACGTATGTATTGGTAGGTTTACTGAAGCCATATGTCTTTGCCATGAAAGTCTATTCCTTAGATTTTGGAAGGAATTAATTATTTCATATGTTCGATGCAGCAACAATTGCAAAACTTCAATTGCTGACTTACACAGAAGCTGTCCACAGTGTTGTTATGATCTTTGCCTTATTTGTTGCCGGGAGATGCGTGATGGATGCCTGCGGGGAGGTCAAGAGGAAGTGATAATGCAATTTATAGACCCTGGGATGGAGTACTTGCATGGTGGAAATCGTCGTCAAGAGACACGACCAAGACGTGGACCTTTGGGTGTATCTGATGAAACTAGTGATAGGGATCATGCAAAGTCGGTATTCGAGTGGAAATCCCAGGAAGATGGTAGCATCCCTTGGCCCCCTGAAACTTTGGATGGACCTTTGGGTGCATCTGCTGGAACTAGTGATAGGGATCATGCAAAGTCGGTATTCGAGTGGAAATTCCAGGAAGATGGTAGCATCCCTTGTCCCCCTGAAACTTTGGGTGGTTGTGGTAAAGGCCGATTAGAATTGGGGCATATATTAGAAAAGGATTTTGTTTCCAAATTGTTTTCTGATGCTGAAGATATAGTGAGAAAATACAAACTCGTGGAGTTTCCACTTGAAACTCCTGGACAGTGGTGCTCCTGTTTCAATTCAGTGTGTGAAATTGGCAGTGACAAAGTGAAGTTACTGAAAGCCGCATCTCGAGAAGATTCTGATGGCAACTATCTATACTGTCCAACTGCTGTAGACATTCAACCTGAGGATTTGAGGCACTTTCAGTGCCATTGGTTGAAAGGTGAACCTGTGATTGTCAGTAATGTGCTTGAGACAACATGTGGTTTAAGCTGGGAACCAATGGTTATGTGGCGTGCATTTCGTCAGATCAAAAACCTGAATCATTCCCAGCTATTGGATGTGGTTGCAATTAATTGTTTGGATTGGTGTGAGGTCAGTTTAAATTCTCCCTCTGTAATACATTTTTTTTACTCTCCTGCCTGCTCTAATGGGATTTTCTTCCTCTTTCTATCTAGAACTCTTGATCCACTGTTCGAGAGTTAATTCTGTTAGTATGGTAGAAATGCTGATTTGGTACACTACTAAACTATAAGAATTCAATAGATAACCTTGATGATGTTTTACTTTTGACTATATCTCATTGTTTTAAAATGTCAATTATTTCTAAAGTAGATGTTAATGTGAGCTGTTTATTAGGTGTGATCTGAAAACCATATAGTTATTTAATACTCTCTCCATCCCAATTTTGTTCTCCCCATGAGTTTTATGTACACATTAAAACAAAATAATGGGATTGTTATAAAGTAATTATAGTTCCAAAATTAAACACCAAAAATCTTCAGATATCTATTCCCTCCGTCCGGATATTGTTACCCCTTCCTTTTTTTTATGTTCCTAAACGAACTCGTATATTCTTTGAGAAGAGGAAATATTTTCTTTTCCATAAATATGTACATTATATGCAAGTAAATGGCATAGAGAAGATTGTGTTTCAGTTCAATTTATCTTTGTGAACAATAGGGTGAGAATCCTGCCTGACAATGGTTTAGTCTATATTCATTTGCTATTATGTTACTTGGGATTTATACTAGCTCAATATGTTTTAGTACTTTTTATTCGGCTGAAGATGACAGGCTCATGGACTATTTTTTTGTTTCTAAGGTTGTTTATGAGGGACAATGTAATTCCAATAAGGAAGGTGAGCTTAAATGGTGTCCCCTTTAAGTAACAAATGGCCTTGGGAGTAAAAAAAATCAATGAGATTGTCGTGACAAAAATGTGCTTAAAGGTATTAATCTAGTATATATATATATATACATCTTAAAATAGCACAATCAATGCAACATATTTGCAAACAAACATAGCCTTGAAGTCATGGTTCAAAGTCATGGTAGCGGTCTATGTTTCGAAAGATCATTTTTGACTTGGTGTCGGTTTCAGGCGATACTCACCGTTGTGCTATTTAAGAGCTTTAAATTTTTTAAAAAAATAGTTGTGAATTATTTTTAAATAATAAGAACAACAAAATGGATCGATTAAGTTCGCAAAAAAAAAAAAAAACTATCTAGTACACATAATAATGTCCAAATGTTAAAACATGCACTCATATCAAGGTTGTGGTTCGACCCTTATTGAACGCACTCTAATACGTCGAAATATCGTCTATACTCTGAAACTTTGAACCACGATTGAAGTAATTGAAGATACTGTGTATTTTTTCCAAGAAAGTAAATGGATAGTTGATTAGAAGTCGTTGTCTTTCTCACAATATTGAGATAATGTGATAACTTGCACAAAATTCCTATTCTTATTAGTTTTGGTGCACTTTTGAAGGATTTACGCATAGTTGTCACGACGTCGCTATGCTGCCTTGGTGCAACATCAAGCAGCATGGCGATGCTCGTCTTGGGGTAGGTTGCCAAGGCATCAACAAGTCGTCGTCGAGGCTGTGGTGCGCCTTGGTAGCTTGGTCGATTTTAAGTTTGCTTAACCACAATCCGTAATCATGGACTTTACCCATGACTAGTTGATTAAAAGAGGGAGAAGAAAACTGAAAGTCTTGCATCTTTTATTTCAGTGAATTGCGAAGGAAGACCCTAATCACAACCGCGGAGAGAAGCCCTAAAAGACTAAGAGGTGCACGTGACGCGCAGGCCGCAATATTGTCGACCACAATCTTTTGCTGTAGAAAAAAGGAAGAATACAAAGAAGAATTGAAAAAATGAAGAAGAATAAAGAGATTTTTGTCTCTCTTTTTAATTTGATTGCCAGTTGTAATCATCTAAGATGTTATGTAATGCGTCACATGGCCCCCTAACAAAAACAGAATTGCTATGTCCACATATTGGGTTTTGACAAGCTAAACAAGGTTAATTTTTCTTTTTAACAAATAATAAATATTTATATTTCTTTCATAAAAAAGTTTAAAAAGTAGCATGTAATATTAGTTGCAATTGAGTTTAATTGCATGTACAATTTTAACCCTTAAAAGTTGTAATTTTGACGACATAAATCATAAAATCATGCAACTCCAAATAAATGTATAAATAATTATTTATTTCCTAAAATTAAATAAATATTGCATGTTCGTTTAATGTATTTTTTTAGTGCAAGTCATGAGAAACAAGCTTGAAAAGATTGAATAATAATTGTGTTTTGTTTGATTGTTAAGTGTTGATATATTATGTTTTTAATGAAACTCCATGATATTAGTTATTATATTTTGGTGTTTAATGTATATAAAATTTATTTGTTTAATACACTTTTGATGTAAAATAAATAATGTTTAAATTGCACACTATGAATGACTTCTATATGGACGCCATGGCGGGCGTTTTATTGTCTAAGCGTCTTGGCGGTCAGCTACTAGCGCACCTCGTCGTGACGTTGTGTGGATGAAAGATAGGGTATTATAGGGTGAAATAGAAAGGGAACCCTATCTCATAGATTCTTTACAGAATAGAGGAATTGTGATGAGATTTCTTATTTTTTTATTCATTTGGAAAAGGAAAAGAAAAAAAGTTAGTCTGGTTTAATTTTTGATATATACTCCATCTGTTCTAATATATAAGATTAAGTTTGACTTTCTAAAGAATCTGAGATATTTTTCACATTCAAAATTGATGTGATTCATTTAACTTTTGATTCCATTAGATCTTGTATTTAGCAGTGTTTTAAAAATCTCCGTCTAGGTCTGCCGAGGCCCCGCCTAGGTGCTAGGCCCCCTTAGCGCCTCACCTAGGCCCAAGGTGGCAAAAATATCCCTCCAAAAAATTAGCCGGGCCTAGGCGGGCTAGACAGTGTCTAAGTGGAGAGTTTTTTTTATTTTAATAACTAACCAAACCAGATTTTGATATATTTATTTTTTTAATGATTTATCATATTCATAATGCATGTTGTAGCATATCAAATTATAATAAGAAGCGAACAATATCAAGTCAAAATGGATAATTTTATTCTAGTTGTAATTTTTGGGTAAAGTTCAGATAACCACCTGGGGTTTAGGCGTTTTCCCACTTAACCACCTGTAGTCAGTAAAGTTACATTTAAACTTCCGACTTTTTGAGTTGAAGTGAATAAATGCTTTCCGTCTTAACTCTGTTACTTGAGTTGGCTAAAGACTTAATTACCCTCCATATATATATATATTGAATTACCTGGATAAAGACTTAATTCTCCGGTGACGCCGTCCGAAACTTCCGATTCTCCGATCGGAGCATGGCAGCCTCAGAATTCATGTTTCCAACTAAACTCACGTCAAATTTTGCTGTAAAAGAGAACCCTTTTGGGGAAATCAGTGAAAAGCAGCGCAGAGAGGATGATGTATTGCTATCTAATGCCGCTGGAAATAGGAGACCGACCATGCCAAATTTGGAATTTGAATATCGTGACTGACATCCATGAAGACCTTTATCAGCTCATCAAGTATTCATGTGGAGAAATTTGTACAACTGAACAGTTGGATAAAGTTATGAAGGTTTGGACAACCTTCCTCGAACCAATGCTTGGTGTTTCGTCTCACCCGCAGTGCGCAGAGGAGACTGGAGATTTTGTTAAGGCTAATAATCATGTTGCCGACAGCGTTTTTCCTAGCGTTGGAGAAAGTAATGGCAGTCCTGTTGGTGTTGCAGCAATTAATAACTGCAAACAGTCAAACCCATCTAGAAATGGAGATGAAAATAATCCGCCTGAGCATTCAAGTTCCTCTCGTGTGTGGTTAGTAAATGTTGATAATGGGATAGAAGAAGATGGTTATCATGATCCAGATCATACTGTACGAAAAAATGATACATTGTGTAAGACCCCTCAAAATGGAAAAGTGCAAATTAATGTCACTCTGACAGATGAAACATCAAGTATCAAAAAAAAAGAACAAGCATATCCAAGTGTTTCAATTGCTGCTAGAGTAGAGGAAAGTCATGGAAGAGTCAACGGGGAAAATACACCAGGTTCATTTACTCTTGTATTACTTGTGATCTCAGTCCTCTCTTCTGTCTTAGGCATTTGCTTCTTTTGCTGCTAGAGTAGAGGAAAAAATGATACATTGTGTTTCAGTTTGCTTCTTTTGCTCAACTATTTGACTGCACATAGTTCTAGTTTTTCCCTCCCTGCTTTTGCTTCTGATAACTTTTAGATGCTCTTTTTGATGCTTCTTTATT
The DNA here is from genome assembly GCA_020205605.1 of Panax ginseng. Lineage (NCBI taxonomy): Eukaryota > Viridiplantae > Streptophyta > Magnoliopsida > Apiales > Araliaceae > Panax > Panax ginseng. The sequence goes on along the minus strand of CM035132.1, from coordinate 140,885,024 downwards.
GGAACAATGTTGAAGAAGCATATGTTTGGTTTACAGGAGATCACATGCTGCACTTAAGACATAAATTTTGGGTGGGTTGGCCCCACTGCAGCTATTCCTTCATCACCCAAATGGAACAACACTTGCTCCACCTTAGCCTATCACATTGAAACAAAGCCAGTGACTCCCCAATTTTTGCTGTAAACATATTCATAGGAGATTTGTGCACCAATTCTTCTGGTAACAACATAAAGCTTGTCTCGAATCTCTACAATTTGGGGGTGGAAATGATCAGCAGCACGAAACTCATAAACAACACCATACACCTCAATCCAACTACATCCAGGACAACCACCATTATACCCACTAGAATCTAGTTGCTCAATGGACTACCCAACCTATATGCTTGCTGCAATCCGAACAATGTTGAACTCATCTCACTAGTCAAACTATTGGTGCTTCTTGATACAGAGGATTGAACTACACCATAATCAGAAACCATTACACCCTAAACCAAAAATTCTAACATTTTTTCTAAAATCCAGTGGTCAGAATCCAACTAAATTCCAGCAAGCTTTCATACAAAAGCCCTAAAAAAGTATGAAAGTCGATAACTTTGCTCAAAATACAGATTTTTTTTGCAGAAATTTTAAACGGATCTTGCTGAAAAAAAAGAAAATGGAGCTCAAATTAACGTCAAACTACAAATTAAGTTTTCTGAAAATTTAAAATCATTTATTACGAAAAATTACAGTTTATTAAATTAGGTAAAAAGAAATGAGAAAAAAATAGGAAAATCTCAGAAAAAAGCTCCCAAAAAATAAAGAATTTCTTACCAATAATAAGGGAAAATTATGAGAAGCAACGAAGATATAAAACGGATCGAAAAGAAAGAACATAAGTAATTGGGTGGACAGCTTATCCCCTGATTTTCGTGCACAGCTTCTTTGGGTGGATTTGAAATTGGGGAAGAACCCTAGAAAATTGGGAATCCTACTACGGTTTGGGGATAGATTGAGAAGAAAAAGAAGGGATGATGATGGGATGAAGTAATTTGGGTTTCATGAATGATGAAGAAGAGAAATTGGGAGACCCAAGTGTATGGCCTCCGTATATCACGAATTGGGTCTCCCAATTTATCAACCCGTGGATTTGAAATTGAGGAAGAACCCTAGAAATTGGGACTGGGGATGATGGCGAGAAAGCGTAAGCAGACCATAATACTCCCTACCAACATCTGGAGAGGAGATGAAGTTTGATCGGAGAGGAGATGAATGTTAAAGAGGAAGAAGGGTATTTTAGACATTTATCGGTCCTTTTTTGGTTATGCTGATCTCTTCTCACGCGTTTTTGGCGTCGACATACTTACATGCGATTAAGTTGGATGGAAAAAGTGACGTTTTCACTTCAACTCAAAAAGTCGGGAGTTTAAATGTAGCTTTACTGATTACAGGTGGTTAAGTGGGAAAACGCCCAAACTCCAGGTGGTTATCTGAACTTTACTCGTAATTTTTTGAACTTGTACCAACTTCAAATTATATAAATGATGATATATTTGTAATATACTGATATTTAGTTTAATTCAATATATTTCTTAAATTTATGTTTAGTTTTTTAAGTTTTAATATTGAATTGAATTCTCAAAATTTTATTATTTAATAGTAATCTTGTTTATGAATTAAACTAATACGTTAAAGATATGTTTGAACTTTCAACAATTGCATATTTGTGTTTGAACTTTGACATTGGTAATATGGATGTGTTTGAAATTTAAGCAAAGGCCTTTATTATCTTTATTATAGATTGTTTTGTTTTATATTATTGTTTTGTTTGGATAAATGTAAAATAAAATATTAAAATTGACTTAAAATAAAAAATTCCGCCTAGGCTCCTCGGTCGCCCGCCTCCCGCCTAGCGCCTTTTAGAACATTGGTATTTAGTATTTCTGGAGTAGTTTATAATTTTCATAGTTGTATTATCTAAAGTTAAATGAATTCATATTAATTTTGGATTTGAAAATATCTTAATTTACTCTAAAAAGTCTATATTAATCTTTATATTTTGAAACGAACGAATAATTTTTTATATGTTGTCTCATCGATTTCAAATTTCATAAAAATATGAAGGTTATGTTTAAAGCAATCATTTTTTTAATCCAAATAATATCCATTACCTCTATTGTTGTCAAGTCTTTGTCTAGGCGACTCCCATGCGACGCTTAGTCGTTGAGTCGGTGAAAAAATTTAAGGCGTCTGGGCGACTTGGTCGAAAGTAAGAAAGTCGAGCACTCGGCCAGAAAAGACGACGACTTGGTAGTGACTTGGACGATTGGATTTCAAATAAGACGACTTGGATTTCAAATAAGACGACTTGGATTTTACGGGCCAAGTGTGGTTTGATCAGAACTTAACTGGGTTAAAAAAAAGATGCGCAGCTAAAACCTAATTAATCGATCGATCGCAAGATGCAACAAGCCAACAAAACTTATATAGAGAGGAAGAAAGGGGAGAGCAACAAAGAGGGAGAGCAAGCGACCTACCGTGTCTACTCCAATAGCGACGACATTGACCTCTACTTCGGCATCTTGCGACCTCCGATATGTTCTTCTTCTACTCTTCTTCTCTAATTTTCTTCTTCTACTCTTCTTCTCTTGCCTTTTATTTTTCTTTCTTTTTGGGTATTCTTTTTGAGAGCAACAAAGAGGGAGTGCTCTGCTTTGCTGAGTGACTGCTCTGCTATTTTTTTTTTGGGTATTCAGACTTCTTTTTGGAGTTGGGGTATTTTGACTTCTTTTAATTTTTTTTATATGACATATGGTTTGTTGATTGTATTCTATGCTTAGACCATGATACACATTAATGAGTAGGTTTTTTACTTATGAATTGAATACGTTTGGCTTGATAATTTGTGATTTCTTAAGTATTTTAAGTTATTATTATGTATTTATAGTGTTTTTATGTTATTTTGTAGGAAGAAGCAAGTAAATGTAATACGCACATCTTTTGGAGTAAAATTTGCAAGCAAATGCAAGAATTGAAGATTGAAGGGTTGTTAGTGCCAAGTTGTGGATACATGTTCATGGCTTAGGATTCAAATTTTATTGTGGATCTTGTTGAGAACTTTGATTTATTAGGTGGTACGTCCCGTAACTCCTAACGGAACGAAGATCAATGTTTGGAGTTGCCATTGACATTTCGACCTTGATCCAGGCCGAATCTCTAAATTCTCAAAGAATGAAATTTGTAGAGTTACTTCTTAGCTTTCTAGAACATTTTGAATTGTCTCAATCGAAGTTCATATGAGAGAGTTATGATCATTTTATCAATAGATGCCGAAACAAAATTTTGTTTGGCGCGACAGCGCCATTTCTTAGTACTATTTTGGCGCGGCAGCGCCATAACACTAGATAATTGGCATTCGAGCGCTGTGAGTGGCGCTGTAGTGCCCGGGACGTGGCCATACCAAGTTTTGACGCGTTTTACATGTTTTTGACTCTAAATTGGATTGTTTTCCTCCTAAGCTTAGGAATTGGACTTGTAATCTATAAATACATGATGTGAGACATATAACAAGGGGGGATGATCATATTTCATGAGTAGATTAGAGTAGGAGTAAAATTAGAAGCAAGGAAAATAGTCAGGGTTTGAAGGAGGCATTTGAAGGTTGCAAGGATTGAAGGGGGGAGCGAAGCTTAACTGTGACAAAGCTAATTCTTCTTTCTAAATCTCTATCTTTTGTACCTTAAAAATGTTTTCTGAATTTATCGTATTAGTTATTTTATTATTTAAGATGATTTAATCTTTTTATTGAGATTGCAATGGAACCCAATATGTAACTTTTATTAATTTATTCTCTTATTGATTATGGTTGATTATATATGAATCGTTCGTCATATTTTGTGCTTCATGAATGATTGTCTAGCTAGAAATTATATGGGATATCCTATATGAATTCGAGAGATGAAGTCTAGGTTTGGATGTGAATATGATGACATGCGAAAGTTATTCTGTAATACCTGAGAAATTCCTCATATTATTAAATAAATATGCTAATGAAGGTAATATTTATATGAATAAAAGTGTTAACATTTTATTGAGATCAATTGATTTGTATTAGATCAATGTGCATTGAGAAGCTTAGTTTAAGCTTGGAAGATTACGCCTAGTGTGGCATTGAGATGTAAATAATTATTGCATATGATGATAAGCTTAACTTATACAATTTATTATGTGAGTGGAATTATTAATTGAGGGATAACTTAATATTGGATCTAGGATTATCCGAGCCCAACCTTAGTATGTAGATTGGGAGTCTAGCCCAATAGCTTAATTGATGGACTTTTGAGTTAGCCCAATAACTTGGAACATTTAAAGACCAATTCGGAACCCAACATAACAATTGGTACAAGGGTTGACTTTTAAAATATGGCGTAGGGCAGTGTGCCTGACCGACCACCCCATGCTTATGTCTGAGATCGCTTATCTTGTCTCGAGTTAGGGGTCACCAAGTACAAAAGACGATGAGCTAAACTCTCTTTACGTAAACTTTCAAGTCGCTAATCCTAGGTAATCATGGCTAGTGAGTGGTGGTATGAAGTGGTTAAACAACTCCTTAAGCAACCATTGTTCCTTTCTATTGCGCCATGGATCCCCACATGTGTAAAGCAATGGTCTAGTCCATGCTTTCCTCTATAAATACGAGCTGCCTTTGCAGTCTGTTATATTGTTAAGAGTATTGGAGACATCTGAGTGAAGAATTCTTAGTCGCTAAGCATTTTCGAAGCCAAATCAGTGTGTGAGATATCAAGGTTGAGAAGGTAAAATTTCTACTTCGTTCTTAACTTGAGTCCTGGTTTGATCCTTGGTTTTTCTAATTAATAGGTCAAGTATGATGAACTAGCATGTTATAAGGCGTTAGGAAGTTCACTTTCATGCATGAACACGTTAATAAAAAAAAAAGATCAAGGGATGTTTCTCGTGTGGCTCAACTGAGCATCAAATCAAGGATTGCCCAAAGAAGGGGAGCAACGGAGAAGCGGCCAACAGGGAGGGGCAACAAGTCGATGATCGGCGGACCAACGCAATCCAACCGATCGATCGCCGAACATTTAACATGATATCGAACGCGCATGATGATCGAGGGACGTGGTGTCGGTATTCTCCGATCAATAATATAAATGCGTATGTATTATTTGATTAAAGGGTGCTACCTATTCCTTTCAGAAGAAGAATTTGCTAATCGACTAAACATACCTTCCGAACATTTAGAAAACTCGTTGAACGTAGAGATTGCGAATAAGGAAGTAATTCCCATAGAGTTTGTTTACCAAAGCTGTTTGCAAACATTAGAGGTCACGAACTAAATGTAGACTTATTTCGATTAAACCGGGAGAATTTGATGTGATATTTGAATGGATTGGTTATCCACCACGCTGCGATAATCGATTGTCAGAAGAAAAGTGTGAACCTTCAGACCTCAAATCGATCTAAGGTAGTGTTTTACGGTAGCTTATCGCTCAAGCAATCGTGTTGCCTTACGATGATGCAGGCCAAGAAATTATTAAAGAAAGGATGTGTAGGCTATTTAGCCTATATAGTGGACACTCAGAAAAAGGGAATAGAAATGGAAGTTATATCAGTGGTAAGAGATTTCCAAGACGTATTTCAGACGAATCGCTCGGCCTTCCGCGAGAGAAATCGAATTTATAATAGACTTAGCACCGGGAACCGCACCAATTTCGAAAGCCCCATATCGTATGGCGCTAGTAGAAATGAAGGAATTGATGATTCAATTGCAAGAGCTGCTAGATAAGGGTTACATTCGCCAAGTGTGTCTCCTCGGGGAGCACCGGTGTTGTTTGTAAAGAAAAGGATGGAGCGATGAGGCTCAGATCGATTATCTGGAATTGAACCGAGTGACAATTAAAACGAGATATCCATTGCGCCAAGGATAGGCGACCTTTTCGATCAACTGAAGGAGCGAAGTGTTTTTCCAAGATAGATTTCTGAACGGGTTATCATCGATTGAAAGTGCGAGAGGAGGACATACCAAAGACGGCGTTTTGAACTCGCTACGGACATTACAATTTCTAGTAATGTCATTTGGGTTAACCAATGCTCTAAGAAAGATTCATGGACTTGATGAACCGGGTTTTCAAGCCATACTTAGATAAGTTAAGTAGTAGTATTTATCGATGACATTTTGATTTATTCAAAGAGGCGAAGGAGAGAACACCGAACACTGAAGATGGTATTAGAAGCATTGAGAAGGGAGAAGATGTACGCTAAATTTTCAAAATGTGAATTTTAGATGGAAAGGGTTCAATTTTAAGGCACGTGATAGATCAAAATGGAATTTCCGTGGATCCCGCAAAGGTGGAAGCGGTAAAAATCGAAGGAGCAAGAAGCCATGACGAAGTTGGGAGTTTCTTAGGTCTCAAGCGGGTACTATCGAAGATTTATCCAAGATTTTTCTAAGGTAGCAACCCCCGTGACCAATCTAACAAGGAAGAAGAGAGAAGTTCGTGTGGACGGAGAATGCGAGGAGAGTTTCAAAGAATTGAAGGGAGGTTGAGCGAGGCGCTGTATTATCATTACCGGATGATACGGGAGGATTTGTGGTGTATAGTGATGCATCGCATAGAGGACTTGGTTGTGTGCTAATGCAACATGGCAAGGTCATTGATATGCCTCACGACGGTTAGTTGAAAGATTTCGAAAGACGATACCTTACCCATGACTTGGAGTTAGCGGCGGTAGTCTTTGCATTGAAGATTTGGAGGCACTATTTGTATGGAGAAAAATGTGAGATATATACGGATCACAAGAGTCTGAAATATATCTTCACACAGAAGGAGTTGAACATGCGACAAAGAAGATGGTTGGAGCTAATCAAGGATTACGACTGCGAAATTCTTTATCACCCGGGAAAAGCAAACGTGGTAGCCGACGCTTTAAGTAGAAAAGGAAGGGAGAAGTTATTCAAATTGACAACTCAAGAGGAATTAATAAGAGAAATGGAAAAGTTGGAAATAGAGGTGGAGGAACCAAAAGAAGCAGAAGGAAAATTTCTCATGATGAGAGCTCACCCGACGTTATTGGATAGAATAAAGGAAGCACAAGAGATGAAGAATGTGAGAAAATAAAGAAGAGAATAATAGAAGATAAGGAAGAAAGGTTCAAGGTAGATAAGGACGGTATATTGAGGGTTGAGAGTCGAGTATGGGTGCCAGATGTAATCGAACTGAGAGAGGAAATCCTACACGAAGCACACAATAATACCGTATTTTGTTCATCCAGAGGCACAAAATGTACCGGGATCTTGACACCATTTTGGTGGCCTAATTTGAAAAGAGGAGTTGCGGAGTGTGTTAGCGGATGTCTTACTTGTCAAAGAGTCAAAGCGGAACACGGAGGCCCGATGGACTACTTCAACCATTGGAAATACCGAATGGAAATGGGAGCACATCACGATGGACTTCGTGGTTGGACTCCGTGGTTACACGAAGGGTTATGATGCCATTTGGGTTATTGTGAACCGATTAACAAAAAGCGGCTCATTTTCTACCCATCAAGATTCGATTCAATTTGAACCAATTAGCGAATTTGTACGTGAAGGAAATCGTATCGCGACATGGAGTGCCGGTGTCGATTGTCTTCGATCGAGATTCGCGTTTCACGTCAAAATTCTGGAAAAGTTTGCAAGAACGAATGGGAACTCAATTGAGATTAAGTACTGCTTATCACCCTCAAATGGACGGGCAAAGTGAACGAACCATACAAACGTTGGAGGACATGCTGAGAGCTTGCGTGATGGACTTCAAGAGGAATTGGGACGACCATTTACCATTGGTAGAATTAAACTTTATAATAATAGCTATCATGCGAGTATCGGTATGTCGTAGTATGAAGCTCTTTACGGAGAAAATGCGGGACACCATTATGTTGGGACGAAGTCGAGAACGCAGCGACTTTTGGGACCCGAATTAGTTCAAAGAAATGGTCGACGTGGTAACAACAATAAGAGGTAGATTGGTCGTGACTCAAGATCGCTAAAGAAGTATGCCGATTTACATCGCCGTAACCGAGACTTTGAAGTCGGTAGTTTTGTGTTTTGAAGGTATCTCCTTGGAAAGGAAAGATCGATTAGGAAGAAAGGAAAATTGAGTCCGAGGTTCATAGGACCATTCGAGATATTGAAACGAGTGGGGTGAAATGGCATACAAAGTTGCTTTGCCACCGAATGGAACACATCCACAACGTGTTTCACATTTCCGCATTTACGTCCGTATAAGTCGACTATAGACACGTGATTTCCTATGAGCCCATTCAAGTAGAGAAGAATCTGGTATATGAAGAAATTCCTGTTCAGATAATAGATAAGAAAGAACAACGCTAAGAAACAAAGTTATATCTTCTGTAAAAGTGCTTTGGCGTAACCACGATGTCGAGGAAGCAACGTGGGAATTAGAAGATAGAATGATGAGGATTATCCCAACTTTTGTGTAAACCTATAGCAATTAGGGACGGAATTTTTATAAGGGGAGAGGATGTAATACCGAGAAATTCCTCATATTATTAAATAAATATGCTAATGAAGGTAATATTTATATGAATAAAAGTGTTAACATTTTATTGAGATCAATTGATTTGTATTAGATCAATGTGCATTGAGAAGCTTAGTTTGAGCTTGGAAGATTATGCCTAGTGTGGCATTGAGATGTAAATAATTATTGCATATGATGATAAGCTTAACTTATACAATTTATTATGTGAGTGGAATTATTAATTGAGGGATAACTTAATATTGGATCTAGGATTATCCGAGCCCAACCTTAGTATGTAGATCGGGAGTCTCAGCCCGATAGCTTAATTGATGGACTTTTGAGTTAGCCTGATAACTTGGAACATTTAAAGACCAATTCGAACCCAACATAACAATTGGTACAAGGGTTGACTTTTTAAAATATGGCGTAGGGCGGTGTGTGTGACCGACCACCCCATGCTTATATCCGAGATCGCTTATCTTGTCTCAAGTTAGGGGTCACCAAGCATCTGAAAGACGATGCTTTAAACTCTCTTTACGTAAACTTTCAAGTCGCTAATCCTAGGTAATCATGGCTAATGAGTGTGGTGGGTATGAAGTGGTTAAACAACTCCTTAAGCAAACCATTGTTCCTTTCTATTGCGCCATGGATCCCCACATTGTGTAAAGCAATGGTCTAGTCCATGCTTTCTCTCTATAAATGTTGCCTTTGCGATCTGTTATATTATTAAGAGTATTGGAGACATCCGAGTGAAGAATTCTTAGTCATTAAGCATTTTGAAGCCAAATCGATTGTGTGAGATATCGAGGTTGAGAAGGTAAAATTTCTACTTCGTTCTTAACTTGAGTCTGGTTTGATCCTTGGTTTTTCCTAATTAATAGGTCAAGTATGATGAACTAGCATGTTATAAGGCGTTAGGAAGTTCACTTTCATGCATGAACACGTTAATAAAAAAAAAATTGTTAGAATTAAAAGTTAGGACTTGATGCTTCTGACATAAGTCAGATGACACTCTACTATCCAAATCATAGTGTCGTGTCATATTGGTCTTTGGTCTTTTGGAAAACACTACGATTGCTCACTTAACATCCGCGTAGTGTCTACGGACTACTCTACGATTCCCGGAAAGGTCCACCGTATGAGATGACCACGGCGCAGTAGAGTAAGATTGTTGATCGTAGAGTGATAGCCGTGAATCGACTACGACCGTAGTAGAGTAAGATTGTTGATCGTAAAGTGATAGCCGAATGACTCACGATCGTAGAAGTAAGATTGTTGATCGTAGAGTAACGGCCGATTGTAAATCGTAGAGTAATATTGTTGATCGTAGAAGTAATGGTTGATTGTAACCGTAGAGTAATATTGTTGATCGTAGAGTAACGTAATAATTGGGTTTGGGCGTGTGAGGCCATGAAACAAGAAGTGTTGTCTTGGACAAGAAGTATTGTCTTGGACAAAAATGTTGTCTTCGGACAAAGCGTAATGTCCCGGGACGAGTCGTAACGCGTCTTGGATATGGCGGATGCCCTCGGAGATGACAGGATAACCGGGTTCGGATAGGCGAGATGTCTTGGGACTCGGAGACTGACACCATAACTTGAAATAAGGATGAACTTATGTATATCCCTTATCGTTATAAAGCTGTTATCACCCGAACCAAAATATAAAGTTTTACTAGCCGGAAAACAATTCTAATACTGCAAGCATGCGTAGAAAAGGTCATTCGTTAGTAGGTATGATTAAAGAGATGTTAATGGATGCAATATTCATAGATGAAGAATGTATAATGAGTACATGTTATTTATATATGTATATATCAAGTGTGTTTGGCTAATGAATACCTATATTTATGTAAATAGGACAACATAGTTCATTGAGGTGATTTTTGCTATAAGTGGGTAATAATGTTAAAGCTAAAGCGAGTTCTAACCTTACTCAAATTTCATTGAGCAAGTTTCTAAACCTTATCTTGTTACATCGAGCAAGTTCTTACCCTAAACCTCGTTGACCAAGTTTATTATCCCTACTTGTTATCAAGTATATAAATTGATTGATTCATCTTTCTACATTGAGCAAGTTATCATTATTATAAATCTAGCTTTGTCTTGTATATTAAAGTTTATTAATCCTTCAAGGGGATGTTGATATCTGATAATTATTCTATTGTATACCTTTGAGATTTTATCCAAGTTGAATTATCTGTTATTGTTAAACATGGTTGATTAGCGAACCCCTATTGATTAAATCAGTCCATAGTTGATAAGCGTTTCTAAATTTCGTAACCCTTGATGAATTATCCAAACCAAACTTCCTTGTAATACGGATTCGCACGTTAAACCGAGATGAACAACCCTCATGGGAGGAAATGATATGTTGTTTGAAACCGACGCGTGCATCTAAGTATGATTAAATGTTATGCATAACATAGGGTACTTTAGTTGATCACCGATGTACTCGTTTATTGTGGATTACATGTAATATCTTGTTAATTCTAGTAAGAGTTCTTAGTCCTTAGTGGATTTTCAAAGACTCATTCATGATGAACCTCGAGAGGAGTAAATCACGAAATTGTAATATACTTGATCTATAACGACACCTATTGAATACTCTTGATGTTTCTTGATATTTCGAACTAATCATTTTTGAAATCTCGAGAATTTTAAATGCTATAAGCGCTTGTCCCTCACTTTTCGGGCAAATTTGTTGCTCATTCTTGCTTCCTAAAACATTACAGTTAAGGCAGAGCAAGGCGGTACTTCAGGAAAGGACAAGGGAAAGGGCAAGGCGATAGAATAATTTAGCCCTTAAGACTAGAAGTATTATTATTATCGTTATTATGATGTATTCAAGAATGATTAAGCTATGTTAAGCTAATCACGTAATTGTAATAGTAATGGTTACGGTACCTTGGGGAATTGAATATTTATATTATATCAATGTAATTATTCTATTATTTCCGTTGTTAATGATTTAGCAAGATATTCGTAGTTGTACGTGATGCACCGAATTCGATATATGGGTGTCTGAATTTTGGGGGCGTCACATATTCTTCATAGGGTAATTAACGAGATTTGCTAGGATAGGAATATACCTATATGGGGACATATGTCAAGTTAATTGTTCAAAAGATTGTGTAGTTTGCTAATGTTTAGGATAGGAATAATTCAAGAAAAACATCTTGTGGGGGAATTGTAATCTCATGCTTTGAATCTATTAATATCTTTTTGAATTAGTTAAGCTCCTAATTTTGATTGTTTAAATAAAATTGAGTCGATTAAGTTAAGCTCCTAATTTACAAGTTTTTTTTTTTAAAACTTGTAAAGTGTGTGATTGTATTCTGCTTTGTTGAGTGTTGGTTCTGAATTTTTTTAATATGATATGTGATGCATTATTGTCTTGTGATTGTAATATAGTTATAAATTGTATTTTGTAGGTAGTTAAATGGCACAAAGTTTGGGAGTGGAGGGTTATGATCCAAGTGAGGATCTTAAAAGAAAGGCCAAGTCAAAGGATTTGGGATGGAAATATGGATTTTGGCCGGGATTGAGCGATAAAAATCTTGTGCAATGCATACTCTTGTGGGAAAAAGGTTCATGGAGGAATCAAGAGATTCGAGCAACATCTTATCCGTGGGTTCATGGATGAGTTTAAGTGTCCTCGAATTACAACAGAAATTGCAAACGAGAGGCATCAAACAATAATGAGTAACAAAAGGAATAAGCCAATTCAATTTGATGACAATGATGAAGTAGAAGAAATTTAGTCATCTAATATTTCAAGCAATGTATCCAATCCTTCCAATGCTTCCTCTGCAGCTGTTCCAAATTTTGGGATTGCATCTAAAAGGATGTAGAGTGCATTTCAATTCCCTAAGCCACAACCACAAACAAAAACAATTAAAACTCTTCTTAGGAAATCTCTTGAAGAAGTTGTGGACGAAAGACATCGCAAAGGTCCTAGCCAAACAACTTTGGAGAATCGTCTAAGGTCATCGAAAGAGGAAGATAAAGCTCACATGCACATTGTCAGCTAGTTTTATGAGAATGACATCCCTTTTAATGTAGTAAATTCAAGAAGTTTTGAGGTAATGATAGAGGCTATCATGCAATATGGTTCGGGTTTGAAGGCTCCTTCGTATCAAGAGTTGAGAGTTCCTCTTTTAGGGAAGGCAAAGACTAAAACAAAGGAACTAAAGGAGAAACACAACTTTTTGGAAGCAGTAAGATTGCACTCTTATGTCAGACGGATGGACAGACAGAAGAGCGAACACTTGATAAATTTTCTTGTTAATAGTCCTGTAGGGACTTTATGGGATCAGTTGATGTTTCTAGTCAATCTCAGGATGCAAGCATGTTGGTAGAGTTACTTGATGGTAAGATCAAAGAGATTGAGGCCGAGTATGTTGTGCAAGTAGTGACAGACAATGCCTCCAATTATATGGCAGCTGGTCAGATTTTAAGGGGAGAAGACCTATTTTGTCTTGGATACCATGTGCAGTCCATTGCCTAGACCTTAGAGGACGTAGACAATTTGAAGTAGTTTAAATCTGCAATCGGGAGGGCAATAAAAATAACAACATTCATTTATAGGCATGGTCGCTTTCTTGATGCGATGAGGAGCAAAACAAATGGGAGGGACTTTGTGAGATCGGGAGTCACCCGCTTTGCTACATCTTTTCTGACTCTTCAAAGCTTGCAAAGCACAAGGATGCTTTTGAGACATTTATTCATCAATGATGATTGGACACATTCTAGGTTGTTGGCTACAAAGGCGGAGAAGAAAGTGTATGATACAATTATTTCTTCTAGTTTTTGACATGTTGTTGAAGATTGTATTAGAGTGTCACAACCATTACTTGTTGTCTTGAGTATTGTGGATTCGGATGAGAGGTCAGTTATGCCTGAGATTCTTGTTGCGATGGAATTTGCAAAGAAGAAGATCAACGATGCCTTTAATAACAAACAAAGGCTATACAAGAAAGTGATCGACATTATCGAGCGAAGATGAGCATGCCAAATGGAGTAGAAGTTATATGGGGCAAAATTGTTTCTAAATCCGGGAAAGTATTTTGACATCAAAGAAGATGAAGAATTTGGTTTAGCTTACAAGTTATGTAGCAACTTCAATGATATTCTTTCAAAAATTGTTCCCGACCAAAGACAAGATAAGTGACCTAGTCGATGTATATGAATCTTCTCGTGATGACTTTTCTAAAGACATGTCTATTAGGCAACAAAAGACAAAAAATCTTAGTAAGTATATTAAATTAATTATAAAATTTACTTTTTAAGTTTTATAAGTTAGATTATATTTGATTTTTTTAATTTTTTACATCTAATGTTGTCGATTGGTGGAATGCTTTTGGCGGTTTTGCTATTGAGCTTACAAAGTTTGCAAATAGAATCCTCGGCCTTTGTTGTTGTTCTTCCAATTGTGAATGCAATTAGAGCACTTTTGAATTTGTAAGTATTTAGTAATTAAATATCTTGTATTTAATATAAATTAGTACATAATTAAATCTATAAATAGTATATATATATTCTTTTGCTTAATATTTTTTTAAACAAATTTTAGATTCATACGAAAAAGAGAAATAGGTTGAAGCAACAACGGTTAAATGATTTGGTTTATGTGAAATACAATCGCCAAATTTTTGATAGGTTCCAAAAGAGGCGAACTTGGAATAAACTGATCCATTGGTCCTAGATGATTTCGATTGGGGTAATGAGTGGATAGTGCCCGAGCAAGATGTAGTTCATCATGGAGATGATCTTACATGGGATGATGTTGGTAGAGCTGTTGGTGCATCCAATGCCGTCGAGGGTCGCAATCTTCTTAGAATTGGTCATGTCTACTCATGACGTGGTGGTATTTCGACTTCGAGGGAACCGAGGATAAGAGTTGTGAATGACTCTGATTTTGATGTTGGAGAAGAGAAGGAAGGCCTTCCTAATGATGATGAGGATGTGGATGATGATTATGGCTGAAGAGTAATTATTGTTTCGAGTGATGGATGCCACTGCTGGGAGAGATGATGATGATTTGATCCTTGATGATTTTACTTGATAGCTTGAGTGATCTTTTATTCTTTTCATTCTGAAAAATGAGACTTTTGAGTTGGAGAATATTGAGTTTTTGGCAATGTCACAATGAACATGTCTTTATCTTATTAAGGATGGTTGTCTAATGTTATGATATGATTATATGCTTGTTTAATCTTACCATTGCTTGTTTACTTGTTTTATTATAAATTATTAAATTCTTAGTATTGAAATTAATGGTATTCTATATATACAATATTAAAACTTAAGAAACTAAACATAAATTTAAGAATTATATTGAATTAAACTAAATATTACAAATGTATCACCATTAATATAATTTGAAGTGGTACAAGTTCAAAAAATTATAACTATAGTAAAATTATCATTTTGCCTTGATCTTGTTCAATTCTTGTTGTGATTTGATATGCTACAATCTACATTATGAATATAGTCAATCATTAGACATAAATATATAAATATTCATATAAATGTTAAATATATATAATTTTATACATATAAAATTTACATTGTTAACGATTTGTGGACGACTAGTCGAGGGCTTTGTCGCCTAAAGTGCTTAAGCTCCCGGTTGTCGCTTTGCCTCGACTTGGCGCCTTGATAACTATGATAACCTCAGCCTTAATGTCGAATGACATAAACCATTGCTCCATTCCATTCACAAACTTAAAAGCTGTAGAATTCCATCTTTGAATATGATCAACAATACAAACACTTATTTTAATAAGTTTATGCTTCTTGATGCTTCAAATTCCTTTTCTACTAGAATCTTTTAACTATTGCTGTTCATTTGTTCTGTTATCTCCTCGTGGTACATGATATTGTGCAAGGCAAGGAAATGTGTTTGAACCTTAGTCCATGAAGTCGAGGGCTGGTCCTAAGGTTTTACGAGTGTGTCTCATCTTTTATTTTTGTATAGTGTGATGCAATTGTGGGTTAGGGCCATCATAGACTCATACTATTTTTTCTTTTAACTTGTAAGTGCCATCTCACATTGTTTTGCTGTTGTGGACATAGGCTTCCAAATCGACTTGAGTAGTACTAACGTTCATTGGTTTGCCTTCTGCTGTCTATTTGATGAAATAAGGCTATCTCATTTTTTTTAGTTTTATAATTTATTGTAGTTATGATTTATATGCAAATAGAGATTGAGATATACCAGTTTTTTTTACCCCGATTAATGTATATTGTCAAAGTTTTCAGTACTTTTTAAATTTTCTTTCTCGAATTGTCTTATAGCTATTTTGAATCTGTAGAGGTTTGTTAGTTATTGTATTTCACAGAATTATTTCAGAAACTCCAGAATAAATTGATTATATCTTTTTATTTGATGCAGATGGATATTAATGTACACCACTTTTTCAAGGGCTATCTGGAAGGTCGATTTGACAGTAAAGGGTGGCCCCAAATTCTGAAGTTGAAAGACTGGCCCCCATCTAGTTTATTCGAGGAGCACTTACCACGTCACGGTGCTGAATTTCTCAGTTGTTTGCCCTTCAAGGAATATACAGATCCACGTAGTGGCTACCTAAATCTTGCCGTCAAGTTGCCCGATGAATCTTTAAAGCCTGACATGGGGCCAAAGACGTATATTGCATATGGAGTTGCTCAGGAGCTAGGGCGTGGAGACTCTGTAACCAAACTCCATTGTGACATGTCTGATGCGGTATGTTTATTTCTTAAATGTATAAACCAATTACAATGTACATAAGATTGTGTGAAAACCTTGTATGACAGTGAAACATTATAATGTGCTCCCCCCGCTCACCATGTCAAAACATCAAGCTTTAAAAAGTTTCCTTTTTTGTGCTTTCTGTTGTCAAATTTCTGTTCTTTCATTTATTTACTCTTTTTGTAGTTTACATCTCATAAAAAAACATGTGATATGTTACAGGTGAATGTGTTGACACATATTCAAGAAGTGACTCTTACATCTGAACAGCTTGTCAGGATAGAGAAGTTGAAGCAACGTCACATTGCCCAGAATCGAAGGGAATTTTTTGGAAATGAACTGAAAGTGAATCACGTGGTCAAGAAGCAAAATGATAGTGTTGGTGGTGAACTACATGAGAAACATGGAGAAAGTAGTGTATCTGCATTGACCGAGCAATGTTTTCTGACTAGGTTAGAGTCAGAGGAAGGCCTAGGATTTGGCAAAGAAACTAGTGAAAAAACTAGTGACGTTAATGGTTTAAATATCAAGACAAACGGGAACATGTTAAGTGAACTTGCAATGGACCAAATGGTGAAGCAGCAAGATGGTGTTCATGAGGAAAAGAGGGGAGAACTGGATGGAAATGCAGGGAATAGTGGTGTTGGATGTTCAGATAACAATATAGAGGGTTTTGAACACCCAGAGGGAGGTGCTCTTTGGGACATTTTTAGGAGGCAAGATTCCCCTAAGTTGGAAGAATATTTGAAGAAATATTTCAAAGAATTTAGGCACATATATTGTTCTCCGGTGGACCAGGTAATAACATTTTGTGGTGTTCCATTTTTTCAAATAGAAGAATCTGCAGTATTATTGATCGAGTTGATGCATTATGGATTCTTAAGTTGCTATGCTATTTCTAACACTCATCTTGCTTTCTTGAAGTAAAGTAACTTCAAATGTTGAGTTTTGAGGCTTGTTTTAGAATAGAAAGAACTTGTACTGTAAATTTAAGAAAGAAATTATTAAGATATATCAAATCTGTTTGATTTTAATTAGAATTACTTAATAAGGTTGTTTGGTTTCATGGTATCTCAATACTCTTAACACATTTGCACAAGAAATATACTCAACCAATGATGGTCTTAAATAGACTCTTAGCATTACCTGTTATCATCTGATTGTACTATTTCTTTATACTGATTAGTAAAAAGGTTGTAATTTTATTGATCATCTATATGGTACATGGACCTTCCTTGTAGATCATCCTAGGGCTGCTGTTAACAAAACCTGAAATATTGGTTCGAAATTTCCAACAAATGTATCCGGTCAAAATGGATATCCAATACCTGGTCAAAACGGATATTTACATCCGATGGATACGAATATGGATATAGATACATCCGTATCCACTAATATAATATCAGTGTCGGCTTTTAAGATATATAGTACTAGATTTTCTTGATAGTGATGTTATTGTTATATTATGTATTGTGATTAAATTAAGAAATCAATTTATTATTATTTTTTTCCTTGAAATACATACTTAGTTATAATAAATTTAATGTTAGCATGCATTTTAAGAAGGAAAGAACTCAAAATTTTTCATTTAAACTTGATGCACAACACAATAATGAATAATATTCATTGAATATTATTTTTTCTAGCTATGTTATGATTTATAGTTGACAATTGACTGTTGAAATAACCTTACTTTTTAGTTTTGTTATTTTATTTGGTTGGTTAAAAATTAATTTAATTTGGATGTAAGAATTCTAATTTTATTTGGTGCATATTAAGTAATAAAATGAGTCTTTATCAAATTTTGGCACAAAAAATTAACTACATATATCAATTTAGTGTTTAGGGCAGTGAACTATTTAGGGCAGTAAATAAAATCCAAAACATGTAATATTGTAATCTGTTCTATTATCTTGGTATATACAGTCAAAGCAAATATTATCTGATATCCAGTCAAAGTGGATAATATATGGATTTGTATCCATTCAAAACGGATACAAATATACCTATTTCCGCATCTATTAACATCCCTAGATCATCCAAGAAAAATTAGTTTGGGAACCATCGATTTTGTTTGTTTAATATCCGTGGAATAAGACTGGTAGTTAGAATGAGCTGACTTAAAAACAGAATATTACAAATTTAAACCTACCAGATCTTGTAAATTCACCTAATTAACTAATGCAGATCAGAGTTGAATTCACTTCAAA
Organism: Panax ginseng; assembly: GCA_020205605.1. Lineage (NCBI taxonomy): Eukaryota > Viridiplantae > Streptophyta > Magnoliopsida > Apiales > Araliaceae > Panax > Panax ginseng. The sequence continues at coordinate 140,866,556 of CM035132.1, read as the reverse complement.
TCCCATGCATAAAGGAGTAGCAACTGATATGCCTACAGTTGGGGTTAGGGAAAGGAGATTAGAAGTAGTGTTACAAAAAGCATCTTCTCACAAATTATTCATCGTCCTATGTAGTCTGAATGCATACAAGAGTTTTTCAAAATGAGAGAATTACATTGGTCAAGGTTTTGTGGATAAAGAAGTTGAGGATAATCCGAGACTGTAAAGAATTTTTGTATTTATTGTTTAGAATTTATTATGTACAACTGGATTAAAATTGATGTAATTAGATATTTAACTAAAGAATTGGGGATACAGGGTGTTTTATATAGATTAGGTGCTTTATATTGATTAGGGAATTTTAATAATTAGCTAGGGTATTTTAATATCTAAATTTTAGATAGTTTATTTTTGTCTTGTAAGTGAACTTAGTGTTTTATTTCTATGTAAATAAGGAAATCCCCACAACATTGTTAGAGTTTAACTATTTTTGATATTAAGAGTATGAAATGGGGAACACTATTTCTTCATGTGTTTTTGATATTTTCACATGGTTCTTTTCACATGAAAGTGGGACCCACTGTATGCTCATGTGAGAGAGAACTATGTGAAAATATCAAAAATACATGTAGAAATATCAGTTCCCTATGAAATTTGATACATTTGCAATTAGTTGTTGGTGTTGGACAAGTTTAGAATATAGACTGAGAATTGTAAAGAAGGGTAGAAACACACGAGAGCAAAACTTTAATAAACTTGTGGGATTACAGTACTTGTATAGAAATACTAAAACTTGAAGGCGAAGTAAAATTCAAATAACTTGGTAACCTAATTTAATAAGGAAAACAAGTGCTAATTACTTCCAACCATAATTCTCATCTAATTATAAGGAAACAAACTCCTAATGATAACCTACTAGTAGGATTAGAAGATAATTACATCAATTTATTTCTAAACAATAATACATATAAGTAATTAATAGTCCTTCAATTTTCATATATTGCTCTGTAGCAATCTTCTTGTCTACAGACAAAACTATATTGGTTGCGATCCAGAGACCCTAGTGTTTAGTTGTGGAGCATAAACCCTAGTTATCTTTTTGTTGTTCTAGTTCAGTTTCTGTCGGTTCACACTTTCTAGAATGTCTTGAATCAAGATGCAAAACTTCTTAACATGCAGTTTGTCAAAAGATTAATGTTCAACTATGAGATGAAATCTAATGTCACGTCCCTGTTTATATCATTTGATATTTGTTCTTTTTGTAATATATTTACTTTGATGTTACAGGTTGTTCATCCTATTCATGACCAAACTTTTTACTTGACTATGGAGCACAAAAGGAGGCTCAAGGAGGAATATGGTTGTTTTTTCATATTTTGACATAATAGATGTAGTAGGAGCTATATCTTTATTTTTTGGTTGTCATGACCTTATGTTTTCTTGTTATTTAGGAATTCAACCCTGGACATTTGTGCAAAAACAAGGAGATGCAGTATTTATTCCAGCTGGATGTCCTCATCAAGTTAGAAATTTAAAGGTAATTAGTTTATTCATATTGCTCTTTGTGTTTTACTCTAAAAAAATAGATTAATACCTTCCCTTGCGGACTGTGTGGTGGTGAATATTGTTTGTTCTGCTGACAGCGCTTTTTACTTAGAATCAGTGTTAAATTGTGTTGTTGACTTTATTTTTTGGGACAGTATCATGACGTAACAATTGAATGAAAAAAATAAATTAAAAGTCCAGGGGAGAATGTTAATTGCTTTCTATGGTCCAAGTTCTCACATGCCAAATGCCTACTCAGTCTGGTTGTTTGTAAATAATGCTCCCATCTTTTGTTCTGTTCTATAAAACATGATGGCAACTTTTTTCTTTGGATTTCTGTTTCTTCAAGATTCTGGCAGACCAAGCGTCCAAAGAGATTTGTTTTTTTGCTTATCTTAAAATGTATTGTGTTATCCACATGATACTGATCAATATAAAGGAGTTAAAAGGATTATTAATTAGTTATTTTATATTGTTTTTTAGAAGAAAAAATTGTAATTTTCATATTTAATTTTTTTAGGTAGATTATTTGATTATGGTGGTAGACAATTGTTACTCCTTCCGTTCCAAAATTTGAGCTACATTTGTAAAAAGATGATTTTTAAGGATAATTTTATGATTTCAAATATAACCTTATTAGTATTAGATAGGAATTTATTTTTGCTGGTATGATAGTAAAAATGATAGTAGAAAAGTAATGGCAAATTAGAAACATCATGACACTTTATAGTCTTAAAATAGAAATGTATATTTAATTTTGGAACGGACTAAAAAGGAAATTGTATCTCTAATTTTAGCAGACGGAGGAGTTATTTCCTTTTTCTTTATTAGGCTTTTTTACTCATCTTCCAAGTCGTAGGTTTCCTATATAAGTTGATGTACTCCTGTTCCATAAAGATGTCTTGAAAACTCTTTTCACTCAATTTAAGAAAAACAAAAATTGAGGAGAGAAGATAATCAAGTTGCCATTTTATCCATTGTGGACCTCACGTAAGTACATTAAAGATTCTTCCTTTTCCTCTAAATTAGTGTTCTCTCTACTTAATTACTTTTGAGGGTAAAATAAACTTCAGATAACATTTTAATTTGAATTATGTATGTTAGACATCTTTTGCTAGACAATATTTTTTGAACTTCAGTCATTTTTGTGGGATGGAGGGAGTAATCTTTGAGCTCTATTACTTTTCGGAGTATGCATTAAGTTTAAAGCTTGTTCTTTAGTTGTGCGCGTTTTACGAATTCCATGTGGATAGGTTCCTTATCACTCTTCCCTCTCATCTTAATCTATATTTCGCAACTTTTTTATAACCCGTCTTGTATGATGTATCATCAACTTAGGCTTGGTATAGTTTGAATTATTCAAAAAACAAACCTTAATAAGGTCTTCTGTCCTAAAATTATTGTCCCAAATTAGTGATTCGATATCAGCCACTTATTGTTCATTGTTATCATCTACAAAATACTGCCCAAACCTAAACTCAAAACCATCAGCTGCTGCCCAGAAAAGAAAAGTAGGTACTTCATACAACACTGTTCATCACCAAAAAAAAGTGGGGTGGGGGGGGGTTGGGGTGGGTGGAACTCAATAGCAACCTTCACATTTATCCTTGGAAGCCCTCACTGATTTGGAGTAATCTTTGATGCCGTCATCTTTTTGACACCATAACAACTAGTTCAAACCAGAAATTTAAGTGGAATAAAAGGCTAGCCAACCAGAAAGAGAAGAAATGATAGGGTAAATATTCAGCAGCTGAAGCCTTTGTAGGGGTACTGAGAATCATTGCTAGTTTGTTTCTTTTGTGCGAGGAGATGAAGAAAGAGGTTATGGTCATTTAATTTTCATTTGGTATGCCAAACTACACCTAGCATACCAAAGTTTTCTAAGATTTTTTTAATTGACAATGATATAATTTTAGATCTGACAATAAAATTAGAAAATTTGTCAATTCAGTTCCTGGACTTTACTTCTTTTACAGAGCTGCCCCCGAAAATTCAGTCTCCACAGATTTAGCCCTCTTCTTTTTCCCCTTTGGCTCCTTTCTAGATTAAATAGAAGATATGTAAAAAAAGAGTCGAAGCAAAAATGATTATTCCTCGACTCTTCCAGAAAATTGATCGAAAGCCCCTTCCACCTTTTATACTAATTTTGTTATAGGTCACATGTAACAATTTAGGTCAAATCCCGAGTCCGAATCAAATCATAGCATGATAAGGCTCAACGCGCTTTCTCAATATCTTTTTGGGTCATCTTAGTCCACTACAGACTCACCTAAAAGGTCATGACTGAAGGTATTAAGGATAGCAGTCTGAGTTCTTATATACACATCCAAATATTCCACATGTTTTGATGTGGGACTAGGGTGTTACAAACTCTCTCATTAAATAGTTGATGTCCCAATCAGGTTGAAAACATATTCACACATTAGTTCATTAGGTATAACGTGTTTTGGTCAGCTTTAAAGGCAAAACTAAACCTTGCTTTTTTACACGAAACCTGGGGAGTCCAATTACGAAGGTCTTGATCGGAAGAGTGTCAATAGACCAAGAGTTGAGAAAGGCCTCGTTCCAGCAAATGGATGGTTCTTTCCTTTCTCGCTTGACCATGAGGCAATGACTCTTCTCCTCACCGTTCTGTTTTCTCCGACAGATGCATAGTTGTTACGACGTTGCCTAGGCGACGCCAAGGCGTCTGCCCTGTTCTTTGTCGCCGCACCAAGTCGAGTGGTCGCTTAGTCAGATCGAGAGAAAGTCGAAGGTCTTAGTCGTGATAAGCCATCAGCAACATCAAAACAATGAAAGAAGAAGAACAAAGCAGATCCAAGTCTCGATAACAGTTCACAACCCCTCTGCCTCTCGCGACTCCTCTTTCTCACGACATCGCGACTCCTCCTCCTCACGACTCCTCGAGTCACACCTCCCCCAGTCTCATAGTTGGGCTTCTCTCAAAGTCGCGACTCTCCCCCACCACCTATAAGCCTTGTTATTTAGTTTTTTCCCTCCGTGCTACTTTGTGCAAATGTGGTCTCTAGCTACTGATTTCTTTTGTGGGTATTGTTGGGAATAACTTTCTATCTATATGTATGTTGCACCCAACTAAATATCTTCTAGAAAATTACAGTTAGGGAACCTAAAGTTTTAAATTTCTTTTATTTTAGACCTTCAGTTTTGCCAAAAGTTTTAAACTACCCCTTGAACTTTATTTTTTATGTGGTGTTTGTTAAATTCTTCATTTCTTTTACTAGTTTTTAATATCAATTGTTTTATTTTTGAATTGTTTCTAAGTTTTTACATAATTGTGTTTTTAATGTTATTCCATAGTGTTATGTCTTGAGTTTTAATTTATATGAAATTTTATTGCCAATATACTTGTTAAGTAAAATAAATAATATATAAATTGCACATTGTAAACGACTTGTCGTCATACGGACGTCATGGCGGTTGCCTAGGCGTCCAGGCAGTCGGCTACTACCATGACTCGTCGTGGCGCCGAGACAACTAAGGACAGATGGTCAGAACTTCATTTGGGTTCGGGCTTGTGCAATTAAGAGGTCTCCCTCAAAAGAACCAGTCCAGACAATCATCCGACTCCCCAGAGGTATCACCAATCTCGCCTTATTTGCTGAGTCTATCCGACTTAGATGTGTGAAACATATCGTGTTGGATATTTTCAAATTTGGAAAATATATAATAAATGTATTATATGTTGCCTTTATAACCAAAATTATGTTGGTTCAACTGGCATGACTTGGATGGTTTCAACAGTGATGTTATGGGTTCAATTCTTAGCAATTGCATAATTGTGGATTGTATTTTTTTTTAAATTAGACCGTTACATGGATTTTTGTTGTGCCAATTAACCGTTAATGTATGTGTTGATTGAATTGCAATGGTCAGAATCTATACAATGGTTCAAACATGAAATCAAATATCTTTTAAAAGTGTTTGATGTCTCTTCAAAAGGGGATTTGAAAACCTATAAATAGGTTTCAATTTCATTTCAAATTTTTCTTGTTATAATTTTCTTCTTTCATTTATAGTTTTGCACTAGATTTGTTCCTACACTTAGTACAGAGTAAAATCTAGGCCTGTCTTATCTTGGAAGACTAATTTGCAGTAACCCTGTATAACAAAAGTTAGGGGAGAATATAGTCTTAAGGAAAGAGTGATCAACCATTCGATTCAGGCGGTAATATTGTTGTTCTAAATCAAACTACAAAGCGGATTTCAACATATCGTACCTAATCTCTGGAATGGCTCAAAAACTTTTCCTCTCTAGCCATTGTGGGATAATACCAGCGGCGAATTAGGCCAGTCTTCGTGTTCCCACTTCTGACAATCCGACTCGAGCTTTCGAGAGTCGACTCTGATACTATATGTAACAATCCGCGTCAAATCTTGAGTCCAAATCTAATCATAGCATGATAAGGCTCAATGTGCTTTCTTAATAATATCTTCTTGGTTCGTCTTAACAGACTCGCCTAAAAGGTCATAACTGAAGAGTTAGTGATAACAACCTGAGTCCTTGTATACACATCCAAATATCCCACATTTTTCGATGTGGAATTGAGGAGTTACAACACAACCGATAAAATATCTATCAGTTTGGGGTGATTGATTTAGTTTCATCAATGGTGTTGAAATTAGCAAACCTGTAAGATCTACCAAACCCACATCAATTTGAAATTTTGTGGTTCAACTAAAGGTCAATTACAATTACATACCCTTTTCTTGTCTCAATTACCTTTGGGCCTCGCACATGCTATATTTATTGTTATTGTTATGACTTATGAATTTTGTTGTTTCGTAAGTCTTATCTATATGTTTTACAAAGATCATTATGAAGTTGACAATACTTGTAGCTTTATTTTTTGGACAAAGAAGGGAATTACCCAAGATGGCCTTTTTGACAAATCCTAGCTTCTTTGAGTTCACATGCCATATATGTATTAGAATGTCCTTCGATGACTAATGTTGAGCATGCTGAAGGAAAATGAAATCGAGGAAACCAAGTCAAAAATTGAGTGTGAACCAAAACCTGAAGTTCTTGGTTATGCAAATGAGAAAAAGAAGTTGAACAAAATGAAGATCAAGTGCTAGTCGAGGTAGACCATGAGGTTGATGACAAAAAGGAAAACAATTAGGGTAGCACGTGTTTACTTTCTACTTTTTAATGGTATTTGTCTTGGTCTTCAAAATGGTTTGTCTCATCTTATCTTATTATAAAATTAGAGGACAAATTTTTCTCAATGGAGGGGAGTATATGTGGAGTAATATAAAGGAGTATTTAGTATTTTTATATTATTATTAGAGATTTTTTTTGTAATTATTAATTTTTTAAATTTAATTTAGGTATATTATTTAATTAAGGCAGTAGATATTATGAGTTATCTCTTTTTTCTTAAGGGTTTTACGTATCTTCCAAGTTGCAGGTAGCCTATATAAGTTGATTCACTTTGTAATTTTTTAGAGATGAAATATTATGACTTTAGTTTAAAGCTTTGTGCTTTGTTTGTGAGTGTTTCTACCTACTCCATGTGCGGATATGTTACCTATTAGTATTGCCATTCTTTCTCTTTTGTACTATTTTTTTAATTTTTTTAGACCTTGTTCTACATCAATCGGTTCCCGCAGAGTTATCTCAGGGTTTATGTAAGGTTGAATATGTAAGCTATAACACCCCCAAATTCGGGTTCCTTCAAACCCGAATTCGGTGCAACACGGTACTATCCATCCAATATAATAATACTGACATAAAGGTAATTACTAATTATTACAATATGTCTAACTTGATATTCTAGATTCTCGGACCTTAAAATCTTCATTACATTATAATATACAATAAAACTTATTACAATCATTCTATTACAAATAAAACAAATCTTATACTTGTTCATCTTTCCCTTTCTTTTGTCCTTACCCAAACATTCAGTTCGCTGAAAATATTTAATTTCAAGCAAGTGTGAGCATTAAATTGCTCAACAAGTGTTAACAGTTGAATAACAACAAAATCAAGAATCAAATATTTTTTATATCACACTTCAATAACTGAACTACAATTGTGAAAACATTTCGAACAATTACGAATAACAAAACTTTTCGTCAACAAATTTTGAAACGACAGTGATCATAGGATCTTGGAACTTTTTCATTATGTAAAAGGTTTAATAGTAGTTCAACTATAAACCGAATAATTTTCCTCTGGGCATGCTAGGTGATTAGTCTAGTATACCCTATGTTGTACAACATTCTATGAAAACGACTATATGCGTTTGTTTGTCTTCGGACAAGGTTGATCGATATTAATCCGACCAAAAATCTCTAATATTAGGGTTCTACCCAGACTGGAATCCAAACCAAAACAATTAGGTTGAATGACTCTACTTAACCTCAATAACACTTCTAAGATTTATTATCAAATCAATAAAGCATTTCGATATGCGCAAAACCCGATATAATTGACATTGACGTCCCTCTTAAACAGTTCATGAATATTAGAACGCAAAAACTTCATCAATATGCATTATAACAAAGCTTGAACAACTTATTCAAATACCGAAAGATTTTGCCTAAGTTCGAGATTTACACAATATATAAGTATTGCGTAAATCAAATCATACATACGAAATAGTCATATGAACATAGTCAAATGAATATCAAAACTTGTATACAAATTTATTGCATAAGGTTAGAAAAACTTGCCTTTCGCGTTCTTTAACAATCCACTTTAAAGCGTTCTTCGAACGTCCTACACAGTTCATTCATAATAACGTATCAATTAGTCACATATAAACGTCAATTATGGTTTACATTAGCTCTATTCTATATCTTATAAAATCTGTTTTATTAGAATCAGAACACTTTTTAACTTCATCAACGATTGACACGGTGGTTCGACGTTCATACGTCGCACGCCTGACTCTTCCTACGTGATCACCCAAGCGACACGTCCTTGCGTACGCTTAGCAGGATCATACAACTTGTATAATACTCCTTGGTTTAAGTTAAGTATTTTACGTTTTATTAAGTTTACACTACGTCTTTTAAGTCTTGGTATGACATAATGGCACTTGAATTACGCATGTCTAACACGCCCACGCGATCGTCCAACGCCCGAACACATAGCAACTCAGCACAAGGCTTGCTGCAGTGCCAGTGCTGCGCCGCCGCCCAAATAACCTTCTCCTGCCCCAGAGACAGCGCTGTGGCGCTAGGAGGCAGCGCTGCGTCCCAAAATTTTCAGCCATCTCAGATTTTCAGCTTTGCAATTTTGTTGCACCTACTTTGCAACGCCATAACTTCCTCACCTGAACCATTTTTTTGCTCGTAACATTCTCTACAAATCCCCCCCAGACGAAATAATTTTTCAGTCTCTAACTAGCCGGAAAATTGGCTCAAAAATCCTTAATGAGATAGTTTTCGGAAAATGATGTTTTCAACGTCGAATTTTCAAATTGACGTAACTTGCTCATCCGAAGTCGAATTGAGCTCGTTCTTGAGCCTACGACTCACTTATGCTACAAACTACAAAATCCCAGAAAATTGGAGTTTTCATGAAGTGTTAACTACCTGTAAACTTGTCTCGGAAATAGTCCCAAGTTAGGCTTTTTCATCTTTTAACGTCTTTTATTAAAAATTTCGCCATAACTTGGGTATGACATATTTCTTTTTTCCTTGCCACTTGAACATTTACGTAACCCCTATATATACGTTTCCTTTTTTTCGGATTTCGATTTGTCCATACGGACAACCATTTACACTAGTCCAATTACAATCCTCTAAACAATTATTGTCCATCCTTATGCTCGGGCTTACGTTTTTAGTTTTTCGTTCTCTTACCATGCATATTACCGATAGTTTACAAGGTTATATACTATCACAACAACCTTATAACACCAAGATCCTTCATGATCTTCCATCACAACTATAACAACCACCATCAAAACTAAAATGAAAATTAAAGAGATGATGTGGAAGTTAGGGTTTCTAGGCTTACCTCTTGATGTTCTTACTTTTTGTTCTTTCTTAGCTAGATGATCCAAGATTGCTCCTTGCTCTCTTTCTCTTCCTCTTATTCGACCCCCTCTCTCTTTCTCTTTCTCTCTTGCGCTCGTACACTTGGCCAAATAATGAAATACTTGGATTATTTAGAAGATTAGAGAATTTGGATGTTGAAATCAAAGCTCTGAAAGAGGAACTGAAGGAGTGCAAAATTAGGGCAAGGATTGCAAAGGGTCTGTTGACTGCAACTTGGATTGTAATTTTTTATTTCATGTTTATCTCAACAATGGATGAAACATCCCTCCAGACTTGAAAACAAGCAACTTGGATTGTAAACAAGCAACTTGGATTGTAAACTGCAACTTGGCTATGTATGTATTGGTAGTAGTTTGACTAAATATTGCAGCTTTTGTGGGCAATTATTGGAAATGGAATTTATGAGATTGTAATTTCTAGCAATATAGTTGTAGAAATTAGGACACTTGTGGAATGTAATTGTTGGTCATCTTTTGTGGGAAATTTATTGGTTGTAATCTATGGGAAAATTCTTTGAATGAAGATGCTGTAAACCAAGAATTATTGATGTTTTATGTGTGAATTGTTGCAATTTTACAGCTTTTTTATGATATATGCTATAGATTGGTTGGTGTGCAATTTATGATACCTGATGCATTTCATAGGCACCCTGCATTAATGCACCAACCATACTGCTATAATAGCAAACCCTGTATTAATGCACAAACCATACTGCATCATACATTGCAATTACCCAACTGTTATAATAACCACACAATGGTAAAAAATGTTATAATCAAAATGCTCTAAATGAAAACAATTCAATAGAAAACCAAACTGTTATAAACTTCCAGGAACTGCTATTGCCATTCAATTAAGTAATTAATTCCCAGTACATTCCACAAATCAGAGGCAATTCAAGCCAGTTGTCTTAACAGGCCTATTAACAAAATGCATCATACACTACAATTTACAATCCTAGTGACACCTTCTTGGCCCTAGGCAACATACATACATCAATAATTCATAAGCTTAGGAGCAATTATCTGCAGTAGGCCCCAAAAAAGATCCTAAAATGGATACATACATCAATAATTCATAAGCTTAGTACACCAAAAATGAACAAAAAGATTCAAAAAATTTCATGTCAACACTATTTATCTGCAGTAGGCCCTCCACTAGTTGATTTCCTAAACTGGATCTTCTCTCTTTTGGATCTTGTTGCAACTTCTTGGTCTCTTAGTGTTGTACATTGTTTTCCCTTCCATGTATATTCTTTGGGTTGTAATATATCACTTGAGTCATTTCTTTGGCTACCCTCATAATGGATTCCACTTTGCCATTTTGTAGAACCTTTTTGCTCAACATTCATTTCACCTGGCTGCATTGTAAACTCGTGTTGCTGTCATTAGTGGAGGCCAATGTTCGAAATAGCGCTCGAGGCGTACGCCTCGAGGCGCGCCTCATAGCGAGGCGGATGAAAATGTTTGCGAGGCTTCCGCCTTACCTTTATCTGCCGAAGCTTGCGCCTCGTGGCGTCACGCCTTGAGGCGTCGTGAGGCGTACGCCTTGTTTTCGCATAAAAAAAAGACCTAATATCAGATCGACTTTTCAGAAATTACCTTATTGAACTCGAGAGTCTTGCGGCGAGACTGCTGGGCTTCTGGGCTTCTCCTTCTCCTTCGATCGAGAGTCGCGAGAGCTTCGCGAGACTTCTCCTTCTCATTCGATCGAGTAATACGCGACTGACAGTTCTCTTCTCCTCTGAATCGACAGCTTCTCCTTCTCTCATGATGACGATTCGTTCGCTTTCTTGTAGCGATCGAGCGAGTTCTCCTTCGATCGAGGGTCTGAGTTCGTCTTCTCATTGCGTCTTTCTTGTAGCCGAGATGCTGATTGAGTTTCTTCGATTGAGGTTCTTTCTTGTAGCGACTGAGTTCTGTTTTAGTTTTACTTTGTTCTGTTATTGTTATTGTTTTAATTGTTCTTTTTAATTGTTATTGTTTACAGTGTTATTGTTCGTGTTTATTGTTATTGTTATTCCTAACAATTATAATTTATTCCACTAACAAATTCGTAACAGTACTATAATAACAATTATAGTTTACAGTTGAATTTTTTAGACTGTCAATAACAATTGCTTTTATTATTACAGTGAATTAAGATTATGGGTAAGAAAGATCCTGCATGAAAATATGGCAACTGCAGCCCTTGGAGTTAATAAAGCTCATTTATATGTGGAATGCAATTTTGTAAGAAAATTTGCAAAGGAGGGATTACAAGATTAAAAAATCATCTTGTGGGAAATCATAGTAACGTCGAGGCTTGCAAAAAAGTACCAAGCGAAGTGAAGGAAAAGATTGCTTCATATATGAAGAAAAATTTGGACTCGAAAGAGGAAAGACAAAGAGATGAAGCTGAAAAAATACAAAGTGGGTCTTATTATGGTAGTCATCTATCCTTGGGAATGGGAGGTTCAAGCGTGGGTAGTGCCTCCGAGAGGGGAGTTCGGGGACCCATGGACAAATTTGTTGTGGATGTTGATGCTGGTGATGATGATGCTACTACAAGGCGTACCGTATTTTCAAAGGTGGCTCGTAATGCAGTCTGTCTTGATATAGGTCGATTCTTCTTTGAAAACGGGATTCCCTTCAATGTTGCTGATAGTCCTTTATTTATAAATGTGTCGATCTATTGGGAACTATGGTCGTGCTTTGAAACCCCCTACCCCATACGAGCTTAGCTCTTGGATATTGAAGGAGGAAGAGAAGACTACAAAGACCTTTGTTGAGGAGGTAAAAAAGATTTGGGCACATACGGATGGGGGTGTCAATCTTGTCGGATGGTTGGAAAGATATTAGGGGAAGACAGCTAATAAACTTTTTTGTAAACAACTCCCATGGAACTGTATTTTTGAAATCTGTTGATGCATCTGATGCAATTAAAGATTCTACTTTGATGTTTAAACTACTTGATGAGGTTGTTGAGGAAGTGGGAGAAGACCTTGTCATTCAAGTAGTCACGGACAATGCATCTAATTATAAGGCGGCGGGGAGGATGTTAATGTAGAAGAGGTCACATATGTGGTGGACACCGTGTGCCGCGCATTGCATTGATTTGATGCTTGAAAAGCTTGGAGAGTTGCCTCAACATAAAAATGCTTTGACAAAGGCAAAGAAGGTAATTACTATTATTATTATTTGGGTATAATTTTTTTATTCAATGAATACTTGAATTATTATTATTTTTTGATGAATGTCATTATGTAGGTAAGCAACTTCATATATAATCATGGATGGGTCTTGGCATTGATGAGGCAAACACTAATAAAGACCTTGTTTGGCCAAATTACCACTAGATTTGCTAACGCTTATTTAACTTTCTGCGCAGAGTATGCATAGTTTGAGACGACCTTTGGAGGCTATGTTTACATCCCCAGGAGTGGGCAAATTGTGCTTGGCAAAAAAAACACGAAGGTAAGAAGGCGAGAAAAATCATCTTGAATGATAGGAATTTTGGGGTAGCGTGGGATATGCAATTAAGACCACAAAACCTCTAGTAGGTGTATTGAGGATGGCAGATTCAGAGAAGGTGCCGGGAATGAGATTTTTATATAGTGCCATGGACAATGCAAAAGAAGAGATTGCAAAAAATCTGGATAATGAGGAGGGGGCCTATAAAGAGATATGGAGCATAATAGATGCGAAGTGGGATAATCAGTTGCATCGGCATTTGCACGCTGCTGCATATTATTTGAATCCTCAATTTCAATATGAAGACAATTTCTATGCCAATGCGGAAGTTAAAGTGGGATTGTACTCATGTATGGACAAGCTTATTCCTAACGCTGTGGAAAAAGAGAAAGCTGATTTGCAAATGGATGCATTCCGATTGAGGCAAGGGTTATTTGGCTACACAAATGCCAGAAACACGTGTAAGAAACGTGCTCTCGGTAAGTACCGTTGATTAATGTTTGGTTATGCTTTCATTTTGATTAAACGTGTACCAGTAAGATTGACATATGTTTTAATATTGATCCAGCTGATTGGTGGATCGCATATGGAGAGATGAAGCTCGAATTAAGAAACTTTGCATGTTGAAGATTTCGAGTTTAACTTGCTCATCTTTGGGGGTGAGCGTAATTAGAGTACTTTCAGTCAGGTATTTATTAGATATAAATCATTTATTAAGATTTTATGAGATCTGACATTGTCACTAATGCTAAATTACTTGTAATATAGATACATACAAAGAGAAGGAATCGACTTTCTGCATCCAAGCTTAACTCTTCATTTGGCTTACATTACGTACTGATAAAAATTGAAAGATCGATATATCAAGAAAAATGCATTAACGGAAGAAGATGATCCATTGGTTGTTGAAAATGTGCCATCGATAATGAGTGGATCATGGGGATGATGAAAATATCTGGAATGACTTACGGGAATGATGATATGGAGGAGGGTGAAAGGACTCATGGGAATGAGAAGACAGTTGGGGGAGAAGAGACGAGGGAGATTACACTTGGAGGGCAAGGGACTCGGGGAACAAGTAGTAAACAAGGAAGTCAAAAGAGAAAGAGAAACACTTTGCCATCAAAAACTATGTCAAAAGGTTAGTGTCATTACTTAAGTTGCCTTTAAAGTGTTCTTTAAAAAAACATATTCATTTGGATTAAATATATATTCACTTGTTTATTTATAGATAAAGGGAAGGGATTGCAATTGGTTGATGAAGAACCTGAGTTTGATGATCTTAGCACTGACAATGAGGAGGATGACCGAGCTATTAGATACGATGATGATTCCATGGAGGATCCTCTTACTGATGATGGTGATGATGGTGATGGGGATGATGATCTAGGATTTGATCCGTTATTCAAGCCATTAGATCACAATGATACATTACTTACATAGTGATGGATGATCACTATATAAGTACTTGATGATATTATGTTGTTTTGATGTTTTGTAATGATACATTACTGTGACGTTAGTTATTTATGTCTTCTATGACCTTAATTGTAATGATGAATTATTTTATGATTTTATTAGTATTTTTTCATAATTTTTTGGGGACTTTTAGGTCTTTAAATCAAGGCTTCCGCCTCGCTCCGCCTCAAGGCTTACGCCTCGATAGTGAGAAAAACGCCTGCGTCTGGAGATTTTAGCTTTTTCGAACATTGGTGGAGGGTGAGAAGTCTTTTGAACCTTCCTAGCCCTCTTAGTCTTTGGAGGAGGTTGAGATGATTAACTTTGTGGAGCCTGGGAAGATTGTGAAATCACATTTGGCTGTTTATTGAGTTTCTGAAAACAGACAAAAGTAAATGTATTAAACCCAATATAGGATCTTGAAAAAACAAAAATAGAAACACACACTTAACTTACTTGAGGACACCTTCTTGAATTGTGACCCCATTCCTTGCAAAATCCATATTTCAATGATGTTCATTTCCTCTTCAAACTTGTACCTTCTGGATTTGATTTTGGAATATCATTACTTTTCCTTTTAACAAATTTAGGCCTGCCTACAGGAGTATGTTTAACTGGTGGCAAAAGTGGCTCAATCTCAGTAGGATCCCACTCAGATCTGTGCCTTATAGGCTCAATGTTGTGATTATAAACCTTTAGATACATGTCCTTGGTTAAACACTCATGTTCATGTGTATGATCCTATTTTGTTAATGCATGACACAACATGAGCACAAGGTATTCCAGACAAGTCCCACCTCCTACAAGTCTCCAAATCCACCACAAATGAATAACCCTCAGAACTCATAGTCACTGTAAACCTTCCACCACCACCTAACCACAATGGCAATCCACCCCCTGCCTAACCTTTCTATTTTTCTACCATTTTAGCTATTCTAGGGCGCACTACACCATTATGTTTCAACATCATTTCATTCCTTTTAACAATCCTATTCATGCAATATAATCTAAGTCCTTCTAGACACCCTATTATTGGTTTTACTCTAGCCCTTAAGAATTTTGCTATTAAATACCTCCCAATGGTTATTGACATACATGTCACTTTTGTATATGGTTTGAAAATGAGGCCTACTCCACTGAGCAGGTGGCTTAGGAGCTAACCATTCTTATGCACTCTTATCTTCTTTTTTTAACACCTCCATTGCCTTTTGAAAGACATAAGGATTTGTAGCTTTGGCAGTATTTCAAACCAGGTTTCTTAATCCAGAGCCTTTATGTTTTTGCCAAAAGTTCCTATATAAATACATAACACAATGTCTGTGTTCACCACCTGAGACCACAGCTTCAAAAGTAGTAATCAAACCCTGGGGACAAAAAAAGTAATTTATCAGAAACATGCAATCAATGTAATAATTGATGGAATAAAATATATATAAATTGAGAGATGTTTATACCTTTTGTTTATCTGAAATGAATGTCTAGCGTCCATCATTTGCAATCCTAAGATCTTCCACCAGCAAGTTCATAAACCACACCCAAGACCGAGTGTTATCAGATTCAACAATGGCTCAAGCAACTGGCCACATCAAGGGTCAACACCAACTGCAGTGAATAACTGACCCCCATATGGTCCTTTGAGAAAACAACCATCAAGCCCCACTAGTGGTCTACACCCTAATTTAAATCCTTCTTTTGGTGGCTGCAGAAAGACATAAAATCTCAAAAATCTGCTCAAGTCTTGTCCCTGCTTTGGTTCTACTCTCTTCAAGACACAAGTACTCCCAGACATGTCTCTTCTAAGTTTTGCAGCATAGTCCAAAACCAATCCAAAGCTTTAACTACTTTAGTATGAAACTGATCTAATCCTCATGTTGGATTCATCCGAAGATCATCTTCTTATTTTTTGGCAATCCATTTTGCATTTATACAATAATTATCCCACTCTCTGCAACAAGTATGTACTTTTTGTAACCTAGTGATTTTAAATGTGAGCTCTCTTTGCACCTTTGCAGCATAAAAGACCATGTACATGGCTCCACATACCTTGCTTAGATCTTATTTGACAAGTTCTTCTTGAAATACACTTTCCTTCCTTGTTTGATGCCATGATTTTTGATTGCTGTCCTCACTTCAGTGACATTGGTAAATGTCATTCCTAACTCAAACTCAGGATCCTCTATGACACCTTCCCTAAATTCTGGATACCTTTATGTTCTTGTTCAGGTGGTTCATGGTCAAACTCATCAACCCTAGACATCTTTTCCACATCAAAATTATCATAGTCAGAGGATGAAAATCCTAGTTCATGTGGTTCTTCTTGTGAAGTTTGGGTTTCTGCAGTTTGTTTTCCCTTCCCTTTGTTAGTGGCAATTCTTGTTCCTTTTTTAACTTCTTTTCCTTTGCCTTTCTGTGTTACAGTTGCACCCTTCCCTTCCCTTTGTTAGTTGTCCCATCCTCAGTCCCCCTAGTCTAATCACCCTCTGCCCTATCCTCAGTCACCCCAGTTTGATCACCTTCTACCCCCTCCCCAAATTCATCACTCTCAGTCCCCCCAGTCTAATCACCCTCATCTCCTTTCCAATTTCATCATCCTCTTCATCCTTAGTTGATTCTCCCACAGAACTATCCACATAACTTTCATCAGTTGACTCTATTTTATCATCCCCAATTGATATCAAATCTCTCTATTTATTATTATTATCACCTTCAATTTCAAAGTCAGCTTCTACTCCCATAGTTCTAATCACCTCCAAATATATTTCAATTAGTCTACTAGAAGGGATAAGCATACACATTGTTAAAACATCATCATCATTTTCTAACCCCCATAATCCTGTCTCCATATCAGTTGCAGGTGACTTGTAATGGAACTTTAAGTGTCCAACTTGATATCCCAACTCATTCCCCATGTTAAATATGTCAAGTAAAAAGATGTAATCAAGACGACAGAAATTAAAAAAATTAAAAGTACCTCCCACATACTGTTTATGTGGGCTCTCTTCCTTCAAAGTGTCCACCATGAAAAAATTTGATTGTAAAATATTCCTTATTGCCTGCATAGCAACAAACACAGAGTAAACACTGTCGGTTAAATGTGTGGACCACATCATATTTAATTGACTAAAATCCAAAAATTGTAAGAAAAGAGTAAAGAATCTTATATATTGATCATTAAAGGGGTCCACTACCCAGCTTTATACTATTCAATGATGGATACCATTCCAGTTTACAACAAAAAGAAGTTAATAAACTACAAAAAAACACAATAAACTACAAAAAAAACACAATAAACTACACTGGCCCATTATTCAAGATATTCTTTGAAGCACTTGCGGTATTCTGGGACACCTTTCACTCCATAAACGTCATTGTCTTCTGAATCCCTCAAGAATCGCGAATCACTCATTGTTCCACTTCTCCTTCAGATCGCGAACCCTAGCCCAACTGATTTAAGGATATTTGTCTAATAACCAACATGAGTAAATATCCGGTGTAAATGTAATTGCAATTTGGCATAAATGTAAACTACCAAGCATACCCCTCTATAATAAACATTACAGCCTTAGCCGATCATTTTTGACCGGTTAATTGATGAAAGTGTGCTTTCTGTTACGTTTAATTGAAGTTTGGGGTGTACTTAGATACTTTTTTCAGTTTGGGGGTGCAAAAGTCAACATAGGTGTAAAGTTTGGGGTGCAAATCGTCTTTTAGTCTAATAAATGTTAAGCTATTTAATTTATTCTATCACCATAGATTAAATTAAATACACTTAACTTATTATTACGATTGTGCCACTTCTTAAATAAATATTTTTCTTTTATGGTGTGACCCTTTAGGTTCTCCATATTAAACCGGTTGTGAATAAATCAATTATAACAATTCTAATCTTATTTAAATAAATAAATAAAACTATTAATTCATTTAAATAAATAACATTTATTCTACAATAAGGATAAGCCTCCTTAGCGATCAACGACTTTTTAGATAATATAGATTTCAACATTAATCATAAAAGAACCTTTGAGTAAATAGTTACCGTACAATTCAATCTTTTCACCATGCAATGTCCCAATTAAATATAAGATATGGAATTCATGTCAAGTCTTATTTTATTTAATTATATGTATTTCAATTCTCAAATGCACAACTCCAAATAATGCAAATTAAAAACTCCTTTTTAATTTCATTCCACCTTGACCAAAGATTTTTGTGTTGTCATTTATCGAATCACATAGGACATTCACTCCTTTTACTAGAAGCGGTATATTCTTTATTGATTATTCATTATTTCCATGTGCAACTTATCATACTCAAGCATATCCTTTGGACATGTTAAAGTATAACCTATCATACACAAGATACTATGATGATCTCAAGTCTAAGGATCACTTGTACTACTATTACTACAGGAATTCTTATTGACAGACAAGTAAAATTTCATTAAGTATTCTTTAACGAGTTACGTTCAGTGAACTAATTCTCCAATAAGCACCTACACATTTACTTTAGTGTCTCTACACAAATGATCATGAGATCGATCATTCTCATCCAATGAGGGAGCAACATATGTATTAATCTATCCGGATTTAGTAATCCTCTTTTTAGTAATCCAACGATTGAGAATATTTTAGTTTTTAAGCTATCTAAGAATTTAGATCTCATTAGCATGATCTCATTATGATTATAAAAATATTGCTTAAAACTATGGGTTTATCACATATTAAATAACAACACCTTGTAGATAAATTAAAGTCTTTAATAAATAAATACTTTTATTAATAAATGAATAAGATTGTTACAAAGTATATGCTTTATCATATCAAATAATTGGCTTGTGTGCATACTACTTTTAATTGTGATGTCCCAAAATTCATGTAATTGCTACAACTGATCTGGTGGTCACTATCTCAATACAGCTCACTATCTCAATACATCTATAATATAAGCTAATATCATCAACCATAAACCATCATCATATCAAAAACAACACAAGCTAGAGCTATTTTCAAAATACAATATACAACGTTATATTACATATCAAAAACTTATTACAATATCTCGTAATAACTTGAACAAATCATACACTATTATAGTATTTACAGCTACTCCTCAGGTTTAAGGATATCCTTGTCCTTATCCTTGCCACTTGACCCCTCGACCCCTTCTGAGCTAACTGAAAAGGAATATAACAATACAAGAGTGAGCATAAATTGTCCATCAAGTACTAACAACTGATGTAAAACTGTTTTTATAAGATTCAACGTACAATGAACAAAGTTACTAAATATTCTCATAGTTTCGGATCTAAGGAATAATAGTCTCGAGTCGCGACATATTCACAACATATACAAATAAAGGATTTTAAAGGCTCATACTAAACAAGTTATAACGTAAATCTGTGCTATCAACGAAATATTTCATTAAAGAGTTGTAAAGACTTCGGCAAAAGTATTGAAATACCCACTGTAATTGACACGTTTTACTGATTACACAATTAATTTTTTAATTTTTTAAATTACCCTACTAAACTAATTATTATTTCGAAATTGGGTCATTCCGTTAAAAAAAAACAAACGGACGTTAATTTTTTATCGACAAAATATTGAATTGAGCTTTAAAGTTCAGCATTAGATATACCAATGGAGTCTGAATTCCCAACAATAACAACAAATGAAGTAAATAGTGTTGCAGTAGGTTTCCTTCCTCTCACCTTCGACTATCAGCAACCTTATGTCTCCGAACTCGTCTCATTCACTCTCGATCGCCTCCACAAGGTCCACTCTTCCCCAATCTCTCTATATATCTATGTGTGTGTGTGTGTATATATATATACACACACACACGTGGTAGTAATATTTGGTTAAATTGATTTTGTTGGGATTGTATTTATGATTTGATAGGAGCCTAAGTTTTTACGGATGGTTGTGAAGATAATTCAGAGGCAGATGCAAAATGTTGTTGCCAATTACTGCGTTTTCATTTCTACTAATGATTCATTGCTTTTCATTTGTAAGGAAGTTTTTTCTATTGATAAATATTTGAGATTAGAGTACCCAAAATATTTTGTTTTTTTTGCTTTCACTTTCAAGTTTTTTATTATTTTTTTGTCATATAAGTAATATTTTTTATTTTTGAATTTCTTTTCCAGAGCCACATAGATAAAAAATTAATGTCTGCTTAATTTTTTTTTAACAAAATGATCCAATTTCAAAATATTAATTAGTTTAATGGGTTAATTTGAAAAATTAAAAGTTCAATGATGTAATTAGTAAAATGTGTCAGCTAAATGGGAATTCATTAGTTTTGTCGATAAAAAATTAACGTCCGTTTAGTTTTTTTTAATGGAACGACCCAATTTTAAAATAATAATTAGTTTAGTGGTAAAATTTGAAATATTAAAAATTTAATGGTGTAATCAGTAAAACGTGCTAACTACAGTGGGTATTTTATTAATTTTGCCTTAGGATTTCTATTCAAAGGGTTACAAGGCTTTGAATCACAGCTCAACATCATCAACATCGATAAAGTAACTGAGTGGTCATAGGGACCAAGAACCCTTTCACAATGTACTATTGGTCAACGTATTAACACTCTCGTTACATGTAACATCTTCACACCGTAATGGGCTATTGTCGGCGTATCAACATTCTTATGCTAGTCCCCTATAAATTAGGGTTCATCTCAGTTAGACATCTCAAGGAATCCGTCCAAAGCTAACTTGGTTTGGCACAAACAGTTATCTCAGAAAATGAAATTAACAATAATTCTCGAGTATTTGATATCACGAATAAAATTGTTCGACATTGAAATAGCATAATCAACAAAGTTTAGTTGAACACAAATGACCTTAACTCTTCATATAATCAATTTAGATAATATGATTAAATCTTTAATATCAAATGAAGGTGAATACACTTGTGAAAAATTGAAAGTGAATTCAAAAGCATGTAGTGCAGAAACCTACCTGCTTTAAAGCTTGCCTTTTGTTTTTGAGTTGATCCCGTCCTTCGAATTACCTACATCATTACGGATGTTTGAAATATCAACTTTTGTGTAAAATTCGTTGTCGTCAGTAACTTCCCGTATTTAAAATTTTGGATTATTTTCTTATTTTAAATTCATTTTTAAGTACATTTTTAATCTCTTTTTATATCTCAATTTTCCAAACTTCCTTGTATCATAAACTTAAACTTAACAGCTCAGTTTTGGATTATATTAATTGGTAAAATTTTATTCCACAGTTTTGGCTCACTTCAATCAGTTTTTAACAAATTTTCCATCTCCATTTCTTCCATCAGACCTCTCAAGGATTTTATTTTGTCAAAACCCTTTTAACCAGATGTAAAAATATATAAATAGGATGTTCGGTGATTTTTGCAGATTTTTTCAACTATATTTACCATTTATTTGAGGGCCAATTCTCTTTAATATTGCAACAATTTTTATAATTCTGATTCAACTCCAAAAATTCTGAAATTTGGACAGTGTCTCCTCCTCATCCCAGAGAGTTTGCCCTTAAAGTTTCAGCTTCAGATTATAACCAGAGACCAAGTTTTGTTTGTTTAAGATTCTGAATTTCCAAATTGTTTGTTTTTTAATTAAATGTCTACAATTTTGTTTGACGTCAGTTTTGGACGGCATCATTCCTGTACCATGAGGTACCTACCATGAAAATTTCAGACCACCAGGTATGGTTCCTAGCTCCAAAAATAGTCCTATAGTCAATAATGGGTTTTACTCACAGACCAGCCTCCTTGCATGATTTTTAATTTCATATCCAAATTCATTTACCACAGGAAGTTATGAATTTTAGGATAATTGTGACGCCCCCAAATCTGGGTATCTTCCAACTCGATAGATGGTGCTACACGGTACTACCATTCACACATACATTCAACTGAAAAGCCTCAATGGAACGAATATGTCTTCTATATATTCAAAATAATACTAACATTTTCCCAGGTTCTTTATAACCATTACATTTGTTCTTGTCATAATATCAAATATATTACAATCATTCACCCTATACTATTACATAAGTATTCTATGGGTTCGTCTTCGCCTTGCTTTTATCCTTGCCGAAGCCTTCGGTCCGTTCGATCTTAGTTGCGTTCATATGGTTCAAGCAAGAGTGAACATAACTAGCTCAACAAGTATGACAATTCTAATAAACAACATGCTTGACACATAGGAATCATATATCTTGAATAACTGAACAATAGTTACGAAGTACTATCGATAATTCAAAATAACACTTCTTTTCATTCAAAATATTTTACAACAACAATATTCAGTAAAACATCAATTTCAGTCCAATACTTTGAGCATTTCATAAGTTCTTTGAAAAGGACATCCCAACATTAAGTCCGTAAGTCCGACATTTCTTACGAGCACGTCTAGGTGATCAGCCTATAGTACTCTATGTTGATCAACACTACATCCATTAAACGTATGCACGTGTAAGTTGTGGCAACCTCACGTGCCTGTCGTTTGACGACAAAATATTTTAGCATACTCAGTCTTCATTTGAAAATCACACCAATATAACTTGGTAAACATTAACCATGCTTTGATAGAAACATAATATAAGTCTAGCCGAAAGAGTTGACTTTGACTTCATCATACAATACTTCATGCGTAAGGATACATGAATTACAAAGTGTCCAGATTGAACTGAAACAAGGGTTAGAATACTTGCCTTCAACGTCTGCTACAATTATAACACGTTCACGTTTCAGTCTTTAAGTCTCTACAATACATGATCACATAACATACCAAATTAGGTCATATATAATCAAGTACGTGTACTACTATATCTTACCCTTCTCAATCTAATCATGACTTGGATTTGTTACTATTGGTTTCGGCTTTTCGTTACGTCGTTCTTACATTCACATACAATTGACTTACTTTAACCTTAATTGATTATACTTAAGGTTTAAACATGTCTTAACAATATTATAATCAAGCTTTAGTTCATTACTAATGAGTTACCATTCATTTCATACTTGTAAACCTTCTTCACTATGCCTTTCCTAAGGTGGCGCTTGATCGTCCTTATCTGACTCGCGTTGCGTAACGTATGAGTTTCCGATGGTGATGGTCGAGTCCGTATTATTGCTGCGTCACATTAAACTCTCTCAAGCCAAGGCCATGTGTGACTTTCTGATAGGTGATAAGATCGTATATGCAATACTATTAAATACCATTATTATACTGGGTTGGCGCATGGCGCTTGACTCGTACACTAGATAACTTTGACAGATTTTTAACTTTGTGAGATTTTTGGGTTCGTAACTTTTTCGTTATAAGTCCGAATTGGCTCGTTCAAGAGCCTACGATTCACAAATTCCATACTCTACGTGTTCATGCAATAATTTTATCTATTTGACTTCGTTTACTCAAAATTCACTTATTGGTTCATTTTTAACGAAAACGTTAAACGTTCGTGAACGTTCAACACTCGTTTCTTCGTTCTAAGTCGGAATTCGGTTATTTTCGACCGCAACTCTATAATGCCAAATATGACTTGTCTCCATTGAAAACCAATGTTTCCGAGTTCAAACATAAAATTTGACTTCCATTCCGAGAATTTCACGAATTCGACGATTATCGTCCAATCGTGTGAATTTCGGCAAAACTTCGCTATTTAGGTTTTGATCATCGTTCTAAATGGATTCTAACCATCATATGGACATTTCAAACTACATATCACAACAACTTATTTTTAAGTTATGTTTTGGCTTATTCTTCATAAGTTTATAACTTAACAAATTATGAACTACAAATTTTCATTCCTTATGACTTATTATAGATTTAAGTCTTTTCACCAACATTCTTTCATCTTATCAATCATACCAACTTCTTAAAGTATCATATGACAAGTTCATAATTGTTCTTCATAAGTTCATAACTTATTTAGGTTTAAATTACTTATTCATGACTTATTCGGCTTAAGTCCATTGATTATTCACTTCTTATGATTCTTATCATACATGACCAACACTTCTCTATCAAGCTATCATGAAAGAGATGGAAAATTATTGGACAAGAGTTTTACCCTTGATGAACTAGTCTTCTTCTTCTTGAAAATCTAACAATGGAAGTTTTGACTTATATGTGCTTATTCTCTCTAACACTTAAATTGCTTTGTAAGGAAGTTGTTGGTGTTTTGAACAAGTAGCAAATGACTAGCAAGCTCCTTCTATTTATAGGAAACATAAGGTTAGGGTAGTTTAGTCCTTATGCCATCCCACCTCCTTAAGTCACCTTCTTACTATTCATTACTTGCTAATCACAACACTTATCCTTTACTTGGTCATCATACAAAGTTCTTGGTCATCACACAAAGTTCTTGGTCATCACAATTAACCCACACCAAAATGGTTTGTTCCATGGATTATGCTTTACCCATTGGATCATTATCTAGGCTTAAGTTAATTAAGTTAGCTTATTCATTTTGGGCTTGCATTAATTTACTTTGGGCTTTTGATTAACAAACACTTGGGCTTGTACATCCAATTCTCATTGGACTTTACAAATTGCTAACAATCCTACAAGTCCAATTCATTTGGCTAAAAGCCTTATTACATTTTCTATAAGTAAAATTCTCGTATTCTAATTCGTATATTAATTCGTAATATACGTTATTCCATCCTCCGTACATACTCGTATAATATAATACTTCGTATTATACTTGTATTCAATACCTCGTACAATAATTACGTATCATACGATCAGTACACTTCCTTCTTAACGCTTAATATTCCTAACGTTCTCAAACTAAGTCCGCATGCGAAATATTGCGTTTTCCATACTTAGATTATTATTACATAATCCATCTCACCTTGATATTATAACGTTACGTATTTCTCGGAAGTTCAAAAAAAATTCCCGAACATAAATCAATGAATAGTGTTTTTCGAAAAATTTCTCGGAAAGCTTTTATTGTCGTCTTGGAAATATAAACACTTTAATTCATTTACGTAGTCAAAATACGACTTTCTGACGTTTCTAGGTTATAGAACGACATTCATCTTACTAACACATAATAATAACAAATAATATTATTTTATTCATTATTTTATTAAATATAATTATTTTACAAAGGATCTGAATTTTTCGGTCGTTACAATAATAGTCCAGAAATTAGTCATTATAAAACATAGTTTAGTTTTTCTTTTCTTGTTTTCTTCAAGTTCTTAGCTCAAGTTTCAAGTTCCATGATAACATATCATTTAACACTATATAAGTTAAGCTTAATCATTCTTCGAGTTAAGAAAGGAATTTTAGAAGATATTTGGATTAAATGTTGGTTTAGGTTGATTACTGCTTGTTTTATGCTTCCTTTTCTCTTTTAGCTTCACTTTGCTTCCACTTGCTCCAAGTTTTTCTCCTCTCTTCTTCCTCTCCTAGCTGCTGAGATCTTCCTCTCTGTACTCTTGCTCTTGGCCGAAGGTATGTGTGTTTATGTGCAAGTATACTTGCCTTCTTTTCTTTTATATTTTACTAGTTTAGGTAATTTCATTTTAACGCCAATTGACTTGGTATTCTTAGTCAAACCCCACCACTCTTGGTAATCACCTTGCTTAGCTCTCTCTTAAATTAGAGTTAATTATGTTTTACCATCACTTATTACCTTGCTTAGCAAATAAAGCAAGGTTAAGGCTTAATTGGAGATTAAAAGAGTTACTTTTGAACTTGTGGTCAAGAAAGGTGCCACATCTCCTGTAAATCTTACAACCAAGCAAACACATGATATATATATATATATATATATATACACATACGTGTGTGTGTGCACCAAAGGCCACATGGCCGCCCACCCCTCCATATATGTGTGTGCGTGTGTTTTTGTATATATATATTTATATTTTTTCTTTTCTTCCTTTATCTTTTTATATCTTTATCTTCCTTTTCTTTACTTTATTTAAGTTTTTCCTATTTCTTTTGAGATTCATTTAATTCCAACACAATGTATACACGAGTTTATAAAATTAAACTTTATTAATATTTTCATTTACATTCTTGAGTAAGGTTTGGGTTATTAAACTTATTCTACTCCTTGGAAACTTATCTCCTAAGGTTACACTTCCTTTCATTTTCTTGTTTGTCTCCAAGTTGGTAATGACATGAATATTTGGTTTGGGGAGGATATTTGGATAGTAGATATTCTTCTTTTATTAGCTTTTTCTTGTGTTTTTACCTCTTGTATGAGCATAATTCTCTCATTTCTACATTCTATATTTGGAAGGGAGATTCAAGTTTTTGGGATTTTTATTTTTTCCATAATTTAAATGATAGGTGGACAGAGGAATTCTCTTTATTTATTCAACTTCTTAATTCAGCTTTTTTTCTTGGTCCTTAGATAAGCGTGTTTGGTGTTGGATTCTTTTGGAATCTTTTCGTGTTGTTATTTTTTCATTCACTTATTGGTTAGCGTCGAATTCATTGTTTTCCTCTAGCCTCTTATATTTGGGAAGTAAAGGCTTCCTAAAAAATTATAGCTTTTGTGTGGTCCTTAACTTTTGGTCGGCCTAACACTAATGATGTGCGTCAAAGGCATAGGCCTTACAAATCTTTATCCCAGATGCGTGTGATATTGAACAATGATTTGAGGTTTAATCATAAATTTTTGTAGTTGACGTTCTCGTAATTTCTTAAAGTTGAGAATGTCAATCACAAAGGTCTTATGATATACGAAAAGAAGTCTGCCACAAATAATTATTATCCAAACGTATTAAATATCTGTCAAAACAAACAACCCAAATAGATCACCTAACTTCAGACCTTTATCACCTTAACTACCTTTGCACATCCAGAAAATCCGTAGATTACAAGTGGCAACTAATATAAAAAATCAATTGAAATCAAAGATGTAATTAGATTTGGTTGATTACAAAAAGTCCCAAGTGGGTATGATGTTAATATTAGTTTGTCCTTTTCTTTTTCACCTGCTCTTGAAAATTCTTATCCATGTTGCAGCATGATCTCACAGCATAATGAGCTTAATTTTGCTTCACATTTATGTGCAAATTTCATGTTGATTTGGTATTTGTCCTTGTTCCCTTAGTAAGCGTTGATTTGGTATTTGTCCTTGTTCCCTTAGTAAGCTAAGAATGTGTTCAGTCCAGTTTAAAATCACTCTTTGATATTTTTTGAATACAAATTTTGTTGGCTTGCAAATTAGGACATCCATAGGGGTGGCTCTAACACCTGGCTAGGTGACTGATAAGTCTGTTTTGATGCCTAAGCTTTCTAGTCAAGATATTAACTAATTCCAATAAAGTGAAAGTGTCAATTGTACTATTTTACAGGTCGTTGGTATAATCTCTTGAGCACATTTTGTAATCAATTTTCCAATTTTCATAAATGTAATTTCTCAGATCTGATATAACATTGAATGTTTTTTCCTTTTCCTGTAGTCATGTATAAAGGTTGCGCTTGACTTCGTTTCACCTGAAAATGTTCACGAGTGCATCCGTTTAGCAGAGGAATTCCGCACTCTTCCTCAAAATCACAGGGCCAAGGAAGACAAGTTGGAGGTATACCATCTATATCCTAGATTACCTCAAAAATAGTATCGAATTTGAAACATCTGAGAACAAAATGACTATAAAATATTTTTTCTTTCAAAGTTTTTTATTTTATGTAATTTTTTTGCCTTATATTGGAGTTACAAATTCCTATTATTTTGAAACAGGTGAAGAAAATAACCATTCATGCAATGAAACAAGCTGTGGATGACTTAAGGTACTCATAGCATTTAGCTTGTCATGTTCTTGTTAAGAGTTCTCATCTGTCTACTAGGTGTGGCATATGAAAAAATGTGAAATTCAGTTTTTGGATTTTGGTCTCTTGAAAGTGTCCTAAATCATCTTTGTTTACCAAAAGCAGCCCATAAAGTTGTTTGGGTTGGATTGGATTGGGTGGGTTGCTTTTGCCAGTATGGGTTTTAAAACACCCATATTCAATATATATGAACCTTGTGTACTGTCTACCTACGAAAGAGTTATTTCATAGTCATGACATTTCATATAAGGCACCAACATCATACAAAGGATATGTTGTATACTTTGCATATGCATATTCTCAATTTATAGCTAATGTACTAACTATTGAATTTGTCTATTGTTTTCAATATTTTGAAAAGCTCAGTGTATGATAGTCTAGTGGAGTTTAATTAGTTCACTTGGAACTTGTTAACTCCATTTGATACTTTTACAACCACACAAACCATCCACACAAGGGTTATTTATTTATTTTTAGTTTTTTTTGGTGGTTACAGAATTGTAAGTTAATACTCCCTTCGTTCCATGACAAGTCTCATTTGCAAAATTGTTGAATATTAAGGATATATTTTTGTTTCAAATTGAATTGTGGTGGTAAACTTGTGGACATTGTGTCATTTTATACTAATGTCGGTAAAAGGTGGGCTCTTTTTGTGGGAAATTTTTCTTTTACGAATAGGATTCTTTTTTGTGGAGGAAGTATTAGTAGCAAGGAATCATTTCAATATACACTAGAGAAATTTCTTTAAATCAATTATTTTATGCAACACTTGTTTTTCCTTCACTATTAGGTGCCAGGGATTGTGGTATATTCTGTCAAATAGTTGTAGATTTTTGGTGGAGCTGTGTATCAGTATCCTTTTAATTTCATGTCTTGATTTTGATCTGATTGGTAGTTTGATCAGTATTGAACTGATTATCAAAGTACTGCATCATCAATTTATCTTGAGTTGTAAAATGAGCCGGGCTGCACGTGAGCCCAGTATGGATTGGTTTGGATTAAGCTTTGACTCAATTTTGCCGACCTTGTACAATGTGAAGTCGCTACTTGTGCCCGGCTTGTTTAGGCTCAATTTTAGTAAGCACTACTGTAGCATTTAATTTTTATTTTCGTAATAAAAAAAATTAAAGTTGGTCTTATGCTCGACTAGCCATGGCTTGCTTATCTGGGCTCAAGGTCGATTGGTTTACTAAACGAGCTGAGTTCCTACATCAATTAGGCTTGTCTAGAATGACACTCAACTTGGCTTTTAAACGAGTTCGAGCTCTATAAGTCAAAGTCCAACTTGGCTCAACTAATTTACAGCTCTATATTAATTTTATCTGTTGGAATATCCTAGAATTCCCCCTATTGTCTCAATTGTACAAAAGAACTATTCTACGTAATTGTAGCGACTTATTATCTCCTTTACTTCATTTTTAGGTCCAAGACAGTTGAGGAATCTCAGTAGACAGTCTGATAATGTGCCGCCATTTTCTCATCTGAGGCGAATAATTATGTTGTATTTTCTGTTGTAACTGGTTGAAAGGAACTACGGGTTATGCAACCACTAATTTTCACATGCACTAGTTTTTATTCTTTAAGTTATGGTATATATTACCTCCATCTAAAAAATGGTCGTATTTTATTTAAGAATCTATATTGTTAATGAATGGAATTTGCTTTATGGGCGTTTTATTAGAGTTTTTATTTATTATAAAAGGTTAACATTGATTGAACTTACTTTGATGTTGTTCACAAGTTGCTTTGATAGGATTCTGTAAAAAACGATAGTTTGTGACTGAATGATTTTTAATTTTTTGGATATATTTAAAAGCAGATTTATTAATTGAATGTGTAAGAAAACATTTAGGCTGAAAAGAATTATAAAGCGTCTAGGTGTTTGAGCTTTTTTGTAATTGTTTTTTTTGGTGTTTTTAGGGGATTCGGTTATTATGAAGTTAACTTTATGGTAAGTTAATATAGTGTTGACACGTATGAAGAGTATTTTTTGACTTACGTGTTTGATATTGTATTAATAAATTAATTAAAGTTAATTTCATCCTAACCACTCGTTTTTAAGATATATTATTTTTTTTTCCCTAATTTTCAACATGTATTTTTGGGTTGCAATTTTAAGACTCAACTTAAACATATAAACATTCTGTCACTGTAATGTTACGTTTGGATTGAAAGAATGGAATGAAGAGTAGAATGACATGTTTCATTCTAGTTTGAATGAATTATTTTATGTTCTCCTTCTTTTAAGGAATTAAACATAATTTTTTTTCATTTCAATTGTAAATAAACACAATTTTTTTTTATTTTATAAGAACAAATATTATATTCCCTCTCATTCTACCAATACTTATCATAAATGTTTGAACTTTTACCCTATTGGTACACAAGAGAAAGGGGTTAACCATTGGATAAAGATCCTTTTTTCGCTCTCGTAACTTTCCTTTTTTTTCTCTACGTTTTTTTTTACTCGCAATCAATTTTTGGTTTCCTTTTCCCTTCCTTCCTCGTTCTAAATTTCTTCTTTTTGTCCATTTTTTTTTCTAATTTAATTTATCTCTCACGACTAGTTTTACTTTTAATGCAATTGGTATGCATTGTGCATGCTTATAAGGTTGGGGCATTTTTTTTTGACTTGTTAATTATATTTTTTAATATAAAAATTCAACTGGTATTTATATTATTATATAAAATTTATTAACAATTTCAAAATAATAAAGCCTTGTATTATTTATGCACTTTAGAAATTTAGAGAATTGATGTGTATCTTTGTCACAAACCCCTATCAACATCACGTGTAATATTTTATCCATTTCAAAATAGAAGATTATTATTGATTTTGTGAAAGTTAATTTATGATATTTAAGATTAAAATTGAGATGATTTATTTTAAATATACTATAATGAAATGTCATAATTAGTTGTTTGTTTTAAATTCATCATTATATTGATTAAATTAAAAAA
Organism: Panax ginseng; assembly: GCA_020205605.1. NCBI lineage: Eukaryota > Viridiplantae > Streptophyta > Magnoliopsida > Apiales > Araliaceae > Panax > Panax ginseng. Next base: position 140,835,336 of record CM035132.1, on the reverse strand, counting down.
TTCTCAATTTTAAGATTAAAAATATTTGAAAGACTTTTAAAAACTTATTTCAATTTTGAAATGAAGAGATATAAAATTGATTAAAACGGTTGTAATAACAAAATATTATATCAATAATTATACACTTTAAAGATTTAGAGAATCAGTATATATACATGTCACAAAAGAAAAAAGTATTATTGTTGGAGAGGATAATGATGGCTCTTCAATATTTCAGATGATTGAACTTTACTACCATTGATGGATAAAACTTTATACTGAAATTTTTGGATTTTGCTACCTTCCATTACACATTCCTTTTAATTTAATTTATCCAATATATTAATTATTTGATTTTAATAATTTTTGTTAGTAATAATTAAAATATGTTAATAGATAGTTTATGATATTAAGATTAATTATACTAAAAATTAGAATTATTAAAAATAATTTTACTCATCTATTAAAATTTTGATGAAAAATTCACATGTTCATCAAATGATAAAAAATATTGGATTACTTTCATTTTTAAAACAATTATTTTAAATAATATAAATTAATGACCGATGTTGATTTTAATTATATTATTTAAAATTTTAAAAATATAGTGTATTACATAAATTGGAGTGAAAGTGTAATGAATGGAACTCAAATTCGAAATTTTTAGATAATAATTTTGTAGATTAAAAAAGAATACTTATTGCATGAATAAACTCAACCGACTAAAATTTATCCAATTAATACAGTCAATATAGATTTGTTTATTTTATATATATATATAAAAATAAATACAAGAAACAAATGTCATTACACTTGAATGTAACTGGCTTTTAATCCATGCTCAAGACAAGGTTTATGAAATTGATTTGATTTTTTTTGAATTTGTATTAGTAAAATATTTTTCATATGTGAACATATGTTTATGTATATTATAAAAGGTTACTAAAACAAAGATGATTAGAGAAAGAAAGTATTCTCTTTGTATTTTTGTATATATTCAATCACTTTACAATGCTCTTATTTATAGATATAAGAATATTAATACTAGGAGGTTATAAAACTCAAAGGTCATGAGTTACATAACTTAACGGACATAGAAGTTTCAAAATCATTACAATCAAAGATAATAAGAATGAATCTAGACATCATTTATATGAATTTAGACATCCATTATAATTTTATAACACTCCCCTTTAGATGTCTATTGTATAGCCATACGCATTGAAAACTGCCTCATTAAATACCTTACCAGGAAAAACCCAATGGGAAAAAACATTGGTTAAGGAAAAAAGAGTGCAACGAGTATTAGCTCCCCCTCATGAATGTATCCTTAAATCCTTCAGCTGTCACATTTCAATATTGCGACGCAATCCTTCAAACGTTGCAGTTGGTAATGCTTTGGTGAACAAATCTGCTAGATTATCTTTTGAACAAATTTGCTGAACATCAATGTTACCACACTTTTCAAGGTCATGTGTGAAAAAGAATTTCGGTGATATGTGTTTTGTTCTATCTCCTTTGATGTATCCTCTTTTTAATTGAGCTATACATGCAGCATTGTCTTCATACAGAATGGTTGGAGTTCTTTTGCTAGAGGATAAACCGCATGTTTCACGAATATGTTTAGTCATTGATCTCAACCATACACATTCTCGACTTGCTTCATGGATTGCAAGTATTTCAACATGATTAGATGAAGTGGCAACTAATGTTTGCTTTGTAGATCTCCATGATATAGCAATATCACCACACATAAAGAGATAACCTGTTTGAGATCGACCTTTATGTGAATCAGATAAATACCCTGCATCAGCATATCCAACTAATTTATGATTATCATTATTTGAATAAAATAAACCCATATCCATAGTTTCTCGTAGGTAACGAAAAATATATTTAACCCCATTCCAATGTCTCCGGGTAGGAGAAGAGCTATATCTTGCTAACAAATTCATAAAGAATGCTATATCAGGTCGTGTATTATTAGCAAGATACATTAATGCACCAATTGCACTGAGGTATGATACTTCAGGACCAAGTAATTCTTCATTATCCTCACGAGGTCTAAAAGGGTCCTTTTTCACATCAAGTGATCTAAAAACCATTGGGGTACTCAATGGATGAGCTTTATCCATATAAAATCTTTTAAGGACCTTCTTTGTGTAAGTTGACTGATGAATGAGAATTCCATCTGCTAAATGCTCGATCTGTAGGCCGAGACAAAATTTTGTTTTTCCTAAATCTTTCATCTCAAATTCTTTCTTTAAATAATTCATTGTCTTTGGAATCTCTCCATGAGTTCCAATAAATATTTAAATCATCAACATACACAACAATAATAGCAAAACCAGATTCTAACTTTTTTTTATAAAAACACATGGATATATAGGGTGATTATTATACCCTTCTTTCAATAAATATTCACTAAATCGATTGTACCACATGCGTCTTGATTGTTTTAACCCATATAGGGACCTTTGCAACTTGATTGAGTAAACTTCCCGGGGATTTGAATTATATGCTTCAGACATTTTAAATCATTCAGGGATTTTCATATAAACATCATTAACAATTGTTCCATATAAATAGGCTGTAATAACATCCATTAGACACATATCTAATTTTTCATGAGTTGCTAGGCTAATAAGATACCGCAATGTAATTGCATCTACCACAGGAGAATATGTTTCATCGTAATCAATGCCAGGTCTTTGTGAAAACCCTTGTGCCACAAGTCGTGCCTTATATCTTATGATTTCATTTTTTTCTTTTCTTTTTCATACAAAGCCCCATTTGTATCTAACTGATTTTACTTCTTCGGGTGTTTGGACTACAGGTCTAAAAACTTCACGTTTTGCAAGTGAATTTAATTCTGCCTGTATTGCTTCTTTCCATTTTGGCCAATCATTTCTACGTCTACATTCTTTGACAGAATTAGGTTCAAAATCCTCGTTTTCATTAATGATATCAAGCGATATATTATATGAAAAATTGTTATCAACAAATAACTCACTTCGGTTCCATTTTTTTCTTTGTAGAGACATAACTTATCGAGATCTCATCATTTTTATTATTTTCAAGTACCTGAACCTCTTCTAGGGTTTTATGATTAGTTATGTCTACATCCTCGTGAATATTTTCCTCCTCAATAATGCCAACTTATTTATTTACTTCTTTTCTTTTCCGAGAATTTTTGTCTTTCGAACCGATTGGTCTACCACGCTTCTGGCGTGCCTTAGACTCATTTGCTACAATTTTTGCGGATTGTCCTATTGGGACTTCAATTCGAGTTGGAGCATTTATAGTTGGTATATGAGATTTAGTTACTCCTTTTGAGTTCGTGAATGCATTCGGTAGCTGATTTGCTATATCTTGCAAACAAAGTATCTTTGAACTTCTTGTTCACATTGTTTTGTACGAGGATCAAAATTCAATAATAACAATGCATTCCATGTAATATCTTTATCCAACTATTTAATTTCTCCCCTTATTTAACTTCTCCCCTAATGCTGGGAATATAGTCTCATCAAAATGACAGTCGACAAATCGTGCCGTAAACGAATCACCTGTTAATGGTTCAAGATATTTAATTATTGATAGAGACTCAAACCCAATATATATTTCCAGCCTCCTTTTTGGACCCATCTTTGTATGTTGTGGAGGATAAATTGGAACATATACCGCACAACCAAATATTCTTAGATGGGAAATATCTGGCTCATGACCAAAAACCAATTGTAATGGAGAGAATTTATGATATGATGTTGGCCTAATGCGAATAAGTGCTGCTGCATGTAAAATAGCATGCCCCCAAATAGAGACATGAAGTTTTGTTCTCATGAGCAATGGTCTTGCAATTAACTAGAGGCGTTTCATAAATGATTCAGCAAGACCATTTTGAGTATGAACATGGTCAACATGATGTTCATTATTTATCCCAAGTGACAAGCAATAATCATTAAATGTTTGGGATGTGAATTCACCAGCATTGTCAAGATGAATATTCTTGATTGTATGATCCAGAAATTGTTCTCGTAATCTAATAATTTGAGCAAGTAATCTCGCAAACTCCAGGTTACGAGTTGATAATAAACACACATGTGACCATCTTGTAGATGCATCTATTAAAACCATAAAATATCTAAATGGTCCACTTGGTGGGTGAATAGGCCCACAAATATATCCTTGAATACGTTCTAGAAACCTTGGGGATTCAATCCCAACTTTAGCTGGTGATGGTCTAATGACCAATTTTCCTGGAGAACAAGCAACACATGAGAATTCCTTAAATTAAAGAATCTTCTGGTTATTTAATGGATGGCCATGTGAATTCTCAATAATTCTTTGCATCATTATTGATCCAAGATGACCCAACCGGTCATGCCAAATGATAAAATTATTTGGTTCATTGAACTTCTGGTTCATTATTACATTGACTTCAATTGTACTAATACTTGTATAGTACAAACCCGAAGATAAAATAGAAAATTTTTCCAATATTTGTTTTCTAGTAGAGACATTTGATATGTTGTAAAGATATTCTATATCATTGTCATTGGCTGTCTCAATATGGTATCCATTAAGTCGTATATCTTTAAAACTTAGCATATTTCTCCTTGATTTAGTAAAAAATAAAGCATTATCAATAATAACTTTTGTTCCACTAGGAAGCATTATATTGGCTCTTCCAGAGCCTTCAATCAAGTCTGCTGAACCTGATATTATATTCACTTTTACTTTCATCATTCTTAGATTTGAAAAATATTTCTTATGTCTGAGAATGATTTGTGTCGTTGCACTATCTGCTAAGTATATATCTCCACCACTGATATTAGGCTCATTTATAGCATGACGCAAATCCATATTTTCTTCATAAAAGGAATAAATATATAATAAGTTCATAATAAGACATAATATATATATATATATATATATATATATATATATAATAATAATAATAACACAATTCTTCACGAAATAAAGAAAGCAAAATACATTAAATAAGCTAACATGAAAGGAATAAAGAAAATACATTAGCATAAAATAAACACACTTAAAAGCACTAACATAATTCAGAACTAATTATTTTCATTACAAGAAATATTAACTTGCTCATTATTTTGCTCAAAGAAAACTGCAACGTCAAGGTGTGTCATATCCATAGGATCAAAATAGATATCATCATTATCTTGATGTGGTTAAGGAAAATTTATTTTTATGTTCTTCTCTTTTTCTTGTTTCTCCTCATTCTTTGAAGGTTTGGCTGTACGACAGGTACGAGACCAATGTCCTTTCATTCCACACCGATAACAAATATTTTCTTCCTTCTTGGTATCTCTGTTATTTATATTCTTCCCCTTTTCTTGTTTCTCCTCATTCTTTGAAGGTTTGGTACCATGGTTGCGGTAATTAAACCATCCTCGCCCATGGTCACGACCACAACCATGACCTCTATTACGACCACGACCACGAACATAGTTATTATTATATCATGTAACATTCACTTCGGGGAATGGAGCTGAACCAGTCGGTCGTGATTCATGATTTTTCATTAAAAGCTCATTATTTTGTTCAACAACAAGGAGATATGAAATTAGTTCAGAATATTTCTTAAAACTTTGTTCTCTATATTACTGCTGCAGGAGAACATTCGAGGCATGAACAGTAGAATTTTTTTTTCTAACATATCTCCATCAGTGATATTATGAGAGTTTCAAAATTATTACAATCAAAGATAATAAGAATGAATCTAGACATCCTTTATATGAATCTAGACATCCATTATAATTTTATAACAATGTACATTTTATCTAACGACATGTTCTATATATATTGACTCGGAATACAACTGCATACACACAATAACACAAATGCTATTGAATAAAAACTCTTTAACTTGCTTGTGTTGCGTTTGAATTAGATCAAAAAAATTAGTTAAAGGAAAATAGAAGAAAATAGAATGGAGAGATAAATTATTAATTCAATTTCTGAATAGAATGAATCATTTCGTACCCTTCTCTGAATAATAAATTTTAAAATTTGTCACAAATAAAAATGATTCACACTATTCTAATAGAACAACCAAACACTTATTTCATTCAATTCCAACCTGAATTTTTGCAATTCAAACATAGTGTTTGGGTGGGATTTGTCGACCCCTATATGGGGCCGAAGGCCGTATCTATGAAGTATCTGTCGAGCCCAATGGGCCGAAGCTATTAAGGGGGTTGGTGGTGTTCAGGGTCAGACAACCAAGTCCTTGGGCCGGGGTCCAGATTTGCTTGGAGGTGTTCGGGTGACTTGTGCCTATACAAATGGTTATTCCTCGTATGGAGTCTGGTGTGATAAGGAGTTTGAATGGATAAGGATTCTAGTCCTAATCATATTTAAAATACCAACTCCAAATGAAGGTGTTAGGATTATATCCAACTTTCTCTTTTTAAGGAGATTGAGTTTGACCCAAATATAGGTAACTGCTATGTTTAGGAGTCCTATTACAATTTGGGGATCAGCTGTTAAGGTGATGAGACCAACTATAAATACAAGGCTTAACTCCAATTAACTGGTAATGTATATTTGAGTACTAAATACAAAAGCCTCAATTGTTAAACCTTGTTCAGCCTGTACTCATTCTCACATCGGAGCTATCACCCGGCGGCCTAAGCCGTCAAGCTTCCTGTGTGATCTCGTTACTGTGTAGGTTTAAGCGCATGGTTTTGGTGATTGGACGGTCGAATAAAATATGGCGTTAACATTGGCGCTAGAAGGAGGGCCTTTAGTGCTTTTACAATCACTCAGATTTTCTGGTTGAAAGCTATAGCGAACAGTGATAGTGAGGCTTCAAACCAAGAAAAATCAAAAACTCCTCTGACGACCTAGGTGAGAGGGTCAGTCAAAGATATGAAAGTAGTATACACACAAGCCAATCTTATTTGATGATAAAGCATATACTTTGTAATAAAATTATTCATTTATTAATAAAAAGTATTAATTTATTAAAAGCTTTTAATTATCTACATGATGCTACTTTATAATATATGATAAACCTATAGTTTTAAGCAATGTTTTTAGAATAATGATGATAATCATTCTAATGAGATCTAAATTCTTAGAAAGCTTAAAATTAAAATATTTCACAATCGTTGGATTACTAAATTGGGGATTAGTGAATTCAGATAGATTGGTACATACGTTGCTTGCTCATTGGATGAGGATGATAGATTTTATGATCATTTGTGTGGAGACACTAAAGCAAGTATGTAGGTGCTTATTGAAGAATAAGTACACTGAATGTGGCTCGCTAAGGAATACGTAATGGAGTTCTACTTGCTTGTCAATAGGAATTCCTGTAGTGATAGTAGTACAAGTGATCATTGGACTTGAGATCATCATAGTATCTTGTGTATGATGAGTTACACTTTGACTTATTCCTTAAGACCCTTAGGGTATATCAAAGGGTATGCTTGAGTATAATAAGTTGTACATGGAGATAATGTATGATCAATAAAGAATCTATCGCTTCTAGTAAAAGAAGAGAAATGTCCTATATGATTTGATAAATGACAACACCGTAGTCCTTGGCCAATACATAATGAAATAGAAAGGAGTTTTTAATTTGTATTATTTGGAGTTGTGCATTTAAGAATCAAAATACATATAATTAAATAAAATAAGACTTGACAGTAATTCCATGTCTTATATTTAATTGAGACATTGTATGGTGGAAGGATTGAATTGTACGGTAACTATTTACTCAAAAGTTCTTTTATGATTAATATTGAAATATATATTATCTAGAAAGTCGTTAATCGCTAGGGAGGCTTATCCCTATTGTAGAATAAATATTATTTATTTAAATAAATTAATAGTTTAATATATTTATTTAAATAAGATTAGAATTATTTTAATTGATTTATTCACAACCAGTTTAATATGGAGAACTTAAAGGGTCATACCATAAAAAGGAAGAATAATTATTTAAGAAGTTAATGACATAATTGTAATAATAAGTTAAGTATATTTAATTTAATCTATGGTGATAGAATAAATTAAATAGCTTAATATTATTATTTAATATTTTAGAAATATTAAATATAAATTAATAAGAGGAGTGTTATTATTATTATTATTTAATTCGTAAAGTACTCTTATAGACACTCGAAATTTTGTTTTTTTGTTAGTTTTACTAACTATGCAGGAGGACAAAAACGTCTTTTTCACACTCCAGAGATAACCCTGGAGGACAACAACATCAATTCCAACCCCGGAGATAACCCCGAGATATCCAGTTTCCAACTCTGGAGATAACCCCGGGAGATTGAGTTCAATACCCCGGGAGGTCAAGCCAACCTCAGAGATAACCACGAGGACGATCGAGTCAGCGAAGGCCGATTTCGAGGAGATAACCACGGAAAGCAGCAGTACAACTTCATGGCGGAGACAACCCCGGAAGGGGAAAAATGGTTATTTTTACAACTCAAACTCAACTCAAATCAAATAAACTCATTTAAACTCAAATTTCTTCAAAAGAAGTCCCACAAGAACCATATCTTAACTTCCGAGTGCAAACTACGCAAAATAGCTCGACGGACTGCCTAACGGAGACCTATAAATGTTATTTCGGTCATAGACCCATCTTCTCGAAATTAAAAAGTGCAAATCCTATGTCACTGCGTAGCTCTCGAAAAGCGCTTTTCAGAATGGAAAGGAACGCTTCCATCGGACTCCTGGATTGAAAGTTATGAAGGCTCGAGTGAACACCGTGTTGTCTGAGTGCACATACTTTGAGACAACAAGACCGCATGGCCCGGGGAAACCCGAGCAGCCGTAGGTAGACCCGCGACCATCGGGTTTATAAATAAAGGCCTTTGGTTGGCCATTTGAAAACGAGAAAAATGAGAAAACTCTGCCCATTTCAGTTCACAAACACATCTAGAAAGCTCTAAACTGAGTGATTCTTTTTTCTAAACACTTGTAAGCTCGTGTTTTGCTACATACTAAATTTTAACTGGTAGAAACTGAGTTTTTAGGCGTCAAAAGCTATCTGAAGTCTTCTTAGCAGCCCACTGTAAGATATTTTAGATTTTTAAGCTTTTTATCACTTCTATATATATATATACTCACGTTGAGAGTCGCGTCGTGTGGGTATGTTCGAATCGTCGATTTGTGGCTTTTTATTGCTTTTTTTTATATATATATATATATATATATATATATATATATATTAGCTTGCGGGTTAGATTTGCCTAAATCTGGCTATTTCTCACTTTAACCGGTTCATGGTGACTAAATTAGAACCGTTGAAGCTGGAATGCTTAGATTTACTCAAATCTAATTCATTTTCTATCTTTTGCTACGAGCTATTTCTCACTTTAACTAGTTCATGGTGACTAAACTGGAACCGATGAAGCGGAAATAGTTTAGATTTATTCAAATCTAGTTCTTGTTTTAGCTTTTATACATATTTCTTTATCATGTGAGCCTAGGAATCATGTGATCACACATTCAGTTCCTGAATCTAGATTCGGTTCCCGTGATGGACATTTTCAGTTGCAGCTAGTTTGTAAATTATTCACGGTGTCTGAATTTCCTTAGATGGTTCTCATGCCCACAAGGAGTTCGGCACTGCTATGTATCTTATTTTCTCGAAGATGCTTTGCATCTCGAAAAATAAAAGCAATCAAGCCGAGCACTTAATAAAATGGAAGTATCAAATGCCTCAATTACTATTAAGCATAGGGTTTGAAAAACCTATTTTACAAAACATCACTGCCATATCTCATTAAAATTAAACTTTTATACAAAAGTGAAACCCTTTGTATATAGGTGCAAACGAGGCATAGCACTACTTCCAAACAACTGCACATAGACCTACACACACACACAAGCAGATAAAAGTTTAATGAAAAGTGGTGGTAACCGTGTTATCACGGAAGTCAGGGGGTGCCTAATACCTTCCCTCCGCTTAATCAAGCCCCCAGACCCTAATGAATTTCAATTTTACAGACCAATTAAATAGTGTCATATCGCTAGGTCTTTGTGCAAACCTTTTCTCGGTTGAGTTGGTGCAACCATTTAAAAATAACCAACTGGAGACTCTTACAGTCAAATTGTCGACATATACATGCCAGACATTTCAAACTTGTTTTTTCAAACAAATCTCACCTAAAATGAGAACACCAAAAGACAAGAACAGAAAGGGACAAATAAAAATCCCGACGTCGACAAGTGGCGACTCTGCTGAGGACCAGTAAGAGGGCTTAAGTCGCTATTCAAAACTTTTCAAAAACTTTTACCTGCTTGTGTGTGGATGCTGCATTTACATTTGAATGAATGTGTACTAATGCTTTATTTACTGCACTTAGTGCTTCGCACCATATCTACCTGTGATATTACTGCTTCGTACTTGTCATCATTTCTATACGGTGAGACACGATGTATGTGAATGTATGTTGTGTGGTCCCTCCACCAAGAGGCTATCCCATTAGTGTTTGTGTCGACATTGGGATTTTTATTTGTCCCTTTCTGTTCTTGTCTTTTGGTGATCTCATGTTAGGTGATATTTTTTTGAAAAAATAAGTTTGAAAAGGTCCGACATGTATATGTTGACGATTGGACTGTAAGAGTCGCCAGTTGGTATTTTTTAATGGTTGCACCAACTCAACCGAGAAATGGTTTGCACATAGACCTAGTGATGTAACACTTCTTAACTGGTTTGTGAAACCGAGATTCGTTAGTGTCCGGGGGCTTAATTAAGCGAAGGGAAGGTGTTAGGCACCCCCCGACTTCTGTGGTGACACGGTTACCACCACATTTCATTTTCAATTTAACCTTTTATCTAAATATGTGTGTGTATGTGTAGGTCTATGTGCTATTGTCTGGAAGTAGTGCTATGCCTCGTTTGCACCTATATACAAAGGGTTTGAATTTTGTATAAAAGTTCAATTATAACAAGATATAACAATGATGTTTTGTAAAACAGGTTTTTCAAACCCTTGTGCTCAATAGTAATTGAGGCCTTTGATACTTCCATTTTATTATGTGTTCGGCTTGGTTGCTTTTATTATTTTTGAGATGCGAAACATATTCGAGAAAATAATGTACATAGTGTAACAACCTGGAGAATCCGAATTGTTCAGAATTTAAGATTTAAAGAATTAGTTATTAATAAAAGGAATTTTTATTAATAATATTCTGTGTTATGTGTTTATTAATCGTTTTAGAACTTAGGATGATTATAAATCGGGAGGATTCAGGCTACGAGCTAGACTGAACGAGTAAGAATTTTCAAGATGAAAATAAAATATTTATGGGTATAAAATATTTCTGGGGAAAAAGACGAAATAAGCACTATTCACCCAACAAAACCCTAAGGGTTAGGGTTTGAATAACCTAAACCTTTCCAAGAGTTTGGTATGTTGAAAAGACATTCTGTCGAAAGATTCGATGATATTATATCGTGAAAAGTTATGTAAGACGATAAAAGTTTTTCTCAAAAAATGTGCAGAAATCGAACGAAATAAAAATGACGAAAAGTACTGTTATGTACTTTTCATTCATTTAACTACGTTAGGGGAAAACATGAAGGAAAATGCTTAACGTCAAAAAATGTTTTTTCAGTTTTTTGGAGATTCGAAGAATACGTAAAAGTTAATCGGTAAAGGAATGACGAAATATCCAAAAATATTTGGATTTCGAGAATTGCAGTTTTTAAAACTGTCGAAAGAATCCCGAAAGACGTAACCACGAAACTTCCAAAGGAGGTGGAATAGTAAGGAGGTGTGAATAGTGATTTAGGGGCAAAATGATTATTTTGCCCCTAGCTTTGAAAATCTATAAAAAGGAAGCTAAATTTCATTTGTTTGGGATTTTAAAAATTCTCCAACATTTGAGAGAGAGAGAGAGAGAGAGAGATTTCAGATGAGGAAGAAGAGGAAAATGAGGAGGAAATGTTGACTCGTGAGCAAACTTTGTCCAACGGAAGGAGATTAAAGGAGAAAGGTAATCCGAAACCTTATCTCATATAATTTTTCTTTAAGTTTTCTATGTTTAAAACATATCTTAATGAGTATAAGAAGTAAAAGATCTTAGGAATGATTTCATATGGTTGAAATCATGAGAAATGAAGAAATAAGAATTAAAAATTTATTTTATAAATTTCTTAAGGAAGTATAAGTTTCGTAATGAATTTGAGCGATCCGAATGAATCATATGAACAATTTGGTGAAATACATAAGGAATGGTGGACAAGTTTAAAACCATCTTAGTACATAACGTAGTTAAACGCGAAGAACACGCGAAGAACGTTATTTATGGACAAATTTAAAACCATCTTAGTATAATTGTTGTTGATGGACAAGTTTAAAACTATCGCGTATAAATTAGTTGCTTATTGCTTGGTTAGGAACGGTAGAAACGTTCATGAAGAACAGATTAAAACTGAGCTATAACGAAGTTATGGCAAAAATTTTGTAAAAGACGAATGAGAATTAGAAAGTTAGTAAATGAACCCGAACATATAGGGTTTTATAAGAAAGTAAGAGAACATAGAAAATGTGAGTCATGGACTCAAGAACGAACGAGTTCAGAGTTCGGATGACCGAATTACGGAAGAACGAACGAAGAACGTTAAAAACGTAAAATGAATGAAGGATGAAGATTAAGCCAATCTAATAGCATGTTAATGGATTCAGAACGAAGTTCTGTCTGAGGGGGATTTAAGTACGTAAGATAAGGAAGAGAATGGATTTGGAACGACCTCGTTCCGAGTTATAACAAATAAGTTATGAGATCGGGAAGTAAGCATCTCAGAACAATTTAACACTAAGAAACTTTTTTCAAGAATTAGGGCTTGGCGGCATTGCCATTTCAAGTGCTATGAAAGGTAAGAAATGCTGCACACTGCATCGAGGAGTTAGTCTTGGAAATTCACTTTGATGAAAGCTATAATAATAAAGGTGGAACATTGGTGCTAGCTAGTGGCGCTACATCACAAGAAGTGTAAAGGGAACCGGCGCCACATCGCCGGTGCAGGGCAAAGCCCAGTAATGAGCTTTTAACTGCTCAAATCTTGGGGGAATTGTAACGAAAGCTATTGAACATGTAGTTCATCTAAGGTAACACTTAGTCAAGTGAATTAAACCTTTAATGAAGGTTGAACGGAAAGATTAAATGAGATTAAATAATAAAGAATATAAATGCGGGTTACGGAACCAATATACGTGGACCGTAGTCGCGATAAACGAACATGAGGGATTGCTATGGTTGTGATTCCTTAAACATTGAGTGACAAGGGTAATAAATAACATTTGGATGTTATGTTGTGGTAATGAGAGATAAGTGTAAAGCGTATAGACGCTGTAAACGCAACGTTATTGCGATGAACGATCGGTCTTAGCATACAACGAATAGTATGGCTTCAACATTAAGAATGAGTAATGAACATGGGTGTGACGCCCCCAAAACAGGTATACATCACCTATCTTGAGTCACCAAATATATGGTACAGAACTCAAATACAAACTTCTTTAATACAACTGTCGTGTAAAAAATACGACAAAACATAATCTAAGAGTTTTAATAAGAATATTGTCATCTAGACAATATCCACACTCAATGGAGTCCTCATTACAATTATTGTCACACTATTTTATAGAATAGTGAGGACTACTAAAACAACTATCTGGACCATCAATCCGTTCCCCGACTCGTCCCAGCTATATTCTCATTTCCTGAAGAGAATAGTGAAAAAAAGGGTGAGCTCAACTAGCCCAGTAAGAAATATTATGACTAAGATAATGCAGAATAAATTATCCTTAGCCTTCAACAGTATAACAACTGATGGAATATAATAGACAACAAGTTTTAGATCAACAACTGCAGCGGAATAAGCAATCCATTAGAAGAGTCAAGTAGAACATAATGTCTACTATCTCTTCTAGATTAAAAGTCCATCGTTAATATTTCATTCATGTAATACTCAACAACAGTTCTTTGTTATACCCAAGACAAAAAGAACTATCATCACCTGTCTTCACCTAAACCAACAAAGATTATAGTTAAATCCACAATTCATATTTATAATCATGTAAATCAATAGTTTCTCCTTGCCACAAAGGCTTAATAGAACGTTTACTCAATATCCTTACCCCAAAGGCTAAAGATATTCAAATGTAATAACAATGATCATACCAATCAGTTGTCTACCTTTGCCCTACGAGCCAAAGATATTCAACTATAAAACCATTGGTCATGATCATACCAATCAATTGTCTGTCAGTGCACTACGGCCAAAGACATTCAACTGTTAACTAGTGGTCATGATCCTGCCAATCACATCATTGAATTATCCCTGCACTACGACCAAGGATATTCGTTAGTATCACCAGTGGTCATGATCATGTCATAACCTGTCCATCTTTGCACTACGGGCAAAAACTATCAATCAACAGTTCGTATTTGCACGTAAGCCAAAGATACACAACTATAAAACCAATAATCAACCGTCCATCTTTGCACGTAAGCCAAAGATGACTTTCATCACAATATAAGCACGAGGATGATGCCAATGATATAAGCATTAATCAAACGAAATCAATGATAAATATTAAAGACTTTAAATTTATCTAGTGTTTATAAATATCCAAATTGTCAACATGATACTGCTTTGTGGAGTAAAATTCAAGAATAATATTCATGTACCAAAAATAATTTGGACAAAAAAGAAATATATTTTTGGGTAAATAGTACCCATAATAGTATCCTATGAATAGTACTTGAGAATAGTACCGTGAATAGAATAGTACCCAGGCATGAAAAGTACCCCAAATACATGAGTGAATAATATTCGGGTGAATAGTAATTTTGGTAAATAGTAACCCATGAATAGTAACTCGTGAATAGTACTCCGACACGAAAAGTGCCCCGAATACCTGAGTGAATAGTAACCGGGTGAATAGTAACCTGTGAATAGTAACTCATAAAAATAATACCAAAGAAAATGATATTCCATGACGAGTACAAAAGAAATGATATCTCATACGAGTATAATAGATTATACGAAACAACAAACGGATTTTCACCCGCCATGCGGTAATCCACGTAGACAGATCATTTCCACAATTTAATAAGGAATGAATACAAAGGATCATTCACCATGCATGCGATAATCCACATAGACAGGTTATTCCAATCGAATAATAAAGAATGGAATAATGAAGAATTCACCATGCATGCGATAGGCCCGCATGAGACAAGTTATTCCCAGCGAATAATAAAGAATGGAACCGGTCATGCGTAATCCGCATGCAGACGAGGATATTCCAATGAATAATAAAAATGGAATAACAATGAGAATTCACGGGCATGCGATAGGCCAAATGCAGACGAGGTTATTCCAAGAGAATAATAAAGAATGGAATAACAGAAGAATTTTACCATGTATGTGGTACTTTGCATAAACAGGTTATTCCAACATAATAATAAAGATTGGAATAACAACCCTTGCAAGTATTGAAAGAAAATAACTTTCTTCATGAATATGAAAGAATAATACCCCTTACTATAATAATAATATCCCTTACCTCAAAAGAAGACTGGATATTGGAATAGTGAGGTAGTAGACTTCTCTTCTTCTTTCTCTCTATAATTTCTCTCTATGATAATTGCTCTATAGCTTTAGTGAATTGGTGAGAAATGAAGGAAGAATGAGCTTCTATTTATAGAAAAATATAGTTTCGATAATTGCACGTTTTGGGGCTCGAAATATTATAGTATAATACCTTCCTCTTTTTCTTCATTTTTAATTTAGTCCTACAAGTATTATCAATTGTTGTCTAATTTCTTAATAGCACTTTAACACGTAAGTATACTCGTTCAATTGTAATATTCAGCAAGCAAGGATATTGTTCCCACGAGGAAATATACTAATATTTATCAATTACTAATTCTAATGCAATTAATCCTATTTTAAACTAAAAAATATTGGTTGTGATTTGAAAATTAAACTCAACAAAACTAATAATTAAAATCAGAATTTCACAAGCATAACTGCAGATTTAACAGGTTAAGATTACAACTTCCCTGGGTATTTCATTTAAATCAATTTACTTCCCATTTAAATTAATTAATTAATATGAATCATTATCCAAGAATGCTTTATAAAATTCACGCACTTTTTCCAAAACACATGAACAAATCCTCCTAACTCTGATCCTTAAGACACAAAATTACAATGAACACCCTAGTCAATTAATCCACTATATTCCTATATGAATCAAGTTAATTAGGATTTTACGCACAAATTCTTTCAATGGATACAAAAGACACATAGGTATATTCCTATCCTACATGCTAATCATATTAACCCTATTCAGATTATATAAACAGATGTTATCATATCCAGATCTCAACCTATACTCCATCTTCCAATTTTATATAGATTATCATAGTAATTGTTGGCCAAACAATTAATCAATAAACATAAGATATGATAAACAATTCAATAAAAACCAACTTTCATTCAATGGGAAGGATCAATTTAAACTACATACCAAGTTCTGTTGCAATCTTAATGAAAATTTAGTTCATGCTAATAATAAAGAAAAAAATCATCCAAATTAATAATCCAAACATCCCATATAATTACAAAAGATAAAACTAGAGAAGAGAAGAAGAAACTCTGAATTTGCTCCAATACTCTCTCTTTGATCTTCAGCCCTTGCAATTCTCCTTCGTGTTTTCCTTCGTTGTTCTCTCTACAAATCTCTTGAAAAATTAAGTGATACGTCTTTTCTAAAGTCTTTTCCTATTTGTATTAGTCTCCCACCTTATTCAGATTCCTTTTTGGCTTCAAAAACCCACTTGGCAGTAGAAAATCTCTTCTTTTTCTGCACATGAGCGCCTAGGCGTTCATCATAGGCCATTTCCAAGCGCCTAGGCGCTTGCCCAGGACAGCGTAATTACAAAAATGCCACTCAACTCTAATTTTTATGATTTTTGACCTTTTTCTTCTCCAAAATGACCAATTTGTCCCTCCAGCTCCAACCTACAAGAAATAAACATAAAACACATAAAAAGATACTAAAAAACAATTAAAGATAACAATAATTAAGTTTAATAATATCGGATTCATAGGTATAAAATCTACTCATCATCAATCTTGCACCATCTCTCCTAATAGTAAATCATGTGAATCAATAGTAAATCATGTGAATCAATAGTTCTAGACATGTGAAAATACGAATTTCAGTATAGTACCTCCATCTATACCTCCATTTTTAACTTAGTCATGCAAGTATTATCAATCTTGCACCAACTCCCCTAATAGTAAATGAATGTGAATCAATAGTACACACATGTGAACACATAGTTATAATCATGTGAATCAATAGCAATTAATTGCTCATTTATCCGGTTAATTACCCGATTGGTCAATATAACCTCCAGACATCAATTATTATCAAAATAAATGTCGATTTCCACTAACACTAATAATTCCCACACAATGGAATTATCAATTTCATCTTTAATCAACACGAACATATTCATCATTAATATTATAACTTACAATATTTAACAACCAGGTCATTCCCAGGAAAGAGGGGGCTTTCCAATAAGGATTTCTCCTTATTGGCGCGCAATTAGGTGACCAAACCTCTCCTTGACAGAACTTCTAGACATTGTCAATATTGCAAATAATAATATGAATAACTTTGTCGTCTCAATTATTGATTTAACAATATAAAATATTGTGACAATAATTGAATAAAACCGAGTGACTTCTCATTTAAGCATCAATAATCAATACGATGTGCTACTATGCAACCATGCGTATTACTGTACTTTTATCACCGATTATTTTATGAGAACTTGCTCACTTTGAAAAAAATTTCAAATATCACCCGTAACTTTAACCTTTTATCCATTTAACCATTTACTAAATAGAATAATAATAAGAAAATTAAATACTTTTATTTCATAAAATTCGGCGTCTCACAATCTCCCCTCCTTATGAAATTTCGCCATCGAAATTTACGTACCTGGTAGTTCGAAGAGATGAGAATACCTTGCTTTCTTTTTGGATTGTACCTTCTAGGTTATTTCCTCTCTATCATGATTTTCCCATTTCTCAACTCCTGTATTTCAGATATCATTCTAGAATATAGTTTCAAAATAAGGGTTAATTGACATATCACATATTATCCCTATACTCTGACCGACCAATTAAATACCAAATAAACTTAGGTAGGTCATACTAGCGAAGGAATTCCTCGTCTCTCCCCTCCTTGTTCTTGTCTCACATCTCAGCCAGGGATCATATCCCTAAGCTTTGATACCAACTGTGACGCCCCCAAAACAGGTATACATCACCCATCTTGGGTCGCCAAATATATGGTACAGAACTCAAATACAAACTTCTTTAATACAACTGTCGTGTAAAAAATACGACAAAACATAATCTAAGAGTTTCAATAAGAATATTGTCATCTAGACAATATCCACACTCAATGGAGTCCTCATTACAATTATTGTCACACTATTTTATAGAATAGTGAGGACTACTAAAACAACCATCTGGACCATCAATCCGTTCCCCGACTCGTCCCAGCTATATTCTCATTTCGTGAAGAGAACAATGAAAGAAAGGGTGAGCTCAACTAGCCCAGTAAGAAATATTATGACTAAGATAATGCAGAATAAATTATCCTTAGCCTTCAATAGTATAACAACTGATGGAATATAATAGATAACAAGTTTTAGATCAACAACTGCAGCGGAATAAGCAATCCATTAAAAGAGTCAAGTAGAACATAATGTCTACTATCTCTTCTAGATTAAAAGTCCATCGTTAATATTTCATTCCTGTAATACTCAACAACAGTTCTTTGTTATACCCAAGACAAAAAGAACTATCATCACCTGTCTTCACCTAAACCACCAAAGATTATAGTTAAATCCACAATTCATATTTATAATCATGTAAATCAATAGTTTCTCCTTGCCACAAAGGCTTAATAGAACGTTTACTCAATATCCTTACCCTAAAGGCTAAAGATATTCAAATGTAATAACAATGATCATACCAATCAGTTGTCTACCTTTGCACTATGGGCCAAAGATATTCAACTATAAAACCAATGGTCATGATCATACCAATCAATTGTCTGTCAGTGCACTACGGCCAAAGACATTCAACTGTTAACTAGTGGTCATGATCCTCCCAATCACATCCTTGAATTATCCCTGTACTATGACCAAGGATATTCGTTAGTATCACCAGTGGTCATGATCATGTCATACACCTGTCCATCTTTTCACTATGGGCCAAAGCTATCAATCAACAGTTCGTCTTTGCACGTAAGCCAAAGATACACAATTGTAAAACTAATAATCAACCATCCATCTTTGTACGTATGGCAAAGATGACTTTCATCACAATATAAGCATGAGGATGATGACAATGATATAAGCATTAATCAAACGAAATCAAGGATAAATATTAAAGACTTTAAATTTATCTAGTGTTTAAAAATATCCAAATTGTCAACATGATACTACTTTGTGGAGTAAAGTTCAAGAATAATATTCACGTACCAAAAATAATTTGGACAGAAAAGAAATATATTTTTCGGGTAAATAGTACCCTCAATAGTACCCTATGAATAGTACTTCAGGAATAGTACCTCGTGAATAGTACCCCGACATGAAAAGTACCCCAAATACCCGAGTGAATAATATTCGGGTGAATAGTAATTTTGGTGAATAGTAACCCGTGAATAGTAACTCGTGAATAGTACTCCAACACGAAAAGTGCCCTGAATACCCGAGTGAATAATACTAGAGTGAATAGTAACCGAGTGAATAATAACCCGTGAATAGTAACTCATAAAAAAATACCAAAGAAAATGATATTCCATGACGAGTACAAAAGAAATGATATCTCATACGAGTATAATAAATTATACGAAACTGCAAATGGATTTTCACCCACCATGCGGTAATCCACGTAGACAGATCATTTCCACAATTTAATAAGGAATGAATACAAAGGATCATTCACCATGAATACGGTAATCCACATAGACAAGTTATTCCAGCGTAATAATAAAGAATGGAATAATGAAGAATTCACCATGCATGCGATAGACCCTTGCAGACGTGTTATTCCAAATGAATAATAAAGAATGGAACTAGGTCATGCGTAATCCGTACAGATAGGATATTCCAACAGAATAATAAAGAATGGACTAACAACATAATTCACACGGGCATGCGATAGGCCGCGATAGGCAAAAGTTATTCAATAGAATAATAAAGAATGGAATAATGAGAAGAATTTCACCATGTATGCGGTACTTAGATGACAGATAAAAGTTATTCAACATAATAATAAAGAATGGAATAACAACCCTTACGAGTATTGAAAGAAAATAACTCTCTTCATGAATACGAAAGAATAATACCCCTTACTATAATAATAACATCCCTTACCTCAAAAGAAGACTGGATACTGGAATAGTGAGGTAGCAGACTTCTCTTCTTCTTTCTCTCTATAATTTCTCTCTATAATAATTGCTTTATAGCTTTAGTGAATTGGTGAGAAATGAAGGAAGAATGAGCTTCTATTTATAGGAAAATATAGTTTTGATAATTGCACATTTTGGGGCTCAAAATATTACAGTATAAAACCTTCCTCTTTTTCTTCATTTTTAATTTAGTCATGCAAGTATTATCGATCTTGCACCATCTCTCCTAATAGTAAATCATGTGAATCAATAGTAAATCATGTGAATCAATAGTTCTAGACATGTGAAAATACGAATTTCAGTATAGTACCTCCATCTATACCTCCATTTTTAACTTAGTCATGCAAGTATTATCAATCTTGCACCAACTCCCCTAATAGTAAATAAATGTGAATCAATAGTACACACATGTGAACAAATAGTTATAATCATGTGAATTAATAACAATTAATTGCTCATTTATCCGGTTAATTATCCGATTGGTCAATATAACTTCCAGACATCAATTATTATCGAAATAAATGTCGATTTCCACTAACACTAATAATTCCCACACAATGGAATTATCAATTTCATCTTTAATCAACACGAACTTATTCATCATTAATATTATAACTCACAATATTTAACAACCAGGTCGTTCCTATGAAAGAAGGGGCTTTCCAATAAGGATTTCTCCTTATTGGCGCGCAATTAGGTGACCAAACCTCTCCTTGACAGAACTTCTAGACATTGTCAATATTGCAAATAATAATATGAATAACTTTGTCGTCTCAATTATTGATTTAACAATATAAAATATTGTAACAATAATTGAATAAAATCGAGTGACTTCTCACGTAAGCATCAATAATCAATATGGTGTGCTACTATGAAACCACGCGTATTACTGTACTTTTATCACGATTATTTTATGACAACTTGCTTATTTTGAAAAAAATTTCAAATATCACCCTTAACTTTAACCTTTTATCAATTTTATAAGAAGAAGATAAGAATGCAAATCATCAAAGATGATGAACGTATGAGTAAGACATCTCCGTATGTCATGAAGCCATAAATCTATAAAGGAAGTTGTCGCGTAAACATTAGATTGCAAGAGCGCGAACCCTAAGAATTAAAGTTAAGTAAACCAATGCGTAAGTCAAGTATATGACTAATTGGTGTACGTGTTATTTCCTTATGTATTTTATAGGGATTGGAATGAGCAGTTTAGCGTAAGCTGTAGCTGTACATAAGGCAAGTTTCCTAACTTCATTCATATTCTAAATGGATGCTAGTTTATTAATCTTCTCAGATGTTGAACTTGAGAAGTTCTGTCTATATGCGAATGTGAGATATTTATACAAGGTGGTAGAACGTATGAGGCCTTGTGCCACAATTTGAACACTTCAGTGTTTCTATGAGATGAACTATTTTGTGATTGAACTATTTAATAAGAGAATGTTCTGTTTATACATGAACCGTTATTGTTAAGTCTGTGCTAAAGATTCTAGCCAGACAGGATGTGTATGAAAGAGAGTAGAGAATGAAAGTATTTCAAAGTGAATGTGACTAATGTTTTAAAATGATAGGAATCAAGATTATTCCTATTATTAAAGCTGCTTCATAACCTTTGTTCGATTATCGAAGTTCTAAAGGAATGCTTAAATTCTTGAAGTTGTTTGTTCAACTGCTATGACTTCCTGGGCAATTGAATGCTCACACTTGCTTTAAATGAAAAACATTTTTAGCATACGATGTTAGAAGAATTTAAGGATCCCACAAAGATCAAGCTGACAGGTGTCCAGAAGAAGTGTCATTCATTAGATGAATGAGCGTGAAGATCAAGAAAAGACTTGTAATGTAAAATAATTTAATTAAACTATAGACTAGTTTAATGAACTGTTATGTATCCTTGGTGGCGGATAAAAGTCACTCGTGTAAGATGTAAATAATAATGTAATTATCATTATTTGTAATGAACGAGATTATAAGGTATTAGAACCTGGGAATTGAGAATGTATGTTGTTGTATTTAATCATATAATGATGTATGTTTGGAAAGAAGTGGGACCATGATGTACGGAATCCGGGTATGAAGATAGACCGGATTTCGGGGCGTTAAACATAGCAGTGCCAAAATTCTTGTGGGCATAAGAGCCATCTAAGGATATTCAAATACCGTGAATAATTTACAAGCTGGTAGCAGTTAAAAATTTCCATCACGGGAACCGAATCTAGATTCAGGAATTGAATCTGTGATCACATGATTCCTAGGCTCACATGATAAAGCAATATGTGCAAAAAGCTGTAAACAGTTATATATATAAAAGTTGTAAATATATATATATAATGAACAATCAACTGCCACAAAGTAAACTCCAAGTAGGACGTGAAATGTATATATATATATATATAAAAGCGATAAATGGCCACGAAGTGATCTCCAGGCCTGACTGAAATGTAAATATATATATGCATATATATATATATATATATAAAAGCGGTAAATGGCCACAAAGTGATCTCTAGGCTCGAATAAGTAATGTGTGTGTGTATATATATATATATATATATATATATATATATATATATATATATATATATATATAAGAAAAGAAACGCACTGTATGTGTCTATCCAGGATTATTCGAGTGTTCGAGTTCGAGAATAATATATATATATAAGTATTTATATATATAAAAGCGGTAAATGCTTCGAATATTATATTCGGGCACAATCGAGGCATAACTCGATAATATATATATATAAGTATATATATATATGAAAGTAATAAAAGCCACGGACCGATGGTCCGGGCATACACACATAACACGACACTCAACGTGAATAATTGTGTGTGAATAAAAGTGGAGAAAGGCTTTAAGAAATGTGAGGTGTCTTACAGTGGGCTGCCAAGAAGACTTCAGATGGATTTAAATGAATGAATACTTGGTTTCCACCAGTAAAATATAGTAAAACACAAGCTCACAGATGTTTGAAAAGAGAAAGCACTCAGTTTAAAGTGTGTACAAAGCAAAATAGACGGGGTTTCCTTGCCTTTTATCTCTTGAAAATGGCCACCCAATCCCTCTATTTATAGAGGGGGGAGCCACAGGTGTACCTTGGCTGCTCGGGGTGCCCCGGCCTCTGTGGGCCCCGCCGTCTCAAAGTACATGCACGCATGCAACGCGTTGTCCGCTCGTACCTTCATAACATTCAATCCAGGCATTCGATTGAGGTGTATAATACCTTTTTGGAATCTTGTTGTCGAGAGCTACACAATGACATAGGAGAAGAGGTTGGACGAAGTCGGGAAGATGGGTCCATGACCAGATCTTCAGGTCTTCAAATTCTATCAAGTGTGCTATCTTGTGCAGTAGTCACTCGGGATTTTGAGCTATGGTTCTTGTAGGACACTTCTTTGTAGAATGTAGGTTGAAATGTTGTTGATACAGAGTGAATGTGGGATCGAGGTGGAAAAATAATGATTTTGCCCCTCACCGGGGTTATCTCTGGTTCTGGGCTGATTTAGTAGTCGCTGCTCAGGGTTATCTTTGATATTGGGCTGCTGTGAGTACTGAAGGTCCTCAAGGTTGTCTCTGAGGTGTCCCTGACCTCCCGGGGTTATCTCCAGGGTTGGGATTGAGTGCCTCAGGGTTATCTCCGAGGGTGAAGCTGACTTCTGGGGCTTAGAACAGACGTTTCTGGGGTTATCTCCGAAACTGCAACTGCATTCCTCAAGGTTGTCTCCGAGGTTGGAACTAAAAATCCCGAGGTTATCTCTAAGACTGGAACTGAGTATCTCGGGGTTGTCTCCGAGCTGGAAAACTAAGTATCCTGGGGTTGTCTCCGAGCTGGAAAATTGAGTATCCCGAGGTTATCTCTGGGATTGAGCTTATTTGACCTCCGGGTTATCTCTGGAAGATGATTCTTCCCTCTTACAAGGTTAGTAACAGGAATACAGAAATTTCGAGTGTCTATAGATGCCCTTCTTTATCATATTCATGCAATGTAATGGCATGTATAGGATAAAGATTATTAGACACTTGAAATGTGACAAGATAATCATGATGCAATGTTATGCATCATAATGAAAATGTATAATGAATGTGGTTTGTTGGACCGTCTTCCAACAGGAAGTGATGACTGTCTGTTCCCATGCCTTCTGATGGGGACTGGAGCTATCACTGATGACCCTGACTAACTGCTTGGATGTCTACTCCAAAGCTCTCAGGAACTTCCAGGATGTTGACATTGGGGTTATCACCAAAGTCTTTAATCCTTAGTACAAACTTCCCACTGAGGATGCACCTCTCATGTACAAGAGACTTTGGGGGAAATGTGCCTCATCTAATGAAGACTTGTATAACATATTCCATCATTGGTCCTCCCCAATGAGGATGATTTTCCCTGGTTTATATTGCCAGGTCCTCCCAATGCCTTGTTGGAGTTACTACCAACAGTTTGGGTTGTCAAGGTTGCCTGACCCTCGTTAAAATGTACATCAATGACTGTGATCATCGGATGGCTTCTGATGCTTCACTGGATTTACTTACCAATGGTTGGAATAACGTCAAGGATGCTTGACCTTCATTGAAATGTGCTTCAACGGCTAAAATCATTGGATCATCACCGATGCTTCGCTGGATTTACATGCCAACGGCTGAGATCATTGGACATCCTCCAATACTTCGCTGGATTTACTTGCCAATGGCTGAAATAACGTTAAGGTTGCTTGACCTTCCTTGAAATGTCCTTCAACGGATGAAATCATCAGATGGTTTCCAATGCTTCGCTGGATTTAAGTGCCAATGACTAAGATCATCGGACATCCTTGACGCTTCGCTGGATTTACTTTCCAATGGTTGAAATAACGTCAAGGTTGCTTGACCTTCATTGAAATGTCCTTCAATGGATGAAATCATCTGGTGGTTTCCGATGCTTCACTGGATTTACGTGCCAATAGCTAAAGTTGTATGAAATCCCTGCTGGGGATAGGTTTTTGGAGTTACGACCCCGTACTGATGGCATCAGACTCTTATGAGGTATTTTTGAGTGTAGTTTGTAACAGCTATGATCATTGGTGTTGTGAACCCTATGTCTAGGCAAAGACCAATAAGTGATATGTAGACCCGCAGTTTGGTCTTTGAAAACAAGGATTTTAGGCTTTTTTGCTCAATCGCGTAGCATATTTTTTCCTGATTTGACCTTTTCAATTTGTGAGACCTCCTTTGAAACTCAAATTAGACTGATCCAGATGGGTGGGACCCACCTAGGGTAGCCGTAGGTACACCTATGGCAGCCGTAGGTACATCTGAGGCCATCCGTGGGTGTATTTGTAGGCTGTTTTTCTTTCACAAGTCATTTTCAAGTTGTGCCACATAGAGAATCCGAGAGTTCTTCTTTAGATTTGCTGAGTTCAGGCCGCTTTTTGCAAAATCCATCACCGTACAAGTGTTCCACACTATCCTGGTAACGTATGCATGTCCTCTTTTCCAGTTTTTATCCTTTGGAAAATGAGTTATCACATGAAATGCTTCTAAACACATAGTAGTGAATATGCATGCTCATATAACTTGATAAAAAATATTCAACACAGTAAATGTTAGTATTTAACCATGCTGAACATAATGACGTGAAAAAATTAAAATTTAACTTTTGAAATAGTCAAATTGACACCTTTTTTCTGCTATTTCTTATCCTATTTGAGGACAAATGAGTAAAGGTTGTAAAGTAAAGTAATCCTGGTAAGTAGGCTATCCTTATGGATTATGACATTGACATTTTTATGCATATAGGATGTTTATGACTGTGAGTTGGTGTGCTACTGAATGACCACCTAGTCATGCCTATGTGCATGTGGATAGTCTTGTTTACAAAGGAGACTCTGGAAAAATTTTTCCATGAGCCTAGGCATTGGGTAGACATGCATTTTTAACTCTACTGTAGGCGTATGTTAAAGTAATGCATGCATGCATCTAGTCATAAAATGCATTTGAAAAGCTCCAGATTAGAAATTACTACACCCTTTTTGAGGTGATTTGGAGACTTGTGTCCAGATATATTGATTTAGATCAGCCGTGTAGTTCCCGCAGGACCACTTCAGGTGTGAGGAGGAGGGCTTCAGATGTGCCTCGACTTCGTTTAGTCAGACAACCTCGTTGGTTGGTGGAGGCGGTGATTCGTCCTATCCGGGTTGAGGTACCGGATGTTGAGAACGAGGAGGAGGATGTACCGATTGTGGCTCCCACTCATGCTGCTCATGCTCCCCGCAGGGATCTTCCAGGCATTAATGTGATGATTCAAGAGCTTCTGGATGATTTGAGTCGCTACCCCTCGGTCTACTTGCAGGCAAACGAGGTAAAAGCTGGATTTAATCTTCCTTTTTTCCTATTTATGAGGAGCTAGGATTCTGATGTTGATTTTCTTTTGTGATATAGGTTCCCGGTTTTATGCAGCTTCGAGGGAACTGGTTCAACATACACTCTCTGTATCAGGCTCTTCATCCAGAGTATAGAGAGATTGTGCATGGTTGGGGCTTTGAGGCCTTCTTTTCCATCCTCCCCCGCCATTGTCCCTGGAGTTATCTCAGGGTGTTGTCTGAGCGCTGGTTTCACTAGACTCAGTCTCTCCATTTGCTTGACTGAGAGGAGATAATTGCAATACCCGAGAATTTCCACGTGTTATTAAATGAATATATTAATGGAAATAAAATTTCTGTGAATAAAAGAGTTATTATTTTGTGAGTTGGTTAATTCAATTGATTCGTATTAGACCAATGCGTATTAAGAAGTGTGATGTGACAATGAGAATTGTGAAATGCCTTGTGTGGCATAATGTGAAACGAGAAAATTCACTAAGTGAGTTAAAATAGAAATTAAGAAGATTAATCGGGAATGATTATGTGATTTCATATAAGTAATCAATACGTTCATAAACGTGTAGCAACACCTTTGTGGACATTAATTCATGTCGTGTAAGACGAGTATGAGGATAGGAGTTGACACTGGCTTGAGCTAAACCGATCTTAGCCTTTGTCAAGGCACGACGCAGCCATTCTGTTGTCTCAAGAAGATAAATCAAGCGCACAATTGCCTTGAGTGGTCGATTGGAGAAAAGTAATTCTTCCACTTTGGAAATTAAATGGAACAATTATGTGATATGTGTGACATTGATAAACCATGAATCAAAGTATGTTATGTCCGATAAAGGAGTTATTAATCCATTAATTAATATTAATTAATTGTGGTAGAATATTGAACTCTTAGTAATTAACTAATAATGTGTGATTACTATTAATTACAGTATATTATGAAGATGAATAATGATTATGGAAATTCATAACTACATTAATCAATGGTTGGATTAATTAATATTGATGTTAATTGATTAAGGAAGTGCATGATTTATTTATTTAACATAAATAAGTGAGCTAGTAATATAATAATATTAGATTAACGGTTATGTGCATATACAACTATACTATATAGTGCAGTGCGACGTTGTGTGACTATATATTAAGTTATATGAGCTATATTATATTAAGTAGTAATTAATCAAGGGAAGGAATAAATTTATTTATTTAACATAAATAAATAAGATATTAATATAATAAGGTTGTTATATGATTACATGAGTGGTAGAATTAATTATGGAACTACCCGGACAATAATACCTGACTGCATTATTTTATTGCGTATATTTAATGTACATGGATTATATGTAGGATACATTTCCATATTACATCTACTACCTCAAAATGTTAAAACATGTTGTGACATTAAGTTAGTGTATAGTTGATATGTATATAAGAAAAAAATAGCAAGAGTGAGAATTTGTATAAGTATACATGATGATTGAGTTAGTCCCAAAATGATTGTCCCATTTACCTCTCATTTCTCAATCATGTGAGTTTCATAAAGGCTAAGGCCTATAATCTTTTCTTCCTTCTAAGCTTTGCTAGACTATGATCATGGTAGAGAGTGGTGGTTATGATGAGTTTCAACCACCATCTAACCACTCCCTCTTAACATTCATGCAATCCTTTAACACATGAGTTTGATTCAATGGGAAAATGCAATGTCTAGATTTGTGTTCCTCTATAAATGGCAGCTATGTTTCTTCATTCTTGTTGCTGAGATTTGTCTGAGAATTTGCTAAGTGAGAGTTGAGAACATACAAGTAATCTAGAGCTTTAGAAGTTCATTTGGAGCAAGTTCTTAACACATTACAGAGGTATAACTTCTCTTTCCTTGTTGCCACTTTCATTCTCTATAAAATGGAGTTTTAGTCTTGAAGTTTCAAATTCTTGAATTTATGAAATTGTATGTTAATGAGGTTGGGTAATGTCCATATAATTGTTATATGATCATATAAGCATGTTGCAATTGATACATGATTGTTTGGAAATGAATTGGTGAATAATTTTTGAGGTTGGGCTAGCTTTCACCAAAGCTGATTTATTCACTTTTTGAACCGAGCACAGCCAGAGTGAGCCACATTTGTATTGAGGCACAAAGACAACAAGGCCGATTCTTTGAATCCAAATTGAAAGCGGTTTGTTTTCAAATCTGATCATTATTAGCTAGTTGTTTTGACTCAAGCTAACATGTAAGCATGTGCATGATGTATATATGGATAAGTTAACCTAATGTGATCATGTTTAGACTAGACTTGCATGATAATGAAGACGTATGGTTTACATGGAAATTTAGACTAAGTTTTAAAAACAAACTATGTTAAAGATCATGTTCTACAAATTATGAACCTAGTAAGCTATACATGACTGATTTTTACACATAGATGAGCATGTTGTAGTGTATATAGTCCTTTGAGCATGATCAAACGTATTAAGCCTTGTGTTAGAAATATTTTCAAGAAAAGACTTAGCCTAGTGAGCTAACATACATGATTTCTACATGGTTTATATTTTGACTTTGAAAGCATGTGAGTATGACTTGGAAATGCATGAATAAACCTTTAGCTTGTGTTTATTTGATTAGTAAGGAAACATGAGCATGTTGAACCTATTATCAAGCTTTCAATGTGAATATTGTCAAGATACCACGAGGACTAAAATATAACATTTGTGATCATGTTTGATGACACTCTTAGACTCGCTCATATAGCATAAACATATATATACCTTTCTTGTGTAGCACATTTCAAGAAAAGCATGAACAAAGCCTATTTTCAACTAAAGCGATGTTAGTTTCACATATGTGTTATGAATACACACAAGCATGCCTAATATGAGTTTTATAAACTATCTTGTATGTTTAGAAAGCAAGCATGCTAGACCTTGTGAGTTCATGACCTCGAATGGCCTTAAATGGTTGAAATGTTTAATTTAGAAGGGAACCTAGATTGACTTGAGGAGGATGAAAAGACCCTTAACATGACAAATAGATCAGGTATGACTGTTTTGGGTAAGCTGGACATGAACCACAAGGCATCAGCTGCATCTTGGCTTGGCCAGAGGACGGCGCAGCTGCGCCAGTCCTAGGCTTAGCCATGGCGCAACTATGCCAGTCTGGAATCCTAGATAATGAGTTCTGACTGTTGGACAGTAACTTGCATGATGCCTATGATGCTAAATGTGATCTAAAACCTAATGTACATATATATGTGTGATGCTTAGTTGATAAGTTGGTGTTGCATTGAAATGGAAAGTCCATGAGTAGAGGAGGTCTTAACCTTGAGCATTCTTGATTTTCTTGTGAAGTAACTAAGTAGTTGATTCATGATGACTTATAAACTGATTTTATACCATATGTGCATACTTGTATCGTGTCAAGCTTGATTAAAGACTGTGTTAGCTAATTAACATCTTGAACATATAATGCGTTATAAATAGGATTCGAAAGTGTTGATTTATTAACGTGGATAAACTACGCTTAAGGCAAGTTTCTCTAACCTTACTCAAATTTATGTTGTGAAAGTATCCTAAACCCTTGCATTATTTTATTTGACAAATACTGTACGCTTATCCCTTTGAATACAAATTACATTACTTTCTCGATTCAAATGAGCTAGTAGGTTAAACCCTTGTCAAAGCTATTATTCATGTTGAAATTGGTATTGTCCCTGAATATTGTGAAATAGTCGATGCCATTTGATTCGGATAGACTATATGCATGTTTATAAAAACTATCCAAACCAATTAATTGGTGCAAAATTTTGAAAACTGAGTTGGACAACTATTTTGGTAAGGGGAGTGTATGTTGTTGGAAACCCCAACACATGAATAAATATTATTGTGGTGTTATGCATAACGTGAAGTATTATAGGCTAATCATCTATAGTACTTGATATTTTGGGTTATCAGTTTAATATTGGTAACTCTAGTGGAAGTTCAATAGTCCTTAGTGACTGCTCAGTATAAACTGTTTATTCAGTTGGATACCTTGATAGCCGTTGAATTCATATATATCTATTGATTTATATTGAATTATCGTTCTTATTCAAATAATTATTGATATTTCTTATCCCTATTGTTATACCGACACTTTGAACTATCTTAAAAATGACACTTCGATATTTCAAACCTTGTGATATATATCCTACACCCTTATTGTATATTACTTGCTGGGCAATTTGTGCTCATCCTTGCTTATTTAAAACCTTTTAGTTAAGGAGGAACAGAGAGGTGTCTCTGGAACAGACCAGGGCAAGGCTACCGACTAGCTTGTCCTTTTTATGTTTAAAGTCTATTATGATGTATTAAGACTATTTCAGACTATGTTTAAGCTTAAGAAAGATCATGTAATAAGTCTTTATTAGATATTATTATGTAATCTATTAAGCAATCGTAGGGTTATGAGACTTGGGGAATAATTATAATAAATCATTGTATATTATTCTAAAGTAGATTTTCCGTTGTGTATGCATTATTTTAGTTATTATGGTTTTACCATGAGAATGTGATGAACCGAATTCAAGTGACCAAGTGGAGGTTCGAATTTGGGGGCGTCACAATGATGACGCTGATGGATTGGCAGTTTATCACCAGTATGGAATTTGGAGGGGCTCCAGTGCCTTGTACGACGAATATTACCCCGACTTCTGTTAGATCCTTGCTAGGAGTCCCGACTGAGGCGCTCAAGGGCAGGACAGTTCGTACCAATCCTTTGAGCATAGATGCTATTAGCGGGGCATTGGGTGAGCCCATACCCGCTGATGTGAGAGTCATGGATTTCATTCTTCGGTGAATGTTCCTGGTCATTCTCTGGATTTGCTTCATAGCGGATAACTCTTCCACGATGTCATTCGCTTTGGTTAGCGCCACACGAGAGGTGGACCGTATCGAAGATTATGATTGGGGCTCCTACACCTTTGCCTATTTCCTTAGGGGAATGCGCATGCGTTAGTAGGGCTTGACAGAGGCTTGGTTAAGATTTTACCCACTTCTGCTAGTGAGCATTTCTCTTTTAATTTCCCATGTACAGGTTAAAAGTGTTGACTGACAGCAAATGTTTGCCCTTGTATTGGCAGTTTTAGGCCTATGAGAGGCTTCTATGTCTGCATCCCATGTCGACGTCGGGATTTTTATGTCCCTTTTCTATTCTAGTCTTTTGGTATTCTCATGTTAGGTGAGATTTTAAAAAAAAACAAGTTATGAAAAAGTCCAACATGTATATATCGACGATTGGACTGTAAGAGTCGCCAGTTGGTATGTTTAAATGGTTGCACCAACTCAACTGAGAAAAGGTTTTCACATTGACCCAGTGATGTGACACAATTTAACAGGTCTGTGAAATCGAGATTCGTTAGGGTCCAGGGGCTTTATTATGCGGATGGAAGGTGTTAGGCACCCCCCTACATCTGTGTTACCATGATGACCGCCACTTTTCAATTAAACTATTATATGAATGTGTGTGTGTTTGTGTGTGGGTCAATGTGCAGTTATCTGGAAGTAGTGCTATTCCTCGTTTGCACGTATATACAAAGGGATTAAATTTTGTATAAAAGTTCAGTTTTAACAAGATATAACAATGATGTTTTGTGAAAGAGGTTTTTCAAACCCTTATGCTCAATAGTAATTGAGGCCTTTGATACTTCAATTTTATTCTGTGTTCGGCTTGATTGCTTTTATTTTTGAGATGCGAAGTATCTTCGAGAAAATAATATACATAGCAGTACCAAACTCCTTGTGGGCATGAGAGCCATCTAAGGAAATTCAAACACCATGAATAATGTACAAGTTGATTACAGCCAAAAATGTCCATCACGGGAACCAAATCTAGATTCAAGAGACTGAATCTGTGATCACATGATTCCTAGGCTCACATGATGTAGCAATTTGTATGAAAGCTGTTAGAAGCTATATATATAAAAGCTGTAAATATATATATATATATATACGGAGCGGATCAAGAGCACTCTCCTTAAATAGCACTCGCCTTAAATAGCACTCTTTTATCAAAAGCAGCGTAAATTTTGGCCACCGCAGTGGCATTTTGTAAAAATAATGCCACAGCGCCCTAAAAAAAACTACGCTGCTTTTGATAAAAGAGTGCTATTTTAATAAAGTGCTATTTAAGAGAGAGTGTTTTGATCCTCTCCGTATATATATATATATATATATATATATAAACGATCAACCGTCATGAAGTAAACTCTAAAGCGGACGTAAATATAAAGAAAGCGATAAATGACCACTAAGTAAACTCAGTGCTGACGTAAATATATATATATATATATATATATATATTATCATCAAACTCTGTTTGATTGAGCACAGATATATATATATATATATATATATATATATATATATATATATATATATACGCTTAATAAACACTCAGGATATAAATCTGGGCTCATCGAATGTAGTTCGACAATAGTTTATATATATAAAAGTAATAAATGCTCGAACATGAGTCCGAGGCTCAATTGAGGCATAACTCGATAATGTTAGTACAAATATATATATATATATATATATATATATATATATATATAAATATATATATACAAAAGAAATAAAAACCACACGGATTAAAGTAAGGCATACCCACACAATACGACTCTCAACGTGAATAACTGTGTGTGCAAGAAGTGGAGAAAGACTTTAAGAAATGTAAGAAGTCTTACTGTGGGCTGCCAAGAAGACTTCAAATAGCTTTAATTGAATGAAAAATCGGTTTGCACTGGTAAAATATAGTAAAGTATAAGTTCACAAGTGTTTAAAATGAGAAAGCACTCAGTTTATAGTGTGTATAGAGCAAAATGGACAGGACTTCCTCGCCTCCTCTCTCCCCAAGCCCTCTATTTATAGAGGGGGAGCTCCAGGTGTACCTGGGGAAGCCTTTGGTTTACCTGTGGCTGCTCGGGGTGCCCGGGCAACGTGGGTCCCACCGTCTCAAAGTACATGCACTCGGACAACGCGCTGTTCGCTCGAACCTTCATAACTTTCAATTCGGGAGTCTGATAGAAGCGTGCCATACGATTCTGGAAAGCTCTTTCCGAGAGCTACACCATGACATAAGATTTGCACATTTTTTATTCTAGGAAGATTGGTCCATGACCGAAATAGCATTTTCGGGTCTCCGTCAGGCAGTCCGTTGAGCTGTTTTGCGTAGTTTGTGCTTGGAAGTTAAGATATGGTTCTTGTGGGACTTCTTTTGAAGAAGTTTGAGTGGAAATGAGTTTATTTGATTTGAGTTGAGTTTGAGTTGGCAAAATAAACATTTTTTCCCTTCCCGGGGTTATCTCTAGTTTTTGCACAGTTGTACCAGTCTTTTCTCATGGTTATCTCTGAGGTTGGCCTATTGTTGAATTTGACTATCCTCAGTGTTATCTTTGAGGTTGGCTTGACCTCCTGGGGTTATCTCTAGGCTTTGAACTTGATCCCTGGGGTTATCTCTAGGGTTAGAACTTATTTTCCCAAGGTTATCTCCGGGGTTAGAAACTGATTTTGTGGTCCTCTAGGGTTATCTCTAGAGTGTGAAAAAGTTGCTTTTGTCCTCCTGCATAGTTAGTAACAGGAAAACAAAATTTCGAGTGTCTACAGATACCCCTCTTTATCATGTTCATGCAATGCAATGGAATGGACATGATAAAGATTACTAGACACTTGAAATATGACAAGGTATTTTTGATAATGCAAATCACAATGTAATGAATGTTATGATGAATGTTTAAATGTTTTTCCAAATCACAGTTTGCAAATCGCCCATCGCATTTCACACTTCGCACTTCACTTTTGGCCAATCTCACTTCACAACTTGCACATCGCATTTCCCATATCGCAAATCACAAATCGCATTTCGTACATCGCAAATCGCTTTACCTTTACCTGTCATTGCTGATGCCTACGCTGGTGTTGACTCCAACAGTTTGGCTTTTTGTTAGTGTCGCCGATGCTTGTTTGATGAAGAGAAATTGAGATGTTTTCTACATCTCTACTGGGGATGACATTCTGAAATCACTAGACCTTCCCGATGTATACGCTGGTAGTTTATAATAGTGCCTACCCTGCTGGTAGTTTGAAAACGGTGCCTACCCTGCTAGTACTCTGACAACGGATCCTACCCTGCTGGTAGTTAACTATGCTGACATTGCCAAACTATTTTGATTCCCACTCGAATGGTGGTGTACAAAGTTTTCATCGCTGAACTATCTTGATATCGCACTAAATTGATACCACTGTTTTAGAATACCGATTCTTTCGATACCTTAACTGAAGTATTATTCGACAGCTTAATTCACCAGACTCCACCTGATGTTACGCTCACCTTTTTGAGGCAATTTGGAGTTTCTTTTCGCTGTTGGGTGCTTATACCCCATTCCCTTATGTTTTTAATTCGCACCACGGATGGACTGTTAACCTGAGTGTCGCTGACATCCCTGGAGGGTGCGGCTCATTCTTTCAATTCCCAACTTTGAACTTTGGGGTAGAGGCCTCAACTTATGAGATTTGACGCAGGTTAACATGTTTGATGGTGTAGATTT
Organism: Panax ginseng; assembly: GCA_020205605.1. Lineage (NCBI taxonomy): Eukaryota > Viridiplantae > Streptophyta > Magnoliopsida > Apiales > Araliaceae > Panax > Panax ginseng. Next base: position 140,799,890 of record CM035132.1, on the reverse strand, counting down.
CATTCGCTAGACCTTTCGTCGCTGGCCTTCTGCTCTTGATTTAAGGACTTTTTTGAGAATTTTCCCCTTCTTTTGTAGAGGCTGGCTTATGTCGCCATGATTTCTTGCAGGATTTCTCCCCTTTCTTTTGATGAGAGGCTTGATCTCGCCTCAAACTCCTTCTATTTTTTGGAATTGGACAATGCCCCAGTCCTTTCGTATGTTGATGCTGGGGATTTATATGAGAAACTCTCTTTGTTGACCAAGTCGCGAGTGAGTAATATCCTGCACATTAAAAGAGGAAAATACACCAAAAGCTTGACGGCTTGGCTGTCAGGATTAGTATACTCTTGTGAATAAGGCATTTGAAGTACAAGTTATGAAATGGAATGAGTTATGAAATCGCAAAGAAATTTTGAAACATCTATGGTCATTTACATGGGTAAGATTAGATTCAAAATATTTATCTCCCTTTATCAGAGATACTTCATCTTTTCTCTAGACGTGATTCTTCACAGAATTGACTTCATATGACACATGCACGATGAGTGACGTAACTCTTAGAAGGGGCCTCACTTCTATGCCTTGGAAAAGTTTTCTTTTCTCTCGCTTAATCTTCTCTCGTTTTCTTAGGCTGTACAGAATTACCTACGTAACAAGTTTTGGACCAATGACTCCCAAACCGAAGGGCTTTAGGGCACTAGGTGTTAAGACACCCCTTCGGGTTTACTAGCTCAAGTAATAAAGGCCACGTTTCGAGACAAATTAGGCGATCACTCTATTCACTTCTTTACCTGAGTTTAACATGTCCATTTTCTTAGGTTCTAAGTCACCCATGTAGGGAGCGTTGGGCTAGTGACTCCCAAACCAGATGGCTTTAGGGCACCAGGTGTAAAGACACCCCTCAGGCTTAATTACTCGAATAACCTATGCCACGATTCAGATCTGCTTAGGTTTAGCCTTTTCTTTTTTCAATGCTCATTTTCTTAGGCGCTAAGTTACCCAATGTAACGAGCGTTGGGCCGATGACTCCCAAACCAGATGGCTTTAGGGCACTAGGTGTAAAGACACCCCTCAGGCTTAATAACTCGAGCAACCTAGGTCACGATTCGAGACATTAGGCTGGCGAATTATCTTTTATCTTTTCATTAATTGCCATAATTTTTGCCATAGCTTCATACTCCACAACTAAGAGTCAGGGCAATCGTAAAATGCAGACATGCATATAAGGTTAAGTCTGTTCCAAAAGCGCTTTGAACTAGGATGTCATGCCTAATCAAAAGGTTGAATAGTCTTAATTCTCTAAACATTCCTGTGATTCTCGCCCCATGAACGCTTATCAAAATTAATCCCATTCATAACAAGTTAAGCAAAAACCTCTTTCTAAGAATACTTAACATGTATATTATTGCTAATGCATGTAAATGGAGACCGAAAGCTCATAAAGAGATGAAAGAGTCATACCTCACATGTGGATTATTAATTCTGAGAACAGTATGATTGGAAAAGACCAAATGATCATACTGGATTACCAGTGAGATGATATGAGGGAAGCTCTAATGATGATGGACCATGCTGATGGTGTTGACTGATGTATTTTCCTCTTTAAGGTGGTTGATAAATGCCCTAGTGTTAATTTGTCGCTGTTTCCTATATTGCCCTAGTCTTGTTGTAAGGGCTCCAATATCGGGTTGTCACCAATTTTGAAATTTCCCAGACTTGCTTATTGTCTGGGATAGTTGCTTTGACAGATGGGCTGATAATATGCCAAGATCACAAGTGGCTTTAACTCTGTACCATATGGTGCACATGTAGTGGATTTGGGCTTCATTATTCCTGACTTGTTCTCGCAATTGGCCTTGATGGTTTTCTTCTGATTTGATGAAGACTTGTGATTGAGGGTGTCGGCTCTTTGAAGCTCCTGGTTGTCTTAATGTATTGCTATTTTTTCCTTTCTGAGATTTGTGCCAGATTTGATGGAATGACATTGAAGTGTTGTTGGGTTTTCTCAATATGTGTCGCTAACTTTAAGGGTTATTCTTTGGTGTCTTGGGATTGATGTTTAGGTTTGGATGTTTCTTTAAAGGGTCAGACAGCACCACTAATGGCTGCCTACGTACTCATGTGTATGCGGGAGATCAGGTCTGCGTAGTTCCTACTTGATGAGTTGAACGATTTGAGAAGTGTTTGTTTAGGTTTTTTGGGTTTTTGTTTATTTTGACCGCACCATAAATGGCTGCCTACGTACTCCCATTGATGAGGGGAGATCAGGTCTTTCATAGTTTAGTTTTGATAAGCTGAAACCTGACTGGCTTGATTTTTTTGATTTGTTTTGATTTTTTAATTTTTTGATTTTTTCAATATTTACATGCATGGAAAATAAAAGGCATACTGTAAAGAAAGTGATACCGTCCCAACATCTCCTGCAACTACCAACTTTATCCTCTAGATCTACATCTTCTTGGCCAGCTGAGGCTTGATATTCCAGTTGTCAGTGGTTATGTTGCCTTAAAGGCTCGCGATAGAGGTTACCTCTTGGTTCTGAATATCTTTACTTATGGCCATAACTTGATCGCCTCTTGATTCAGTACATTCCTCAGGGATACTTGAACTGGACCCATCACAAAAAGGGATGAACTCTGGATTCTTCAATGGGTTGGCTTCCCCGATAACCTCACCATTTCTTCCTTCATCCGTTCCTTCACATTTTTTCTGGGTTTGAGAGGATTCGACCATGAAATCTCCCTCGAACCATTGTTACATTTCCTGTAAGGAACTTTCCTTTTTGGCTTTTTCTTCCATGGAAAGGATTAGTATTTCCTCCTCATCATCCAAGATGATGAAATTAGGAACGTGGTTGCTATTTTTAGACCACAAGATGTTGGATGTTGGCGGAGAAATCTCCTTTGGAGATTCCTGTGTCTCATTTGTTATTCCTTGCATTAGGATAAATCAACCTTGTGTTATGCCAAAATTGGCGCTCATAGCCTTCTCCTCCTTTGAATTGCCTGTCTCTAGTGGACATATTAAGCTTTTTATTTCCTTTTTGCCTTTTCTGGTCATGAGGAATTCTATCTTCAGCTCTTCATTTTCAATGAGATCTTGGATTTTATGTCGTAAAGACCAGCATTCCTCAGTCGCATGTCCAGGTGAGTTAGAATGGTAGAGACATATCTTGGTGGAATCATAACTCTTTATCTTCGAATTTATAGGAGGCAGCAACTCGGTAATCCTTCCTTCACTGATCAGAAAGTGTAGCATTTCTTCATTTGATTTGCTCAGAGTGGTGAATTTTCGGGCTCTTGTGGAGGTTGTTTGATCTTTCTTCTTTGAAAATTCGTATTTCCCCGAGCAATTTTTTCGTTGGCGATATCTTCTAGCAATTTTATCAATCCCCTTTTCTTGCCCTTTCAGCCTGCTTTGATCTTCTTCATTTAGCTGGCTCATCTTGGAGAGATATGGGCTTGCATTAGGGTTAACCTCTTTTTCCTGTTGGCTTTCTGATAATTGAGTGAAAAACAACCTCGTTTCCTGATGTTAGTGCACTATCAGCTTAGCTAGCAGATTTACTTGATTCTGGATCATTTCTAACTTTTGCATTACTATCATACCCTCCTCCGAGTTTTCGCACTCTAGGAAATTTGTTCTGTGCCTTTGGGGGTATTCCTCCATCCTTCGTATATACTTATGATTTGGATACATTTCATCGCGCCTCGACGACCATGTTTACTCCCTCAGATCATCTTTGAACGGAAGGTTGGTGTTGACATTTTGTTGGTCAGGTTGTTGGACCACAATACTGCCACTTTCGATCAAATTTTGAATTTTATGCTTTAAGGACCAACAATCTTGTGTATTGTGTCTCGGAGACCCTGAGTGGTAAGCACATCGTTGGCCTTGATTGTATCTTTTGTTCCCTGGTTCCAGAGGTGGAGCCAGTTCGATAATTTTCTTGTGATCCATTAATATTGCCAATATATTTTCAAGGGAATCACCTAGTGGAGTGAACACCCGATTTTCCGTTCTTTCAAATTTTCTTTTTCTATCTTGGCATTGGTTGAATACAGCCTGTTGTTGAAATAGCAGATTGTCTTGATTTTTCCAAATGGGGGGACTGTAGGTTGGTCTACTAGCTTGCCCCTATGAAATGAGGGATACATCTTCATTTCCTTTATAAAGTACCCTCTTGGGATTGCTCGCATACTTTCTAGTCTATATATGTTTGGCGACTGCTTCCAAGGCAGTGAAGTTTTTAATCTTGCCTGCCTTCAAGCCCATCTCTGCCATTTTACCGTGTTTGATCATTTTCGAGAATGGCTTTTCTATGCCTGCTAGGATCCTCTCATAGTAAGGAGCCTCTTAGATATCAATAAACATCATTACCATCTCAGTTTCTGTCATTGATGGAGTGACTTGCGCTACTAGATGTCTTCACCTTTGGGCATATTCTCGGAAAGACTCAGTACTTTGCTTTTTGACTTTAGTCACTTGGTATCGATCTGGTGCCATTCGTGACTGGAAACTATACTGATTTAGAAAGGCGTGGGCCAATTCTTCCCAGTTGTGGATTTTGGCATTATCGAGTCGGGCATACCAGGCTTTAGCCTCCCCAGTAAGACTCTTCTAGAAAAGCTGGATTCTGAGGCTTTCATCTTCAGCATAAGACCCTAGCTCGCCAATGTATACTTTTAGGTGCGTATAGGGATCTCCTTCCCCATTGTACTTTTCAAACTCTGGGATTTTGAATTTGTCAGGATATTTAGCTCCTTGGAATATGCAGAGATCTGAATAGGTGACACTTCCATAGTTTGCAGTCCCTTTGAATGACCAGATGGTTTTCTCCATTTATTGGACTTTCTTTCTTATATCCTCAGTTTCTTGATCATCTCTGAGTTTTGTGATTTCAGGGGTTTTGTTGGTTCCTTTATTGGAAGGAGGTTCAGGTTTTTGGGTTTCCATCTTTCTGTCAATACCTTGACTGCCCCCTGGTATGAATGACTCTGGTTGAGTAGGCATTATCTGGCCTAGAGTGTTTTTACTTTGTTCTTTTAGAAAGAAAGCCAATTCTGCTATCTGATTCCTTAATCCTTCGAACACTTCTTGAGAGACAAGAATAGGATCAGGTGGGGCACTTGTAGCCATGTTTGACTATAGGCTTAGTGCCTTTTTGGATTTTGAACGGGTGACAGGACTAATTGTTTCCTTACAAAAAGATATATGTAGTTTAGTCTTAGGGAATATAGAAAAGTTACATGCTATGTGATGTGTCCGTTTTAGGATTATTATCCTGAAAAATGGATGTTAGTTTTGACAAGATAGCATGTCAGGTTTTGATATAAAAGGGAATGCATGTACACATATTCCTTCATATTTTCCATTACACTGAGATTAACATGGAAAAAAATTACAACCAATTGAAATTATAAGTAATTGAAATGGGAAAGTATGAAGAGACTTCCCTCCGCGTTTGGTTTATCAGAGGCTAACCTATCTTAGGTTACTCTCGCGGCTTTTTGGCATGAAGGTTCCCAGATCATCGCAATTTACTCGATGGGAAGTTAATCCGGTCTTTCAACTAGAGCGAATCTGGTTGGTGCCTTTCTTGAGCCTCGTTGGAATTAGTCTCCCTATGAGTCCAGTAATCAAACACCGACAAGATAGCCTCCTGGTGGAGGGACCACATAACCTACATTCACATACATCGCGCCCTCACCGTATGGAAATGATGACATGTGCTTGAAGCACTAATATCACTGTGAGATATATAGTGGAAGCACTAAATGCGATAAGTAAATGCATTCAGATATCTGATCATTCAAATGTAAATGCAACATCCACACACAAGCAGATATAAGTTTTGAAAAGTTTGAAATAGCTGTCGACGTCGGGATTTTTGAGTGTCCCTTTTCGTTACTTGTTCTTTGGTGTTCTCATGTTAATGTGAGATTTGTTTGAAAAAACAAGTGAAAAAGGTCCGACATGTATAATGTCGATGATTTGGCTTTAAGAGTCGCCTGTTGGTGTATTTAACTGGTTGCACCAATGCAACCAAAAAGGTTTGCACATTGACCCAGTGTTTTGACAATACTAGACGGGTCTGTAAAATTGAGATTCATTTTGGGTCCGGGGGCTTGATTATGCGGAGGGAAGGTGTTAGTCACCCCCCGACATCCGTGTTACCACGGTGACCGATACTTTTCAAAGAAATTGTTATATGAATGTGTTTGTTTGTGTGTGTTTGTGTGTGTGTGTGTGTGTGGATCAATGTGCAGTTATTTGAAAGTAGTGCGAGGCCTCGTTCACACCTATTTACACATGGTTTGAATTTTATAGGAAAATTCAGTTTTAACCAAGATATAGAAATGACATTTTATAAAAGAGGTTTTTCAAACCCTGTGCTCAATAGGAATTGAGACCTTTTCATACTTCCATTTTATTATTAAATGTTCGGCTTGTTTGCTTTTATTTTCGAGATGCGAAGCATTCTCGAGAAAATAATATCTGATGATCTTGAACTCCTCATGGGCATAATGACCATCCAAGGAAATTTGAACATCTTTGTAAAAAAATAATGTACAAAGTCGCCATAAGCTGAAAAATGTCCATCATAGGAACTGACTCTAGATTGAAAGAATGAACCTGTGATCACATGATTCCTAGGCTCACATGATCTGCAATTTGTATGGAAAGCGATAGCGATAAATATATATATATATATATATATATATATATAAGTGTAAATATATATATATATATATATATATATATATATATATATATATATATATATATATATAAATATAAACATGATTAACCGCCACGAAGTAAACTCCAAAGGGACAAAATGTAAATAAAGTTGTAAAAGCGATCAAGCGCCACAAAGTAAACTCTGCGGAATGTGAATGTAAATAAAAGGCATGTAAAAGGCCACAAAGTAAACTCAGTGCCCCGATGTAAATGTAAATATATATATATATATATATATATATATATATATGAATATATATATATATATATATAAGAGTAGTAAACGCACTAGATGTGAATCTGGGCTCATCAGATATGTTCGACAATAATTATATATATGTATATATATAAAAAGCGATTAAACGCATATAGGATATAAAATCCAGCTCATCGATATATGTCTAACAACATATATATATATATATATATATATATATATATATATATATATATATATATATATATATATATATATATAAAAGCAATTAAACGCCCGCATCAAGTTCAGGCTCAATCGAGGCATAACTCGATAATGTTAGTCCATATATGAAATATATATATATATATATATATATATATATATATATATATATATATATATATATATATATATATATATATATATATATATATATATATATACAAACAGAAATGAAAATCACGGATCAAGTAAGGCAAACACACTCACACGATTCTCAACGCGTACAACAATGCAAGGTGTGTGCTAATATGAGAAGAAGATTTATATAGAATATAAGAAGGCTTACGGTGAAAATGCTAAAGTAGACTTCTATGACTTTAAATGGATAAACACTCGGCTCACGGAGGAAAAGATAGCTATATGTGAGCTAACTAGTGTTTAGAAGTGAGGAAACACTCAAAAGATGTGTATGCAGAGTAAAATGGATAGGGCTTCCTCGCCTTTTTCCCTCCCTCTTCTTCTCAAATGGCTGACCCCAAGTCTTGTATATATAGACGGATGGCAGCGGTACACATTGGGGGCAATGCAGCTTGTACCCTACAATTTGGTCGTGATGCATCTGAGCCTCGCAGGTCCCGTTATCTCATAGTACGTGCATTCATGCACTGTAATGTCCGCTCAAACTTGCATAACTTCAATTCGAGCATCCAAACATGGTATATCTGACATTCTTCGGACCGTTTGTGTCGAGAGTTACGCAATGACATGGATTAGAGGTTGTACGAAGTCAGGAAGAGGGGTCTATGCCCATGGTCATCAAGGTTCAAATTCTATCCAAAGTACTGTCACACGTAATAGTCACTCGGGATTATCAATCCTCGATTCTTGTGGGACATTGTTGGATGTATGTATGTATGTATGAAGTGTTGAGACGATGTGCCATTGTCGAAGGAACAAGATGATGTTTGACTCCTCGCCGGGGTTATCGCCGGTTTGAGTTGAAAGTAGACGTTGCTTAGGGTTACAGTTGAGATTGGACTACTTATTGGTATGCCGCGATATCATCTTGTTGAGATGGTAAGATGACGTTGTGACTCCTCACCTGGGTTATCGCCGGTTTGAGTGGAAAATAGACGTTGCTCAGGGTTACATATGAGATTGGACTGCTGCTTGTTTGTATGTCTCACTGTCATCTATGGATGTTCCTGTTTGCCCGTTGTTATCTCCGGGTTTGAGGTGTGTGTTCCTTGATAGGATGTTTGTGTTTGAAGCTGATTGCATATGTTTGAAGCAAGCATTTCTGAGGTTATCGCCGGAACTAGAATGACATCTCTTGGGGCTATCACCAAGGATGGGGTTGCTACTCCCAGTGTTGTCTCTGGGATTAGAACTGAGCATCGCGATGTTATTGTCGAGACAGAACTGTTCTCTTTGGTGTTGTTACCGGTCTTTTGATCTTGCAAACCTTGGGGTTATCTCTGAGATTGGAAATGACATTCCCGGTGTGTGTTTCAGGTTTGAGATAAAGTTCCCGATTTGTGTTCCGGGTTGGAGCTGAACTTTCGGTAGTATCCGAAATGGATGTAAGCTGTCTTTTAGGGTTATCTCCAAAAGATGAATCTACCCTCCTACAATGTTAGTAATAGGAGCGCATAAAATTTCGAGTGTCTACAGATGCCCATCTTTATCATATTCATGCAATGCAAGGCATGGATAGGATAAAGAATCCTAGACACTTGAAATGCAAGCAAGATAAACATGATGCTATATGCAGCAACATGATGCAAATGCATGTAGAATGCATGAATGATTGTTAAGTAATCCTGTTGGGATGACAATCAATGATGGCTTGGACATGCGATCCAAGTTTCCAAGGATGTTGACGTTGGGGCTATCACCAAAGTCCTGAATCCTAGACACTGGCTCATACTCTGTAGAGGTACCTCTTGTGTGTAAGAGATCTATGGGGATAAAGCTTTGTCTATTTGAGGATGTGTATAACATATTCCCTCATTCTGTCGGAGTTACTGCCAACACTTTTGTTGTTATCAGGGTTGCCTGATCTTCGCTGATGTGTGTATCACCGGATCAATCCCTGCTGGGTGCATTATCATGGCTGCTTGACCTTCATTGATGTATGTGTTAATGGTAGCATTGCGTTGTGGCCCCCGTCGGGGAAGGTTGCTTCGATAGGTTTACTTGCCATCGGCTAACATGACGTCAAGGCTACTTGACCTTCATTGATGTGTGTATCAATGGTTGCATTGCGTTGTAACCCCCGCCGGGGATACGTAGATGTTTGAAAGATGCGCGTTGTGACCCCCGTTGGGGATACGTGGATGTTTGAAAGATGTGCATTGTAACCCTCGTCGGGGATACGTAGATGTTTGAAAGATGCGCGTTGTGACCCCTGTCGGGGATACATAGATGTTGATAACTTCGACGTTGTAACCCCCGCCGGGGAGGTTTGATATGTCATGGTTTTGCGTTGTAACCCCCGCCGGGGAAGTTTTTAGGGTTGTGACCTTGCAAATGATGGCATCGGACCTTTGTGGGGTATTACCGAACAAGATCTGTGAAAGCTGAGCTCATTGGTATAGTATACCCTGCATTTAGGCGAATACCTTTGAGACGATGGGAGTTTAACTCTGACCGACAAGAAACCAGGATTTCAGGCTATTCCGATCAATCGCATAGCACTTTTATTCCTGATTTGGTTTTTTTAGCTTGTGAGACCTCCTTTGCAACTCTAACTGGAGCAAGCTGGAGGTATGGGACCCATGTAGGAGTGCCGTAGGTGTACCTACAGGAGCCGCGAGTTATCGCATGCCAACCGCGTCTTTATGTATAAAGGCGGCTGGTTGCTTTCATAAGTCATTTTCAAGTTGCACAACGAAGGAAATCCGAGAGCTCTTCTTCAGATCTGCTAAGTTCGAGCAACTTTCTGCATATTCTGCCACCGTACAAGCGTTCTTCACTGTCCTGGTAACACATGCATGTATTTTTTTTCCAATTTCCGTCCGTTGGAAAATGACTTATCGCATGAAATTCATTTAGACACATAGTAGTGAATATGCATGCTGATATGACTTGATAAAATATATTCAACATAGTAAATGTTAGTATTAAACCATGTTAAACATATTGATGTGAAAAAATTTGACTTTTGAAACAGTCAAATTGGCCCCTTTTACTGTCATTTCTTATCCTATATGAGGACAAGTGAGTAAAGGTAGACAAGCAAAATAATCCTGGTAATTAGACTACACTTACAAATTTTTTTACTGCAATGTATTGATGCATACATGATGTATATGACTGTGTATAGGCATGCTACTGAATGGCCACCTAGTCATGCCTATGTGCATGTGGATAGTCCCATTTACAAAGGGGCTATAACAAAATTTTCCCAAAATGTAGGTATTGAGTAGTCATGCATTTTTAACTCTACTGTAGATGTATGTTAAAATGATGCATGAATGCATGTAATCATAGAATGCATTTTGAAAAGACTCCAGGTAAGAAATTACCACACCCTTTCTGAGGTGATTTAGAGAATTGTTGTCCAGATATCATGGATTCGGATCAGCCGAGTAGTTCCTGCAGGACCACTTCTGGTGTATGAAGAGCCTCAGCGCCGTTTTGTTAGACAACCTCGTCGTTTGGTGGAGGCAGTGATACGTCCTATTCAGGATGAAGTGCCGAATGTCGAGGACGAGGAGGAGGATGAACCGATCGAGGTTCTTGCTCCTGCTGTACGTGTTCCCCGTAGGGAATTGCCAAGTATTCAAGTGGCGAACCTAGATCTTCTAGGTGACTTGAGAGTAGGCATCCTTCAGTATACCTGCATGCAAACGAGGTATGAAGTTAGATCTTTAATCTTCCTTATTTCCTATTGATGAGGAGTCAAGGAGTCTGATGTTGATCTGCATTTGATGTAGGTTCCCAGCTTCACACAGCCTCGAGGGAACTGGTTTAGCATCTACTCTATGTATTAGGCCTTGCATGATGACTACAGAGTGATCGTCCATAGCTGGGGATTCAGGAGGTTCTTCTCCATTCTACCCCCGTCATTGCCCCTCAGGGTTACCTTTAGGGCATTATCGAGCGGTGGTTTCACCGGACTCGATCCTCCATTTGGCCGGGCTGTGATGTGAGGTGATGATGACACCGATGGATTGGCGATTTATCACAGGTATGGAGTTTGGAGGGGAGCCGATGCCTTGCACGACGGATATCACCCTTACTGCCGTCAGATCCTTGTTGAGAGTTCATGGAGGCGCTTCAAGCGTGGGCTATTCGTCTGAGTCCTTTGAGCGTAGATGTTATGAGCGGGCTGTTGAGTGAGCCCATACCCGATGATGTGAGAGTCAGGGATCGCATTATCCGGAGATTGTTCCTGATGATCATTAGGGGCTACTTCATAGCAGATAATTCCTCTACGGTGTCCTTCGCTTTGATCAGCGCCACTTGACACGTGGACCGTATAGGAGAGTATGATTGGGGTTCCTACACCTTTGCCTACTTCCTCAGGGGAATGCGCATGCGATCGCAGGGCTTGACCTAGGCGTGGTTAGGATTCTACCCGTTTCTGCTGGTGAGTGTTTCTTTTGTCTTTTCCTATATGTAGGTTAAGAATGTGACTGACAGTAGCTGTTTGCCTTTGTGTTGGAAGTTTTGGGCCTATAAGAGGCTTCCTTGTTTGCATCCTGTGAGCGTGCTAGGTTTAGACACCTATCCACGAGGACAAAGATGGCATCATTCCATACTGGCGGAGGTCTATGTTGCTGAGGGTTTCACTCATTGTCGCCTACAGCTGGAGCTATTGACAGCCGATGTCATCACATGGATTCCCTACTCTGGAGAGCATTTGGGAGTTGGTTTTGAGGATGGGTACCATTTGGAGTAGAGTATGTCATTTCCACCGCAGGATTCCTCTCTTCACGAGATGGAGGATGGGAGCTCTATTTAGGAGAGCGTCTTTATTAGGAGCACCTGTGAGAGATTCAGTATCTTGTCGATCTTGCCTCCCGCCAGCGTTATTGGTTCTGCTTTCGTAGTCACCCGTCATTGACATCCCATTGATGGGGATTGGCGGCTTTACATTGTTAGAGGGCCCCTGTTCTCAGGAGATGTTCCAGCATTGGTGGATCCCTCGTATGATTGGAGCTCAGACCTGCGCCACATAGTTTATGGGGGATATGGTTCCAGGATCCATGATGATGACGGATTGGCTAGCCTTTGTCAGAGATCCGACTCATGTGATATAGATTGACAGATTGACTCGGCAGCTGGACCGGTCACATCTTTTCATTCGGCATTTGGGCAGAGATCTTGCAGAGGTAGATACTTTTGATCCTTCTAGCTCTTGCATTGGTCCCTCAGGTGACCCATATGGTTTTGCCGACGCAGATCCTCCCTTGTATAGGCCTGACATCCCTGTAGATAGAGATCCAGTGACTCAGGAGGAGTTACATCAGGTGGACAGGATCAATGATGTAGACATCGACACTCTTGACTTTTTCTGATGTATTTCTCGCTATCTCTTTTGATAGGCCTCTGTTGTATGTTGGGTAGCTTCGCCCCATTTCCCTGTATTTTAGCTGTACAGAGATGTATTAGATGATGATATACTTAGGAATGTATGTACAATTTTTCATTCCCTATATCATATTTCCATCTATTGTATCATGCATGTTATTATGTTATGCATATGTATGTATGTCCAGAGATATTCAAAGATTGACTCGGGATGGTCTTATAACACTACCGTATAGATGTCTCTTTGACGGTTAGCCAGTATTGATGATCATACCCCACCATTTGTGGTGGTAGTTGGTATGCACTCATGGTATAATAGTATATCACCATCAGACATGGTGATCGTAGATGATTTGCTGCAGCATACTATGACCATGTTGATGTTTCAGGTTCCTACAGGATTTGTAGAGGGTATGCTAGAGCACTAGGTATCGGAGAGGTAGGTTTTCCGATTTGGGACCCAGGAGTTGACTCCTACTTTGGAGGAGCATGCACGGTTGACGATGCTTCCGCTGGACAGACCTTGCGTGCATATGGCTATTGGAGACATGAGCAGACAGTTCATGACCCTCACTAGATTGAGACCTAGAGTGGTCCAGGACGAGATTACATCCGACCACGTGATATCCCAGCGTTTCCTGTTTGACAGGTTTCGCTCTGAGGACAGCTATACACGACATTCCAGGGATTTCACCACACCGGAGGACCATTAGCATTTAGCCAGAGTAGATGTACTACTTTGTCATACGTCTTCATGCCGCGGTACATGGATGAGCTGGATATCAGCGTTATTATGGCAGTGAGAGCTCTCAGGGAGGGTCGTACCATTGTACCACTGATTATTGCAGAGACACTGAGGTCAGTTACATACTGCTTCACTTATCTGGCATGAGTATTTACAGGTAGCTCGGTCATATTGTATGTGTGGTTTATGTCACACTTGAGACCGATTGGAACACTTAGACGACAGGGGTTTTGTTTCACCTATGAGATAGCCATGTCGTACTCCTTTCAGCCTGCGGAATGTACAGATGCTGCATCGTGGTCAGCTTTCCTGGCAGGGATTAGGGATCCGTTTGCCATATTACTGTGTTCAGGGCTTAGTTCACCCTACAGATTCATTATTTATGCTCTGGGCATGGATTATCTCCCTCTAGCTGGATTGAGGGGCATGATCACTTACCACCCACTGGCCGTGATGTGTCAGTTTGTCCAGTTTCAGGATTTTCATCCGTATGAGGGGGCAGTGAGTCAGTGCTTCGCGTCACACCATTTATCAGCGGAGGATAGATCCAGGTTGTATGCCTGTTGGGATCAGCGAGAGTTGGCTGAGTTTTCTATCAGTCATCCAGGTTGTTCTGCAGAGTATTTCGCATGGATGGAGACAAAGACTGCATCGGCTGCGGCAGTATCCATAGTGCAGGGGATTGATTTTGACGATGAGGAGCCTATAGAGGAGGCTGTTATTCCCATCGATGATTTGATTGCTAGGCTGCCAACATTTGTGATGGATTCTCCTACCACGAGTGCATCTTTGTTACTCGAAATTCACAAACATTTGGAGCAGAGCTTACATCTGATGACCTATGATAGAGATCAGGCTAGGGCCGCGATGTTGACAGCTCTTGATGAGAGAGACATCGCTCTATTAGAGAGGGATGAGGCTAGATCAGCCAGGGATGCATTGATTGGGGAGCTGGATACCGCCTTATCTGCTAGGGATGTGGCCATCGCAGATAGTACTTTAGTTAGATCCTAGATGACTGTCAGTCTTGCCGATATGAGTGCTTACATTGATGAGCATTATGCCACCATGCAGTTAGCCTCTGATCTGCTAGCTCGTGTAGATACCCTTGGGCAAGAGCTTGCAGTGCTTCCTTCGTCGTCAGAGAGGGATGCTATGTTAGATCTGATAGACCGCATACACACAGATCTGTAGATAGCTTTGTATTTTCCTGCACAGACTAGCTTAGCTATTTTGTCATGTACATCACAGATGTATATATCAAACAGTATTATGTATGACAGGAAAATATATTTTGATTCACTTCCCCTTTAGTTATGCCTTGATACTTGCTTGATGTTTGGATGTTTCTCCAGGTCCTTGTGATCTTGATGTATTCTGAACTTATCCTTGATAGATGGACGTTGAGACGTCACAAGAACTCTCAAAACGGATCACTGATTTCTATAAATCCCTACCATCTTTGGTGTCTTGGTACTGGTATCTGTATGGAATGTGGAGAGGAGGGTGGTTTCTTCCTCTCTGAGATTGACCGCACCACAGATGGTCGCCAGTACTTCTATTTGTGAGAAGAGTAGTTAATTCCATCTGTTATGGGTTGGTATTGCTCTTTGAGGCATGATCGCAGCTTAGATGGTCACCGAATCTTCTATTTGTGAGAAGAGGTTGGGTAATTCCATCCCTTTGATCTGAAACCGATGAAATGGGGCAAATTAAAGGTAGATCTCGGTACCGTGTGACAAGTATGTTATTCTGGTAGGGGTTAGACTGCACCATGAATGGCTGCCTAGGTACTCCTATTGAAGAGGAGATCAAGTTTGCGTAGTTCGAACCTAGTGTAGGAGGTTCAACGCTGAATGCGTAAAATGGCAGATGGGTGTAGAAGTATTTTTGTTATTTTTGTTGTTTTTGTTGTTTTGTAGAGAAAGGGCAGAAATAATTTTGTTGTTTTTCTTTATTGTGACCGGCCATATAGAATATGGTTGCCTATGTACCCCCGGGTATCAGAGAGATCAGGTCGACGTAGTTCGCCCCTCAGGACGAATTGAAGGCAAAGAGAAGTATGAATCCCATGTGTAGGCTATACTGTGGGGAGAAGAAAGTTTGATCCCATAATGGGGACAAACTGCAAGTGTGTAAAAAGTTTGATCCCATCCTGGGGACAAACTGCAGGCGTAGAAAAGTTTAATCCCGTCTTCAGGATAAACTGAAGGTGTGAAAGGTTAAATCCCGTCTTCAGGATAACCGAGATTGTATGAAAGGTTTGAAATGAAGTAAAGACAGGCTGTTGGCTTGAAGTGTATGTTTCCCTGAGGGGCAAAAGAGTATTCAAAAGGAAAGGGTTCAAAACAGGAATGACTGGTGATTTGATGATCAAAACCAGGATGTTTGTTTGATGGTAACTTTAGACATAGTACCGTTTCATGGTGTCCGAGTTGATAAGTTTTGGAAATTCATCTCCATCCACTTCCTGCAATCTGAGAGCACCTCCTGTCAATACTTCCTTGACAACAAATGGGCCTTCCTAGTTAGGAGCGAATTTTCCCTTAGATTGATCTTGGTTGTCAATGATCTTCTTCAAAACCAAGTTATATCGTTTGAATTTCCGTAGTCGGACTTTTCTATTGTAGGATTATGTGATCCTTTGCTGATATAACTGACCATGGAAGATAGCCGCGGATCACCTTTCGTCTATCAGAGACAATTGGTGATACCTGTCTTGTACCCATTGGTCTTCATCCAACTGAGCATCCAACAATACTCTGAGGGATTCCATTTCAACTTCTATGGGGAGCACTACTTCCATCCCATAGACTAATGAGTAGGGGGTTGCCCCAGTGGAAGTTCGCATGGAAGTTCGTGGCAGAGGCTAATAAAGTCGAGGCAAGAGGTCAGGCCATCCTTTGTGATTGGCGGACATTTTCTGCATGATCTTTTTGATGTTTTTATTAGCAGCTTCAACAACACCATTCATCTTTGGATGGTAGATGACGGAGTTGAGATGTTTGATGTGGAATTTTTTGCATAACTCCTCCATCATTTTGTTGTTGAGGTTCTTAGCATTGTTCGACACAAAGACCTCTCGGTTGTCCATATCGATGATGACATTGTTTCGATGAAAGCAATGATAACTTCTTTAGTAACCACGGGAAGGATGTCGCTTCTACCCATTTATTGAAGTAGTCGATCATGGTGAATATGAATCGATGTCCATTACTGGCTTTGGGCTCAATGGGCCCGATCACGTCCATTCCCCACATTGAGAAGGGCCATGGCGAACTCATATTGTGGAGTTCCTTGGAGGGCGTGGATAGAATTCCCATGAATCGGCATTGATAGCACCTCTTGACGTGATCATCACGATCCACTTTGAGTGTAAGCCAATAATGCCTGCTCGAGAATTTTCTTGACAAGTAGGGTCCGCCATGTGAGAGGGCCAGATACTCCACCATGGATCTCATCCATGAGTCTCTCGAGCTTGGTCTTTGTCTAAACATCCGAGGAGACCTAATCTGCCTCTCTTTTGTAGAGTGTATCTCCGCGGGTAGAATTTCATAGCAAGTCGATGAATCCGCCTCTTCTCGCTTAGGCTCGCCTCGTGGTGTAGATCCATCTCGTAGATACTCCTTGATGTGTCGATACCAAGGGTTGTGGATGGGAGGTAACTCATCCGATACTTCTCCAATGTAATTCTATAAAACTGGGGCTTTTTTGCGAGAAGCAAACATGATGTTTGGCATGTTTTCCTTGTCGGTAAGTAAACCAAGGAGGCCAACATTGCTAATGCATCCGCAAAATCTTTCCTATTATGAGGATGTGTAGAAAGGAGATTTCTTGAACTCCAAAGCCATCTCAGAAGAACTTGGAGATGGTAAGGCAAACAAATGTAATTCTTTGGTTTGATAGATTCTCGTGGATTGCTTGATTACCAATTCGAATCCCCAAAGACGATTAATCTTTGATGCCCATTGAACGGGCAAGTTTTAGCCCCATGATACTGACCTTCATACTCGGTGTGTTGTTGGTCTTTGAAAAACTACAATTTGACGATGACGGGATACTACTCCCCCATACTAGATATTAGAACTGCTCAAGCTCCAGAGCCTTCTGTGTTAACAGCTCCATCAAAATACATTCTCCACGACACGGGATGTATCGCATCGATGTTGTAATTTGAATTGTCATTACTCCTTCATCGTGAAAGTATGTTTCAAGGGTTTGTAATCCCTACAAAAAGTGCGGTGGCCATTGATCCGCAATTCACGACCTTTGATGACTTTTGCATCACATAGACGATGTCAAATTACTGTAGGATCAACTACCATCTGGACAGTCGACAATTCAGTATGGGCTTGTTGAACACATACTTGAGAGGATCCATTCGGGATATGAGATGGGTTGTGTGACCATGGAGGTAATGCTGTAACCTCATGGAAGCCCATGCTAAAGCACAACAAGTCTTCTCAATCAGAGTGTACTTGTGTTCACTGATGCTGAATCTTTTGCTGAGGTAATAGATAGCTCGTTCTTGGCCTCTATTGTCTTTCCCCCCTAGCATGCAGCCCTTGGCATTATTATTTATGGACAGGTACATGAACAGGGGAACATCATCCCTAAGAGATACCAAAACAGGAGCGTTAATCAGTTGCTCTTTGATTGTGAGGAAGGCTTTTTGACACTCATCATTCCATTTCATGGAGGAGTTCTTCCTTAGCAACTTGAAGATAGGCTCATAGGTTGCTGTGAGTTGAGAAATGAATCTGCTAATGAAATTAATTCTTCCCAAAAATCCCCGTATTTCCTTCTCTGTCTGAGGAATGGGCATCTCCTTGATGGCCTGGATTTTGGTAGGATCCAGTTCAATCCCTTTGTGGCTGACTAGGAAACCTAGCAACTTGCCTGACTTAACACCAAAGGCGCACTTGGCGGGATTTAACTTCAAGTTGTACTTACGCAACCTGGTGAAAAGTTTTGTGAGATGGTCTAAATGGTCATCCTCCTTCCGGGATTTGACAATGATGTCATCCACGTAGATCTCTATCTCCTTGTGCATTAAATCGTAGAAAAGAGCCATCATAGCTCGCTAATAGGTTGCCCCGACGTTGATGAGGCCGGATGACAACCGTCTGTAGCAAAAGGTTCCCCAAGGCGTGATGAAAGCAGTTTTCTCACGATCTTCCTCAGCGACCATAATTTGATGGTACCCCGCAAAGCAATCAGCAAAGGAGTACATGCCGTATTGAGCAGTATTGTCAATAAGAATGTGGATAAATGGTACGGGAAAGCTATCTTTAAGACAAGCTTTGTTCAAATCTCGATAATCCACGCAAACTCGCACCTTTCCCCCTGGTTTAGGCACGGGAACAATGTTGGATATCCACTCTGGATATGTAGACACCATGATGATGCCAGCTTGAAATTATTTCACAATTTCCTCTTTGACCTTTAAACTCCACTCAGGTTTCAATCGCCTGAGTTTTTGCCTAACTGGCTTGAATCCTTCTTTAATGGGAAGGCGATGAAGAACAATGTCCGTGGACAAACCCACCATATCTTCATGAGACCATGCAAACACATCCTGGAATTGGGTTAATAGTGCAACCATGTCATTCTATTGATTTGTGGTAAGGTCTGAACCAATCTGGATTAGCTTAGGGTTGTCGAAGGTTCTGAGATTGAAAGGAGTGGTTTGATCAAGATTGGGTTTGGGTTTGTCTGCGACCCATTCCTTAATCTCTTGAGGTGTCTCAATGTCCTCTTGGATGTCCATCAAGTCTGTGGCGGTGACATTGATTGACATGTACATGAACAGGGGTGTTAACGTAGTCATATTGTATCCTTGAGTTTTGATGATGAATTGTTTATATACTAAGTTGTTTCATGGCATTTCAGGTATATGATGATAAAGAACAATTGGTGGGATTTTCAAATGGTTGAAGAATTTTTTCTTTACTAGGAAAACCAAGTGTAAGGTCATTTGCATAATAATTGATTTTTCATTAAATGCTCTAGGACATCATTGGAATTTAGTTTCATTTTTCTGAAGTGAAAAATGATCTAAATGAAAAAGGTTTTTCATAATATTAAAAATAAGTACTTGAGATTAGATTAAAGTACAAATATTTATTTTTAGTATTATTATATGACACGTAAATGCTTACTTGATATATGTGCATACTTGTTACTTATGCCTAGAAACTGAAAGGACGATGACATTTATGATATGATATGTGCATGTACGGTTTTCAAGGAGTAGTAATTATGGATATTCTTGGAACCATAAAGACGTTGAACAGAAACGTTATGTCACACGCCACTTTTATATAGGGAGATAAAGTCAAAGTTGTTATGTAGTGGGTTATTGTTTAAGGGACTTTGAATTTATCCCAACAGCGTGAAAGATTTGAGTTATCTGGATAAAAATCAATTATGCCGTTACTTTACTGTTTAAGGATTTGTTCTAAATATTTTAGTTGATCTTTTTGGATTAATTAGAACAGGTACTTATCCTTTCTATGGAACAACAACGTGAATTTATTTAACGGTAATAAATTGGCTTATATAAATTGTGTTTATGGTATGGAATTAAACACACAGAACTCACGAAATATTATTTTCACTAATCACTAATATTACCGAGCAACATATTGTTAATAGGTGCAACTTTTGATCAGCTGAGCAATTATACTTCTGATATTCTTATAGCTGGTAATTGGTAAGATTCAATTGTTTATCTTTTTGTGCTAATTGATCATTCCATATAGTTGATCCTTTATTTGTTAAATTGATTATTCTTGCATTGATCATAAACCTCTATATTTGTACTTAATTTTCTGTTTAGACTAAGTGTAGTCTAAAGGTGTTAATCCTAGTGGATTAGAGAAAAGGTTTACAAACAGGTTCAAGGAAGCAAAGGTGCTTGAAGAGTGCATAGGTGCACAAGGAGCAAGAGTGTTCAAGAGAAATTAATTATTATTAATTCTTGTAAGAATCTGTTTTGTAATAAGTGTTTATTTATAAAGAAATAAATAAAGTGAGTCTCCAATACTAGTTGGTATTGGACGTGGACTAGGCTATTATTATAGAGGGTAATAGCTGAACCACGTAAAAAATCTTGGTGTTGATTTTATTGATTGTTTTACTTTAATAACTCAAATAAGCTATTTAATTATCTTAATAATTAAAATTTGAATACTTGCATTATCTTAAGATAATTCTTTAACACTAAGTATTTTATTCAGCAGAATATTTTCTTAAAAGAATAATCAGTCAATTTAATAGGCCATATTAATTCGGCAAGCTAAATTCATCAATCTAGTAACCCGAAACTAATAATTTGGTTTAAAGTTTATCAACTTGGTCATAGATTGCTCCCACACTTATTCAACCCCCTCTCTAAGTGTGCCTAGTTAAATTTCATTTGGTATCAAAGCTTGGCTCTACTTATCTTGGTCTTAAAGGTGACTTGTAGGGAAAGATTCTGACATGGCACAGTTCGGGAACAACAATCAAGAAGGACAATCAACCAATAAACCTCCTTTGCTGTTTGGAACAAAAAATTACAACTTCTCGAAATTCCGAAAGAGAATCTATCTCAAAAGAGATCCTTTGGAATGGTGGGTTGTGGAAAACAGACCAATTATTCCACGAAGAGATGATGGGACACCAAAGACTTTGCTAGAAATGGATTCAACCAAAACCTATATGGTTTTATATGATTTAAGGGCAATGAACATACTTCTCAGTGGTATGGTACAGTCCGAGATTGACAAGGTTTCCTCACGCAACATAGCTAAGGAAATTTGGGATACTCTAGTGGTAAGTCATGAAGGAACATCCAAAGTAAGAGAAGTCAAACTAAGCATGCTTATACACGATTATGAAATGTTCAAGCTCAAAAAAGATGAAACCATCAAGCTAGCTCAAGCAAGATTTCTAGTCCTTATAAACTCCTTGAAATTACTTGACAAGACTATTCCTCAAAGTGAGATCAACCGTAAGTTGCTTCGGGCTATGCCAAAAAGGTTTGCTTCTAAAATCACTACTCTTCAAGATTTTGCTACTATTTCTTCCATGGATACTTTAACTTTGTTTGGTGAATTAGAAGAATATGAACACCAATTAAAGAGATATGATGATGAGGAAGAAACTCCTCGAAGAAAGGTCTTAGCACTTACTGCAGATAATGAGGAGGAGCTTGATGATGACTCAGATGAAGAAATAGCTATGATGTCAAGAAGACTCAAGGGGCTATTACAAAGGAAGAACAAGAGAAGAAACACTTTCATTCTAATAAGTCCAAAGGAAAGCAAACTGAAGAGACGTGTAAGACCCCAACTTTTTAATAAATAAAATTGAATTTCCTCTATTCATTATCTTGAAATAATAAGGAGTTAATTTGATATAATCATTTGATTATGGGTGAAATGTACAAATTTTGCTAAATAAGCAAGTGGTTATAAAATATTCATTGTTGTCGGGGAATATTTGTTTGGTCATGAAATATTCCTGCTGTCGGGGAATATTCGTATGACAGCGCAGCCATTTGTGGGCCCCATAACAAAAAATAGTTGGATGAAGAAAACGACAAGTCAGAGTTTTTATAAATAACGATGTAATTGTTACCGTTAACACTGTTGGATTACCTGGTGGTTAAAATACAGTAATATGCGTGGTTGTACAGTAGCACACGGTATTGCACAGTATTTTTAAATTATTAATTATTACGTAAGAAGGCACTACTCAATAATTGTTACAGTAATTACTGTTCAATATTTTATTTTATTGATTCAATAATTGCTGCGTTGATATTTTATATTAATGTTGTTTCAATAATTGTCATTGCACATTATTTTCCATTATCAGATCAATAATTCATATTATTTGAATAATATTATTAGATAGCATTATTGGCCATGTCTATGGAAGTTCTGTTTAGGAAAGGGGTTTGGTCACCTAATTGCGCGCCAGTAAGGAGAAATCCTTATCGGAAAGCCCCCTCTTTCCTAGGAACAACCTGGTTGTCATAATTTTGATTATGTAATATTATTTGTGAATAATTAATTATTGATTTATATGATAAGGAAATATTTATTTTATGTGGACATAAATGATGGATAGGAAAATATTTATTTTGTGTGGATATAAATGAAGGAATTAATGCTGATGTGTTTTATCAATATTTTGTCGGAATGGAGGTATTAAAAATCGTCCGTATGTGGATTTTGGGCATTTTTCTTTTGGAATTTGGAAAAACTTAGATTTACAAAGTTGTAGAGAATTTAATTTCCTATGGAATGGACATAAAATTCGTATTTTTCTGATAAAAGGTCTATTTATTAGGAATTATTAAAGTTTCAGAATGTAAATGTTTTTATTAAAATTATGGGTGGGACTCACTTTTGTCCTTTGTTGATAAAATGTGCTGAATTAAATTTTCAAATGTGGTGGGCTGATAATTGTGTTCAAAGGTGTGCGTAGAAGAGAAAAAAATAATATTATTTTATTATTTTAGTCTGCTTTAGCGTTTTAGCATTTTTCTATAAATAGGGTGCTTAGTTAGAATTGAAAATCACACTAGAAACAAGTTTTCTCTTTCTATATTATCGAGCGTATTTTGTGAGTATTTAGATACTTTGAGAGTTGCTATTCAGTGCAAGTTTCCTTTAACATTTCGTCCGATATTCCGGTTAGAAGTACTGTTCTTTTGAGGTATGGGATGTTATTTTCTTCAGAAATGATATTATTTCTTTTAATATCATTATGCTGAAATATTGGTATGAATTTTATTGTGGAATTTCTACTTTTTTGTGTCGGGATTACTATTCACGTATACGACACTATTCATCGAAAAATAAAATTTTCTCTTCTTTGTCCTAGATGTCTATTATGGTTACTATCTTTGATTGTATCCATATTTTGATCTTCATTCTTGAATTTTACTCGACTATGGTTTATTATGGAGTGTTTTTGAACTTGGATTATCTAAAGTATGAATCCTTAATCTTTGTTCTTTTGTCTCACTGGATTCGTTTCTTTAAAATATTTTTCATCATCCTCAGTCCTTAATGGTAATACTTTATGAAAATATCTTTGGCCTGTAGTGCAAAGATGAATGATTACCTGATGAATATCGTTGGCCCGTAGTGCAAAGATGGACAGGTGTTGAGATGAACATGACCAACTGGTGATACAAATGAATATCTTTGACTCGTAGTGCAAAGATGAATATTTGATTCAAGATGTATATTGATTGATGTTACAGGGATAAAATATTGATGATGGACTTTTAAATTCATAGATGATAGTAGATTTCATTCTCTACTTAACTCTTCTAATGAATTGTTATTTTCGCTGCGAATATTGATATAAAACTTGTTGTACATTATATTTTATCTGATTTGTTGAAGGCTAACGATAATTTGTTGTTCATTATCTTAGTAATAATATTCTTTACTAGGATAGTTGAGTTCACCTTTTTCCTTTTTGTTCCATTTTTCTTCTAAGGAGGCGAGAATATAGCGGGAAGTAGTCGGGGTGTGGAATGATGGTTCTAGATAGTTGTTTAGTAGTCCTCACTATTTTGTAAAATAGTGTATCAATAATTGTAATGAGGACTTTATCTGAGTGTGGATATTATCTAGAAGACAATATTTGTATTTAAACTCACAGTTTATGTGTTGTCATATTTTGCACGATAATTGTATTAATGAAGTTGTAGTTATTTCTGTACCATATATTTGGCGACTCAGAATGGGTGATGTATACCTATTTTAGGGGCGTCACAGTTGGTATTAGAGCTTAGGGATATGGTTTCTGGCGGAGAGTGGGGAATAGAACTAGGAGGGGAAAGACGAGTAAATCCTTCGCTAGTGTGTTCTACCTAAGCTTATTTGTTGGTCGATCAGAATATAGAGTTATTATGTGGTATGTCATTTTCTTTAATTAATCCTTGTTTTGTGGCAGTATTTGAGAATGGTAATAGAGAACGTTAACAATAGAGTATATGAGACCGTGGAGACACCTTTAATCACCAACCAGGAGAACGTGTAATAGGAATGCAATATTCCTCCTGTAAACAACACTACCGAACAAACGATGAATGATGGGATGTTTAGAAGCTTTTTGCAATTCATGCAAAATTAGACGAGGGATACTCGTGTACAAAATACGGGTGGAAATGATAGCAGCGCGCGGTTTGTCACAACCAAGCAGTTTAAGGAGTTGGGACCACCAGAATCCTGGGGAAAGCCAGATCCGATTAAGGCAGAAATGTGGGTTAAGAAAATTACCAAGATATTCGATGTCTTGGGATGCACGGAAGAACAGAAGGTTCCATTCACCACCTTTATGTTCCGTGGTGAGGCAGGTTACTGTTGGGAATCTATTAAGCGTACCCAGCCAGCCGTACTCAACATGTCTTGGGAAAGATTTCAGAAACTGTTCAATGACAAGTACTTTCCTGAAAGTATTCGTCATATGAAGGAGGTAAAGTTTATTAGATCGAACAGTAACAAATATGACGGTGTCCCAAAGACGAGGCGTAAGTTCGTGGAGTTATCCAGGTTTGCACCTCATTTGGTAGAGAATGAGGAACGTATGACGCGGATGTTTCTGAGAGGTCTAAAACCCAAAATTTGTCAATACCTTATTTCTCACAAATTTTTTCTATATTCAGATGTTGTGAACAAGGCTCAATTATTAAAGCGAGATAATGAGTCTGTTCAATTGAGGGACCACAACCAGGGTCATACCGGTGATAGCAATCATTGTAGCGATGATAACCAACGAGGAGGGAAAAATACGGACAAAAGCGGTAACCACTCGGGTGGTAATCGTAGCCATAATAATAGGAGAGGTGAGTCAAGTGGAAATTTCAAAAAGAGGAGATTCAACAATGATGGGAAGACATCACAGAGTACCAAAGACCAACAACAAATTCTAGGGAGGAGAACGACCTTGATTAGATGCTACAGATGCAGAGAGGAGGGACACATAAGTCCAAACTGTTCACAGCCTTCCAAGGTGTGTTTCAGTTGTGGAAAAGACGGTCATATAGCCCAGTTTTGTCCGATAGCGAAGTCAATTCCAGTTGGGATGGCGACACCAAAGACGACTACAGACAAAACAAATTCAGTGGTTCAAGGGAGGGCGTTTGTCGTGACTGGCCAAAATGCGATAAACCCGAACGAGGTGATCACGGGTAAGCTAATCTTGAACTCTTGCAAAGTTTATACCTTACTAGATACCAGTTCTACCCATTCTTTTATCTCTCCTGCTTGTGCTCAACCTTTAAACTTGACTCTGGAGAAATTAGACTTTGACTTATCTGTGGAGACTCTGTTAGGAGAAACTTTCATTACATCCACTGTTATTAAATCTTGCTTGATCCAAGTTGGCACCATCACATTACCTGTTGATCTTATATCTTTAAAGATACTTGCATTTGATGTGATTTTAGGGATTGATTGGTTAACCACTCATCATGCTAAAATTAATTGTTTTTGTAAGGTTGTTAGTTTTCATATTCCTAACCAACCTGTTATGCAAATTAAAGCAACCAAACCACTAAAGTCAATCACTGTCATATAAAGCCATAAAGCCATTCCTTTATTAAAAAATGGATGTCAAGCTTTTTTAGCCCATGTTATGGACTTGAACAAAAACACGTCAGATTTGAATAATATTTCTGTTATTAGTGAATTTCCGACGATTTCTGAAGAACTTCCCGGTCTACCCGTAACGTGAAGTTGAATTCTTTATTGACCTTGAACCGGGTACAAAGCCCATTTCTAGAACCCCATATCGAATGGCTCCTATTAAACTTCAGGAGTTAAAAGTCCATCTATAGGAGTTGTTAGATATTGATTTCATTCATCCTAGTATATCTCCTTAGGGTGCTCCTGTTTTATTCGTAAAGAAGAAAGACGGGAGTATGCGACTTTGTATTGACTACCGAGAATTGAACCATTTCACCATCAAGAATAGGTATCCCCTACCTCACATTGATGACCTGTTCGACCAAATGCAAGGAGCAGAATTCTTTTCAAAGATCGATCTTTGTTCTGGATATCATCAGCTGAAGATTAAAACTAAGGATATTCCAAAGACTGCCTTTAGAACTTGGTACAGGCATTATGAATTCTTAGTCATGTCTTTTGGATTGACTAATGCTCCTGCTGCTTTCATGGATATGATGAACAATGTATTTAAGGAATATTTAGATCAGTTCGTTGTTGTCTTTATTGATGACATCCTCATCTATTCCAAAAGTCGTGAAGATCATGAGCACCATTTAAAGCTAGTACTTCAAAGGCTTCGTAAAAACAAGCTATATGCCAAGCTGAAGAAATGCGAGTTCTGGCTTGAGGAAGTAGCATTCCTTGGGCACGTGGTGTCAAAACGTGGAGTATCTGTTGACCCGGTAAAGATTGAAGAAATACAAAGTTGGGAGCAACCGAAGTCGGTGACCGAAGTACGTAGCTTTCTGGGCTTAGCTGGTTATTATCGGAGATTCGTGGAAGGATTTTCTCGAATCGCTACTCCGTTAACTCAGCTGACTTGAATAGATACAAAATTCCCATGGAGCGAGGAATGCGAGAAGAGTTTCCAAGAGCTCAAGAGGAGACACATTTTGGCACCTGTTCTTACAATACCATCTGGTTCGGATGGATTTGTTATCTACAGCGATGCTTCAGGCAAAGGGTTAGGATGTGTTCTCATACAACATGGGAAAGTTATAGCCTATGCTTCGCGACAACTCAAAGAATATGAGAGGAATTATCCTACTCATGATCTGGAGTTGGCAGCAGTAGTTTTCGCATTGAAAATCTGGAGACACTACCTATATGGGGAGAAAGTGGAGATTTATATAGATCATAATAGCCTCAAATATTTCTTCACCCAAAAGGAACTCAACACGAGGCAACGATGTTGGCTCGAGCTGTTAAAAGATTACGACCATAACATTTAATATCATCTTGGAAAAGCAAACGTTGTAGCTGACGCATTGAGTAGAAGATCGTATGCGGGTACGAATGCGATGTTGTTAACACAAAGACCCATTTGGTATGACTTACAAAGAATGGAGATAGAGTTAAAGGCTCTAAGTACCCACGTGATGATATCAAACATACGAGTAGAACCGACTTTAATCGATAAAGTTAAATCTGCTCAAGCCACAGACCCAGAGATGATACGCATATAGAAGAAAGTACAAGAAGGTGTTATTCCAGATGCAAGAATTGATGAAGAAGGAACACTTTGAGTCAACTCCAGACTTTGCATTCCTAATGATTCTGACTTGAAGCATAGAATCATGATGGAGGCACACAACACATCATTTGCAATCCATCCTAGGAGTACCAAAATGTATCATGATCTTCGACATACATTTTGGTGGAGCAATATGAAGAGAGAGATCGCGGAGTTTATCTCAAGGTGTTTAACTTGTCAACGTGTAAAGGCGGAACATCAAGTGCCAAAGGGTCCATTGCAACCACTTGAGATTCCGAAATGGAAGTGGGAACACATTACTATGGATTTCATTATGGGTCTTCCCAAAGTTTCTCGAGGCATAGATGCGATTTGGGTTATTGTTGATAGATTAACTAAGTCTGCTCATTTCTTACCTATACGTGAGACTTATTCCCTTGAACGTCTTGCTCGTATATACGTAAATGAGATTATGAGATTGCATGGCATGCCGGTATCCATAGTTTTGGATCATGACCCAAGATTCACTTCACGATTTTGGGTTAACTTGTAGAAAGCTATGGGCACAGATTTATGATTCAGTTCGACATACCATCCTCAAACGGACGGGCAATTAGAAAGGACTATTCAAACCCTTTAAGATCTATTAAGACTCTCTGTCCTAGATTTCAAATGAAGTTGGGATAACTACTTACCATTGATGGAATTCTCCTACAACAATAATTATCATGCAAGTATAGGTGTGGCTCCATTCGAAGCATTATTTGGACGAAAGTGTCTCTCTCTAGTATGTTGGGATGAGGTGGGTGAAGCAATATTGTTGGGACCAGAGTTGGTACGTATAACTATATAAAAGATCCAAATGATTCGACAACGCATATAAATGACACAAGATCGACAAAAGAGTTATGCGAATCTTCCTCGAAAGGACGTGGAATTTAATATTGGAGATCATGTACTATTACGTATTGCTCCATGGAAGGGAGTTACAAGATTCAGAAAGAGAGGAAAGCTCAATCCACGATTTATTGGTCCATTTGAGATTCTTAACTGAATAGGAAATGTCGCCTATAGACTCGCATTACCTCCAAGCATGTCTCGTATTCATAATGTTTTTCACATATCTATGCTTCGTAAATATGTGAAAGACCCAAACCACATTATTACGTTAGAACCAGATGAGATAACCGAAGATTTAACGTACGAGGAGGTACCTGTCAAGATATTGGATAGGAAAGAGCATGTCCTACGAACAAAGGTTATACCACAAGTCAAGGTTTTGTGGAGGGACCATGCTATTGAGGAAATGACCTGGGAGTTCGAATCGAAAATGAAAGCGAGGTACTCTCACCTTTTCGAAACACCAGGTACGTATTTCAATTTCGAGGACGAAATTTCATAAGGAGGGGAGGCTGTAAGACCCCAACTTTTTAATAAATAAAATCGAATTTCCTCTATTCATTATCTTGAAATAATAAGGAGTTAATTTGATATAATGCTTTGGTTATGGGTGAAATGTGAAAAATTTTCAAAATAAGCAAGTGGTTATAAAATATTCATTGTTGTCGGGGAATATTGGTTTGGTCGTGGAATATTCTTGCTGTCAGGGAATATTTGTACGATGGCGTAACCATTTGTGGGCCCATAACGAAAAATGGTGGGATGAAGAAAATGACAAGTCTGAGTTTTTATAAATAACGTCGTAATTATTACCGTTAACACTGTTGGATTACCTGGTGCTTAAAATACAAAGAATACGCTGCGTGGTTAGCACAAAGAGAGACACTCAGATACACAAGATTTTGAATTACTGATTCTTACATAAGAAGGCACTACTCAATAATTGTTACAGTAATTACTGTTT
This sequence comes from Panax ginseng, assembly GCA_020205605.1. Classification (NCBI taxonomy): domain Eukaryota; kingdom Viridiplantae; phylum Streptophyta; class Magnoliopsida; order Apiales; family Araliaceae; genus Panax; species Panax ginseng. Next base: position 140,770,379 of record CM035132.1, on the reverse strand, counting down.
AATATTTTATTTTATTGATTCAATAATTGCTGCGTTGATATTTTATATTAATGTTGTTTCATTAATTGTCATTGCATATTATTTCCCATTATCAGATCAATAATTCATATTATTTGAATAATATAATTAGATAACATTATTGACAATGTCTAAGGAAGTTCTGACTAGGAAAGGGGTTTGGGCACCTAATTGCGCCCCAGTAAGGAGAAATCCCTATCGGAAAATCCCCTCTTTCCTAGGAACGACCTGGATGTCATAACTGTGATTCTGTAATATTATTTGTGAATAATTAATTATTGATTTATATGATAAGGAAATATTTATTTTATGTGGACATAAATGATGGATAAGAAAATATGTATTTTGTGTGGATATAAATGAAGTAATTAATGCTGAGGTGTTTTATCAGTATTTTATCAGAATGAAGGTATTAAAAATCGTCCGTATGTGGATTTCAGGCATTTTTCGTTTAGAATTTAGAAAAACTTAAATATGCAAAGTTGTAGAGAATTTAATTTCCTATGGAATGGACATAAAATTCGTATTTTTCTGACAAAAGGGCAATTTATTATGAATTATTGAAGTTTCAGAAATTAAATGTTTTTATTAAAATTATGGGTGGGACCCACTTTTGTCCTTTGTTGATAAAATGTGCCGAATTAAATTTTCAAATGTGGTGGGCTAATAATTGTGTTCAAAGGTGTGCGTAGAAGAGAAAAAAAAATAATATTATTTTATTATTTTAGTCTGCTTTGGTGTTCTAGCATTTTCCTATAAATAGGGTGCTTAGTTAGAATTGAAAATCACACCAGAAACAAGTTTTTTTTCTCTCTCTCTCTCTCTCTCTCTATATATATATATATATATATATTATCGAGCGTATTTTATGAGTATTTAGATACTTTGAGAGTTGCTATTCAGTGAGAGTTTTCTTTAACATTTCATCCCATATTCCGGTCAGAAGTACTGTTCTTTTGAGGTAAGGGATGTTATTTTCTTTGTAAATGATATTATTTCTTTCAATATTATTATGCTGAAATATTGGTATGAATGTTATTGTGGAATTTCTACCTTTTTGTGTCAGATTACTATTTACGTATACGACACTATTCACGTATATGACACTATTCAGGAGTACGACAATATTCACTAAAAAATAAAATTTTCTCTTCTTTGTCCCAGATGTCTATTATGGTTACTATCTTTGATTGTATCCATGTTTTGATCTTCATTCTTGAATTTTACTCCACCATGGTTTATTATGGAGTGTTTTTGAACTTGGATTATCTAAAGTACGAATCCCTAATCTTTGTTCTTTTGTCTCACTGGATTTGTTTCTTTAAAATATTTTTCATCATCCTCAGTCTTTAATGGCGATACTTGATGATTATCTTTGGCCTGTAGTGCAAAGATGAATATCTTTGGCCCGTAGAGCAAAGATGGACAGGTGTTGAGATGAACATGACCAACTGGTGATACAAATGAATATCTTTGGCCCGTAGTGCAAAGATGAATATTTGATTCAAGATGTATATTGATTGATGTTATAGGGATAAAATATTGATGATGGACTTTTAAATTCATAGATGATAGTAGATTTCATTCTCTACTTAACTCTTCTAATGAATTGTTATTTCCACTGCGAATATTGATCTAAAACTTGTTGTCCATTATATTTTATCTGATTTGTTGAAGGCTAATGATAATTTGTTGTTCATTATCTTAGTTATAATATTCTTTACTGGGCTAGTTGAGCTCACCCTTTTCCTTTTTTGTTTCATTTTTCTTCTTAGGAGGCGAGAATATAGCGGGAAGTAGTCGGGGTGTGGAATGATGGTTCTAGACAGTTGTTTAGTAGTCCTCACTATTTTGTAAAATAATGTATTAATAGTTGTAATGAGGACTTTATCTGAGTGTGGATATTGTCTAGAAGAAAATATTTGTATTTAAACTCATAGTTTATGTGTTGTCGTATTTTGCACGACAATTGTATTAATGAAGTTGTAGTTATTTTTGTACCATGTATTTGGCGACTTAGAATGGGTGATGTATACCTATTTTGGAAGCATCACAAGACGTGCTTCGAATGTGGACGTCCTGGTCACTTTAAGAAAGATTGTTTTCAATTAAAGAATAAGGGGAAGACAAACTGCAAAGACAACAAGAAGAACAAAGCCCTTGTTACTTGGAGTGATGAGGAATCCGAAGTGGAGATCGATGCTAAAGATGAGAGTGCTCAAGTATGCTTCGTTGGTATTGAAGGTGAATCTAATCAGGTACCTCTTCATGAACTAAACTCATTAGAACAAGAAAATAAGAAATTAAAAGAAAAGAATGCATGCTTGAAATGTTTAGTTAATACATTAATGAGTGAAGTAGATTCACTAATAGATGAAAAGAAGGAAATTGAAAAAGAGTCATCATGTAAAGATGAAAAGATTTTGATTGCTAAAATTGATTACCTAGATAATTATAGCAAAATACTTTTCAACAAGGTAAATTATTTAAATAGTGAGGTTCAAAAATTAACAAATGAACTAAAAATGAGAGATGTATGTATTGATACATTTAGTGATAAATCACATGATAAAATTCTTCCTAATAATGAACTTCAAAAAGAAATAGATTCACTAAAATTATCTCTTGCTAAATTTGTTCAAGGTGAAGAAAATTTGAATGTCATATTGGGTAAACAAAGACCTAGCTTTGAAAAACAAGGAATTGGTTATAATCCTATGTATAAAAAGGGAGATGTGAAAATGCTAAAATCAAAATCTCATTTTAAATTAAATTACTGTTCTCCTTTCTCAAAATGTAAAAATTATGGTATAAAAGGTCACTTGGACATAAATTGTTTTAAGAAAAATAAAATTAAAAAGGTATGGGTTAAAAATGATGATTTACGTGCAACTAACATCAAAGGACCCAAAAAGATGTGGGTACCAAAAGGATGCATTATTTTTCCTTGACAGGTGTGTCTCAAGGCAAGGGTTCTATTTCAAAAATGGATTCTTGATATTGGATGCTCTCGTCACATGACCGGTGATAAATTAAAGTTCATGGAACTATGTGTCAAGAAGAAGAATGGAACGGTCACTTTTGGAGACAATAGAACTTGCGAGATAATCGAAAAAGGTAAAATCGGTAACGGCAAGGTAAGTATAAGTAATGTTCACCTTGTTAATGGTCTAGAATTTAATTTATGTAGTATCAGTCAATTAATGGATAATGGTCATCAAGTTAATTTTGAAAAAGATAAATGCATAATATTTCATGGTACTAACAATACTACTCTAGTTGCACAAAGAGAGGGAAATATATATACTATTGATTTTGAGCAACAAGATGAAGAGCTATGTCTTACATCCATACAAGATGAGGCTAACTTATGGCATAAAAGGATGGGACATGTTCACATGGACCTTATCAAAAAATTATCTTCAAAGAATCTCGTCAAAGGGTTGCCAAAAATCATGTTTGAAAAGAAAGGAATATGCATTCCTTGTCATCTGGGGAAACAAGTAAGAACTTCTTTTACGGCAAAGAATATGGTATCAACCTCCTCTCCCTTGCAACTACTTCATCTTGATTTATTTAGACCGGAAAGACATTTTAGTATTAATGGTAAATTTTATGCATTTGAAATAGTTGATGATTTCTCCAGATACACATGGGTATTATTTTTGAGAACTAAGGATGAAGCATTTAAAGAGTTTGAAAAATTAATAAGGAATCTTGAAACCAAGTATAGTTACAAACTCATTAGAATTAGAAGTGAGCATGGTACTGAATTTCAAAAAGATTTCATAACTTTTTGTGATCAAAGAGGAATTAGCCATGAATTTTCAGCCCCAAGAACTCCTCAACAAAACGGGGTGGTGGAAAGAAAGAATAGGACTCTTCAAGAGATGGAAAGAACTCTACTACAAGAAAGTAAGCTTCCAAAGAAATTTTGGGCCGCAGCAGTAAGTACATCATGTTATGTTTTAAATAGAGTACTTATTCGTCCTATTATTTTGAAAACACCTTATGAGCTTTTAAATAATAAAATTCCAAACATAAGTTATTTCAAAATATTTGGTTCTAAATGTTTCATCTTAAATACAAGTGATAATTTGGGAAAATTTGATGCAAAATCATATGAAGGAATATTCCTTGGTTATTCTCAAAATAGTAAGGCTTATCGTATTTTCAATATTAGAAAATTATGTGTAGAAGAGTCTATTCATGTTACTTTCAATGAGACTAACAATAATCTTCCAAAAGAAAGTGAAGATGATGCAGGAAATCTGGAGATAGTCAGGAATTCAGTAAATCGAAAAGAACAAAACAGGAGACCGAATGACATGTTTCAGGAACCTGCAATGGATGACCAGAATGAGCGTGAACATGAAAATTTGCAAGATGCTGAAGATGAATTTCATGATCAAGAGGAAATTATACATGATATCCAAATGCCAAGAACAACTAGATATATCAAGAATCATCCTCCGGAGAATATAATTGGAGATATCAACAAAGGTGTAACCACACAAAGAGGTTTAAAAAATCTTTGTGCATTTTCTGCATTTTTGTCACAGGTTGAGCCAAAGAATGTAAAGGATGCAGTCCTTGATGAAAATTGGTTATTGGCAATGCAAGAAGAACTTCAACAATTTGAGAGATGCCAAGTGTGGGAACTTATGCCTCCTCTGAAAGATGCTTCCATCATTGGTAGTAAATGGGTATTCAAGAACAAGCTTGATGAGCACGGGACAATCATTCGTAACAAAGCAAGGCTAATAGCTCAAGGTTATAACCAACAAGAGGGGATCCACTATGAAGAAACCTATGCACCAGTTGCTAGGCTGGAATCAATCCAAATTTTGTTGGCTTTTGCGTGCTACAAAAAGTTTAAGCTTTATCAAATGGATGTAAAGAGCGCTTTCCTCAATGGATACATCAATGAAGAGGTATATGTAAAACAACCTCCTGGATTCGAGCATGAAAAGTATCTTAATCATGTTTACAAATTAAAGAAAACACATTATGGCTTGAAACAAGCTCCAAGGGCTTGGTACGAAAGGTTAAGTAAGTGTCTCTTGTCAAACGGATTTATTAGAGGTAAAATAGATTCTACATTATTTATTAAGCATAAAAATATAGATATCATTATTGTTCAAATATATGTAGATGATATAATATTTGGTGCTACTGATGATCATCTTTGTGAGTGGTTTTCCAAGTGCAGGCATAAAGAATTTGATATGAGCTTAATGGGAGAGCTTAATTACTTTTTGGGACTTCAAATTAAGCAAACGAAGGAAGGAATTTATATCCATCAAACCAAATAGACAAAAGAATTACTCAAGAGATTTGGCTTTGAAGGATCTAACTCGAATGGTACACCCATGAGAACGTCAATAAAGCTCACCACCGATGAGAAAGGTATTGATGTTGATATAACAAAATATTGAGGTATGATTGAATGGTTATTATATTCAACTGCTTCTAGACCTGATATAATGTATAGAGTTTGTTTGTGTGCAAGATTTTAGGCTAAACCCAAAGAATCACACTTAAATGTTGTTAAAAGAATTTTGAAATATTTAAGTGGTACAATTAACTTAGGGTTATTTTATCCAATTTGTAATCACTTTGAACTAATAGGTTATTCAAATGCTGACTAAGCATGGTGTCAAATTGATAAGAAAAGTACGAGTGGTGCTTGTACATTCTTGGAACAAAGTCTCGTATCATGGCATAGTAAAAAACAAACCTCAGTGGCTCTATCAACTATTGAGGGTGAATACTACCTAGCTGTAGGAAGTTGTTGTTCTCAGATTTTATGGATGAGACAAACCCTATGTGTTTTTGATATATTATGTGAATGTGTGCCCATATATTGTGATAATTCTAGTGCTATAGACATCTCCAAAAATCCCGTGTTACATTCACGTACAAAACACATAGAAGTAAGACATCATTTTTTAAGAGATAGTGTGTCAAAAGTTTTAATTAAATTAATTTTTATTCTTACTGAAAATCAAATTGCAGATATTTTTACTAAACCATTAAGTGAAGATAGATTTTGTATGTTGCGAAGAGAACTTGGAATGTGTATCGCATAATTTTTTTTAATCTACATTATCGTTATCCTATTCTGCATGTTTATTTTACTAACTGCTAAAATTTAGGATAATTGATTGTGTGATTTTTTGGCTGCCCATTTAAGTCCTTAATTCATGGATGCGATATTCAAAGTGTCTATCATAATGATTTTTGAAAACCGAAAAGACAGGACGACAAGGGTTTCTTGGGAGACGCAAGCATGTATGAGTGTACTTGGTACATACATCTGTCCATTTTATTTTACCTTCTATCTTTATCTCTCTATCTTAAATTTTTCTAATTTCTTTTCTCTCTCACTTTATACTTTCATCTTCTCTATTCTCACCAACAAATCTCAAGAACTATGAGAACCCGAACTCATAAGCGATTGATGCTTGATTCTGACGACGATTAGACAATGATTCCTCCCCAATCATCTGCCAGTCCTTCGCACAAACAAAAGAAATTAAAGAAGACTGTGTCTATTGAAATAGAGTCTTTGGACTCTTCATCTTCTGACGAGTCAAACTATAGTCCATCCTTGCTGAAATCACCAGGACCCTCTCGACGATGGAAGTCCACGATTCCATCTTGTAAGCCTGAGTTTACTCCACCGCCGGACTCGGTAAACCCTATTCTCACCTCTGATCTTCCTGATTTTTTTTTCGTAGTAATGCCTATGAGGTATGGTTTAAGACTGTTTTTTTCCCAAAATAATTTGTTTATGAAAAATCTGTTGATCAAATCTACTATCAAACGTCTCCTCTAAAAAATTTGTTTGAATCTTGTGGTATTTCTTCCATGATCTTTCCTCCTTTAGTTGCATATCCTAGACTAGTTCAGCAGTTTTATACTAATCTGGAGTGTCATACGGATTTTTATACAACTTTTGTTAAAGGAAAATTATTATATTTTACTGTCATGGATTTTGGTAGCATTCTAAACATTCCATCCTCTGGTGTTTGTCCATTTACTCGAAAAGGGGCAATCCATTTTCCTTTTACCCCTTTGGAATAATTACAGATTGTTATGAATAATCCTTTGATTAATGATGTTTTTACTCAAAAAATAGTAGATGTTTCTCTGCTTGCATGTGTGCTTCATCATCTGGTTTGGTACAATCTTTTGCCCTGCTTAGGTGGAGGTGCAAATTTTACCTATCAAGATTTGATAATAGTTGCCATGATTTTGAAAAGTGTGTCTTTTAATCTATCTCAAATGTTGCTTCATCAAATGACAAGTTGTTTGCGAAAAACCAAAACGTGTCTGCCTTATAGTGCCAGTCTCACCATTCTTTTCAATCATTGTAAAATTTCCTTTGAAAATGAAATTTCTGTTGCTGTTATTGATTCCATCAGTGTTGGTACTTTGAAATTTTCTCGTATTGCCTTAATTGATGGTAAGTTTCTTCGTAGCACTTCTGATAATCCTATTCCTCCTATTTCAAATCCATCTTCACCTGTTCTACCCCCAACTCAGTCTCTTTTTGAGATTGTTGACATGTTGAAAGTCATTCTTAGTAATCAAGAGAAAATGCAAATCGAAATGTCTGGTCTCCACAATCGTATCTCTATGTTGGAAAAAGGCAAGCTACCTTTGGGTGCGCCTGAAATAAATAAACTTTATCAAAACATTGAAGATGAGTTTATTGACTTACAGGCAGGGTTTGAATTGCAAACCACTGCTTTGGCAGAGGTAATGCAACTAAGACTTAACCAGAATGCTTGTCAATTAAGTCAGGAGATCAAGTTTGTTAGCAATTAGGTTAGCGAGTTAGCAGAGTTCATGGCTATGCGCTTCAATGATGTAGGCTCTAAGTTTCATATGCAACGTAAACACTTGACTGTTACGGAATGGGTTCATTGTAACTGGTTAGCCGAGTATCTTGGTGACTTCCTTGACATACCATTACCACCTGCAACTGTTATTCCCCAGCCTCCTCAATTTGCTGTTGATCTTACCCTTGCTGAAAGGATTCACTATGCCAATCATCATCCTTACTTCACCTAGAGGGCAGCTTGGCGTGCAACGGTGGTAGATCTTGATTAATAACATTCCTTCCCTTTTTGGTTGATGACAAAGGGGGAGAAGTTTTTAAGATAATTGATAATTAATTGATTTTGGGTTTCGGTAGACTGAAAAGACTTATTTTGTTTGTTGGTGTTTCACAAGACTTATTTATTATTTTAAAAACTTTAAAATGGTTTAAAATTGATATATCTGATATGTTGGCAGATGATTTTTGATACTTGATGAACTAACATGAATGCAGGTAACAGATTGTTTAAAATTTCAGGATACACTGAAATTAGATTTTACTTAGAATAATATTATGGTTTTCCTGAAAATGATTATATTGTATGCATGGTTTTAGGGGGAGCTAATGGGAATTCAATTTCTTGGTTGTCATCATCAAAAAGGGGGAGAATGTTGACTTAGTCATATTCTATCCTTGAGTTTTGATGATAAATTGTTTATATACTAAGTTGTTTCATGGCATTTCAGGTATATGATGATAAAGAACAATTGGTGGGATTTTCAAATGGTTGAAGAATTTTTTCTTTACTAGGAAAACCAAGTGTAAGGTCATTTGCATAATAATTGATTTTTCATCAAATGCTCTAGGACATCATTGGAATTTAGTTTCATTTTTCTGAAGTGAAAAATGATCTAAATGAAAAAGGTTTTTCATAATATTAAAAATAAGTACTTGAGATTAGATTAAAGTACAAATATTTATTTTTAGTATTATTATATGACACGTAAATGCTTACTTGATATATGTGCATACTTGTTACTTATGCCTAGAAACTGAAAGGACGATGACATTTATGATATGATATGTGCATGTACGGTTTTCAAGGAGTAGTAATTATGGATATTCTTGGAACCATAAAGACCTTGAATAGAAATGTGATGTCATACGCCACTTTTATATAGAGAGATAAAGTCAAAGTTGTTATGTAGTGGGTTATTGTTTAAGGGACTTTGAATTTATCCTAACAGCATGAAAGATTTGAGTTATCTGGATAAAAGTCAATTATGCCGTTACTTTACCGTTTAAGGATTTGTTCTAAATATTTTAGCCGATCTTTTTGGATTAATTAAAACAGGAACTTATCCTTTCTATGGAATAACAACGGGAATTTATTTAACGATAATTAATTGGCTTATATAAATTGTGTTTCAGGTATGGAATTAAACACACAAACCTCATAAAATATTATTTGCACTAATCACTAATATTACCGAGCAATATATTGTTAATAGGTGCAACTTTTGATCAGCTGAGCAATTATACTTCTGATATTCTTATAGCTGGTAATTGGTAAGATTCAATTGTTTATCTTTTTGTGCTAATTGATCATTGCATATAGTTGAGCCTTTATTTGTTAAATTGATTATTCTTGCATTGATTATAGACCTCTCTATATTTGTACTCAATTTTCTGTTTAGACTAAGTGTAGTCTAAAGGTGTTAATCCTAGTGGATTAGAGAAAAGGTTTACAAATAGGTTCAAGGAAGCAAAGGTGCTTGAAGAGTGCATAGGTACACAAGGAGCAAGAGTGCTCAAGAGAAATTAATTATTATTAATTCTTGTAAGAATCTGTTTTGTAATACGTGTTTATTTATAAAGAAATAAATAAAGTGAGTCTCCAATACTAGTTGGTATTGGACGTGGACTAGGCTATTATTATAGAGGGTAATAGCTGAACCACGTAAAAAATCTTGGTGTTGATTTTATTGATTTCTTTACTTTAGTTACTCACAAAAGCATATTAATTCAGCAAGTTAAATTCATCAATCTAGTAGCCTGAAACTAATAATTTGGTTTAAAGTTTTAAAAAATGGTCATAGATTGCTCCCACACTTATTCAACCCCCACTTCTAAGTGTGCCTAGTTAAATTTCAAGGGGAACATCATCCGTAGGAGGTACCAAAATAGGAGCTTTGACTAGCTACTCTTTGATTGTAAGGAAGGCTTTTTGACACTCATCATTCCATTTCATGGAGGAGTTCTTTCTTAGCAACTTGAAGATAGACTCACAGGTTGTTGTGAGTTGGGAAATGAATCGACTAATGAAGTTGATTCTTCCTAAAAATCCCCGTATTTCCTTTTCTATCTGAGGTATGGGCATTTCCATGATGGCCTGGATTTTGGTGGGATCCAACTCAATCCCTTTGTGGATGACTAGGAATCCTAGCAACTTACCCGATTTTACACCAAAGGCGCATTTGGCTAGATTTAACTTCAATTTGTACTTACGTAACCTGTTAAAGAGATTTTTGAGATGATCTAGGTGGTCTTCTTCCCTTCATGATTTGACAATGATGTCATCCACATCGATTTCTATCTCTTTGTGCATTAGATCATGAAAAAGAGCTACTATAGCTCGCTGATAGGTAGCTCCGGCATTGATAAGGCCGAACGACAACCGTCTATAGCAAAAAGTTCCCCAAGGAGTGATGAATGCAGTTTTTTCACGATCCTCTTTAGCAACCATGATTTGATGGTACCCTGCAAAATAATCAGCAAAGGAGTACATGTCATATTGAGTTGTATTGTCAATGAGTATGTTGATGAATGGCACGGGAAAGCTATCTTTAAGACAAGCTTTGTTTAGATCCCTGTAATCCACGTAAACTCGCACCTTCCCTCCAGGTTTAGGCACGGGGACTATGTTGGATAGCCACTCAGGGTATGTTGACACCATGATGATGCCGGCTTGAAATTGTTTCATAATTTCTTCTTTAACTTTTAAACTCCACTCAGGTTTTAATCGCCTGAGTTTCTGCCTGACTGGCTTAAATCCCTCTTTGACGGGGAGGCGATGGATGACGATGTCAGTTGACAAACTGACCATGTCTTCGTGAGACCATGCAAACACATCCTGGAATTGGGTCAATAGAGTAACTATATCATTCCTTTGGCTTGGAGTAAGGTCCGTATCAATTTGGATTTATTTGGGGTTTTCTGAGGTTCCAAGGTTAAAAGAGGTGGTTTGATCAGGATTTGGCTTGGGTTTGTCTTTGACAAATTCTTTGATCTCCTGAGGTATATCATAGTCCTCTTGTATTTCCATCAAGTCTGAGTCCAACTTTACATCAAAGTTACAGTCCTTATGGAGAATATGCACCTCACCAGCAAGTTTAGGCACATCTAACTTTAGAGTCCTAAAACAAAATGCTTTCACTTAATATATGAAATTGTTCAATCATACAAAGTGTTAGCATGAAATGACAAAAACAAATGCTAATACTGTATAACAAAAGTAAGCTTTTATTGTTATCTACATGGCAGAGGGAGTTTATGCCCTTTTTACCCTTGTCGGCAAATGCAAGGAGTGCTGCTTTAATTTCCAAGGGTGAAGTCCTGATGGACAGTAGTGATGAAGGGGTTGTTGTCATCCTCCTTCTCCTGAATGATGAACATAATGTTTGGATAATCATCATCAAGAATGTCTCTGTTCATACCCTCCGTATGGACTATGACGCGCATGTTTGATAGATGTTTATATATCTCTTCTTTGCGCCTTCGATTCCTTTCTTCCACCTCGAGGTCTGGAATCAAGACTTCCTTTCCTTTGATCGGTATCGGTTTAGGAAACAACATAGCTACGACATGGGAAGGAACCTTTAATGAAGGCCGTAGAGGCTCAACATCTGTAGGTTAAGACAATCACCGTGTGATTGAAGATGAAGGAATCTGTTTGTGCTTGTGAGGATTCCTGTGAGTGGACCCAGAAGAATAGCATAGCCTGGATGTCCCTGTTTGATTAGGAATTTGAACTGGGCACTTGATGCCCTAATGATTCTTTCCTAACCCTTGTCCAGGTTGAAAATCTAAGGATATCATCTCTTGACTTGCCGACATTAACTTGGCAGAAACTCTGGGTTTCAAAGGTGGCGCCCCAATGGGTTGATAGTAAGTGTTGCTCACCTCAAGGGCCTGGAAGCTGACATGCTCAACTTCTACATTGAAACTGATGAGTGGTGTGTCACCTTATACATGACATTCTGGCTCAGCATTAATAGTGACCAAGCTACTATTAATGATGTATTTGAGCTGCTGATGAAGGGTGGAAGGGACGGCTCCAGCCATATGAATCCATGGTCTTCCCAAAACTAGGTTGTATCGTGTAGCTATTTTGAGCACATGGAAGGATACGCAGACTGTATGTGGACCAATCTCAACAGGTAATTCAATCTCTCCGACATCATTTCATCGGGAGCCGTCAAAAGCATTGAAAATTGTATGGCTGCTTCGGATCCTGTTGAGATTCATGTTCATTTTCTCCATGGTGGCGTAAGGGGAGATGTTTAAGGATGATCCCCCATCTATAAGAACTCCTCCCACCATGTACCCGGAGGACATAACCTCTATGTGCAATGATTTACAGTGACCCACCCCTTCGGGAGGTATGTTATCATCGGTGAGGGATATCATATTACTGTTGAAGATGTGATCAACCAGATGATGGAACTCTTCAACATCCACTATTTTTGGCAAGTGGGCTTCTTCTATAACTCTCAGTAAGACCTTCATATGATCTTCTAAAGAAAAAATCAAGTCCAGTATTGAAATCTGTTATGGAGCTTCTTTTAAGCTTAAAATCACCTTGGCTTCATTGTGTCCCATAGTATAGAGGAATTCTTCAATCTTCTCCATGGGAACTTTCCCCTTTGACTTGATGGTAGGCTTCATCACCCGGTGGGGAAGGTACAATGGATTCTCTTTCGACACTGCAGCAGTTGTATTGGATGTGGATCCTTTAGCCTCTCCATAATTCCGTGGCACTTTTTTGAGGCTGACAACAGGATATTGTGGCCGGAATGACAATATGATTGGCTTTGGAGCAACCACTTTTAAAGGATTTTCAACACCTTTGAGATGAATTGGTTGTATTGGATGTGATGTGGTAGCCAAATCTTCCTCAGAGGATACAACTGCTATAACATCCTTCCATTTTATAGGAAATGTGTCCCCACTCTTAAGTAATACAACGTCGTTGTTTGTCATCTATAGGACACCACTGTTAATCAGATTCTGAATAAGATGGCAGAGTGCTCAGCATTCCTCAGTGCTGTGACCGCGAGAGTGGGAGTGGTATTGACACACTCTATTAGAATTAAACCGTCTTGAGTGTGAGATGATGGGAGGTAACAAAACTGTAATTCTTCCCTCATTGATCTGCATTTGTAATATCTTTTCCATTGGTTGACTTAAATAGGTGAATTCCCTTTTATTGGAGAAGTCCCAACGAGTTTGAGCTTTTGCTCTTTTTGCAATTTTATCCTCCAGGGTTTCACCTTCTGGAGTATATGGTGGAGTGCTTGTAATAAGAGGATGGAGGCTTGCATGCTCCTGACTAAATATTTGACGTGTGACTTGGTGCCGATGAACCACCAGTTCTGCCAATTGGTTAACTTGCTCGTTAAGAGCCTTCATTTTTTGTTCCATTATAAACTGGAACTGTGCATAATCCAATTTGTCAACATTGTCCTTGCTGGTTTGGGATGATCCACAAACATTATTGGAGCTCTGTCCACTGCTCCAACTAATAATGTTAACCTCCTCTTCCTTGTGTTGAGGGAGAGGGTTGTCTTGCACATGAGGTTGGTCGGGTTTGGTCACCACAATCTCATCATTGTCAATTAAATCCTGGATTTTATGCTTCAGGGCCCAACAATCCTGAGTGTCATGGCCAGGAGCTCCAGTATAGTAAGCGCACTTTCGGCTAGCATTAAAACCCTTTCCACTCGGGTTGGCTGGTGGAAGAAGATGAGTAATTTTCTTCTGAGTTATCAGAAGTTTGAGAATGTTCTCAAGTGAGTCCTCTAAGGGTGTGAACACTCGACTGCATCTGACATCTACACCTTTTGGCAATGGCGGGTTTGAAGACTGTGCTTGGAAAGAGGAGTAGTTTCTCCTCTGAATAGGCATGTTCTGACTGCCTTTTTGTCCTTGTAGTATCAAGGAAACATCCTCCTCTTTATTCTTATGGACCCTCCTGGGGTTGTTTTCATAACTTCCAGACTTGATGTGCTCAGCCATAACTTTTAATGCGGTAAGGTCTTGAATCTTCCCAGACTTCAATCCCATCTCAGTAATTTCTCCATGTTTGATCATTTCAGAGAACGGTTTGCCTATGCCAGCTAAGACCCTCTCATAGAAAGGAGCTTCTTGAATTTCTATGAAGGTCATCACTAATTCAGAGTCAGTCATAAATGGAATAACTTGAGCAGCAAGGCACCTCCAACTTTGGGCATACTCCTTGAAAGACTCATTGACTTGTTTCTTGACCTTGGTAATTTGATATCGGTCTGGTGCCATCTGAGTTTGGAAACTGTTCTGGCTGAGGAAAGCATTGGCTAGCTCCTCCTAGCTATAAATCTTGGAGTTGTCTAATTTGGTATACCATGCTCTGGCTTCTCCAGTCAGACTTTTCTGAAATAGCTGCATTCCAAGCTTTTCATCATCGGCATAAGATCTGAGTTCTCCAATGAATACCTTCAAATGTGTGTAAGGATCTCCCAATCCATCATACTTTTCAAAATCGGGAGTCTTGAACTTCTCTAGATAATGAACTCCAGGGAATATTCAAAGGTCTGGATATGAAACACTCCCGTGTGCTCCAATCCCTTTGATAAACCGAATGGTCTCCACCATTTGAAGGACTTTTTTCCTAATATCATCAGTGTCTGGATATTCTTTGAGATGAGTGATTTCAGGGGTTTTTTTGGTTTTGTCCAACTGAGACTCAGGTACTGGCACTTCTTTATCCGGACTATAGGTTCCGCCATGTGTAGAGAATTTTGTATGTATGGGTATTTATGGACCTTGAGTGGACTTGTGTAGTTCTTTGAGTAGAACAACCAACTCTATAATTTAATTGCTTAATCCATCGAACTCCTCACGAGAGACGGGAGTAGGATTAGGCTAACCAGATGTAGCCGTGCTTGGCTGTAGGCTTTTTTCCTTTTTGGACTTGGAACGGGTTACCGAACCAATTGCTTCCCTACAAAAAGACTTTTGTCGTTTAGTCTTAGGGAATGAAGAAATGTTACATGCTATGTAATGTGTCTATTTTAGGAGTATTATCCTGCAAAACGGATGTCGGTTGTTTATATGACAAAATGGCATGACAGGTTTTGATATGAAAGGGAATGCATGTACACATATTCCTTTATACTTTCCATTACATTGAGATTGACATGGAAATGAAATTACAAGTAATTGGAATGGGAAGGTATGAAGAGACTTCCCTTCGCGTTTGGTTTATTAGAGGTTGACCTATCTTAGGTTACTCTCGCAGCTTTTTGGCATGAAGGTTCCCAGATCATCGCAATTTACTCGACGGGAAATTAATCTGGTCTTTCAACTGGAGCTAATCTGGGTGGTTCCTTTCCTGAGCCTCATTGGAATTAGTCTCCCTATGAGTCTAGTAATCAAACATCGACATGATAGCCTCTTGGTAGAGGGACCACACAACATACATTCACATACAACGCGTCTCACCATATGGAAATGATGACATGTGTGAAGCACTAATATCACAGGCAAATATGGTGCGAAGCACTAAGTGCAGTGAGTAAATGCATTAGTACACATTCATTCAAATGTAAATGCAACATGCACACACAAGCAGATAAAATGTTTTGAAAAGCTTTAAAATAGCGGCTTAAGCCCTCTTACTGGATGTCCCTAGCAGAGTCGCCACCTATCGACGTCGAGATTTTTATTTGTCCCTTTCTGTTCTTGTCTTTTGGTGTTCTCATGTTAGGTGAGATTTGTTTGAAAAAATAAGTTTGAAAAGGTCTGACATGTATATGTCGACGATTGGACTGTAAGAGTCACCAATTGGTATTTTTAAATGGTTGCACCAACTCAACCAAGAAATGGTTTACACACAGACCTAGTGATGTAACACTGCTTAACTGGTCTGTGAAACCAAGATTCGTTAGGGTCCGGGGGCTTGATTAAGCGGAGGGAAGGTATTAGGCACCCCCTAACTTTCGTGGTGACACGGTTACCGCCACTTTTCAATTTAAACTTTTATCTAAATGTGTGTGTGTAGGTCTATGTGTTATTGTCTCGAAGTAGTGCTATGCCTCATTTTCACCTATATACAAATGGTTTGAATTTTGTATAAAAGTTCAATTTTAATAAGACATAACAATGTTGTTTTGTAAAATAGGTTTTTCAAACCCTTGTGCTCAATAGTAATTAAGGCCTTTGATACTTCCATTTTATTATGTGTTCGACTTGGTTGCCTTTATTATTTTCTAGATGCGAAGCATCTTCGAGAAATTAATGTACATAGCAGTGCCAAAATCCTTGTGGGCATGGGAGCCATCTAAGGATATTCAAACACCGTGAATAATTTACAAGCTGATAGCAGTTGAAAATGTCCATCATGGGAACCAAATCTAGATTCAGGAACTGAATCTGTGATCACATGATTCCTAGGCTCACATGATAAAGACACATGTGCAAAAAGCTGTAAACAGTAATATATATATAACCTGTAAATATATATATATATATATATATATATATATAAGCTATAAACGCACCGGATATGTTGATCTAGGCTCAATTGAATTCGATATATATATATATATATATATATATATATATATATATATATATATATATATATATATATATATATATATATATATATATCAATTGAATGAGCCTGGATATTTATATGAAAGCAATAAAAGCCACAGACCGACGGTCTGGCCATACGCACACAACACGACTCTCAACGTGAATAATTGTGTGTGAATAAAAGTGGAGAAAGACTTTAAAATATGTGAGGTGCCTTACATGAGTGGGCTGCTAAGAAGACTTCAGATGACTTTAAATGAATGAATACTCCGTTTCCACCGGTAAAATATAGCAAAACACAAGCTCACAGGTGTTTGGAAAGAGAAAGAACTCAGTTTAAGGTGTGTACAAAGCAAAATGGATAGGGCTTCCTCGCCTTTTCTCTCTTGAAAATGGCCACCCCAAGCCCTCTATTTATAGAAGGGGGAGTCGCAGGTGTACCTGTGGCAGATCGGGGTGCCTCGGGCTCTATGGGCCCCGCCGTCTTGAAGTACATGCATGCATGCAACGCATTGTCCGCTCGAACCTTCATAACTTTCAATCGGGGCATCCGATTGAGGCGTATAATACCTTTCCAGAATGCTGTTGTCGAGAGCTACATAAGACATGCTATAAGAGGTTGTACGAAGCTGGGAAGATGGGTCCATGACCAGATCTTCAGGTCTTCAAATTCTATCTGGTGTGCTCTCTTGTACAGTAGTCACTTGGGATTTTAAGTTATGGTTCTTGTAGGACACTTCTGTATAGAATGTAGGTTGAAATGTTGTTGAGACGACGTGAATGTGGGATCGAGGTCGAAAAATGATGATTTTCCCCTCATCGGGGTTATCTCGGTTCGGGTCGATTTAGCGTACCGTTGCTCGTGGTTATCTCTCGAGATTGGGTCTTTGTGAGTACTAAAGGTCCTCAGGGTTATCTCTGAGGCATGCCTAACCTCCCGGGGTTATCTCCGGGGTTAGGATTGAGTGCCTCGGGGTTATCTCTGAGGTTGAAGCTGACTTTTGGGGGTTGGAACAAACTTTTTCGGGTTTATCTCCGGAACTGCAACTGCATTCCTCGGGGTTGTCTCCGAGGTTGGAACTAAAAATTCGGGGGTTTCTCTGAGACTGGAACTGAGTATCTCGGGGTTATCTCCTAGATGGCAAATTGAGTATCCGGGGGTTATCTCTAGGATTGAGCTGATTTTACCTCCAAGGTTATCTCTGGAAGACGATTCTGCCCTCCTGCAAGGTTAGTAACAGGAATACAGAAATTTTGAGTGTCTACAGTTTGATTACTGGACTTGTCGGAAGACTAATTCCACGAGGCTCAAGAAAGGCACCACCCATATTTGCTCCTATTGAAAGATCGAATTAACTTCCCATAAAGTAAATTACGATGATCTGGGGACCTTCATGCCAAAAAGCCGCGAGAGTAGCCTAAGATAGGTCAGCCTCTAATAAACCAAACGCGGAGGGAAGTCTCTTCATACCTTCCCATTTCAATTACTTGTAACTTTAATTACTTGTAATTTCAGTTCCATGTCAATCTCAATATAATGGAAAATATAAAGGATTATGTGAATGTACATTCCTTTTTCATATCAATACCTGTTATGTTATCCTGTTATCAAAACGACTGACATCCGTTTTTGCATGAGAACCTTAAAACACTCCTAAAAAATGGACTCATTACATAGCATGTAACATTTCCCCGTTTTTCCATACTAAACTACGTAGTCTTTTTGTAGGGAAACAATTGATCCCGTTACCCGTTCAAAATCCAAAAAGGCACTAAGCCCACTTCCAAACATGCTACAATTGCCCAGCCTGATCCTATTCCTGTTTCCCAAGAAGAGTTCGAAGGATTAAGGAATCAAGTAGCAGAATTGGATGTCTTTCTAAAAGAACAAAGTAAAAACATAAGGGGCCAGACAATGCCTACTCAACCAGAGTTATTCACACCAGGAGCAGTCGGGGTATTGACAAAAAGATTGAAACCCAGATACCTAACCTCATTCAAATAAAGGAACCAAAAAAACTCCTGAAATAAAAAAACTCAGAGATGATCGAGAAACTAGGGATACAAGAAAAAAGTCCAACAAATGGATGAAACCATTCGGTCAATCAAAGGGACTGGAAACTATGGAAGTGTAACCTATTCAGATCTCTGCATATTCCCAGGGGCTCGATATCCTGACAAATTCTAAGTCCCAGAGTTTGAAAAGTACAATGGGGTAGGTGATCCTTATACGCACCTGAAAGTATACATTGGCAAGCTAGGGTCTTATGCTGAAGATGAAAGCCTCAGAATGTAGCTTTTCCAAAAGAGTATCACTGGAGAGGCTAAAGCCTGGCATGCCCAACTTACAATGCCAAAATCCACAATTGGGAAGAATTGGCCCACACCTTTCTAAATCAATATAGTTTTCAGTCACAATACCAAGTGACTAAAGTCAAAAAGTAGAGTACTGAGTCTTTTCGAGAATATACCCAAAAGTGGAGACGTCTGGAAGCACAACTCATTCCATCAATGACAAAATGTAAAATGGTGATGACTTTCATAGACATTTAAGAGACGCCTTACTATGAGAGAATCCTAGCAGGCATAGGAAAGTCATTCTCAAAGATGATCAAACATGATGAAATGGTAGAGATGGGCCTGAAGGTAGGCAAGATTAAAGACTTCATTGCCCTGCAAGAAGTCACCGAGCATATATAGATTGGCAAGTATGCGAGCGATCCCAAGAGGGTACCCGATAAAGGAAATGAAGATGTGTCCCTTGTTGTATAGGGGAAAGCTAGGAGACCAACTTACAGTCCCCCCATTTTGAAAAAGTAAGACAATCTGCCATTTCAACAACAAGCTGCATTCAACCAATGCCAGGATAGAAAGAGAAATTTTGAGAGAACAAAAAATTGGTTGTTCAGTCCATTGGGCGATTCCCTTGAAAATGTATTTGCGATGTTAATGGATCACAAGAAAATTACCGAACTGGCTCCACCTTTGGAATCAGGGAGCAAAAGATACAATCCAAGCTAGAGATGTGCTTACCACTCAGGGTCTCCAGGACACGATACACAATATTGTTGGTCCTTAAAGCATAAAATTCAAAATCTAATCAAAAGTGCAGTATTATGGTCCAACTATAAGACCCCGAATTTTATGAAATGAAAGTATTCAATTTTATTATAATTATTCTATTTATTAAATGGTTAAATTGATAAAAGGTTAAAGTTAAGGGTGATATGTGAAATTTTTTTAAAGTAAGCAAGTTGTCATAAAATAATCGGTGATAAAAGTATAGTAATACGCGTGGTTGCATAATAGTACACGGTATTGTACAGTATCTTTAATTATTGATGCTTACGTGAGAAGTCACTCAATTTTATTCAATTATTGTCATAATATGTTATATTATTAAATCAATAATTAAGACGACAAAGTTATTCATATTATTATTTGCAATATTAACAATGTCTAGAAGTTCTGTCAAAGAGAGGTTTGGTCACCTAATTGCGCGCTAATAAGGAGAAATCCTTATCGGAAAGCCCCCTCTTTCCTGGGAACGACCTGGTTGTTAAATATTGTGAGTTATAATATTAATGATGAATAATTTCGTGTTGATTAAAGATAAAATTGATAATTCCATTGTGTGGGAATTATTTGTGTTAGTGGAAATCGACATTTATTTCGATAATAATTAATGTTTGGAGGTTATATTGACCAATCGGGTAATTAACCGGATAAATGAGCAATTAATTGGTATTAATTCACATGCTTATAACTATGTGTTCACATGTGTGTACTATTGATTCACATAATTTACTATTAGGGGAGTTGGTGCAAGATTGATAATACATGCATGACTAAATTAAAAATGGAGGTATAGTTGAAGGTACTATACTATAATTAATTTTTTCACATGTTTAGAACTATTGAGTCACATGATTTACTATTAATTCACATTATTTACTATTAGGGGAGGTGGCGCAAGTTTGATAATACTTGCAGGACTAAATTAAAATTGAAGAAAAAGATGAAGATATTATATACTGTAATATTTCGAGCCCCAAAACGTGCAATTATCGAAACTATGTTTTCCTATAAATAGAAGCTCATTCTTCCTTCATTTCTCACTAATTCACTAAGTCTCACAAGAGCAATTATAGAGATAGAAGCTATAGAGAGAAAGAAGAAGAGTAGTCTGCTTCGGAGGTAAGGGTTATTATTTTTTTTATATTCTGAAGAGATATTATTTTTCGTATTCGTATGAATATTATTATCGTTCAATATTCATTATATTCGTTTAATATTTGTAAGGAATATTATTTTCGTTTAATATTCGTAAGGAATATTATTTTCGTTCAACCGTTGTAAGTAAGGGGTTTCTACCAAGGGCAGTTTCATAATTTTTTCGACCCTCAAAAATTCTGTAAAAATTTGAAATGATAACTTGATGAGTTTTTTAGATTGTGTCCAAAAATAACAATTTTTGGATGTATAGATTAGGAGTTATGAATTTTATAGGAAAATGCTATTTTAAAAGTAAACCCTTATAACTCCTTGTGGTTAACTACAAAATTGGTGAAATTGTTATTGGGAGTACATCTATATAACAACAGTATACCTGTAAATTTCGGAATTTTTGGACAAAAGTAAAATTTTTGATAAATGTCTAAATATTCGGCAGTTTTAGTCATATGAAAAATAGTAAATGAATTTTAAAAATTCTGAGAAAAATATATGTTCAATATGGGACTATATTATGCTAAATCCAAGAAAAGAAAATTTATTTGTACTGATTTGGTATTTTTCATGAAAATGGACTAGTTATGAGTAAATGAATTAAATATGTTATGTGAAGTAAGAAAATTGGAAAATAGGATTTTATGGCTTGAGAATCCTATATAAGGTATATGCAGATTTTTGATGAGAGTTTTGGTTATTAGTGATGAAATTTTATGAGTATGACATTTTAGGATGATTAAATGCATTAATTAGTAAAGTGTAAATAATCAAAATAAATTATTTATAAATTTAAGAAATGATTAAAATATTTTGGTAATATTAATAATATTAGATTATGAGATTATTAAGTGATTTATAACATTTAGATTAAGGTGTTATAAATATTGATATGGATTTTATTGTGAAACTTTATCTTTTTGTGTTGGGATTACTATTTACGTATACGACACTATTCACGTATACGGCACTATTCATATATATCGCATTATTTGTGTATATGATATTATTTATGTATACGGTACTATGTACGAATACGGAGTACTATTTACGAGTTACTATTCATGAGTTACTATTCATGAGTTACTATTCATGGGGTACTATTTACCTAAAAAATATATTCTTTTCTGTCCAAATTATTTTTGGTACATGAATATTATTTTTGAATTTTACTCCACAGAGCAGTATCATGTTGACAATTTGGATATTTTTAAACTCTGGATAAATTTTAAAGTCTTTAATATTTATCCTTGATTTCGTTTGATTAATGCTTATATCATTGTCATCATCCTCATGATTATATTGTGATGAAAGTTATCTTTGGCTTACGTGCAAAGATGGACTGTTGATTATTGATTTTATAGTTGTATATCTTTAGAGATTGTGAGACCCCAAATTTTATGAAATGATTGTATTCAATTTTATTATAATTATTCTATTTAGTAAATGGTTAAATCGATAAAAGGTTAAAGTTAAGGGTGATATGTGAAATTATTTTAAAGTAAGCAAGTTGTCATAAAATAATCGGTGATAAAAGTATAGTAATACGCGTGGTTGCATAATAGTACATGATATTGTACAATATCTTTGATTATTGATGCTTATGTGAGAAGTCACTCAATTTTATTTAATTATTGTCACAATATGTTATATTATTAAATCAATAATTGAGACGACAAAGTTATTCATATTATTATTTGCAATATTAATAATGTTTAGAAGTTCTGTCAAGGAGAGGTTTGGTCACCTAATTGCGCGCCAATAAGGAGAAATCCATATCGGAAAGCCCCCTCTTTCTTGGGAATGACCTGGTTGTTAAATATTGTGAGTTATAATATTAATGATGAATAAGTTCGTGTTGATTAAAGATAAAATTGATAATTCCATTGTGTGGGAATTATTTGTGTTAGTGGAAATCGACATTTATTTCGATAATAATTAATGTCTGGAGGTTATATTGACCAATCAGGTAATTAATCGAATAAATAAGCAATTAATTGGTATTAATTCACATGCTTATAACTATGTGTTCACATGTGTGTACTATTGATTCACATAATTTACTATTAGGGGAGTTGGTGCAAGATTGATAATACATGCATGACTAAATTAAAAATGGAGGTATAGTTGAAGGTACTATACTATAATTAATTTTTTCACATATTTAGAACTATTGAGTCACATGATTTTCTATTAATTCACATGATTTACTATTAGGGGAGGTGGTAGAAGTTTGATAATACTTGCAGGACTAAATTAAAATTGAAGGAAAAGATGAAGGTATTATATTATAATATTTCGAGCCCCAAAATGTGCAATTATCGAAACTATATTTTTCTATAAATAGAATCTCATTCTTCCTTCATTTCTCACCAATTCACTAAGTCTCACAAGAGCAATTATAGAGATAGAAGCTATAGAGAGAGATGCTATAGAGAGAAAGAAGAGGAGTAGTCTGCTACTTCACTACTCCAGTATCCAGTCTTCTTCGGAGGTAAGGGTTATTATTTTTTTATATTCTGAAGAGATATTAATTTTTGTATTCATATGAATATTATTATTGTTCAATATTCATTATATTCGTTTAATATTCATAAGAAATATTATTTTCGTTCAATATTTGAAAGGAATATTATTTTCGTTCAACCATTGTAAGTACGGGGTTTCTACCAGGGGTAGTTTCGTAATTTTTCCCACCCTCAAAAATTCTGTAAAAATTTAAAATGATAACTTGATGAGTTTTCTAGATTGTGTCCAAAAATAACGATTTTTGGATGTATAGATTAGGAGTAATGAATTTTATGGGAAATAACTATTTTAAAAGTAAACCCTTATAACTCATTGTGGTTAACTCCAAAATTAGTGAAATTGTTATTAGTGAAATTGTTATTGGGTGTACATCTATATTGGGACATCTATATTCGGCAGTTTTAGTAATATGAAAAATAGTAAATGAATTTTAAAAATTCTGAGAAAAATATATGTTCAATATGGGACTATATTATGCTAAATCCCAGAAAAGAAAATTTGTTTGTACTGATTTGGTATTTTTTATGAAAATGGACTAGTTATGAGTAAATGAATTAAATATGTTATGTGAAGTAAGAAAATTGAAAATAAGATTTTATGGCTTGAGAATCCTATATAAGGTATATGCAGAATTTTTATGAGAGTTTTGGTTATTGGTGATGAAATCTTATGAGTATGACATTTTAGGATGATTAAATGCATTAGTTAGTAAAGTGTAAACAATTAAAATAAATTATTTATAAGTTTAAGAAATGATTAAAATATTGTGGAAATATTAATAATATTAGATTACGAGATTGTTAAGTGATTTATAACATTTGGATTAAGGTGTTATAAATATTGATATGGATTTTATTATGAAACTTTATCTTTTTGTGCTGGAGTTACTATTCACGTATGCGACACTATTCACGTATACGACACTATTCATGTATATGGCACTATTTGTGTATATGATATTATTTATGTATACGGTACTATGTACGAATACAGAGTACTATTCATGAGTTACTATTCATGAGTTACTATTCACGGGGTACTATTTATCCAAAAAATATATTTCTTTTCTGTCCAAATTATTTTGGTACATGAATATTATTCTTGAATTTTACTCCACATAGCAGTATCATGTTGACAATTTGGATATTTTTAAACTCTGGATAAATTTAAAGTCTTTAATATTTATCCTTGATTTCGTTTGAATAATGCTTATATCATTGTCATCATCCTCATGCTTATATTGTGATGAAAGTTATCTTTGGCTTACATGCAAAGATGGACTGTTGATTATTGGTTTTATAGTTGTATATCTTTGGCTTACGTGCAAAGATGGACTGTTGATTATTGGTTTTATAGTTGTATATCTTTGGCTTAGTGCAAAGATAGATAGGTGTATGATATGATCATGACTACTGTTGATAATAACGAATATCCTTGGCCCGTAGTGCATGGATAATTTAATGATGTGATTGGTAGGATCATGACCATTATTTAACAGTTGAATGTCTTTGGCCGTAGTGCATTGACAGACAATTGATTGGTATTATCATGACCATTGGTTTTATAGTTGAATATCTTTGGCCCGTAGTGCAAAGGTAGACAACTGATTGGTATGATCATTGTTATTACATCTGAATATCTTTAGCCTTTGGGGTACAGATATTGAGTAAACGTTCTATTAAGCCTTTGTGGTAAGGAGAAACTATTGATTTACATGATTATAAATATGAATTATGGATTTAACTATAATCTTTGGTGGTTCAGTTGAAGACAGGTGATGAAAGTTCTTTTAATCTTGGGTATAATAAAGAACTGTTGTTGAGTATTACAAGAATGAAATATTAACGATGGACTTTTAATCTAGAAGAGATAGTAGACATTATGTTCTACTTGACTCTTCTAATGGATTGCTTATTCCGCTGTAGTTAAACTTGATATTTATTGTATTTTATCAGTTTAACATTTTTGAAGGCTAAGGATAATTTATTCTGCATTATTTTAGTCATAATATTTCTTACTGGGCTAGTTGAGCTCACCCTTTTCTTTCATTGTTCTATTCAGAAAATGAGAATATAGCTGGGACGAGTCGAAAAATGGAGTGATGGTCCAGGATAAGTGGCTTTAGTAGTCCTCACTATTCTGTGAAATAGTGTGATAATAATTGTAATGAGGACTCCATTGAGTGTGGATATTGTCTATAAGGCAATATTCTTGTTTAAACTCTCAGCTATGTTTTGTCGTATATTTTGCACGATAGATGTATAATTAAGTTTGTAGTTGAGTTCTGTACCATGTATCTGGTGACTCAAGATGGGTGATGTATACCTGTTTTGGGGGCGTCACACCAATGACCTGACCAGCAAAATGTCAACACCAACCTTCTGTTGCAGCATGATACGGAGGGAGTAAACATGATCGGGTCAGGAAGTGCTGAAATGTATCCAAATCGTAAGTACGTACGAAGGATGGAGGAATACCGCCAAAGGCACAGAACAAATGTCATAGGGTGGGAAAAATCTGAGGAGGGTATATCTGTAATGCAAAAGATAGAGATGATTCAGAATCAAGTAAATCTACTAGCTAAGCTGATAATGCGCCTGTGACACCCCCAAAATAGGTCCAATCCATCCAACCTATTCTGAGTCGCCAAATACATGGTACAGAAAAAAACAACTTTATTACTACAATTATCGTGCAAAATACAACATATATACTGTGAGTTTTAAGACCAACTATGACTCATGTCCTAACTATGGACAGCACCTCACAGTGATACCTTACATAAAGGTGTAATCTAGAACTGTTTTAGAAATTAAAATCTTTGGGAAGTGCTCAAGGAAACCTTCGTACATAGGAGGCCATGAATCTAAGTTAAGATAGATATCATATGTCCAGAGAATTATCCTTGGTTGATCCAATAGACCCTAAAGAAAAACGAGAAGGTTACTATCATGTTCCTTCTAATGGTGAGTCTTCTCTTGACATATAACTATCTCCACCGTCTGCGATTGAACATTATGTTTCAACCCAACTCCAAGATCATATAGGTAGTGATCGTAGATATACTCAGCAAGTGTATGTGCACAACCCTTTCTTATGATAACACGAGATTGTATGTCATTAGACATCTTGTATGATAACGGCAAAACACCCTTTTAAAGTTGGGTTCACCTCACCCTATTGTTGTTCACCAAAATCAATTATTAAGTGACGTATAATATACGACACACACATCTTAGGTCCTCAATAAAATTATATATTGTATGTCATGCCGTTTTATAATGTGTTGAGAAATTTTGATAGTCTCGGACAACCACACTATTCCCCTGTTATCCCCGCTCGACCCAGCTACACTCCTATTACCTGAAAGGAATTGTGAAGTAAAAAGGGTGAGCATAACTAGCCCAGTAAAGAATATCATAACTAAAGATAATTAAATTATCAATAGCCTTCATCTGTAATAATTCAGAGATTTAGAACATATGGTAGATGATAAAACTTTTCAACCATAATTGCAGCGGAACGAGCAATCCATTAGAAGAGTCAAATAGACCATAAAGTCTATTATCTTCTCCATGTTAAAAGTCCACCAACAATGCTTTAACCCTGTAAAATTAATCAACAGATCCTGTTCACAATCATGTGAATAACTCATAATCATAATTGTAGTTCTAATTTTTTCTTCTCATCCAAGATGAAGATATTTTTCATCACATGTCTTTACCTGAAACATCAAAGATCATGGTTATACCAATTCACAGTTCCAGTTCATAATCATACTAATAAGTTCATCTTTGCACTATGGGCCAAAGATATTCATTAACAGTTCATCTTTGCACTACATTCCAATGATATTCAGCAACAGGTCATCTTTGCACTACGGGCCAAAGATATTCAATAACAGGTCATCTTTGGACTACAGGCCAAAGATATTCAACAACAAGTCATCTTTGTACTACACGCCAAAGATATTCATCAACAATTCATCTTTGCACTACAGGCCAAAGATATTCATATCTCAAAGAAATATATAATCATTTCCGAAATTTATATAAACAACAATTATAACCATGTTGATCAATTCACCTTCAGACTTGCTAAAAATATTCAATTGTAAATTCAATGGTCATGATCATACCTACCAACAATTCATCTTTGCACCATCTCGCCAAAGAGAACCCATAGTCACGATCATACCAATAATCTACCCATCTTTACACTTAAGTCAAAGAGAAATTTCTTCACCAGGATTATAAAAATGTTATATATGATAATAAAAACAATACGATCAATCACTGCATTTAATTTCAAGAGTAATATTCATGAATCAATAATTTTATAACACCTTAATCCAAATGTTATAAATCACTTAATAATCTCATAATCTAATATTATTAATATTACCACAATATTTTAATCATTTCTTAAACTTATAAATAATTTATTTTAATTGTTTACACCTTTCTAATTAATGCATTTAATCATACTAAAATGCCAAACTCATAAGATTTCATCACCAATAACCAACAACCTCATCAAAAATCTGCATATACCATATATAAGCCATAAAATCCTATTTTTCAATTTTGTTACTTCACATAACATATTTAATTTATTTATTCATAACTAGTCCATTTTCATGAAAAATACCAAATTAGTTCCAAAAATATTTCTTTTCTGGGATTTAGCATAATATAGTCCCATATTGAACATATATTTTTCTCATAATTTTTAAAATTCATTTACTATTTTTCATATGGCCAAAATCGCCAAATATTTAGACATTTATCATAAATTGTACTTTTGTCCAAAAATTCCAAAATTTACTGTAATATATCGATGTTATATAGATGTACTCCCAATAAAAATTTCACCAATTTTGGAGTTAACCACAAGGAGTTATAAGCGTTTACTTTTAAAATAGTCTTTTCTCATAAAATTCATAACTCCTAATCTATACATCCAAAAATCGCCATTTTTGGATATAATCAAGGAAACACATCAAATTCTCATTTTAATTTTTTCCAAAATTTTTGAAGGTCCAGAAAAAGTACGAAACTGAAAAACATAATAACCCTTAAAAATCCCTTACCTCAAAAGAGCACTACTTCTGTGACGCCCCCAAAATTCAGACACCCATATCTCGAATTCGGTGCATCACGCACAACTACGAATATCTTGCTAAATCATTAACAGCGGAAATAATAGAATAATTACATTGATATAATATAAATATTCAAGCGTCCCAAGGTACAGTAACCATTACTATTACAATTACGTGATTAGCTTAACATAGCTTAATCATTCTTGAATACATCATAATAACGATAATAATAATACTTCTAGTCTTAAGGGTAAATTATTTCGTCGCCTTGCCCTTTTCCTTGTCCTTTCTTGAAGAACCGCCGCTTCGCTCTGCCTTAACTATAATGTTTTAGGAAGCAAGAATGAGCAACAAATTTGCCTAGCAAGTGAGGGACAAGCAGTTATAGCATTTAAAATTCTCAGGATTTCAAAAATGATAAGTAGTTCTAGAATATCAAGAAACATCAAGAGTATTCAATAGGTGTCGTTATAGATCAAGTATATCACAATTTCGTGATTTACTCCCTCGAGGTTCATCATGAAATGAGTATCGAGCGATCACTAAGGACTAAGAACTCTTACTAGAATTAACAAAGATTACAATGTAATCCACAATAAACGAGTACATCGGTGATCATTTAAAGTACCCTATGTTATGCATAACATTTAATCATACTTAAGTGCACGCGTCGGTTTCCGATAACATATCATTTCCTCCTATGAGGGTTGTTCATCTCGGTTTAACGTTCGGGTCCGCTTTCAAGGAAGTTTGGTTTGGATAATTCATCAAGGGTTCTCAAATTTAGAACGCTTCATCAACTATGGACTAGATTTAATCAATAGGGGTTCGCTAGTCAACCATGTTTAACAATAATGAGATAATTCAACTTGGATAAAATCTCAAAGGTATACAATAGAATAATTATTGTATATCAACATCCTGCTTGAAGGATTAATAAACTTTAATATACAAGACATGCTAGATTTATAATAATGATAACTTACTCAATTTAGAAAGATGAATCAATCAATTTATATAACGATAACAAGTAGGGATAATAAACTTGGTCAACGAGGTTTAGGGTAAGAACTTGCTCAATGTAACAAGATAAGGTTTAGAAACTTGCTCAATGAAATTTGAGTAAGGTTAGGGAACTTGCCTTTAGCGCTGATTACCACATATAGCAAAATCACCTCAATGAACTATGTTGTCCTATTTACATAAGTATAGGTATTCATTAGCCAAACACACTTGATATATACATATATAAATAACATGTACTCATTATACACTCTTCTATCTATGAATATTGCATCCATTAACATCTCTTTAATCATACCTCATTGACGAATGACCTTTTTCACGCATGCTTGCGTGTATTAGAATTGTTTTTCGAAGCTAGTAAAACTTTATATTTTGGTTCGGGTGATAATGATTTATAATGAAGAAGGGATATACATAAGTTCATCCTTATTTCAAGTTATGGTGCTATCTCCGAGTCCCAAGACATCTACCCTATCCAACCCGAAGTTATCCTGTCATCTCCGAGGGCATTTGGCCATATCCAAGACGCACGACTCGTCCGAGGGACATTACGTTTTGTCCAGAAGACAACATTTCTTGTCTCAAGACAACACTTCTTGTCAAAGAAGGCAATACTTTTGTCCGAAGACAACACTTCTTGTCTCAAGACAATACTTTTGTCAAGAAGGCAATACTTCTTGTCCAAGACAACACTTCTTGTCCAAGACAATACTTCTTGTTCAAGACAACACTTTTGTCCAAGACAATACTTCTTGTCCGAAGACAACACTTCTTGTTTCATGGCCTCACACGGCCAAACCCAATTATTACGTTACTCTACGATCAACAATATTACTCTACGGTCGTAGTCAGTCTGGCTATCACTCTACGATCAACAATCTTACTCTACGGTCGTAGTCAGTCTGGCTATCACTCTACGATCAACAATCTTACTCTATGGTCGTAGTCAGTCTGGCTATCACTCTACGATCAACAATCTTACTATACGGTCGTAGTCAGTCTGGCTATCACTCTACGATCAACAATCTTACTCTACGGTCATGGTCATCTACATGGTGGACCTTTCCAGGAATCGTAGAGTAGTCCAGACACTTGCAGATGTTAAGTGAGCAATCGTAGTATTTTCCAAAAGACCAGCACCAATATGACATGACACTATGATTTGGATAGTAGAGTGTCATCTGACTTATGTCAGAATCATCAAGTCCTAACTTTTAATTCTAACAATTTTTTTTTAACGTGTTCAAGCATGAAAGTGAACTTCCTAACGCCTTATAACATGCTAGTTCATCATACTTGACCTATTAATTAGGAAAAACCAAGGATCAAACCAGACTCAAGTTAAGAACGAAGTAGAAATTTTACCTTCTCAACCTTGATATCTCACACACTGATTTGGCTTCGGAAATGCTTAGCGACTAAGAATTCTTTACTCAGATGTTTCCAATACTCTTAACAATATAACAGACTGCAAAGGCAGCTCGTATTTATAGA
Source organism: Panax ginseng (assembly GCA_020205605.1). NCBI lineage: Eukaryota > Viridiplantae > Streptophyta > Magnoliopsida > Apiales > Araliaceae > Panax > Panax ginseng. The sequence continues at coordinate 140,739,291 of CM035132.1, read as the reverse complement.
GGAAAGCATGGACTAGACCATTGCTTTACACAATGTGGGGATCCATGGCGCAATAGAAAGGAACAATGGTTGCTTAAGGAGTTGTTTAACCACTTCATACCGATCACTCACCTAGCCATGATTACCTAGGATTAGCGAATTTTGAAAGTTTACGTAAAGAGAGTTTAAAGCTATCGTCCTTTGTACTTGGTGACCCCTAACTTGAGACAAGAGAAGTGATCTCGAGACATAAGCATGGGGGGTGGTCGGTCGAGCACAATCGCCTCACGCCATATTTTAAAAGTCAACCCTTGTACCAATTGTTATGTTGGGTTCGAATTGGTCTTTAAATGTTCCAAGTTATTGGGCTAACTCAAAAGTCCATCAATTAAGTTATTGGGCTAGACTCCCAATCTACATACTAAGGTTGGGCTCGAATAATCCTAGATCCAATATTAAGTTATCCCTCAATTAATAATTCCACTCACATAATAAATTGTATAAGTTAAGCTTATCATCATATGCAATAATTATTTACATCTCAATGCCACACTAGGCATAATCTTCCAAGCTTAAACTAAGCTTCTCAATGCACATTGATCTAATACGAATCAATTGATCTCAATAAAATGTTAACACTTTTATTCATATAAATATTACCTTCATTAGCATATTTATTTAATAATATGAGGAATTTCTCAGGTATTAAATCCTCTCCCCCTTATAAAAATTCCGTCCCGGAATTGCTATAGGTTTACGCAAAAAGTTGGGGATAATCCCTCATCATTCTATCTTCTAATTCCCATGTTGCTTCCTCGACATCGTGGTTACGCCAAAGCACTTTTACAGAAGATATAACTTTGTTTCTTAGCGTTTGTTCTTTCTTATCTATTATCTGAACAGGAATTTCTTCATATGCCAGATTCTTCTCTACTTGAATGGGCTCATAGGAATCACGTGTCTATAGTCAGACTTATACGGACGTAGTACGGAAATGTGAAACACGTTGTGGATGTGTTCCAGTTCGGGTGGCAAAGCAACTTTGTATGCCACTTCGCCCACTCGTTTCAATATCTCGAATGGTCCTATGAACCTCGGACTCAATTTTCCTTTCTTTCCGAATCTGATCTTTCCTTTCCAAGGAGATACCTTCAAAAACACAAAACTACCGACTTCAAAGTCTAAGTTACAGCGATGTAAATCAAGATACTTCTTTTAGCGATCTTGAGCTGCGACCAATCTACCTCTTATTGTTGTTACCACGTCGACCATTTGCTGAACTAATTCGGGTCCCAAAAGTCGTCGTTCTCCGACTTCGTCCCAACATAATGGTGTCCCGCATTTTCTCCGTAAAGAGCTTCATACGGGTGACATCCGATACTCGCATGATAGCTATTATTGTGTTTAATTCTACCAATGGTAAATGGTCGTCCCAATTCCTCTTGAAGTCCATCACGCAAGCTCTCAAAGATGTCCTCCAACGTTTGTATGGTTCGTTCACTTTGCCCGTCTGTTTGAGGGTGATAAGCGATGACTTAATCTCAATTGAGTTCCCATTCGTTCTTGCAAACTTTTCCGAATTTTGACGTGAAACGCGGATCTCGATCGGAGACAATCGACACCGGGCACTCCATGTCGCGATACGATTTCCTTCACGCATAAATTTGCTAATTGGTTCAAATTGAATCGAATCTTGATGGGTAGAAAATGAATCGCTTTTTGTTAATCACCTATAATAACCCAAATGGCATCATAACCCTTACGTAATGTAACAGGAAGTCCAACCACAAAGTCCATCGTGATGTGCTCCCATTTCCATTACGGTATTTCCGGTGGTTGAAGTAGTCCACTGGGCCTCGGTGTTCGCTTTGACTCTTTGACAAGTAAGACATCTCGCTAACGACTCTGCAACTTCTCTTTTCAAATTAGGCCACCAAAAATGGTGTCAAGATCCGGTACATTTTGTGCCTCTGGATGAAATGAATACTGGCGATTGTGTGCTTCGTGTAGGATTTCCTCTCTCAGTTCGATTACATCTGGCACTCATACTCGACTCTCAACCCTCGATATACCGTCCTTATCTACCTTGAACCTTTCTTCCTTATCTTCTATTATTCTCTTCTTTTTTTTCTCATATTCTTCATCTTTCTCTTGTGCTTCCTTTATTCTATCCAATAACGTCGGGTGAGCTCTCATCATGAGAAATTTTCCTTCTGCTTCTTTTGGTTCCTCCACCTCTATTTCCAACTTTTCCATTTCTCTTATTAATTCCTCTTGAGTTGTCAATTTGAATAACTTCTCCCTTCCTTTTCTACTTAAAGCGTCGGCTACCACGTTTGCTTTTCGGGTGATAAAGAATTTGTGATCGTAATCCTTGATTAGCTCCAACCATCTTCTTTGTCGCATGTTCAACTCCTTCTGTGTGAAGATATATTTCAGACTCTTGTGATCCGTATATATCTCACATTTTCTCCATACAAATAGTGCCTCCAAATCTTCAATGCAAAGACTACCGCCGCTAACTCCAAGTCATGGGTAGGGTATCGTCTTTCAAAATCTTTCAACTGTCGTGAGGCATATGCAATGACCTTGCCATGTTGCATTAGCACACAACCAAGTCTTCTATGCGATGCATCACTATACACCACAAATCCTCCCGTATCATCTGGTAATGATAATACAGGCGCCTCGCTCAACCTCCTCTTCAATTCTTTGAAACTCTCCTCGCATTTCTCCGTCCACACGAACTTCTCTGTCTTCCTTGTTAGATTGGTCAGCGGGGTTGCTACCTTAGAAAAATCTTGGATAAATCTTCGATAGTACCCGGCTAGACCTAAGAAACTCCTAACTTCTGTTGGCGTCTTCGGCTGTTCCCAGTTACTTACCGCTTCCACCTTTGCAGGATCCATGAAAATTCCATTTTGATCTATCACGTGCCCTAGAAATTGAACCCTTTCCATCCAAAATTCACATTTTGAAAATTTAGCGTACATCTTCTCCCTTCTCAATGCTTCTAATACCATCTTGTGTGTTCAAGCGTGCTCTTCCTTTCGTTCGTGAATAAATCAAAATGTCATCGATAAATACTACTACAAACTTATCTAAGTATGGCTTGAAAACTCGGTTCATCAAGTCCATGAATGCTGCCGGAGCATTGGTTAACCCAAATGACATTACTAGAAATTCGTAATGTCCGTAGCGAGTTCAAACGCGTGCTCTTGGTATGTCCTCTCTCGCACTTTCAACCGATGATAACCCGCTCAGTAAATCTATCTTGGAAAAACACTTCACTCCCTCAGGTTGATCGAAAAGGTCGTCTATCCTTGGCAATGGATATCTGTTTTAATTGTCACACTCGGTTCAATTCCCGATAATCGATCTGAGCCTCATCGCTCCATCCTTTTTCTTTACAAACAACACTTTGGTGCTCCCCATGGAGACACACTTGGCCGAATGTAACCCTTATCTAGCAGCTCTTGCAATTGAATCATCAATTCCTTCATTTCTACTGGCGCCATACGATATGGGGCTTTCGAAAATGGTGCGAGTTCGGTGCATAAGTCTATTATAAATTCGATTTCTACGTTCGGCGGAAGGCCGCATACCGTCTGAAATACGTCTTGAAATCTCTTACCACCGATATAACTTCCGATTTCTATTCCTTTTTCTCGAAAGTGTCCACTATATAGGCTAAATAGCCTACACATCCTTTCTTTAATACTTTCTTGGCCTGCATCATCGTAAGGCAACACGATTGCTTGAGCGATGAGCTACCATAAAACACTACCTTAGACCGATTTGAGGTCTGAAGGTTCACACTTTTCTTTTGACAATCGATTATTGCAGCGTGGCCGGATAACCAATCCATTCCGAATATCACATCAAATTCTCCCAGTTTAATCGGAAATAAGTCTACATTTAGTTCGTGACCTCTAATGTTTGCACAACAGTTTCGGTAAACAAACTCTATGGGATTAACTTCCTTATTCGCAATCTCTACGTTCAATGAGTTTTCTAAATGTTAGGAGGTATGTTTAGTCGATTAGCAAATTCTTCGTATTAATAAAGGAATAGGTAGCACCGAATCAAATAATACATACACATTTATATTATTGATCGGAGAATACGACACCACGTCCCCTGCGATCACTTGCATCTTGGACGATCATGTTAAATGTTGAGGCGTTCGGATTGGTTGGATTGCGTTGGTCGCCGATCTTGACTTCTTTGCCCGTCGTCCTCATTGGCCGCTTCCTCCGTTGCTCCCTTCTTTGGGCAATCCTTGATTTGATGCTCGGTTGAGCCACACGAAACATCCTTGATCTTTTTTCGACGTTGGGCGGTTGGGTGAAATGTGCCCTTCTTGGCATAGATTGTAGCGAGATGTTGCGCCCTTCCAAAGATTCCCTTGATGGTTTTTCCGCATTTTGAGCAAGCTTCACTACTTTTCTTAAATCCTCCTTGATAACTTCCTGACTGGTTGATGTTTTGTTGGTTGGTGTTGTTGTTGCGGTTATCCCATTTCCTCTTTCCCAGATAACTTCCACCACTGCTACTGCCTCCACGAGTTTCTCCCCCAGCATTCTTGTTCTTCTTCTCTTTGTTGTATTGGCTCAATGCCTCGCTACCTCCCTCAGCAATTACCGCCTTCTCCAATAAGGTGGCGAACGAGTCGATTTGAAGGACTGACACCTTGTTGAACAACCAAGGTTTTAGTCCAAGTTCGAAGCGTCGAGATTTTTTCTTCGAGGTTCACTTGATGTGGTGCGAATAAATGCGAGTTCGTTGAACTTGGTCGCATATTGTGCCACTGTCATCTCCCCCTATTTTAGTTCTAAGAACTTTACCTCCATCTTATTCTTCATGCTCCTCGGGAAGTAATTCTCGAAGAACAAGGTCTTAAACCTTTCCCAGGTTATAGTCCCTCTCCGCCTCTCCTTTGGTTTGCTTCCCACCGATGAGTTTGCTTCACCCCTCATCATGTATGTAGCGAACATGGTTTTCTCGGGTCTCCACCCACACTTGAGCAATGGCGAAGGCTTTCTCCATTTCCTTGATCCACGTTTGTGCTACGATAGGGTCGGTAGTACCCATAAATTCTGGAGGTCCTACACTCTTAAAGTCCTTAAAGTTTGTGACCGGAGCTACTTGGGGAATGGGTGGTACTTGTTCATTTCTTCCCCTAAGAGCTCCCCTAACAAATCTACAAGCCTCTGAATGGGATCTACTTGTCCTCTCTCATCATTAACCGACTCTTAGGGTGCGATTAATCTACGTTCATGGCATTTTTTCGCATCACCAACTTCTATTTTTTATTATCTAATCATATTACTTAAACAGTTCTTCATAGAAGGAATAAGATTTCAGAACACATTTCAGAACAAGATCATTTATATTCATATGCCAAATTGTTACATTACATGCTATCTCCAGCATACCTCTATAAATGACACAACTAATTCCCTAATATCACAAAAGATGGGGACAATCATTAACATACTACCCCTTTAACTCAAAAGTTGGGGCTTACAACTATTTCACATTCTTCATAAAGGTCGAAATACAACAACGGATAATACACCACATAACGAACTACCACTAATAACTTTTAACGCCTAGACTTAATCCATCATCCCGCGATCCACAGCGCTCTGGTACTCCCTCTGAGTTATGTGCACCACCAAATCTCGGCTTATGGTGTGCCGTGTCTGTCCCTACTCTGTCGGGTAGTGATTCACCTCATCAATCAGTCTCCCCATTGCCGTGCGCACTGCATAGCCCATCCTGCTCATCTTCCTCCTTTTGCATCTCACTTCATCCTCTAGATCGCTAGCCCTATCATTGGCCCCTTCCCACTTTTCTTCAAAATGGGTCCTAACCCTTACCTCCATCTCTAACTGAGTACGGATAGCTTCCTTCTCTGTCCTCTCGCTCAACTCCCCCTGCTCCATTTCTTCTAATTTCCCTGCCAGTTCTACATTCCTAGCCATCGCCTTGTGAAACAAAGCCCCCATCTGGGTTCCTGCCTCCTTACGGTGAGCAATCTCTACTTCCATTTCCTGCATTACTAACTTTCTCTGGTGGTCTTCGTCCTTCAGCTTTTGGAATTCGGATTCTCTGTCTTTGGCCTCAGCCTCTAACTCCTCCACTCTGCACCCTAACTCTAAAATCTGCTCCTCATACTCCCCCAACATCCTATCCTCAAAAGTAGCCTCGTCTGAGTCCCCATGGGCTCATCCACCATACGCTCCTCCTCCTGGATCAGGACTCTTGGTGTGGCTCTATCTCCTCTTCCTCGTCATCATCATCGATAGAACTACAGTTGATATAGTCTCTGCTATCAATGGTGCCTCATATACCACGTGTGTGTCACGCGGCTCCTCTTCTACTACTTGGCTAGGTCCTCCCATATCAGTCATCCTACAATCACCGACACAAGACAAAACAACCAACAACTCCATTAGAATCATAAGTTCATTTTATAGAATGAAGTTATATTCTGTAACACGCTAAGCCCATCTCTATGGAAACTCTATATGAATTTCATCCCTTTCTATCTTCTGAGTTCTCCTAAGTTATAATCTAAGGGCTCTCGCTCCTAAGGTTTATAACTATAGCTTTGATACCAACCTGTGACGCCCCCAAAATTCAGACACCCATATCTCGAATTGATTGCATCACGCATCACATAACTACGAATATCTTGCTAAATCATTAACAACGGAAATAATAGAATAATTACATTGATATAATATAAATATTCGCGTCCCAAGGTACCGTAACCATTACTATTACAATTCTGTGATTAGCTTAACATAGCTTAATCATTCTTGAATACATCATAATAACGATAATAATAATACTTCTAGTCTTAAGGGCTAAATTATTCTGTCGCCTTGCCCTTTCCCTTGTCCTTTCTCAAGTACCGCCTTGCTCTCGCTTTTAATCTGTAATGTTTTAGGAAGCAAGAATGAGCAACAAATTTGCCTAGAAAGTGAGGGACAAGCAGTTATAGCATTTAAAATTCTCGAGATTTCAAAATGATAAGTAGTTCCGAATATCAAGAAACATCAAGAGTATTCAATAGGTATCGTTATAGGTCAAGTATATCACAATTTTAGGATTTACTCCTCTCGAGGTTCATCATGAATGAGTCTTGGCGGTCTACTAAGGACTAAGAACTCTTACTAGAATTAATGAAGATTACACTTGTAATCCACAATAAGCGAGTACATCGGTGATCAAACCTAAAGTACCCTATGTTATGCATAACATTTAATCATACTTAGATGCACGCGTCGGTTCCCGATAACATATCATTTCCCCTCCTATGAGGGTTGTTCATCTCAGTTTAACGTTCGGGTCCGCACCAAGGAAGTTTGGTTTGGATAATTCATCAAGGGTTCTGAATTTAGAACGCTCATCAACTATGGACTAGACGAATCAATAGGGGTTCGCTAGTCTAACCATGTTTAACAATAATGAGATAATTCAACTTGGATAAAATCTCAAAGGTATACAATAGAATAATTATTGTATATCAACATCCCGCTTGAAGGATTAATAAACTTTAATATACAAGGCAAAGCTAGATTTATAATAATGATAACTTGCTCAATGTAGAAAGATGAATCAATCAATTTATATAACGATAACAAGTAGGGATAATAAACTTGGTCAACGAGGTTTAGGGTAAGAACTTGCTCAATGTAACAAGATAAGGTTTAGAAACTTGCTCAATGAAATTTGAGTAAGGTTAGGGAACTTGCCTTTAGCGCTAATTACCACTTATAGCAAAATCACCTCAATGAACTATGTTGTCCTATTTACATAAGTATAGGTATTCATTAGCCAAACACACTTGATATATACATATATAAATAACATGTACTCATTATACACTCTTCTATCTATGAATATTGCATCCATTAACATCTCTTTAATCATACCTACTGACGAATGACCTTTTCTACGCATGCTTGCAGGTATTAGAATTGTTTTCCCGAAGCTAGTAAAACTTTATATTTTGGTTAGGGTGATAATGAGGTTTATAACGATAAGGGATATACATAAGTTCATCCTTATTTCAAGTTATGGTCTTTGTCTCAAGAGTCCCAAGACATCTCGCCTATCAAGAACCCGAAGTTATCCTATCATCTCCGAGGGCATCCGCCATATCCAAGACGCGTTCTGACTCGTCCGAGGACATTACGTTTTGTCCGAAGACAACATTTCTTGTCTGAAGACAACACTTCTTGTCCGAAGGCAATACTTCTTGTCTGAAGACAACACTACTTGTCCGAAGACAATACTTCTTGTCCGAAGGCAATACTTCTTGTCCGAAGACAATACTTCTTGTTCGAAGACAACACTTCTTGTCCGAAGATAATACTTCTTGTCCGAAGACAACACTTCTTGTTTCATGGCCTCACACGGCCAAACCCAATTATTACGTTACTCTACGATCAACAATATTACTCTACGGTCGTAGTCAGTCTGGCTATCACTCTACGATCAACAATCTTACTCTACGGTGCGTGAGTCGATTCGGCTATCACTCTCACGATCAACAATCTTACTCTATGGTCGTAGTCGATTCGGCTATCACTCTCACGATCAACAATCTTACTATACGGTCGTGAGTCGATCCCGGCTATCACTCTACGATCAACAATCTTACTCTACGGTCGTAGTCAGTCTGGTTATCACTCTACGATCAACAATCTTACTCTACTGTCATGGTCATCTACATGGTGGACCTTTCCAGGAATCGTAGAGTAGTCCAGACACTTGCAGAAGTTAAGTGAGCAATCGTAGTGTTTTCCAAAAGACCAGCACCAATATGACATGACACTATGATTTGGATAGTAGAGTGTCATCTGACTTATGTCAGAATCATCAAGTCCTAACTTTTAATTCTAACAATTTTTTTTTTAACGTGTTCAAGCATGAAAGTGAACTTCCTAACGCCTTATAACATGCTAGTTCATCATACTTGACCTATTAATTAGGAAAAACCAAGGATCAAACCAGACTCAAGTTAAGAACGAAGTAGAAATTTTACCTTCTCAACCTTGATATCTCACACACTGATTTGGCTTCGGAAATGCTTAGCGACTAAGAATTCTTTACTCAGATGTCTCCAATACTCTTAACAATATAACAGACTGCAAAGGAAACTCGTATTTATAGAGGAAAGCATGGACTAGACCATTGCTTTACACAATGTGGGGATCCATGGCGCAATAGAAAGGAACAATGGTTGCTTAAGGAGTTGTTTAACCACTTCATACCGACCACTTTCATTAGCCATGATTACTTAGGATTAGCGACTTGAAAGTTTACGTAAAAAGAGTTTTAGCTCTCGTCCCTTTGTACTTGGTGACCCCTAACTTGAGACAAGAGAAGCGATCTCGGACATAAGCATGGGGTGGTCGGTCAGCACTGCGCCTCTACGCCATATTTTAAAAGTCAACCCCGTACCAATTGTTATGTTGGGTTCGAATTGGTCTTTAAATGTTCCAAGTTATTGGGCTAACTCAAAAGTCCATCAATTAAGTTATTGAGCTAGACTCCCAATCTACATACTAAGGTTGGGCTCGGATAATCCTAGATCCAATATTAAGTTATCCCTCAATTAATAATTTCACTCACATAATAAATTGTATAAGTTAAGCTTATCATCATATGCAATAATTATTTACATCTCAATGCCACACTAGGCATAATCTTCCAAGCTTACACTAAACTTCTCAATGCACATTGATCTAATACGAATCAATTGATCTCAATAAAATGTTAACACTTTTATTCATATAAATATTACCTTCATTAGCATATTTATTTAATAATATGAGGAATTTCTCAGGTATTACAACTTCTGACCGGAATGTCGGATGAAAAGCCGAAGGAAACTTGCACTGAATAGCAACTCTCCAAGTATCTAAATACTCACAAAAATACGATCGAGAATATTGAGAGAGAAAACTTCAGTTTCTGGTGTGATTTTTAATTCTAACTTAAGCGCCTATTTATAGGAAAATGCTAGAACACCAAAGGAGACTAAAATAATAAAATAATATTATTTAATTTTTCCTCTTCTACGCCCATACTTGCTGAAAATCTGAGCAGCCAACCTTGACCAAAATTCAGCACATGTTTTTTTTTCTACACCAACTAAAGTGTGTCCCACTCAAATTTAATAAAAATTATTTTATTTTTTGAAACTTCAGTAATTCATAGAAAATAGCCCGTTTATCAGAAAAATACGAATTTTATGTCCATTCCACACGAAATCGAATTCTCTATAACTTTGTAGCTTTGATTTTTCTAAATTCCAAACAGAAAATATCCGAAATCCACAAACGGGTGATTTTTAATACCGTTTCAACACCTTTTAAAATTCATAACAAATCATGCGTTAAATTTCAACGGTTCAAAATTTGTGGACATATACTCAACTCATATATGTATAAGATATCCAAAAATAACAATGATCCAACGGTCGGATTAAAATTACAATTCACGCAATAAAGCTTTAAGAACACCGATTTGAGTTTTTAATACCTCCAATCCGACAAAATATTGATAAAATACCTCAACATTAATTCCTTCATTTATAACCATATAAATAAATCCATCATTTATATCCACATCAAATAAATATTTCCTTATCATATAAATTAATAATTAATTATTCACAAATAATATTACAGAATAACAATTATGACAACCAGACAGTTCCCAAGAAAGAGGGGGCTTTCCAATAAGGATTTCTCCTTACTGGTGCGCAATTAGGTGACCAAACCTCTCCTTAGACAGAACTTTCTAGACATTGCCAATAATGTTATCTAATAATATTATTCAAATAATATGAATTATTGATCTGATAATGGAAAATATTGTGCAGTGACAATTATTGAAGCAACAATAATATTAAATATCAATGCAACAATTATCGAATCAATAAAATAAAATATTGAACAGTACCTACTGTAACAATTATTGAGTAGTGCCTTCTTATGTAAAGATCAATAATTCAAAAATATTGTGCAATACCGTGTGCTACTATGCAACCACGCATATTACTGTATTTTTTAACCATGGGTATTCCAAGCGGTGTTAAGCAGAATAACTACGCCGTTATTTATAAAAACTCAAACTTGTCATTTTCTTCATCAAGCGGTTATTATGTTATGGGGCCCATAAATGATCAAGGCCACCGTCATCTGAATATTCCCGACAACAAGAATATTCCACGACCAAACGAATATTCCCTGATAGAAATGAGTATTTTATAACCACTTGCGTATTTTGAAAATTTTACATATATCACCCTTAACTTTATACTTTTATCAATTTAACCATTTACTGAATAATAATTATAAGAAAAATTGAATACTTTTATTTCATAAAATTCGGGGTCTTACAACCTCCCCTCCTTATAAAATTTCGTCCCCAAAATTTATGTACCTGGTATTTCAAAGAGTTGAGAATACCTTGCTTTCATTTAAGATTCCATCTTCCCTATCATCATGATTTCTCCATTGCTCATCTCCTGTATTTCAGATATCATTCTAGAATACAACTTCAAAACAAGGGTTAATTGAACAAATTAACATATCACATAATATCCCGATAGTATGACTGACCAACAAATAAGCTTAGGTAGGACACACTAGCGAATGATTTACTCATCTCTCCCCTCCTAGTTCTATTCCCCGATCTCCGCCAAAGATCATATCCCTAAGCTCTGATACCAACTGTGACACCCCCAAAATAGGTCCAATCCATCCAACCTATTTTGAGTCGCCAAATATATGGTAAAGAAAATAACTACAACTTTATTACTACAATTATCGTGCAAAATACAACAACACATATACTGTGAGTTTTAATACCAACTGTGACTCATGTCCCAACTATGGACAACACCTCACGGTGATACCTTACATAAAAGGTACAATCTAGAACCCATTTTAGAAATTAAAATCTTTGGGAAGTGCTCAAGAAACCTTCGTACATAGAAGGCCATGAATCTAAGTTATGATAGATATCATATGTCCAGAGAATTATCCTTGGTTGATCCAATAGACCCCAAAGAAAAATGAGAAGGTTACTATCATGTTCCTTCCAATGGTGAGTCTTCTTTTGACATATAACTATCTCCACCGTCTGCGATTGAACATTATGTTTCAACCCAACTCCAAGATCATATAGGTAGTGCTCATAGATATACTCAGCAAGTGGATGTGCACAACCCTTTCTTATGATAAAACGAGATTGTATGTCATTAAACATCTTGTATGATAGTGGCAAAACACCCTTCCAAAGTTGGGTTCACCTCACCTTATTGTTGTTCACCAGAATCAATTATTAAGTGACGTATAATATACGACACACACATCTTAGGTCCTCAATACAATTATATATTGTATGTCATGCCGTTTTATAATGTGTTGAGAAACTTTGATAGTCTCGGACCACCACACTATTCCCATGTTATCCCCGCTTGACCCAGCTACACTCCTATTACCTGAAAGGAATTGTGAAGCAAAAAGGATGAGCATAACTAGCCCAGTAAAGAATATCATAACTAAAGATAATTAAATTATCAATAGCCTTCATCAGTAATAATTCAGAGATTTAGAACATATGGTAGATGATAAAACTTTTCAACCATAGTTGCAGCGGAACGAGCAATCCATTAGAAGAGTCAAATAGACCATAATTTCTATTATCTTCTCCATGTTAAAAGTCCATCAACAATGCTTTAACCCTGTAAAATTAATCAACAGATCCTGTTCACAGTCATGTGAATAACTCATAATCATAATTGTCGTTCTAATTTTTTCTTCTCATCCAAGACGAAGATATTTTTCATCAAATGTCTTTACCTGAAACATCAAAGATCATGGTTATACCAATTCACAGTTCCTGTTCATAATCATACTAATAAATTCATATTTTCACTACGGGCCAAAGATATTCATTAACAGTTCATCATTGCACTACATGCCAATGATATTCAGCAATATGTCATCTTTGCACTATGGGCCAAAGATATTCAATAACAGGTCATCTTTGCACTACATGCCAAAGATATTCAACAACAAGTCATCTTTGTACTACACGCCAAAGATATTCATCAATAATTTATCTTTGCACTACAGTCCAAAGATATTCATATCTCAAAGAAATATATAATCATTTCCGAAATTTATATAAACAACAATTATAACCATGTTGATCAATTCACCTTTGCACTTAAGCTAAAAATATTCAATTGTAAATTCAATGGTCATGATCATATCAGTCAACAATCCATCTTTACACTACTGGCCAAAGAGAACCCATAGTCACGATCATACCAATAATCTACCCATCTTTAAACTTAAGTCAAAGAGAAATTTCTTTACCAAGATTATAAAAATGTTATATATGATAATAAAAACAATACGATCAACCATTGCATTTAATTTCAAGAGTAATATTCATGAATCAATGATTTCATAACACCTTAATCCAAATGTTATAAATCACTTAATAATCTCATAATCTAATATTATTAATATTATCACAATATTTTAATCATTTCTTAAACTTATAAACAATTTATTTTAATTGTTTACACCTTACTAATTAATGTATTTAATCATACTAAAATGCCAAACTCATAAGATTTCATCACCAATAACCAATAACCTCATCAAAAATCTGCATATACCATATATAAGCCATAAAAATCCTATTTTTCAATTTTGTTACTTCACATAACATATTTAATTTATTTATTCATAACTAGTCCATTTTCATGAAAAATACCAAATTAGTTCCAAAAATATTTCTTTTCTGGGATTTAGCATAATATAGTCCCGTATTGAACATATATTTTTCTCATAATTTTTAAAATTCATTTACTATTTTTCATATGGCCAAAACTGCCAAATGTTTAGACATTTATCATAAATTGTACTTTTGTCCAAAAATTTTAAAATTTACAGAATGTACTGATGTTATATAGATGTACTCCCAATAAAAATTTCACCAATTTTGGAGTTATCCACAAGGAGTTATAAGCGTTTGCTTTTAAAATAGTCTTTTCTCATAAAATCCATAACTCCTAATCTATATATACAAAAATCACCATTTTTGGACACTATCAAGGAAACTCATCAAATTATCATTTCAATTTTTTCTAGAATTTTTGAAGGTCCAGAAAAAGTACGAAACTTAAAAACATAATAACCCTTAAAAATCCCTTACCTCAAAAGAGCAGTACTTCTGACCGGAATGTCGGATGAAAAGCCGAAGAAAACTTGCACTGAATAACAACTCTCCAAGTATTTAAATACTCATAAAAATATGCTCGAGAATATAGAGAGAGAAAACTTCAGTTTCTGGTGTGATTTTCAATTCTAACTTAAACGCCTATTTATAGGAAAATGCTAGAACGCCAAAGGAGACTAAAATAATAAAATAATATTATTTAAGTTTTCCTCTTCTACGCCCATACTTGCTGAAAATCTGAGCAGCCAACCTTGAACAAAATTCAGCACATGTTTTTTTTTCTACACCAACCAATGTGGGTCGCACCCAAATTTAATAAAAATTATTTTATTTTTCGAAAGTTCAGTAATTCATAGAAAATAGCTCGTTTATCAAAAAAATACGAATTTTATATCCATTCCACACGAAATCGAATTCTCTACAACTTTGTAGCTTTGAGTTTTTCCAAATTCCAAACACAAAATATCCAAAATCCACAAACGGGTGATTTTTAATACTGTTTCAACACCTTTTAAAATTCATAACAAATCATGCGTTAATTTTCAATGGTTCAAAATTTGTGGACATATACTCAACTCATATATGTATAACATATCCAAAAATCAGAATGATCCAACGGTCGGATTAAAATTACAATTCACGCAATAAAGCTTTAAGAACACCGATTTGAGTTTTTAATACCTCCAATCCGATAAAATACTGATAAAACACCTCAACATTAATAGCTTCATTTATAACCACATAAATAAATCCATCATTTATATCCACATCATATAAATATTTCCTTATCATATAAATTAATAATTAATTATTCACAAATAATATTACAGAATCACAATTATGACAACCAGGCAGTTCCCAAGAAAGAAGGGGCTTTCCAATAAGGATTTCTCCTTACTGGTGCGTAATTAGGTGACCAAACCTCTCCTTAGACAGAACTTTTTAGACATTGCCAATAATGCTATCTAATAATATTATTCAAATAATATGAATTATTGATCTTATAATGGGAAATATTGTGCAGTGACAATTATTGAAACAACAATAATATTAAATATTAATGCAACAATTATTGAATCAATAAAATAAAATATTGAACAGTAACTACTGTAACAATTATTGAGTAGTGCCTTCTTACGTAAGGATCAATAATTCAAAAATATTGTGCAATACCGTGTGCTACTGTACAACCACACATATTACTGTATTTTTCAACCACCGGGTATTCCAACAGTGGTAATGGTAATAATTACGCCGTTATTTGTAAAAACTCAAACTTGTCATTTTCTTCATCAAGCAGGTTATTACGTTATGGGCCCCTAAATGAAATGCTACCTTGTGGTTATCTGAATATTCCCAAACAACAAGAATATTCCACGACCAAACGAATATTCCCAAGCGAAATGAGTATTTTATAACCACTTGCGTATTTTGAAAATTTTACATATATCACCCTTAACTTTAAACTTTTATTAATTTAACCATTTACTGAATAATAATTATAAGAAAAATTGAATACTTTTATTTCATAAAATTCGGGGTCTTACAGCCCCAACATCAGGATACAAGGTAGTTTTTAACTCAACTATCAGAAAGCCAAGAGAAAAATGAGGTTGACGATACTGTATGCCCATATCTCTCCAAAATGAGCCAGCTAAATGAAGAAGATCAAATAATGTTGAAAGGGAAAGAAAAAGGGGATGATAAAATTGCTAGAAGATCTCGCCAGCGGAAAAATTGCTCGGGGGAATGCAAATTCTCAATGAAGAAAGATCAAATAACCACTATATAAGGCCGAAAATTCACCCCTCTAAGCAAATCAAATGAAGAGATGTTACACTTTCTGATAAGCAAAGGAAGGATTACTGTGTTACTACCTCATGTAAATCCTAAGATAAAGAGTTGTGATTCCACCAATATATGTCTCTACCATTTTAACTTACTTAGACATGCGACTGAGGAATGTTGGTCTTTGCGACAAAAGATCTAGGATCTCATTAAAAATGGAGAGCTTAAGATAGAATTCCCCATGACTAAAAAAGGCAAAAAGGAAATAAAAAGCTTAAGATGTCCACTCGAGACAGGCAGTTCAAAGAAGGTGAAGGCTATGAGCACCAATCCTGGCAGAACACAAGGATTACTGATCTTAATGCAGGGAATTGCAAAGGAGAGAAGAGAATCCCAAAACAAGATTCTTCCGCCAACATCAAACATCCTGTGGCCCAAAGATAGCAACCACGTTCCTGATTTTATCATCTTGGACAATGAGGAGGACATTCTAATCCTTTCCAAGGAAGAACAAGCCAAAAAGGAAAGTTCATTGCAAGAAATACCACAACAGTTCGAGGGAGATTTCATAGTCGAATCCTCTCAAGCCCAGGAAAAAGGTGAAGGAATAGATGAAGGAAAAGATGGTGAGGTTGTCGAGGAAACTAACCCATCAAAGAATCAGGAGTTCATACCTTTTTACAATGGGTCCAATTCAAGCGTCCCTAAGGAATGTACTGAATCAAGAAGCGATCAAGTTATGGCCATGAATGAAGATATTCAGAACCAAGAGGTAACCTCTATCGTGGGTCTTGAAGACAACATAACCACTTACAACTGGACTATCAGGCCTTAGCTATCCAAGAAGATGTAGATCTAGAGGATAAAAGTTATGAGTTCTAGGAGATGTTGGGACGGTATAACTTTCTTCGTAGTATGCCTGTAAAGACCCCAAATCCGGGTCCCAAATAACCACGGATCTGGTATAATCATTCTATAACTATTGCGGAAGATATAAACATAAATGGTTTATACAATAAACTTTACACACTATTCCCCAAGGTCGAGTAACCTTAACTTATACACAATTGATAACTTGCCTGACATATAACATTATTATCATATAATACTATTACCAATCTAGCTGCACACATTAACTTAAAGCTGGATCTGTCTTTAACTTTTTCTTGTATCCGACGAATTCGCCTTAAATCTGCAATGTTTTATCATGATATAGCAAGGGTGATCATATGTTTGCCCATCAAGTATATGTTTATTTGAGGATATATCATGATTGAAAGAATTTGAATAATTAGCTAGCTATAATTCAACAATATAGTTGTGAATTAGCACGAACAAACTTGTATAGCTGAAGAACATTTAACATGAACATATTAATTATATCTGGACCGAATGGTAATGAAGGTGATCAGCCTTTCATACCTGATTAATACATGCAATATGTACAGAGGACAATTTAACAATTCTTAGATATGACAATCAGCAATGATTAACCATAAGTATATTTGGAATAAACAACTCAAAGTTGAGTTAAGGAAAACTTGCACAATAATTAGGAGTTCAAGTTTATGAACTTGCCTGTTCGATCGATTACTGTTATGCAATTTATTAAGCTTTATCTGAAGACCTAATATATAAATAATATTGATATACAAATTAGAATAATATCATCACAGTATTTAAAATAACCTAAACACATTATCACATAATCCTATCCGTCTATAGCACACATAAGACTTAACCTCAAGTCAAACTTTTACGATGCCGAGTTAAAATTAAGTTACAGATAATTCGACATTCCAACTACTTAGTCGGACAATTAACGAGTTTAAGTTCAATTAAACTCTGCCTAAACACTTAACACTTAACTTAGATAATTTATTATCAGTCGAAATATTTTTCATAAGCTCATGAAAATTTTCAGATAATTATTATCATTTATCATGATTTTTTAATCATTACTATCGTATTTATATTATATAAATACCTCATTATTCTATTATCATTAATATTTATTTAATATTAAATATTAATAAAAATCATAACATAATATTATAATATATTTATAATATATCAAAGTAATTTTAATACCTTAAAATCACATTTATATGATTTTTAAACCTTTAAATCCATTATCCAATAATTGACATTATTATTAAAATATTAATATTTTCATGACAAAATATTAAAAGTTATATTTTATAAATCAAAATATTTTTCTAACCCTTAAATTATTTTTATATGATTTTAAAATATTAATTCTATTTTTCTATAATTTATTTAATATATTCATTAAATAAATTAATTACCATTAATAATAAATTATTAATGAAATTCATCATAAAATATCAAAAGTTATTAAAAATAACTTAAAATATTTTCTAACACCATAATATAATTTTTTATGATTTTTCAAGTATTAAAATCATTTTAAATAATTTATTTAATATTATAATTAAATAAATTAAATACCATTTATATTGCAAAAATATTAAATATTTATGAAATATACTCTAAATAATTCAAAACTAATTTTCGAACTTTAAAATAATTGTTAGGAATTTATTTTGAATTTTTAATAATTAAAAACTATTTTTATCTATTTATTAATTAAAATAATTAATTTTCTAAAATTATCTCTCGCTAAAGGGCCCTATAGCGATAGAGCCGTCGCTATAGGTGTTCTTGAGCATTTTCCAGAATTCTTGTCAGTGTTAAAGGTACCTAGTATGACTGGTTTTAAATTAGTGTTCTTGTTGATTTTTGGGTTTGCTAAGACATAGAAATTGTAGTATTTATGTAATACTACAAGTATATGTCATCATCTAAGTCATTAAGCATCACAGTTGCAAGATCCTAGCTTGCAAAGTTGTTGTTAGAGGCTTGCTGGGTTTTCTGGGTTACCCAGAAACCCAGTCAGTTTCGAGTGACCACTTTGTGGCTCGATTTTCTCTAGGTTCTGTTCACCTGTTAAGTGTTTTCTTGGTCTATACATGTTTTCCTCGTGACAAGGAACAACTACCTAACACTAAATCAGTCAAATAACATCACAGGTGAGAGATTAAGGCCGGTCAAAGTGATGTCAGGAGCTGTTCTTGATGATTTCTGGGTTTTCCAGATTTCGTCCATGCAGTTGGTCAACACAGCTTTGACCTCGATTATCTTTGATCCTCTAATAGTTCTAGGTGTTCTAATGACTTATATGTGTAGTTCACATACCAGTCTACAACATAACAACAACAACTTGACTAAACTAACAAACAATAGCAAGATTCATGGCCTGCAAAAACTTGTCAGACCATTACAAGCAAATGCAATTTGCCCAGATTGGTGTCTATGGTTGGTCAACCATGTTTGACCACCTATATCTTGAGATCTAGACATGGTATGGATGTGATTCCACTTCCAGTCTACTTTCCTCATAACAGAGAACAAGTCTATAACTTAAAACATAACATATCATTAACAAGTTGAGATCTGTGAGCCCTGACATATGGATGTCAGGCCATATTTTTAGGGTTCTTGATTAGTTCTAAAAACTTGATTTCTAGCATCTAGATGTTATGGATCCTTGATGTTACATCTTGGATCACTAAATAACATCCCATAACATAACTTTAACCATCTAACAACAACATATAACAATAAATCACATGATTTTCAAGTTTTAGGGTTTTATACCTTTCTAGCTTTGATCTTTGATTTATGATCTTTGTTGCTGTTCTTGAAGAGCTAAGTGGTGATCATAACTTTGTTTCTCACTCCTTCTCACTCTAGATTTCGAAAATTATATAGAGAGAGATAGAGTCTAGGTTGCTTTAGAAAGTAAGGTAAGTTACTTTACTTAACTTATAAGTTTAATTTTTGATTCAATGTATCTAAGGTTGCAAGGTGGCAATGAATTGGCTGATAAGTTGCTCATATAAAACACATGTTGTGTCTATATAGAAGACTCACCAAGATTTCACAAAATCTTTTGCTTAAGTTTTAAGAAAAGGGCATTTTGGTCGTTTTGCACCCACTATGGGTAATTTGGTCTTTTCCCCTACAATTTGAAGGGCATTTTGGACATTTCTCATTTATCCCACAACTTATAACACTTAGCCATTTATACCTACACTACACCAAAAATGGCCTCTAGCGAAGGAAATTTTGTGAAGGAATTTATTCCTTCACACGAGGAGTTGTTTAGCGAAGGAACAGTGAAGGAAAAAAGTATAGTGACAATATAGTTATTAGCGAAAGAAACATCCTTCACAATTTATATTTTTTTCCTCGCAAAATTGGGGCGATAGAAAGATTTTTAGAGCCAATTTATGATGAAAATTTGCGAGGGAAAAAACTATTTATTGAAGGAATTATTACTCACTATATATCATTATTCAGAAGTTTTTTGCGAGGGATAAAATTGGTTGCTATCTTGTTCTAAATAATTTTTTTTTGAATTAATTGTGGTGAATATAAATACCTTAAATTTTTTACACTATGTTAAACTTTAAAATTTCTCCATAAAAGTTTATTTTATGATCATAATTAAATAAAGTTCATGTTAAATAAAAATAAAAATAAATAATCCAAAAGACTTTAAATTTTATTTTAAGTATATAATATTAATCCATAAAAGTCTTTTGGAGATTAATTTAAAATAACTTTATTTTTTGATATTATATTTAATATTCAGTTAAATAACAATTTGGGAGGGCTTTAATTAAGAAAGACTTTTAAATTATTTAATTTTATTTTTAATCATTTTAGTACTAAACCATAAGAAAAAAAATGTAGTGACAATATTGATTATGTTCTCTTGTTATGATTGATAGTATTACTTTTTAGCTTGAAAGTTGGATTTTGTATGATTTTAGTTTAATTTCTTTATATTTTTCTAACTTTGCAGATCGGTAATGGTTTTAGTTTGTTTTTGTGTTTCTGTAGTCTGGGAGTCGGGTAAGAAAAAAAAAACACGGAGGTCTTTCATTTGTTCCCATTTCCTTTTCGAAGTCCTGAAACCCTAACTCCATTGCCTGATTACAAAATGGGTATCCTCCTGTGAGTTTGCAAATCTCTCTCTTTTTCTCTTCTTTTTCTGGTTTGCATGAAAAATGGGAAAGAAACATAGAAATGTCAAGAAAAATGGCGAATCTAAAGGCCCTTCTTAAATGAGTTGACATTTTCAAAACCGTATTCGGAGAAATCATAGAAAAGGTCCGTCTTCCTCAATCTTTTTTTGACGATAATGGCAGCAGAAAAAAATGGCACCGTCAGAGACCTCAAGTGTTCCCCTTCCAACCCCACATGGACCTCCACGATCGACTCGGCTCATTCTTCACTGCTGCCATGAGCTAATCTATATCTCTCTCTATCTCCTTTTCAGGGTGAGTCACTAATCTCCACTTTGTTCCCGAATGCATTTGTTTTTTTTTTCACCATCTAGCCATGGAACTTAATAAAATTCTTGAGGATTATATTGATGAAAATATGGGGGACCGACCCATTCTCCTCCTCTGTTCCTTCTCCATCCCCACTGATCCTTCTATTCGCACAAAAAAAACTACTCTCTCATCTCATTAAAAAAAACCCAATTCCCAACTTCTTCAATTTCTATTGAAATCACCAAGCATACAAGAAGAGATGGGAACTAACAAGTAAATCGATTAGGAAGTAGAAAGCAATTGCGGTGAGGAAGGATTACACTTGTTCATCACCAAGTTAGAAATAGTGTTTGTTAAATTTTATTGAAAAAGTATGTAAGCTTCCTTAGTAAATTCATGGAAAATTAGTAATTGTTTATTGTTATTGCCATGTTTGGTTGTGGGATGTTATTTGAATGGTGGAATCAAATGGAGTCAAGAGGATATAATAAGAATTTTGAAAGGAGATGGCATGATTACATGTTTAAAATCCATGAAAAATCTGACTTTACATGTTATGTATATTACATGTTCGATAAAATGGTTCAAAGAGACTATTATGCTAAATCATGCTAAATCATGAGAATTGGCTAATGTTCGGGCCAAGATAGTATATTTACATGAGTTATAAGATATTTATAGATTTTCTATCAAATTGGGTGAAACCAAAATCTGTTATGTTTGAGTACTTTTAGCCATCTATTTTAAACCAATGGTAGTGAAGAAATGTTTGGGGCTCTATCTTTCAACATATTAGCTCCAATTCTCCTAGTTCTTTTGACAGTAATCCTATGTTGAGGTGTGGGTGAATCTTCTATATTGAATTCACTCATGGTATTTCAAAGGTAAACTTTTGATCTACTCTTTTATCTTTCGGTAATCCTATTCCGTTGTGTTTACATCTTTAACTATCATAGTTGGAGGGAAAGTAATTATTTTTCTTTCAATGTATTTAATTATTGATCATTATTAGATTTTTGATGCCTGTTAAGAAAAATCGTTGAATCTCCAACAGTTTAGGCTATCTACAACATGACTTGACAATTATTATATGGATGCATACAATTGTAGTTGGAGCATCATTACGTGTCTTATACTTGATATTGAGCCAATCTTTAACTTGTTATTTAGCATGCAAATTTCTACATTCTAACACACTAATGTTGAACAAGTTTTATCATTCAACTTACTATTTGTTATGCATGCTTAAGACTCAACTCTAAATAAGGTTTTAACCTTAGCTTAACATTGTTTAAGCAAGGTATGTTACGTTATTCAATACTTATGCTCTTAGATCATTCCTAAAGCATGACCTTAGCATACAATAATTATTCATTTATGAATTATTCCATAGCATAATGTTATTTCAGTTTTATTCAACTAATCCTTAGTTGATGTTCGTAAACTCTAAATTACCTTGAAACTTATCCAAACCAAACTTACTTTGGTGTGGACTTGTATTCTAAATGCTGAGATGAACAACCTTATTATAGGGGATAACTTACGCGAGCGTTAAAATGTTTGTGCACAATACATTTATGCGAAGAAATTTGATCCCCTAAAACGAGGAGTCCTTATAGTCTCACATTTGTTAAAGTTTAAGTTGAAAGATTACTTACAACTATGGACATAGTTCGTGGTCTTTTGACCCTCGGTTATATATTTCAAGTTCTGTTCCTGATTATTATTGATGAAGTACTTTATTCATTTCTGTGACACCCCCAAATCCAGGTACTTCATTTCTATAGGATTTGGTGTTCACTTGATAAAAACATTCATATCTAACTGCCCAATAAAATAAAATTGAATAATAAAACCTTCCCATTAAAGGATTACATTAATAAAAATGTCCCAGGTTGTCTAACCATTAAATACAATCATTCAAATGCGGAATTTAAATAAGTTCATTACAATCATTAAAATAAAATCTGATAATAAAATATCAACATGTTACAAGTCTTCAATACTTGTTCATCTTTCCTTTTCCCTTACTGGTGCTAGGTACATCAACCTTCTCATCCTTAGCTGTAATAGTTATATAAGAAAGAGTGAGCAAACAAAGCTCACTTGAAACAACAATGAATTAAAAAAAAATCTTTACAACAACTGCCAAATAAGAGGCTCAATAGAAATGAACAATATGTTCTATCAATATTCTGAAATATATAATTGAGGGTCCTAAGACCACGAACTATGTCCATAGTTATAAGTAATCTTTCAACTTAAACTTTAACAGTCATAAGACTAATATGATTTCTCGTACTTATGGGGATCAGCCCTTCATACAATGTATTGTGCACAAACATTTCAATGCAAAGCGTAAATTATCCCCTAATATTAGGGTTGTTCATCTCAGTATTTAGCGTACAGGTCCGCACCAAAGTAAGTTTGGTTTGGATACATTTCAAGGTAATTTAGGTTTAACGAACATCAACTAAGGATTAGTTGAATAAAAATTTCATAACTGAATACTAAGGTCATGCTTTAGGGATAAGCTAAAACCATAAACATTGAATAATTATAATGTACCTTGCTTGAACAATATTAAGCCAAGGTTATTTAAATTTGAGTACTAAGCATGCATAACAAATAGTAAATTGAACGATAAAACTTGTTCAACATTGGTATATTAGAATATATAAACTTGCATGCTAAATAACAAGTTAAAGACAAGAATAACTTGTTCAATATAAAAATAAGATTTAGACAACTTGCATCATCATAAACAAAATAGATACAAGAACTTGCTCAATCGTAAGAATAAAATTGCACAATGTAATAATAATAGAACTAGCTCAACGAAACAATAGATTTAGAGAACTTGCCTTGCTAGTAGGCTAAACCGTAACAACTCAAATCACAATACCCTTTGTATATATATATATATATATATATATATATGTCATCATGACATAATTAGTCAATACCACATTTTATACATAACTAAGTACATTCATCATTTAAGATTTGATTTTTAATCACACAATCAAATTACATTAGTAATAAAACTAGTTAATCGTTAATAACATGTTCATTCTTGGTATAGAAATACTGAAATCATAATTTAACAGTTTTACTATTAACACATACCAACTTTTTCAGACTTTGTGTAAATAAATCACCTTTGTTTGACCATTCGCTAACTTTCATGCTACATGCCACACGTTTTTATCTAGTGGGTTGGTATTTGCTTGGCTATTTTGGTCTTTGGCTGTGCGGTGCATGTGAGTCATGCAGCCACTAAGTGGTCTTTGGCATTGCGGCGTGAG
The DNA here is from genome assembly GCA_020205605.1 of Panax ginseng. Taxonomy (NCBI): domain Eukaryota; kingdom Viridiplantae; phylum Streptophyta; class Magnoliopsida; order Apiales; family Araliaceae; genus Panax; species Panax ginseng. The sequence goes on along the minus strand of CM035132.1, from coordinate 140,714,558 downwards.
AATCAGACGGCGAGCCGTGGCTGCTATGACGCCAATTGCGATCCTCGACGACCAACTTCGGAAATCACATGAACAAAGCCAATTTTGGCCTACAAGCTACTTTTTAACAACCTAATTAACATGTAATTCATACAGAGACTTCATATAAACATAATTCAAAGACTCTTAACATGATTCTACCCATAAAATAACATAAACATCGAATTTAAAACATCCAATTTCACTATTTTTGATAAAACCTCACTTTTTGACATTTTTAGTAAAAATCATCATTATAGCTTTGTTTTTCAACCAAAAAAATTAATTCAAACTACTTTGTTTTAGTTTATTCAGCTACTTTCGAAATCATAGTCAATATATATATTAAACAACTAATTAAACCTTAATTTTACTTTTAAACTAAGCCATATTCATATATATATTCATATAAACTCACTGTAATATGGTTTTCTGCTCAAATTACATATATACATGAATTAATTCATCTATAAACTTATGAACACAGTTTTATAACAAATAATTTATCATATAAAGCCATATACAACAAACAATTTATCCTTCACAAAGATTTTAGAGAGATTTTTGGAAGAGAAGACAACTATAACTTTTGAAAAATAAAAGAGTTTAGATGATACCTTAGTTTTAGAAGATGATAACTTTCCCTTTGCTCAACAATCTTTCTTTTCCCCAATTCTTCTCTCAAAGCTTCTCTAGAATTCTCTCTTATTTTCTCTGTAAGTTTTCTTCTTCTATTCTTTTTCTTCTTCTGAGTCTTTCTTCCTAACTCTAACTTACGTACTAACAAAATATAACGTATAGATAATAATATATATTAATTATATAATATAATTATAACTTTAACGGACATCAGTTATAATTTTATTTGAGAATCAAAAGTCATAAGGCTTGTTTGGCTAGCTAACTAAAAATAACCCATTAAATCTTACATATTGTTTGGTAAAACACATTTAAAATAAAGACTTAATATGCATTAAGCCTTGTTTGACAAAACTTAATTAAACTCCTTTAATTTATTTTAATAACTCCTTTATAGCAAGGTTATTTGTCACATTTTATTTAATTAAATTTTCAATAATCAATTTAATTAATTCTAATAACAATTTATTAAATTACTTTAACATATAAATCAATACCACATGATTAAAATTTTCTTTATAATTATAACTTTATTTAATAAACTAACACATCATTTTAATTACAAATTCAAATTAAAATATAATAATTCATTTAATCATTATAAACTCTCTAATTTAATTATTAAATTAAATTAGTATATTATCTCATAACAATTAATTTTTTAACTCCTTAATTATTTACTTAACAAATAATTAACCAATCAAGTCAAATCAAATTAAATATTTATTCAACACTAACCATATTCATTAAATATTTATATAATTCAATAAATATTTAAAATTATAATTTAAAATTCTGGATTGTTACAATTTCTATTGAGCCTATTCATTTGGCAGTTGATATGATGTTTATTCATCATTATTCAAGTGAGCTTTGTTTGCTCACTTTTGCATATATACACTCATTGCAGCTAAAGTTGAGAAGGTCGATGAACCTACAACTAGCAAAGGAAAGGGAAAAATGTACAAGTGATGAAGACTTGTAATTTAATGACTTTTATGTTAATAGATTTTATATTTAATGATGTGATGTAATTATTTAATTTTCGCACTTGATTGATGTTAAGGTTAGACAACCTGAGATATTTTGGATTTAATGATGTAACCCTTTTATAGGGAGGATTTATGGTTTAAATGTTATTTTATTTGGGTAGATAGTATGAATGTATGGAAAGTGAACACCAAGTCTTAGGGGAATGAAGTACCCAGATTTGGGGGTGTCATAATAAGTAAAAGTATCGTTCCCACAGAGATTAGTATGAAATTAATCCTAACAATTACCAGCTTTCTATTAATCTAAATTTTATTAAACTAACTAAAATAATGATTATAAATAAGAAAAACTAAGAACTAAAAATACCAATTAATCAACACAATTTAAAAACTGTAATTTCAAGCAAATATTTGAGAATTAGGCTTACAACTTCACTTTAAGTCTCACTCTAATTATCACACCTTATTCCAGTTTAACTCACTATCTCAATTTATTAATCAAGAACACTTAGATAGAATTATCCATCTCTTGATGCACTAATACCATATTAACTTAAATCCACAAATTAGATATAATTAATCCAAACACCATAATCAACAAATTCACTGTATCTCTTTATGAATTAAAATCAAATAAGGTTTAAATTCAAGTTTTCTACTCGATTACATGTGATGCTAGGTCTATCTCTATCCTAACATTCATCAAGATTCCGTTCAAACACAGAATTCATGAACACTTGCTAAAGTGACTAAGTCTAGATTCATACATCATCTCTCGAATCCATACAAATCCACATAGAATTTGTGATCAAACAATTCATAAATTAAAGCACAAATCACAATAAATAAACTGAATTGATAGATTACTAAACTGAATTCAAGGTATGATAATCATCGTTCCAAAATAAAGATCCATCATAAGCCTAAAAAGTAAATTAGTTCATCATATATGAAATAAAAAATGAAATCATAAAAGAATCCATCATCCCAATTACAATAACTGAATTAAAGAAGTAGAATAGATACAAAACCACCCTTCTTCTTGCTCCAATTCGTAATCTTCATGATTCTGACCTTCAATCCTTTCCTCCAATGTCCTTCACTCCAATTAGGGCTCAAAATTGCTTCTTGATTGATTGATTGAGGTTTTATTTACTGTTGTTATGTTATCCCCAGCATAAAACATGTAATTAGTCCATAAGCTGAAGCCTAACAAAGTCCCAAGCCATGCCAACTTGTTTCCTTCACGCTGATGTAGAACTCTAATTGAAGTATAACTCTTGTTCTTGCCCCGTACCCCCGCCCCGGTGGGGGGTTTTTGCTCTATAAAGGCCGCCCCTGGAGGGGGGTCATTCTGTTCCTGCTCAAGTACCGCCTCCCCAGAGGGGGTTTTCCTTGTATAATGTTCGCCCCGATGGGGAGGGGGGTAGTTCTGCAGCTGCACAATTTTTTCTCATTTTGTTGCCACTTCATGTCACAACACTACCTTTATGCCACCAAAGCCACTTGATTAACACAGTTTAAGCTCGAATTAGAGGCCGATTCATAGGTATAAAACCCACTCATCAAACTCCCCCAAACTTAAACCTGTGCTAGTCCTCGTACACAAAACAAAACAAAAATGCTATGCAATGCAATGCAATGAAATTCCATTAATCTACATGCCTACGAATCCAGCAGTAATGATAAAAAAATCGGTTCAACCGACCTCATAGAAATCAAGTAAACCTGATAATACCTCTTATCAAAACAAATCAGTAATTTCCCAATCAATCATCAAATCTTAAACTGTTCTCACTGGTATAGTGCATGTGTGCTCAACACCTATGCTAACTGATACAAAATCAAATTTAACAAATGACATGTCTCTTTGAAGGAATCATACAGTGTAAAATCAAGAAATCCAAAAATAGTTAATATCCAACCAAAATCACACAATTACCAATATCAAGTGTCCAAACAAGGTACTTATGCTTTATTTTTATTTTTTTTAACTACGAGGGCTTTTTGCTCTTATTTCCCATTTTATTCATTTCTCTTTTTTTATACTCATGGTTGTGCAATGTCTAATTCTCTTAGGCTTTTCCATTCTACCTTAATGAGATTTCGACTAATGACTCCCAGACCATTAAGACCTTAGGGCGCTAGGTGTAAAGACAATCCCCTCGGACTTACTTACTCAAGTAACAAAGGCCACAAAACTAGACTAGCCACAATGTTTATTATATTTTTTATATAAAGCTTATATAACCCAAATTTTCCCCCAAACTTAGGTTGTTTCTTAACTTTAGCCTTCACTGCCTATCTTTGTCATTCTTTCATGCATTCAAACTAGCATTATTCTTTAGAGGTCCATTGTGTATCATTTTGAACTTAATCAGTTAACATAGTTGCTTATTATTGTGCTAACCTTATCATACCAGTTGCAAATAGAAAAAGATTCGAGTCATAACAGAAAAACACATCAAAGTTCTAATATTCAGTATTATACTTGTTTACTTGAAGTCAATCTCATCCTTGACCCAAAATAGACTGTAACATATCAAACAGTTGGACTCATGCAAGAGAAACAAACTAGTGATTTTTATTTATTTATTTATTTTTATAAATAATATGGAATAAAAATAAAAGATATAGAACTAATAAAAACTAATTACAATACTACACTACTATGCAAACTATTATGCAATTATACTACATGAATGCAACATATAATGAACCTAAAACTAAACATGGCAACATATACAAAACTATAACAAACTAAATTAAACATGCAATAACACTAAACTAAACTAACTCCCCCAAACTTAACAATTACAATGTCCTCATTGTAAAAATATAACAATAAGTATAAGAGGACTTCCCTGTAATCATTTAAGGTTGAGGTGATGGTGGTGATGGTGGTGATGGCGGTGGATGAGAATAACTTTGCGCACAAGAACGCATACCATATTTTTCCATAATGGCTCATGTCCTTCCCGAGGAAGATTGTGCCACCTTTTCGTCCTTTGACCCATGTAGTGCCCGTCTTAGTTATTTCTGTTAGAGTTTGATCGTAATTGGGACCACTATCATGCAACTGTGTATAATGGCATACCACAGGAATTCGCAGGCTATAATAATTGTTGATAGCTTCAGGACTAAAAGGCACCTGTTTACCCATCACGAATGTAATGAACGGGGACCAATTTTCCACATTTGCATAAAAATCCTTCACCACATTGATTACAGCTGGCTCTGGCTCGTCAGTGAACCTATCCCAACCTTTCTCATATATCTGCCTCTTTATTTGCCCATCTACATTGTCTGGTACCAAGCCCTGCTTTGGAGTTAGTGCCTTGGGCATTAAATAGTCGTACTTATTGGCGACATTGACACTCACAAATTTTCGTCGATCAAAGGCCCGATCAGGTGGTGTAGACCCTGAGCCTTCACCTCTTTGTCTCTTTGATGGCGTCTTAGGAGTCATAGTGGTTAATTCAATCACAAATTTTGTTTTGACAATATCACAAGCAAGTTATGTGCACAATACACAATACTCCCAAATTTGACCAATTGAACCCAACTATGATGAATAACTGAGAATACTAACTAATAACAAAAATTTACCCCAATTAAGTGTTGTGATTGCACTGATGTTGAACCACTTTGAAGTTGTCTCCATTTCTATGCTCTGTTAACCCAATATGGTGCACCTCATTGATTTCTCCTTTAGTGATGATATTGATGTAGTGGGTGATGCCAATTTGAAGTACTTCCCTTTCCTTGTTGCAAACCCTAACTTTCTGTGGCTTGAAATCTAAAATTGGTGTGGAAGTAATAGAGTTAGGGTTTAGGGTTAAATAGAGAAGGATATTGTATACAAATTTTATGGGTACATGGAGAGGAGAGGTGGTGAATGTGTGGGATGATGGAGGAGAAGTTAGGAGTTTGTGGGTTTGATGTGTGAGAGAGTTGATATTTCGGTTAGAAGAGAAGAAAAGAAGTGGAGAATTGGGTCTTAATCGGTTTTACTACAGAATAAGAACCTTTCTAGTTTCTGTACCCCTGCCCCGGCGTGGGGTAAGTGTATTACAAGAGCCCTCCCCAGCGCGGGTGGGGGGGGGGGGTATACTATTTTTGATCCAAGACCCACACCTCGGCGGGGGATATCCTTCATAAAATGTCTGCCTGGGTGGGGGGGGGGGGGGTACACTACAACTGACTTTAATTTTTCCAATTCCTCTCATCAAACACATATCCAAAAGCTTTCCAAGTACCTGAAACACATTGAAATCATAAGTATAAGATAACATCATGAACATTGAACATGTAAGGTTGAATTCACTAGTAATCATGACTCAACTAACTTCCTAATGGACCAAAATAATTACTTGATACTAAAGTTACGTATTAAACTACAAATTAACTTAAAAAACATAAAAATACTATAAATGAAAGTAAAATTGGGTTGCCTCCTAATTAACGCTTGGTTTTGAGTCTTTCAGCGTGACTACTCCCTGTGTTAGCTTGGATCGGTTGGAATCTTCTCATCATGTTGTTTATTTATTGCACAACACCAACAATGATTTATTACATGCCCGTTCGACTGCGTTTCTGAGATTGAATTTGACTTTATATCCTCGATCAAAGCTTTTAGACCACCAACCTCTTTTCATTCTTTGTACTTTATGTAACGATCCAAAATTTCAAAGTGTAACTTAAATATTTATTGAGTTATATAAATATTATTTAAGGTGTTTATTGTTAAATAAATATTTTATTGATGTGATGGTTGATGAATCTAAATGATTAGAGAATTTTCTAAATTAAATTAATTTATAATTTAGAGGTTTGTATTATAACATGAGGTGTTATGTGGTTGTGTTGATTTAATATTTTAGATGATGTTAAATTATTAAATAAAGTTATAATAAAAATTATAAATTGGTGATATTTACTAAATGATTATATTTAATTAAAATATAGTATGTGATTAATTTAATGGGTTAATGTTGGATATGAAAATAACATGTGATTATAGTTTATAAACTAAAGTGTTTATTAAAATAAATTAAAAAGGGTTTAAATTAGTTTTTGTCAAACAAGGCTTAAGTATTTTAACACTTTAATTTTAAATGATTTGCCAAACAAGCCTTAGGCTTTTGAATTTCTAGTTTTGAAATTTAAAATAAATAATATAAATAAAATAAAATAAATAATAAATATAATGTATTTATGTTATATACATTTATCCTAGTAACTGATGTTACTTATTATGGGTATTAAGCCAATGTCAGTTGTGTATTATATCATTACGCTTACCAGTTGATTTTCTTCTACGCATTCTAAGTGCTAAAGCAGAGAGAATCGAGAGAGTTTGAGAGTGAAACCTTAGAAATTGTTTGCAATTGCAAGATTGTGCAAGCTAATTTGAAGGTATTTCTTATACAACCCTATTATATATATGTATATGTCTACATATGTGAACTATGATAAAGTTTTATTATGCTCTGTGAATTATATTTCTTCCGAATTTTGTTATGTAATTTAGTTATGGTGATTATACATGCTATAATGATAGAGTTTATGATTAAACAAGAGAATTGGATGCTAATTTCATTTGACAGTAGGAAGAAAATTTGTCAGTATATGTATTCTTTGTATGGCTTAGGTAAGTACCAAGTTAGTTGGTCAATTCTTATGTTAAACTATAAATTGAAGCTTGTATATGTTAGTTCTATGTGATACGAGCCAAATAATGAATTCACAGTGTTGATTTCTAGAATGAATATCAAAAATGGAGTTTTATACGAAAAATATGAAAATTCTGGAATTAAAATAGTTGTAGTTGGTGTTAAATTGTTCTAATTGGTTGTAAATGTGAGCAATCATGTTTATGATAGTTGTATATTTATTTTACGTGTTAATTTCACTGTTTGGTGGGTGAAATTTTGTTTGTTGGCTAAAAATCGACTCTTGTTCATTAGCCTTACGTATGAACAATCTGAACAACAAGCAATTGTACTGCAAGTGTTAAGGTTAAAAAAAACAGCGATTTCTTGATCCCAAGCCTTGTATATGATGCATACCATACCCTTGTTTGAGATTCTGACTTCTGCTATTACTGCAGACTTGGGATAACATCATAGTATGGCCTGAAATTATGTTAATATGTTAAATGGGTAATGTTAAGGTTAACACAACATAGTGAATTGTGGTTAGTAAGTTCAAAGTTGCAAAAAATGATTAGTGAGTCGAGAACGCGTAATGTGATAATTTAGTATACCTAATGAACATTAGACAAGTGTTGCGAAGTTAAACACTTAGAGTTTCTGAAATGTGAATGGTAATGAACATGTTATGATATGTTGGCATATCTAATAGGTATTGTGGTTCTAAAATTATGTGTAGGTGATCGTAAGTTTAATTTTGTAGCTTACGCTCAAGGCAAGTTTTCTAACTCTATATTTACATTGAGCACGTTTCTAAACTTCTCTTTTTACATTGAGCAAGCCTTTTATCCTTACATTTATGTTGAACTAGTTCTTGCTTTAAAGTTTCGTTAAACGAACTATTGTATTCTTAATCATGATTTGAACAATCTAGCTATGACATTATTTTATTCAAACAAGTTTGAAGTCCAATACTTATTGATGCATTCTAACTTGTTTATTGTTAGACAAGTTTCATTACTGTCATTCGGATATTATGAATGCAACTTTCTTGAATTCTAATTTCAAATGTTGAATTATTATAGTTCATTTACTTGACACAAGTCATTTTCATAATAAGCATGCTTTATTTTCAGCTTGCTATTACTTAATGTTTATTCAATAATTCATAGCCCTAGCTTAATTTTATTCAAGCAAGGTTTATTATTGTCATTCAATACTTATGCTTTGTAGTTGTTTCAAAGCATGAGATCAAGTATAGTCAGTTCGCTTACACTTATTCATTGTTTCATATTATGTTATTATTGATCAACTGTTGTATTATCAAACACTATTGATTCAACTAGTCCACTTGTTGATGTTCGTTGAACTTCAAATTACCCTTGATAGCTTATCCAAACCAAATCTTCTTTGGTGCGGACTTGTACTCTAAATACTGAGATGGACAACCCTATTATTATTAGGGGATAATTTACGCGTAGCGTTAAATCTTTGTGCACAATACATGGTACGAAGGACTGATCCCCTTAAGTACTAGGAGTCCTTATAGTCTTATGACTGTTAAAGTTGGGGTTGAAAGATTACTCACAACTGTGGACATGGTTCATGGTCTTATGACCCTCAGTTATGTTTATTCCATATTTTGGATTCTAGTTTCTGATTATCATTGTTAGAGTACTATTCAGTTTTGATGAGCCTTCGTTGACAGTTATTATTGTTATTCTCATGTTGATTCATTATTATATCTAGTGAGCAATTGTTTTGCTCACTCTTGCATATTTATAAACTCACTGCAGCTAAAGAGGAGAAGGTAGATGAACCTTCGACTTGCAAAGGAAAGGGAAAATTGTACAAGTGATGCTGATTTGTACTTTTATTTATTATGATGATCTCAGACTTTTTAATAATGATGTAATGTAATAATTTAATTCCGCACTTGAATGATGTTTTAAGGTTAGATAACCTGGGATGATTTTGAAGTAATTGATGTAACCCTATTTGAAGGGAGGATTATGGTTTAAATAATATTTTATTTGGGTAGATAGTATGATTGTATGGATAGTGAGCACCAAATCTTGTGAGAATAAAGTACCTAGATTTGGAGGTGTCACAGGTTGGCATCAAAGCCTTAGGTTATGAACCTTAGGTGGGGGAAAAGCCTTAGGAAGTAACCTTTTAAAAGATAGTGTTGATGAACTCTTATCGAGTTTTAGGAAAGAGAAAGTAATAAAACACTTATGTGCTTATGTGATAGTAATCTTATGTGCTCGTGAGTGTCGAGTAGTAATAGCTAGTAATTAAAACTTAAACTTTGGTTGACATGATGGCTATTATAGGAGGATCCAGTCAGGCTAGAAAGGAGGAGCCTCGAGATATTCAGGTGATTTGGGAACAACTACTTCCATGGGAAACAGTTCCGTCGGTCACAGTAGTTGAGCAGGAGAGGGTACCTGACGAGGATGATGAGATAGAGACGGACGAGGAGGACCCCGTGGAGTTGCCACAGTCGAAGGATGAGGAGGACGAGGAGGAAGAACTTCCACTCAACTCGATAGCTGCCCGTATGTACGACGAGGTGTATGACCGCAATGTGGAACTTCAAGACACCGTCGAGGAGTTGCAGGAGATAGTAGCTGAACAACAAACTTCGATGGCACAGAAAGACGATGAGATCTAGGATCGAGAAGAACGATTGAACAACGTTGAAGAGAAGCTGATTCACACAGAAGGAGAGAATGAGCGAATGATGGAGAAGATTGCAGAACTGGAGAATAAGCTGAAAGAAGAATCTACAAAAAGGGCAAGAGCCGAAGACTCATACAGTGAAGCTTATCAACGAGCCGAAATAGCAGAGAGTGATGCACAAGCCAAGAGGAGGAAGATGGAAGAAATGAGCAACGCATTCAACATCGTGGTCAATCAAGCTCAAGATCGATTCATGAGTTATCCGATTCAGTTTTTGACGCTACCATCATACGTATTGGATCGCCGAACAATGTTTCGAATTATGGAGGAAGAGCGTCATAAGGCTACGCAGTATCTTAGTAAAACATTGTAGAAAATGTAATTGATAGGTGGTTTGATAATAAATGAAATGTAAATCCCGGGTATGATAACCAATGGGATAGATGTTGATGATGTTATTCTGCAACTGTTATAGTTCAGGAAAGTAATTTAAATAGCAGTGATGCTATTGTTTTGATGTTTTTATGATGAATGAATAAAAGTTATTGTTTTATTCAAAGTGTTAAGTGTTACGTGATAAACTGTTATTATGTGTGACTTAAGTATATAATACTTAAGAGATTGAATAGAAGCTAAAGGGTGTATTTTAAAAGAAAATGGCTTCAAGACGTCAACCACCACGACGGAGAATCATTGAGGAAAACAACAACAACAATGTGGAAGAAAACCCTATTCAACAGCTAGTGACGTTGCTGATGGGTGCTTTGCAGAATCAACCTCAGAATCAAGGTACTACATTTAAGGACTTTAAAGTAGTTGGACCACCAGAATTCCGAGGGTCCATGAATCCAGTTGAAGCACAAACTTGGATTATGGAGATCGAGAAGGTTTTTGATGTTGCTAGGGTAGAGGATAACCAGAAGACTGCTTTTACAACGTTTATGTTGAAAGAGGAGGCTAGCTATTGGTGGCAGGCCAATAAAACTCGGGAAGGGCCAGGAGTGATGACCTGGGATAGGTTTAAGGAGCTATTTTTCGAGACTTATTTCCCAGAGAGTTCAAAGAGTCAGCTAAAGGTTCAGTTTTTGGAATTGAAGTAGGGAACAATGTCTGTGTTTGAGTATGTCGCAAGGTTCAACGAGTTGGCGAGGTTTGTGCCATATCAAGTCAGCACAGACGAGCGCAATACAAAGAGGTTCAATCAGGGACTGAAACCCTGGTTGTACAGTAGGGTTTCCCTATTCTAGTTGAAGATGTTTGCGGCAGTGATGGAGAAGGCAATTCTCACTGAAAGTGTAGGCGAGGCAGTAACAAAACATAATCAAGAGCAGAGGAAGAAGAAAAGTGAAGGTGAAACTAAGAATGGTGGTGGTGGTAATGGCGGAAATGGCAACAACAACCTGAAGAGGAAATGGAATGCGAATAGAGGAGCTTGAAATCAGCAAAGAAACCAGCAAAATAAGAAGTTCGAAGCATGTGCTACGTGCGAAAAGTTTTATAAGGGAGTGTGTTTACTGGGAAAATGAGTATGCTTCAATTGTGGCCAGGAGGGTCACATCGCCCTAAATTGCACTCAAGCTAAGAAGAATGTGTGCTTCACGTGCGGATCCAAGGATCTCTTTGCTCGTGAATGCCCTAAGAAGAGATCTGGTAAGACAAATGGGAGCAAAGGAAATTCTTGTGGAGGAGCATTAGCTATTGCTGGACCAACATCAACAAATAAGCCCACAGCCAGAACCTTCAACATGACGGTACAGGATGCGGTGCAATCAAAAGATGTCGTGTCAGGTATTATCCCAATCAATGATATAGATGCATATGTATTATTTTATTCGGGTGCTACTTGCTCGTTTATATCTGATGAATTTGATAAGATGTTAGAAATACATTGTAAAGAGTTGAAATTTCCTTTAATCATAGAAATTGCGAATAGGGAAGTGATTCCTGTTAGGTTCATATACAAGACCTGTAGGGTGAACATTAAGGAGAATGTTATGAAAGTAGATTTAATTCCAATAAAACTCGGAGAGTTTGATGTTATTTTGGGAATGGATTGGCTATTCAATTATGGAGCGATAATTGACTGCCAAAAGAAGTGTGCAAACCTTTTGACTCCGTCAAAGGTAGTTTTTTATGGTAGCAAATCGCCTAGACAAATGAAATGTCTGACGATGATGTAGGCCAGGAAGTTGTTAAGTAAAGGCTGTGTAGGGTACTTAGCATACATAGTTGATACTCCAAAAGAGAAGGGTATGAAATTGGAGGAAATACCGGTGGTTAGCGGGTTCGTGGACGTGTTTTCGGAGGATTTTCCAGGACTTCCACCTAACCGAGAAATTAAGTTTGTGATCGACTTAGTGCCAAGAACCGCTCCGATATCGAAGGCCTCGTACAGAATGGCCCCGGTAGAAATGAAGGAATTAATGGAACACCTGCAGGAGCTGCTAGACAAGAAGTATATTCAGCCGAGTGTGTCACTATGGGGAGCCCCGATGTTGTTTGTTAAGAAGAAGGAGGGGGTCAATGCATCTTTGCATTGATTATAGGGAATTGAACAAAGTCACTATTAGAAACAAATATCCATTGCCAAGAATAGATGACTTGTTTGATTAATTGAAGGGTGCTAGATATTTCTCGAAAATATATTTGAGAAGTAGGTATCATCAATTGAAAGTGAGGAAGGAGAATATACCGAAGACGACATTCCGAACTAGGTATGGACATTATGAATTTTTAGTGATGTCATTTGGTTTGACAAACGCCCCTGCAGCGTTTATGGATTTGATGAACAAGGTGTTTAAACCATTTTTGGACAAATTTGTGGTGGTGTTCATCGATGATATTCTGGTGTACTCTAAGACTTAAGAGGAACACGTGGAACACTTACGTTTGACGCTGGAGACGCTAAGAAAGGAAAAGTTGTATGCAAAATTCTCTAAATGTGAATTTTGGCTGGAACATGTACAATTTCTTGGGCATGTAATTGATAAGGATGGGATTTCCGTAGATCCATCAAAAGTTGAAGCTGTGATAAATTGGGAACAACCAAGAACACCTTCGAAGGTAAGGAGTTTCTTGGGGTTGGCAGGATACAATAGACAGTTTATTCAGGATTTTTCTAAGACTGCTACTCCGTTGACAAATTTGACAAGAAAATCTGTAAAATTTGTTTGGACGGAAAAGTGTGAGGAAAGTTTTCAAGAACAGAAAAAAAAGTTAAGTGTGGCACCTGTGTTGTCGTTACCGGATAATACAGGAAACTTTGTGGTGTATAGTGATGCTTCACACAAAGGATTAGGTTGTGTCCTTATGCAAAACGGCAAGGTTATTGCGTATGCATCAAGGCAACTGAAAGACTACAAAAAAGGGTATCCGACTCATGATTTAGAGTTGGTGGAGGTTGTGTTCGCATTGAAGATATGGAGACACTATCTCTATGGAGAGAAATGTGAGATCTACACAGACCATAAAAGTCTAAAGTATATATTCATACAGAAAGACCTGAACATGCGTCAAAGGAGATGGATGAAACTGATAAAAGATTATGATTGTGAGATCTTTTATCATCCGGGTAAAGCTAATGTGGTTGCAGATGCCTTGAGTAGGAAAGGCAGAGAAAAGTTATTGATGTTAACTGATAAGGAGGAGCTCATTTCAGTAATGGTAAGACTGGAGTTGGAAATCAAATTTCCAGAAGAATCCGATGAAAAATTGTTCCAGATAGAAGCTAGTCCAACTTTGGTGGACAAAGTGAAGAATGCTCAGCTACATGATGAGGAATGCAAGAAAATAAAAGAAAATGTGGTCGAGGGTAAAGAAGTGAAGTACCAGGTCGATATTGCGGGAATACTAAGATTCGAGGGACGAATTTGGGTTCCAGCAATTCAGGATATTAAAGAAGAAATCTTGACAGAAGCACATAGCTCCAGATATTCAGTTCATCCGGGAAGTATGAAAATGTATCAAGATTTAAGGCGTCATTTTTGGTGGCCAAACATGAAAAGAGATGTTGCAGAATGCATTACAAAGTGTTTGACATGTCAGAAAGTGAAGGCCGAGCATTAACAACCAAGCGGATTACTTCAACCGTTGGAAATATCGGAATGGAAGTGGGAGCATATCACAATGGATTTTGTGGTAGGTCTTCTAACGACTCATAAAGGATACGACGCGATATGGGTGATAGTGGACAGATTAACAAAATATGCACACTTTTTACTAATAAAGATTAGATTTAATCTTGATCAGCTGGCAAAATTATACGTTAAGGAGATCGTTTCAAGACATGGAGTTCCAGTATCAATTGTATTAGACAGAGATCCGAGGTTCACATCAAATTTTTGGAGGAGACTACAAGAATGCATGGGAACGTAATTGAAGATGAGCACAACGTATCATCCGCAAACCGATGGGCAAAGCGAAAGAACGATCTAGACGCTTGAAGATATGCTCAGAGTGTGCATCATGGATTTTAAAGGAAATTGGGATGATCATCTACCGTTGGTGGAATTTGCATACAACAACAGTTACCACGCAAGCATTGGTATGCCGCCATACGAGGCGTTATACGTCAGAAAGTGCAGAACCCCACTATGCTGGGATAAAGTTGGAGAACGTCAACTGTTAGGCCCAGAACTGGTTCAACAGATCTTTCAAGTAGTCAAACTCATCGAGCAAGATTTGGTAGGCTGCTCAAGATCGATGAGAAAAAAGTATCTTTGATCAACCACAGACAAAAGTCGTGAATTTGAAGCAGGAAGTTCTGTGTTCCTGAAAGTCTCTCCTTGGAAGGGGAAGATTCATTTTGGCAAGAAAGGCAAGCTCAGCCGAGGTTTATTGGACCTTTCGAAATTCTACGTAAAGTGGGAGAGGTGGCTTATGAGGTAGCTTTACCTCTAGAATTAGAGCATGTGCACAATGTTTTTCATGTTTCGGTGTTGCGACCGTATAAACCCAACTACAAGCATGTGATCAAATATGAAACATTACAGTTCAGTAAAGATTTGTCTTACGAAGAGATTCCTATCTAGATAGTCGACAGGAAAAAATAAGTGCTTAGGAATAAAATGATACCTTTTGTGAAGGTGATATGGAGGAACCACAACGTCGAAGAGGCTACGTGGGAACTCGAAGCTGATATGAGAAAAATTACCCTGAGTTATTTGTTTAGTATGTGTCTTCGATTCTGGGGACATAATCTTTGTAAGTAGGGGAGAATGTGATGATTTGATTGTTTGAATTGCGATTCTGGGGACAAAATCCTTGTAAGGAGGAAAGGATGTAACGATCCAAAATTTCAAAGTATAACTTAAATATTTATTGAGTTATATAAATATTATTTGAGGTGTTTATTGTTAAATAAATATTTTATTGATGTGATGGTTGATGAATCTAAATGATTAGAGAATTTTCTAAATTAAATTAATTTATAATTTAGAGGTTTGTATTATAGCATGAGGTGTTATGTGGTTATGTTGATTTAATAATTTAGATGATGTTAAATTATTAAATAAAGTTATAATGAAAATTATAAATTGGTGATATTTGCTAAATGGTTATATTTAATTAAAATATAGTATGTGATTAATTTAATGGGTTAATGTTGGATATGAAAATAATATGTGATTATAGTTTATAAACTAAAGTGTTTATTAAAATAAATTAAAAAGGGTTTAAATTAGTTTATGTCAAACAAAGCTTAAGTATTTTAACTCTTTAATTTTAAATGATTTGCCAAACAAGCCTTAGGCTTTTGAATTTCTAGTTTTGAAATTTAAAATAAATAATATAAATAAAATAAAATAAATAATAAATATAATGTATTTATGTTATATATGTTTATCCCAGTAACTGATGTTATTTATTATGGGTATTAAGCCTATGTCAGTTGTGTATTATATCATTACGCATACCAGTTGATTTTCTTCTACGCATTCTAAGTGCTAAAGCAGAGAGAATCGAGATAGTTTGAGAGTGAAACCTGAGAAATTGTCTGCAATTGCAAGATTCTGCAAGCTAATTTGAAGGTATTTCTTATACAACCCTATTATATATATGTATATGTCTACATATGTGAACTATGGTAAAGTTTTGCTATGCTCTGTGAATTATATTTCTTCTGAATTTTGTTATGTAATTTAGTTATGGTGATTATACATGCTATAATGATAGAGTTTATGATTAAACAAGAGAATTGGATGCTAATTTCGTTTGACAGTAGGAAGAAAAATTGTTAGTATATGTATTCTTTGTATGGCTTAGGTAAGTACCAATTTAGATGGTCAATTCTTATGTTAAACTGTAAATTGAAGCTTGTATATGTTAGTTCTATGTGATATAAGCATAATGTAATTTGAATGGACTGATTTGGCCAACTAATGAATTCACAGTGTTGGTTTCTAGAATGAGTATCAAAAATGGAGTTTTATATGAAAAATATGAAAATTGTGGAATTAAAATAGTTCTAGTTGGTGTTAAATTGTTCTAATTGTTTGTAAATGTGAGCAATAATGTTTATGATAGTTGTATATTTATTTTACGTGTTAATTTCCTTCATTTGGTGGGTAAAATTTGTGTTTGTTGGGCTAAAAGTCTGCTCTCGTTCATTAGCCTCTATCGTCTGTCTGAACAACGTGGCAATTTCTTGGCAAAGTGCCAAAAAAAAATGGTGTAGTTGCTACGGTCCCAAGCCTTTGTGTATGCGCTTTTGAGCCACTCGGTTTGAGATTCGATCAATTATTATTGCAGACTTGGGATAGCATCATAGTATGGTCTAAAATTATGTTAGTATGTTAAATGGGTAATGTTAAGGTTAACACAACATAGTGAATTGTGGTTAGTAAGTTCAAAGTTGCAAAAATGATTAGTAAGTCGAGATCGCGTTATGTGATAATTTAGTATACTTAATGAACATTAGACAAGTGTTGCAAAGTTAAACACTTAGAGTTTCTGAAATGTGAATGGTAATGAACATGTTATGATATGTTAGCATATCTAATAGGTATTGTGGTTCTAAAATTATGTGTAGGTGATCGTGAGTTTAATTTTGTAGCTTACGCTCAAGGCAAGTTTTCTAACTCTATATTTACATTGAGCAAGTTTCTAAACTTCTCTTTTTACATTGAGCAAGCCTTTTATCCTTACATATATGTTGAACTAGTTCTTACTTTAAAGTTTCGTTAAACGAACTATTGTATTCTTAATCATGATTTGAACAATCTAGCTATGACATTATTTTATTCAAACAAGTTTGAAGTCCAATACTTATTAATGCATTCTAACTTGTTTATTATTAGACAAGTTTCATTACTGTTATTCGGATATTATGAATGCAACTTTCTTGAATTCTAATTTCAAATGTTGAATTATTATAGTTCATTTACTTGACATAAGTCATTTTCATAATAAGCAAGCTTTATTTTCAGCTTGCTATTACTTAATGTTTATTCAATAATTCATAGGCCTAGCTTAATTTTATTCAAGCTAGGTTTATTATTGTCATTCAATACTTATGCTTTGTAGTTGTTTCTAAACATGAGATCAAGTATAGTTAGTTCGCTTACACTTATTCATTGTTTCATATTATGTTATTTTTGATCAACTGTTGTATTATCAAACACTATTGATTCAACTAGTCCACTTGTTGATGTTCGTTGAACTTCAAATTACCCTTGATAGCTTATCCAAACCAAATCTTCTTTGGTGCGGACTTGTACTCTAAATACTGAGATGAACAACCCTATTATTATTAGGGGATAATTTACGCGTAGCGTTAAATCTTTGTGCACAATACATGGTACGAAGGACTGATCCCCCCAAGTACGAGGAGTCCTTATAGTCTTATGACTGTTAAAGTTGGGGTTGAAAGATTACTCACAACTGTGGACATGGTTCATGGTCTTATGACCCTCAGTTATGTTTATTCCATATTTTGGATTCTAGTTTCTGATTATCATTGTTAGAGTACTATTCAGTTTTGATGAGCCTTCGTTGACAGTTATTATTGTTATTCTCATGTTGATTCATTATTATATCCAGTGAGCAATTGTTTTGCTCACTCTTGCATATTTATAAACTCACTACAGCTAAAGAGGAGAAGGTAGATGAACCTTCGACTAGCAAAGGAAAGGGAAAATTGTACAAGTGATGCTGATTTGTACATTTATTTATTATGATGATCTCAAAATTTTTAATAATGATGTAATGTAATAATTTAATTCCGCACTTGAATGATGTTTTAAGGTTAGATAACCTGGGATGATTTTGATTTAATTGATATAACCCTATTTGAAGGGAGGATTATGGTTTAAATAATATTTTATTTGGGTAGATAGTATGATTGTATGGATAGTGAGCACCAAATCTTGTGGGAATAAAGTACCTAGATTTGGGGGTGTCACACTTTACATGTGTAGACACCTCGTTCACATCTCTTTCCTCCTTGACAGTAGGAATTGGAATTTCCTTGAATACTTTCACTGTAACTACCTGATCAAACACTTTCATGATTAATTCTCCGTTAGGCACGTCGATTAATGTTCATCTAGTTACAAGGAATGGTCGTCCCAATATGATAGGGATAGTCTTATCTTCTTCAAAATCTAGGACCACGAAATCAGCTAGAAAAATCCATGAATCAATCTTTAGCAACACATCTTCTACTATCCCCAGTGGATATGTAATTGATCTATCTGCGAGCTTTAGACTGATGTTAGTTTGCTTTACTTCCTTTAACCCAAACTTTTGGTAAATGTATAATGGCATAAGATTTATACTCGCTCCTAGATCACAAAGAGCTCTCCCCATATCTTGATTGCCAATTGTGCACGGAATTGTGAAGTTTCCCGGATCTTTCAATTTAGGAGGGAGCTTTTTCTGTATAATTGAATTGCATTCTTCAGTCAATGCCACTATTTCGGTCAAGTGCTTTAACGAATGGAATGTTGATGTGTAGTTGTTTAAATATATCCATAAACCTTAAAAACTGATCTTTTAACTTTTTGCTTTCCAATCTTTGTGGAAAAGGTATTGGGGGTGTTAATTTATCCTTTATGTCGTCATTCGGCTTGTCCACAACTCGTTCATTAGATTTTCGGTCTGATTCATTCCCTTCATTCTCACTATCATCATCTGTAATTTCTTTCCTTTCTAAATTAGAACCCAATTCCTTACCACTCCTAAGTGTAATAACATTAGACTGCTCGTGATTTCCCCTTGGATTCTTTTCCATGTCACTAGGTAGAGTCCCTTGCGGCCTATTATTCAGCGCTAAGGAAACCTGTCCCATCTGATTTTTTAAGTTTTTGATGGCCACCGCTTGTGATTTCATCGCCGCCTTGTTTCCCAATATATATTTTAACAAAAGCTCTTCTAAGTCTGTTTTCTTCTCTTGATGCGGAGCTACTTGTTGATGCTGATTTTGGAACCCCAGGGGATAAAATGGTCATGGATCCTACTGATTTTAATTGTTACTCCACAAAAAGTTGGGATGGTTCCCATTCCCCAGGTTGTAGGCATTTTGATACATGTTCTGCGGAACCTTATTGTAGCTGCCCACAAACTGTACCGATGCTAGGTTGATGGCACACTATTTTGTAGGATGTTCTCCTGTACATAACTAGCAAACATATGCCACCTGCTGTGGTTTTGCACCTGTTAGAGCATCCATTTTGTTTGATAAGGCTAAAATCTGTGCCGCCAATGCCGTTACCCTGTCTACCTCTATACCCCAACTACCTTGGGTTGTGTCATCCTCGTTGTAGGCCACCGGTAGTTATTAGCTACCATTGTTTCTATTAACTCATATGCCTCTTCTAACCTCTTAGCCATAAACGCTCCCCCTGAAGCTGCATCTATGCTTGTCCTGAGATTCCCATTCAACCCGTTGTAGAACGTATTTATCTGTAGCCATTTAGGTAGTCCATGATGAGGGCACTTTTTGAGTAGTTCTTTGTACCGTTCCCATGCCTCATATAAAGACTCCCCATGCTTCTGCTCAAACATGGTGATCTCGTTTCTCATCTTCGTAGTTTTTGCTGGTGGGAAAATTTTTGCCAAGAACTTCTGAGTGAGGTCTTCCCAAGTAGTTATCGATCCCGATGGTAGAGAATGTAACAAACTCTTCGCCTTGTCCCGTAGTGTGAACGGGAACAAGTGAAGTCTAACTGCATCATCTGACACCCTATTTTATCTAAAGGTGTCACAAATTTCTAAAAAGCTAACCAAGTGCTCATTCAGATCGTCGTTGGCTAATCCCCCAAAATGAACTGAGTTCTTAATCATCTGAATAGTCCCAGGCTTGATCTCAAAAGTATTTGCAGCAATCGTCGTCCCGGTGATACTCGATTGAAGCTCAGTTACCTTAGGAGTAACATAATCGCTCAACACTTTTTGATCTTCTGCAGCCATTATTTCTTCCTTCTCAGAGTTCTCAAAGTTTTCCCTAGTGTCTTTAATCCACTTACTTAGCCTTTGAAACTGTTTCTCGATATCGACTTTGAAAGTAAGCACGTCTGGCTTCTTAGACCGAGTTTGCATAAACTAACTCAAAGAGCCTGAAACAAGAAAGAACAAAAAAAAGAAGAATTATTTAAGTAAAACTTAACTAATTAACCTGATATTAAAAAATAACCAACTGGCGACTCTTACAGTCAAATCGTAGACATATAAATGTCGGACCTTTTCAAACTTGTTTTTTCAAACAAATCTCACCTAAAATGAGAACACCAAAAGACAAGAACAAAAAGGGAGAATAAAAATTCCGACATCGACAACTCTCATATTTTCCTAATAATATTAGGAGGTTAAATTAATTAAAAGATTTTAATTAATTATCCCTAATAAGATTAGGGAGCTTATTAATTAAAGGAATTTAATTAATTAAATAATACCATATTTTCTAATTAGATTAGAAAGGGTTAACTGATATTTTTATAAGAGGAGTCTTATATCAGATATCATGTGAATACGTAATTCCAAGTGTTGGGAGAGTACACCTTTTTTCTATGAGTGATAGAAAAACAAGGGTTTTTCCAAACACCTATCTTCTTGAATCTTTCTTCTTCCTTGGTGGATCACCTCTAGAGGCTAAACATTTGGGTGGCTAACATTGATCAAAGGAAGGAACCAAACTCGGTGGATTCAAGTTGAACGCGAAAAGGATTTGGAGGTGAACTTGTACCTGAGGAAGCTCGAATCTTTAAGGATATGATTCTTGTTCTTTATCTTTTTGTTTAATTAATAATTATGCATAAAGTATAATCCAGGTATATGGTTTATAAATTTTAAAACACTAATTTTCCATGCTTTCGTTTATTTTGTGCAATTTGATTGCGTTCATGAATATTACAAACCTAACAAGATAGTTTGGGATGAGAAACTAGGAAGGTGATTATGTACAAGTTTTGTAAGTATGACGGCGACAGAACTCCTCAGTCAACTTACACCAGATCTCCTCAGTCGCGCTGAGGACAACCAGTCCAGAGCGTACGAAAGGCGAGGTAAGGATTAGGTAGAGAACAACCAGGACCAACGTCAGTTGATCTTATTAAAGAAGTTATAGCAGAACAAAGATGCCACGAAGGCCCTACGCCTTCAACAAATTGAACTACAAGCACAGATGGCCAAACTGGTTGAAGAGCATGAGGTTTCATCAAAAAAATCCAGACATCAGAGCTGATCCAAGATTCCTCGTCTGGACGGCTCTGGTCAAAACAGGAGCAGGCCTAGGAGTCGCTCTTAGGATGGTAGGAGCAAACAAAGGAGTCGCTCCCAAGGAGGAAGAACCGAAGTCCAAGGCAGGGAAAGACATAGGATGAGGTGGAATCTCTAGAAAATGAGAGGTAAAGGCCCAGGTCATCCCCTTATAGAGAAGAGTCCAACCCCCCTGCCAGAAGAGTTGCAGAATTGGAAAAGTTTCTAGCGATCAAAAATCAGATGGGAGCATCATCGAGCGACCCCGCTTCACCATTCACTCGCAAAATCAATCGGGTCACAACCGATCCAAAGAAAAAGATGCCCTCAATGGAGACTTGTGATGGATTACGAGACCCGTACAACCATTCCAATGGGTACGACAGACTTATGAGTTATTATGGACATTTAGATGCAACAAAGTGTCACATGTTCGCCACAACCTTGAAAAAGAGTGCCCGAGAATGGATGGAAACCTTGGCGTCGGGATCAATCGGCTCATGGAGTGATCTTCGGGAAAATTTCCATGCCTAGTTTGTGAGAAACAAAAGACGAGGAAAGATAACTGCTTCTCTCAGGCAGGTAAGGTAGCGTTCAGATGAAAGCCTCAGTCAGTATGTTAAGATGTTTCGAGAGGCAGTGGGGTCGGTGGCAGAATTGAACTCACCACAAGCCCTCAAATTTTTCACCACGGGTCTGGACATAATGAAGTCAAAAAAGTTGATGAAAGACCTAGTTATCAACCCTCCAAATGACCTAATAGAAGCTTTTTACCGGGTTGAGGGGTTCATTGCCATAGAGGAAGCCATGGGAAACTTCAAGCCACACTCACAGTCGTATAAAAAGTCCAAGGATCGAGACAAGCAGGCTTATCCATGGTCAGACAATAATCAAGGGAGATCGGACAATCAGGGGAAGAAGAACTATAATAACTGAGGAACGGGCAGTGGCCGACCACCTTTCCCGAATAGAAGTGTCAACAAAGTTTATACCCCTCTCAATCACGATCGAGCCAAGATATTTGTGGAAATCTGGAATAAACCATTTTATGAACCTTGCTCGACAACCCTGAAGCCAGGAAAGAGGAATCGGGATAAATACGATGAATATCATCAGACTTCGGAACACACCACAAAGAAGTGTTATGAGTTGAGGGATATTATTGAGAAGAACGTGCAAAATGGCCAATTGGTCTAGCATGTAGTAGGTCGGGAGAATGTCGATGTACAATAAAGGGTGGAAAATAGAGAATAAACATGGGACACATAACCAAAATAGAGCCAGCCTATTGGGGCGTAGTTGATGTAATCTCAGGATGATCTGTAAGGCGTGTGACTGGAAAGAAGAGAAGTGAGCATCTAGACACTGGATTATCGGTATCTGGATCACCCGCAAGAAAGAATCGGGCTCATTCGGGAAAAATCATTTCCTTCTCGGATGAAGACTACCCCACAGATCCAATATAACCCCATGATGGGGTATTGGTGATAACAGCTCAGGTCAAACTCGTAGATATGAGAAGGATGATGATCGACAATGGGTCTTCGGTCGATATACTATATACACACTCTTATCAAATGCTGGATTTAGATGGGAGAAAGATGGAATTGGGACAAGAAGGTCCCCTACATGGGTTTAGCGGAGATCCAATGCATGTATTGGGTAAAATTAAGTTGCCTGTTAGTTTTAGGTTAGCGCCTCAGCAAGTGGAAATAATGGTCAAATTTTTTGTAGTCCAGGTGGATTCGGCATATAACATAATTCTGGGAAGGCCGACCTATAGGGTTTCGGCACATAAAATGCAGCGGAAATAGAATAATTCAAAGCAATTTCTGAAACCCAAAAACAGTATCCATGCGAAAAACAATTAACTCAGTTGTTTTGAGATTATACCGAATATGAAAAATGAGAATCTGAAATTGATGCGCTCGAATCCTTAACGCAATTCCTCACAAAACTACGTCTCTATGGTATCCACACAAACGCCGCACGAACCGTCGAACGATTCTGCAATAAGAGGGACTTGCGGTACTAGCCACCAAAGGAACCTTTATGAAACTGTATGTTTTCTCTCTAGTCTCTCTCTAAGAGCTAATTTAGGGTTTTCAAGTTATGAATTAACCCTAAGTAGCTGCTTATATATCCTATATATAATAGTTAAAAGGAATTAATCAAAACCTAATTTCATAAAATCCGAATTTATATATATATATAACTTAATTAAGTCTTACTTAATTAATATACATATATACAAACTTTCCTTTTAATTTAAATTCGTGATTTAAATACTATTAATCATATTAATATATTTAAATCCTTAAAATTTAAATTTATTCCCTTTTAAATTATGTTCTATGTGTTTGACCCTATAGGTTATTATCACGTTGGCAATAATTTTAAAATCATATTATAAAATTATAAACAGTGAGCGACATCTAGTAATGCATCACTGCTACCCAAGTAATAATAAGATCGATGATTCGTTGCAACCTTTTAGTGACCAATGTTTCAATGTAATTTAATCCTTTTAACCTTAATATCCTAGATTAAACTCGAGTCATGGAATGTGTCATACTCTTCATAATTTAATCTGAGTTTTTCTTGATCAATGAGTAGAGTATATGAAACAAATCACTTTTTGAGCATGGCCATGCATTTCATAGTCCTACTTAATCAAGAGGCCTATGGATATCACCCCTAATAAATAGGAGGGTTAAATTCCATCTAGATCACTCATATTCCTCACACGATTCATGATGTACCCAATAATCACCTTTATAGTCCACCCTATTAAAGGTGACATTTGATGATATCAAAGTACATAAATTCCCGTGTAGTAATATAGTGATTTCAGGTCAGAGGACCATTACATCATTGTCACTATGAGAATTGCTAATGACACTTCGCATAATGCTCCACATAGAATTCTCATGGTGGGTCTATCCAGTACATCGTTCTCTAATATGTACCTATGCATTGACTTAATATCTCATATATTTATGACCAATGAGATTTGGTCATCAGTCAATCCACATACTAGTCTCAATGCATCATTGTTGTCCCATCAACAATGATACTCGACTAGGGACATCTAAGAATAATGATACTAATTATAATTATATAATCTCATGTTCAAGTCACATATTTGAAACTATATAATTTGTATCACTATTGTAAGGATTTTTATTATGTTAACATTTATATAACGCAGTAAATAAAACCATAATAAAATCATTCATTTGTTCAATCAAATATAATATCAAAACGTTAAGCAATTATATAAAATAATTGGCCTCTAGGGCATAAACTCTAACAATCTCCCACTTGCACTAGAGCCAATCACTCATGTATCTAATACCCATGGAACTAGTGTGACCGTCGTGCTTCTGCTGCGACAAAGCCTTGGTTATTGGATCTGCAACATTATCATCTGTTGGCACTCTTCCTATATGTACATCTCCTCTATCAATGATTTCACGGATGAGATGATACCGCTAAAGTATATGCTTGGATCGTTGGTGAGATCGGGTTCCTTAGCTTTGTCAGTAATGGCTCCATTGTTATCACAAAGATAAGCTTAACCGGATCAACAATGGTTGGAACAACACCTAGTTCAGTGATGAACTTTTTAATCCATACAACCTCCTTGGCCGCACTAGAAGCAGCAATATACTCAGCCTCTGTTATAGAATCGGCTACTGTCTCTTGCTTCGAACTCTTCCAGCTAACAACACCACCATTAAGGCAAAATACAAAACCTGACTGAAACTTATAATCATCATTATCAGTCTGGAAACTAGCATCTGTGTAACCCT
Organism: Panax ginseng; assembly: GCA_020205605.1. Classification (NCBI taxonomy): domain Eukaryota; kingdom Viridiplantae; phylum Streptophyta; class Magnoliopsida; order Apiales; family Araliaceae; genus Panax; species Panax ginseng. Next base: position 140,689,064 of record CM035132.1, on the reverse strand, counting down.
TTACTGCTAGTTCGTCTTCACCTCCATATACCAAGAATGAATCCTTAGTCCTTTTTAGGTACTTGAGGATATTCTTGACTGTTGTCTAGTGACCTTCACCTGGATTCGACTGGTATCTGCTCGTCATGCTCAAAGCATACCAGACATCCGGACGAGTACATATCATTGCGACATGATAGATCCAATTGCCAAAGCATAAGGGATCTTTCTCATACGCTCCTCATCATCTTGTGATTGAGGACATTGGGCCTTAGAGATCTTTACACCATGAGTCATGGGTAAGTGTCCTCTCTTTGCCTCTTGCATGCTAAACCGTTTCAGCATTTTATCAATATATGTACTCTGACTTAGGCCAAGTATTTTCCTCGATCTATCTCGATAGATCTTGATACCTAAAATGTAGGCTGCATCGCCTAAATCTTTCATGGAGAAACATTTTCCTAACCATGTTATTACAGCTTATAATGAAGGAATGTCATTCCCAATAATTAATATGTTGTCAACATATAATATCAGGAATACAATGTGACTCCCACTAACCTTCTTATATACACAAGGTTCATCTTCATTTTTAATAAAGCCAAACTCTTTGACTGCTTCATCAAATCAAAGATTCCAACTCCAAGAGGCTTGCTTCAATCCATAAATGGATCGTTGCAGCTTACATACCTTTCCAGCATCCTTTGGAGTGACAAAACCCTCAGGTTGTGTCATGTACACATCCTCAAGGAGATTTCCATTAAGGAAAGCAGTTTTGACATCCATCTGCCAGATTTCATAATCATAAAAAGTTGCAATACCAAGTACGATCCTGATGGATTTAACCATTGCCACTGGAGAGAAGGTTTCATCATAGTCAACACCTTGAACTTGTTTGAAACCTTTTACTACCAGTCGGCCTTTATAGGTTTGTACATTACCATACATGTCGGTTTTCTTCTTGAAAACCCACTTGCACCCGATTGGTTTTATCCCTTCGGGTGGATCAACCAAAATCCATACTTGATTAGTATACATGGAGTCCATTTCAGATCTCATGGCTTCAAGCCATCTCTCAGAATCTGGTCCATTCATAGCTTCTTGGTAGAAAGCAGGCTCATCCTGATCTATGAGCATCACATCGCCATTTTGAGTCACAAGATATCCATAATATCTCTCGGGCTCTTGGCATGTCCTACCAGATCTACAAATTCCTTGTGTAATTTGAGCAGGTTCACTTTCCACAACATCTTGTGGTTCCTGCTCACTTTTCAACTCAGGTTCAATGATATTCTGTGGTTCTCGAATTTCTTCGAGTTCTACTTTCCTCCCACTGTTTCCTTTAGAGACAAATTCTCTTTCTAGAAAAATACTAGTTCGAGCAACAAACACTTTGTTCTCAGAAGATTTGTAGAAATAATACCCTTTTGTTTCTTTTGGGTATCCCAAAAATTACATTTGTCAGATTTGGGTCCGAGCTTGTCAGAATCTAGACGTTTTACAAATGCCTCGCAACCCCAATTTTTCATTAACGATATACTAGGACGTTTCCCAGTCCACATCTCATATGGTGTCTTCTGAACCGTCTTTGTAGGAACACGGTTAAGTGTGAATGCAGCTGTCTCTAGGGCATGACCCCAGAAGCTTATTGGAAGATCTGCATGACTCATCATTGATCGTACCATGTCCAACAAGGTTCGATTCCTCCTCTTAGACACACCATTCCATTGTGGTGTTCCAGGTGGAGTGACCTATGATATAATACCACACTCCTTTAGAAGGTCATCAAAGTTTTGGCTTAAGTATTCACCTCCTCGATCGGATCAAAGGGCTTTTATGCTTTTGCCAAATTAGTTTTGAACTTCATTCTTGAATTCTTTGAATTTTTCAAAGGATTCGGATTTGTGTCTCATAAGATACATATATCCATATCTCATCAAGTAAATCAAGAAATGTAATGAAGTAATAAAACCTACCTCTTGCTAACGAACTCATGGGTCCACATACATCTATATGTATAAGTCCCAATATATCGCTAGCCCATTCACTATGTCTAGTGAAAGGGGCTTTAGTCATCTTGCCTAATAAACAAGATTCGCATTTTTCATATGATTCAAAATCAAATGAATCCAAAAATCCATCTTTATGGAGTTTAGATATGCATTTCTCATTTATATGGCCCAAACGACAGTGCCAGAGATATGTCGGATTTGAATAATTTGATTTAAATAATTTTGTATTTATGTTATAGATAGGCATTTCCAAATCAAGAATATAAAGACCATTAAACAATTGTTCAACACCATAACATATATCCTTTAAGTAAAATGAACAACAGTTGTTCTTTATTATAAATGAAAAACCTTTCTTGTCCAAACAAGAAACAGAAATAATGTTTTTGCTTATAGCAGACACAAAATAACAATCTTCTAATTCTAAAACTAGCCCAGAGGGAAAAGATAAATGATAAGTTGCTATGGCTAGTGCAGTAACTCTTGCTCCATTCCCAACACGTAGGTCAACCTCTCCTTTTGCCAAAGTCCTACTCCTTCGGAGTTCCTGCACATTAACACAAATGTGAGAACCACATCCAGTATCTAATACCCATGATGTAGAAGTAGACAAGTAAACTTCTATAACATATATACCTGAATCAGAAGTCCCACTTCCTTTCCTTTTCTTCACTTCTTCCAAATAAGCAAGACAATTCCTCTTCTAGTGTCCAGGTTTTCCACAAAAGTGACAATCACCTTCTTTAGCCACCCCAACTTTAGGTTTTAAAGCCTGTTTGGTTTTGGATTTAGGTTTGGCACCAGAATTAGATCCTATCTTCTTCTTGCCTTTCCATTTTGCCTTAGCATTCCCCTTTTGCACCATCATTATGGGAGCGGGTCCTACCTTTTTCATGTTGTTCTTGGCAGTTCTTAACATGCTCAACAACTCAGTAAGGGGTTTTGCAATTTCATTCCTAAGATAATTCTTGACAAATTGAGAATAGCTGCTGTTCAAGGATTGCAAAACAAGATCTGTTTGGGCCTCCGGAGTGATTGGAAAACCCAACCTATCAATGTACTCAATATACCCAATCATTTTCAGCACATGTGGACCAACTGGATCACGTTCACCCATTTTGCAGTGATACAATGCCTTGCTTGTATCATACCTCTCCTTTCGAGCATGCCCTTCGAACAATTTCTTGAGATGCTCGATTATCTCATAAGCATCCATCAACTCATGTTGCTTCTGAAGCTCAGCGTTCATGGTTGCTAGCATGAGACAACTCACGTCCAGAGCATCATCTTGATGCTTCTTGTAAGCATTATGCTCCGACGTAGTGCGAAGATCGACTAGTCTTTGCAGAATGGGCTTTTCAATGACATATAGATTGCGCTCTTGTTTGAGGACAATCCTCAAGTTCTATGCCGGTCAAGAAAATTAATTCCACTCAAATTTTGTCCTTCTCAAGGGGATGATCGAGTGAAAGACTACTTGTGTTGTTGTTGTTTGCCATTGATATCTACAATTTATAAGTGCCAAAAATAATAATTCAAATTGCAGAGTTGATATTATGTAATTGATAATAGTATATTCAAAATATATCTCCCACGATTTTAATCAAATTAATAGCCCTCGCCATTAATTCGGAAAGCATTTTCTATAAAATCTTTCTAGTGAGCCAAGATCCATATTTCATTATGACTTAAGTTAGCTTTGGCTAATCTCTTAAAACACAATTATTTAGGCAAACAACCCTTTTATCAATTGTATCATATATAACTCTTAGATAGTTTGGTAAACAACAATTGCTTCTAGTCCATCTAATGGTACCTACCAAACTCTATGCCTCTAAGTTCACAATCCTATTGAGATAACTTAGTTAAGTCGGGCCCAATGTTTTTAATAGTTTGGATATCACAATTATCCTATCGTATCTTAGCTAGATAAATAGGGTACTTTTCTTTGGCAAACCTACATCTATTGATCAAGGTCTTGATGAGTGTTATTTATTGGAAGGCATCTAATTTAGACTTAATAATTTAATGAGGGATTTTATTAATTTAGATCTCACCAATTTCAATCGTATTAAGCATGCACATTATTTATCATATCATATCGCATACAAGCATAAATAAAGTGCAAAATTAAATGTGTCACAGTTATGGCCCAATCCACTGTCAATCTTTTCAAGTTAATGAAAGATTGAAGGTCAATCTAAGGTGGTAAAAGATCTTAAAATAAATATCTTCCTTGGATCTTCTTCAAGCATGTGCCTCTTCTCCATCATATCTTTCCATCGTGTTCTCCATCTTGACATCGAATACAGATTATTACATGACATAAAGAAACCTCGAGCTACATTCGAGGTGATTTAGATGAGAAGAGAATATTACATTAGAATTTATAGAAAGGCACGACATGCAAGCCGTATTTCCAAACCAAAAAACCACTAACCTATGGGTCAAAAGGCCATAACTGTGCACCATGCATATTACAATAAACACATAACAATTCTTATATAATTAAAGAAAACTATATATAACATATAGGGGACACGACCATCGTGCGCTACGCCGGGGGGGGGGGGTCCAATTGGTCTAGTATGTAGTAGGTCGGGAGAATGTCGATGTATAATAGAGGGAGGAAAATAGAGAATAAACACGGGACACATAACCAAAATAGAGCCAGCCTATTTGGGGCGTAGTTGATGTAATCTCAGGATGATCTGTAAGGCGTGTGACAGGAAAGAAGAGAAGTGAGCATCTAGACACTGGATTATCGGTATCAGGATCACCCGCAAGAAAGAATCGGGCTCATTCGGGAAAAATCATTTCCTTCTCGGATGAAGACTACCCCACAGATCCAATATAACCCCATGATGGGGTATTGGTGATAACAGCTCAGGTCAAACAGGATGATGATCGACAATGGGTCTTTGGTCGATATACTATATACACACTCTTATCAAATGCTGGATTTAGATGGGAGAAAGATGGAATTGGGACAAGAAGGTCCCCTACATGGGTTTAGCGGAGATCCAATGCATGTATTGGGTAAAATTAAGTTGCCTGTTAGTTTTAGGTTAGCGCCTCAGCAAGTGGAAATAATGGTCAAATTTTTTGTAGTCCAGGTGGATTCGGCATATAACATAATTCTGGGAAGGCCGACCTATAGGGTTTCGGCACATAAAATGCAGCGGAAATAGAACAATTCAAAGCAATTTCTGAAACCCAAAAACAGTATCCATGCGAAAAACAATTAACTCAGTTGTTTTGAGATTATACCGAATATGAAAAATGAGAATCGAAATTGATGCTTTTCGAATCCTTAACGCAATTCCTCACAAAACTACGTCTCTATGGTATCCACACAAACGCCGCACGAACCGTCGAACGATTCTGCAATAAGAGGGACTTGCGGTACTAGCCACCAAAGGAACCTTTATGAAACTGTATGTTTTCTCTCTAGTCTCTCTCTAAGAGCGGCTAGGGTTTTCAAGTTATGAATTAACCCTAAGTAGCTGCTATATATCCTATATATAGTAGTTAAAAGGAATTAATCAAAACCTAATTTCATAAAATCCGAATTTATATATATATATAACTTAATTAAGTCTTACTTAATTAATATACATATATACAAACTTTCCTTTTAATTTAAATTCGTGATTTAAATACTATTAATCATATTAATATATTTAAATCCTTAAAATTTAAATTTATTCCCTTTTAAATTACGTTCTATGTGTGTGACCCTATAGGTTATTATCACATTGACAATAATTTTAAAATCATATTATAAAATTATAAACAGTGAGCGGCATCTAGTAATGCATCACTGTTACCTAAGTAATAATAAGATCGATGATTCGATGCAACCTTTTAGTGACCAATGTTTCAATGTAATTTAATCCTTTTAATCTTAATATCCTAGATTAAACTCGAGTCATGGAATGTGTCATACTCTTCATAATTTAATCTGAGTTTTTCTTGATCAATGAGTAGACTATATGAAACAAATCACTATTTGAGCATGGCCATGCATTTCATAGTCCTACTCAATCAAGAGGCCTATGGATATCACCCCTAATAAATAGGAGGGTTAAATTCCATCTAGATCACTCATATTCCTCACACGATTCATGATGTACCCAGTAATCACCTTTATAGTCCACCCTATTAAAAGTGACATTTGATGATATCAAAGTACATAAATTCCCGTGTAATAATATAGTGATTTCAGGTCAGAGGACCATTACATCATTGTCACTATGAGAATTGCTAATGACATCATTGGGGAGGTAAAAAGTGATCTAGACATTGACCGAAGGTGTTACCGGAACATACTGATCTCATTGGGAGTTGGGTTGATAAAGCATAAGAAGACCATGGCCATCGAGATAGAACCATTTATAGAGGGTAGTATAAAGCCACTCGCCTTGCCCGTTGAGGAGACAGAGGAAGTAGAGTTGATCTCGGGGAATAAGGAGAATTTGGTAAAGATTGGATCAGGATTGACAGAACCATTTTGAACGGGATTGATCGATCTGTTTTGAGTCTACGCTGATATTTTTGCCTGGGTACCTAGTGATATACCGGGAGTAGACGAATCGATAGTAATACACAGATTGAAGGTAGATCCAGAAAAGAAACCAATCATACAAAAAAGAATGATTTTTGCTCCAGAAAGATAGAGAATCATTGATGAAGAGATAGTTAAGCTTCTGGAGGCAGACTTCAACTTCGAGATTGACTACCCAAAACGGCTAGCAAATATGGTGTTGGTGCAAAAGTAGAACAGAAAATGGAGGTTGTGCATTGATTACACGGATTTTAATAAGGCATGCCTGAAGGTTTTTTACCCTCTACTAAATATCGACTAGCTGATTGATGCCACCTCAGGATATGGGATGTTGAGCTTTGTGGAAGAATTCTCGGGGTACCATTAGATCTCGGTGAAGAAAAAAGATATCTCGAAGACTTGCTTCATTACTCATCGGGTCATATACGCTTACAAGACTATAACCTTACGATTGCTCAATGTCGGGGTGACATATCAGGGAATGATGAACTACGTGTTTGCAAGGTAGGTAGGCCAAAGTATGGAGGTCTATGTGGACGCCATGATTGTTAAAAGCATGTCAGTCCAAAACCATTTAGATGACCTGGAAAACTGCTTTAAAACCATCAGAGAACATAAGCTATGACTGAACTCGACCAAGTTCACTTTTGGATTAAGGTCAGGGAAATTTCTGGGGTATATGGTAAGCAAGAGAGGCATAGAGGCAAATCTAGAGAAAATCAGGGCGATTTTGGATATGAAATCCCTGAATTCATTCAAAGATGTGCTGAGATTAACGGGACGGATAGCAACACTTTGGAGATTCATGTTAAAGTTAGTTGAGAGATGTTTACCATTCTTTAATACTCTGAAGGGGCCAAAAAAAAAGAAGAGTTTTCAATGGACTTTGGAATGTGAAGATACGTTCCAGGGGATCAAACATTATCTATCTTCAGTACCTCTATTGATGAAGCTGATCCCTTCAGAACCCTTTTACTTATATTTGGCAATAAGCTCATTGGCAGTTGGAGCAGTACTAGTATGGGAAACGGGGGGAAAATAGTTCCTAGTCTATTATGTCAGCCATATCCTTCGAGATACAGAAACTAGATATCCGAACATGGAAATGTTTACCTAAGCATTGATTATTGCAAGTAGAAAGCTTCAAAATTATTTCCAGGGTTGGTTGTGGTGGTATACACGGATCAGCCATTGAAGAAAGTGTTGCATATGCAAGATGTCTCGGGTCGGCTTGCTGTGTGGGCCATGGAATTGACTCAATTTATCCTAGAATACCATTCCTAAATGATAATCAAAGGACAAGCTTTGGCAAACTTTGTAGTAGAATGTTCATTTTCAGAGCCGGATATGAGTTCGATTACAAATACACAACCGGTATAGACCTCAAGGACTCTCTATATGGATGAGTCTTTGATTTCGGACGTCAGTGGAGTGGGGTTTTTTCTGACAAGTCCCAAGGGGTTTAAGGTCCAAAAAGCCATACGATTTTAGTTTAAAGCCAAAAATAATGAAGCAGAATATAAAGCGATATTAGCTTGGATTCAGTAGGCCTGAAGCTTAGAGGTTCAGAGGGTGGTTATTTTTAATGACTCTCAACTGGTTGTTAAACAGATATCTGGAGAATATGAGGCTCGGGGGGCAAGGATGACCAAATACCTGGCAGAGGTAAAAGATAAGCTCCATTACTTCATCTCGCACAACTTCCAAGGAATTGATCGGTCAGACAACACGATAGTAGATAAGTTAGCCCGATTGGAAACAACTCAAGTAAGTTCCTTTAATGGCTCAATTTACTTGGAAGTCTTGGAAAAACCTAGTGTATAGAGGTTGGATGTTTTAGCATTGGATAGGTTGGATTGCTAGTTCACACCGTCCATATCTTACCTGGTTGATGGGATTCTTCCTTTGGACCGTATATTTGCAAGGAAGATCAAACACAGGAGCTCAAACTTCATCCTTATCAATGGAGATTTGTACCGAAGGCTTTTAGTTCTCCATTGCTAAAGTGTTTGACACCTTTGAAGTCGACTATACCCTTGAGAAGTACATGAAGGAGTTTGTGGAGATCATATGGGAGCAAAGTCACTAGCATATAAGATTTTGAGGTAGGGGTATTATTAGCCGACCATCTTCCAAGAAGCAAAGGATTTTATTAAAAAATGTCCGAAGTTTCAGCTAAATAACCCTATCCCCCATCAGCCGCCCGAAAAACTATACTCGATATTATCCCCGATCCCATTTTCCATATGGAGACTTGACATCCTGGGTCCACTGCTAAAAGCTAAGGGACATGTTAGTTTTGTGATCGTGGCTATAGACTACATGACCAAATGGGTAAAAGCCAAACGCCTACATAAGATCACCAAATAGGAATGTGTAAAAACCCAAAACCCTAATAAGACTCGTATGTGTAAAATCTCATTATATAAATAAAATTTCTCCGTTCTGAATATGTTATGTGTTAATATATACTTTGTTTAATAAATTTGACAAAATAAATTTTTCTCCGAAAAACGTCGTGTCTTGACACTCCTCTTGGCTTAATTTTTTTCGTAATCGGACTTATCGGTAAAATTATTTTGACAAGTTGCTTTGTCGTGCTTACACTGACAAAATGCTTTGTTGTGCTTTTTAGGATTAGTGAGAAATTTAGGTTAACAACCCTAGATTAACAAACCCTAACCCTAATTATCAAAAACCTAACCCTAATTTATAAACTAAATCCTAATTAGCTAATCTAACCCTAATTAGATTATTATAACACCTAATCATGGTTAGTAAACTTCAATTAGGTACTAATTAACATTACTTAACAATCTTAATCATTAGAAATAAAACCCTAATCAAGATTAGTGAAGATTAAAGCCTAATTAAGCTACTAAACAAACCTAACTAGCTCACAAGTAGGTTAGGAGTCACCATTCAAGTCCCTAGGCTACACATGACATGCTTGTAACTCCCAAGCAAGACAATAGTCATCAAATCAGATATTTATGGAGGCAAGTTACTCAAAAATGACCAAAAAGCCAAGTTGAAGAATTCTATAAATAGGAACCTTAGGGCTGAGCAAACTCACGAAATTTCTAAGCCTAGATACACTTATAAACTTACCAAATCAAGCCTGGGTGATAGCAGCAACCAAATCAGAAGCTAGAATCAAAAATCATTCAAGAAAAGGTACAAACCCTAGTTCATAATTAGCTCTTTGATCCCATGTTAGATTTGTTGTTTAGATGTTTAGAATTATGTATTAGTATGTTAGATTGGTAGAACACGTTTTCATAACATCTTGATGCCTTAATTAAGTGTTTTAAGAAATCTGGAAATTTTGAAAACTAAGTTTGACAGTCGAATGTCAGGGCCTATAGATTCATATGTGTTTATGTGTTGGTCTGTTAATTGCTTGGTATTTGTAGCTTGTTAGTAGGTCTTTAATCTGGAAAAGAAAACGGGTTCATTTGAAGCATAGATTTCAAGTTATGAGTAGTCAAAGTGGGTTGACCGTTCACGGATTGTAGTTTTTTAGGTTACCCAGAAAACTCAATAACAGTCGAACCGCTACTTTGACCAACCTTTTTAATCATTTTTTGTTTATTGATTTTTTAATGTTTTGTTGTAGATCAATACATTGATATATGTATTACATATCTATGATCTTAAATTGAACAAAAAACGTATAGGATTACTAGAATTAATGGTCAAAATCTGTTGACCGAGCTTGATTAAGTTTTCTGGGCTGCCCAGAAAACTGAAGAACACGAAGAACAGCGTTTGGTTGTACTTTGACCAACATAATTAGAGACCTTAGATTTATGCTTTGTTCATGTTAATGTTATATATATATACCCTGACATATATACTACATGTTACAACCAACACAACACACATCTAATACATAGAATTAAAGATATTTAAGCAACAAAACCGTTGACCGACCATGAATACTGTTCTGGGTTACCCAGAAACTCAAGAATAGCTCTGATAGTAACTTTGAGCCTCTATAACTTCTTGTTATATGTAGGTTAAAGCCTAAATTTTGATTCATGTTGTACTATTGTCTGAGTACTACAACAACAACTCTTGAACAAACCAAGAATCATTATAAGTATCATTTTATTTAGTGGTCAAACTGGTCACTCGACCATGACTGAACTGTTGCCCAGAACTCAAGAACACCTACAACGACACTTTCTGTCACTGAAGGGCTTTAGCGACATACATAAATTAATTTTTCTAAAGATAAATTATAAAAATTAGAAATAATTAATACATAAATATAAAAACAGTTTTAAAAATTATATAAATAATTATAATTAAATTCTGATATTTTTACATAAATTCAATAATTATTTTATTTTATTTAGATATTATTAATAATTAACTTATTAATAAAGAAATTAGAATTAGAATTCTTCGAATCTAGTTGAGATCCTTGGGAACTATTTATCTGAGTGAGGGTATTAATAGCATGGACTGTTCATGTTGTTATTAATACTCTGGATTTCAGATAGATAGTTACTATCGATCAATAGTATAAATTCGCTGGCTTAAACTATACATCCTGGTTAGGGTATTAGTAATATGGACTATTCATGTTATTATCGGTACACGAATTTTGGATAGATAGACTCTAGTCACGAATACTGGTTCATATATCTAAGTGAGGGCATCCAAACACAGTAATAGTTCTCTTGAGAATTAACATCTGTTACGGGATACTGTGAATTTTGGATCAATGGGAATTATATCTGATAGTCCCTCTATTTAATGTAATCTTATAATCAGACACCATGGGTGTATAGATTTAAATGCATTATATATTGATTCATAGTAAGCACCATATCGGATACCGTGGGATTATAGATATGGGGGCGTTACAATTTAATGGTATCAAAGCTTCAAGGCTATAGATATAAGGAAGAGAAATCTTAGTATATAGTCTTCGAGTCTGTAAAAAAATTTAAAAGTACACATAAAATATATCATTAAAACTATTATGTTGTGTAAATTTCTATACCAGTATTAAAGGAGTTTTCTTTCTTAGATGGCCAACTCCAATGCTGAAGAAATGGTAATAGCCAATAATCCACCACAAATAGAGTCATACATAGCCAGTGATACAGAAGATGAGGAATTGCTTCATGATTAACAACTGTTAGATGTTGAGGAAAAAGAAGATCCAATGGCAGGACAATTAATGAGGATTGATGAACATGATGAAGCAATGACATCACTGATGAAGATATCAGAATATGAGAATAATAAGATGAGGTTTAGGGCTGATATAGCTGAGGGAATGCTACAACATGAGAGGGGACATAGTCAACGACTAAAAGTACAACTGCACCATGCATAGAGGGGCAGAAAGGAAATTTAGTCAAGGCTTCTTAAAATATCTCTCGGTGTTCGAGATACAATTTGCAGCACCGTGTAGTTCGATATTCGGTAGAGGAGAAGAAAATGGCTTATCTCATCGATCAATCTGTGGTTTGTCACATGATTCAGGATTCCTTTGATGATATCAATAAATTCTAGAGAGTATCATAGGTGGTTAAATGCTTTATATTAGTATAATAAAGAAGCAATTCAAAGTTTGTATTGTAATCAGTACTTTGTAATATAGTAGTATGTTTAATTACGAGGTTGTTGTGTAAGACCGTTATGATATATAAAATAAACAATATATTTGTGTTATATAAACTCTTATGTGAATTTTGTTATTGTTTTATATAGAATCATGCCACCAACCAGAAGACCCCATAGAGAAATGAATAATGATGACAACTCTACCCAACAGTTAGTAGACCTTATGTTAGGAGCTATGAATAGACCAACAAACCAAAACACATCTTTTAAAGATTTTAAATTAGTTGGACCACCGAAATTTAAAGGTACATCGTAATCTGTTGAGGCACAAATTTGGATTTTAAAAGAGAAATTCTTCCTAGTAACCAATGTTAATAATAATCGAAGATAACTTTCATGAACCTTTTTGTTAAAAGGTGAGGCTAATTATTGGTGGGAATCAACCAAAGGACGGGTAGAAACTGAAATAATTCCTTGGGATAGATTCAAAGAGTTATTCTTTGAAAACTATTTTTCCCAATCTCTGAAAGACCGAATGGAAATAAAAGTTCTGGACTTGAAATAAGAAGATCTTACTGAACCCAATATACAGCTAAGTTTAATGAATTGTCCAGGTTTGCTCCTCATCAAGTAACCACTGAACTTAGAAAGACTCGTAGGTTTCAGGAAGGTTTAAAACCTCAGATTCAAAGTAGGATGTAAGTACTTCAAATAAAAACTTTCTACAAAATCTTTGGAGAAAGCCCTATAGAGCGAAAGTGAGAATGAAAGTCTTGCTAAGTTTCATCAGGACAAGAAAAGTCATAATGAAAAAGGAAAACCTAGGACAGAACCCAGTTCAGGTGGGTTTAATAACAAACGAAAATGGGATAATAATTTTTCTAACAACCCAGGGAAAAAGATAAGTAATGCTAATAATAATTTTAGTAATAAAATCATTAAACCTTGTCCTACTTGTGGTAAGAAACATAAAGGAGAATGCTTTCATAACAAATGTTTTAATTGTGGACAGTCGGGACATTTTCCTCCCCAGTGTCCTCTTCTAAATAAAAATAGATGTTTTAATTGTGGTTCATTGGACCATTTTTCAAAGAACTATCCCAAACCTAAGAACCAAGGAGGAAAGGGGATTAGAATACCAGAGAATAATCAATCAATAGTAGCTACAGTTGGGGTTCCAAATCGTCCTACCGCGAGAACATTTAATATGTCGGTGAGGGATGTTGTTGCTTCATAGGACGTGGTGACAGGTATCATCCCTATCAACACTTTAAATGCATATGTGTTATTCGATTTTGGTGTTACATGTTCTTTTGTGTCTAAAATTTTTTCTACAAACTTGAATATACCATGTGAAAATTTAGACAAACCATTTTTTGTAGAAATCGCTAATAATGAAAGGATTCCGGTTAAAACCATATACAGAAACTGTAGTGTGCTAATAAAAGGACATAATTTTAAAGTAGATTTGATACCAATTTAGTTGGGAGAATTTGATGTAATTTTAGGAATGAATTGGTTAGTTAACCATAACACGATGATTGGTTGTCATCAAAAGCGTATAAACCATTTGACTGCTTCGAAGTCAAAGCTAGTGTTCAACAGTAGTTGTTCAACTAAGCAATCTCGATGTCTGGCCATAATCCAGGCAGAAAGATTACTTAGAAAGGGTTGTTTAGGATATTTGGCCTATATAGTGGATACTCGACATGAAGGAGTAAAACCAGATCAAATACCTATAGTTAAGGAATTTCCCGAAGTATTTCCAGATGACTTAACAGGTTTACCTCCTGATAGGAAAATTGAGTTCATCATTGATCTTGCACCAGGAACGTCACCAGTTTCTAAGGCACTGTATAGAATGGCACCTATAGAACTGAAAGAGTTACTTATACAATTACAGGAACTCTTAGATAAAAAGTACATACAACCTAGTGTTTCACCCTAGGGAGCACCAGTGTTGTTTGTAAAGAAGAAGGATAGAACTATGAGACTATGTATAGACTATAGGGAGCTAAATAAATTAACTATTAAAAATAAATATCCTTTACCAATGATTGATCATTTGTTTGACCAATTAAAAGGGGCTGAAAATTTTTCAAAAATTGACCTTAGAATAGGCTATCATCAATTAAAGGTGAGAAAGGAGGATGTGTCGAAAATAGCGTTTAGGACACGCTATGGACATTATGAGTTTCTTGTAATGTCTTTTGGATTAACAAATGCACCGGCAACAGTTATGGATTTAATGAATCGAGTGTTTAAACCATGCTTGGACAAGTGTGTTGTAGTGTTAATCGACGATATTCTGGTATACTCGAAAACAAGGGAAGAGCATACTGAACACTTGAGAGTCATTTTGAAGATATTACGAAAGGAACAACTTTATGAAAAGTTTTCCAAGTGTGAATTCTGGTTGAAGAGAGTTCAATTTTTAGGTCACGTAATTGATAAGAATGGAATATTTGTAGATCCAGCTAAGATCGAAACGGTTGTGAATTGGGAACAACCAACAACTCCAACAGAAGTACGAAGTTTTCTCGATTTAGCGGGTTATTATAGACAGTTTATAATTTTTTTTTCAAAAATAGCGACCCCATTAACCAATTTAACTCAAAAGACGGTGAAATACATCTGGACAGATAAATGTGAGGAAAGCTTTCAAGAGTTGAAGAAGCGACTGAGCATGGCTCCAGTGTTATCCTTACCAAATGATACATGAGGTCTTGTAGTATATAGTGACGCATCATACAAAGGTTTAGGGTGTGTGTTGATGCAACATGGTAAAGTGATAGCTTATGCATCACGACAACTCAAAGATTATGAGAAGAGGTATCCTACTCATGACCTAGAGTTAGCCGAATAGTTTTTGCTCTAAAAATTTGGAGACATTACTTGTACGGGGAGAAGTGCGAGATATATACAGATCATAAAAGTCTGAAATATATTTTTACACAAAAGGAATTAAATTTAAGACAGAGACGATGGTTAGAACTGAAAAAGGATTTTGACTGTGAAATCTTATATCATCCCGGTAAAGCCAATGTCGTAGCTGATGCGTTAAGTAGAAAGAATCAGGAAAAATTGAATGTATTAACCACCAATGATAGGGTAATAAAAGACTTTGAAAATTTAGAAATTAAGGTGGAATGTCCAACTACCTCTACCCAAAAATTGTATATTTTAGAGGGAGTTTCATCTCTGCTTAACAAAGTTAAAGAGATACAGGAGAAGGATGAAGAATGTCAGAAGTATAAGTCTAATTCAACTCATGATAAGTATAATAAATTTAGAATAGATACGAATGGAATAATAAGATATGAAAATAGAATCTGGGTTCCGTTAGACCAAGCTTTAATGTAGGAAGCCACGTATTCTTGAAGGTATCTCCTTGGAAAGGCAAGATAGATTTTTACAAGAAAGGAAAACTAAGTCTGAGATTCATTGGACCTTTTGAAATTTTGAGGAGGGTTGGTGAAGTTGCTTATGAAATAGCACTACCTCCTGAGTTAAATCATATTCATAATATGTTTCATGTGTCCGTATTATGACCATATAAACCTAATTATAAACATGTTAAACAATATGAGCCAATCCAAATAGAAGAAGATCTTTCTTATGTAGAAGAGAACATGCAGTGAGATCAATCAATCGTAGAAAGAGAAAGTCCTGAGAAATAAAGTGATAGCATCGGTCAAAGTAATCTGGAGAAATTAGATCATTGAAGAAGTTACATAGGAACTTGAAGATAAAATGCGCGAGAAATATCCTCAATTATTTACTTAACTTATACTGTAATTTCGAGAACGAAATTCTTATTAGTGGGGGTGAATGTATAAACCCAAAACCCTAATAAAACTTGTATGTGTAAAATCCCGTTATATAAATAAAATTTCTTCATTCTGAATATGTTATGTGTTAATATATACTTTGTTTAACAAATTTGACCAAATAAATTTTTTTTCCGAAAAACGTCATGCTTAACACCTCGTGCTTAATTATTTTTTTCCGTAAACGGACTTTGCGGTAAAATTATTTTGACAAGTTTCTTTGTCGTGCTTATACTGACAAAACACTTTGTCATGCTTGTTAGGATTAGTGAGAAATTTAGGTTAACAACCCTAGATTAACAAACCCTAACCCTAAATAGCAAAAACTTAACCCTAATTTATAAACTAAACCCTAATTAGCTAATCTAACCCTAATTAGATTATTATAACACCTAATCATGGTTAGTAAACTTCAATTAGGTACTAATTAACATTACTTAAAAATCCTAATCATTAGAAACAAAACCCTAATCAAGATTAGTGAAGATTAAAGACAAATTAAGCTACTAAACAAACCTAACTAGCTCACAAGTAGGTTAGGAGTCACCATTCAAGTCCCTAGGCTACACATGACATGCTTGTAACTCCCAAGCAAGATAATAGTCATCAGATCAGATATTTATGGAGGCAAGTTGCTCAAAAATGACCAAAGAGCCAAGTTAAAGAATTCTATAAATAGGAACCTTAGGACTGAGCAAACTCACGAAATTTCTAAGCCTAGATACACTTATAAACTTACCAAATCAAGCCTGGGTGATAGCAGCAACCAAATCAGAAGCTAGAATCGAAAATCATAAAGAAAAGGTACAAACCCTAGTTCATAATTAACTCTTTGATTCTATGTTAGATTTGTTGTTTAGATGTTTAGAATTATGTATTAGTATGTTAGAAAGTATGTTAGATTGGTAGAACACGTTTTCATAACATCTAGGTGCCTTAATTAAGGTTTTTATGAAATCTGGGAATTTTGAAAACTATGTCTGACAGTCGAATGTCAGGGCCGATAGATTCATGTGTTTATGTTTTTGTCTTTTAATTGTTTGGTATTTGTAGCCTGTTAGTAGGTCATTAATCTTGAAAAGAAAACAGGTTCATTTGAAGCATAGATTTCAAGTTATGAGTAGTCAAAGTGGGTTGACCGTTTACGGATTGCAGTTTTCTGGGTTACCCGAAAACTTCAAGAACAAACAATCGAGCAAGCTACTTTGACCAACCTTTTTAATCATTTTCTGTTTATTGATTTTTTTATGTTTTGTTATAGATCAATACTTTGATATATGTACTACATATCTATGATCTTAAATTGAACAAACAACGTATAGGATTACAGGAATTAATGGTCAAAACTTAGATTGACCGAAGCTTGACCAAGTTTTAAAGTCGCTTGAGGAAAAATGAAGAACACGAAGAATAGCATTTGGTTGTACTTTGACCAGCATAATTAGAGACCTTAGATTTATTCTTTGTTCATGTTAATGTTATATATATGTACCTGATATATATACTACATGTTACAACCAACACAACACACATCTAATACACAGAATCAAAGATATTTAAGCCACAAAACCGTTGACCGGCCATGACTACTGTTCTGGGTTACCCAGAAACTCAAGAACAACTTTTACAGTGACTTTGAGCCTCTATAACTTCTTGTTATATGTAGGTTAAAGCCTAAATTTTGATTCATCTTGTACTACTGTGTGAGTACTACAATAACAACTCTTGAACAAACCAAGAATCATTATCAGTATCATTTTATTTAGTGGTCAAACTGGTCACTCGACCATGACTGAACTGTTGCCCATAACTCAAGAACACCCTCTGATGACACTTTACATCCTTTGAAGGTGTAAGACCCTAACTTTTATGAATAAAGATAATTTTTCTATAAATATCATTCTTGAATATTATGGAATAAATTTGATATAATGTTATAGTTGTGGGTATTATTTATAAATTTTGCAAAGTACGTAAGTTGTTATATAATATTCGATTGGTCGGGGAATATTTGTTTTAACAGGGAATATTAAATGCGACCAAGACAATCATTGGTGGACCCCACAACGGAATTATTGTCGAATTAAGAAAACGACAAAAATATTTTATGAAAATAACGGCAGAAGTTTTACCGTTAATTGTTGAAACACCCGGTGTTAAAAGTACAGTGATATGCGTGGTTGTATAGTAGCACACGGTATTGATTATTGATGCTTACGTGAGAAGTCACTCAGTTTTGTTCAATTATTGCTACAATAATTGTTGCATAGTATCTAACGTTATTTGATTCAATTATTGTCGATATTTTATATATTATGAAATCAATAATTGAGACGACAAAGTTGTTAATATTATTATTTGCAATATTAACGATGTCTAGAAGTTCTGTCAAGGAGAGGTTTGGTCACCTAATTGCGCGCCAATAGGGAGAAATCCTTATTGAAAATCCCCCTCTTTCCTGGGAATGACCTGGTCGATCAATATTGCGAATTATAATAATGATGATAAATGTTGTTAAAAATATTGAAGGGAATTTTTTTATGAAATCTTTGATGTAAATTTTGCTTATTATATGAACCTCCATTTACCTATTTTTTAAATAATCGGTAGAAAGTTATTCAAGATATATATATATATATATATATATATATATATATATATATATATATATATATATAAATGTGCAGGTGTGTGCATGTGACTATATGTTGCGTGTGGGTCTGGGATAAGGAAATGGGAGGATTGAATTAATGGTGGTGGGAAATTTATATATATATATATAATATGTTTTTTTGGTTTTTGTTTTACATGCAATTCTTTTCATCCGTGATTATTAGTAGATAGCCATGAAATTTTTTCAATTTACGTCCGTGATAATTCCTCACAGTGCCCCTTCAATTCTCCTATAAATAGGATGCTTAGTTAGAATAGAAATCACACCAGAAATTCAAAATATTCTCTTCTATAATCTTGAGCGTATTTCTTTAGAGTTTTAAGAAGCTTTGAGCGTAGTGCAAGTTTTCTTAAAGAATTTCCTCGCCCTACCAGCCAGAATACTCTTCTTTTACGATAAGGGATATTATTTGTTGTACTCGTACATGTTATTTTTTTTTATATTAATGAAGAGAACTTCTGTTATTCCAGTCTTTATTATTCTGTTGGAATAACCTGTATACGCGGGCTACCCTATACTTGGTGAAATTCTTCTGTTATTCCATTATTTATTATTGTGTTGGAATAACCTGTCTATGCAAAGTACCGCATACATAATGAAATTCTGTTGTTATTCCATTCTTTATTATTACATTTGGAATATCCATGCTCATGCGTTTTACGTTTGGGACACGGTTCCGTCGTCGTTATTATTCTATTGGGACATCTTGTCTGTGCGTTTTGCTTATTATATGAACCTCCATTTACCTATTTTTTAAATAATCGATAGAAAGTTATTCAGTATATATATATATATATATATATATATATATATATATATATATATATATATTATATATAAATGTGTGAGTGTGTGTATGTGACTATATGTTGCGTGTGGTCCTGGATAAGGAAATGGGAGGATTGAATTAATGGTGGTGGGAAATTTATATATATATATATAATATGTTTTTTAGTTTTTGTTTTACATGCAATTCTTTTCATCCATGATTATTAGTAGACAGCCATGAAATTTTTTCAATTTGCGTCCGTGATAATTCCTCACAGTGCCCCTTCAATTCTCCTATAAATAAGATGCTTAGTTAGAATAGAAATCACACCAGAAATTCAGAAAATTCTCTTCTATAATCTGAGCGTATTTCTTTAGAGTTTTAAGAAGCTTTGAGCGTAGTGCAAGTTTTCTTAAAGAATATCCTCGCCCTACCAGTCAGAATACTCTTCTTTTACGGTAAGGGATATTATTTGTTGTACTCGTACGGGTTATTTTTTTTTATATTAATGAAGAGAACTTCTGTTATTCCAGTCTTTATTATTCATTGGAATAACTCGATATCTGTGAAGCTACCCTATACTTGGTGAATTCTTCTATTATTCCATTATTTATTATTATGTTGGAATAACCTGTCTATGCAAAGTACCACATACATAATGAAATTCTGTTGTTATTCCATTCTTTATTATTCGTCATTGGAATATCACATGCATGCGTTTTTACGCGCTTTGGTTCCATCTTTATTATTACGTTGGAATATCTTGTGCATGCGTTTACTGGGACCTGGTTAAATCATTATTATTCTATTGGGACATCTTGTCGGTCTTAATTTACCGACACCTGGTTCCGTTAGTTATTATTCTGCTGGAATAACCTGTCTATGAGAAGTACCGCATGCATGGTGATTTCTTTTGTTATTCCATTCTTTATTATACTCAGTTGGTTAAAGTTTTGACTTCTATACTCCATGAAATTAGTGGAATATCCTTGATATTTCCACTTCATCTAGTATCTTTTCATGGAAATATTCTTCTGAACATTCTTGAATTTTACTCTATAAAGAAGTATCATGTTTACAATTTGGACGTTATTAGTTCCTAAATAAATTAATTCTTGAACTTGTTTTATTGAATTTTTATATCATTGTCATCATCCTCATGTTTATATTTTTTGAAAGTCATCTGTGGCCTGTAGTGCATAGATGGACTTGGAATGATTATGACCGAGGATTATTGATTGTAATCATGACCGTAATGTTACAAAATGATGTGGTAAAAGTCCTCATTGGCACGTAGTGCATTGATGCACGAGTTGTTGGCATGATCATGACCATTGATGAATACACGAATATCCTTGGCCCGTAGTGCATGGATAATTTGTGGTCGTGATACTAATGAATATCCTTCGTCAGAAGTAGTGTGAGGATGATGTGGATTATTTATTAAGCTGAGTTCCAGCGATAAAAGTGATGAAAAAACCTTTTAAATCATAAAAGATAGTAGATTTTATTCTCTACTTGACTCTTTTAATGGATTTCTTGTTCCTCTGCAATTAAACTTGATGTCTATTATATTTTATCAATTTAACATTGTTGAAGACTAATGATAATTTATTCTGCATTATCTTAGTCATAATATTTCTTACTGGGCTAGAGCTCACCCTTTCTTTCACTGTTCTCTTCAGGAAATGAGAACGTAGTCGGGACTAGTCGGGGAACGGAGTGACGGTCCAAGATGGTGTCTTAGTAGTCCTCAATATTCTATAAAATAGTGTGATAATAAATGTAATGAGGACTTATTCTGAGAGTGGATATTGTCTAGAAGATAATATTTGTATTAAAACTCACAGCTCTTGTATTTGGCGACTAAGAATAGGTGATGTATACCTATTTTAGGGACGTTACAGTTGGTATCAAAGCTTAGGGATATGATCCCTGGCTGAGATATGAGACAAGAACTTGGAGGGGAGAGACGGGGAATTCCTTCGCTAGTATGATCTACCTAAGTTTATTTGGTATTTAATTGGTCGGTCGGAGTATAGGGATAATATGTGATATGTTAATTAACCCTTGTTTTATGGAAGTATTTCAAAATGGCATCTGAGAATGTTGAGAACATTAATGGAGCACAGGAGACCATTGAGTCTCCACAGATCAATAATCAGGACAATGTGCATCAGGAAGGCGATAATCCTCATGCAAACAACAACACCGACCAAATAATGAATGATGGAATGGTTCAGAGGTTTTTCGCAATTCATGCAAAGATCGAAAAAGAGACTCTGTCCAAAATATAGGTGGAAACACGGCAACTCTCGGACGGTCCATCGCTAAGCGATTCAAGGCTGGGACCATCGGAGTTTTTGGAGAGCCAAAACCACTTAAGGCGGAGACGTGGATAAAGCAGATCTGCAAGATATTTTATGTCTTGGGATGCTCCGAGGAGCAAAAGGTTCCCTTTGCCACCTTCATGTTGCGTGCAGAGGCATATTACTGGTGGGAATCTGTAAAACGTACTCAACTCCGTCATGACCGAAGATGACTTGGGAGAAGTTCCAAGAATTGTTCAACGACAAGTACTTTCCCGAAAGTATTCGTCACATGAAAGAGGTAGAGTTCATCAAGTTAGAGAAAAACAACATGACCGTGTCGTAGTATGAAGCCAAGTTTGCCGAGTTGTCTCGGTTTGCATCCCATTTGGTTGATAATGAGGAGAGAATGACGCGAATGTTTCTAAGAGGTTTAAAACCTGAGATACGTCAATATCTTATCTCTCATAAACTGTGTTTGTATTCAAATGTTGTTAATAGGGCTTAGTTATTGGAGTGCGATAATGAGTCAACCCAACCAAAAGAGAGCAGCCGACAAAATGATAATACCAGTGATAACAGTCATCGAAGCGGTGACAATAAGCGTGGAGGGAATCAACATGCCAAAAATGGTAACCACTTCGGTGGTAATCATGGCCAAAACAATAAGAATGGACATTTCAAGAAGAGGTGATTCAACAATGATGGAAAGACGACAGCACCAGCACCCGTGGTTAAGGAAGGAGAACGACCACCTATCATATGCTTCAAATGCGGTGGGGAAGGACACATCAGTCCAAACTGCGCGATGCCATCCAAAACATGTTATAATTGTGGAAGAGTAGGTTACCTAGCCCAATTTTGTCGTTCACCGAAGACAAGTTCAGCTAGGATGGAGGCACCAAAGGACGTCCCAAAAAAGTCAAAGCCAGTAGTGCAAGGGAGAGCGTTTGTCGTGACCTCCCAGAAAGTAAGGAACCCGAACGAGGTCATCACGGTAAGCTTATCATAAACTCTAAATAAGTATATACCTTATTTGATCTGGGTTCTACCCATTCTTTTATTTCTCCTACTTGTGCTCAACGTTTAAATTTGACTCCGGAGAAATTAGACTTTGACTTATCTGTTGAAACTCCGTTGGGAGAAACCTTCATTACATCTACTGTTTATAAGTCTTGTTTAATTCAAATCGGTACCCTCACATTACCTGTCGATCTTATTTCATTGAAAATACTTGCATTTGACGTAATTCTAGGGATTGATTGGTTAACTACTCATCATGCAAAAATTGATTATTTTCGTAAGGTTGTTAGCTTTCATATTCCTAACCAACCTATTATGCGAATTCAAGCAACCAAACCATTAAAATCAATCACTATCATCTCAAGCCATAATGCTATTCGTTTATTGAAAAATGGATGTCAAGCTTTCTTAGCTCATGTCATAGATCTAAACAAAAATATGTCAGTTTTGAATGATATTTCTATTGTTAATGAATTTCCTGACGTATTCCCTGAAGAATTTCCTGGCCTACCCCCAGAGCGTGAAATTGAATTTTGTATTGACCTTGAACCCGGTACAAAACCTATTTCCAAAGCCCCATATCGAATGGCTCCTATTGAACTTCAGGAATTAAAGACCCAACTGCAGGAATTGTTAGACATCGGTTTCATTTGTCCTAGTACTTCTCCTTGGGGTGCTCTTGTTCTATTCGTGAAGAAGAAAAATGGGAGTATGCAACTTTGTATTGATTATCGGGAGTTCAATCATGTCACCATCAAAAATAGGTACTCATTGCCACGTATTGATGACCTGTTTGACCAGTTACAAGGCGCCAAATTTTTTTCAAAGATTGATCTTCGTTCCGGATATCACCAATTAAAGATTAGAACCGATGACATTCCAAAGACGACTTTTAGAACTCGGTACGAGCATTATGAATTCCTAGTCATGTCTTTTGGATTGACCAATACTCCTGCTACCTTCATGGATATGATGAACCGAGTATTCAAGGAATATTTGGATCACTTTGTGGTCGTCTTTATTGATGACATCCTTATTTATTCCAAAATCCATGAAGATCATGAGCAACACTTAAGACTGATACTCCAAAAGCTTCGCGAATATAAGCATTATGTCAAGTTGAAGAAATGTGAGTTCTGGCTTGAGGAAGTAGCATTCCTTGGGCATGTAGTATTAAGTCATGGAATATCTGTTGACCCAGCAAAGATTAAAGCTATTCAAAGCTGGGAGCAACCTAAATTAGTGACCGAAGTACATAGCTTTCTTGGTTTAGCTGGTTATTATCGGAGATTCGTAGAAGGGTTTTCTCGAATTGCTACTCCCTTAACTCAGCTAACTCGGAAAGATACAAAATTCGGTTGGAATGAGGAATGTGAGAAGAGTTTTCAAGAACTCAAGAGAAGACTCATTTCAGCACCTGTTCTGACAATACCATCTAGCTCGGAGGGATTTATCATCTATAGTGATGCTTCAGGCAAAGGGTTAGGATGTGTTCTCATGCAACATGGGAAAGTCATAGCCTATGCCTCTCGACAACTCAAAGAATATGAGAGGAATTATCATACTCATGATCTAGAGTTGGCAGTTGTTGTCTTCGTACTTAAAATTTGGAAGCATTACTTGTATGGGGAGAAAGTGGAGATCTTTACGAATCATAAAAGCCTCAAATATTTCTTCACTCAAAAGGAACTCAATATGCGACAGCGACGCTGGCTTGAACTATTGAAAGATTATGATCATACCATCCAATACCATCCAGAAAAAGTAAACGTGGTAGCTGACACATTGAGTAGAAGATCATATGCGAGTACGAGTGCGATATTGTCAACGCAAAGGCCCATTTTGTATGACTTGCAAAGGATGGAGATAGAGATAAAAACTCCAGGGACCCACGTGATGATGGCGAATATACGAGTAGAACCGAGCTTAATCGATAAAGTTAAAGCTGCTCAAGCTATAGACACGGAGTCGATGCGTATGAGGAAGAAAGTACAAGAAGGTGCTATCTTGGGAAGCAAGAATCGATGAAGAAGGAATACTTGAGTCAACTCAGACTTTGTGTTCCTAACGACCACGATTTAAAGTATAAAATCATGATGGGCGCACAATATACCGTTTGCAATCCATCTCGGGAGTACCAAAATGTATCATGATCTTGACATACATTTTGGTGGGGAAATATAAAAGAGAGATAGTATTTGTTTATCTCAAGGTGTTTAACTTGTCAACGAGTCAAGGCAGAGCATCATGTACCAAAAGGTCCATTGCAACCACTTGAAATTCCAGAATGGAAGTGGGAGCACATTACCATGGATTTCGTTACTGGTCTTCCCAAGGTTTCTCAAGGCATAGATGCAATTGGGGTCATTGTTGATAGATTGACCAAGTCTCCTCATTTCTTACCTATACGAGAAACTTATACACTTGAACGTCTTGCTCGTATGTACATAAATGAGGTTGTAAGATTGCATGGTATGCCAGTATCCATAGTTTCTGATCGAGACCCAAGATTCACTTCAGTATTTTGGGTTAGTTTGCAAAAAGCTATGGGCACGGATTTACGATTTAGTTTGGCATATCATCCTCAGACGGATGGACAATCAGAGAGGACTATTCAAACTCTTGAATATTTATTAAGACTCTGTGTCCTTGACTTCAAGGGAAGTTGGGACAAGTTATTACCATTGGTGGAGTTTTTCTACAACAACAGTTATCTAGCAAGTTTTGGCATGGCTCCATTCGAACCGTTGTATGGAAGAAAGTGTCGTTCTTCAGTATGTTGGGATGAGGTGGGTGAAGCAACGTTGTTGGGACCGGAGTTAGTACGTATGACTACAGAAAAGATTCAAACGATCCCAAGAACGATAAAAACCTCACAAGACAAACATAAAAGAGTTATGTTGATCTTCATCGAAAGGACGTGGAATTTGATATTGGAGATCATGTGTTGTTACGTGTTTCTCCATGGAAAGGAGTTACGAGATTTGGAAAGAGAGGAAAGCTCAATCCTCGATTCATTGGCCCATTTTTAATCCTCGATCGAGTAGGGACTGTAGCCTATAGACTCGCTTTACCGCCAAGTATGTCTCGTGTTCATAACGTTTTTCATATATCTATGTTACATAAATATGTGAAAGACCCGAACCACATTATTGAGTTAGAACCGGACGAAATAGCGGAAGATTTAACATACAAAGAGGTTCCTGTTCAAATCTTAGATAAGAAGGAACATATTCTACGCTCCAAGGTTATACCTCAAGTCAAAGTTTTATGGAGGAACCACGATGTTGAGGAAATGACCTGGGAGTTAGAATCTGAAATGAAATCAAGGTATCCATACCTCTTCGACATACCAGGTACGTACCCTAATTTCAAGGGCGAAATTTCATAAGAAGGAGAGATTGTAAGACCCCAACTTTTATGAATAAAGATAATTTTTCTATAAATATCATTCTTGAATATTATGGAATAAATTTGATATAATGTTATAGTTGTGGGTATTATTTATAAATTTTGCAAAGTACGCAAGTTGTTATATAATATTCGATTAGTCGGGGAATATTCGTTTTAACAGGGAATATTCGTATGACGGCACAATCTTTGGTGGACCCCACAACGAAATTATTGTCGGATTGAGAAAACGACAAAAATATTTTATGAAAATAATGGCGGAAGTTTTACCGTTAACTGTTGTAACACCCGGTGTTAAAATTATAGTGATATGCTTGGTTTCATAGTAGCACACGGTATTGATTATTGATGCTTACGTGAGAAGTCACTCAGTTTTGTTCAATTATTGCTACAGTAATTGTTGCATAGTATCTCACGTTATTTGATTCAATTATTGTCGATATTTTATATATTATTAAATCAATAATTGAGACGACAAAGTTGTTAATATTATTATTTACAATATTAACGATGTCTAGAAGTTCTGTCAATGGGAGGTTTGGTCACCTAATTGCGCGCCAATAGGGAGAAATCCTTATTGAAAAGCCCCTCTTTCACAGGAACGACACAGTCGATTAATATTGTGAATTATAATAATGATAATAAATGTTGTTAAAAATATTGAAGGTATTTTTTATGAAATCTTTGATGTAAATTTTGCTTATTATATGAACCTCCATTTGCCTATTTTTAAATAATCGGAGAAAGTTATACGATATATATATATATGTATATATATATATATATATATTATATAAATGTATGAAGTGTGTGCATGTGACTATATGTTGCATGTGGGTGTGGGATAAGGAAATGGGAGGATTGAATTAATGGTGGTGGGAGATTTATATATATATATATATATATATATATATATATATATATATATATAACATGTGCAGATAAGAAAAAGGGGACAAAAGTGATGAAAAGTGGTGGGTGGAGAATGATGGTATTGATATGTAATTATATATATATATATAATATGTTTTTTTGGTTTTGGTTTTACATGCAATTCTTTTCATCCGTGATTATTAGTAGATAGCCGTGAAATTTGTTCATGTTGCGTCCGTGATAATTCCTCATAGTGCCCCTTCAATTCTCCTATAAATAGGATGCTTAGTTAGAATAGAAATCACACCAGAAATTCAGAAAATTCTCTTCTATAATCTTGAGCGTATTTCTTTAGAGTTTTAAGAAGCTTTGAGCGTAGTGCAAGTTTTCTTAAAGGATATCCTCGCCCTACCAGTCAGAATACTCTTCTTTTACAGTAATGGATATTATTTGTTGTACTCGTAAGGGGTATTATTATTTTTTATATTTATGAAGAGAACTTCTGTTATTCTAGTCTTTATTATTCTGTTGGAATAACCTGTATACGCGGGCTACCCTATACTTGGTGAAATTCTTCTGTTATTCCATTATTTATTATTCTGTTGGAATAACCTTTCTATGCGAAGTACCGCATACATGGTGAAATTCGGTTGTTATCCAGGAAAGAGGAATCGGGATAAATACGATGAATATCATCAGACTTCAGAACACACCATAAAGAAGTGCTATGAGTTGAGGGATCTTATTGAGAGAACATGCAAAATGGCCAATTGGTCTAGTATGTAGTAGGTCGGGAGAATGTCGATGTACAATAGAGGGAGGAAAATAGAGAATAAACACGGGACACATAACCAAAATAGAGCCAGCCTATTTGGGGCGTAGTTGATGTAATCTCAGGATGATCTGTAAGGCGTGTGACTGGAAAGAAGAGAAGTGAGCATCTATACACTGGATTGTCGGTATCAGGATCACCCGTAAGAAAGGATCGGGCTCATTCGGGAAAAATCATTTCCTTCTTAGATGAAGACTACCCCACAGATCCAATATAACCCCATGATGGGGCATTGGTGATAACAGCTCAGGTCAAACTAGTTGATATGAGAAGGATGATGATCGACAATGGGTCTTCGGTCGATATACTATATACACACGCTTATCAAAGGCTGGATTTAGATGGGAGAAAGATGGAATTGGGATAGGAAGGTCCCCTATATGGGTTTAGCGGAGATCCAATGCATGTATTGGGTACAATTAAGTTGCCTGTTAGTTTTAGGTTAGCGCCTCAGCAAGTGGAAAAAATGGTCAAATTTTTTGTAGTCCAGGTGGATTCGGTATATAACATAATTCTGGGAAGGCCGACCTGTAGGGTTTCGGCACATAAAACGCAGCGGAAATAAAATAATTCAAAGCAATTTCTGAAACCCAAAAACAGGATCCATGCGAAAAACAATTAACTCAGTTGTTTTGAGATTACACCGAATATGAAAAACGAGAATCTGAAATTGATGCGCTCGAATCCTTAACGCAATTCCTCGCGAAACTACGTCTCTATGGTATCCACACGAACGCCGCATGAACCCTCGAACGATTCTGCAATAAGAAGGACTTGCGGTACTAGCCACCAAAGGAACCTTTATGAAACTGTATGTTTTCTCTCTAGTCTCTCTCTAAGAGCGGCTAGGGTTTTCAAGTTATGAATTAAACCTAAGTAGCTGCTATATATCCTATATATAGTAGTTAAAAAGAATTAATCAAAACCTAATTTCATAAAAACCAAATTTATATATATATAACTTAATCAAGTCTTACTTAATTAATATACATATATACAAACTTTCCTTTTAATTTAAATTCGTGATTAAAATACTATTAATCATATTAATATATTTAAATCCTTAAAATTTAAATTTATTCCCTTTTAAATTATGTTTTATGTGTGACCGTCGTGCTTCTGCTGCGACAAAGCCTTGGTTAGTGGATCTGCAACATTATCATCTGTTGGCTCTCTTCCTATATGTACATCTCCTCTATCAATGATTTCACAGATGAGATGATACCGCTAAAGTATATGCTTGGATCGTTGGTGAGATCTGGGTTCCTTAGCCTGTGCAATTGCTCCATTGTTATCACAGTATAGCTTAACCGGATCAACAATGGTTGGAACAACACCTAGTTTAGTGATGAACTTTTTAATCCATCTGACCTCCTTGGCATAGACTAGAAGCGACAATATACTCGGCCTACTGTTGTAGAATCGACTCGCATCTCTTGCTTGAACTCTTCCACTAACAACACCACCATTAAGGAAAAATACAAAACACGATTGAGACTTATAATCATCATTATCGACCGAAACTAAGCATCTGTGTAACCCTTTATCGCTAGTTCGTCTTCACCTCCATATACCAAGAATGAATCCTTAGTCCTTTTTAGGTACTTGAGGATATTCTTCTTTTCTTCATCGATGACCTTCACCTGGATTCGACTGGTATCTGCTCGTCATATCTTTCTCATACGCTCCTCATCATCTTGTGATTAAGGACATTGGGCCTTAGAGATCTTTACACCATGAGTCATGGGTCAGTGTCCTCTCTTTGCCTCTTGCATGCTGAACTGTTTCATCACTTTATCAATATATGTACTCTGACTTAGGCCGAGCATTTTCCTCGATCTATCTCGATAGATCTTGATACCTAAAATGTTGGCTGCATCGCCTAAATCTTTCATGGAGAAACATTTTCCTAACCATGTTATTACAGCTTGTAATGAAGGAATGTCATTCCCAATAATTAATATGTCGTCAACATATAATATCAGGAATACAATGTGACTCCCACTAACCTTCTTATATACACAAGGTTCATCTTCATTTTTAATAAAGCCAAACTCTTTGACTGCTTCATCAAATCGAAGATTCCAACTCCAAGAGGCTTGCTTCAATCCATAAATGGATCGTTGCAGCTTACATACATTTCCAACATCCTTTGGAGTGACAAAACCCTCAGGTTGTGTCATGTACACATCCTCAAGGAGATTTCCATTAAGGAAAGCAGTTTTGACATCCATCTGCCAGATTTCATAATCATAAAAAGCTGCAATAGCAAGTAAGATCCTGATGGATTTAACCATTTCCACTGGAGAGAAGGTTTCATCATAGTCAACACCTTGAACTTGTTTGAAACCTTTTGCTACCAGTTGGCCTTTATAGGTTTGTACATTACCACATATGTCAGTTTTCTTCTTGAAAACCAACTTGCACCTGATTGGTTTTACCCCTTCGGGTGGATCAACCAAAATCCATACTTGATTAGTATACATGGAGTCCATTTCAGATCTCATGGCTTCAAGCCATCTCTCAGAATCTGGTCGATTCATAGCTTCTTGGTAGAAAGCAGGCTCATCCTGATCTATGAGCATCACATCGCCATTTTGAGTCACAAGATATCCATAATATCTCTCGGGCTCTCGGCATGTCCTACCAGATCTACAAATTCCTTGTGTAATTTGAGCAGGTTCACTTTCCACAACATCTTGTGGTTCCTGCTCACTTTTCAACTCAGGTTCAATGATATTCTGTGGTTCTCGAATTTCTTGAGTTCTACTTTCCTCCCCTTTGTTTCCTTTAGAGACAAATTCTCTTTCTAGAAAAATACCAGTTCGAGCAACAAACACTTTGTTCTCAGAAGATTTGTAGAAATAATACCCTTTTGTTTCTTTTGGGTATCCCACAAATTACATTTGTCAGATTTGGGTCTGAGCTTGTCAGAATCCAGACGTTTTACAAATGCCTCGCAACCCCAATTTTTCATGAACGACATACTAGGATGTTTCCCAGTCCATATCTCATATGGTGTCTTCTGAACCGTCTTTATAGGAACACGGTTAAGTGTGAATGCAGTTGTCTCTAGGGCATGATCCCAGAAGCTTATTAGAAGATCTGCATGACTCATCATTGATTGTACCATGTCTAACAAGGTTCAATTCCTCCTCTTAGACACACCATTCCATTGTGGTGTTCCAGGTGGAGTGAGCTGTGATATAATACCACACTCCTTTAGAAGGTCATCAAAGTCTTGGCTTAAGTATTCACCTCGTCGATCGGATCAAAGGGATTTTATGCTTTTGCCAAATTAATTTTGAACTTCATTCTTGAATTCTTTGAACTTTTCAAAGGATTCGGATTTGTGTCTCATAAGATACACATATCCATATCTACTAAAGTCGTCAGTAAATGTAATGAAGTAATAAAACCTACCTCTTGCTAACAAACTCATGGGTCCACATACATCACTATGTATAAGTTCCAATATATCGCTAGCCCGTTCACTGTGTGCAGTGAAAGGGGCTTTAGTCATCTTGCCTAATAAACAAGATTCGCATTTTTCATATGATTCAAAATCAAATGAATCCAAAAATCCATCTTTATGTAGTTTAGATATGCATTTCTCATTTATATGGCCCAAACGACATGCCAGAGATATGTCGGATTTGAATCATTTGATTTAAATCATTTTGTATTTATGTTATAGATAGGCATTTCCAAATCAAGAATATAAAGACCATTAAACAATTGTGCAACACCATAACATATATCATTTAAGTAAAACGAACAACGGTTGTTCTTTATTATAAATGAAAAACCTTTCTTGTCCAAACAAGAAATAGAAATAATGTTTTTGCTTATAGCAGACACAAAATAACAATCTTCTAATTCTAAAACTAGCCCAGAGGGCAAAGATAAATGATAAGTTCCTATGGCCAGTGCAGTAACTCTTGCTCCATTTCCAACACGTAGGTCAACCTCTCCTTTTGCCAAAGTCCTACTCCTTCGGAGTTCCTGCACATTAACACAAATGTGAGAACCACATCCAATATCTAATACCCATGATGTAGAAGTAGACAAGTTGACTTCTATAACATATATACCTGAATCAGAAGTCCCACTTCATTTCCTTTTCTTCACTTCTTCCAAATAAGCAAGACAATTCCTCTTTCAGTGTCCAGGTTTTCCACAAAAGTGACAATCACCTTCTTTAGCCACCCCACCTTTAGGTTTTAAAGCCTGTTTGGTTTTGGATTTAGGTTTGGCACCAGAATTAGATCCTATCTTCTTCTTGCCTTTCCATTTTGCCTTAGCATTCCCCTTTTGCACCATCATTATGGGAGCGGGTCCTGCCTTTTTCATGTTGTTCTTGGCAGTTCTTAACATGCTCAACAACTCAGTAAGGGGTTTCGCAATTTCATTCATAAGATAATTCTTGACAAATTGAGAATAGTCATTGCTTAGAGGATTGCAAAACAAGATCTGTTTGGGCCTCGGAGTGATTGGAAAACCCAACCTATCAAGGTACTCAATATACCCAATCATTTTTAGCACATGTGGACCAACTGGATCACGTTCACCCATTTTGCAGTGATACAATGCCATGCTTGTATCATACCTCTCCTGTCGAGCATGCCCTTCGAACAATTTCTTGAGATGCTCGATTATCTCATAAGCATCCATCAACTCATGTTGCTTCTGAAGCTCAGCATTCATGGTTGCTAGCATAAGATAACTCACGTCCAGAGCATCATCTTGATGCTTCTTGTAAGCATTATGCTCCGCACGTGGTGCAGTATCAGCTAGTGCTGCAGGAATGGGATTTTCAATGACATATAGATTGCGCTCTTGTTTGAGGACAATCCTCAAGTTCCTATGCCAGTCAATGAAATTAATTCCACTCAGCTTGTCCTTCTCAAGGACTGATCGTAGTGAAAGACTACTTGTGTTGTTGTTGTTTGCCATTGATATCTACAATTTATAAGTGCCAAAAATAATAATTCAAATTGAAGAGTTGATGTTATGTAATTGATAACAGTACATTCAAAATATACCTCCCACTATTTTAATCAAATTAATAGCCCTCACCATTAATTCGGAAAGCATTTTATATAAAATCTTTCTAGTGAGCCAAGATTCATATTTCATTATGACTTAAGTTAGATTTGGCTAATCTCTTAAAACACAATTATTTAGGTAGACAATCCTTTTATTAATTATATCATATATAACTCTTGGATAGTTTGGTAAACAACAATTGTTTCTAGTCCATCTAATGGTACCTACCAAACTCTATGCCTCCAAGTTCACAATCCTATTGAGATAACTTAGTTAAGTCGGGCCCAATGTTTTTAATAGTTTGGATATCACAATTATCCTATCGTATCTTACCTAGATAAATAGGGTACTTTGCTTTGGCAAACCTACATCTATTGATCAAGGTCTTGATGAGTGTTATTCATTGGAAGGCATCTGATTTAGACTTAATAATTTAATGAGGGATTTTATTAATTTAGATCTCACTAATTTTAATCGTATTAAGCATGCACATTATTTATCATATCATATCGCATACAAGCATAAATAAAGTGCAAAATTAAATGTGTCACAGTTATGGCCCAATCCACTGTCAATCTTTTCAAGCTAATGAAAGATTGAAGGTCAATCTAAGGTGGTAAAAGATCTTAAAATAAATATCTTCCTTGGACCTTCCTCAAGCATGTGCCTCCTCTCCATCATATCTTTCCATCGTGTTCTCCATCTTGACATCGAATATAGATTATTACATGATATAAAGAAACCTCGAGTTACATTCGAGGTGATATAGATGAGAAGAGAATATTACATTAGAATTTATAGAAAGGCACGACATGCAAGCCGTATTTCAAAATCAAAAAACCACTAACCTATGGGTCAAAAGGCCATAACTGTGCACCATGCATATCACAATAAACACATAACAATTCATATATAATTATAGAAAACTATATATAACATATAAGGGACACGACCATCATGCGCTACACAGGGGGGGTCCAATTGGTCTACTATGTAGAAGGTCGGGAGAATGTCGATGTATAATAGAGTGAGGAAAATAGAGAATAAACATGGGACACATAACAAAAATAGAGCCAACCTATTTGGGGCGTAGTTGATGTAATCTCAGGATGATCTGTAAGGCGTGTGACTAGAAAGAAGAGAAGTGAGCATCTAGACACTGGATTATCGGTATCAGGATCACCCGCAAGAAAGGATCGGGCTCATTCGGGAAAAATCATTTCCTTCTCGGATGAAGACTACCCCACAGATCCAATATAACCCCATGATGGGGCATTAGTGATAACAGCTCAGGTCAAACTAGTAGATATGAGAAGGATGATGATCGACAATGGGTCTTTGGTCGATATACTATATACACACTCTTATCAAAGGCTGGATTTAGATGGGAGAAAGATGGAATTGGGACAGGAAGGTCCCCTACATGGGTTTAGCGGAGATCCAATGCATGTATTGGGTACAATTAAGTTGCTTGTTAGTTTTAGGTTAGCGCCTCAGCTAGTGGAAATAATGGTTAAATTTTTTGTAGTCCAGGTGGATTCAGCATATAACATAATTCTGGGAAGGCCGACTTGTAAGGTTTCGGCACATAAAACGCAGCAAAAATAGAACAATTCAAAGCAATTTCTGAAACCCAAAAACAGGATCCATGCGAAAAACAATTAACTCAGTTGTTTTGAGATTATACCGAATATGAAAAACGAGAATCTGAAATTGATGCGCTCGAATCCTTAACGTAATTCCTCACAAAACTACGTCTCTATGGTATCCACACGAACGCCGTACGAACCGTCGAACGATTCTGCAATAAGAGGGACTTGCGGTACTAGCCACCAAAGGAACCTTTATAAAACTATATGTTTTCTCTCTAGTCTCTCTCTAAGAGCGGCTAGGGTTTTCAAGTTATGAATTAACCCCAAGTAGCTGCTATATATCCTATATATAGTAGTTAAAAGGAATTAATCAAAACCTAATTTCATAAAATCCGAATTTATATATATATAACTTAATTAAGTCTTACTTAATTAATATACATATATACAAACTTTCCTTTTAATTTAAATTCGTGATTTAAATACTATTAATCATATTAATATATTTAAATCCTTAAAATTTAAATTTATTCCCTTTAAATTACGTTACATGTGTGTGACCCTATAGGTTATTATCACGTTGGTAATAATTTTAAAATCATATTATAAAATTATAAGCGCAGTGAGCGGCATCTAGTAATGCATCACTGCTACCCAAGTAATAATAAGATCGATGATTCGATACAACCTTTTAGTGACCAATGTTTCAATGTAATTTAATCCTTTTAACCTTAATATCCTAGATTAAACTCGAGTCATGGAATGTGTCATACTCTTCATAATTTAATCTGAGTTTTTCTTGATCAATGAGTAGACTATATGAAACAAATTACTATTTGAGCATGGCCATGCATTTCATAGTCCTACTCAATCAAGAGGCCTATGGATATCACCCCTAATAAATAGGAGGGTTAAATTCCATCTAGATCACTCATATTCCTCACACGATTCATGATGTACCCAATAATCACCTTTATAGTCCACCCTATTAAAGGTGACATTTGATGATATCAAAGTACATAAATTCCCGTGTAGTAATATAGTGATTTCAGGTCAGAGGGCCATTACATCATTGTCACTATGAGAATTGCTAATGACACTTCACATAATGCTCCACATAGAATTCTCATGGTGGGTCTGTCCAGTACACCGTTCTCTAACATGTACCTATGCATTGACTTAATATCTCATATATTTATGACCAATGAGATTTGGTCATCAGTAAATCCACATACTAGTCTCAATGCATCATTGTTGTCCCATCAACAATGATACTCAACTAGGGACATTTAAGAATAATGATACTAATTATAATTATATAATCTCATGTTCAAGTCACATACTTGAAACTATATAATTTGTATCACTATTCTAAGGATTTTTATTATGTTAACATTTATATAACGCAGTAAATAAAACCATAATAAAATCATTCATTTATTCAATCAAATGTAATATCAAAACGTTAAGAAATTATATCAAATAATTGGCCTCTAGGGCATAAACTCTAACACGACATTGGCAGCATTGCAAGTAGTTACTTCAATACCCCATTTCAAGATCAAGTTTCCTACACCGAACGGGATTGGGAAGGTAAAAGGTGATCTAGACATTGACCGAAGGTGTTACCGGAACACACTGATCTCATTGGGAGTTGGGTTGATAAAGCATAAGAAGACCATGGCCATCGAGATAGAACCATTTATAGAGGGTAGTATAAAGCCACTCGCCTTGCCCGTTGAGGAGACAGAGGAAGTAGAGTTGATCTCGGGGAATAAGGAGAAGTTGGTAAAGATTGGATCAGGATTGACAGAACCATTTTGAACGGGATTGATCGATCTGTTTTGAGTCTACGCTGATATTTTTGCCTGGGTACCTAGTATCTAGGGAGTAGATTTAATCGATAGTATTACACAGATTGAAGGTAGATCCAGAAAAGAAACCAGTCATACAAAAAAGAATGATTTTTGCTCCAGAAAGATAGAGAATCATTGATGAAGAGATAGCTAAGCTTCTGGAGGCAGACTTCAACTTTGAGATTGACTACCAAAAATGGCTAGCAAATATGGTGTTGGTGCAAAAGTAGAACAGAAAATGGGGGTTGTACATTAATTACACGGATTTTAATAAGGCATGCCCGAAGGTTTTTTACCCTCTACTAAATATCGACTAACTGATTGATGCCACCTCAGGATATGGGATGTTGAGCTTTGTGGATGCATTCTCGGGGTACCATTAGATCTCGATGAAGAAAAAAGATATCTCAAAGACTTGCTTCATTACTCATCGGGTCATATACGCTTACAAGAATATAACCTTACGATTGCTCAATGTCGGGGTGACATATCAGGGAATGATGAACTACGTGTTTGCAAGGTAGCTAGTAGGAAATACGGAGAGGTCTATGTGGACGACATGATGTTAAAAGCATGTCGGTCCAAAACCATTTAGATGACTGAAAGCGCTTTAAAACCATCGAGAACATAAGCTATGACTGAACTCGACCAAGTTCACTTTCGGATTAAGGTCAGGGAAATTTCTGGGGTATATGGTAAGCAAGAGAGGCATAGAGGCAAATCTAGAGAAAATCAGGGCGATTTTGGGCATGAAATCCCTAAATTCATTCAAAGATGTGCTAAGATTAACGGGTCGGATAGCAACACTTTGGAGATTCATGTTAAAGTTAGTTGAGAGATGTTTACCGTTCTTTGATACTCTGAAGGGGCCAAAAAAAGAGAAGAGTTTTCAATGGACTTCAGAATGTGAAGATACGTTCCAGGGGATCAAACATTATCTATCTTCAGTACCTCTATTGATGAAGCTGATCCCTTTAGAACCCTTATATTTGGCAGCAAGCTCATTGGCAGTTGGAGCAGTACTGGTATGGGAAACGGGGGGAAAATAGTTCCTAGTCTATTATGTCAGCCATATCCTTCGAGATACAGAAACTAGATATCCGAACATGGAAATGTTTGCCTAAGCATTGATTATTGCAAGTAGAAAGCTTCAACACTATTTCCAGGGTTGGTTGTGGTGGTATACACGGATCAGCCATTGAAGAAAGTGTTGCACATGCAAGATGTCTCGGGTCGGCTTGCTGTGTGGGCCATGGAATTGACTCAATTCATCCTGGAATACCATTCCTAAATGATAATCAAAGAACAAACTTTGGCAAACTTTGTAGTAGAATGTTCATTTTCAGAGCCGAATATGAGTTCGATTACAAATGCACAACCGGTATAGACCTCAAGGACTCTCTATATGGATGAGTCTTTGATTTCGGACGTCAGTGGAGTGGGGGTTTTTCTGACAAGTCCCGAGGGGTTTAAGGTCCAACAAGCCATACGATTTCAGTTTAAAGCCAAAAATAATGAAGCAGAATATGAAGCGATATTAGCTTGGATCCAGTAGGCCTGAAGCTTAGAGGTTCAGAGGGTGGTTATTTTTAATGACTCTCAACTGGTTGTTAAACAGATATCTAGAGAATATGAGGCTCGGGGGGCAAGGATGACCAAATACCTGGCAGAGGTAAAAGATAAGCTCCATTACTTCATCTCGCACAACTTCCAAGGAATTGATTGGTCAGACAACACGGTAGTAGATAAGTTAGCCCGATTGGAAACAACTGAAGTAAGTTCCTTTAATGGCTCAATTTACTTGGAAGTCTTGGAAAAACCTAGTGTATAGAGGTTGGATGTTTTAGCATTGGATAGGTTGGATTGCTAGTTCACACCGTACATATCTTACCTGGTTGATGGGATTCTTCCTTTGGACCGTATATTTGCAAGGAAGATCAAACACAGGAGCTCAAACTTCATCATTATCAATGGAGATTTGTACCGAAGGGCTTTTAGTTCTCCATTGCTAAAGTGTTTGACACCTTCGGAAGCTGACTATACCCTTCGAGAAGTACATGAAGGAGTTTGTGGAGATCATATGGGAGCAAAGTCGCTAGCATATAAGATTTTGAGGTAGGGGTATTATTAGCCGACCATCTTCCGAGAAGCAAAGGATTTTATTAAAAATGTTCAAGTTTCAAATTAAAATAGCCTATCCCCATCACTTACCAAAAAGCAGACTCGATATTATCCCCGATCCCATTTTCCATATGGAGACTTGACATCTTGGGTCCACTGCTAAAAGCTAAGGGACATGTTAGTTTTGTGATCGTGGCTATAGACTACATGACCAAATGGGTAAAAGCCAAACCCCTACATAAGATCACCAAATAGGAATATGTAAAAACCCAAAACCCTAATAAGACTCGTATGTGTAAAATCCCATTATATAAATAAAATTTCTCCCTTCTGAATATGTTATGTGTTAATATATACTTTGTTTAATAAATTTGACCAAATAAATTTTTGTCCGAAAAACGTCGTGCTTGACACCTCGTGCTTAATTTTTTTTTTCCGTAATCGGACTTTTCGGTAAAATTATTTTGACAAGTTGCTTTGTCGTGCTTACACTGACAAAATGCTTTGTCGTGCTTTTTAGGATTAGTGAGAAATTTAGGTTAACAACCCTAGATTAACAAACCCTAACCCTAATTATCAAAAACCTAACCCTAATTTATAAACTAAACCCTAATTAGATTATTATAACACCTAATCATGGTTAGTAAACTTCAATTAGGTACTAATTAACATTACTTAACAATCTTAATCATTAGAAATAAAACCCTAATCAAGATTAGTGAAGATTAAAGCCTAATTAAGCTACTAAACAAACCTAACTAGCTCACAAGTAGGTTAGGAGTCACCATTAAAGTCCCTAGGCTACACATGACATGCTTGTAACTCCCAAGCAAGACAATAGTCATCAAATCAGATATTTATGGAGGCAAGTTACTCAAAAATGACCAAAAGCCAAGTTGAAGAATTCTATAAATAGGAACCTTAATGAAATTTGAGCAAACTCACGAAATTTCTAAGCCTAGATACACTTATAAACTTACCAAATCAGGCCTGGGTGATAGCAGCAACCAAATCAGAAGCTAGAATCAAAAATCATTCAAGAAAAGGTACAAACCCTAGTTCATAATTAGCTCTTTGATCCCATGATAGATTTGTTGTTTAGATGTTTAGAATTATGTATTAGTATGTTAGATTGGTAGAACACGTTTTCATAACATCTAGATGCCTTAATTAAGTGTTTTAAGAAATCTGGAAATTTTGAAAACTAAGTTTGACAGTCGAATGTCAGGGCCTATAGATTCATATGTGTTTATGTGTTGGTCTGTTAATTTCTTGGTATTTGTAGCCTGTTAGTAGGTCTTTAATCTGGAAAAGAAAACGGGTTCATTTGAAGCATAGATTTCAAGTTATGAGTAGTCAAAGTGGGTTGACCGTTCACGGATTGTAGTTTTTTGGGTTACCCAGTAAACTCAATAATAGTCGAACCGGCTACTTTGACCAACCTTTTTAATCATTTTTTGTTTATTGATTTTTTAATGTTTTTTTGTAGATACATACATTGATATATGTATTAAATATCTATGATCTTCAATTGAACAAACAA
Source organism: Panax ginseng (assembly GCA_020205605.1). Classification (NCBI taxonomy): domain Eukaryota; kingdom Viridiplantae; phylum Streptophyta; class Magnoliopsida; order Apiales; family Araliaceae; genus Panax; species Panax ginseng. The sequence goes on along the minus strand of CM035132.1, from coordinate 140,649,038 downwards.
CGTATAGGATTACTAGAATTAATGGTCAAAATCTGTTGACCGAGCTTGACTAAGTTTTCTTGGCTGCCCAGAAAACTTAAGAACACGAAGAACAGCGTTTGGTTGTACTTTGACCAGCATAATTAGAGACCTTAGATTTATGCTTTGTTCATGTTAATGTTATATATATGTACCCTGACATATATACTACATATTACAACCAACACAACACACATCTAATACACAGAATTAAAGATATTTAAGCAATAAAACCGTTGACCGGCCATGACTATTGTTCTGGGTTACCCAGAAACTCAAGAACAGCTCTGATAGTGACTTTGAGCCTCTATAACTTCTTGTTATATGTAGGTTAAAGCCTAAATTTTGATTCATGTTGTACTATTGTGTGAGTACTACAACAACTCTTGAACAAACCAAGAATCATTATCAGTATCATTTTATTTAGTGGTCAAACTGGTCACTCGACCATTAATTGAATCGAATGTTGCCCGAACTCAAGAACACCTCTGATGACACTTTACATCCTTTGAAGGGCTTTAGCGACAGACATAAATTAATTTTTCTAAAGATAAATTATAAAAATTAGAAATAATTAATACATAAATATAAAAACAGCTTTTAAAAATTATATAAATAATTATAATTAAATTACGATATTTTTACATAAATTCAATAATTATTTTATTTTATTTAGATATTATTAATAATTAACTTATTAATAAAGAAATTAGAATATTTTTTATAAATATTAAATAATTATGGAGAAATAATATTAATGATATAAAAATTATAATAAATGATTATAAATTATTTAAAAATAATAAATAAGGTTTTTGTAAAATTTTAAGTAAATATTAATTACATAAAAATAGAAATAAATGATTTAAAAATCATTTAAAGGATAAATAAATGTTTTAAAACTATTTTAAACTTCTAAAAATTATTATAATAGATATATAAATTATCTAAAATTATAATAAATAAAATTTAGTCCATTTATCAACTTATTCAGTTTTTGGTAAGGTATTAAACAACGAAACCCTATTGAATCTAACCCGATATTATATAAATGTTATATTTGAGTATTGTTATCAATACTAACGTGTTAGATTTATATATATGACCATCGTAGGTATTTATTAATGATTGAATAGCATAACTTGACTGATCTACGCTCAGGCAAGTTTCCTAAACCCTAAACTTATTTCTTCATTATGAAAGTTTCCTATACCCAAGTTATTACTTTCGCAAGTTCTTCTTAACCTTAAGTTACTTATGCAAATATCTTGAACTTATTAAACAAGATTTTTATCTTGATATGCTGTTGATATAATATACTACACCTACATTTGAATTACCTCTTATTGTAAGGTTATTGCTATAGCTTTAGCATAACTAAGAAATGAATTGTTTATTCATATTAATTGTTAAGCTTAAATTGTTGTGTCAAACCAAATTGTTTGGTAAGACATCCTAATCTGATGTTGGGCATCCCGTAAGGGATCTTCGGTCGATATATATTAACACTAAGTTGGGTGCATTTGAGCACTGGTAGGATGAGATGCATACTCCTAGGATGTTGAATAGGCTGATCCCCTATCTCATATCTGAATAAAATTTCTAAGTCTGTGTGACTGACAGAAATATAAATCCATAGTGAAATGGTGACAACTATCAGTTGAACTTTGAATTGTTGTACTTCTTCAAATCATATATTGTTATAAATACAAAACTTGCTGAGCATGTCATAGCTCACCCTTGCAAATTATTCCCTTTGCAGTTTTAGATGGTAACCTTGGAACATCTGGAGTAGATAAAGGGAAGCGTCCCTACATAGATTAGATTATATTCTTCTCTGTTTGAATACCTTGTAATAAGAAACTCATTATGAGAATCATGTAATCGAATCATAATATTATATATATATATATATATAACATCTTTTATTTCCGCAATCGTGTTTTATTACATATATAGATGTAAAATTAGAATTCTTCGAATCTAGTTGAGATCCTTGGGAACTATTTATCTGAGTGAGGGTATTAATAGCATGGACTGTTCATGTTGTTATTAATACTCTGGATTTCAGATAGATAGTTACTATCGATACAATAGTATAAATTCGCTTGGCTTAAACTATACATCTGGTTAGGGTATTAGTAATATGGACTGTTCATGTTATTATTGGTACTCTGAATTTCGGATAGATAGACTCTAGTCACAGATACAGTTCATATATCTAAGTGAGGGTATCCAAACACAGTAATAGTTCTCTTAAGAATTAACATCTGTTACGGGATACTGTGAATTTTGGATCAATGGGAATTATATCTGATAGTCCCTCTATTTAATGTAATCTTATAATCAGACACCATGGGTGTATAGATTTAAATGCATTATATATTGATTCATAGTAAGCACCATATCGGATACCGTGGGATTATAGATATGGGGCGTTATAATTTAATGGTATCAAAGCTTCAAGGCTATAGATATAAAGAGAAATCTTAGTATATAGTCTTGAGTCTCAGAAAAAATTTAAAAGTACACATAAAATATATCATTAAAACTATTATGTTGTGTAAATTTCTATACCAGTATTAAAGGAGTTTTCTTTCTTAGATGGCCAACTCCAATGCTGAAGAAATGGTAATAGCCAATAATCCACCACAAATATAGAGTCATACATAGCCGTTGATACGGAAGATGAGGAATTGCTTCATGATTAACAAGCTGTTAGATGTTGAGGAAAAAGAAGATCCAATGGCAGGACAATTAATGAGGATTGATGAACATGATGAAGCAATGACATCACTGATGAAGATATCAGAATATGAGAATAATAAGATGAGGTTTAAATTTGATATAGGTGAGGGAATGCTACAACATGAGAGGGGACATAGTCGGCGACTAAAAGTACAACCGCACCATGCATAGAGAGGCGTAAAGGAAATTTAGTCAAGGCTTCTTAAAATATCTCTCGGTGTTCGAGATACGATTTGCAGCAACGTGTAGTTCGATATTCGGTAGAGGAGAAGAAAATGGCTTATCTCATCGATCAATCTGTGGTTTGTCACATGATTCAGGATTCCTTTGATGATATCAATAAATTCTAGAGAGTATCATAGGTGGTTAAATGCTTTATATTAGTATAATAAAGAAGCAATTCAAAGTTTGTATTGTAATCAGTACTTTGTAATATAGTAGTATGTTTAATTACGAGGTTGTTGTGTAAGACCGTTATGATATATAAAATAAACAATATATTTGTGTTATATAAACTCTTATGTGAATTTTGTTATTGTTTTATATAGAATCATGCCACCAACCAGAAGACCCCATAGAGAAATGAATAATGATGACAACTCTACCCAACAGTTAGTAGACCTTATGTTAGGAGCTATGAATAGACCAACAAACCAAAACACATCTTTTAAAGATTTTAAATTAGTTGGACCACCGAAATTTAAAGGTACATCAGAATCTGTTGAGGCACAAATTTGGATTTCTGAAATAGAGAAATTCTTCCTAGTAACCAATGTTAATAATAATCAGAAGATAACTTTCGCAACCTTTTTGTTAAAAGGTGAGGCTAATTATTGGTGGGAATCAACCAAAGGACGGGTAGAAACTGAAATAATTCCTTGGGATAGATTCAAAGAGTTATTCTTTGAAAACTATTTTTCCCAATCCCTGAAAGACCGAATGGAAATAAAAGTTCTGGACTTGAAATAAGAAGATCTTACTGTAACCCAATATACAGCTAAGTTTAATGAATTGTCCAGGTTTGCTCCTCATCAAGTAACCACTGAACTTAGAAAGACTCGTAGGTTTCAGGAAGGTTTAAAACCTCAGATTCAAAGTAGGATGTAAGTACTTCAAATAAAAACTTTCTCTGAAATACTGGAGAAGGCCACTATAGACGAAAGTGAGAATGAAAGTCTTGCTAAGTTTCATCAGGACAAGAAAAGTCAGAATGAAAAAGGAAAACCTAGGACAGAACCCAGTTTAGGTGGGTTTAATAACAAACAAAAATGGGATAATAATTTTTCTAACAACCCAAGGATAATGCTAATAATAATTTTAGTAATAAAATCATTAAACCTTGTCCTACTTATGGTAAGAAACATAAAGGAGAATGCTTTCATAACAAATGTTTTAATTGTGGACAGTCGGGACATTTTCCTCCCCAGTGTCCTCTTCCAAATAAAAATAGATGTTTTAATTGTGGTTCATTGGACCATTTTTCAAAGAACTGCCCCAAACCTAAGAACCAAGGAGGAAAGGGATTAGAATACTAGAGAATAATCAATCAACAGTAGCTGCAGTTGGGGTTCAAAATCGACCTACCGCGAGAACATTTAATATGTCGGTGAGGGATGATGTTGCTTCACAGGACGTGGTGACAGGTATCATCCCTATCAACACTTTAAATGCATATGTGTTATTCGATTTTGGTGGTACATGTTCTTTTGTGTCTAAAATTGTTTCTACAAACTTGAATATACCATGTGAAAATCTAGACAAACCATTTTTTGTAGAAATCGCTAATAATGAAAGGATTCTGGTTAAAACCATATACAGAAACTGTAGTGTGCTAATAAAAGGACATAATTTTAAAGTAGATTTGATACCAATTAAGTTGGGAGAATTTGATGTAATTTTAGGAATGAATTGGTTAGTTAACCATAACACGATGATTGGTTGTCATCAAAAGCGTATAAACCATTTGACTGCTTCGAAGTCAAAGGTAGTGTTCAACGGTAGTTGTTCACCTAAGCAATCTCGATGTCTGACCATAATCCAGGCAGAAAGATTACTTAGAAAGGGTTGTTTAAGATATTTGGCCTATATAGTGGATACTTGACATGAAGGAGTAAAACCAGATCAAATACCTATAGTTAAGGAATTTCCCGATGTATTTCTAGATGACTTACCAGGTTTACCTCTAGATAGGGAAATTGAGTTCATCATTGATCTTGCACCAGGAACGTCACCAGTTTCTAAGGAACTGTATAGAATGGCACCTATAGAACTGAAAGAGTTACTTATACAATTACAGGAACTCTTAGATAAAAAGTACATACAACCTAGTGTTTCACCCTAGGGAGCACCAGTGTTGTTTGTAATGAAGAAGGATGGAACTATGAAACTATGTATAGACTATAAGGAGCTAAATAAATTAACTATTAAAAATAAATATCCTTTACCAAGGATTGATGATTTGTTTGACCAATTAAAAGGGGCTGAACATTTTTCAAAATTTGACCTTAGAATAGGCTATCATCAATTAAAGGTGAGAAAGGAGGATGTGCCGAAAATAGCGTTTAGGACACGCTATAGACATTATGAGTTTCTTGTAATGTCTTTTGGATTAACAAATGCACCGGCAACATTTATGGATTTAATGAATCGAGTGTTTAAACCATGCTTGGACAAGTTTGTTGTAGTGTTTATCGATGATATTCTGGTATACTCGAAAACACGGGAAGAGCATACTGAACACTTGAGAGTCATTTTGAAGATATTACGAAAGGAACAACTTTATGCAAAGTTTTCCAAGTGTGAATTCTGGTTGAAGAGAGTTCAATTTTTAGGTCACGTAATTGATAAGAATGGAATATTTGTAGATCCAGCTAAGATCGAAATGGTTGTGAATTGGGAACAACCAACAACTCCAACAGAAGTACGAAGTTTTCTTGGTTTAGCAGGTTATTATAGACAGTTTATAATTTTTTTTTCAAAAATAGCAACCCCATTAACCAATTTAACTCAAAAGACGGTGAAATACATCTGGACAGATAATTGTGAGGAAAGTTTTCAAGAGTTGAAGAAGCGACTGAGCATGGCTCCAGTGTTATCCTTACCAAAATGATATATGAGGTCTTGTAGTATATAGTGACGCATCATACAAAGGTTTAGGGTGTGTGTTGATGCAACATGGTAAAAAGTGATAGCTTATGCATCACGACAACTCAAAGATTATGAGAAGAGGTATCCTACTCATGACCTAGAGTTATACAATAGTTTTGCTCTAAAAATTTGGAGACATTACTCATGCGGGGAGAAGTGCGAGATATATCTGGATCATAAAAGTCTGAAATATATTTTTACACAAAAGGAATTAAATTTAAGACAGCGACGATGGTTAGAACTAAAAAAGGATTTTGACTGTGAAATCTTATATCATCCCGGTAAAGCCAATGTCGTAGCTGATGCATTAAGTAGAAAGAATCAGGAAAAATTGAATGTATTAACCACCAATGATAGGTTAATAAAAGACTTTGAAAATTTAGAAACTAAGGTGGAATTTCCAACTACCTCTACCCAAAAATTGTATATTTTAGAGGGAGTTTCATCTCTGCTTAACAAAGTTAAAGAGATACAGGAGAAGGATGAAGAATGTTAGAAGTACAAGTCTAAGTCAACTCATGATAAGTATAATAAATTTAGAATAGATACGGATGGAATAATAAGATATGAAAATAGAATCTAGGTTCCGCTAGACCAAGCTTTAATGTAGGAAGCCACGTATTCTTGAAGGTATCTCCTTGGAAAGGTAATATACATTTTTACAAGAAAGGAAAACTAAGTCCGAGATTCATTGGACCTTTTGAAATTTTGAGGAGGGTTGGTGAAGTTGCTTATGAAATAGCACTACCTCCCGAGTTGAATCATATTCATAATGTGTTTCATGTGTCCGTATTACGACCATATAAACCTAATTATAAACACGTTATACAATATGAGCCAATCCAAATAGAAGAGGATCTTTCTTATGTAGAAGAACCAGTGCAGATCGTCGACCGTAAAGAGCAAGTCCTGAGAAATAAAGTTATAGCATCGGTCAAAGTAATCTGCAAAAATTAGATCGTTGAAGAAGTTACATAGGAACTTGAAGATAAAATGCGCAAGAATTATCCTCAATTATTTACTTAACTTATACTGTAATTTCGAGAACGAAATTCTTATTAGTGGGGGTGAATGTAAAAACCCAAAACCCTAATAAGACTTGTATGTGTAAAACCTTGTTATATAAATAAATTTATTCGTTCTGAATATGTTATGTGTTAATATTTACTTTGTTTAACAAATTTGAGCAAATAAATTTTTTTCTGAAAAACGTCATGCTTGACACCTCGTGCTTAATTTTTTTTTTCCGTAAAAGGACTTTGCGGTAAAATTATTTTGACAAGTTACTTTGTCGTGCTTATACTGACAAAACACTTTGTCATGCTTGTTAGGATTATTGAGAAATTTAGGTTAACAACCCTAGATTAACAAACCCTAACCCTAAATAGCAAAAACCTAACCATAATTTATAAACTAAACCCTAATTAGCTAATCTAACCCTAATTAGATTATTATAACACCTAATCATGGTTAGTAAACTTCAATTAGGTACTAATTAACATTACTTAACAATCCTAATCATTAAAAACAAAACCCTAATCAAGATTAGTGAAGATTAAAGACAAATTAAGCTACTAAACAAACCTAACTAGCTCACAAGTAGGTTAAGAGTCACCATTCAAGTCCTTAGGCTACACATGACATGCTTGTAACTCCCAAGCAAGACAATAGTCATCAGATCAGATATTTATGGAGGCAAGTTGCTTAAAAATGACCAAAAAGCCAAGTTAAAGAATTCTATAAATAGGAACCTTAGGGCTGAGCAAACTCACGAAATTTCTAAGCCTAGATACACTTATAAACTTTCCAAATCAATCACAGGTGATAAGAAGAACAAATCTGGAAGCTAGAATCAAAAATCATAAAGAAAAGGTACAAACCCTAGTTCATAATTAACTCTTTGATTCTATGTTAGATTTGTTGTTTAGATGTTTAGAATTATGTATTAGTATGTTAGAAAGTATGTTAGATTGGTAGAACACGTTTTCATAACATCTAGGTGCCTTAATTAAGGTTTTTAAGAAATCTGGGAATTTTGAAAACTATGTCGACGATCGAATGTCGGTAGATAGATTCATGTGTTTATGTTTTTGTCTGTTAATTGTTTGGTATTTGTAGCCTGTTAGTAGGTCATTAATCTGGAAAAGAAAACAGGTTCATTTGAAGCATAGATTTCAAGTTATGAGTAGTCAAAGTGGGTTGACCGTTTACGGATTGCAGTTTTCTGGGTTACCCAGAAAACTCAAGAACAGTCGAACCGGCTACTTTGACCAACCTTTTTAATCATTTTCTGTTTATTGATTTTTTAATGTTTTATTATAGATCGATACTTTGATATATGTACTACATATCTATGATCTTAAATTGAACAAACAACGTATAGGATTACTGGAATTAATTGTCAAAACCCGTTGACCGAGCTTGACCAAGTTTTCTAGGCTGCCCAGAAAACTGAAGAACACGAAGAACAACATTTGGCTGTACATTGACCAGCATAATTAGAGACCTTAGATTTATGCTTTGTTCATGTTAATGTTATATATATCTACCCTGACATATATACTACATGTTACAACCAACACAACACACATCTAATACACAGAATCAAATATATTTAAGCCACAAAACCGTTGACCGGCCATGACTACTGTTTTGGGTTACCCAGAAACTCAAGAACAACTTTGACAGTGACTTTGAGCCTCTATAACTTCTTGTTATATGTAGGTTAAAGCCTAAATTTTGATTCATGTTGTACTACTGTGTGAGTACTACAACAACAACTCTTGAACAAACCAAGAATCATTATCAGTATCATTTTATTTAGTGGTCAAACTGGTCACTCGACCATGACTGAACTGTTGCCCAGAACTCAAGAACACCTATAGCGACACTTTCTGTCACTAAAGGTGTAAGACCCCAACTTTTATGAATAAAGATAATTTTTCTATAAATATCATTCTTGAATATTATGGAATAAATTTGATATAATGTTATAGTTGTGGGTATTATTTATAAATTTTGCAAAGTACGTAAGTTGTTATATAATATTCGATTGGTCGGGGAATATTTGTTTTAACGAGGGGAATATTAAATGCAGACGGCACAATCATTAAGTGGACCCCTAGCGGAATTATTCTTGAATTAAGAAAATGACAAAAATATTTTATGAAAATAACGACATAAATTTTACCGTTAATTGATGAAACACCCGGTGTTAAAAGTACAGTGATACGTGCGGTTGCATAGTAGCACACGGTATTGATTATTGATGCTTACGTGAGAAGTCACTCAGTTTTGTTCAATTATTGCTACAGTAATTGTTGCATAGTATCTCACGTTATTTGATTTAATTATTGTCGATATTTTATATATTATGAAATCAATAATTGAGACGACAAAGTTGTTAATATTATTATTTGCAATATTAACGATGTCTAGAAGTTCTGTCAAGGAAAGGTTTGGTCACCTAATTGCGCGCCAATAGGGAGAAATCCTTATTGAAAAGCCCCCTCTTTCTTGGGAACGACCTGGTCGATTAATATTTCGAATTATAATAATGATGATAAATGTTGTTAAAAATATAGAAGGGAATTTTTTTATGAAATCTTTGATGTAAATTTTTCTTATTATATGAACCTCCATTTACCTATTTTTTAAATAATCGGTGAAAGTTATTCATATATATATATATATATATATATATATATATATATATATATATATATATATATATATATATTATATAAATGTCTTAAGTGTGTGCATGTGACTATATGTTGCGTGTGGGTGTGGGATAAGGAAATGGGAGGATTGAATTAATGGTGGTGGGAGATTTATATATATATATATATATAATATGTTTTTTTGGTTTTTGTTTTACATGCAATTCTTTTCATCCGTGATTATTAGTATACAGCCATGAAATTTGTTCATGTTGCGTCCGTGATAATTCCTCACAGTGCCCCTTCAATTCTCCTATAAATAGGATGCTTAGTTAGAATAGAAATCACACCAGAAATTCAGAAAATTCACTTCTATAATCTTGAGCGTATTTCTTTAGAGTTTTAAGAAGCTTTGAGCGTAGTGCAAGTTTTCTTAAAGAATATCCTCGCCCTACCAGTCGGAATACTCTTCTTTTACGGTAAGGGATATTATTTGTTGTACTCGTAAGGGTTATTTTTTTTTTATATTAAAGAAGAGAACTTCTGTTATTCCAGTCTTTATTATTCTGTTGGAATAACTTTTGTATAAATGAGCTACCCTATACTTGGTGAAATTCTTACATTATTCCATTATTTATTATTGTGTTGGAATAACGCATACATCTGAGAAGTACCACATACATAATGAATTACTGTTGTTATTCCATTCTTTATCATTCATTTGGAATATCACATGCATGCATTTTACACTTTTGGTTCCATCTTTATTATTACATTGGAATATCACTGTCACATGCATTTCTGTAGAAACACGGTTAAAAGTCTTTATTATTCTATTGGGACATCTAAATCGATGCTTAATTTACTTTGACACGGTTCAGATTAGTTATTATTACATTGGAATAACTTTTGTCATCTGAAATCCGCATGCATGGTGATTTCTTTTGTTATTCCATTCTTTATTATACTCGGTTGGTTAAAGTTTTGACTTCTATACTCCATGAAATTAGTGGAATATCCTTGATATTTGCGCTTCATCCAGTATCTTTTCATGGAAATATTCTTCTGAGCATTCTTGAATTTTACTCTATAAAGAAGTATCATGTTTACAATTTGGACGTTATTAGTTCCTAAATAATTTAATTCTTGAACTTGTTTTATTGAATTTTTATATCATTGTCATCATCCTCATGTTTATATTTTTTGAAAGTCATTTGTGGCCTGTAGTGCATAGATGGACTTGGAATGATTATAACCAGGGATTATTCGGTGTAATCATAACCGTAATGCTACAAATGATGTGGTAAAAGTCATCATTGGCCCGTAGTGCATTGATGCACAGTTGTTGGCATGATCATGACCAGATGAATACACGAATATCCTTGGCCCGTAGTGCATGGATAATTTGTGGTCGTGATACTAATGAATATCCTTCGTCGTAGTGCAGGGATGATGTGGATTATTTATTAAGCTGAGTCCCAGCGATAAAAGTGATGAAAAAACCTTTTAAATCATACAAGATAGTAGATTTTATTCTCTACTTGACTCTTTTAATGGATTTCTTGTTCCTCTGCAATTAAACTTGATGTCTATTATATTTTATCAGTTTAACATTGTTGAAAACTAATGATAATTTATTCTACATTATCTTAGTCATAATATTTTTTACTGGGCTAGAGCTCACCCTTTCTTTCACTGTTCTCTTCAGGAAATGAGAACGTAGTCGGGACTAGTCGGGGAACGGAGTGACGTTCCAAGATGGTGTCTTAGTAGTCCTCACTATTCTATAAAATAGTGTGATAATAAATGTAATAAGGACTTATTCTGAGAGTGGATATTGTCTAGAAAATAATATTTGTATTAAAACTCACAGCTCTTGTTGTATATTTAAGATTGTATTTGTATTCTGTACCATGTATTTGGCGACTCAGAATAGGTGATGTATACCTATTTTAGGGACGTTACAGTTGGTATCAAAGCTTAGGGATATGATCCATGGCTGAGATGTGAGACAAGAACTTGGAGGGGAGAGACGGGGAATTCCTTCGCTAGTATGACCTACCTAAGTTTATTTGGTATTTAATTGGTCGGTCAGAGTATAGGGATAATATGTGATATGTTAATTAACCCTTGTTTTGTGGCAGTATTTGAAAATGGCATCCCAGAATGTTGAGAACATTAATGGAGCACAGGAGACCATTGAGTCTCCACAGATCAATAATCAGGACAATGTGCATCAGGAAGGCGATAATCCTCATACAAACAACAACACTGACCAAATGATGAATGATGGAATGTTCAGAGGTTTTCTGCAATTCATGCAGCATCAGGCAAGAGAGACTCCTGTCCAAAATACAGGTGGAAACACTGGCAACTCTCGGACGGTCATTGCTAAGCAGTTCAAGGAACTGGGACCATCGGAGTTTTTTGGAGAGCCAAAACCACTTAAGGGGGAGACGTGGATAAAGTAGATCTGCAAGATATTTTATGTCTTGGGATGCTCTGAGGAGAAAAAGGTTCCCTTTGCCACCTTCATGTTACGTGCGTGGAGGTGATTCTTGGTGGGAATCAGAAAGCGACTCAACCTGTCATGACTTGAAGATGACTTGGGAGAAGTTCCAAGAATTGTTCAACGACAAGTACTTTCCCGAAAGTATTCGTCACATGAAAGAGGTAGAGTTCATCAAGTTAGAGCAAAACAACATGACCGTGTCGCAGTATGAAGCCAAGTTTGCCGAGTTGTCTCGGTTTGCGTCCCATTTGGTTGATAATGAGGAGAGAATGACGCGAATGTTTCTAAGAGGTTTAAAACCCGAGATACGTCAATATCTTATCTCTCATAAACTGTGTTTGTATTCAAATGTTGTTAATAGGGCTTAGTTATTGGAGCGCGATAATGAGTCAACCCAACCAAAAAGAAGCAAGTAAGCAAAATGATAATAATAATGACTTGATCATCGAAGCGGTGACAATAAGCGTGGAAGGAATCAACATGCGAAATGGTAACCACTTGGTGGTAATCATGGCCAAAATAATAAGAATGGACATTTCAAGAAGAAGAGATTCAACAATGATGGAAAGGCACGATTTTCAAAGACCCGTGGTTAAGGAAGGAGAACGACCACCTATCATATGCTTCAAATCTGAAGGGAAGGACACATCGGTCCAAAGCTAGCGATGCCATCCAAAGCATGTTATAATTGTGAAAGAGAAGGTTTCCTAGCCCAATTTTGTCGTTCACCGAAGACAAGTTTAGCTAGGATGGAGGCACCAAAGGACGTCACAAAAAAGTCAAAGCCCAGATGGTCTGAGGAGAGGCGTTTGTCGTGACCTCCCAGAAAGCAAGGAACCCGAACGAGGTCATCACGGGTAAGCTTATCATAAACTCTAGCGAAGTATATACCTTATTTGATAACGGTTCTACCCATTCTTTCATTTCTCCTACTTGTGCTCAACGTTTAAATTTGACTCCGGAGAAATTAGACTTTGACTTATCTGTTGAAACTCCGTTGGGAGAAACCTTCATTACATCTACTGTTTATAAGTCTTGTTTGATTCAAATCGGTACCCTCACATTACCTGTCGATCTTATTTCATTGAAAATACTTGCATTTGACGTAATTCTAGGGATTGATTGGTTAACTACTCATTATGCAAAAATTGATTGTTTTCGTAAGGTTGTTAGCTTTCATATTCCTAACCAACCTATTATGCGAATTCACGCAACCAAACCATTAAAATCAATCACTATCATCTCAAGCCATAATGCTATCCGTTTATTGAAAAACGGATGTCAAGCTTTCTTAGCTCATGTCACAGATCTAAACAAAAATATGTCAGTTTTGAATGATATTTCTATTGTTAATGAATTTCCTGACGTATTCCCTAAAGAACTTCCTGGCCTACCCCTAGAGCGTGAAATTGAATTTTGTATTGACCTTGAACCTGGTACAAAACCTATTTCCAAAGCCCCATATCGAATGGCTCCTATTGAACTTCAGGAATTAAAGACCCAACTGCAGGAATTGTTAGACATCGGTTTCATTTGTCCTAGTACTTCTCCTTGGGGTGCTCCTGTTCTATCCGTGAAGAAGAAAGATGGGAGTATGCAACTTTGTATTGATTATCAGGAGTTCAATCATGTCACCATCAAAAATAGGTACCCATTGCCACGTATTGATGAGCTGTTTGACCAGTTACAAGGCGCCAAATTTTTTTCAAAGATTGATCTTCGTTTCGGATATCACCAATTGAAGATTAGAATCGAAGACATTCCAAAGACGGCTTTCAGAACTCGGTACGAGCATTATGAATTCCTAGTCATGTCTTTTGGATTGACCAATACTCCTGCTGCCTTCATGGATATGATGAACCGAGTATTCAAGGAATATTTGGATCACTTTGTGGTCGTCTTTATTGATGACATCCTTATTTATTCCAAAATCCATGAAGATCATGAGCAACACTTAAGGCTGATACTCCAAAAGCTTCGCGAATATAAACATTATGCCAAGTTGAAGAAATGTGAGTTCTGGCTTGAGGAAGTAGCATTCCTTGGGCATGTAGTATTAAGTCATGGAATATCTGTTGACCCAGCAATGATTAAAGCTATTCAAAGCTGGGAGCAACCTAAATCAGTGACAAAAGTACATAGCTTTCTCGGCTTAGCTGGTTATTATCGGAGATTAAGTAGAAGGTTTTCTCGAATTGCTACTCCCTTAACTCATTAACTCGGAAAGATACAAAATTCGGTTGGAGCGAGGAATGTGAGAAGAGTTTTCAAGAACTCAAGAGAAGACTCATTTCAAAGATTTTGTTCTAACAATACCATCGGCTCGGAGGATTTATCATCTATAGTGATGCTTGCTTGGGCAAAGGGTTAAGATGTGTTCTCATGCAACATGGGAAAGTCATAGCCTATGCCTCTCGACAACTCAAAGAATATGAGAGGAATTATCCTACTCATGATCTAGAGTTAGCATTTGTTATCTTCGCACTTAAAATTTGGAGGCATTACTTGTATGGGGAGAAAGTGGAGATCTTCTGAATCATAAAAGCCTCAAATATTTCTTCACTCAAAAGGAACTTAATATCACGGCAATGACGGGCTTGAATCATTGAAAGATTATGATCATACCATCCAATACCATCCGGGAAAAGCAAGCGTGGTAGTTGGCGCATTGAGTAGAAGATTATATGCGAATCTGAGTGCGATATTGTCAACATAAAGGCCCATTTTGTATGACTTGCAAAGGATGGGGATAGAGATAAAGACTCGAGGACCCACGTGATGATGGTGAATATCTGAGTAGAACCAAGGGTTAATCGATAAAGTTAAAATTTGCTCAAGCTATAGACTGGAGTTGATGCGTATGAGGAAGAAAGTACAAGAAGGTGCTATAGGAAGCAAGAATCGATGAAGAAGAAATACTTGAGTCAACTCCGGACTTTGTGTTCTAACGACCACGATTTAAAGTATAAAATCATGATGGGAGGCACAATATACCGTTTGCAATCCATCACGGGAGTACCAACATGTATCATGATCTTCGACATACATTTTGGTGTGGCAATATGAAGAGAGAGATAATATTTGTTTATCTCAAGGTGTTTAACTTGTCAGCGAGTCGGCAAGAGCATCAAGTACCAAAAGGTCCATTGCAACCACTTGAAATTCCACAATGGAAGTGGGAGCACATTACCATGGATTTCGTTACTGGTCTTCCCAAGGTTTCTCAAGGCATAGATGCAATTGGGGTCATTGTTGATAGATTGACCAAGTCTCCTCATTTCTTACCTATACGAGAAACTTATACACTTGAACGTCTTGCTCGTATATACATAAATGAGGTTATAAGATTGCATGGTATGCCAGTATCCATAGTTTCTGATCGAGACCCAAGATTCACTTCACGATTTTGGGTTAGTTTGAAAAAAGCTATGGGCACGGATTTACGATTTAGTTCAGCATATCATCCTCAGACGGATGGACAATCAGAGAGGACTATTCAAACTCTTGAATATTTATTAAGACTCTGTGTCCTTGAATTCAAGGGAAGTTGGGACAAGTTCTTACCATTGGTGGAGTTTTTCTACAACAACAGTTATCTAGCAAGTATTGGCATG
Source organism: Panax ginseng (assembly GCA_020205605.1). Lineage (NCBI taxonomy): Eukaryota > Viridiplantae > Streptophyta > Magnoliopsida > Apiales > Araliaceae > Panax > Panax ginseng. The sequence goes on along the minus strand of CM035132.1, from coordinate 140,633,337 downwards.
GCTCCATTCGAACCGTTGTATGGAAGAAAGTGTCATTCTCTCGAGTATCTTTGGGATGAGGTGGGTGAAGCAACGTTGTTGGGAATGAGGAGTTAAGTCGTATGACTACGGAAAAGATTCAAACGATCCGCAATGTATAAAAACCTCACAAGACCGACAAAAGAGTTATGTTGATCTTCATCGAAAGGACGTGGAATTTGATATTGGAGATCATGTGTTGTTACGTGTTGCTCCATGGAAAGGAGTTACGAGATTTGGAAAGAGGAAAGCTCAATCCTCGATTCATTGGCCCATTTTAATCCTCGATCGAGTAGGGATTGTAGCCTATAGACTCGCTTTACCGCCAGCAGTATGTCTCGTGTTCATAACGTTTTCATATATCCATATTACGTAAATATGTGAATGACCCGAACCACATTATTGAGTTGGGCAAGACGAAATAAGCGGAAGATTTAACGTGATGAGGAAATGACACGGGAGTTAGAATCGAAATGAAATCAAAGTATCCATACCTCTTGACATACCAGTCGTACCCTAATTTCGAGGGCGAAATTTCATAAGGAGAGATTGTAAGACCCCAACTTTTATGAATAAAGATAATTTTTCTATAAATATCATTCTTGAATATTATGGAATAAATTTGATATAATGTTATAGTTGTGGGTATTATTTATAAATTTTGCAAAATCGCAAGTTGTTATATAATATTCGATTGGTGGGGAATATTCGTTTTAAAGGGAATATTAGTGTATGGCACAATCTTTGGTGGACCCCACAACGAAATTATTGTCGGATTGAGAAAACGACAAAAATATTTTATGAAAATAACGGCGGAAGTTTTACCATTAACTGTTGTAACACACGGTGTTAAAATTACAGTGATACGCATGGTTGCATAGTAACACACGGTATTGATTATTGATGCTTACGTGAGAAGTCACTCAGTTTAGTTAAATTATTGCTACAGTAATTGTTGCATAGTATCTCACGTTATTTGATTCAATTATTTTCGATATTTTATATATTATTAAATCAATAATTGAGACGAAAAAGTTGTTAATATTATTATTTACAATATTAACGATGTCAGAAGTTACTGTCGAGGGAGGTTTGGTCACCTAATTGCGGCATAATAGGAGAAATCCTTATTGGAAAGCCCCTCTTTCACAGGAACGACACGGTCGATTAATATTGTGAATTATAATAATGATAATAAATGTTGTTAAAAATATTGAAGGTATTTTTTTTTATGAAATCTTTGATGTAAATTTTGCTTATTATATGAACCTCCATTTGCCTATTTTTTAAATAATCGGTAGAAAGTTATTTAGTATATATATTTATATATATATATATATATATATATATATATATATATATATATATATATATATATAAATGTGCGGTGTGTGCATGTGACTATATGTTGCATGTGGGTGTGGCATAAGGAAATGGGAGGATTGAATTAATGGTGGTGGGGATATATATATATATATATATATATATATATATATATATATATATATATATATATATATATATATATATATATATATATATAACATGTGAGATAAGAAAAAGGGGACAAAAGTGATGAAAAGTGGTGGGTGGAGAATGATGGTATTGATATGTAATTATATATGTATATAATATGTTTTTTTGGTTTTGGTTTTACATGCAATTCTTTTCATCCGTGATTATTAGTAGATAGCCGTGAAATTTGTTCATGTTGCGTCCGTGATAATTCCTCATAGTGCCTCTTCAATTCTCCTATAAATAGGATGCTTAGTTAGAATAGAAATCACACCAGAAATTCAGAAAATTCTCTTCTATAATCTTGAGCGTGTTTCTTTAGAGTTTTAAGAAGCTTTGAACGTAGTGCAAGTTTTCTTAAAGAATATCCTCGCCCTACCAGTCAGAATACTGTTCCTTTATGGTAAGGGATATTATTTGTTGTACTCGTAAGGGGTATTATTATTTTTTATATTTATGAAGAGAACTTACATTATTCGGTCTTTATTATTACATTGGAATAACCTATATCTGTGAGCTACCCTATACTTCTTTGAAATTCTTACATTATTCCATTATTTATTATTATGTTGGAATAACTTGTCTATCATCAAATCTGCATATAAGGTGAAATGCATTGTTATTTAATTCTTTATTATTACATTTGGAATATCGTATACATGCATTTTCTGTGGGACTGGTTTCATCTTTATTATTACATTGGAATATCCTGTTTGTGCATTTCTGTGGGACTGGTTCCGTCTTTATTATTCTGTTGGAACATCACTGCCGGTGCGTAATTTTGCGACTGGTTCCGATTAGTTATTATTACATTGGAATAACTTTGTCTATCTGATACCACATGCATGGTGATTTCTTTTGTTATTCCATTCTTTATTATACTCGGTTGGTTAAAGTTTTGACTTCTATACTCCATGAAATTAGTGGAATATCCTTGATATTTTGCGCTTCATCCGATATCTTTTCATGGAAATATTCTTACGATCATTTTGAATTTTACTCTACAAAGAAGTATCATGTTGACAATTTGGACGTTATTAGTTCTGAATAAATTAATTCTTGAACTTGTTTTATTAAATTCTTATATCATTGTCATCATCCTCATGTTTTATATTTTTTGAAAGTCATCGTGTATTGTGTAGTGCATAGATGGACTTGGTATGATTATGACCGAGGGATTATTCGGTGTAATCATAACTTAGTAATATTACAAATGATGTGATAAAAGTCCTCATTGGCCGTCTTTGCATTGATGCCACGATTGTTGGCATGATCATGACCATTGATGAATACGAATATCCTTGGCCCGTAGTGCATGGATAATTTGTGGTCGTGATACTAATGAATAAACTTCGCCGTAGTGCAGGGATGATGTGAATTACTTATTAAGCTGAGTCCCATCGATAAAAGTGATGAAAAAACCTTTTAAATCATAAAAGATAGTAGATTTTATTATGTACTTGACTCTTTTAATGGATTGCTTGTTCCGCTGCAGTTAAACTTGATGTCTATTATATTTTATCAGTTTAACATTGTTGAAGACTAATGATAATTTATTCTGCATTATCTTAGTCATAATATTTCTTACTGGGCTAGTTGAGCTTACCCTTTCTTTCACTGTTCTCTTCAGGAAATGAGAACATAGCCGGGACTAGTCGGGGAACAGAGTGACGGTCTGAGATGGTGTCTTAGTAGTCCTCACTATTCTATAAAATAGTGTGAAAATAAATGTAATGAGTACTTATTCTGAGAGTGGATATTGTCTAGAAGATAATATTTGTATTAAAACTCACAGTTCTTGTTGTATATTTAAGATTGTATTTGTATTCTATACCATGTATTTGGCGACTCAGAATAGGTGATGTATACATATTTTGGGGACGTCACAAAAGGGCTTTAGCAACAGACAGAAATTAATTTTTCTAAAAATAAATTAGAAATAATTAGAAATAATTAATAAATAAATATAAAAATAGTTTTAAAATTATATTAAATAATTATAATTAAATTACGATATTTTAACATAAATTCAATAATTATTTTATTTTATTTAGATAATATTAATAATTAACTTATTAATAAAGAAATTAGAATATTTATTTATAAATATTAAATTATTATGGAAAAATAATATTAATGATATAAAATTATAATAAATGATTATAAATTATTTAAAAATAATAAATAAGGTTTTTTGTAAAATTTTAAGTAAATATTAATTACCTAAAAATAGAAATAAATGATTTAAAAATTATTTAAAGGATAAATAAATGTTTTAAAACTATTTTAAACTTACGAAAATTATTATAATAGATATATAAATTATCTAAAATTATAATAAATAAAATTTAGTCCATTTATCAACTTATTCAATATTCGGTAAGGTATTAAACAACGAAATACTATTGAATCTAACCCGATATTATATAAATGTTATATTTGAGTATTGTTATCAATACTAACGTGTTAGATTTATATATATTAACATCGTATGTATTTTTTAATGATTGGATAGCATAAATTGACTGATCTACGTTCAGGCAAAATGTGCTAACCTTTTCGGTTGCTTTGGTGCAACCAGTTAAATACACCAACTGGCGACTCTTAAAGTCAATCGTCGACATTATACATGTCGGACCTTTTTCACTTATTTTTTCAAACAAATCTCACATTAACATGAGAACACCAAAGAACAAGTGCGAAAAGGACATTCAAAAATCCGGACGTCGACATGTGGCGACTCTCTTTGGGGACTCGATAAGAGGGCTTAAGCCGCTATTACAAGCTTTTTCAAAATTGTTATGTCGTGTGTGTGATTGTTTCATTTATATTTACGATGAATGTATACGAATGCATCTTACTTATTACCTTTGCTAAATATCATCGTGATATTGGTAGCCGCACATATCATCATTTTACATAAGCGGTGAGACACGTTGTATGTGAATGTATGTTGTGTGGTCCCTCCACTAGGAGGCTATCACAATACGTGTTTGATTCTTTGGACCCGTGGGAAGAATAATTCCGGGGCTCGGGAAAAACACCACTCGATTCGCTCGATTGAAAGACCAGGATTAACTCCCCGTCGAGTAGATTGAGATGATCAGGAACCTTCATGCCAAAAAGCCACGAGAGTAACCCTAAGATAGGTTGACCTCTGATAAACCAAATGCGGAGGAAAGTCTCTTCATGCTTTCCATTTTCAATTACTTGTAAAAGCATTTACTTGTAATTTTATTCCATGTTCAATCATATGTAATGGAAAATATAAAGAATATCTATGCATGACATGATATCAATTAACAAACCGATTTTGCAGGACAAATTCCTAAAACGGACATGTTATGATAACATTTACATTACCCTAAGACTAAACTCCGTAAGTTTTTTGTAGGGAAGCAATTGGGCCTGTTACCCGCTCAAAATCCAAAAAAGGCCACAAGCCTACAACCAATTATGTCTTCTTCCGAACAGTCTAATCCTGTTTCCCGAGAAGAATTTGACAGATTGAGTAAAAAAATCACAGACTTGGTTGTTCTGCTGAAGGAATTACACCAATCTACTCAGGGTACAAAGATACCTACACATACAGAACCCTCTACACAAGGAGTTCAAGGTCTGGAAAAAACAATTCCAGAACATCAGTTAGATACAACCAACAAAGACCCTGAAGGCACCCATCTCCAAGGAGATCTAGAGAATGGTGACATCAGGAAGAAAGTCCTTCAAATGGAGAAAACCATTTATGTTCTCAAAGGGATTGGAACTCATGGCAGTGTTTCATATACAGACCTTTGCATATTCCTTGGTGTTCATTATCGAGAGAAATTTAAAACCCACGATTTTGAGAAGTATGGACGGATTAGGGATCCTTATACACATTTAAAAGTGTTCATTGGAGAACTCGGATCTTATCTTCGAGAATGAAAAGCTCGAATGCAAATTTGTTTTGAGAAAAAAGTCCATTTGGAGAAGCCCGTTCATGGTATACAGTTAGACAACTCTAAGATCCATAGTTGGAAAAAGTGGCTCACGCCTTCCTCACTCAATCAGTTTTCAATCTCAAATGGCTCTGTTGGTACCAAATTACCAAGGTCAAGAAACAGTCTAATGAGTCATTCAGAGAGTATGCTCAAAGGTGGAGGTGCCTTGCTGCTCAAGTTATTCCTTCCATGACAGATTCAGAAATGGTCACGACTTTCATAGATATACAGGAAGCTCTTTTCTATGAAAAAGTTCTAGCTGGTATTGGAAAACCATTTTCTGAAATGATCAAACACGTCGAGATGGCTGAAATGGGATTGAAGTCTGGTAAAATTCAAGACCTAGTCGTTCTTAAAGCTGTTATTGAGCACATCCAGTTCGGATCTTATGGAAACAACCCCCGGAGGGTCCATAAAAAGAAAGAGGAGGATGTTTCCTTGATACTACAAGGACAAAAAGGCAATCCAAGCATGCTTATGCAGAGGAGAAAATACTCCCTTTTCCAAAGACAATCTTCAAACCTGCATTGCCTAAAAAGAGAAGTAAAAGCGACCTCGAGCGTTCACACCCTTAGGGGACTCGTCGAGAATATTCTTGCTCTCTTCGACCGCTCAAAAGAAAATTATGCATCTTCTTCCACCAGCCAACCCTAATGGGAAGGGTTTTAATGCTACTTGGAAGTGTGCTTACCATGCCGGGGAACCCAGACATGATACTCAAGATTATTGGGCCTTGAAACACAAGATCCAAGATCTGATAGACAATGGTGAGATCGTAGTCACCAAGCCAGATCAACCTCATGTGCAAGACAACCCTCTCCCTCAACACAAAGAAGAAGAGGTTAACATGATCAGTTGGAGCACTGGACATGGTTCCAATTCTACTGGTGAATCATCCCAACCCATCAAAGACGGTGTTGACAAATGGGATTATGAAAAGTTCCAGTTTATCATGGAACAAAAGATGAAAGCTCTTGGCAAACAAATTGAGCAATTGGCAGAACTGGTGACCCACCATCATTAAGTCACACGCCAATTAGGAGCATGCCCTATTCAATGGAAGGGATCAATAGCAGTTATATTCGAAGTGGATGATGAGACTGTCAAAGTATTTCTCATACAACCAATTCACCTCAAAGTAGCTGACAATCCTTTGAAAGAGGTCGCACCAGAGCCAATTCCTTTACCTTGCAGACTACAACATCTTGTTGTCAGCTTACACAAAGTTCCATGGAATTATGTAGAAATTGAAGGATCCACATCTCATACTACTGCTACAGTTTCGAAAGAGAATCCACTGTACCTTCCTCAACGGATTATCAAGCCTACTTGTGAAGCAAAGGGGAAGTTACCCCTAGAGAAGATTGAAAAATTCCTCCGTACTATGGGCCATGATGAAGCCAAAGTGGTTTTAAGCTTGCGAGAAGCTCCAAACCAGATTTCAATACTGGACCTGGTTTTCTCTTCCAAGGAGCATCAGAAGGTTTTGCTAAAGGTTTTGGAAGAAGCCTACCTGCCAAAATCAGTGAATGTGGAAAAATTTCAACATTTGGTTGATCACATTTTCAACAACAATGTGATATCCTTCATTGATGACGACATACCTTCCGAAGGGACCGGTCACTACAAACCACTGCACATCGCAGTGTTGTCTTCCGGGTACATGCTAGCTGGAGTATTGATAGATGGAGGTTCATCTCTGAATATCTGCCCTTATGCCACCTTGGTGAAGATGAATATCAATCTCAAACGAATCCAAAGTAGCCATACGATCATCCGAGCTTTTGATGGATCTCGGCAAAATTCCATTGGAAAGATTGAATTGCCAATTGAGATTGGTCCTAATACATTCAACGTATCCTTCCACGTCCTCAAGATAGATGCAGGATACAACCTGCTATTGGGGAGACCATGGATACACATGGCTGGAACTGTTCCCTCCACCTTACATCAACAACTCAAATACATCATTAACAACAGTCTAGTCACTGTCAATGCTGAGCCGGAATGTCCTAGACCAGGAACTCTACCAATTATCAGCTTTAATTCAAAAGTTGAGCCGGCCAGTTTCCATACTCTAGAAGTGAGTAACACGCAATACCATCCTATTAGAGCGCCACTTCCCGTACCCAAGATTTCTGACGAGGTTATGTCAACCACTCAAGAAATGATGTTATCGGGTTATCAACCTGGACAAGGGCTTGGTAAGGATCAACAGGGTATTAAGCACCCTATCCAAATGTCCAATCAAATTGGGATAGCCGGGCTAGGCTATTCTACTAATTCCACTCACAGGAATCCTCATAAGCATAAACAGGTTCCTCAAACTTCCGTCGCACGGCGATTTTCTACACCTTTACCGCATGAGTTGATACAGTCTCCAGTAAAGGTACCAGCCTATGTTGTGGCTATGCTGTTTCCGAAACCAGTGCCAATCAAAGCTAAAGAGGTGCTGATTCCTGATCCCGAGGTGGAAGAAAAGGAACAAAAATGTAAACATGACCTTGCCTTAATGATGGAAGGCATTCGCGTCATTTTTCATGATGAACACACAAACAGATACACCCCTGACGATGATTGACTAGATGTTATGGTTATCATTTGGGAAAAGGAGGACACTGACGATCCTTCTATCACTGCAGTTCATCAGGACTTTTTCCTCAACAGTTGGAGCAGCACTCCATGCATTGGTCGATGAGGGTAAAATGGGCAGAAAATCCCTCTACCTTGTAGATAACTCTAATTGCTTGCTTTCCTTTACAGCACTAGCAGTTATTTTATCACGTACATGCTAACACTTTTGTATGATCGAACAGTTGCATATATTAAGTGAAAGCATATTTTGCTTCAGGACTCTAAATTTAGATGTGTATGTACTTGCTGATGAGGTGCCTTCTCTCCACAAGGGCTGTAACTTTGATGCAAAGTTGGACTCAAACTTGATGGACATCCAAGAGGACATTGAGACACCTCAAGAGATTAAGGAATGGGTCACCGACAAACCCAAACCCAATCTTGATCAAACCACTGCTTTCAATCTCAGAACCTTAGACAACCCTAAGCTAATCCAGATTGGTTCAGACCTTACCACAAATCAACGGAATGACATGGTTGCACTGTTAAACCAATTCCAGGATGTGTTTTCATGGTCTCATGAAGATATGGTGGGATTGTCCACTGACATTGTTCTTCATCGCCTTCCCATTAAAGAAGGATTCAAGCCAGTTAGGCAAAAGCTCAGGCAATTAAAACATGAGTGGAGTTTAAAAGTTAAAGAAGAAATTGTAAAACAATTTCAAGCTGGCATCATCATGGTGTCTACATATCCATAGTGGATATCCAACATTGTTCCCATGCCTAAACCAGAAGGAAAGGTGTGAGTTGGCATGGATTATCGGGATTTGAACAAAGCTTGCCTTAAAGATAGCTTTCCCGTGCCTTTTATCCACATTCTCATTGACAATCATCGCTTTCAATCGACATGTACTCCTTTGTTGATTGCTTTATGGGTACCATCAAATTATGGTATTTGAGGAAGATCGTGAGAAAGCGCTTTCATCACGCCTGGGGAACCTTTTGCTACATCGGTTGTCATTTGGCCTCATCAACATGCGGGGCAACCTACCAAATGACTATGATGGCTCTTTTCCACGATTTAATGCACAATGAGATAGAGATCTATGTGGATGACATCATTGTCAAATCCCAGAAGGAGGATGACCATTTAGACCATCTCAAAAAGTTGTTCAACAGGTTGCGTAAGTACAACTTGAAGTTGAATCCCGCCAAGTGCGCCTTTGGTGTTAAGTCAGGCAAGTTGCTAGGCTTCCTAGTTAGCCACAAAGGGATTGAACTAGATCCTACCAAAATCCAGGCCATTAAGGAAATGCCCATTCCTTAGATAGAAAAGGAAATACGGGGATTTTTGGGAAGGATTAACTTCATTAGCCGATTCATTTCTCAACTCACGGCAACCTGTGAGCCAATCTTCAAATTGTTAAGGAAGAACTCCTCCATAAAATGGAATGACGAGTGTCAAAAAGCCTTCCTCACAATTAAGGAGCAACTGATCAATGCTCCTATTCTGGTACCTCCCTGGGATGATGTTCCCCTGTTAATGTACCTGTCCATAAATGACAATGCTATAGGCTGTTTGCTGGGGCAAAAAGACAATAAAGGCCAAGAGCGAGCTATCTATTACCTCAGGAAAAGATTCAGCATCAGTGAACACAAGTACACTCTGATCGAGAAGACTTGTTGTGCTTTAGCATGGGCTTCCATGAGATTAAAGCATTATCTCCATGGTCACACAACTTATCTCATATCCCGAATGGATCCTCTCAAGTATGTGTTCAGCAAACCCATACTGAATTGTCGACTGTCCAGATGGCAGTTGATCCTACAGCAATTTGACATCGTCTACGTGACTCAAAAGTCGGTCAAAGGTCAAGGAATTGCGGATCAATTGGCCGCTGCACCTGCAGGGGATTATAAAGCCTTAGAAATATACTTTCCTGACGAAGGAGTAATGACAATTCAGCTACCACATTAGTACGATACATGCCGTTCATGGAAAATGTATTTTGATGGAGCTGTTAACTCAGAAGGCTCTGGAGCCGGAGCAGTTTTAATATCCTGTACGGGGGAGAAATATCCCGTCGCCGTAAAATTGCAGTTTGTCAACAACAACAACACAACTAAGTATGAAGGCTGTATAATGGGACTCAAACTTGCCCGTTCAATGGGTATCAGGCGGTTAACTGTCTTTGGGGATTCTGAATTGGTAATCAAGCAATCCACAGGAATCTATCAAACCAAAGAATTACATTTACTGCCTTACCATCGGCAAGTTCTACATATGGCTTTGGAGTTCAAAGAAATCTCCTTTCTCCACATTCCTCGTAATAGGAATGACTCTGTAGATGCATTAGTAATGTTGGCCTCCTTGGTTTATATACCGGACAAGGAAAACATGCCAAGCATCACGATTGCTATGTAGAAAGCCCCAGTCTATGGGAATTACATTGGAGAAGTATCAGATGAGTTGTCTCGCATCCACAACCTTTGGTATCAACATATCAAGGAATATCTATGAGATGGATCTACACCATTGGCGAGCCTAAGCGAGAAGAGAAAGATTCATCGACTTGCTATGAAATTCTACCTGAACGGAGATGCACTCTACAAAAGAGATGCAGGATTAGGTCTCCTCAGATGTCTGGACAAAGTTTAAGCTCAGCGACTCATGGATGAGATCCATGGTGGAGTATGCGGCCCTCATAAGAGCGGACCCCTACTTGTCAAGAAAATTCTCGAGCAGGACATTATTGGCTTACACTCAAAAGTGGATTGTGATGATCACGTCAAGAGGTGCTATCAATGTCAGATCCATGGAAATGCTATCCACGCCCCTCCAAGGGAACTCCATAATATGAGTTCGCCATGGCCCTTTTCAATGTGGGGAATGGACGTGATCGGGCCCATCGAGCCCAAAGCCAGTAATGGACATCGATTCATATTCACCATGATTGACAACTTCACCAAATGGGTTGAAGCAGTTTCCTTCCCCAGGGTTACTAAAGAAGTCATCATTGCTTTCATCAAAAACAATGTTGTTTGTCGATATGGACAACCAGAGGTCATTGTGTTAGACAATGCTAAAAACCTCAACAACAACATGATGGAGGAATTATGCAAAAAATTCCACATCAAACATCTCAACTCTGTCATCTACCATCCAAAGATGAATGGTACTGTTGAAGCGGCTAATAAAAACATCAAGAAGATCATGCAGAAAATGTTCGCCAATCAGAAAGGATGGCCTGACCTCTTGCCCCTAACTTTATTAGCCTACAGAACTTCAATGTGTGCTTCCACTGGGGCAACCCCCTACTCGTTAGTCTATGGGATGGAAATAGTGCTCCCCATAGAAGTGGAAATGGAATCCCTCAGAGTATTGATGGATGCTCAGTTAGATGAAGACCAATGGGTACAAGACTGGTATCACCAATTGTCTTTGATAGATGAAAGGCGAACTGCTGCTATCTTTCATGGTCAGTTATATCAGTAAAGGATCACACGATCCTACAACAGAAAAGTCCGACTACGGAAATTCAAACAACATGACTTGGTTTTGACGAAGATCATTGATAACCAAGATCAATCTAAGTGAAAATTCGCTCCTAACTGGGAGGGCCCATTTATTGTCAAAGAAGTATTGACAAGAGGTGCTCTCAGGTTGTAGGAAATGGATGGTGATGAATTTCCACAGCTTATCAACTCGGACACCGTGAAACGGTACTATGTCTGAAGTTACCATCGATCAAACATCTTGGTTTTGGTCATCCAATCACCAGTCATTCCGGTTTTGAACCCTCTCTCCTTTTCTTAAACTCTTCTGCCCCTCAAGGAAACATACACTTCAATCCAGCAGCCTGGTTTTACTTCATTTCAAACCTTTCATACACACCTGCTTCTCCTGAAGACGAGATTAAACTTTTCACACCTGCTTCTCCTGAAGACGAGATTAAACTTTTCACCACTGCAGTTTATCCTCAAGATGGGATTAAACTTTTTCCACACTTGCAGTTTATCCCCTCTATGGGATTAAACTTTCTTCTCCCCGCAGTATAGCCTGCACATGGGATTTACGCTTCTCTTTAGCTGCGATTTGTCTTGAGGGGCGAACTACGTCGACCTGATCTCCTTGATACCCGGGGGTACGTAGGCAACCATATTCTATATGGCCCGGTCGCAATAAAGAAAAACAACAAAAACATTTCTGCCCTTTCTTTACAAAAACAACAAAAATACTTCTACACCCATCTGCCTTCCGCATTCAGCGTTGAACCTCTTACACCAGGTTCGAACTACGCAGACTTGATCTCCTCTTGATAGGAGTGCGTGGCGACCATTCATGGTGCTTGATCTAACCCCTACGGAACAAACATACTTGTCACACGGTATTGGGATCAACATTCAAATTGCCCCACTTCATCGGTTTCAGATCAAAGGGATGGAATTATCTAACCTCTTCTCACAAATAGTAGATTCGGTGACCATCTAAGCTGCGATCGTGCCTCAAACAGCAATACAAACCCATAAAAGATGGAATTAACTAGGCTTCTCACAAATAGAAGTACTAGCTACCATATGTGGTGCGGTCAATCTCAGAGAGGAAGAAACCACCCTCCTCTCCATTTTCTCCATATAAATACCAGTCCCAAGAAACCAAAGATGGTAGGGATTTTCAGTAATCAAGGATCCGTTCTGAGAGACCTTGTGACGTCTCAATGTCCATCTATCAAGGATAAGTTTAGAATGCATCAAGATCAAAGGCCCTGAAGAAACAGGCAAATATCAAGCAAGTATCAAGGCAACTAAAAGGGAAGTGAATCAAAATATATTTCCATGCCATACATAATACTGTTTGATATATACATCTATGTTGTACATGACAAAATGGCTAAGCTAGTCTATGCAGGAAAATATAAAGCTATCTACAGATCTGTATAGATGCGGACTATCAAATCTAACATAGCATCCCTCTCTAAAGACGGAGGTAACGTTGCAAGCTCCTGCCCAAGGGTATCTACACGAGCTAGCAGATCAGAGGTTAACTGCATGGTGGAAAAATGCTCATCAATGCAGGCACTCATGTCGGCCAGACTGACCGTCATCTGGGATCTCACTGAAGTGCTATCTGCAATGGCCACATCCCTAGCAGATAAGGCGACATCCCGCTCAACTATCAATGCATCCTGGGTCGATCTAGCCTCATCCCTCTCAGTGAGCGGTATCTCTCTCATCAATTTGTCACACATCGGGCCCTACTTTGATCTCATCATAGGTCATCGGATGTAAGCTCTGCTCCAAAATCTTTGTCTTAGAATCTTGAATAAGATGGCTTTTCGTGGTGTGAGAATCTATCACAAATGCTGGCAGCCCAATAGTCAAGTCATCGGTGGGAATAACTGCCTCCTCTATAGGCTCCTCATCGTCAGAATTAGTCTTCTGCACTGTGGATACTGCCGCAACCAATGCAGTCTCCATCTCCATCCATGTAGAATACTCTGCAGAACAACCTGGATGACTGACAGAAAACTTAGCCGACTCTCATCGCTTTGATCCCAGCGAGTATACAACTGGATCATCCTCCATCGACAAAGCGGTGTGGACGCGAAACGCTGACTCACTGCCCCCTCATACGGATGGAAGTCTTGAAATTGGTCAAACTGACACATCACAGCCAGTGGGTGGTAAGTAATCATGCCCCTTAAACTAGACAGAGGGAGATAATCCATGCCCGGAGCATGAGTAATGAAGCTGTAGGGTGAGCCAAGCCTTGAACACAGCAATATATCAAATGGATCTCCAATCTCTGCCAAGAAAGCAGACCAAGATACAACATTTGTACACCCCGCAGGCTGAAAGGAGTATGACATGGCTATCTCATGGATGAAACAAAATCCATGATGTCTAAATGTGCCAATTGGTCTCAAGTGTGACATGAACCACACATACAGCATGACCGAGCTACCTGTGAACACTCCTGCCAGATAAGTGTAACAGTATGTAGCCGACCTCAAGGTCTCTATGATAATCATCGGTACAATGGTACGACCCTCCCTAAGAGCTCTCACTGCCATAATGACGCCGATATCTAGCTCATCCATGTACTGCGGCATGTATACGTATGACAATACGCATAGAAGCAGTACATCTACTCTGGCTGAACGCCAATGATCCTCCGGTGTGGTGAAATCCCGAATCGCGTGCATGCATAGTCGTCCTCAGTCAAACTGTCATCACACAGGAAACTTTGGGATATCACGTGGCTAGGAAGTAATCTAAATCTGGACCACTCTACGTCTCAATCCGATTGAGGGTCATGAATCATCGCTTTCATGTCTCCAATATCCATATGCACGCAAGGTCTGTCCAGCGGCAGCATCGTCAACCGTGTATACTCCTCCAAAGTAGGAGTTAACTCACGGGTCCCAAAGCGAAATACATGTCTGTCCGGTACCCAGTGCTCTAGCATGCCCTCTACAAATCCTGAAAGAACCTGAAACATCAGTAAGGTCATAGTATGTTGCAGCAAATCATCTACGATCACCATGTCTGATGGTGATATACTATCATACCATGATCGCATACCAGCTACCACCACAAATGGTGGGGTATGATCAATACGGCTAACTATCGAAGAAGACATTTGTATGGGCCGTGTCATAAGACCATCCAGGGGTCAATGCTGAATATCTCTGGACATATATACATATGCATAACATAATAACATGCATGATACAATAGATGGCAACATGATATAGGGAATGAAAACTGTGCATACATTCTTAAGTATATCATCATCTAATACATCTATGTGCAGCTAAAATACAAGGAAATGGGGCGAAGCTACCCAACATCTAATAGAGGCCTATCAAAAGATATAGCGAGAATGGGGCGAAGCTACCCAGCAGCTAACAGAGGCCTATCAAAAGAAATACATCAGAAAAAGTCAATGGTGTCGATGTCCACATCATCGATGATGTCCACCTGATGTAACTCCTCCTGAGTTACTGGATCTCTATCTACAGGGATGTCAGGCCTATACAAAGGAGTATCTGCATCGGCAAAACCATATGGGTCATCCGAGGGACCAGCGCCAGAGTTGGAAGGATCAAAAGTATTTGTCTCTTCAGGATCTCTGCCCAAATGCCGAATGAAAAGATGTGACCGGTCCAGCTGCCACGTCAATCTATCAATCTGTGTCACATGAGTCGAATCTATGACATAGGCTAGCCAATCTGTCATCATCACGGATCCTGGAACCATATCCCCCATAAACTATGTGGCGCGGGTCTGAGCTCCAATTGTACGAGGGATCCACCAATGCTGGAACATCTCCTGAGAACATGGGCTCTTTGACAATGTAAAACCGTTAATCCCCATCAATGGGATGTCAATGATGGGTGACTGCGAAACATGCCAATAACGCCTGGCAGGAGGCAAGATCGGCATACGAATCTCTCCTGTAGTGCTCCGGATAGCACGCTCTCCTAAATAGAGCTCCCATCCTCCATCTGTGAAGAGAGGAATCCTGCGGGTGGAAATGACGTACTCTACTTGGTCGGGTACCCATCCTCAAAGCCAACTCCCAAATGCTCTCCAGTATGGAATCCATGTGATGACATCATTTGTCAATACCCGACTTTGGCGACAATGAGTGAAACCCTCAAAATGACGGGGACCTCCGCTTGATATGGAATGATGCCATCTTCGTCCTCGTGGATAGGTATCTAAACCTAACTGCGCTCACGGGGCGCAAACAAGGAAGCCTCTCATAGGCCCAAAGCGCTAACACAAAGGCAAACATGCTGGCGTCGGTCAACACACTTAACCTATCGTGGGAAAAGACAAGAGAAACACTCACCAGTGAAATGGGTAGAAATCTAACCACGCCTCAGTCAAGCCCTGCAATTGCATGCGCATTCCCCTGAGGAAGTAGGAAAAGGTGTAGGAACCCCAGTCATACTCTCCTATACGGTCCACGTGTCGAGTGGCACTAATCAAAGCGAAGGACAGTAAAGGAATTATCTGCTATAGGCGACCCCTAATGATCATCGGGAACAATCGTTGAAGAATGTGATCCACGACTCTCACATCATCGGGTATGGGCTCACTCAATGACCCTTTCACAGCATCTACGCTCAAAGGACTGTATGAACGATCCACGCCCTTGGCGCTTCATGGAACTCCCAACAAGGATCGGCGGCGGTGGGGTGATATCTACCATGTAAGGCATCAGCTCCCCTCCAAACTCCATACCTGTGATAAACCGCCAATCCATCAGCGTCATCATAACCTCTCATTCCAATGGCTGGAGTGGTCGAGTGCAGTGGAACCACCGCTCTGACAATGCCCTAAGGTAACCCTAGGGTCAGCGACGGGATAGAATGGAGAAGAACCTCCCGAATCCCCAACCATGGACGATCGCTTTATAGTCATCATGCAAGGCCCGATACATAGAGTGGATGCTAAACCAATTCCCTCGAGGCTGTGTGAAGCTGGAACCTACATCAAATGAGATCAACATCGAGACTCTTGACTCCTCATCAATAGGAAATAAGGAAGATTAAAGATCTAACTTCATACCTCGTTTGCGTGTGGTATCTTTGAAGGATGCCTACTCAAGTCTACTGAAGATCTGGGGTTCGCTACTTGAATACAGCAATTCCCTATAGGGAACACGTCTGATGGGGCAGGAGGAACCTCGAACGGTACATCCTCTTCCTCGTCCTCGACATTCGACACTTCAACCCGAATAGAGCGTACCACTGCCTCTGCCAAACGATGAGGCTGTCTCACAGAATGATGCTGAGGCTATTCAAAATCCCTCCTCCATACACCAGAAGTGGTCCTACGGGAACTGCTCGGCTAATCTGGATCCATAATATCTGGACAGCAAGTCTCCAAATCACCTCAGAAAGGGTGTGGTAATTTCGTACTTGGAGTCTTTTTCAAATTGCATTCTACGATTACATGCATACATGCGTTGTTTTAACATACATCTACAGTAGAGTTAAAAATGCATAACTACTCAATGCCTATATTGTGGGAAAATTTTGCCATAGCCCCCTTTGTAAGTGGGACTATCCACATGCACATAGGCATGACTAGGTGGCCATTCAGTAGCACACCTATACACAGTCATATACATCATGTATGCATTCATCACATCACAATAAAAATCTGTAAGTGTAGTCTAATTACCAGGATTATTTTACTATTCTACCTTTACTCATTTGTCCTCAGATAGGATAAGAAATGACAGTAAAAGGTGCCAATTTGACTGCTTCAAAAGTTAAAAATTTTCACATCATTATGTTCAGCATGGTTTAATACTAACATTTACTATGTTGAATATTTTTTATCAAGTCATATCAGCATGTATATTCACTACTATGTGTCTAAATGCATTTCATGTGATAAGTCATTTTCCAACGGACAGAAATTGGAAAAAAATACATGCATGTGTTACCAGGACAATGAAGAACGCTTGTACAGTGATAGGATATGCAGAAAGTTTCCCGAACTCAGTAGATCTGAAGAAGAGCTCTCGGATTTCCTTCACTGCGCAACTTAAAAATTACTTATGAAAGCTTGACCACCTATATACATAGGCACGGTGGCGCGAGTTTAACCTGCTGGCTCCTGTGAAATACACCTGCAGCACCCCTACATGGGTCCTACACCTCTGGCTCGCTCGAGTTAAAGTTGCAAAGGAGGTCTCACAAGCTGAAAAGGCCAAATCAGGAATAAAAATGCTACGCGATTGAGAGGAATAGCCTGAAATCCTGGTTTCTCATCGGTCAGAGTTAAAGTCCCGTCGTCTAAAAGGTATTCGCCTGAATACAGGGTATACTATACCAATGAGTTCAGCTTTCACAGATCATGCTCGGCAATACCCCACAAAGGTCCGATGCCGTCAATGAGTGTCAGGAAACCCTGACGTATCCCCGACGGGGGTTACAACGCGAAACCACGAAATATCAAACCTCCCCGGCGGGGGTTACAACGTCGAAGTTATAAAACATCTACGCCGCCCCAGTGGGGGTTACAACGCACATCCTTCAAGCATCTACGCATCCCCGGCGGGGGTCACAACGTAATGCAACCATTGATACACACATCAATGAAGGTCAAGCAACCTTGACGTCATATCAGCCGATTGCAAGTAAACCCATCGAAGCAACCTTACCCAACGAGGGCTACAACGTAATGCACCCAGCATGGATTCATCCGGTGATACACACATCAACGAAGATCAGGCAACCCTGAGAACAACAAACTATTGGTAGTAACTCCGACAGTATGAGGGAACATGTTATACACATCCTCAAAACAGACAGCTTTATCCCCACAGATCTCTTCCACACAAGAGGTACCTCTATGGAGTATAAACCAGTGTCTAGGATTCAAGACTTTGGTGATCGCCCCAACGTCAACATCCTTGGAAGCTTGGATCGCATGTCCAAGCCATCACTGATTATCATCCCAACAGGATTACCTGATAATCATTCATGCATTCTACATGCATTCGCATCATGTTGCTGTATATAGCATCATATTTTTCTTGCTTGCATTTCAAGTGTCTAGGATGTGACGCCCCCAAAATAGGTATACATCACCCATTCTGAGTTGTCAATACACGGTACAGAAACAACTACAACTTTATTATTACAATAGTAAAATTGTGAGTTTGAATACAAATATTATCTTCTAGACAATATCTATACTCAAATAAATTCTCATCACATTTATTGATACATTATTTTACAAAATGGTGAGGACTACTAAACAACTCTCTCTAGAACCTTCATTCCATACCCAGGCTACAGTACTCGCTTATATTCTCGCCTCCACGAGAAGAAAAATGGAACAAAAAGGAAAAGGGTGAGCTCAACTAGCCCGATAAAGAATATTATGACTAAGATAATATACAACAAATTATCATTAGTCTTCAACAGGAAAAAATCTAATAGAATACAATAGACAACAAGTTTTAAATCAATATTTCAATGAAAATAATAATTCATTAGAAGAGTTAAGTAGAGAATGCAAACTACTATCTTCTATGTATGAATTTAAAGTTCATCGTCTATCTTTTATCCTGTAACATCAATCAATATTTATCACGAAATCAAATATTCATCTTTGCACCATGTGCCAAAGATATTCATCGATTAGTCATGTTCATCTAAACACTGTTCATCTTTTGCACTACTGGGCCAAAGATATTCATCGAAATCATTCATCTTTTTACACTGATGGGCCAAAGATATTCAATAATATCATCATTTAAGACCGAGGATGATGAAAAATATATTTAAAAAGCGAATCCGAGTGAAACAAAATGACAAGGATTAAGGATTAAGGATTCAGTACTTTGTTTTATCCATGTCCAAAAATACCTCAAAAATAATCATAGTGGTGTAAAATTCAAGAGTGATCAAAACATGGATACAATCAAAGCTAGTATCCACAATAGATATTTTGGACGAAAAGGAAAATTTTCATTTTTCGATGAATAGTGTCGTATTCGTGAATAAGATCAGATATCGTGAATAGTCTTGGTATCGTGAATAGTAACTCCGACACCAAAAGTTCCAAATTTGATAAAAAAACTTGAGATCAATATTTGACATAATGATATTGAAGAAATAATATCATTACGAAAAAATAATATCACTTACCTTGGAAAGGCGGTATTTAAGCTGGAATCTTGGATATAGGCTATAACTTGAACTTGCACCAGTATAGCACTACTCAAAATACTCACAAGAATAAATTTCGATAATATAGAGAGAAAACTTCAATTTTTGGTGTGATTTTAATTCTAACCTAAGCACCCTATTTATAGGAAAATGCTTAGAACACCAAAGCGAGAAAATTTATTAAAATATATATATATATATATATATATATATATATATATATATATATATATATATATAATCTTCACGCATGCCTTTGAATCAAATTGACAATTGAACACATGCCTCACACATGCAAAAAACGTTTTTTGTAAAAAAAATATTTAAAACTTCAAAAATTAATTATTTTGGAGCTTCAGAACTTCAATAATTCATAATAAATAGCCCTTTTGTCAGAAAATTTGAATCTCGCGATTGTTTATAGGAAATTCAATTCTCTACAACTTTGCAGAAGAAAGTTTTTCCATATTCCAAATAGAAATTGACCGAAATCCACAAACGGATGATTTTACAGGCTATAATCAAATTTCAGTCAAGAAATGGGGTCCACCGACAGAATAAACATGCTTTAAACATTTTTGGTAACAAAAATACTCCTCCTCCACATATACTCATATATCCCACATTCATCGTAAAAATATCATCATTATTATATTATTAAAATATAATAATATATTTAAATGAATTATTTTATCGAAAAAAGATAAAATTTCAATTTTCAGCAATTGTCACATTAAAAATTTTCTCCATCTATATCTGCATAAAATCAATATTTTTTCTCATCATATGAATCAATAATTAATTATTCACAAATAATATTCTGTAATCACAATATTGACAACAGTGAGTTCCCAAGAAAGAGGGGCTTTTCAATAAGAATTTCTCCTTATCTTGCGGCGCAATTAGGTGACCAAACCTCTCCTGAGCGAACTTTCTAGACATTGCCAATAATATTATCTAATAATATTATTGAGATAATATGAATTATTGCTTCGATAATGAAAAATATTGTGTAATGACAATTATTGAAACAACAACAATATAAAATATCAACCTTGACAATTATTAATTCAATAAAATAAAATCTTTGAGCGATAATTATTGTAACCATTATTAAGTAAAGTGCCTTCTTCACGTAAGAATCAATAATTGGTGCAATCTGGTGTGCTTTCTTGTGTTTTAACCACAGAGTATTTTAACAAGATTTACTTCAGAATAACAACTTCTGTGAGTTATTTTAAACAACTTATATTTGTCGTTTTTCTTCATTCAATCGCTTTTTACATTATGGGGCCCACACATAAGCTGCTTGTCATCTGAATATTCTCGGCGATAAATTGAATATTCCACGACCAAACGAATATTCCCCGACAACAATGAATATTTTATAACCACTTGCTTATTTTGCAATATTTGCGTATTTTACCCATAACTATCCACATTAATCAAATCAACCCTTACTATTTCAAAATAATAAATAGAGAAAATTAAATTTCATTAATAATAAGTTGGGGTCTTACATAGGATTATTTATCTTATCCATGCCTTGTATTGCATGAATATGATAAAGAGGGGCATATGTAGACACTCAAAATTTTCTGCACTATTATTCCTAACATTGTAGGAGGGTAGATTTGTCTTTTGGAGATAACCCTGAAAGACAACTTACATCCATGTCGGATACTACCGAAAGTTCAGCTCCAACCCAGAACACAAACTGGGAACATCATCTCAACTCGGAACACACACCGGGAGTGTCATTTCCAATCTCGGAGATAACCCCGAGATATGCAGATCAAAAGACCGGCAATAACACCGGAGAGGACAGTCCTATCTCGGCGATAACACTGCGACGTTCAGTTCTAGTCCCAGAAACAACACTGGGAGTAGCAACCCCATCCTTGGTGATAGCCCCAAGGGATGCCATTGCAGTTCCGGCGATAACCCCGAAAATGCTTGTTTCAAACACATGCGATCAGCTTCAGGCTTAGACATCCTGTCGAGGCACATACACCTCAGTCCCGAGACTAACAAAACGGGCAGACAGGAATACCCACAGATGACAGTGAGGCATACAAACAAGTAGTCCAATCTCAAATATAACCCTGAGCAACGTCTATTTTCCGCTTAAACCGGTGATAACCCTGGTGAGGAGTCAACATGTCATCTTACTATCTCAACAAGATGATATCACAGCATACCAACAAGTGGTCCAATCTAAGTTATAACCCTGAGCAACGTCTACTTTCAACTCAAACCGGCGATAACCCCGACGATGAGTCAAATGTAATCTTGTTCCTTCGACAAATGGCACGTCGTCTCAACACTTCATACATACATACAACAATGTCCCACAAGTGTCGAGGACTGACAATCTCGAGTGACTATTACGTGTGGCAGTACTTTGGATAGAATTTGAAGCTTGAAAACCATGGGCATAGACCCCTCTTCCTGACTTTGTACAACCTCTAATCCATGTCATTACGTATCTCTCGACACAAGCAATCCGAAAAAGTACAGATATACTTCTTTCGGATGCTTGAATTGAAGTTCTACAAGTTCGAGCGGATATTACAGTGCACGATTGCACATACTACGAGACGTCGAGACCCGCGAGGCTCAGATCCACCACGACCAGCCGCAGCTACAACTGCGGCTACCGCATGTGTACCTGCGGCCGTCAGTCTATAAATATAAGCTGAGGGGTCAACTATTTGAAGGGAGAGAGAGAAGGAAAAAGGCGAGGAAGCCCTGTCTATTTTACTCTGCATACACATCTTTTGAGTGTTTCCTCTTCTTTAAACACTAGTTAGCTCACATATAGCTACTTTTTATCTCAAGTGAGTGAGTGTTTATCCATTTAAAGTCTAAAAAGTCTACTTTGGTAGCCCTTGTAAGCCTTCTTACACTCTATAAAGCCCTCTTTCTCATATCGACATTAACAACTGCATACGTTGATAGTCGTGTGAGTGTGTTTGCCGGACTTGATTCTGTGGTTTTATTTTTTTGTCTCATATATATATATATATATATATATATATATATATATATATATATATATTGTATATATGGACTAACATTATTGAGTTATGCCTCGATTGAGCCTAGACTTTGGTCTGGAGCGTTTATCTACTTTTATATATATATATATATATATATACTTATATATAATCTGTGGTCAGACTCTGTCTGATGAGCCTGGATTTTACATCCGGAGCGTTTAATTGCTTTTGTATATATATATTTATATATATAATTGTTGTTAGACATATCTGATGAGCATGGATTTACATCAAATGCGTTATTGCTTTTATATATATATTTGTACATATATATATATATATATATATATATATATATATATATATATATATATATATATATATATATATATATTTACATTTACATCAGCACGGAGTTTACTTACGTGGCCTTTTACTGACTTTTTATGTACATTCTATCTCGCTTGGAGTTCACTTTGTGGCGATTGATCGCTTTTACAGCTTTATTTACATTTCGTCCCGTCTGGAGTTTACTTCGTGGCGGTTGATCATGTTCATATATATATATATATATATATATATATATATATATATATATATATATTTACCGCTTTTATATATTTACATTTCCGATCCCCCATGGAGTTGCTTCGTGGTGGTTGATCTAGTCTGTATATATATATATTTACAACTTTTATGTATATAACTGCTTACTGCTTTCCATACAAATTGCAGTATCATGTGAGCCTAGGAATCATGTGATCACAGGTTCAGTCTACTAAATCTAGATTCGGTTCCCATGATGGACATTTTTTAGCTGTAAGCAGCTTGTACATTATTTTACAATGTCTTAGTTTCCTTGGATGGTTGTCATGCCCATAAGGAGTTCGGCACTGCTGTATATTATTTTCTGGAGGATGCTTCGTATCTCAAAAATAAAAGCAAACAAGCCGAACATTTAATAAAATGGAAGTATGAAAAGGTCTCAATTCCTATTGAGCACACGGTTTGAAAAATCTCTTTTACAAAACTTCATTGCTATATCTTGGTTAAAACTGGATTTTTCTATAAAATTCAAACCTTGTGTATATATAAGTGTAACAGAGGCCTCGTGACTACTTTCAAATAATTGCACATTGATCCACACACACACACACATTCATATAACAATTTCTTTGAAGAGTGGCGGTCACCGTGGTAACACGGATGTCGGGGGGTGCCTAACACCTTCCTTCCGCATAATCAAGCCCCTGAATCCTTAATGAATCTCGGTTTCACAGACCCGTTTAGCAGTTTCAAAACACTGGGTCAATGTGCTAACCTTTTCGGTTGCGTTAGTGCAACGATTAATATACCTGTTGGTGACTCTTAAAGTCAATCGTCGACATTATACATGTCGGACCTTTTTCACTTGTTTTTTCAAAAAAATCTCACATTAACATGAGAACACCAAAGAACAAGTAACGAAAAAGGACATTTGAAAATCCCGACGTTGACATTCTCGACACTCCAAATAACGGGTTTTTTTACCCTTTACTTCTTGAGCTACCTCTCTACCCGATTGAAATCTCGAGGTTCCCCTTGGTCTACCTTTTAGTACTAACTGGTCCACTGGGATCACGTACTGTTATTTCTTTTGAGTTGAATCCATCTGACTAATCACATCTTGCGATTTTTGCTCCTTTATCCTTTTTATCATGTCATCCAACAAATATTCAATTTCATTAAAAATTGTTAGTGATGAAGTAGTATTTTGTAACACTTTGGACATTAATCCTTGCTCCTAGGGCTGTCCATCGTATGCTCTATGACAGTGTCTGCATAGTATTAAGTGGCTATTCATGTATGTTAGATTCCCAGAGAAAAAAAAGTATGGTGAAATGGTGATACAGTTACCAATTACCGTAAGCTATGAGAATGATTAGTAAGGTTTGTTATTACTTGAATAAAAAGGTGAATAGAAAGGTTTGCGGTGTTAGAATCTGAAGGTACTTAGCTATGGTACAAAAATGATTTGGAGAGTTGGAGTCTTGTGAGGTATACATGTAAAATTACAGAGATGTTGGTAAGTGTCTTGTGTGTATTTAATACCTGAAACACATTAATACCACAGCATAGAAAATTTTCCTCGAATGCAAATATTTAAGCAATGAGCCAACTATGTTGTTGTGCTACATTGCACGTTGTTCGGGTCTGGGTATTAGCCAAAGACTGGTCTATCTTATAATTAATGCTACTCTTCTGAAGCAAAACAAAAACTTAGAAGGCTAGGACAACAATGTCTTTGGGGTGAAGTGTTGTTGACATGCACCGATATCTTGGAAATCTGCATCAGGACCATATCATGCTCTAAACAGGAACTTGCTATTCGGAATTCAACAATGAAACATTTATATCCCATTTGTGCTTCAACCACTATCATAATTTAGTACCGCAAGCCACTTGACCACAAATAGTTACTATTCCAAACCTACTTATCAAGCTACAATCCTTATTTCGAACAATTCATATTCTTAAAATTAGTTGTGGTCAAAATTTTTGATTTTTTCAGGTTTTAAAGTAAACCGGACTAGAACAGCCGGTTCAAGACAAAAAAATCGATCCAATAACAGTTCGATATAAACCGATTTTCAATACCAATTAGATATTTTACATGTCCGGTATGTACCAGTTAATTAAGAGAAGGCCAAGCCATGCCCAAAAGAATGGAAAAAACCAGGCCAAACCAAACCCAACCTTTAGACTTTCATGCCTAGCTTCCACTATTTTTAAAATAGAGGTAAGAGTAGATAAGGCAATTTAGACAATATGGGATTTAATTGAATCTTCATTGGTTTCTTCTATTTATAAAACAAAGGCAAAATAAAAGAAGAGAGTAGAGATTGTGGGACTTTTGTTCAATATGGTGACTTTTATCTATATATTCACTTGGTTAGTTGTTGCAAATCTGTAAATGTGAAATTGTATCTCTTAACAGATATTGAATGTTGAGGAAGGGATGACTACAGAAGTGTGAGTACTAATCAAGTAATCAATATATTCTCCTTACATCTAATGATTGAATTTGCATGGTTGTCCCTTGTCAATGCAATAACTTATCTAACAGTATGTGCATATAAAGACCGTCTTTTTTGCATTGGAGGCATTAAATTTTTTTATAACTGATCAAAAAAATCAATAGAACTTTACAATTTGGTTAATTTCTTGAACCCATCTCTCTGTTCTTTATATATATAGATCTATATGTATATATATCTTATAGAAAAGAGAAAAGTACAAAAAGAAAACAGATATGCATTGACTCTTTCCTTTTGTTTTGCATTAAACTTTCAAACCACAATAGAAAATTAACATGTAATGAACATACAGATATTTGTGATGACTCTTTGGCTTAAGAACACTGCTTACCTCTATATATCTGTTTCATTTGCACAAATGTTGAAAGCAATTAGTAAGTATCACTATTCTTTTGGTTTGATTTGTCTTAATGTGTAACATCTTCTGAGGGATAATATAGATTTACATGTATATCAAAATAGTCAAATGAATCTCGAAAGTGTCGTGTAATAATTTTTTACATGGAGGCCCTCTTGTTTTGTTTGCATGAGTATGGTTTAACTAACAGGCTGACTCAAATATTTATATTTGATCATGGACAATTAATAAGAAAAAACAACACCAACACTAAATCCCACATTAGTTAATGGGTAAAAGTTTAATGAAATAAAACAACTATCAAGTGAAAACTTCATGATTTTTAAGTCTCACATTGGTTAATTGGCAAAAGTCTAAGAAAGTTTTCCATATAAATGACTGCCAAGTAGAGTTTAACTAAAAGCTTACGCTCTGTTTCTGAGTTTTGAAGAGAAAAGAAAAGAATAGAAAACTTAAATTAGAATAGAAAAGAAAAGAATAGAAAACTTGAAGTTTTCCTTTGTGTTGTTTCTTAGTTTTTAATAGAAAAGAATAGAAAATTTAAAATTTTCTTTTCTTGTGTTTTTGAGTTCTAATGAAAAGAAAAGAAAAATATCACTTATACAAATTTACCCTTGTATTAATTATAATCATTGAACTATGAATAAAAATATTCAAGATAAATTTAATCAAAGAAAAAATTCCATAATTAAATACAAATATCCAAATAAATGTTAAACAAAAATTACTTCTACAAAGTCATTATTATACCATACCAAAAATTCATCAAACATAAGATGTATTATTTATACTAACGGAGATTATTCATCAAATTCTTCAAGAAATTCAATCTCCATTCTAATGGTAACCCAAACACTACTCGTGTTTTGTCTTGATTTTCTAGTAGCCATAAATAGGCTTCATCGATTTTTTCCTCATTGAAATTCATTTCAGTAAGTCCTTTAAAGATATTATTTGCAGAATAGACTCGCACAGATGAATTGATAAATGCTTCTCCCTGTTTTTCAAATGTCTCTCCTTGCTTTTCCAATATGGTAGCTAATTTATCAATCACAGTAGTTAATTTACCTTCATCATCAGAATGTTTTTCCTTTTTCTTTTTTTCTTTTGAAGTACATACACTTTCTGTCGGTAATTGAGAATGTTCTTGAGAAGAGGCTTGAGAATGAGCTGACATAAATTCGCCAATATTATCCAAATTGAAACTTTCTAAAATTACTTCATTTCGGGATATTGCACCATCAATTCCATCAATTGTAGATTCTTGCTCAACCATGTCCTCCCATTTTTTTCGTTTCTCTTTTGCAGTTACTGAACCTTCCCCTGTTGCCCTATCTTTAGCAAATAATTCTTCCAAGCGATCATAATGGTAGATCGCTTTATCTCTCCATATAGCAGCTTTAGGCTTTGCCTAGTTATAAAGACATTATTATCAAATAAAAGACATTATATATATACCCACAATTAAATTGGACAAAGGCAATTCAATTAAAATTAAATAAATACCTCTATAAGGTCTTTCCATACTTCTGGTTCAGCATCCCACTTTTTTGTAATTGGGCTCCAAGCAAAGCCACTAAGTCCAATTGAACATTTAAACAAGTCATAACACTCAGCAAAATGAGATTTAAGAGTCTTCTGGCGATTAAGCAAGTGACTTTTCTTCAAGTATGGTATCTCAAGTTTTTCTATCAAATATTTCAACATATTTGAATAGGCATGCGTCGTAAATGTTCCATCAGGTCTGTTCCCTTATGCTTGCTCATAAAGCATTGCCTCAATGAACAATTCATCCATTCTATTTGTCCATTTCAAATTTTCTTTCTTTAAGGCTGGAATTCCATTTGTTGTTTTGGTCATGTTTATCATATACAAATAATCATGAAATTAATAGAAGCAACACATATATATAAACAACACACAAAACATGGATAAATAATAAAGTAAAAAACTTAATCTCATATAAACAATAAATAAAATATCATTCTAGTTAATGCACGAATACTCGTCAAATAACATAATAAATTAAAAAACCAAACGTACTATAAACTAGTTGTCAACATGAGATGAAACTCAAGAACTATTAACTTCATTTATGTAATCAATCCACATATCATTTGCAATAGAAGTCCTTAAATACTCAGCATGCGTTACATCTTCACTAACATCTCTTACATGATCATCAAGTTCATGCATTTGCTCTAGGATCTCTAGATCAACTTCGGCAATAAGGTCATCATCAGGATCAAAAGACATCAAGAAATTATGTAAAATGCAACATGCTAAAACAATTTCAGATTGAGTATCCACATCGTATTTTGGCTCAGTTGTACTCCCAATAATCGAAAATCTTTTCTTTAGTATGCCAAATGCCCTTTCAATTGTGTTACGTAATGATGCATGACGTAGATTAAATAATTCTCTAGGATTTTCTGGAGGTCGAGCTGAGTATTCTTTTAAATGGTAGCGAACACCTCTACAAGGTGTCATTAATCCGTTGGTAAATGGTAATCCGACATCTACAAGATAATATTTTCCTAGAAAATCATAATATTAGTTACATGTAAAACAAAGATTTTTTTTTAATTAAATCCTAAAAAGGTTAATAGTGTATTACCATTGGGGATTTTTAACTTATCTTCTCTTACAAGGGCATTTTTAATTATTCTGGAGTTAGATGTCGTTCCTTCCCAACCAGTCAAAATATAAGTAAATTTCAAGTCAAATGTACATGCGGCTAAGACATTTTGTGTAGGGTAGCCCTTCCTACCACGATATCTTGGTACATCAGTGTGAGGAACTTTTACACGAACATGAGTTCCGTCTATTGCTCCTACACAATCCTGAAATTCACAAACATACACATACCTTGTTAAAATATTTAAAAATGTGAATTTGAGTTAAAGTATGTTAAGTTGTAAGTTTTACCTTATAATATGGATAAAATCTACTATTGTTGAGTACTTCTGAAGGTACGTGTGCTCTATTTGGTTGTATTAAAAAAATTTCTTCCAATGATATTATTGCTTTTAAGACTCTATGAAAATGACGACTTGTTCCCGTTGAGCAGCGAAAGAAGAATGTAATTGAACGGTTTCTCACATTATGCGATAATATGTGAAGAAATTTTGCGACTTGTTCCTCTAGAGATACTCGTTTAGTGGGTCGAAGACCGCCCTCGTCATGCAATATCTTACACAATTTTTTCGAAGGTTTGTGGTCCCATGCGAATAACATCACGACTTTTCTCACTGTACCTTATCTCATGAAGCAATTCATCTCTTAATTGTTTTTTCATTTCAGTTATTTCTTTACTAGGTTTATTCCCACAAGGTCTAGTCATATGACATTTGATATATTGAACTATGAGGGACAAGATCACTATTACTAGAAAATGTCGTCGAATCATAAAATCTTTTAATTTACTCTCTTGATTGTCCATCTATTCAATCAATAAAACTGAATGAGTACACAAGAACCCATAAATTAACACACTGACACTGAAAAAGATTGACATAACATAAGATGTATAGGAAGATCAAACACAGCAGATAGCAAACTAATAAGACAATCTTGGAAATCTCCCTTACAAATATCTATTGCCTAAAATTCCACAACATCAATCAATCTTATTAACCTAGTAGTACATAACTAGGACAAAACTGAAACTGCTGTTTAAATTCAAAAAAAGACTTGCACATCATTTAGGCTATTCAAAGTGAAATCCAAAGATCATGAGAGAGAAATAAATATATGAATTATCAAATATACTTAAGAAATCAGAGATATCACTGATATTTTGATCTAGACCGATGAAATTAATGTTTAAATGTTAATCAGAGTTCAACATCGAATAAGTCACCAATATAAAAGCAAAAATCAAAGCTAGGATATCGCATTAAAGACAGACAAATACGAATACATGAGCAGGAGACGTAACCAGAGCTCTAACGCAGGGATCATATCACAAAGATCAATCAATTCAGATCTGAATTTAAAACACAAATTACTCCACCAATAAACATTAAAATAAATAAATTTGATACCTCTGAGATACACGAAAAGGCAAAGGCCGATGAACTTGTTCAGTTGTTCGCGGCAAAAGGCTGCTGAACTTGTTCAATTATTTCGCTCCTATATATTTTTTTTATTAGATTAGGTTTAGAATTGAGGACATGAGTTGTAATTTAAAATTTATTTTATTAAAAGTTCAGGATAATATGAGAATTATAAAAATATTACTTATTCCAATTTCTTTTCCGTCCAAATCTAGCCAATTTTGGACGGAAAAATTTGGTAGGAAAAGTAGCCAAGTTTTCTGTCCATTTCTTTTCTTTTTCGTTTATTAAAAAACTCAGAAACATAAGAATTGGAAAGAAAACTTAAATTTTCCGCCTTTTTCTTTTATTTTCTGTCCATTTTAAAACTCAGAAATAGAGTGTTAATATTAAAGGTTTTTTCCTTTGAAAAGGTTGGCCGGTACAAAAGTCGGTACTTGTATCAGAATCGGTAATTCATTTTAAGTAATGGGTAACCGACCGGTTCGGTAGGGTAAATTAACGTTATTTAAAACATGGTCTGCCATTAATTATTCATTATATGTTCAAGCTAATCTAGAAATATCTCAACCATTACTCTGGACATTTAATTCAGTAATATATAACCAATTGTTCAACTCAATTATGTGTCCAATTATTCTAATCAATTCCCAGAACAAGTAATGTATCAATAAATTAAATTCAATCTAGAAAAATACGCACCTTTAAATCAATTCTCGATACAACTCAACTGATCAAATCCTTTCTTTGAAACTCCGAAGTATTGAGATCAAATCCTTGAGTCGAAACTTTAAGTATTCAGTCCGAATGTATGTAGCTCGAAGAGACGCGAAAAAACATATAGAGTTTGAAGATTACACGTAGAAAAGAGAGGGAGTTGTAGAAGTGGATGTCGAAGGAGTTAAAATCGCGGCAGCTGACGAGAATGAGTTTGGAGAGGCCGAGAGCGGTGTCGGGAGGAGCAAAACCCTTATGCGCGAGAAACAAAAAATTTGCATTTTCCCCACATATATTGTAGAAAATAGAGCGAGAAATATTGAGAAATAATAACTTAACTTTTTCATTGATTAAGAATGAATATATATATATATATATATATATATATATAAGATTGAGTGTTTCCCAAGTACCTAAATAGGAAACTATCCTAGAATTATGGGATTACAATAAATTACAAGGATACTAATTGCTAGAATTATGGGATTATAATTAATTACAAGGATACTAATTGCAAGAATTATGGGATTACATCTAATTAAAAAGATATTACTATCTGTTGTATGTAATTCTCTAATATACCCCCTCAAGATGGAGCTCCTGTGGAGAGTCCAATCTTGGTCTTCAAGAACTGTAAGCGAGTGCGAGGGAGTGGTTTGGTCAAGATGTTGGCTAATTAATCTTCGGAGGAAACATGGGTGACATGTAAAGCTCCAATTTGTACTTGATCCTGAATAAAATGATAATCAATCGCAACATACTTTATTCGTGAATGGAAGACAGGATTAGAACAAAGATGAGTTGCCCCAACATTGTCTCAATATATAGTCGGAGCAGCAGAAATAGAAACGCCAAGCTCAAATAAAAGAGAACAAATCCAACGTAACTCGACAGATGTAGTAGCAACAGAATGATATTCGACTTCAGTAGAAGAGCGTGCAACTGTGCGTTGTTTCTTGGAAGACCAGGATGTCAGATTGCGACCGAGGTAAACAATATAAGCACTAGTGGATGTGTAGTCGTCCTTATTACCGGCTCAGTCAGCATCTGAGAAGGCATGAAGAGATAAAGGTGTGTGGTGGTGCAATGCAAGACCATGATCAACTATACCAGAAAGATAGCGAAGCAGGCGCTTGACAGCATTCCAATGATCAGCAGTAGGTCGATGCATGAATTAAGACAACTTATTAACAACATATACAATATCAAGGTGAGTGAGGCACAAATATTGCAGACTTCTAACAACTGATCTGTATTCAGAAGGATCTGTCAAAGCAGTGCCGGAAAGAACTGTAAGTGTGACACCCCCAAATCTGGGTACTCCATTCCCACAGTATTTGGTGCTCACTATCTAAAATAATTATATTTAACTACCCATAATAAAGGATAAAGACATAACTTAAATAACTTAAATAACTTAAACAATAATCTTTCCCATTAAGGGTTACATCAACTTAAATCAATCCCAGGTAATCCAACCTTAAACTATTACATAAGTATGTGGAATACATCATAAAAATAATTGCTTAGTGTTAAATGTAACCTTAGCTGCAGTGTTAAATGCAAGAGTGAGCAAATAATTTCTCACTGATATAAAGAGTGATAATAGCAATAATTTAAGAGTAAGTAATGAATACAAAACAATCAAGAACTTGTTCTTCGAGACAAAACTAGTAAACAAGTTTGAGATTTGTATCTGAGGGTCTTTAAGACCTTGAACTATGTCCTGAAGTTAGTAAGTATTTCTACTTCAACCTTTAACAGTCATTAGACTATACAGACTTTTACTTTCATACTTAGGGGGATCAGCCCCTCGTACCATGTATTGTGCACAAACATCTAAACGTTAATACGTACATAATCCCCTATATTAGAGTTGTTCATCTCAGTTTGATTTTAGGATTTTTCGCACTAAAGGAAATTTAGTTTGGAATTAGCTTATCAATGGTTCTAGAATTTTAGAACACTATTTAATTATAGCTTAGTCCAATCAATTAGAGTTTGCTTACTATTTGAAAGTTTAACACAATAGTATAGGATTGAACAATGATATTTAAGTCAAGGATTTGATAATAACAATGTACAATTGAATAGACATAGTACATAGGCAAAGTACTGCATCCAAAAGAGTTAGGATTATAAAACTCGCTCAATGTAAAGAATTAGAATACAAGAGCTTGTAATAACATAAACATGATGGAATCAATTAGCTTGCTTAACTATAATATAAGATTTAGAAACTTGCATAATAATGAATTAGAAAACTTGTATGACAACAAAAGGTAAACATGGTTATGAAACTTGCATTCATTATAAAGAGAGTGAAGTTAGGGAACTTGCCTCGTGTGTAAGCTACACAAGTATAATAAACGTTCATCAATTATCCTACATATACCATTAGGACCACAACACCAATTAGTTACATTAATATTAACTTCATTCACTTAACACGAAGCTGGATTCGCAATTATATTATAGTATCCAACATGGTGGTTATATAACAACACCAATTCTAATAACATCACATTCCAAACTCTTATAACTTATTAACTCGTAACTTTTGGTTTCAACGTTGTGATTACAATATGTTATTATGTCTTATAACATGTTTTAGATCCTTTTATAATCATCAAAATATATTAAGTTAACATCTCCAAGCTATGTCATAAGCGACTCAAAACTAGATCGACCAGACCACCGCTGCGCCTTGCGTTCGCGTGCACTGTAATCAATTTTCTAAACACAAAATCAGACTCTGTTCTAGGACAAAAATTCTAATTTTCCCAATTCTATAGCAATTCACCAAACCCAAAAGTTACAAGTTTACTACAACAACTCTAGACATAGACATAACACTTCTAATCACCAAAACACCCAAGTTTATAAGGATTTAAACTATGTTTTTGGTTGTTTTCTCAATTTTTAACCCATTTAGCGAATTCAATCGCCAAATCCTTGTTTCTTAACCAAATCACACCATTCCAACTATGTTGTTTTCGTTTCTTGATATACTAACACAATCTACCACCAATTTATAGATTATATCAAGGATTGAACATGAAAATTTTGAATCAAACAAGCCATTTCATATATAAAACACTGTTACTTTAATTTTCTTCCTACAACCCAAATTTTACGTATTTGATTACTAACAATTACTTATATATGATGATTATCAGATTATATATTTATATCACCAACAAGAATCCAATAAAACTCAATTACAATGAATAAATATTGAAAATCAAAACTAGAAATTAGGAATAGATTACCTTGAATTCCTTGTTTTTCACTAGCAAAAATGATAACAAGTTTTCCCTTACTTTCCAATTCATAGAGAACCATCAATTTTCTCTTTAGCTCTCTCTCAATTCTCATTGTGTTTCTCTGTCTCTAGCCTTAGGAAAAACATAGTACCAAATAACTGATATAGGTCTCCTTCTCTCTCACATATACTTTAGTTAAAAAAACCAATAGGCATCAGTTAGATTAAGCCAAAGGCCACAAGGCCTTGTTTAGCTACCCAAACTCCCCATTCTAGTTTATTTTAATAATATTTATATTATATAGTTTTACTTGTCACACATTTAACTGATTTAAGTAACTTAAAATTATAATTTTTATTATAATTATACTTATGATTAATAAATTATTATATATCTAATTTAATTATTAAATTAGACTAGAACATCATTTTATTTAATTTAATTATTTTCTTAAATATTAAGCAATTCATTTAATTTAATGAAATTAAACAATTCATTTAATTTAATTATTTCACTTAAATTAAATCTACAAATAATAAAATTACCATTCATGAATTTAGTTAACATACATACTTAGCTAAATTATTATACCACAACTTCACCAATTATTTATTTATCTCAATAAATAAATAAATAAAAATATTTATTTAATTCAATAAATATTTAAATTTAATTACAAAATTTCTCGATCGTTACATCATTCCCTCCTTAAAAGGATTCTGTCCCCAGAATCACGACTCGGTAAATTTATTAATCACATTATTCCCTCCTTAACAGGATTCTATCCCCAGAATCGCTATACAAGATCAATCAAACAATTGAGGATAAATTTTCATCATTACATCTTCAAGTTCCCACGTTGCTTCCTCAGCATTGTGGTTTCTCCAGATTACCTTAACAGAAGGTATCACTTTATTCCTTAGTACTTGCTTTTTCTTGTCGATAATTTGAACGTGGAATTCTTCATATAACAAGTCTTGCTCAAACTGAAATGGCTCATATTCTATAACATGCTTATAATCAGGCTTATATGGCCTTAAAACTGAAACATGGAAAATATTATGAATATGTCCTAATTCTGGAGGTAAAGCTACCTCGTATGCCACTTCCCAACTCGTCGTAGTAGTTCAAAAGGTCCTATAAACCTAGGGCTCAGTTTTTCATTTTTACCAAACCGAATTTTCCCTTTCTAGGGAGACACTTTCAAGAAAACAAAACTACCGGCATCGAATTCCCGATTCTATCGGTGTTAATCGACATATTTCTTCTGTCTATCTTGTGCATCAATTAATCTTATCCGAATCACCTTGACAATCTCAACAATTTGTTGTACCAATTCTGGACCCAATAGCCGACGTTCACCTACCTCATCCCAGCATAACGGAGTTATGCATTTCTTGCCGTATAACGCTTCGTAAGGCGGCATGCCAATACTCGTGTGATAACTATTATATTAGGCAAATTAAACCAATGGTAGATGGTTATCCCAATTCCCTTTGAAATCCACAATACATGCTCTGAGCATATCCTCTAGTGTCTGAATGGTCCTCTCACTTTGTCTGTCGGTGTGAGGATGATACGCTGTGCTCATTCTCAACTGCGTTCCCAGACATTCTTGTAGTCGTTTCCAGAAATTTGACATGAAACGTGGATCTCTGTCTGATACAACAAACACCGGGACACCCTATCTTGAAATAATTTCCTTCACGTACAGTTTTGCCAACCGATCTAGGTTAAATCTAATATTGATCGACAAAAAGTGTGTCGACTTCTTCAATCGATCGACAATCACCAAAATGGCATCGAAACCTTGCTGAGTCATTAGAAGACCTACCACAAAATCTATTGTGATATGCTCCTATTTCCATTCTGGTATTTCTAATGGTTGCAACAATCCGCTTGGCCTTTGATGTTCAGCTTTAACTTTCTCACACGTTAAGCATTTTGCCACACACTCAACCACGTCCTTTTTCATATTCGACCACTAGAAATGATGTCTGAGATCCTGGTACATTTTTCGTATTGCTAGGGTGAATCGAATATCGTGAGTTATGGGCCTCACTTAAAATTTTCTCTTTAATTTCTGGTACTAGCGGAACCCAAATTCTCCCTTCGAATCTAAGTAACCCTTCTGAATCAACTTTAAATCTGTCTTCCTCACCTTTGGACACTTTCTGTCTTATCTTTTCACAATTTTCATCCTGAAGTTGTGCGTTCTTCACCTTATCTACTAACATTGAACTGCTTCCTATTTGGAACAATTTTTCATCTGATTCTATCGGATATTTAATTTCCAACTCCATCTTTGCCATTTCTGAGATTAGCTTCTCCTGAGAAGTCAACACCATTAACTTCTCCTGTCCCTTTCTACTTAAGGCATCGGCCACAACATTCGCCTTTCCGGGATGATAGAAAATCTCGCACTCATAGTCTTTAATCAACTCCAACCATCTTCTCTGTCGCATATTTAAATCTTTCTGTGTAAAGATATACATCAGACTTTTATGGTCTGTATATACTCACAATTCTCTCCATACAGATAGTGTCTCCAAATCTTCAGGGAAGACACCACCGCAGCCAACTCTAAATCATGAGTCTGATACCCTTTCTTATAATCCTTCAATTGACGTGATGCATACGCAATAAATTTGCCATTCTGAATAAGCACATACCCTAGTCCTTTATGCGATGTGTCACTATACACCAAAAATTCCCTTTATCATCAGGCAATGATAACACAGGTGTTGAACTCAATCTCTTTTTTAACTCTCGAAAACTCTCCTCACACTTCTCCGTCCAGACGAACTTAACTGCCTTCCTAGTTAAATTCGTCAACGGAGTTGTGACCTTGGAAAAGTCTTGAATAAAATTCCTATAGTAACCTGCCAATCCTAAGAAACTTCTTCCTTCTGATGGTGTCTTTGGCTGATCCCTGTTTATTACAGCTTCCACTTTTGATGGATCTACCAAAATTTTATCCTTATAAATAACGTGCCCTAGAAACTATACACGTTCTAACCAAAACTCACATTTTGAGAATTTAGCTTACAACTTCTCTTTTCTCAATATCTCCAACGTCACTCTTAAGTGTTCAACATGTTCCTCCTTGGTCTTGGAATACACCAATATATCATCAATAAACACCACCATAAATTTATCTAAGAATGGTTTAAACACCCTGTACATCAAATCCATGAACGTTGCAGGTGCATTGGTTAAACCAAATGACATAACTAGAAACTCGTAATGACTATACCAAGTTTTGAAGGCCGTCTTCGGTACATCTTCTGGCCTCACCTTCAGATGATGATAACCACTCCTCAAGTCTATATTTGAGAAATACCTCGCTCCTTTTAGTTAATCGAGCAGGTCATCGATTCTTGGTAACAGATACTTATTTTTAATCGTGACCTTATTCAATTCTTGATAATCAATGCAGAGCCGTATTGATCCATCTTTCTTCTTAACAAACAACACCGGCGCTCCCCATGGCGATACACTCGGCTGAATATACTTCTTGTCGAGTAATTCTTGCAATTGCACCATCAAATCTTTCATTTCTACTGGGGAAATTCTGTATGGGGCTTTAGATATCGGAGCTGTTCCTGGCACTAAATCAATCACGAACTCAATTTCTCAATCTGGTGGTAGTCTAGGCAAATCGTCAGGAAATACGTCTGCAAAATCTCTAATGACCGGTATCTCTTCTAGCTTCACACTCTTCTTCTGTGTGTCTACTATGTAGACTAAGTATCCTACACATCCTTGTCTCAATAACTTCTTGGCTTGCATCACCGTCAGACAACTTGTTTGTCGAGGTGACTTGCTGCCATAGAACATAACCTTTAACGTAGTCATAAGGTTGACATACTTCTTTTGGCAATCAATTACTGCCCCGTGTAGACACTCAAAATTTTCTGCACACCTATTACTAACATTGCAAGAGGGAAGATTCATCTTTCGGAGATAACCCTGGAAGATAGCTCACATCCATTCCGGATACTACCGGAAGTTTAGTCTTAATCCTAGAACACACACCGGGAGTATCATTTCCAACCTCGGATATAACCTCGAGTTTCATCCTTGGAGATAACCCCAAGGAATGTCCTTGAAGTTCCGGCGATAACCCCAAAAATTCTTATTTCAAATGCAATCAGCTTCAATCTCAGACCTCCTGCCAAGGCACTCATACCAAAGACCCGGAGCTAACACCGGGAAGATAGGCACACTTACAGATGACCTTGTGGAATTCAAACACTTGCAACAGTCCAATCTCAGATGTAACCCTGAGCAACGTCTGCTATCAGCCCAAACCGAAGATAACCCCGGTGAGGAGAAAAATCGTCATCTTGCCACCTCAACCCCTGCGCACCGTCTCAACACTTCGTACATACATTGCTACACAACAATGTCCCATAAGAGCCAATGAGTTCCAATCCCAAGTGACTATTACGTGTGGCAGCACACCGAATAAAATTTGAAGCTTGAAGACCATGGGCATGGTCCCCTCTTCCTGACTTCATACAACCTCTAATCCCATGTCATTGCATAACTCTCGACAAAAGCAGTCCGAAGATGGTCTTGTACACCTCGTTCGGATGCTCGGATTGAAGTTCTGCAAGTTCGAGCAGACATCACAAAGGCACTGCAGTGCACGATTGAAGAGATGACGGACATGCGAGTCCGGTAGTAGCTGCAGAAGTACATCTACGGCCACCAGCTCTATAAATATAGATCTTGGGGTGGCCATTTTAAAAAAAAGAAAAGGCAAGGAAGCCCTGTCCAATTTGCTCTGTAAACACCCCATATTGAGTGTTTTCTCATTTTAAACACCTGTTAGCTCACATATCGCTATATTTTTACCGGCGGGAGTTGAGTGTTTATCCATCTAGAGTTATAGAAGCCTGCATTGGCAGCCCACTGTAAGCCTTCTCACACTCTATAAAACCTTTCTCTTCATCTTTGCACAAACTATTCTTCACATTGAGAGTCGTGTTGTGTGCGTATGCCCGGACTTCGGTCCGTGGTTTTTATTTATGTCTGTATATATATACTTATATATGTATATATTTATATATGGACTAACATTATCGAGTTATGCCTTGATTGAGCCTAGAATTATGTCCGAGCGTTTACTTGCTTTTATATATATATATATATATATATATATATATATATATATTTACATTTCATGGACCGTGTTTACTTCGTGGCCTTTTAACGCTTTATTTATATTTAGTCCCACCGGAGTTTACTTGTGGTGGTTGATTATCTTTATTGCTTTCTTTACATTTAGTCCTTTGGAGTTTACTTCATGGCGGTTGATAAATCTTTTATTGCTTTATTTACATTTTTGATCCCCATGGAGGTGCTTTTGGTGGTTGATCATGTCCATATATATATATATATATATATATATATATATATATATATATATATATATATATATATATATATATATATATTTACCGCTTTTATATATTTACATTTTCGATCCCCTATGGAGGTGTTTCGTGGTGGTTGATCATGTCTATATATATTTACAGCTTTTATATATATATAACTGCTCACTGCTTTTCATATAAATTGTGACATCATGTGAGCCTAGGAATCATGTGATCATAGATTCAGTCTACTGAATCTAGATTCGGTTCCCGTGATGGACATTTTTAGCTGTAAGCAACTTGTACATTATTTACGGTGTCCGTTTAGCAGTGTCACATCACTGGGTCAATGTGCAAACTTTTTCTCGGTTGCGTTGGTGCAACCAGTTAAAAACACCAACTGGCGACTCTTACAAGTCAAATTGTCGACATTATACATGTCAGACCTTTTTCACTTGATTTTCAAACAAATCTCACATAACATGAGAAAACCAAAGAACAAGTAACGAAAAGGGACAAATAAAAATCCCAACGTCGACAGGGCCTGGAGTTTATTTCGTGGCCTTTTACTGCTTTATTTACATTTAGTCCCACCTGGAGTTTACTTCGTGGCGGTTGATCGTCTTTACTTCTTTCTTTACATTTAGTCCCGCCTGGAGTTGACTTCATGGTGTTTGATCGTCTTTTATTGCTTTATTTATATTTCTGATCCCCCATGGAGGTGCTTCTTGGTGGTTGATCATGTCCATATATATATATATATATATATATATATATATATATATATATATATATATATATATATATTTATATTTTCGATCCTCATGGAGGTGTTTCGTGGTGGTTGATCATGTCTGTATATATATATATATATATATATATATATATATATATTTACAACTTTTATATATATATAACTGCTTACTGCTTTTCATATAAATTGCGACATCATGTGAGCCTAGGAATCATGTGATCATAGATTCAGTCTACTGAATCTAGATTCGGTTCCCGTGATGGACATTTTCAGCTGTAAGCAACTTGTACATTATTTACGGTGTCCAAATTTCCTTAGATGGCTTTCATGCCCATGAGTAGTTTGACATTGCTGTATATTATTTTCTCGAAGATGCCTCGAATCTCAAAAATAAAAGCAAACAAGTCGAACATTTAATAATAAAATGAAAGTATGAAAAGGTCTCAATTACTATTGAGCACAGGGTTTAAAAAACCTCTTTTACAAAACTTCACTGCTATATCCTGTTTAAAACTGAATTTTTCTATAAATTCAAACCCTTTGTATATAGGTGCGAACGAGGCCTTGCACTACTTCCAAATAAATTGCACATTGATCCACACACACATACACACACACACATTCATATAATAGTTTCTTGAAAAGTGGTGGTCACCGTGGCAACACAGATGTCGGGGGGTGCCTAACACCTCCCCTTTGCATAATCAAGCCCCCGAACCCAAATGAATCTCGGTTTCACAGACCCGTTTAGCAGTGTCACATCACTGGGTCAATGTGCAAACTTTTTCTCGGTTGCGTTGGTGCAACCAATTAAAAACACCAACTGGCGACTCTTACAAGTCAAATTGTCGACATTATACATGTCAGACCTTTTTCACTTGTTTTTTCAAACAAATCTCACATAACATGAGAAAACCAAAGAACAAGTAACGAAAAGGGACAAATAAAAATCCCGACGTCGACAGGGCCTGGAGTTTATTTCGTGGCCTTTTACTGCTTTATTTACATTTAGTCCCACCTGGAGTTTACTTCGTATATCGATCGTCCTTTACCGCTTTCTTTACATTTAGTCACTTTGAGTTGACTTCATGGTGTTTGATCGTCTTTTATTGCTTTATTTACATTTCTGATCCCCCATGGAGGTGCTTCTTGGTGGTTGATCATGTCCATATATATATATTTACCGCTTTTATATATTTATATTTCCGATCCCCCATGGAGGTGTTTTCGTGGTGGTTGATCATGTCTGTATATATATATATATATATATATATATATATTCTGACTTTTTTATATATATATAATCGCCATCGCTTTTCATATAAATCATGTACATCATGTGAGCCTAGGAATCATGCGATCATAGATTCTCATCTCATGAATCTAGATTCTGGTTCCGTGATGGACATTTTCATCAGTAAATATATATATATATATATATATATATATATATATATATATATATATATATATATATATATATATATATTTATAGCTTTTATATATATATAATCGCTTACTACTTTTCATATAAATTGCGACATCATGTGAGCTCTTAGAATCATGCGATCATAGATTCTCGCTCATCTTGAATCTAGATTCGGTTCCGTGATGGACATTTTCAAAATTTGTATATATATATATATATATATATATATATATATTTATAGCTTTTTTATATATATATAATCGCCATCGCTTTTCATATAAATTGCGACATCATGTGAGCCTAGGAATCATGTGATCATAGATTCATCTCATCGAATCTAGATTCTGGTTCCGTGATGGACATTTTCATTGTAAGTTGACTTGTACATTATTTACGGTGTTCGAATTTCCTTAGATG
Source organism: Panax ginseng (assembly GCA_020205605.1). Lineage (NCBI taxonomy): Eukaryota > Viridiplantae > Streptophyta > Magnoliopsida > Apiales > Araliaceae > Panax > Panax ginseng. The sequence goes on along the minus strand of CM035132.1, from coordinate 140,591,080 downwards.
GCTTTCATGCCCATGAGGAGGAGTTCGGCACTCATGTATATTATTTTCTCAAGATGCCTCGCATCTCAAAAAATAAAAGCAAACAAGTTTTAACATTTAATAATAAAATGGAAGTATGAAAAGGTCTCAATTACTATTGAGCACAGGGTTTGAAAAACCTCTTTTACAAAACTTCACTGCTATGTCCTGTTTAAAACTGAATTTTTCTATAAATTCAAACCCTTTGTATAGAGGTGCGAACGAGGCCTCACACTACTTCCAAATAAATTGCACATTGATCCACACACACACATTCATATAATAGTTTCTTGAAAAGTGGTGGTCACCGTGGCAACACGGATGTCGGGGGGTGCCTAACACCTCCCCTCTGCATAATCAATCCCCCGAACCCAAATGAATCTCGGTTTCACAGACCCGTTTAGCAGTGTCACATCACTGGGTCAATGTGCAAACCTTTTCTCGGTTGCGTTGGTGTAACCAGTTAAAAACACCAACTGGCGACTCTTACAAGTCAAATCGTCGACATTATACATGTCAGACCTTTTTCACTTGTTTTTCAAACAAATCTCACATAACATGAGAAAACTAAAGAACAAGTAACGAAAAGGGACAAATAAAAATCTCGACGTCGACAGGTGGTGACTCCGCTGGGGACTCCAGTAAGAGGGCTTAAGCCGCTGTTACATGCTTTTAAAAAATGTTATATGCTTATGTGTGAATGTTACATTTACATTTATGATGAATGTGTATGAATGCATTTTACTTATTGCATTGCAAAATATCTATATGTGATATTAGTGCTTCACACATGTCATCATTTTCATAAACGGTGAGACGCATTGTATGTGAATGTATGTTGTGTTGTTCCTCCACCAGGAGGCTATCTTGTCGGTGTTTGATTACTGGACTCATAGGGAGACTAATTCCAACGAGGCTTAGGAAAGGCACCACCCAGATTTGCTCTAGTTTAAAGCCAAGATTAACTTTCCGTCAAGTAGATTGTGATGATCTGGGAACCTTCATGCCAAAAATCCGCGAGAGTAACCCTAAGATAGGTCAACCTCTGATAAACCAAACGTGGAGGAAAGTCGCTTCATGATTTCCATTTTCAATTACTTGTAAAAGCATTTACTTGAAATTTTATTCCATGTTCATCTTTATGTAATGGAAAATATGAAGAATATTTGTTCGTACGTAACATGTTATCAAATAACGCCTGTTTTTACAGGATGATATTCCTGAAATGGACACATTATGATAGCATTTACATTATCCCTAAGACTAAACTACATAAGTCTATTGTAGGGAAATCATTGGGCCTGTTACCCACTCAAAATCCAAAAAGGCTACGAGCCTATAGCCAATCATGTCTTCTTCTGACCAGTCTAATGCCGTTTCTCAAGAAGAATTTGACGGATTAAGTAAACAAATTATAGATTTGGCTGTTCTGTTGAAAGAATTTCACCAGTCTACTCAGGGTACAAAGATGCCTACAAATACAGAATCCTCTGCACAAGGAGGAGCTCAAGGTTTGAATAAAACAAATCCAGAACCTCAGTTGGATACAACCAACAAAGACCCTGAAAACACCCATCTCAAATGAGATCCAGACACCGGTGATATCAGGAAGAAGGTCCTCCAAATGGAGGAAACTATTTATGCTCTCAAAGGGATTGGAACACATATAAGTGTTTCATATGCTGACCTTTGCATATTCCCTGGTGTTCATTATCTAGAGAAATTTAAAACCCCTGACTTTGAAAAGTATGACGGATTAGGGGATCCTTACACACATTTGAAGGAGTTCATTAGAGAACTTGGATCTTATGCGGAAAACGAGAAGCTCAGAATGCAGCTGTTTCAGAAGAGTCTAACTGGAGAAGCCCGTTCATGGTATACCAAATTAGACAACTTAAAGATCCATAGCTAGGAAGAACTAGCTCACGCCTTCCTCACTCAATATAGTTTTCAATCTCAGATGGCTCCTGGCCGGTACCAGATTACCAAGGTCAAGAAACAGTCTAATGAGTCTTTCAGAGAGTATGCTCAAAGGTGGAGGCGCCTTGCTGCTCAAGTTATTCCTTCCATGACGGAGTCCAAAATGGTCATGACTTTCACAGATATACATGAAGCTCCTTTCTATGAGAGAGTCTTAGCTGGTATTGGCAAACCATTTTCTGAAATGATCAAACACAGAGAGATGGCTGAGATGGGATTGAAGTCAGGTAAGATTAAAGACCTAGCTTCTCTTAAAGCAGTTGTTGAGCACATCCAGTCCGGATCTTATGGAAACAACCCCTGGAGGGTCCATAAAAAGAAAAAAGAGGATGTTTCCTTGATACTACAAGGTCAAAAAGTCAGTCAGAACATGCCTATAAGGTTGCAAAGAGAGGAAATGCTAAAGCCCGTCGGGATTTTACCAATCAAAGGGAATTTACATACCTGGGCCAACCTATGGAGGAGATATTTCAGATGCTAATCAACGAAGGAAGAATTACCTCCCTTCTACCTCTAATTAATCCCCATTCAAGACGGTTCAACTCCGATGGAGTATATCAATATCATTCACATTCTCGCGGTCACAACACAGAAGAATGCTGGGCACTCCGCCATCTCATTAAGAATCTCATTGATAGCGATGTCCAGCAATTGGCAGACGATGACACTATTTCACTCGAGAGTGGGAATACCTGTCCTACCAAATGGAAGGGATCAGTAGCAGTTATATCCGCTGAGGCTGATGAGACTGTCAAATCATTTTCCATACAAGCAATTTAACTCAAAGGAGCTGACAATCCTTTGACCACACTAGAGCCAATTTCTTTACCCTTCAGACCACAGTATCATGTTCTCAGTTTACACAAAGTTCCATGGAATTATGGAGAAGCTGAAGGATCCACATCTCATACTATTGCTACAGTGTCTAAGGAAAATCCACTGTATCTTCCTTTGAGGGTGATGAAGCCTGCCATCAAAGCAAAGGGGAAGATTCCCATAGAGAAGATTGAGAAATTCCTCCGCACTATGGGCCATAATGAAGCCAAGGTGGTTTTAAGCTTAAGAGAAGTTCCACATCAGATATCAATACTAGACTTGGTTTTCTCTTCCGAGGATCACAAAAAGATCTTACTCAAGGTTTTAGAAGAAGCCTACTTACCAAAATTAGTGGATGTGGAAAAATTTTAACATATGGTTGATCACATTTTTAACAGCAATGTGATATCCTTCACTGATGACGACATACCGCCCGAAGGGACCGGTCATTACAACCCATTGCACATCGCAGTTTTGTCCTCCGGTTATATACTAGTTGTAGTTTTGATAGATGGAGGTTCGTCTCTGAATATCTGTCCTTATGCCACCTTGGTGAAGATGAACGTCAATCTCAAACGGATCTGAAGCAGCCATATGATTATCAAAGCTTTCGATGGATCCCGGCGAAATTCTGTCGGAGAGATTGAGCTGTCAATTAAGATTGGTCCAAATACATTCAATGTATCCTTCCACGTCCTCAAGATAGATTCAAGAAACAACCTGCTATTAGGGAGACCATGGATCCATATGGCTAGAGTCATTCCTTCTACACTACATCAACAACTTAAATACATTGTCAACAATATCCTAGTCACTGTCAACGTCGAGCTGGAATGTCCTGAACAAGGAGATCTACCAATCATCAGCTTCAATTCAGAAGTTGAGCCAACCAGTTTTCATACTTTGGAAGTGAGTAACACGCAATACCATCCTATTGGAGCACCACTTCCCATACCCAACATTTCTGCCGAGGTTATGTCGGCTACTCAAGAAATGATGTCATTGGGTCATCAGCTTGGACAAGGGCTTGATAAAAACCAACAGGGTATTATGCACGCTATCCAAGTGTTTAGTCAAATTGGGACAGCCGGACTAGGCTATTCTGCTAGTTCCAGTCACAGGAATCCTCATAAGCACAAGCAGGTTCCTCAAGCTTCCGCCACACGGTGATTTTTTCCATCTGTACCGCATGAGCTGATACAGTCTCTAGTAAAGGTGTCAGCCCATGTTATGGCTATGTTGTTTCCCAAACCAGTACCATTCAAAGCAAAAGAGGTGCTGATTCCTGATCCTGAAGTCGAAGAAAGGGAGCGGAAACATAAACATGACATCGCTCTGATGATGTCAGGAATACGCATCATTGTCCATGATGAACATACAAATAGATATACCCTAGATGGTGATTGCCCAGATGTCATGGTTATCATTCGGGAGAAAGAGGACAATGACAATCCCTCCATCACTGCAGTCCATCAGGACTTTGCCCTCAACAATTGGAGCAGCACTTCATGCATTGGTCGACGAGGGTAAAACGGGCAGAAAATCCCTCTGCCCTGTAGATAACTTTAATTGCTTACTTTTCTATACAATATTAGTAGTTATTTTATCAGTGCATGCTAACACTGTTGTATGATTAAACAGTTTTATATATTAAGTGAAAACATATTTTTTTTTCAGGACTCTGAATTTAGATGTGCATGTACTTGCTGATGAGGTGCCTTTTCTGCACAAGGACTGTAACTTTGATGCAAAGTTGGACTCAGACTTGATGGAAGTACAAGAGGATATTGAGACACCTCAAGAAATTAAGGAATGGGTAACAGACAAACCTAAACCCAACCTTGATCAGACCACTTATTTCAATCTTGGAACCTTAGAAAGTCCTAAGCTAATCCAGATTGGTTCAGACCTCACCCCAAACCAACGGAATGACATGGTTGTGATATTAACCCAATTCCAAGATGTGTTTGCATGGTCTCATGAAGACATGGTGGGTTTGTCCACTGACATTGTCCTTCATCGCCTTCCCATTAAGGAGGGATTCAAGCCAGTCAGGCAGAAGCTCAGGCGATTGAAGCCTGGGTGGAGTTTAAAGGTTAAAGAAGAAATTGTGAAACAATTTCAAGCTGGCATTATCATGATGTCTACATATCTAGAGTGGATATCAAACATTGTTCCCGTGCCTAAACCAGGAGGAAAGTTGTGAGTTTGCGTGGATTACCGGGATTTGAACAAAGCTTACCTTAAAGATAGCTTTCCCGTACCCTTTATCCACATTCTCATTGACAATACTGCTCAATACGGCATGTACTCCTTTGCGTATTGCTTCGCGGGGTACCATCAGATTATGGTCGCTGAGGAGGACCGTGAGAAAACTGCTTTTATCACGCCTTGGGGAACCTTTTGCTACAGACGGTTGTTATTCGGCCTCATCAATGCCAGGGCAACCTATCAGCGAGCTATGATGGCTCTTTTCCATGATTTAATGCATACAGAGATAGAGATCTACGTGGATGACATCATCATCAAATCCCGAAAGGAGGAAAACCTCTAAGATCATCTCAAAAAGCTTTTCAATAGGTTGCGTAAGTACAACTTGAAGTTGAATCTAGCCAAGTGAGCCTTTGGCGTTAAATCATGCTAGTTGCTAGGTTTCCTAGTCAGCCACAAAGGGATTAAACTAGATCCCACCAAAATCCAGGCCATCAAGGAAATGCCTATTCCTCAGACAGAGAAGGAAATACGGGGATTTTTGGGACGAATCAACTTCATTAGCAGATTTATTTCTCAACTCACAGCAACTTATGAGCCCATCTTCAAATTGTTAAGGAAGAACTCCTCCATGAAATGGAACGATGAGTGTCAGAAAGCCTTCCTTACAATCAAAGGGAAGCTGGTTAACGCTCCTGTTTTGGTACCACCCAGGGATGATGTTCCCTTGTTCATGTACCTGTCGATTAATGACAATGCCATGGACTGTATGCTGGGGAAAAAAGACGATAGAGGCTAAGAACGAGCTTTCTATTACCTTAGCAAAAGATTCAGCAGCAGTGAACACAAGTACACTCTAATTGAGAAGACTTGTTGTGCTTTAGCATGGGCTTCCATGAGGTTACAACATTACCTCCATGGTCACACAACCCATCTCATATCCCACTTAGATCCTCTCAAGTATGTGTTCAGTAAGTCCATACTGAATTATCGGTTGTGCAGATGGTAGTTGATCCTATAGCAATTTGACATCGTCTACATGACGTAAAAGTCTGTCAAAGGTCAAGGAATTGCGGATCAACTGGCCGCCGCACCTACAAGGGACTATAAATCCTTGGAAACATACTTCCCCAATAAAGGGGCAATGGCAGTTCAGCAATACCATCAGTACGATGTATGCCACACATGGAAAATGTATTTTGATGGAGCTGTTAACATGGAAGGTTCTGGAGCTAGAGCAGTTCTAGTATCCCAGATGCGGGAGAAGCGATATCTCGTTCTGCGTCAATTTGCGGTTTTGTCATTACCAACAACACAACTAAGTATGAAAAGTCTGATCATGGGGCTAAAACTTGCCCGTTCAATGGGCATTAAAGGTTAATCTTGTCTTTGGGGATTCGAATTGGTAATCAAACAATCCACGAGGAATCTATCAAACCAAGGAACTACATTTCTTTGCCTTTACCATTGACAAGTTTCTGAGATGGCTTTGGAGTTCGAAGAAATCTCCTTTTTACACATTCCTCATAATAGGAATGATTTTGCGGATGCACTAGCAACATTGGCCTCCTTGATTCACATACCGACAAGGAAAATGCCAAGCATCACATACATGGCCCCGCAAAAGCCCTGACTTATAGGAACTATGTTGGAGAAGTATCGGATGAGCTACTGTTGCCTCTTTTTCAGTTCTGATAAAAGAGCTCTAACTCAAGCAAGCATACATGTGTCAACATGTAATACAGAGTAAGTAGAGTATCGATCCCACAGAGAAAGTTATCAAATTTACACTACTATACATCAATTAAATCACTATATTTATATGCTTAAACTAATGACTATAATTGGTGAATTACTCTAATTGCATATAACAACTAAAACATGAATAATAATGAAATAAACCAAGTCTGGAAATAATGGGATCCTAACTTCATTTAACACTTCATCTAATTACCACTATCATGCAAGAATTGTTCACATATCACAGAAAAGTAGCAAAGAGCACTAATAGAGTCATAGCCATTTTTCAATGCACTAAGACCTATTTACACAGCATCCACAAATGATAGACTCCATGTAATCATCAATATAACCAAAATCACTATATGTCTATGTGAAATTGTAATCATATTGAATTTAAGCACAAGCCCTTATTTTAACTCATACGGTGAAACAGTATATGTCTATCTGGTTCACGAAATACACAAGCCATATAAAACAGCCCCATATACGTATGCTATCATGATTACAATCCATACTTGAATGTTCATTGTCAATTCCATACAAGTACTGAAACGAATGGTGATCAAGCATTCATACATACAAAACAATCATGATAGAAATTCCTTATGATATGTAAAATAGCCCCAGCAATCAAGCATGCAATTAAACTACATATTAAAATCCAATAGAATCCGATAATAGAGTTTAGTTCATGACTGAACCAAAAGCCATTATGGGATCAAAGCTAAACATGGTTAATAAGCAAACAATTGAAAGATGAAGGATAGAAACGATCAAACCCAATTGCTGATTATAGACCAAAGTTAACATTCAAATCCTCATATAAATCCAGTAAAATAATAATGATAATCCACAATGATAGAAAATCCCAAGAAGAATTGGAGAAATAGGCGTTTTGGCTTCGGTCTACGTTGGAATCTCCCTCAACGTGTAAACCCTAGTTCCTACTATGAAAAATACATGAAAAGTTAACAAAGATATGTCTGACACCAGTCAAATATCATTTTTAATCAATTACAACCCTTTTAATTAAAAATTAAAATAAAACAAATCATCACATAGGCATCGCAGGCACAAGCCTCCCCCTGTGTAATCCTCGTGCGGCGAAGCGATTGCAAGTGTGTTATGTTGCTTTCACCGGTGCTCACGGCGCAGCATCCCCAAGCTTGTCTCGCTGCCAGACTTATGCAACTCTGAATTACGGTTCTCACTCAGAAGAATCGATCTGCATTCGATGCTCCTTCCTTTGTTCATCCATGCTTAGTCTTCTGCTCCACTTGATCTTCATGCCACGCATCTCCCAGCTTGTGCCTCGCTTCATGCGTCCATTAGCCTCATGCTCTCTAATACCACCAAATTAGACCGTTTTCTGCACTTTTTCATCAAAAGGAGTTTAAGTAAATGCAATGCAAAATAACATGAAATGCAACTAAAAACACAATAAAATGCACTTGAGATGGGCATTGTTTGCGTAAATAGGTATTCAATAAGTAAGTATAAAACCCACTTATCAAATACCCCCAAACTTGAACTGTTGCTTGCCTTCAAGCAATGCAAACTAATGAACAATGAAAATGCAGCTACATTACTATGCAACTAAGCTATGATGCAAACTAGTCTCACATAGTTCCAGCTCTAACAGAATTTCAATCCAAATTGCCTCAGTGAAGTATCCAGATTCAAGATTACCATTTCAAACCAAACTATAGGCATAATATCATACACTAAGATAATTCATATATGCTATAGAGATGTTGTGTGTGTGTGCGGTGTTCACCAAAACTTGACTTAAGCAAAGAATACACATGCCACATTGCTCAAAACAGAAAATTATAGTTTAAATCAAGACTCATGTATACTCATGCAACACAGACTGTTTCAACATATAAATACAAACTGAGGCTCAACAATGGGTTTAACTACTTTAATGCTACTCACGAGGGCGATTTTTGCTCTTTCCCGCGGTGTTTATTGCTAACTTTCTTTATCTTTTTTTTTCACATGACTGTGCAATGTCTTATTCCATTGGGCAACGATGCTACCCCTTAGCGAGCTTTCAACCAATAACTATCAGACCATGAAAGACCTTAGGGCGCTAGGTGTACAGACAATCCCCTCGGGTGTACTTACTCAAGTAGCCAGGGCCCCGAAATAAGACTAGCCACATTACTGCTATTTGATTTTTTTTATACATAGCATACCCATGTTTTCCCAAAGTTTAAATGTCAATGCTTCATACAGTCTACGATCACTTTCCACATGCTTTCTTTTTAACACTACATTTTCTATCAAGCAATGCACACATACTTCTTATACCTACAAGTGATTGTGAACACATTCGTGCAAATCGAAAGCATTTAAACAGAAATATGAATTTCATCGTGTAAAACATTATGTCTCAGCTCATGTTATCCACAATACTCAAGAATCTTTCAAAATTCACTATCATCATTGGTTAGACAAAATTTCCATAAAGCTAAACATTGTGAGACATGCAAATTAAAACATACTAGCACAAGCAATAATAACTAAAAATTAAAAATTTTCTGCAAAATTTTATCTAACACATAAACATGCAAAATTAAAACTAAATGAAACTATATGCAACTATACTACTACCCCAATACCCCCAAACTTATAATATTCAATGCCCCATTGAATGAAGGTAAAGGGTACAAAAAACTCCCCTAATGATCGGCTGTACCACCCTCCTCGGGTGGTGAATCTAGTGGTGGATATGACACTGTTGTCCTGAACTGAGGCCACTCGAGCATTGTTCCCTACTGTGCAAAAGCCTCGGCCAAGGCTCTCGTGAGACCCGTAGCGAACGTTCCAAAATTATCATACATGGCGTCGACTTTACGCTCCAACCTTCGGAGATGTCGATCGCTAGGAACAATGTGTGCTTGGGTGGATGACCTGCTTCGTCTGTCTGAGTGGCCTGCTGTTGCGGTTCTGGAAATGTAGGCCGGAGAATAAATCCTCTACCACGCGGATACGGTTCACCACCTGCTCAATCTTTGAATTTTGCAATGGTGGCGTGAGTGATGACTTGACTCGAGTTTTGCATCTGTTCATTGTCCCAATGGCAGCCCTGTTGAACACATAACATAGCTACAATTGACGCGTGTGGAATGCTCCCTATAGTGCTGCCCCGCAGATACCGCAATATGTTTTGGTGGATGAGATGGCCCACATTAATGTATTTTTCGGTGATTATGCCCCACAGAATTATGGCCCTCTCTGCTGTGATCTCATGTTGATGCGACGACTGTAATAGCTTGGCACAAATAAAAAAATTCCACGCCTTTGCATATCGATTTAGGGCTGCGACTGGGAATATACGAGGCTGATTCGTGCCGGATTTATATATCCATTTTGTACCTGGCACGCACAACTCTGCAATAACCAATTCCAAGTCCATTTGCAAATGTGCCCCTGTGACCCAATTATCAGCCCCTTTTGGTGGTGTACCGGTGATTTGGAAAATGGCTCTGATGGCAGGTGGTCGATAATCTATTTCAGAACCACGGACCAGAGATATACCGCTCATAGTGCCTTTCACATTAGCATAAAATTCTCGGACTATGCCCATCAGAATTGGCATAGGAGTCACAGCCAAGCCAGTCCATCCTTATTCGCGAATCATGGCACACAACTGACCATCTTGTTCCTCAGGTTTGAACCCTCTTTCTTTCACAAAGGTTTTGGTAATGATTCTGTAGTACTCCTACTAGGCTTCTAAATCCAAAAATTTGGTATGGTGGACCACATCCTCCCCTTGACTGCCAAAGGAAGATGAAGAAGAAGATGAAGTGGAGCGAGCTCTTTTTGGACCCATCAGAATTTGATAGCGATAATGCAGATGAATTCGACTAAGAATGAATGAAAGCTTATGAAGTGATAACCCCCAAACTCGTTTCTGCCAACCCAAATTAGGAACCCTAGCTTTATAGCAGTGGATGTGAGAGAAATTTGAGATTTTGATCGTGGAGAAAATGGATGGGTATGTGGAGAGATTAATGGCTTTGATTTGTAAATCGATGGAGAGGAAGATGAAGAGCGTGTAGTTTCGGGAGAGAACCTTTGTGATTACGCTTCGTTTTAATTTCAAATGAGAGTCCAACTGATCTCCATCATGTTTTTAAACTTACAAATTTTTCCACGTCGATGTCGTCGCGTCGCGATCGCCATGAAGTTTTTATCGGGTCATTTGTGGCGCATGAAAGTGGCAATCGTAATCTGGCAAGCTTATCATGCAAGCACGTGGGTCTCAGTCTTTGAAATTATCGCATACGATTGCGTGATCCTTATATCTGCACTGCTAACTTTTATTCTCAGGACTGCAAGACAGTGAGGCATGTACTCCAATAAATCTGCAATAACATCAATAGATCTTGTCACAACATGATTTACTAAATAAAAATGAGTACCTATTCTATCACCCTTATTTCAATGCAATGCACAAATGCACTCCTATGCGATTTAGCTATGATGACAATTACGTAAAGAGACTTACACTATCCTAACAAAAAATGAAAAGAAGCTAACAAAAGCAACTTGAACTGAATAACTACTAAGTTGAGATAGAAACAATGGGTTGCCTCCCATCAAGCGCTAAGTTATAGTCAATTAGCTTGACTGTCTCTGAATCTCATGTTGAAAAAAGAGATGAGGCGACTTTCTGTCTGTCCACCTTACCCCAAAATTTAATGACTTCAGCTTTCGTCAATGGCTTTACCTCCAAATCTGAGTTTTCACCAAGTACACAACTTAACGGTTCATAGTTCACCAAATGCTGAACTTCATCATTTAGACCTTGATTCACCCAATCAACTAGGAAACACTCTTCTTCATCTGTTGGGAGCTTCATTGCCTTGAAGACATTAAAGGTAACCTCCTGATCATGTACACGCATGGTGAGTTCCCTTTTTTGCACATCTATCAAAGTCCTTCCCGTGGCTAAGAATGGTCTCCGCAGTATGATCGGTATACTCTTGTCTTCCTCATAATCTAAGATGATAAAGTCAGCCGGAAAGATAAATTTATCCACTTTCACCAATACATCTTCAACAATTCCCCGTGGATACATGATGGATCTATCAGCTAGCTACAAATAAATGTTTGTCGGCCTTGGAGCCGATAATCCCAACTGATTAAACACTAACAAGGGCATCAGATTAATACTTGCCCTAAGATCACATAAACACTTTTCGAAGTTTATCTTTCCGATCATGCACGAAATTGTGAAATTGCCCGGATCTTTCAACTTTGGAGGTAGTTTACGCTGAAGCACTGCACTGCATTCCTCTGTCAAGGCTATTGTCTCAAACTCATCTAGTCTTCTCTTCCTTGACAATATACCCTTCATAAACTTTGTGTAGCTTGGCATTTGTTCCAATGCCTCGGCGAACGGTATGTTAATCTGCATCTTTTTGAATACCTCCAAGAACTTACTGAATTGTTTATCTTCCCTCTGTTTATTTAATCTTTGCGGATACGGTACTTGAGGGTGAATTGGTGGCACTGAACTCTTGAGCTTCTCCTCTAAACTCGCTTTATCTTCTTCCTACTAAAATCGAATTTTCTAATTTCTTTTCTTCACCAATCGTTTCGTCTCGCATGTACTGCAATGCAGTATCCTCAATGTAATCTCAGACGGTAAGCGACGACTTCAAAAAGTGTCTATAAGATTTTTCCAAATCTTAACATGATCGCTTGGCACTGTTCCTTCCCGTCTCTTCGTGGATTTGGCTCTGTATTACTTGGCAATAAACCTTGGGTCTTCTTGTTAAGCATGCTCGCCATTTGCCCCATCTGAGTTTCCAAATTCTTAATAGCCACTGCTTGGCTTTTGATCATAACTTTAGTGTTTGCCATGTATTTCAACATCATCTCCTCCATTTCTGATTTATTTTCTGGCTGTGGTGCAGCTGGAGTGTGATGTTGTTGTTGTTGAGAAAATCCCGGTGGAAACGGTGGTTTTGATGAAAACTGTGGCTGAAACTGTTGGTTCAACTGAAACTGATTCTGCTAATGTCCTTGGTTATTTGACCAACTAAAGTGATGATTTCAGTTGTTGGGGTGGTATGTGTTCTAAAACTGTCCTTAATCTTTCCTGTAATTGCCCATATACTGTACTGACTCTGAGTTGATAGCACATTGATCCGTCGAGTGTGACCCTGCACAAATCTCACATACGAAATCAACTATTTTCACTTTGCTCTCTGCCAGTGTATCTATCTTCTTTGTCATCGCTGCCATCTGTGCCGACAACTGGGTAATAACATCAACCTCCAACACACCTGAAACCTTGGGTTGTGGCATCCGAGATGTAGGATTCTGGTAATCATTAGCATCCATAGTCTCGATAAGTGTATAGGCCTCGTCATAACTCTTTGCCCATAATGCCCCTCCTGCAGCTGCATCCACAATAGGTCTCGACTGCCATCCCAGTCCATTGTAAAATGAGTTGATCACCATCCAATCTGGCATACCGTGATGCGGACAATTCCTTAGCATCTCTTTATATCTCTCCCATGCTTTATATAAGGACTCGCCTTATTGTTCCTCAAATTGAGAGATAGCCGCTGGGAAGAACTTGGCTAAGAATTTTTGTGCTAAGTCCTCCCATGTAGTGATTGACCCAAACGGCAAAGAATGTAGCCAACTTCTCGCCTTATCCTTCAGTGAGAATTGGAATAGCCTTAGTCTGATAGCGTCCTCCATCACACCATTGTATCTGAATGTATCACAAATCTCGATGAAACTCAACAGGTGTTCATTCGGATCATCCGTAGCAGCACCCCCAAACTGTACCGAATTTTGCACCATCTGAATAGTGCTCGGTTTAATCTCAAAAGTATTGGCTGCTATCGCCGGTCTGACTATGCTAGACTGTAGTCCGTTTATATTTGGCATGGAATAATCCCTTAGAGCCCGATGCTCTTATCTTTGCTCAATTCTCTATTCTTCTGCAATACTAGCTGTTGTACTTTCTAACTGAGCTTAGAAATTTCTCCGCACACTTTCTTTCCAACCTCTTCCATTAATGTTATCTTGTGCTGGTGTTAATTCTGAGTTAGATGATCGCGTGTGCAAAATCTACAAGTACCTAAAACCAAAAACAAAACAAAAATAGAAATGAGAAACGATCAGAATTGTCTAAGTCATACAATATAGCTTAAAACTGATGATAATTATTTAAATTAACGCCTTTCCCAGGCAACGACGCCAAAAACTTGTTGCCACTTTTTCAGTTCTGATAAAAGAGCTCTAACTCATGCAAGCATACATGTGTCAACAAGTAATACAGAGTAAGTAGAGTATCGATCCCACAGAGAAATTTGTCAAATTTAAACTACTATGCATCAATTAAATAACTATATTTATATGCTTAAACTAATGACTATAATTGGTGAATTACTCTAATTGCATATAACAACTAAAACAGGAATAATAATGAAATAAACCAAGTCTGGAAATAATGGGATCCTAACTTCATTTAACACTTCATCTAATTACCACTATCATGCAAGAATTGTTCACATATCACAGGAAAGTAGCCAAGAGCACTAATAGAGTCATAGCCATTTTTCAATGTACTAAGACCTACTTACACAACATCCACAAATGATAGACTCCATGTAACCATCAATATAACCAAAATCACTATATGTCTATGTGAAATTGCAATCATACTGAATTTAAGCACAAGCCCTTATTTTAACTCATACGGTGAAACAGTATATGTCTATCTGGTTCACAAAATACACAAGCCATATAAAACAGCCCTATATACGTATGATATCATGATTACAATCCATACTTGCATGTTCATTGTCAATTCCATACAAGTACTAAAACGAATGGTAATCAAGCATTCATACATGCAAAACAATCATGATAGAAATTCCATATGATATGTAAAACAGCCCCAACAATCAAGCACGCAATTAAACTACATATTAAAATCCGTTAGAATCCCATAATGGAGTTTAGTTCATGACTAAACCAAAATCCATTATGGGATCAAAGCTAAACATGGTTAATAAACAAACAATTGAAAGATGAAGGATAGAAACGATCAAACCCAATTGATGATTATAGACCAAAGTTAATATTCAAATCCTCATATAAATCCAGCAAAATAATAATGATAATCCACAATGATAGAAAATCCCAAGAAGAATTGGAGAAATAGGCGTTTTGGCTTCGTTCTACGTTGGAATCTCCCTCAACGTGTAAACCCTAGTTCCTACTATGAAAAATATGTGAAAACCTAACAAAGATATGTCTGACACCAGTCAGATATCGTTTTTAATCAATTACAACCCTTTTAATTAAAAATTAAAATAAAATAAATCAAGACTTTTCAAGATCACAAGGCCACGCCGCGCCCCCCAATATAATCCTCGCATGGCGCGACTTGCAAAGTGTTATTTTTCTCAGCCAGGTGTTCGCGTGGGCGTGCATCCCCAAGCTTGTCTGTCTGTCGCCACGCACGCGCTTCGCGAATCTCTGAATTCTTGTTCTCACTCGCCGAATCGATCTGCTCACGCTTCCTTCCTTTGTTCATCCATGTTTAGACTTCTGCTCCACTTGATCCTCATGCCACGCATCTGCCAGCTTGTGCCTCGCTTCATGCGTCCATTAGACTCGTGCCCTCTAATACCACCAAATTAGGTCATTTCCTCCACCTTTTCACCAAAAGGAGTTTTAAGTAAATGCAATGTAAAATAACATGAAATGCAACTAAAAACACACTATAATGCACTTGAGATGGGCATAGTTCGCGTGACTAGGGATTCAATAAGTAGGTATAAAACCCACTTATCAGCTACCTCCCATCCACAACCCTTGGTATCAGCATATCGAGGAGTATCTGCGAGATGGATCTACACCTGCTGAGGTAAGGCCGACTGAAAGAAGGCGAATCCATTGACTTGCTATGAAATTCTACCTGAGCGGAAATGCACTCTACAAAAGAGATGCCAAATTAGGTCTCCTCAGATGTTTGGACAAAGGCCAACCTCAGAGGCTCATGGATGAGGTCCATGGTGGAGTATGTGGCCCCCACATGAGTGGACCCTTACTTGTCAAGAAAATCCTCAAAACAGGGCATTAGTGGCTTACACTCAAAGTTGACTGTGATGATCACATCAAGAGGTGCTCTCAATGCCAAATTCATGGGAATGCTATCCACTCCCCTCCAAGGGAACTCCACAATATGAGTTTGCCACGACCCTTCTCAATGTGGGGGTTGGACGTGATCGGGCCCATCGAGCCCAAAGCCAGTAATGGACATCGATTCATATTCACCATGATCGACTACTTCACCAAATGGGTAGAAGCAGCCTCCTTCCCCAGGGTTACCAAAGAAGTCATCATTGCTTTCATCAGAAATAATAAATCATCGATATGGACAACCAGAGGTCATTGTGTCAGACAATGCTAAGAACCTCAACAATAAAATGATGGAGGAGTTATGCAGTAAATTACACATCAAACACCTTAACTCCGTCATCTACCATCCAAAGATGAATGGTGTTGTTGAAGCGGCTAATAAAAATATCAAGAAGATCATGTAGAAAATGTCCGCCAATCACAAAGGATGGCCTGACCTCTTTCCTCTGACTTTATTAGCCTACAGAACTTCCATGCATACTTCCACTAGGGCAACACTCTACTCATTAGCCTATGGAATGGAAGCAGTACTCCCCATAGAAGTGGAAATGGAATCCCTCAGAGTGTTGATGGATGCTCAACTGGAAGAAGACCAATGGAAAAAAGACAGGTATCACCAATTCTCTCTAATAGACGAAAGGAGAACCGCGACTATCTTCCATGGTCAGTTATATCAGTAAAGGATCGCCAGATCCTACAACAGAAAAGTCCGTCTACGACAGTTCAAGCAACATGACTTGGTTTTGAAGAAGATCATTGACAACCAAGATCAATCTAAGGGAAAATTTGCTCCTAACTAGGAAGGCCCGTTTGTTGTCAAGGAGGTATTGACAGGAGGCTCTCTCAGACTACAGGAAATGGATGGCAATGAATTTCCACAGCTTATCAATTCGGACCCCATGAAATGGTACTATGTCTGAGGTTTCCATCAAGCAAACATCCTGGTTTGGATCATCAAATCACCAGTCATTTCGGTTTTCTAACCCTCTTTTTACAAACTCTTCTTCCCCTCAGGGAAACATACACTTCAAGTCAGCAGCCTAGTTTCACCTCATTTCAAACTTTTCACACAATTTCGGTTATCCTGAAGACGGATTGAACCTTTCACACATGCAGTTTATCCTGAAGATGGGATTAAACTTTTCTATGCTTGCAGTTTGTCCTGAAGACGGGATCAAAATTTTTCCACACATCCAGTTTGTCCCAATCATGGGATCAAACTTTCTTCTCCCCGCAATATAGCATGCACATGGGATTCACACTTTTCTTTGGCTGCAATTCGTCCTGAGGGGTGAACTACGTCGACCTGATCTCCCTGATACCCAGGAGTATGTAAGCAACCATATTCTATATGGCCCAGTCACAATAAACAAAAAACAACAAAAACATTTTTGCACTTTCTCTACAAAAACAAAAACTACAAAAATACTTCTACACCTTCTTTATCAATAAAGCTTCTACACCCATCTGCCTTTCACATTCAACGTTGAACCTATTACACCAGGTTTCAACTACGAAGACTTAATCTCCTCTTTAATAGGAGTACGTAGGCAGCCATTTATGGTTCAGTCTAACCCCTACCAGAAAAAAAATGTTTGTCACACGGTACTGGGATCAAACTTTAATTCGCCACATTTCAACGGCTTCAGACCAAAGGGATGGAATTACCCAACCTTTCCTCACCAATAGGAGATTTGGTGACCATCTAAGCTGCGGTTGTGCCTCAAAGAGCAATACCAATCAATAAGAGATGGAATTAACTAGGCTTCTCATAAATAGGAGTACTGGCGACCATCTGTGGTGCGGTCAATCTCAGAGAGGAAAATCCACACTCCTCTACACATTTCCATACAGAAACTAGTCCCAAGACACCAAAGATTGTAGGGATACACACAGATCAATGATCCGTTCCGAGAGATCCTATGACGTTTTAATGTCCACACATCAAGGATGAATTCAAAATGCATCAAGATCACAAGCCCTGAAGAAATAGGCAAATATCAAGCAAGTATCAAGGCATAGCAAAAAGGGAAGTAAATCAAAATATATTTCTCTACCATATATAATAATGTTTAATATATACATATGTGTTATACATGACAAAATGGCTAAGCTAGTCTGTACAGGAAAAATACAAAGCTATTTACGGATCTGTATGTATACGGACTATCAAATCTAATATAGCATCCCACTCCGAAGAAGGAGGTAAAGCTGCAAGCTCCTGCCCAATGGTATCTACACGAGCTAGCAGATCAGAGGCTAACTATATGGTGGCATGATGCTCATCGATGTATGCACTCATATCAGCAAGGATGCCAGTCGTATGAGATCTCACTGAAGTACTATCTGTGACGGCCACATCCTGGGAAGATAGGGCAGCATCCCGCTCTACAACCACTACATCTCTGGCTGATCTGGCCTCATCTCTCTCTAATAGAGCTGCGTCTCTCTCATCAAGAGCTATCAACATTAAGGTCCTAGCCTGATCTCTCTCAAAGGTCATCAGATGTAGACTCTGCTCTAGATACTGTGTTGAATGTTGAATGACAGTAGCACTCAGTAGTCAAATGCTGGCAACCCAGTAGTCAACTCCTCGATGGGAATATCAGTCTCTTCCATAGGCTCCTCATCGTCGAAATTAATCCCCTGCACTGTGGATACTACCAAAGCCGATGCAGTCTCTGTCTCCATCCATGCGAAATACTCTGCAGAACAACTTGGATGACTGACAAAAAACTCAGCTAACTCTCATTGATCCCAACAGGCATACAACATGGATCTGTCCTCCGCTGATAAACGGTGTGAAGCGAAGCGCTGACTCGATGCCCCCTCAAATGGATGAAAATCCTGAAATTGGTCAAACTGGCACATCACGGCTAGCGGGTGGTAAGTAATCATACCCCTCAAACCAGCCAGAGGAAGATAATCCATGCCTAGAGCATGAGTAATGAAGTTGTAGGGTGAGCTAAGCCCTGTACAAGACAATATAGTGAATGGTTCTCCAATCCCTGCTAGGAAGGCTGACCAAGATGCAATATCTGTACACTCCGCAGGCTAGAAGGAGTACGACATGGCTACATCATGGGTGAAACAATACCCATGTCGTCTAAAAGTGCCAATCGATCTCAAGTGTGACATAAACCACATGTATAGCATGACCGAGCTACCTGTGAACACTCATGTCAGATAAGTGCAGCAATATGTGGCCGATCTCAGAGTCTCTGCCATAATCATCAGTATAATGGTGTGACCCTCCCTGAGAGCTCTCATTGCCATAATGACCCCTATGTCCAACTCATCCATATACCGTGGCATGTAGACATATGACAGTATGCATAAAAATAGTACATCCACTCTGGCTGAATGCCAATGATCCTCCGGTGTGGTAAAATCCCCGGAGTGCCGTGCATGACTATCCTCAGAGCCAAATCTGTCAAACAGAAAATGCTGGGATATAACGTGGCCAGATGTGATCTCATCCTGTACCACCCTACGCCTCAAGCCGCTGAGGGTCATGAACTGCCTACTCATGTCTCCGATCGCCATGTGCATGTAAGATCTGTCCAACGGCAGCATCGTCAAATGTGCATACTCCTCCAGAGTAGGAGTCAACTCTTGGGTCCCGAATCGGAAAACCTGCCTCTCCGATACCTAGTGCTCTAGCATACCCTCTATGAATCCTGTAGGAACCTTAAACATCAACAGGGTCATAGTATGCTGCAACAAACCATCTACAGTCACCCTGTCTGATGGTGACATGCTATCATACCACGATCGCATACCCGATGCCACCAAAAATTGTAGGGTATGATCAATACGGCTACCTATCGAAGAAGACATCTGTACGGGCCGTGTTATAAGACCATCCATGGGTCAATGCTGAATATCTCTGGACATACATACATATGCATAACATAATAACATGAATGATATAATAGATGGCAATACGATATAGGGAATGGAAAACTATACATACATTCCTAAGTATATCATCATCTAATACATCTCTGTACATCTAAAATACAGGGAAATGGGGCAAAACTACCCTACATCTAATAGAGGCCTATCAAAAGAGATAACAAAAATATACATCAGAAGAAGTCAATTGTATCGATGTCTACATCATCAATCCTGTCCACCTGATGTAACTCCTCCCGAGTCACTGGATCTCTATCTATAGGGATGTCAGGCCTATATAAGGGAGGATTTGCACCGGCAAAACCATATGGGTCACCTGAGGGACCAGCGCCAGAGCTGGAAGGATCAAAAGTATCTGCCTCTGAAGGATCTCTACCCAAGTGCCGGATAAAGAAATGTGCCCGGTTCAACTGCCGGGTCAAACTGTCAATCTGTGTCAAATGAGTCAAATCTCGGACAAAGGCTAGCCAATCCGTCATCATCACAGATCCTGGAACCATATCCCCATAAAGCGTGGTGTGGGCAGTCAGGCTCCAATGGTACGAGGGAACCACCAATGGTGGAATATCTCCTGAGTGCAGGGACCCTCTGACAGTGCGAATTTGTCAATCCCCAACAGTGGGATATCAATGACGGGTGACTGCGAAACATGCCAACAACGCCTGGCAGGAGGCAAGATCGGCATGCGAATCTCTCCTGTAGTGCTCCTGATAGCACGCTCTCCTAAATAGAGCTCCCATCCTCCATCTGTAAAAAGAGTAATCCTACGGGTGGAAATCACGTGCTCGACCCCAGTCGGGTACCCATCCTCAAATCCAATGCTCAAATGCTCCTCAGAGTAGGGAACCCATGTGATGACATCCGCTGTCAACAACTCCAACTGTAGGCGACAATGAGTAAAACCCTTAACAACAGGGACCTCCGCCAGTATGGAATGATGCCATCTCCGTCCTCGTGGATAGGTATCTAAACCTAGCACACTCACAAGACGCAAACACGGAAGCCTCTCATAGGCCCAAAACTGCCAACACAAAGGAAACATCTGCTGTCAGTCAACACCATTAACCTGTATATGGGAAAAGACAAGAGAAATACTCACCAGTAGAAACGGGTAGAATATTAACCAAGCCTCGGTCAAACTGTTAGGTTTGTAATATTCATGAATGCAATCAAATTGCATAAATAAGCAGAAACGTGTAAAAATCAGAGTTTTAAAAATTTTACAAACCATATACCCGGATCACCTTTTATGCGCAATTATTAATTAAATGAAAAAGAAAGAACAAGAATCATACCCTTGAAGATCTGAGCTTCCTCAGGTACAAGTTCTTCTCCAATCCTTTTGGTGTTCAACTTGAATCCACCGGGTTTGGTTCCTTCCTTTGATCAACGTTAGCCACCCAAGTGTTTGGCCTCTAGAGGTGATCCACCAAGGAAGAAGAAGAATTCAAGAAGATGGGTATTTGGCAAAACCCTAGTTTTCTATCTCTATAGAAAAGGCGTACTCTCCCAACTATTGGAATTACATATTCACGTGTTGTGAAAGTATCAACCACCTCACCCATAATAAGACTCCTCTTATTTATAGATGTGGGCAACCCTCCTTAACAATTAAGAAATTGGGTTTTATTTTTATTTTAATTAATTAAATTCCTTTAATTAATTAGGCTCCCAATCTTATTAGGAATAATTAATTAAACTCTTTTAATTAATTGGCCTCCTAATCTTATTAGGATATACGAGAGTACTTTTATTAATTAATTCCCAAACTCCTTTAGGAATTAAATAATAATAATAATAATAAGACTCCTCTTATTAATTTATATTTAATATTTCCAAAATATTAAATAATAAATATTAAGCTATTTAATTTATTCTATCACCATAGATTAAATTAAATACACTTAATTTATTATTACGATTATGCCATTAACTTCTTAAATAATTATTCTTCCTTTTATGGTGTGACCCTTTAGGTTCTCCATATTAAACCGATTGTGAATAAATCAATTAGAACAATTCTAATCTTATTTAAATAATTAAATTAAACTATTAATTTATTTAAATAAATAATATTTATTCTACAATAGGGATAAGCCTCCCTAACGATCAACGACTTTCCAGATAATATAGATTTCAACATTAATCATAAAAGAACATTTGAGTAAATAGTTACCGTACAATTCAATCCTTCCACCATACAATGTCCCAATTATATATAAGACATGGAATTTCTGTCAAGTTTTATTCTATTTAATTATATATATTTCGACTCTTAAATCCACAACTCCAAATAATGCAAATTTGAAACTCCTTTCTAATTTCATTCTGCCTTGGCCAAGGACTACAGGGTTGTCATTTATCGAATCACATAGGACATATCTCTTCTTTTACTAGAAACGGTAGATTCTTTATTGATCATACATTATCTCCATGTACAACTTATTATACCCAAGCATACCCTTTGATATACTCTAAGGGTCTTAAGGAATAAGTCAAAGTATAACTCATCATACACAAGATACTATGATGATCTCAAGTCCAAGGATCACTTGTACTACTATCACTATAGAATTCCTATCGACAGTAAGTAAAACTCCATTAGGTATTCCTTAGCGAGCCACGCGTCAAAGTGAACTTATTCTCTAATAAGCACCTACATACTTGCTTTAGTGTCTCCACACAAATAATCATGAGTTCAATCATCCTCATCCAATGAGCAAGCAACGTATGTACCAATCTATCCGGATTCACTAATCCCAAATTTAGTAATCCAACGATTGGGAACTATTTTAGTTTTAAGCTTTCTAAGAATTTAGATCTCATTAGAATGATCATCATCATTATTCTAAAAGCATTGCTTAAAACTATGGGTTTATCACATATTATAAAAAACGAAGATCATGTAGATAATTAAAAGCCTTTAATAAATTAATACTTTTTATTAATAAATGAATAAGATTGTTACAAAGTATATGCTTTATCATCAAACATGATTGGCTTGTATGCATACTACTTTCAATCTCCCACTTGCACTAAAGCCAATCGTCATGGTATCTCATACTCTTCTTCTCTAAGTGACGATTATCCTGCTGTTGGATAAACTTTAGTTAATGGATATGTAATGTTGTTCTTGAGAGTCCACTATCTCTATAGTGATTTCCCATCTTTCAATGATTCCATAATCAAATGAAAGTGCCACAACACATGTTTAGATCAAAGATGAGACTTAAGAACTATTCCTAGTTCTGTAATGAACTTTTCATCCAAACAATCAACTTGCAACTTCATTTATAGCTATATACTTTGTCTTTATCACTAAATCAGCAACCTTTTGCTATTTGGAACCTTTCCAATTCACTGCACCACCGTTCAAGGTAACCCTTTGCCTTAAAGTGGATTTTCTGTCGTCTTGGTCTGTCTGAAAAACTTGAGTCTGTAAAGCCTTCTAGTTTTAATTCAGACCCACCATGTATGATCACATCCTTAGTGTCGGTTAAGTACTTTAAGATGTTTTTCACTGACTCATAGTGAACTTCTCCAGAATATGACTGATCAACATCAGGTCTCGTACATTTTATTGCATACATGATAGTTACTCATGCATTCTCTCTTTTTGGAGTCTATGGGGACTATTAAGAGAGATACACTCCATAGCTCATCAACATGAGACATCTCTTGGAGTTTGCCATGTTAAACGACTTTAGCATCAAATGAATATACATTCCTTGGGTTAAGCTGAGCATCCTTTTAAATCTATCTATATAGATTTGTATCCCCAATTAAGATACTCTTCCCAAATTATTCATGGAGGAATTTTAGAAAACTTTATCTTTACAGATTGTAGCATTAGTATGTCATTTCTTATCCATAGTATATCAATATATAATATTAGGAATGTCACGGCGCTCCCACTGACCCTTTTGTACACAATAGAACTCTTACCTTATTTTGATATAATCAAACTCTTTTGATTGTCTCATCATGTTCCATTTTTTTTATGAAACTTGCTTCAATCCATTTCTTCTATGATGTACCTCATCATCATCATCTATGATGAATCCATACCTCCCGGTATCTTGGTGACTATTCGGATTTATGATTCGGTTGTGGTACAATAGGTCCATCTACAGGTTCCTCTTATTTGACTTATATTGTTTTGTGGATCTTGAACTCTTTGAGATCTATAATCCTCCCACTAGCCCCTTCAATGATAAACACATTTATCTTAAAAAGCGCGTGTTTTTCTCAACAAAAACACCTTTTGCTAAGTAGGATTATAGAACATATACCCTAAACTTACTTTAGGATGTCCCACAAATCTACACTTGTCAAATCTTGTCCCAAGCTTATCCTTTGAAACCTTTTCACATAAGTTGGACAAGCACTGATCTTAACATACTTAAGATTAGGAATCCTCCATGTCCATAACTTTTATGGAGTCTTGGGGCCGGATTTTGAGGTTACCTTTTCGTAGATATCAGCCATTTCTAGGACATGATCCTAGAAGGATACTGGAATGTCGGTAAAATCATTATGGACCGTATCATATCCAACAAGGTACGATTTTTCCTTTCAGATACATCAATCAATTATTACGTATCAGGAGGCGTCCATTATGAGAAAACCATTTGAGATGATCTAGAAACTTATTGCACAAGTATTTATTCCTTGATCTAATCAAAGAATCTTAATACTTTGCCAATTTGTTTCACTTACGAATTTTTTAACCTTTCAAATAATTCACACATGTATTTCAACAAATACATACATTCAACTCTTTGAATGATCATCTCTTTTCTTATACTAGTTTGTTTAATTTGCAAAATATATTTTCACGTAAGTCAAGTATACAAAATCCATTAAGTAATATTTCCATTTTATACAAAACATTATTATTATAAATAGAACAACAATTGTTCTTAATTATAATACCAAATTTCATTGTCCAACAACAAAATGAAAATAATGTTTCTAACGAGAACTGGAATACAATAATAACTTATTGACTTAATAAATTTGCCTGTAGGCAATGCTAAACTATAAGTTCCTATGGCTAATATAGCAACCTTTACTTCATTTCCCACACATAGAATTACTTATCTTTGTTTAGCTTTTCTACTTCTGTTTGGTCCCTTCATAAATCTATATTTATGATAACCAAAGTCGGTATCCAATACCCAAGTAGAACCTTGACTTAAAGAAAAAATATTTTAAATCATGAACAAATTTGTATTATAATCGAAACTTCACTAAGCTTCTTTGGTTAGCCTCTGCAAGATGCTTCTCGCAGTTTCTTTTCCAGTGTCTTGGCTTATTGTAGTGGAAGCAAACTCCTTTCCTATCCATATCAGTTTTATTCTTATTATCCTTTGTTTTTGCCTTTTCTATTTACCTTCTTTGAATCGTTCTTCTTTTCAGAAGATCCTTTGGCCCCTACCAGTAAGACATGATTTTTCTTGGTTGGAAAGTGACTCTCAATATTTTTCAACATGTTAAGCAAATCAGCGAGGCTGATCTTTAGCTTGTTCATATGGAAAATTTCACAACAATTGTGAAAGGAGTCCGGGAGTGAGTGAAAGATCAAATCTTGGCTCAACTCTCCATCCATGACAAAACCAGTTGTCCTAATTATTCAATCAAATTGATCATGTTATGGACTTTTATATGTACTGTAGTGTCATCGGTCATTCTAGATCGAAAGAGCTCCTTAGATATATGATATCTATTAGTCCTACTTTCCTCACCATCAACTACTTGATGTGCAGGAATATAGTAGGAGCATCCATAGTTTCATGCTGACGCTGAAGCTCGTTACTCATGGATGCGAGCATGATGCATATTGAGCCATCTGTGCATCATCTTGCCACTTTCTAAAAGTAGCAATCTCTTCCTCAGAGGTATTGTCTGCAACCATTTCAGGGATAGGCATA
The DNA here is from genome assembly GCA_020205605.1 of Panax ginseng. NCBI lineage: Eukaryota > Viridiplantae > Streptophyta > Magnoliopsida > Apiales > Araliaceae > Panax > Panax ginseng. The sequence continues at coordinate 140,565,275 of CM035132.1, read as the reverse complement.
TTAAGGATATAAGATAGCTTTTCAGCCGTGAGAACTATTTTCAATTTCCTTAACCAATCCATTTAATTCGGTCCGGTTAATTTAGCATCTAATATGCTACGCAGTGATAGTAATTTAGACATTGTAAAATTTTGTAAATGAATTTGTAATTAACAACATTTTAACATACATTCTTTTATTAATTACCAAAATAAATTAGGTCTTGTTTTAAATTGGTATCTCCCACTATTTTCTTCAAACTATATTACCTTCAATATATATATAGTTCGGCAATATCTAATTAAAGATATGCTAGTGAGAATAAGGATCCCATTTCAAATGTATATAGCCTTATGGTGACACAACAAACTATATATAAATAAATAGGTAGACAACTCTTGTCAATTACATCAACTATGCAACTCCTTGTATTTTGCCTCTTAGATTATTTTGATCAAGTGGTGGCACATCCGAATCAAAATTATCCAAGTTAAGTCCAACCTAGCACTCCATATAATCAAAAAAGAAAAATATCATCCTTGTGGTGACACAACAAAACAATATTGTTCAATTTTCTTTATAAGCATCAAATGTGATAAATTAACATCTTAAATACTTAATACTTGCCTTGTGGTGACACAACAAACTCATATTAAATATTTAATACTCTATTAATTTTATCATGCTAGAAGGCGACGTTGGATATTCCAAATATCTTTGAACGCTTAGGACTATATAAAATATTTGAGGGGTTTGTTATTAATTAGTCTCATCTTGTTTAGCGTGCATGCACACATATATATAAAATACGCGTCATATTAATGAACATTCGAAGCATGTTTGCATAATATATATATATATATATATATATATATATATATATATATATATATATATATATATATATATAGAATACATATATACAATATTCTACCCGGATTGATTATGGACTTTTATTCTAGTTTGGTTCACTAAAGCCACCAAGTGAACCAAAAGGTCAAACCCTAGGGGTGCAAGAATTACTATTTAAATATAACTATTACATTTAAACTCGGGCTCCATTACAAACGGGTCTTCACGCTCTCCTTGCTCCTTTATCTCTAATTTTTCAAAAATTAATTCTAACTATTCCTATTACAAAACTATTTAAAATAAATAGAAACATTGATGATAAATCGAGGGAAGTACATAGGAGAGAGATAGAATTTACATTGAAAAAAATTAGAGAAAGCGAATAACGCTGTGAGACCCCATTTAATAAAACTCATACATTCATGCATCCAACTAAAATAAAATCCAATCACATTGGTTAATAGTCCATAATCAATCCCATTTATTATCATACACATCACTATATGCATCAATAAATAATATTCATCTAATGAATAACAAACATTTAACATATATATATATATATATATATATATATATATATATTGATATCATTTAATGGACAAATTTAGTTAGTATAAAATCTAATTTTGAATTAAAATAAACTCCTTTATTTTAAATCAAATTTAAATCAAAATAAAACTATTTTATTTTAATTTATTCAATTTTGAATAAAATAAACTATTTTATTTTAATCAAAATCTTTAATCAAAATAAACTCCTTTATTTTAATTAATTATGGAATCTTATTCCAAGTAAAAAAAAATCCATTTATTAAAAGAAACACGGTTTCTCTTTCCTATTCACAAATAAACTCCTTTATTTTGAATAATATGAAATCTTATTTCATATCTAAATAAACTCCTTTATTTAAGGAAAGACGGATTCTCTTTCCTATTCACAAATAAACTCTTTATTTTGAATAATATAAAATCTTATTTCATATCAAAATAAACTCTTTTATTTAAGGAAATATAAAATCTAATTTCAACTCCAATTAGTTATCATGGAATCCAATTCCAACTCTAATTAGTTAGCATGAAATCTAATTTTATGATTAAAATAAACTCTTTATTTTAATATTAAAATAAATTTTTTATTTTAAGATTAAAATAAATTTTTTATTTTAATTATAAAATATTTGAAAATATTATATAATATATATATTAAGTGACCATGCTTCATTAAAAAGCACACTAACCGTGTATTATTAAGTAACCATGCTTCAGGATTCATGAATCTACCTGGATGGTTTCTTATACTTTATATATATATATATATATATATATATATATATATATATAATAAGTAATCAAGAATTCCTTGAAACCGTGATTCAAATGAAAGCCACGAATTCAGTAAAAAAAATATTAACGGGGATCGCGAGTACAGTATAACATGTTATACTAACTGTGAATCACGGAATAAAAAATCAAAATCATACTGCTACTCAGCTGCAAATAATATAATATTATGTAAACCGAAGGAATATGATGCAACTTTTGAAAACATTCGTCATTCGCAACAGTTGCGAATTAAATAACAGTTCCGCAACAGTTTTTGATTTTCATTTTAAAAAAAAAAAAAAATTTATACAATAAAATTATGTCCAATTAAATTGTTTCAAACACATATCAATATACATATTAAATTTGACAATTAATAATTCGCATAAAGGTTTGACTCTGATACCACTGTTAGGTTTGTAATATTCATGAACGCAATCAAATTGCTTAAATAAGCGGAAACGTGTAAAAATCAGAGTTTTAAAAATTTTACAAACCATATACCCGGATCACCCTTTTATGCATAATTATTAATTAAACGAAAAAAGAAAGAACAAGAATCATACCTTGAAGATCCGAAGCTTCCTCAAGTACAAGTTCACCTCCATCTTTTTTCGTGTTCAACTTGAATCCACCGGGTTTGGTTCTTCCTTTGATCAACGTTAGCCACCCAAGTATTTGGCTCAGAGGTGATCCACCAAGGAAGAATAAAGATTCAAGAAGATGGGTATTTGGGAAAACCCTAATTTTCTATCTCTATGAAAAAAACGTGTATTCTCCCAACTATTAAAATTACATATTCACATGTTTAAAAGTGCAACATCCACCACACCCATAATAAGACTCTCTTATTTATATAGATGAAATGCAAACCCTCTTTAACAATTAAGAAATTGGGTTTTATTTTTATTTTAATTAATTAAATTCCTTTAATTAATTAAGCTCCTTAATCTTATTAGGAATAATTAATTAAACTCTTTTAATTAATTGGCCTCCTAATCTTATTAGGATATTTGAGAGTACTTTTATTAAATAATTCTCAAACTCCTTTAGGAATTAAATAATAATAATAATAATAATAATAATAATAAGACTCCTCTTATTAATTTATATTTAATATTTTTAAAATATTAAATAATAAATATTAAGCTATTTAGTTTATTCTATCACCATAGATTAAATTAAATATACTTAATTTATTATTACGATTATGCCATTAACTTCTTAAATAATTATTCTTTCCTTTTATGGTGTGACCCTTTAGGTTCTCCATATTAAGCTAGGTTGTGAATAAATCAATTAGAACAATTCTAATCTTATTTAAATAAATAAATTAAACTATTAATTTATTTAAATAAATAATATTTATTCTACAATAGGGATAAGCCTCCCTAGCGATCAACGATTTTTCAGATAATATAGATTTCAACATTAATCATAAAAGAACCTTTGAGTAAATAGTTACCGTACAATTCAATCCTTCCACCATACAATGTCCCAATTATATATAAGACATGGAATTTCTGTCAAGTTTTATTCTATTTAATTATATGTATTTCGACTCTTAAATCCACAACTCCAAATAATGCAAATTTGAAACTCCTTTCTAATTTTATTACGCTTTGGCCAAGGACTCTTGGTTGTCATTTATCGAATCACATAGGACATATCTCTTCTTTTACTAGAAACGGTAGATTCTTTATTGATCATACATTATCTCCATGTACAAATTATTATACCCAAGTATACCCTTTGATATACCCTAAGGGTCTTAAGGAATAAGTCAAAGTATAACTCATCATACACAAGATACTACGATAATCTCAAGTCCAATGATCACTTGTACTACTATCACTACAGGAATTCCTATTCACAGGCAAGTAAAACTCCATTAGGTATTCCTTAGCGAGCCACGTTCAGTGAACTTATTCTCTAATAAGCACCTACATACTTGCTTTAGTGTCTCCACACAAATAATCATGAGTTCCATCATCCTCATCCAATGAGCAAGCAACGTATGTACCAATCTATCCGGATTCACTAATCCCCAATTAGTAATCCAACGATTGGGAACTATTTTAGTTTTAAGCTTTCTAAGAATTTAGATCTCATTAGAATGATCATTATCATTATTCTAAAAGCATTTCTTAAAACTATGGGTTTATCACATATTATAAAACAGCATCATATAGATAATTAAAAGCCTTTAATAAATTAATACTTTTTATTAATAAATGAATAAGATTGTTACAAAGTATATGCTTTATCATCAAACATGATTGGCATGTATGCATACTACTTGCACAAACCCGGTGATCCCGTGCGCATTCTCCTGAGGAAGTAGGCGAAGGTGTAAGAACCCCAATCATAATCTCCTATACGGTCCACGTGTCGAGTGGCGCTGATCAAAGCGAAGGACACTATAGAAGAGTTATCTGCTATGAAGCAACCCCTAATGATCATCAGGAAGAATCGCCGAAGAATGCGATCCTTGACTCTCACATCATAAGGTATGGGCTCACTCAACAGCCCGCTCATAGCATCTACGCTCAGAGGACCTGTACGTATAGTCGTGCCCTTGAGTGCTCCGTCTGGGACTCCTAACAAAGATTTGACGGCAGTAGGGGTGATATCCGCCGTACAAGGCACTGGATCCCCTCCAAAATCCATACCTATGATAAATCGCCAATCCATCGACGTCATCATCACCTCATAGTCCAGCAAATGGAGTGACTGAGTCTAGTGAAACCAACGCTTAGACAATGCCCTGAGGTAACCCCAGGGACAACGACGGGGAAGAATGGAAAAGAATGTCCCAAATCCCCAGCCATGTACAATCGCTCTATAGTCATTATGCAAAGCTTGATACATAGAGTGGATGCTGAACCAGTTCCCTTGAGGCTGTGTAAAGCTGGGAACCTACATCAAATGTAGATCAACATCAGAACCCTTTACTCCTCATCAATAGGAAATAAGGAAGATTAAGATCTAACTTCATACCTCATTTGCGTGCAGGTAAACTGAAGGGTGTCGACTCAAATCACCCAGGAGCTCTAGGTTTGCCACTTGAATACCTGGAAAATCCATAGGGTAACACGTGCAGTAGGAGCAGGAACCTCAACCTGTACATCTTCCTCCCCGTCCTCTACATCCGGCACCTCAACCTGGATAGGACGTATCACCGCCTCCACCAAACGACGAGGCTGTCTAACAGAACGAGGTGGAGGCGGGACTACTCCATACACCAGAAGTGGTCCTGCGGGAACTACTCGACTAATCCGGATCCATAATATCTGGACAACAAGTCTCCAAATCACCTCAGAAAGGGTTTGATAAATTCTTATCTGGATCTTTTCAAAATGCATTCTTATGACTACATGCATGCATGCATTATTTTAACATACATCTACAGTAGAGTTAAAAATGCATGACTACCCAATGCCTACGTTTTGGAAAATTTTTGCCATAGTTCCCTTTGTAAATGGGACAATCCACATGCACATAGGCATGACTAGGTGGCCATTCAGTAGCACACCTGCCCACAGTCATATACATCCTACATGCATTAATACATCACAGTAAAAAATCCGTAAGTGTAGTCTAATTACCAGGATTATTTTGCTTTTCTACCTTTACTAATTGGTCCTCAAATAGGATAAGAAATGACGATAAAAGGGTGCCAATTTAACTGTTTTAACAGACAAATTTTTTCACATCATTATGTTCAGCATGGTTTAATACTAACATTTACTATGTTGAATATTTTTTATAAAGTCATATCAGCATGCATATTCACTACTATGTGTCTAAAGTGCATTTCATGTGATAAATCATTTTCCAACGAATAGAAACTGGAAAAGAATACATGCATACGCTACACAGACGATGAAGAACACTTCAGGTGAAAGAGAATTTCTGAAAGTCACCTGCACTCGGTAGAGGTGCGAAGAAGAGCTCTTAGATTTCCTTCGCGGCGCACCTTGAAAGTGACTTGTGAAAGCAACCCGCATGCCTTTCATACCCACGGTTGGCCGTAGGTCTACTTGCGGCTGCTGCAGGTGTACTTGCCACACCCATACATGGGTCCCACCCCTCCGGTTCCATTCAGTTCGAGTTGCAAAGGAGGTCTCGCAAGCTGAAAAGGCCAAATCAGGAATAAAAACGCTACCCGGTTGAGCGGAATAGCCTGGAATCCTAGTTTTCATGGGTCAAACTCTGGCTCCACATATCACTCATTGGTATTCGCTTGAATACAAGGTATACTATACCAATGACCTCAGCTGTTACAAATCATGCTCGATAATACCTCACAAAGGTCTGATGCTGTCAATGTAGGGTCATAGCCCAAAAACCTTCCCCGATGGGGGTCACAACGCGAAAATTTTAAACATCTACATATCCTCGGCGGGGGTTACAATGCATTCTCAACCATTGATACACACAACAATGAAGGTCAAGCAACCTTGACGTTATCTCAGCTGGTGGCAAGTAAACCCATCGAAGCAACTTATCCATGTCTACGTATCCCCGGCGGGGGTTACAACACATTCTCAACCATTGATACACACATCAATGAAGGTCATGCAACCTTGACGTTATCTCAGCCGGTGGCAAGTAAACCCATCGAAGCAACTTATCCATGTCTACGTATCCCCGGCGTGGGTTACAACGCCTAAGTTAAACATTGATAAAGTATCCCCGGCGGGGGTTCCAACGTCGAAGTCAAAATTATTCAAGTATCCCCGGCGGGGGTTACAACGCAATTCAACCATTGATATACGCATCAATGAAGGTCAAGCAACCTTGCCATAATTCCCAACAAGGGTCACAACGCAATGCAATCATTGATACACACATCAATGAACATCAAGCAACCTTGACAGTTTTCCCAACAGGGATCTATCCGGTGATACACACATCAGCGAAGGTCAGGCAACCCTGACAATATATACTATTGGCAGTAACTCCAACAAAGATCATGGTATATTCTGGTGACACAAACCAGAAAAGACCATCCTCATCAGAAAGGACCGATGATGGAATATGTTAAACACATCCTCAGACAGACAAAGCTTTATCCCCATAAATCTCTTGTACACGAGAGGCACCTCTATGGAGTAAAGATCTGTATCAAGGATCCAGGACTTTGGTGATAGCCCCAACGTTAACATCCTTGATGACTTGGATTGCATGTCCGATACATTACTGATTGTCATCCTCAGCAAGATTAACAAGGAATCGACAATCATTCATTCATTCACACATTTGCATCATGTTGCTGCACATAGCATCGTGTTTATATTGCTGCATTTTAAGTGTCTAGGATTCTTTATCCTATCCATGCTTTGCAGTGCATGAATATGATAAAGAGGGGCATCTGTAGACACTCGAAATTTTCTGCACACCTGTTACTAACATTGTAGGAGGGTAGATTCGTCTTTCGGAGATAACCCTGGAAGACAGCTCATATCCATTTTGGATACTACCAAAAGTTCAGTCTCAACCCCGGAACACACACTGGGAGTATCATTTCCAACCTTGGAGATAACCCCGAGTTTCGTCCTTGGAGATAACCCCAAGGAATGCCTTTGTAGTTCCGACGATAACCCCAGAAATGCTTGTTTCAAATGCAATTAGCTTCAATATCAGACCTTCTGTCGAGGCACTCATACCACCGGGAAGACAAGCACACTTATAGATGACCTTACAGAATTTAAGCACTTGCAGCAGTCCAATCTCAGATATAACCCTGAGAAACGTCTGCTATCAACCCAACCCGGAGATAACCCTGGTGAGGAGCAAAATCGTCATCTTGCCACCTCAACCCCTGCGCACCGTCTTAACACTTCATACATACATTGCTACACAACAATGTCCCACAAGAGCCAAGGAGTTTCAATCCCGAGTGACGATTACGAGTGGCAGCACACCGGATAGAATTTGAAGCTTGAAGACCATGGGCATGGTCCCCTCTTCCTGACTTCGTACAACCTCTAATCCTATGTTATTGCGTAACTCTCGACAAAAGTAGTCCGAAGATGGTTTTGTGTACCTCATTCGGATGCTCAAATTGAAGTTCTGCAAGTTCAAGCGGATATTACAGTGCACAAGTGCATATAATTTGAGACAATAGGACCATGAGCTCGGGAAGCCAGTGTAGCCAGTGAGTGCATTTTATGATATCATGAGTGCATCTGCGGTTGCAGTACATTCATGACCACCAGCTCTATAAATATAGAGCTTCGGGTGGCAATTTTAAAAATAAGAAAAGGCGAGGAAGCCCTGTCCAATTTTCTTTGTACACACCCGATATTGAGTGCTTTCTCATTTTAAACACCTGTTAGCTCACATATAGCTATATTTTTACCGGCGGGAGCTGAGTGTTTATCCATCTAGAGTCATAGAAGCCTGCATTGGCAGCCCACTGTAAGCATTCTCACACTCTATAAAGCCTTTCTCTTCATCTTTGTGCACACATTATTCTTCACATTGAGAGTCGTGTTGTGTACGTATGCCCGGACTTCGGTCCGTGGTTTTCATTTTTTATCTGTATATATATACTTATATATGTATATATTTATATATGGACTAACATTATCGAGTTATGCCTCGATTGAGCCTAGATTTATGTTTGGAGCATTTACTTGCTTATATATATATATATATATATATATATATATATATATATATATTTACATTTACATCAGGGCACTCGAGTTTACTGTGGCCTTTTTTCGCTTTTATTTACATTTAGTCCCTTTGAGTTTACTTCGTGGCGGTTGATCATCTTTAATGCTTTCTTTACATTTAGTCACTTTGAGTTTACTTCGTGGCGGTTGATAAATCTTTTTTGCTTTATTTACATTTCGATCCCCCATGGAGGTGCTTCGTGGTGGTTGATCATGTCCATATATATATTTACCGCTTTTATATATTTACATTTCCGATCCCCTATAGAGGTGCTTCGTGGTGGTTGATCATGTCTGTATATATATATATTTATAGCTTATATATATATAACTGCTTACTGCTTTTCATATAAATTGTGGCATCATGTGAGCCTAGGAATTATGTGATCACAGATTCAGTCTACTGAATCTAGATTTGGTTCCCGTGATGGACATTTTCAGCTGTAAGCAACTTGTACATTATTTACGGTGTCCGAATTTCCTTAGATGGATTTCATGCCCATTAGGAGTTCGGCTTTGTTGTATATTATTTTCTCGAAGATGCCTCGCATCTTGAAAATAAAAGTAAACAAGCCAAACATTTAATAATAAAATGGAAGTATAAAAAGGTCTCAATTACTATTGAGCACATGGTTTGAAAAACTTCTTTTATAAAACTTCACTGCTATATCCTGTTTAAAACTGAATTTTTCTATAAATTCAAACCCTTTGTATATAAGTGCGAACGAGGCCTCGCACTACTTCCAAATAAATTGCACATTGATCCACGCACACACACACATACACATTCATATATCAGTTTTTTAAAAAGTGGCGATCACCGTGGCAACACAGATATCGGGGGGGGGGGGGGGGTGCCTAACACCTTCCCTCCATATAATCAAGCCCCCGAACCCAAATAAATCTCGGTTTCACAGACCCGTTTAGCAGTGTGACATCACTGGGTCAATGTGCAAACATTTTCTCGGTTGCGTTGGTGCAACCAGTTAAAAATACCAACTGGCGACTCTTACAAGTCAAATCGTCGACATTATATATGTCAGACCTTTTTCACTTATTTTTTTAAAAAAATCTCACACAACATGAGAACGCTAAAGAACAAGTAACGAAAAGGGACAAATAAAAATCCCAACGTCGACACCCCGTAATTTAATAACCAATTCATTCCCAGTATAACATCAAACTCCCCAAGTTTATTTGGTATCAAATCTACCATCATCTCGTGACCCTTTATAACCACTCTACAATTCTTATATATAAACCTAACAGGAATCACTTCCCTATTCGAAATTTCTATGCTTAAAGGGAAATCTAATTCTTCGTGAGGCAAATCTAAATTCTGAGAAAAATCATTGGATATAAATGAACAAGTAGCACCCGAATCAAATAGCACATAAACATTAATACCATTAATCAAAATGATACCTGACACCACATCCTTTGACTGCATAGCATCTTGCACGGTCATATTGAAAGTCCTCGCAGTAGGTCGGCTTGATTGCGCTGGTCCAGTGATAGGTAATGCACCACTACAGTTGTTTCCCTTTCCTCCAGTTGCACTTACAGCTTTCTTTTTAGGGCAATCACGAGCCATGTGATCCTTCGATCTGTAAGTGAAACATGTTCCCTTCTTTGGACTAAAACAATTTGGTGCTATATGACCCTCCTGGCCACAATTGAAACACACCCTCTTACCCCTAAAACATACCTTAGTATGTTTCCTCCCGCAAGTAGCACAAGCTTCAAATTTCTTCTTTTGTTAACTTCCTTGCTGTCCTCCCGCATTTGAGTTTTCATTCCATTTCCTCTTCTGACTGTTACCTCCACTATTGCTTCCACCAGCCTTGTTTTCATTGTCATTCTTTCTTTTCTTCTGTTCTTAGTTATACTTGGTTAAGGCATCGCTTCCACCTTCTGTGATAATTGTCTTTTCCAGTACAGCCGTAAACGTGTTTAACTGGAACATTTAGACATTGCTGTAAAGCCAGGGCTTCAACCCTTGTTCGAACCTTCTTACCTTACGCTCATCGGTATTAACTTGATCAGTGGAAAACCTTGCCAACTCATTAAACTTCATAGCATATTTTGGCACAGTCATGGTTCCTTGTTTCAATTCTAAGAATTAAACTTCCATCTGATTCTGAGAAGTCGCTGGAAAGTACATCTTGCAAAACATCTCTTTAAACCTATCCCACACTATTATTCCTTGTCCCCCACAAACCTTATTCGCCTGCCACCAATAGTTAGCTTCAGATTTCAACATGAACGTTGTGAACTTGGTTTTCTGATCCTCATTGACTCTAGCAACGTAGAACACCTTCTCCATTTCCATGATCCAGGTTTGGGCTTCAACTGGATTCATAGACCCTTGAAACTCTGGCGGTCCAACTGCTTTAAAGTCCTTGAAGGTCGTGATTTGGGCTTGCGGTTGATTTGCAAGTGCTCCCGTTAACAAAGTCACCAACTGCTGAACCGGGTTAGCGTTGGCCTCATTATTATTGTTAGTAGACCCCTCAAGAGGTGGTTGTTGACGTGGTTGTCTTCTTCTAGGAGGCATTTTCTATTAAAATATATGCTTATTAGTTCATTACTCAATTCCTTGAATATTTAAAGTTTAACTTAAACATTCTAAGATTAAAGCTATAACACATAACATTTCAATAAACTTTAATATTTTTATTCATTCATAATTTTCCAAAGCATCATAAGGATAGCATGTCTTCCATCAACATCCACTTTCCCGAACTGAATAAGTTTCAAGATTACATACTCATACTACCCCTTTATTCATCTCAAAATAAGGGATTTATAATTATTTATTCACATAATTAATCATATATTATTGTTATTCCTATCTTGGAATATTAAGACGTCGAGAGGCTTCTCTACGCTCTTCCTCCATAATATGATACGCCGTTCTACGATCCATTACGAACCACGACAAGTCTTCAAACTAAGGTGGGTAGTAAAAGACTCGATCCTGGGCCCTATCAATCACAGAATGAAAGGCATGATCCATTTCATTCATCTTAGCCTTCTTCGTTTGAACCTTGGCTTCAGCACGATCTACACGCTGAGTAGCCTTCATCCAAGCATCCTCTGCTCTCGCACACTTAGCAGAATCCTCCTTTAAGTCATCTTTAAGCTTTTCCACTTCAGTTTTCATCTTCTCGTTCTTATCCAACAGCTCCTCTTGATGTCCCTCTGTGTGAACTAGGTTCCACTCTGTGTTTCTAAGTCGTGAGTCGAGTTCTAGAATCTTGGCATCCTTCTGCTTTATAGCAGCTTGACGCATCTCAGCCAACTCCTTCAACTCCTCAACCCTATCTTGTAATTCTATGTTTCGATCATACAGTGCATCATACATCTTAGTTGATATGGAGTTTGGTGGAAACTCCACAAGATCCTCTTCCGCATCCTCCTCCTCTATCTCCTCAGAGTTTTCCTCCTCAGGATCAGACACAGGCTCCCTCTGGATTTACTATTCTCGCACAACGTGGACATCTCGGGGTTCCTCATGTCTAGGTATCTGAGGTATCACTTCCCTAGCTGGACTGGATACTCCATCATTAGACATCCTGAAAACAAAATACTTTTAAGTTTTATTTATTATGTGACACTCTTCAATACTCATGGGTACATAAGTTATTAACAAATAACACATAAAGTCTTTTATTGTTTTGTTTTATCTTCAATGAATTCCTTAATTCATTCCTTAGAAATCGATATGAGTTTATCACCACTATGTTTTCTGTCTCCTTAAAGGTTACTTCCTAAGGTTTCCCCGCCTAAGGTTCATAACCTAAAGCTTTGATACCAACCTATGACACCCCCAAATTCGGGTACTCCATTCCCACAGTATTTGGTGCTCACTATCTAAAACAATTATATCTAACTACCCATAATAAAGGATAAAGACATAATTTAAACAATGAATACAAAATAATCAATAACTTTTTCTTCGAGACAAAACTAGTAAACAAGTTTGAGGTTGGTATCTGTGGGTCTTTAAGACCTTGAACTATATCATGAGGTTAGTAAGTATTTCCACTTCAGCCTTTATCAGTCATTAGACTATACAAACTTTTATTTTCGTACTTAGGTGGAGCAGCCCTTCGTACCATGTATTATGCACAAACATCTAAACGTTAACACGTACATAATCCCCTATATTAGGGTTTTTCATCTCAGTTTGATTTTAGGATTTCTGCACAAAGGAAATTTAGTTTTGAATTAGCTTATCAGTGGTTCTAGAATTTTATAACAATATTCAATTATAGCTTAGTCCAATCAACAAGAGTTTGCTTGCTATTTTAAAGTTCAACACAATAGTATAGGATTGAAAAATGATATTTAAGTCAAGGATTTGATAATAACAATGTACAATTGAATAGACATAGTACATAGGCAAAGTACTACATCCAAAAGAGTTAGGATTGTAAAACTCGCTCAATGTAAAAAATTAGAATACAAGAGCTTGTATTAAAATAAACATGATGGAATCAATAAGCTTGCTTAATTATAATATAAGATTTTGAAACTTGCATAATAATGAATTAGAAAACTTGTATGACAACAAAAGGTAAACATGGTTATGAAATTTGCATTCATTATAAAGAGAGTGAAGTTAGGGAACTTGCCTCGTGTGTAAGCTACACAAGTATAATAAACGTTCATCAATTATCCTACATATACCATTAGGACCACAACACCAATTAGTTACATTAATATTAACTTCATTAGTTTACTTTTTATTTTAGTCAAGTCTATAATCTTTAACTTAAGACTTGATTATCCTACTCATTCACTTAACACGAAACTAGATTCGCAATTATATTATAGTATCCAACATGGTGGTTATAGAACAACACCAATTCTAATAACATCACATTCCAAACTCTCATAACTTATTAACTCGTAACTTTTGGTTTCAATGTTGTGATTACAATATGTTATTATGTCTTATAACATGTTTTAGTTCCTTTTATAATCATCAAAATATGTTAAGTTAACATCTCCAAGCTATGTTGTTAGTGACTCAAAGCTGGTCTCGATCGACCTTTATGCTGGCCAGCGCCATGGTTACCTTAGAATCTGGCATGCCTGCTGCGTGTACTGACAGAGAGAGCGTGGCGCCCACTTGGCACTGAGAATCAATTTTTTGCAGAACACGAAATCAGACTCTGTTCTAGGCCAAAAATTCCAATTTTCCCAATTCTACAACAATTCACCAAACCTAAAAGTTACAAGTTTACAACAATAACTCTAGACATAGACATAACACTTCTAATCACCAAAACACCCAAATTTATAACGATTTAAACTATGTTTTTTGTTGTTTTCTCCATTTTTAACCCATTTAGCGAATTCAATCGCCAAATCCTTGTTTCTTAACTAAATCACACCATTCCAACTACGTTGTTTTTGTTTCTTGATATACTAACACATTCTACCACCAATTTACAGATTATTTCAACGATTGAACATGAAATTTTTAGCTCAAATAAGCCATTTCATATATAGAACACTGTTACTTTAATTTTCTTCCTACAACCCAAATTTCACGTGTTTGATTACTAACAATTGCTTATATATGATGATTATCAGATTATATATTCATATCACCAACAACAATCCAACAAAACTCAATTATAGAGAATAAATATTGAAAATCAAAACTAGAAATTAGGAACGGATTACCTTGAATTCCTTGTTTTCACTAGCAACAATGATAGCAAGTTCTCCCTTGCTTTCCAATTCACAAAGAACCCTCAATTTTCTCTCTAGTTCTCTCTCAATTCTCGCTATGTTTCTCTGCTCTCTAGCCTTAGGAAAAACACGCTTACCAAATAACTGATATAGGTCTCCCTCTCTATCACGTATACTTCAGTTATAAAAACCAATAGGCGTCATTAGATTAAGCCAAAGGCCATAAGGCCTTGTTTGGCTACCCAAACTCTCCATTCTAGTTTATTTTAATAATAGTTATATTATATAGTTTTACTTATCACACATTTAACTAATTTAAATAACTTACAATTATAATTATAATAATTATAAATTTTATTATAATTATACTTATGATTAATAAATTATTACACATCTAATTTAATTATTAAATTAGACTAGAACATCATATTATTTTATTTAATTATTTTCTTAAATATTAAGCAATTCATTTAATTTAATGAAATTAAGAAATTCATTTAATTTAATTATTTCATTTAAATTAAATCTTCAAATAATAAAATTACCATTCATGAATTTAGTTAACATACATACTTAACTAAATTATTGTACCACAACTTCACCAATTATTTATTTATCTCAATAAATAAATTAATTAAAATATTTATTTAATTTAATAAATATTTAAATTTAATTACAAAATTTCTCGATCATTACAGTAAGTGTGGGCTCGGTGCAAGAGGAGTGGTGACAGATTTGGCTCCAGTCATATTTGTGCGAGAGAGAAGATCTGTGATATACTCCCGTTGAGAGATAAGTAAACCGGTAGAAGTAGTTGCAATTTCAACACCAAGAAAGTAAGTCAAATTCCCAAGATCTTTGATGGAAAATCTTTTGCCAAGTAGATCAATAAAATGTTGAACTGTTGTGGTATTTCTTCCCATAATAATTATGTCATCAACGTACACAAGAAGATAGACTAGATTACCGCATGTGTTGAAGACAAAGAGGGACGTGTCTGCATGAGAGTTTGTAAATCCAGATGCTACAAGAAATTGTCGGAGCTCATGGTACCATTCTCGTGGTGCTTGTTTGAGACCATATATAGCCTTGTGTAACTTGCACACATATGTGGGAGTATCACGATCGAGAAAACCCGATGGTTGCACCATAAAAACATCTTCAAAGAGATGACCTTGTAAAAAGGCATTGTTAACATTAAGTTGGCGAAGAGACCACCCACGACTAATAGCAAGGTTGAGTACCAAGTGAATAGTGGTAGGTTTAACAACCAGACTGAATGTATCATGAAAATCAACACCAGGACGCTGATGGAACCCTTTAGCAACTAGTCGCACTTTGTACTTGTCAATGGAGCCATCAGGTAAACGTTTAATTTGAAAAATCCATTTACAACAGACTAGATTTTGAGTTGAATTAGGTGGGACAAGTTCCCATGTGCCATTCCGCACAAGAGCATCATACTCCTCAGACATAGCCTTAAGCCATTTTGTATCTTTGAGTTCTTGGGTCAATGTTTGCGGCTCAAGTTGAGGGTTCAATGTAGTAGTAAGATTAAGTTTATGGATTTATTTATGGATGTTGTTTTTAGTATGAGTGGTCATGGTGTGGTTGTTATTATAGGAGAGGATCTGGAGAGAGTGGTAAAGAAGAAGAGGGTTGGTTGTGTGGGTTATTATTAGTGGTGGGGGAATGATCTGGTAGAGAGGATGAGGAGTTGTCGACCAGAGATTGGCTGTGAGAGGAATTTGAGTCCAAAGGCGAGGTTGTCGAGGGTGTGTTGAGTGGTCCAACCGTAGCGGGAAGAAATGACGCTGATGGAAACAAATTTGGGAGTGTGTGGATGACTTAGATGACTTTGAATGGAAAAATAGATTCCATGAATTGAACATAACGGGATGTATAGATTTTAGAAGTAGAAGGATCAAGACAGAGATAGGCACTTTTGGTGAGGGAGTACCCAATAAACACATAAGGGATGGAGCGAGACTCAAGTTTGTGACTATAATAGGGACGAAGTCATGGATAACATAAACAACCAAAAATGCGAAGCTTTGTGTAGTTTGGTGGAGAACAGAATAGTGACTCATAAGGAGAGGAAAGGGAAAGTGTGGGTGTGGGCATACGATTAATGAGATACACTGCGGTGGCAAATGCATAGTTCTAATATGTGAGCGAGAGTGAGGCATGAATAAGTAGAGAAAGACCAATGTCAACAATATGTCGATGTCGGTGCTCAGAGAAACTATTGTGCTCAGGTGTATGTGGGGGAGAGGTAAGATGAGAAATTCCGTGAAGGGATAAATAATGATCTAATGCTTGATATTCTCCACCATTATCGGATTAAAGAGTGACAATGGAGTGTTTGAAGTAATTTTCTACTAGTGCTTTGAAACGGATAAAAACATCACAGACATGAAATTTTTTCTTTAAGGGGTAATACCATACATAACAAGTAAAGTGATCAACGAAAATAACATAATACTTAAAATCATCAACAGAATAAACGGGAGATGTCCAAACATCAGAGAATATGACTTGCAAGGGATGAGAAACAATTGTCGATGTAGAAAATGGAAGCTTGTGACTTTTATTGCTTAAACATGCATTACAATGAGACTTGTCTGATATAGAATAAAGTAAAGAAAATGTTAACATAACATGTTGCAGAATATGTGATGATGGATGACCTAATCTAGAGTGCCACTCGGAGGAAGTGGTCTTGACACTGGAAAAAGCAATGAGCGGAGAAGATAATTATGGAGAGGAGGTTGGCCACTCATAGACACCATCTTTAGACTTTCCCGTTAAAAGAATTGCCCCGTACTCAAGTCCTTCTCATGAAAAATAATGGGTAAGAATTCAATAGAAACATGATTTGTATTGCAAAATTGATAGATAGAAATAAGTTATTTTTCATGTTAGGCACACAAAGGATATTATGTAAATTGAAAGTGCGAGTAGGGGTAGGAAGTGTGGTGGAACCGGTATAAGTAATGTGAAGACCCGAGCCATTACCAATCATAATGTCATCAGACCCTGCATAAGGAGTGTGAAGTGAAAGATTATTCAAGTCTATGGTAACATGGTGTGACACCCCACTATCAAGTAGCTAGGTGGGAGTGTCGGTGTTCTCAAGAGATGCAAAGTGTGCCCGCGGTTACCATGGAGTAGCAGGACGCGGAGCTAGTGGACGTGATATCAATTGAGCCAGCAAGGATTGGGCGTTGACAAGTCGATAAAGGGAGCATTTTTTGATAGTGTGTCCTTAAATACCACAACCTTGGCAATACCCAAGATATGGACGTGGTGGAGGTCGATCATTACGAAGAACATTAGATTATCATCCTTGATTATGAAAGGTGGCTGTGGAAGGATACCAAGGAAGAGGAGAAGGTCGCCAAGAGTTATTATTGCATTTGTTGATAGGATTGGCGGTGATTAGAAGGAATGATGGTGGTGCATGTGATTGTTGGAGAGATGCCTCCTTGTTAATGAGTTTTTCATGAATTTCAGCAAAGGAGATGGGTGTCTTACGTGCATTAAGTGCGTTAAAAATTCCTTTGTATTCCTCACCAAGACCATCAAGAATCTTATCAATAAGCTCTTCTTCATCAATGGGTTTGCCAAGAAGAGCAAGTTCACCAGCCCTATTCTTTATAAATTTCATATATTCGGAGATCGTTTTGGAACCCTTGGCATAGTGCTTCAACTGGTCCTTAATTTGTTTGATGTGACCACGAGAAGGTTTAGCATAGGTGTTATCCAAGGTGGTCCAGGCTTCTTGAGAGGTGGTAGTGCGGGCAAGAAGAGATTGAATAGGTAGAGAAACTGCACCAAGGAGTGCATTGAAGAGAAGATGATCATGGCGCTTCCATGTTGTGTAAGCTGGATTTGGAGCAGACTTACCATTAGCAGTGACTGTTGGTCTGGGACTGGGATGAGACCCATCAAGAAATCCATAGAGATCATATCCTTCTAATAGACTTCATATTTGGAGGTTCCACATGATGTATTTGGTGGTGGTCAATTTTGTGATGTTTGAAGTGTTGATTGTAACAAGAGGATTATTTGGGTCTTGGGTATTTTGAATGGTGGTATAAGTAGTAGAAGATGCACAAGTGTCTTTGGAATCTATTTAGGTTGAAGAAGAACTATGAGTAAGAAAAAAAAAGGAGGAAGAAACAGGTCAGGAACGTGGTTGCTTTGATACCATGTAGAAAATAGAGAGAGAAATATTGAGAAACAATGGCTTGATTTTTTCATTGATTAAGAATGAATATATATATATATATACAAGATTAAGTGTTGCCTAAGTACCTAAATAGGAAACTATCCTAGAATTATGGGATTACAATTAATTACAAGGATACTAATTGCTAGAATTATGGGATTACAATTAATTACAAGGATACTAATTGCAGGAATTATGGGATTACATCTAATTACAAAGATATTACAATCTGTTGTATGTAATTCTTTAATATATATGTATATATGGGGATCGATCAATAGTAAACATTGTAAAACAGGTATAGCCTTACAACACATCGTGACCCTCCGTCTGAAGATCAATATTCTGCACTTTAATACTGCGGACATGACAGATGACCAAAATGCCCATCCGTTATAGTTCCCCTTCTGCAGCTTAGTACTGCAGACGTTGGGATTATGAAGCAACGGTAAGACGATGTCATATTCAATAATTAAATAGTTAGACGACGTCATTTTCAATAATAGAATTTAAAGGTCTAGTCCGCACTTTAATACTGTGGACGTTAGGTCCCTTATATATAAGACCTAAAGCTCGAGAATTTTCTGTTTCTTCTAGCATATTCTTGTTGTTACCGGTTCATGTGATCTGGGATGAAGAGAAATGCATGGCACCATTTTTGAAGGGCACAACATCTGGAAGCCCTTAATTTGTTTTGAATCTGAAGCTCAATTCGACCGACTCGCTTTATCAAGCCTTCCAATTTTGGTTGCCATGTGTGTTTCTCATCATCCCAAATCACTTGAATATTTAACAACTAGCAAGAATATGCAGTAGAAATATATGATTTTTAGCTTTATAAAATTAATTTTAACTCCTAGATGTCTCAAAAAATGTACTGTCAGGATGAGTTAATTGTTTAGTTCTTCTATGCAAACCCTGGAGTGTCCATCACAACATCTTGAGGTCATACATCAATAAACCTCAACTTGTTATGCTGACACTTCCAGGGTTTTCATGGAAGAGCTAAATAATTGACCCATTCTGGTAGTACATTTTGGGCATACAGTACGCAGTTTAATACTGCGGACACTAGTTTAAGGATTTAAACGACGTCATACAGTATCAACACTCATGAAAGGTCCTGTCCGCAGTTTAATAATGCGGACGCTAGTTCAAGGATTTAAACGATGTCGTATAGTATCAACTAAACAAACAGTTCAGGCTCAATTCGTACTCGCTCGAATAAAAGTTCAATTCGAGCTCGACTCAAAATATATATGAGTCAAATATAAGCAAATTTTAATGTTTGATAAATTACTCGAACCTCCTCAAATTGTAATTTTCTATTGATACTTGGATCATATTCATTCGAAAAGTTCAAATTACTTGGGCTCAATTCGGAATCGTGCTCGACTCGGTAGCTAAATGAACCTTAATCAAACCTTATTTTATACTCGATAAATTTTATGAACCAAATCTGAGCAAATCAATACTCAGATTGACTTGGTTTGTTTACACCCTTAATATCAACACTTCTGAAAGGTCCCGTTCGTAGTTTAATACCGTGGACGCTAGAATATTGAAGGGATAGTCGGACGGCGTCATTTTCAATAATGGGATACAATGTCATTTTTGGTTCAAACATAATTGGATACGGTGCCGTTTTTAATTCAAACATAACTGGATACGGTGTAAACAAAATGACGTCGCTGAAGGTATTAATCATCCTCATTTTAATACTACGGACGCTAGGTATACAAAATGTCGACTTGCCTCCAAATAAAATTTTAAGTTGTTCCATCTTACATCTAAACAAAATTTTAAGTTGTTCCATCTTGTCCATCAGATATTGTTCAAAACAATCAAGCAACTTAAGCGACAATCGTTGCAACGAATTTGAGACGAAAGCAACAAATCAAAAGGAGTTCGCCAAATCCTCCAACATATATGTATGGTTGTTTATTAGTCAAATTTGAAATTTATTTTTTTTAAAAAAAATCTATGTTGTACACTTTAAGAGTTGGTGGATGTTTATTTTATTTTGTTCACTTCTCCAAATATATTTGTGTTATGAACTTTAAGAGTTAATGGTGTTTTATCTATGTTGTTTTTATGTTGTTTGTGTTGTTGATAAATCTTTATTTTGGTTGTGTTACTTACCGAAATGGAATTCAATCTCGGACCCACTGTCAACACTTTATTGTGGGATCAATTAAACGATATTTTTGAAAGTAGTATGCATACAAGCCAATCATGTATGATGATAAAGCATATATTTTGTAATCAATATTATTTATTTATTAATAAAAGAATTATTTATTAAAGGCATTTAATTATTTACATGGTAATGTTTTAGTAATATGTGATAAACTCATAGTTTTAAGCAATGCTTTTAGAATCATGATGAGATCATGCTAATGAGATCTTGTGACACCCCCAAATCTGGGTACTTCATTCACACAAGATTTGTTGTTCACTGTCTAAACATTCATTTCTAACTATCCAAATATAATAAAATTTAAACAATAAACCTTCCCATTAAAGGGTTACATCATCAATAAAATCTCAGCTTGTCTAACCTTAAACATTCATCATATATGGAAAAATAAATA
Organism: Panax ginseng; assembly: GCA_020205605.1. Lineage (NCBI taxonomy): Eukaryota > Viridiplantae > Streptophyta > Magnoliopsida > Apiales > Araliaceae > Panax > Panax ginseng. The sequence continues at coordinate 140,543,893 of CM035132.1, read as the reverse complement.
ATTACATCTCAATAATTAAAACAAAGTCTGACAATATAAAAGTCAACAGATTTACAAGTCTTCAACACTTATTCATCTTTCCTTTCCCTTTACTGGTGGTAGGTTCAACGACCTTCTCAACTTTAGCTGTAATGGTTATATAAGTAAGAGTGAGCAAAACAAATGCTCACTCGAAATGACAATGAATAATAATATCATAATAACTGTCAAATGAATCGACTCAATAGAACTGAGTAATATTCTCTATCAATGATAATCAAGAACGGGAAACAGAATTTAAAATATATTTGAGGGTCACAAGACCACAAACTACGTCCACGGTTATAAGTATTCTTTCAACTTAAACCTAAACAGTAATAAGACTGTAGGGACTTCTCGTTGTCAACGTCGAGTTTTTTATTTGTCCCTTTTCATTTCTTGTTCTTTGGTGTTCTCATATTGTGTGAGATTTGTTTGAAAAAATAAGTGAAAAAGGTCCGACATGTATCATGTCGACGATTTGACTGTAAGAGTCACCAGTTGGTGTTTTTAACTGGTTGCACCAACGCAACCGAGAAAAGGTTTGCACATTGATCCAGTGATATGACACTGCTAGACGGGTCTATGAAACCGAGATTCATTTGGGTTCGGGGGCTTGATTATGCGGAGGGAAGGTGTTAAGCACCCCCTGACTTCCGTGTTGCCACGGTGACCGCCACTTTCAAGAAACTATTATATGAATGGGTGTGTGTGGATCAATGTGCAATTATTTGGAAGTAGTGATATGCCTCGTTCTCACCTATATACCCAGGGTTTGAATTAATACAAAAAAATCAGTTTTAAACAAGATATAGTAATGAGGTTTTATAAAAGAGGTTTTTAAAACCCTGTGCTCAATAGTAATTGAGGCCTTTGATACTTCCATTTTATTTTTAAATGTTCAGCTTGTTTTCTTTTATTTTCGAGATGCAAAGCATCTTCGAGAAAATAATATATAGCGATGCCGAACTCCTCATGGGCATGATATCCATCTAAGGAAGTTCAAACACCGTGAATAATTTACAAGCTACTTACAGCTGAAAATTTCCATCACGGGAACCGAATCAAGACTCAGTAGACTGAATCTGTGATCACATGATTCCTAGGCTCACATGATGCCATAATTTATATGAAAAGCAGTAAGCAATTATATATAAAAGCTGTAAATATATATATATACATGATTAACCACCACGAAGCACCTCCATGGGGGATCGAAAATGTAAATATATAAAAGCGATAAATATATATATAGAGACATGATCAACCACCACGAAGCACCTCCATGGGGATCGAGAAATGTAAATAAAGCAATAAATCAATCAGCATACGAAGTAAACTCAAGGTGGACTAAATGTAAAGAAAGAGAAAAGGCGATAAACCACCACGAAGTAAACTCCAGTGCCCCATGAAATGTAATTGTAAATATATATATATATATATATATATATATATATATATATATATATATATATACTAACTCACAAGATGTTTCTCAATCCATTTCGGTTTATCATTTTAGCGATTTATGGGACATTGATGTGTAGAAATGTATGTATGAAATGTTGAGACGGCACACTAGGGGTTGAGGCGGCAAGATGACGATTTTACCCCTCACCGGGGTTATCTTCATTTTAGGCTGATAGTAGACGTTGCTCAGGGTTATCTCTAAGATTGGACTGCTGCAAGTGTTTAAATTCTGCACGGTCATCTTTGAGTGTGCCTGTCTTCCCGGTGTTAATTTCGGGTCTTTGGAATGAGTGCCTTGGCAGGAGGTCTGAGATTGAAGCTGATTACATGCATTTAAAACAAGCATTTTTGGGGTTATCGATGGAACTGCAATTGCATTCCTTGGGGTTATCTGCAAGGATGAAACTCAGGGTTATCTCCGAGGTTGGAATTGATACTCCCGGTGTGTGTTCCAGGGCTTAGGCTGAACTTCCGGTGGTATCCGGAATGGATATGAGCTGTCTTCCAGGGTTATCTCTGAAAGACGAATCTGCCCTCCTACAATGTTAGTAACAGGTGTAAAAAAAAAATTTAGTGTCTACAGATGCCCCTCTTTATCATATTCATGCAATGCAAGACATGGATAGGATAAAGAATCCCAAACACTTGAAATGCAAACAAGATAAACATGATGCTATGTGCAGTAATATGATGCAAATGCATGATGCATGTTGTTGGATTGTTTTCCAACATGATGGAATAATTGTCGATTCCCTGTTTATCCTGTCGGGGATGACAATCAGTGATGTCTTGGACATGCGATCCAAGTCTCCTAGGATGTTGACGTTTGGGGTTATCACCAAATTCCTGAATTCGTGATACAGACTTTACTCTGAAGATGTGCCTCTCGTGTGCAAGAGATCTGTGGGGATAAATCTTTGTCTGTTTGAGGATGTATATAACATATTACATCATCGGTCCACTTCGACGAGGATGTTCTTCTCTGGTTTATGTCACCAGCATATACCATGGACTTGTTGGAGTTACTGCCAACAATATGTATGGTCAGGGCTATCTGACCTTCGCTGATGTGTATATCACCGGATAGATCCCTGTTGGGTGAACTGTCAAGGCTACTTGACCTTTATTGATGTGTCTATCAATGGATGCATTACGTTGTGACCCCCTCCGGGGAACATGTTAAGGGTGCTTGACCTTCATTGACTTGTACATCAATGGTTGAATTGCGTTGTAACCCCTGCCAGGGAAGGTTGTGGATAAGTGCACTGATGGATGAGATCATCAAATGGCCTCCGATGCTTCGATGGGTTTACTTGCCATCAGTTAAGATGACGTCAAAGCTGCTTGACCTTCATTGACTTGTACATCAATGGTTGAATTGCATTGTAACCCCTGTCGGGGATTCGTTTATAGACGAAGAATGCATTGTAACCCCCATCGGGGATACTTGTATGAGTGAAAATTTGCGTTGTGACCCCCACCGGGGATACTTTATCAATGAATGAAATCAGCGTTGTGACCCCCGCCGGGGAATGTGTCTTTTAGGGTTACGACCCCTATACTTGGCGGCGTCGGACCTGTGTGAGGCATTGTCGAGAATGATTTGCAAAAGCTAAGGTCACTGGTATAGTATACCTTGCATTCAGGCGAATACCAATGAGTGATATGTGAAGCCAGAGTTTGGCCCGTGAAAACCAAGATTTCAGGCTATTTTGCACAATCGCGTAGCATTTTTATTCCTGATTTGGCCTTTTCAGCTTGTGAGACCTCCTTTGCAACTCAAACTGAACTGAGCCAGAGGGGTGGGACCCATGTAGGGGTACCGTAGGTACACCTACGGCCAACCATGGATATGTAATGCCTGCGGGTTTCTTTCATAAGTCACTTTCAAGTTGCACCGCGAAGGAAATCCCAAAGCTCTTCTTCAGACCTGTTGCGTTCGGGTGACTTTCTGCAAATTTTGCTATCGTACAAGTGTTCTACATTGTCCTGGTAACGTATGCATGTATTCTTTTCGAATTTCTATCTGTTGGAAAATGACTTATCACATGAAATGCATCTAGACACATAGTAGTGAATATGGATGCTGATATGGCTTTTTAAAAAATATTCAACATAGTAAATGTTAGTATTAAACCATGCTGAACATAATGATGTGAAAATTTTTGACTTCTGGAACAATCAAATTGGCACCTTTTACTGTCATTTCTTATCCTATTTGAGGACAAATGAGTAAAGGTAGAAAAGAAAAAATAATCCTGGTAATTAGAGTACACTAACAAATTTTTCACTATGATGTATTAATGCATGTAGGATGTATATGACTGTGGGTAGGTGTGCTACTGAATGACCACCTAGTCATGCCTATGTGCATGTGGATAGTCCTATTTACAAAGGGGACTATGGAAAATTTTTTCCAAAATGTAGTCATTGGGTAGTCATGCATTTTTAACTTTACTGTAGATGTATGTTAAAATAATGCATGCATGTATGTAGTCATAAAATGCATTTTGAAAAGCTCCAGATACCCTTTTTGAGGTGATTTGGAAATTTTTTGTCCAGATATATGGATCCAGATCAACCGAGTAGTTCCCGCATGACCACTTTCGGTGTATGGAGAAGGGCTTCTGAAGTGCCTCGACCCCATTCTGTTAGATAGCCTCATCGTTTGGTGGAGGGGGTGATACGTCCTATCCAGGTTGAAGTGTCGGACGTCGAGGACGAGGAGGAGGATGTACCGGTTGAGGCTCCTGCTCCTGTTGCACGTGTTCCCCATAGGTATTTTCCAGGCATTCAAGTGGTGAACCCAGAGCTCCTGGGTGATTTGAGTCGACACCCTTTAGTTTACCTGCACACAAACGAGGTATAAAGTTAAATCTTAATCTTCCTTCTTTCCTATTGATGAGGAGTAAAGGGTTACGATGTTGATCCGCATTTGATATAGGTTCCGGCTTTACATGACCTCTGGGAGGCGGTTCAAAGATCCACTCTATGTATCGGGCTTTGCGGGGATGACTATAGAAGCGATTGTACATGGTTGGGGATTCGGGACATTCTTTTCCATTCTTCCCCGCCGTTGTCCACAGGGTTACCTCGGGGCATTGTCGAGCATTGGTTTCACTGCACTCGGTACTCCATTTTACGGATTTGTGAGGTGATGATAACGTGACTGATGGATTAGCGGTTTATCATAGTATGGAGTTTAGAGGGATACCAGTGCCTTGTATAGCGGATATCACCCCTATTGTCGTCAAATCCTTGCTAGGAGTTCCAGACGGGGCGCTCAAGGGCAGGACTATACGTGCAGGTCCTTTGAGCGTAGATGCTATGAGTGGGCTATTGAGTGAGCCCATACTCGATGATGTGAGAGTCAGGGATCGCATTCTTGGCGATTGTTCTCGATGATCATTAGAAATTTCGCTTCATAGCAGATAACTCTTCTATGGTGTCCTTCGCTTTGATCAGCGCCACTCGACACATGGACCATATAAGAGATTATGATTGAGGTTCCTACACCTTTGCCTACTTCCTCAAGGGAATGTGCATGCGCTCGTAGGGCTTGACCGAGGCTTAGTTAGGATTCTAACCATTTCTACTGGTGAGTATTTCTCTTGTCTTTTCCCATGTATAGGTTAAGAGTGTTGACTGACAGCAAATGTTGCCTTTGTGTTGGCAGTTTTGGGCCTATGAGAGGCTTCCATGTTTGCGTCCTGTGAGTGTGTTAGGCTTAGATACCTATCCATGAGGACGAAGATGACATTATTCCATACTGGCGGAGGTCCCTGTTTTGAAGGGTTTTACTCATTGCTGCCTACAGCTGGAGTTGTTGAAAGCGGATGTCATCTCGTGGGTTCCCTATTCTGGGGAGCATTTGAGCATTGGATTTGAGGATGGGTACCCAACTAGTGTCGAGCACGTGATTTCCACCCGTAGGATTCCTCTCTTCACAGATGGAGGATAGGAGCTCTACTTAGGAGAGCGTGCTATCAGGAGCACTACAGAAGATATTTGTATGCCGATCTTGCCTCCTACCAGGCGTTATTGGCCTATTTCTCAGTCACCCGTCATTGATATCCCATTTTTAGGTGTTGACGGTTTTGCACTGTCAAAGGGTCCCTGCACTCAGGAGATTTTCCAGCATTGGTGGTTCCCTCGCACCATTGGAGCCCAGACACGCGCCACACAATTCATAGGGGATATGGTTCCAGGATCCGTGATGATAACGGATTGGCTAGCTTCTGTCCGATATCCGACTCATTTGACACAGATTGACAGTTTAACCCGGCAGTTGGACCGGGCATATTTCTTTATCCGGCACTTGAGCAGAGATCCTTCAGAGGCAGATACTTTTGATCCTTCCAGCTCTGGCGCTGGCCCCTCAGGTGACCCATATGGTTTTGCTGGTGCAAATCCTCCATTGTATTGGCCTGACATCCCTGTGGATAGAGATCTAGTGACTCGGGAGGAGTTACATCAGGTGGACAGGATTGATGATGTAGACATTGACACCATTCACTTCTTCTGATGTATATTCTCGTTATCTCTTTTTATAGGCCTCTGTTAGACATTGGGTAGCTTCGCCCCATTCTTGCTATATCTTTTGATAGGCCTCTGTTAGTTTTAGAGCAATTTTTCCCCATTTCCCTGTATTTTAGTTGTACAAAGATATATTAGATGATGATATAATTAGGAATGTATGTACAGTTTTCCATTCCCTATATCATATTGCCATTTAATGTTTATCGTGCATGTTATTATGTTATGCATACGTATGTATGTCCAGAGATATTCAGCATTGACCCCTGGATGGTCTTATGACACAGCCCGTACAGATGTCTTCCTCGACAGTTAGCCGTATTGATCATACCCCACCATTATTGGTGGTATCATGTATGTGATCGTGGTATGATAGTATGTCACCATCGTATTGTGGTGATTGTAGATCGTCGATTCTGACATACTATGACCCTGTTGATATTTTATGTTCCTGCAGGATTCGTAAAGGGCATGCTGGAGCACTGGGTATCGGAGAGGCAGGTTTTTTGATTTGGGACCCAGGAATTGACTCCTACGCTGGAGGAGTATGCATGTTTAACGATGCTGCCATTGGACAGACCTTGCGTGCATATGGTGATTGGAGACATGAGTAGGCAGTTCATAACCCTTACTGGATTGAGGCGTAGGGTGGTGTAGGATGAGCTCACATCTGGCCACGTTATATCCCAGCATTTTCTGTTTAACAGATTTAACTTTGAGGATAGTTATACACGGCATTCTGGAGATTTCACCACATCGGAGGATCATTGGTGTTTGGCCAGAGTGGTTGTACTTCTATTATGCATACTGTCATATGTCTACATGTCATGGTACATGGATGAGTTAGACATAGGGGTCATTACTGCAGTGAGAGCTCTCAGGGAGGGTCGCACCATTATACCGATGATTATAACAGAGACTTTGAGGTCTGCTACATACTGCGGCACTTATCGGACGGGAGTGTTTACAGGTAGCTCGGTCTTGCTGTACCTGTGGTTTATGTCACACTTGAGACTGATTGGAACTTTTAGATGGCATGGATATTGTTTCACCCATGATGTAGCCATGTCATACTCCTTTTAGTCTGCAGAGTATAAAGATGTTGCATCTTGGTCAGCTTTCCTAGTAGGGATTGGAGATCTGTTTGCTATATTACCGTGTACGGGGCTTAGCTCACCCTACAGCTTCATTACTCATGCTTCGGGCATGGATTATCTTCCTCTGGCTGGTTTAAGAGGCATGATTACTTACTACCCACTGGTCGTGATGTGTTAGTTTGACCAGTTCCAGGATTTTCATCCTTTTGAGGGGGCATTGAGTCAGCGCTTCACTTCTCACCACTTATCAGCAGAAGATAGATCCAGGTTGTATGCCTGTTGGGATCAGCGTGAGCTAGCTGAGTTTTCTGTCAGTTATCCGGGTTGTTCTGTAGAGTATTCCGCATGAATGGAGACAGAGACTACATCGACTGCTGTAGTATCCACAGTGCAAGGGACTGATTCCGATGATGACGAGCCTATGGAGGAGACTGATATTCCCATCGAAGAGGATTTGACTACTGGTTTGCCAGCATTTGTGATGGATTCTCCCACTATGAGTGCTACTTTCATTCAGCATTCAGCATAATATCTGGAGCAGAGTCTACATTTGATGAACTTTGAGACAAATCAGGCTAGGGCCTTGATGTTGACAGCTCTTGATGGGAGAGACGCAGCTCTATTAGAGAAAGACGAGGCCAGATCAGCCAGAGATGCATTGATTGTAGAGCGGGATGCTGCCCTATCTGCCCGGGATGTAGCCGTCATAGATAGTACTTCAGTGAGATCCCTTACGACTGGCATCCTTGTCGATATGAGTGAATACATTGATGAGCATCATGCCACCATGCTGTTAGCCTCGGATCTGCTAGCTCTTGTAGATACCATTGGGCAGGAGCTTACAGCTTTACCTCCTTCTTCGGAAAGGGATGCTATGTTAGATCTGATAGTCCGTATACACACAGATCCGTAGATGGACTTGTATTCTTCTGTACAGACTAGCTTAGCCATTTTTTCATGTACAACATATATGTATATATCAAACAGTATTATATATAACAGGGAAATATATTTTGATTCACTTCCCTTTCAGTTGTGCCTTGATACTTGCTTGATATTTGCCTGTTTTTTCAAGGCTTGTGATCTTGATGCATTCTGAACTCATCCTTGATGTGTAGACATTGAGATGTCACAAGATCTTTCAGGATGGATCATTGATCTATGTGTATCCCTACCATCTTTAGTGTCTTGGGACTGGTTTGTGTATGTAGATGTGGAGAGGAGTGTGGCTTTTCCTCTCTGAGATTGATCGCACCACAGATGGTTGCCAGTACTCCTATTTAGGAGGAGCCTAGTTCATTCCATCTCTTATGGATTGGTGTTGCTCTTTGAGGCACAACCGCAGCTTAGATGGTCGCCGAATCTCCTATTTGTGAGGAGAGGTTAGGTAGTTCCATCCCTTTGGTCTGGAGCCGATGAAATGTGGTGGATTAAAATTTGATCCTAGTACCATGTGACAAGTATTTTTATTCTGGTAGGGGTTAGACTGAACCATAAATGGCTGCCTACGTACTCCTATTGAAGAGGAGATCAGGTCTGCACAGTTCAAACCTGGTGTAAGAGGTTCAACGCTGAAAGTGAAAGGTGTAAATGGGTGTAAAAGCTTTATTGATGAAGAAGGGTGTAGAAGTATTTTTGTGGTTTTTGTTTTTGTAGAGAAAGGGCAAAAATGTTTTTTGTTGTGTTTTTTATTGCGACCGGGCCATATAGAATATGGTTGCCTATGTAAAGCCCCCAAACTCGGGTACTTAAAACCCGAATTCAATGCTTTACGATACCATTTCTATGATCGGAATAATACTAATAATATAATTATTAAAGTTAATTTACATAGTTATCAGAGTCTATTCCCAAGTACGCAACCTCTAATACATTCATTACATGATAATATATATATATATATATATATATATATATATCATCCTAATCATAATAAAGCAAACTATTACATAACATATCATAAAAATTCAATCAGCAACCTTCTCTTTTCCTTTATTCTTAGCCGAACCTTCTGCTTGACCACACTTAGCTGAAAACATTTAAATTAAGCAAGGATGAGCATTTGAGTGCCCAGCAAGTAATAGCAATTATATATATAAGCTGAAAGAATTTAAATGTTTTCTTTATAGTACCCTTCTACAACGAATCAATAGTTGTGAAGTAATTCTGAACCAATAATAATAACATAACAACCCTCTTCCAAATTTTTGAAACTACGTACTGGCTATAAATAGGGTTAAGGGGACATACTATGAACATTGTTTTCATTTTCAAAAAGGTTTAACAGAACTTCATTTGTAAACCATCATAACTTACAGAACCGTCACTATAGATGTTCTTCATGTTCTTCATGAAAACCTAGAACCTTCATAGCCGGTTTTCAAGTGACCTACTTTGACCAACAATAAATCTTGTTTCATGATATTTTTGGGAAAAATAATCATCACAACTTGTAGTACTAGTTCAGTACTACAATATCCAAGAACAAACAAGCTCAATAAACACATAAACAAAGAGATCTAAGCCCCTAAAGTGAAGAAACATATTTATTTCTTCATTTACAGGTTTGCCCGAAATGAAAACAAGGCAACACACCCACTTTGGGCTCCCACTACATGACGATCGTGTACTATTTTTGTGATCTAACAACTTCAGTGTCTAGCCAACATGTAACTAAATAGATCTATCAAAAAACATTACCAAAACATCAAAACAAACACGAGATCTATTCTGGTCAAACTACGCCAGAACACATGGCCAAAGGTTTTCTGGGTTGCCCAGAAAACCGGATCCGTGATCAAGCTACCCACTTTGACCATCAATTAAATCAAATCAGTATGTTATTTACGTGATCTATAAGCCTTAATCTGTAGTCCATATACCATACAACAAATTTGTTACAACAAAAGAAACAAAACCATAAACAACCAACAGATCAAAGCCCATGAAATCGTTGTCAGACCGACCTGGGAGAAATTTGGGTTGCCCAGAAATGGCCCGGTCAATGCCGGTCAACGGCTTTTGACCGTTAATAGCAACCAATCTATACATCAAATGACTCTTATTCTTTTTGCAGATTAAAGACCACACTACAATCTATACATAATAACTTAAACATAACAGAAATCATAACCGACCAAAGACCACTGACATTCGTTGTCAGACCACAGAACAATTTTTTTCCAGATTTTAAAGATCTTCAAATCTGAGCCTCTAGATGTTATGGATCTAACATCTAGCAACACAGATCATCATTAGACACTACTAGCAACATATTTTAACACTAAAAACTAACATTCAACAACAGATCAAGGATCAGATTATAGCTTAGAGTTTTATACCTTTTTGGGCTTAATCTTGATTCTAGCTTCTGATTTGTTTATGGTAATGGTGGGGCTTTGTTTGGGACTGGTCTTAGCAATGAATTTCGTGGGTTATGAGTTGAGAGAGATTGGTTAAGGGTGTGTGCACAAAATGAGCTAGCAAATGGTTTATTTCTCTCTCTAATCTATTTATAGAAGTCTATCAAATGTGGGATTTAGCTATTATCCCCCATACATGTGTTGTCTATTAGATAAAATTCCTTATCTCTTCCAATTAAGCCTAATCATGTGATTAAGGGTGCTAAGTAGATTTTCAACCAATGGGAAATTGACACACATGTACTTGATGTAAGAGTTACCATTTTAAGGAACTTGATTAGCTTTATTTGTTGCCTTAAAAGGCCTATTGTGGCCAGCCACTAATTTTTTTATTTAGTTTTTTTATTTTAATGCCTAAATTAGATAAATCAAAGGTCTAAAATACCCTTAATTATGTGGGCTAATTTTGGGCTTGAATATGATTTCTTTTTGGGCTTCTCCTATAATTATTTTGGGCCACGTAATAATCACAGTCCAACAATTTTAATATATGTTACCCAAGTTGTTTATTTAGGGTTTAAAATAAAATATAATTAGTTTGCAAAATTTATAATTAGGGTTTCCTTAATATGATTAGGGTTCTAATCATACATGAACATTAGGTTTTATTATATAATAATTATAATTACTCTTGCTAATTTAGCAATTAGGGTTTATAATTTTTGGTAATTAGGGTTACCAAATCATAATTAGGGTTTATACTTAATAATTAGGATTTCAAGAAATTAATATATATATATATATATATATATATATATATATATATATATATATATATATGTAAATGCTAATTAGGGTTGACCTAGTTAATTGCAAAATCATACAACACAATTATATAATAGTCTTGAACTCACAATTGAGTTTCAAATTAGAGTTTCCACAAAGTAAAACTAGAGTTTGACATTAATATACCATAACCGACTCAATCATTGTGGGTCCACATACATCTGATATATAATTATAGCTATCGGAAAATCAAAATATAAATAATATAATATTATTATTCTCATTTCTTGATTAAAATCCAAAAATTAGGGTTTTGATTCCATATCTGATTTATCTATCATACTTAACATTATTAATTAAGTTAAGATAATTAACTTAATAATCGAACAAAATTCATATAATAAAATAATTATTATAATAATTTAAAAATTATTTCATATATTATATAAATAATACATGATTATATTTTCATGGAAAATAAGTAATAAAACATTTCTACTATAAAATTAATTATTATAAGAATATAATTTATAATGACCAATAATTTTAAAATCATTCATGTAATAAATATATCACATAAATACATACACACATTATCTTGGCACATATTCTCCATAAAAAAAATTTATACGCAAAATTTCTAATGTATTTGTATAGAAAATATTGGGTTGTTACAGCCTACATACTCCCTCGTATCAGGGAGATCAGGTCGACGTAGTTTGCCCCTCAGGACGAATTATAGCCGAAGAGAAGTATGAATCCCATGTGCAGGATATACTGTGGGGAGAAGAAAGTTTGATCCCATGATTGGGACAAACTGCATGTGTGAAAAAGTTTGATCCCGTATTCAGGACAAACTGCAAGTGTAAAAAAGTTTAATCCCGTCTTCAGAATAAACTGCAGGTGAGAAAGGTTCAATCCCTGGGGGGATAACCAGAATTGTATGAAAGGTATGAAATGAGGCAAACCCAGGCTGCTGGTTTGAAGTGTGACGCCCCCAAATCTGGGTATCTTCCAACCCGACAGATGGTGCTACACGGTACTCATAACTATACATTCATTCTATTGAAACGACATCAAAATATGTGTATCAACGACATTCTTATTACATTAATAATATTACATCCCGTTCCCAGTTCTAAAACCATTACATTCTTTGTTCATCATACTATAATATATACAACTTACTAGTTTATTAGAAGATAAACTAATCGTTCATCTTCATCTTTCCTTTATCCTTGTCGGATCCCTTGGTTCGTTCGGTCCTAGCTGCATTCATATGGTTCAAGCAAGAGTGAGCATAACAAGCTTAGCAAGTACAATAATTTCTTTTAAATGACATGCTTGAAACATAGGAATCGTATATCTTTAATAACTAGATAATAGTTATGAAGTACTATCAATAATTTAAAATAGCACTTCTTTTCCTTCAAAACGTTTTACCATGACAATATTCAGTAAAACATTAATCCTGGTCCAAGACCATGCACATTTCATGATATCTTTGAAAAGGACAACCCGACACTAAGTTCGTAAGTCCGGTTTATCTTACGAGCACTTCTGGGTGATCAGCCCATAGTACTCTATGTTGATCAACACTACATCCTGTTAAACGTATGTACGTTTAAGTTTTGGCAACCTCGCGTGCCCATAGAATAATCGATGAAAAATACATTTGTTTATTCATACTCAAGCTTACCTTGAATCCGTACCAACAATTGGCGTAGGATAGCGTTAATAATTCTATATTGAAAGACTTGTAAATAAATCAATCAACTCTTCAAGATTAGTCTAGCCGAGGTAAAATTGGCATCAACCCTTTAGTAAAATAGTTCATGCATCTCATAACATGAATCACAGAAACTTGGCTAACACGAAGGTTAGAGAAGCGTTAAGAAAAACTTGCCTTCATCTTTTGCTACAGTAAAATTACTTTTCCTTTGAGTCTTTACAGTCTCTACAACACATAACCACATAACATACCACATTAGGTCATGAATAAACATACCTGGTTCCTAATGAATCTTACCCTTCTTCTCAATCTAATCCTGTATTAGATTTGTTATTTATTGGTTCCGGCTTATCGTTATAACTTACATCATTCTTACTAACTTCTTTCTCTTCTATGTCTTACTTGGATTTACTTTATTATTAATACAACTTGTTTCGATTTAATCATCCTTCCTCATGGCTTACTACCATCCTTACATTATTAATCGTAACTCAATCGTTAAGTACATGTATTGCACCGTTCACGTTCACATTCAATTGACTTATCTCCAACCTTTAGTATTATACTTAAGGTTTATAACATCTTTTAATGATGTTACATTAGGTTTAGCATTGATATGATTCCTTATCATTAACTTGTTTCTCCTTTATATTCAAAACCCTTCCTCTCTGGGCTTTTACCTAATCTTTGGCGTCATATGGCGTAAGCATTCCTTCTTTCAGGTCACGCAATGACGTGACTTAGCAGTGTGTATGGTCCGGACTAGGCGCTTACTGGTTGAGTCTCCTTTTAGCGTGCGGCATAGTGCCGAGTTAGTAGTGTGTACCACATCTCGGCCTACTTATGCTGCGGTGTGGGCCTTTATTGCTCGAAGTCGTGACTGGCATGATTTCATGCCTTAGAAAATATTGACAGTTTTCCAACTTTGCGAAATTCCTGGACGCATAACTTCTTTGTTATAAGTCCAAATTGGCTCGTTCAAAAGCCTACGATTCACAAATTACATATTCTACGCGTTCATAAAAGAATTTTATCTATTTGACTTCGTTTGCTAAACATTCACCTATCAGTCCATTTTTAACGAAAACGATAAACGTTCGTGAATGTTCAACGCACATTTCTTCGTTCTAAGTCGGAATCCGATCATTTTCGATTCCCCAACTCTATAATTCCAAATATGACTTGTCTCCATTGAAAATCAATGTTTCCAAGCTCAATATCAAAATTCGACTTCTATTCCGAGAATTTTTCGAATTCGACGATTATCGTCTGAACTCATGAATTCCGTTATAACTTCATTTCTTAAGATTTGTTCTTCGCTTTAAATGGATTCAATCCATCATATTAACATCTTGAACATACTTCATTAACTTATAAACATGATAAGTTATTACTTGTTCTTTGTGAGTTTATAACTTATAAAAGTATAAACTACTTATGACTTCCTTTCTCATAACTTATTATAGATTAAGTCTTTTAACCACCATTCTTGCTTCTTATTATCATACAATCTTATTAAAGTACACATATGAGTAGTTCATATAAGCTCTTCAAAAATTCATAACTTAATTAAGTTTGAATTACTTATTCATGACTTAAACGGCTTAAGTCCATTGATTAATCATTCTTATCATTCCTTAGCATACATGTTCTACCACTACCCACTTCTCTAACAATGGAAGAGAAAGAGATTCATGGTTTAAGTTCTTACCCTTGATAATCACCTGATTAATCTTTAATCTCCTTCTTGCTTCTTGAATTCTCAAAGGCTAACTTGTTCTAGCTTTTGTAGCTTATTCTCACTTATTCTCTCTAACCAATAAGCTATAAGTTATTGGATGAAAATCTAACAACTAATAAATGAGAAGCAAGCTTCCTATTTATAGGACTTCCTAATTGAGGGCTTAAGGGTCATTAAGCCATTCCACCTCCTTAATAAACCTCCATACTATTCATTACTTAAACCCTAAGTTTACTTGCTCACCAAATAAGTTACTTGGCCATCACAACACTTAGCCATTAAGTTAACTTGGTTACCACACATAAGCACTTTACTTGCTTATCACACATAAGCACTTTACTTAGCCTTTAAGTTACTTAACTTATCATTTGCTTAACACTTAAGTCTACTTGCTCAACACACTTAATTCTTGGTCACCAATTCACCCATGGGTTGCCCCATGGATCAAACTTTACCCAATGGATTAATATTTTGGGCTTAAGGTTTAATTAACCTAACTTATACATTGGGCTTGCAATTAAACAAACACTTGGGCTTGTTCATTAAATTACATTGGACTTAACCATTCCTATATTTGGGCTTTAACATTAATTCGTATTGGGCTTTATTATTATCCCAGTTGGTCATTATAATTTCCTACACAATTCAATAAATCCATTACATATGGCTTAAAGCCTTATAACGTATAATTTACGTATTAATCTCATATTCTAGCTCGTATACTTATTCATGTACGTCATACCATCATTCATGCATACTCGTATGATACTTCGTATCACACTCGTATCCATTACGTCGTACAATACCTACGTATTATACGATCATTGCTTTAATTCATTATACACATTTAAATTCCTTCTCGGAATTCATTTTCCCTAATCGTTAGGTTTTAAGTCCGCAGGCGAAAAACTGCATTTGCCATAACTTAAATATTATTGGATATTCTATCTCACCTCGATATTCTATCATTATGTATTTCTTGGAAGTTCAAAAATAATTCCCGAATAGAAATGCGTGAATAGTGTTTTTCAAAAAATTTCTCAGAAAACTTTTATTTTCATCTTGGAAATTCAAACACTTTAGTTCTACCATGTAGCCAAAATACTATGACATTCCGACATATCTAGGCCATAGAACGACCTTCAATTAGCTTACTCCCATATATAATTAATTAAATTCATTTTAATCCACATAATCAAATAAAAATTTAATTCTCAAAAATCCAAATTTTTTGGGGCGTTACCTGAAGTGTATGTTTCCTTGAGGGGCAGAAGAGTATGTAAAAAGGGTTAGAAAACTGGAATGACTGGTGATTTGATGATGCCAATCCAAAATTTTTGCTTGATAGTAACCTCAGACATAGTACCGTTTCACGGTGTCCGAGTTGATGAGTTGTGGAAATTCATCGGCGTGCATTTCCTGTAATCTGAGAGCACCTCCTGTCAATACTTCTTTGACAACAAACAGGCCTTCCCAGTTAGGAGCGAATTTCCCTTAGATTGGTCTTGGTTGTCAATGATCTTCTTCAAAACCAAGTCATGTTGTTTGAACTGTCGTAGCCGGACTTTTCTGTTGTAGGATCTGGCGATCCTTTGTTGATATAACTGACCATGGAAGATAGTCGCGGTTCGCCTTTCGTCTATTAGAGACAATTGGTGATACCTGTCTTGTACCCATTGGTCTTCATCCAGCTGAGCGTCCATCAACACTTTGAGGGATTCCATTTCCACCTCTATGGGGAGCACTGCTTCCATCCCATAGGCTACTGAGTAGGGGGTTGCCCCAGTGGAAGTACGCATTGAATTTCTATAGGCTAATAAAGTCAGAGGCAAGAGGTCAGGCCATCCTTTGTGATTGACGAACATTTTTTGCATGATCTTCTTAATGTTTTTATTAGCCGCTTTAACAGCACCATTCATCTTTGGATGGTAGATGAAGGAGTTAAGGTGATTGATGTGGAATTTACTGCACAACTCCTCCATCATTTTGTTGTTGAGGTTCTTAGCATTGTCTGATACAATTACCTCTGGTTGTCCATATCGACAGATGACATTATTTCTGATGAAAGCAATGATGACTTCTTTGGTAACCCTGGGTAAGGAGGCTACTTCTACCCACTTGGTGAAGTAGTCGATCATGGTGAAGATAAATCGATGTCTATTAATGGCTTTGGGCTCGATGGGCCCGATCACGTCCATTCCCCACATTGAGAAGGGCCAGGGTGAACTTATATTGTGGAGTTCCATTGGAGAGGCGTGGATGGCATTTCCATGAATTTGGCATTGATAGCACCTCTTGACGTGATCATCACATTCAGCTTTGAGCGTAAGCCAATAATGCCCTGTTCTGAGGATTTTCTTAACAAGTAGGGGACCGCTCATGTGTGGACCACATTGTGAGACCCCAAATTTTATGAATAAAGATTTAAATTTCTCGAAATATTTTTTTTAATATTATGGTGTGGATTTGATATAATGTTATAGTTGTGGGTAATATTTATAAATTTTACAAAGTATGCAAGTTGTTATATAATATTCAATTGGTCGGGGTATTCGTACAATGGCACAATCATTGGTGGACCCCACAACAGAATTATTGTCAGATTGAAAAAACGACAAAAATATTTTTATGGAAATAACAACGGAAGTTTTACCATTAACTGTTGAAACACCCGGTGTTAAAAGTACAGTAATACGCGTGGTTACATAGTAGCACACGGTATTGATTATTGATGCTTACGTGAGAAGTCACTCAGTGTTGTTCAATTATTGCTATAGTAATTGTTGCATAGTATCTCATGTTATTTGATTTAATTATTGTAGATATTTTATATATTATTAAATCAATAATTGAGATAACAAAGTTATTAATATTATTATTTGCAATATTAACGATGTCTAGAAGTTCTGCCAAGGAGAGGTTTGGTCACCTAATTGCGCGCCAATAGGGAGAAATCCTTATCGGAAAGCCCCCTCTTTCTTGGGAACGAGCTGGTCGATTAATATTGTGAATTATAATAATGATGATAAATGTTGTTAAATATATTGAGGTGTCTTTTTATGAAGTCACAGAAGTTTATATATATATATATATATATATGTATATATATAAATTTTGTTTTATTAGTATTATTAATGTAATAAAACAGAAAAGCTTTTTATATAAAACAAAATACTTTTATAAAGTTATTTGTTTATTAGACAATAATTAGAATATAATATATTTTATTATGCATAGTGTTTTGTATAGTAAAATCTTTTTATACAAAACATAATACTTTTATAAAGTTATTTGTTTTATTAGACAATAATTAGAATATAATATATTTTATTATGCATAGTGTTTTGCATAGTAAAATCTTTTTATATAAAATGTAATACTTTTATAAAGTTATTTGTTTTATTAGACAATAATTAGAATATAATATTTTTATTATGCATAGTGTTTGCATAGTAAAATCTTTTTTATATAAAACAAAATACTTTTATAAAGTTATTTGTTTTATTAGATTTTAAATAAATATATATATATATATATATTATATTTTATTGCATAGTATCCTTTCTATTTTCCTATAAATAGGATGCTTAGTTAGAATTGAAATCACACCAGAAATTCAGAGAATTCTCTTCTATAATCTTGAGCGTATTTCTTTAGAGTTTTAAGAAGCTTTTGGCGTAGTCAAGTTTTCTTCAAGTATATCCCCGCCTACCCGTTGAGTACTCTCTTCTTTATAAGGTAAGGGATATTATTTGTTGTACTCGTAAGGGGTATTATTTCTTTTGTATTCATGAAAAGAACACATTATTCCATTCTTTATTATTACATTGGAATAACTTTTGTTTATATCACAATACCGCATACATGGTGAAATTCTTCTGTTATTCCATTATTTATTATTCTGTTGGAATAACATGTCTATGCAGTCTGTCGCATGCTTGGTGAAGTCTTTTGTTATTCCATTCTCTATTATTCTGTTGGAATATCCTGTCTGTGCGTTTATGCATGACCTATTTCCATTATTTATTATTTTGTTGGAATATCCTGTCTGTGTGTTTACGCATGACCTGGTTCCAATATTTATTATTCTGTTGGAATAACATGTCAGGGAACAGAGTGCCGGTCCAGATGATAGTATTAGTAGTCCTCACTATTCTATTAAATAGTGTGACAATAAATGTATTGAAGACTCCTTTGAGTGTGGATATTTTCTAGATGACAATATTCTTATTAAAACTCTCAATTTATGTTTTGTCATATTTTACACGACTTTAGTATAATTAGTTTGTATTTATATTCAGTACCTTGTATCTGACGACCCAAGATGGGTGATGTATACCTATTTTGGGGGCGTCACACACATACTCCACCTTGGATCTCATCCATGAGCCTCTGAGCTTGGTCTTTTTCTAGACATCTAACGAGACCTAATCCTGCATCTCTTTTGTAGAGTGCATCTCCGCTCAGGTAAAATTTCATAGCCAATTGATGGATCCGCCTTTTTTAAGTTGGGCTCGCCTCAGCGGGTGTAGATCCATCTCGCATATCCTCCTTGATATGTTGATACCAAGGGTTGTGGATGGGAGGTAGCTCATCCGATACTTTTCCAATATAGTTCCTATAGGCTGGGGGCTTTTGCAGGGCAAATGTGATGCTTGGCATGTTTTCCTTGCCATATATGTGAATCAAGGAGGCCAATGTTGCTAGTGCATCCGTAAAATCATTCCTATTATGAGGAATATGTGAAAAGGAGATTTCTTCGAACTCCAAAGCCATCTGTAAAACTTACCGATGGTAAGGTAGCAAATGTAGTTCTTTGGTTTGATAGATTCCTGTGGATTGTTTGATTACCAATTCGGAATCCCCAAAGATAGTTAACCGCCTGATGCCCATTGAACATGCAAGTTTTATCCCCATGATACAACCTTCATACTCAGCTGTGTTGTTGGTGCTGACAAACTGCAATTTGACGGTGACGGGATACTGCTCCCCCGTACCGGATTCTAGAACTGCTCCAGCTCCAGAACCTTCTATGTTAATAGCTCCATCAAAATATATTTTCCACATATGGCATGAATCGTAGTGATGGTGTTGCTGAACTTCCATGACCCCTTCATCGGGGAAGTATGTTTCCATGGGTTTGAAATCCCTTACAGGTGCGGCGGCCAGTTGATCCGCAATTCATTGACCTTTGATAGACTTTTGCGTCATATAGACGATGTCAAATTGTTGTAGGATCAACTGCCATCTGGACAGCCGACAATTCAGTATGGGCTTACTGAACACGTATTTGAGAAGATCCACGCAGGATATGGGATGGGTTGTGTGACCATGGAGGTAATGTTGTAACCTCATGGAAGCCCATGCTAAAGCATAACAAGTCTTCTCAATCAGAGTGTACTTGTGTTCACTGCTGCTGAATCTTTTGCTGAGGTAATAGATAGCTCGTTCTTGGCCTCTATCATCTTTTTGTCCAAGCATGCAGCCCATGACATTATCATTAATGGACAGGTACATGAATAGGGGAACACCATCCCTGGGAGGTACCAAAATAGGAGCATTAACCAACTGCTCTTTGATTGTAAGGAAGGCTTTCTGACACTCATCATTCCATTTCATGAAGGAGTTCTTCCTTAACAGCTTGAAGATGGGCTCACATGTTTTTGTGAGTTGAGAGATAAACTTGCTAATGAAGTTGATTCTTCCCAAAAATCCCTGTATTTCCTTCTCTGTCTGAGGAATGGGCATTTCTTTGATGGCCTGGATTTTGGCGGGATCCAACTTAATCTATTTATGGCTGATTAGGAAACCTAGCAACTTTCCTGATCTAACACCAAAGGTGCAGTTGGCTGGATTCAACTTCAAGTTGTACTTACGCAACCTGTTGAAGAGCTTTCTAAGATGGTCTAAGTGGTCTTCCTCCCTTCGAGACTTGACAATGATGTCATCCACGTAGATCTCTATCTCCTTATGCATTAAATCGTGGAAAAGAGCCATCATAGCTTGCTGATAGGTTGCCCCAGAATTGATGAGGTCGAATGACAACCGTCTATAGTAGAAGGTTCCCCAAGGCGTGATGAAAGCAATTTTCTCATGGTCCTCCTCAGCGACCATAATTTGATGATACCCAGCAAAGCAATCCGCAAAGGAGTATAGGCCGTATTGAGTAGTATTGTCAATGAGATTGTGGATAAAGGGCACGGGAAAACTATCTTTTAAGGCAAGCTTTGTGTAAATCCCGATAATCCATGCAAACTCGCACCTTTCCTCCTGGTTTAGGCACGAGAATTATGTTGGATATCTATTCCAAATATATAGACACCATGATAATGCCAGCTTGAAATTGTTTCAAAATTTCTTCTTTCACCTTTAAACTCCACTCAGGTTTCAATCGCCTGAGCTTCTGCCTGACTGGCTTAAATCCCTCTTTAATGGGAAGGCGATGAAGGACAATGTCAGTGGACAAACCCACCATGTCTTTATGAGACCATGCAAACACATCCTGGAACTGGGTTAGTAGCGCAACCATGTCATTCTGCTGGTTTGGGGTGAGGTCTGAACCAATCTGGATTAACTTAGGGCTTTTTAAGGTTCCGAGATTGAAAGAAGTGGTCTGATCAAGGTTGGGTTTAGGTTTGTCTTCGACCCATTCCTTAATATCCTGAGGTATCTCAATGTCCTCTTGTATTTCCATCAAGTCTGAGTTCAAATTTTCATCAAAGTTACGGTCCTTGTGGAGAAAAGGCACCTCATCAGCAAGTACAAGCACATCTAAATTTAGAGTTCTGAAACAAAATATGCTTTCACTTAATATATGAAAATATTTAATAATACAAAAGTGTTAGCATGTACTGATAAAATAATTGCTAATACTATTAAGAAAAGTAAGCAATTAAAGTTATCTACAGGGCAGAGGGATTTTTTGCCCGTTTTACCCTCGTCGACCAATGCATGGACTGCTGCTCTAATTGTTGAGGGTAAAGTCTTGATGGACTGTAGTGATGGAGGGATTATCATTGTCCTCCTTTTCCCGAATGATGCCTATAACATCTGCGCAATCATCGTCTGGGGTGTATCTGTTTGTATGTTCATAATGGACAATGATGTGTATGCCTGACATCATCAGGGCGATGTCATGTTTACATTTTTGTTCTCTTTCTTCCACTTCGGGATCAGGGATCAGGGATCAGGACCTCTTTTGCTCTAAACGGTAGTGGTTTGGGAAATAACATAGCCATAACATGAGCTGGCACCTTTACTGGAGACTGTATCAGCTCATGAGGTGCAGATAGAAAAAATTGTCGTGTGGCAAAAGCTTGAGGAATCTGCTTGTGCATATGAGGATTCCTATGACTGGAATTGGTAGAATAGCCTAGTCCTATTTGTCCCGCTTTGATTTGGACATTTGAATTGGGTGCTTAATACCCTATTTGATTTTTACCAAATTTCTTGTCCAAAGTTGATGACCCAATGACATCATTTCTTAGGTAGCTGTCATAACTTCGGCAGAAATCTTAGGTACGGGAAGTGGCACTCCAATAGGATGGTATTGTGTGGTGCTCACTTCCAAAGTATGAAAATTGGTTAGCTTAACTTTTGAATTGAAGCTGATGAGTGGTAGGTCTCCTTGTTCAGGATATTCTGGCTCACCATTGATAGTGACTAGGCTATTGTTGACAATGTATTTAAGTTGTTGATGAAGTGTAGAAGGGACGGCTCCAGCCATGTGGATCCATGGTCTCCCCAATAGCAGGTTGTATCCTGAATCTATCTTGAGGACGTGAAAGGATACAATGAATGTATTTGGACCAATCTCAATTGCCAGCTCAATCTCCCCGATAGAATTTCGTCGGGATCCATCAAAAACTTTGATAACCGTATGGCTACATCGGATTCGCTTGCGATTGACGTTCATCTTCACCAAGGTGGTATAAGGACAGATATTCAGAGACGATCCTCCATCTATTAAAACTCCAGCTAACATATACCCGAAGGATAAAACTGCAATGTGCAAGGTGGTATGTCATCATCAATGAAGGATATCACATTATTGTTAAAAATGTGATCAACCAGATGTTGAAATTTTTCCACATCCACTGATTTTGGTAAGTAGGCTTCTTCCAAAACCTTCAGTAAGATCTTCCTGTGATCCTCGGAAGAGAAAACCAAGTCCAGTATTGAGATTTGATGTGGAGCTTCTCTTAAGCTTAAAACCACATTGGCTTCATTATGGCCCATAGTACGGAGGAATTTCTCAATCTTCTCCATGGGAATCTTCCCCTTTGCTTTGATGGTGGGCTTCATCACCCTCTGAGGAAGATACAGTGGATTTTCCTTCGACAATCATAAGAAAGAGTATGAGGCGTGGATCTTCAAACTTCTCCATAATTCCATGGGACTTTGTGTAAGCTGACAACAGGATATTGTGGTCTGAAGGGTAAAGAAATTGGCTCTGGTGTAGCCACTTTCAAAGGATTGTCAACTCCTTTGAGTTGAATTTCTTGTATAGGAAATGGTTTGACAATTTCATCAGCCTCGGCAGATATAACATGCTACTAATCCCTTCCATTTGGTAGGACATGTATTTCCACTCTCGAGTAGCACAGTGTCATCTTCTTCCATTTACAGGACACCGCTGTCAATTAAATTCTGAATAAGGTGGCGTAGTGCCCAGCATTCTTCTATGCTGTGACCACGAGAATGTGAATGATATTGACAAACTCCATCAGAGTATCCGTCTTGAACGAGGATTAATTGGATGTATAAGGGAGGTGATTCTTCCTTCGTTGATTAGCATCTGAAATATTTTCTCAATAGGTTGGCCCAGGTATGTAAATTCCCTTCTATTAGCAAAATCCATATGGGCTTTAGCACTTGCTCTCTTTGTAACCTTGTCTTCTAGTGCTTTACTTTCTGAAGGTTGTGATGAAGCATTCATAACAAAAGGAAGGAGATAGGCATGCTCCTAGCTGACTAACTAGCGTGTGACTTGATGCTGATGGGTCACCAGTTCTGCCAATTGCTCAACTTACTTACAAAGAGCTTTCATCTTTCGTTCCATAGCAAATTGGAACTTTGCATAATCCCATCTGTCAACACCGTCTTTGATTGTTTGGGATGATTCACCATGAAAATTGGAACTTAATCCACTGCTCCAACTAATCATATTGACATCTTCTTCTTTGTGTTAAGGAAGAGGGTTATCTTGCTCATGAGGTTGATCTGGTTTGGTAGCCACGATCTCACCGTTGTCTATCAAATCTTTGATCGTATGTTTCAAGGCCCAACAATCTTGAGTATCATGTCTAGGTGCCCCAGCATGATAAGCACACTTCCGAGTAGCATTGAAACCCCTCCAATTAGGGTTGGCTGGTGGAAGAATATGCGTGATTTTCTTCTGAGTAGTCAGAAGAGCAAGAAAATTCTCGAGCGAGTCCCCTAAGGGTGTGAACGTTCGAGAGCGCTTTGCTTATCCACTTTTATGCAATGGAGGGTTTGAAGACTGTGCTTGAAAAGAGGAGTAGTTTCTCCTCTGTATAGGCATGATCTGACTGCCTTTTTGACCTTGTAATATCAAGGAAACAACCTCCTCTTTCTTTTTATGGACCATCCGGGGGTTGTTTCCATAAGTTCTAGACTGGATGTGCTCAACAACTACTTTAAGAGCGGCTAGGTCTTGAATCTTTCCTGACATCAATCCCATCTCAGCCATCTCTTTGTGTTTAATCATTTCAGAAAATGGTTTTCCAATACCAGCTAAGACTCTCTCATAGAAAGGAGCTTCTTGTATGTCTATAAAAGTAATGACCATTTCTGACTCTGTCATAGAAGGAATAACTTGAGTAGCAAGTCACCTCCACCTTTGAGCATACTCTCTGAAAGACTTGTTGGACTGTTTCTTGACCTTGGTAATCTGATAACGGTCAGGAGCCATCTGAGATTGAAAACTGTACTGAGTGAGGAAGGCGTGAGCTAGCTCTTCCCAAATATGGATCTTTGAGTTGTCTAATCTGGTATACCATGAACGGGCTTCTCCAGTCAGACTCTTCTGGAACAGCTGCATTCTGAGCTTCTCGTTTTCTGCATAAGATCCAAGTTCTCCAATGAACACCTTTAAATGTGTGTAAGGATCCCCTAATATGCATACTTTTCGAAGTTAGGGGTTTTGAATTTCTCTGGATAATGAACACCAGGGAATATGTAAAGGTCAACATATGAAACACTTCCATGTGTTCCAATCCCTTTGAGAGAACGAATAGTTTCCTCCATTTGAAGGACCTTCTTCCTGATATCACCGGTGTTTGGATCTCCTTTGAGAAGGGTGTTCTCAGGGTCTTTGTTGATTATATCCAACTGAGGTTCTGGATTTGTTTTATCAAAACCTTGAGTTCCTCCTTGTGCAACGGATTTTGTATGTGTAGGCATCTTTGTGCCCTGAGTAAACTGATGCAATTCTTTCAACAGAACAACTAAATCTGTAATTTCTTTACTTAATCCGTCAAATTCTTCTCGAGAAATGGGATTAGACTGGTCAGAAGAAGACATGATTAGCTGAAGGCTCGTGACCTTTTTGGATTGTGAGCGAGTAACAGGCCCAATTGTTTCCCTACAAAAACATATGTAGTTTAGTCTTAGGGATAATATAAATGTTTACATGCTATCATAATGTGTCCATTTTAGGAATATTATCCTGCAAAAACGGGTGTCATTTGATAGCATGTCATGTATGCACAAATATTCTTCATATTTTCCATTACATGAAGATGAACATGGAATAAAATTACAAGTAAATGCTTTTACAAGTAATTGAAAATGGAAAGTATGAAGAGACTTTCCTCCGCGTTTGGTTTATCAGAAGCTGACCTATCTTAGGTTACTCTCGCGGCTTTTTGGCATGAAGGTTCCCAGATCATCGCAATCTACTTGACGGGAAGTTAATCCGGTCTTTCAATTAGAGCGAATCTGAGTGGTGCCTTTCCTGAGCCTCGTTGGAATTAGTCTCCCTATGAGTCCAGTAATCAAACACCGACAGGATAGCCTCCTGGTGGAGGAACCACATAACATACATTCACATACAACGTGCCTCACCGTTTATGAAAATGATGACATGTGAGAAGCACTAATATCACATATAGATATATTGCAGTGCAGTAAGTAAAATTCATTCGTACACATTCATCATAAATGTAAATGCAACATTCACACACAAGCATATAACAGTTTTGAAAAGCTTGTAGTAGCGGTTTAAGCCCTCTTACTGGTGTCCCCAACAGAGTCGCCACTTGTCGACGTCTGGATTTTTATTTGTCCCTTTTCGTTTCTTGTTCTTTGGTGTTCTCATGTTATGTGAGATTTGTTTGAAAAAACAAGTGAAAAAGGTCCGACATGTATCATGTCGACGATTTAACTGTAAGAGTCGCCAGTTGGTGTTTTTAACTTGTTGCACCAACGCAACCGAGAAAAGGTTTGAACATTGACCCAATGATGTGACAGTGCTAGACGGGTCTGTGAAACCGAGATTCATTTGGATTCAGGGGCTTGATTATGCGGAGGGAAGGTGTTAAGCACCCCCCGACATCCATGTTGCCACGGTGACTGCCACTTTTCAAGAAACTATTATATGAATGTGTGTATGTGTGTGTGGATCAATGTGCAATTATTTGGAAGTAGTGATATGCCTCATTTGCACCTATATACCCAGGGTTTAAATTTATACAAAAAATTCGGTTTTAAACAAGATATAGCAATGAGGTTTTATAAAAGAGGTTTTTCAAACCCTGTGCTGAATAGTAATTGAGGCCTTTGATACTTCCATTTTATTATTAAATGTTTGGCTTGTTTGCTTTTATTTTCGAGATGTGAAGCATCTTTGAGAAAATAATATATAACGATGTCGAACTCCTCATAGGCATGATAGCCATCTAAGGAAATTCAAACACCGTGAATAATTTACAAGCTGCTTACAGATGAAAATGTCCATCACAGGAACCAAACCTAGACTCTGATTACATGATTCCTAGACTCACATGATGCCGCAATTTATATGAAAAAAGAAATAAGCAATTATATATATATATATATATATATATATATAAGTCATAAAATATATATATACGACATGATCAACCACCATGAAGCACCTCTATGGGGGATCAGAAATGTAAATATATAAAAGCGGTATATATATATATATATATATATATATATATATATATATATGATCAACCACCATGAAGCACCTCCATGGGGGATCAGAAAATGTAAATAAAGCAATAAATGCGATCAACCACCACGAAGTAAACTCTAGGCGGGACTAAATGTAAAGAAAGAATTAAAGACGATCAACCGCCACGAAGTAAACTCCAGGCAGGACGAAATGTAATTAAAGAAATAAAAGGTCACAAAATAAACTTTAGGCCTGACAAAAATGTAAATATATATATATAAGTGGTAAACGCACAGGATGTTTCTCAATCCCGGCTCGGTTTATCATTTCAGCGATTTCTCTCTCTCTCTCTCTCTCTCTCTCTATATATATATATATATATATATATATATATATACAAGCGAAGAACGCATATAGGATGTAAAATCCGAGGGTCATCGAGCGAGTTCGACAACAGTTATATATATATATATATATATATATATATATATATATATATATATATATATATATATATAAAGCGAAGAATTTCAGGATATAAAATCAAGGCTCATCGGATATAATCGACAACAGTTCATATATATATATATATATATATATATATATATATATATATATATATATATATATATATATATATATATATATATATAAAAGCAAGTAAACACTCCAAACATAAGTTCAAGGCTAAATCGAGGCATAACTCGATAATGTTAGTCGATATATAAATATATACATATATAAGTGTATATATATACAGAAAGAAATGAAAACCATGGATCGAAGTTCGGGCATACGCACACAACACGACTCTCAATGTGAAGAATAGTGTGTGCAAAGATGAAGAGAAAGGCTTTATAGAGTGTAAGAAGGCTTACAGTGGGCTGCCAAAGTAGACTTCTATGACTATAAAGGGATGAACACTCACCTTCCGCCGATAAAAATATAGCTACATGTGAGCTAACAGGTGTTTAAAATGAGAAAGCACTAAATATGGGGTGTGTACAGAGCAAATTTGATAGGGCTTCCTCGCCTCTTTTTCTCTTACAAATGGCCACACCAAGCTCTATATTTATAGAGCTGGTGGCCACAGGTGTACCTGTGGTAGCCGCAGATGCACCTACGGCTGTCTCGAAGTACGTGCACTCGTGCACTATAATGTCTGCTCTAACTTGCAGAACTTCAATCCAAGCATCCGAACGAGGTGTACAAGACCTTCTTCGGACCGCTTTTATTGAGAGTTACACAATGACATGGGATTAGAGGTTGTACGAAGTCAGGAAGAGGGGACCATGCCCATGGTCTTCAAGCTTCAAATTCTATCCGGTGTGATGCCATGTGTAATAGTCACTCGGGATTGGAACTCCTTGGCTCTTGTGGGACATTGATGTGTAGAAATATATGTATGAAATGTTGAGACGACGCGCTGGGGGTTGAGGTGGCAAGATGAAGATTTTTCCCCTCACCGGGGTTAACTCCGATTTGGGCTGATAGCAGACGTTGCTCAGGGTTATCTCTGAGATTGGACTGCTGCAAGTGTTTGAATTCCGTAGGGTCATCTTTGAGTGTACCTGTCTTCCCGGTGTTAATTCTGGGTCCTTGGAATGAGTGCCTCGACAGGAGGTCTGAGATTGTAGCTGATTTCATGCATTTGAAACAAGTATTTCTGGGGTTATCGCTGGAACTGCAATGGCATTCCTTGGGGTTATCTCCAAGGAAGAAACTCGGGGTTATCTCTGAGGTTGGAATTGATACTCCCGGTGTGTGTTCCGGGGTTGAGACTAAACTTTTGGTGGTATCCGAAATGGATGTGAGCTGTCTTTCAGGGTTATCTCTGAAAGACGAATCTGCCCTCCTGCAATGTTAGTAAAAGGTGTGCAGAAAAATTTGAGTGTCTACACTCGTACTTAGGGGTATCAACCCTTCGTACCATGTATTGTGCACAAACATCTAAACGCATAGCGTACTTAATCCCTTGTAATAGGGTTGTTCATTTTAGTATTTAGAATACAAGGGTGTACCAAAGTAAGTTTGGTTTGGATAAGCTTCAAGGGTAATTTAGAGTTTAACGAGCATCAACTAAGGATTAGTTGAATCAAAATGTATAACAATATGCTTTGGAATGAGTCATAAATGAATCATCATTGTATTTAAAAGTCATGCTTAGAAATGAACTAAAAAGCATAAGCATTGGATAACATAACAAACCCAACCTGAACAATATTAAGCTAAGGCTAGAATTTTGTTTAATAAAAGAATTGAGTTATTGAATCATGCATAATTGTTAGCAAGTTGAACAATAAAACTTGTTCAATATAAAGGTATATGATATAGAACAACTCAAATAAAGGTTAGAGTTTGAAAACTTACTCAACGTAAAAGTAAAGTTAGAGAACTTGCATAAGTATAATATGACAATGAAAAGTAAACCTTGCTGAATAATAAAGTAGCAAAGGTTAGGGAACTTGCATAAGTATAACATGACAATGAAGTAAACCTTGCTGAATAATAAAGTAGCAAAGGTTAGGAAACTTGCCTTGCATGTAAGCTAAACCGTATACTCGATTCTCAATATCTTATATACATGTCATCATGACATAATTAATTACTACATGTACTCAGTACACAATTCAGTATCTATTTCATATATGACTTGTAGTCTTAGGTTCAACTATTTGTTCAAACCGTAACTCATCAATAAATCACATAATTTATTAATTGCTAACAATATTCTCATACTTGGTACACCATAATATGACCAAATCACATTTTATCAGTTAAAACATTATTCTTTATCATTAATTACAGAATTGTATGATCAAAAAAAAAAATTTGACCAATCGCTAAGCTAATCAAGGCCAGAACGCCCGGTTTACTGAATGGAATGTGCAACGAAATTGAAATTGCATATTGTGGCAACACAAAGACCTATAATTGGCGTTGTAGCATTAACCTGGCACTACAGCGCTGTAAATGTACTACGGGGTGGCGCTGCAGCGCCAAAGTACAATTCCAAGCAGACAGTGTTCATGAAGAACACAGAACAAAGCCAAATTGTCCTACAAACTACTTTCTAACAACCAATTCCACACATATAATTTACATAAATTTCACAAAAACATAACTCAAGGATTCTAACATGTTTTTAACAATTTAAACAACATAGACATCAACATTAAAACCTCTAAATTCACTATTTTTACTATTTCTTTACTTTTTGACATTCTTAACGAAATTAATCATTGTGAATTCGTTTTTCAACCAAAACAATTAGTTTCAATTACTTTGTTTTCGTTTCTTCATGTGTTTTCACAATCAATAGCCAATTTATATGTTATACTATGAATTAAACATCAATTTTGACTCTAAAATAATCCTTATTCATGTATATTTCACTATAAAATAACTTTCTCCATATATATTATATTTACATATATTAAACTACTCTAAATTATACATTAAACATATGAAAATAATTTATATCAGCCAATTACCATATAAAAACTACATAACAACAATTCATCCTCCACACAAATTTTATAGAGAACTTTTGATAAAACTTTTAAACAAAAAACAAAAATAAGAATTATAACTTTGCTTTCTTGTTTATATAGAGAAGGCTACTTTGTTAATCCTCTTTTGGTTCTCAAAACACACTCCTTTTCTTCTTCCTTCTCTCTTTTCTCTCTATGTTTTCTCTCTTTTTCTAACTTAACGTAAAACATATAACTGATATACATATATCATATATAATATAAACGTATATCTTATATTTATTAAGTAATATACTTGATAAAACATAAATCCCACCTTTAAAATATATCAGTTATGTTTCTCTTTTTAAATTCAAAAACCACTAGGGGTTGTATGGCAAAACAAAATTAAGAAATAACTTAAAATCCTTAGGGCTTGTTTGGTAAAATCCATTTAAAATAAGGACTTATGCCCTAATTGACAAAACTGTATTAAACTCTTTTAATTTATTTTGATAACTTAGTTATAATATAGTTTATTGTCACACTTTATTCAATTAAATTCCTATATTCAAATTTAATTAAATTAAAGTTAATAACAATTTATTAAATTTATTTGTCACATAAACATATTCCCCCAAAATTATAATTTTCATTATAATTATAATTTTATTCAATAAATTAATACATTACTTTAATTAATAAATTAAATTAAAATAATATTATAACAACTCCTTTAATCCTCATCAATTCTCTAATTTAATTACTAAATTAAATTAGAATATTATCTTATAAAATTAATTTCTCACTCTTTTAATTAAATTAATTTCAAAATACTAATTATCAACTTATTTAAAATCTTACCCTACTTTAGTTAATTCCCCCAACTCGTAAATTATTTATTTAACAAATATATAATCAAATCAAATCAAATTAAACAAATATTTATTCAACAATAACACATTAATTAAAATATTTATTTACTTCAATAAATATTTTAAATTACAACTTAAAATTCTGGATTGTTGCATCCTTCCCTCCTTACAAGGATTTTGTCCCCAGAATCACAACTTAAACAATTCATTCGTCACATTTTTCCCTCCTTACAAGGATTCTATCCCCAGAATCGAAGACACAATTAAACAAATAAATCAGGGTAGTTCTTCATCATTTTATCTTCGAGTTCCCATGTAGCTTCTTCGACAGTGTGGTTCCTCCATATCACCTTCACGGAAGGTATCACTTTATTCCTGAGCACTTGTTCTTTCCGGTCAACTATCTGGATAGGAATCTCCTTATAAGACAATTCCTTATCGAACTGTAACGGTTCATATTCGATTACATGCTTGTAATCGGGTTTATACGGTCGTAGCACTAAAACATGAAAAACATTGTGAACATGTTCCAACTCTGGAGGTAGAGCTATCTCGTAAGCCACTTCGCCTACTCTTCTCAGTACCTCGAAGTGTCCAATAAACCTCGGACTTAGCTTTCCCTTTTTACCAAAATGGATTTTCCCCTTCCAAGGAGAAACTTTTAGGAACACAAAATTTATTACGTCGAACTCGCGATCTTGTACGTGTTGATCAGCATACTTCTTCTATCTGTCTTGAGCCGCTACCAATCTTGCCCTGATGAGTTTGACAACCTCGGCAGTGTAAGACCCCAACTTTTATGAATAAAGAATAATTTTCTCGAAATATATTTTTGAATATTATGGTGTGAATTTGATATAATGTTATAGTTATGGGTAATATTTACAAATTTTGCAAAGTAAGCAAGTTGCTATATAATATTCGATTGGTCGGAGAATATTCGTTTTAACAGGGAATATTCGTACGACGGCACAATCATTGGTCACTACTAAAAAATCGACCTATAGCTACGGTCGCCGACCGTCGCTATATAGCCAAAAAGACCGTCGTCTATAGGCTATAGCAGCGCGGTCGTAACCGTCATTGTAGAAGCCGTCGCTAAAACCTATAGCGACGGTCTTTTGGCCTATAGCGACGGCCTACGACCGTCCGTCATAGGTCATGCCAAAATCGTGTTTAGATGTCTATAGCGACGCTCAGCGACCGTCGCTATAGGCCTGATCTTTATAGAACACTATAGCTACTATTCAATGATCGTCATTATAGCCTTTTTTATATTTAAAAAATAATAATTAATAATGCAAATTTATTCAACAAACACAAATACAATATAAAATAAAATATAAAAAATATTATATACATCATTTAAAATTATTCACACTACAACATTACAATATAAAAAGAGAGATTTTACAATGTTACAATCATTCACAATACAATTTTTCACAATACAATCATTACAACATTACAATCATATTCTGTACAATGACCATTTCGATTTCCATGGATCCCATCACGACATATCTCAAATTCATTCTGCTTATTATATTGCAACATACTACACTTGGAACAAGATAATAAGATTTACTATTTCTCACTTTGTATAGAACAAGATAATAAATCAAGAATAATTGTAATAAATTTGAGGTAGTGGTAATTGAAAACCTTCCATGCTCTCTGGGTCAGTATGCAAAGCATAACATCTTTGTCTGCTAGAAGCGCACTTACGGTATCACTCCACCACCCAATGCTTTTCCCAAAGATTCGATTCAAGAAACCATATAATGAATTAATGAGTTATCTCGGGGTTAGGTGTATTTGCTTACTAACAAGATAGTGGAGTGGATTTACCAAATCAAAGAAAAAAGCGGAAATAGCAAGAACATATTTGATGGAGATTCGGGTAACATTTTGCTTTCAAATATAAGAAAAAACACAAGTTGTCCCGATATCGGAAATATGGTACACGTAAGAATAGATGATGTGTCTTACTACAACATCGCCTGGATTGCTTCCCGGTCACATGCCAACATTCTTCCTAACCGTGCTATTCCACTTTGTATTTCATCAAGAATCATTAAAACATTAAATTTTGAGCAAAGATCTCTCATGACTTTTAGGTACCCATCTGGCGGAATTATAACTCGCCAATAAAGGATATATTCAAATTCATCCATTGTACAAACCGCAAAGTCAAGAAAAGGAGAATAAATCTGAGAGAGATTTAATCGAAAAGGAAAGAGAGAGAGGAGGAGGAGGAGCTTCCACACCCCCAAACCCTCAAGTCCCTTGTAAGACCTTATGATTCGACAAAATGATCCTTGTCAACATAAAGAAGTCATTCTAACTGTCTTGTGAACACCTTAGGGGCTTCAAAATAATACAATAATTGAAGAGTGTATCTTTTTATAAAAAAAATACTTAGGAAAATGTGGAAGATAAAAAAATGACTATAGAGGTCAAGAACAGATCTACAATAATCATTTGAGCTCATCCGACTCACAATGCAAATTCTTAATATAAAATAGGGCATATATATGTTTGATCATTTCTCATCACAAGTGATAACATCATAACAAACACGTACCACGAAAAATACCCCACCTCTCCTTGAATAGGTTCAAATAAGAATCTGCAATCCGGGTCTCCCTTTTACGGACAACACAAAGAGAAAAAGTAAATTCCAGAGTACCTCGGTTGAAACAATGGTGGTCCTAATGAACAAGGTATTTATAATAATATTATATTCAAGTATGCAAAAAGGTTTAAGGAGTACACTACATTCCTTGACCATTCATGAGAATTCCATGTTTACTAACCTTTAAATATTTTCTCAAGAGCAAACTTCATCCCCAAAGTCAACTTTAAGATGCCCAGCAACAACGGCCTAAAACTCACGAGTGGCCTCATTGTCACAACTCATAGAAATTGCCGCCAATGTACGACCATGGAAGCGACCACAACATGAGACAATGATAGCCTTCATGAATAGAATATACAAAAAAAAAAAATTAACATATATTTTATTAGCAAACTAGCAATTGCAGAGTACAACAATAAATAGATTCATAATGTTATAAAGGCCTCTTAAATATGAAGGGAGTTCGTAAAAAATTATGTGCAAATGACTAAAGTCGTAAATCATCATATACATGGAAGACTTGCAGCATAAATAAGATTCACTGGCTCATGTTTACGAGAAAAGTCGAGGGTAACACAGGAGGGCTTGTAAAGCATTTTAGGGACTGCTTTTTTCTTTGGGCTTTTGGACTAAAGAAATATATTTGAGATATTTTTATAAGGTTGATTGAGAATTTCGGGACAGGATGTGTGATGCATCTTCTCATACGAGGCCTAAGAACTCTAGGTCCGACTCAGTAGGCTATCTTTATCTCTTGTGTATAAAGCCTAGAAAACCCTAGGGCAATTTCTAGGTCTCTCTCTCTACCAAAGATTTCTAGGTTGGACCATTATGTTCTTCTCGCATTCATTTTCTAGTTAAGGTTTCTCCAAAGAACTAATATACTTGTGTCTTGGTAAAATGTGCAAGCTTAAGTTTAGAAACGCGAGGTAAATAACACAACCTTCAACTATAGCAATTTTAAAAAAGATAAGATCGGTTCTATAACTAAGTGGCCTTTGGTTTAGTAAAAGGTTCACATATCTCCTAAGTAGAGTTTCAAGAGATAAACAAGATCATACAAATTTCTTCCTTAAAAGCATGCTTTTAAAGATGAACTGTTGGTTGCTACCTCATCTTTCGTAATCTTTTTCTTCCGATAACCCCATTTTCGTGCTAATTTTAAAGTCGTTTTACACCTTCAAAGACCAGTGTGTTTATCGGTAGCACCATATCATATCCAAACATCACGGTTAGAAACTCGCAAATCTTGGAAATCATCATTATAGAAGGCTCAGAAGTGAGAGTGAGCTTTTCTCACCTGTTCTACTAGTGCTTTCATGATTTTGGGATGACAATGTCCCTGCAATAAATATCTATTCAAGAATGAAAATCAAGTGTAAAAAGGTGTTACTAAGCTGTTACACAAGGCTAGAGTTGTAAGGTGCATTGAAGGTGACACAAACTTTGTTTTGTTTTACATGTAAGCATAAAAAGTCGCATCCGGTGTGCTCAGATTAGGAAAAAGAATAACCAAACCATAAATCCTCATCTAATTTTCAAACAAACAAGTGTTTCAAGAGAAGAAGAGGATTTCTAAAGAAAAAATGGCAGAGATCAATTATCTTTGTCATCTAAAAAAGTTGGAAAAATCAACTCTCAAATATCTAACAAGGTTTAAACAAAAATGTAACTTTATAACTTCAGATCCACTCGATTAAGCGCAGAGTATGCAGAGAGGAAATCGAGATATTCGCAACAATCACCATGGATAACAAAGTGATCAAGCCCAATGTCATGCAGATAACCGCAGACTCTAGAAAACATAGCTGAGAAAATCATATATGGTTGTTGGTTAAAGGCATATGATAGCACAAGCCACAAGGTAGAAAGAGAGAAATGCACAAAAAAAATTAATGACTACCTTTAGATTTTGTTGCATACGGGCCACAAATTGAACCTAACCGGTTGCCACATAAAAATTGATTTCCATTGAAGTCGATAAGACAAATTACATAATCGGTCACTTTGGAGCACATAAACAAGGTAATTTACAAGAGAAATTGGGAGAAGAGTAAAGTTTTACCCGCACTGTCTGGAGAAATCGAGAGAAGTTTCGCTTGGAGGTATAACCCGGAGAAGTTGTTGTAAGAGATATTCTGCAAAAAAAAAAAAAGATCGACTAGACATAAAAGGTGCATAATAGCAATCGATTCCACTTATAAATGCTACGACCACTATTGATAATAGGGTGTCAAAAACCAAGACAAATCGATATATTTGATAAAGATGGTACCAAATAAGTAACATTACATATTTTCAGACTAATAGATTTAAACCTTTGAACATCAATAGAGAACTTCGCAACTCTTAATGAGATGATCTCACAAATCGGTTAAAAACTAAATAATTCAAAACCTAAGAGTAATCAGATATATGAAGTATAAGAACACAA
This sequence comes from Panax ginseng, assembly GCA_020205605.1. NCBI lineage: Eukaryota > Viridiplantae > Streptophyta > Magnoliopsida > Apiales > Araliaceae > Panax > Panax ginseng. The sequence goes on along the minus strand of CM035132.1, from coordinate 140,507,562 downwards.
AAATAAAAAACACAAAAAAGAACAAAAATGTTGTGAATACTTCATGGTTGAGTCTTACCGAGTTAGGAGAATATCCGAACGCATAAGGTTGCCGCAGAAAGAAAAGGAACAATAATCGTTTCTTTATAGCCGGGAGAGGCAGAGTTGAATAGAGAGTGCAAGAGTGCAACCTTATAAAAAACGCCATTGGTGACGCACACCACCTTCTGTTCTAGAGCTCCTCTTCGTCTTTACTTCTCCACACCGCAATCAAAGAATCGGCGGTGGCAACAATTCTCGAGATTAAGCTTGGTTCGGAGCTCCTCTTCTCCTCTTCATCAGCAGCAATAACGATGATAAAGTGGCAACAAATAAAACCCTAAGCTCCTATACCTTGATTAAGCTTTAATAGCTCAAAAACCCTAAGTACTACTGCACCGTTCATCTATAACAAGAGAGAGAGAGAGAGAGTAAAATACTGAAATGATTTGGGGGAAAGTGGGAGGGTTTTATCTTTAAAAAAAACCTCTATACCGACGGTTCTGTGTTGACTGTCGCTATATATATATACCCTATAGCGATTTTCCGCGTCAAATGGTCGCTATAGATATTCTATAGCGACGGTTGCCCAGGTCGACCGTCGCTATATCTCATCGCTATATGTCGAATTTCTAGTAGTGGGTGGACCCCACAATGGAAGTATTTTCGTAGAAAATGACAGAATTATCTTTTTATAAAAATAACGGCGGAAGTTTTACAATTAAATTATTGAACTACCCAGTAGTAAAAGTACAGTAATATGCGTGGTTGCATAGTAGCACACGGTATTGATTATTGATGCTTACGTGAGAAGTCACTCAGTTATACTCGATTATTGCTTCATGATAATTCTTTGCATCATATCTCTCATATTATTGATTTGGTTATTATCACAATATCATCTACATTATATGATATATTATTAAATCAATAATTGAGACGACAAAGTTATTCATATTATTAAATTACAATATTTACAATGTCTAGAAGTTCTGTCAAGGAGAGGTTTGGTCATCTAATTGCGCACCGATAAAGAGAAATCCTTATCGAAAAGCCTCTTCTTTCCTGGGAACGACCTGGTTGTTAAATATTGTGAGTTATAATATTAATGATGAATAAGTTCGTGTTGATTAAGGATGAATTTGATATTTCCATTGTGTTAGGAGTATTAGTGTTAGTGGAAATCGACATCTATTCTGATGATAATTGATGTTTGGGGGTTATATTGATAAATCGGGTAATTAATCGGATAAATGAGCAATTAATTGCTACAAATTCACATGATTATATAACTATTTGTTCACATGTGTGTACTATTGAATCACATTCATGTACTATTAGGGGAGTTGGTGCAAGATTGATAATACTTGCATGACTAAGTTAAAAATGGAGGTATAGATGGAGGTACTATATTGTAATTCATATTTTCAACTGATTATAACTATTGATTCACATTATTTACTATTAGGGGAGGTGGTGGAAGTTTGATAATACTTGCATGACTAAATTAAAAATGAAAGAAAAGTTGGAGGTATTGTACTGTAATATTTCGAGCCCCAAAATGTGCAATTATCGAAACTATATTTTCCTATAAATAGAAGCTCATTCTTCCTTCATTTCTCACCAATTCACTAAAGCTTTAGAGCAATTATTATAGAGAGAAATTATAGAGAGAAAGAAGAAGAGAAGTCTGCTACCTCACTATTCTAATATCCAGTTCCTTCTAAGGTAAGGGGTATTATTTCTTTCGTATTCATGAAGAGAGTTATTGTTATTCCATTCCTTATTATTATGTTGGAATAACTCGCATCTATCAAGTACCGCATACATGGTGAAATTCTTACGTTATTCCATTCTTTATTATTCTATTGGAATAACTCGTCTGCATGTGATCTATCGCATGCATGGTGAGTTCATTGTTATTCCATTCTTTATTATTACATTTGGAATATCACATCGTGTGGTTTACGCATGACTGGTTCCATTCTTTATAATTACATTGGAATATCCTGCGTCATGCGCTTTACGCATGACCTAGTTCCATTCTTTATTATTCGTTGGAATATCACATGCATGCGGCGGTTTACGCATGACCGGTTCCATTCTTTATTATTACATTGAGAATAACACATGCGTGCGGTATATCGCATGCATGGTGAATTCTTCTATTATTCCATTCTTTATTATTCATTGGAATAACCTGGCTACATGTGGATTACCGCATGCATGGTGAATGATCCTTTGTATTCATTCCTTATTAAATTGTGAAAATGATCTGTCTACGTGGATTACCATATGACGGGCGATAATCCATTTGTAGTTTTATATATTCTATTTTACTCAGTTGGTTAAAGTTTTGGCTTCTATACTCCATGAAATTAATATCCTGGATATTTGTGCTTCATCCAGTATCTTTTCATGAAAATATTCTTCTGAGCATTCTTGAATTTTACTTCACAAAGCAGTATCATGTTGACAATTTGGACGTTATTGATTTCAGGATAAATTAACTTATAAATTTATTCTTAAACTTGTTTTATTGAATTATTATGTCATTATCATCATCCTCATGCTTATATTGTGATGAAAGTCATCTTTGGCTTATGTGCATAGATGGACTTGGTATGATTATGACCAGGGATCATTCGGTATAATCATGACCTGTAATATTATAAATGATGTGGTAAAAGTCCTCGATGAGTCTTTGTAATGCATTGATGGGACGAGTTTTGGTATGATTATGACCGAGGATTATTCTAAGTATAGTCATGACCATTGATGATTTAATGAATATACTTGGCCCGTAGTGCAGGGAGGATTCGATGATGTGGTTTATTTATTAAGCTGAGTCTTAGCAATAAAAAAATTGATGAAAACATTTTAAATCATAGAAGATAGTAGATATCATGCTCTACTTGGCTCTTCTAATGGATTTCTTATTCCGCTGCAGTTAAACTTGATGTCAATTTTATTTTATTAGTTTAAAATTGTTGAAGACTAATGATAATTTATTCTGCATTATCTTAGTCATAATATTTCTACTTGGGCTAGTTGAGCTTACCCTTTTTTTCACTGTTCTCTTCAGGAAATGAGAACGTAGCCGGGACTAGTCGGGGAACGGAGTGACGGTCCAGAAGATAACATTAGTAGTCCTCACTATTCTATTAAATAGTGTGACAATAAATGTAATGAGGACTCTATTGAGTGTGGATATTGTCTAGATGACAATATTCTTATTAAAACTCTTAGATTATGTTTTTCGTATTTTACACGACTGTTGTATAATTAAGTTGTATTTGAATTTTGTACCATGTATTTGGCGACTCAAGATGGGTGATGTATACCTATTTTGGGGGCGTCACAGTTGGTATCAAAGCTTAGGGATATGATCCCTGGCTGAGATGTGAGACAAGAACTAGGAGGGGAGAAACGGGGAATTCCTTCGCTAGTATGACCTACCTAAGTTTATTTGGTATTTAATTAGTCGGTCACAGTATAGTGATAATATTTGAAATGTTAATTAACCCTTGTTTTGTGGCAGTATTTAAAAATGGCATCCGAAAATGTTGAGATAAACAATGAAGCACATGAGACCATTGAGTCACCACAAATTAATGCCCAGGATAATGTGCAACAGGAAGACAATAATCCTCATGTAAACAATAACACCGATGAAATGGTGAACGATGGGATGCTCAGAGGCTTTATGCAATTCATGGAACATCAAGTTTAAAGCGGCTCTCATCCAAAATGCGGTGGAAACACCGACAACTTCTTGACGGTCACCATTAAGCGATTCAAGGAGCTGGGACCACCAGAGTTTTTTGGGAACCAAAACCACTTAAGGCAGAGACGTGGATAAAGAAAATCAACAAGATATTTGATGTCTTAGGATGCTCCGAGGAGCAAAAGGTTCCCTTTGCCACCTTCATGTTGCGAGCAGAGGCAGATTACTAGTGGGAATCTGTAAAGCATACTCAACCTGCCGCACTCAAAATGTCTTGGGAGAAGTTCCAAGAGCTGTTCAATGACAAGTACATTCCTAAAAGTATTCATCACATGAAGGAGGTAGAGTTCATCAAGCTTGAGCAAAACAATATGACCGTGGCGCAGTACGAAGCTAAGTTTGCCGAGTTATCTCGGTTTGCTTCCCACTTGCTTGATAATGAGGCGAGAATGACATGGATGTTTCTAAGAGGTTTGAAACCCGAGATACGTCAATACCTTATCTCTCATAAACTGTGTTTGTATTCAGATGTTGTTAATAGGGCTCAGTTATTGGAGCGTGATAATGAGTCAACCCAACCAAGAGAGAGCAGCCGGCAAGTCGATAATACCGGTGATAGCAGTCATCGAAGCGGTGACAACAAACATGGAGGGAATCAACATGCTAGAAATGGTAATCACTTCGATGGTAATCATGGCCATGACAATAAGAGTTGACATTCCAAGAAGGGGAGATTAAACAATAATGGAAAGACGTCAGTACAAGCACCTGTTGTTAAGGAATGAGAACGACCGCCGGTCGTATGTTACAAATGTGGAGGGGAAGGACACATCAGTCCAAACTGCACGATGCAGTCTAAAGCATGTTATAATTATGGAAAAGAAGGTCACCTAGCCCGATTTTGTCATGCACCAAAGTCAAGTCTAGCTGGGAAGGAGACATCAAAGGGTGTCCCAGACAAGACAAAGCCGGTAGTTCAAAGGAGAGCGTTTGTCGTAACCTCCCAAAAAGTGAGGAATCCAAACGAGGTGATCACGAGTAAGCTAATCATAAACTCTAGCGAAGTTTATACTTTATTTGATATCGGTTCTACCTATTCCTTTATTTCTCTTACTTGCGCTCAACGTTTAAATTTGACTCCGAAGAAATTAGACTTTGACTTATCTGTTGAAACTCCGTTGGGAGAAACCTTCATTACATTCACTGTTTATAAGTCTTGTTTGATTCGGATCAGAATCGCATACGTTACTATCGATCTTATTTCTTTGAAAATACTTGCATTTGATGTGATTTTAGGGATTGATTGGTTAACTACTCATCATGCTAAAATCGATTATTTTCGTAAGGTTGTTAGCTTTCATATTCCTAACCAACCTATTATACGAATTCAAGAAACCAAATCACTAAAGTCAATCACTGTCATATCAAGTCATAAAGCTATTCGTTTATTAAAAAGCGGATGTCAAGCTTTCTTAGCCCATGTCATGATTTAAATAAAAATACATCGATTTGAATGATATTTCTATTGTTAATAAATTTCTGACGTATTCCCTAAAGAACTTCCGCCTACCCCGAGCATGAAATTGAATTTTGTATTGACCTTGAATCAAAAGACAAAACCCATTTCCAAAGCCCCATATCGAATGGCTCTATTGAACTTCGTGGAGTTAAGAACCCAACTACAGGAATTGTTAGACATCGGTTTCATTCATCCTAGTACGTCTCCTTGGGGTGCTCCTGTTCTATTCGTGAAGAAGAAAGATGGAAGTATGTGACTTTGTATTGATTATCGGGAGTTGAATCATGTCTCCATCAAAAATAGGTACCCATTGCCTCGCATTGATGACCTGTTTGACCAGTTACAAGGAGCCAAATTCTTTTCAAAGATTGATCGTCATTGCAAATATCATCAGTTGAAGATTAAAATTGATGACATTCCAAAGACTACTTTCAGAACTCGGTACGGGCATTATGAATTCCTAGTCATATCTTTTGGATTGACTAATGCTCCTGCTGCCTTCATGGACATGATGAACCGAGTATTCAAGGAATATTTAGATCACTTTGTGGTCGTCTTTATTGATGACATCCTCATATACTCTAAAACCCGTGAAGACCATGAGCAACACTTGAGGCTGATACTTCAAAAGCTTCGTGAAAACAAACTTTATGCCAAGTTGAAGAAATGCGAGTTCTGGCTTGAGGAAGTTGCATTCCTTGGGCACGTGATATCAAATCATGGAATATCTGTTGACCCAGAAAAGATTGAAGCAATTCAAAGCTGGGAGCAACCTAAGTCAGTGACCAAAGTACGTAGCTTTCTCGGCTTAACTGGTTATTATCGAAGATTCGTAGAAGGGTTTTCTCGAATCGCTACTCCATTAACTCAGCTGACTCAAAAAGATAAAAAATTCGGTTGGAGCGAGGAATGTGAAAAGAATTTTCAAGAACTCAAGAGGAGACTCATTTCAGCACCTGTTCTGACAATACCATCTGGCTCAGAGGGATTTGTCATCTATAGTGATGCTTCAGGCAAAGGGTGAGGATGTGTTCTCATGCAACATGAGAAAGTCATAACCTATGCCTCTCGACAACTCAAAGAATATGAGCAGAATTATCCTACTCATGATCTAGAGTTAGCAGCAGTCATTTTTGCGCTTAAGATTTTGAGGCATTACCTGTATGGAGAGAAGGTGGAGATCTATACGGATCATAAAAGCCTCAAATATTTCTTCACTCAAAAGGAACTCAATATGTGGCAATGATGATGGCTTGAGTTGTTGAAAGATTATGATCATACCATCCAATACCATCCTGGAAAAGCGAACGTAGTAGGCGTAACGATCGAGTAGAAGATCATATGCGGGCACGAGTGCAATATTGTCAACGCAAAGGCCCATTTTGTATGACTTGGAAAGGATGGAAATAGAGTTAAAGACTCCAGGGACCCATGTGATGATGGCAAATATACGAGTGGAACCGACTTTAATCGATAAAGTTAAAGCTGCTGAAACTACAGACCTGGAGCTGATGAGTATGAAGAAGAAAGTGCAAGAAGGTGATATTCCAAAAGTAAGAATTGATGAAGAAGGAATACTTTGAGTCAACTCCAGACTTTGTGTTCCTAACGATTCTGACTTGAAGTATAAAATCTTGATGGAGGCGCACAACACACCGTTTGCAATCCATCCTTGGAGTACCAAAATTTATCGTGATCTTTGACATAAATTTTGGTGGAGCAATATGTAGAGAGAGATAGCGGGGTTTATCTCAAGGTGTCTAACTTGTTAATGAGTCAAGGCGGAGCATCAAGTGCCAAAAGGTCCATTGCAACCACTTAAAATTCCATAATGGAAGTGGGAGCACATTACCATGGATTTTGTTACTGGTCTTCCCAAGGTTTCTCAAGGCATAGATGCGATTTGGGTCATTTTTGATAGATTTACCAAGTCTTCTCATTTCTTACCGATACGAGAAACTTTTACACTTGAACATCTTGCTAGTATGTACATAAACGAGATCGTAAGATTGCATGGTATGCCAATATCCATAGTTTCTGATCGAGACCCAAGATTCACTTCAAGATTTTGGGTTAGTTTGCAAAAAGCTATGGGCACGGATTTACAATTTAGTTCGGCATATCATCCTCAAACGGATGGGCAGTCAGAAAGGACTATTCAAACTCTTGAAGATTAATTAAGACTCTGTGTCCTTAACTTCAAGGGAAGTTGGGACAAATTCTTACCATTGGTGGAGTTTTCCTACAACAATAGTTATCAAGCAAGTATTGGCATGGCTCCATTTGAGGCGTTGTATGGAAGAAAGTGTCGTTCTCCAGTATGCTGGGATGAGGTAGGTGAAGCAACGTTTTTGGGACCGAATTTGGTATGTATGACTATGGAAAAGATTCAAACGATCCGACAACGTATAAAAACCTCACAAGATCGACAAAAGAGTTATGTTGATCTTCATCGAAAAGACGTGGAATTCAATATTGGAGATCAAGTGTTGTTACGTGTTGCTCCATGAAAGGAGTTACAAGATTTGGAAAGAGAGGAAAGCTCAATTCTCGATTCATTGGCCCATTTTTAATCATTGATCGAGTAGGAACTGTGGCCTATAGACTCGCCTTACCGCCAAGTATGTCTCGTGTTCATAACGTTTTTCACATATCTATGTTACGCAAATATGTGAAAGACCCGAACCATATTATTGGATTAGAACCAGACAAGATAGAGGAAGATTTAACGTATGAAGAGTTACCTGTTAAAATCTTGGATAAGAAGGATCATATTCTACGCTCTAAAGTTATACCTCAAGTCTAAGTTTTGTGGAGAAACCACGATGTGCAAGAAATGACCTGGGAGTTAGAATCTGAGATGAAATCAAGGTATCCTCACCTCTTCGACATACCAGGTATGCACCCTAATTTCGAGGATGAAATTTCATAAGAAAGGGAGGTTGTAAGACCCCAACTTTTATGAATAAAGAATAATTTTCTCGAAATATATTTTTCAATATTATGGTGTGGATTTGATATAATGTTATAGTTATGGGTAATATTTACAAATTTTGCAAAGTAAGCAAGTGGTTATATAATATTCGATTGGTCGGAGAATATTCGTTTTAACAGGGAATATTCGAACGATGGCACAATCATTGGTGGACCCCACAACGGAAGTATTGTCGTAATAAGAAAATGACAGAATTATCTTTTTATAAAAATAACGGCGGAAGTTTTACCGTTAAACTGTTGAACTACCCAGTAGTAAAAGTACGAAGAATACGCGTGGTTGCATAGTAGCACACGGTATTGATTATTGATGCTTACGTGAGAAGTCACTCGATTATACTCAATTATTCTTTGCGAGAATTGTCGCATCATATCTCTCATATTATTGATTCGATTATTATCACAGTATCATCTGCATTATATGATATATTATTAAATCAATAATTGAGACGAAAAAGTTATTCATATTATTAAATTGCAATATTTACAATGACTAGAAGTTCTGTTAAGGAGAGGTTTGGTCATCTAATTGTGCGCCAATAAAGAGAAATCCTTATCAGAAAGCCCCCTCTTTCTTGGGAACGACCTAGTTGTTAAATATTGTGAGTTATAATATTAATGATGAATATGTTCGTGTTGATTAAAGATGAATTTGATAGTTCCATTGTGTTGGAATTATTAGTGTTAGTGGAAAATCGACATCTATTCAGATGATAATTGATGTCTGGGGGTTATATTGATAAATCAGGTAATTAATCAGATGATCGAGCAATTAATTACTACTACTTCACATGCTTATATAACTATTTGTTCACATGTGTGTACTATTGAATTACATTCATGTACAATTAGGGTAGTTGGTGCAAGATTGATAATACTTGCATGACTAAGTTAAAAATGGAGGTATAGATGGAGGTACTATATTGTAATTCGTATTTTCAACTGATTATAACTATTGATTCACATGATTGAACTATTGATTCACATTATTTACTATTAGGGGAGGTGGTGCAACTTTGATAATACTTGCAGAACTAAATTAAAAATGAAAGAAAAGTTGGAGGTATTGTACTGTAATATTTTGAGCCCCAAAATGTGCAATTATTGAAACTATATTTTCCTATAAATAGAAGCTCATTCTTCCTTCATTTCTCACCAATTCACTAAAGCTTTAGAGCAATTATTATAGAGAGAAATTATAGAGAGGGAGAAGAAGAGAAGTCAGCTACCTCACTATTCCAATATCCAGTTCCTTCTAAGGTAAGGGGTATCATTTCTTTCGTATTCATGAAGAGAGTTATTATTATTCCATTCCTTATTATTATGTTGGAATAACTTGTCTATGCGAAGTACCGCATACATGGTGAAATTCTTCTGTTATTCCATTCTTTATTATTTCATTGGAATAACTTTTATCATGCGGTCTATTGCATGCATGGTGAATTCTGTTGTTATTCCATTCTTTATTATTCTGTTGGAATATCCTGTCTGTGTGGTTTACGCATGACCTGATTTCATTCTTTATTGTTCTGTTGGAATATCATGTCTGTGCGATTTACGCATGTCCTAGTTCCATTATTTATTATTCTATTGGAATATCCTGTTTGTGCGGTTTACGCATGACCTAGTTCCATTCTTTATTATTCTGTTGAGAATAACTTTTCTGTGCGGTCTATCGCATGCATGGTGTGACGCCCCCAAAATAGGTATACATCACCCATTCTGAGTTGTCAATACATGGTACAGAAACAACTACAACTTTATTATTACAATAGTAAAACTGTGAGTTTGAATACAAATATTATCTTCTAGACAATATCTATACCCAAATAAATCCTCATCACATTTATTGATACATTATTTTACAAAAATAGTGAGGACTACTAAACAACTCTCTCTATAACCATCATTCCATACCCCGACTCGTACTCGCTACATTCTCGCCTCCTGAGAAGAAAAATGGAATAAAAGGAAAAGGGTGAGCTCAACTAGCCCAAGAAGAATATTATGACTAAGATAATATACAACAAATTATCGTTAGTCTTCAACAGAGAAAAATCTAATAGAATACAATAGACAACAAGTTTTAAATCAATACCATGATGAAATAATAATTCATTAGAAGAGTTAAGTAGAGAATGCAAACTACTATCTTCTATGTATGAATTTAAAGTTCATCGCTCATCTTTTATCCCCGTAACATCAATCAATATATATCGGAATCAAATATTCATCTTTGCACTCTGAGCCAAAGATATTCATCGATTGGTCATGTTCATCTAAACACTGTTCATCTTTGCACTACGGGCCAAAGATATTCATCGAAATCATTCATCTTTGCACACTCTGAGCCAAAGATATTCAATAATATCATCATTTAAGACCGAGGATGATGAAAAATATTTTTAAAGAAAGCGAATCCAATTGAAACAAAATGACAAGGATTAAGGATTACGGATTAGTACTTTTGTTTTATCCACGCCCAAAAATACCTCAAAAATAATCATAGTGGTGTAAAATTCAAGAATGATCAAAATATGGATACAATCAAAGCTAGTATCCATAATAGATATTTTGGATGAAAAGGAAAATTTTCATTTTTTCGATGAATAGTCTTTGTATTCGTGAATAGTACCAGAGTATCGTGAATAGTGCCAGATATCGTGAATAGTAATCCCGAACACTAAAAGTTCCAAATTTAATTAAAAGTTCAGATCAATACTTGACATAATGATATTAGAATAAATAATATCATTAAAAAATAATATCCCTTACATCGAAAGATCAAGATTTAAATGAAACACCGGATATAGGCTATGACTTGAACTTGCACGTATATAGCAATACTCAAAATACTCACAAGAATACGCTCGATAATATAGAGAGAAAACTTGATTTCGGTGTGATTTTCAATTCTAACCAAAGCACCCTATTTATAGGAAAATGCTTAGAACACCAAAGTAGAAAATTTAATAAAATATTAATATAATTTTTTTTCAAATTCATACGCCCACTACCAGCCCACAACATCAGCCACACGTACAAAACATTAAAAAACATTTTTTCTAATTAAAATATTTTAAACTTCCAAAATTAATTATTTTGAGCTTCAAACTTCAATAATTCATAATAAATAGTTCTTTTGTCAAGCAAATTCAAATCTTGCGAGTTTTTATAGGAAATTCAATTCTCTACAACTTTGCGAAGAAAGTTTTTCCAAATTCCAAGCAGTAAATTGACCAAGAAATCCATAAGCAAGCGATTTTATAAAGCTATAATCAAATTTCAGTCAAGAAATGGGGTCCACCGACATGTTTAACATGTTTTAAACATTTATTGCAACAAAAATACTCTTTCTTCTTGTATACTCATATATCACACATTCATTGTAAAAATATCACCATTATTATATTATTAAAAATATAATAATATATTTAAATGAATTATTTTATCAGAAAAAGATAAAATTTTAATTTTCAACAATTGTCACATTAAAAATTTTCTCCATCTATATCCACATAAAATCAATATTTTTCTCATCATATGAATCAATAATTAATTATTCACAAATAATATTATGTAATCACAATATTGACAACAGTGCGGTTCAGGAAAGAGGGGCTTTCAATAAGAATTTCTCTCTTCTTGTAGCAATTAGGTGACCAAACCTCTCCTTAGGCCCGAACTTTCTAGACATTGCCAATAATGTTATCCAATAATATTATTCAGGATAATATGATTATTCCTTCGATAATGAAAAAAATCTTGTGTAGTGACAATTATTGAAACAACGGTAATATAAAATATCAACACAACAATTATTGAATCAATAAAATAAAATATCGAAGCGAAGAATTATCGTAACAATTATTGAGTAGTGCCTTCTTACGTAAGAATCAATAATTGGTGCAATCTGTGTGCTCTTCTTGTGTTTTAACCCAAGAGTATTTTAATAAAGATTACTTCAGTAACAACTACGCCGTTATTTTTAAACAACTTATATTTGTCGTTTTCTTCATCCAATCGTTTTCCGTTATGGGGCCCACACATGGTCGCTACCGTAAATATTTAATATTCCCGAAGCGATTTAATATTCCACGACCAACTAATATTCAAACAACAATGAATATTTTATAACCACTTGCTTATTTTGAAATATTTGCGTATTTTACCCATAATTATCCACATTAATCAAATCAACCCATACTATTTCAAAATAATAAATAGAGAAAAATAAATTTTATTTATTAATTATTTGGGGTCTTACACATGGTGAATTCTTCTGTTATTCCATTCTTTATTATTCTGTTGGAATAACCTGTCTATGTGGATTACCGCATGCATGGTGAATGATCCTTTGTATTCATTCCTTATTAAATTGTGAAAATGATCTGTCTACGTGGATTACTGCATGACGGGCAAAAATGCATTTACAGTTTCATATATTCTATTTTACTCAGTTGGTTAAAGTTTTGGCTTCTATACTCCATGAAATTAATCTCCTCGATATTTGCTCTTCATCCAGTATCTTTTCATGGAAATATTCTTCTGAGCATTCTTGAATTTTACTCCACAAAGTAGTATCATGTTGACAATTTGGATGTTATTGATTTCAGGAAAAATTAACTTATAAATTTATTCTTAAACTTGTTTTATTAAATTATTATGTCATTGTCATCATCCTCATGCTTATATTGTGATGAAAGTCATTTTTGGCTTACGTGCATAGATGGACTTGGTATGATTATGACCAGGGATCATTCGATATAATCATGACCTGTAATGTTATAAATGATGTGGTAAAAGTCCTCAGTAGCCTGTAATGCATTGATCGATAGTGTTTGGTATGATTATGACCAGGGATTATTCGGTATAGTCATGACCACTGATGATTTAATGAATATCCTTGGCCCGTAGTGCAGGAAGGATTCGATGATGTGGTTTATTTATTAAGCTGAGTCTCGGCGATAAAAAAATTGTTGAAAACATTTTAAATCATAGAAGATAGTAGATATCATGCTCTACTTGACTCTTCTAATGGATTGCTTATTCCGTTGCAGTTAAACTTGATGTCTATTGTATTTTATCAGTTTAAAATTGTTGAAGACTAATGATAATTTATTCTGCATTATCTTAGTCATAATATTTCTTACCTGGCTAGTTGAGCTCACCCTTTCTTTCACTATTCTCTTCAGAAAATGAGAACGTAGTCGGGACTAGTCGGGGAATGGAGTGACAGTCCAGAAGATAGAATTAGTAGTCCTCACTATTCTATTAAATAGTGTGACAATAAATGTAATGAGGACAACATTGAGTGTGGATATTGTCTAGATGACAATATTCTTATTAAAACTCTTAGATTATGTTTTGTCGTATTTTACACGACTGTTGTATAATTAAGTTGTATTTAAATTTTGTACCATGTATTTGGCGACTCAAGATGGGTGATGTATACCTATTTTGGGGGCGTCACAGGTAGTCTGCTATACCAATTCCGGTCCTAACAATTGACGTTCACTAACTTCATCCCAGCATAGTGGAGTTCTGCACTTCCTCTCATACAATGCTTCATAAGGCGGCATGCCAATGTAACTATTATTGTGGGCAAATTCTGCCAGTGGTAAATGATCATCCCAGTTCCCTTTAAATTCCATGATGCATGCTCTGAGCATATCTTCGAACGTCTGGATTGTTCATTCGCTTTGGCCGTCTGTTTGAGGATGGTACGCTGTACTCATTCTCAATTGTGTTCCCATGCATTCTTGTAATCTCTTCCAAAAGTTTAACGTGAATCGCGGATCTCTATCTGACACAATTGACACTGGAATTCTATATCTCGAAACGATCTCCTTGACGTACAACTTTACCAACTGATCAAGATTTAATCTAATCTTTATTGGCAAAAAGTGTGCTAACTTTGTCAGTCTATCCACTATCTGTTAGGTTTGTAATATTCATGAACGCAATCAAATTGCATAAATAAGCAGAAACGTGGAAAAATCAGAGTTTTAAAATTTGACAAACCATATACCCGGATAACCCTTTATGCATAATTATTAATTAAACGAAAAGATAAAGAATAAAAATCATACCCTTGAAGATTCGAGTCTTCCTCAGGTACAAGTTCACCTCCAATCCTTTTTCGCGCTTGAATCCACTGGGTTTGGTTCCTTCCTTTGATCAACGTTAGCCACCCAAGTGTTTTGCCTCTAGAGGTGATCCGCCAAGGAAGAAGAAGGATTTAAGAAGATGGGTATTTGGCAAAATCCTAGTTTTTCTATCTCTCATAGAAAATGGTGTACTCTCCCAACTATTGGAATTACGTATTCTATGAAAACGTCAACCACCTCACCCATAATAAGACTCATCTTATTTATAGATGTGGGCAACCCTCCTTAACAATTAAGGAATTTGGTTTTATTTTAATTAATTAAATTCCTTTAATTAATTAGGCTCCCAATCTTATTAGGAATAATTAATTAAACTCTTTTAATTAATTTGTCACCTAATCTTATTATGAATATGAGGGTACTTTTATTAATTAATTCCCAAACTCCTTTATGAATTAAATAATAATAATAATAATAATAATAATAATAATAATAATAATAATAATAATAATAATAATAATAATAATAATAAGACTCCTCTTGTTAATTTATATTTAATATTTTCAAAATATTAATTAATAAATATTAAGTTATTTAATTTATTCTATCACCATAGATTAAATTAAATATACTTAACTTATTATTACAATTAATCCATTAACTTCTTAAATAATTATTCTTCCTTTTATGGTGTGACCCTTTAGGTTCTCCATATTAAACCGGTTGTGAATAAATCAATTAGAATAATTCTAATCATATTTAAATAAATAAATTAAACCATTAATTTATTTAAATAATATTTATTCTACAATAGGGATAAGCCTCCCTAGCGATTAACGACTTTTCAGATAATATAGATTTCAACATTAATCATAAAAGAACCTTTGAGTAAATAGTTCTTAAAATGACGATTCAATCCTTCCAACATACAATGTCCCAATTAAATATAAGACATGGAATTCTTTGTCAAGTCTTATTTTATTTAATTATATGTATTTCGACTCTTAAATGCACAACTCCAAATAATGCAAATTAGAAACTCCTTCTAATTTCATTACGCGCTTGGCCAAGGACTCTTTGGGTTGCCATTTATCGAATCACATAGGACATTTCTCTTCTTTTACTAGAAGCTGTAGATTCTTTATTGTTCATACATTATCTCCATGTACAACTTATTATACCCAAGCATACCCTTTGATATACCCTAAGGGTCTTAAGGAATAAGTCAAAGTATAACTCATCATACACAAGATATTATGATGATCTCAAGTCCAAGGATCACTTGTACTATTATTGTGACGCCCCCAAAATAGGTCCAATCCATCCAACCTATTCTGAGTCGCCAAATACATGGTACAGAAAACAACTACAACTTTATTACTACAATTGTCATGCAAAATACAACAACACATATACTGTGAGTTTTAATACCAACTGTGACTCATGTCCCAACTATGGACAGCACCTCACAGTGATACCTTACATAAAGGTACAATCTAGAACTGTTTTAGAAATTAAAATCTTTGGGAAGTGCTCAAGGAAACCTTCGTACATAGGAGGCCATGAATCTTAGTTATGATAAATATCATATGTCCAGAGAATTATCCTTGGTTGATCCAATAGACCCCAAAGAAAAAAGAGAAGGTTACTATCATGTTCCTTCTAATGGTGAGTCTTCTCTTGACATATAACTATCTCCACTATATGCGATTGAACATTATGTTTCAACCCAACTCCAAGATCATATAGGTAGTGCTCGTAGATATACTCAGCAAGTGGATGTGCACAACCTTTCTTATGATAACACGAGATTGTATGTCATTAGACATCTTGTATGATAGTGGCAAAACACCCTTCCAAAGTTGGGTTCACCTCACCCTATTGTTGTTCACCAAAATCAATTATTAAGTGATGTATAATATACGACACACACATCTTAGGTCCTCAATACAATTAAATATTGTATGTCATGCCGTTTTATAATGTGTTAAGAAACTTTGATAGTCTCGGACCACCACACAATTCCCCTGTTATCCCCGCTCGACCGAGCTACACTCCTATTACCTGAAAGGAATTGTGAAGCAAAAAGGGTGAGCACAACTAGCCCAGTAAAGAATATCATAACTAAAGATAATTAAATTATCAATAGCCTTCATCAGTAATAATTCAGAGATTTAGAACATATGGTAGATGATAAAACTTTTCAACCATAGTTGCAGCGGAACGAGCAATCCATTAGAAGAGTCAAATAGACCATAAAGTCTATTATCTTCTCTATGTTAAAAGTCCACCAACAATGCTTTAACCCTGTAACATTAATCAACAAATCTTGTTCACAGTCATGTGAATAACTCATAATCATAATTGTAGTTCAAATTTTCTCTTCTCATTCAAGACGAAGATATTTTTCATCACATGTCTTTACCTGAAACATCAAAGATCATGGTTATACCGATTCACAGTTCCTGTTCATAATCATACTAATAAGTTCATCTTTGCACTACGGGCCAAAGATATCCATTAACAGTTCATCTTTGCACTACGGGCCAAAGATATTCATCAATAATTGATCTTTGCACTACAGGCCAAAGATATTCATATCTCAAAGAAACATACAATTATTTCAGAATTTATATAAACCATAATTATAATCATGTTGTTCAATTCACCTTTGCACTTAAGCTAAAAATATTCAATTGTAAATTCAATGGTCATGATCATACCAGTCAATAATTCATCTTTGCACTACTGGCCAAAGAGAACCCATAGTCACGATCATACCAATAATCTACCCATCTTTACACTTAAGTCAAAGAGAAATTTCATCACCGGAATTATAAAAATGTTATATATGATAATAAAAACAATATAATCAACATATAGATTTAATCTCAAGAGTAAGATTCATAAATCAATGATTTCATAACACCTTAATCCAAATGTTATAAATCACTTAATAATCTTATAATCTAATATTATTAATACTACCACAATATTTTAATCATTTCTTAAACTTATAAATAATTTATTTTAATTGTTTACACCTTACTAATTAATGCATTTAATCATACTAAAATGCAAAACTCATAAGATTTCATCACCAATAACAAACAACCTCATCAAAAATCTGCATATACCATATATAGGATTCCCAAGCCATAAAATCCTATTTTTCAATTTTGTTACTTCACATAACATATTTAATTTATTTATTTATAACTAGTCCATTTTTATGAAAAATACCAAATTAGTTCCAAAAATATTTCTTTTGTGGGATTTAGCATAATATAGTCCCATATTGAACATATATTTTTCTCAGAATTTTTAAAATTCATTTACTATTTTTTACATGGCCAAAATTGCCGAATATTTAGACATTTATCATAAATTGTACTTTTGTCCAAAAATTCCAAAATTTATAGAATATACTGATGTTATATAGATGTACTCCCAATAAAAATTTTACCAATTTTGGAGTTAACCACAAGGAGTTATAAGGGTTTACTTTTAAAATAGTCTTTCCTTATAAAATACATAACTCCTAATCTATACATCCAAAAATCGCCATTTTTGAACACAATCAAGGAAACTCATCAAATTATCATTTCAAATTTTTTCAGAATTTTTGAAGGTCAAAAAAATTACGAAACATGATAAACATAATAATCCTTAAAATCTCTTACCTCAAAAGAGCAATACTTCTGACCGGAACATCGGATGTAAAGTCGAAAGAAACTTGCACTGAATAGCAACTCTCAAAGTATCTAAATACTCACAAAAATACACTCGATAATATAGAGAGAAAGAAAACTTGTTTCTAGTGTGATTTTCAATTCTAACTTAAGCGCCTATTTATAGGAAAATGCTAGAAAGCCAAAGGAGACTAAAATAATAAAATAATATTATTTAATTTTTCCTCTTTTACGCCCATACTTGCTGAAAATCTGAGCAGCCAACCTTGAACAAAATTCAGCACATTTTTTTTTCTACACCAATTAAAGTGGGTCCCATCCAAATTTAATAAAAATCATTTTATTTTCCGAAACTTCAGTAATTCATAGAAAATAGTCCGTATATCAGAAAAATACGAATTTTATGTCCATTCCACACGAAATCAAATTCTCTACAACTTTGTAGCTTTGAGTTTTTCCAAATTCCAAATAGAAAATATCCAAAATCCACAAACGGATGATTTTTAATACCATTTCAACACCTTTTAAAATTCATAACAAATCATACGTTAATTTTCAACGGTTCAAAATTTGTGGACATATACTCAACTCATATATGTATAACATATCCAAAAATCATAACGATCCAACGGTCGGATTAAAATTACAATTCACTTAATAAAGCTTTAAGAACACCGATTTGAGTTTTTAATACCTCCAATCAAGGCAAAATCTCGATAAAACACCTCAACATTAATTCTTTCATTTATAACCACATAAATAAATCCATCATTTATATCCACATCAAATAAATATTTCCTTATCATATAAATTAATAATTAATTATTCACAAATAATATTACAGAATCACAATTATGAGAACCAAGCGGTTCCTGTGAAAGGGGCTTTCAATGAGGATTTCTCTCATCTTGGGCGCGCAATTAGGTGACCAAACCTCTCCTTAGATAGAACTTTCTAGACATTGCCAATAATGATATCTAATAATATTATTCAAATAATATGAATTATTGATCTGATAATGAGAAATATCAGGCAAATGATAATTATCGAAACAACAATAATATTAAATATCAACGCAAAGCAATTATTGAATCAATAAAATAAAATATTGAAGCGAAAGAACATCGTAAAAATTATTGAGTAGTGCCTTCTTACGTAAGGATCAATAATTCAAAAATTGTGCAATACTGGTGTGCTACTTTATGCAACCACGCATATTCATCGTATTTTTTACCACTAAGGGTATTCCAACAGATTTGTTAACGATAACAACTATGCCGTTATTTATAAAAACTCAAACTTGTCATTTTCTTCATCCGACGGTTATTACATTATGGGGCCCCTAAATGATATTGCGCGTCGTGCATTGAATATTCCCCAACAACAAGAATATTCTACGACCAAACGAATATTCCCTACGAAATGAGTATTTTATAACCACTTGCGTATTTTGAAAATTTTACATATATCACCCTTAACTTTAAACTTTTATCAATTTAACCATTTACTGAATAATAATTATAAGAAAAATTGAATACTTTTATTTCATAAAATTCGGGGTCTTACAACTATCACTACATGAATTCCTATTGACAGGCAAGTAAAACTCCATTATGTATTCCTTAGCGAGCCACGTTCAGTGAACTTATTCTCTAATAAGCACCTACATACTTGCTTTAGTGTCTCCATATAAATGATCATGAGATCAATCATCCTCATCCAATGAGCAAGTAACGTATGAACCAATCTATCCAGATTCACTAATTCCCAATTTAGTAATCTAATGATTGGGAACTATTTTAGTTTTAAGCTTTATAAGAATTTAGATCTCATTAGAATGATCATCATCATTATTCTAAAAGCATTGCTTAAAACTATGGGTTTATCACATATTATAAAATAGCATCATGTAGATAATTAAAAGCCTTTAATAAATTAATACTTTTTATTAATAAATGAATAAGATTGTTACAAAGTATATGATTTATCATCAAACATGATTGGCTTGTGTGCATACTACTTTCACTATCACCCAAATCGCATCGTATCCTTTCTGAGTCGTTGGAAGACCTACCACAAAATCTATTATGATATACTCCTACTTCCATTCAGGTATTTCCAACGGTTGAAGTAATCCACTTGGTCTCTGATGCCCGGCCTTGACTCTTTGACATGTCAAGTATTTTGCGACACATTCTGCAACATCACTTTTCATATTCGACCACCAATAATGTCGTCGTAAATCTTGATACATCTTCGTACTTCCCGAATGAATTGAATATCTTGAGTTATGAGCTTCGGTCAAGATTTTGTCTTTTATATCTGGTACTATTGGAACCCAAATTCTTCCCTCAAACCTTAGTAGTCCTTTAGTATCGATCTTGTATTTCACTTCACTACCCTCAACTACTCTTTCTTTGATCTTTCCACATTCTTCATCTTATAGTTGAGCATTTTTCACTTTGTCCACTAAAGTTGGACTAATTTCCATCTGGAACAATCTTCCATTTGATTCTTTCAGAAGTTTTATTTCAAACTCTAGCCTTGCCATTGCTGAGATAAGTTCCTCTTGAGCCATTAACAACATCAATTTCTCACGACCTTTTCTACTCATGGCATCATCAACCACATTTGCTTTACCCGGATGATAAAAGATCTCACAATCATAATCTTTTATCAATTCTAGCCATCGCCTTTGACACATGTTCAAATCTTTTTCTGTGAAAATATATTTTAGACTTTTATGATCCGTATATATCTCACATTTCTCTCCATAGAGATAATGTCTCCATATCTTCAGAGAAAATACTACATCAGCCAAATCTAAATCATGAGTCGGGTATCCTTTCTCATAATCCTTCAGTTGTCTTGATGCATACACAATGACTTTGTCGTTTTTCATAAACACAACCAAGTCCTTTATATGATGCATCACTATACACCACAAAGTTTCCTGTATTATCTGGTAATGACAACACAGGTGCCACACTTAACTTCTTTTTCAAGTCTTGGAAACTCTCTTCGAACTTCTCCTTCCAGAAAAATTTTACAATTTTCCTTGTCAAATTTGTCAATGGAGTGGCAATCTTGGAGAAATCTTGAATAAACCGTATGTAATAGCCTGCCAATCCCAAGAAACTCCTCACTTCAGATGGTGTTCTCGGTTGTTCCCAATTTATCACAGCTTCCACTTTTGATGGATTTACTGAAATCCCATCTTTATCAATTACATGTCTAAGAAATTGTACACATTCTAGCCAAAATTCACATTTAGAGAACTTTGCATACAACTTTTCCTTTCTTAGCGTCTCCAACGTCAAACGTAAATGTTCCACGTGTTCCTCTTGAGATTTGGAGTACACCAGAATATCATTAATGAATACCACCACAAACTTATCTAAGAATGGTTTAAACACCCTATTCATCAAATCCATGAATGTTGTAGGGGAATTAGTTAAACCAAAAGACATTACTAGAAATTCGTAGTGTCCATGCCGAGTTCTGAATGCCGTCTTAGGTACATCCTCCTTCCTTACCTTTAATTGATGATACCCACTTCTCAAATCTATCTTCGAGAAGTACTTAGCTCCCTTCAACTGATCAAACAAGTCATATATTATTGGCAACATATATTTATTCTTAATATTGAATTTGTTTAATTCCCTATAATCAATGCAAAGGCGCATTGACCCATCCTTCTTTTTCACGAATAACACCAGTGCTCCCCACGGTGATACACTCGGCTAAATGTATTTCTTGTCTAGCAGTTCCTGTAGTTGCACCATCAGTTCCTTCATCTCTACCAGAGCTATTTTGTACGGGGCCTTCGATATCGGAGTAGTCCCTGGTGCTAAATCGATAATGAACTCGATCTCTCTTTCAGGCGGAAGTCATAGAAAATCCTCTAGAAACACGTCTGTAAAATCCCTAACAACCTGTATCTCCTCCAATTTCACACCCTTCTTCTAAGTATCGACTATGTAAGCTAAGTACCCTACACAACCCTGACTCAATAACTTCTTGGCCTGCATAATCATCAGACATCTCTCTTGTCTAGACGATTTGCTACCATAGAAGACTACCTTTGACGGAGTCATAAAGTTTATACATTTCTTTTGGCAATCAATTATTGCTCCATAATTGAATAACCAATCCATTCCTAATATAACATCAAACTCTCCAAGTTTAATCGGGATTAAATCTACTATCATGACATTCCCCTTAACATTCACCCTATAATTCATGTATACAAACTTAACATGAATCACCTCCCTATTCGCAATTTCTATGTTTAAAGGGAAATTCAATTCTTCACTAGGTAATTCTAACCTCTTAGCAAATTCATCATATATGAACAAGCAAGTAGCATTTGAATCAAATAATACATATGCACTTAAATCATTGATTGGGATAATACCTGACATGACATCTTTTGATTGCACCGCATCCTGTATAGTCATGTTGAAGGTTCTGGTTGTGGGTCTGTTTGATGATGTTGGTCCAATAATAGTCAATGTACCTCCACTGCCACTTCATTTGCTTCTAGTTGGCTCTCCAGCTTTCTTCTTAGGGCACTCGCGAGCAAAATGATACTTTGACTCGCATGTGTAGAAAACATTCTTCTTTGGTTGATGGCAATTTGGAGCAATGCGACCCTCCTGGTCACAGTTGAAGCACACTCGTTTACCCCTTAAACACATGCCAATGTGATTCTTTCTGAATGTAGCACATGCTTTAAACTTCTTCTTCTGCTGGCTACTATGTTGACTTATAGCACCAACACTTGCATTCCATTTTCTCTTCAAATTATTATTGTTATTACCACCATTCTTGCCTTCACTCTCATTCTTCTTCTTTCTTTGTTCCTGATTATATTTTGTCACAGCCTTGCCTCCACCCTCGCGCGATAATTGCCTTTTCCAGCACTGCTGCAAACATTTTCAACTGGAACATGGAGACTTTGCTGTACAACAAGGATTTCAATCCCTATTCAAATATCCTTGCCTTGCACTCATCAGTCTTGACTTGATATGGCGCAAACCTTGCCAACTCATTAAACCTTGCTGCATACTCCGACACCGTCATTATGCCTTGCTTCAATTCTAAAAACTGTACCTCTATCTAATTCTTCGAACTCTCTGGGAAGTAGGTCTCAAAAAATATTTCCTTAAACCTTTCCCAAGCCATTACTCCCTGACCTCCTCTAGTTTTATTGGCTTACCACCAATAACTGGCCTCTGCTTTCAACATGAATGTTGCAAAAGCAATCTTCTGATTCACACCTACTCTAGCAACATCAAATACTTTCTCTATTTCCATAATCCAGGTTTGTGCCTCAACCGGATTCATGGTTCCACGGAATTCTAGAGGCCCAACCACCTTGAAATCTTTAAAAGTTACAGCCTGATTCTGCAACTCTCCCGTCAGAAGTGTCACCAACTGCTGAACTGGGTTAGCTTCAGCGTTGTTGTTGTTAGTAGACCCCTCAGGGGTTTATTGTCGTGGTTGACGTCTTCTTGGAGGCATTTTCTGATTAACAAAAAAATACACTTATTAGATTATTACCCAATCTTTATTAAGTATTTTCTACTTAACTTGCACATCATAAAAGATCATCACATAAAACATCACATCTTGAATAAATATTAACTTTTATTCATTCATAATCTTTTAAAAACACAATAATGATAGCATCCCTGTTATCTACATCACTTTCTTGAACTACAAAAGTTACAGGATAACATCACCATCATATCCCATTGGTTACATAATACCTAGGATTTACATCTTATTTATTATATAATTAATCACATATCAAGTGCATTCCCTACGATGACCTACTAATATGTTGCATAGCCTTACGACGCTCCTCTTCCATAATACAGAACATTGTTCTACGATCTAACGTGTACCATTGCAGCGTCTCAAACTGAATCGGATAATACATGACTCGATCGTGAGCTCAGTTTATCACGGTGTTGAAAACGCCATTCATCTCCTCCATCCTGATCTTTTTTGCTTGCACTTCCCCCTCTGCCACTTCTGCACGCTAAGAAGCTTTCTCGTACGATTCTTCAACTCTTTCTCTCTTGGTGGATTCCTCTTTCAATTTGTTCTTCAGGTCTGCGATTTCCTCCGACAGCTGTTCATTCTCCCCCTCAGTATGAATTAGCTTCCATTCCACATTACTCAGACGCTCGTCAAGATCCCGGATCTCATCGTCCTTCTGCGCCATTGAAGTCTGACGTTCAGCCACTATCTCTTCCAACTCCTCGACTCTATCCTGAAGCTCGATATTGTGGTCGTATACTTCGTCGTACATATGAGCTGCGATAGAGTTTGGTGGAAACTCTCCCTCCTCATCCTCATCCACCTGTGGCAGCTCCACAGGGTCTTCCTCCTCCGTCTCTACCTTATCCTCCTCATCAGGTATCCCCTCCTTCTCAAACTCCAGGGTGGCATCACCAACTATTGTGACCAACAGAGATGACTCCCTTGGTACCAGTTGTTCCCATACTTATTGAATATCTTGAGGCTCCTTCTCTCTAGGCATCCGAGGTCCCTCCTCCCTAGCCTAACTGGATTCTCCCACATTAGCCATCCTGACAACAAAATTTGAAGTGTTTAATTACTAATTGTCATTATTCGACACTCACAAACACATAGGTTGCAACCACATAAGCACATAAAGTGTTTTATTATTTCTTTCTTAAAACTCGATAAGAATTGATCACCTCTATCTTTTCAATCTTCTGTAAGGTTACTACCTAAGGCTTTTCCCCCACCTAAGGTTCATAACCTAAAGCTTTGATACCAACTTGTAACACCCCAAAATCTTGGTACTTCATTCCCACAAGATTTGGTGTTCACTGTCTAAACATTCATTTCTAACTACCCAAATATAATAAAATTTAAACAATAAACCTTCCCATTAAAGGGTTACATCATCAATAAAATCCCAGGTTGTCTAACCTTAAACATTCATCATATTCGAAAAAGTAAATAATTACATCTCAATAATTAAAATAAAGTATGACAATATAAAAGTCAACAGATTTACAAGTCTTCAACATTTGTTCATCTTTCCTTTTCCTTTACTGGTGGTAGGTTCATCGACCTTCTCAACTTTAGCTGTAATGGTTATATAAGTAAGAATGAGCAAAATAAATTCTCACTTGAAATGACAATGAATAATAATATCATAATAACTGCCAAATGAACAGACTCAATAGAACTGAGTAATATTCTCTATCAATGACAATCAAAAACTGGAAACAAAATTTAAAATATAACTGAGGTTCACAAGACCACGAACTACGTCCAAGGTTATAAGTATTCTTTCAACT
Source organism: Panax ginseng (assembly GCA_020205605.1). NCBI lineage: Eukaryota > Viridiplantae > Streptophyta > Magnoliopsida > Apiales > Araliaceae > Panax > Panax ginseng. The sequence goes on along the minus strand of CM035132.1, from coordinate 140,482,156 downwards.
TAAACCTAAACAGTCATAAAACTCTAGGGACTTCACGTACTTAAGGGGATCAACCCTTCGTACCATGTATTGTGCACAAACATCTAAACGCATAGCGTACTTAATCCCCTGTAATAGGGTTATTCATCTCAGTATTTAGAATACAAATCCGCACCAATGTAAATTTGGTTTGGATAAGCTTCAAGGGTAATTTAGAGTTTAACGAACATCAACTAAGGATTAGTTGAATCAAAATGTATAACAATATGCTATGGAATGAGTCATAAATGAATCATCAATGTATTTAAAAGTCATGCTTAGAAATGAACTAGAAAGCATAAGCATTGAATAACATAACAAACCTTTCCTGAACAATATTAAGCTAAGGCTAGAATTTTGTTTAAAAAAAGGATTGAGTTATTGAATCATGCATAATTGTTAGCAAGTTGAACAATAAAACTTGCTCAATATAAAGGTATATGATATAAAACAACTCAAATAAAGGTTAGAGCTTAAAAACTTGCTCAACGTAAAAGTAGAGTTAGAGAACTTGCATAAGTATAATATGAATAGCCAAACAAAGGTTAGTTTCAATTACTTTGTTTTTGTTTCTTCATGTATTTTCACAATCAATAACCAATTTATACGTTATACTAATTAAACATCAATTTTGACTCTAAAATAAGCCATATTCATGTATATTTCACTATAAAATAACTTTCTCCATATATATTATATTTTGATGGATTAAACTACTCTAAATCATACACTAAACATAAGAAAAAAATTTATATCGACCAATTAACATATAAAAACTACATAACAACAATTAATCCTCCACACAAATTTTACAGAGAACTTTTGATAAAACTTTTAAACAAAAAACAAAAATAAGAATTATACATTTGCTTTCTTGTTTAGATAGAGAAGGCTACTTTGTTAATCCTCTTTTGGCTCTCAAAACACACTCCTTTTCTTCTTCCTTCTCTCTTTTCTCTCTTTTCTCTCCGTGTTTTCTCTTCTTTCTCTTTTTCTTTGTTCTCTCTCTCTCTCTCTCTTTATAACTTAACATAAAACATATAACTGATATACATATATCATAGATAATATAAACGTAAATCTTATATTTATTAAGTAATACAATTGATAAAACATAAATCCCACCTTTAAAAATATATCAGTTATGTTTCTCTTTTTAAATTCAAAAACCACTAGGGATTGTTTGGCAAAACAAAATTAAGAAATAACTTAAAATCCTTAGGGCTTGTTTGGCAAAACCCATTTAGAATAAGGACTTATGCCCTAATTGGAAAAACTGCATTAAACTCTTTTAATTTATTTTCATAACTTAGTTATAATATAGTTTATTGTCACACTTTATTCAATTAAATTCCCATATTCAAATTTAATTAAATTAAAGCTAATAACAATCTATTAAATCTATTTGTCAAATAAACATATTGTCACAAAATTATAATTTTGATTATAATTATAATTTTATTCAATAAATTAATACATTACTTTATTTACTAAATTAAATTAAAACAACATTATAACAACTCCTTTAATCTTTATCAATTCTCTAATTTAATTACTAAATTAAATTAGAATATTATCTTATAAAATTAATTTCTCACTCTTTTATTTAAATTAATTTCAAAATACTAATTATCAACTTAATTAAAATCTTACCTTAATTAAGTTAATTCCCTAACTCATAAATTATTTATTTAACAAATAAATAATCAAATCAAATTAAATTAAATAAATATTTATTCAACAATAACACATCAATTAAAATATTTATTTATTTCAATAAATATTTGAAACTACAACTTAAAATTCTGGATTGTTACAGATCTAAATTCTTAGATAGCTTAAAACTGAAATGTTCTCAATCAATGGATTACTAAAAGGGGATTAGTGAATCCGGATAGATTGATACGTACGTTGCTTGCTCATTGGATGAGGATGATTGATCTCATTATCATTTGTGTGGAGACACTAAAGCAAGTATGTAGGTGCTTATTGGAGAATAAGTTCATTGAACGCGACTCGCTAAGGAATACCTAATGGAGTTTTACTTGCATGTCAATAGGAATTCCGGTAGTGATAGTAGTACAAATGATCCTTAGACTTGAGATCATCATAGTATCTTATGTATAATGAATTATATTTTGACTTATTCCTTTAGACCCTTAGGGTATATCAAAGGGTATGCTTGGGTGTAATAAGTTATATATGGAGATAATGAATAATCAATAAAGAATCTACCACTTCGAGTAAAAGAAGAGAAATGTCCTATGTGATTCGATAAATGACAACCCAGTGTCGACGTCGGGATTTTTATTGTCCCTTTTATGTTCTTGTCTTTTGGTGTTCTCATGTTAGGTGAGATTTGTTTGAAAAAACAAGTTGTGAAAAGGTCTGACATGTATATGTCGACGATTGGACTGTAAGAGTCGTCAGTTGGTATTTTTAAATGGTTGCACCAACTCAACCCGAGAAAAAGTTTGCACATTGACCCAGTGATATGACACTATTTAATAGGTCTGTGAAACCGAGATTCGTTAGGGTCCGGGGACTTGATTATGCTGAGGGAAAGTGTTAGGCATATGACGCACCCAAATCCAGGTTCTCTAACCTCAGATTCGGTGCTCACTATCTATCATCATCATAAGCATTCTATAAACTATTACAGAATAATAAACATACATTGTTCATTATAATAAAGTTTCATAACATAGTCCCAAGGTCTTCTTAAACTTAACTTAAACACACCATTCATATTACAAAAGGTTTACATAAGAAATTTCATCAGATAATAATAACTAACATTCATTCTAAACTATTCTTGGATCTTGCCCTTTCCTTTGTCTTTAGTATTGGATCCTTCAGGCTTAACTGAAATAAATGTCATGATATAGTAAGGGTAAGCAACTAATTTGCTTAGCAAGTTTATATACAAGGGAGATATATCATGACTAGAAAGAAATTTTTCTTTCAATGTTCAACAATAGTATAAGATTGTGAAGGAACGTGAATTAATAATCAACAATTGAATATTCGAATAATTGAATAACATGTACTGAGTGGTTTTGAAATAACCATGAACATTTGCCAAGGTTCTCAGTCATTTAAACTGGACCTCTTAATAAGTTTTGGTATTCAAGGGGATCAACCTTTCATACCCCATGATTTATGCATAAACACTTAATAATCCAGCATCAATGCCTTAATCAAATTCGTCCTTTTCTCAATCAAGAGTTCTTATCATATTAATTTAATAAGAACAGCTTTTTAAAACACATTTGATTTAACAAATTTAAACATGCTTGATCCAGCTGATACAATTAGCATAGATCTATCTCATAAACAACTCATGAATGAAACAACTTTAATTTAATTCGCAGTTCAATAATAATAGAACAAGAATTCAATTGCACCAAGTGTGAATCTCAATAATCAATATAGATGTGAATAATCATCAATAATTATTCACTAACATGGTTTGAAAATAATAACTCGAGTTTGAGTTAAGGAACTTGCCTCGTTTGTAGGCTACAGCTACGCAATTAAATTCTATCCGCTGGGCAGTTTAATTATCTTCCTTTGAGAGACCTATAGTAAATCTTTCAATTAGCCATAGCATAACATTACATTATGTAATCACATAGATATTATATATTACATTTAGTTCTTAGAATTATTATCTTGCCTCGATAATGTTACTATTAAATAACAAATACCTTTAATTCACTTAATATTATTAATCTTTATAATATTTAATTTACCTCTTAGTATTATTAGTTCACTAATAACACTTTTATTCGCTTACTAATATTATTAACATCTTAATAATATTTTAATACTTTACTAATATTATTAATCCTCTTAATAATATTTTAATCATGCATTAATATCATTACTTTAATAATATCTTACTTATGCTTTAGTATCATTAATCAATAAATAATACTTTATTCATTTACTAATAGTATAAACCTTTTAATAATATTTTATTCATTTACTAATATTATTAATTATTTAATAATATTTTATTCCTTTACTAATGTTATTACATTTTTAATAATATTTTATTTAATCTCTAATATTATTATTTACTTTATAATATTTTTATCATCCAATAATACTTTAATCTAATATTATTAATCTTTTAATAATATTTTAATCTAAGATTATATTTTAATCTAATATTAATATTTTAATCTAATATTATTAGCCATTTAATAATACTTTAATTATTTATTAATGCTTAAATCAAATATTATTAACCATTCAAAATATTTTAATAAAGTTTTAATCTTAATATTTTATTTACTTAACAATATCGATTCTAATATTTTTAATATCATAATAATATTTTAATAATTTATTAGATCAATAAACAATTTATTCTAATTGTTCACCTTTTATTAAACCACTTATTTAATACCCATAAAAGGTCATAAATAATATTTCTTATTATAAATTACCAAAATACCCTAAAATAGTCAGAATATTATATATTAGGAGTATTCAAGCATTAAAATCATATTTTTCTTATTTATGACATCATTTAACTATTTATTTCCTTTTATTCATAATTTCATCATTTTTAGGAAAAATGCCAAACTGATTCCAAAAATTCTTCTTTTCGGAATTTGGACAGTATATGACCTAACAATGATCCCCAAATTTTTCTGGAATTTTAGAAAGTGATTTACTAATCTTAAAGTGCATAAAACACTCGGATCTTGCTTCAATTTTCATAAATCGAGTTTTGCTCAGAAAATTCTGAAACTTTCAGGGTATACTCTTATACGATATATGAACAAACTATAAAATTGTCAGATTTTTCCAGTGTATACACTATGAGGAATCCGGTTGTTAATATTAAGGAGTCCTTTAAGGAAAAAGCCATTACGCACAACCTACACATCGAAACGTGTCCGTTCTTTTTCCTACACGTAGATAACTTCTTAAGGTACCTCTGTGATTTTTTCCAGATCTTTAAAAGACTTGAAACTATCTGAAACAGCCTTAAGAAAAATGGGGATAATAGCTTTTTTTAGGGTTTAAAGCTTTAATTCTCTATGTGGAGTGTTTTGGGGAAAACAACCCACATGGCTTCAATACTTGCTAGATTTGTGTTCTACCACTTGGGTTTACTAGATCACTCATGTATCTAGCACCCCCTTCGACGGATCACAAATCCAAGTTGTAAAACTTGAGTTACACAAGATTTAGTGGAAGAAAAACTAGGGTTTCACCCCTAGGAGAACATATACTCATTTCCTTCCTCTAAATCTATATTCTGATACACAAGATACTTAGTCCTACACATGAGACATGTATAACTAGGGTAATTTGAGTATTAGACCATAACCCCCATATATTTTGAGGTAAAAACCAAAATAGAAGAAGAATGGAAGAGAACCTCACCTAGTTTTCTTTGTTATCCTTCTTGTTCTTCTAAAGTAGGTTATAAATTTAGGATGCATGAACAATAAACTCCTCTTCCTCTCTAGAATCTGAACATTTCCTCTCTCTCTTGCTAAGCTTTGTGTTTTGATGGGTTGGGAGAAAATAGAAGAAGAAGAAGAATGGTGGAAGAGGAAAATAAAATGAGATAGATATTATGTTGGTGAATTGGAGTGGAATGCTAATATCCCCCATATTTCTTTTGCCCCTTGGACAAAAGGGTTAGCATTATCTAAGGCTGTAAACGAGCCAACACAGTTCGGGCTTGACTCAAAAAAATACGAGTGAGACTCGGATTCTTTTGCCCCTTGGACAAAAGGATTAGCCTTATCCCTTCCTAACATGCCTAATCATGCCATTAAGGTTTCTAATTAAGCTTTCCGCCAATGGGAGCATGACACACTTGTCCTTGTGTGTAAGACTTCTACTTATGGAACTTGATTAGCTTAATATTCTTGCCTTAAAAAGTCTAATGTGGCTAGCTATATATATGCCCACTAATTCCTTCATTTAACTTTTATTTTAATGCATAAATTAGATAAATCAAAGGTCTAAAATACCCTTAATCAACTGGGCTAAGTTTGGGCTTGCATTTTATTTCTTTTGGGCTTCCCCTTTAATTGTTTTGGGCCATGTAATAAACATAGTCTAACAATTTTAATATATGTTACCCTAATTGTTTATTTAGGGTTTTTATTCCCAATCTTATAAAATTTAATTACTTATACATATGACTTTAGCTCATAACCTAATTAGGTTTACTAGAAATAGGTTTAAAATTATTAGTCTCTTGAAATAACAAAATTATCCACTTAAGTTAGTATACATATTAAATACTAACCTTTTCTTATTACCATAACCCTTAGGTTATTTAATTATCTCACCTAATGTATAATTAGGTTATGAATCTTTCATTTTTAATGAAATCTATAAATGTATATATCCATAACTATAGTATATATGTTTATTGATCCATGCACCACTTCATACATGTTGTCACATATTAAATCACTATATAGCACAAAGTTTTAAATATCAATAATGTACATACATATATAGTGACTTGAAATTCACGGTTATTACGTCCTCCCCCCTTATAAGAATTTCGTCCCCAGAATTACACATAGGGTTACTCAAAAAGATGTGGATAATTTTCCCTCATCTTTTTTTCGAGTTCCCACGTAGCTTCTTCAGTATTGTGGTTCCTCCAAAGAACTTTTACAGAATGTATAACCTTATTTCGCAATTTTTGCTCTTTTCTATCTAAAATATCTATCGGAATTTCCTCGTACGACAAATCTCTTTCAACCTGAATTGGTTCGTACGATATCACGTCTTTTGTAATCGAAGCTTATATGGTCGTAGTAAGATCGACACGTGAAACACATTATGAATATGTTCCAGTTCAGGAGGTAGAGCTACCTCGTACACCACTTCACCTATCTTCCTCAAGATCTCAAATGGTTCAATAAATCTTGGACTCAACTTACCTTTCTTTCCGAACCTTATCTTCCCTTTCCAGGGAGATACTTTCAAAAATGCATAGCTTCCCACTTCAAAATCTCTTTTCTGACGATGTAAGTCTGCATACTTCTTCTTACAAGCGATCTTTATGGCGCTACTAGCTGTGCTCTTATCACCTTGATGATCTCTACGGTCTCTCATCGCAGACTAGTTACGGTCCCAACAATGACGTTCACCCACTTCATCCCAAAGATAAGATGCGTTCAATTTCCTCCCATACAAATTTTTTCGTGACGGCGACATTCCAATGCTGGCGTGATAGCTATTGTTGTATGCGAACTCTACTAATGGAAGATGATCCTCTCAGCTACCCTTGAAGTCCATCACATAAGCTCTAAGCATGTCTTCAAGCGTTTGAATCGTTCCCTCGCTTTATCCATCGGTCTGCGGATGATACGCGGTGCTCATTCGTAGCTGCATCCCCATTCTTTCTTGAAGACTCTTCCAGAAGTTTGACGTGAATCGCGGATCTCTATCCGATATAATAGATACCGGTACGCCATGTCTCGAGATAATTTCTTTGATATATAATTTGGCTAGCTGGTCCAAACTATACCTGATCTTAATCAGCAAAAAGTGAACCAACTTCGTAAGACGATCTACAATCACCCATATGGCGACATGCCCTTTTTTGCGTTGCTGGAAGTCCCACCAAAAAATCCATCGTGATGTGCTCCCATTTCTACTCTGGAATCTCTAAAGAATGTAGTAATCCACTCGGTCGTTGATGCTCTACCTTGACTCTCTAATAAGTTAGACATCTGCTGATGCATTCTGCAACCTTTCTCTTCATGTTTGGCCACCAAAAGTGTTGATGCAAATCTTGATACATCTTGGTGCTTCCTGGGTGTATCGAGTACCTCGTACTGTGCGCTTCTTGCAAAATCTCCTCTCTTAGTTTTGGTACCAACGGTACCCAAATTCGTCCTTCAAATCTCAATAGTCTGGTGCCATCAATCTTGTATTTCAATTCATCTCCTTCAGCTAACCGCTCCTTGATGTTGTTGCAATCTTCGTCCTTCTCTTGAGCCTCTTTAACCTTATCTAATAAATTCGGGCTCGCTACCACTGTAAATAATTTTTCGTTGGTCTCCATCGGATACTTAACCTCCAAGTCCAGTAATTCGAAATATTTCACCAATTCCTCTTGAATGGTCAACTTCAGTAACTTCTCCCTGCCTTTTCTACTCAGGGCATCTGCCACTACATTTGTTTTTCCTGGATGGTACAGAATCTCACAATCATAATCTTTGATTAATTCTAGCCATCGGCACTGCCTCATGTTTAGCTCCTTCTACGTGAAGATATACTTCAGACTCTTGTGATCCGTATATATCTCACACTTCTCACCATACAAATAGTACCTCCAAATCTTCAAGGTAAAAACTATCGCTGCTAACTCTAGGTCATGAGTCGGATAACCCTTCTCATAGTCCTTCAGCTGATGTGAAACATATGCAATGACCTTGTCGTGCTGCATCAGTACACAGCCAAGACCCTTGTGTGATGCATCACTATATACTACAAATCCTCCCGTGTTTTCTGGTAAAGCCAACACAGGTGCTTGACTGAGTCTCTTCTTCAATTCCATGAAACTCTCTTCACATTTCTCCGTCCAAATGAACTTCATCGTCTTTCTAGTTAGGTTGGTCAATGATGATGCTATCTTCTAAAAATCTTGGATGAATCTCCAATAGTATCCTGCTAATCCCAAGAAACTCCTAATTTTCGTTGGCGTCTTCGGCTGCTCCCAGTTGATAACCACTTCTACTTTTGCTAGATCCACCGAAACACCATCCTTGTCGATAATGTGACCCAAAAAATACACTTTCTGCAACCAAAACTCACACTTGGAGAACTTTACATACAACTTCTCCCTTATTAACGTCTGCAACACTATCCTTAGATGTTCTGCGTGCTCTTCCTCTGTCTCTGAATATACCAGAATGTCATCGATGAACACGATAACAAACTTATCCAAATACTGTTTCAACACTCTGTTCATCAAGTCCATGAACACTGTTGGCGCATTCATCAATCCAAATGACATTACCAGAAACTTAAAGTGTCCATACCGAGTTCTGAATGTCGTCTTTGGAACATCCTCCTGTCTCACCTTTAGTTGGTGATAATCGGTCCTCAAGTCAATTTTTGAAAAGTATTTCACCCCCTTCAACTGATTAAACAAATCGTCGATCCTGGGCAACGGGTACTTGTTCTTAATGGTGACCTTGTTCAACTCTCGGTAGTCGATATAAAGTCTTAATGACCCATCAGTCTTCTTTATGAATAAGACTGATGCTCCCCACGGTGATACGCTTGGTCGATTGTATCCCTTATCTAACAACTCTTGTAGTTGAACCATGTGAGACCCCAGATTTTATGAATAAAGATTTAAATTTCTCGAAATATATTTTTGAATATTATGGTGTGGATTTGATATAATGTTATAGTTGTGGGTAATATTTACAAATTTTGCAAAGTAAGCAAGTGGTTATATAATATTCAATTGGTCGGGGAATATTCGTTTTAATAGAGAATATTCGTACGACGGCACAATCATTGGTGGACCCCACAACCGAAGTATTGTCATAGTAAGAAAACGATAGAATTATCTTTTGTAAGACCCCAAATTTTATGAATAAAGATTAATTTCTCTCGAAATATATTTTTGAATATTATGGTGTGGATATAATATAATGTTATAGTTGTGGGTAATATTTACAAATTTTTCAAAGTAAGCAAGTGGGTATATAATATTCGATTAATTGGGAGAATATTCGCTTTAACAGGAATATTCATACAACAAGCACAATCATTGGTGGACCCCACAATGTAAGTATTATCGTAGTTAGAAAAGCATGTAATTATCTTTTATAAAAATAAACAGAAGTTTTACCATTAAACTGTTGAACTACCCGGTAGTAAAAGTACAGTAATACGAGTGGTTGCATAGTAGCAAACGGTATTGGTTATTGATGCTTACGTGAGAAGTCACTCAGTTATACTCAATTATGGCTACGAGAATTCTTTGATCATATCTCTCATATTATTGATTCAATTATTGTCACAGTATCATCTGCATAATATGTTATATTATTAAATCAATAATTGAGACGACAAAGTTATTTATATTATTAAATTGCAATATTACAATGTCTAGAAGTTCTATCAAGGAGAGGTTTGGTCATCTAATTACACGCCAATAAGGAGAAATCCTTATCGGAAAGCCCCCTCTTTCCTGGGAACGACCTGGTTGTTAAATATTGTGAATTATAATATTAATGATGAATAAGTTAGTGTTGATTAAAGATGAAATTTATAGTTCCATTGTGTTGGAATTATTAGTGTTAGTGAAAATTGACATTTATTTCGATAATAATTGATGTCTGGAGGTTATATTGACCAATCGGGTAATTAACTAAATAAATGAGCAATTAATTGCTACTGATTCACATGATTATAACTATTTGTTCACATGTGTGTACTATTGATTCACATTCATTCACTATTAGGGGAGTTGGTGCAAGATTGATAATATTTGCATGACTAAGTTAAAAATGGAGGTATAGATGGAGGTACTATACTGTAATTCGTATTTTCACATGTCTAGAACTATTAATTCACATGATTTACTATTGATTCACATGATTTACTATTAGGGGAGGTGGTGCAAGTTTGATAATACTTGCAAGACTAAATTAAAAATAAAGAAAAAGATGGAGGTATTATACTGTAATATTCTGAGCCCCAAAACGTGCAATTTTCAAAACTATATTTTTCCTATAAATAGAAGCTCGTTCTTCCTTCATTTCTCACCAATTCACTAAAGTTATAGAGCAATTATTACAGAGAGAAATTATAGAGAGAAAGAAGAAGAGAAGTCTGCTACCTCACTATTCTAGTATCCACTTTTCTTCTAAGTTAAGGGGTATTATTCTTTCGTATTCATGAAGAGAGCTTCTGTTATTCCATTCTTTATTATTATGTTGGAATAACCTGTCTATGCGAAGTACCGCATACATGGTGAAATTCTTCAGTTATTCCATTCTTTATTATTCTCTTGGAATATCCTGTCTGTGCGTATTACGCATGACCTGGTTCCATTATTTATTATTCTGTTGGGAATAACCTATCTGTGCGGTCTATCGCATGCCCGGTGAATTTTTCTGTTTTTCCATTCTTTATTATTATGTTGGAAATAACCTGTCTGGGCGGTCTATCGCATGCCTGGTGTAAGACCCCAAATAATTAATAAATGAAATTTATTTTCCTCTATTTATTATTTTGAAATAGTAAGGGTTGATTTGATTAATGTGGATAGTTATGGGTAAAATACGCAAATATTTCAAAATAAGCAAGTGGTTATAAAAAATTCATTGTTGTCGGGGAATATTCGTTAGTCGTGGAATATTAATCTTTTTGGGACTATTAAATACGATATGGCAAAACCATGTGTGGGCCCCATAACGGAAAGCGATTGGATGAAGAAAACGACAAATATAAGTTGTTTAAAAATAACGGCGTAGTTGTTACCGTTAATACTGTTAAAATACTCGGTGGTTAAAACACAGTAGCACACAGTATTGCACCAATTATTGATTCTTACGTAAGAAGGCACTACTCAATAATTGTTACAGTAATTACTGTTCAGTATTTTATTTTATTGATTCAATAATTGTTGTGTTGATATTTTATATTACTGTTGTTTCAATAATTGTCACTACACAGTATTTTTCATTATCGAAGCAATAATTCATATTATCTGAATAATATTATTAGATAACATTATTGGCAATGTCTAGAAAGTTCTGTCTAAGGAGAGGTTTAGTCACCTAATTGCGCGCCAGTAAGGAGAAATTCTTATTGGAAAGCCCCCTCTTTTCTGGGAACTGCCTAGTTGTCAATATTGTGATTCTGTAATATTATTTGTGAATAATGAATTATTGATTCATATGATGAGGAAAATATTGATTTTATATGGATATAGATGGAGAAAATTTTTAATGTGACAATTGTTGAAAATTAAAATTTTATCTTTTTCTGATAAAATAATTCATTTAAATATATTATTATATTTTTAATAATATAATAATAGTGATATTTTTACAATGAATGTGTGATATATGAGTATCTGAGAAGAAAGAGTATTTTGTTGCAATAAATGTTTAAAACATGTTAAACATGTAAATTGGACCCCATTTCTTGACCGAAATTTGATTATATTGTAAAATTGCCCGCTTATGGATTTCGGTCAATTTTTGTTTGGAATTTGGAAAAACTTTCTTCTGTAAAGTTGTAGAGAATTGAATTTCCTATAAAAACTCTCGAGATTCGAATTTTCTGACAAAAGAGATATTTATTATGAATTATTGAAGTTTCGAAGCTCCGAAATAATTAATTTTGGAAGTTTAAAATATTTTAATTAGAAAAAACGTTTTTTTAATGTTTTGGCATGTGTGGCAGATGTTGTGGGCTGGTAGTGGGTGTATGACTTTGAAAAAAAAATTATATTAATATTTATATTAAATTTTCTACTTTGGTGTTCTAAGCATTTTCCTATAAATAGGGTGTTTAGGTTAGAATTGAAAATCACACCAGAAACTGAAGTTTTCTTTCTCTATATTATCGAGTGTATTCTTGTGAGTATTTTGAGTATATTTTGAGTATTGCTATACGGTGCAAGTTCAAGTCATAGCCTATATCCGGTGTTTCAGCTAGAAGTACTGATCTTTCGAGGTAAGGGATATTATTTTTTTAATGATATTATTTATTCTAATATCATTATGTCAAGTATTGATTTGAACTTTTAATCAAATTTAGAACTTTTAATTAATGGGTTACTATTCACGATATCAAGACTATTCACGATACTGATATTATTCACTAAACTAAGACTATTCATCTAAAAAAAAATAAAATTTTCCTTTTCGTCAAAAAATATCTATTGTGGATCTTGGCTTTGATTGTATCCATGTTTTGATCATTCTTGAATTTTACACCACTATGATTATTTTTTGAGGTATTTTTGGACGTGGATAAAATAAAGTACTTAATCCGTAATCCTTAATCCTTGTCATTTTGTTTCTTTGGATTAGTTTCTTTAAAATATATTTTCATCATCCTCATTCTTAAATGATGATATTATTGAATATCTTTGGCCTGTAGTGTAAAGATGAATGATTTCTGATGAATATCTTTGGCCCGTAGTGCAAAGATGAACAGGTGTTTAGATGAACATGACCAACTGATGAATATCTTTGGCCTGTAGTGCAAAGATGAATATTTGATTCCAGATATATATTGATTGATGTTACAAGGATAAAAGATAGACGATGAACTTTAAATTCATACATAGAAGATAGTAGTTTGCATTCTCTACTTAACTCTTCTAATGAATTATTATTTCCGCTGCGAATATTGATTTAAAACTTGTTGTCTATTGTATTCTATTAGATTTTTCTCTGTTGAAGACTAACGATAATTTGTTGTATATTATCTTAGTCATAATATTCTTTTTCTTGAGCTAGTTGAGCTCACCCTTTTCCTTTTTGTTCCATTTTTCTTCTCGGGAGGCTAGAATGTAACGAGTATTTAGTCTGGGTATGGAATGATGGTTATAGAGAGAGTTGTTTAGTAGTCCTCACCATTTTTGTAAAATAATGTATCAATAAATGTGATGAGGATTTATTTGGGTATAGATATTGTCTAGAAGATAATATTTGTATTCAAACTCACAGTTTTACTATTGTAATAATAAAGTTGTAGTTGTTTCTGTACCATATATTGACAACTCAGAATGGGTGATGTATACCTATTTTGGGGGCCTCACACCTGGTGAATTCTTTTGTTATTCCATTCTTTATTATTCTGTTGGAATAAACTGTCTACGCGGACTACCGCATGCATGGTGAATGACCTTTCGTATTCATTCTTTATTAAATTGTGGAAATGATCTATCTACGTGGATTACCGCATAGCGGGTGAAAATCCATTTGCAGTTCGTATATTCTATTATATTCGTATGAGATATCATTTCTTTTGTACTCGTCATGAAATATCACTTTATTTGGTATTTTATTTACGAGTTATTATTCACGGGTTACTATTCACTCTAGTATTATTCACTCGGGTGTTCGAGGCACTTTTCGTGTTAAAGTACTATTCACGAGTTACTATTCACCCAAATTACTATTCACCCAAATATTATTCACTCGGGTATTTGGGATACTTTTTATGTCGGGGTACTATTCATGAGGTACTATTCCCGAAGTACTATTCACGGGGTACTATTTACCCGAAAAATATATTTCTTTTCTGTCCAAATTATTTTGGTACATGAATATTATTCTTGAGTTTTACTCTACAAAGCAGTATCATGTTGACAATTTGGACGTTATTGATTTCTGGATAAATTAAATTATAAATCCTTAAAATGTATCCTTGAACTTGTTTTATTGGATTATTATGTCATTATCTTCATCCTCATGCTTATATTGTGATGAAAGTCATCTTTGGCTTATGTGCATAGATGGACTTGGTATGATTATGACCAGGGATTATTCGGTATAATCATGACCGTAATGTGACGAATGATGTGGTGAAAGTCCTTAGTGGCCTGTAGTGCATTGATGGACAGTTTTTGGTATGATTATGACCAGGGATTATTCGGTATAGTCATGACCATTGATGATTACATGAATATCCTTGGCCGTGGTGCATGGATGATTCAATTTTATTTATTAAGTTGAGTCTCAGCGATAAAGTTGATGAAAAACTTTTTAAATCATAGAAGATAGTAGATTTTATGCTCTACTTGACTCTTCTAATGGATTGCTTATTTCTACTGCAGTTGTTGATCTAAAACTTGTTGTCTATTGTATTCTATCAGTTGTTATACTGTTGAAGGCTAAGGATAATTTATTCTGCATTATCTTAGTCATAATATTTCTTACTGGGCTAGTTGAGCTCACCCTTTTGCTTTGATTGTTCTCTTCGGAAAATGAGAACATAGCCGGGACTAGTCGGGGAACGGAGTGATGGTCCGAGATGATGTATTAGTAGCCCTCACTATTCTATAAAATAGTGTGATAATAAATGTAATGAGGACTCTATTTGAGAGTGGATATTATCTAGAAGGCAATATTCCTGTTTAAACTCTCAGTTATGTTTTTTCGTATATTACACGACGGTTGTATAATTAAGTTTGTATTTGTATTCTGTACCATGTATTTGGCGACTCAAGATGGGTGATGTATACCTATTTTAGGGGCTTCACAAACCATCAGTTCCTTCATTTTTACCGGAACCATACGATACGACGCTTTGGATACCGGTGCTGTCCTTGGTGCCAAATCGATAACAAACTCTACCTCTCTATCTAGTGGCAATCCCAGAATCTCATCTGGGAAGACATCAATGAATTCCCTTACAATAGGTATGTGACCCAATTCACGCTCGACTCTACAGGTATCCACAACGTGAGCTAAATAACCTATACAACCCTTCCTAAGAAACTTCTTTGCCTGCATCATCGTCAGACAACAAGATTGTCTCGGCGATTTACTGCCATGAAATACCACCTTCGACTTATTCAGAGTCTTTAGGTGTACACACTTTTTTCTTACAGTTAATGACCGCTCTGTGACTCGATAACCAATCCATCCCGAGGATTACATCAAACTCTCCAAGTCGAATCGGTATCAAATCCACGTTAAGCTTAAACCCTCTTACATCAGCACAACAATTCCTATGGATGTAGTCTACAGGGATAATTTCTTTGTTCGCTACTTCTACATTCATTGGGTGTTCTAATAATCCGCGAGGTAAACCTAATCTTTGAGCAAATTCATCAGATAAGAAAGAACATGAAGCTCCCGAATCGAATAACACATAGGCATTTATATCGTTGATCGGAATTATACTTGACACTACCTCCCTGGATGCCACGACATCTTGCACTGTTATATTAAATGTCCTCGCTATTGGCTTGTGAAAGTCCAATAATAATCTAGAAGGGGGGTTGAATAGATTATTACAGATTTAAAAATTATCTTAGGCCTTTTTGTGAAAGTCCAATAATAATCTAGAAGGGGGGTTGAATATATTATTACAGATTTAAAAATTATCTTAGGCTTTTGATTTTTCGTATAATTAATTTATAGTGTTAGAAATTAATATACAAGACAGTAAAAAATTAATCACACAATGCACAGAGATTTGTCTGGTTCACAACATACATCCCGGGTATGCTGCTACATCCAGTCTCAAGCTCCTCTCCAGGACTTGAGATCCTATTACTATCAGTAATAAATACTCCTTCAACAGGCGGAGAAGCCTTTACAAAGTTTTATAGTCAAACTTCCAACTGTTCCCAACTAATCTATCTTAGACAACAAGCTCCCCGCTCCCTCCTCAAGCTTAGTTGCACTTCTTTTGAGTTCAGTTCTATTCTATGATCTGGTCTTGAAACAACATATTCCTCACCTCACAAGTACACTAGAGACCCAACTTCCCGCTGACCTCTTTAAGACTCTGGTCTTGGTTGAAGAATTACTCGTCTTTCTCACAGGTACATAAAATAAACTAACTCTGACCTTTTCTCTTTTTACAAATGATTTTACAACAAAATGCTTCTTAAATAAGCAGATAAGAATTTAGTACAGATTAATGCTTCTCAAATAAGAAGATATGAATTTAGTACAGATTAATGCTTCTCAAATAAGCAGATATGAATTTAGTACAGATGGATGCTTCTTAAATAAGCAAATATAATTTAATACAGATTGATGCTTCTCAAATAAGCAAATATCAATTAAAGAGAAAATATATATTTATAAAAGTTTAGAGACTTTTATACTTGAGAAATTATGCTTCTTTGTAAGCATATAGTAATTTATGCTTTGATCAAATAGTGCTTGTGTAAGCAAATATGTAAGTTATGCACTGTTATAAAAGTTTAAATAACTTTTATATTTTGTGTGAAAAGTGCTTCTTGAATAAGTAAATAGATCAATTTTAGCTTTTACTCAAAAATACTTCTGTTTAAGCAAATATATAATTTAATGCAAATTTATAAAGAATTATTTATTCTTTATGGATTAAAGAAAAGTCGTTTTAATTTTAAATAGTTTTCAAAGTGAAAATGCTTCTGAGTAAGCAAATAAGTTATTTAAAGCTTTGAATCAAATATGCTTCTATTTAAGCAGATATATTCACTTAAGTTTGTGAAATAAAAGGTTAAATAACTTTTATATTATGCAACAGGTATTTTATGAATAAATGAATTTATGATCAAATACTTGTGATGACAGATATCAAGTATAATAAATAAATCAGTTAAGCAATACTTGATATAACAAATATTATTGTTTAACTCAAACAATATATAAGAATATTTTATCTATTATATGAACTTTTATAAATAATGTCACTTAGTACTATAAGGAATCGTAGATTTCGGATTCCTCTCAAGTAGAGGTTTATCTCCAGAGCCTTCATGGCGTCTAAGTATGACAAAATTTATAATTTTTGCAATTGATATTTATATAAATATTTTTAATAGATCACTACGATTCTCAAATCTGGTTCGGATGACTACTCTTTTTGGGGCAATATCTCAGTGTTGTTTTGAGCTATCAAGTATCGTATCTATTTTACAATATTTATATAAATAATATCAATAAAAGGTTACCGAAGACTATAAGGAATCGTACGGTCGGATTCCTCTCCGTAGAGGTTTTTCTCCGTAGCCTTGCGGCGCCTAAGTATCCTTTTATTTGATAAATAGATGAAATATAGATATATAGAATTGTGTATATCAATTAATATTCGTATATCTATAAATATAAATAAGCAAGATATAATTCAAATAAAATAAATCAAACAACTTATCTCAATATGCTTAGACCAATTTTCTCTTCTCAAATAATCAGAACTTTTGTAAGAAGATAGAGAAAGCTATTTAAAGAGAGTATGTGAGAGAAAATAAGCTTTTCTTTTCAAGTGAATTGGCAAAATAAAATGAAAGAAAAGCCTTCTATTTATAAATTTTTGAAGTCAGAGATAAAAGTGTAATTTTAGAAATTTGATTTTGAATGTATGATTTTGATGAATGATTTTTAAAATAAACGGTCAAGATGAAAACAAATTTCACGCGGTTCATTTAATGGACAGTACTCCAAAAACCGCCCAGGCCATTCTTCATCAACTTTGCATTAATTGTTCAACTCATCAATTCTGTCAAGAGTGGAGGAAAAAAAAAAGGCAGCCAGCTACGGTGTTTGTCCCAATTTTAATGACAAGGATTAAAAGCTTTTTGCCAATACAAACACTTGTTTTAGGCGCATGCATGTATGGTAGATATATATTATATAATAAATCATGCCATGATTACTTATGAATATATATATATAATGCATGCATGGTTTTTTTTTTAAAAAAAAAATTTGCCTGCACAATGCATGCATGCCTTTTAATATATATATCTACATAGTACCTATATATATATATATATACAATTAGTCTCACAAGCGGACTGTTCATAAACGCTGGTTAAAAGACTCACTTTCTCACCCAAACAATCCTAACTGGCTAAATTAGTCTCACAAGTGGGCCCAAGTACTATCTCACTTTCTCACCCAAACAAAATATTCACTAAAAGACAAAACTTAAAACACCCAAAAAATCAGCAAAAAATAAAGAAAAAAGTCATACCAGCATATTCTCTTCAGAGGCATTCCCTCTTCCCTCTTCCCTCTGCGTACGACGTATTCTCTTCCTGATATTGCATACCAGCGAAAAACAATCTTGAAGAGTCATTCCGTCCATCCCTCTCAAGTTCGACGACCTCCCAAATCCGTGGATCTCGATTTCAAGTAATACTTTTTCTCTCTTTTTAGATTTGGGTTTAAACGAAAAAAAGAAAAACAGGAATCTAGGTTTAAACCTAGATCTAAATAACTAAATTAGTGTATATAAATTTTGCCAATGTATATATAGAACTTAATTTCTCTAAAAGTTACAAAGAAAAAAGTCCTAATTTTGGATTAATTGTTCTGTTTTTTTTTTCTTCTTTACAAAACAGAAAAATTAATATTATTCATATTGGGTGCAATTAATGTGACAACATTAAGCCAATTAATATTTGTTGAGCATAAAATTTTTATTTGCATCAGAAAAGCCTTCTTTTTTTGAAAAAATAAATAAATAAAATTTGGGAGTTATTTACAGATTGTTTTTTTGCATAATTTTGTATATTTACAGATTGTTGAAGTTCAGTGACTAAACTTTTAGAAAGCTACGATTGCATCTTCTACATAATTTTTGCATAATTTTTGTATATTAACAGATTATTACATAATTTTGCATATTTAGTACAGATTGTTACAAATTGTTGCATAATTTTTGCATATAACCTTCCTATTTTTGCATAATTTTGTATATTTACAAATAAAGTTTGCCTTCTTCTTTTTTGCATAATTTTGTATATTTACAGATTGTTGAAATGGACACTGTTGACTTAGAGTTTGGGAGTTGTGACAATGTTGATTTGAATGTAGGAGAGAGTGGTGATGATATAGAGTTTCAAGTAGAGAATGAGTTAGAAGAGTCAATGTTCATTTATAATCCTCAAGTAAGACTTGAGCTAAAGCCCAAAATGGGACAACAATTTGAAACATTAGAGGATGCCAAAAAATGCTCCACTCTTTTTTGTTACAAATGGTTGATATTTACACATGTGAATTATTTTATAATTTTCAAGATGGGTTGTGGGGGAGCTTCTTGAATTATAGATTCCAACTTATTGGAGATTATGATAATCATTGTGTGTATAATATTAAAAAAAAATGATGATAAGTATAAAATGAGGGAGATTGTTTATGAAAAAGACTTGGATTATGCTTCATGTAGTTGTAAAAAATTTGAGAGCATTGGAATTCCTTGTAGACATCTTTTAGCTTATTTGAACAAGTTTCATGATCTAGAGAAACTTCCAAATAAGTACATATTAAAGAGATGGACTCAATCTGCAAAATGTGGGAATGTTAGAGATAATGCAGGAATGGAGATAAATGATGACAAATTATATCTCACATTGCGGAGTCAATTGGTTCAAGAATCTTTGGAAGTTGTTGATAAGGCACTTGTAACTGTGGAAGGAACTAAGATATATAGGGATGCTTTGAGTAATGCACTTGAGAAAATGAATATATTGAATAATGGTGATAAAAGTGTAGGAGTTTCTGCTAAAAAAATTGGTCTTGATATACTTAGTTCAGTGAAATTGAGTTCAACATATGAACATATGCTTCAAGAACAAAAGTCAAGTCTTGAAGCAAAGGGGTGCGGAAAAAGGCTCAAAGGAGGAAAAGAAAGAGCATTAGGGAGGCCAAAAAACAGAAACCGAGAATGTGTCGTGGATGTGGAAAAATTGGACAAGCACATGATAAAAGAAATTGTCCAATGCTTCAACTCAGGTAACAAATCTTTTTATTTATGTTTTATAATTTTAATTTGATTTTGGCAAAATTATGAATACATTTTTTTATTTAATGTGATTTTATTGAATTTTTTGTAGGTCGTCTGTATGCTCTGAAGATTCCAATTCAAATGCAAGTGAAGACGATGACGAAAATTATTCATCTACTTGATTGACTACTATTTTTATTTTTTTGACTATGTAATGACTATTGAAGTTGTGTGCAATTAACTAAAGTTGTTAATTCACAAGAATTATGTTTTATTGACCAAATGTAATGGCTATTGACTATTTTTATTTTTTTTATTGGTCATTTTATTTTTTATTGGCTACTGTAATGGCTATTGAAGTTATATTTAGTTAACCAAAGTTGTTAATTCACTGGAACTATGTTTTCTTGGTCAATGTAATTGAAATTCTAAATTTTTGGATTGATGTTTTAAATTTTTTGGGTACTACAATTGCTACTGAAGTTGTTATGATAATTGATAATTTGTAAAATTGATATTTCTTACTAAAATTGTGTTGAAATTGATAATTTGTAAATTGTGTTGAAATTGATAATTACAGTTTTTTTTTAAATTTTCAAGTTGGAACAATTATTTTTATTATTTTACTATTTGTTTTATTCTTATTCAAGTTGGAACGATTTATTATTATTATTTTAATTATTTTTATTTATTTGTCCTGATATTTATTGTTGGAACGAAATAATAATGCCTCTGAAGAGAATACGCTAGTATGACTTTTTTCTTTGTTTTTTTGCTGATTTTTTGGGTGTTTTAAGTTTTGTCTTTTAGTGAATATTTTGTTTGGGTGAGAAAGTGAGATAGTACTTGGGCCCACTTGTGAGACTAATTTAGCCAGCTAGGATTGTTTGGGTGAGAAAGTGAGTCTTTTAGTTAGACTAGATCTGTTCGTTTCTGAACGATTAAATTCAATGAACTAATTGTATATATATATAGTTAGTACTTGGAATATATATATACTTCAGGGTAATATATATATATATATATTAACCACATGATGTATATAGATAATAATATGTACACGTTAACTATATATATTATATAATATATTATACAGTTATATATATATATATATATATATATAACTTATATTATATATATAAGCAATAAAATAATTTTGCCCAATAAAAATAATTGAAGAATTCTTTAAATAATAAAATTAATTTGAGAATAAATAGAAAATGCCCATATGTAAAAAATTTAATCACAATCTCCATCTTATTTCCAAATAAGGTCAAACAAGCATTTGATAATCAACATATGATTTTTGTCCCACAATGCATGACCCAATTGATTTAACACTTTAAAATATTAAGATCAAGAAAATCAATTAAATAAGATTTAGAAAATATTTTTGGTCAAAATAAATAAGATAGTTAAAACAATTATAATATAAATCATATGGAGAGGATTCCACACTTTTAATTAATTTATTTACTAATTATTGTTATCATCAAAATAAAACTAAAAGTTGGAGACTCAACAATCTTCCTTTTTTGATGATGACAATCAACTAAAAATATTTTCCATAAAAGCTCCCCCTCAATTTATGCAATCATCAAAAAATTTAAAATTTTAAAAAAACTAACATGCAACAATATATAACAGTTATTTTTCTTCTCCCCAATAATATTTTTCCTCTCCCCCTTTGTCATCATAAAAAATGGGGAAAAGAGTTTTATAAATTATTTTACAGAACCTGCAGAAGAAGAGATTAGAAAAAAAAATTTTTAAAAAATTAGTTGCGTCCTGCATGATTTGAATTTGTGTGGTTGCCTTTGATTGACCAAAACTACTATACACAAATAGAGATTATTTAGCGTTATATGTATAAAAATTTAAAATAATGTTCCATATTAAATCTATTATATATATAATTTTTTTTAAATAGAATAAATTTAAATATTAAATATATTCTTTAAAAAAATATTCCTATATATATTTAAAAAATATTTATATGGATATATATATATATATATATGTATAAATAATTATGAGAAGACTAACATGTGCCACTTATACTTGTATTTGACCTGTATAGTCAGAATCTTTTTCACCTGATTTCATTTGTACTCTTAGAAAGCTGTTTAATTCTTCCTTCATGCTCATTTTAAAAACCTTACTCATACTTTCATCATTTCACAAAGTAATATCAATAGACCCAACAATGATGTCGTCAGTTATTTTTACTAGAGTCACCTCCAAGACATACATGCGACATTTATCAATTTCAAGAACTGGTACCCTTTAATAAGAAGGGTCCTTTGGGTGAGTTGTCCATTTTGTATAAGGAACATTTGTGTTTTCCTTTACAAAAATGGGTACAGGATAATCAATCTTAGTAGAAACGAGCTTTTTATGAGTAACAGGTCTATAGGATGCATGATTTACTTTATTATTATATCCTGAAAAACTTTGATAAAAATTTCTATGAGATTTTTGAACTTTATTATAAAACTCTTTCCTTTCATTAATAATTGGTGCAATGTATGTTCCTTTAGGCACCCAAATCATTTTTCCTTTTTAATTTCCATTTCGAGCATTACACATGTGAAAAGAATGACCATTTCTGTTACAGAAAGAACATTTAGTAAATGGAGATGTATAATTTTGTTTTTCTTTACTTTTAACATGATAAAGTCCTTTATTTTTACTA
Organism: Panax ginseng; assembly: GCA_020205605.1. Lineage (NCBI taxonomy): Eukaryota > Viridiplantae > Streptophyta > Magnoliopsida > Apiales > Araliaceae > Panax > Panax ginseng. Next base: position 140,459,004 of record CM035132.1, on the reverse strand, counting down.
AATTCTCCAATGTATCCTAATCCTTCTTTGTTAATTCCACATCTTTGTTGATTAAGAATGACATCAAGGTTTTCTTTCCCTTTTGTGAACTTAAGAACTATAAAATTTAAATCATCACGTTCTTTAATTAAAATATTAATTTAATTTATTAAAGAGGAATTTTCATTTTGTTTTTCTAATTCTATCTTTTGAGATGCATTTTCAAAATTATTATTTTTAATATCTTCACTTAACATTTAATTTTTTATTTGAGTATTTGCATTAATTATAGCAAGTGTTGAATTTTCTATTTCAAGATTTTTATTTATTCTTTTAAATTGTTCTAATTCTTCTTTTAAGGAATTATTTTCCAAGTTTACTTCATTTAAACTTTCATTAGTTATAATCAAGTTTGCATTTTCTATTTCCAAATTTTTTGTTAATTTTAATTAATTTTTCTAATAAAATTTTTAATTCAATAAAATCTTCTTTAATAATTTTATTATCTTCATATAAACCATTATATGCTTCTTGCGGTTTATGGTATTTTTCATTTATATTATCTAAGGTATGCATGACAAATGAAGTACTAGATAATTGATGTTCAAAATGTACCTCAGATCTTGGTGATGACTCATTGTTTGCTATTAAGCACAGATTTGCAATTTACTTAGTTTGTTCAGCAACTTCTTCTTGATTTATAAGTAAATCTTTGAAAGCAATTCCTTTATTTTTGAAATTTGTATCTGATCCTGCTTTTTCAACTAACATGTTGACTTCGTGGGCACGCAGATTTCTAATAAGGCTATCAAGAGGATAAGTAGTTAGGTCTTGCCTTTCCTTAATAGCAATAACCTTCATGTTCCAGATGGATAGAAGAGCTTTGAGAATTCTTCTATTTTTCTCATTTGTTGTGTATGCCTTCCCTAGATGTTCCAGCTCATCAATGATTCTGGAAAAACATATTTCCATATCAATGATCTTTTCACCTTCTTCCAGCTTGAAACTTTCATACTCTTGGATTAGAGCATCTTTTTTGGTTTCTTTGATATGAGTAGTTCCTTCATAAGTTAGAATCAATTTTTCCCATATTTCTTTTGCATTCTTGAAAATGCTAAATCTTTTGTATTCTTTTTCAATGAAAGCACTGGTCAGCACTTGTTCAGCTAAGGATGCAATGTTCATAGCCTTTTCATCATCAGTAGTGAATTCATCAACATCTTTCTCAACGATCTTTTCTCCTACGATTTTTGTCAGAATTTTTACACCTCGTTCTATTGCAAGCCAAACTTTGATTCCTTGTGATTTGGCATAGATTTTAAATCTGCTCTTCCAGGTGGCAAAGTTTGTACCGGTCAAATAGTGGCTACACGGTCATTGATAGTCCTTTTCCGCAACCAAGAAGATCAGAGGGCCATAGATGGATCTACTCTAGGTATGCCTGTATTTACTCAACAAACAAGTTAAAGAGCACCACTTTGATACCAATTGAAAGTCCAATAATAATCTAGAAGGGGGGTTGAATAGATTATTAGCGATTTAAAAATTATCTTAGGCCTTTTTGATTTTTTGTATAATTAATTTACAGTGTTAGAAATTAATATACAAGACAGTAAAAAATTAATCACACAATGCACATAGATTTTTCTGATTAACAACATACATCCTGGGTATGCTGCTACGTCCAGTCTCAAGCTCCTCTACAGGACTTGAGATCCTATTACTATCAGTAATAAATACTCCTTCAACAGGCGGAGAAGTCTTTACAAAGTTTTATAGTCAAACTTCCAACTGTTCTCAACTAATCTATCTTGGACAGCAAGCTCCCTGCTCCCTCCTCAAGCTTAGTTGTACTTCTTTTGAGTTCAGTTCTATTCTATGATCTGTTCTTGAAACAACAGCCTCTTCCTCACCTCACAAGTACACTAGAGACCCAACTTCCCACTGACTTCTCTAAGACTCTAGTCTTGGTCGAAGAATTACTCGTCTTTCTCACAGGCACATAAAATAAACTAACTCTGACCTTTTCTCTTTTTATAAATGATTTTACAACAAAATGCTTCTTAAATAAGCAGATAAGAATTTAGTACAGATTAATGCTTCTCAAATAAGAAGATATGAATTTAGTATAGATTAATGCTTCTTAAATAAGCAAATATGAATTTAGTATAGATGGATGCTTCTTAAATAAGCAGATATAATTTAATACAGATTGATGCTTCTCAAATAAGCAGATATCAATTAAAGAGCAAATTTATATTTATAAAAGTTCAGAGACTTTTATACTTGAGAAATTATGCTTCTTTGTAAGCAGATAGTAATTTATACTTTGATCAAACGGTGCTTCTGTGTAAGCAAATATGTAAATTATGCACTGTTATAAAAGTTTAAATAACTTTTATATTTTGTGTGAAAAGTGATTCTTGAATAAGCAAATAGATCAATTTTAGCTTTTACTCAAAAATACTTTTGTTTAAGCAAATATATAATTTAATGCAAATTTATGAAGAATTATTTATTCTTTATGGATTAAAGAAAAGTCGTTTTAAGTTTAAATAGCTTTCAAAGTGAAAATGCTTCTGAGTAAGCAAATAAGTTATTTTAAGCTTTGAATCAAATATACTTCTATTTAAGCAGATATATTCACTTAAGTTTGTGAAATAAAAGTTTAAATAACTTTTATATTATGCAACAAGTATTTTATGAATAAATGAATTTATGATCAAATACTTGTGATGACAAATATCAAGTATAATAAATAAATCAGTTAAACAATACTTGATATAACAAATATTATTGTTTAACTCAAACAATATATAAGAATATTTTATCTATTATATGAACTTTTATAAATAATGTCACTTAGTACTATAAGGAATCGTACGGTCGAACTCCTCTCTGTAGAGGTTTATCTCCGTAGCCTTGCGGCGTCTAAGTATGACAAAATTTATAATTTTCAAAATTGATATTTATATAAATATCTTCAATAGATCACTACGATTTTCAAATCCGGTTCGGATGACTACTCTTTTTGTAGCAATATCTCAGTGTTGTTTTGAGCTATCAAGTGTTGTATCTATTTTACGATATTTATATAAATAATATCAATAAAAGGTTACTGAAGACTATAAGGAATCAGACGCATTTGGATTCTCTCAAGTAGAGGTTTATCTCAAGTAGCTTTCATGCTACCAAGTATCCTTTTATTTGATAAATAGATAAAATATAGATATATAGAATTGTGTATAACATTTTATATTTGTATATCTATAAATATAAATAAGCAAGAGATAATTCAAATAAAATAAATCAAACAACTTATATCAATATGCTTAGACTAATTTTCTCTTCTCAAATAATCAGAATTTTTGTAAGAAGAGAGAGAAAACTTTTTAGAGAGAGAGTATGTGGGAGAAAAATAAGCTTTTCTTTTCAAGTGAATTGGCAAAATAAAATGAAAGAAAAGTCTCTTATTTATAGATTTTTAAAATCAGGGGTAAAAGTGTAATTTTAGAAATTTGATTTTGAATGTATAATTTAGATGAATGATTTTTAAAATAAACGGTCAAGATGAAAACAAATTTCACGCGGTTCATTTAATGGACAGTACTCCAAAAACCGCCCGGGCCATTCTTCATCAAATTTGCATTAATTGTTCAACTCATCAATTCGGTCAAGAGTCGAGAAAAAAAAACAGGCAGCCAACTGACACGGTTTTTGTCCCAATTTTAATGACAAGGATTAAAAGCTTTTTGCCAATACAAACACTTGTTTTAGGCGCATGTATGTATGGTAGATATATATATTATATAATAAAGCATGCCATGATTACTTATGAATATATATATATATATATATATATATATATATATATATATATATAAACTGTAATCATTACTTATATTATATATATATATATATATATATATTATAATAACATGCATCTTATGTTACATATATATATATATTAACCGGAAGTATATATATATTCTAAGTTGGAACTATATATATATATATATATATATATATATATATATATATATATATATATATATATATATATATATATTAGCCACGTGATTTATATAGATAATAATATGTACACGTTAACTATATATATTATATAATATATTATATACGGTATATATATATATATATATATATATATATATATATATATATAACTTATATTATATATATAATTAATAAAATAATTTTGCCCAATAAAAATAATTGAAGAATTCTTTAAATAATAAAATTAATTTGAGAATAAATAGAAAATGCCCATATGTAAAAAATTTAATCACAATCTCCATCTTATTTCCAAATAAGGTCAAACAAGCATTTGATAATCAACATATGATTTTTGTCCCACAATGCATGACCCAATTGATTTAACACTTTAAAATATTAAGATCAAGAAAATCAATTAAATAAGATTTAGAAAATATTTTTGGTCAAAATAAATAAGATAGTTAAAACAATTATAATATAAATCATATGGAGAGGATTCCACACTTTTAATTAATTTATTTACTAATTATTGTTATCATCAAAATAAAACTAAAAGTTGGAGACCCAACAGCTTGTTTGGCTGGGCTGTTCCTCCACTGGATATCCTAGTATTATTGCCCCTGTTGCCGTTTCCGCCATCCATGCTTTTCTTCCTCGGGCAATCCTTGATCCGATGTCCCGCTTCACCACAGTTAAAACAACCTCCCTTCTTCACCTTAGGACAATTGGGTGAGATATGCCCTTTTTTTCCACGGGTATAACATACCGTTTTTCCCTTCATGCACTCTCCCGAGTGACGCTTTCCACAGTTTCCACACACCGACTTATTTTGTTGCACACTTCCTTGCTGACTCTCCAAATTACTACCCCCACTGCTCCACTTCCGCTTCTTGTTGTTGCTACCACCACTGCTAACATTCTGATTCCCACGTTCTACTTCTTCTTGTTCTTCTCCCGATTGTATTTTGAGACCACTTCGCTTCCACCTTCCGCTATGAGAGCTTTCTCCAACAGAGTTGAGAATGACGTGATTTGTAAAGCTGCTACCTTACTATAAATCCACGACTTTAGTCCATTTTTGAGCCTTCTTGCTTTCCTCACCTTTGTGTCCACCTGATGTGGAGCGAATCTGGCCAATTCATTGAACTTCGTAGCGTACTCTAACACTGACATATTCTCCTATTTCAATTCCAAAAACTTGATCTCCATTCTCGCTTGTGTACTCTCAGGGAAGTACTTCCCGAAGAACAACGTCTTGAACACTTCCCAAGTCACAATTCCAGTCCCGGCTTTGTTCTGGTTGGCCTCCCACCAATAGTTAGCCTCACCCTTCATTATGTAGGTAGCAAAAATTGTTTTCTGCTCTTCTGCTACTCTAGCAATAATCAAGGCCTTCTCAATAGCCTTTATTCACGTCTAGGCCTCTATCAGGTATGCTGTTCCTCTAAACTCTGGCGGTCTTACTACTTTGAAGTCCTTAAAGTTGGCTAGTTGGTTTCCCGCCTGATTTCCTGCAGGTTGAGCTTGATTCCTTATAGCTTCAGCCATCATGTTGATAAAGTCTTTCATTGGGTTTGGTTGAGCTCCCGCTGCATTATTAACTGACTCTTCGATCTCTTGGTTCCTTAGTACACGTCTGGGTGGCATTATCTAATTAAAAAAAATTCTAACACGTTACTCGGGTTTTATTATCATATAAGTACTTAGCATGTAATACACTACTGTATTCAAACAATCTTATGATCATTAGGTGAGAGTTTTAAATTACCAAGATTTGGAAGTCTTTCTCCCCAATTAGCGGGTTAAGTTTGTTTAAAAATTTCCAATTCAATCTACTGGATTCACATAACATTAAATAGACAATTTACTATATAAATTTTCAAACACATATCATAATAATGCATTTATATTCATATACCAATCTTCGGTGTCTCACATGTTCATTACAGGTATATTATTATAAATGCTACTATCCCATTTTAAACACAAAAGATGGGATTAACTCAAAATGATACTCCCCTACATACACAAATAGGGATACTACCTAACTACCTACTACCTCACACATGCTGAGGTCTACATCAACATAAAACCCTATTACAAAAACAAGGGGTACTAATGCATCTATCTACAACTGGTCCATAGCATAATAGTCACTGGTGGCTCTACTGGGTCACCTGAATAGGCTCCTGGGAAAAAACCCCCTCCATAACTCTACGCCGAACGGATCGACTCGACTCCCTATATCGATATGCGTCCTTCTAGTCCCACTGCGCTGGACCTCATATGCTGCGTCTAGCGCCCGTCCCAAGGTCTCGACCCTGACCTTCATGGCCTGCAGTGTTGTCTCTAACTGGTCTACCCGCTTGACTGACTCATAAAATGCGTCATCCACGCGTATCTTATCTGCAATCTCTAAGTCAAACTCACCCTGCATCGCCAGATGCTCTACACTCAGTGCTCCAAACTTTGCATTCTCCTGCTCTAGCAGCACTCGCGCCTCTACTAGCTCAATCATTGCCTGATTAACACCATCTTTGTACTGCTGCTCCATGTACTGATGAGTCATGTTTTGTACCTCCAACTGTACAATCCTCTGCTCCAATGCATAGTTTTTCTCTAGTAGGTCACCGATCATCACATCCTGCGAGGTGTCCATCACCTCCTCTGGTACGGACTCCTCCTGGTCTACGGAATGGCTCCCCTGACTATCACTCGACATTCTATAATAAAACAAGGATACAAAATTAGTACTATAATAAAATATATTCATTGATAAAATGAAATAATATTTTATTAAGTACAACACATACTCGATGAATTTCCATAATCCATCTCTTAACATACTCTATAAGAGTTTTCTACTAAGGTTATAACCTAGGTTTCACATTCCTAATGTTTATAACCTATGGCTTTGATACCAACCTGTGACGCCCCTAAATCCAGGTTCTCTAACCTCAGATTCGGTGCTCACGATCTATCATCATCATAAGCATTCTATAAACTATTACGGAATAATAAACATACATTGTTCATTATAATAAAGTTTCATAACATAGTCCCAAGGTCTTCTTAACCTTAACTTAAACACACCATTCATATTACAAAAGGTTTACATAAGAAATTCCATCAGATAATAATAACTAACATTCATTCTAAACTATTCTTGGATCTTGCCCGTGCCTTTGTCTTTCGTATTGGATCCTTCAGGCTTAACTGAAATAAATGTCATGATATAGCAAGGGTAAGCAACTAATTTGCTTAGCAAGTTTATATACAAGGGAGATATATCATGACTAGAAAGAAGTTTTGCTTTCAATGTTCAACAATAGTATAAGATTGTGAAGGAACATGAGTTAATAATCAACAATTGAATATTCGAATAATTGAATAACATGTACTGAGTGGTTTTGAAATAACTATGAACATTTGCCAAGGTTCTCAGTCATTTAAACTGGACTTCTTAATAAGTTTTGGTATTCAAGGGGATCAGCCTTTCATACCCAGTGATTTATGCATAAACACTTAATAATCCAAAGATCAATGCCTTAATCAAATTAAATCCTTTTCTCAATCAAGAGTTCTTATCATATCAATTTAATAAGAACAGCTTTTTAAAACACATTTGATTTAACAAATTTAAATATGCTTGATCTAGCTGATACAATTAGCATAGATCTATATCATAAACAACTCATGAATGAAACAACTTTAATTTAATTCGCAGTTCAATAATAATAGAACAATAATTCAATTGCACCAAGTGTGAATCTCAATAATCAATATAGATGTAAATAATCATCAATAATTATTCACTAACATGCTTTGAAAATAATAACTTGAGTTTGAGTTAGGGAACTTGCCTCATTTGTAGGCTACAACTACGCAATTAAATTATATTCGCTAGACAGTTTAATTACCTTCCTTTGAGAGACCTATAGTAAATCGTTCAATTAGCTATAGCATAACATTACATTATGTAATCACATAGATATTATATATTATATTTAGTTCTTAGAAATATTATCCTACCTCGATAATGTTCTTATTAAATAACAAATACCTTTAATTTACTTAATATTATTAATCTTGATAATATTTAATTTACCTCTTAGTATTATTAGTTCACTAATAACACTTTTATTCGCTTACTAATATTATTAACATCTTAATAATATTTTAATACTTTACTAATATTATTAATCCTCTTAATAATATTTTAATCATCACATTAATATTATTACTTTAATAATATCTTACTTATGCTTTAGTATCATTAATCAATTAATAATACTTTATTCATTTACTAATAGTATTAACCTTTTAAAATTTTATTTATTTACTAATATTATTAATCATTTAATAATATTTTATTCCTTTACTAATGTTATTATATTTTTAATAACATTTTATTTAATCTTGAATATAATTATTTACTTAATAATATTTTAATCATCCAATAATACTTAATCTAATATTATTAATCTTTTAATAATATTTTAATCTAATATTAATATTTTAATCTAATATTATTAGCCATTTAATAATACCTTAATCATTTATTAATGCTTAAATCAAATATTATTAACCATTCAAAAATATTTTAATAAAGTTTTAATCTTAATATTTTTATTTACTTAACAATATCATATTCTAATATTATTAATATCATAATAATATTTTAATAATCTATTAGATTAATAAATAATTTATTCTAATTGTTCACCCTTTATTAAACCACTTATTTAATACCCATAAAAGGTCATAAATAATATTTTTTTATTATAAATTACCAAAATACCCTAAAATAGTCAGAATATTATATATTAGGAGTATTCAAGCATTAAAATCATATTTTTCTTATTTATGACATCATTTAACTATTTATTTCTTTTTATTTATAACTTCATCATTTTTAGGAAAAATACCAAACTGATTCCAAAAATTCTTCTGTTCTGGATTTGGACAGTATATGACCCAAATATGATCCTCAAATTTTTCTGGAATTTTAGAAAGTGATTTACTAATCTTAAAGTGCCTAAAACTCTCGGATCTTGCTTCATTTTTCATAAATCGAGTTTTGCTCAGCCAATTCTAAAACTTTCAGGCTATACTCTCATAACATATATGAACATACTGTAAACTTTTCAGATGTTTCCAGTGTATACACTGTGAGGAATCCAGGTGTTAATATTTTGGAGTTCTTTACGGAAAAAGCCATTACGCACAACCTACACTTCGAAATGTGTCTGTTCTTTATCCTACACGTAGATAACTTCTTAAGGTACCTCTATGATTTTTTCCAGATTTTTAAAAGAATTGAAACTGTCCGAAATAGCCTTAAGAAAAACTGGGACAATAGCTTTTTTTAGGGTTTAAACCTTTAATTCTCTATGTGGACTGTTTTGGGGAAAACAAGCCCCATGGCTTCAATACTTGCTAGATTTGTGTTCTACCACTTGGGTTTACTAGATAACTCATGTATCTAGAACCTCCCTTCGACGAATCACAAATCTAAGTTGTAAAACTTGAGTTACACAAGATTTAGTTGAAGAAAAACTAGGGTTTCACCCCTAGGAGAACATATGCTCATTTCCTTCCTCTAAATCTATATTCTAATACAAAAGATACTTAGTCCTACACATGAGACATGTATAACTAGGGTACTTTGAGTATTAGACCATAACCCCCATATATTTTGAGGTTAAAACCAAAATAGAAGAAGAAGAAGAAAAAGAATGGAAGAGAACCTCACCTAGTTTTCTTTGCTATCCTTCTTGTTCTTCCAAAGTAGGTTATGAATTTAGGATGCATGAACAATAAAATCCTCTTCCTCTCTAGAATTTGAACCTTTCCTCTCTCTCTTGCTAAGCTTTGTGTTTTGATGGGTTGGGAGAAAATAGAAGAAGAAGAAGAATGATGGAGGAGGAAAATGAAATGAGATAGATATTATGTTGGTGAATTGGAGTGGAATGCTAATATCCCCCATGTTTCTTTTTCCCCTTGGACAAAAGGGTTAGCCTTATCCCTTCCTAATCATGCCATTAAGGTTGCTAATTAAACTTTCCACCAATGGGAGCATGACACACTTGCCCTTGTGTGTAAGACTTCTACTTATGGAACTTGATTAGCTTAATATTCTTGCCTTAAAAAGGCTAATGTGGCCAGCTATATATATGCCCACTAGTTCCTTCATTTAGCTTTTATTTCAATGCATAAATTAGATAAATCAAAGGTCTAAAATACCCTTAATCAAGTGGGCTTAGTTTGGGCTTACATTTTATTTCTTTTGGGCTTCTCCTTTACTTGTTTTGGGCCATGTAATAAACATAGTCTAACAATTTTAATATATGTTACCCTAATTGTTTATTTAGGGTTTTCATTCCCAATCTTATGAAATTTAATTACTTATACATGTGACTTTAGCTCATAACCTAATTAGGTTTACTAGAAATAGGTTTAAAATTATTAGTCACTTGAAATAACAAAATTATCCACTTAAGTTAGTATACATATTAAATACTAACCTTTCCTTATTACCATAACCCTTAGGTTATTTAATTGTCTCACCTAATGTATAATTAGGTTATGAAGCTTTCGTTTTTAATGAAATCTATAAATGCATATATATCCATAACTATAGTATATATGTTTATTGATCCATGCACCACTTCACATATGTTGTCACATATTAAATCATTATATAGCACAAAGTTTTAAATATCAATAATGTACATACATATATAGTGACTTGAAATTCAAGGTTATTACAAGGCATTCCCCGACATCCGTGTTACCATGGTGACCGCCACTTTTTAATTAAACTATTATATGAATGTATGTGTGTGTGTGTGTGAATCAATGTGCAATTATTTAGAAGTAGTGCTATGCCTCGTTCGCACCTATATACAAAGGGTTTGAATTTGTGTAAAAATTCCGTTTTAACAAGATATAGCAGTGATGTTTTGTAAAATAGGTTTTTCAAACCCTTATGCCCAATAGTAATTGAGGCCTTTGATACTTCCATTTTATTATAATGTTCAACTTGATTGCTTTTATTTTCGAGATGCGAAGCATTTTCGAGATGCGAAGCATCTTCGAGAAAATAATATACATAGTAGTGCCAAACTCCTTCTGGGCATGAGAGCCGTCTAAGGAAATTCAAACACCGTGAATAATGTACAAGTTGATTACAGCCAAAAATATCCATCACAAGAACCGAATCTAGATTCAGTAGACTGAATCTGTGATCACATGATTCCTAGGCTCACATGATGTAGCAGTTTGTATGAAAGCTATAAATAGTTATATATATAAAAGTTGTAAATATATAAATACAAACGATCAACTACCACGAAGCGAGCTTCATTGGGGATTGGAAATGTAAATATATAAAAGCAGTAAATATATATATAGGAACACGATATAAAAGCAGTAAACGCACAAGATATAAATCCAGGCTCATCGAACAAAGTTCGACAACAATTTATATATAAGTATATATATCAAAGCAGTAAATGCTCCGGATATAAATCCACGCTCAATCGAGGCATAACTCGATAATGTTAGTAAATATATATATATATATATATATATATATATATATATATATATATATATATATATATATATATATATATATATATATATAAGAAATAAAATCCACGGATAGAAGTAAAGGCATACGCACACAACACGACTCTCAACGTGAATAACTGTGTGTGCATAGTAGTGGAGAAAGGCTTTAAAAGATGTACGAAATCTTACAATGGATTGCCTAAGAAGACTTCAATAGCTTTAAATGGATGAACACTCGGTTCCTACGGGTAAAAATATAGCCAAATATAAGCTCACAAGTGTTTAAAATGAGAAAGCACTCAGTTTATAGTGTGTACAAAGCAAATTGGACAGGATTTCCTCACCTTTTCCTCTTTCAAAATGGCCACCCCAATCCATCTATTTATAGAGGGGAGCCATGAGTGCCCCTACTTGGTGCCTGCGGGGCACCCTGTGCTCATGGGTCCCGCCATCTCGGCACATGCACGCATGCAATGTGATGTCAGATTGAACTTTTTGAACTTCAATCTGGGCATCCGATCGAGGTGTATAAGGCCTTTTTCAGAGTTCTATTATCTAGAGCTACACAATGACATGGGATTAGAGGTTGTACGAAGTCAGGAAGATGAGACTATGCCCTTGGTCTTTAAGTCTTCAAATTTTATCTGGTGTACTGTCCTGTGTAGTAGTCACTCGGGATTGAAGCTATTGGTTTTTGTAGGACACTGTTATGTAGAATGTATGTTGAAATGTATTGGGATGGCGCGAATGTAGGATCGATGTGTAAAAATGATGATTTTGCCCCTCATCGGGGTTATCTCTGGTTTAGGCTGATATAACAGTCGTTGCTCAGGGTTATCTTTGAGATTGGACTGCTACAAGTACTTAAAGTCTTCAGGGTTGTCTCTGAGGTGTGCCTGACATCTCGGGGTATTTTCTAGGACTGGAACTGAGTGCCTCGATTTTGAAGCTGACTGTAAAGGTTGAAAGGAGCTTTTCTGGGGCTATCTTCGAAACTGCACCTTCACTCCTCGAGGTTGTCTCCAAGGTTATAACTGAAACTCATGGTGTTGTTTCTGGGATAAAACTAATAATCTCGGGGTTATCTCTAAAATGAAAGAGCTTTCTCTGATGTTATTTTCGGAACGTGAACTGCATCCCTCGAGGTTATCTCCGAGGTTGAAACTGGAACTTCTGGGGTTATCTCCGGGATGGGAATGATTATCTCGGGGTTATCTCCGAGATGAACTAAGTATCCCAGGGTTATCTCCGGGATTGAGCTGAGCTTTCCTCCAAGGTTATCTCTGAAAGACGATTATGCCCTCATGTAATGTTAGTAACAAGAGTGAAATTTTTTTTTGAGTGTCTACAGATGCCACTCTTTATCATATTCATGCAATGTCATGGCATGGATAGGATAAAGAATACTAGACACTTGAAATGTGACAAGATAATCATGATGCAATATGCTGCAGCCTGATATATATACATTATGTATGTAGTTTGTTGGATTGTTCTCCAACAGGATGTGATGACTGTTTGTCCCCATGACTTCTGATGGGGATTTGAAGTTATCACTGACAACCCTGATGAACAGTCTTGGACGTGTGATCCAAAGTTCTGAGGAACTTCCAGGATGTTGACGTTGGGGTTAACACCAAAGTCCTTAATCCTTGGTATAGACTTTACACTAAGGATGTATCTCTCATGTACAAGAGACTCTGTGGGGATTTGTTTTTTCTGAGGAGACTTTGAATAATATATTCCATCATCGGTCCTCCCCGATGAGGATGGTCCTTCCTGGTTTATGTCACCAAGTCCTTCCATTGGTCTATCAGAGTTACTGCCAACAGTTTGTGTTGTCAGGGCTGCCTGACCTTCGCTAAAATGTACATCAACGGATGAGATCCCTGCTAAGGATAGTGTCAAGGATGCTTAACCTTCATTGACATGTGCATCAACGGATGAAATGGACAGAGTTTCCACTGGGGAAGAAAAGTTTTGGGGCTCAGACCCCGAACAGATGGCATCGGACCTTCGTGAGGTATTGCAACAGTTGCAACAGTTGTGATCATCGGTACAGTGAACCCTGTATCTAGGTAAATACCAATGAGTGACATATAGACCCGCAGTTTGGTTATTGAAAACTAGGATTTCAGGCTTTTCCGCTCAATTGCGTAGCATCTTTTTTCCCAATTTGGCTTTTTTAGCTTGTGAAACCTCATTTGCAACTTAAATTAAATCGAGCCGGAGGGGTGGGCCCCACCCAGGGGAGCCGCAGGTACATCTACGATAAGCCATGGGTGGCCTTAAATGGCTTGTTATTGTCACAAGTCATTTTTAAGTTGCGCTATACAGGAAATCCAAGAGCTCTTCTTCAGATATGCTGAGTTCGGGCATCGTTCTGTAAATTTTGTCACCGTACAAGTGTTCTACACTGCCATGGTAACGTATGCATGTCTTCTTTTTCAGTTTTTATCCGTTCGAAAATGAGTTATCACATGAAATGTTTCTAAACACATAGTAGTGAATATATATGCTCATATGAATTGATAAAAAATATTCAACACAATAAATGTTAGTATTTAACCATGCTGAACATAGTGATGTGAAAAAAATTAACTTTTGAAACAGTCAAATTAGCACCTTTTTTCTGCTATTTCTTATCCTATTTGAGGATAAATGAGCAAAAGTGGTATAACAAAGTAATCCTGGTAATTAGGCCACCCTTACAGATTATGTCTTTGACAGTGTTATTGCGAGACCCCAAATTTTATGAATAAAGATTTAAATTTCTCGAAATATATATATATATATATATATATATATATTATGGTGGATTTGATATAATGTTATAGTTGTGGGTAATATTTATAAATTTTGCAAAGTATGCAAGTTGTTATATAATATTCGATTGGTGGGGAATATTCATTTTAACAGAAAATATTCATACGACCAAGACAATCATTAGTGGACCCCTACAACGGAATTATTGTAGGATTGAGAAAGCGATAAAAATATCTTTTATGAAAATAATAAATGAAGTTTTCTGTTAACTATTGAAACACCCGGTGTTAAAAGTACAGTATTACGCGTGATTGCATAGTAGCACACGGTTTTGATTATTGATGCTTACGTGAGAAGTCACTCAGTTTTGTTCAATTATTGCTATAGTAATTGTTGCATAGTATCTCACGTTATTTGATTCAATTGTTGTCGATATTTTATATATTATTAAATCCATAATTGAGATGACAGAGTTATTAATATTATTATTTGCAATATTAACGATGTCTAGAAGTTCTGCCAGGGAGAGGTTTGGTCACCTAATTGCACTCCAATAGGGAGAAATCCTTATTTGAAAATCTCCTCTTTCCTGGGAACGATCTGGTCGATTAATATTGTGAATTATAATAATGATGATAAATGTTGTTAATTATATTGAGGTGTCTTTTTATGAAGTCATGGAAGTTTATATATATATATATATATAAATTTAGTTTTATTAGTATTATTAATGTAATAAAACAATTTTTTTTTTATATAAAACATAATACTTTTATAAAGTTATTTGTTTTATTAGACAATAATTAGAATATAATATATTTTATTATGTATAGTGTTTTGCATAGTAAAATCTTTTTATATAAAGCAGAATACTTTTATAAAGTTATTTATTTTATTAGATAATAATTAGAATATAATATATTTTATTATGCATAGTGTTTGCATAGTACTTGCATAGTAAAATCTTTTTATATAAAACAAAATACTTTTATAAAGTTAATTATTTTATTAGATTTTAAATAATATATATCTATATATATATATTATATGATATTTTATTGCATAGTATCCTTTCTATTTTCCTATAAATAGGATGCTTTGTTAGAATTGAAATCACACCAGAAATTCAGAGAATTCTCTTCTATAATTTTGAGCATATTTCTTTAGAGTTTTAAGAAGCTTTGAGTGTAGTGCAAGTTTTCTTTAAGTATATCCCCGCCCTACCCGTCGGAGTACTCTTCTTTATAAGGTAAGGGATATTATTTCTTTCGTATTCATGAAGAGAACTTCTGTTATTCCATTCTTTATTATTTTGTTGGAATAACCTGTATATTCGAAGTACCGCATACATGGTGAAATTCTTCTGTTATTCCATTCCTTATTATACATTTGAATAACTCAGATATGCGAAGTACCCCATACATGGTGAAATTCTTCTGTTATTCCATTATTTATTATTCTATTGGAATATCCTATCGTGCATATTACGCATGACATTGGTTCCATTATTTATTATTACATTGGAATAACTTTTATCATGCTGGCCTATCACATGCCCGTGTAGTCTTTTGTTATTCAATTCTCTATTATTCTCGTTAGGATATCCACATGCATGCGCTTCGCGTGACACCGGTTCCATTATTTATTATTATGTTGGAATATCACATGCGTGTGTTTACGCATGACCTGGTTCCATTATTTATTATTCTGTTGGAATAACCTGTCTGTACGGTCTATCGCATGCATGGTGAATTCTTATATTATTCCATTCTTTATTATTCTGTTGGAATAACATGTCTATTTGGATTACCACATGCATGGTGAATGACCCTTCGTATTCATTTCTTATTAAATTGTGGAAATGATCTGTCTACGTGGATTACAGCATGGTGGGTGAAAATCCGTTGCAGTTTCATATATTCTATGATACTCATTTGGTTAAAATTTTTGCTTCTATACTCCATAAAATTAGTGGAATATCCTTGATATTTGCGCTTCATCCAGTATCTTTTCATGGAAATATTCTTCTGAGCATTCTTGAATTTTACTCCACAAAGCAGTATCATGTTGATAATTTGGACATTATTGAGTTCAAGGATAAATTAACTTATAAATCTTTAAATTTATTCTTGAAACTTTTTTATTGAATTATTATGTCATTGTCATCATCCTCATGCTTATATTGTGATGAAAGTCATCTTTGGCTTACGTGCATAGATGGACTTGGTATGATTATGACCAGGGATTATTCGGTATAATCATGACCTGTAATGTTATAAATGATGTGGTAAAAGTCCTCAGTGGCCTGTAGTGTATTGACAGACAGTTTTTGGTATGATTATGACCAGGGATTATTCGGTATAGTCATGACCATTGATAATTTAATGAATATCCTTGGCCCGTAAAGTAGGGATGAATCGATGATGTGGTTTATTTATTAAGCTGAGTCTCAGCGATAAAAATTGATGAAAACATTTTAAATCATAGAAGATAGTAGATATCATGCTCTACTTAACTCTTCTAATGGATTATTTATTCCGCTGCAGTTAAACTTGATGTCTATTGTATTTTATCAGTTTAACATTGTTGAAGACTAATGATAAT
Organism: Panax ginseng; assembly: GCA_020205605.1. NCBI lineage: Eukaryota > Viridiplantae > Streptophyta > Magnoliopsida > Apiales > Araliaceae > Panax > Panax ginseng. The sequence goes on along the minus strand of CM035132.1, from coordinate 140,442,063 downwards.
TTATTTTGTATTATCTTAGTCATAATATTTCTTACTGGGCTAGTTGAGCTCACCCTTTTCTTTCACTGTTCCCTTCAGGAAATGAGAAAGTAGCCGGGACTAGTCGGGGAACGGAGTGACGGTCCAGATGATAGTATTAGTAGTCCTCACTATTCTGTTAAATAGTGTGACAATAAATGTAATGAGGACTCCTTTGAGTGTGGATATTGTCTAGATGACAATATTCTTATTAAAACTCTCAATTTATGTTTTGTCATATTTTACACGACTGTTGTATAATTAGTTTGTATTTGTATTTAGTACCTTGTATCTGACGACCCAAGATGGGTGATGTGTACCTATTTTGGGGCGCACGGTTAAATATCGAGCTTAGGATATGATCCCGGCCGAGATGTGAGATAAGAACTAGGAGGGAGAGACGGGAATTCCTTCGCTAGTATGACCTACCTAAGTTTATTTGATATTTAATTGGTCATCGGGAGTATAGGGATAATATGTGATATGTCAATTAACCCTTGTTTTTGTGGTGTTTGATAATGGCATCCGAAAATGTTGAGATCAGCAATGAAGCACATGAGACCGTTGAGTCACCAACTATCAATACCCAGGATAATGTGAAACAGAAAGACAATAATCCTCAGGTAAACGACAACACTGACCAAATGATGAACGATGGAATGTTTAGAGGCTTTATGCAATTCATTCAACATCAGGTAAGAGAGACTCCTATTCAAAATATAGGTGGAAATAATGGCAACCCACGGTCGGTCACCGCTAAGCAGTTCAAGGAGCTGGGACCACCAGAGTTTTTGGGAAAGGCAGAACCACTTAAGGAGGAGACGTGGTTAAAGCAGATCACCAGGATATTTGATGTCTTGGGATGCTCCGAGGAGCAAAAGGTTCCCTTTGCCACCTTTATGTTGCACGAAGAGGCAGATTACAGGTGGGAATCTGTAAAACGTACCCAGCCTGACGCACTCAAGATGACTTGGAAGAAGCTCCAAGAGTTGTTCAACGAAAAGTACTTCCCCGAAAGTATTTGTCACATGAAGGAGGTGGAGTTCATCAAGTTGGAGCAAAATAATATGATCGTGTCGCAGTACGAGGCTAAGTTTGCAGAGTTATCCCAGTTTGCATCCCATTTGGTAGATAATGAGGAGAGAATGACGCGAATGTTTCTACGAGGTTTGAAACTCGAAATACGTCAATACCTTATTTCTCACAAACTTTGTTTATATTCAGATGTTATGAATAGGGCTCAGTTATTGGAGCGCAATAATGAGTCAGCACAACCAAAAGGCAACGACCAACAACACGATAATAATCGTACCGGTGGCAACGGCCATCGGAACAATGATAACCATCGTGGGGGAAATTATCATGACAAAAATGGTAACCACTTCGGTGGTAATCATGGCCAAGATAATAGGAGTGGAAATTTCAAGAACAGAAGATTTAACGATGATGGAAAGACGTCAGCACCAGCAACTGTTGTTAAGGAAGGAGAACGACCACCGGTCGTATGTTTCAAATGTGGACAGGAGGGACACATCCGTCCAAACTGTACACAACAATCCAAAGCATGTTTCAATTGCGGAAGAGAAGGTCACCTAGCTCGATTTTTTCGTATAGTGAAGTCAAGTCCAGCTGGGATAATGATGCCAAAGGATGTCTCAGACAAGTTAAAGCTGGTAGTTTAAGTGAGAGCGTTTGTCGAGGAACCCGAACAAAGTTGTCACGGGTAAGTTAATCATAACGCTTACGAAGTCTATACCTTATTCGATACCGGTTCTACCTATTCTTTTATCTCTCTTGCTTGCACTCAACGTTTAAATTTGACCCCAGAGAAGTTAAACTTTGACTTATTGGTTGAAACTTCGTTAGTAGAAACCTTCGTTCCCTCCACTGTTTATAAATCTTGTTGATTTAAATCGACACTTTCACGTTACTTGTCGATCTTATCTCTTTGAAAATACTTGCCTTTGATGTGATTTTAGGAATCGATTGGTTAACTACTCATCATGCTTTTTGTAAGGTTGTTAGCTTTTAGATTCCTAACCAACCTGTTATGAAAATTCAAGCAACCAAACCACTAAAGTTAATCACTATTATATCAAGCCATAAGTAAAGAGCCCCGATCCTTTCGCTGGTGACTTCCTTGTGTGGAATGCACCGAAGCCAGACTTTCTGTAGGCGACGTCATGAATGACGATGGCAAGTTGATAGGTATCAATGTGATATGTTATCCAAGTCTTGGATGAGAGTCATAGTTTTGAATGATATTTCTATTGTTAATAAATTTCCTGACGTATTCTTGAAGACTTCTTGGCCTACCCCAGAGCGTGAAATCAAATTTTGTATTGACCCCAGTACAAAACCCATTTCTAAAACCCTTAAATATTTCTTCAACCAAAACGAACGTATCATGCGCCAAGGACGTTGGCTCGAGCTGTTGAAGATTACGACTATACCATTCAATATCATTATAGAAGAGTGAACGTAGTAGCCAACGCGTTGAGTAGAAGATCGTATGCGTTTACGAGTACGATGTTGTTAACACGAAGACCCATTTCGTATAACTTACAAATGATGAAGATAGAGTTAAAGACTAGGGACCCACATGAAGATAACGAATATACGAGTAGAATCGACTTTAATCAAAAAAGTTAAAGTCGCTCAAGCTACATACTTAGAGCTGATGAATGTACAGAAGAAGGTTCAAGAGGGCGTTATTCTAGAAGCAAGAATCGATGAAGAGAGAAAATCTCAACCCTTGATTTTATTGTTCTATTTGAAATCCTCGATCGAGTAGGAACTGTGGCTTATAGACACGTTTTACCGCCAAGTATGTTGCGTGTTCATAACGTTTTTCACGTATCGATATTACGTAATTATGTGGACGAACCGAACCACATTATTAAATTAGAACTAGACGATATAGCAGAAGATTTAACGTATGAGGAGATACGTGTTAAAATCTTGGATAAGAGGGATCTTATTCAACACTCAAAGGTTATACCTCAAGAGTTAGAATTTGAAATGAAGTCAAGGTATCCTCACCTCTTCAGCATACCAGGTACGTACGTAAATTTCGAGGGAGAAATTTTATAAGGAGGGGAGATTGTGAGACCCCAAATTTTATGAATAAAGATTTAAATTTTTCGAAATATTTTTTTTATATATTATGGTGTGGATTTGATATAATGTTATAGTTGTGGGTAATATTTATAAATTTTGCAAAGTATGCAAGTTGTTATATAATATTCGATTGGTCGGGGAATATTCATTTTAACAGGGAATATTTGTACGACGGCACAATTATTGGTGGACCCCACAACGGAATTATTGTCGGATTGAGGAAACGATAAAAATATATTTTTATGAAAATAATGACGGAAGTTTTGTGATAACCCGAGAATTTAGACAATTTTATAAAATCTTAAAAGATTGAATAGAGGTTAAATAATAGACCTAGACAGAAAATAAATGAATAAATGTATGTATTTAACATTTTTAGGAATGAATTTTGTGAATTTAAAAACTGTTGGTGAAGGTCTACAGTTTTAAGAGAATCTATGTATATGGTCATATATGTGTACAATATGTGGTTAAGGGTTAAGGGTTGACCGGATAGATTATATCAGTCACAAACCCTAATAATATACTAAGAGCCTCAATGTTTAGTTAGAAAACCCTATCGACTGATAAGAAACCCTATTACCGGCTATGGAAACCCTAATTACTGTTCTGAAAATCTGTAACCCTAATTTGGGATATTAAAACCCTAAGTGGGAAGCTTGAAGATAAGTATAGAGTTTCTATGTTATTAATAGTAGGTATAATTAGGGATAACCCTAATTGATTAATTAGAAAGCCCTAATTTCTAATGTTAGAAACCCTAATGTACAATTAGAGAAAACCCAATTATTAGTTTATGGGTTTAATGTTAATTAGGAAGCCTTAACCGTAATTAGCAAGCTTGAATGTGATTAGTAAACTTTATTATAATTATGGAGCCCTAATTACAATTTTCTATTTTTAGAACCTAATTAGAAAAGTCTAGATATATATTTGTGTAACCTTAGGGTCAAACCCTAAGGGTTGAAACCTAATAATTATGGGAAGTTACCAAGTTGCCATGCACTTTATGAGTCTAAAGACCAAACTACCTTTCTTTATATTTTAATGAGGTGGAGTGTAGATCTAACCCTACTTGTGGTTGGTGAACAACCTTAGGCTAGCCATGTGGTCTAGAAAGTTACTTTAATCATCAAATATCAGCCAACTTGCTAGGTTAAATACATTGCAACATGGATTAAAGGCATTCAAGTATAGAAAAGTTACACACTTTATTTCTCAACCTAGCCAACTCTTCTCTCTCTCCCATCCGAAATTGTAGAGTGAGAGTTAGTAAGCTAAGCCAAGATCATGTGTTATCTTGCCAGGATCAAACATCAAGGATCAGATTCAAAAATTTAGCATTCATGAGGTATAAACCCTAATTCTAGAAATCCTTAGATCTGATGTTAGATGTTGTGATTTTATGTTTAAATGTGTAGTTTGTAGTATATATTAGTGATCTGGGTTGTTAAATCCCAGATCCATAACATCTAGATGCTCAAAATTAAAGATTTAAAAAATCTGGAAAAAGTTAGAAATGGTGTCTGACAGTCTAATGTCAGGCCTCCTAGATCTGTCTCTGTTAATGTTTTTAGTGTGTTAAAGGTTTGTATTTATTGTATGTTATGTGGTCTTTATTTTGTAACTGGAATCAAGGTCATATCCTATCTAGACTTCATGTTAGAAGCGGTCAAACCTTGTTTTCACGAAGAATGAGTTTCTAGGTAACCTAGAAACCTAGATCTTGTCTGACAACATCTTCTGAGCCCTTGATCTTGCAGTATGTTAGTGTTTTGGTTATGTTGTTGTTTGATCCTTGTAGTCTGATATGATGAGTACAGATCCAAGTCCTTAGAATACCCAGATCATGTATAGGATTCAAGTTATTGAGGGTTGAACTGCGTTGACCACCGACTTTTGTAAATCACGGAAACCCTGCATTTCTTAAGAACATGATTTCTGTCAGAACTTTGACCGTGCTTAATCTCTTTATGTGATGTTATTAGACTTGTTTGATGCATCATACATGTACATTGACATATGGAATACATGATAGAACCTTTACCTCACATAAACGGACCGATTCCAAGATATGAAGCTCAAAGTACTCAATCCGATCGTTTCTTCATTTCTCGAAAACCCGAAATGAAGAGCAGATCTCGACGATAAGGATTTGTGAGGCTTATATCTCACCGATCGTATATGTGGTATAGCCATGAACTTAGTATGATATTGTAGTATTACATAAGTACTATAACTTTAGCACAAATCGCAGCTCAGAAAGCAACAAGAACATGGATTAAAATCTAGTCAAACCACGCCCCTCGGTAACTGACAAATTTTTTGGGCAGCTCAAGAACATGGCCAAGAACACCTATAGCGACAGTTACGCCAGCTATAGGACCTTTTAGTGATGATTTATTTATGGAAATTAATTATTTTATTTATTAAATAGATAAAAATGGTTTTTAATTATTAATAAATTCCTAAAAATTATTTTAAAGCTAGAAAAATAGTTTTTAATTATTTTGAGTATATTTCATAAATATTTAATATTTTTGGAACATAAATGGTATTTAATTTATTTAATTATATTATTAAATAAATTATTTTAAAATGGTTTTAATTCATGAAAAATCATGAAAAATTATATTATGGTGTTAGAAAATATTTTAAGTTATTTTTAATGACTTTTGATATTTTGTGATGAATTTCATTAATAATTTATTATTAATGGTATTTAATTTATTTAATGAATATATTAGATAAAATATGGAAAAATAGAATTTATGCTTTAAAAATTATATGAAAATAATTTAAGTGTTATAAAAATATTTGAAGTTATAAAATATAACTTTTGATATTTTGTCATGAAAATATTAATATTTTAATATTAATATCAAGTATCGATAATGGATTTAAGTGTTTAAAAATCATATAAATATGATTTTAAGGTATTAAAATACTTTGTGATATTATAAATATATTATAATATTATGTTATGATTTTCATTGATATTTAATATTAAATTAATATTAACAATTAAGGAATTATGTGGTATTTAATTCATTTAAATACGATATAAGTGATTGAAATTTTTTGATAAATGATATTAATTATCTGAAAATTATTTCAAGTCTATGAAAATTAATATGATCGCTTAGAAAATTACATAAGATAATTGTTAAGTGTTTAATTGAACTTAAACTCGATATTTATCCAACTAGGCTGTCGGAATAGTACCAAACTTAACTCAGACTGCAATAGTTTGACTTGATACTAGGTCTTATGTGTTGTATAGACTGATAGGATTATGTGGTAATGTGTTTAGATTATTTTATATTGTGATGATATTATTCTAATATTTGGAGATCGGTATTATATATATTAGGTCTTCGGATAAAGCTAAGTTATATTCCGTAACGGTAATCAACGGTACATGCAAGTTTTTCTTAACTCTACTAAGAGTTGTTTCATTCAGATATGCTTATGGTTAATCATTACTGATTACCATATAGAATTGTACTCTGTACATCTTGTATGTATAAATCAGGTATGAAAGGCTGATCACCTTCATTACCATTCAGTTCAGATATAATTGTTCATGTTTAATACTTGTTCAGTCAAAAGTTTGTTCATGCTATTTCTCAATTACATTGATGAATTATAGCCAACTTATTATTCGGACTCTTTCAATCATGATATATCCTTAAATTGTATTTAAACTTGCTGGGCAACTTTCATGCTCATCGTTGCTATATCATGATAAAACATTGCAGATTAAGGCGAATGCGTTAGATACAAAGAAAGATAAAGCCAAGCTCAGCTTGGGACTATGTGTGCAACTAGATTTGTAAAAGTAATTTATTATAATAACATTGTATGTTAGATAGGATATGGAATTGTGTATAAGTTATGGTTACTCGACCTTGGGGATAGTGTATAATGTTTAATGTATAAACAATTTATGTTTATATCTTCCGCAATAGTTATAGATATAGTGCACCAGATCCGTGGTGATTTAGGACCTGAATTTGGGGGCGCTACAAGTTTTACCGTTAACTATTGAAACACCCGGTGTTAAAAGTACAGTATTACGCGTGATTGCATAGTAGCACACGGTTTTGATTATTGATGCTTACGTGAGAAGTCACTCAGTTTTGTTCAATTATTGCTATAGTAATTGTTGTATAGTATCTCACGTTATTTGATTTAATTGTTGGCGATATTTTATATATTATTAAATCAATAATTGAGATGACAGAGTTATAAATATTATTATTTGTAATATTAATGATGTCTAGAAGTTCTGCCAAGGAGAGGTTTGGTCACCTAATTACGCGCCAATAGGGAGAAATCCTTATTGGAAAGCCCCCTCTTTCCTGGGAACGACCTGGTCAATTAATATTGTGAATTATAATAATGATGATAAATGTTGTTAAATATATTGAGGTGTCTTTTTATGAAGTCACGGAAGTTTTTTTTATATATATATATATATTATATATATAAATTTTGTTTTATTAGTATTATTAATGTAATAAAACAAAAAATCTTTTTATATAAAAGAGAATACTTTTATAAAGTTATTTGTTTTATTAGACAATAATTAGAATATAATATATTTTCTTATGCATAATATTTTGCATAGTAAAATCTTTTTATATAAAATAGAATACTTTTATAAAGTTATTTGTTTTATTAGACAATAATTAGAATATAATATATTTTTATTATGCATAGTGTTTGTATAGTACACGGATAGTGTTTGCATAGTAAAATCTTTTTATATAAAACAAAATACTTTTATAAAGTTAATTATTTTATTAGATTTTAAATAAAAATATATATATATATATTATTATTATTATTATTATTATTATTATATTTTATTGCATAATATCCTTTCTATTTTCCTATAAATAGAATGCTTAGTTAGAATTGAAATCACACCAGAAATTCAGAGAATTCTATTCTATAATCTTGAGCGTATTTCTTTAGAGTTTTAAGAAGCTTTGAGCGTAGTGCAAGTTTTCTTCAAGTATATCCCCGCCCTACCCATCGGAGTACTCTTCTTTATAAGGTAAGGGGTATTATTTCTTTCGTATTCATGAAGAGAACTTCTGTTATTCCATTCTTTATTTTCTGTTGGAATAACCTGTATATGCGAAGTACCACATACATGGTGAAATTCTTCTGTTATTCCATTCCTTATTATTCTGTTGGAATAACCTGTATATGCAAAGTACCGCATATATGGTGAAATTCTTCTGTTATTCCATTATTTATTATTCTATTGGAATAACCTGTCTGTGCGGTCTATCGCATGCCTGGTGAAGTCTTTTGTTAATCCATTCTCTATTATTCTATTGGGATATCATGTATGTGCGTTTACGCATGACCTGGTTCCATTATTTATTATTACATTGGAATATCACATGCGTGTGTTTACGCATGACTGGTTCCATTATTTATTATTACATTGGAATAAACTCGTATGCGGTCGGATCTATTGCATGCATGGTGAATTCTTCTGTTATTCCATTCTTTATTATTCTGTTGGAATAACCTGTCTATTTGGATTACCACATGCATGGTGAATGACCCTTCGTATTCATTTCTTATTAAATTGTGGAAATGATCTGTCTACGTGGATTACCGCATGACGGGTGAAAATCCATTGTAGTTTCATATATTCTATGATACTCATTTGGTTAAAATTTTGGCTTCTATACTCCATAAAATTAGTGGAATATCCTTGATATTTGCGCTTCATCCAGTATCTTTTCATGGAAATATTCTTCTGAGCATTCTTGAATTTTACTCCACAAAGCAGTATCATGTTGATAATTTGGACATTATTGAGTTCAGGATAAATTAACTTATAAATCTTTAAAATTTATTCTTGAACTTTTTTTATTGAATTATTATGTCATTGTCATCATCCTCATGCTTATATTGTGATGAAAGTCATCTTTGGCTTACGTGCATAGATGGACTTGGTATGATTATGACCAGGGATTATTCGGTATAATCATGACTGTAATGTTATAAATGATGTGGTAAAAGTCCTCGGTGGTTCGTAGTGTGTATTGATGCAGTTTTGGTATGATTATGACCGAGGATTATTCGGTATAGTCATGACCATTGATAATTTAATGAATATCCTTGGTTAGAAAGCGGGGATGACTCGATGATGTGGTTTATTTATTAAGCTGAGTCTCAGTGATAAAAATTTATGAAAACATTTGAAATCATAAAAGATAGTAGATCATGCTCTACTTGACTCTTCTAATGGATTGCTTATTCCGCTGCAGTTAAACTTGATGTCTATTGTATTTTATCAGTTTAACATTGTTAAAGACTAATGATAATTTATTCTGCATTATCTTAGTCATAATATTTCTTACTGGGCTAGTTGAGCTCACCCTTTTCTTTCACTGTTCCCTTCAGGAAATGAGAACGTAGCCGAGACTAGTCGGGGAACGGAGTAACGGTCCAGATGATAGTATTAGTAGTCCTCACTATTCTGTTAAATAGTGTGACAATAAATGTATTGAGGACTCCTTTGAGTGTGGATATTGTCTAGATGACAATATTCTTATTAAAACTCTCAATTTATGTTTTGTCGTATTTTACACGACTGTTGTATAATTAGTTTGTATTTGTATTCAGTACCTTTTATCTGACGACCCAAGATGGGTGATGTGTACCTATTTTGGGGGCATCACAGTTATGCATATAGGATGTTTATGACTGTGGGTAGGTGTGCTACTGAATGGCCACCTAGTCATGCCTATGTGCATGTGGATAGTCCTGTTTACAAATGAGACTATGGCAAAATTTTCCAAAATGTAGGCATTAGGTAGTCATGCATTTTTAACTCTACTGTAGATGTATGTTAAACTAATGCATGCATATATAGTCATAAAATGCATTTTGAAAAAGCTCAGGTTAGAGTTTATCACACCCTTTTTGAGGTGATTTGGAGACTTATGTCCAAATATATGGATCCGGATTAGCCGAGTAGTACCTGCAGGACCACTTTAGGTGTGCAGAGGAGGGCTTCTGATGTGCCTCAACCCCATTCTGTTAGACAACCTCGTCGTCTGGCGGAGGCGGTGATACGTCCTGTCCGGGTTGTGGTACCAGATGTTGAGGACGAGGAGAAGGATGTACCGGTTGCGGACCCTGCTCTTGCTGCTCCTGTTCCTCGTAGGGAATTTCCAGGCATTCAGGTGACGATCCTAGAGCTTCTGGGTGATTTGAGTCGACACCCCTCGGTTTACTTGAATACAAACGAGGTACAAGCTAGATTTTGATCTTTCTTCTTTCCTATTGATGAGGATTAAAGGATTCTGATGTTGATCTGACTTTTTGATGTAGGTTCCCGGCTTTACGCAGCCTTGAGGGAACTGGTTCAACATTCACTCTATATATCAGGCTCTACATCCTGATTATCGAGCGATTGTGCATAGCTGAGGCTTCGAGGCGTTCTTTTCCATCCTCCTCCGTCATTGTCCCTGGGGTTATCTCAGGGCGTTGTTTGAGCGCTGGTTTCACAAGACTTAGTCTCTCTATTTGTTAGACTGTGAGGTGATGATGATGCCGATGGATTGGCAATTTATCATGGGTATGGAGTTTGGAGGGGTGCTATTACCTTGAACGACGGATAATACCCTAACTGTCGTTAGATCCTTGCTAGGAGTCCCAGCTGAGGCGCTCAAGTGCAGGATAGTCCGTACAGGTCCTTTAAGCGTAGATGCTATGAGCGGGCTGTTGAGTGAGCCCATGCCCGATGACGTGAGAGTCAGGGATCGCATTCTTCGGTGATTATTCCTGATAATCATTAGGGGCTGCTTCATATCAGATAACTCTTCCACAGTATCATTCGCTTTAGTGAGCACCACACGGATGTGGACCGTATTGGAGAGTATGATTGGGGCTCCTATATCTTTGCCTACTTCCTCAAGGGCATGCGTATGCGTTCGCAAGGCTTGACAGAGGCTTAGCTAGGATTTTACCCATTTCTGCTGGTGAGTATTTCTCTTTTGATTTCCCATGTACAGGTTAAGAGTGTTGACTGATAGCAGATGTTTGCCTTTGTGTTGGCAGTTCTAGGCCTATGAGAGGCCCTCATGTTTGCATCCTATGACTGTGTTAGGTTTAGATACCTATCCACGAGGACGGTAATGGCATCACTCCATACTAGCGGAGGTTCCTGTAGCTGAGGGTTTCACCCATTGTTGAATACAGTTGAAGTTGTTGATAGCTGATGCTATCACTTCGATTCCCTATTTCGGGGAGCATTTGACCTTGGGTTTGAGGATGGTTACCCGACTGGTGTCGAGTACGTGATATCCACCTGTAGGATTCGTCTCTTCACAGATAGAGGATGGGAGCTCTATTTTGGAGAGCGTGCTATTAGGAGCACCACATGGGAGATTCATGTACCGATCTTGCCTCCTCCTAGGCGTTATTGGCATGTATCACAGTCACCCACCATTGATGGGTGTTGACGACTATATACTGTCAGAGGATCCATATACTCAGGATATGTTCCATCGCTGGTGGTCCCCTCGTACCATTGAAACCCAGACCCGCGCCACGCAGTTTATGAGGGATATGGTTCCAGATTTGTGATGATAACTGATTGAATGGCCTATGTCCGAGATCCAACTCATTTGACACAGATTGACAGTTTGACCCGGTAGTTGGACCGAACACATTTCTTTCTGGAACTTGGGCAGAGATCCTTCAGAGGCAGATACCTTTGATCATTCCAGCTTTGGGGCTGGCCCTTCAGGTGACCCATATGGTTTTTTCGGTGCAGATCCTCCGTTGTATAGGCTTGACATCCCCGTTGATGGAGATCCAATGACTCAGGAGGAGTTACATCAGGTGGACAAGATTGATGATGTAGATATTGACACCATTATTTTCTTCTGATGTATATTCTCGTTATATCTTTTGATAGGCCTCTATTAGACATTGGATGACTATGCCCCATTCTCGCTATATCTTTTGATAGGCCTCTGTTAGTTATTGGGTGTCTGTGCCCAATTTCCCTGTATTTTTAGTTGTACATATATGTATTAGATAATGATGTACATAAGAATGTATGTACTGTTATTCCCTACATCATATTGCCATCTATTATTTATCATGCATGTATTATGTTATGCATATATATGTATGTCCAGAGATATTCAGCATTGACCCCTGGATGGTCTTATGATATGGCCCACACAGATGTCTTCTTCAACAGTTAGCTGCATTGATCACACCCCACCAGTGTTGGTAGCCTCTCGCTTGAGGTCGTGGTATGATAGTTTGTCACCTTCAGACAGGGTGGCTGTAGATAAGTCATTACAACATTTTATGACCCTCCTGATGTTTCAGGTTCCCGCAGGCTTTGTAGAGGTTATGCTGGAGCATTGGATACCGGAGAGGCAAGTTTTCCAGTTTGGGATCCAGGAGTTGACTCCCACCTTAGAGGAGTATGCGCGGTTGATGGCACTGCCCTTGGACAGACCTTGCACGTGGATGGCTACCGGCGACATGAGCCGACAGTTTATGACCCTCATCGGGCTGAGGCGTAGAGTAGTACTGATGAGTAGGTTTATACCTACTTATCCGGTATCTGTTACTTGAATTATTTGCTTAAACTCATGTTTCTTAGTTACTTTTCATGCATTTTGTGTTCATTTTGTAGATTATATGCTTGGGAGCTGTGTGAGCGACTATTGGTATGAAAACACAAGGAAAAGCAATTCGGACATCGTTTGGGCTTTCATGTTCATTTTATGTTCTTGGCTTGGAACTTAGATTATGTTTTAGAGCTACTTCTAAGCTTTTTGGAACATCTTGAATCATTCCAATCGGAGTTCGGATGCAAGAGTTATGACATTCATACCAACGGACGTTGAACTTCAATGTTTTGGGTGGCCATTTACATAGCAGTCACTTCCAAACAAATTTCGACCTTCTTTTATGCATTATCTCTCAATTCTAAAAGAACGAAAGTTGTAGAGCTCATTTAGGACTTCAATTTGATAGGTGGAAGACCCCGTAACACCTCCCGGATCAAAAGTTATGGCCGTTTTACCAGAGGACACTACAACAGAAAATTCTTGGCGCCGGTGCGCGGATTTCTAGTACATTTTTGGCTCGGCCGCGCAAGTCCCTGGACCAAAAAATGCCATCTGCTACTTGATCGCGGGTGCGCCCAACTCCAGGCCATTCCCAGCGCGGCCGCACCACTTTAGAAGTTGACCATAACTGAATTTTTCACTAAACAGTGCAATTGGAGCGTAACTTGGAGGATGGTTCAATTAGGTCTTATAGAGAGAAGAGATATCACTATGTAAGAGGGATCCACCCTTGGGGGATCAATCTAGACTACATATGCTCTTTTCATCTCTTTCTTGGTTAGATTGGAATAGAACCCTAGATTAGATTAGAGTTGAAGGTTGAAGCAATTAAAAACCATAGGAAATTCAGAATTGGAGCAAGAGAGATTAGATTTGCATTCCTAATTTCCTAACTTCTCTTTACTTCTATCTTTATTTCTCAATGTATAATCAATTGTGGATTATGGATTTTGATTCTATGATGAGTTAAACTCTATTTTGGGATTGCAATGGAATCTATTACCTAGTTTATTTTGATATACTTTATATTAGCCTTATTGATTGTTATGAGATTGTCTATTAAGATTCATGCTTATTTGCTTAGTTGATTGGCCATCGATTACTGTGATAATCCATACGAACTTGAAATACGAAGTATGGGTTTAGATCTAATCTCAATAGCTTTTGATTATATGTTCTACAGTGTGATGGGATGTATGATTTGTGCTTAGGATAGACATATACCGAAGCACCACTCGTAGTCAATTGAGAATTTGGGCTTAAACCCTAATTATTTGTAAATCACATAGACATATAGTGGTTTAGGTAATGTGGGTATTCATGTGTATTCTATCAATTGTGGACTACATATGATATGGGTATGGTACATTGAGAGATGGCTATACTTTACTTTCGTGTTCTCGACTAACAATTCGGTGCAATTAATTTGGCTTAACAGGAAGTGTGTTGGTTTAAATGATTCAATAGGTGAAATTGTATTCTCCAGTCTTCATTATCTAGTCTCATCCTAGGGATAGTTAGGTTTATTTAAGATCATAGTTTAAATATACAAGTAGCAAATCAATCATTTAAATAAGACTGAAATGGTTATGGGTTAGTGCTTGGTGAACTTTATTAGTTAATTCTCTATGGGAACTATACTTTACTTACTCTTTATTACTTGTTGACTGTGTGTACTTGCACGCAGATATTATCGGTAAAATGACCAACAAGTTTTTGGCGCCGTTGCTGGGTAATTAGTTTAATAATTTTGGCCAACATTAATTTCAATCAAATTGGTCTTAATTTAAACATTTTTATTTTGTTTTAATTATCTTATTATATTTCTCTCTGTTCAGGTAACATGGCTTATCAATGGCCTTATGCAAACATGACTCAACCAAAGGACACAAGAACTAAAGAACTCAATGTATTTTCTATATTGTCAGCAAAAATTGTAACACTTTCGGAGAGGTTAGATGTTCTTGCAGCCCAACGTACTCGAGAGATAGCAGTTACATGTGAATATTGTGATGGCGAGCATCCGAGTTATCAGTGTAACATCAGGGTTGGACAAGTACAATATGGGGGTAATTACCTCAATAAAAATGTTTATCCCAATTATCATCAAGGTTGGGGGTATCACCCAGATTTTGAATGGAGTATTAGCTATCGAGACCAATACTGCATCCCAAGTCCAACATATCCATCGGAATCCTCATATCCACCTCCAATACAACAAGAAGAAAATTCAGAGTTGAAGGAATTCATGTCAAGGATTATAGCAGACCGAGAAGAGATGATAATGAGTCAGGAGTTATCAACCCAAAATCTTAATATATAGATGGAACAACTCATTAATTCCTCAATGAATGGTCCTCAATACATGGATTATGAAACTGAACAAGATAATTCAAGATTGGAGGATTTGTGGTTCAAGTTTGTAGCATCAACTGAGGAGAAGTTTATTGAGCAATAAAGTTCAATCCGAAATCTGCAAAATCAGATGGATCAAATGTTCGAAGCCTTGAATAATCGCCCTCAAAATAATTGGTGCTATGTCATGGATGATGACACTAATGGAGAACTAGAAGTATACATGCCACTGGATGAGCTCAAAGAAGTTGTCATTGAGGAGACAACTAGGGAATTGGATAATGTAGAACATGAACTGACCTGTATAATACCCCAAGTGCTTTTTTAGTCAGAGTTGAAAAATTCAGTGAACTTTGTACACCCATGTCCCCTTGGTAGCCACATTCAAAGTAAAGATCAGTATGATAAAGAGGCTTCTTATACACCATGGTGGGCTGAGGAAGAGAAAAGAGAAGAGGAAAAGTTCGTTATATTTTTCATGCCTCAATGCAATAATTTATTCCCAAATACAACGGACGAGGCACCTAGCTATGCAAAAGAACTGGGGACATCATGTACAGGAAATATGCTAGGTTTTTTCAATTGACAAACTAGCAAGATGGGGAACCTACGTACACACATTACAATTCTAATGGATGGAGGATTCCTAACTTATTGTAGGGGAATTGGATAGCGGTGTCAAGAACGGAGTCCAGCTAATGGACTATAAACCGAGCGCTCGATGGGAGGCACCCCATCCAATCTTTCTCCCTCCATGTTTATTTCTTATTTAAATTTCCAATTATTTATTCTCCTATGTTTAATTCTTCATGCTTTCCATATTTAGTAGATGTTTAATAGTTGTAAGTATTAATAAAAGTTTGATTATTTCTCCTCTCAGGTTCAATCCAATTGCTATAAGCACTCAGGATCAAACAAAAGTAAAAAAAATGAAGTTGCTAGGGTACAGGGTAGCGTAGCCGTGCCCAAATACAAGCCAAACACAGCACGGCCGCACCATATCTCAGTCATAAAAAAGAAGCACTGATCAATTTTTAGAATTTCTGACTCAAGCATTCGGACAGTTAGAAGTCCACACTCAGTTTCCAACTTTAGATTATCTCAAACATATCCATCGCCTGATATACCATCAAATCTTGAGGAGGCGAATGAAGATGACATTGCCACTTAGGGGAGTATTCTTTCACTTTTAATTACAATGAGGTCATTGTTCGTTTTAAGTTTGGGGGTATTGGGTTTTGTCAGTAGTTTAGAGCATGTAGTGTAATTGCATCATATAGAGTAATTTCATGTTACATATAGTTAATTGCATGTAAGTAGTTATTAGTTTAATTTTGTAGTAATTTTTTTTCTTTTTGTTTGCTTAATATCTGTTTAGTTGCATAACAATGCATAATCCCAGGTTTTTAGTTAGTTGAATTCTAATTTGGCCAATGATGACATAGAATTTTGATAGATTTTTGAACTTGGTTGATATCTTGAGCTTAGTTATAAATTTATACATAATATAATTCATGCCTGCTGTTTAGATGTTACCGGGTAGCACGTCAGTGTTCATATTTGCTTGTTGGTTAAGATTAGCTTGTTTGTCTACTAAGAGGAAAACACTGTTTTAAAGACAGAATTATGTAGGAAGTGAGTAATGTCTACTAGACACTGAAACTCATGTTTTGGGAATACATGGGTATGCTTGCTATACAAAAAAATAAAAAAATGAATAAATACCGTGGCTAGTCTTGTTTTGGGGCCTTTGTTACTTGAGTAAGTATGCCCGAGGGGATTGTCCTTACATCTAGCGCCCTAAGGTCTTAATGGTCTGGGAGTCATTGGTTGAAAGCTCGCTAAGGGGTAGCACTGTTAGCCTAATGTAATGAAACATTGCACAATCATGTGAAATAGAAAAAAAAAATCAATAAACACCGCGGGAAAGTGCAAAAATTGCCCTCGTGAGTAAAAATAAGCAAAATAAACCCTTTGTTGAACCTTACCTTGTACTGACGTGTTAGAGTGGTTTTTGCTTCATTTTTATGCATAGTTCTTGATTTGAACCTCAGTTTTCTTTCTTAAGCAGCATAACATGTGAAATCTTCGCCTTTGTCATGCTTATCTGTGAACATATCACACACACACACAACATCTTTATAGCAGGTTGGAATTATCTGATTGTATGTCTTTATGCCTGTAGCTTAGTTTAATGCTTTGTTTATAGATCTTGTTATTTCTCTAAGGAACATCTTATTAGAATTCATATTTGGCTGAGAATGTGGGATTCATTGTCATAGTAGCGTAGCTTGCATAGCATGTTGATTACATTATGTTGTGTTGCTTGGGGACAAACAATAGTTTAAGTTTGAGAGTATTTGATAAGTAGATTTATACCTACTTATCCAGTATCTGTTACTTGAATTAGTTGCTTAAACTCATGTTTCTTAGTTACTTTTCATGCATTTTGTGTTCATTTTGTAGATTATATGCTTTAGAGCTATGTGACCGACTACTGGTATGAAAATGCAAGGAAAAGCAATCCGAACATCGTTTGGGCTTTCATGTTAATTTCATGTTCTTGGTTTAGAACTTGGATTATTTTGTAGAGCTACTTCTAAGCTTTCCGGAACATCTTGAATCATTCTAATCGGAGTTCGGATGCAAGAGTTATGACCTTCGTACCAACAGATGTTGAACTTCAATGTTTTGGGTGGCCATTTGCATAGCAGTCACTTCCAACCCAATTTCGTCCTTCGTTCGTCCATTATTTCTCAATTCTCAAAGAATGAAATTTTTATAGCTCATTGAGGGCTTCGATTTGATAGGTGGCAGTCCTCGTAACTCCTCCCAGATCAAAAGTTTTGACCATTTTACCAAAGGACACTGCAGTAGAAAATCCTTGGCACGGGCATGAGGATTTCTAGTACATTTTTGGCACAGCCGCGCCAGTCCCTGGACAAAAAAAATGCCATCTGCTACTCGAACGCAGGCGCGCCCAACTCCAGGCCATTCCCTGCGCGGCCGCACCACTTTAGAAGTTGACCAGAGCTGAATTTTTCACTAAATAGTGCAATTGGAGCGTAACTTGGATGAGGGTTCAATTAGGGCTTATATAGCGAATAGATATCAGTATGTAAGAGGGATTCCTCCCTTGGGGGATCAATCTAGATTACATATACTCTTTTCTTCTCTTTCTTGGTTAGATTAGATTAGAACCCTAGATTAGATTAGAGTTGAAGATTGAAGCAATTGAAGAGCACAGGAAATTCAGAATTGGAGCAAGAGAGATCAGATTTGCATTCCCAATTTCCTAACTTCTCTTTACTTCTATCTTTATTTCTCAATGTATAATCAATTGTGGATTATGGATTTTGATTCTATGATGAGTTAAACTCTATTTTGGGATTGCAATGGAATCTATTGCCTAGTTTATTTTGATATACTTCATATTAGCCTTATTGATTGTTATGAGATTGTCTATTAAGATTCATGCTTATTTGCTTAGTTGATTGGCCATCGATTACTGTGATAATCCATATGAACTTGAAATACGAAGTATGGGTTTAGATCTAATCTCAATAGCTTTTGATTGTATGTTCTACATTGTGATGGGATGTATGATTTGTGCTTAGGATAGACATATACCGAAGCACCACTCGTAGTCAATTGAGGATTTGGGCTTAAACCCTAATTATTTATAAATCACATAGATATATAGTGGTTTAGGTAATGTAGGTGTTCATGTGTATTCTATCAATTATGGACTATATATGATATGGGTATGGTACATTGAGAGATGACTATACTTTACTTTTGTGTTCTCGACTAACAATCCGGTGCAATTAATTTTGCTTAACAGGAAGTGAGTTGATTTAAATGATTCAATAGGTGAAATTGTAATCTCCAGTCTTCATTATCTTGTCTCATCCTAGGGATAGTTAGGTTTATTTAAGATCATAGTTTAAATATACAAGTAGCAAATCAATCGTTTAAATAAGACTGAAATGGTTATGGGTTAGTGCTTGGTGAACTTTATTAGTTAATTCTCCGTGGGAACGATACTTTACTTAATCTTTATTACTTGTTGACTATGTATACTTGCACGCAGATACTGATCGGTAAAATGACCAACAAGTACGTGATGAGATTACATCCTGCCATGTGGTGTCCCAGCGTTTTCTGATAAACAGATTTGGCTCAGAGGACAGTTATGTTTGGCACTCCGGGGATTTCACCACGTTGGAGGATCAGTGGCGTACGACGAGGGTAGATGTACTCCTTATGTACGTAGTGGCTTATGTATACATGCCACTATATGGATTAGTTGGACATCGGTGTTGTCATGGCAGTGAGAGCTCTTAGGGAGGGTCATACCATTGTGCCAATGAGTGTGACAGAGACATTGAGATCCTCCACATACTATTATACCTATCCCACAGGGGTATTTATAGGCAGCTCAGTCATGTTGTATGTGTGGTTCATGTCACACTTGAGACCGATTGGCACCTTCCGAGGGAATGGATACTATTTTACCCATGAGATAGCCATGTCTTACTCCTTTCAGCTAACGGAGTGTACATATGCTACATCCTGGTCGTTGTTTTTGGCAGGGATTAGAGATCCATTTGGCATTTGGCCTTGTATAGGGCTCAGTTTACCCTACAGCTTCATTACTCATGCACCTGGCATGGATTATCTCCCTCTGGCTGGTTTGAGGGGCATGACGACTTACCACCCACTGGCTGTGATGTCACAGTTCGACCAGTTTCAGGACTTCCATCCTTTTGAGGGGGCATTAGGTCAGCGCTTGGCTTCTCACCACTTGTCAGCAGAGGACAGATCCAGGGTGTATGCTTGTTGGGATCAGCGTGAGCTAACTGAGTTTTTTGTAAGTCATCTGGCTTGTTCGTCTGAGTATTCTGCATGGATGGAGACAAAGACTGCATCGGCTGTAGTTGTATCCACAGAGCCGGGGATTGATTCTGATGGTGAAGAGCCTGTAGAGGATATTGATTCTCCTACCAAGGAATAGCTGTTTGCTGGTTTGACAGCAGCTATGATGGATTCTCCTAGTGTGACCGCTACTGTGACCCCGCATTCAGCAGAGTATTTAGAGCGGAGTTTTCATTTGATGACTTTTGAGAGAGATCAGGCTAGGACCTTGATGTTGACAGCTCTCGCTGGGAGAGATTTCGCTCTATTAGAGAGAGAGGATGCCTTAGCTCATAAAGACACCACTGTTGTTGACTGGGATAAAGCTAGATCATCCAGAGATGCTTTGATTGTGGAGCGGGATGCTGCCATATCTACCCGGGATGTAGCCATTATATATAGTACTACAGTGATATCCCTTACTAGTGGCATGATTGTCAAGATGAGTGCATACATTTATGAGCATCATGTCACCATGTAGTTGGCGGTGGATCTGTTGGCACGTGTAGAGACCCTTGGGCAGGAGACCACAACGTTACCTCCTTCTTCGGAGAGAGATGCTATGTTAGCTTTGATAGCTCGCATATACACAAATTTGTAGATGGCCTTGTATGATCTTGCACAAACTAGCTTAGCCATTTTGTCATGTACAATACATATTGTATATATCAAACATCATTATATATGGTAGGGAAATATATTTTCATTCACTTCCCTTTTAGTTGTGCCTTGCTACTTGCTTGATATTTGCATGTTTCTTCAAGGCTTGAGATCTTGATGTATTCTGAACTCATCCTTGATAGGTGGACATTGAGATGTCTCAGGATCTTTCAGAATGGATCATTGATCTATGTTTATCCCTACCCTTTTTGGTGTCTTGGGACTAGTTTCTGTATGTAGATGTGGAGAGGAATGTGGCTTTCCTCTCTGAGATTGACCACACCATAGATGGTCACTGATACTCCTATTGAAGAGAAAATCCCAGTTAGTTCCATCTTTTATGGATTGGTGTTTCTCTTTGAGGACTCAACCGCAGCTTATATGGTCACCAATTCTCCCATTTGTGTGGGGAGATCAGTTAGTTCCATCCTTTTGGTTTGAAGCCGATGAAAAGTGGTGGATTAAAGGATGATCCCAGTACCATGTGACAAGTTTTTGTGTTTTGGTAGGGGGTAAGACCAAACCATAAATGGCTTCCTATGTACTCCTATTGAAGAAGAGATCAGGTCTACGTAGTTCGAACCTGGTGTAAGAGGTTCAATGCTGCATGTGAAAGGGTGTAGAAAGATGTGGAAGTGTGAAAGGGTGTAGAAGTATTTTTGTATTTTTATTGAGACCGGGCCATTAGAAAATGGTTGCCTATGTACTCCCAGGTATCGGGGATATCAGGTCGACGTAGTTTGCCCCATGTGCAAGACGAGATGCAGCCGAAAAGTTTGATCCCATGTTCAGGACAAATTGTAGGGGAGAAATTTTGATCCCATGTACAGGACAAATTGCAAGTGTGAAAAGTCTTATCCATAGTGGGACAAAACTGCAAGTGTGAAAGGTTTAATCCTTGGTGGGATAACCGAAATCGTGTGATAGGTTTTGAAATGAAGTGGAGTGAAGGATTTGCTGATCCGAAACCAGGCTGCTGGCTTGAAGAGTGTGTTTCCCTGATGGGGCAAATAGGTAAGAAGAAAGGTTGTATGTAGTAAGGGTTAGAAAACCTGAAATGACTGGGGATCTGGTGATCCAAAACCAAGATGTTTACTTGATGGTAACCCCAGTCATAGTACCGTTTCATGGTGTTCGAGTTGATAAGTTGGGGAAATTCATCGTCGTCCATTTCCTGTAATCTGAGAGCACCTCCTGTCAATACCTCTTTGACAATAAATGAGCCTTCCTAGTTTGGAGCGAATTTTCCCTTTGACTAATCTTGGTTGTCAATGATCTTCTTCAAAACCAAGTCATGTTGTTTAAACTATCGTTTCCAGACTTTCCTGTTGTAAGATCTGGCGATCCTCTGTTGGTATAATTGACTATGGAAGATAACATCACTTCGCTTTTCATCTATTAGAGACAATTGGTGATACCTATCTTGTAGCCATTGGTCTTCACCTAGCTGAGCATCTATCGAGACTCTGAGGGATCCATTTCCACTTCTATAGGGAGCACTGCTTCCATCCCATAGGTCAATGAGTAGGGGGTTGCCCCAGTGGAAGTACGCATTGAAGTTCTGTAGGCTAATAGAGTCAGAGGCAAGAGGTCATGCCATCCTATGTGATTGGAAGACATCTTTTGCATGATCTTCTTGATGTTCTTATTAGTCGCTTCAACATCACCATTCATCTTTAGACGGTAGATAATGGAGTTAAGATGTTTGATGTGGAATTTACTGCACAACTCCTCCATCATTTTGTTGTTGAGGTTCTTTGCATTGTCTGAAACAATTACCTCTGGTTGTCCATATCGATAAATGACATTGTTTCTGCTTAAACCAATGATGATTTCTTTGGTAACCTTGGGGAAAGAGGCTGTTTCTACCATTTGGTGAAGTAGTTAATCATGGTGAAGATAAATCGATGCCCATTACTAGCTTTTGGCTCGATGGGTTCGATCACATCCATTCCCCACATTGAGAAAGGCCAGGGCAAACTTATATTGTGGAGTTCCCTTGGAGGGGTGTGGATAGCATTTCCATGAATTTTGCATTGATAACATCTCTTGACGTGATCATCACAGTCAGCCTTGAGAAAGAGCTAGTAATTCCCTGTTTTGAGAATCTTTTTAACAAGTAGAGGGCCGCTCATGTGTGGGCCACATACTCCACCATGGATTTCATCCATGAGTCTCTGAGCTTAGTCCTTGTCCAGACATCTGAGGAGACCTAATCCTGCATCTCGTTTGTAGAGTGCATCTCTGCTCAAGTAGAATTGATCCACTTTTTCTCAGTAGGACTCGCCTCAGCGGGTGTAGATCCATCTCGTAAATACTCCTTAATGTGCCGATACCAAGGGTGATGGATGGGAGGTAGCTCATCCGATACTTTTCCAATGTAATTCCCATAGTCTGGAGCCTTTTGCAGGGTAAATTAGATGTTTGGCATGTTTTCCTTGTCAGATATGTTGATCAAAGAGGCCAAAGTTGCTAGCGCATCCACAAAGTCATTCCTATTTCAAGGAATGTGGAGGAAGTTTATTTCTTCAAACTCCGAAGCCATCTGGATAACCTGCCGATGGTACGGCAGCAAATGTAGTTCTTTGGTGTGATAGATTCTCGTGGTTTGTCTGATTACCAATTTGGAATCCCCAAAGACAGTTAACCGTCTGATACCTATTGATTGGGAAAGTTTGAGTCCCATGGTACAGCCTTCATACTCAGCTGTGTTGTTGGTGCTGACAAACTGCAATTTGACGGCGATGGGATACTGCTCCACCGTTATGGCTACTAGAACTACTTTAGCTCCAGAACCTTCCATATTTACAGCTCCATCAAAATACATTTTCCAAGATTGGTGTGTATCGTACTGATGGTATTGCTAGTCTGTCATTACCCCTTCATCGAGGAAGTATGTTTCCAAGGGTTTGAAATCCCCTGAAGGTGCGGCGACCAGTTGATCTGCAATTCCTTGACCTTTAACAAACTTTTGCGTTACGTAGATGATGTCAAAATAATGTAGGATGAATTGCCATCTGGAAAGTCGACAATTCAATATGGGTTTACTGAACACATACTTGAGAGGTTCTATGCTGGATATGAGATGGGTTGTGTGACCATGGAGGTAATGATGTAACCTCATGGAAGCCCATGCTAAAGCACAACAAGTCTTCTCAATTAGAGTGTACTTGTGTTCACTGCTGCTAAATCTTTTACTGAGATAGTAGATAGCTTGCTCTTAGCCTCTATTATTTTTCTGTCTCAGCATGCAACCCATAACATTGTCATTAATGGACAGGTACATGAACAGGGGAACATCATCCCTGGGTGGTACCAAAACAGGAGCGTTGACTAGCTGCTCTTTGACTGTAAGGAAGGCTTTTTGACACTCATTATTTCATTTCATGGAAGAGTTCTTCCTTAACAACTTGAAAATAGGCTCACAGGTTGCTGTGAGTTGGGAGATGAATCGGATAATGAAGTTGATCCTTCCCAAAAATCTCCGTATTTTCTTCTCTATTTGAGGAATGGTCATTTCAGTGATGGCCTGGATTTTGGTGGGATCCAGCTCAATCCCTTTGTGGCTGACTAGGAATCCTAGCAACTTGTCTGATTTAACGCCAAAGGCGTACTTGGCTGGATTCAACTTCAAGTTGTACCTTTTGAAGAGCTTTTTGAGATGGTCTAAGTGGTCTTCTTCCCTTCGGGATTTGACAATGATGTCATCCACGTAGATCTCTATCTCCTTGTGTATTAAGTCGTGGAAAAGAGCCATCATGACTTGCTGATAGGTAGCTCCGGCATTAATGAGGCTGAATGACAACTGTCTATAACAAAAGGTTTCCCAAGGCGTGATGAATGTAGTTTTCTCATGGTCCTCTTCAGCAACCATGATTTGATGTTACCCCGCAAAACAATCAGCAAAGGAGTACATGTCGTATTGAGCAATATTGTCAATGAGAATGTGGATAAATGGCACGGGAAAGCTATCTTTATGGCAAGCTTTATTCAAATCCCGGTAATCCACATAAACTCTCACCTTTCCTCCCGGTTTAGGTACAGGGACTATGTTGGATAGCCATTCAGGGTATGTAGACACCATGATGATGCCTGCTCAAAATTATTTCACAATTTCTTCTTTAACCTTTAAAATCCACTCAGGTTTTAATCGCCTGAGCTTCTGTCTGACTGGCTTGAATCCATCTTTAATGGGAAGACGATGAATAATGATGTCAATGGATAAGCCCACCATGTCTTCATGAGACCATGCAAACACATCCTGGAATTGGGTTAAAAGCATAACCATGTCATTTCACTAGTTTGGAGTGAGGTTTGTACCAATCTGGATTAGTCTAGGGTTTTGTAAGGTTTGAAGATTGAATGAGGTGGTTTGATTAAGATTTGGTTTGGGTTTATCCTTGACCCATTCTTTGATCTCCTGAGGTATCTCAGTGTCCTCTTGTTTTTCCATCAAGTTTGAGTCCAACTTTTCATCAAAGTTATAGTCCTTGTGGAGAAAAGGCACCTCATCAGCAAGTATAGGCACATCTAAATTCAGAGTTCTGAAACAAAATATGATTTCACTTAATATATGAAACTATTCAATCATACAAAGTGTTAGCCTGTCATGACAAAACAACTGCTAATACTGTATAGAAAAGTAAGCAGTTATAGCTATCTACAGGGCAGAGGGAGTTTATGCCCTTTTTTACCTTTGTCAACAAATGCAAGGAGTGCTGTTCCAATTATCAAGGGTGAAGTCCTGTTGGACTGCAGTGATAAATGGGCTATTATCATCCTCCTTTTCCCGAATGATGACCATAATATATGGACAATCATCGTCTGGGGTGTATCTATTTGTGTGCTCATTATGGAAAATGAACCGTATGTGAGACAATCTCCTAGCGATGTCTTGTTTATGTCTTCGTTCCCTTTCTTCCACTTCGGGATCAGGAATCAAGACCTCTTTTTCTTTAACTGGTATCAGTTTGGGAAATAACATAGCCATTACATGGGCAGGCACCTCTACCGGAGACTGTATAAGCTCAGGATCTATAGGTTGAGATAATCGCCGTGTGGCTGAAGCTGGAGGAATCTGTTTGTGCTTATAAGGATTCCTATAACTAGAATTGGCAGAATATCCTAGTCTGACTTCCCCGGTTTAACTGGGAACTTGAATTAGGCGCTTAATGCCCTGATGATCTTTGCGCAACCCTTGTCTAGGTTGATAGCCCAATGATATCATCTCTTGAGTTACTGCAATTACCTCGGCAGAAATCTTGGGTATGAGAGGTGGCGCCCCAATAGGATGATAGTGAGTGTTGCTCACTTCCAGGGCATGAAAACTGACCAGTTCAACTTTTGTATCGAAGCTGATGAGTGGTATGTCACCTTGTTTAGGACATTCCGACTCAACATTAACAGTGACTAGGCTATTGTTGATAAAGTATTTAAGTTGCTGATGAAGGGTGGAAGGGACGGCTCCAGCCATGTGAATCCACGGTCTTCCCAAGAGCAGGTTGTATCCTGTGGCTATTTTGAACACATGAAAGGATACGCAAAAAGTATGTGGACCAATCTCCACAGGA
Organism: Panax ginseng; assembly: GCA_020205605.1. Classification (NCBI taxonomy): domain Eukaryota; kingdom Viridiplantae; phylum Streptophyta; class Magnoliopsida; order Apiales; family Araliaceae; genus Panax; species Panax ginseng. Next base: position 140,415,788 of record CM035132.1, on the reverse strand, counting down.
AATTAAATCTCTCTAACAGCATTACGTCGGGATCCATCAAAAGCTTTGATAACCGTATGTGTGAGACCCCTAATTTTATGAATAAATATTTAAATTTCTCGAAATATTTTTTTGAATATTATGGTGTGGATTTGATATAATGTTATAGTTGTGGGTAATATTTATAAATTTTGCAAAGTAAGCAAGTTGTTATATAATATTCGATTGGTCTGGGAATATTCTTTTTTGTCGGAATATCCGCAGACGACGCAGCACAATCATTGGAAGTATTATTGTCGTAGTTAGAAAACCATGTAATTATCTTTTATAAAAATAACGACGAAAGTGTTACCGTTAAAACCGTTGAACTACCGGTAGTAAAAGAAATACAAGAATACGTGTGGTTGCATAGTAGCACACCGGTATTGATTATTGATGCTTACGTAAGAAGTCACCGGTTATACTCAATTATTGCTACAAAGAATCACGATCATATCTCTCATATTATTCATTTGATTATTGTCACAGTATCATCTATATAATATGATATATTATTATATCAATAATTGAGATGACAAAGTTATTATTAAATTGTAATATTTACAATGTCTAGAAGTTATGTCAAGGAGAGGTTTGGTCATCTAATTGCGCGCCAATAAGGAAAAATCCTTATCGGAAAGCCCCCTCTTTCCTGGGAATGGCCTGGTTGTTAAATATTGTGAGTTATAATATTAATGATGAATAAGTTTGTGTTGATTAAAGATGAAATTGATAGTTCCATTGTGTTGGAATTATTAGTGTTAGTGAAAATTGACATTTATTCCGATGATAGTTGATGTCTGGGGGTTATATTGATAAATCGGGTAATTAATCGGATAAATGAGCAATTAATTACTTCTAATTCACATGCTTATATAACTATTTGTTCACATGCGTGTACTATTGAATCATATTCTTGTACTATTAGGAGAGTTGGTGCAAGATTGATAATACTTGCATGACTAAGTTAAAAATGGAGGTATAGATGGAGGTACTATACTGTAATTCATATTATCACATGATTATAACTATTGATTCACATGATTGAACTATTGATTCACATTATTTACTATTAGGGGAGGAGGTGCAAGTTTGATAATACTTGCAGGACTAAATTAAAAATGAAAGAAAAGTTGGAGGTATTGTATTGTAATATTTTGAGCCCCAAAACGTGCAATTATCGAAACTATATTTTCTTATAAATAGAAGCTCATTCTTCCTTCATTTCTCACCAATTCACTAAAGCTTTAGAGAAATTATTATAGAGAGAAATTATAGAGAGAAAGAAGAAGAGAAGTCTGCTACCTCACTATTCCAGTATCCAGTCTTCTTTTGAGGTAAGGGGTATTATTTTTTTCGTATTCATGAAGAGAGCTTCTGTTATTCCATTCTTTATTATTATGTTGGAATAACCTGTCTATGCGAAGTAATCGCATACATGGTGAAATTCTTCTGTTATTCCATTCTTTATTATTATGTTGGAATAACTTGTCTATGCGAAGTACCGCATACATGGTGAAATTCTTTTGTTATTCCATTCTTTATTATTCTATTGGAATATCCTGTCTGTGCGGATTACGCTAGACCTGGTTCCATTTTTTATTATTCTGTTGGAATAACCTGTCTGTACGGTCTATCGCATGCATGGTGAATTCTTTGTTATTCTATTCTTTATTATTCTGCTAGAATATCCTGTATGTGCGGCTTATGCATGACCTGGTTCTATTCTTTATTATTCTGTTGGAATATCCTGTCTGTACGGTTTACGCATGACCTTGTTCCATTCTTTATTATTCTATTGGGAATAACTTGTCTGGGCGGTCTACTGCATGCATGGTGAATTCTTATATTATTCCATTCTTTATTATTCTGTTGGAATAACCTGTCTATGTGGACTACCACATGCATGGTGAATGATCCTTCGTATTCATTCCTTATTAAATTATGGAAATGATCTGTCTACGTGGATTATCGCATGGCGAGTGAAAATCCATTTGCAGTTTCTTAATTTTTGTTACCCTCAAAAATTCTGGAAAAATTTGAAATGATAGTTTGATGAGTTTTCGATATTGTGTCCAAAGATGGCGATTTTTGGATGTATAGATTAAGAGTTATGGATTTTATGGGAAAAGACTATTTTAAAAGTAAACCCTTATAACTCCTTGTGGTTAACTCCAAAATTGGTGAAATTTTTATTGGGAGTACATGTATATAACAGGAGTATACCCTGTAAATTTCCAAATTTTTGGACAAAAGTACAATTTATGATAAATGTCTAAATATTCTGCAATTTTGGCCATATTAAAAATAGTAAATGAATTTTAAAACTAACGAGAAAAATATATGTTCAATATGGGACTATATTATGCTAAATCCTAGAAAAGAAATATTTTTGGGACTGATTTGGTATTTTTCATGAAAATGAACTAGTTATGAGTAAATGACTTAAATATGTTATGTGAAGTAACAATATTGGAAAATAGGATTTTATGAATTGGGAATCCTATATAGGGTATATGCTGATTTTTGATGAGGGATTTGATCATTGGTGATGAAATCTTATGAGTATGGCATTTTTGAATGATTAAAATGCATTATTTGGTAAAGTGTAAACAATTGAAATAAATTGTTTATAAGTTTAAGAAGTGATTAAAATATTATTATAATATTAATAATATTAGATTATGAGTTTATTAAGTGATTGATAATATTTGGATAAATTTAAAGTCTTTAATATTTATCCTTGATTTCGTTTGATTTGATTTCGTTTGATTATTGCTTATATCATTGTCATCATCCTCATGCTTATATTGTGATGAAAGTCATCTTTGGCTTACGTGCATAGATGGACTTAGTATGATTATGACTAGGGATTACTCGGTATAATCATGACTGTAATATAACGAATGATGTGGTAAAAATCCTCATTGGCCGGTAGTGCATTGATGAACAGTTTTTGGTATGATTATGACCATGGATTATTTGGTATAATCATGACCATTGATGATTTAATGAATATCCTTGGCCCGTAGTGCAGGGATGATTCGATGATGTGGTTTATTTATTAAGCTGAGTCTCAGCGATAAAAACTGATGAAAATATTTTAAAACATAGAAGATAGTAGATATCATGCTCTACTTGACTCTTCTAATGGATTGCTTATTCTGATGCAGTTAAACTTGATGTCTATTGTATTTTATCAATTTAACATTGTTAAAGGCTAATGATAATTTATTCTGCATTATCTTAGTCATAATATTTCTTACTGTGCTAGTTGAGCTCACCCTTTCTTTCATTGTTCTCTTCAGGAAATAAGAACGTTGCCGGGACTAGTTGGGGAACGGAGTGACGGTCCAGATGATAGCATTAGTAGTCCTCACTATTCTATTAAATAGTGTGATAATAAATGTAATGAGGACTCCATTGAGTGTGGATATTGTCTAGATGACAATATTCTTTTTAAAACTCTTAAATTATGTTTTGTCGTATTTTACACGACTGTTGTATAATTAAGTTATATTTGAATTTTGTACCATGTGTTTGGCGACTCAAGATGGGTGATGTATATACCTATTTGGGGGGCCACAGCAGATTAGTATCAAAGCTTAGGATATGATCCCTGGCTAAGATGTGAGATAAGAACTAGGAGGGGAGAGACGGGAATTCCTTCGCTAGTATGACCTACCTAAGTTTATTTGGTATTTAATTGGTCAGTCAGAGTATAGGGATAATATGTGATATGTTAATTAACCCTTGTTTTGTGGCGGTGTTTGAAAATGGCAGTTGAAAATGTTCACAATGGAGTGAATGAGATCGTTGAGACACCTTTAATCACTAACTAGGTTAATGTGATGTCAAACGAAGAAGAAATTAGAGATATCTACGTGGTAAGTGAAGAACTAATAGTTGCACCCGAGCTAGTTGTAGAGGTAGCAGCTGAGAATGAGGAAGAAGAGGATCCTGAGGAGAATTTATTAAAGAATTTTATGATCAAAATTTAGAATTACAAAATCGTATTCATAAGTTAGAAGAGCAGGCTGAAGAACGGCAGGCGGTCGTGGAGCAAAGAGATGTAACAATTCAAAATTGTGTTACCTGATGTACGATGCTTGAACAGAAGCACTTTTTAGCAGAGTATAAGATATTAGAGCTGGAATCTGAGAATGCTATGATCAAAGTTCTGATGAAAAAAGAAACAATTGAACGAAGGAGAATAGATGATGCATGGGTAGAAGCCGCACGACGCGTAGATATTGTAGAAAAAGACGTTCGATCCAATAAGGCCAAAATAGATAAAATGGATTTTCCTCTTTGGACAACAATTGGGAGAATCCAACATCAAATTCGAAATTACCCTGTGCAGAGCGGTCAACCCCAATTCGATATGGATCGGAGAGTAATGATTCAAATCATGGATCAGGAATGTGAAGCAATTAAGGGTGGAATGTAACCTATAGCAAAGTCAAATCCGATAGTTTAAGTGAGAGCGTTTGTCGAGAAACCCGAACGAAGTTATTACGGGAAAGTTAATTATAAACTCTTGTGAAGTCTATACCTTATTCGATACCAGTTCTACCCACTCTTTTATTTCTCCTACTTGCGCTCAATGTTTAAATTTGACTCTGGAGAAATTAGACTTTGATTTATCTATTGAAACTCCGTTGGGAGAAACCTTCGTTACTTCCACTATTTATAAATCTTGTTTGATTCAAATCAACACTTTCACGTTACCTGTCGATCTTATCTCTTTGAAAATACTTACATTTGATGTGATTTTAGGAATCGATTGGTTAACTACTCATCATGCTTTTAGTAAGGTTGTTAGCTTTCATATTCCTAACCAACCTGTTATGCTAATTCAAGCAACCAAACCACTAAAGTCAATCATTATCATATCAAGCCATAAGTAGAGAGCCCCGAGCCTTTCGCTGGTGACTTCCTTGTGTGGAATGCACCGAAGCCAGACTATCCGTAGGGGACGTCGTGAATAACGGTGGCAAGTTAATAGGTATCAATGTGACGTTCTATCCAAGTCTTGGATGAGAGTCACATTTTTGAATGATATTTCTATTGTTAATTAATAAATTTCCTGACGTATTCTTGAAGACTTCTTAGCTTAACCGTAGATCATGAAATCAAATTTTGTATTGACCCCAGTACAAAACCCATTTCTTAAACCCTCAAATATTTTCTTCGCTTAGAACGAACGTAACATGTGCCAAAGACGTTGGCTCGAGCTGTTAAAGATTACGATCGTACCTTTTAATATCATCGTGGAAAAGCGAACGTGGTAGCTGACGCATTGAGTAGAAGATCGTATGCATTTACGAGTGCGATGTTGTTAACACAAAAACCCATTTCGTATAACTTACAAATGATGAAGATAGAGTTAAAGACTCTAGGGACCCACGTGAAGATAATGAATATATGATTAGAATCGACTTTAATCGATAAAGTTAAAGTCGCTCAAACTACACACTCAGAGCTGATGATTGTGAAGAAGAAGGTTCAAGAGGGCGTTATTCTAAAAGTAAAAATCGACGAAGAGAGGAAATCTCAACCCTCGATTTAATTGGCCCATTTGAAATCCTCGATCAAGTAGGAAATGTGGCCTATAGACTCGCCTTACCGCCAAGTATGTCACATGTTCATAACATTTTTAACGTATCAATGTTATGTAAATATGTGGACGACCCGAACCACATTTTTAAATTAGAACTAGACGAGATAGCAGAAGATTTAAAGTATGAGGAGATACGTGTTAAAATCTTGGATAAGAAGCATCGTATTCAACACTCAAAGGTTATACCTCAAGAGTTAGAATCTGAAATGAAGTCAAGGTATCCTCATCTCTTTGGCATACCAGGTACGTACGTAAATTTCGAGGGAAAAATTTCATAAGGAGGGGAGATTGTGAGACCCCAAATTTTATGAATAAATATTTAAATTTCTCGAAATATTTTTTTGAATATTATGGTGTGGATTTGATATAATGTTATAGTTGTGGGTAATATTTATAAATTTTGCAAAGTAAGGAAGTTTTTATATAATATTCGATTGGTCGAGGAATTCTTTTTGTCGGGAATATCCATACGACGACACAATCATTTGAAGTATTGTCATAGTTAGAAAATGACAGAATTATCTTTTTATAAAAATAACGGTGAAAGTGTTACCGTTAAAACTGTTGAACTACTCGGTAGTAAAAGTACAAAGAATATGCGCGTGGTTGCATAGTAGCACACGGTATTGATTATTGATGCTTATGTAAGAAGTCACTCAATTATACTCAATTATTGCTACAGTAATTGTTGCATCATATCTCTCCTATTATTGATTCGATTATTGTCACAGTATCTTCTGTATAATATGATATATTATTATATCAATAATTGAGACGACAAAGTTATTCATATTATTAAATTGTAATATTTACAATGTCTAGAAGTTCTATCAAGGAGAGGTTTGGTCATCTAATTGCGCACCAATAAGGAGAAATCCTTATAGGAAAGCCCCCTCTTTCATGGGAACGACCTGGTTGTTAAATATTGTGAGTTATAATATTAATGATGAATAAGTTTATGTTGATTAAAGATGAAATTGATAGTTCCATTATGTTGGAATTATTAGTGTTAGTGAAAATCGACATTTATTCCAATGATAATTGATGTCTGGGGGTTATATTGATATATCGGGTAATTAATCGGATAAATGAGCAATTAATTACTACTAATTCACATGCTTATATAACTATTTGTTCACATGCGTGTACTATTGAATCACATTCTTGTACTATTAGGAGAGTTGGTGCAAGATTGATAATACCTGTATGACTAAGTTAAAAATGGAGGTATAGATGGAGGTACTATATTGTAATTCATATTTTCACATGATTATAACTATTGATTCACATTATTTACTATTAGGGGAGGTGGTTTAAGTTTGATAATACTTGCATGACTAAATTAAAAATGAATGAAAAGTTGGAGGTATTGTACTGTAATATTTTGAGCCCCAAAACGTGCAATTATCTAAACTATATTTTCCTATAAATAGAAGCTCATTCTTCCTTCATTTCTCACCAATTCACTAAAGCTTTAGAGCAATTATTATAGAGAGAAAGAAGAAGAGAAGTCTGCTACCTCACTATTCCAGTATCAAGTCTTCTTTTGAGGTTAGGGGTATTATTTTTTTCGTATTCATGAAGAGAGCTTTTGTTATTCCATTCTTTATTATTATGTTGGAATAACCTGTCTATGCGAAGTACCGCATACATGGTGAAATTCTTCTGTTATTCTATATTATTATATTGGAATAACCTGTCTATACGAAGTATCGCATATATGGTAAAATTCTTCTGTTATTCCATTCTTTATTATTTTGTTGGAATATCCTGTCTATGCGGATTACACTAGACCTGGTTCCATTCTTTATTATTCTGTTGGAATAACCTGTCTGTGCTATCTATCGCATGCATGGTGAATTTTTTGTTATTCCATTCTTTATTATTATTCATTGAATATCTCGCGTCTGCAGCGGTTTACGCATGACCTGGTTCCATTCTTTATTATTCTGTTGGAATATCCTGTCTTTGCGGTTTACGCATGACCTTGTTCCATTCTTTATTATTCTGTTGGGAATAAACTGTCTGTGCGGTCTATTGCATGCGTGGTGAATTCTTCTGTTATTCCATTCTTTATTATTCTGTTGGAATAACTTGTCTATGTGGACTACCACATGCATGGTGAATGATCCTTCGTATTCATTCCTTATTAAATTGTTGAAATGATATGTCTTGAAAATCCATTTGCAGTTTCGTAATTTTTGTGACCCTCAAAAATTCTGGAAAAATTTGAAATGATAATTTGATGAGTTTTCTATATTGTGTCCAAAGATGGCAAATTTTGGATGTATAGATTAAGAGTTATGGATTTTATGGGAAAAGACTATTTTAAAAGTAAACCCTTATAACTCCTTGTGGTTAATTCCAAAATTGGTAAAATTTTTATTAGGAGTACATGTATATAATAGGAGTATACCGTGTAAATTTTGGAATTTTTGGACAAAAGTACAATTTATGATAAATGTCTAAATATTCGGCAGTTTTGGCCATATGAAAATAGTAAATGAATTTTAAAAATTCCGAGAAAAATATATGTTCAATATGGGACTATATTCTGCTAAATCCCAGAAAAGAAATATTTTTGGGACTGATTTGATATTTTTCATGAAAATGAACTAGTTATGAGTAAATGAATTAAATATGTTATGTGAAGTAACAAAATTGGAAAATAGGATTTTTGATGAGGGATTTGATTATTGGTGATGAAATCTTATGTGTATGGCATTTTTGAATGATTAAAATGCATTATTTGGTAATGTGTAAACAATTGAAATAAATTATTTATAAGTTTAAGAAGTGATTAAAATATTATTATAATATTAATAATATTAGATTATGAGTTTATTAAGTGATTGATAATATTTGGATAAATTTAAAGTCTTTAATATTTATCCTTGATTTCGTTTGATTAGATTTCGTTTGATTATTGCTTATATCATTGTCATAATCCTCATGCTTATATTGTGATGAAAGTCATCTTTGGCTTACGTGCATAGATGGACTTGGTATGATTATGACTAGGGATTATTCGGTATAATCATGATCGTAATATAATGAATGATGTGATAAAAGTCCTCATTGGCCGGTAGTGCATTGATGGACAGTTTTTGGTATGATTATGACTAGGGATTATTCGATATAATCATGACCATTAATGATTTAATGAATATCCTTGTCCCGTAGTGCAGGGATGATTCGATGATGTGGTTTATTTATTAAGCTGAGTCTCAACGATAAAAACTGATGAAAACATTTTAAAACATAGAAGATAGTATATATCATGCTCTACATGACTCTTCTAATGGATTGCTTATTTCGCTGCAGTTAAACTTGATGTCTATTGTATTTTATCAGTTTAATATTGTTGAAGGCTAATGATAATTTATTCTGCATTATCTTAGTCATAATATTTCTTATTGTGCTAGTTGAGCTCACCCTTTCTTTCACTGTTCTCTTCAAGAAATGAGAACGTAGCCGGGACTAGTCGGGGAACGAAGTAACGGTCCAGATGATAGCATTAGTAGTCCTCACTATTCTATTAAATAGTGTGACAATAAATATAATGAGGACTCCATTGAGTGTGGATATTGTCTAGATGACAATATTCTTATTAAAACTCTTAGATTATGTTTTGTCGTATTTTACACGACTGTTGTATAATTAAGTTATATTTGAATTTTGTACCATGTGTTTGGCGACTCAAGATGGGTGATGTATACCTGTTTTAGGGGCGTCACAGTATAGTTGCTTTTGATCCTCTTGAGATTGATGTTCAGCATCTCCAAAGTGGCATAAGGACAGATATTTAAAGATGAATCTCCATCTATCAGAACTCCTCTCACCATGTATTCGGAGGACAGAACCGCTATGTGCAACGGTTTGGAATGACCAGTCCCTTCGGGAGGTATGTCGTCATCAGTGAGAGATATCACATTGTTGTTAAAAATGTGATCAACCAGTTGTTGGAACTTTTCAATATCTACTGATTTCGGCAGATGGGCTTCTTCCAAAACCTTTAGCAAGATCTTCATGTGCTCTTCAGAAAAGAAAACCAAGTCCAGTATTGAAATTTGTTGTGGAGCTTTTTTCAAGCTTAAAACCACCTTGGCTTCGTTATAGCCCATAGTACAGAAAAACTCTTCAATTTTATCCATGGAAACTTTCCCCTTTGATTTGATGGTAGGCTTCATCACCCATTGGGGAAGATACAATGGATTATCCTTCAACACTGTAGCATATATGTGGGATGTGGATCCTTCAGCCTGTCCATAATTCCATGGTACTTTTTGTAAGCTGACAACAGGATACTGTGGCCTAGATGGAAATGTGATTGGCTTTGGTGCAACCACTTTCAAAGGATTGTCAGCACCTTTGAGTTGAATTGCTTATATTGTGAGTAGTCTGGTAGCCTAATATTGGGTAAAATCTAATTACGCACAACATGCAAGTATACGTGGTCAGCAAGTAATACAGTGAAAGTAGAGTATCATTCACATGAGGAATTATTAATACAAATTACCAAGTACTAACCCTTAATCAAACTAATTTTATTTAAACAGACAATTTAACAATATAAATTACATTATCTAATTACACTAATTTTAATTACCACTAATTAAAAATCAGGTTATGGAGATTTAAGATCACAACTTCACTTATTGCTTCATTTAAATTAACACACTTCTCATCAATTATTTTCTATCCTGAATTGTTAATCAAGAACACTAAATCAGATAAAATCACCTCTCGATGTATAATACCCATACTCACTTAAATCCACAATTGATAGAATTAAGCAAGACACCATAATTAACTAATCCACTATATCTCTATGTGAATTATAATTAAAAAGGATTTAAAGCACAAGTTCTCTATAAGATTACATATGGCGTAAAGGAATATCTCTATCCTAAACACGAATCATGAATTCCATCTATGCAGAAATCACAAACACATGCTATCATGATTAGATCTAAATCTATATTTCATCTCTCGAGTTCATATAGATTATCACGGTAATTGTTAGCTAGGAAATTAAGCAATTAAGTTCAAATCACAATAGACAATCCTCACAATAGAACATAATAATTGATAGCGAAGCATATTAAAATAAACTACACAATAAGATCCATTGTAATCTCAAACAAAGAATTAGTTCATTGAGTTAAAACTAAGAATCCACACTTGAATAAACATTAAAAGACAAAGATAGAAGAAGATAAGAAGATAAAATCTATTGTCTGTAGATTTGATGCTCTCTCCTTGCTCCTACTTTGAATCTTCAATGGTCTCCAAGTTGCTTCAATCTCCAAATCTAATAAGAACTAGGGTTTTTCCCGATATACTCTAATCTAATCTAATGGAATTTTTCTAAAAACTTCTTCTAATCCTTATAATTCTCCTCCTTTTATATGCCTCTTTATATGTCTTTAAGTCCTCCTGGGAGTCCTTGAGTCAAACAGCTCGAATCAATCCTTATCGGACTCAAATTTGGACAAAATCTACTTTTCACAAGATACCCAAGCCCGACTTGGTATTGCTTTTGTAAATAGCAAGCCCCAGCTTGCTATGCTACTGATTTTGATTTAGGACCCAAAGCCCTGGCTTGGGTATAAGGCATAAAAGAGAAACCCCGGCTTGGGTACAAGCTGCTAATTATTTTTTCTACTGCAGTGTCCTCTGGTAAAATGGCCATAAATTTTGATCCGAAAGGAGTTACGGGGCTTTCCACCTATCAAATCGAAGTTATCGATGAGATCTACAACTTTCATTCTTTGGGTTTTCAAAAATAATGAACGGATGAAGGTCAAAATTTGACTGGAAGTGACTGCTATGCAAATGACCACCCAAAACAGCGAAATTCAACGTCCGTTGGTACAAACGTCATAACTCTGCACCCGAACTCCGATTGGAATGATTCAAGATGTTTCGAAAAGCTAAAAAGAAGCTATAGAATATAGTCCAAGTTCCAAGCCAAGAACATGAATTGAACATGAAAGCACAAACGATGTCCAGATTGCTTTTTCCTTGCATTTTTATACCAATAGTCGCTCACACAGCTCCCAAACATAAAATCTACAAAATGAACACAAAATGCATAAAAAGTAACTAAAAAACATGAGTGTAAGCAAATAATTCAAGTAATAGATACCGGATAAGTAGGTATAAAACCTACTTATCACCAAATCATCCTCATCAGATATAATTGCTACGACTTCCTTTCATTTTGTAGGAAATGTGTCCCACTCCCGAGTAACACAGTATCATTGTTTGCCAACTACAGGACACCACTGTCAATTAAGTTCTGAATAAGATGGTGGAGTGCCCATCATTCTTCTGTGCTGTGTCTGTGAGAGTAAGAGTGATACTGACATACTCCATTAGAATTGAACCGTCTGGAATAAGGATTGATTGGAGGTAGTAGAGTTGTAATTCTTCCTTCATTAACCAACATCTGAAATATCTCCTCCATCGGTTGGTCAAGGTATGTAAATTCCCTCTTGTTGGCAAAATCCCGATGAGCCTTAGCACTTACTCTTTTTGTAATTTTATCCAACAATGTTTCATTTTCTGGAGATGATGATGGAGAATGTATAACAAAAGGAAGGAGACTAGCATGCTCCTGGATGACTAATTGACATGTGACTTAGTGCTGATGGATCACCAGTTCTGCCAATTGGTTAACTTGCTCACACAGAGCTTTCATTTTTCGTTCTATCATAAATTGGAACTACGCATAATCCCATTTGTCAGCACTTTCCTTGTTGGTTTGGAAGGATTCGCCGCCATAATCGGAACTATGTCCATTGCTCTAATTAATCATGTTAACCTCTTTTTCTTTGTGTTGAGGAAGAGGGTTATCTTGCACGTGAGGTTGGTCGGGTTTAGTCACCACGATTTCACCGTTATCAATCAAATCCTGGATCTTGTAATTCAAGGCCCAACAATCCTAAGTATCATGTCCTGGCGCTCCAGCATGATAGGCACACTTTCTTGTAGCATTGAAACCCTTCCCATTCGGGTTGGTTGGTGGAAGAAGATGAATAATTTTTTTCTGAGTAGTCAGAAGATTGAGAATATTCTTGAGTGAGTCCCCTAGGGGTGTTCACACTCGATTGCGTCGGACTTCTCCACTCTTTGGTAATGTGGGGTTGGAAGACTGTGCTTGAAAGGGGGAGTAGTTTCTCCTCTGGATAGGCATGTTCTGACTGCCTTTTTGGCCTTTTAGTATCAAGAAAACATCCTCCTCTTTCTTTTTATGGATCCTCCTGGGGTTGTTTCCATAATTTCCAGATTGGAAGTGATCAGCAACAACTTTAAGAGCGGCTAGGTCTTGAATCTTTCCTGACTTCAATCCTATCTCAGCCATCTCTCCATGTTTAATCATTTTAGAAAATGGTTTGCCAATGCCAGCTAAGACTCTCTCATAGAAGGGAGCTTCTTGTATGTCTATGAAGGTCATCATCATTTCCGACTCAGTCATAGAGGGAATAACATGAGCAGCAAGGCGCCTCCACCTTTGAGCATACTCTTTGAAAGACTCTTTAGATTGTTTCTTGATCTTGGTAATTTGGTACCTGTCAGGAGCCATCTGAGACTGGAAACTGTACTGGCTGAGGAAGGCATGAGCCAGCTCTTCCCAACTATGAATCTTGGAATTGTCTAATCTGGTATACCACGATCATGCTTCTCCAGTCAGACTTTTCTGGAGCAGCTGCATTCTGAGCTTCTCATCCTCGGCATAAGATCCGAGTTCTCCAATGAATAAATTTAAATGTGTGTAAGGATCTCCTAAACCATCATACTTTTCAAAGTCAGGAGTCTTAAACTTCTCTGGATAATGAACACCATGGAATATACAAAGGTCAGCATATGAGACACTCCCATGTGCTCCAATCCCTTTAATAGAATGAATGGTTTCTTCCATTTAAAAGACTTTCTTCCTGATATCACCGGTGTCTGGATCTTATTTGAGATTGGTAATTTCAAATATTTTGTTGGACTTATCCAACTGAAGCTCAGGTACTGGATTTGCTTGATCAGAACCTTGAGTTCCCCCTGTGCAGAGGATTCTGTATGTATGGGTATTCGTGAACCCTGAGTAGATTGATGTAGTTCTTTAAGCAGAATCTCCAAATCTATAATTTTCTTACTTAATCCGTCAAACTCTTCACGAGAGACAGGAGCAGGATTAGTTTGGTCAGATGAAGACATAATTGGTTGTAGGCTCGTTGCCTTTTTGGACTTTGAGCGGGTAACAAGCCCAATTGTTTCCCTACAAAAAACTTATGTACTTTAGTCTTAGGGAATGTATAAATGTTACATGCTATGTGATGTATCCGTTTTAGGAGTATTATCCTGTAAAACAGATGTTAGCTGTTTGTAATACAAGATAACATGTCAGGATTATAAATTATGCATGTACACATATTTCTTCATATCCAATTACAATGAGATTGATATGGAATGATATTACAAGTAATTGAATTTATGAGTAATTTAAATGGAAGGTATGAAAAAAATTCCCTCCGCGTTTGGTTTATCAGAGGCTAACCTATCTTAGGCTACTCTCGCGACTTTTTGGCATGAAGGTTCGCAGATCATCGCAATTTACTCGACGGAAAGTTAATTCGGTCTTTCAACTGGAGCGAATCTAGGTGGTGCCTTTCCTGAGCCTCATTGGAATTAGTCTCCCAACGAGTCCAGTAATCAAACACTAACAGGATAGCCTCCTGAAGGAGGGACCACACAACATTCATTCACATACAATGTGTCTCACCGTTTATGAAAATAATGACATGTTCGAAGAACTTTAATATCACACATAGATAAAGTGCGAAGAACTAAGTGCATTAGGTAAATGCATTCGTACACATCTATGTAAATGTAAATGCCACATCCACACACAAGCATATAACAGTTTGAAAAGGTTGTAGCAGCTTAAGTCCTCTTATTAGATGTCCCTAGCAGAGTCGCCACCTCTCGACGTCGGGATTTTTACTGTCCCTTTTCTGTTCTTGTCTTTTGGTGTTCTCATGTTAGGTGAGATTTGTTTGAAAAAACATGTTGTGAAAAGGTCCGACATGTATATGTCGACGATTGGACTGTAAGAGTTGCCAGCTGGTATTTTTAAATGGTTGCACCAACTCAACTGATAAAAGGTTTACATATTGACCACGCGATGTAACACTGCTAAACTGGTCTGTGGAATCGAGATTCGTTAGGGTCCGGGACTTGCTTATGCGGAGAAAAGGTGTTAGACACCCCCCGACATCCGTGTTACCACGGTGACTGCCACTTTTTAATTAAACTATTATATGAATGTGTGTTTGGGTCAATGTGCAATTATTTGGAAGTAGTGCTATGCCTCATTCGCACCTATATACAAAGGGTTTGAATTTCTGTAAAAATTTAGTTTTAACAAGATATAACAGTGATATTTTGTAAAAGAGATTTTTTAAACCCTTATGCTCAATAGTAATTGAGGCCTTTGATACTTCCATTTTATTAAGTGTTCGGCTTAATTGCTTTTATTTTCGAGATGCAAAGCATCTTCGAGAAAAATAATATACATAGCAGTGCCGAACTCCTTGTGGGCATGAGAGCCGTCTAAGGAAATTCGAACACCGTGAATAATGTACAAGCTGTTTACAGCTGAAAATGTCCATCACGGGAACCGAATCTAAATACAGGAGACTGAATCTGTGATCACATGATTCCTAGGCTCACATGATGTAGCAATTTATATGAAAGCTGTAAGCAATTATATATATTAAAGCTGTAAATATATATATACAGACTTTCAACCACCACGAAGCAAACTTCACGGGGGACTGGAAATGTAAATACATAAAAGCAGTAAATATATATATATAGGGACATGATCAATCACTACGAAGCACCTCCATGGGGATCAAAAATGTAAATAAAGCAGTAAATACGATCAACCGTCACGAAGTAAACTCCTGGCGGGACGAAATGTAAATAAAGCAGTAAAAAGCCACGAAGTAAACTTCAGGCCTGACAAATATATATATATATATATAAGCGATAAACGCACCGAATATTATATCCAAGCTCAATCAAACAAAGTTTGATGGGTATAATATATATATATATATATATATATATATATATATATATATAAGTATTTATAAATATATAAAAGAAGTAAACGCTCAGGATATAAAATTAGGGCTCATCGAACAAAGTTCGACAGCAGTTTATATATATATATATATATATATATATATATATATATATATATATATATATATATAAGTAATAAAACGCTCAGGACGTGAGTCTGTGCTCAATCGAGGCATAACTCGATAATGTTAGTCGATATATATATATATATATATATATATATATATATATATATATATATATATATATATATATATATATATATACAAAAGCGAAATAAAAAGCCACGGACCGAAGTCCGGGCATACACATGCAACACGACTCTCAATGTGAAGAACAATGTGTGTAAAATGTGGAGAAAGGTTTTGAAAGGTGTAAGAAGGCTTATAGTGGACTGCCAAAGAAGACTTCTATAGCTTTAAATTGATGAACACTCGGTTCCCACCAGTAAAAATATATCAATATATGAGCTCACAAGTGTTTAAAATGAGAAAGCACTCAATTTTTAGTGTGTACAGAGCAAATTGGACAGGGCTTCCTCGCTGTTTTCTCTTACAAAATGACAACGTGTTGTCCGTTCGAACTTTCAGAACTTCAATTCGGGCCTCTGATTGAGGTGTATAAGACCTTTTATGGAGTGCTATTGTCGAGAGCTACACAAATGACATGGGATTAGAGGTTCTGCGAAGTCAGGAAGATGGGACCATGCCCTTAGTCTTCAAGTCTTCAAATTCTATCTGGTGTGCTGTCCTGTGTAGTAGTCACCCGGGATTATAGCTATTTGGTTCTTGTGGGACACTTCTGTGAGGAATGTATGTCAAAATGTGTTAAGACGACGCGCATGTGGGATCGAGGTGGCAAAATGATGATTCCACCCCTCACCGGGGTTATCTCCAATTTGGGCTGATAAAGCAGTTATTGCTTAGGGTTATCTCTGAGATTGGGCTGCTGCAAGTACTGAATGTCCTTAGGGTTGTCTCTAAGGTGTGCCTGACTCCCCGGGGTTATCTTCGGGTTTGGACTGAGTGCCTTGGGGTTATCTCCGAGGTTGAAGTTGACTACAAGGGTTGAAATGAGCTTTTCCGGGGTTATCTCCAGAACTGCAACTTCACTCCTCGGGGTTATCTCTGAGTTTGAGACTGAAACTCCCGGTGTTATTTTCAGGATTGAATATCTCGGGGTTATCTCCGAGATTGAAAAGGCTTCTCCGGTGGGATTTCTGGAACTGCAACTCCTTTGTCCTCCAAGGTTATTTTTGAAAGACGATTCTGCCCTCTTGCAATGTTAGTAACAGGAATGCAAAATTTTGAGTGTCTACATATTCACCTCTTTATCATATTCATGCAATGCAATGGCATGTATAAGATAAAGAATACTAGACACTTGAAATGTGACAAGATAATCATGATGTAATGTACAGCAGCATGATGCAAATGTATGATGCATGTGGTTTGTTGGACCGTTTTACAATTAAATGTGATGACTGTTTGCTCTCCCAACTTCCGATGGGGGCGGGAGTTATCATTGACTACTCAGATGAACTGTTTGGACATGTGATCCAAAGTTTTCAGGAACTTTCAGGATGTTGACGTTGGGGTTATCACCAAAGTCCTTAATCCTTGGTACAGACTTTCCACTGAGGATGTATCTCTCATGTACAAGAGACTCTGGGTGATAGAGCTTTGTCTGTTGAGGATGTGTATAATTTATTCCATCATCAGTCCTCCCCGATGAGGATGTTCTTCCCTGGTTTATATTGCGAGGTCTTTCCGCAGCTCTGTCAGAGTTATTGCCAATAGTCTGTGTTGTTAGGGTTGCCTGATTCTCGCTGAAATGTACATCAATGGATTAGCTCCCTGCTGGACAAAGCGTCAACAATGCTTGACCTTCATTGACATGTGCATCAACGGATGAGATCCCTGCTGGGAAATAACATTAATGCTGCATAACCTTTATTGATATGTGCATCAACGGATGATATCCCTGTTGGGAAATACATCAAGGCTGCTTAACCGTCATTGACATGTATATCAACGGATGAAATCTCCGCCGGGGAGAAGTATTTTGGAGTTATGACCCCGAACTAATGGCATCAGACCTTCGTGATGTATTGCTGAGTATAGCTTGCAACTGTTGTGATGATTGGTATATTGAACCCTGTGTCTGAGCGAATACCAATGAGTGACATATAGACTGATAGTTTGGTCTCTGAAAACCAGGATTTCATGTTATTCCTCTCAATTGCATATCATTTTTATTCCTAATTTGGCCTTTTCAACTTGCGAGATCTCCTTTGTAACTCAAACTGGACCGAGCCGAAGGGGTGGGCCCCATCCACGGGAGCCACAATGATAAGTGGTATTTTTACCTACTTATTGATTACTAATTCATGCGAATTATGCCCAACTCAAGTACATTTTATTGTGTTTTAGTTGCATTTCATGTTATTTTGTATTGCATTTACTTAAAACTCCTTTTGGTGAATAAGTGCAGGAATTGGCTTAATTTTGGTGGTATTAGAGGATACAAGGCTAATGGAGGCATGAAGGCAAGGCATAAATGGGGGAATGCATGGCATAGAGGGGCAATGGAGCAATGAATGAACAAGTAGTAGCAGCATGACGAATGCCCGAACCGAAACAAAGTGCAGATCGTGAGTGCCTTGTGCCATGCGCGACATGATGAGTTAGTTAGCTAGCCCGCGTGAAAGTACCCGCCAGCACAATGATTACTTACTACAAGTTCTTGTGCATGCATGAAAGCGGGACAAGTCAGCGAGGAGGCGCGCGCCCACGTGAGATCTTAAATTTGGACAGGCAAGACATTCTGTAAGTCTTGCGCCCGCGCTAGACATATGCTAGAGAAGCGCGCGATGCTGATGCTGTGATTTTGTTTTATTTTAATTTTAATTAAATGATGTGTAATCGGTTTTAAAAACGATTCTGACTGGTGTCAGACGTACACTTGATGATTTTTAGCGTCTTTTCATCATAGTAACTAGGGTTTACACCTTGGGAGAGATTCCAACGTAGAACGAAGCCAAAACGTCTACTTCTCCAATTCTTCTTGGGATTCTCTGTCATTGTGGATTTTCATTACTAGCTACTGGATTTCTATGAGGATTTAAGCGTTTATCATTGATTTTTATTCAGCGATTGGGTTTGATGATTCTATCTTTCTTATTTCAATTGTTGATTATTGATCATGTTTAGCGTTGATCCCATAATGGCTTTTGGTTCAGTCATGAACTAAACTCCATTATGGGATTCTAACGGATTTTAATATGTAGTTGGTTGCACATTTAAATGCTAGGGTTGTTTTGCATATCATATGGAATATCTGTGATGATTGTTTTACATGCATGAATGCTTGATCACCATTCATCTCAGTATTTGTATGGAATTGACAATGAACATACAGGTATGGATTGTAGTCATGATAGCATACGAATATGGGGGTTGTATATATGGCTCATGATTTTGTGAACGAGATAGACATATCTTTGTTTCACCGTATGAGCTAGAATAAGGGCTTGAGCTTAAAATCAATATAATTGCAATTTCACATAGACATATAGTGATTTTGGTTGTATTGGTGATTACATGGAGTCTAACATCTGTGTGAATCTTTGTGTAAGTAGGTTATAGTGCATTGAAAAATGGTTATAACTCTATTTGTGCTCTTGGCTATTTTCCTGTGATATGTGAACACTTCTTACATGATAGTGGCGATTAGATGAAATATTAAATGAAGTTAGGGTCCCTTTACTTCCAGATTATACCTATTCCATTTGTATTCTTATTTTTAGTTTGTATTCACAATTAGTCTAATTCAACATTTTTAGTCATTAGTCTAAGCATATAAATACAGTGAGTTAATTGATGCATAATAGTTTAAATTTAACAACTTTCTCTGTGGGATCGATACTCTACTTACTCTGTATTACCTTTTGACACATGTATGCTTGCATGAGTTAGAGCTCTTTTATTAGGATTATAAAAGAGGCAACAAGTTTTTGGCGCCGTTGCTGGGGAAAGGCGTTGAATTTAAATAATTATCATTAGTTTAAACCTATATTGTATGACTTAGACAATTCTGATCATTTTTATCTCTATTTTTGTTTTGTTTTTGGTTTCAGGTACTTGTAGATTTTTATGCACACGCGATCATCCAATTCAGAACTAACACTAGCACAGGACAACATAAATGGAAGAGGGTGGAAGGCTAGTGTGCAAAGAAATTTGCAAGCACAGTTAGACAGTACAACATCCAGAATGACGGAAGAACTAAGACTTGAGCAAAGAGAAGAGCATTGGGCTCTAAGGGAGTATTCCATGCCAAACATAAATGGACTACAATCGAGCATAGTCAGACCGGCGATAACAGCTAATACCTTTGAGATCAAACCAGGCACTATTTAGATGGTCCATAACTCAATACAGTTTGGGGGTGCTGCTAAAGATGATCCGAATGAGCACCTATTGAGCTTTATTGAAATCTATGATACATTCAGGTACAATGGTGTGACAGAGGATGCCATTAGACTACGGTTATTTCCATTTTCATTGAGAGGTAAGGCTAGGAGTTAGCTACATTCTTTGCTGTCAGGGTCAATAACCACATGGGAGAACTTAGCACAGAAATTCTTAGCCAAGTTCTTTCCAATGGCGAAGACTGCAAAGATGAGGACGGCTATCTCTCAGTTTGAGCAACAACAGGGTGAGTCCTTATATGAAGCATGGGAGTGATACAAAGAGATGCTCCGAAAATGTCCACATCACGGTATGCCAGATTGGATTGTGATCAACTCATTTTATAATGGTTTGGGATGGCAATGAGAGGCAGATTATGGATGCGTACCATGAGGAGGGGCATTATGGGCAAAGAGCTATGACGAGGCCTATACGCTTATTGAGACTATGCCTGTAAATGACTATCAGAATCCTACAACTCGGATGCCACAGCCCAAGGTTGCAGGTGTATTGGAGGTAGATGCGATTACTTAGTTGTTTCAAGATGATGGCGACTATGGCTAAGAAAATTGATACTTTGGCGAGATAGCAAAGTGAAAAGCAGTTGCCTTCATTTGTGAGATTTGTGCAGGTCACACTCCACGGATCAATGTGCTATCATTTCGAGTCGAGTACAATATGTGAGTAACTCTGAGAAAAAGACCAAGGTCAATTCCAGAACACATACCACCCCAACAACCGAAATCATCCGAACTTTAGTTGGTCGAATAACTAAGGAAATCAACAAAGTCAGTTTCAGCCGTATCATCAATTTCAGTCACAATCATCTCAGCCACAGTTTACACCAAAACCACCGTTTCCACCAGGATTCTCTCAGCAACAATAACACCACACTCCAGCTGCTCCACAGCCAGAAAAGAAATCAGAGATGGAGGAGATGATGTTGAAATACATGGCAAACACTAAAGTCATGATCAAAACACAAGCAATGGCTATCAAGAATCTTGAGACTCAGATGGGGCAGATGGCGAGCATGCTTAACAATAGTCCCCAAGGTTCATTTCTAAGTAACACAGAGATAAATCCTAGAAGAGACGGGAAGGAGCAGTGTCAAGCGATCACATTGAGATCAGGGAAAGATTTGACAGGTTCTGCAAGTCGCGCACCCGCGCCTAATAATACTAAGGAAGCCACGCGGCCGCGCGAGGCAGAACAGTTGACTGACAAGGAAGAAAATCTGGAAAATTTTGAGGCTCGGTAGGAAGAGAAAGACAAGGCAAATTCAGAAGAGAATGGTAAGAGTCCGGTACAACCAATTCACCCTCAAGTTTCGTATCCGTAGAGGTTAGTTAAGCAGAAGGAAGACAAACAGTTTAGCAAGTTTTTGGAGGTATTCAAAAAGCTGCAGATTAACATACCATTCGCCGAGGCATTGGAACAAATGCCAAGCTATACAAAGTTTATAAAGGGTATATTGTCAAAGAAGAGAAGACTAGATGAGTTTGAGACAGTGGCTTTGACAGAGGAATGCAGTGCAGTGCTCCAATAGAAATTAACTCCAAAACTGAAGGATCCGGGAAGCTTCACAATTCCGTGCACAATTGGGAAGATGAACTTTAGTAAGTGTTTATGTGATTTGGGGGCAAGTATAAACTTGATGCCCTTGTCAGTGTTCAATCAGTTGGGATTGCCGGCTCCAAAGCCGACAAACATATCATTACAGCTAGCTGACAGATCCATCACGTATCCACGGGGAATTGTTGAAGATGTGTTGGTAAAGGTGGACAAGTTCATTTTTCCGGCTGACTTCATCATTCTAGACTATGAGGAGGTTGAAAGCATACCAATAATACTGGGGAGACCATTCTTAGCCCTAGGAAGGACTTCAATCGATGTATAAAAGGGGGAACTAACGATGCATGTACATGATCAAGAGGTCACATTTAATGTCTTTAAGGCGATAAAATTCCCATCAGATGAAGAAGAATGCTTCTTGGTTGACTTGGTGGATTGGGGTCCGAAGGATGAAGTACAGAAACTGGAAAATTATGGACCGTTGAACTATGTAACGGGCAAAAGTTCAGAGTCGAAGGTAGAACCGTTGATGAAAGCTGAGGTCTTTAAATTTCGGGGTGCGATGGACAGTAAGGAAGGCACCTTAATTCTTGATGTGACGTGAGATTCAGAGATAGTCAAGCTAATTGACTATAACCTAGCGCTGGATGGGAGGCAACCCATTATTTCTACCACCATTGACTTTTTAGTTATTCATTTTGAATTATTTTAGTTAGCTATATCTCATTCATTTTTATTAGGCTATTAGATTTTCATGCTTAAGTGCGTAACGAGAATTGCTTTGCCAATATTTGCAAGATGAGTAACATTATATGGCTACTAATTCATGTGTTAACAAGGAGCATTAATGTCTATGCAGGAACAAGTAGTGAAAAGTATTACTGAGAGGCAGAGAAAAATTTAACTTGAGCATTACAGACATAAGGAGCGCGCAGCCGCGAGGTCTATGTAGTACAAATCCGCGCGCTCGCGCATCAAGCCACTTAGAACAAACGTCATTCTGCAAGTCTCGCGCCCGCGCACCAAACTCACTACACACTCGCGCGGCTGCACGCGACACCGAATCAAGGCAGATCTGAACATTTTAAATTAGAGTTGTGGACCATTTGGACTCTCATTTGCGATAATAACAGACTCGAAACTCTCTCACTCTCCATAATTCACGTCTCTATCTCTCTATCAGTTGCAGATTAAAGTCGTATATCTCTCCATCAAATCTCCATGATTCTCTCTATGTTCAAGGCTCTACCCACGCTCTCATCTACTCTATAAAGTTAGGGCTCCCAATTGGGTTAGCAGAAACAAGTGTGAAGATTATCAACTGACAAATTCTCATTCTCTCTTAGTAAGTTCCTTTGCATTCTCAATCAATTATCTGCAAATGGGTCCGAAGAGAGCACGACCATCTTCATCTTCCCCATCCTCCTCCGGCAGTCACGAGGAGGACATTGTCGACCACACCAAGTTCCTTATGTTTGGAAGCCCAGTAGGAGTACTACCGAATCGTAGAAAAAACATTCATCAAGATACCAAAGTCAAAGTCACCATGAATGATACCGCTATGGTTCGTGGTGTCGAGATAGACTATAGACCTTCCGCCATCAAAACCGTCTTGAGAATCACCGCAAGACCACCAACAGGGGCAGCCAATTGGATCACAGGGGCACATCTGGAAACGAACTTGGAGCTTGTTATCGCTAAGTTGTGCGTGCCAAGCATGAAGTGGACATACAATATTGGCACGACCCAGCCTCGCATATTCCCAGCAGCCGCACTGAATCGATACGCCATGGCCTGGAATCTATTCATTTGTACCAAGTTATTACCTTCATCGCATCAGTATGAGATCACGGCGAAAAGGGCCATAATTTTGTGGGGAATAGTTACGGGCAAGTGTATGACATGTGTCATTTAATTAATCAAAATATTTTGAAGTATCTGAGAGGAAGTATCCCGGGGAACATTCCACACGCATCAGTGGTAGCCATGCTATGTGCTCAGCAGGGATGCAACTGGGGCAACGAACAACTGCAGTACCCGAGCCAAGACATAACTCATGCCACCATTGAAAAATTTGAGGACTGGGCGGGCGGTGAGCCACACCCGCGCGGACGAGGATTCATTTTAAGGCCTACATTTCCCGTGCCATCCCAGCAGTCCCCTTAGACAGATGAGGCAGGCCCGTCCACCCGAGCACACACCGTTCCTAGCGATCGATAGCTCCGAAGGTTGGAGCGTAAAATCGACGCCATGTATGACAATCTTGGAACGTTTGCTACGGGACTCACAAAGACCTTGGCCGAAGCCTTCGCACAGCAAGGAACAATGCTAGAGTGGCCTCAGTTTGGAACCGCAGTGCCATATCCACCACCAGATTCACCACCCGAGGAGGGTGGTCAAGCTGATCATTAGGGGAGTTTTCTGTACCCTTTACCTTCATTCAATGGGGAAATTGAATATTTTAAGTTTGGGGGTATTGGGGGTTATAACATAGTAGTTTAGTTTTATTTAATTGTTGCATGTTTAGTTAATTTTGCATGTTTATGTGTTAGATAAATTTTTGCAGAAATTTTTTAATTTTTATTCATTATTGATTGTATTAGTATGTTTTAGTTGCATGTCTCACACAAATTCTTGCTTAATAGAAATTTTTTCCTAGCCAATGATGATAGTGAATTGTGAAGGATTTTAGAATATTTGGGATAACATGAGCTGTGATATAATGTTTTACACGATGAGATTCATGTTGCGGTTTAAATGTTTTCGGTTTGCACAAACGTGTTCACAATCACTTGTAGGTTTAAGAAGTATGTGTTGCACTACTTGATAGAACATGTAGTTTTAAAAAGATAAACATGTGGAAAGTGCTCTTAGACTGTATGAAACATTGACATGCAAATTTTGGGAAAACATGTGTATGCTATGTATAAAAAAAAATAATCAAATAACAATAACGTGGCTAGTCTTAATTCGGGGCCCTGGCTATTTGAGTAAGTACGCCCGAGGGGATTGTCTCTACACCTAGCGCCCTACGGTCTTTCATGGTATGGGAGTCATTGGTTGAAAGCTCGCTAAGGGGTAGCAGTGTGCCTAATAGATTGAGACATTGCACAGTCATGTGTGAAAAAAAAAGAAATAAAGAAAAAGAGAGAAAGAAAAGAAAAATAGTAATAAACACCGCGGGAAAGTGCGTAAATCACCCTCGTGAGTAGCAATAAAGCAATAAACCCATTGTTGAACCTCAGTTTGTGTCAATACGTTGAAATAGTCTGTGTTGCATGAGTATACATGAGTCTTAATTTAGGCTATAATTTTTCTGTTTGGAGCAGTGTAGCATATGTATTCTTTTCTTAGATCAAGTTTTGGTGAACACCGCACACACACAACATTTCTATAGCATATATGAAATTATCTGAGTGTATGAGGTTATGTCTATAGTTTGGTTTGAAATTATATTCTTGGATCTCGATGATTCACTGAGGTAATTTGGGCTGAAATTCTGTTATGGCTGGGATTATGTGAGGCTAGTTTGCATCATAGAGTAGTTGCATAGTTTTGTAGTTGCATTTTCATTGTTCATTAGTATGCATTGCTTGAGGGCAAGCAACAGTTCAAGTTTGGGGGTATTTGATAAGTGGTATTTTTACCTACTTATTGAATACCAATTCATGCGAATTGTGCCCAACTCAAGTACATATTATTGTGTTTTAGTTGCATTTCATGTTATTTTGCATTGCATTTACTTAAAACTCCTTTTGGTGAATAAGTGCAGGAATTGGCTTAATTTTGGTGGTATTAGAGGATACAAGGCTAATGGAGGCATGAAGGCAAGGCATAAACGGGGGAATGCATGGCATAGAGGTGCAATGGAGCAAGGAGATCAAGCATGAATGAACAAGTAGTAGTAGCAGTAGCATGACAGAACCAGAAACAAAGTACAGATCGTGAGAGAGCGCTGCCGCATGACGACATGATGAGTTCGAAAACCGCTACCGCAGCGAGCACCCTACCAGATAATGATTACTTATCGCAAGTTCTTGTGCCAAAGGTGAGACAAGTGCGAGGAGACGCGCTACCGCGTGAGATCTTATTTGGATAGAGGCGGGACATTCTATAAGTCTCTGTGGCGCTAGACATATGCTAGAAGAAGCTGTACGCTGGCGATCTTGATCTTTGTGATTTTGTTTTATTTTAATTTTAATTAAATGATGTGTAATTGGTTTTAAAAATGATTCTGACTGGTGTCAGACGTATACTTGATAATTTTTAGCGTATTTTCATCATAGTAACTAGGGTTTACACCTTGGGAGAGATTCCAACGTAGAACAAAGCCAAAACGTCTACTTCTCCAATTCTTCTTGGGATTCTCTGTCATTGTGGATTTTCATTACTAGCTACTGGATTTCTATGAGGATTTAAGCGTTTATCATTTGTTTTTATTCAGCGATTAGGTTTGATCGTTCTATGTTTCTTATTTCAATTGTTTCTTATTGATCATGTTTAGCGTTGATCCCATAATGGCTTTTGGTTCAGTCATGAACTAAACTCCATTATGGGATTCTAACGGATTTTAATATGTAGTTGGTTGCACAATTAAATGCTAGGGTTGGTTTGTATATCATATGGAATATTTATCATGATTGTTTTACATGCATGAATGCTTGATCACCACTCATCTTAGTATTTGTATGGAATTGACAATGAACATACAGGTATGGATTGTAGTCGTGATAGCATACGAATATGGGGTCACATTGTATATGGCTTCATGTATTTTGTGAACGGATAGACATATCTTTGTTTTCACCGTATGAGCTAGAATAAGGGCTTGAGCTTAAAATCAATATAATTGCAATTTCACATAGACATATAGTGATTTTGGTTGTGTTGGTGATTACATGGAGTCTAACATCTGTAGATGCTGTGTAAGTAGGTTATAGTGCATTGAAAATGGTTATAACTCTATTTGTGCTCTTGGCTATTTTCCTGTGATATGTGAACACTTCTTGCATGATAGTGACGATTAGATGAAATATTAAATGAAGTTAGGGTCCCATTACTTCCCGATTATATCTATTCCATTTGTATTCTTATTTTTAGTTTGTATTCACAATTAGTCTAATTCAACATTTTTAGTCATTAGTCTAAGCATATAAATACAGTGAGTTAATTGATGCATAATAGTTTAAATTTAACAACTTTCTCTGTGGGATCGATACTCTACTTACTTTGTATTACTTGTTGACACATGTATGATTGCATGAGTTAGAGCTCCTTTATTAGGATTATAAAAGAGGCAACACACAACTACACCTGCAGCCAACCATAGGTGGTTTTAATCTGCATGTTGCTTTCATAATTCATTTCCAAGTTGCATCACACAGGAAATCCGAGAGCTCTTCTTCAGATCTGCTGAGTTCAGGCATCTTTCTACAAATTATGTCACCGTACAAGTGTTCTACACTGTCCTGGTAACGTATGCATGTCTTCTTTTCTAGTTTTTATCTGTTAGAAAATGAATTATCACATGAAATGCTTCTAAACACAAAGTAGTGAATATGCATGCTCATATGACATGATAAGAAATATTCAACATAGCAAATGTTAGTATTTAACCATGCTGAACATAATTATGTGAAAAAATTTGACTTTTGAAACAGTAAAATTGACACCTTTTTTAGCTATTTCTTATCCTATTTGAGGACAAATGAGCTAAGGTGAAAAAGCAAAGTAATCCTGGTAATTAGGCTACCCTTACAGATTGTGGCTTTGATAGTGTAATACAAATAGGATGTCTGTGACTATGGGCAGGTGTGCTACTGAATTGCCACCTAGTCATGCCTATATGCATGTGGATAGTCCTATTTATAAAGGAGGCTATGGCAAAAATTTTCAAAATGTATGCATTGGGTAGTCATGCATGTTTAACTCTACTGTAGGCGTATGTTAAAATAATGCCTGAATGCATGTAGTAATAAAAATGCATTTGAAAAAGCTCTAGGTTAGAGTTTACCACACCCTTTCTGATGTGATTTGGAGACTTGTGTCAAGATATATGGATCCAGATTAGCAGAGTAGTTCCCGCAAGACCACTTCAGGTGTGCGGAGGAGGGCTTCTGATGTGCCTCAACCCCGTTCAGTTAGACAGCCTCGTTGTCTGGCGAAGGCGGTGATATGTCCTATCCGGGTTGAGGTACCAGATGTTGAGGACGAGTAGGAGGATGTAGCAGTTGCGGACCCTGCTCCTGCTGCTCATGTTCCCTATAGGGATCTTCAAGGCATTAAGGTGATGATCCCAGAGCTTCTACGTGATTTGAGTTAACACCCCTTAGTTTACTTGCATGCAAACGAGGTACAAACTAGATTTTGATCGTCCCTTCTTTCCTATTGATAAGGAGTAAAGGTTCTGATGTTGATCTACTTTGTACTGCAGGTTCTCGATTTTACACAGCCTAGAAGGAACTTGTTCAACATTCACTCTACATATCAGGCTCTGCATCCCGATTATCGAGCTATTGTGCATGGCTGGGGCTTTGAGGCGTTCTTTTCCATCCTCCCCCGTTGTTGTCCCTAGGGTTATCTGAAGGCATTATCTGAGCGCTGGTTTCACCAGACTCAGTCTCTCCATTTATTAGACTATGAGGTGATGATGACACCGATGGATTGGAGATTTATCACCGGTACGGAGTTTGGAGGGGCGCCAGTGCCATGTACAAGGGATATTACCCCGACTACCATTCGATCCTTGCTAGGAGTATCGGCTGAGGCACTCAAGGGCCAGACTGTCCGTACAGGTCCTTTGAACGTATATGCTATGAGCGAGCTATTGAGTAAGCCCATACCCGATGATGTGAGAGTCAAGGATCGCATTCTTTAGTGATTGTTCCTGATAATCAATAGGGGATGCTTCATAGCAGATAACTCTTCCATGGTATCATTCGCTTTGGTGAGCGCCACGCAAGATGTGAACCATATTGGAGTGTATGATTGGGGCTCCTACACCTTCACCTATTTCCTCAAGGGCATGCATATGCGTTTGCAAGGCTTGACAGAGGCTTGGCTAGGATTTTACCCATTTCTGCTGGTGAGTATTTCTCTTTTGATTTCCCATTTATAGGTTAAGATTGTTGACTGATAGCCGATGTTTGCCTTTGTGTTGGCAGTTCTGGGCCTACGAGAGGCTCTCAAGTTTGCGTCCTATGAGTGTGCTAGGTTTGGAGACCTAGCCACGAGGACGACAACGACATCACTCCATATTGACAGAGGTTCCTGTAGCTGAGGGTTTCACCCATTGTCTTCTACAGTTGGAGTTATTGATAGCTGATGCTATCACATGGATTCCTTATTCTGGGGAACATTTTCCCTTTGGGTTTGAGGATGGGTACCCGACTGGTTTCGGGTATGTGATATCCACCCGTAGGATTCCTCTCGTCACTAATGGAGGATGGGAGCTGTATTTAGGAGAGGGTGCTATTAGGAGCACCACGGGATAGATCCGTGTACCGATCTTGCCTCCTACTAAGCGTTATTGACCTATTTCATAGTCGCCCATCATTGATATCCCATTGATGGGTGTTGACGGTTTTACACAGTCAGAGGGTCCTTATACTCAGGAGATGTTCCAGCATTGGTGGTCCCCTCGTACCATCGGAGCCCAGACTCATGCCACTCAGTTTATGGGGGATATGGTTCTTGGATCCGTGATGATGACAGATTGGATGGCTTGTGTTCGAGATTCGACTCATTTGACACAGATTGACAGTTTCACCTGGCAGTTGGACCGGGAACATTTCTTTATCCGGCATTTGGGCAGAGATCCTTCAGAGGTAGATACTTTTTATCCTTCCAGCTCAGGTGCTGGCCCCTCTGGTGACCCGTAGGATTAGGTGGTGCAGATCCTCCGTTGTATAGGCCTGATATCCCCGTCGATGGAGATCCAGTAACTTAGGAGGAGTTACATCAGGTGGACATGATTGATGATGTAGACATTGACACCATTATCTTCTTCTGATGTGTATTCTTGTTATATCTTTTGATAGTCCTCTGTTAGATACTAGGTGGCTATGCCCCATTCTCGCTATATCTTTTGATAGGCCTCTGTTAGTTGTTGGGCATCTGTGCCCCATTTCCCTGTATTTTTAGCTGTATAGAGATGTATTAGATGATGGTGTACTTAGGAATGTATATACTATTATTCCCTACATCATATTGCCATCTATTATTTTTCATACATGTATCATGTTATGCATATGTATGTATGTCCAGAGATATTCATCATTGACCCCTGGATGGTCTTTATGATAAGGCCCACACAGATGTCTTCCTCGATAGTTAGCCGCATTGATCACACCCCACCAGTATTGGTAGCCTCCCGTCTGAGGTCGTGTTATGATAGTTTGTCACCTCAAGACAGGGTGACCGTAGATCTGTTATTACAACATTCTATAACCCTCCTAATGTTTCGGGTTCCCACAGACTTTGTAGAGGGTATGCTGGAGCACTGGATACCGAAGAGGTAGGTTTTTCGGTTTGGTATCCATGAGTTGACTCCCACCTTGGAGGAGTATGCATGGTTGACGGCACTGCCAATAGACAGACCTTGCGCTCGGATGGCCATTGGCGATATGAGCCGATAGTTTATGACCCTCACCTAGTTGAGGCGTAAAGTCATACAGGATGAGATTACATCCAGCCATGTGATATCCCATCATTTTCTGATAGACATATTTGGCTTAGTGGATAGTTATACATGGCACTCCATGGATTTTACCATGCTAGAGGATCAGTGGAGTCTAGCCAGAGTAGACGTATTGTTGATGTGTGTATTGTCATATTTGTACATGCCACGGTATATAGATGAGCTGGACATTTGCATCATTATGGCAGTTAGAACTCTTAGGGAGGGTCATACCATTGTGCCGATCATTATAGCAGAGATGTTGAGATCAGCCATATATTGCATCACCTACCCTGCAGGGGTATTTACAGGTAGCTAGGTCATGTTGTGCGTGTGGTTCATGTCATACCTTAGACCGATTGGCACCTTTTGACGACATGGATATTTTTTTACCCATGAGATAGCCATGTATTACTCCTTTCAGCCATCGGAGTGTACAAACAGTATGTCTTGGTCAATATTCTTGGACGGGATCGGAGATCCATTTGACATCTTGCCATGTACAGGGCTCAGTTCACCCTATAGCTTCATTACTCATACTACTAGCATGGATTACCTCCCTCTGGTTGGTTTGAGGGGCATGACTACTTACCATAGTTTGACCAGTTTCAAGACTTCCATCTTTTTGAGGGGGCATTGAGTTAACGTTTGGCCTCCCACCATCTGTCAGCAGAGGACATATCTAGGCTGTATGCCTGTTGGGATCAGCGTAAGCTAGCTGAGTTTTCTGTTAGCCATCTGAGCTATTCGACAGAGTATTCTGCATGGATAAAGACAAAGAAAACATCAAATGCGATAGTATCCACAGTGCCGGGGATTGATTCTGATTATGGGGAGCCCATAGAGGACATTAATTGATATTCCCACCGAGTAGGAGCTATTCACTAGGTTGCCAACAGCTGTTATAGATTCTCCCAGTACGAGTGCTACTGTGATCTATCATTCAACACAGTATTTAGAGCAGAGTGTTCATCTAATGACCTTTGAGAGAAATCAGGCTAGGGCCTTGATGTTGACAGCTCTTGATGGGAGAGATGCTGCTCTATTGGAGAGAGAGAGGAGGCTGTAGCTCATAGAGACACCACTATTGCTGAGCAGGATGAGGCTAGATCATCCAGAGATGCATTGATTAATGAGCGAGATGCTGCCATATCTACCTAGGATGTAGCCATTACAGATAGTACTACAGTGAGATCCCTTACTATTGGCATGATTGCCGAGATGAGTGCATATATTGATGAGCATCATGTCACCATATAGTTAGATGTGGATCTATTAGCTCGTGTAGATACCCTTGGGCATGAGACCACATCGTTACCTCCTTCTTCAAAGAGAGATGCCATGTTGGACTTGATAGCTCGTATATCCATGGGATTGCAGTTAGGCTTGTATTTTCCTGCACAGACTAGCTTAGCCATTTTGTCATGTATAGTTCATATTGTATATATCAAAAATCATTATATATGGTAGGGAAATATATTTTTATTCACTTCCCTTTTAGTTGTGCCTTGCTACTTGCTTGATATTTGCCTATTTGTTCAGGACTTGTGATCTTGATGTATTCTGAACTCATCCCTGATGGGTGGACATTGAGATGTCTTAGGATCTTTTAGAATGGATCGTTGATCTGTATGTATCCCTACCCTCTTTGGTGTCTTGGGACTGGTTTCTGTATGTAGATGTGGAGAGGAGTGTGACTTTTCCTCTCTGAGATTCACCTCACCATAGATGGTTGTCGGTACTCCTATTGAGAAGGAGATCCCAAATAGTTCCATCTCTTATGGATTGGTGTTGCTCTTCGAGGAATCAGCCGCAGCTTAGATGGTTGCCAACTCTCCCATTTATGGGGAGGCCAGGTAGTTCCATCCCTTTAGTTTGAAGCCGATGAAATGTGGTGGATTGAAGGATGATCCCAGTACCATTGACAAGTTTTTGTATTTTAGTAGGGGGTTAGACCAAACCATAAATGGCTACCTACTTATTCCTATTGAAGAGGAGATCAGGTCTGCGTAGTTAGAACCTGGTGTAAGAGGTTAAACGCTGTTTGTGAAAAGGTAGAAAGGTGTAGAAATGTTTTTTGTTTGTATAGAAGGGTGTAGAAATATTTTTGTTGTTTTTGTTGTTTTTTTATTGCGACTTAGCCATATAAAATGGTTGCCTACGTATTTCCAGGTAACGAGGAGATCAGGTCAACGTAGTTCGCCCCATGTTTAGGACGATTTGTAGCCGAAAATGTTTGATCCCATATCCAGGACAAATTGCGGGGGAAAGGTTTGATCCTATGTTCAGGACAAACTGCAGATGTGAAAAGTCTTATCCATAGTGGGACAAAAATGCATGTGTGAAAGGTTTAATCCCTGGTGGGATAACCGAAGTTAAGTGAAGGGTTTTAAAACCAAAGATGTGTGAAGGATCTACTGATCCGAAACCAGGCTGCTGGCTTGAAGAGTGTGTTTCCCTGATGGGGCAAATGGGTATGAAGAAAGGTTATATGTAGAGAGGGTTAGAAAAGCTAAAATGAATGGGGATCTGGTGATCCAAAACCAGGATGTTTGCTTGATGGTAACTTCAGACATAATCTTTGTTTTCACGGTGTCCGAGAGTTGATGGTGTGGAAATTCATTCGTAGTCCATTTCCTGTAATCTGAGAGCACCTCCTGTCAATACCTCCTTGACAATAAACGGGCCTTCCCAGTTTGGAGTGAATTTTCCCTTTGACAGATCTTGGTTGTCAATGATATTCTTTAAAACCAAGTCATATTGCTTGAACTGCCGTAGCCGGACTTTCCTGTTATAGGATCTGTCGATCATTTGTTGGTATAACTGACCATGGAAGATAAAATCACTTCGCCTTTCGTCTATTAGAGATAATTGGTGATACCTGTCTTGTAACCATTGGTATTTATCCAGCTGAGCGTCAATCAACAGTCTGAGGGATTCCATTTCCACCTCTATAGGAAGTATTGCTTCCATCCCATAGGTTAATGAGTAGGGGGTTGCCCTAGTGGAAGTATGCATTAAAGTTCTATAGGCTAATAGAGTCAGTGGCAAGAGTTCAGGCCATCCTTTGTGATTGGCGGACATCTTTTGCATGATCTTCTTGATATTCTTATTAGTCGCTTCAATAACACAATTCATCTTTGGATGGTAGATGACGACGTTAAGGTGTTTGATGAGGAATTGACTGCACAACACCTCCATCATTTTGTTGTTGAGGTTATTAGCATTGTCTGACACAATCACCTCTGGTTGTCCATATCAACAAATGACATTGTTTCTGATGAAAGCAATGATAACTTCTTTGGTAACCCTGGGGAAGGAGGCTGCTTCTACCCATTTGGTGAAGTAGTCGATCATGGTGAAGATAAATCGATGCCCATTATTGGCTTTGGGCTCGATGGGCCCGATCACGTCCATTCCCCACATAGAGAAGGGCCAAGGTGAACTCATATTGTGGAGCTCCCTCGGGGGGCATGGAAAACATTCCCATGAATTTGGCATTGGTAGCACCTCTTGACGTGATCATAACAGTCAGCCTTGAGGGAGAGCCAGTAGTGCCCTATTTTGAGAATCTTCTTAATAAGTAGAGGGTCGCTCATGTGTGGGCCACATACTCCACCATGGATTTCATCCATGAGCCCTTGAGCTTGGTCCTTGTCCAGACATCTTAGGAGACCTAGTCCTGCATCTCTTTTGTAGAGTGCATCTCCGCTCAGGTTGAACTTCATATCTAGTCGATGGATCCGCCTTCTTTCAGTTGGGTTCGCCTCAGAGGGTGTATATCCATCTCGCAAGTACTCCTTGATGTGCTGATACTAAGGGTGTTGGATAGGAGGTAGCTAATCCAATACTTCTCTAATGTAATTCCCAAAGGTTGGAGTTTTTTGTATGGCAAATGGGATGTTTGGCATGTTTTCCTTGTCAGGTATGTTGATTAAGGAGGCCAAAGTTGCTAGTGCATCCGCAAAATCATTCCCATTCTGAGGAATGTGGAGGAAGGTTATTTCTTCAAACTCCGCAGCCATCTGTAAAACTTGTCGATGGTAAGGCAATAAATGTAGTTCTTTGGTGTGATAGAATCCAGTGGTTTGTCTTATTACCAATTCAGAATCCCCAATGACAATTAACCGCCTGATACCCATTGATTGGGAAAGTTTGACTCCCATGATATAGCCTTCATACTCAGCTGTGTTGTTGGTGCTGACAAACTGCAATTTGATGGCGACGAAATACAAATCCCCCGTACCTCTAGAACCATCCATATTAACAGCTCCATTATAATACATTTTCCATAATTGGTCTGTATCGTACTGATGGTGTTGCTGCACTGTCATTACTCCTTCATTGGGTAAGTATGTTTCCAAGGGTTTGAAATCCCCTGAAGGTGCGACAGCCAGTTGATCCACAATTCCTTGACCTTTAATGGACTTTTGCGTCACGTAGACGATGTCAAATTGCTATAGGATCAACTGCCATCTGGAAAACCAACAATTTAACATGGGTTTATTGAACACGTACTTGAGAGGATCCACATGGGATATGAGATGGGTTGTGTGACCATGGACGTAATGTTGTGACCTCACAGAAGCCCATGCTAAAGCATAACAAGTATTCTCAATCAGAGTGTACTTGTGTTCACTGCTGCTGAATCTTTTGCTGAGGTAGTAGATAGCTCGCTCTTGGCCTCTTTCATCTTTTTGTCCCATCATGCAGTCCGTGGCATTGTCATTAATGGACAGGTACATGAACAGGGGAACATCATCCCTGGGTGGTACCAAGACAGGAGCGTTGACCAGCTGCTCTTTGATTGTAAGGAAGGCTTTTTAACACTCATACTTCCATTTCATGGAGGAGTTCTTCCTTAAAAGCTTGAAGATAGGCTCACAGATTGCTGTGAGTTGGGAAATGAACCTGCTGATGAAGTTGATCCTTCCCAAAAATCCCCGTATTTTCTTCTTTGTCTGAGGAATGGGCATTTCTGTGATGGCCTGAATTTTGGTGGGATCCAGCTCAATCTCTTTGTGGCTGACTAGGAAACTAATATGTGGGTTTTATACCCGCGAATCAGTTCCTAATTCAATCTTGATCGGTGTTAATTCCTTGCATTTATGTCTTATTTTACTTGTTTATTGTTATTTTGTGTTTAGGTTTGGTGGTGTGGCATTTGATCATAAAAGTGGTGCAATTGTGGCAATAATTTGGCAAATAAAGGAGCGAAACAAGCCATCTAGCAGAACACTAGCCCGTCGGGGTGGATGTTTTTAGGCCTAACACCCCATTGGGCTGGGGGTCCAAGTCGGTTTACGAATACTAGCCCATCGGGGTAGGCTCATTGCAAGGCTAAACCCCCGCCGGAGCAGGGGGTATGAAAAGAGACAGTATCCTATTGCTTTTGGACTGTTGATGCAACATAAAGACTAGTATTTGGCTTGGAGTGGAGTTCATTTTTGACAGGGGATTAGAGTCAGATTACATGTTGTGGCTAGATATATTACAACGAAGATAATAGAGATTAAAAAAAGGGCAATCAACAGAGAAGAAGAATACATATTTTTCAGAGCAAGCATTGGAGAGAAGATTTTGAAGGATTTTTCGTATCAATTGCAAACTGAGCTGAAGAAAAGGGTGGTTCTGGATTTTCTTTTCTTTTAGTTTATTTTTAATTGAAAGGATGATATCTTTAATTTATTTAGTGTTTATTTCATTTATTATGAGCTAAATTACTTTTTAGGCTTATAATGGATCTTTAAGTGAAACGATGGTTATGTAACTTTGATTTTTTGTTTAATAAGCTATTATCCAGTTTATCTATATTAATTTGTGTTTGAATTTATGAATTGCCTGATCAACAATTCTTTGTGGACTTGTATGGATTCGAGAGAGGAAGTACGAGTCTAGACTTAGTTAATATAGCATGTGTTCTTGAATTCTATGAATGAATAGAATTCTGATGAATGTTAGTGTAGAGATATGCTTAACATCGCATGTAATCGGGTATAAAATTGGAACTTAAACCTTCTTTGATTGTAATTCACATAGAGATATAGTGAGTTAGTTGATTAAGGTGTTTAATTTAATTCTATCTTAATTGTGGATTTAAGTTAATATGGTGTTAGTGCATCGAGAGGTGGCTAATTCTACTTTAGTGTTCTTGATTAATAAACTGGGATAGTAAATTAAACCGGAACAAAGGATAATAACCAGAGTGAAGCTTAGGGTGAAGTTGTAAGCTTAATTCTCCGATACTTGTTTAGAAATTCAATTTTTGCGATTTGTGATTGTTTGCGATTTTAGTATTTCTAATAATTGAGAATTTATAATTTTAATCATTAATTTGGATAGTTTAATAAAATTGGGATTAATAGGAAGCTGGTAATTGTGAAGGTTAAATTCTTACTGAATTCTCTATGGGAATGATACTCTACTTACTATTATATTACTTGTTGACCACGTATACTTGGGTGTTGTGCGTAATTAGATTTTACCCAACAAGTTTTTGGCGCCGTTGCCGGGGATTTATTGGTATAGATTTTAATATTTTACAATATCAGTTTAATTAGTCCAGTTTTACTTAAACATTTTTTTATGTTGACTTGGTCATATTCCAACCTTAGGTTTTGATGATGACTTTCCTATTGTACTAAAATATTTACTCATGCATTTACATGATATTAAAAGAATTCTTGAAACTTTGATTTATTAAAGGATTGAAGACACGAAGGCTTGAAGAATTTCTTGAGTCATTAGGAAATAAATGTAAGATCCTATCTTTAATTATTTCTCAATCAAGGCTCTAGGATTTGCATTGCATTGCATTACATCATTAATTAATTATGGAATAAATTAAAATGATTAATTAATTAAAGATTAATTATGAAAATATTTAATTAAGATTTCAAAATTAATAAGGATCAAATATTAATTAAATTGGAGTAATTTTTGAAAAGCTAATTTTGAAGCCTTCCCATAATTAAAGGATTTAATAAATCTATAGCACATATCTTGGGATTGATTTATTCATTATGTTTTCCATGATTTATTAATTGATTGAATTTTCCATAAAATTGATTAAGAAAATAAATATTCATATCTTTAGAATCAATTAGCATGGATCAATTAATTAGAGTAATTTTTGGAAAGCTAATTAGTGAGGGCAAATTTAAATAGATTGGGATTTCAAAATAAATATGGAAATGTTTTTTTAAATATTGATACTTCCCATAATTGATGTAGTTGATTAGTAAATGAGTTTTAAAAAGATCATTATCTTTCATATCTCTAACCAATATTGTCTCCATAAATTTGGGGATATGATGTTTTATTATTGGGTTTGCCATAATCATGAAAATAATTAATTATGGAACAAATTAATTGGAGTTTCAAAATGAATATGGAAATATTTTTGAATTGCATGAAATTAATATGGAAGTTCATTTAGTAAATGTAAATCTAATTGATATATTTATTTCATATTTAAAGGTGATTAAATTGATTCCATAATTAAAGCTTCTAAATTGATTCCATAATTAAGGATATTCTAAAAGTTTCTTCCTTAAATTAAGCAACGCGATCTCATCACTTTAATAGGAAGATGTTTGGAAATAAGATTTGAATAATCTATAAAATCTTTCATTAATTTCTAAATGAACAGTACATCCGTTGGATAAAAGGAGTTAACAATTGATTTACTTTCTTATTAAAGAAGCTCATAATTTAGTGAAGTGAATTTTTATTGTTAACTAAATTAATGAACATACTTTAATTAACATGATTCTATCTTGAGTCAAAGGAAGCAAAATTACAGAAACGAATATTTTATTCAATCAAATATTAAGTTGATTGACTCACATGCTCCTTAATTGGTTATATCTCCAACTAATATACCATGTGCTTAATTTTAACGGACATATATATGGAGATTTAGGAAATCAATTATTAACGTCTATATATATATATATATATATATATATATATATATAAATCTATCTTCGAATTAATTCTTAATGGGTAACGGCTAAAATTAGCAACGGGAAAAAAGTTTTCCTATCTATATATATGCTTTAGCCGTGGATTTGAAGTACAGAGAAAAACACCAAGTAGTATACTAAAAAGTTCCTTTCTCGATACATCGATCCTTTTCTTCACATACAAACTCATAAACTTATTTATTCAAGTTTTTCAATTGTAAAGATTTAAAAGGTTGTTGTCTTACTACGGATTATATTCCAGATTTCAGAGACGGCTATTTAACTTGGTGATATCTTTCATACTTTGATCATTGCATTCTAGTTGAGCTTTGAATTGTTGATATAATTATTTCTTTGATCATAGATTATTTTGTTGTCATATATTTGATCAATTCTCTAAATATATGGTAGACTAAGTTGTTAGTCTAAGGTTTGTAATCCGGGTTGGATTAGAGGTTTTGGAAGCAAGTTCAAAGAAGCATAAGTACTGCTTAAGGGTGCATAGGTGCACGGGGAGCAAAGGTGCTCGGGGAGTATAAGTACTCAAAGGTTTTGAAACTTGTCTTGTCAAGGGATTTAATTGTAAACAAAGTTAATTAATAAAGAGAGTCTCCAATACCAGTTTGTATTGGACGTGGATTAGGCCACTAGAATAGAGGATAGGGGCTGAACCACGTAAAAATTCCTTGTGTTCATGTGATTGTTTATTGTGCTAAAGTATCTCATCATTCGGCTATCAATCTAGCAGGCTACATTCTATATCTATCAATTTACAAAACTAATTTAGCAAATTGTTCTCACATAATCACATTCTGAAAAAGGCTAAGTCTCTAAATTAAGCATTTTAGAAAGTCTTACATCAACTCAACATCTTGTCTTAACTTTTTAATCTATAAGGATTTAGAATCCAGCCTCCTGCATTGAATATCCAAAAGAATTTTTATTGAATCAAAAGTTTGACACCATTTGTTCCCGTACTTATTCAACCCCCTCTTCGAAGTGTGCCTACTTAAATTTCATTTTATTTCTATTTTGTTCGTCTTATTTCAGGTTTTTGAGTTGGTTTATGCAAACGCGGTCCAAAAATCCAGACTTGCTTCCTTTTGAGGACAAGATTAAGAAACAGTTTTAAAGGCTAAGTAAGTGGATCAAGGAA
Source organism: Panax ginseng (assembly GCA_020205605.1). Taxonomy (NCBI): domain Eukaryota; kingdom Viridiplantae; phylum Streptophyta; class Magnoliopsida; order Apiales; family Araliaceae; genus Panax; species Panax ginseng. The sequence continues at coordinate 140,376,151 of CM035132.1, read as the reverse complement.
ACAAGAGAAGACTTCGAAAACTCTGAAAAAGAAGAAGCAATGGCTGCCGAAGATTAGAAAACATTGAGGGATTTTGCTACACCCAAGGTGACCGAGTTGCAGTCAAGTATCACCAGGCCTGCTATAGCCGCGAACACATTTGAAATCAAGCCTGGGATTATTCAGATGATTCAAAATTCCGTTCAGTTTGGGGGTTTGGCAAATGATGATCCGAACGAACACTTAGTTAGCTTTCTGGAGATTTATGACACTTTCACGTATAATGGGGTGTCGGATGACGCAGTTAGGCTTCGCTTGTTCCCATTCACCTTATGGGGCATGGCGAAGAGTTGGTTACATTCTCTACCGTCGGGATCAATAACTACATGGGAAGACCTCGCTCAGAAATTTCTTGCAAAATTTTTCCCACCAGCAAAAACTGCAAAAATGAGGAATGAGATAACTATGTTTGAACAGCAACATGGGGAATCACTATATGAGGCATGGGAAAGATACAAGGAATTGCTCAGAAAGTGTCAGCATCATGGATTGCCTAAGTGGCTGCTGATGAACACATTCTACAACAAGGTTTGGAAAACTCAGAACTAGTATAGATGCAGCTTCTGGTGGAGCTTTTATGGAAAAACGTTATGAAGAGGCATACGAATTGATAGAAACAATGGCGGCTAACAACTACCAGTGGCCCACAACAAGGTTGACATAGGCAAAAGCAGCTGGAGTGTTAGAATTAGATGGAGTGATGGCAATAGTAGAGCAGATTTCAACACTCTTTAAGAAGTTGGATGCTTTGTCAGGGGTTCAGACACAGTAAGTTATAGTTATTTATGAGTTGTGCGTGGGTGAACATCTGACAGATCAATGTGCAATCAACCCAGCGTCAATGCAATTTGTGGGTAGCTACAACAGGATTCCACAAAACATGTACCAAAATACATACAATCCGGGGATTAGGAATCACCCAAATTTTTCGTGGAGAAATAATCAGCATCAGCAAGCTCCACGACCATCTTATCCCCCAGGATTTCAGAATCAACATCAACCAGCTCAACTTCAAGAAAGGAAATCAGATTTAGAGGAGTTGTTGTCCAAGTATATAACAAGCAATGAGGTAACTATGAAAAACCAAGCAATGGACATGAAATCGCAAGAGATAGCCATCAAGAATCTAGAAAATCAGATGGGACAAATTGTCTTAGCCATAAAAAATAGACCACAAGGGACTCTACCGAGTGACACTGAAACAAATCCAAAGGGAAGTCACGAACAGTGTCAGGCAATCACGTTGAGAAGTGGAAAACATATAGATGGGAATAGTGCAAAAAAATTAGTTAAACTAGATGACAACGTGGTTGAGGAAAAACAAGGTGAGGAAAAGCAAATCGAGCAAACAAAGTTAGATGACAAGCCAATTGTGTATCCTCCACCGCCGTTTCAGCAGAGAGTCCAAAAGCAGAAATTAGATAAGCAGTTCGCAAAATTTTTGGAAGTGTTTAAGAAACTTCAGATTAACATCCCTTTCGCAGAAGCCTTAGAGCAGATGCCAAGTTATGCGAAATTTATGAAAGGTATTCTGTCTAGGAAAAAGAAGTTAGAAGATTTTGAAATAGTGACATTAATAGAGGAGTGTAGTGCAGTGTTATAGCGAAAATTGCCACCAAAGTTGAAAGATCCAGGGAGTTTTACCATTCCATGTACAATTGGGAACACGGTGTTCAACAAGTGTTTATGTGATTTGGGAGCAAGTGTAAACCTTATGCCATTATCAGTGTATACAGAATTAGGTCTACCTGCTCCAAAGCCTACGAACATCTCATTGCAGTTAGCAGATAGGTCAGTCACGTACCCGAGAGGCATTGTGGAGGACATCTTGGTCAAGGTTGACAAATTCATATTCCCTGCAGATTTCATAATTCTAGATTTTGAGGAAGATAAGAACATCCTAATTATCCTAGGGAGACCGTATTTGGCTACGGGTAGGACACTTATCGATGTACAAAAAGGTGAACTAACTATGAGGGTCTAAGATCAAGAAGTAAAGTTCAATGTTTTCAAGGCCATGAAATTCCCTACGGTTGAAGAAGAGTGTTTTAGGATGGATATCATTGACCAGATTATCCGCGAAGACATGGGTAAAAGTTTGGCTAATGATCAATTAGAAATGACATTATTGGGAGATGAAGAGTTGGATGTGTGACAACCCAAGAAATTAGACAATTTATTAAAATCTTAAATGATGGATTTAAGGTCAAATAATAGACCTAGACAGAAAATAAGTGTATGCGTTTGATATTTTTGGGAAGGAATTTTGAGGATTTCAAAATTCTGTGTAGGATTTTGGAGAATTATTCAGGATTAAGTGTATATGTGTATATGTTCTGTGATTATGATATTATATGTGTACAATATGTGGTTAAGGGTCAAGGGTTGACCAGATAAATTTTATTAGTGTCGAACCCTAGTATTATATTAAGAACGTCAATGTTCTGTTAGAAAATCCTAACGTCTGATAAAAAACCCTAGAAACCGGTTCTAAAACCCTAATTTCAGTTTTAGGAATTCGAAATCCTAATTTCAGATTCTGGGAATTGAAACCCTAATCTGGGAATTTAAAGGATAATTATAATTCTTAAGTGATATTAATTATAATATTAATTAGGGTAAAGCTTAATTAATTAGCAAATCCTAATTTCAATTTTTTAAACCCTAATTATACCGTCAGAAACCCTAGTGCACGATTGTGGACTTAATTGCTAAATTAGAAATTTTAATTAGGATAAAATAATTCTAATTAACAAGATTGATTTACGAATGGGAAAGTTTAATTTAATTAGAGAATTTTAATTACAATTTATAAATATTAATTTTTTATTTTGAAAATCCTAAGTTAAAAATCCTAGAAATTGGTATTTTTGGAAATCTTAGGTTTTAACCCTAAGGGTCAAACCTTAAGGGTTAAACCCTAAGGGTTTCATCAAATAACATTTTTAGTATTAAAATGGGGTACAAAATGACTAATGTGCCCTTATTGCATTTTTTAATTGGTTGCTTATGGATCTTACCATATATTTGAGTTGGTGACTAACTCGAACCACTCCATATGCTCTATATCAAACACATTAGCCATCTAGAATTGCTAGAGACATTAACTCATATCAATTATATAGATTAAAAGTAAGAAAAGTCTTACTTTATTTCTAAAACCAACCAAGACCATTCTCTCTCTAAAATTTCGAGAGTTGGAGTGAAAGAGAGTCAAATGTTAAGCTTAGATAAGTCCATAACTATCAAATATCAGATCATCATGGATCAGAATCAGAATCAAAGCCTCAAAGGTATAAGAAACCTAAATCTTGAAATCTTTGTATTTGATGTTAGATGTTGTAGGTTGTTGGTTAAAGTTATGTTATATGGTGTCTTTTAGTGATCTGGGTTGTTATATCCCAGATCCATATCATCAAAGTGCTCGAATTTAAAGATTTATCAAATCTGTAAAAGTTGGAAAAAGTCGTCTGAAAGCCATATGTCAAACCTCATAAATCTGTGTGTGTTTGATTTTTGGTGTATTTTATGTTATAGATCTGTTCTTTGTTGTTAGGGCTTTGATCTGAGACTTGAATTAACCTCAGATCACGTTTAGATTGCAAGATATGATCGGTCAAAGTACGTTAACTGAGCATAATTTCTGTTTTTTGGCAACCCAGATAAATTTCCAAATTCCCAGAAATCTGACAATGATTTTCTAGGCTACGGATCTTGCCACTGTTAATGTTACTTACCATGTTAGTGTTAGATCTTGATAGTATAACATGCGACCTACTCATTAAAGCCTTTATACCCAGCAAATCATGATCAGGATTGAAAATAATAGTGGTCAAACTACGTTGACCGATCAGCCTGAAGAACAATCTAGAAAACCCAGATTCTTCAAAACCCATTTTCTCAGACAATGTTTGACCGGCCTGAATCTTCTGATTGTGTTGATAGTACACTGATATTATGTTATAGAATTCTTCCCTGACATCCCTAGTTCATGACTGAATCAATAAAACATACAAAGCAAGCCCAAATTGCACGTTATAAGGATTTGAAAGTGGGTACCTCGACTGTTCTTCAATTCTGGAAAACCCAGGAATTGAAGAACATGTTTGGCAGTGAATTGATGAGCTTAGATCTCTCTTATATTTTGTGGATTGCTTAGGATCTTGGTTGAAAGTTGTAGTACTACACTTGTACTATAATTATAACACTTAACCCATCCCAAAAACCTTATAATTTTGAATCAAATGTTGGTCAAACTAAGCTTCTCGGTGAATGACATAATGTTCTGGGTTTCTTCAAGAACAGCCCAAGAACACCTATAATGACAGTTTCGTCGCTATAGGTCCCTTTTGTGACAAATAATTTCTAAAAATAATTATTTTATTTAAAAATTAGAGAAAATAGTTTTAAATTATTAAAAATACATATTAAATTATGAAAAATTATTTTAAAGCCTAAAAAATAGTTTTTAATTATTTTGAGTATATTTCAAAAATATTTAATATTTTTGGAATATAAAAGGTATTTATTATTTAATTATAATATTAAATAAATTATTTAAAAATGGTTTTAATTCATAAAAAATATATTATGATATTAGAAAATATTTTAAGTTATTTTGATGACTTTTAATATTTTGTGATGAATTTCATTAATAATTATTATTAATGGTAATTAATTTATTTAATAAATATATTAAACAAATTATGGAAAATAGAATTAATGATTTAAAAATCATATAAAAATGATTTAAGTGATATAAAATATTTTAAGTTATAAAATATAACTTTTGATATTTTTGTCATGAAAATATTAATATTTTAATAGCAATTGTCGAATAATGAATTTAATAATTTAAAAATCATATAAATATGATTTTAAGTTATTAAAAATACTTTGATATATTATAATTATATTATAATATTATGCTATGATTTTTATTAATATTTAATAATAAATATTAATGATTAAGGAATTATTTGGTATTTATATTATATAAATACGATATAAATGATTGAAAAATTATGATAAATAGTAATAATTATCTGAATATTATTACAAGCCTATAATTAATGTTTTGACTGATAAGAAAATTAGCTAAGATATTGTTAAGTGTTTAGGCAGAGTTTAATTGAACTTAAACTCAATATTTGTTCGACTAGACCGTCGGGATGATAGAATTGTGTCAGTTTCAACTTAGACTGAATAGTTTGACCTGATACTAAGTCTTATATGTATTGTAGACTAATAATGTTATGTGCTATGTGTTTAGGTTATTCTATGTATATATATATATATATATAATAGTTTATATTGTGATGATATTATTCTAATATTGAAGATCTATATTACTAATATTAGGTCTTCAGATAAAGCAATATAGAATGCGTAACGGTAATCAACGGTTCATGCAAGTTTTTCTCAACTCTACTAAGAGTTGTTTCATTTAGATATGCTTATTGTAAATCATTGCTGATTGCCATATAGAATTGTACTCTTTACATATTTCATGTATAAGTCAGGTATGAAAAGGCTGATCACCTTCATTACCGTTTGGTCCAAATATATTTGTTCATGTTTAACACTTATTCAATCAAAAGTTTGTTCGCGCTAATTCACAACTATATTGATGAATTATAGCCAACTTATTATTTAGACTCTTTCAATCATGATATATCCTTATATAAATTTAAACTTGTTGGGAAACTTTTATGCTCACCCTTGCTATATCATGATAAACATTGCAGATAAGGTGAATGCGTTCGGATACAGGAAAAGAATAATGCCAAGTTCAGCTTGGGATAAAATGTCCAGCTAATTTATAATAGTATAGTTTGATAATAATGTTATATGTTAGATAGTTTATGAATTGTGTATAAGTTAAGGTTACTCAATTTTGGAGAATATTGTGTAAAGTTTATTGTATAAACAACTTATGTTTATATCTTTCACAAATAGTTATAGAATGATTGTACCAGATCTGTGGTGATTTGGGACCCGAATTTGGGGCTCTCACAGGATGATCCAGAATTCATGGATTACTTGCAGATATTAGAGTCCCTACCATGAGTTAGCAGATTTAAAGCACCATTTGAACCATTGCACACAGAGGAAAGAGCCACAACAAGAATAAAACCATCGTTGGAGGAGCCACCTGCCCTTGAGCTAAAGCCACTACCTAAACAACTCAGGTATGCATATTTAGGCAATTCTAATACTTTACCTTTTATTATTTCTATTGCGCTTAACGAATTATAGGAAAGTAAGTTACTGAGGGTGCTTAGAGAACATAAATCGGCTATAGGATGGAAAATAATAGATATCAAGGGAATCAGCCCATCCTTTTGCATGCACAAAATTCTGATGGAAGAGGATGCAAAGCGAACGGTGGAGCAACAGAGACGGCTCAACCCAATTATAAAAGAAGTTGTGAAGAAAGAAATACTGAAATGGTTGGACGCCGACATCATTTACCCAATTTCTAAAAGTAAGTGGGTCAGTCCAGTGCAGTGTGTGCCGAAGAAAGGAGGAATGATCGTGGTACAAAATGATGACAATGAGCTAATTCCGCCGAGGACAATGACTGGTTGGAGGGTTTTCATGGATTATAGTAAATTGAATAAGGCAACCCAAATGACCATTTCCCTTTGCCTTTTATCGATCAGATGTTGGATAGATTGGCGGGCCACGAATTTTACTGCTTACTGGATGGGTATTCAGGGTATAATCAGATAGTCATTGCTCCTGAAGATCAAGAGAAGATAACTTTCACGTGCCCATACGACACATTCGCATTCAGGAGAATGTCCTTCAGCTTGTGTAATGCACCTGCTACCTTCCAACGGTGTATGATGGCCATCTTCTCGGACATGGTGGAGAAGAATGTGGAAGTCTTCATGGACGACTTTTCTATCTATGGAGATAATTTTGATGCATGTTTGGAGAACTTCGTGAGGGTGTTAAAGAGATGCACAGAAATAAATCTGATACTTAACTAGGAAAAGTGCCACTTCATGGTTGAGGAAGGCTAATTTTGGGGCACAAAGTTTCAGCAAAAGGATTAGAGGTTGATAAAGAAAAGCTGGAAATGATTGAAAAGCTTCCCCCCACCAACTCCAGTTAAGGGAATACAAAGTTTTTTGGGACATGTTGGGTTCTACAGGAGATTTATAAAAGACTTCTCTAAAATTGCAAAACCATTGTGCAGTCTTTTAGATAAGGATTCAGTTTTTATGTTTGATGAGGGTTGTAATTTAGAATTTGAGCTACTGAAGAAGAAATTAACTACAACCCCAGTTATTGTCGCACCAGATTGGACAATGCCGTTTGAGTTAATGCGTGATGCAAGTGACTATGCAGTTAGGGCTGTTTTGGGCCAACGCCATAAGAAGGTATTTCATGCCATATACTATGCAAGTAAGACACTCACGGAGACCCAAATGAATTACAGCACTACGAAAAAGGAATTTCTTACAGTAGTATATACATTTGATAAATTTAGGACATATTTGATTAGAACAAAGGTGGTGGTTTATACAGATCACTCGACTATTCGGTACTTAATTTCGAAAAAAGATGCTAAGCCACGCCTTATCAGATGGATTCTCCTCCTACATGAATTTGACTTGGAAATAAAAGATAGAAAGGGGACGGAGAATAAAGTTGAAGATCATTTATCGAGGCTAGAAAATAAGGATAAAAATGAAGACATGTGTGTAATAAATGAGTCATTTCTGGATGAACAACTGTTTGGAGTCAATGCAGAATTCCCATGGTACGTGGATTTCGCCAATTATATAGTGAGAAATATACTTCCCCTTGATCTTACACGTCAGCAGAAAAAGAAATTCCTACATGACGTCAAGTGGTATATGTGGGATGAGCCATACCTATTTAAACAGTGCGCTGACAAGATGATTAAAAGGTGTGTGCCCTATAGCAAAGTGAATAATATTTTGCATGAATGTCATTCGTCTGCATACCGGGGACATTACAGAAGTGAGAGAATAGCAACCAAGGTTCTTCAAGCCGGGTTTTATTGGCCTATATTATATAAAGATGCCCACCAATTCGTAACAAGCTATGATAGATACCAAAGGGTGGGAAACATATCGAAAAGGAATGAGATGCCACTACAAACAAACTTAGAAGTGGATATTTTTGACGTATGGGGCATGGATTTTATGGGGTATTCCCTTCCTCATTTAACAATTAGTACATATTGCTTGCGGTTGACTATGTATCAAAATGGGTTGAAGCCGTAGCACTCCCAACTAACGATGCCAAAGTGGTCCTCAAATTCTTGCAAAAGAATATCTTTACAAGATTTGGCATGCCAAGAACAATTATAAGCGTTGAAGGTAGTCACGTCTGCAACAGATCATTTATAGCTCTCTTGGCGAAGTATGGGGTCAACCATAAGGTGGCGACGACATATCATCCCCAAACAAGTGGGAAAGCTGACGTTTCAAATAGGGAGGTGAAAAGAATCTTAGAAAAGGTGGTGAACCCGAATAGAAAGGACTGGTATCTCAGGTTGGACGATGCGTTATGGGCCTACCAAACTGCGTACAAAACACCAATTGGTATGTTACCATATCAATTGGTCTATGGGAAAGCATGTCACCTTCCTGTGGAGTTACAACACAAAGCCTACTGGGCTATTCAGAAACTGAACTTTGATCAAGCAGCTGTGGGTGAAAAGAGGCTACTTCAGCTAAATGAGCTCTATGAATTCTGTCTTCAAGCATACGAGAACTCGAAGTTATACAAAGAAAAGGTCAAGAAATGGAACGAACAGAAAATAATGCAGAGAATGTTCGTGTGACGCCCCAAAAATAGGTATACATCACCCATTCTGAGTTGTCAATACATGGTACAGAAACAACTACAACTTTATTATTACAATAGTAAAACTGTGAGTTTGAATACAAATATTATCTTCTAGACAATATCTATACCCAATAAATCCTCATCACATTTATTGATACATTATTTTACAAAAATGGTGAGGACTACTAAACAACTCTCTCTATAACCATCATTCCATACCCCGACTCGTACTCGCTACATTCTCGCCTCCTGAGAAGAAAAATGGAAGAAAAAGGAAAAGGGTGAGCTCAACTAGCCCAGTAAAGAATATTATGACTAAGATAATATACAACAAATTATCATTAGTCTTCAACAGAGAAAAATCTAATAGAATACAATAGACAACAAGTTTTAAATCAATATTCGCAGCGGAAATAATAATTCATTAGAAGAGTTAAGTAGAGAATGCAAACTATTATCTTCTATGTATGAATTTAAAGTTCATCGTCTATCTTTTATCCCTGTAACATCAATCAATATATATCTGGAATCAAATATTCATCTTTGCACTACAGGCCAAAGATATTCATCAGTTGGTCATGTTCATCTAAACACCTGTTCATCTTTGCACTACGGGCCAAAGATATTCATCAGAAATCATTCATCTTTGCACTACAGGCCAAAGATATTCAATAATATCATCATTTAAGACTGAGGATGATGAAAAATATTTTTAAAGAAACGAATCCAGTGAAACAAAATGACAAGGATTAAGGATTACGGATTCGTACTTTATTTTATCCACGTCCAAAAATACCTCAAAAATAATCATAGTGGTGTAAAATTCAAGAATGATCAAAACATGGATACAATCAAAGCTAGTATCCACAATAGATATTTTGGACGAAAAGGAAAATTTTCATTTTTTGATGAATAGTGCCGTATTCGTGAATAGTACCGTATACGTAAATAGTGTCGTATATGTGAATAGTAACCCCGACACTAAAAGTTCCAAATTTGATTAAAAAGTTCAGATCAATACTTCGGCATAATGATATTAGAATAAATAATATCATTAAAAAAATAATATCCCTTACCTTGAAAGATCAAGACTTCTAAATTTGAAACACCAGGATATAGGCTATGACTTGAACTTGCATCAGTATAGCAATCATCGAAAATATACTCAAAATACTCACAAGAATATGCTCGATAATATAGAGAGAGAAAACTTTAGTTTCTGGTGTGATTTTCAATTCTAACCTAAGCACCCTATTTATAGGAATGCTTAGAACACCAAAGTAGAAAATTTAATAAAAATATTAATATAATTTTTTTTCAAAGTCATACGCCCACTACCAAATTTCACAACATCATACCCCACACATTCCAAAACATTAAAAAACATTTTTCTAATTAAAATATTTTAAACTTCCAAAATTAATTATTTTGAGCTTGAAACTTCAATAATTCATAATAAATAGCTCTTTTGTCGAAAAATTGAATCTCAAAATTTTTATAGGAAATTCAATTCTACAACTTTTCGGAAGAAAGTTTTCTAAATTCCAAAGTAAATCAAAAGAAATCCATAAAGCAAGCGATTTTATAAGCTATAATCAAATTTCGGTCAAGAAATGGGATCCATTTACATGTTTAACATGTTTTAAATATTTATTGCAAAAAAAATACTCTTTCTTCTCAGATACTCAGTATATCACACATTCATTGTAAAAATATCACCATTATTATATTATTAAAAATATAATAATATATTTAAATGAATTATTTTATCGTAAAAAGATAAAATTTTAATTTTCAACAATTATCACATTAAAAATTTTCTCAATCTATATCCACATAAAATCAATATTTTTCTCATCATATGAATTAATAATTAATTATTCACAAATAATAGTACAGAATCACAGTATTGACAACCAGATAGTTCCAAGGAAAGAGGGGGCTTTCCAATAAGAAATTCTCCTTACTGGCGAGCAATTAGGTGACCAAACCTCTCCTTAGACAGAACTTTCTAGACATTGCCAATAATGTTATCCAATAATATTATTCAGATAATATGAATTATTGCTTCGATAATAAAAAATACTGTGTAGTGACAATTATTAAAACAACGGTAATATAAAATATCAACACAACAATTATTGAATCAATAAAATAAAATACTGAACAGTAATTACTGTAACAATTATTGAGTAGTGCCTTCTTACGTAAGAATCAATAATTGGTGCAATAATCGTGCTACTAATCGTGTTTTAACCATTGAGTATTTTAACAAAGATACTTTCAGAACAACTACTACTGTTATTTTTAAACAACTTATATTTGTCGCTTTCTTCATCCAATCGCTTTTTCGTTATGGGGCCACACATGGTCATTGTGCCGTAAATACGAATATTCCCGACGAGACGAATATTCCACGACCAACGAATATTCCCCGACAACAATGAATATTTTATAACCACTTGCTTATTTTGAAATATTTGCGTATTTTACTCATAACTATCCACATTAATCAAATCAACCCTTACTATTTCAAAATAATAAATAGAGGAAAATAAATTTCATTTATTAATTATTTGGGGTCTTACAGTTCGACCCGATGCAATCAGTACTACTGTTCAACTCAAGGTTGAGGTTGTTCCCAGGGAAGCTAAAATCACGATGGTCGGGTCCATTTACCATCAAAAGAGTTTTTTCACATGGCATCGTTGAACTCTATAGTAGGAATCTATTGGAAATGTTCAAGGTCAATGGTCAAAGGCTAAAGCATTATTGGGGTTACGAATCCAACATGGATGCCATCGCCATCAAATTATTCGACGTACCATAAACAGGGAGTAGTCAGACTAAACGACTTAAAATCAAGCGCTAATTGGGAGGCAACCCAATCGTACTTTTATTCTTCGTAATTTTATCCATACTAGTTAAATGATAGGTTAGAATATTATTTAGTATAGAATCAATTCATGTCAATTCAATAATTAGTAGTTAAAAGTATAAGTAATTTTTAGATAAATCCTACCGCCATGCTTAAAATTGCTCAAAATCTACTCACATTTATGTTTCATGGTATTACAGGTACTTAATATGATCATGGTTTGGAGTTGCAAGGAAGAAATAAGGAAAACAAAGGCCTTTAATAGAAGACATGCCCGCCAGGGCGGACCCCTTCAAGCCCAATATGCCCGCTGGGGCAAGGGGTCTCCCAATTTGGTTAATAGAGTGCATGCCCGCCGGGGCGGGATCCCTAAAGCATAACACCCCCACTGGGGCAGGGGTCTCCAGTCCAATAATAGAAGATATGCCCGCCGGGGCGAGCCTTTTAGGCATACTACCCCCCCCCCCCCACCGGGGTGGGGGTCCTGAATTTGAACCAATTTTCAGTAGTTACATTATATTGTTGCCCACTACTTCTACTTCCTAACTAAAACTACCACTCCCACCACACTTACATCTTCATATACCCACGTTTTGGCAAGTTACAATATATATCCCACTTCTTTAACACACACACCCACTACTATAATCCATTACTCCAACCCATACTCCTCTCCATCACACCATTCTTACAAATTCCCTCATAACCCAATTTCACTACTCAAACTTAGAAAGCTACGAATTAGGGTTCTTTGTGGAGGGAAGTTATACAACAATAGATAGTGAGCACTTTGTCTTCCAATTCCTCCTTTCCTATCACTATATTGGAAGCAAAATCATTAAGTTTGGGGGATAAACCACTGTGCACACCAAGTGTTCAATAGATTGTGTGAGCAAAGTTTGGGGGGAATAGTGTTGATAGGGCTTCTTGTATTTAATGGCATCTAAACCCACATCAAAGAGACAATGGGGAGAGAGTTTTGGAACAACACCACCATCACGAACCTTCGACCGACGCAAATTCATAAGTGCCATCACCGCCGACCGTTATGATTACATGGTGTCCAAAGTTCTCATACCGGAGTGGGGGTTGGCACCAGACCACGTCAACGGTGAAATAATGCAACTGATTTATCAGAAAGGATGGAACAAGTTCACGGAGGAACCCAAGGCCGCCATTGTAAGTGTGGTCAAAGAATTTTATGCTAACGCCAAGGACAAGGCCCCTTTCAACGCTTTTGTGCGGGGAAGATTAGTACCATTCAGTGTTGATGACATCAACATATACTATTAGTTAAGGGTGCCTAAACATTTCCAGTATGCTCATTTATGTGATCATGATCCAGATTACTAGGTTATAAAACCAGGTACCACATGGATCAAAGGTCACAAAGGAGGCACAATTTTTCACAGCAAGGATCTCAGCAGATATGGAAAGATATGGAATGCATTCTTGTGTGCCAAATTATTTCCATCCACACATACGTCTAACGTGATCAAGGAGAAGGCAGTGCTCTTGTATGCCATTGTACAAGATTTCATCATCGACGTTGGGGTAATAATTAGTTTTTTAATCCGATGGTGGTTACGAGGATAATTCTCGAGCGGCTTGCCACACCCATCACTTATTTATGGGTTATGTAGGCAAGCGAGAGTTCGATGGTCGGATGATGAGATCACTCAAATGCCACTTCAGACACTGGATTCAAGAATGATTGAACGATATGCGGTATGTCCTGGAGGCGAGTCACATCCTAAGGGATTAGGCTTTATATTTCCATCTGCTTCGGAGGATGAGGCTGATGCTTTCGACAACTTAGAGGATGAGGAGTTCCAGGAGGCGGCACCAATGGGCGAGGAAGGAACAGAGGCACCACATGTCAAATTTACATCTAGCCCTCAGTTCCTCAACTTTCAACGTCAAGTGGATGAGCAGAATAAGTTAGCACGAAGAGAGATGCGATGACTTGCAGTGAGACAGGACCACATATTTGAAGCCATGAACCTATCATTCGCCTCATTGAACGCGACGCTCCAAAGCTTCAATCCCACTGCTCAATTCCCGTACCAACAACCAGCCCTAATGCCACGATTTCCACCAAGTGACTCTGCAGAAGAAGAACACACACCACCACCTCAAGCTTAAGTGATTACAGGGAAGTCCTCATATTTTTATTGCTATTTCTTTACAACGAGGGCATTGTAATTTTCAAGTTTGCAGGGGGGGGGGTTAATTTCATGTTTTTATTTTTGCATTCATTAGTTAGGATTGCATATACTAGTTCATTGTTAGTTTTAGGATTATCCAATGCTGCATTCATGTAATCATTTAGTTGAACCTAAATTTGGCAAAAACCTAAGTTTGGGGTGAGAAATGTGGGGTACATAAGCTTTATAAAAATAAATAAATAAATAAATTCGTGAATAGTCTTATTTCGGGACCTTTGTTACTTGAGCAAGTACGCCGGAGGGAGTGTCTCTACACCTAGCGCCCTAAGGTCTTATATGGTCTGAGAGTCGTTGGTCGAAAGCTCACTAATGGGTAGCACTATTAGCCTAATGGAAGGAGACATTGCACAGTCAGCATATCTAAAAAATAAAAAATTAAAAAATTAAAAAATTAAAAAAATTTAAAAAAATATAACAAAACGGGAAATAAGTGCAAAAAGCCCCTGTGGAAATATTTTTATATATATATACATATATATATATATATATATGAATAAAAATACAGCATAAGTACCCTATGTGAACCCTTGACAGTGGTGATTGCTTAGTTTTAGTTGGAACTTGTCTGTGTTTGAACTTTTTGAGTTTACTCTATATGATTCCTTATAAGAAATTGGTCATGTATTGAATTTGATTATGTATTAGTTAGCACGGATGTTGATCACACACACACACACACACACACACACTATACCACTGATAATAGTTTAAGATTTGAGGATTAATAAGGAATTATCGATTGGTTTTGATATGAAGTGTTGTCATGTTTACTTGATTTATCTAAGGCCAAAGGAATAATTCTGATTCGATGATGCTGTTGGATTTGTAGGCAGTTAGATTAGATGCATTACATATCATTGAATTTCATTGTACAAAATGTTTATTTTGTTTTGTGCTCGAGGACTAGCATGATTTAAGTTTGGGGGATTTTGATAAGTGGGTTTTATACCCGCGAATCGGTTCCTAATTCAAGCTTGATCGGTGTTAATTCCTTGCATTTATGTCTTATTTTACTTGTTTATTGTTGTTTTGTGTGTAGGTTTGGTGGTGTGGCATTTGATCATAAAAGTAGTGCAATTGTGGCAATAATTTGGCAAACAAAGGAGGAAAATAAGCCATCTAGAGCAGCAGCCTTCACAATGCGTTTTAGGGCTCTAACACCCGGCAAAAGGGGGGGGTCCAAAAGTTAATTTACAGAATACTAGCCCGTCGGGGCAGGCTCATTGCAAGGCTAAACCCTCGCCAGGGCTGGGGGTACGAAAAGAGACAGTATGCTATTGCTTTTGGACTACTGATGCAACATAAAGACTAGTATTTGGCTTGGAGTGGAGTTCGTTTTTGACAGGGAATTGAGTTAGATTACATGTTGTGGCTAGATATATTATAACGAAGATAATAGAGATTAAAAATAGGGCAATCAATATAGAACAAGAATATAGATTTTTCAGAGCAAGCATTAGAGAGAACATTTTGAATGATTTTTCGTATCAATTGCAAACTGAGCTGAAGAAAAGGGTGGTTTTGGATTTATTCTTTTCTTTTAGTTTATTTGTAATTTAAAGGATGATATCTTTAATTTATTCATTGTTTATTTCATTTATGATGAGCTAAATTACTTTTTAGGCTTATGATTGATCTTTAAGTGAAACGATGGTTATGTAACTTTGATTTTCAGTTTAATAAGCTATTATCCAGTTTATCTATATTAATTTGTGTTTGAATTTATGAATTGCCTAATCAACAATTCTTTGTGGACTTATATGGATTCGAGAGAGGAAGTACAAGTCTAGACATAGTTAATATAGCATGTGTTCTTGAATTATGTGAATGAATAGAATCCTGATGAATGTTAGGGTAGAGATATGCTTAACATCGCATGTAATCGGGTAGAGAATTGGATCACAAACCTTCTTTGATTGTAATTCACATAAAGATATGGTGAGTTAGTTGATAAAGGTGTTTAATTTAATTCTATCTTAATTGTGGATTTAAGTTAATATGGTGTTAGTGCATCGAGAGGTGGCTAATTCTACTTTAGTGTTCTTAATTAATAAACTGGGATAGTAAATTAAACTGGAACAAAGGATACTAACCAGAGTGAAGCTTAGGGTGAAGTTGTAAGCCTAATTCTCCGATACTTCTTTAGAAATTCAGTTGTTGCGATTTGTGATTGTTTGTGATTTTAGTATTTCTAATAATTGAGAATTTATAATTTTAATCACTAATTTGGATAGTTTAATAAAATTGGGATTAATAGGAAGCTGGTAATTATAAAGGTTAAAATCTTATAGAATTCTCTATGGGAATGATACTCTACTTACTATTATATTACTTGTTTACCACGTATACTTGTGTGTTGTGCATAATTAGATTTTACCCAACAGAAACCTAGCAACTTGCTGATTTAACGCGAAACACGCACTTGGCTGGATTCAACTTCAAGTTGTACTTATGCAAACTGTTGAAGAGGATGGTCTAGGTGGTCATTTTCCATTCAGGATTTGACAATGATGTCATCCACGTAGATCTCTATCTCTTTGTGCATTTAGTCATGGAAAAGAGTCATCATTGTGACGCCCCCAAAACAGGTATACATCACCCATCTTGAGTCGCCAGATACATGGTACATAAATTCAAATACAACTTAATTATACAACAGTCGTGTAAAATACGACAAAACATAGCTGAGAGTTTAAACAAGAATATTGTCATCTAGACAATATCCACACTCAATGGTGTCCTCATTACAATTAATATCACATTATTCCATAGAATAGTGAGGACTACTAAAGCCATTTATCCTGGACCATCACTCCATTCCCCGACTCGTCCCAGCTATATTCTCATTTCCTGAAGAGAACAATGAAAGAAAAGGGTGAGCTCAACTAGCCCAGTAAGAAATATTATAACTAAGATAATGCAGAATAAAATATCCTTAGCCTTCAATAGTATAACAACTGATAGAATACAATAAACAACAAGTTTTAGATCATAACTGCAGCGGAATAAGCAATCCATTAGAAGAGTCAAGTAGAGCATAAAATCTACTATCTTCTATTAAAAAGTTTTTCATCAAATTTATCGCTGAGACTCAGCTTAATAAATAAAATCGAATCATCCTTGCACCACAGCCAAGGATATTCATGTAATCATCAATGGTCATGATTATACCGAATAATCCCTGGTCATAATCATACCAACAACTGTCCATTAATGAACTACAGGCCAATGAGGACTTTTACCACATCATTCGTCACATTATGGTCATGATTATACCGAATAATCCCGGGTCATAATCATACCAAGTCCATCTATGCACGTAAGCCAAAGATGACTTTCATCACAATATAAGCACGAGGATGATGACAATGACATAATAATTCAATAAAACAAGTTTAAAGATAAATTTTAAAGATTTATAATTTAACTTATCCAGAAATCAATAACGTCCAAATTGTCAACATGTTACTGCTTTGTGGGGTAAAATTCAAGAATAATATTCATGTACCAAAAATAATTTGGACAGAAAAGAAATATATTTTTCGGGTAAATAGTACCCCGTGAATAGTACCCTATGAATAGTACTTCGGGAATAGTACCTCATGAATAGTACCCCGACATGAAAAGTACCCCAAATACCCGAGTGAATAATATTCGGGTGAATAGTAATTGGGTAAATAGTAACCCATGAATAGTAACTCGTGAATAGTACTCCGACACAAAAAGTGCCCCGAATACCCGAGTGAATAATACTAGAGTGAATAGCAACCGGGTGAATAGTAACTCATAACAGAAAAATACCAAAAAAAATGATATTTCATGACGAGTACAAAAGAAATTATATCCCAGATGAGTATAATAGAATATACGAAACTGCAAATGGATTTTCACCCGCCATGCGATAATCTACGTAGACAGATCATTTCCACAATTTAATAAAGAATGAATACAAAGGATCATTCACCATGCATGCGGTAATCCACATAGACAGGTTATTCTAACAGAATAATAAAGAATGGAATAACAGAAGAATTCACCATGCATGCGATAGACTGCACAGACAAGTTATTCCCAACAGAATAATAAAGAATGGAACCAGGTTATGAGTAATCCGCATAGAAATGATATTCCAACAAAATAATAAGTAACGGAACCAGGTCATGCGTAATCCGCACAGACAGGATATTCCAACAGAATAATAAAGAATGGAACCAGGTCATGCGTAATCCACACAGACGGGATATTCCAATAGAGTAATAATGAATGGAAGAACAACAGAATTCACCAGGCATGCGATAGACCGCACAGACAAGTTATTCCAATAGAATAATAAAGAATGGAATAACAGAAGAATTTCACCATATATGCAGATCACAAGCAGATGAAAAGTTATTCCAACATAATAATAAAAAATGGAATAACAACCCTTACGAGGATTGAAAGAAAATAACTCTCTTCATGAATACGAAAGAATAATACCCCTTACCTCAAAAGAAGACTGGATACTAGAATAGTGTGGTAGTAGACTTCTCTTCTTCTTTCTCTCTATAATTTCTCTCTATAATAATTTCTCTATAGCTTTAGTGAATTGGTGAAAAATAATGAAAGAATGAGCTTATATTTATAGGAAAATATAATTTTGATAATTGCACGTTTTGGGGCTCAAAATATTACAGTATAATACCTTCCTCTTTTCCTTTATTTTTAATTTAGTCCTGCAAGTATTATCAAACTTACACCATCTCCCCTAATAGTAAATCATGTGAATCAATAGTTCTAGACATGTGAAAATACGAATTACAATATAGTACCTCCATCTATACCTCCATTTTTAACTTAGTCATGCAAGTATTATCAATCTTGCACCAACTCCCCTAATAGTAAATGAATGTGAATCAATAGTAAATCATGTGACTCAATAGTTCTAAACATGTGAAAAAATTAATTATAGTATAGTACCTTCATCTATACCTCCATTTTTAATTTAGTCATGAAAGTATTATCAATCTAGCACCAACTCCCCTAATAGTAAATCATGTGAATCAATAGTACACACATGTGAACATATAGTTATAAACATGTGAATTAATAGCATTTAATTGCTCATTTATCTGGTTAATTACTCGATTGGTCAATATAACCTCCAGACATCAATTATTATTGAAATAAATGTCGATTTTCACTAACACTAATAATTCCAACACAATGGAACTATCAATTTCATCTTTAATCAACACAAACTTATTCATCATTAATATTATAACTCACAATATTTAACAACCAGGTTGTTCCCAGGAAAGAGGGGGCTTTTCGATAAGGATTTCTCCCTATTGGCGCGCAATTAGATTATCTAACCTCTCCTTGACAGAACTTGTAGACATTGTCAATATCTCGAGGCGCGCAATTAGATTTCTCCTGTGGCAGTAGTTGTTCCCACACCACCTGAATATCTCGAGGCTCCTCCTCTCTAGGCATCTGGGATCCTTCCTCCCTAACTTTGATTGGATCCTCCTATATTAGCCATCCTGTCAACCAAATTTTTAAGTTTAATTACTAATCATTACTAGTCGACACTCACGAGCACATAAGTTATAATCACATAAGCCCATAAGTGTTTTATTACTTATTCCTTAAAACTCGATAAGAGTTTATCATCACTATCTTTTCGAAGGTTACTTCCTAAGGCTTTTCCCCACCTAAGGTTCATAACCTAAGGCTTTGATACCAACTTGTTACACCTCCAAACCCAGGTACTTCATTCCCACAGGATTTGGTGTTCAATTAATCAAACATTCATATCTAACTACCCAATCATAATCAAATTGAATAATGAAAATCTTTCCCATTAAAGGGTTACATAATAAAAATCTCCCAGGTTGTCTAACCTTTAAATATAATCATTCAAATGCAGAATTAAAATTATTACATAACATCATTATTAAGAAGTCTAAGATCATCACAATAATAAAAGTACAAATCAGCATCACTTGTACAATTTTCCCTTTCCTTTTCTAGTTGAAGGTTCATCTACCTTCTCCACTTTAGCTGCAATGAGTTTATAAATATGCAAGAGTGAGCAAAACAATTTCTCACTGGATAAAATAATGAATCAATAGAAGAATAAAAATAATAACTACCAATGAATAGGCTCATCAAAACTAGATAGTACTCTAACAATGATAATCAGGAACTGAAATCCAAAGTATGGAATAAACATAACCGAGGGTCATAAGACCATGAACTATGTCCACAGTTGCGAGTAATCTTTCAACTCCAACTTTAACAGTCATAAGACTATAAGGACTCCTCGTACTTAGGGGGATCAGCCCTTCGTACCATGTATTGTGCATAAACATTTAACGCTACGCGTAAGTTATCCCCTAATAATAGGGTTGTTCATCTCAGTATTTAGAGTACAAGTCTGCACCGAAGAGAGTTTGGTTTGGATAAACTTTCAAAGGAAATTTGAAGTTCAACGATCATCAACTAGAGGAATAGTTGAATTAATACTAATAACATCATACTATAGAATACTCGTAATTGAATCGTCATGGTAAATTAAAATCATGCTTTAGGAATAATCTAATAGCATACACCTTGAATAACTATAACACACCTTGCTTGAACAATGTTAAGCCAAGGTTATTTAAAATCGAATACTAAGCATGCGTAGCAAATTTGAACGATAAAACCATTCAACATTAGTATGTATAATTTTGCATGCCAAACAACAAGTTAAATACAAGAATAACTTGCTCAATAAAAATAAAGTTCAGAAATCTTGCACCGTTATATTGGAATCGAATTGGAAACAATAATTGCTTTAATGAGAAAATAGATTTAGAGAACTTGCCTTGCTCGTGGGCTAAACCGAACAATTCAAATCACAATATCCTATAAACATATGTCATCATGACATAATTAGTCATTACCACCTTACAAACATAACTAAGTATGTTCATCTGTAAAAATTGGATTTTTAATCACATAATCAAGTTATAAGACAATTTAATTGTTAATAACAGGCTCATTCATAGTATAGAAATATAGAAATCAACATTTTACAGTCCTACTATTATCACATAACAATTCCTTCAAAATTCGAGTACAAAAAGTACACTGTCAGGCCATTACGCTAACTAATCATATTTGCTTATTTCACGATTTATCTTTGTGGTGCGGCGTTAATGACATTTGTGATGGCGCTGCGGTGCGAGAGTTAAGCTACGAGGTCGTGCTGCTGCGTATAGCCGGCATGCTGTGGCACGACTATTGAATCTATTTGGGCAAGGCTTCTAATGAACGATATGAACAAAAGCCAATTTTGGCCTACAAGCTCCTTTCTAACAACCTAATTAGCATGTAATTCCTATAGAGACTTCACATAAACATAGTTCAAAGATTGTAAACATGTTTCTACTCATAAAACAATATAAACAACTAATTTAAATCATACAATTTCACTGTTTTTGATAAAAACTCATTTTTTAATGTTTTTAATGAAAATAAACACTGTGATTTTGTTTTCCAACCAAAATAGTTAATTCAAAGCATTTTATCAATGTTTATACATACTCTATCAAATTCAATAGCCAATTTATCAACTAAACAACTAATTAACCCTTAATTTCTACCTTAAACCAAACAATATATATTCACAAAAACTCTTTGTAAAAAAAATAGTTTTTCTTCACAACCATATACATAATATAAATTCATGGACTATTCTCAATTATAGCTTAAGAAAATAGTTTTACAACACTAGTTTATCATATAAAACCACATACATAACAACAATTCAACTTCTACAAAGCTTTTATTAAGAAAATTGGGAAAGAGAATACAACTATAGCCTTGAAAAGAAAAATAATAACAGAGTTTAGATGCTACCTTGTTTGAAGAAAATGATGGCCAACCCTTTTTGATTCTCAAGCCTCTTCTTCTCTCCAATTCCCTAGCCTTTCTTCCTTTCTTCTTTTTTCTCTGAAAACTCTCTTCTCCTCTCTATTCTAATTCTACGTCTTAGAATATAACGTATAAGATATAATATAAATATAAATATAACTGATATCAGTTATCCATGTTTTGAAAACCAAAAGCCATAAGGCTTGTTTGGCTAATCACTAAAAAAATAATCAATTAACCCTTATGCCTTGTTTGGTAAAACTCAATTAGAATAAAGACTTAATAGGCATTAGGCCTTGTTTGGCAAAACTGAATTAAACTTCTTTAAGTTATTTTAATAACTCCTTTATAAAAGGTTATTTGTCACAGTTGTATTCAATTAAATTAATCTTAATAACAATTTATTAAATTACTTTAACACATAAATAAATACCACAAAATTATAATTTTTTATATAATTATAACTTTATTTAATCAACTAACACACCCTTTTAATTACAAATTCAAATAAAAAGAATAATAATTCAATTAATCAAAGTCTCTAACTTAATAATTAAATTAAATTAGCATATAATAATTAATTTCCTTAATTATTTATTTAACAAATAGTTAACCAAATTGAATCAAATTTGAACAATTATTTATTCAACAATAAACACATCCATTAAATACTTAAATAATTTAATTAATATTTAATATAACAATTAAAATTCTGGAATGTTACATCATTCCCTCCTTACAAGGATTCTATCCTCAGAATCACAATTCAAACAATTCATTCGTCACAAGAATGACATGACGGTGTCCCAGTACGAGGTGAATTCGCAGAGTTATCCAGGTTTGCACCTCATTTGGTGGAGAATGAGGAACGTATGACGCGGATGTTTCTGAGAGGTTTGAAACCCGACATACGTCAATATCTCATTTCTCATAAATTTTCTCTATATTCAGATGTTGTGAATAGGGCTCAATTATTGGAGCGCGATAATGAGTCGACTCACCAGAAGAATAACGACCAACAACTCGATGATAATCGTACAATGTGGCAAGTGGCCATCTAACAATGATAACCATCGTGGAGGAAATTATCATGCCAGAAATGGTAACCACTTCGGTGGTAATCATAGCCAAGATAATAGAAGAAATAATTCAAGTGGAAATTTCAAGAAGAAAAGATTTAATGATGACGGGAAGACATCAAGAAAGAAGACCAAAGACCAACAACAACAAATTCTAGGGGAGGAGAACGGCCGCCAGTTAGATGCTACAAATGCGGAGATGAGGGACATATAAGTCCAAACTGTTTAGAGCTTTCCAAGGTATGTTTTAGTTGTGGAAAAGACGATCATATAGCTAGATTTTATCATATAGAGAAATCAAGTCCAGTTGGGATGGTGACACCAAACACAGATACGGACAAAAAAAAGTCGGCGGTTCCTGGAAGAGCGTTTGTCGTAACTGCCCAAAATGCGAGGAACCCGAACGAAGGTATCACGGATTAGTTAATTATAAATTCTTGCGAAGTTTATACCTTATTAGATACCGGTTCTACCCATTCATTTATCTCTTTTGCTTGCGCTCAACGTTTAAACTTGACTCCGGAGAAATTGGACGTGGACTTATCTGTGGAGACTCCGTTAGGAGAAACTTTCGTTACATCCACTGTTTATAAATTTTGCTTGATTCAAATTGGTACCCTCACCCTACATGTTGATCTTATCTCTTAAAAGATACTTGCTTTTGATGTGATTTTAGGGATTGATTGGTTAAATACTCATAATGCCAAAATTGATTGCTTTCATAAGGTTATTAGTTTTCATATTCCTAAGCAACCTGTTATTCGAATTCAAGTAACCAAACCATTGAAGTCAAACTCTTTCATATCAAGCCATAAAGCCATTCGTTTATTGAAAAATGGATGTCAAGTTTTCTTAGCCATGTCATGGACTTGAACAAAAATACGTCAGATTTGAATGATATTTCTGTTGTTAGTAAATTTCCTAACGTATTTCCTGAAGAATTTCATGGCCTACTCCCAGAGCGTGATATTGATTTTTGTATCGACTTTGAACCCGGTACAAAACCTATTTCTAAAATCTCATATTGAATGGCTCCTATTGAACTTCAGGAGTTAAAAACCTAACTGTAGAAGTTGGTACCCGAGCCTCTATCTGGTGACTTCCTTTATGGAATGCACCGAAGCCAATTTCTCCATAGGGGATGCCATATTTGTGCGGTAGTAAACTGATAGGTGCCATTATGACGTGCTATCCAAGATTGGGATATGAGTCACAGTTGAGAGCAACCTAAGTTAATAATCAAAATACGTAGTTTTCTATGCTTAGTTAGTTATTATCGGAGATTCGTGGAAGGATTTCTGAAATCGTTACTCCATTAACTTAGCTGACTCGTAGAGATACAAAGTTCAAATGGAGCAAGGAATGTGGGGAAAACTTCGAAGAACTTAAGAGGAGACTCATTTTGGCACATGTTCTGACCATACCATCCTGGAAAAACGAACATCGTAGCTGACGTGTTGAGTAAAAAATCGTATACGAGTACGAGTACGATATTGTCAAAGACCCATTTCGTATAACTTACAATTGATAGAGATAGAGTTAAAAACTCTAGGGACCCACGTGATGATAAACGAGTAGAACCGACTTTAATCGATAAAGTTAAAACTGTTCAAGCTACACACCAGAGCTAATGGATATAAAGAAGAAGGTGCAAGAAGGCGTTATTCTAGAAGTAAGATTTGAAGAAGAGAGGAAACCTCAAACCTTCGATTTATTAGTCCATTTGGAATCCTCGATCGAATAGGAACTATGGCCTATAGACTCATTTTACCGCCAAGTATATCGTGTGTTCATAACGTTTTTCACGTATCGATGTTACGTAAATATGTGGACGACCCGAACCGCATTATTGAGTTAGAACCAGATGAGATAACCGATGATCTTGGATAGAAAGGAGCATGTCCTACGCACAAAGGTTATACCACAAGTCAAGGTTTTGTGGAAGAACCATGCTATTGAAGAAATGACCTGAGAGTTGGAATCATAAATGAAAGTGAGGTATCCTCACCTTTTCGAAACACCAGGTATGTATGTCAATTTCGAGGATGAAATTTCATAAGGAGGGGAGGTTGTAAGACCCCAAATTTTTTTTTTTTAATAAAATGGAAATTCCTCTATTTATTATTTTGAAATAGTAAATGGGTTGATTTGATTAATGTGGTTAGCTATGGGTAAAATGTGCAAATTTTGCAAAATAAGCAAGTGATTATAAAATATTCATTGTTGTTGGGGAATATTCGTTTGGTCGTGGAATATTCTTTCTATCGGGGAATATTCGTACGATGTCGTAGCCTTGTGTGGGCCCCATAACGGAAAGAGATTAGAGGAAGAAAATGACAAATATAAGTTGTTTATAAATAACGGCGTAGTTGTTACCGTTAATACTGTTGAAATACTCGGTGGTTAAAACACAGTAGCACACGGTATTGCACCAATTATTGATTCTTACGTAAGAAGGCAATACTCAATAATTGTTACAGTAATTATTGTTCAATATTTTATTTTATTGATTCAATAATTGCTATGTTGATATTTTATATTATTGTTGTTTCAATAATTGTCACTACGCAGTATTTTCCATTATCAGATCAATGATTCATATTATTTGAATAATATTATTAGATAGCATTATTGGCAATGTCTAGAAAGTTCTATCTAAGGAGAGGTTTGGTCACCTAATTGCGCGCCAGTAAGGAGAAATCTTTATTGGAAAGCCCCCTCTTTCCTGAGAATAGCTTGGTTGCCAGTATTGTGATTTTGTAATATTATTTGTGAATAATTAATTAGTGATTTATATGATAAGGAAAATATTCATTTTATGTGGATATAGATGGAGAAAATTTTTAATTTAGCAATTGTTGAAAATTGATATTTTATCTTTTTAGATAAAATAATTCATTTAAATATATTATTATATTTTAATAATTTAATAATGGTGATATTTTTACAATGAATGTGAGATATATGAATAAATGAGGAGGAATAGTATTTTTGTTGCAATAAATATTTAAAACATGTTTTTCATTTTTGTGGACCCCCATTTCTTGACTGAAATTTGATTATAGCTTGTAAAATCGCCTGTTTGTGGATTTCGGTCAATTTCTGTTTGGAATTTGAAAAAACTTTCTTCTACAAAGTTGTAGAGAATGGAATTTCCTATGGAAATAACATGAGGTTCGAATTTTTTTGATAAAAGGGCTATTTATTATGAATTATTGAAGTTCCGAAATAATTAATTTTTGGAAGTTTTAAATATTTTTTTAATAAAAATGTTTTTTTTTTGCAAGTGGGTGGGCCTTAATTGTTGTTAAACATGCTTAATTTGATGATTCAAAGGTTGGCATAGAAAACTTAATTTATTTATTAATATTTTATTAAATTTTCTGCTTTTGTGTTTTAAACATTTTCCTATAAATAGGGTGCTTAGGTTAGAATTGAAAATCACACCAGAAACTTAAGTTTTCTCTCTCTATATTATCGAGCGTATTCTTGTGAGTATTTTGATACTTTGAGTGTTGCTATACGGTGCAAGTTTCTTCAGCGTTATATATGATATTCTAGCCAGAAGTACTGTCTTTTTCGAGGTAAGGGTTATTATTTTTTTTAAATGATATTATTTCTTCTAATATCATTATGCTGGATTATTGGTAAGATTTTTCTTGTAAAATTCTTGTCTTTTAGTGTCTGGGTTACTATTCACGTATACGGCACTATTCACGAATACGACACTATTCACAAAAAAATTAAAATTTTGTTTTTTCCCCCTAAAATATCGATTATGGATACTAGCTTTGATTGTATCTATGTTTTGATCATTCTTGAATTTTACTTCACTATGATTATTTATGAAGTATTTTTGAACTCGGATTGTTTAAAGTACGAATCCTTAATATTTGTTCTTTTGTTTCACTGGATTCGATTTCTTTAAAATATTTTTCATCATCCTCAGTCCTAAATGATGATATTACTGAATATCTTTGGCCTGTAGTGCAAAGATTAATGATTTTTTGATGAATATCTTTGGTCGATCAAGTGCAAAGATGAACATGTGTTGAGATAAACATGATTGGTGATGAATATGTTTGGCTTGTAGTGTAAAGATGAATATTTGATTCAAGATGAATATTGATTGATGTTCTGGGGATAAAATAATGATGATGGACTTTTAAATTCATAGATTATAGTAGATTTCATTCTCTACGTAACTCATCTATGAATTATTATTTTCATTCTTGAATATTGATCGAAATTTGTTGTCTATTATATTTTATCGAGATTTTTTCTGTTGAAGACTAACAATAATTTGTTCTATATTATCTTAGTCATATATATTCTTTCTTTGGGCTAGTTGAGCTCACCCTTTTCCTTTTGTTCCATTTTTCTTCTCGTGAGGCGAGAATATAGCGGGGAAGTAGTCGGGGTGTGGAGTGATGGTTCAAGATAGTTGTTTTAGTAGTCCTCACTATTACGTAAAAAAATAGTGTATCAATAATTGTAATGAGGACTTTATTTGGGTATGGATATTGTCTAGAAGACAATATTTGTATTTAAACTCACAGCATAAGTGTTGTCGTATTTTGTATGACAATTCTAATAATGAAATTGTAGTTGTTTCTGTACCATGTATTTGGCGACTCAGAATAGGTTGGGTGGATTGGACCTATTTTGGGGGCGTCACAGTAAAACTTTTGCCGTTATTTTTATAAAATGATAATTCTGTCATTTTCTAACTACGACAATACTTCCATTGTGGGGTCCACCAATGATTGTGCCGTCGCACGGATATTCCCAACAAAAAGAATATTCCCTGACCAAACGAATATTTTATAACAACTTGCATACTTTGCAAAATTTTCACATATCACCCTTAACTTTAACCTTTTATCAATTTAACTATTTACTAAATAGAATAATTATAAGAAAATTGAATACTTTCATTTCATAAAATTTTGGGTCTCGCAATCTCCCTTCCTTATGAAATTTCGCCGTCAAAATTTACGTACCTGGTAGTTCGAAGAGATGAGAATACCTTGCTTCATTTTTGGATTATATCTTCCCGGTTATTTCCTCTGTACCATGATTTTCCCATTTCTCATCTCCTGTATTTCAGATATCATTCTAGAATATATCTTCAAAACAAAGGTTAATTAACATATCACAATTTGTAAACTTATCAAGTAAACAATTTCAGCTCAGGTAAGTCACACACTAGCGAAGTATATTACTCGTCTCTCCCCTCCTAGTTCTAGACTCCTATCTCCGCGAGCGACCATATCCCTAAGCTTTGATACCAACTGTGACGCCCCCAAAACAGGTATACATCACCCATCTTGAGTCGCCAAATACATGGTATATAAATTCAAATACAACATAATTGTACAACAGTCGTGTAAAATACGACAAAACATAGCTGAGAGTTTAAACAAGAATATTGTCATCTAGACAATATCCACACTCAATGGTGTCCTCAATATAATTATTATCACATTATTTCGTAGAATAGTGAGGACTACTAAAGCCATTTATCCTGGACCATCACTCCATTCCCCGACTCATCCCAGTTATATTCTCATTTCCTGAAGAGAACAATGAAAGAAAATGGTGAGCTCAACTAGCCCAGTAAGAAATATTATGACTAAGATAATGCAGAATAAATTATCCTTATCCTTCAACAGTATTACAACTGATAGAATACAATAGACAACATGTTTAACTGCAACAACTGCAGCGGAATAAGCAATCCATTAGAAGTGTCAAGTAGAGCATAAAATCTACTATCTTCTATGATTTAAAAAGTTTTTCATCAACTTTATCACTGAGACTCAGCTTAATAACTAAAATCGAATCATCCCTGCACCACTACCAAGGATATTCATGTAATCATCAATGGTCATGATTATACCGAATAATCCCTGGTCATAATCATACCAACAGCTGTCCATCAATGAACTACATGCCAATGCGGACTTTTACCATATCATTCGTCACATTACGGTCATGATTATACCGAATAATCCCAGGTCATAATCATACCAAGTCCATCTATGCACGTAAGCCAAAGATGACTTTCGTCACAATATAAGCATGAGGATGATGACAATGACATAATAATTCAATAAAACAAGTTCAAGGATAAATTTTAAAGATTTATAATTTAATTTATCCAGGAATCAATAACATCCAAATTGTCAACATGATACTACTTTGTGGGGTAAAATTTAAGAATAATATTCATGTACCAAAAATAATTTGGACAGAAAAGAAATATATTTTTCGGGTAAATAGTACCCCGTGAATAGTACCCTGTGAATAGTACTTCGGGAATAGTACCTCATGAATA
Organism: Panax ginseng; assembly: GCA_020205605.1. NCBI lineage: Eukaryota > Viridiplantae > Streptophyta > Magnoliopsida > Apiales > Araliaceae > Panax > Panax ginseng. The sequence continues at coordinate 140,346,850 of CM035132.1, read as the reverse complement.
GTACCCCGACATGAAAAGTACCCCAAATACCCGAGTGAATAATATTCAGGTGAATAGTAATTGGGTAAATAGTAACCCATGAATAGTACTCCGGCACGAAAAGTGCCCCGAATACCCGAGTGAATAATACTAGAGTGAATAGTCACCGGGTGAATAGTAACCCATGAATAGTAACTCGTAATAGAAAAATACAAAAGAAAACGATATTTCATGACAAGTACAAAAGAAATGATATCCCAGATGAGTATAATAGATTATACGAAACTGCAAATGGATTTTCATCCGCCATGCGGTAATCCACGTAGACAGATCATTTCCACAATTTAATAAAGAATGAATACAAAGGATCATTCACCATGCATGCGGTAATCCACATAGACAGGTTATTCCAACAGAATAATAAAGAATGGAATAACAGAAGAATTCACCATGCATGCGATAGACTGCACATACATGTTATTCCCAACAGAATAATAAAGAATTAAACCAGGTCATGCGTAATCCGCACAGACAGGATATTCCAACAGAATAATAAATAACGGAACCAGGTCATGAGTAATCTTCACAGATAGGATATTCCAATAGAATAATAAAGAATGGAACCAGGTCATGCGTAATCCGTACAAACAGGATATTCCAATAGAATAATAAAGAATGGAATAACAACAGAATTCACCAGGCATGCGATAGACCGCAGAGACAAGTTATTCCAACAGAATAATAGAAGAATTTCACCATGTATGCGGTACTGCGCATAGATAGGTTATTCCAACATAATAATAAAAAATAGAATAACAACCCTTACGAGTATTGAAAGAAAATAACTTTCTTCATGAATACGAAAGAATAATACCCCTTACCTCAAAAGAAGACTGGATACTGGAATAGTGAGATAGCAGACTTCTCTTCTTCTTTCTCTCTATAATTTCTCTCTACAATAATTGCTCTATAGCTTTAGTGAATTGGTGAAAAATAATGAAGGAATGAGCTTCTATTTATAGGAAAATATAGTTTTGATAATTGCACATTTTGGGGCCTGAAATATTACAGTATAATACCTTCCTCTTTTCCTTTATTTTTAATTTAGTCCTGTAAGTATTATCAAACTTGCACCATCTCCCCTAATAGTAAATCATGTGAATCAATAGTAAATCATGTGAATCAATAGTTCTAGATATGTGAAAATACGAATTATAATATAGTACCTCCATCTATATCTCCATTTTTAACTTAGTCATGCAAGTATTATCAATCTTGCACCAACTCCCCTAATAGTAAATGATTGTGAATCAATAGTAAATCATGTGACTCAATAGTTCTAAACATGTGAAAAAATTAATTATAGTATAGTACCTTCATCTATACCTCCATTTTTAATTTTTTTATGCAAGTATTATCAATCTAGCACCAACTCCCCTAATAGTAAATCATGTGAATCAATAATACACACATGTGAACACATAGTTATAAGCATGTGAATTAATAGCATTTAATTGCTCATCTATCCGGTTAATTACCCAATTTGTCAATATAACCTCTAGACATCAATTATTATCGAAATAAATGTCGATTTTCACTAACACTAATAATTCCAACATAATGGAACTATCAATTTCATCTTTAATCAACACGAACTTATTCATCATTAATATTATAACTCACAATATTTAACAACCAGGTTGTTCCCAGGAAAGAGGGGGCTTTTCGATAAGGATTTCTCCCTATTGGCGCATGATTAGATTATCTAACCTCTCCTTGATGAACTTCTAGACATTGTCAATATTGCAAATAATAATATGAATAACTTTGTCGTCTCAATTATTGATTTAATAATATAACATATTATACTGATGATCTTGTGACAATAATTGAATCAATAATATGAGAGAGATATGATGCATCAATTCTTTGTAAGCAATAATTGAGTATAACTAAGTGACTTCTTACGTAAGCATCAATAATCAATACCGTGTGCTACTATGCAACCACACGTATTACTGTACTTATACTACCGAGTAGTTCAACAGTTTTAACGGTAACACTTTCGCCGTTGTTTTTATAAAATAATAATTCTGTCGTTTTCTAACTACGACAATACTTCCATTGTGGGGTCCACCAATGATTGTGCCGTCGCACGGATATTCCCGACAAAAATAATATTCCTCGACCAAACGAATATTTTATAACAACTTGCATAATTTGCAAAATTTTCATATATCACCCTTAACTTTAAACTTTTATCAATTTAACCATTTACTAAATAGAATAATTATAAGAAAATTGAATACTTTCATTTCATAAAATTCAGGGTCTCACAATCATAGCTCGCCGATAGGTTGCTCCGGCATTAATGAGGCCAAATGACAACCATTTATAGCAAAAGGTTCCTCAAGTCATGATGAATGCAGTTTTCTCATGAACCTCTTCAGCAACCACAATTTGATGATACCCCACAAAGTAATCAGCAAAGGAGTACATGTCGTTTTGAGCAGTATTGTCAATGAGTATGTGGATAAATGGAATGGGAAAGCTATCTTTAAGGCAAGCTTTATTCAGATCCCAGTAATCCACGCAAACTCACACCTTTCCTCCCGATTTAGGCATGGGGACTATGGTGGATAGCCATTCAGGGTATGTAGATACCATGATGATGCCTGCTTGAAATTGTTTCACAATTTCTTCTTTAACCTTTAAACTCCACTCAGGTTTTAATCGCTTGAGCTTCTGCCTGACTGTCTTGAATCCCTCTTTAATGGGAAGGCGATAGATAACGATGTCAGTGGACAAACCGGCCATGTCTTCGTGAGACCATGCAAACACATCCTAGAATTGGGTTAATTGGGTTAATAGAATTGGGTTAGGGTTTTCTAAGGTTCTAAGGTTAAATTAAGTGGTTTGATCAAGATTTGGTTTAGGCTTATCCTCGACCTATTCCTTGATCTCCTGAGGTATCTCAGTGTCCTCTTGTATTTCCATCAAGTCTGAGTTCAACATTTCATCAAAGTTATAATCCTTGTGGAGAAAAGCACCTCATCAACAAGTATATGCATGTCTAAATTCAGAGTTCTGAAACAAAATATGATTTCACTTAATATTTGAAACAGTTCACTCATACAGAGTGTTAGCATGTACCGACAAAATAACTGCTAATATTGTACAATAAAGTAAGTAGTTAAAGCTATCTGCAAGGTAGAGGGAGTTTCTGCCCTTTTTACCCAAGCTTGTCGAAATATACAAGGAGTGCTGCTCCAATTGTCAAGGGTGAATCCTGATGGACGACAGTGATGAAGGGGCTGTCATTGTCCTCCTTCTCCCGAATAATGACCATAATGTCTGAACAATCATCGTCTGGAGTATATCTATTTGTGTTTTCATCATGGAAAATGATGCGTAGGTGAGACAATCTCCTGGAGATGTCTTGTTTACGTCTCCGTTCTTTTTCTTCCACCTCGGGATCAGGAATCAAGACCTCTTTTGCTTTAACCGGTATCAGTTTGGAAAATAACATAGCCATTATATGGGCAGGAACCTTTACTGAAGACTGTACAAGCTCAGGATCTGTAGGCTAAGATAATTGTCGTGTGGCTGAAGATGAAGGAATTTGTTTGTGCTTGTGAAGATTCCTGTGATTGGAGCTAGCAGAATAGCCTAATCCAGTTGTCCCTGTTTGACTGGGAATTTGAATTGGGTACTTGATGCCCTGATGATCTTTGCCCAACCCTTGTCTAGGTTGAAGACCCAATGACATCATCTCTTAAGTGGCTGACATTACCTTGGCAGAAATCTTAGGTGTGAGAGGTGGCACCCCAATAGGATGGTAGTGAGTGTTGCTCACCTCCAGGGTATGGAAACTGACCGGTTTAACTTTTGCATCGAAGATGATGAGTGGTATATCACCTTGTTCAGGACATTTCAGCTCAACATTGACAGTGATTTGGCTACTATTGATAATGTACTTGAGTTGCTGATGAAGGGTGGAAGGGACTGCTCCAGCCATATGAATCCATAGTCTTCCCAAAAGTAGGTTGTATCCTGTGGCTATTTTGAGCACATGAAAGGATACATTGAATGTATGTGGACCAATCTTCACAGGTAATTCAATCTCCCCAACAACATTTCGTCGAGACCCATCAAAATATTTGATAACTGTATGGCTGCTTTTTATTCTCTTGAGATTGATATTCATCTTCTCCAAAGTGGCAAGGACAGATATTCAAAGATGATCCACCATTATCAGAACTCCGTGTATCCGGAGGATAGAACCGCTATGTGTAACGGCTTGCAATGACTAGTTTCTTCGGGAGGTATGTCGTCATCAGTGAAAGATATCACATTGTTGTTAAAAATGTGATCAACCAGATGCTGGAATTTTTCCACATCCACTGATTTCGACAAATGGGCTTCTTCCAAAACCTTTAGCAAGACCTTCCTGTGATCTTCGGAAGAGAAAACCAAGTCTAGTATGGAAATTTGTTTTGGAGTGTCTCTCAAGCTTAAAACCACATTAGCTTCATTATGGCCCATAGTACGGAGGAATTCTTCAATCCTCTCAATGAGAACTTTTCCCTTTGATTTTATGGTAGGCTTCATTACCCGTTGGGGAAAGAAACAGTGGATTCTCTTTCAACACTGTAGCAGTTATATGTGATGTAGATCCTTCAGCCTCTCCATAATTCCATGGCACTTTTTGTAGGCTGACAACATGATACTGTGTTCTGTATGGCAAGAGAATTGGCTTTGGTGCAGCCACTTTCAAAGGATTGTCAACACCCTTGAGTTGAATTGCTTGTATTGTAAGTGGTCTGGCAGCCAAATCATCCTTAACGGATATAACTGCTACGACGTCCTTCCATTTTGTAGGACATGTGTTCTCACTCTTAAGTAACAAAGTGTCATCATCTGCCATCTGCAGGACACTGTGCTGTCAATTAAATTCTGAATGAGGTGGCGAAGTGCCCAACATTTTTTTGTGTTATGTCCTCGAGAGTGGGAGTGATACTGGCATTGTCCATTAGAATTGAACCATCTTGAACAGGGATTGATTGGAGGTAGAAGGGATGTAATTCTTCCTTCATTAATCAGCATCTAAAATATCTCCTCCATAGGTTGGTCCAGGTATGTAAATTACCTCTTGTTGGAAAAATCCTGACGGACTTTGGCACTTTCTCTTTTTGTAACTTTATCCTCCAGTGTTTCACTTTCTGAAGGAGATGATGGAATATTCATGACAAAAGGAAGGAGACTAGCATGCTCATGCTTGACTAATTGGTGTGTGACTTGGTGCTGATGGATCACCAGTTCTACCAATTGCTCTACTTGCTTACAAAGAGTTTTCATCTTTCGTTACATCATAAACTGGAACTGTGCGTAATCCCATTTGTCAGCACCATCTTTGCTTGTCTAGGAGGATTCTCCACCATTGTCGACATTGGAATTTTTACTGTCCCTTTTCTGTTCTTATCTTTTGGTGTTCTCATGTTAGGTTAGATTTGTTTAAAAAAACAAGTTGTGAAAAGGTTTGACATGTATATGTCGACGATTGGACTGTAAGAGTCACCAGTTGGTGTTTTTAAATGGTTGCACCAACGCAACCGGGAAAAGGTTTGCACATTGACCCACACACACACACATATTCATATAACAGTTTAATTAAAAAGTGGCAGTCACCATGGTAACACAGATATTGGGGGGTGCCTAACACCTTCCGTCCACATAATCAAGTCCCCAGACCCTAATGCATCTCGGTTTCATAGACCCGTTTAGCAGTGTCACATCACTGGGTCAATGTGCAAACCTTTTCTCGGTTGCGTTGGTGCAACCATTTAAAAACACCAACTGGCGACTCTTATAGTCCAATCATCGACATATACATGTCGGACCTTTTCATAACTTATTTTTTCAAACAAATCTCACCTAACATAAGAACACCAAAAGACATGAACAGAAAAGGGACAAATAAAAATCCCGACGTCGACATGTGGCAACTCTGCTAGGGACGACAGTAAGATGACTTAAGCCGCTACTACAAGCTTTTCAAAACTGTTATATCCTTGTGTGTGAATGTTGCATTTACATTTTTGATGAATGTGCACGAATGCATTTTACTTACCCCACTTAATGCTTTACACTATATCTGCATATGATATTAGTGCTTCGTACATGTCATCATTTTCATAACGGTGAGACACGTTATATGTAAATGTATGTTGTGTGGTCCCTCCACCAGGAGGCTATCCTATCAGTGTTTAATTACTAGACTCGTAGGGAGACTAATTCCAACGAGGCTCAGGAAAAACACCACCCAGATTCGCTTCAGTTGAAAGACCGGATTAACTTCCTGTCAAGTAAATTGCGATGATCTGGGAACCTTCATGCCAAACACCCGCGAGAGTAACCTAGGATAGGTCAGCCTCTGATGAACCAAACGCGGAGGAAAGTTTCTTCATGCTTTCCATTTTCAATTACTTGTAAAGATAATTTCTTCATGCTTTCCATCTTCATGTTTTTCATGCTTTCCATTTTCAACTACTTGTAATTGAAAGATGAAGAATATGTGTACATGCATATTAAAGCTTGGCATGTTATCAATTGACGCTGGTCTTGCATGATAATACTCCTAAAATGGACATATTATGATAGCATGTAAATATTTCCTAAAACTAAACTATGCAAGTTTTTTGTAGGGAAACAATTGGGTTTGTTACCCGCTCAAAGTCCAAAAAGGCCATGAGCCTACATCCAATTATGTCTTCATCTGACCAATCCAATCCTAATCCCGTCTCTCGTGAGGTGTTTGACGGATTAAGCAAACAAATTATAGATTTGGTTGTTCTGTTTAAAGAACTACACTAGTCTAATCAGGGTTTGCGAATAACCGTACATACATAATCCTTTGCACAGGGAGGAACCCAAGGTTCAGATAAAACAATTCCAGAACTTTAGTTGGATACAACCAACAAAACCCCTGAAAACACCCATCGCAAGGAAGATCCAAACACCGGTGATATCAGGAAGAAAGTCCTTCAAATGGAAGAAACCATTCGTTCAATCAAAGGGATTGGCACACATGGGAGTGTTTCATATACTGGCCTTTGTATATTCCCTGGTGTGCATTATCCAGAAAAATTCAAGACTCCAGACATTGAAAAGTATGATGGGTTAGGGATCCTTACACACATGTGAAGGTATTCATTGGAGAACTCAAATCTTATGCCGAGGATGAGAAGCTCAGAATGCAGCTGTTTCAAAAGAGATTAACTGGAGAAGCCCGATCGTGGTATACCAGATTAGATAATTCTATGATCTACAGCTGGGAGGAGCTAGCTCGTGCCTTCCTCAGTTAGTATAGCTTCCACTCTCAGATGGCTCCTGACTGATACCAAATTACCAAGGTCAAGAAATAGTCTAATGAGTTTTTCAGAGAATATGCTCAAAGGTGGAGGCGCCTTACTGCTCAAGTTATTCCCTCTATGACTGAGTCAGAAATGGTGATGACCTTCATAGACTTACAAGAAGCTCCCTTCTATGAGAGAGTCTTAGTTGGCATTGGCAAGCCATTTTCTAAAATGATCAAACATGGAGAGATGGCTGAGATGGAATTGAGGTCAGGAAAGATCCAAGACCTAGCCGCTCTAAAAGTTGTTGCTGAGCACATCTAGTCTGAAACTTATGGAAACAACCCCCGGAGGGTCCATAAGAAAAAAGAGAAGGATGTTTCCTTGATACTAAAAGGTCAGAAAGGTAATCAAAATATGCCTATCTAGAGGAGAAACTACTCCCATTTTCAAGCACAATCTTCCAACCCTCTATTACCAAAGGGTGGAGAAGTCAAGCGCAGCCGAGTGTTCACACTCCTAGGGGATTCACTCGAGAACATTCTCAATCTTCTGACAACTTAGAAGTAAATTACTCATCTTCTTCCACCAGCCAACCCGAATGGGAAGGATTTCAATGCTACACGGAAGTGTGCATATCATGTCGAGGCACCTAAACATGATACTCAGTATTGCTGGGCCTTAAAACACAAGATCCAAGATTTAATCGACAAGGGGGAAATTGTGGTGACTAAACCCGACCAACCCCATGTACAAGACAACCCTCTTCCTCAACACAAAGAAGAAAAGGTTAATATGATTAATTGGAGTAGTGGAAAGAGTTCCAATTACGTTGTTGAATCTTCCCAAACCAGCAAGGATGGTGCTGATAAATGGGATTGCGCACAGTTCCAGTTTGTGATGGAACGAAAGATGAAAGCTCTTTATAAGCAAGTAGAGCAATTGGCAGAATTGATGGTCCATCAGCACCAAGTCACACGCCAATTAATCAATCAAGAGCATGCTAGTCTCCTTCCTTTTGTTATGAATACTCTATCATCACCTTCATAAAGTGAAACACTGGAGAGCAAGTGCCAAAGCTCGTCGGGATTTTGCCAACAGAAGGGAATATACATGCCTTGGCCAACCCATGGAGGAGATATTTCAGATGCTGATTAATGAAGGAAGAATTACATCCCTTCTACCTCAAATTAATCCCTGTTCAAGATGGCTCAATTCTAACTGAGTATTCTAGTATCACTCCCATTCTCACGGTCACAACACATAAGAATGATGGGCACTCCGCCACCTCATTCAAAATTTAATTGATAGCGGTGTCCTGCAGATGGCAGATGACGACACTTTATTACTTAGAGTGGGAACACATGTCCTACAAAATGGAAGGACGACGTAGCAGTTATATCCTTTGAGGATGATTTTGCTATCAATCCACTCACCATAAAAGCAATTCAACTCAAGGGTGTTGACAATCCTTTCAAAGTGGCTGCACCGAAGCCAATTTCATTGCCATCTAGGCAACAGTATCCTGTTGTCAGCCTACACAAAGTACCATGGAATTATGGAAAGGCTGAAGGATCTACATCACATACAACTGTTGCAGTGTCGAAGGAAAATCCACTGTATCTTCCCCAACGGGTGATGAAGCCTACCATCAAAGCAAAGGGGAAGATTCCCATGGAGAAGATTTAAGAGTTTCTCCGTACTATGGGTCATAATAAAGCCAAGGTGATTTTAAGCTTAAGAGAAGCTCTACAGCAAATTTCCATACTAGACTTGGTTTTTTCTTCCGAAGAGCATAAAAAGGTTCTGCTAAAAGTTTTGGAAGAAGCCCACTTACTGAAATCAGTGGATGTTGAAAAATTCTAGCATCTGGTTGATCACATTTTTAACAACAATGTGATATATTTCACTGATGACCACATACCCGTTGAAGGGACCAGTCATTGCAAGTCGTTGCACATAGCGATTTTGTCCTCCGGATATATGGTGGGAGGATAGATGGTGGATCATCTCTGAATATCTGTCATTATGCCGCCTTGGAGAAGATGAATATCAACCCCAAGAGGATTAAAAGCAGCCATATGATTATCAAAGCTTTTGATGGGTCCCGACGAAACGCCGTTGGAGAGATTGAACTGCTAGTGGAGATTAGTCCACATACATTCAGTGTATCCTTTCATGTGCTCAAAATAGCTACAGGGTACAACCTGCTCTTAGGAAGACCGGTCAGTTTTCATGCGCTAGAGGTGAGCAACACTCACTACTAACCCATTGAGACGCCATCTCTCATCCCCAAGATATCCACCGAGGTAATGTCTGCAACTCAAGAGATGATGGCATTGGGCTACCAACCTGTACAAGGGTTGGGCAAAGTTCATCAGGGCATCAAACGCCCAATTCTAGTGTCCAATCAAACAGGGACAGCCGAACTAGGCTATACTGCTAGTTCCAGTCACAGGAATCCTCCTAAGCACAAACAAATTCCTTCATCTTTAGCCACATGACGATTACCTCCACCTACAGATCCTGAGCCTGTACGATCTCCGGTAAAGGTGCCTGCTCATGTGATAACTATGCTATTTCCTAAACCAATATCGGTCAAAGAAAAAGAGGTCCTGATTCCTGATCCTGAAGTGGAAAAAAGGGAACAGAGACGTAAACAAGACATCGCCAGGAGATTATCTAACATACGCATCATTGTTCATGATGAACATACAAACAGATATATTCCAGACGATGATTGTTCAGGCATAATGGTCATCATTCGGGAAAATGAGGAAGATGATAGCCACCTCATCACTGTCGTCCACCGGGATTTTCCCCTTGACAATTGGAACAACACTCCTTACATTGGTCAACAAGGGTAAAACGGGCAGAAACTCCCTCTGCCCTGTAGATATCAATAACTGTTTACTTTTATTTACAGTATTAGTAGTTGTTTTGTCAGTACATGCTAACACTTTGTATGATTGAACAATTTCATATATTAAGTGAAAGCATTTTTTGTTTCAAGACTCCGAATTTAGAAGTGCCTATACTTGTTGATGAGGTGCCTTTTCTCCACAAGGACTGTAACTTTGATGAAAAGTTGGACTCAGACTTGATGGAAGTACAAGGGGACAATGGAGATATCTCAGGAGATCAAAGAATGGGTCGAAGACAAACTTAAACCCAACCTTGATCAAACCACTTCATTTAATCTCGGAACCTTAGAAAACCCTAAGCTAATCCAGATTGGTTCAGACCTCACTTTAAACCAAAAGAATGACATGGTTGCATTATTAACCGAATTCTAGGATGTGTTTGCATGGTCTAACAAAGACATCGTGGGTTTGTCCACTGACATCGTCATCCATCGCCTTCCAATTAAAGAGGGATTCAAGCCAGTCAAGCAGAAGCTCAGGAGATTAAAACCCGAGTGGAGTTTAAAGGTTAAAAAAGAAATTGTGAAACAATTTTGAGCAGACATCATCATGGTGTCTACATACCCTGAATGGCTATCTAACATAGTCCCCATACCTAAACCAGGAGGAAAGGTGCAAGTTTGCATGGATTACCAGGATTTTAATAAAGCTTGACTGAAAGATAACTTTCCCGTGCCATTTCTCGACATTCTCATTGACAATACTGCTTAATATGACATGTACTCCTTTGCTGATTATTTTGTGGGGTACCATCAAATCATGGTTGCTGAGGAGGATCATGTGAAAACTGCTTTCATCATGCCTTGGGGAACCTTTTGCTATAGACGGTTGTCATTCAGCCTCATTAATGCCGAAGCTACCTACTAGCGAGCTATGATGGCTCTTTTCCACTACTTAATGCACAAAGAGAAAGAGATCTACGTGGATGACATCATTATCAAATCCCGAAGGGAAAATGACCGCCTAAACCATCTTAGAAAGCTCTTCAACAGGTTGCATAAGTACAACTTGAAGTTGAATACATCCAAGTGTGCCTTTGGCGTTAAATCAAGCAATTTGCTAGGTTTCATAGTCAGCCACAAAGGGATTGAGCTGGATCCCACCAAAATCCAAGCCATCAAGGAAATGCCCATTCCTCAGACAGAGAAGGAAATACAGGGTTTTTTTGGGAAGAATCAACTTCATTAGCAGGTCCATTTCTCAACTCACAGCAACCTGTGAGCCTATCTTTAAATTGTTAAGGAAGAACTCCTCTATGAAATGGAATAATGAGTGTCAAAAAGCCTTCCTTACACTCAAAGAGCAGCTGGTTAACGCTCCTATTTTGGTACTTCCTAGGGATGATGTTCCCCTATTCATGTACATGTCCATAAATGGCAATGCCATGGGTTGCATGCTGGGATAGAAGGACGATAGAGGCCAAGAGCGAGCTATCAACTACCTCAGTAAAAGATTTAGCAGCAGTGAACACAAGTACACTTTGATTGAGAAGACTTGTTGTGCTTTAGCATGGGCTTCCATGAGGTTACATCATTACCTCCATGGTCATACAACCCATCTCATATCCCGCGTGGATCCTCTCACGTATGTGTTCAGTAAACCCATATTGAATTGTTGACTATCCAGATGGCAGTTGATCCTACAACAATTTGACATCGTCTATGTGATGCATAAGTCCATTAAAGGTCAAGGAATTATAGATCAATTGGCCGCCGCACTTGCAGGGGATTTCAAACCCTTGGAAACATACTTCTCCGATGAAGGGGTAATGTTAGTTCAGCAACACCATCAGTACAATGCATGTCGTACGTGGAAAATGTATTTTGACGGAGCTGTAAATATGGAAGGTTACGAAATTTGGAGCAGTTTCTAGTATCCCATGACGGGGAGCAGATATCCGTCGTCGTCAAATTGCAGTTTGTCAGCACTAACAACACAACTGAGTATGAAGGCTATATCATGGGGCTAAAACTTGCCCAATCAATGGGTATCAGGCGGTTAATTGTCTTTGGGGATTCAGAATTGGTAATCATACAGACCACAAGAATCTATCACACCAAAGAACTACATTTGCTGCCTTACCATCGACATTTTCTACAGATGGCTTCGGAGTTTGAAAAAATATCCTTCATCCACATTCTTGGGAATAGGAATGATTTTGCAGATGCGCTAGAAACTTTGGCCTCCTTGATTCACATACCTGACAAGGAAAACATGCCAAGCATCCCACTTCCCCTGCAAAAGGTTCCAGCCTATGGGAATTACGTTGGAGAAGTATCGAATAAGCTACCTCCATTCCAACACCCTTGGTATCAGTATATCAAGGAGTACTTGCGAGATGGATCTACACCTCCTGAGGCAAGCCCAACTAAAAGAAGGCAGATCCATCGACTAGCTATGAAATTCTACCTGAGCGGAGATGCACTCTACAAAAGAGATGCATGACTAGGTCTCCTCAGATGTCTGGACAAGGACCAAGCTCAGAGGCTCATGGATGAAATCTATGGTGGAGTATGTGGCCCACACATGAGCGGCCCTCTACTTGTTAAAAAGATCCTCAGAACAGGGCCCTACTGGATCTCGCTTAAGGCTGACTGTGATGATCACGTCAAGAGATGCTACCAATGCCAAATTCTGGGAATGCGATCCACGCCCCTCCGAGGGAACTCCACAACATGAGTTCACCTTGGTCCTTCTCAATGTGGGGAATGGACATGATTGGGCCGATCGAGCCCAAAGCCAGGAATGGGCATCGATTCATCTTCACCAGGATTGAATATTTCACCAAGTGGGTAGAAGCAGCCTCCTTACCCAGGGTTACCAAAGAACTAATAATTTCTTTCATCAGAAATAATGTCATTTGTCGGTATAGAGAACCAGATGTGATTGTATCAGACAATGCTAAGAACCTCAACAACAAAATGATGGAGGAGTTATGCAGTAAATTCCACATCAAACACCTTAACTCCATCATCTACCATCCAAAGATGAATGGTGTTATTGAAGCAGCTAATAAGAACATCAAGAAGATCATGCAAAAGATGTCCGCCAAACATAAAGGTTGGCCTGACATTTTGCCTCTGACTTTATTAGCCTACAGAACTTCAATGCGTACTTCCACTAGGGCAACCCCCTACTCATTGACCTATGGGATGGAAGCAGTGCTCCCCATAGAGGTGGAAATGGAATCCCACAGGGTGTTGATTGACGCTCAACTAGAGGAAGACCAATGGTTACAAGACAAGTATCACCAATTGTCTCTAATAGACGAAAGGTGAAGTGATGCTATCTTCCATGGTCAGTTATACCAACAAAGGATCACCAGATCCTACAACAAAAAAGTCTGGCTATGGCAATTTAAACAACATAACTTGGTTTTGAAGAAGATCATTAACAACCAGGATCCATCTAAGGGAAAATTCGCTCCAAACTGGGAAGGCCCATTTATTGTCAAGGAGGTATTGACATGAGGTGCTCTCAGACTACAGGAAATGGACGATGATGAATTTCCACAGCTCATCAACTCAGATACCATGAAATGGTACTATGTCTGAAGTTACCATCAAACAAACATCTTGGTTTTGGATCACCAGATCACCAGTCATTTCAGGTTTTCTAACCCTTATTATATACATCCTTTCTTCATACCCAATTGCCCTATCAGGGAAACACACTCTTCAAGCCAGTAGCCTGGTTTCAGATCAACAGATCTTTCACCTCACATCTTATACAACTTCGATTATCCCACCAGGGATTGAACCCTTCCTTTGTAGTTTGTCCTGAACATGGAATCAAACTTTTTCACACCCGCAGTTTATTTTGAACATTGGATCAAACTTTTCAACCTTTAGTTTGTCCTGAACATGGGATCAAACTTTTTGGCTGCAAATCATCCTGAACATGGGGCAAACTACATCGACCTGATCTCCCCGATACCCGGGAGTACGTAGGCAACCATTTTTTATGGCCCGGTCACAATAAAAAAAACAAAAAAATTTCTACCCTTTCTCTACAAAAACAAAAAGAACAAAAATATCTCTACACCTTTTTACACCCTACACCATTCAGCGTTGAACCTCTTACACCAGGTTTGAACTACGCAGACCTGATCTCCTCTTCAATAGGAGTACGTAGGCAGCCATTTATGGTTCGGTCTAACCTCCTACCAAAACACAAATACTTGTCAGTGGTACTGGGATTAACTTCAATCCACCACATTTCATCGGCTTCAGACCAAAGGGATGGAACTACCTGGTCTCTGCATAAATGGGAGAGTTGGCGACGATCTAAGCTGCAGTTAATTCCACGAAGAGCAACACCAATCCATAAGAGATGGAACTAACTGGGCTCCTTTTAAATAAGAGTACTGACGACCATCTGTGGTGCGGTTAATCTTAGAGAGGAAAAGCCACACTCCTCTCCACATCTACATACAGAAACAAGTCCCAAGACACCAAAGAGGGTAGGGATACACACAGATCAATTATCCATTTTGAAAGATCATGCGACATCTTAATGTCCACCCATCAAGGATGAGTTCAAAATACATCAAGATCACAAATCCTCAAGAAGCAGGCAAATATCAAGCAAGTATTAAGGCACAACTAAAAGGGAAGTGCATCAAAATATATTTCCCTGCCATATATAATGTTGTTTGATATATACAATATAAACTGTGTAAGACCCCAACTTTTATGAATAAAGATGATTTTTCTATAATTATCATTTTTGAATATTATGGAATGAATTTGTTATAATGTTATAGTTGTGGGTAGTATTTATAAATTCTGCAAAGTATGCAAGTTGTTATATTATATTCGATTGGTTGGAGAATATTCGTTTTAGCAAGGAATATTCGTACAACGACGCAATCATTGGTGGACCCCACAACAAAATTATTATCGGATTGAGAAAACAACAAAAATATATTTATGAAAATAACGGCGGAAGTTTTATCATTAATACTGTTGAACTACTCGGTAGTAAAAGTACAGTAATACGCGTGGTTGTATAGTAGCACACGGTATTGATTATTGATGCTTACGTGAGAAGTCACTCAGTTATACTCAATTATTGCTACGAAGAATTCTTCATCATCATATCTCTCATATTATTGATTCGATTATTGTCACAGTATCATCTGCATAATATGTTATTTTATTAAATCAATAATTAAGACGACAAAGTTATTCATACTATTAAATTGCAATATTTATAATGTCCAGAAGTTCTGTCAAGGAGAGGTTTGATAACCTAATTACGCACCAATAGGGAGAAATCCTTATTGAAAAGCCCCCTCTTTCCTAGGAACGACCTGATTGATAAATATTGTGAGTTATAATATTAATGATGAATGTTATTAAAATTGAAGTTGTGGTCGGAGTTGAATTTGGAGACGTGGACGTGATATTTGAGTCCTGAACGATGAAATTAATAAAAATAGACTACAAACAATAAATTTTCCGAATTTTACTATTTGGTCAAAAAGTCAATAGTTGACTTTTTTGGAAAAAGTCAAACTTTGAAATTTCAAAATTTATATTTTTGATAAAAATAGTTTCATTGTGTTGGAATTATTTGTGTTAGTGAAAATCGACATTTAATTCGATAATAATTGATGTTTGGAGGTTATATTGACCAATCGGTATTTAACCGGATAAATGAGCAATTGATTGCTATTATTTCACATGATTATAACCATTTGTTCACATGTGTATACTATTGTTTCACATTCTTGTTACTATTAGGGGAGTTGGTGCAAGATTGATAAGACTTGCATGACTAAGTTAAAAATGGAGGTATAGATGGAGGTACTATACTGTAATTCGTATTTTCAAATGTCTAGAACTATTGATTCACATGATTTACTATTGAATCACATTATTTACTATTAGGGGAGGTGGTGTAAGTTTGATAATATTTGCATGACTAAATTAAAAAGAAAGAAAAAGTTGGAGGTATTGTACTGTAATTTTTTTAGCCCAAAACGTGCAATTATTGAAACTATATTTTTCTATAAATAGAAGTTCATTCTTCCTTCATTTCTCACCAATTCACTAAAGCTATAGAGCAATTATTATAGAGAGAAATTGTAGAGAGAAGATCTGTAGAAGAAGAGAAACCTGTTACCTCAGTACTCCTATATCCAGTTTCTTTCAAAGGTAAGGGGTATTATTTCTTTCTTTCGTCTTCATGAAGAGAACTTCTGTTATTCAATTCTTTATTATTATGTTGGAATAACTCAGTTGTCGTAAGTACCGCATACATGGTGAAATTATTACATTATTCCATTCTTTATTATTCATTGGAACATCTGCATCAGGCTTTTACGCCAGGACTGGTTCCGTCTTTATTATTCTGTTGGAACATCCTGTCTGTGCTTTACGCCGGACTTGATTCTGTCTTTATTATTCTGTTGGAACATCATGTCTGTACATTTTACGTTAGACCTGGTTCCATCTTTATTATTTTGTTGGAATATCCTGTCTGTGCGTTTTACGCTGGACCTGGTTCCGTCTTTATTATTCTGTTAGAATAACTTGCCTATGCGGTCTACCGTATGCTTGGTGATTTCTTTTTTTATTCCATTCCTTATTATACTCAGTTGGTTAAAGTTTTGACTTCTATACTCCATGAAATTAGTAGAATATCCTTGATATTTGTGCTTCATCCAGTATCTTTTCATGGAAATATTCTTCTGAGCATTCTTGAATTTTACTCTACAAAGAAGTATCATGTTGAAAATTTGGACGTTATTAGTTCCTGGATAAATTAATTCGTGAACTTTTTTTTATTGAATTCTTATATCATTGTCATCATCCTCATGTTTATATTTTTTTTTAAAGTCATCTGTGGCCAGTAGTGTATAGATGGACTTGGTATGATTATGACCAGGGATTATTCGGTATAATCTTGACCGTAATGTTATAAATGATGTAATAAAAGTCCTCATTGCCCCGTAGTGTATTGATTAACAGTTGTTGGCATGATCATGACCATTGATGAATACACGAATGTCCTTGGCCCGTAGTGCATGGATAATTGTGGTCGTGAAACAAAAGAATATCCTTGGCCATAGTGTAAGGGTGATTCGATGATGTGGATTATTTATTAAGATGAGTTCCAACGATAAAAGTGATGAAAAACCTTTTAAATCATAAAAGATAATAGATTTTATTCTCTACTTGACTCTTTTAATGGATTGCTTGTTCCGCTGCAGTTAAACTTGATGTCTATTGTACTTTATCAGTTTAACATTGTTGAAGACTAATGATAATTTATTCTGCATTATCTTAGTCATAATATTTCTTACTGGGCTAGTTGAGCTCACCCTTATGCTTTCATTGTTCTCTTTAGGAAATGAGAACGTAACGGGGACTAGTCGGGGAACGGAGTGACGGTCCAGAGGATAACATTAGTAGTCCTCACTATTCTGTTAAATAGTGTGACAATAAATGTAATGAAGACTTATTTTGAGAATGGATATTGTCTAGAAGACAATATTTGTATTAAAACTCACAGCTCTTTTGTTGTATATTAAAGATTGTATTTGTATTCTTTACCATGTATTTGGCAACTCAGGATAGGTGATGTATACCTATTTTGGGGGCGTCACAGTTGGTATCAAAGCTTAGGGATATGATCCCTGGCTAAGATGTGAGACAAGAACTAGGAGGGGACAGACGGGGAATTCCTTCGCTAGTATGACCTGCCTAAGTTTATTTGGTATTTAATTGGTCGGTCAGAGTATAGGGATAATATGTGATATGTTAATTAACCCTTATTTTGTGGCAGTATTTGAAAATGGCATCCGAGAATGTTGAGAACATCAATGGAGCACAGGAGACCGTTGAGTATCCACAGATCAATAACAAGGACAATGTGCATCAGGAATGCGACATCCTCATTTAAACAACAACACTGACCAAATGATGAACGATGGAATGTTCCGCGGCTTCATGCAATTCATGCAACATCAGGCGAGAGCGGCTCCTGTCCAAAATACAGGTGGAAACACTGACAACTCTCGGACGATCACCGCCAAACAGTTCAAAGAGCTGGGACCACCAGAGTTTTTTGGAGAGCCAAAACCTCTTAAGGCGGAGACGTGGATAAAACAGATCAACAAGATATTTGATGTGTTGGGTTGCTCCGAGGAGCAAAAGGTTCCCTTCGCCACCTTCATGTTGCGGGAAGAGGCAGATTACTGGTGGGAATCTGTAAAGCGTACCCAACCTGCCGCACTGAAGATGTCTTGGGGGAAGTTTCAAGAACTATGCAATGACAAGTACTTTCCCGAAAGTATTCGTCATATGAAAGAGGTAGAGTTCATTAAACTGGAGCAAAACAACATGACCGTGTCGCAGTACGAAGCCAAGTTTGCCGAAATAGCATCTCCGTTCGTCCCATTTGGTTGATAATGAGGAGAGAATGACGCGAATGTTTCAAAGAGGGTTGAAACCCGAGATACGTCAATATCTTATCTCTCATAAACTGTGTTTGTATTCAGATGTTGTTAATAGGGCTCAGTTATTGGAACTCGATAACGAGTCAACCCAACCAAAAGAGAGCAGCCGGCAAAATGATAATACTAGTGAGAGAAGTCATCGAAGCGGTGACAACAAGCGTGGAGGGAATCAGCATACCAGAAATGGTAACCACTTCGGTGGTAATCAGGGCCAAAACAATAAGAATGGACATTTCAAGAAGCAAAGGATCGCACGATCCTACAACAAAAAAGTCCGACTACGACATTTCAAACAACATGACTTGGTTTTGAAGAAGATCATTGACAACCAAGATCAATTGAAGGGAAAATTTGCTCCTAACTGGGAAGGCCCATTTGTTGTCAAGGAGGTATTGATAGGAGGTGCTCTCAGATTGCAGAAAATGGATGGCGATGAATTTCCACAGCTTATCAACTCAAACACCGTGAAACGGTATTATGTCTGAAGTTACCATCAAACAAACATCCTGGCTTTGATCATCAAATCACCAGTCATTATGATTTTGAACCCTTTCCTTTCTACATACTCTTCCGCCCCTCAGGGAAACATACACTTCAAACCAGCAGCCTGGTATCACTTCATTTCAAACCTTCTATACAATTTTAGTTATCCTGATGATGGGATTAAACTTTTCTACGCCTGCAATTTATCCTGAAGACGGGATTAAACTTTTCTACGCCTGCTGTTTATCCTGAAGACGGGATTAAAATTTTCTATGCTTGCAGTTTGTCCTGAGGACGGGATCAAACTTTTTACACACCTACAATTTGTCCCCATTATGGGATCAAACTTTCTTCTCCCCGCAGTATAGTCTGCACATGGGATTCACACTTCTCTTTGCCTTCAATTCGTCCTGAGGGGCGAACTACGTCGACCTGATCTCCTCTTCAATAGGAGTACATAGGCAACCATATGCTATATGGCCCGGTCGCAATAAAAAAAGAACCAAAAACATTTTTGCCCTTTCTCTACAAAAACAAAAACAACAAAAACATTTTTACACCTATCTGCCTTTCACATTCAGCGTTGAACCTCTTACACCAGGTTCGAACTACACAGACTTGATCTCCTCTTTAATAGGAGTACATAGGCAGCAATTCATGGTTCAGTCTAACCCCTACCAGAACAAAAATTCTTGTCACACGGTACTGGGATCAACCTTCAATTCGCTACATTTCATCGGTTTCAGATCAAAGGGATGGAATTACCCAACCTCTTCTCACAAATAGAAGATTCGCTGACCATCTAAACTGCGATCGTGCCTCAAAGAGCAATACCAACCCATAAGAGATGGAATTAACTAGGCTTCTCACAAATAGAAGTACTGGCGACCATCTGTGGTGCGGTCAATCTCAGAGAGGAAGAAACCATCCTCCTCTCCACTTTTCCATATAGATACTAGTCCCAAGACACCAAAGATGGTAGGGATTTACAGAAATCAATGATCCGTTCTGAGAGATCTTGCGACGTCTCAATGTCCATCTATCAAGGATAAGTTCATAATGCATCAAGATCACAAGGCCCTGAAGAAATAGGCAAATATCAAGCAAGTATCAAGGCATAACTAAAAGGGAAGTGAATCAAAATATATTTCCCTGCCATACATAATATTGTTTGATATATACATATGTGTTGTACATGACAAAATGGCTAAGCTAGTCTTTGCAGGAAAATACAAAGCTATCTACAGATCTGTATACAGGCGAACTATCAGATCTAACATAGAATCCCTCTCTGAAGACGGAGGTAGCATTGCAAGCTCCTGCCCAAGGGTATCTACACGAGCTAGCAGATCAGAGGCTAACTGCATGGTGGCACAATGCTCATCAATGTAAGCACTCATGTCGGCAAGACTGACAGTCATCTAGGATCTAACAGAAGTACTATCTGCAATGGCCACCTCTCTAGCAGATAAGGCGGCATCCCGCTCCCCTATTAATGCTTCCTTGGCTGATCTAGCCTCATCCCTCTCTAATAAAGCGATGTCTCTGTAATCAAGAGTTGTCAACATTGCGGCCCTAGCCTGATCTCTATCATAGGTCATCAGATGTAAGCTTTGCTCCAAATGCTGTGTCGAATACTGGGTAACAGTGGCACTCGGGGTGGGAGAACCCATCACAAATGCTAGCAGCCCAGAAGTCAAATCATCGATGGGAATAATAGCCTCCTCTATAGGCTCCTCATCATCAGAATCAATCCCCTGCACTGTGGATACTGACGCAGCTGATGCAGTCTCTGTCTCCATCCATGCGGAATACTCTGCAGAACAACCTGGATGACTTAACAAAAAACTTAGCCAACTCTCGCTGATCCCAATAAGCATACAACTTGGATCTATCCTCCTACCGATAAAGCGGTGTGAAGCGGTTACCGACTCATCGCCCTCAAAAGGATGAAAATCCTGAACCGGGTCAAACCGACTCATCACGGCCGATGGGTGGTAAGTAATCATGCCCCTCAAACCCGACCCGGAGGAGATAATCCATGCCCGGAGCATGAGTAATGAAAAGTCATTGGGTGAGCTAAGCCCCAACACGGCAATATAGCAAATGGGTCTCTAATCCTCGCGAAAAAGTCGACCACGATGCAAAGATCAGTACACTCAAGATCTTTGAAAGGAGTACGACATGGCTATATCATGGGTGAAACAAAACCCCTGTCGTCTAAATGTACCAATCGGTCTCAAGTGTGACATAAACCACACCACAAAGATGACCGAAAGCTACTCGTAAACACTCACCTGTCCGATAAGTGCAAAGCGATATGTAGGCGACCTCGAGTCTTTGCAATGATCATCGGTACAATGGTATGACCCTCCCTGAGAGCTCTCACTGCCATAATGACGCGGATATCCAGCTCATCCATGTACCACGGCATGAAGACGTATGACAATACGTATAGAAGCAGCACATCTACTCTGGCTGAACGCCAATGGTTCTCCAGTGTGGTGAAATCCCCGGAATGTCGTGCATAGCTATCCTCAGAGCCAAACCTATCAAACAGGAAACACTAGGATATCACGTGGCCGGATGTAATCTCGTCCTGGACCACCCTACGCCTCAATCCAGTGAGGATCATGAACTATCTTCTCATGTCTCCGATAGCCATATGCACGCAAGGTCTGTCCAGCGGCAACATCGTTAACCGTGCATACTCCTCCAAAGTAGGAGTCAACTCCTGGGTCCCAAATCAGAAAACCTGCCTCTCCGATACCCAGTGCTCGAGCATACCCTCTACAAATCCTATGGGAACCTGAAACATCAACAGGGTCATAGTATGTTGCAGCAAATCATCTACGATCACTATGTCTGATGGTGATATACTACCATACCATGAGCGCATACCAGCTACCACAAAAAATGGTGGGGTATGATTAATACGGCTAACTGTCGAAGAAGACATCTATACGGGTCATGTCATAAGACCATCCAGGGGTCAATGCTGAATATCTCTGGACATACATATATATGCATAACATAATAACATGCATGATACAATAGATGGCAATATGATATAGGGAATGGAAAACTGTACATACATTCCTAAGTATATCATCATCTAATACATCTATGTACAGCTAAAATATAGGGAAATGGGACGAAGCTACCCAGATGCTAATAGAGGCCTATCAAAAGAGATAACAAGAAATACATCAGAAAAAGTCAAGAGTGTCGATGTCTACATCATCGATACTATCCACCATATGTAACTCCTCCTCAATCACTGGATCTCTATCTACAGGGATGTCAGGTCGATACAATGGAGGATCTGAACCGGTAAAGCCATATGGGTCACCTGAGGGGCCAACGCCAGAGCTGGAAGGATCAAAAGTATCTACCTCAGAAGGATCTCTACGCCAGATCTTCGAATGAAAAGATGTGATGGGGTCCAATTACTTTGAGTCAATCTGTCAATCTGTGTCACATGAGTGGGATCTCTGACACAGGCTAGCCAATCCATCATCATCACGAATCCTGGAACCATATCCCCTATAAATTGTGTGGCGCGGGTCTGAGATCCAATGGTATGAGGGATCCACCAATGCTGGAACATCTCCTGAGACCAGGGGTCCTCTGACAATGTAAAACCGTCAATCCTCATCAATGGGATGTCAATGACGGGTGACTGCAAAACAGGCCAATAACGCCTGATAGGAGGCAAGATCGACATAATGATCTCTCCTGTAGTGCTCCTAATAGCACGCTCTCCTACATAGAGCTCCCATCCTCCATCTGTGAAGAGAGGAATCCTGCGGGTGGAAATGACGTACTCTACTCCAGTCGGGTACCCATCCTCAAAACCAAGTCCCAAATGCTCTCCAAAGTAGGGAATCCATGTGATGACATCGGCTGTCAACAACTCCAGCTATAGGAGACAATGAGTGAAACCCTCAGCAACAGGGACCTCCGCTAGTATGGAATGATGCCATCTCCATCCTCATGGATAGGTGTCTAAACCTAACACGCTCACAGGACGCAAACAAGGAAGCCTCTCATAGGCCCAAAACTTCCAACACAAAGACAAACATCTGTTGTCAGTCAACGCTCTTAACCTATACATGGGAAAAGACAAGAGAAATACTCACCAATAGAAATGGGTAGAATCCTAACCATGCCTCGGTCAAGCCCTGCGATCGCATGCGCATTCCCCTGAGGAAGTAGGAAAAGGTGTAGGAACCCCAATCATACTCTCCTATACGGTCCACGTGTCGAGTGGCACTGATCAAAGCGAAGGACACCGTTGAGGAATTATCTGCTATGAAGCAGCCCCTAATGATCATCAGGAACAATCGCCGAAGAATGCGATCCCTGACTCTCACGTCACCGGGTATGGGCTCACTCAACAGCCCGCTCATAGCATCTACACTCAAAGGACCCGTACGAATAGTCCTGCCCTTGAGCGCCTCCGCCGGAACTCCGAACAAGGATCTGAAGGCAGTAGGGATGATATCCGCCGTGCAAGGCACTGGCTCCCCTCCAAACTCCATACTTGTGATAAACTGCCAATCCATTGGCATCATCATCACCTCACGATCCAACAAATGGAGTGATCGAGTGCAAGCGAAACCACCGCTCGAACAATGCCCCGAGGTAACCCGAGGGGACGATGGGGTAGAATGGAGAAAAACATCCCAAATCCCTGACCATGAGCGATCACTCTGTAGTCATCATGCAAAGCCCGATACATAGAGTGGATGCTAAACCAGATTCCTCGAGAAATTTGTGTGAAGCCGGGAACCTACATCAAATGCGAGATCAACTTCGAGAATCCTTGACTCCTCATCAATAGGAAATAAGGAAGATTAAAGATCTAACTTCATACCTCATTTCAATGCGGTATCTTTGAAGGATGCCTACTCAAGTCACCCGGAAGATCTAGGTTCACCACTTGAATACAGCAATTCCTCACGGGAACACGTCTGACAGGAGCGAGGAACCTCGATCGGTACATCCTCCTCCTCATCCTCGACATTCAGCACTTCAACCCGAATAGGACGTATCACCGCCTCCACCAAACGACGAGGTTGTCTAATAGAATGGCATTGAGGCTATTTAGAAGCTCTCCTCCGTACACCAGAAGTGGTCCTGCAGGAACTGCTCGGTTGATCCGGATCCATAATATCTGGACAACAAGTTTCCAAATCACCTCAGAAAGGGTGTGGTAATTTCTTACCTGGAGCTTTTCAAAATGCATTGTTTTAACATACAGCTACAGTAGAGTTAAAAATGCATGTCTACCCAATGCCTACATTTTGGGAAAATTTTTCCATAGCCCCCTTTGTAAATGGGACTATCCACATGCACATATGCATGATTAGGTGGCCATTCAGTAGCACACCTGTACACAGTCATTAACATCCTACATGCATTAATCACATCACAGTAAAAATCCGTAAGTGTAGTCTAATTACCAGGATTATTTTACTTTTCTACCTTACTCATTTATCCTCAGATAGGATAAGAAATGACAGTAAAAGGTGCCAATTTGACTATTTCAAAAGTCAATTTTTTTCACATCATTATGTTCAGCATGGTTTAATACTAACATTTGCTATGTTGAATATTTTTATCAAGTCATATCAGCATGCATATTCACTACTATGTGTCTAAATGCATTTCATGTGATAAGTCATTTTCTAACGGATATAAATTGGAAAAAAATACATGTATACGTTACCAGGACAGTGAAGAACGCTTGTACGGTGGCAGAATATGCAGAAAGTTGCCCGAACTCAGCAGATTTGAAGAAAAGCTCTTAGATTTCCTTCGCTGCGCAACTTGAAAATGACTTATGAAAGCAACCATTCGCCTATACATAGGCATAGTTGGCCGCGGGCTCACCTGCGGCTCCTGCAGGTGTACCTGTGACACTTCTACATGGGTCCCACACCTCCGGCTCGCTTTAGTTAGAGTTGCAAAGGAGGTCTCACAAGCTAAAACTACTAAATCAGGAATAAAAATGCTACGTGATTGGCGGAATGAATGGAAATCCTCGGTTCGCTTCGGTCGAGTTAAACTCCCATCGTCTCAGTGGTATTCCCGTGAATGTAGGGTATACTATACCAATGAGCTCAGCTTTCATAGATCATGCTCGACAATACCTCACAAAGGTCCGATCAAAAGTCATTTAGGTCACAACCCTAAACATCCCTACGGAGTTACAACATAAAACCACAAAATACTAAACATCCCACGGGGTTATTTATAAAGCTGTGAAATATCAAACCTCCCCGGTGGGGGTCACAACGTACATCTTTCAAGCATCCAAACATCCTCAGCGGGGGTTACAACGCAATGCAACCATTGATACACACATTAATGAAGGTCAAGCAACCTTGACGTCATGTCAGCCGATGGCAAGTAAACCCATCGAAGCAACTCATCTACGTATCCCCGGCGGGGTTTATAATGTAATGTAACCATTGATACACACATCAATGAAGGTCAAGCAACCTTGACGTCATGTCAGTCGATGACAAGTAAACCCATCGAAGAAACTCATCTACGTATCCCCAGCGGGGGTTACAACGCAATGTTACCATTGACACATACATCAATGAAGGTCAAGAAACCTTGACAAAGCACCCATCAGGGATCTATCCGGTGATACACACATGAACGAAGGTCGGGCAGCCCTGACATCAACAAAACTGTTGGCAGTAACTCCGACAGAATGAGGGATTATGTTATACACATCCTCAAACAGACGAAGCTTTATCCCCACAGATCTCTTACACACAAGAGGTACCTCTATGGAATATAATCCAGTGTCTAGGATTTAAGACTTTGGTGATAACCCCAATGTCAACATTCTTGGAGACTTGGATTGCATGTCCAAGCCATCACTGATTGTCATCCCAACAGGATTACCTGGCAATCATGCATCATATGTTTGCATCATGTTGCTGCATATAGCATCATGTTTATCTTGCTTGCATTTCAAATGTCTAGTATTCTTTATCTTATCCATGCATTGCATTGCATGAATATGATAAAGAGGGGCATCTGTAGACACTCAAAATTTTCTGCATGCCTGTTACTAACATTACAGGAGGGCAGATTCGTCTTTCAGAGATAACCCTGGAAGACAGTTTACATCCATTCCGGATACTACCGAAAGTTCAGTTCCAACCCGGAATACAAACCGAGAACGTCATTCCAAACCCTAAAACACACACCGAGAATGTCATTTCTAATCTCGGAGATAACCCCGAGGTATGGAGATCAAAAGACCGGTAATAACACCGGAGAAGATAGTTCTGTCTCGACGATAACACCGCGACGCTCAGTTCCAACCCCATAACTAATATTGGGAGTAGGGACTTCATCCTTGGGGATAGCCCCAAGGGATGCTTTTGCAGTTCCGACGATAACTCCGGAATTGTTTGTTCCAAATACACGCGATTAGCTTGAAGCTCAGACCTCCTACCGAGGCACTCATACCTTAGACCGGGAGCTAACAACGGGCAGACAAGCACATCCACAAGATGACCTTATGGCATTCAAACACTTGCAGCAGTCCAATCTTAGAAGTAACCCTGAGCAACGTCTCCTTTCTACTCAAACCGGCGATAACCCTGGTGAGGAGTCAAACGTCATCTTGCCACCTTTCAAACACCTACGCGTCGTCTCAACACTTCATACATACATACATACATACAACAATATCCCACAAGAACCGAGGAGTAACAATCCCGAGTGACTATTATGCATGGCAGTACTTTGGATAAAATTTGAAGCTTGAAGACCATAGGCATAGACCCCTCTTCCTGACTTCGTACAACCTCTAATCCATGTCATTGTGTAACTCTCGACATAAGCGGTCCGAAGAAGGTCAATTATACCTCGTTCGGATGCTCAGATTGAAGTTCTTCAAGTTCGAGTGGACATTACAGTGCATGAGTGCATGTACTACGAGATAACGGGACCCGCGAGGCTCGGATGCCCCACGACCAGCCGCAGGTACAATCGCGGCTATCACAGGTGTACCTACATCCATCCGTCTATATATACAAGCCTTGGGGTCAGCCATTTGAAGAAGGGAGAAGGAGAAAAAGGCGAGGAAGCCCTGTCCATTTTACTCTGCATACACATCTTTTGAGTGTTTCCTCATCTTTAAACACTTGTTAGCTCACATATAGTTATCTTTTATCCGGTGGGAGATGAGTGTTTATCCATTTAAAGTCATAGAAGTCTACATTGGCAGCCCACTGTAAGCCTTCTCACATTATATAAAGCCTTCTTCTCATATTAGCACACACTGTTATACACATGAGAGTCGTGTTGTGTGCGTTTGCCCGGACTTCAGTCCATGGTTTTCATTTCTGTCTGTATATATATACTTATATATATATGTATATATTTTATATATGGACTAACATTATCGAGTTATGCCTCGATTGAGCCTAGACTTCGGTCTGGAGCGTTTATCTGCTTTTATATATATATATATATATATATATACTTATATATATAATTATTATCAGACATATCTGATGAGCCTGGATTTTACATCCGGTGCATTTACTCGCTTATATATATATATATATATATATATATATATAATTGTTGTCAGACATATCTGATGAGCCTGAATTTTACATCCGGTGCATTTACTCGCTTATATATATATATATATATATACATACACATACTTATATATATAACTGTTGTCGGACATATTCGATCAGCCTGGATTCACATCTAGTGCGTTTACTGCTTTTATATATATATATATATTTATTTATATTTTAAATCCACCTTGGAGTTTACTTAAGTGGCGGTTGATCGCTTTATAGCTTTATTTACATTTCGTCCCACACGAGTTTACTTCGTGGTGGTTGATCATGTCCATATATATATATATATTTATCACTTTTATATATTTATATTTCCGATCCCCCATGGAGTTTCTTCGTGGTGGTTAATCATGTCTGTGTATATATATATATTTACAGCTTTTATATATATAACTGCTTACTACTTTCCATACAAATTGTGGTATCATGTGAGCCTAGGAATCATGTGATCACAGATTGATCTCTTGAATCTAGATTGAGTTCCATGATGGAGATTTTTTAGTATGGCGACTTGTACATTATTTTACGATTGTTCGAATTTCCTTGGATGGTCATGTCATGTTTTATGAGGAGTTCTAAGATCTTCAGTATAATATTTTCTCGAGAATGCTTCACATCTCTAAAAATAAAAGCAAACAAAGAACATTTAATAATAAAAAAATAGCATCAAAGGCCTCAATTACTATTGAGCATGTGGTTTGAAAAACCTCTTTTACAAAACGACATTGCTATATCTTGTTTAAAAGCTGAATTTTTCTATAAATTCAAAACCTATGTATATAGTATTTACAACGAGGTCTTCGCACTACTTCCAAATAATTGCACATTGATCCACACACACACACACACATTTATATAATGATTTCTTTGAAAAGTGGTGGTCACGTAGTGGTAACACGGATGTCGAAGTGTCTAACACCTTCCTCCGCATAATCAAGCCCCGGACCCAAAATGAATCTCGGTTTCACAGACCCATCTAGCGTTGTCAAATCACCGGGTCAATGTGCAAACCTTTTTCTGACACGTTAGTGCAACCGATTAAAACACCAACCCACGACTCTTAAAGTCAAATCGTCGACATTATACATATGCCGGACCTTTTTCACTTGTTTTTCAAACAAATCTCACATTAACATAAGAACACCAAAGAACAAGTAATGAAAAGGGACACTCAAAAATCCCGCGTCGATGAGATATATATATATATATATATATATATATATATATATATATATATATATATATGAATGTGATGTGTGTGAAAGTGACATGTTGGTGGAAAAGTATGTGTGTGTGTGTGTGTGTGTAATGTGTGTGGGTATATGTGAATATATATATATAGTTGATGTGTGTGTGGTGGGGTGATGTTGAAAAAAAAAGATGAGGAAAGGAGTGGTGGGTGATGATGCCGTATGAAGTGGGATTGTATATATATATATATATATATATTAAGTTTTGTTATATTAGATTATAAATAGAATATATTATATTTTATTTAAAGTTTTCGTTTTATTAGAATATTTTATTGCATAGTGCTGCATAGTAAATCAAATTTTGGAAAATTCAAGAAGGAATCGTAAAGTGAAGAATTCGTATGAATTCTACTATGCGTCCGTGATTAAAATTTTTAAATAGTATCCTTCCATTCTCCTATAAATAGGATGCTTAGTTAGAATTGAAAATCACACCAGAATCAGAGAATTCTTCTTTTTATAATATTGAGCGTATTTCTTTAGAGTTTTAAGAAGCTTTGAGCGTAGAAAATAGTGAAAGTTTTCTTCAAGAATATCCCGGCTATACCAATTGAAATACTCTTCTTTTTAAAGGTAAGGGGTATTATTTATTTCATATTCGCTTACGATATTATTTTTCGTATTCGTAAGAAACTTTATTTCGTTCAATATTCGCAAGAAATATTATATTCGTTTAATATTCGTAAGGAATATTATATTCGTTTAATATTCGTAAGGAATATTATTTTCGTTCAACAGTCGTAAGGGATATTATTTTTGTTCAATATTCTTATGAAATAATATTTTCTTCCATACTCTGTAGTATGTAAGTAATATTATTTCGTTTCAGATTTTGAATTTTACACTCATTTTGTTAAAGTTTTGGCTTCTATAGTCCATGAAATTAGTAGAATATCCTTGATATTTGCGCTTCAACCAGTATCTTTTCATGGAAATGTTATTCTGAGCATTCTTGATAAGTTTTGACTTTTTCATGCCGAAGTACTATTCACGGGGATACTATTCCTAAAGTACTATTCACGGGGTACTATTCACTCAGGTACTATTCACTCGAGTACTATTCATTAGGGCACTATTCATGACAAAATTTGATTTCTTTTCTGTCCAAATCATTTTTGATATAATATTATTCTTGAATTTTACTCCACAAAGCAGTATCATGTTGACAATTTGGCCATTGTTGAATTCTGGATAAATTAAATTGTTAACGTCTTTAATATTTATCATTTGTTTTCGTTGCATTGGATTCCTATATCATTGTCATCATCCTCGTGTTTATATTATGATGAAAGTCATCTGTGGCTCGTAGTACATAGATGGACTTGGTATGATTATGACCAGGGATTATTCGGTATAATCATGACCGTAATATTACAAATGTTGTGGTAAAAGTCCTCATTGGCCCGTAGTGTATTGATGGACAGTTGTTGGCATGATCATGACCATTGATGAAACCACTAATATCTTTGGCCTGTAGTGCATGGATAATTCGTGCTCGTGATACTAATGAATATCCTTGGCCGTAGTACAGGGATGATTCGATGATGTGGATTATTTATTAAGCTGAGTCTCAGCGATAAAATTGATGATAAACTTTTTAAATCATAGAAGATAATAGATATC
The DNA here is from genome assembly GCA_020205605.1 of Panax ginseng. Classification (NCBI taxonomy): domain Eukaryota; kingdom Viridiplantae; phylum Streptophyta; class Magnoliopsida; order Apiales; family Araliaceae; genus Panax; species Panax ginseng. The sequence goes on along the minus strand of CM035132.1, from coordinate 140,316,130 downwards.
ATGCTCTACGTGACTCTTCTAATGGATTGTTTGTTCCGCTGAAGTTAAACTTGATGTCTATTGTATTTTATCAGTTTAACACTGTTGAAGGCTAACGATAAATTATTTTACATGATCTTAGTCATAATATTTCTTACTGGGCTAGTTGAGCTCACCCTTTGATTTCATTGTTCTCTTCAGGAAATGAGAATATAGCTGGGACTAGTCGGGGAACGAAGTGACGGTCCAGATGTTTGCATTAGTAGTCCTCGCTATTTTGTGAAATAATGTGAAAATAAATGTAATAATATTGAATTTGAGTTTGGATATTGTCTAACAGACAATATTCGTGTTGAAACTCTCACCTTATGTTTTGTTGTACTTTACATGACAGTTGTATAATTAAGATGTTTTTGAATTATGTACCATGTATTTAACAACTCAGAATGGGTGATGTATACCTATTTTAGGGGCGTCACAATTGGTATCAAAGATTAGGGATATGATCCCTGACTTAGATGTGAGACTAGAACTAGGAGGGGAGAGACGGTTAATTCCTTCGCTAGTATGACCTACCTAAGTTTATTTGTTATTTAATTGGTTGGTCAGAATATAGGGATAATTTGTTGAATGTTAATTAACCCTTGTTTTTTGGCAGTATTTAAAAATGACATCTGGAAATCAAGAGATGAACTCATATAGAGTTTTAAGAGATGAATCGAGGAGATTCATTTAAAGATAAATATTGGAGTATAATATTTTGTTATAACAGAGATTTAATTGGGGAGTACTAATTAAGTTGTTAAACTTGATTGTAGGATGTCAGACGAAGAAGAAATTAGAGATATCCATGTGGTGAGTGAAGAATTAATAGTTGCACCCGAGCTACTCGCAGAGGTAGCAGCTGAGAGTGAGGAAGAAGAGGAACCTGATGAGAATTTATTAGGAGAAATTTATGATCAAAATGTAGAACTGCAAAATTGTATTCATGTGTTAGAAGAGCTGGCTGAAGAACAAAAGGCGGTCGTGGAGCAAAAGGATGCAACAATTCAAGCTTCTGTTACCCGATAAGTGATGCTGGAACAGAAGCACTCCTTGGCAGAGTATAAGATGATAAAGGTGGAATCTAAGAATTTAAATGTCAAGGATCAGCTGACAGAAGAAACAACTGAACGAGTGAGAATGAAGGATGCATGGGTAAAAGCCGCACGACGCGGTGATATTGTGGAAAGAGAAGTCCGGTCCAAGAAGGCTAAAATAGATAATATGTATTTCTCTTTTTGGACAGTAATTGGGAGAACCCAACATCAAATTTTGAATTACCTTGTACGTTGCGGTCAACCCCAATTCGATATAGATCGAAGATTAATGATTTCGATGATGGAACAGGAGTACGACGAAGTAGTTGAGGGTAGAATATTCCCTATAACAAAATTCAATTCCAACGGTAATGATGACACCAAAGGCTGTCCCAAACATGTCAAAGTCGATGGTTCAAGTGAGAGCGCTATTCGTAACTTCCCAAAAAGCGAGGAACCAAACGAAGTTATCACGGGTAAGCTAATCATAAACTCTTGCGAAGTCCATACTTTATTCGATACCGGTTCTACCCACTCTTTTATTTCTCCTATTTGCGCTCAACGTTTAAATTTGACTCCGGAGAAATTAGACTTTGACTTATCTGTTGAAACTCCATTGGGAGAAACCTTCATTACATCCACTGTTTATAAGTCTTGTTTGGTTCAAATCGGTACCCTCACATTACCTGTCGATTTTATTTCATTGAAAATACTTATATTTGACGTAATTCTAGGGATTGATTGGTTAACTACTCATTATGCAAAAATTGATTATTTTTATAAGGTTGTTAGCTTTTATATTCCTAACCAATATATTATGCGAATTCAAGCAACCAAACAATTAAAATCAATCACTGTCATCTCAAGCCATAAAGTTATTCGTTTATTGAAAAACGGATGTCAAGCTTTCTTAGCTCATGTCATGGATTTAAACAAAAATACGTCAGTTTTGAATAATATATCTATTGTTAATAAATTTCCTGACGTATTCCCTGAAGAACTTCCTGGCTTACCCCCATAGCGTGAAATCAAATTTTGTATTGACCCCAGTACAAAACCCACATCTAAAACCCTCAAGTATTTCTTCACCCAAAATGAACGTAACATGCGCCAAAGACGTTGGCTTGAGCTGTTGAAGATTACGATTATACCATTCAATACCATCCTAGAAAAGCGAACGTGGTAGCTGACATGTTGAATAGAAATAGTATGCGGTTACGAGTGCGACGTTGTTAACACAAAGACTCATTTCGTACAAAAGATGGAGATAGAGTTAAAGACTCCAAGAACCTACATGATGATACCAAATATACGAGTAAAACCAACTTTAATCGATAAAGTTAAAGCCACTCAAGCTACAGACTCTAAGCTAATGAATGTGAAGAAAAAGGTTCAAGAGGGCATTATTCTAGAAGTAAGAATCAACGAAGAGAGAAAATCTCAACCCTCGATTTTATTGGAACTGTGGCCTATAAACTTGCCTTACCACCATGTATGTCGCGTGTTCATAATGTTTTTTACGTATCGATGTTACGTAAATATGTGGACGATTCGAACCACATTATTTAATTAGAACTAGACGAGATAGCAGAAGATTTAACGTATGAGGAGATACCCGTTAAAATCTTGGATAAGAAGAAATATATTCTACGCTCAAAGGTTATACCTCAAGAGTTAGAATCTGAAATGAAATCAAGGTATCCTCAGCTCTTCAACATACCAGGTACGTAAATTTTGAGGGCGAAATTTTATAAGGAGGGGAGATTGTAAGACCCCGAATTTTATGAAATGAAAATTTAATTTTCTCAAAATATTTTTTTTATTAAGGTGTGGATTTGATATAATGTTATAGTTGTGGGTAATATTTATAAATTTTTCAAAGTTTGGAAGTGGTTATAAAATATTCGATTGGTCGGGAAATATTCGTTTTAACAGGAAATATTCGTACGACGGCACAATCATTGGTGGACACCACAACGAAATTATTGTCGGTGTTAGAAAACAATAGAAATATCTTTTTATGAAAATAACGGCGGAAGTTTTACCGTTAACTGTTGAAATACTCAGTGTTAAAAGTACAGTAATACGCGTGGTTGCATAGTAGCACACAATATTCATTATTGATACTTACGTGAGAAGTCACTCAGCTTTGTTTAATTATTGCTACAGTAATTGCTGCATAGTATCTCACGTTATTTGATTCAATTATTGTCGATATTTTATATATTGTTAAATCAATAATTAAGACGATATAGTTATTCATATTATTATTTACAATATTTACGATATCTAGAAAGTTATGTCGAGGAGAAGTTTGCTCACCTAATTGCGCTCCAATAGGGAGAAATCCTTATCGGAAAGCCCCCTCTTTCCTGGGAATGATCTGGTTGTTAAATATTGTGAATACTAATAATGATGAATAAATGTTGTTGAAAATACTGAGGGAATTTTTATGAAGTATTTAATGTAAATTTTGTTATTATATGGACCCCCATTTACCCATTTTTTTCAAAATAATCGGTAGAAAGTTATTCGGTATATATATATACATAATAGGTGGGGGCCACATTGTTGGGCTTGACGCGAAGCATACAGTGAAATTAAAATTTTAAAGCAATTTTAGAAACCTAAAAGCAGGATCCATGCGAAAATCAATTAATTGAGAGGTTTAGAGATTATACGAGATATAAACAAAAGCGAGAATCAAAGCCATTGCGCCTCCAATCTCAACTTAATACAAACCGATTGCGCCTCTACAGTATCCACCACGAGCGCCGCATTTGAACCGAGTCGACGATTACTGCAATAAGAAGGACTTATGGTACTAGCCACCAAAAGGAATGGATTTTGAAGCTTGTTTTCTCTCTAGTCTCTCTCTAAGAAGGCGGCTAGGGGTTTTTAATTATGATATCTTACCTAAGTAGTGCTGCTATATATCATATATATAGTAGTTAAAAGGAATTAATTAAATCAAAACCTAATTTTATAAAATCCGAATATATATATATATATATCTCTTAATTAAGTCTTACTTAATTAATATACATATATAAAATTATCCTTTTAATTTAAATTAAGTGATTTAAATACTATTAATCATATTAATATATTTAAATCCTTAAAATTTAAATTAATTCCCTTTTAAATAACGTTCTATGTGTGTGACCTATATAGGTTATTATTACGTTGACAATAATTTTAAAATTATATTATAAAATTATAAGCGGTGAAAGCGACATCTAGTAATGCATCACTTTGCTACCCAAGTAATAATAAGATCGATGATTCGATGCAACCTTTTTGTGACCAATATTTCAATGTAATTTAATCCTTTTAACCTTAATATCCTAGATTAAACTCGAGTCATGGAATGTGTCATACTCTTCATAATTTAATCAGAGTTTTCTTGATCAATGAGTAGACTATATGAAACAAATCACTATTTGAGCATGGCCATGCATTTCATAGTCCTACTCAATCAAGAGGCCTATGGATATCACCCATAATATATAGGATGGTTAAATTCCATCTAGATCACTCATATTTCTCACACGATTAATGATGAACCCAATAATCACCTTTATAGTCCACCCTATTAAAGGTGACATTTGATGATATCAAAGTACATAAATTCTCGTGTAGTAATATAGCGATTTCAGGTCGGAGGACCATTACATCATTGTCACTATGAGAATTTCTAATGACACTTCGCATAATGCTCCATATAGAATTCTCATGGTGGAGTACATCGATTACATCGTTCTCTAACATGTACCTATGCATTGACTTAATATCTCATATATTTATGACCAATGAGATTTGGTCATCGATCGATCCACATACTAGTCTCAATGCATCATTGTTGTCCCATCAACAATGATACTCGACTAAGGACATTTAAGAACAACGATACTAATGGTAATATATAATCTCATGTTCAAGTCACATACTTGAAACTATATAATTTGTATCACTATTCTAAGGAATTTTATTATGTTAACAATTATATTACGCGATAAATAAAACCATAATAAAATCATATATTTATTCAATCAAATATAATATCAAAGCGTTAAGCAATTATATCAAATAATTGGCCTCTAGGGCATAAACTCTAACAGTCTCCCACTTGCACTAGAGCCGATCACTCATGTATCTAATACCCATGGAACTAGTGTGATGTAGTCGTGCTTACCTGCTGCGACAAAGCCTTGGTTAGTGGATCGCAACATTATCATCTGTTGGCACTCTTCCTATATGTACATCTCCTCTATCAATGATTTCACGGATGAGATGGTACCGCCTAAGTATATGCTTGGATCGTTGGTGAGATTTGGGGTTCCTTAGCTTTTGTGTAATGGCTCCATTATTATCACGGTATGAAACAGCCGGATCAACAATGGTTGGAACAACACCAAGTTTAGTGATGAACTTTTTAATCCATCTGACCTCCTTGCATTTTGCACTAGAAACGACAATATACTCGACCTACTGTTGTAGAATCGACTATTGTCTCTTGCTTGAACTTTTCATTCTTGACACCACCATTAAAGGCAAAACACAAAACTTTGGTTGAGACTTATAGTCATCATTGTCGGTCTGGAAACTAACATCTGTGTAACCCTTTTCTTTGCTAGTTCGTCTTCACCTCCATATACCAAGAATGAATCCTTAGTCCTTTTCGGTGCTTGAGGATATTCTTGGCTAACATCGATGACCTTCACTGGATTCGATTTGTATCTGCTCGTCATGCTCAAAGCATCTGAGACATCGAGACGAGTACATATCATTGCATACATGATAGATCCAATTTCCGAAGCATAAGGGATCTTTCTTATCGCTCCTCATCATCTTGTGATTTAGGACATTGGGCCTTAGAGATCTTTACACCATGAGTCACGGGTAAGTTTCCTCTTTTCGCCTCTTGTGCATCTTTGAACAGTTTCAACACTTTATCAATATATGTACTTTGACTTAGGTAGAGCATTTTCTTGATCTATCTCTATAGATCTTGATACCTAAAATGTGGCGACATCGCCCAAATCTTTTATGGAGAAACATTTTCCTAACCATGTTTTCTGACTGTAAGGAAGGAATGTCATTCCCAATAATTAATATGTCATCAACATATAATACTAGGAATACAATGTGACTCCCACTAACCTTCTTATATATACAAGGTTCATCTTCATTTTAATAAAGCCAAATTCTTTGTTGCTTCATCAAATCGAAGATTCCAACTCAAGAGAAGGCTTGCTTCAATCCATAAATGGATCATTTGCTTACTTACATACCTTTCGGCATCCTTTGGGTGACAAAACCCTCGGGTTGTGTCATATACACATCCTCAAGGAGATTTCCGTTAAGGAAGCGGTTTTTGACATCCATCTCGCGATTTTCGTAATCATAAAAAGGCTGCGATAGCAAGTAAGATCTGATGGATTTAACCATTGCCCTTTGGAGAGAAGGTTTCATCATAGTTAACACCTTGAATTTGTTTGAAACCCTTTTTGCTACCGATCGGCCTTTATAGGTTTGTACATTACCATCCATATCGGTTTTCTTCTTGAAAACCCACTTGCACCCGATTGGTTTTACCCCTTGGTGGATCAACCAGAGTCCATACTTGGTTTAGTATACATGGAGTCCATCTCGATTTCATGGCTTCAAGCCATTTCTCGAGAATCTGGTCCATTCATAGCTTCTTGGTAGGAAGCGGGCTCATCTTGATCTATGAGCATCACATCGCCGTTTTGAGTCACAAGATATCCATAATATCTCTCGGGCTCTTGGCGTGTCCTACGAGATCTCTGAATGACTTGTGTAATTTAAGCGGAGTTCACTTTCCACAATTTCTTGTGGTTCTGCTCATGTTCAACTTCGAGTTCAATGATATTTTGTGGTTCTCGAATTTCTTGAGTTCTACTTTCCTCCTTTGTTTCCTTTAGAGACAAATTCTCTTTCTAGAAAAATACCGATTCGAGCAACAACCACTTTGTTCTCGGAAGGTTTGTAGAAATAATACCCTTTTGTTTCCTTTGGGTATCCCACAAAATTACATTTGTCGATTTGGGTCAGAGCTTGTCGAGAATTGAGGGCGTTTCTGAAGCCTCGCAACCCCAAATCTTCATGAAGCGATATCTTAGGGCGTTTCCAGTCCACATTTTATATGGTGTCTTGAAGCTGTCTTTGTAGGAACACGGTTAAGTGTGAATCACGGTATCTCTAGGGCATGACCCCGAAGCTTATTGGAAGATCTGCATGACTCATCATTGATCGTACCATGTCCAACAAGGTTCGATTCCTCCTCTCGAGATACACCATTCCATTACGGTGTTCCGGTGGAGTGGTGTGATATAATACCACACTCCTTTAGAAGGTCATCAAAGTCTTGGCTTAAGTATTCACCTCCTCGATCGGATCGAAGGGCTTTTATGCTTTTGCCAAATTGGTTTTGAACTTCATTCTTGAATTCCTTGAACTTTTCAAAGGATTGGATTTGTGTCTCATAAGATACACATATCCATATCTACTAAAGTCATCGATAAATGTAATGAAGTAATAAAACCTACCTCTTGCTAATGAACTCATGGGTCCTCATACATCACTATGTATAAGTCCCGATACATCGCTAGCCGTTCAACATGTCCGGTGAAAGGGCTTTAATCATCTTGCCTAATAAACAAGACTCGCATTTCTCATATGATTCAAAATCAAATGAATCCAAGAACCCATCTTTATGGAGTTTGGATATCGTTTCTCATTTATATGGCCTAAGCAGCGATGCAGGAGATATGTCGGATTTGAATCATTTGATTTAAATCGTTTTGTATTTATATTATAGATAAGGCATTTCTAAATCAAGAATATAGAGCTAGTTAAACAATTGTGCAACACCATAACAAATATCATTTAAGTAAAACAAACAACGATTGTTCTTTATTATAAATGAAAAACCTTTCTTGTCAAACAAGAAAGCGAAATAATGTTTTTGCTTATAGCGAGGCACAAAATAACAATCTTCTAATTCTAAAACTAGCCCGGTGGGCAAAGATAAATGATAAGTTCCTACGACCCGGTCAACAACTTTTGCTCTATTTCCAACTCGTAGGTCAACCTCTCCTTCTTAAAGTTCTACTCCTTGAGTCCCCACACATTAACACAAATGTGAGAACCACATCCGATTATCAATACCCATGATGTAGAAGTAGATAAGTTGACTTCTATAACATATATACTGAATCGGAAGTCGTACTTCCTTTTCTTTTCTTCACTTCTTCCGGATAAGCATGACAATTCCTTTCCGGTGTCGGGTTTTTCCTGAAGTGACATTCACCTTCTTTAGCCACCCCACCTTTAGGTTTTAAAGCTGTTTGGTTTTGGAATTGGGTTTGGCAAAAGATTTAGATCTATCTTCTTCTTGCCTTTCCAATTTCCTTAGCATTCCCCTTTTGCACCATCATTATGGGGCGGGTCTGCCTTTTTCATGTTGTTCTCGGCGGTTCTTAACATGCTCAACAACTTCGATAAGGGGTTTCTCAATTTCATTCATAAGATAGTTCTTAACAAATTGAGAGTAGGCTGTCTTTGTTCAAAGATTACAAAAAACAAGGTCGGTTTGGGCTTCGGGGTGATTGGAAAACCTTGACCTATCAAGGTACTCAATATACCCAATCATTTTTGACACATGTGGACCAAGCTGGATCACGTTCACCCATTTTTGCGGTGATCTGACGCCTTGCTTGTATCATACCTCTCTGTCGAGCATGCCCTTGAACAATTTCTTGAGATGCTCGATCATCTCATAAGCATCCATCAACTCATGTTTCTTACGAAGCTCGGCGTTCATGGTTGCTAGCATGACACAACTCACATCGAGCATCATCTTGATGCTTCTTGTAAACATTATGCTCATGCGTAGTGCGATGGATGACGTAGTCTTGCTGCGGGAATGGGCCCATCGAGGACATATAGCTTACGCTCTTGTTTGAGGACAATCCTCAAGTTCTATGCGGTCGAGGAAATTAATTCCACTTAGCTTGTCCTTTTCAAGGGGTGATCGTAATGAAAGACTATTTGTGTTGTTGTTGTTTGCCATTTGATATCTACAATTTATAAGTGCAACAATAATAAGTCAAATTCTGAGTTGATATTATATAATTGATAATAGTACATTCAAAATATACCTCCCACTATTTTATTCAAATTAATAGCCCTCACCATTAATTAGGAAAGCATTTTCTATTAAATCTTTCTAGTGAGCCAAGATCCATATTTCATTATGCCTTAAGTTAGCTTTGGCTATTCTCTCAAAACATAATTATTTAGGTAGACAACCCTTTGTCAATTATATCATATATAACTCTGGATAGTTTGGTAAACAACATTTGTTTCTAGTCCATCTAATGGTACCAACCAAACTCATGCCTCTAAGTCCACAATCTATTGAGATAACTTAGTTAAGTCGGGCCTAATGATTTTAATAGTTTGGATATCACAATTATCCTATCGCATCTTACCTAGATAAATAGGGTACTTTGCTTTGGCAAACCTACATCTATTGATCAAGGTCTTGATGAGTGTTATTCATTGGAAGGCATCGATTTAGACTTAATAATTTAATGAGGGATTTTATTAATTTAGATCTCACCAATTTTAATCTTGTTAAGCATGCACATTATTAATCATATCATATCACATACAAGCATAAATAAAGTGCAAAATTAAATGTGTCGCGATTATGGCCCAATCCTTTGTCGATCTTTTTCAAGCTAATGAAAGATTGAAGGTCAATCTAAGGTGGTAAAAGATCTTAAAATAAATAACTTCCTTGGATCTTCCTCTAATATCGCCTCCTCTCCATCATCATCTTTCCATTGTGTTCTCCATCTTGACATCTTCATCAATTCTGATTATTACATGACATAAAGAAACCTCGAGTTACATTCGAGGGATTTAGATGAGAAGAGAATATTACATTAGAATTTATAGAAAGGCACGACATGCAAGCCGTATTTCAAAACCAAAACCACTAACCTATGGGTCAAAAGGCCATAGCATGTACCATGCATATCACAATAAGCACATAACAATTTATATATAATTAAAGAAAACTATATATAAAAAATATAGGGGACACGACCATAAATGCGCTTCTGACGGGGGGGGAAGTGGGGGGTCTCCCGGTGGCGGTGATTGATAATCTGAATTACATATTGCGAGAATTTTTCCATCTGAATCTCGAAATAGTTTGAGAATCATACATTTTAATCCACCAAAACACCCATAATAACAAATCATATATGTCGGTTTGATTTAATCATATTAAAGCGAATAACAGTACACCGAAATTTATCATATATTTCGGTTTTGATTAATCATATTAAAGCGATTCTTCATGCTTCTAATCCGATTAGAATAGTTATATTGTTATTCCATAGATTAAAGATCGATTAACGGTATCATCATATATATTACGAATATACATACAACGGAATATCATATATTCAATTTTATATCGGTAAACATGCATCATCATATATCATATATATCGAATACAATTAAAACACGTAATCTGAATTAATCTTTTCGCAAGTAGCTACGATACCCTTTGTTGGGCTTGACAAAGAAGCATAAAGTGAAATTAAAATTTTAAAGCAATTTTGAAAACCTAAAAGCAGGATCCATGCGAAAATCAATTAATTGAGAGGTTTAGAGATTATACGGATATAATAAAAAGCGAGAATGAAGCAAATTGCGCCTCGAATCTCCAGCATAATACAAGCCAGATTGCGCCTCTACAGTATCCACCACGAGCAGCGCACGCATGAACCAGTGAGCGATTACGCAATAAGAAGGACTTGCGGTACTAGCCACCAAAAGGAATGGATTTTGAAAGCTGTTTTTCTCTAGTCTCTCTCTAAGGCGGGCTGGGGTTTTCAATTATGATATCTTACCCTAAGTAGGTGCTATATATATCATATATATATAGTAGTTAAAAAGAATTAATCAAATCAAAACCTAATTTTATAAAAATCAAATTATATATATATATATCTCTTAATTAAGTCTTACTTAATTAATATACATATATATAAATTATCCTTTTAATTTAAATTAAGTGATTTAAATACTATTAATCATATTAATATATTTAAATCCTTAAAATTTAAATTAATTCCCTTTTAAATAACGTTACATGTGTGTGACCCTATAGGTTATTATTACGTTGGCAATAATTTTAAAATCATATTATAAAATTATAAGCGGTGAAATGACATCTAGTAATGCATCATCTTTGCTACCCAGTAATAATAAGATCGATGATTCGATGCAACCTTTTTGTGACCAATGTTTCAATGTAATTTAATCTTTTAACCTTAATATCCTAGATTAAACTCGAGTCATGGAATGTGTCATACTCTTCATAATTTAATTTGAGTTTTCTTGATCAATGAGTAGACTATATGAAACAAATCACTATTTGAGCATGGCCATGCATTTCATAGTCCTACTCAATCGAGAACCTATGGATATCACCCATAATATATAGGATGGTTAAATTCCATCTAGATCACTCATATTTCTCACACGATTAATGATGAACCCAATAATCACCTTTATAGTCCACCTATTAAAGGTGACATTTGATGATATCAAAGTACATAAATTCTCGTGTAGTAATATAGCGATTTGAATTAGGAGGACCATTACATCATTGTCATTTATGAGAATTGCTAATGACACTTCGCATAATGCTCCATATAGAATTCTCATGGTGGAGTGCATCCGATTACATCGTTCTCTAACATGTACCTATGCATTGACTTAATATCTCATATATTTATGACCGATGAGATTTGGTCATCGATCGATCCACATACTAGTCTCAATGCATCATTGTTGTCCCATCAACAATGATACTCGAACTAGGGACATTTAAGAACAACGATACTAATGGTAATATATAATCTCATATTTCAAGTCACATACTTGAAACTATATAATTTGTATCACTATTCTAAGGAATTTTATTATGTTAACAATTATATTACGCGATAAATAAAACCATAATAAAATCATATATTTATTCAATCAAATATAATATATCAAAGCGTTAACACAATTATATCAAATAATTGGCCTCTGGAATGTTGGAATGGAAATACATTATAGTGCATGAGTGCATGTACTAAGATACGACAGACCATGAGGATCTGATGCACCACGACCGGTAGCGCTAGTACAATCATGACTACATGAAGTGTACTGCGGCCATCCGTCTATATATATACAAGCCTTGGGGTTGACCATTTGAAGAAGGAGAAGGAGAAAAGGCAAGGAAGACACATCCATTTTACTCTTCATACACATCTTTTGAGTGTTTCCTCATCTTTAAACACTTGTTAGCTTACATATAGTTATCTTTTATCCGGCGAGAGCTGAGTGTTTATCCATTTAAAGTCATAGAAGTCTACATTGGCAGCCCACTGTAAGCCTTCTCACATTATATAAAGCCTTCTTCTCATATTAGCACACACTGTTATACACATTGAGAGTCGTGTTGTGTGTGTTTGCATGGACTTCAGTCCGTGGTTTTCAATTCTGTCTGTATATATATACTTATATATATATATGTATATATTTTATATATGGACTAACATTATCGAGTTATGCCTCGATTGAGCCTAGACTTCGGTTTGGAGTGTTTATCTACTTTTGTATATATATATATATATACTTATATATATAATTGTTGTCAGACATATCTGATGAGCCTGGATTTTACATCCGGTGCATTTACTCACTTATATATATATATATATATATATATATATATATACTTATATATATAATTGTTGTCGGAGATTATATCTCATGAGCTGGATTTTACATCCAAAGTCGTTTTCGCTATATATATATATATATATATATATATATATATATATATATATATATATATATATATATATATATATATAGCTGTTATCGGACATATCCGATGAGCACGGATTCACATCCAAATATTTTATCGCTTTATATATATATATATATATATATTTATATTTTAAATCCGCCTCGAGTTTACTTCGTGGCGATTGATCGCTTTTACAACTTTATTTATATTTCGTCCCACACGGAGTTTACTTCGTGATGGTTGATCATGTCTATATATATATATTTACCGCTTTTATATATTTATATTTCCGATCCCCATGGAGTTGCTTTCGTGGTGGTTGATCATGTCTGTATATATATATACTTTCATGACTTTTATATAAATAATCGCATCGCTTTCCATACAAATTGTGGTATCATGTGAGCCTAGTAATCATGTGATCATGATTGATCTCATGAATCTAGATTCGATTCCATGATGGACATTTTCAAATTGTCAGCGACTTGTACATTATTTTCACGGATGTCGACTTTCCTTGGATGGTATCATTGCCCATGAGGAGTTCTAAGATTTCTTTGTATATTATTTTCTCGAGAATGCTTCACATCTCAAAAAATAAAAGCAAACAAGTTAGAACATTTAATAATAAAATGGAAGCATCAAAGACCTCAATTACTATTGAGCATGTGATTTGAAAACCTCTTTTACAAAACGACATTGCTATATCTTGTTTAAAATCGATTTTTCTATAAATTCAAACCCTATGTATATAGGTACGAACGAGGTACTGCACTACTTCTAAATAATTGCACATTGATCCACACACACACACACACACATTTATATAACAGTTTCTTTGAAAAGTGGCAGTCACCGTGGTAACACGGATGTCAGGGGGTGTCTAACACCTTCCCTCTGCATAATCAAGCCCCCGAACCCAAAATGAATCTCGGTTTCACAGACCCGTCTAGCAGTGTCAAATCACTGGGTCAATGTGCAAACCTTTTTCGGTTACATTGGTGCAACCAGTTAAAAACACCAACTGACGACTCTTAAAGTCAAATCGTCGACATTATACATGTCAGACCTTTTTTACTTATTTTTTCAAACAAATCTCACATTAACATGAGAACACCAAATAACAAGTAACGAAAAGGGACACTCAAAAATCCTGACGTCGATATATATATATATATATATATATATATATATTGAGTTTTGTTTTATTAGATTATAAATAGAATATATTATATTTTATTTAAAGTTTTCGTTTTATTAGAATATTTTATTGCATAGTGCTGCATAGTAAATCAAATTTTTAGAAAATTCAGCCGAAGGAATCGTTCGTGAAGAATTCGTATGAATTTTACTGTGCGTCTGTGATTAAATTTTTAAATAGTATCCTTCCATTCTCCTATAAATAGGATGCTTAGTTAGAATTGAAAATCACACCAGAATCAAAGAATTCTTTGTAACGACCGAGAAATTCGGATCCATTGTAAAATAATTTTATTTAATAAAATAATGAATAAAATTATATTATTTGTTATTATTACGTGTTAGTAAGATGAATGTCGTTATATAACCTAGAAACGTCAGAATGTCGTAGTATTTTAACTACGTGAAGGAATTAAAGTGTTTGAATTTCCAAGACGAAAATAAAAGTTTTTCGAGAGATATTCTGAAAAGCACTATTCATCTATTTCTGCTCGGGAATTAATTTTGAACTTCTGAGAAATACTTAACGATAGGATATCGAGTTGAGATGGATTATGTAATAATAATTCAAGTATGGAAATCATAATTTTTCGCTTGCGGAATTAATTTGAGAATGTTAGGGGAAAATGAATTGTTAAAGAACTAAAGTAATGATCGTATGATACGTATGTATTGTACGAGGAAATGAATACGAGTATGATACGAAGTATTATACGAGTATGTATGAATGATAGTATATCGTATATTATGAATTAGTATATGAGTTAGACTACGAGAATAATACGTAAACCGTACGTTATAAGGCTTTTAGCCAAATGAAATGGACTTGTGGGATTGTTTAGCAATTTGTAACGTCCAATAGAGGTTAATTTTCAAGCCCATGTGTGAGTAATGTTAAAGCCAAAATGGTTGTTAAAGTAAAGTCCAAAGTAAATTAATGCAAGCCCAAAAGCTTAAGTTAAGTTAATTAAACCTAAACCCAAGCTATTGATCCAATGGATTAGGGTGACCCATGGGGTAACCTATGATCATATGGTTATCTTGGTGACCAAGATAATTATGTGATGACCAAGGAAAAAGTGTAATGGCCAAGTAATTAAGGTGAGGAGCAAGTTAACTTTGATGTGAGGTAATGAATAGTATGGAGGTGTATTAAGGAGGTGAGATTGGCTTTTGTCCATTATACCCTAACTTAGGAAATCCTATAAATAACAAGCTTAGGATTTCATTTATTGTTTGTTAATTTTCACCAACAAGTTAAGTGCTTAATTGTTAGAGAGAATATGCAAGAATAAGCTAGACTTCCATTGTTAGAAAAGAAGAAGAAAAGCTAGTTCATCAAAGGTAATGATCCTATGTCATTAGTCTTCCATCTCTACCATTGTAGGTTGATAAGAGAAGTGTGGATTAATTGACATGTTGTTAAGAAATGATAAGAATGAAGAATCTAAGGACTTAAGACGTAATAAGCCGT
Source organism: Panax ginseng (assembly GCA_020205605.1). NCBI lineage: Eukaryota > Viridiplantae > Streptophyta > Magnoliopsida > Apiales > Araliaceae > Panax > Panax ginseng. Next base: position 140,300,481 of record CM035132.1, on the reverse strand, counting down.
GAATAAGCACTTTGTTCATAGATAAGCTATGAAATAAGGAAGATGTAAGAATGTTGGTTAGAAGACTTAAACTATTATAAGTCATGAGAAATGAAACTATATGTAGTTTATACTTTGATAAGTTATAAACTCATGGAGAATAAGTAGTAACTTATCATGTAAATAAGTTGATGTAATATGTAGGTTAAGATGTCATTATGATAGAGATAATCAATTTGAAATGATGAACAAATCATAAGTAACGAAGTTATACCGGAATTCACACGATTGGACGATAATCGTCGAATTCTTGAATTCTCGGATTAGAAGTAAAATTTTGATTTTTAGCTCGAAAATATTAGTTTTCAATGGGAACAAGTATTATTTGGCTTTATAGAGTTGTGAACTCGAAAATGACTAAATTCAAACTTAGAACGAAGAAACGAGCGTTGAACGTTCACGAACGTTTACCATTTTCGTTAAAAATGAGCTTCATAGATGAATTTTGAGTTAACAAAGGCGAAAATGTAAATTTTTGCATGAACACGTAGAGTATGTTATTTGTGAGCTAATGGCTTTTGAATGAGTCAATTCGGACTTAAAATGATCAAATTTGGAGTCTAGGAAGTTCGTTGAGCAAAATAAAATTTTTCAATCGGTGCTGGTGCAAATGGGCGCCATGCAAGTACAATGACCAAGGCATACTAGTGGTGTTCTTGTCAATGTAATGCGATGTCATCACCCATCTTGAACTTTCATGCCAGTAAGGCAATAATTGAATCGAGACTTCATACCGCATTCTTTGAGTTAAGGGCCATACACACTGAAGAGTGGTGCCGCAATGCGACATAAAGAAGAAAGAGTGGCGTCGCAACACCAAGAGAGAGGGAGTCCTACTGGAAACTTGCATCACAACGTGAGTTGTAGAGCAAGGGTTGGCACCGTAACGCCAGCCTTAGGGTTTTGACAATAAAAAAAAGTTTTGATGATAAAAAGGAAGGTAGTTGGTTAATGATAAATTACAACATTAATTAACTTAATGTAGCATTGTTTAAAGTATTTTAAACCTTAATTATGATTACTAAAGGTTGAAGATAATCAATTGAACATGAACGTAATGACGATGTAAACTATAATAGAAAGTCGAAACCAATAGTAACGAATCTAATACATGATTATATTGAGAAGAAGGGTAAGATTCATTAGGAATCATGTATGTTATTCATGACCTATTATGTTACATTATGTGATCATATATGTAGAGACCTTAAAGACTTAAAGTAAACGTGTAATAATAGTAGTAGACGCTGAAGGCAAGTATTCTAACCCTTGTCTAAGTTCAATCTAGATAGGTTTCATGATTTATGTATTCTTACACATGAATTGATGTATGATGAAGTCAAAGCCAATTCTTTTATCTAGATTTAAGATGTTTAGATTTTTTATAATCTATCAAAGTATTGTCAATGTACTGAATCTGTGATCACATGATTCCTAGGCTCACATGATGCCGCAGTTTTTATGAAAAGCAGTAAGCAGTTATATATATAAAAGCTGTAAATATATATATACAAACATGATCAACCACCACGAAGCAACTCCATGGGGGATCGGAAATGTAAATATATAAAAGCGATAAATATATATATATATATATATGGATATGATCAACCACAACGAAGCAACTCCATGGGGGATCAGAAAAGTAAATAAAGTAGTAAATACGATCAACCGCCACGAAGTAAACTCCAGAACTGATGTAAATGTATATATATATATATATATATATATATATATATATATAAGCAAGTAAATGCTCCAGACATAAGTTCAGGCTCAATCGAGGCATAACTCGATAATGTTAGTCCATATATATAAAATATATATATATATATATATATATATATATATAAATATATACATATATAAGTATATATATATACAGAGATAGAAATAAAAACCATGGATGAGAAGTAGGGCATACATACTTTACAATCGACTCTCAATGTGTAGAATAGTGTGTGCAAAGATGAAGAGAAAGGCTTTATAGAGTGTGAGAAGGCTTACAATGGGCTGCCAATGTAGACTTCTATGACTCTATATAGATAAACACTCAGCTCCTGCTCGTAAATGTATAGCTATATGTGAGCTAACATGTGTTTAAAAAGAGCAAGCACTCAATATGGGGTGTGTACAGAACAAATTTAACAGGGCTTCCTCGCCTTTTTCTTTTTTTAAAATGGCTACCCCAGCCCTCTATTTATCGAGGGGAGCATGAGTGTATACTACAAAGAAATTGCAGATGCACTGCAGAATCGCTGCAGATGCACTGCAGAATCACTGGGTTCCATGGGTCCCGTTGTCTCGAAGTACGTGCACTCGTGCACTATAATATCCGCTCAAACTTGTAGAACTTCAATCCGAGCATCCGAACGAGGTATATAAGACCTTCTTCGGATTGCTTGTGTCGAGAGTTACGCAATGACATGGATTAGAGATTGTACGAAGTCAGGAAGAGGGGACCATGCCCATGGTCTTCAATCTTCAAATTTTATCCGATGTATTGCCATGCGTAATAGTCACTTGGGATTGGAACTCCTTGGTTCTTATAGGAAATTGTTGTATGTATATATGTTTGAAGTGTTGAGACAATGCGCAGGTGTTGAGGTAGCAAGATGACGTTTGACTCCTCACTGGGGTTATTTCTGGTTTGAGTTGAAAGTAGATGTTACTCAGGGTTACATCTGAGATTGGACTACTGTAAGTGTTTAAATGCCTCAATGTCATCTATGGGTGTGTTTGTCCGCCCGGTGTTAGCTCCAGGTCTGAGGTATGAGTGCCTCGGTAGGAGGTATGATTGAAGCTGATAGCATGCATTTCAAACAAGCATTTCCGGAGTTATCACCAGAACTGCAACAACATTCCTTGGGGTTATCGCCAAGGAAGAAACTTGGGGTTATCTCCGAGGTTGGAAATAAGATTCTCGGTGTGTGTTCTGGGGTTGGAAATGATACTCCCGGTGTGTGTTTCGGGGTTGAGACTGAACTTCGGTAGTATCCGGTATGGATGTGAGCTGTCTTCCAGGGTTATCTCCGAAAGACGATTCTGCCCTCCTGCAATGTTAGTAATAGGTGTGTAGAAAATTTTGAGTGTCTACAGATGCCCCTCTTTATCATATTCATGCAATGCAAGGCATGGATAGGATAAAGAATCCTAGACACTTGAAATGTAACAAGATAAACATGATGCTATGTGCAACAACATGATGCAAATGTATGATGCATGATTGTCAGTTAATCCTGTTGGGATGACAATCACTGATGTCTTGGACATGCGATCCAAGTCCTCAAGGATGCTTGATGTTGGGGCTATCACCAAAGTCTTGAATCCTAAACACAAACTTTTAATCCATAGAGGTACCTCTTATGAACAAGAGATCTGTGGGGAGAAAGCTTTGTCTGTTTGAGGATGTGTATAACATATCCCATTATCCTGTCGGAGTTACAGCCAACAGTATGTATTTGTCAGGGTTGCCTGACCTTCGCTAAAGTGTGTATCACCGGATAGATCCCTGTTGGGCAAACTGTCAAGGCTGCTTGACCTTCATTGATGTGTGTATCAATGGTTGCATCGTGTTATAACCCTTGCTGGGAAGGTTGTCATGGATAAGTTGCTTCGATGGGTTTACCTGCCATCGGCTGAAGTAACGTCAAGATTGCTTGACCTTCATTGATTTGTGTATCAATGGTTGAATTGCGTTGTAACCCCCGCTGAGGATACGTTGATCAATTCGTAGCTTTGGCGTTGTAACCCCCATCGGGGACACTTCTTTGATTCATAACTTCGGCATTGTAACCCCCACCAGGGATTGCTTCTAGGGTTGTGACCCTGCACTGACGACATCGGACCTTTGTGAGGTATTGCCGAGCATGATTTGTGAAAGCTAAGGCCATTGGTATAGTATACCTTGTACACAGGCGAATACCAATGAGACATATGGAGCCAGAGTCTGGCTCATGAAAACCAGGATTCCAGGCTATTCCGCTCAATCGTGTAGCATTTTTATTCATGATTTGGCCTTTTCAGCTTGTGAGACCTCCTTTGCAACTCTAAGTAGAGCGAGCTGGAGGTGTGGGACCCAAATAGGGGTGCCAAAGGTACACCTGCAGCAGCCGCAGGTGGACTTGCGGCCAACCGTGCGTATGTATTCCCTGCAGGTTGCTTTTATAAGTCATTTTTAAGCTGCGCGACGAAGGAAATCTGAGAGCTTTTCTTCAGACCTGCTGAGTTCGGGCAACTTTCTATATATTCTGCCACCGTACCAGCGTTCTTCACTGTCCTGGTAACATATGCATGTATTTTTTCCAATTTCTATCCGTTAGAAAATGACTTATCACATGAAATGAATTTAGACACATAGTAGTGAATATGCATGCTGATATGACTTTACAAAAAATATTCAACATAGTAAATGTTAGTATTAAACCACGCTGAACATAATGATGTGAAAAAATTAAACTTTTGAAACAGTCAAATTGGTACCTTTTACTGTCATTTCTTATCCTATTTGAGGACAAATGAGTAAAGGTGGAAAAGTAAAATACCCTAGTAATTAGATTACACTTACAGATTTTTTACTGTGATGTATTAAATGCATTTAGGATGTATATGACTGTTGGTAGGTGTGCTACTGAATGGCCACCTAGTCATGCCTCTGTGCATGTGGATAGTCCCATTTACAAAGGGGGCTATGACAAAATTTTTCCAAAATGTAGGCATGGGGTAGTCATGCATTTTAACTCTACTATAGACGTATGTTAAAACAATGCATGCATATATCTAATCATAAAATGCATTTTGAAAAGCTCCAGGTAAGAATTTACCACGCTCTTTCTGAGGTGATTTGGAGACTTATTGTCCTGATATTATGGATTCGGATCAGCCGAGTAGTTCCCGCAGGACCACTTCTGGTGTACGAAGGAGGGCTTCTGAAGTGCCTCGACCTCGTTCTGTCAGACAGCCTCGTCGTTTGGTGGAGACGGTGATACGTCCTATCCGGGTTAAAGTGCCAGATGTAGAGGATGAGGCGGAGGATGTACCAGTTGAGGTTCCTACTCTTGTTGTACGTGTTCCCCGTAGGGAATTGGCAGGTATTCAAGTTGCGAACCCAGATCTTATGGGTGACTTGAGTCGGCATCCTTCAGTCTACCTGCACGCAAATGAGGTATAAAGTTAGATCTTAATCTTCTTTGTTTCCTATTGATGAGGAATAAAGGGTTCTGATGTTGATCTGCATTTGATGTAGGTTCCCGGCTTCACACAGCCTCGAGGGAACTGATTTAGTATCCACTCTATGTATCAAGCTTTACATGATGACTATAGAGCGATTGTAGATGGCTGGGGATTCGGGACATTCTTTTCCATTCTTCCCCATCGCTGTCTCTGGGTTACGTCAAGGCATTGTCTAAGCGGTGGTTTCACCAGACTCAGTCACTCCATCTGCTAGACTGTGAGGTGATGATAACGCCGATGGATTGGCGGTTTATCACATGTATGAAGTTTGGAGGGGATCCAGTGCCTTGCACGGCGGATATTACCCCTACTGCCGTCAGATCCTTGTTGGGAGTTTCAGCGGAGGCGCTCAAGGGCAAGAGGCTGTTTCAGACTGAGTCCTTTGAGCATAGATGTTATAAGCGTTTGTTGAGTGAGCCTATACAGATGATGTGAGAGTCGAGGATTGCATTCTTGGTGGCTGTTCTTGATGATCATTAGGGGCTACTTCATAGTAGATAACTCTTCTACGGTGTCCTTCGCTTTGATCAGTGCCACTCGACATGTGGACCGTATAGGAGACTATGATTGGGGTTCCTAAACCTTTGCCTACTTCCTCAAAGGAATGCACATGCGATCGCAGGGCTTGACCGAGGCTTGGCTAAGATTCTACCCATTTCTACTAGTGAGTATTTCTCTTATCTTTTCCCATGTATAGGTTAAGAGCTTTGACTAACAACAGATGTTTACCTTTGTGTTGGCAATTTTGGGCCTATGAGAGGCTTCCATGTTTGTGTCATGTGAGCGTGCTAGGTTTAGACACCTATCCACAAGGACGGAGTACTAGCGGAGGTACCTGTTGCTGAGGGTTTCACCCATTGCCGCCTACAACTAGAGTTATTGATAACGGATGTCATCACATGGGTTCCCTATTCTGGGGAGCATTTGAGTGTTGGATTTAAGGATGGGTACCCGACTGGTGCCGAGCACGTTATGTCCACCCGTAGGATTCCTCTCTTCATAAATGGAGGATGGGAGCTCTATTTAGGAGAGCGTGCTATCAGGAGCACTATAGGAGAGATTCGTATGTCGATCTTGCCTCTTGCCAGTCGTTATTGGCCTGTTCCGCAGTCACCCGTCACTGATATCCCATTGTTAGGGATTGGCGATTACACATTATCAGAGGGCCCTTACACTCAGGAGATGTTCCAGCATTGGTGGTTCCCTCGTACCATTGGAGCTCAAACCCGCCCCACACAGTTTATGGGGGATATGGTTCCAGGATCCGTGATGATGACAAATTGGCTTGCCTGTGTCAAAGATCCGACTCATGTGACACATATTGACAGTTTGACCCGGCAGTTGGACCGAGCACATTTCGTCATCCGACACTTGGGTAGAGATCCTTCAGAGGCAGATACTTTTAATCCTTCCAGCTCTGGCACCGGCCCCTCAGATGACCCATATGGTTTAACCAGTGTAGATCCTCCCTTGTATAGGCCTAACATTCCTGTAGATAGAGATCCAGTGACTCAGGAGGAGTTATATCAGGTGGATAAGATTGATGATGTAGACATCGATACCATTGACTTCTCCTGATGTATATTTCTTGTTATCTTTTTTGATAGGCCTCTGCTAGATATTGGGTAGCTTCGCCCTATTCTCGCTATATCTTTTGTTAGGCCTCTGTTAGTTTTTGGGTAGCGTCGCCCCATTTCCCTGTATTTTAGCTGTACAACAATGTATTAGATGATGATATACTTAGGAATGTATATACAGTTTCTCCATTCCCTATATCATATTTCTATCTATTATATCATGTATGTTATTATGTTATGCATATGTATGTATATCCAGAGATATTCAGCATTAACCCCTGGATTGTCTTATGACACGACCCATACAGATATCTTCTTCAATAGTTAGCTGTATTGATCATACTCCACTATTTTTGGTGGCATTTGGTATGCGCTCATGGTATGATAGTATGCCACCATCAGACAGGGTGACTTTAGATCATTTGTTGCAGCATACTATGACCTTGTTGATGTTTTAGGTTCCCACAGGGTTCATAGAGGGTATGCTAGAGCATTGGGTACCAGATAGATAAGTTTTCCGATTTGGGACCTAGGAGTTGACTCCTACTTTGGAGGAGTAAGCACAGTTGACAATGCTGTCATTGGACAGACCTTGCGTGCACATGGCGATTGGAGACATGAGTAGACAGTTCATGACTCTCACCTGATTGAGGCGTAGAGTAGTACAGGACGAGATTACATCCGGCCACGTGATATCCCAGCATTTTTTGTTTTACTGATTTGGCTCTGAGAATAGTTATGCACGGCATTCTGGGGATTTCACCACACCGGAGGATCATTGACATTCAGCTAGAGTGGATGTAATACTACTGTGCATATTATCATACGTCTACATGCCATAGTACATGGATGAGTTGGACATTGGCATCATTATGGTAGTGAGAACTCTCAAGGAGGCTCACACCATCCTACCGATGATTATGGCAGAGACTCTGAGGTCGATCACATATTGTTGCACTTATCCGGCAGGAGTGTTCACAGGCAGCTCGGTCATGCTGTACGTGTGGTTCATGTCACACTTGGGACCGATTGGTACATTCAGACGGCATGGATATTGTTTCACCCATGATATAGCCATGTCGTACTCTTCCGACTTGCTTGGAGTGTACATACATTGCATCTTGGTGACTTTCTAGCGAGGATTGGAGATCCATTCGCTATATTATTGCGTGTCTGGTGGCTTAGCTCAGCTCACCTCTGACTTCATTACTCATGCTCGGGCATGGATTATCTTCCTCTATTTGGTTTGAGAGGATGATCACCTACCACCCATTTGGCCGTGATGTGTCGGTTTGACGATTCGAGATTTCCACCCATTTGAGGGTGCGATGATTCATTAACTTGCTTCTCGCCATTTATCATCAGAGGACAGATCCAGGTTGTATGCCTGTTGGGATCAGCGAGAGCTAGCTAATTTTTCTGTCAGTCATCCGGGTTATCCTGTAGAGTATTCGGTATGGATGGAGACAGAGACTGCATCGGCTATGGTAGTATCCACAGTGCAGGATATTGATTCCAACGATGAGGAGCCTATGGAGGAGGTTGACATTCCCATCGAGGAGGACTTGACTGCTGGGTTGCCAGCATTTGTGATGGATTCTCCCACCACGAGTGGTGCATTACTCGATATCGGCCACAATATTTAAATGAGCCTATATTTGATGACCTATGAGAGAGATCAGGCTAGGGCCACGATGTTGACAGCTCTTGATGGGAGAGACACCACTCTATTAGAGAGGGATGAGGCTAGATCAGCCAGGGATGTGTTGATTGTGGAGCGGGATGTCGCCCTATCTGCTAGGGATGTTGCCATTGTAGACAGTACCTTCGTGAGATCCTATACGACTGGCATCCTTTCTGACATGAGTGCATACATTTATGAGCATCATAACACCATACAGTTAGCCTCTGATCTACTAGCTTGTGTAGATACAATGGGTCAGGAGCTTGCAGCCTTACCTCCGTCTTCGGAGAGGGATGCTATGTTAGATCTGATAGTCCGCATACACATAAATTCGTGCATAGCTTTGTATTTTCCTGCACAGACTAGCTTAGCCATTTTTCATGTACAACACATATGTATATATCAAAAAGTATTATATATGGCAGAGAAATATATTTTGATTTACTTCCCTTTTATTTATGCCTTGATACGTGCTTGATATTTGCCTGTTTCTTCAGGGCCTTGTGATCTTGATGTATTCTTAACTCATCCTTGATGTGCAGACATTGAGCCATCGCAGGATCTCTCAGAACAGATCATTGATCTGTATGTATCCCTACCATCTTTGGTGTCTTGGGACTAGTTTCTGTATGGAAATGTGGAGAGGAGTGTGGCTTTTCCTCTCTGATATTGATCGCACCACAGATGGTCGCCAGTACTTCTATTTGTGAGAAGCCTAGTTAATTCCATTTCTTATGGATTGGTGTTGCTCTTTGAGGCATAACTTCAACTTAGATGGTCACCGAATCCCCTATTTGTGAGAAGAGGTTGAATAATTCCATCCCTTTGGTTTGAAGCCGATGAAATGTGGTGGATTGAAGGTTGATCCCAGTACCGTGTGACAAGTATTTTTGTTCTGGTAGGGGTTAGATTGAACCATAAATGGCTGCCTACGTACTCCTATGGAAGAGGAGATCAAGTCTGCATAGTTCGAAATTGGTGTAAGAGGTTCAACGCTGAATGTAAAAGGCATATGGGTGTAGAAGCTTTATTAATGAATAAGGGTGTAGAAATGTTTTTGTTTTTGGAGAGAAAAGGGCATAAATGTTTTTGTTGTTTTTTCTTTATTGCGACCGGGCCATATAGAATATGGTTGCCTACGTACTCCCGTGTATCAGGAAGATCAGGTCGACGTAGTTCGCCCCTCAGGACGAATTGCAGCTAAAGAGAACTGTGAATTCCATGTGCATGCTATACTGCGGGGAGAAGAAAGTTTGATCCTATGATGGGGACAAACTACAGGTGTGACGCCCCCAAAATAGGTCCACACGACCCATTCTGAGTCACCAGATATCATACTATAAAAATCAAATACAAACTTCATTTATACAATTATTGAACTTTCGTGCAGAATACGACCACAGTTAAACTGTGAGTTTTAATACAAATGTATGTAACTCTCATGGTGCCTTGACCACAACCTTACAATGGTACCTTACATAAAATTACAGTCCATAACTGTTTTAGGAATTAAAATCTTTGGGAAGTGCTCAAGAAAACCTTCGTACATGGGAGGCCATGTGTCTAGGTTATGATAGATATCATATGTCCACAAAATTATCCTTAGTTGACCCAATAGTCCCCAAAGAAAAACAAGAAGATTGCTATCATCTTCTTTCCAATTGTGAGTCTTCTCTTGACATATAATTATCTCCGTTATCTCCAAGTGAGAATTATACTTCAAATAAACTCCAAGATTATATAGGTAGTGCTCGTAGATATACTCAGCAAGTGGATGTGCATAACCCTGTCTTATGATAACACGAGGTTGTATGTCATTAGACATCTTATATGATAGTGGCAAAACACCCTTCCAAAGTTGGGTTAACCTCACCCTATTCGGTTCACCAAAATTAAATATCAAATGACGTATACAATAAGACACACTTATCTAAAGTTCTGAATAAAATTATTTCCATACTATTTAGGGAGATCCTCAACAGCTATAGACCACCGTTTTATTCTCTTGTTACCCCCGCTCGACCCAGCTACACTCTTATTACCTGAAAGGAATTTTGAAGCAAAGGGTGAGCACAAATAGCCCAGTAAAGAATATCATAACTAAAGATAATTAAATTATCAATAGCCTTCTTCAATAATAAATCAGAGATTTAGAACATATGGTAGATGATAAAACTTTTCAACCATAGTTGCAGCGGAACGAGCAATCCATTAGAAGAGTTAAATAGACCATCAGATCTATTATCTTTTCCATGTTAAAATTCCACCAATAATGTTTTATCCCTGTAACATCAATCAATAATTCATGTCCACAATCATATGAATAACTCATAATCATTATTGTGATTCTAAATTCTTCTTCGCACCTAGGATGAAGATAATTTTCATCACCTATCTTCACCTGAAACATCAAAAATCATGGTTATACAAAATCACAATTCCTGCTCCTAATTATACTAATAAATTCATCTTTGCACTACGACCAAAGATATTCATTAACAATTCATCTTTGCACTATAGGCCAAAGACATACAATTGTATTTTAGAAGAGTCAAGTAGAGCATGATATCTACTATCTTTTACGAATTAAAAGTGTATAATCAATATTTTATCGCTGAGACTCAACTTAATAAAAAATCCACATCATCGAATCATCCATGCACTATGGCCAAGGATATTCATGTAATCATCAATGGTCATGATTATACCGAATAATCCCTGGTTATAATCATACCAATAAACAGTTCATCTATGCACATAAGCCAAATATACTCATCAATCAATAGTTCATCTTTGCACGTAAGCCAAAGATATACAACTGTAAAACCAATAATCAACAGTCCATCTTTGCACGTAAGCCAAAGATATTCAACTGTAAAACCAATAATTAACAGTCCATCTTTGCATGTAAGCCAAAGATAACTCTCATCATAATATAAGCATGAGGATGATGACAATGATATAAACATTAATCAAACGAAAACAAGGATAAATATTAAAGACTTTAATCACTTCTTAAAATTATAAACAATTTATTTCAATTGTTTACACTTTACCAAATAATCCATTTAAACATTCAAAAATGCCATACTCATAAGATTTCATCACCAATGATCAAATCCCTCATCAAAAATCTGCATATACCCTATATAGGATTCCCAAGCCATAAAATCCTATTTTCCAATTTTGTTACTTCACATAACATATTTAATTCATTTACTCATAACTAGTTCATTTTCATGAAAAATACCAAATCAGTCCCAAAAATATTTCTTTTCTGGGATTTAACAGAATATAGTCCCATATTGAACATATATTTTTCTCAGAATTTTTAAAATTCATTTACTATTTTTCATATGGCCAAAGCTGCCGAATATTAAGACATTTATCATAAATTGTACTTTTTTCCAAAAATTCCGAAATTTACAGGGTATACTCTTGTGATATACATGTACTCCCAATAAAAATTTCACCAATTTTGGAGTTAACCACAAGGAGTTATAAGGGTTTACTTTTAAAAGAGTCTTTTCCCATAAAATCCATAACTCTTAATCTATACATCAAAAAATCGCCATCTTTGGACACAATCTAGAAAACTCATCAAATTATCATTTCAAATCTTTCCAGAATATTTGAGTCCGGAATGATGAAATTAGTAGAAATAGACTATAAATACAAAATTTGTCGAGGTTGACTTTTTGGTCAAAAAAGTCAACAGTTGACTTTTTCAGAAAAAGGCAAACTTTGAAATTTCAAAAATGAAATTTTTGAGAAAAATATTTCCATTGTGTTAGGATTATTAGTGTTAGTGGAAATTGATATTTATTTCAATAATAATTGATGTCTGGAGGTTATATTAACCAATCGGGTAATTAATCGAATAAATGAGCAATGAATTGCTATTAATTCACATGATTATAACTATTTGTTCACATGTGTGTACTATTGATTCACAGTCATGTACTATTAGGGGATGTGGTGCAAGATTGATAATATTTGCATGACTAAGTTAAAAATAGAGGTATAGATGGAGGTACTATACTGTAATTCGTATTTTCACATGATTATAACAATTGATTCACATGATTGAACTATTAATTCACATTATTTACTGTTAGGGGAGGTGGTGCAAGTTTGATAATATTTGCAGGACTAAATTAGAAATGAAAGAAAAGTTGAAGGTATTGTATTGTAATATTTTGAGCCCCAAAACGTGCAATTATCGAAACTATATTTTTCTATAAATAGAAGCTCATTCTTCCTTCATTTCTCACCAATTCACTAAAGCTTTAGAGTAATTATTATAGAGAGAAATTATAGAGAGAAAGAAGAAGAGAAGTTTGCTACCTCACTATTCTAGTATCCAGTTTTCTTCTAAGGTAAGGGGTATTATTTCTTTCGTATTCATGAAGAGAGCTATTGTTATTCCATTCCTTATTATTCTATTGGAATAACCTGTATACGCGAACTACCGTATACATGGTGAAATTCTTCTGTTATTCCATTCTTTATTATTCTGTTGGAATAACCTGTCTGTGCGGTCTATCGCATGTACTCCCAATAAAAATTTCACCAATTTTGGAGTTAACCACAAGGAGTTATAAGGTGTAAAAGTACAATCTCCTCTTCAGGATAACCGAAATTGTATGAACTATTTGAAATGAGGTGAAACCAGGCTGCTGGCTTGAAATGTATGTTTCCCTGAGGGGCAGAAGAGTTTGCAAAAAGAAAGGGTTCAAAACTGGAATGACTGGTGATTGGATGATCAATACCAGGATGTTTGCTTGATGGTAACTTCAGACATAGTACCGTTTCACGGTGTCTGTGTTGATAAGCTATGGAAATTCATCGCCATCCATTTCCTATAGTCTGAGAACTCCTCCTGTCAATACCTCCATTGACAACAAACGGGCCTTCCAAGTTAGGAGCGAATTTTCCCTTAGATTGATCTTGGTTGTCAATGATCTTCTTCAAAACCAAGTCATGTTGTTTGAATTTCCATAGCCAGACTTTTCTGTTGTAGGATCTGGCGATCCTTTGCTGATATAACTGACCATGGAAGATAGCCGTAGTTCGCCTTTCTTCTATCAGAGACAATTGGTGATACCTGTCTTGTACCCACTGGTCTTCATCCAACTGAGCGTCCATCAACACTCTGAGGGATTCCATTTCCACCTCTATGGGGAGCACTGCTTCCATCCCATAGGCTAATGAGTAGGGGGTTGCCCCAGTGGAAGTACGTATGGAAGTTCTATAGGCTAATAAAGTCAAAGGCAAGAGGTCAAGCCATCCTTTGTGGTTGGCGAACATTTTCTGCATGATCTTCTTGATATTTTTATTAGCCGCTTCAACAGCACCATTCATCTTTGGACGGTAGATGATGGAGTTAAGGTGTTTGATGTGGAATTTACTACATAACTCCTCCATCATTTTGTTGTTGAGGTTCTTAGCATTGTCTGACACAATAACCTCTGGTTGTCCATATCGACAGACTAGATTATTTCTGATGAAAGCAATGATGACTTCTTTGGTAACCCTAGGGAAGGAGGCTGCTTCTACCCATTTGGTGAAGTAGTCGATCATAGTAAATATGAATCGATGTCTATTACTGGCTTTGGGCTCGATGGGCCCGATCACGTCCATTCCCCACATTGAGAAAGGCCATGGCGAACTCATATTATGGAGTTCCCTTGGAGGGGCATGAATGACATTCCCATGAATTTGGCATTGATAGCACCTCTTGACGTGATCATCACAGTCAACTTTGAGTGTAAGCCAATAATGCCTTGTTTTGAGAATTTTCTTGACAAGTAAGGGTCCGCTTATGTGTGGGCCACATACTCCACCATGGATCTCATCTATGAGCCTCTGAGCTTGGTCTTTATCCAGACATCTGAGGAGATCTAATCCTGCATCTCTCTTGTAGAGTGCATCACTGCTCAGGTAGAATTTTATAGAAAATTGATGGATCCGCCTCTTCTTAATTAGGCTAGCCTCAGCAGGTGTAGATCCATCTCATAGATACTCCTTGATATGCTGATACCAGGGGTTGTGGATGGGAGGTAGTTCATCCGATACTTCTCTAACGTAGTTCCCATAAACTGGGGCCTTTTGTAGGGCAAATGTGATGCTTGGCATGTTTTCCTAGTCAGGTATGTGAATCAAGGAGGCTAATGTTGCTAGTACATCCACAAAATTAATCCTATTACGAGGAATGTGTAGAAAGGAGATTTCTTCGAACTCCAAAGTCATCTGTAAAACTTGTCGATGATAAGGCAGCAAATGTAATTCTTTAGTTTGATAAATTCCTGTGGATTGTTTGATTAACAATTCAGAATCCCCAAAGATAGTTAACCGCCTGATGCCCATTGAACGGGCAAGTTTTAGCCCCATGATATAGCCTTTATACTCAGCTGTGTTCTTGTCGATAAAGCTGCAATTTGACTACGACGGATAATCTGCTCCCGTCAAGAATATTAAAGCTGCTCCGGCTCCAGAGCCTTCGTGTTATTATGACTCCATCAAAATACATTTTCCATGTGTGGCATGCATCGTACTGATGGGGTAATTACCATTACCCCTTCATCGGGGAAGTATATTTCTAAGGGTTTGTAATCCCCTACAGGTGCGGGGGCCAGTTGATCCACAATTCCTTGACCTTGGATAGACTTTTGCATCACATAGACGATGTCATATTGCTGTAGGATCAACTGCCATCTGGACAGTCGATAATTCAGTATGGGCTTACTGAACACATACTTGAGAGGATCCACGCGGGATATGAGATGAGTTGTATGACCATGGAGGTAATGTTGTAACCTCATGGAAGCCCATGCTAAATCACAACAAGTCTTCTCAATCAGAGTGTACTTGTGTTCACTGATGCTGAATCTTTTGCTGAGGTAATAGATAACTCGTTCTTAGCCTCTATCGTCTTTTTGCCCCAGCATGTAGCCCATGGCATTGTCATTAATGGACAGGTACATGAATAGGGGAGCATCATCCCTGGGTGTTACCAAAATAGGAGCGTTAACCAACTGCTCTTTAATGGTAAGGAAAGCTTTCTGACACTCGTCATTCCATTTCATGGAGGAGTTCTTCCTTAACAACTTGAAGATGGGCTCACAGGTTGCTGTGAGTTGAGAGATGAATCTGCTAATGAAGTTGATTCTTCCCAAAAATCCCCATATTTCCTTCTCTGTCTGAGGAATGGGCATTTCCTTGATGGCTTGGATTTTGGTAGGATCCAATTCAATCCCTTTATGGCTGACTAGGAAACCTAGCAACTTGCCTGATTTGACACCAAAGGCACACTTGGCTGGATTCAACTTCAAGTTGTACTTTTGCAACCTGTTGAATAACTTTCTGAGATAGTCTAAGTGGTCTTCCTCCTTTCGGGACTTGATAATGATGTCATCCATATAGATCTCTATCTCTTTATGCATTAAATCATGGAAAAGAGCTATCATAGCTCATTTGTAGGTTGCCTCGGCATTGATGAAGCCGAATGACAATCGTCTATAGCAAAAGGTTCCCCAAGGCGTGATGAAAGCGATTTTCATGATCTTCCTCAGCAACTATAATCTGATGGTACCCCGCAAAGCAATCCATAAATGAGTACATGCTGTATTGAGCAGTATTGTCAATAAGAATGTGGATAAAGGTCACAGGAAAGCTATCTTTAAGGCAAGCTTTGTTCAGATCTCGGTAATCCACGTAAACTTGCACCTTTCCTCTGGGTTTAGGCACATGAACAATGTTGGATATCCACTCCGAATATGTAGACACCATGATAATGCCAGCTTGAAATTGTTTCACAATTTCTTCTTTAACCTTTAAACTCCACTAAGGTTTCAATCGCCTGAGTTTCTGCCTAACTGGCTTGAATCCTTCCTTAATGGGAAGGCGATGAAGAAAAATGTCAGTGGACAAACCCACCATGTCTTCATGAGACCATGCAAACACATCCTGGAATTGGGTTAATAGTATAACCATGTCATTCCGTTGGTTTGGGGTGAGGTCTGAACCAATCTGGATTAGCTTAGGGCTTTCTAAGGTTCCAAGATTGAAAGAAGTTGTTTGGTCAAGGTTGGATTTAAGTTTATCTGCGACTCATTCCTTAATCTCCTGAGGTGTCTCAATGTCTTCTTGTATTTCCACCAAGTCTGAGTCCAACTTTGCATCAAAGTTACAGCCCTTGTAAAGAGAAGGCACATCATCCGCAAGTATAGGGACATCTAAATTCAGAGTCCTGAAATCAAAAGATGCTTTCACTTAATATATGAAACTATTTAATCATACAAAAGTGTTAGCATGTCTTCGATAAAATAAAGCGCTAATCTTTGTATAGAAAAGTAAGCAATTAAAGTTATCTACTGGCGGAGGGATTTTCATTCATTTTACCCTCGTCGACCAATGCATGGAGTGCTGCTCCAAATGTCGAGGGCAAACTCCTGATGGACTGCAGTGATGGAGGTATTGTCATTATCCTCCTTCTCTCGAATGATAACCATGACATCTGGGCAATCATCGTCTGGGGTATATCTGTTTGTATGTTCATCATGGACAATGATGCGTATGCCTGACATCATCAAGCCGATGTTGTGTTTACGTTTCCACTCCCTTTCTTCCACTTCGGGATTAGGAATCATCACCTCTTTTGCTTTGATTGGTACTGGTTTGGGAAACAGCATAGCCATAATATGGGTTCGCACCTTTACTGGAGACTGTATTAGCTTATGCGGTGCAGATGGAGAAAATCATTGTGTGTCAGAAGATTGAGGAACCTGCTTATGCTTATGAGGATTCCTATGACTGGAACTGGTAGAATAGCCTAGTCCAGCTGTCCCAATTTGACTAGACACTTGAATAGGGTGCTTAATACCCTGCTGATTTTTACCAATCCCTTGTCCAGGCTAATGACCCAATGACATCATTTCTTGAGTGGCCGACATAACCTCAGCAGAAATATTGGGTACAAGAAGTGGTGTTCCAATATGATGGTATTGTATGTTACTCACTTCCAAGGTATGAAAACTAGCCGGCTCAACTTCTGAATTGAAGCTGATGATGGGTAGATCTCCTTGTTCAGGACATTCTGGCTCAGCATTAACAGTGACTAGACTGTTGTTGACAATGTATTTGAGTTGTTGATGTAGTGTGGAGGGAATGTCTCCAGCCATGTGTATCCATGGTCTCCCCAATAACAGGTTGTATCCTGAGTCTATTCTGAGGACATGAAAGGATACATTGAACGTATTTAGACCAATCTCAATTGGCAGCTCAATCTTTCCGACAGAATTTCATCGGGATCCATCAAAAGCTTTGATAACTGTATGGCTACTTTGGATCTGTTTGAGATTGACATTCATCTTTACCAAGGTGGCATAAGGACAGATATTCAGAGACGAACCTCCATCTATCAAAACTCCAACTAGCATATACCTGGAAGACAAAACAACAATGTGCAATGGCTTGCAATGACCAATCCCTTCGGGAGGTATGTCGTCATCAGTGAAGGATATCACATTGTTGTTAAAAATGTGATCAACCATATATTGAAAATTTTCCACATCCACTGATTTTGGTAAGTAGGCTTCTTCCAAAACCTTCAATAAAATCTTTCGGTGATCCTCGGAAGAGAAAACCAAGTCTAGTATTGATATCTGTTGTGGAACTTCTCTCAATCTTAAAACCACTTTGGCTTCATTAAGGCCCACAGTACGGAGGAATTTTTCAATCTTCTCCATGGGAATCTTCCCCTTTGCTTTAATGGCAGGCTTCATCACCCTCTGAGGAAGATACAATGGATTTTCCTTCGACACTGTAGCAGTAGTATGAGACGTGGATCCTTCAGCATCTCCATAATTCCATGGAACTTTGTGTAAGCTGACAACAGGATATTGTGGTCTGAAAGGTAAGGAAATTGGCTCTAGTGCGGCCACTTTAAAAGGATTGTCAGCTCCTTTGAGTTGAATTGCTTGTATGGGATATAACTGCTACTGATCCCTTCCATTTGGTAGGAAATGTATTCCTACTCTCAAGTTGCACAGTGTCGTCGTCTGCCAGCAGCAGGACACCGATGTCAATGAGATTTTGAATGAGATGGCGGAGTGCCCAACATACTTCTGTGCTGTGACCGCGAGAATGTGAATGATATTGACATACTCCATCGAAGTTGAACCGTCTTGAACGGGGATTGATTGGAGGAAGAAGGGAGGTAATTCTTCCTTCATTGAACAACATTTGAAATATTTCCTCCATAGATTGGCCCAGATAGGTAAATTCCCTTTGATTTGCCAAATCCCGACGGGCTTTAATATTTGCTCTTTTTGCAACCTTATCCTCCATAGCTTCACTTTTTGAAGGTGATGGTGGAGCATTCATAACAAAAGGAAGGAGATAGGCATGCTCCTAGGTGATTAATTGGCGTGTGACTTGATGCTGATGGGTCACCAGTTCTGCCAATTGCTCAATTTGCTTGCAAAGAGCTTTCATCTTTTGTTCCATAGTAAATTGGAACTTTGCATAATCCCATCTGTTAACACCGTCCTTGATGGTCTGGGATGATTTACCGTTAAAACTGGAACTCTGTCCAGTGCTCCAACTAATCATGTTGACCTCTTCTTCTTTGTGTTGAGGAAGAGGGTTGTCTTGCACATGAGGTTGATCTGGTTTGGTGATCACAGTCACACCGTTGTCTATTAAATCTTGAATCTTGTGTGTGAGACCCCAGATTTTATGAATAAAGATTTAAATTTCTCGAAATATTTTTTTAAATATTATGGAGTGGATTTGATATAATGTTATAGTTGTGGGTAGTATTTATAAATTTTGTAAAGTATGCAAGTTGTTGTATTATATTCGATTGGTCAAGGAATATTCTTTGTATCGGGGAATATTAAATGACGACCAACACAATCATTGGTGGACCCCTACAAATGTAATTATTATCGGATCGAGAAAATGACAAAAATATTTTATTGAAAATAACGGCGGAAGTTTTACCGTTAAATTGTTGAACTACTCGGTAGTAAAAAACAAAGAATAATGCTGCGTGGTTGCATAGAAGCAACACCGGTATTGATTATTAATGCTTACGTGAGAAGTCACCAATTTTGTTCAATTATTGCTATAGTAATTGTTGCATAAGATCTCACGTTATTTGATTCAATTATTGTCGATATTTTATATATTATTAAATTAATAATTGAAATGACAGAGTTATTAATATTATAAATTGCAATATTAACGATGTCTAGAAGTTCTCGCCAAGGAGAGGTTTGGTCACCTAATTGCGCGCTACCAATAGGAGAAATCCTTATCGAAAGCCCCTCTTCCGGGAACGACCGTCGATTAATATTTTGAATTATAATAAAGATGATAAATGTTGTTAAAATTATTAAGGTGATTTTTTATGAAGTTTTGCTTATTTTATGGATTCCTATTTTACACATTTTTCAAAATAATCAGTAGAAAATTTTTAAAGGTGGGGCCCAAATGTGGGGCCCATATGTGTTGGGAAAATGATTTTGGAAATGGAAGAGTATACGTATGGAAGTATATGTGTGTATTTAGTATATGGTTGGAGAAAATGAGATGTGAAAGTGATGGGTGTGCGACGGGTGTGTGAGTGGAAAATGGTGAAAAAGTGGTAGTGTGATAATGATGTGTAAGAGTGTAGTGAATTTGATTATTGGGTGGGTGGGGATAGATATTGGTTATGGGGGATAAAAATTCTAGTGGTGTATATATATATTGATATATATAAGTTGAAAACATGTGTTTATATATATGTATTATATTTTAATTTTTGTTGTGATTTTATTAGTTAGCTGATTGACTTTATTGTATTTGGTTGAAGAAATAATTCTACAAAAATAATTCGTTCATAAACAGTACACTTCCATTCTCCTATAAATAGAAGCTCATTCCTTCATTATTTCTTACAAATTCACTGAAACTCCAGAGAGAGAAATTATAGAGAAACTATAGAAAAATATTCTGCTACTTCCCTACTCTTATATTCAGTTTCTTTTTACTAAGGTAAGGAGTGTTATTCTTTCTTATTCATGAAGAGAACTGTTGTTATTCCATTTCTTATTATTCTCGTTGAATAACTCAGATACGCTGGTCTCACCCTATACTTGGTGACATTCTTCTATTATTTCGTCTTTTTATATTCGTTGGAATATCCTCGTCTGCAGGTGTTTTACACCGGACCGGTTAAAATCTTTGTTATTATTCTGTTGGAATATCATGTGTGTGTGTTTTACACCGGACCTAGTTCCGTCTTTATTTATTATTCTGTCGGAATATCCTGTCTGTGCGTTTTACGCCGGACCTGGTTCCATTATTTATTATTCCGCACTTATTATTTCGTTGGAACATCCCGTCGATGTGAATTTCACCCTAATTCCGGTTCCGTTATTATTATTCTATTGAATAACTCGTTCTGCGCGAAGTACCGCATGCATGGTGATTTCTTTTGTTAATCCATTCGTTATTATACTCAATAAGTTAAAATTTTAACTTCTATACTCCATGAAATTAGTGGAATATCCTTGATATTTGCGGTTCATCCAAAGATTTTCATGGAAATATTCTTCCGAGCATTCTTGAATTTTACTCTACAAAGCAAAGATCATGTTGACAATTTGGACGTTATTAGTTCCTGAATAAATTAATTCGTGAACTTGTTTTATTGAATTCTTATATCATTGTCATCATCCTCATGTTTATATTTTTTTTAAAAGTCATCTATGGCCTGTAGAGCATGGATGGACTTGGTATGATTATGACCAGGGATTATTCGGTGTAATCATGACCGTAATGTAACAAGTGATGTGGTAAAAGTCCTCATTGGCCGTAGTGCATTGATGGACAGTTGTTGGCATGATCATGACCATTGATGAATACACAAATATCCTGGCCCGTAGTGCATGGAATTTGTGGTCGTGACCCTAATGAATATCCTTGGTCGTAGTGGTGGATGATGTGGATTATTTATTGTCGAGTCCCGCCGATAAAAGTGATGAAAACCTTTTAAAACATAAAAGATAGAAGATTTTATTCTCTACTTGACTCTTTTAATGGATTGCTTGATCCACCGCAATTAAACTTGATGTATATTGTATTTTATCGGTTTAACATTGTTGAAGGCTAATGATAATTTATTTTGCATTATCTTAGTCATAATATTTCTTTGTCGGGCTAGTTGAGCTCACCCCTTTTCTTTCACCGTTTTCTTCGAGAAAATGAGAACGTAGTTGGGACTAATCGGGGAATGGAGTGATGGTCCCGAGATGGTGTCTTAGTAGTCCTCACTATTCTCGTTAAATAGTGTGATAATAAATTTAAAGAGGACTTATTTGAGAATGGATATTGTCTAGAAGACAATATTTGTATTTAAACTCACAAAGATATGTTTTTGTCGTATTTTACACGCATCGTCGTATTATTAGTTTGTATTTGAATTTTGTACCATGTATTTGGCAACTCAAGATGGGTGATGTATACCTATTTTGGGGGCGTCACAGTTGGTATCAAAGCTTAGGGATATGATCCCTGGATAAGATGTGAGATAAGAACTAGAAGGGGAGAGACGGGGAATTCCTTCGCTAGTATGACCTACCTAAGTTTATTTGTTATTTAATTGGTTGGTTGGAGTATATTGATAATATGTGACATGTTAATTAACCCTTGTTTTGTGGCAGTATTTGAAAATGGCAGCTGAAAATGTCAACAATGGAGTGAATGAGACCGTGGAGACACCTCTAATCACCAACCAGGATAATGTAATATCAGGCGAAGAAGAAATTAGAGATATCTACGTGGTAAGTGAAGAACTAATAGTTGCACCCGAGCTAGTTGTAGAGGTAGCAGTTGAGAGTGAGGAAGAAGAGGAACCATAGGAGATTTGGTTAGAAGAAGTTTATGATCAAAATTTAGAATTTCAAAATCGTATTCGTGAGTTAGAAGAACAGGTTGAAGAATGGCACGCGGTCGTGGAACAAAGGCATGCAACAATTCAAAATTGTGTTACCCGATATGTGATGCTCGAACAAAATCACGCTTTGGCAGAGTGTAAGATATTAAAGTTGGAATCTGAGAATTCAAATATCAAGGATCACCTGAAAGAAGAAATAACTGAACGAGTGAGAATAAAGGATGCGTGGGTAAAAGCCGCACGACATGTTGATATTGTAGAAAGAGACGTCCGATCCAAAAAGGCTAAAATAGATGATATACATTTCTCTTTTTGGACAGCAATTGGGAGAACCCAACATCGAGTTTTGAATTACCCTATACAGAGCGGTCAATCTCAATTCGATATGGATCGAAGATTGATGATTCAGATTATGAATCAGGAGTATTATGAAGTAGTTGAGGGTTGAATATGCCCTATAAAAAAGTCAATTCCAACGATAGTGATGACACCAAATGCTACCCTAGAAAAGTCAAAGCTGGGTAGTTCAAGGGAGAGTGGTGTCATGACTTCCCAACAAGTGAGGAACCCAAATGAAGTTATCGCATATAAGCTAATCATAAACCCTTGCGAAGTTTGTACCTTATTCGATACCGGTTCTACCCACTCTTGTATTTCACCTAGTTGTGTTCAACGTTTAAACTTGCCTCTTCAGAAATTAGACTTTGACTTATTGATTGAAACTTCATTAGTAGAAACCTTTGTTACCTCCACTGTTTATAAATCTTGTTTTATTCAAATCAACACTTTCACGTTACCTGTCAATCTTATCTCTTTAAAAATACTTGCCTTTGATGTGATTTTAGAAATAGATTGGTTAACTACTCATCATGCTTTTTGTAAGGTTGTTAGCTTTCATATTCCTAACCAACCTGTTATGCGAATTCAAGCAATCAAACTACTAAAGTCAATCATTGTCATATCAAGCCATAAGTAAAGAGCCCTAATCCTTTCGTTGTTGACTTCCTTGTGTGGAATGCACCGAAGCCAGACTTTCTGTAGGCGACGTTGTGAATGACGATGGCAAGTTGATAGGTATCAATGTGACGTGTTATCCAAGTCTTGGATGAGAGTCACAGTTTTGAATGATATTTCTATTGTTAATAAATTTTCTGACGTATTCTTGAAGACTTCTTAGCCTACCCTAGAGCGTAAAATCGAATTTGGTATTGACCCCAGTACAAAACCTATTTCTAAAACCCTTAAATATTTCTTCAACCAAAACGAACATAACATGCGCCAAAGACGTTGACTAGAGCTGTTGAAGATTACGATCGTACCATTCAATACCATCCGTAGGAAAAGCGAACATGGTAGCTAACGCATTGAGTAGAAGATCGTATGCGGTTACAAGTGCAAATACGAACCCACGTGAAAATAACGAATGTACGAGTAGAATCGACTTTAATCAATAAAGTTAAAGCTGCTCAAGCTACATACTCAGAGCATATGAATGAAGAAGGTTCAAGAGGGCGTTATTCTAGAAGCAAGAATCGACGAAGAGAGAAAATCTCAACCCTCGATTTAATTGACCCATTTGAAATACTTGATCGAGTAGGAATTGTGGCTTATAGACTCGTTTTACCGCCAAGTATGTCGCGTGTTCATAACGTTTTTAATGTATCGATGTTACGTAAATATGTGGATGACTCGAACCACATTATTGATTTAGAACCGGACGAGATAGCGGATGATTTAACGTATGAAGATGTACCTGTTAAAATCTTGGAATATATTCTACGATTAAAGGTTATACCTCAAGAGTTAGAATCTGACGAAGTGTCCTCATCTGTTCGACATACCAGGTACGTACATAAATTTCGAGGGTGAAATTCCATAAGGAGGGGAGATTGTGAGACCCCAGATTTTATGAATAAAGATTTAAATTTCTCGAAATATTTTTTTAAATATTATGGAGTGGATTTGATATAATGTTATAGTTGTGGGCAGTATTTATAAAATTTACAAAGTATGCAAGTTGTTGTATTATATTTGATTGGTCAGGGAATATTCTTTGTGTCGGGAATATTCGCACGACTCAAGACAATCATTAGTGGACCCCACAACGTAATTATTGTCGGATTGAGAAAATGATAAAAATATTTTATTGAAAATAATGGCGAAAGTTTTATCGTTAATACCGTTGAACTACTCTAGTAGTAAAAGTACAAAGAATATGCTGTGGTTGCATAGTAGAACACCAGTATTGATTATTAATGCTTACGTGAGAAGTCACCGCTTTTGTTCAATTATTGCTATAGTAATTGTTGATAAGATCTCACGTTATTTGATTCAATTATTGTCAATATTTTATATATTATTAAATCAATAATTGAAATGACAGAGTTATTAATATTATAAATTGCAATATTAACGATGTCTAGAAGTTCTCCCAAGGAGAGGTTTGGTCACCTAATTGCGCGCCAATAGGGAGAAATCCTTATTGGAAAGCCCCCTCTTTCCTGGGAACGCCCTGGTCGATTAATATTGTGAATTGTAATAAAGATGATAAATGTTGTAAAAATTATTAAGGTGATTTTTTAATGAAGTCTGCTTATTTTATGGATTCCTATTTACCCATTTTTCAAAATAATCGATAGAAAATTTTTAAAGGTGGGGCCCACATGTGGGGGCCACATGTGGGGCCCATATGTGTTGGGAAAATGATTTTGGAAATGGAAGAGTATACGTATAGAAGTATATGTGTGTATTGAGTATATGGTGGGAGAAAATGAGATGTGAAAGTGATGGGTGTGTGAGTGGAAAATGGTGGAAAAGTGGTAGTATGATAGTGATGTGTAAGAGTGTAATGAATTTGATTATTGGGTGGGTGGGGATAGATGTTGGTTATGGGGAGAAATAAAATGGTGTATATATAATATTGATATATATAAGTTGAAAACATGTGTTTATATATATGTATTATATTTTAATTTTTGTTGTGATTTTATTAGTTAGTTGATTGACTTTATTGTATTTGGTTGAAGAAATAATCTCACAAAATTATTTCGTTCATAAACAGTACACTTCCATTCTCCTATAAATAGAAGCTCATTCCTTCATTATTTCTTACAAATTCACTGAAACTCCAGAAAGAGAAATTATAGAGAAACGATAGAAAAGTATTCTGCTACTTCCCTACTCTTATATTCAGTTTCTTTTACGGTAAGGGGTGTTATTCTTTCTTATTCATGAAGAGAACTATTGTTATTCCATTTCTTATTATTATGTTGGAATAACCTGTATACGCGGTCGGCCCTATACTTGGTGACATTCTTCTATAATTCTGTCTTTATATTCTGTTGGAATATCCTGTCTATATGTTTTACACCGGACCTGGTTCCGTCTTTGTTATTATTCTGTTGGAATATCCTGTCTGTGTGTTTTACACCGGACCTGGTTCCGTCTTTATTTATTATTCGCCGTAATATCCCGCTGCATGCATTTTACGCCGGACTTGGTTTCATTATTTATTATTCCGCACTTATTATTCTGTTGGAACATCCTGTCGGTGTGAATTTCACCTGACCTGGTTCCGTTATTATTATTTTGTTGGAATAACCTGTCTATGCGAAGTACCGCATGCATCGTGATTTCTTTTGCTAATCCATTCGTTATTATACTCAATTGGTTAAAATTTTGACTTCTATACTCCATGAAATTAGTGGAATATCCTTGATATTTGCGCTTCATCCAGTATTTTTCATGGAAATATTCTTCTGAGCATTTTTGAATTTTACTCTACAAAGCAGTATCATGTTGACAATTTGGACGTTATTAGTTCCTGAATAAATTAATTCGTGAACTTGTTTTATTGAATTCTTATATCATTGTCATCATCCTCATGTTTATATTTTTTTTAAAAGTCATCTATGGCCTGTAGAGCATGGATGGACTTGGTATGATTATGACCAGGGATTATTCGGTGTAATCATGTTCGTAATGTAACAAGTGATGTGGTAAAAGTCCTCATTAGCCGTAGTACATTGATAGACAGTTGTTGGCATGATCATGACCATTGATGAATACACAAATATCCTTGGCCATAGTGCATGGAATTTGTGGTCGTGACCTAATGAATATCCTTGGTCAGAAAAAGGTGGATGATGTGGATTATTTATTGTCGAGTCTCAATGATAAAAGTGATGAAAAACTTTTAAATCATAAAAGATAGTAGATTTTATTCTCTACTGACTCTTTTAATGGATTGCTTGATCCACCGCAATTAAACTTGATGTCTATTGTATTTTATCGCTTTAACATTGTTGAAGGCTAATGATAATTTATTTTGCATTATCTTAGTCATAATATTTCTTCTGGGACTAGTTGAGCTCACCCTTTCTTTAATCTTTGTTCTTCGTGAAATGTGAACGAGTGGACTAATCGGGGAATGGAGTGATGGTCCCTGAGATGGTGTCTTAGTAGTCCTCACTATTCTATAAAATAGTGTGATAATAAATGTAAAGAGGACTCTATTTGAGAATGGATATTGTCTAGAAGACAATATTTGTATTTAAACTCACAGCATATGTTTTGTCGTATTTTACACGACTGCTGTATTATTAGTTTGTATTTGAATTTTGTACCATGTATTTGGCAACTCAAGATGGGTGATGTATACCTATTTTGGGGGCGTCACAGTTGGTATCAAAGCTTAGGGATATGATCCCTGGATGAGATGTGAGATAGGAACTAGAAGGGGAGAGACGGGGAATTCCTTCGCTAGTATGACCTACCTAAGTTTATTTGTTATTTAATTGGTTGGTTGGAGTATATTGATAATATGTGACATGTTAATTAACTCTTGTTTTATGGCAGTATTTGAAAAT
Source organism: Panax ginseng (assembly GCA_020205605.1). Taxonomy (NCBI): domain Eukaryota; kingdom Viridiplantae; phylum Streptophyta; class Magnoliopsida; order Apiales; family Araliaceae; genus Panax; species Panax ginseng. Next base: position 140,273,133 of record CM035132.1, on the reverse strand, counting down.
GGCAGCTGAAAATGTCAACAATGGAGTGAATGAGACCATGGAGACACCTCTAATCACCAACCAGGATAATGTAATATCAGGCGAAGAAGAAATTAGAGATATCTACGTGGTAAGTGAAGAACTAATAGTTGCACCCGAGCTAGTTGCAGAGGTAGCAGCTGAGAGTGAGGAAGAAGAGGAAGAAGAGGGACTAGAGGAGAATTGGTTAGAAGAAGTTTATGATCAAAATTTAGAATTTCAAAATCGTATTCGTGAGTTAGAAGAACAAGTTAAAGAATGACAAGCGGTCGTGGAACAAAGGGATACAATAATTCAAAATTGTGTTACCCGATATGTGATGCTCGAACAAAATCACGCTTTGGCAGAGTGTAAGATATTAAAGATGGAATCTGAGAATTCAAATATCAAGGATCAGCTGAAAGAAGAAATAACTGAACGAGTGAGAATGAAGGATACGTGGGTAAAAGCCGCACGACATGTTGATATTGTAGAAAGAGACGTCTGATCCAAAAAGGCTAAAATAGATGATATACATTTCTCTTTTTGGACAGCAATTGGGAGAACCCAACATCGAGTTTTGAATTACCCTATACAGAGCGGTCAATCTCAATTCGATATGGATCGAAGATTGATGATTTATATCATGAATCAGGAGTACGATGAAGCAGTTGAGGGTGGAATATGCCCTATAGAAAAGTCAATTCCAACGATAGTGATGACACCAAATGCTACCCCAGGCAAGTCAAAGCCGGGTAGTTCAAGGGAGAGCGGTTGTCATGACTTCCCAACAAGTGAGGAACCCAAATGAAGTTATCGCAGGTAAGCTAATCATAAACCCTTGCGAAGTTTGTACCTTATTCGATACCGGTTCTACCCACTCTTGTATTTCACCTAGTTGTGTCCACGTTTAAACTTGGCTCTTCAGAAATTAGACTTTGACTTATTGATTAAAACTTCATTAGTAGAAACCTTTGTTACCTCCACTGTTTATAAATCTTGTTTTATTCAAATCAACACTTTCACGTTACCTGTCGATCTTATCTCTTTGAAAATACTTGCCTTTGATGTGATTTTAGAAATCGATTGGTTAACTACTCATCATACTTTTCGTAAGGTTGTTAGCTTTCGTAAGGTTATGATTTTATTGGTTAGTTGATTGACTTTATTGTATTTGGTTGAAGAAATGATTCTGTAGAAATAATTCGTTCATAAACAGTACACTTCCATTCTCCTATAAATAGAAGCTCATTCCTTCATTATTTCTTACAAATTCACTGAAACTCCAGAGAGAGATATTATAGAGAAACTATAGAAAAGTATTCTGCTACTTCCCTACTCTTATATTCAGTTTCTTTTATGGTAAGGGGTGTTATTCTTTCTTATTCATGAAGAGAACTGTTGTTATTCCAATTCTTATTATTCTGTTGGAATAACCTGTATACACGGTCTACCCTATACTTCGTGACATTCTTCTATTATTCTGTCTTTATATTCTGTTGGAATATCCTATCTGTGTGTTTTACAGGACTGGTTAAAATCTTTGTTGTTTATACATTGTAATATCCTCATCTGTGTGTGTTTTACAGGACTGGTTAAAATCTTTGTTATTATTTTGTTGGAATATCCTGTTTGTGTGTTTTACAGGACACGGGTTAAAATCTTTATTTATTATTCGCCGGAATATCACATGCGTCGCACTTATTATTCTGTTGGAACATCCCGCTTGTGAATTTCACCGACTGGTTCCGATTAATATTATTCTGTTGGAATAACCGTCTATGCTAAGCATCAAAGATGCATGGTGATTTCTTTTGTTAATCCATTCATTATTATACTCAGTTGGTTAAAATTTTGACTTCTATACTCCATGAAATTAGTGGAATATCCTTGATATTTACGCTTCATCCAGTATTTTTCATGGAAATATTCTTCTGAGCATTCTTGAATTTACTCTACAAAGTAGTATCATGTTGACAATTTGGACGTTATTAGTTCCTGAATAAATTAATTCGTGAACTTGTTTTATTGAATTCTTATATCATTGTCATCATCCTCGTGTTTATATTTTTTTTAAAAGTCATCTATGGCCTATAGAGCATGGATGGACTTGGTATGATTATGACCAGGGATTATTCGGTGTAATCATGACCGTAATGTAACAAGTGATGTGGTAAAAGTCCTCATTGGCCGTAGTGCATTGATGGACAATTGTTGGCATGATCATGATCATTGATGAATACACAAATATCTTTGGCCGTAGTGCATGGAATTTGTGGTCGTGACCCTAATGAATATCCTTGGTCGTAGTGCAGGGATGATATGGATTATTTATTAAGCTGAGTCCCAGTGATAAAAGTGATGAAAAACCTTTTAAAACATAAAAGATAGTAGATTTTATTCTCTACTTGACTCTTTTAATGGATTGCTTGATTCGCTGCAATTAAACTTGATGTCTATTGTATTTTATCAGTTTAACATTGTTGAAGGCTAATGATAATTTATTTTGCATTATCTTAGTCATAATATTTCTTCTTTGGGCTAGTTGAGCTCACCCTTTCTTTCACCGTTTCTTCTTGAAATGAGAAGCGTAAAGTGGGACTAGTCGGGGAGCGGAGTGATGGTCAAGAGAGATGGTGTCTTAGTAGTCCTCACTATTCTATAAAATAGTGTGATAATAAATGTAACGAGGACTCTATTTGAGAATGGATATTGTTTAGAAGACAATATTTGTATTTAAACTCACAGCATATGTTTTGTCGTATTTTACACGAATGCTGTATTATTAGTTTGTATTTGAATTTTGTACCATGTATTTGGCGACTCAAGATAGGTGATGTATACCTATTTTGGGGGCGTCACATTGTGTTTTAAGGCCCAATAATCTTGAGTATCATGTCCAGGTACTCCAGCATAATAAGCACACTTCCGAGTAGCATTAAAAACCCTCCCATTAGGGTTGGCTGGTGGAAGAAGATGTGTGATTTTCTTCTGAGTAGTCAGAAGAGCAAGAATATTCTCGATCGAGTCCCCTAAGGGTGTGAACGTTCGAAGGCTCTTTGCTTCTTCACTTTTAGGCAATAGAGGGTTTGAAGACTGTGCTTGAAAAGAGGAGTAGTTTCTCCTCTGTATAGGCATGTTCTGACTGCCTTTTTGTCCTTGCAGTATCAAGGAAACATCCTCCTCTTTCTTTTTATGGACCCTCCGGGGGTTATTTCCATAAGATCCGAACTAGATGTGCTCAGCAACTACTTTAATAGCGGCTAGGTCTTGAATTTTTCCTGACTTCAATCCCATCTCAGCCATCTTTTCGTGCTTGATCATTTCAGAGAATGGTTTGCCAATACCAGCTAAAACTCTCTCATAGAAAGGAGCTTCCTGTATATCTATGAAAGTTATGACCATTTCTGATTCTGTCATGGAAGGAATAACTTGAGCAGTAAGGTGCCTCCACCTTTGAGCATACTCTCGAAAAGACTCATTAGACTGTTTCTTGACCTTGGTAATCTGGTACCGGTCAGGAGCCATCTGAGATTGAAAACTTTATTTAGTGGGTAAGGCGTGAGCTAGCTCTTCTCAGCTATGGATCTTTGAGTTGTCTAATCTGGTATACCATGAACGATCTTCTCCAGTCATACTCTTCTGGAACAGCTGCATTCTAAGCTTCTCATTTTTCGTATAAGATCCAAGTTCTCCAATGAACACTTTCAAATGTGTATAAGGATCCCCTAATCCGTCATACTTTTCAAAATCAGGGGTTTTGAATTTCTCTGGATAATGAACACCAGGGAATATGCAAAGATTAGTATATGAAACACTTCTATGTGTTCCAATCCCTTTGAGAACACGGATTGTTTCCTCCATTTGGAGGACCTTCTTCCTAATATCACCGGTGTCTGGATCTCCTTTGAGATGGGTGTTGTCAAGGTCTTTGTTGGTCGTATCCAACTGAGGTTCTGGAATTGTTTTTTCCAAACCTTGAGCTCCTCCTTGTGTAGAGGTTTCTATATGTGTAGGTATCTTTGTACCCTGAGTAGACTGATGCATTTCTTTAAGCAGAACAACCAAATCTGTGATTTGTTTACTCAATCTGTCAAATTCTTCTCTAGAAACAGGATTAGACTGGTTAGAAGAAGACATGATTGGATGTAGGCTCGTGGCCTTTCTTGATTTTAAGCGGGTAACAGGCCCAATTGCTTCCCTACAAAAGACTTATGTAGTTTAGTCTTAGGGATAATGTAAATGTTATCATAATGTGTCCGTTTTAGGAATATTATCCTACAAAAATGGATGTTAATTGATAACATGTCATGCACAAATATTCTTTATATTTTCTATTACATAAAGATGAGCATGAAATACAAATTACAAGTAAATGCTTTTACAAGTAATTGAAAATGGAAAGCATGAAGAGACTTTCCTCCGCATTTGGTTTATCAGATGTTGACCTATCTTAGGGTTACTCTCGCGGCTTTTTGGCATGAAGGTTCCCAGATCATTGCAATCTACTTGACGGGAAGTCTTCCTACGAGTCCAGTAATCAAACACCGATAGGATAGCCTCCTGGTGGAGGAACCACACAACATACATTCACATACAACGTGTCTCACTGTTTATGCAAAATGATGACATGTGAGAAGCCTTGCCGGGAGGGTAAGGTAAGGTAATATATATATAGATTATATACATTCATGAAAGTTTTGGTGGAGTTATGGGGGAAACCTTGCCGGGAGGGTAAGGTAATATATATGTAGATATTAAATAAAAGTCTTGTGTGGGGGAGGGGGAAATGACATTGTCGGAAGAAAGTTGAAGTGTGAATAAATGGTGGGTGTGAGTGATTATGATATTTAAAGCATGTGTTTATATATATATATATATATATATATATATATATATATATATATTTTAATTTTTTGTTTTATTTTATTGGATGGTTGATTGAAAAATTTGCATTCGTAATTCTCAAAGTTTCATCCGTGAGTTCATGCATTGATTGCATCAAGTGATTTTTCCTTGCACAGTTGCCTTTTCTATTTTCCTATAAATAGGATGCTTAGTTAGAATTGAAAATTACACCGTAAATCCGAGAGAATTCTTTTCTATAGTCTTGAGCGTATTTCTTTAGAATTTTAAGAAGCTTTGCGTAGCGTAGTAAGTTTTTCTTCAAGAGTATCCTCGCCTACAAATTGGAATACTCTTCTTTTACGGTAAGGGTATTATTTCTTTTGTATTCATGAAGAGAACTTTTGTTATTCCATTCTTTATTATTCTCGTTGGAATATCACATTCATGCATTTTTTAATTGGACTGGTTCCGTCTTTTATTATTCTCGTTGGAACATCCTCGCTTGGCATAATTTCGCTTAACTTTGGTTCCGTTATTTATTATTACATTGGAATAACTCGCTCTATCAATGGCAACCGCATGCATGGTGATTTCTGTTGTTATTCCATTCTTTATTATACTATCGAAATATCCTGTCGGTGCGTATTACGCCTGACCTGGTTCCGTTATTTATTATTCTTTTGGAATAACCTGTCTATGCGAAGTACCACATGCATGGTGATTTCTTTTGTTATTCCATTCTTTATTATACTCAGTTGGTTAAAATTTTGACTTCTATACTCCATGAAATTAGTGGAATATCCTTGATATTTGCGCTTCATCCAGTATCTTTTCATGGAAATATTCTTCTGAGCACTCTTGAATTTTACTCTATAAAGAAGTATCATGTTGACAATTTGGACGATATTGGTTCCTGGACAAATTAATTCTTGAACTTGTTTTAATGAATTCTTATATCATTGTCATCATCCTCATGTTTATATTATGTTGAAAGTCATCTGTGGCCTGTAGTGCATAGATGGACTTGGTATGATTATGACTAGGGATTATTCAGTATAATCATGACCATAATGTTACAAATGATGTGGTAAAAGTCCTCATTGGCTCGTAGTGCATTGATGGACAGTTGTTGGCATGATCATGACCAGTGGTGAACACACGAATATCCTTGGCCCATAGTGCATGGATAATTTGTGGTTGTGATACTAATGAATATCCTTGGCCGTAATGCAGGGATGATGTGGATTATTTATTAAGCTGAGTCCCAGCGATAAAAGTGATGAAAACCTTTTAAATCATAAAAGATAGTAGATTTTATTCTCTACTTGACTCTTTTAATGGATTGCTTGTTCCGCTGCAGTTAAACTTGATGTTTGTTATATTTTATTAGTTTAACATTGTTGAAGGCTAATGATAATTTATTCTACATTATCTTAGTCATAATATTTCTTACTGGGCTAGTTGAGCTCACCCTTTCTTTCACTATTCTCTTCAGGAAATGAGAACGTAGCCGGGACTAGTCGGGGAACGGAGTGACGGTCCATAAGATAGTATTAGTAGTCCCCACTATTCTGTTAAATAGTGTGAAAATAAATGTAATGAGGACTCTTTTGAGTGTGGATATTGTCTAGATGACAATATTCTTATTAAAACTCTCAGTTTGTATTTTATCGTATTTTCCACGACAGTTGTATTATTAAGTTGTATTTGAATTTTGTACCATGTATTTGGCGACTCAAGATGGGTGATGTATACCTATTTTGGGGGCGTTACACAAAGGTCAAGGAATTGCGGATCAACTGGCCGCCGTACCTACAGGGGACTACAAACCCTTGGAAACATACTTCCCCGATGAAGGGGTAATGGCAGTTCAGCAATACCATCAATACGATGCATGCCACACATGGAAAATGTATTTTGATGGAGTTGTTAACATGGAAGGTTCTAGAGCTGGAGCAGTTCTAGTATCCGGTACGGGGGAGCAGTATCCCATCGCCGTCAAATTGCAATTTGTCAGCACCAACAACACAACTGAGTATGAAGGCTGTATCATGGGGCTAAAACTTGCTCGTTCAATGGGCATCATGCGATTAACTGTCTTTGGGGATTCCGAATTGGTAATCAAACAATCCATTGGAATCTATCAAACCAAAGAATTACATTTGCTACCTTACCATCGGCAAGTTTTACAGATGGCTTCGGAGTTTGAAGAAATCTCTTTTCTACACATTCCTCGTAATAGGAATGATTTTACGGATGCACTAGCAACGTTGGCCTCCTTGATTCACATACCTGACAAGGAAAATATGCCAAGCATCATATTTGCCCTGCAAAAGGCCCCAGCTTATGGGAACTATGTTAGAGAAGTATCGGATGAGCTACCTCCCATCCATAACCCTTGGTATCAACATATCAAGGAGTATTTGCGAGATGGATCTACACCCGCTGAGGCGAGCCTGATTGAAAAGAGGCGGATCCATCGACTTGCTATGAAATTCTACCTGAGCGGAGATGCACTCTACAAGAGAGATGCAGGATTAGGTCTCCTCAGATGTCAGGACAAAGACTAAGCTCAGAGGCTCATGGATGAAATCCATGGTGGATTATGTGGCCCACACATGAGCAGACCCTTACTTGTCAAGAAGATCCATAGAACAGAGCATTATTGGCTTACACTTAAAGCTAACTGTGATGATCACGTCAAGAGGTGATATCAATGTCAAATTCATGGGAATGCTATCCGCGCCCCTCAAAGGGAACTCCACAATACGAGTTCGCCATGGCCCTTCTCAATGTGGGGAATGGACGTGATCAGGCCCATCGAGCCCAAAGCCAGTAATGGACATCGATTCATATTCACTATGATTGACTACTTCACCAAATAGGTAGAAGCAGCCTCCTTCCCCAGGGTTACCAAAGAAGTCATCATTGCTTTTATCAGAAATAATATTGTCTGTCGATATGGACAACCAGAGGTCATTGTGTTAGACAATGCTAAAAACCTCAACAACAAAATGATGAAGGAGTTATGCAGTAAATTCCACATCAAACACCTTAACTCCATCATCTATCGTCCAAAGATGAATGGTGCTGTTGAAGCGGCTAATAAAAATATCAAGAAGATCATGCACAAAATGTTCGCCAATCACAAAGGATGGCCTGACCTCTTGCCTCTGACTTTATTAGCCTACAGAACTTCCATGTGTACTTCCACTGGGGCTACACCCTACTCATTAGCCTATGGGATGAAAGCAGTGCTCCCCATAGAACTGGAAATAGAATCCCTCAGAGTGTTGATGGATGCTCAATTAGATGAAGACCAATGGATACAAGACAGGTATCACCAATTGTCTCTAATAGAGGAAAGGCGAACCGCGGCTATCTTCCATAGTCAATTATACCAGCAAAGGATCACAAGATCCTACAACAGGAAAGTCCGGCTACGGAAATTTAAACCACATGACTTGGTTTTGAAGGAGATCATTGACAACCAAGATCAATCTAAAGGAAAATTTGCTCCTAACTGGGAAGGCCCGTTTGTTGTCAAGAAAGTATTGACAGGAGACGCTCTCAGACTATAGGAAATGGATGGCGATGAATTTTTACATCTTATCAATCGAACACCGTGAAACTGTACTATGTCTGAGGTTTCCACAAACAAACATCCTGGTTTGGATCATCAAATCACCAGTCATTCCGGTTTGTTAACCCTCTTTTTACATACTCTTCTGCCCCTCAAGGAAACATACACTTCAAGCCAGGAGCCTGGTTTCACCTCATTTTCAAACTTTTCACACAATTTTGGTTATCCTGAAGACGGGATTAAACCTTTAACACCTGCAGTTTATCCTGAAGACGAGATTAAACTTTTCTACGCTTGCAGTTTGTCCTGAAGACAAGATCAATCTTTTTCCACACCTACAGTTTGTCCCAATCATGGGATACAACTTTTTTTTCCCCGCAGTATAGCTTGCACATGGGATTCATACTTCTCTTTGGCTGCAATTCGTCCTGAGGGGTGAACTACGTCGACCTAATCTCCCCGATACCCGGGAGTACATAGGCAACCATATTCTATATGGCCCAGCCGCAATAAACAAAAAATAACAAAAACATTTCTGCCCCTTTATCTACAAAAAACAAAAACCACAAAAATACTTCTACACATTTCTTCATCAATAAAGCTTCTACACCCATCTGCCTTTCACATTCAGCGTTGAACCTCTTACACCAGGTTTGAACTACGCATACTTGATCTCCTCTTCAATAGGAGTACGTAGGCAACCATATATGGTTCAGTTTAATCCCTACCAAAATTAAAATACTTGTCACACGATACTGGGATCAAACTTCAATCCACCACATTTCATCGTCTTCAGACCAAAAAGATGGAATTACCCAACCTCTCCTCGCCAATAGGAGATTTGATGACCATTTAAGCTGCGGTTGTGCCTCTAAGAGAAACACCAATCCATAAGAAATGAAATTAACTAGGCTTTTCACAAATAGGAGTACTGGCGACCATCTGTGGTGCGGTCAATCTCAAAGAGGAAAAGCCACACTCCTCTTCCCAATTCCATACAGAAATCAGTCCCAAGACACCAAAGATGGTAAGGATACACAAAGATCGTGATCCATTTTGAAAGATCCTGTGATGGCTCAATGTACACATATCAAGGATGAGTTCAGAATGCATCAAGATCACAAGCCCTGAAGAAACAAGCAAATATCAAGCAAGTATCAAGGCATAACTAAAAGGGAAATAAATCAAAATATATTTCTCTGCCATATATAATACTGTTTGATATATACAATATGTGATGTACATGACAAAATGGCTAAGCTAGTCTGTGCAGGAAAAATACAAGTCTATCTACGGATCCGTGTGTATGCGGACTATCAGATCTAACATAGCTCCCTCTCCGAAGAAGGAGGTAAAGCTGCAAGCTCCTGTCCAATGGTATCTACACGAGCTAGCAGATCAGAGGCTAACTGCATGGTGGCATTATGCTTGTTGGGTAAAATCTAATTATGCACAACACACAAGTATACGTGGTCAACAAGTAATAAAGTAAAAAGTTGAGTATCGTTCCCATAGAGAATTATTTAATAAAAATCACCAAGTACTAACCCGTAACCAACTCAATCTTATTTAAATGAATGAATTTAATATTATAAATTAAATTATTTAACTAAACTAATTCTAATTACCACTAATTAAAAATCAGACTATGGAGATTTAAGATCACAACTTCACTTATTGCTTCATTTAAGTTAACACACTCCTCATCAATTATTTTTTATCCTGAATTGTTAATCAAGAACACTAAAGAAGATAAAACCACCTCTCGATGTATAATACTCATACTCACTTAAAACCACAGATGATAGAATTAAGAAAGACACCCTAGTTAACTAATCCACTATATCTCTATGTGAATTATAATTAAAAAGGATTTAAAGCACAAGTTCTCTATAAGATTACATATGGCGTAAAGGCATGTCTCTATCCTAAACACGAATCATGAATTCCATCTATGCAGAAATCACAAACACATGCTATTATAATCATATCTAAATCTAAACTTCATCTCTCGAGTTCATATAGATTATCACGGTAATTGATGGCTAATCAATTAAACAATTAAGTCCAAATCACAATAGACAATCCTCACAATAGAACATAATAATTGATAGTGAAGCATATTAAAATAAACTACACAATAAGATCAATTGTAATGTAAAACAAAGAATTAGTTCATTGAATTAAAACTAAGAATCCACACTTGAATACACATTAAAAGATAAGAATAAAAGAAGATGAGAAGATAGAATCTATTGTCTGTAGATTTGATGCTCTCTCCTTGCTCCTACTTTGAATCTTCAATGGTCTCCAAGTCGCTTCAATCTCCAAATCTCATAAGAATTAGAGTTTTGGTCCTAATCTATTCTAATTTAATCTAATGGAATGCTCTCTCTCCCCTCTAATCTTTGTAATTCTTCTCCTAAGCCTTTTTATCTGTCTTTAAGTCCTCTTGGAAGTCCTTGAGTCAATCGGATCGAAACAATCCTTCTCCAACTCAAATTTGGGCAAAAAATGGCTTTTCTGCGCATACCCCCTCCCTAGCGGGGGTTTATACACTAAAAGGGCCCGCCCTGGCGGGGGTCCTTACTATTTTGCAGCTGGTATACCCGCCCCGGCGGGCATTTTATGAAGGGAAAGCTCGCCCCGGCGGGGGTCCATTTTCTGCCACAACGTCCTCTGGTAAAACGGCCATAACGTTTGATCTAGGAGGAGTTACGGAGCCTGCCACCTATCAAATCGAAGATATCGACGAGCTCTACAACTTTTATTCTTTGAGATTTGAGAAATAACGAATGGATAAAGGTAGAAATTGGGCTTGAAGTGACTGCTATGCAAATGGCCACCCAAAACAGTGACGTTCGACGTCCGTTGGTACAAAGATCATAACTCTTGTATCCGAACTCCGATTGGAATGATTCAAGATGTTTTGGAAAGCTAAGAAGAAGCTCTAAAATATAATCCAACTACCAAACCAAGAACATGAAATAAACATGAAAGCCCAAAAGATGTTCGGATTGCTTTTCTTTGCATTTTCCTTGCTTTTCCTTACCAATAGTCACTCACACCTCTCCCAAAGATGTTCAGTTTCTGGTGTGATTTTCAATTCTAACCTAAGCACCCTATTTATAGAAAAATGCTTAGAACACCAAAGTAGAAAATTTAATAAAATATTAATATATATATATATATATATATATATATACAAATTTCTTACGCCCACTCTTACCAACTGAATTCAGCATTCAACACATTTATATCACATATGGGACACTCACCAAAAACGTTTTTCTTAAAAAAAATAATTAAAACTTTAAAAATCAATTATTTCGGAACTTCAGAACTTCAATAATTCATAATAAATAGTCCTTTGGTCAGAAAAATTCGAACCTTATATATTTTCCATAGGAAATTCCATTATCTACAACTTTGTAAGTTTAAGTTTTTCAAAATTCCAAGCAGAAATTGACCGAAATCCACAAATAGGCGATTTTAGAAGCTATAATCAAATTTCAGTCAAGAGATGGGCCCACAAACATGTTTTAAAAAAATTTTGTAACAAAAATACTCTTCCTCCTCATTTATTCATATATCACACATTCATTATAAAATATCACCATTATTATATTATAATAATATTTTTTTAAATGAATTATTTATCAGAAAAGATAAAATATCAATTTTTCAACAATTGTCACTTTAAAATATTCTCCATCTATATCCACATAAAATGAATATTTTCCTTATCATATAAATTAATAATTAATTATTCACAAATAATATTACAGAATCACAATCATGGCAACTGGTAGTTCCTTAGAAGAGAGGGCTTTCAAAGAAGGATTTCTCCTTCATCGGGCGCGCAATTAGGTGACCAAACCTCTCCTTAGACAGAACTTTCTAGACATTGCCAATAATGTTATCTAATAATATTATTCAAATAATATGAATTATTGATCTGATAATGGAAAATACTGTGTAGTGACAATTATTGAAATAACAACAATATAAAATATCAACGTAGCAATTATTGAATCAATAAAATAAAATATTGAACATTAATTACTGTAACAATTATTGAGTAGTGCCTTCTTACGTAAGAATCAATAATTGGTGCAATACCGTGCTACTGTGTTTTAACCACCGGGTATTCCAACAGTATTAACGGTAACAACTACGCCGTTATTTATAAACAACTTATATTTGTCATTTTCTTCATCCAATCGCTTTCCGTTATGGGGCCCACACAAGGCTGCGTTGTCGTACGAATATTCCCCGATAGTAAGAATATTCCACGACCAAACGAATATTCCCGGACAACAATGAATATTTTATAACCACTTGCTTATTTGAAATATTTTTGCATTTTACCCATAACTAACCACATTAATCAAATCAACCTTCACTATTTCAAAATAATAAATAGAGGAAATTTAATTTCATTTATAATAAGTTGGGGTCTTACAATGCCGAAGTTATAAATTGATAAAGTATCCCCGGCGGGGGTCACAACGCAAAAATTTCAAACATCCACATATCCCTGGCGGGGGTTAGAACGCATTCTCAACCATTGATACACACATCAATGAAGGTCAAACAACCTTGATGTTATCTTAATCGGTGGCAAGTAAACCAATCGAAGCAACTCATCCATGTCTATGTATCCCCGGCAGGGGTTACAACGCCGAAGTCAGACATTGATATCCCCGGTGGGGTCACAACGCAATGCAACCATTGATAGACGCGTCAATGAAGGTCAAGCAGCCTTGGCATACTCCCAAGCAAGGGTCACAATTCTAGTCAACCATTGATACACACATCAATGAACGTCAAGCAGCCTTAACAGTTTGCCCAACAGGGATCTATCTGGTGATACACACATCAGCGATGGTCAGGTAACCCTGGCAATACATACTGTTGGCAATAACTCCAACAAGATCGTGGTATATACTGGTGACATAAACCAGAGAAGACCGTCCTCATCGGAGAGGAACGATGATGGAATATGTTATACACATCCTCAAACAGACAAAGCTTTATCGCCACAGATCTCTTGTACACAAAAGGCAACTCTATGGAGTAGAAGTCTGTATCAAGGATCTAGGACTTTGGTGATAGCCCCAATGTCAACATCCTTGAAGACATGGATCGCATGTCCAAGGCATCACTAATTGTCATCCCAACAGGATTATCGGGGGACCGACAATCATTCCATCATGCATCATGTTGCTACACATAGCATCATGTTTTTCTTGTTTGCATTTCAAGTGTCTAGGATTCTTTATCCTATCCATGCCTTGTATTGCATGAATATGATAAAGAGGGGCATCTGTAGACACTCAAAATTTTTTGCACACCTGTTACTAACATTGCAGGAGGACAGATTCATCTTTTGGAGATAACCCTAGAAGTCAGCTCACATTCTTTCTGAATACTATCGGAAGTTCAGTCTCAACCCCGGAACACACACCAGGAGTATCATTTCCAACCTTGAAGATAACCCCAAGTTTCATCCTTGGAGATAACCCCAAGGAATGTTGTTGCAGTTCCAATGATAACTCCAAAAATGCTTGTTTCAAATGCATGCGATCAGCTTCAATCTCAGACCTCCTGCCGAGGCACTCATTCCTCAGACCCGGAGCTAACACCGGGAAGATAGGCACACCTACAGATGACCTTGCAGAATTCAAACACTTACAGCAGTCCAATCTCAGATGTAACCCTGAGCAATGTCTGCTATCAGCCCAAACTAGTGATAACCCCGGTGAGGAGCAAAATCGTCATCTTGCCACCTCAACACCTGCGCGCCGTCTCAACACTTTATACATACATTTCTACATGGAAATGTCCCACAAGAACCAAGGAGTTCCAATCCCGAGTGACTATTACATGTGGAAGCACACCGGATAGAATTTAAAGCTTGAAGACCATGCACATGGTCCCCTCTTCCTGACTTCGTACAACCTCTAATCACATGTCATTGCGTAACTCTCGACAAAACCAGTCCGAAGATGGTCTTGTACTCCTCGTTCGGATGCTCGGATTGAAGTTCTGCAAGTTTGAGCGGATATCATAGTGCACGAGTGCACTTACTTCGAGACGACGGGACCCGCAGAGCCCAAGATAGCCCAAAAACAAGCAGTGCATCTACGGCCACCAGTAGGCAATCACTGCTGACCACCAGCTCTATAAATATAGAGATTGGGGTGGCCATATTCAAAAAGAAAAAAGGCGAGGAAGCCATGTCCAATTTTCTCTGTACAAACCACATATTAGTGTTTTCTCATTTTAAACACCTGTTAGCTCACATATAGCTATATTTTTACCTGCGGAAGCTGAGTGTTTATCCATCTAGAGTCATAGAAGCCTACATTGGCAGCCCACTGTAAGCCTTCTCACACTATATAAAGCCTTTCTCTTCATCTTTGCACACATTATTCTTTACATTGAGAGTCATGTGGTGTGTGTATGCCCGGACTTCGGTTCATGGTTTTCATTTCTGTCTATATATATATACTTATATATGTATATATTTATATATGGACTAACATTATCGAGTTTTTCCTCGATTGAGCCTAGACTTATGCCTGGAGCGTTTATTTGCTTATATATATATAATTACTTATACATATAAACTATTGTCAGACTCTGTATGATGAGCCTGGATTTTACATCCGGAGCGTTTACCTACTTATATATATATATATATATATATATATATATATATATATAAACTGTTATGTCGACGACTGCCTAATGAGCCTGGATTTTATATTCAAAGCATTTATTGCTTATATATATAATTATATATATATATATATATAACTGTCATTTTTGGACATATCAGATGAGCACAGGTTTATATTATTCGTATGCTTTACGCGCTCTATATATATATATATATATATATATATATATATATATATATATATTTCATAAGCTTGGAGTTTTCTTCATGGCCTTTACTACTTTATTTATATTTTTGTCGCTTTGGAGTTTACTTCGTGACGGTTGATCGCTTTTCTTGCTTTATTTACATTTAGTCCCGCTTGGAGTTTGCTTCGTGGCGGTTGATCGCATTACTACTTTATTTACTTTTACGATACCCCATGGAGTTGCTTCGTGGTGGTTGATCATGTCCATGTCCATATATATATATATATATATATATATATATATAT
The DNA here is from genome assembly GCA_020205605.1 of Panax ginseng. Classification (NCBI taxonomy): domain Eukaryota; kingdom Viridiplantae; phylum Streptophyta; class Magnoliopsida; order Apiales; family Araliaceae; genus Panax; species Panax ginseng. The sequence goes on along the minus strand of CM035132.1, from coordinate 140,257,524 downwards.
ATATATATATATATGTATATATATTTATCGCTTTTATATATTTACATTTCCGATCCCCATGGAGTTGCTTCGTCTTTGGTTGATCATGTCTATATATATATATATATATATATATATATATATATATATATATATATATATATATATATATATATATATATAAAATCGCTATCGCTTTTCATACAAATTGCGACATCATGTGAGCCTAGGAATCATGTGATCATGATTGATCTCTTGAATCTAGATTAGATTCCTCGTGATGGACATTTTCAAATTGTAAGTAGCTTGTACATTATTTACTGATGTCTGAATTTTCTTAGATGGCTGTCATGCCCATGGGGAGTACGGCATTGTTGTATATTATTTTCTCGAAGATGCTTCGCATCTTTAAAATAAAAGCAAACAAGCCGAACATTTAATAATAAAATGGAAGTATGAAAAGGTCTCAATTCCTATTGAACACAGGGTTTAAAAAATCTCTTTTACAAAACTTCATTGCTATATTATGTTTAAAACTGAATTTTTCTATAAATTCAAAACCTTTATATATAGGTGTGAACGAGGCCTCGTACTACTTTCAAATAATTGCACATTGATCCACACACACACACACACATATTCATATAACAGTTTTTTAAAAAGTGGCGGTCACTGTGGTAACACGGATGTCAGGGGGTGCCTAACACCTTCTCTCCGCATAATCAAGCCCCCGAACCCAAATGAATCTCGGTTTCACAGACCCGTTTAGCAGTGTCACATCACTGGGTCAATGTGCAAACTTTTTCTCGGTTGCGTTGGTGTAACCAGTTAAAAAAACCAACTAGAGACTCTTAAAGTCAAATCGTCGAAATTATATATGTTAGACCTTTTTCACTTGTTTTTTCAAAAAAATCTCACATAACATGAGAACACCAAAGAACAAGTAACGAAAAGGGACAAATAAAAATCCGGACGTCGACAATGACACAACAAACTCATATTAAATATTTAATACTCTATTAATTTTATCATGCTAGAAGGCGACGTTCGATATTCTAAATATCTTTGAACGCGTAAGACTTAATATAATTTCATTGAGGGGTTTGTTATTATTAGTCTCATCTTGTTTAGCGCGCATGCAAATATATATATAAAATACGCGTCATATTATTAAACATGCGAGACATGTTTGCATAATATATAATATATATAATACTAGAATGCACATATAGAATACTATATTCTACCTGGATTGATTATGGACTTTATTCTAGTTTGGTTCACTAAAGCCATCTAGTGAACCAAAAGGTCAAACCCTAGGGTGCGAGAATAAACATTTAAATATAACTATTACATTTAAACCCGGGCTCCATTACAAACGGGTCTTCAAGCGCTCCTTTCTCCCTAATCTCCGGTTCTTCGAAAAAAATTCTAACTATTCCTATTACATAAACTATTTAATTTAAATAGAAACCTTAATCAGCAGTCAAGGGGAAGTACATAGGAGAGAGATAGAATTTACATCAAGAATAAAACCAGAAAAGACGAGGTACGCAAACCCCATTTAATAAAACCCATTCATTCAAACATCCAACCAAAATAAATCCAATCACATTGGTCAATAGTCCATAATCAATCCCATTTATTATCATACATATCATCATATGTATCAATAAATAAAATTATTTCATATATATATGAATATCCTTTAATGGGCAATTTTAAATTGCATGAAATCCAATTTCAAGATTAAAATAAACTCTTTATTTTAATTATAAAATTATTATATATATATATATATGATTACTAATCATATATGATAATAAATGATCCTGTAACTCATGCTCCCAAAACTAGTATATACATATATATGATTTAATAATCGTACGCGGATTCGCACGAGGTAAGAAAAAGTTAATTATCATATAATTATATATATATATATATATATATCACCACCAGCGAATCACGGATACAAGAAAAAAAAATGTTTTTCAAATCTTGTTTTTCGAATGTTTTTTTTCTTCATAAAATAATAATTTTATACAACAAATTATGCCCAATAAATTATTCTAAATACATACCCATACATATATGGAATCAAAATAATTAATAATTCGCATAAAGTTTGGCTCTGATACCACTGTAAGGTTTCATGAAAATTAAATTACAAAAATAACGGACGCAAAATAAAATCAGATTTTAAATTTTTTTACAAACCAATTATCCGGATCATCCTTTATGTATATTATTAATTAAAACGAAGAACAAGAAGTTATGGAATCATACCCTTGTATATACGAGCTTTAACAGGTACGAGTTCACTTCCCACTTCTCCGCGATCTCCTTGAATCTCCGGGTAGATTCCTTCCTTTGATCAATGTTAGCCACCCAAGTGTATGGCTTCTAGAGGTGATCCACCAAGGAAGAAGAATTTTCAAGAAGAATGGTGTATTGGCTCAAACTTTACTTTTTCCTATCTCTATAGAAAAAGGGGGCGTACTTTCCAATAATTAGAATTACATATTTTTGATATCTGATATAAGACTCATCTTATAAAGATATTAGGTAACCCTATTTAATTAAAATAAGGTATTATTTATTTAAATAAACTCTTTTAATTAATTGGACTCCCTAATTTTATTAGGAATAATTAATTAAACTTCTTTAACTAATTTTGCCTCCTAATCATATTAGGAATAAATGAGAGTACTTATAATAAATTAATTCCTAAACTCTTTTAGAAATTAAAATAAAAATAATTGTAATAATATTAATAAGACTCCTCTTATTAATTTATATTTAATATTTCTAAAATATTAAATAATAAATATTAAGTTATTTAATTTATTCTATCACTATATATTAAATTAAATATACATAACATATTATTATGATTATGCCATTAACTTCTTAAATAATTATTCTTCCTTTTATGGTGTGACCCTTTAGGTTATCCATATTAAACCTATTGTGAATAAATCAATTAGATAATTCTAATAATATTTAAATAAATAAATTAAACTATTAATTTATTTAAATAAATAATATTTATTCTATAATAGGGATAAGCCTCCCTAGCGATCAACGACTTTTTAGATAATATAGATTTCAACATTAATCATAAAAGAACCTTTAAGTAAATAGTTACGGTACAATTCAATCCTTCCACCATATAATGTCCTACTTAAATATAAGACATGGAATTACTGTCAAGTCTTATTTTATTTAATTATATGTATTTCGATTTATAAATGCACAACTCCTAATGAATGCAAATTAGAAATTAATTTCTAATTTCATTCCACCTTGGCCAAGGATTCCTGGGTTGTCATTTATCAAATCACATAAGACATTTCTCTTCTTTTATTAGAAGTGGTAGATTCTTTATTGATCATTCATTATCTCCATATATAACTTATTACACCCAAGCATACCCTTTGAAATACTCTAAGAGTCTTAAGGAATAAGTCAAAGTGTAATTCATTATATATAAGATACTATGATGATCTCAAGTCTATGGATCATCTGTACGACTATCATTACAGGAACTCCTATTGACAGGCAAGTAAAACTCCATTAGGTATTCCTTAGTGAGTCACGTTCAGTGAACTTATTCTCTAATAATCACCTACATACTTGCTTTAATGTCTCCACACAAATGATCATGAGATCAATCATCCTCATCCAATGAGTAAGCAACATACGTACCAATCTATCTGGATTCATTAATCCCCTTTTTAGTAATCCATTGATTGGGAACATTTTAGTTTTAAGTTATCTAAGAATTTAGATCTCATTAGCATGATCTCATCATGATTCTAAAAGCATTGCTTAAAACTATGGGTTTATCACATATTATTAAAACAGAACCATGTTGATAATAAATGCCTTTAATAAATAATTCTTTTATTAATAAATAAATAAAATTGATTACAAAGTGTATACTTTATCATCATACATGGCTGGCTTGTATGCGTATTACTTTCAGTCTTGCATTAGCCTTCCCCAAATTCTCTTCCCCTTAGACTTTGGAATTTAGCCCTCCCCATTTATTGTTAACCTCTCCAGATTTCTCCTATAAAAGGGAGGTTCGGATCCTCAGTTCAACACACCATAACAACAACAAGCTCAGAGAAGCAAAGAGAGTTAGAGAGTGAGAAGCTCAGTTAAAGCATTTTGAGAGTTATGGTGTAGAGAGAAATAAATAGTTAGTTTATTTCTTAGTTGAGAGTTTGTAATGTCCATATTATTTTCATATTGAATTTCTGAGATCTCTCCCCGTGGTTTTTCCCAGTTGGGTTTTCACATAAATTTCTGGTGTTATTATTTTATATCTCATATAGTAGTGTGTTTGTATTTATCTTAGTGTATTTGTGTGAGCCTGATTACTCAACAATTGGTATCAAAGCTTTTGGTTCACGCCGTTGGTGTCTAGGAAAATGGTTCAAAAGGCAAAGCCTTTAAGAAAGGTGGTTATTTAATTAGTCACCGTTGCAAAAACACGAAGAGAGTCCCACCCGACTTACACTTGCCTGGCTAACTGGTACGATCCTTTTAAAGAGAAATTAGGCAGGTCACAAATACGAAGATGACAAGCACAAGTGCGAGGTATGAAGTTGAACCATTTGATGGTAAGTCAAATTTTATTATTTGGCAGTGTATAGTCAAAGATGTATTGGCTCAACAGGGATTGGCAAAGGCACTAGAAGGGAAGAAACCAGCGACTATGATAGATGAAAAATGGATGGAACTTGAAGCAAAGGTCGTGGCAACAATCTGATTGAGTTTGGCATCACAGATCAAATATCAGGTTTTGACAGAAACCTCTTCGAAGGACTTGTGGGATAAACTTGACAAAGTTTACAAGTCAAAGTCTCTGTCAAACCGGTTATATTTGAAGAAGGAATTGTACCGGCTTCGGATGGAAGAAAGGTCCGATTTAGCCAATTATATTAATGAGTTTAATAGATTGGTGACCCAACTAACCAGTATAGATGTGAAGATGAACGAAGAAGATAAAGCCTTGTTACTTCTTGTCTCTCTACTAGATTCATACTCAACTCTCTAGACTACACTCCTTGTAGGAAGGAAAAGCTTGCAGTTGACGATGTGATGTCAGCAGTCCTAGACCAAGATAAGTTCAAGGGCACTACTTCTAGATATTAAGGTGACAGTCTTCTTGCTTTTTTAGATGAGTGTGGCAGGGGTCCTAATCGAAAGAAGTATTCTGGTAAGGAACGAGAAAGGTCTCAGGCGAGACTAGGAAAGAAGGATAAATCTCATGTTGAGTGTTATCATTGCCACGAGAAGGGCCACTACAAAAATCAGTGTCCATTATTGAAGAAGGATAACAAGAAGAAAGGTAAGCAGATTGAAAATTATGCTAATGTTATTGAGCAAGTAGATGTGTGCAGCGATGGAGAGTTGAACACAGTGACAAAAAATGAAGCTTCACAAGCTGATCTCTTATCTGTTAGAGACAGTGACAGCCTTACAGATTGGTACATGGATTCCAGTTGTTCTTTTCATATGTTCCCTCACAGGGATTGGTTTGATACTTTTACATCCTGTAATGGTGGTAAAGTTTTATTGGGTAACAATGCAGTATGCAAAGTTACTGCTGTAAAACCTAAACTTTTATGAATAAAGATTAATTTTTCTCGAAATATACTTTTGAATATTATGGTGTGGATTTAATATAATGTTATAGTTGTGGGTAATATTTACAAATTTTGCAAAGTAAGCAAGTTGTTATAAAATATTTGATTGGTTGGGAAATATTCGTTTTAATAGGGAATATTCGTACAATGACACAATCATTGGTGGACCCCACAACGAAATTATTGTCATAGTTAGAAAATGACAGAAATATCTTTTTATAAAAATAACGGAGAAAGTTTTACCGTTAAACTGTTGAAATACCCGGTGGTAAAAGTACAGTAATACGCATGGTTGCATAGTAGCACACGGTATTTATTATTGATGCTTACGTGAGAAGTCACTCAGTTATATTCAATTATTGCCACAGTAATTGTTGCATAATATCTCTCATATTATTGAATCAATTATTGTCATAATATCATCTGCATAATATTTATATTATTAAATCAATAATTAAGATGACAAAGTTATTCATATTATTATTTACATTATTGATGATGTCTAGAAAGTTATGTCGAGAAAAGGGGTTTGGTCACCTAATTGTGCACCAATAGGGAGAAATCCTTATCGGAAAGCCCCATCTTTCCTGGGAATGATCTGGTTGTTAAATATTATGAGTTATAATATTAATGATGAATAAGTTCGTGTTGATTAAAGATGAAATTGTTGAAAAAAAGTATTTCCATTATGTTGGGATTATTAGTGTTAGTGGAAATCGACATTTATTTTGATAATTATTGATTTCTGGATGTTAAATTGACCAAACGGGTAATTAATAAGATAAATGAGCAATTAATTGCTATTAGTTCACATGCAAATTACTGTTGGTTCACATGCATGAAACTATTGATTCACATGCATGTACTATTAGGGGAGGTGGTGCAAGATTGATAATACTTGAAGGACTAAATTAAAAATGGAGGTATAGATGAAGGTACTATACTATAATAATTTGAGCCCCTAAACGTGAAATTATTGAAACTATATTTTCCTATAAATAGAAGCTCATTCTTCTTTCATTCTCACCAATTCACAAAGACTCATAAGAGCAATTATAGATAGAGAAGCTATAGAGAAAAAGAAGAAGAGTATTCTGCCACTTCACTATTGTAGTATCCAGCCTTCTACTAAGGTAAGGGGTAAAATTTATTTCATATTCTCTTACGATATTATTTTTCATATTCGTAAGAAATTTTATTTCGTTAAATATTCGTAAGGAATTTTATCTTTGTTCAATATTCGTAAGAAATATTATCTTCGTTTAATATTCGTAAGGAATATTATTTTCGTTCAACAGTTGTAAGGGATATTATTTTTGTTCAATACTCGTATGAAATAATATTTTCTTCCATACCCTATAGTATGTAAGTAATATTATTTCATTTCGTATTCCTAATTCTACACTCATTTTGTTAAAATATTGCTTTTATACTGTAAAAACCCAAAACCCTAATAAGACTCGTATGTGTAAAATCCCGTTATATAAATAAAATTTCTCCGTTTTGAATGTGTTATGTGTTAATATATATTTTGTTTGACAAATTTGACCAAATAAATTTTTGTCTAAAAAACGTCGTGCTTAACACCTCGTGCTTAAATTTTTTTTTTCCCGTAATTGGACTTTTCAGTAAAATTATTGTGACAAGTTGCTTTGTCGTGCTTACACTGATAAAGCACTTTGTCGTGCTTGTTAGGATTAGTAAGAAATTTAGGTTAACAATCCTAGATTAATAAACCTTAACCCTAATTAGCAAAACCCTAACCCTAATTTATAAACTAAACCCTAATTAGCTAATTAAACCCTAATTAGATTAACTTAGCACCTAATCCTGGTTAGTAAACTTTAATTAGGTACTAATTAACATTACTTAACAATTCTAATCATTAGAAACAAAACTCTAATCAAGATTAGTGAAGATTAAAGCCTAATTAAGCTACTAAATAAACCAAACTAGCTCACAAGTAGGTTAGGAGTCACCCAACCAAGTTCCAAGGCTGCTCATGAGCTGATAACAAACCCTAAGCAGCACAAGTAACTTTGCATCAGATATTTGTAGAGGCAAATTGCACAAAAATAACCAAAAAGCCAAGTTGAAGAATTCTATAAATAGGAGCCTTAGGGCTGAGCAAACTTACAAAATTCCTAAGCCTAGATACACTTATAAACTTACCAAATCAAGCCTGGGTGATAGCAGCAACAAAATCAGAAGCTAGAATCAAAAATCATTCAAGAAAAGGTACAAACCCTAGTTCATAATTAGCTCTTTGATCCTATGTTAGATTTGTTGTTTAGATGTTTAGAATTATGTATTAGTATGTTAGAAAGTATGTTAGATTGGTAGAACACGTTTTCATAACATCTAGATGCCTTAAATAAGTGTTTTAAGAAATCTGGAAATTTTGAAAACTAAGTCCGATAAATGAATGTCGTGGCCTATAGATTCATATGTGTTTATGTTTTAGTATGTTAATTATTTGGTATTTGTAGTTTGTTAGTAGGTCTTTAATCAAGAAAAGAAAAACAGTTCATTTGAACCATAGATTTCAAGTTATAATAAGTAAAAGTGGGTTGATTGAGTTCACGGATTGCGCTTTTACGGGTTACCCAGAAAACTTCAAAACAAATGAATCGGCTACTTCGACCAACCTATTTAATCGTCTTACATTTGTTATTTTTGTAAGTTTTTGTTATAGATTAATACCTCGTTATATATACTACATATCTATGATCTTAAATTGAACAAACAATGTATAGGTTTCTTTGGAATTAATGGTCAAAATCATTGACCAAGCTTGACCAAATTTTTGGGTTTTTCGTAAAATCAAGAACACGAAGAACAACGTTTATCAGATTTTGACCAAAGATAATTAGAGACCTTAGAGTTATGCTTTGTTCATGTTAATGTTATATATATGTACCCTGACATATATACTACATGTTACAACAAACATAACACACATCTAATACACAAAATCAAAGATATTTAAGCCACAAAACCATTGACCGGCCATGACTAATGTTCTGGGTTACCCAGAAACTCAAGAATAGCTCTGACAGTGACTTTGAGCCTCTATAACTTCTTGTTATATGTAGGTTAAAGCCTAAAATTTGTTTCATGTTACACTACTGTATTAGTACTACAACATCAACTCTTAAACAACCCAAAAATCATTATCAGTAGCATTTTAATTAGTGGTCAAACTAGTCACTCGACCATGACCAAACTGCTGCCCAGAAACTCAAGAACACCTACAACGACACTTTTTGTTAATGAAGGGCTTTAGCGACAGACAAAAATTATTTTTTTAAAAAAAAATTAAAAAAAAAAATAGAAATAATTAATAAATAAGTATAAAAAAATATAAAAACAGTTTTAAAAACTATATTAAATTATTATAATTAAATTCTGATATTTTTACATAAATTCAATAATTATTTTATATTATTTTGATATTATTAATAATTAACTTATTAATAAAGAAATTAAAATAATTATTTATAAATACTAAATAATTATGGAAAAAAATTATTATTGATATAAAAAGTATAATAAATGAATATAAACTATTTAATAATAATAATGAATGTTTTTGTAAAATTTTAAGTAAATATTAATTACTTATAAATAGAAATAAATGATTTAAAAATTATTTAAAAGATAAATAAATGTTTTAAATACTTTAAATTATTATTAAGGATAATTAAATTTTTTATTAAATAAAACTTAGTCCATTTATCAAAGGTATTAAACACCAAACCCTATTAATCTAACCCGATATTATATAAATGTTATAATTGAGTATTGTTATCAATACTAACGTGCTAGATTTATATATATGAACATCGTACGCATTTATTAACGATTGAATAGCATAACTTGACTGATCTACGCTCAGGCAAGTTTCCTAAACCCTACACTTATTTCTTTATTGCAAATTTCTTGAACCCTGTGTATTCATTAAACAAGATTACTATCTTGAATTGCTTTTGATATGTTATACCAAACCTAAACTTGAACTACCAATTGTTGTAAAGTTATTGCTATAGCTTCAACATAACTAAAAAAAATGAATTGTTTATTCATATGATATTGTTTATTGAGCATAAACTTTCGTGTTAAACCAAATTGTTTTGGTAAGATATCTTATACTGAAGTTGGGTATCCCGTAAGGGATTGAAATTTAGTCAATAATATATTGACATTAAGTGTATTTTGAGCACTAGTAGGATGATATGCATACTCCTAAGATGTTGAATGGGCTGATCCTCTATCTCACATCTGAACAAAATTTCTAAGTTTGTGTGACTCACAGAAATAAAGAAAATTTCAGAAATGGTTGAAATAAATAGAAATCCAGAAATGGTAACTATCAGTCGAAATTTGAATTGTTATATTTTTCAAATCCTATATTGTTAAAAAATACAAAACTTGCTTAGCATGTCATAGCTCACCCTTGCAAATTATTCCCTTTGCAGTTTTAGATGGTAATACTGGAACATCTGGAGTAGATAAATGGAAGCGTCCCTACATAGATTAGATTATATTCTTGTCTGTTTGAATGCCTTGTAATAAGAACTCGTTATGAGAATCATGTAATCGAATCTTAATATTATGATATATATAACATCTTTTATTTCTGCAACCGTGTTTTCTTACATATATAGATGTAAAATTATACTTCTTTGAATCTAGTTGAGATCCTCGGGAACTATTTATCTGAGTGAGGGTATTAATAGCTCTGGATTTCGGATAGATAGTTACTATCGATACGATAATATAAATTCGTTTGGAATAGACTATACATCTGGGTGAGGGTATTAGTAATATGGATTGTTCATGTTATTACTGATACTCTAAATTTTGGATAAATAGACTCTAGTCACATATACAGTTCATATATCCACGTGAGGGTATCCAAACACAGTAATTGTTCTCTTGAGAATTTATATCTGTTATGGGATACTGTGAATTTTGGATATGTGGGAATTATATCTGATAGTCCCTCTATTTAATGTAATCTTATAATCAGATACAATGGGTGTATAGATTTAAATGCATTATATCGATTCATAGTAAGCACCATATCAGATACCGTGGGAGTATAGATAATGGGGCTTTACAATTTTGGTATCAAAGCTTTAAGGCTATAGATATAAGGAAGAGAAATCTTAGTATATAGTCTTCGAGTCCGTAAAAATTTTAAAAGTACATATAAAATATAACATTAAAATTATTATGTTGTGTAAAATTTTATACCAGTATTGAAGGGGTTTTCTTTTATAGATGGCCAACTCCAAGACTGAGGAAATGGTAATAGCCAACAATCCACCATAAATAGAGTCATACATTTCCAGTGATGCAGAAGATGAGGAATTTCTTCATGATCAACAACTGTTAGATGCTGAGGAAGAGGAGGATCCAGTGGCAGGACAATTAATGAGAATTGATGAGCATGATGTGGCAATGGCATCACTGCTGAAGACAACAGAATATGAGGGTAATAAGATGAGGTTTAGGGTTGATATAGCTGAGGGAATGCTACAACATGAGATGGGACATAGTCAACGACTAAAAGTACAACTGCACCATGCACAGAGGGGCAGAAAGGAAATTCAGTCAAGGCTTCTTAAAACATCTCTGGGTGTTCGAGATACTTTTAACTATTTACAACGTCGTGTAGTTCGATATCCGGTAGAGGAGAAGAAGACGACTTATCTCATCGATCGATCTGTGGTTTGTCACATGATTCAGGATTCCTTTAATGATATCAATGAATTTTAGAGAGAAGCATAGGTGGTTGAATGCTTTATATTAGTACAATAAAGAAGCATTCAAAGTTTGTAATGTAATTAGTACTTTGTAAGATAGTAGTATGTTCAATTATGAAGTTGTTGTGTAATACCATTGTGATATATAAAATAAATAATATGTTGTGTTACTCAAATTCTTATGTGAATTTTATTGGTTTATATAGAATCATGCCACCAACCAGAAGACCCCAAAGAGAAATGAATGATGATAATTCTACCCAGTAGTTAGTAGACCTTATGCTAGGAGTTGTAAATAGACCTGTGAATCAAAACACAACTTTTAAAGACTTTAAATTAGTTGGACCACCTGAGTTTAAAGGTACATCAGAACCTGTAGATGCACAAATTTGGATTTCTAAGATAGAGAAATTTTTCCTAGTAACCAATGTTAATAATAACCAAAAGACAACTTTTGCAACCTTTTTCTTGAAGGGTGAAGCTAATTATTGGTGGGAATCAACCAAAGGTCGAGTAGAAACTAAAATTATTCCTTGGGATAGATTCAAAGAGTTGTTCTTTGAAAACTATTTTTCCCAATCCCTGAAAGACCAAATGGAAATAAAATTTCTGGACTTGAAATAAGGAGATCTTACTGTAACCCAGTATACAACTAAGTTAAATGAACTGTCCAGGTTTGCTCCTCATCAAGTAACTACTGAACTTAGAAAGACTCGTAGGTTTCAGGAAGGTTTAAAACCTCAGATTCAGAGTAAATTGTCAATACTTCAAATAAAAACTTTCTCTGAAATACTAGAGAAGGCTACTATAGCCGAAAGTGAGAATGAAAGTCTTTCTAAGTTTCATCAGGATAAGAAAAGTCAGAATGAAAAAGGAAAAATTAGGGCAGAACCCAGTTCAGGTGGGTTTAATAACAAACATAAATGGGATAATTCTTTTTCTAAAAATCCAGGAAAAAAGATAGGAAATACTAATAACAACTTTAGTAATAATATTATTAAACCTTGTCCTAATTGTGGTAAGAAACATAGAGGAGAATGCCTTCATAATAAATGTTTTAATTGTGGACAGTCGGGACATTTTTATCCACAGTGTCCTCTTCCAAGGAAAAATAAATGTTTTAATTGTAGTTCATTGGACCATTTTTCAAAGAACTGTCCCAAACCAAGGAATCAAGGAAGAAAAAGGGGATAGAATACTAGAGAATAATCAATCAACAGTAGCTGCAGTTGGGGTTCAGAATCGACCTACCGCGAGAACATTTAATATGTCGGTGAGGGATGTTGTTGCATCACAGGACGTGGTGACGGGTATCATCCCTATCAACACTTTAAATGCACATGTGTTATTCGATTCTGGTGCTACATGTTCGTTTGTGTCTAGAAATTTCTCTACAAACTTGAATATGCCTTGTGAAAATTTAGACATAACATTTTGTGTAGAAATTGCTAATAATGAAAGAATTCTGGTTAAGACCATATAAAGAAACTGTAGTGTGGTAATAAAAGGACATAATTTTAAGGTAGATTTGATACCAATCTAGTTGGGAGAATTTGATGTAATTCTAGGAATGGATTAGTTAGTTAATCATAACGCGATGATTTATTGTCATCAAAAACGTATAAACCTTTTGACTGCTTTCAAGTCAAAGGTAGTGTTCAACGGTAGTTGTTTACCTAAGCAATCTCGATGTTTGACTATAGTTCTGGCAGAAAGATTACTTAGAAAGGGTTGTTTAGGATATTTGGCCTACATAGTTGATACTCGATAGGAAGGAGTAAAGCTAGATCAAATACCTATAGTTAAGGATTTTCCCGATGTATTTCCGGATGACTTACCAGGTTTGCCTCCAGATAGGGAAATTGAGTTTGTCATTGATCTTGCACTAGGAACGACACTAGTTTCTAAGGCACCATACAGAATGGCACCTATAGAACTGAAAGAGTTACTTATACAATTACAGGAACAACTTTATGCAAAGTTTTCCAAGTGTGAATTCTGGTTGAAGAGAGTTTAATTTTTAGGTCACGTAATTGATAAGAATAGAATATCTGTAGATCCAGCTAAGATCAAAACGGTTGTGAATTGGGAACAACCAACAACTCCAACAGAAGTACGAAGTTTTCTCAGTTTAGCGAGTTATTATCGACGGTTTATAAAAGATTTTTCAAAAATAGCAACCCCATTAACCAATTTAACTCAAAAGACGGTGAAATACATCTGGACAGATAAATGTGAGGAAAGCTTCCAAGAGTTGAAGAAGCAACTGAGCATGGCTCCAGTGTTATCCTTACTAGATGATACAGGAGGCCTTGTAATATATAGTGACGCATCACACATATGTTTAGGGTGTGTGTTGATGCAACATGGGGAAGTGATAGCTTATGCATCATGATAACTCAAAGATTATGAGAAGAGGTATCCTACTCATGACCCTAGAGTTAGTTGTGGTAGTTTTTACTCTAAAAATTTGGAGACATTATTTGTACGGGGAGAAGTGCGAGATATATACATATCATAAAAGTTTGAAATATATATTTACACCAAAGGAATTAAATTTAAGGCAGAGACGATGGTTAGAGCTGATAAATGATTTTGACTGTGAAATCTTATATCATCCCAGTAAAGCCAATGTTGTAGATGATGCGTTAAGTAGAAAGAATCAGGAAAAATTGAATGTATTAACCACCAATGATAGGTTAATAAAAGAATTTGAAAATTTAGAAATTGAGGTGGAATGTCCAACTACATCTACCCAAAAATTGTATATTTTAGAAGGAGTTTAATCTCTGCTTAATAAAGTTAAAAAGATACAGGAGAAGGATGAAGAATGTCAGAAGTTTAAATCTAATTCAACACAAAGTATAATAAATTTAGAATAGATACGGATGGAATAATAAGATCTGAAAATAGAATCTGGGTTTCGTTAGACCAAGCTTTTAAAGATAAAATTTTAAACGAAGCTCATAATTCTAAATTTTCCATACATCCTAGCAGTACAAAAATCTATAAGGATTTAAGTCGACACTTTTGGTGGTCGAACATGAAAAGAGAAATAGCTGAATGGGTAAGTAAATGTCTCACGTGTCAAAGGGTTAAGGCTGAGCATCAAAAGCCGAGTGGTTTACTTCAACCCTTACCAATTCTTGACTGGAAGTGGGAACATATAACTATGGATTTTGTTGTTGGTCTTTCAGCTACACAAAAGGGCCATAATGCCATTTGGGTAAAAGTTGTCCGTTTAACAAAATCAGCTCACTTTTTACCTATTAAGATTACTCATAACCTAGATCACCTTGTCAAACTGTACATCAATGAAATTATCTCTAGGCATGGAGTACCTGTTTCCATAGTATCAGATCGAGATCCAAGATTTACTTCTAATTTTTGGAAAAGCCTTCAGAAACACTTAGGAACACAACTAAGATTGAGTACAACTTATCATCCTCAGACTGATGGATGGAATGAGAGAAACATACAAATATTAGAGGATATGCTGAGAACTTGTATTATAGACTTCAAAGGAAGTTGGGAAGATCAATTACCCTTAGTCGAATTTGCCTATAATAATAGTTATCATGCTAGCATAGGTATGCCACCCTATGAAGCTTTATATGGGCATAAGTGTAGAACAACTTTATGTTGGGATAAATTCGGGGAAAGGCAAATGTTAGGACCTGAGATAATTCAACAAACAACTGAAACTATCAGAATTATTCGTCAACGGTTACAAGCATCTCAAGATCGACAAAGAAAATGCGCCGATCCACATCGTCAACAACGAAACTTTAATGTAGGAAGTCACGTATTCTTGAAAGTATCTCCTTGGAAAGGCAAGATATGTTTTGGCAAGAAAGGAAAATTAAGTCCGATATTCATTGGACCTTTTGAAATTTTGAGAAGGGTTGGTGAAGTTGCTTATGAAATAACACTATATCCTGAGTTGAATCATATTTATAATGTGTTTCATGTGTCCTTATTACGACCATATAAACCTGATTATAAACACATTATACAACATGAGCCAATCCAAATAGAAGAAGATCTTTCTTATGTAGAATAACCTATGCAGATAGTCGACCGTAAAGAGCAAGTCCTGAGAAATAAAGTGATACCATTGGTCAAAGTAACCTAGAGGAATCAGAACGTTAAAGAAGCTACTTGGGAACTTGAAGATAAAATGCGTGAGAATTATCCTCAATTATTTACTTAAACTTGTACTACAATTTCGAGGACGAAATTCTTATTAGTGGGGGTGAATGTAAAAACCCAAAACCCTAATAAGACTCGTATATGTAAAATCCTAATATATAAATAAAATTTCTCCGTTCTAAATGTGTTATGTGTTAATATATATTTTGTTTGACAAATTTGACCAAATAACTTTTTGTCCAAAAAACGTCGTGCTTGACACCTCGTGCTTAATTTTTTTTTCGTTATCAAACTTTTCGGTAAAATTATTGTGACAAGTTGCTTTGTCGTGCTTGTTAGGACTAGTGAGAAATTTAGGTTAACACTCTTAGATTAACAAACCCTAACCCTAATTAGCGAAACCCTAACCCTAATTTATAAACTAAACCCTAATTAGATTATCTTAACACCCAATCCTGGTTAGTAAACTTCAATTAGGTACTAAGTAACATTACTTAACAATTCTAATCATTAGAAACAAAACCATAATCAAGATTAATGAAGATTAAAGCCTAATTGAGCTACTAACTAAACCTAACTAGCTCACAAGTAGGTTAGGAGTTACCCAACCAAGTTTCAAGGCTGCTCATGAGCTGATAACAAACCCTAAGCAGTACAAGTAACTTTGCATCAGATATTTGTAGAGGCAAGTTGCACAAAAATGACCAAAAAGCCAAGTTAAAGAATTCTATAAATAGGAGCCTTAGGGTTGAACAAACTCATGAAATTCCTAAGCCTAGATACACTTATAAACATACCAAATCAAGCCTGGGTGATAGCAACAACAAAATCAGAAGATAGAATCAAAAATCAATCAAGAAAAGGTACAAACCCTAGTTCATAATTTGCTCTTTAATCCTATGTTAGATTTGTTGTTTAGATGTTTAGAATTATGTATTAGTATGTTAGAAAGTATGTTAGATTGGTAGAACACATTTTCATAACATTTAGATGCCTTAAATAAGTGTTTTAAAAAATATGGAAATTTTGAAAACTAAGTCTGACAGTCGAATGTCAGGGCCTATAGATTCATATGTGTTTATGTTTTAGTCTGTTAATGATTTGGTATTTGTAGCCTGCTAGTAGGTCTTTAATATGGAAAAGAAAACAGGTTCATTTGAACCATAGATTTCAAGTTATAAGCATTCAAAGTGGGTTGACCGTTCACGGATTGTAGTTTTCTGGGTTACCCAGAAAACTCAAGAACAGTCGAACCGGCTACTTTGACAAACATGTTTAATCGTCTTCTATTTGTTATTTTTGTAAGTTTTTGTTATAGATTAATACTCTGTTATATATACTACATATCTATGATCTTAAATTGAACAAACAACGTATAGGTTTACTTGAATTAATGGTCAAAATACGTTGACCAAGCTTGACCAAGTTTTCTGGGTTTTCTAGAAAACTGAAGAACATGAAGAACAACGTTTGGCTGTACTTTGACCAGCATAATTAGAGACCTTAGAGTTATTCTTTCAAAGTATGCAAGTTGTTATAAAATATTCGTTTGGTCGGGAAATATTCTTTTTGTCGGGGAAAATTCGTATGATGGCACAACCATTGGTGGACCCTACAACGGAAGTATTGGCGTAGTAAGAAAATGACATAATTATCTTTTTATAAAAATAACAACGAAAGTGTTACTGTTAAAACTGTTAAACTACTCGGTAGTAAAATTATAGTAATACATATGGTTGCATAGTAGCACACGGTATACATATGCTTACGTGAGAAGTCACTCAGTTATACTCAATTATTGTTACAGTAATTGCTGCATCATATCTCTCATATTATTGATTCAGTTATTGTCACAGTATCATCTGCATAATATTTTATATATTATTGAATCAATAATTGAGACGACAAAGTTATTCATATTATTATTTGCAATATTGACAATGTTTAGAAGTTCTGTCAAGGAGAGGTTTGGTCACCTAATTGTGCACCAATAAGGAGAAATCCTTATCAGAAAGTCCCCTCTTTCCTAGGAACGACCTGATTGTTAAATATTGTGAGTTATAATATTAATGATGAATAAGTTCGTGTTGATTAAAGATGAAATTGATAGTTCCATTGTGTGGGAATTATTAGTGTTAGTGGAAATCGACATCTATTCCGATGACAATTGATGTCTGGGGGTTGTATTGATAAATCAGGTAATTAATCGGATAAATGAGCAATTAATTGCTACTAATTCACATGTTTATATAACTATTTGTTCACATGTGTGTACTATTGAATCACATTCTTGTACTATTAGGGGAGTTGGTGCAAGATTGATAATACTTGCATGACTAAGTTAAAAATAGAGGTATAGATGGAGGTACTATACTGTAATTCGCATTTTCACATGATTATAACTATTGATTCACATAATTGAACTATTGATTCACATTATTTACTATTAGGGGAGGTGATGCAAGTTTGATAATACTTGCAGGACTAAATTAAAATTGAAGAAAAAGAGGAAGGTATTATACTGTAATATTTCGAGCCCCAAAACGTGTAATTATTGAAACTATTTTTTCCTATAAATAGAAGCTCATTCTTCCTTCATTTCTCACCAATTCACTAAATCTTTAGAGCAATTATTATATAGAGAAATTATAGAGAGAAAGAAGAAGAGAAGTCTGCTACCTCACTATTCCAATATCCAGTTTCTTCTAAGGTAAGGGGTATTATTTCTTACGTATTCATGAAGAGAGCTATTGTTATTCCATTCTTTATTATTATGTTGGAATAACCTGTCTATGCGAAGTACCGCATACATGGTGAAATTCTTCTGTTATTCCATTCTTTATTATTTTGTTGGAATAACATGTCTGTGCGGTCTATCTCATGCCTGGTGAATTCTGTTGTTTTTCCATTCTTTATTATTCTGTTGGAATATCTTGTCTATGCGGTTTACGCATGGCCTGGTTCCATTCTTTATTATTCTCATTGGAATATCACATGCATGCGATTTACGCATTGACACGGTTCCATTCTTTATTATTACATTGAGAATAACATGTCTGTGCGGTCTATCGCATGCATGGTGAATTCTTCTGTTATTTTATTCTTTATTATTCTGTTGGAATAACCTGTCTATGTGGATTACCGCATGCATGGTGAATGATCCTTTGTATTCATATGAATAGTATTTTCATTCAAAGGGTTTCGCCAAGGGCGAGTTTCGTATTTTTTTGACCTCAAAAATTCGGAAAAATTTGAAATGATAATTTGATGAGTTTTCTAGATTGTGTCCAAAAATGGGGATTTTTGGATGTATAGATTAAGAGTTATGGATTTTATGGGAAAAGACTATTTTAAAAGTAAACCCTTATAACTTTTTGTGGTTAACTCCAAAATTGGTGAAATTTTTATTGGGAGTACATGTATATAATAGGAGTATACCTGTAAATTTTGAAATTTTTGGACAAATGTACAATTTATGATAAATGTCTAAATATTCGGCAGTTTTGGCCATATGAAAAATAGTAAATGAATTTTAAAAATTCCGAGAAAAATATATGTTCAATATGGGACTATATTCTGCTAAATCCCAAAAAGAAATATTTTTGGGACTGATTTGGTATTTTTCATGAAAATGAACTAGTTATGAGTAAATGAATTAAATATGTTATGTGAAGTAACAAAATTGGAAAATAGATTTTATGGCTTGGGAATCCTATATAGGGTATATGCAGATTTTTGATGAGGGATTTGATCATTGGTGATGAAATCTTATGAGTATAGCATTTTTGAATGATTAAATGCATTATTTGGTAAAGTGTAAACAATTGAAATAAATTGTTTATAAGTTTAAGAAGTGATTAAAATATTGTTATAATATTAATAATATTAGATGATGAGTTTATTAAGTGATTGATAATATTTGGATAAATTTAAAGTCTTTAATATTTATCCTTGTTTTTGTTTGATTAATGCTTATATCATTGTCATCATCGTCATGCTTATATTGTGATGAAAGTCATCTTTGGCATACGTGCATAGATGGACTTGGTATGATTATGACCAGGGATCATTCGGTATAATCATGACCTGTAATGTTATAAATAATGTGGTAAAAGTCCTCAGTGGCCTGTAGTGCATTGATGGACAATTTTTGGTATGATTATGACCAGGGATTATTCGGTATAGTCATGACCATTGACGATTTAATGAATATCCTTGGCCCATAGTGCATGGATGATTCGATGATGTGGTTTATTTATTAAGCTGAGTCTCAGCGATAAAAGTTGATGAAAACATTTTAAAACATAGAAGATAGTAGATATCATGCTCTACTTGACTCTTCTAATGGATTGCTTATTCCGCTGCAGTTAAACTTGATGACTATTGTATTTTATCAGTTTAACATTATTGAAGGCTAATGATAATTTATTCTGCATTATCTTAGTCATAATATTTCTTACTGCGCTAGTTGAGCTCACCCTTTCTTTCACTGTTCTCTTCAGGAAATGAAAATATAGCTGGGACGAGTCGGGTAACGGATTGACGGTCCAGATGATAACATTAGTAGTCCTCACTATTCTATGGAATAGTGTGATAATAATTGTAATGAGGACTCCATTGAGTATGGATATTGTCTAGATGACAATATTCTTGTTTAATCTCTCAGCTATGTTTTGTCGTATTTTACACGACTATTGTATAATTAAGTTGTATTTGTATTCTCTACCATGTATTTTCTGGCGACCCAAGATGGGTGATGTATATCTGTTTTGGGGAAGTCACAGTTGGTATCAAAGCTTAGGGATATGATCCCTGGCTGAGATGTGAGATAAGAACTAGGAGGGGAGAGGCGAGGAATTCCATCGCTAGTATGAGCTACCTAAGTTTATTTGGTATTTAATTGGTCGGTCAGAGTATATGGATAATATGTGATGTTTCAATTAACCCTTGTTTTATGACAGTGTTTGAAAATGGCATCTGAAAATGTTGAGATCTGCAATGAAGCACATGAGACCGTTGAGTCACCAACGATCAATACCCAAGATAATGTGCAACAGGAAGACAATAATCCTCAGGTAAATAATAACACCGATCAGATGATGAACGATGAGATGTTCAGAGGCTTTATGCAATTCATGCAACATCAGGCGAGAGAGACCCCTGTTCAAAATGCAGGTGGAAATAATGGCAACTCACGATTGGTCACCACTAAGAAGTTCAAGGAGATGGGACCACCGGAGTTTTTGGGAAAGCCAGAACCACTTAAGGTGGAGACGTGGTTAAAGCAGATCACCAAGATATTTGATGTCTTGGGATGCTCCAAGGAGCAAAAGGCTTCCTTTGCCACCTTTATGTTGCGTAAAGAGGCAGATTATTGGTGGGATTCTGTAAAACGTACCCAGCCTGACGCACTGAAGATGTCTTGGGAGAAGTTCCAAGAGTTGTTCAACGACAAGTACTTTCCCGAAAGTATTCGTCACATGAAGGAGGTGGAGTTCATCAAGTTGGAGAAAAACAATATGACCGTGTCACAATACTTCTCCAATGTAATTCCCATAGGCTGGAGCCTTCTGCAGGGCAAATGGGATGCTTGGAATGTCTTCCTTGTCAAGTATATTGATCAAGGAGGCCAAAGTTGCCAGCGCATCCGCAAAGTCATTCTTATTCCGAGGAATGTGGAGGAAGGTTATTTCTTCAAACTTTGAAGCCATCTGTATAACCTGCAAATGGTAAGGCAACAAATGTAGCTCTTTGGTGTGATAGATCCCCGTGGTTTATCTGATTACCAATTCGGAATCTCCAAAGTTAGTTAACCGTCTGATGCCCATTGATTGGGCAAGTTTCAACCCCATGATACACCCTTCATACTCAGCTGTGTTGTTGGTGCTGACAAACTGTACTTTGACGGCGACAAGATACTGCTCCCCCGTAATGGATACTAGAACTGCTCCAGCTCCAGAACCTTCCATGTTTACAGCTTCATCAAAATACATCTTCCATGATTGGTGTGTATTGTCCTGATGGTGTAGTTGACCTGTCATTAACCCTTCATCGAGGAAGTATGTTTCCAAGGGTTTGAAATCCCCTGAAGGTGCAATGGCCAGTTGATCCGTAATTCCTTGACCTTTGACAGACTTTTGAGTCATGTAAACTATGTCAAATTGCTATAGGATCAACTGCCATCTGGACAGTCGACAATTTAACATGGGTTTGCTGAACATGTACTTGAGAGGATCCACGCGGGATATAAGATGGGTTGTGTGACCATGGAGGTCATGTTGTAACCTCATGGAAGCCCATGTTAAAGCACAACAAATTTTCTCAATCAGAGTGGACTTGTGTTCACTACTGCTGAATCTTTTGTTGAGGTAATAGATAACTCGTTCTTGGCCTCTATCATCTTTTTGTCCCAACATGCAGCCCATGGTGTTGTCATTGATTGACAGGTACATGAATAGGGGAACACCATGTTGGGTTTTCAGCACATCAAAGCAACGCACAGTGGAATAAAAATTGAATAAAATAGAATAATTTTCGAAACCCAAAACTGGATCCATGTGAAACAGACATTAATTCAGTGTTTAAGAGATTATACCGATTATGAAAAAGCCTCTGAAACGCTTCAAATCTCCAACGCAATCCCTCAAGAAACTGCGTCTCTATGGTGTCCACACGAATGCACGCGAACCGTTGCACGATTCTGCAATAAAGGGAGCTGCGGTACTAGCCACCAAAGGAACAGGATTTTTGAAAACTTTTCTCTAGTCTCTCTACAAGAGAGCCTAGGTTTTTAGGTTAATGATAAATCCTAATATGGCTGCTACATATCATATATATAGCGCTTAAAAAGGAATTAATCAAAACCTAATTTAATTAAAATAAAATTCAAATATATATATATATATATATATATCTTAATTAATTCTTACTTAATTAATATACCCATATATATAAATTATCCTATTAATTTAAATAATATCAATCATATTGACATATTTAAATCTTTACAATTTAAATTAATTCCCTTTTAATTATGTTCTATGTGTGTGACCCTATAGGTTACTATTACGTTGGCAATAATTTTAAAATCATAATATAAAATTATAAACAGTGAGCGGCATCTAGTAATGCATCATTGCTACCCAAGTAATAATAAGATAGATGATTCGATGCAACCTTTTCGTGACCAATATTTCAATGTAATTTGATCCTTTTAAATTTGACATCCTAGATTAAACTCGAGTCATGGAATGTGTCATACTCTTCATAATTTAATATGTGTTTTCTTGATTAATGAGTAGACTATATGAAACAAATCACTATTTTAGCATGGCCATGCATTTCATAGGCCTACTCAATCAAGAGGCCTATGGATATCACCCCTAATATATAGGAGGGTTAAATTCCATCTAGATCACTCATATTCCTCACACGATTCATGATGTACCCAATAATCATCTTTATAGTCCACCCTATTAAAGGTGACATTTGATGATATCAAAGTACATAAATTCCCGTGTAGTAATATATAGTGATTTCATGTAGGAGGACCATTACATCATTGTCACTATGAGAATCGCTAATGACACTTTGCATACTGTTCCACGTAGAATTCTCATGGTGGGTCTGTCCAGTACATCGTTCTCTAACATGTACCTATGCATTGACTTAATATCTCATATATTTATGACCAATGAGATTTGGTCATCAGTCAATCCACATACTAGTCTCAATGCATCATTGTTGTCCCATCAACAATGATAATCGACTAGGAACATTTAAGAGCAATGATACTAATTGTAATTATATAATCTCATGTTCAAGTCACATACTTGAAACTATATAATTTGTATCACTATTCTAAGGAATTTTATTATGTTAACATTTATATAACGCAGTACATTAAACTATAATAAAATCATTCATTTATTCAATTAAATATAATATCAAAATGTTAAGCAATTATATCAAATAATTGGCCTTTAGGGCATAAACTCTAACACACCATCCCTGGGAGGTACCAAAACATGAGCTTTAACTAGCTGCTCTTTGATTGTAAGGAAGGCTTTCTAATACTCATCATTCCATTTCATAGAGGAGTTCTTCCTTAACAACTTAAAGATAGGCTCACAAGTTGCTGTGAGTTGGGAAATAAATCTATGGATGAAGTTGATTCTTCCCAAAAATCCCCGTATTTTCTTCTCTGTCTGAGGTATGGGCATTTTCGTGATGGCCTAGATTTTTGTTGGATTCAGCTCAATCCCTTTGTGGCTGACTAGGAATCCTAGCAACCTACCTAATTTCACGCCAAAGGCGCATTTAGCTGGATTCAACTTCAAGTTGTACTTACGCAACCTGTTGAAGAGCTTTTTGAGATGATCTAGGTTGTCTTCCTCCCTTTGGGACTTGACAATGATGTCATCCACATAGATTTCTATCTCATTGTGCATTAGATCATAGAAAAGAGCCATCATGGCTCGCTGGTAAGTAGCTTTGGCATTGATGAGGCCGAATGACAACTGTTTGTAGCAAAAGGTTCCCCAAGGAGTGATGGATGCAGTTTTCTCACAATCTACTTTAGCAACCATGATTTGATGGTACCCTGCAAAGTAATCAGCAAAGGAGTACATGTTATATTGAGTTGTATTATCAATGAGTATGCGGATGAATGGAACGAGAAAGTTATCTTTGAGGCAAACTTTGTTCAGATCCCTGTAATCCATGCAAACTCGCACCTTCCCTCTAGGTTTAGGCACGAGCACTATGTTGGATATCCACTCAAGGTATGTTGACACCATGATGATGTCGGCTTGAAATTGTTTCATAATTTATTCTTTAGCTTTTAAAATCCACTTAGGTTTTATTCGCCTGAGCTTCTGCCTGACTGGCTTAAATCCTTCTTTGATGGGGAGGCGATGGATGCTGATATCAGTTGACAAACCGACCATGTCTGCATGAGACCATGCAAACACATCCTGAAATTGGGTCAATAGAGTAACCATGTCATTCCTTTTATTTGGAGTATGGTCCGTACCAATCTGGATTTACTTGGGGTTTTCTGAGGTTCCAAGGTTAAAAGAGGTGGTTTGATCAAGATTTGGCTTGGGTTTGTCCTCGACCCATTCTTTGATCTCTTTAGGTATCTCTTAGACCTCTTATGTTTCCACCAAGTTTGAGTCCAACTTTACATCAAAGTTACAGTCCTTGTGGAGAATAGGCACATCATCAGCAAGTTTTGGCACATCTAACTTTAGAGTCCTGAAACAAAATGCTTTCACTTAATATATGAAACTGTTTAATCATACAAAGTGTTAGCATGAAATGACAAAAAAAACTGCTAATACTGTACATCAAAAGTAAGCAGTTATCTACAAGGCAGAGGGAGTTTCTTATTAAAACTCTTAGATTATGTTTTGTCATATTTTACACCACTGTTGTATAATTAAGTTATATTTGAATTTTGTACCATGCATTTGGCGACTCAAGATGGGTGATGTATACCTATTTTGGGGACGTCATAGAAACACTGTTGACTGAAATTCCTTCATCCTCCAATCACTATTGGTATTTAACGATTTTTCAGATTCTCACTGCTTTTAAAATTCTGTCAAAGGATGAAAATCATAGAGTTCAATTTGGTGTTCAAGAAGAGGCTGCCCAACCAAATGACCAAATTCCTATGGAGCAGGAACTATTGAAGAATTCTGATGAGCTAATCAAGAAGATATCTCAAATCACTGAAGAGTCAAAGAGGTTGACAGCAACAGAAGATAACTCAGTTCATGACAGACTACAAGCCATTATGGCTGATGTATCTCTCAAAATCAACAAGAGAGATCACATCTATCTAAAAGCCATAAATGATCAGAAGGCAGAAGCTCTACGAGCTCAGAAGGCCAATGAAGAGAAACTCTAAGTCCTCTCTGACAAGATTAACAACATGAATCAATCTTTCTTTATGCAACTTGAGTTAAGTCAACAAGAACTAAAGATTAAAGTTGGTAACTCCTCTTATCTAATGGAGTAGCTTATGTCCATCATGGAATAGCTCTCTCAAGTGATTAATGACAAAAAAGGGAAGAAAAAGAGGCATAGAAAGAGGCACAATAAGAAGTATTCAAGAAAGGGCAAGAAGAGAAGAAGGAAACAAGAGAAGAAGACAGTAGAAGAAGAAGCTGGGTCATCATCTGAGGGGGAGCCAAAGGATGATGAGCCTGTGTTTGCAAAGGTTGAGGGGGAGCCAGAAGAAGAAGAAGAGAATCATACATCTGAGGGGGAACATACAAAAGAGATGAAGTCCAGCAGAAGGAAACAAGAGAAGAAGACAGTAGAAGAAGAAGTTGGGTCATCATCTAAGGGGGAGCTAAAGGATGATAAGCATGTGTTTGCAAAGGCTGAGGGAGAGCCAGAAGAAGAAGAAGAGAAACATACATCTAAGGGGGAATAAACAAAATAGATGAAGTCCATATCCCAGGGGGAGCATGTGACGCCCCCAAAATAAGTCCACATGACCCATTTTGAGTCGCCAGATATCATACTATAAAAATCAAATACAAACTTCATTTATACAACTGTTGAATTATCGTGCAGAATACGACCACAGTTAAACTGTGAGTTTTAATACAAATGTGTGTAACTCTCATGGTGCCTTGACCAAAACCTTACAATGGTACCTTACATAAAAGTATAGTCAAAAACTGTTTTAGAAATTAAAATCTTTGTGAAGTGCTCAAGAAAACCTTCGTACAAGGGAGGCCATGCATCTAGGTTGTGATTG
Organism: Panax ginseng; assembly: GCA_020205605.1. Classification (NCBI taxonomy): domain Eukaryota; kingdom Viridiplantae; phylum Streptophyta; class Magnoliopsida; order Apiales; family Araliaceae; genus Panax; species Panax ginseng. Next base: position 140,231,182 of record CM035132.1, on the reverse strand, counting down.
ATATCATATGTCCACAGAATTATCCTTGGTTGACCCAATAGTCCCCAAAGAAAAACAAGAAGATTGTTATCATCTTTTTTCCAATGGTGAGTCTTCTCTTGACATATAATTATCTTCGTTGTCTCCAAGTGAGAATTATATTTCAAATAAACTCCAAGATTATATAGGTAGTGCTTGTAGATATACTCAGCAAGTGGATGTGCATAACCCTGTCTTATGATAACATGAGGTTGTATGTCATTAGACAACTTATATGATAGTTGCAAAACACTGATAAGTAGGTTTTATACATATGTTGATCGATTTCGCAATCAATGAATACGTGCAAGTATACACGGTCAACAAGTAATAAAGTGAAAGTAGAGTATCGTTCCCACGAGGAATTATTTAATAAAAATCACCAAGTACTAATTCTTCACCAAACTAATTTTATTTAAACAATCTCAAATCGTGTTTTTTCTAATAAAAAAAACTAAATTAACTAATTAAAACTAAGATTTTAACGAATGAATTCAAATAAATAAAGATTAAGACTTCAATATCCCCAATTATGAATTATAAATCAATTATCCAATTATCCCAATTATTATGCCTCATTGAATTGTTAATGAGGAATTCTCAAATGCCAAAAGTCCTTTTCCAAGTGATCAATTGCCTTCTATTTAATCCAGATTAATCTTGCTATATTTCTATGCAAAACAATTGAATTAAACTCTTTCCAATCCCAATTCCTTATGTGTTACATGCAATGTAACAGATATTTCCATTCAATTCACAAACCTAATTATTCATCATGCAAATAACTAAGTCACATGATATCATGCCCGATTCTAACCCTAGAATTCCTCTTCCAATTCCTTCTAGAGTAACAAAGTAATTACTGATCAGATAATTAATCAATAAGCATAAGGCAAGATAAACAACTCACTTTAACATAAATAATTAGAATATAATGAATAACTAATTCATAGCCATAAAAAGTCCAATTGAAATCTCAAAAATAGTTAGTTCATAATTAATGAATTAAAACCAAGAATCCACAACTGAATAGACATCAAAAGATAAAAGTAAGATGAGAGAAGAGAATAGAATCTGTTGTCAGCAAATCTGATGCTCCCCTCTTGCTCTTGCTCTTGATCTTCAATGCTCTTGATCTAAAGGAGTGTTTAATCTAGGCTAAGCTATGTAATCTCCCTTTATTTTATGCCTTACATCATGTATTTATAGGTTACAAGTCCAATTTTTAGCTTAGAACAAACCCAATCCTATTTGGAGTCAAAAGGTGTCAAAATTCGCCAAAAGCGCGTCGAAGCCATCACCAAGCCCTTCCCAGGCCTTGGCGCTGGGCTTGCTGTCTGATACTCAAACTCTGCTCTCCTGACGCCTCCGGCGCTCAAGCATAGGTTTCTAAAATGGGCGCCCTTGACCTGGCCCCAAAATCCGACATTTTCTCGCTCCGACGTCCTTTGGGAAAATGGCCATAACTTCTTCGTCCGAACTCCGATTTTGATGATTCAAGATGTTAGAAAAGAGGAGAAGTAGATCTACAACTTTTATTCTTTGAGAGTTTCGAAATAATATCAGGAGATATAGTCAAATTGGCTCTGAAGTGACTCTTTATGTAAATGGCAAGCCGAAAACGCGAATCTAGCCACCCCAAACATCGATCCATGTAACTTTTGTCCCAAATCCTACAAAAGAATATAAAACATGCTTGAATAGACACAAACACATAAAAACATCCTAAAAGACTTAAGAACAACAATAAATTAAGCCCGAATGTATCCAATTCATGGGTATAAAACTCACTCATCAAATACCCCCAAACTTAAATCTTTGTTTGTCCTCAAGCAAAAACACAAAAATGTTATGCAATGCAATGTAATGAAACTAATCTATATGCCTACGAATCCAACAGTAATGACAGAAACAAGTCTATTCAACCGGCCTTAGAGAAATCAAGTAAACATGATAATACATCATATTAAAACAAATCAGTAATTTCCCAATCAATCATCAAATCTTAGACTGTTATCACTGATATAGTGCGTGTGTGCTCCACAACAATGTTAACTGATATAAAATCAAATTTAAGACATAATAGATATCTTTGAAGGCATCATACAGTGCAAATTCACAAAATTCACGAACAAGCTATATCCAACTAAAGTCAAACATCCACCAAGTTCAAGAGTCCAATCTGGGATACTTATGCTTTACTTTTCATTACGGGGCTTTTTTGCTCTTTTCCGCTTTTATTTTTTTTTTTAACCATAAGCGTGCAATGTCTCATTCCATTAGGCTAACGATTGTCACCCTTAGCGAGCTTTCGACCAACGACTCCCGGACCATATAAGACCTTAGAGGCGCTAGGTTTTAAGATACCCTTATGCATTTTACTCAAGTAACAAAGGCCCAAAACAAAACTAGCTACAGTAAATTTTTTTTTTCTTTTTCTTTTTTATAGATGGTTGGTGAGTGCGTTTACGCTCCATCTCACGCTTGTGTTTATGGGGAGTGTTTCTCCTCAACCCACCACAAGACTCAACATGTTTTTTTTTAAAGCTTATATACCCCAAAATTTCCCCCAAACTTCAGCTTTTTATCAAAATTTAGCCATCTCCGCCTATTCATGTCTTTCATTCCTTCAAACTAGTATTATCCTTAAAAATCCATTATGTATCAATTTAAACTTAATCGATTAACATAGTTGTTATTAACGTTTAACCTTGATTATATACCGATTTCAAAACAGGAAAAGATTCAATTCATAACAAGAAATCACATCAAAGCCCTGAATATTCAATACTATACTTATCTACTTAACTCGGTCTCATCATTGGCCAAAATAGACTTTTACTATCTAATGAGTTGGAATCATGCAAATATAAACTAAGCGCAACAAACATAGTAAACTAACTACTATTTTTGCGATTTTTAAATTTTTTTTTAAACAAAAAAAAAAAAAAAAAACGAATGCAACAACTAAATGTAAATAACCCCAAAACATAACGAACTACAATGTAAATAACTAACTATATGCAATACGACACTAAAATGCCCCCAAACTTAAACTAGACATTGTCCTCAATGATTTGAAATAGAAAAAATTAAAGCAAGAGGACTTCACGAAAATTTAGCAATCTTCCTCCTTGCCCGCTAAGTTTGGAGAATAAAGCTAAGCACATGGAACAAATTGGGCACCACACTTGAATTTGACTTGAATAACTCAGTAAAACCATGATAGAAGCAATTTTATTAAATCCTAAATAAATGCAAATTCAAAACTACTAATATAAAACTTAATAAAACTAAAATAAAAATTAAACTTGGATTGCCTCCCAATAAGCGCTTGTTTTATAGTCTCATTTGACTTCTTCAATTCTATATCCAATTCCCTCATTTAAAGTTGAGGAACCCTCCATCCATCGGAAATAATATAGCTTTTGGTAGGTTCCCATTTACAATAGCCATTAGATTAAAGTCACCTAGAATGCTTTCTTGAGATAAGATCACATTCAAGAACGCCCAAAGATCTAGGTGGTTTCTCCATTGTGTCTGCGAATATATTCTGGCATAGAGGCTTGTCAAGACACAACAATTTCTTCTTCTATCTTCTCTAGCTCATCGCACCATGGTTTCAAGGTGTACTTGCTTTTACATCATAGAGAGTATTGCTTAAGCGACATGACTACTAATCGGACAAGGTTTTACAAATCTAACTGGACTCTTGAACTGTGGAGGAGAAGGCACTTGAGGCATAAATAACATTGGCTCATCATCATTGGTTCTCACAATTAGTTCTTCACCGACCTTGTTGTCATTATCCCCACTTGTCTCCTCTTTTTCATCTCGTGGCTCATCCAGTTGTAGATTTGGCTCGGGCTCACCATCGGGCTCGGAATCCATGTCATAGGGCCAGGTGTATTGAGGACGGTTGTTCAACGCATGTGCTATCTGTTCCACTTGATTTTCCAAATTCTTGATCAACGCCCCTTGGCTTTGCAAATTCAGCTCTACTTGATTCATTTTCTTGTCTTGTTCCTCATTCCTTTTTTCAGAAGCTTTAATAAATTTTTCCAAGGCTTCCTCCCAATTTGAATGTTCTTCCTGTTGTAGTGGAGGTGGACACAAGAAATCCTGTGGGTATGTTGGACTTGGAGCATAAAATTGATCTTGATTGTTACTCCATGAAAAATTCGGGTGATACCCCCAATCCTGATGATAGTTGTTGGGATAGACATAATTATTGGGGTAATCACCACTATCTTTGTCTTCGGCTCTCGGCGATGGTGCATTGATGACTCATATGATTTCCAGCACAATAATCACAAGTAACCACCATACTTTGACGACGTTGAGCTTCAAAAGCTTCAAACATCCTCGAAAGTGTCTCAATCTGTGCTGACAATGCAGAAAGTTTCTCGAGTCTTTCAATCTCCACTCCCCTTGGTTGAGTCATGTTCGTGTATGGCCATTGATACACAAAGTCATCCATGGTACCTAAAAAGAGAGAAATATAGAAAGAGAATTAAAAATAAAAATAAAAATGTTTAAATTAAGACTAATTTGATTGAAATTAATATTGGTAAATAATTATTAAATTAATTCCCCGGCAACGGCGCCAAAAACTTGTTGATCGATTTCGCAATCAATGAATACGTGCAAGTATACACGATTCAACAAGTAATAAAGTGAAAGTAGAGTATCGTTCTACGAGGAATTATTTAATAAAAATCACCAAGTACTAATTCTTAACCAAACTAATTTTATTTAAACAATCTCAAATCGTGTTTTTCTAATAAAAAAACTAAATTAACTAATTAAAACTAAGATTTTAACGAATGAATTCAAATAAATAAAGATTAAGACTTCAATATCCCCAATTATGAATTATAAATCAATTATCCAATTATCCCAATTATTATGCCTCTTGAATTGTTAACAGAATTCTCAAATGCCAAAAGTCCTTTTCCAAGTGATCAATTGCCTTCTATTTAATCCAGATTAATCTTGCTATATTCCTATGCAAAACAATTGAATTAAACTCTTTCCAATCCCAATTCCTTATGTGTTACATACGTACGTGTAATGATATTTCCATTCAATTCACAAACCTAATTATTCATCATGCAAATAACTAAGTCACATGATATCATGCCCGATTCTAACCCTAGAATTCCTCTTCCAATTCCTTCTAGAGTAACAAAGTAATTCTTGATCGAGATAATTACTCAATAAGCATAAGGCAAGATAAACAACTCACTTTAACATAAATAATTAGAATATAATGAATAACTAATTCATAGCCATAAAAAGTTCAATTGAAATCTCAAAAATAGTTAGTTCATAATTAATGAATTAAAACCAAGAATCCACAACTGAATAGACATCAAAAGATAAAAGTAAGATGAGAGAAGAGAATAGAATCTGTTGTCAGCAAATCTGATGCTCCCCTCTTGCTCTTGCTCTTGATCTTCAATGGTCTCCAAGTTGCTTCAATCTCCAAAACTAATAAGAACTAGGGTTATTTTCTAATCTAAAGGAGTGTTTAATCTAGGCTAAGCTATGTAATCTCCCTTTATTTTATGCCTTACATCATGTATTTATAGGTTACAAGTCCAATTTTTAGCTTAGGAACAAACCCAATCCTATTTGGAGTCAAAAAGGTGTCAAAATTCGCCCAAAAACGCCCAAAGCCATCACTAAGCCCTTCCAGTAGCTTCACGCTTGCTTGGGCACGATGCTCAAACTCTGCTCCCTGCGCCAAGCTGGCTAAGCATAGGTTTAAAATGGGCGCCCTTGGCCTGGCCCAAAATCCGATTTTTTTCTGGCTCAAGCGTCCTTTGGGAAAATGGCCATAACTTCTTCGTCCGAACTCCGATTTTGATGATTCAAGATGTTCCGGAAAAGAGAGAAGTAGATCTACAACTTTTATTCTTTGAGAGTTTCGAAATAATGTCAGGAGCTATAGTCAAATTGGCTCTGAAGTGACTGCTGTGTAAATGGCAAGCCGAAAACGCGAATCTAGCCACCCCAAACATCGATCCATGTAACTTTTGTCCCAAATCCTACAAAACAATATAAAACATGCTTGAATAGACACAAACACATAAAAACATCCTAAAAGACTTAAGAACAACAATAAATTAAGCCCGAATGTATCCAATTCATGGGTATAAAACTCACTCATCAACATACTTATCTGGTATTTATTACTTGAATTATTTGCTTAAACTCGTGTTTTTTAGTTACTTTTCTTGCATTTTGTGTTCAATTTGTAGATTATATGTTTGGGAGCTGTGTGAGCGACTATTGGTATAAAAACGCAAGGAAAAGCAATAATTCGGACATCGTTTGGGCTTTCATGTTCATTTCATGTTCTTGGCTTGGAACTTGGACTATATTGTAGAGCTTCTTCTTAGATTTTTGGAACATCTTGAATCATTCCAATCGGAGTTTAGATGCAAGAGTTATGACATTTGTACCAACGGACGTTGAACTTCACTATTTTGGGTGGCCATTTTGCATATCAGTCACTTCTAGTCCTATTTATACCTTCATCCGTTCGTTATTTCTCAATTCTCAAAGAATGGAATTTGTAGATCTTGTCAATAGCTTCGATTTGATAGGTGGAACGCCCTGTAACTCCTCCCGGATAAAAAGTTATGGCCATTTTACTAGAGGACACTACAGCAGAAAAATAACTAATAGCTTGTACCCAAGCTGGAGCTTACTATTTTATGCCTTATACACAAGTCGGGGCTTGGGGTCCTGAGTTCAAAATCAGTAGCATAGTAAATCGGGGCTTGCTTTTTGCAAGGCAATACCCAAGCTGGGGCTTGCGTATGCGTAGAAAGAGTAGTTTTTGTCAGAATTTGAGCCCAAGAAGGATTGGTTCGAGCTGATTGATTCAAGGACTTCTAAGAGGACTTAAAGATATATAAAGAGGCATATAAAAGGAGAAGAATTACAAGGATTAGATGAAGTTAGCGAAGAATTCCATTGGATTAGATTAGAGCAGATTAGGATCAAAACCCTAGTTCTTATTAGTTTTGGAGATTGAAGCTACTTGGAGACCATTGAAGATTAAGAACAAGAGCTTGAGGAGGATGGAGATTTGTTGACAACAGATTCAATTCTTCTCCTTGATCTTATTTTTGTCTTTTAATGTTATTTCAAGTTGTGATTCTTAGTTTTAATTCAATGAACTAATTCTTTGTTTGAGATTACAATGGATCTTATTGTGTAGTTTATTTTAATATGCTTCTTTATCAATTATTGTGATCTATTATTATGAGGATTGTCTATTGTGATTTGAACTTAATTGCTTAATTGCCTAGCTAACAATTACCGTGATAATCTATATGAACTCGAGAGATGAAGTATAGATTTAGATCTGATCATGATAGCATGTGTTTGTGATTTCTACATAGATGGAATTCATGATTCGTGTTCAGGATAGAGATATACCTTTATGCCATATGTAATCTTATAGAGAACTTGTGCTTTAAATCCTTTTGAATTGTAATTCAAATAGAGATATAGTGGATTAGTTAATTAGGGTGTCTTGCTTAATTCTATCAATTGTGGATTTAAGTGAGTATGGGTATTATGCATCGAGAGGTGGTTTTATCTGCTTTAATGTTCTTGATTAACAATTCATGATAGAAAATAATTGATGAGAAGTGTGTTAACTTAAATGAAGCAATAAGTGAAGTTATGATCTTAAATCTCCATAATCTGATTTTTAATTAGTGGTAATTAGAATCAGTGTAATTAGATAATTTAATTTATATTTTTCAATTCTCTGTTTAAATCAAATTAGTTTGATTAAGAGTTAATATTTGGTAATTTATATTAATAGTTCCTCGTGGGAACGATACTCTACTTTCACTGTATTACTTGCTGACCACGTATACTTGCGTGTTGTGCGTAATTAGATTTTACCCAACAAGTTTTTGGCGTCGTTGCCGGGGAATTAGTTAATATATTTTTGCCAATATTAGCTTCAATCAAATTAGTCTTAATTTAAACATTTTTTTATTTAATTCTCTTCCTATTTTTCTTTCTTATTAGGTACCATGGATGAATTCAATTATCAAAGGCCATATTCGAATATGACTCAACCAAGGGACACATGGATTGATGGATTCAATTTATTTTCTGCATTATCAGCACAACTTGAGACACTTTCGAGGAGGTTGGACGTTGTTGCAGCCCAACGTAATCGAAGGATAATAGTTACTTGCAATTATTGTGTTGGCAATCACCTGAGTAATCAATGCACCATCAGTCTTGGGTTGGTACAGTATGGTGGTGACTACCTCAACAATTATGCATATGCCAATTATAATCATGTTTGGGGGTATCACCCAGATGCACCATGTAGCTATAACTATCAAGATCAATACTCTGCTCCGAATCCAACATACACTTCAGAATTCTTATGTCAACCTCCAATTCGACAAGAAGACAATTCAGAATTGAAGGAATTCATGTTAAGGATTATAGCAGAAAAAGAAGAGATGATAATGAGTCAGGAGTTATCAACCCAAAATCTTAATAGACAGATGGAACAACTCATTAACTCCTTAATAAATGGTCATCAATACATGGATTTCAAAACTGAACAAGATAATTTGAGATTGAAGGATTTTTGGTTACAGTTTGTAGCATCAACTGAGGAGATGATTGAGCAAGAGAGGTCAATTCGAAATCTACAAAATCAGATGGATTAAATGTTCAAAGCCTTGAACAATCGCCCTCAAAACAATTGGTACTATGACATGGATGATGAAATGGATGGAGAGCCAGAAGTGTACCTGCCACTGGATGAACTGAAAGGAGTGGACATTGAGGAGACAACTGGGGGTTTGGAAAATGCAGAATATCAAATCACCTGTATTATACCCCAAGTATCTTCTCAACCAGAGTTGAAAAATCCAATGAGTTTTGCACACCCATGTCCCCTAGGTAGTCACATCCAAGGCAATGATCAGTATGATAAAGAGGCCTCGTATACACCATGGTGGGCTGAGGAAGAGAAAATAAAAGAGAAAAAGTCAGTTGTACTTTCCATGCCTCAATACAACAATTTATTTGTGAGACCCCAAATTTTATGAATAAAGATTTAAATTTCTCGAAATATTTTTTTGAATAGTATGGCGTGGATTTGATATAATGTTATAGTTGTGCGTAATATTTATAAATTTTGCAAAGTATGCAAGTTGTTGTATTATATTCGATTAGTCAGGGAATATTCTTTTTGTCGGGGAATATCCGTACGACAGTACAATCATTGGTGAACCCACAACGGAATTATTGTCGGATTGAGAAAATGACAAAAATATTTTTATGAAAATAACGGCGGAAGTTTTACGTTATCTTTTGAAACACACGTGTTAAAAAAGTACGATGAATACTGGCGTGGTTGCATAGTAGCACACGGTTTTGATTATTGATGCTTACGTGAGAAGTCACTCAGTTTTGTTCAATTATTGCTACAGTAATTGTTGCATAGTATCTCACGTTATTTGATTCAATTATTGTCGATATTTTATGTATTATTAAATCAATAATTGAGATGATGAAGTTATTAATATTATTATTTGCAATATTAACGATGTCTAGAAGTTCTGCTAAGGAGAGGTTTGGTCACCTAATTGCTCTCCAATAGGGAGAAATCCTTATTGGAAAGCCCCCTCGTTCCTGGGAACGACCTGGTCGATTAATATTGTGAATTATAATAATGGTGATAAAGTTTGTTTTATTATTATTAAAAATTTAATAAAACAAAAAACTTTTTATATAAAATAGAATACTTTTATAAAGTTATTTGTTTTATTAGACTATAAATAGAATATATAATATTATATTATGCATAGTGTTTGCATAGTGCATGCATAGTGTTTGCATAGTAAAATCTTTTTATATAAAATAGAATACTTTTTATAAAGTTATTCATTTTATTAGACTATAAATAGAATATATTATATTCTATTATGCATAGTATTTGCATAGTGCCTACATAGTGTTTGCATAGTAAAATCTTTTTATATAAAACAAAATATTTTTATAAAGTTATTCATTTTATTAGATTATAAATAGAATATATTATATTTTATTTAAAAGATTTTGTTTTATTAGAATATTTTATTAATACTGCATAGTAATTGAATATGGACCGTCCGTTTAAAAGTAAATCAATCTGGACCATTCATGAATTAGTTACTATTCAGTCCATTCTCCTATAAATAGAAACTCATTCCTTCATTATTTATTACGAATTCACTGAAACTCTAGAGAGAGAAACTATAGAGAGAAAGAAGAAAAGTATTCGGCTGCTTCACTACTCCTATATCCAGTTTTTTCTAAGGTAAAGGATATTATTTGTTGTACTCATAAGGGGTATTATTTCTTTTATATTCATGAAGAGAGCTTCTGTTATTCCATTATCTATTATTCTGTTGGAATAACCTGTATACGCGGACTACCGTATACATGGTGAAATTCTTCTGTTATTCCATTCTTTATTATTCTATCGGAATATCCTGTTTGTGCGTTTACGCATGACCTAGTTCCATTCTTTATTATTCTGTTGGAATAACCTGTCTGTGCGGTCTTTCGCATGCATGGTGAATTCCGTTGTTATTCTATTCTTTATTATTCTGTTGGAAATAACCTGTCTGTGCGGTCTATCGTATGCATGGTGAATTCTTCTGTTATTCCATTCTTTATTATTCTGTTGGAATAACCTGTCTATGTGGATTACCGCATGCATGGTGAATTATTTCTGCCAGGGGAAGTTTCGTAATTTTTCTGACCCTCAAAAATTTTGAAAAAATTTGAAATGATAATTTGATGTGTTTTCTAGATTGTGTCCAAAAATGGTGATTTTTGGATGTATAGATTAGAAGTTATGAATTTTATAGGAAAAGACTATTTTAAAAGTAAACCCTTATAACTCTTTGTGGTTAGCTCCAAAATTGATGAAATTTTTATTGGGAGTACATGTATATAACAGGAGTATATCCTGTAAATTTTAGAATTTTTTGGACAAAAGTAAAATTTATGATAAATGTCTAAATATTCGGCAGTTTTAGCCATATGAAAAATAGTAAATGAATTTTAAAAATTCTGAGAAAAATATATGTTCAATATGGGACTATATTCTGCTAATTCCGAGAAAAGAAATATTTTTGGGACTGATTTGGTATTTTTCATGAAAATGAACTAGATATGAGTAAATGAATTAAATATGTTATGTGAAGTAATAAAATTGGAAAATAGGATTTTATGGCTTAGGAATCCTATATAGGGTATATGCAGATTTTTGATGAGGGATTTGATCATTGATGATGAAATCTTATGAGTATTGCATTTTTGAATGATTAAATGCATTATTTGATAAAGTATAAATAATTGAAATAAATTGTTTATAAGTTTAAGAAATGATTAAAATATTGTTATACTATTAATGATATTAGATTATGAGATTACTAAGTGATTAATAAGATTTGGTTATTATTGAACGCAGGATAAATTATATTATAAATGTTTAATATTTATCATTTTCTCATTTGATTGATTCTTTATATCATTGTCATTATTCTCATGCTTATATTATGATGAAAGTCATTTATGGCCTGTAGTGTATAGATGGACTTGGTATGATTATGACCATGGAGTATTCAGTATAATCATGACCGTAATGTTATAAATGATGTGGTAAAAATCCTCATTGGCCCGTAGTGCATTGATGGACAGTTTTTGGTATGATTATGGCAAAGATGAATTGTTTTATGGCATGATCAGGACCGTTGATGAAAACACGATTATCTTTGGCCCGTAGTGCATAGATAATTCGTGGTCGTGATATTAACGAATATCCTTAGCCTGTAGTGCAGGGATCATTCGATGATATGGATTAATTATTGAGCTGAGTCTCAGCAATGAAATATTAATTCATGGATGTGATATTAACGAATATCCTTGACCGTAGTGTAGGGGTGATTCGATGATGTGGATTATTTATTAAGCTAAGTCTCAGCGATAAAATATTGATAATAAACTTTTAATTCGTAAAAGATAGTAGATATCATGCTCTACTTGACTCTTCTAAAATACAGTTGTATGTCTTTGGCATGTAGTGCAAAGATGAATTGTTAATGAATATCTTTGGTCGTAGTGCAAATATGAATTTATTAGTATGATTATGAGCAGAAATTGTGATTTGGTATAACCATGATTTTTGATGTTTCGGGTGAAGATAGGTGATGAAAATTATCTTCGTCCTGGGTGCGAAGAGGAATTTAGAATCACAATTATGATTATGAGTTATTCATATGATTGTGGATGAGAATTATTAATTGATGTTCTGAGGATAAAACATTATCGGTGGACTTTTAACATAGAGAAGATAATAGATCGATGGTCTATTTGACTCTTCTAATGGATTGCTCGTTCATTTGCAACTATAGTTGAAAAGTTTTATCATCAACCATATGTTCTAAATCTCTGATTTATTTCTGATGAAGGCTATTGATGATGTAAATTATCTTTAGTCATGATATTCTTTACTGGGCTAGTTGTGCTTACCCTTTTTGCTTCATAATTTCTTTCTGTAATAAAGAGTGTAGCTGGGTCGAAAGGGATAATGAGGGAATAGAAGCGGTGGTCTATATCATTGTGTTCTCCTAAATAGTATGGAAATAAATTTATTGAGAACTTTAGATAAGTGGGTTGTATTATATACGTCATTTGATATTTAATTTTGGTGAACCGAATATGGTGAGGTGAACCCAACTTTGGAAGGGTGTTTTGCCACTATCATGCAAGATGTCTAATAACATACAACATCATGTTATCATAAGACATGGTTGTGGACATCCACTTGCTGAGTATATCTACGAGAACTACCTATATGATCTTGGAGTTTATTTGAAATATAATTTTCACTTGGAGATAGTGGAGATAGTTATATGTCAAGAGAAGACTCGCCATTGGAAAGAAGATGATAGTAATCTTCTTGTTTTTCTTTGGGGTCTATTGGGTCAACCAAGGATAATTCTGTGGACATATGATATCTATCATAACCTAGACGCATGGCCTCCCATGTACTAAGGTTTCCTTGAGCACTTCCCAAAGATTTTAATTTCTAAAACAATTTTTGACTATACTTTTATGTAAAGTATCATTGTAAGGTTGTGGTCGAGGCACCATGAGATTTACATACATTTGTATTAAAACTCACAGTTAACTATGGTCGTATTCTATACGACAGTTCAACAGTTATATAAATAAAGTTTGTATTTGATTTTTATAATGTGATATCTGGTGACTCAGAATAGGTGATGTATACCTATTTTGGGGGCGTCACAAATGGTATCAGAGCTTAGGGATATGGTCGCTGGCGGAGATATGAGTTTAGAACTAGGAGGGGAGAGACGAGTAATATACTTTGCTAGTGTGTGACTTACCTAAGCCAAAATTTTTACTTGATAAGTTGATAAATTGTGATATGTCAATTAACCTTTGTTTTGAAGGTATATTTTAGAATGATATCTGAAATACAGGAGATGTACAATGGGAAAATTATGATACAGAGGAAATAACCGGGAAGGTACAATCCAAAAAGAAATCAAGGTATTCTCATCTCTTCAAATATCAGGTACGTACGTAAATTTCAAGGGCAAAATTTTATAAGGAGTGGAGATTGTGTGTGACGCCCCCAAAACAGGTATACATCACCCATCTTGAGTCGCCAAATAAATGATAAAAAATTCAAATACAACTTAATTATACAACAGTCATGTAAAATACGACATAACATAACCTAAGAGTTTTAATAAGAATATTATCATCTAGACAATATCCACACTCAATGGAGTCCTCATTACATTTATTATCACACTATTTAACAGAATAGTGAGGACTACTAATGCTATCATCTGGATCGTCACTCCGTTCCCCTACTCGTCTCAGCTATATTCTCCTTTCCTGAAGAGAACTGTGAAAGAAAGGGTGAGCTCAACTAGCCCAGTAAGAAATATTATGACTAAGATAATGCAAAATAAATTATCATTAGCCTTCAACAATGTTAAACTGATAAAATACAATAGACATCAAGTTTAACTGCAGCGGAATAAGCAATCCATTAGAAGAGTCAAGTAGAGCATGATATCTACTATCTTCTATGATTTAAAATGTTTTAATCAATTTTTATCGCTGAGACTCAGCTTAATAAATAAACCACATCATCGAGTCATCCCTGCACTACGTGCCAAGGATATTCATTAAATCATCAATGGTCATGACTATACCAAATATTCCCTGGTCATAATCATACCAAAAACTATCCATCAATGCACTACCGGCGAATTAGGACTTTTATCACATCATTTGTTACATTACGGTCATGATTATACCGAATAATCCATGGTCATAATCATACCAAGTCCATCTCTGCACGTAAGCCAAAGATGACTTTCATCACAATATAAGCATGAGGATGATGACAATGATATAAGCAATAATCAAACGAAATCAAATCAAACGAAATCAAGGATAAATATTAAAGACTTTAAATTTATCCAAATATTATCAATTACTTAATAAACTCATAATCTAATATTATTAATATTATAAAAATATTTTAATCACTTCTTAAACTTATAAATAATTTATTTCAATTGTTTACACTTTACCAAATAATACATTTTAATCATTCAAAAATGCCAAACTCATAAGATTTCATCACCAATGATCAAATCCCTCATCAAAAATTTGCATATACCCTATATAGGATTCCCAAGTCATAAAATTCTATTTTCCAATTTTGTTACTTCACATAACATATTTAATTCATTTACTCATAACTAGTTCATTTTCATAAAAAAAATACCAAATCAGTCCCAAAATATTTCTTTTCTGTGATTTAGCAGAATATAGTCCCATATTGAACATATACTTTTCTCATAATTTTTAAAATTCATTTATTATTTTTCATATGGCCAAAACTGCCGAATATTTAGACATTTATCATAAATTGTACTTTTGTCCAAAAATTACGAAATTTAAAAGTTATACTCCTGTTATATACATGTACACCCAATAAAAATTTCACCAATTTTAGAGTTAACCACAAGGAGTTATAAGGGTTTACTTTTAAAATAGTCTTTTCCCATAAAATCCATAACTCTTAATCTATACATCCAAAAATTGCCATTTTTGGACACAATCTAGAAAACTCAACAAATTATCATTTCAAATTTTTCTAGAATTTTTGAGGATTATCACCATGCATGCGATAGACCGCATGTGATAGACCACACAGACAAGTTATTCTCGACAGAATAATAAAGAATTGAACTGTGTCACATGCAAAAACGCATGCATGTGATATTCCAACATAATAATAAATAATGGAACTGTGTCATGCGTAAACCGCATGCATGTGATATTCCAAATGTAATAATAAAGAATGCAATAATGTAAGAATTCACCATACATACGATAGACCGCACAGACAGGTTATTCCAACAGAATAATAAAGAATGGAACCAGGTCTAGTGTAATCCGCACATACAGGATATTCCAACAGAATAATAAAGAATGGAATAACAAAGAATTCACTATGCATGAGATAGACCGCACAGACAGGTTATTCCAACATAATAATAAGGAATGAACTAAAAATAGCTCTCTTCATGAATACGAAAGATATAATACCCCTTACCTTAGAATAAAGCTGGATACTGGAATAGAGAGGTAGCAGACTTCTCTTGTTCTTTCTCTCTAAAATTTCTCTCTATAATAATTGCTCTATAGCTTTAGTTAATTGGTGAGAAATGAAGGAAGAATGAGCTTCTATTTATAGAAAAATATAGTTTCGATAATTGCACGTTTTGGGGCTCGAAAAATTACAGTACAATACCTCCAACTTTTCTTTCATTTTTAATTTAATCCTGCAAGTATTATCAAACTTGCACCACCTCCCCTAATAGTAAATAATTTGAATCAATAGTTCAATCATGTGATTCAATAGTTATAATCATGTGAAAATATGAATAATAGTATAGTACCTCAATCTTTAACTTAGTCATTCAAGTATTATCAATCTTGCACCAACTCCCCTAATAGTACATGAATGTGAATCAATAGTACACACATGTGAACAAAAAGTTATAATCATGTGAATTAATATCAATTAATTGCTCATTTATCCGATTAATTACCCGATTGGTCAATATAACCTCTAGACATCAATTATTATCGAAATAAATGTCGATTTTCACTAACACTATCAATCCTAACACAATGGAAAATACCAAATCAGTCCTAAAATATTTTGTTTCTAGGATTTAGAAAAATAGAGTCCCAAATTGAACATATATTTTCTCGGAATTTTTAAAATTCATTTATTATTTTTTCATATGGCCAAAACTGCCGAGTATTTAGACATTTATCATAAATTGTACTTTTGTCCAAAAATTCCAAAATTTACAGGGTATACTCCTGTTATATACATGTACTCCCAATAAATTTTTTACCAATTTTGGAGTTAACCACAAGGAGTTATAAGGGTTTACTTTTAAAATAGTCTTTTTCCATAAAATCCATAACTCTTAATCTATACATCCAAAAATTGCCATTTTTGGACACAATCTAGAAAACTCATCAAATTATCATTTCAAATTTTTCTAGAATTTTTGAGGGTCAGAAAAATTATGAAACTGCCCCTGGCAGAAACCCCTTTTGAATGAAAATACTATTCATATGAATACAAAGGATCATTCACCATGCATGCGGTAATTCATATAGACATATTATTCCAATAGAAAAATAAATAATGGAATAACAGAAGAATTCATCATGCGTGCGATAGACCGCACATGCATGAGTTATTCTCGTGTAATAATAAAGAATTGAATTCAGGTCATGCGAAACGCATGCATACGATATATTCCAACATAATAATAAATAATGGAACTGTGTCATGCGTAAATCGCATGCATGTGATATTCCAATGTAATAATAAAGAATGCAATAATAAAAGAATTCACCATACATGCGATGATCGCATGCATAAAGTTATTCCAATGTAATAATAAAAAGATGGAAACTGTGTCTAGCGTAATTCGCATGCATGAGGATATTCCAATGTAATAATAAAGAATGGAATAACAAAGAATTCACTATGCATGCGATAGACCGCACAGACAGGTTATTCCAACATAATAATAAGGAATGAAATAACAATAGCTCTCTTCATGAATACGAAAGAAATAATACCTCTTACCTTAGAATAAAGCTGGATACTGGAATAGAGAGGTAACAGACTTCTTTTCTTCTTTCTCTCTAAAATTTCTCTCTATAATAATTACTCTATAGCTTTAGTTAATTGGTGAGAAATGAAGGAAGAATGAGCTTCTATTTATAGAAAAATATAGTTTCGATAATTGCACGTTTTGGGGCTAAAAAAATTATAGTACAATACCTCCAACTTTTCTTTCATTTTTAATTTAATCCTGCAAGTATTATCAAACTTTCACCACCTCCCCTAATAGTAAATAATGTGAATCAATAGTTCAATCATGTGATTCAATAGTTATAATAATGTGAAAATACGAATAACAGTATAGTACCTCCATCTATACCTCCATCTTTAGTTTAGTCATTCAAGTATTATAAATCTTGCACCAACTCCCCTAATAGTACATGAATGTGAATCAATAGTACACACATGTGAACAAATAGTTATAATCATGTGAATTAATATCAATTAATTGCTCATTTATCCAGTTAATTACCCGATTGGTCAATATAACCTCTAGACATCAATTATTATCGAAATAAATGTCAATTTTCACTAACACTATCAATCCTAACACAATGGAAAAATTTTTCTCAAAAATTTTATTTTTAAAATTTTGAAGTGTGACTTTTTCTGAAAAAGTCAACTATTGACTTTTTTAACCAAAAAGTCAACCCCGACAAATTTTGTGTTTATAGTCTAATTCTACTAATTTCATCACTCCAGACTCAAATATCACGTCTGCGTCTCCAAATTCAACTCCGAACTCAAATTTGATTTTTAATAACATTCATCATTAATATTATAACTCACAATATTTAACAACCAGGTCGTTCCTAGGAAAGAGGGGGCTTTCTAATAAGGATTTCTCCCTATTGGCGCGCAATTAGGTGACCAAACCTCTCCTTGATAGAACTTCTAGACATTGTAAATATTGCAATTTAATAATATGAATAACTTTGTCATCTCAATTATTAATTTAATAATATATCATATTATGCAGATGATACTGTGACAATAATCGAATCAATAATATGAGAAATATGATGCAGCAATTACTGTAGCAATAATTGAGTATAACTAAGTGACTTCTTACGTAAGCATCAATAATCAATACCATGTGCTACTATGCAACCACGCATATCACTGTACTTTTACTACCGGGTAGTTCAACAGTTTTAACGGTAACACTTTTGCCGTTATTTTTAATAAAAGATAACTCTGTCATTTTTTTACTACGACAATACTTCCGTTGTGGGGTTCACCAATGATTGTGTCGTCGTACGGATATTCCCCGACAAACAGAATATTCCCCGACCAAACGAATATTTTATAACAACTTGCATACTTTGTAAAATTTATAAATATTACCCACAACTATAACATTATATCAAATCCACACCATAATATTAAAAAAAATATTTCAAGAAATTTAAATCTTTATTTATAAAATTTGGGGTCTCACAATCTCCCCTCCTTATGAAATTTTGCCCTAAAAATTTATGTACGTACTTGGTATGCCGAAAAGGTGAGGATATCTTGACTTCATTTCAGATTCTAACTCTTGAGGTATAACCTTTGAGTGTCGAATATAATCCTTCTTATCCAAGATTTTAACACGTATCTTCTCATACATTAAATCTTCTACTATCTCATCTAATTCTAATTCAATAATGTGGTTTGGGTGGTCCACATATTTACATAACATCGATACGTGAGAAACGTTATGAACACGCGATATACTTAGCGATAAGGTGAGTCTATAGGCCACAGTTTATACTCCATCAAGGATTTCAAATAGGCCAATTAAATCGAGGGTTGATATTTCCTCTTTTCATCGACTCTTGCTCTAGAATAACGCCTTCTTGAACCTTCTTCTTCATTTTCATCAGCTCCAGGTGTGTAGTTTGAGCGGCTTTAACTTTATCGATTAAAGTCAATTCTAATCGTATATTCGTTATCTTCACGTGGGTCCCTAGAGTCTTTAACTCTATCTTCATCATTTGTAAGTTATACAAAATGGGTTTTTGTGTTAACAACATCACACTCGTAAACGCATACGATCTTCTACTCAATCCGTCAGCTACCACGTTCGCTTTTCCACGATGATATTAAATGGTATGATCATAATCTTCAACAGCTCGAGCCAACGTCTTTGGCACATGTTATGTTCATTCTAGGTGAAGAAAATATTTGAGGGTTTAAGAAATAGGTTTTGTACTGGGGTCAATACAAAATTCGATTTCATGCTCTAGGGTTAGGCTAAGAAGTCTTTAAGAATACGTCAGGAAATTTATTAACAATAAAAATATCATTCAAAACTGTGACTCTCATCCAAGACTTGGAAACACGTCACATTGATACCTATTAACTTGCCACAGTTATTCACGACGTCCCCTACGGATAGTAGTCCGGCGGTGCATTCCACACAAGGAAGTCACCAAATAAAGGCTCTCGGGGCTCTCTACTTATGGCTTGATATGACAATGATTGGCTTTAGTGGTTTGGTTGCTTGAATTCGCATAACAGGTTGGTTAGGAATATGAAAGCTAACAACCTTACGAAAAGCATGATGAGTAGTTAACCAATCAATTCCTAAAATCACATCAAATGCAAGTATTTTCAAAGAGATAAGATTGATTGGTAACGTGAAAGTGTTGATTTGAATCAAACAAGATTTATAAATAGTGGAGGTAACGAAAGTTTCTCCCAACGGAGTTTCAACAGATAAATCAAAGTCTAATTTCTCTGGAGTCAAATTTAAACATTGAGCGGAAGTAGGAGAAATAAAAGAGTGGGTAGAACTAGTATCGAATAAGGTATAGACTTCGCAAGAGTTTATAATTAACCTACCCGTAATAACTTCGTTCGGGTTTCTCGATAAACGCTCTCACTTAAACTACCGAATTTGACTTTGCTATATGGTACATTCCACCTTTAATTGTTTTGTCACATTCCTGATCCATGATTTGAATCATTACTCTCTGATCCATATCGAATTGGTGTTAACCGCTCTGCACAAGGTAATTCCTAATTCGATGTTGGATTCTCCCAATTCTTGTCCAAAAAGCAAAATCCATTTTATCTATTTTGGCCTTATTGGATCGGACGTCTTTTTCTACAATATCTACACGTCGTGCGGCTTCTACCCATGCATCATCTATTCTCCTTCGTTCAGTTGTTTCTTCTTTCATCAAAACTTTGATCATAGCATTCTCAGATTCCAGCTCTAATATCTTATACTCTGCCAAAGAGTGCTTCTGTTCAAGCATCGCACATCGGGTAACAAAATTTTGAATTGTTACATCTATTTGCTCCACGACTGCCTGCCATTCTTTAGCCTGCTCTTCTAACTCATGAATACGATTTTGTAATTCTAAATTTCGATCATAAAATTCTTCTAATAAATTCTCCTCAGGTTCCTCTTCTTCCTCACTCTTAGCTGCTACCTCTGCAACTAGCTTGGGTGCAACTATTAGTTCTTCACTCACCACGTAGATATCTCTAATTTTTTCTTCGTTTGACATCACATTAACCTGGTTAGTGATTAAAGGTGTCTCAACGGTCTCATTCACTCCATTGTGAACATTTTCTGCTGCCATTTTCAAAAACTGCCACAAAACAAGGGTTAATTAACATATCACATATTATCCTTATACTCTGACCGACCAATTAAATACCAAATAAACTTAGGTAGGTCGTACTAGAGAAGGAATTTCCCGTCTCTCCCCTCCTAGTTCTTGTCTCACATCTCAGCCAGAGATCATATCCCTAAGCTTTGTACCAACTGTGACGCCCCCAAGACAGGTATACATCACCCATCTCGAGTCACCAAATACATGGTACAAAATTCAAATACAACTTAATTATACAACAGTCGTGTAAAATAAGACAAAACATAATCTAAGAGTTTTAATAAGAATATTGTCATCTAGACAATATCCACACTCAATGGAGTCCTCATTATATTTATTGTCACACTATTTAATGTAATAGTGAGGACTACTAATGCTATCATCTCGACCGTCACTCCGTTCCCCGACTCGTCCCAGCTATATTCTCATTTCCTGAAGAGAACAGTGAAAAAAAGGGTGAGCTCAACTAGCCCAGTAAGAAATATTATGACTAAGATAATGCAGAATAAATTATCATTAGCCTTCAACAATGTTAAACTGATAAAATACAATAGACATCAAGTTTAATTGCAGTGGAATAAGCAATCCATTATAAGAGTCAAGTAGAGCATGATATCTACTATCTTCTATGATTTAAAATGTTTTCATCAATTTTTATCGCCGAGACTCAGCTTAATAAATAAACCACATCATCGAGTCATCCCTGCACTACGGGCCAAGGATATTCATTAAATCATCAATGGTCATGACTATACCGAATAATCTCTGGTCATAATCATACCAAAAACTGTCCATCAATACACTACCGGCCAATGAGGACTTTTACCACATCATTCGTTAAATTACGGTTATAATTATACCGAATAATCCATGGTCATAATCATACCAAGTCCATCTATGCATGTAAGCCAAAGATGACTTTCATCACAATATAAGCATGATGATGATGATAATGATATAAGCAATAATCAAACGAAATCAAGGATAAATATTAAAGACTTTAAATTTATCCAAATATTATCAATTACTTAATAAACTTATAATCTAATATTATTAATAGTATAATAATATTTTAATCACTTCTTAAACTTATAAATAATTTATTTCAATTGTTTACACTTTACCAAATAATGCATTTTAATCATTCAAAAATGCCATACTCATAAGATTTCATCACCAATGATCAAATCCCTCATCAAAAATCTGAATATACCCTATATAGGATTCCCAAGTCATAAAATCCTATTTTCCAATTTTGTTACTTCACATAACATATTTAATTCATTTACTCATAACTAGTTCATTTTCATAAAAAAAATACCAAATCAGTCCCAAAATATTTCTTTTCTGTGATTTAGCAGAATATAGTCCCATATTGAACATATACTTTTCTCAGAATTTTTAAAATTCATTTATTATTTTTCATATGGCCAAAACTGCCGAATATTTATAGATTTATTATGTGTTATATTTAGCATTATATTAGTTAGGATGGATGTTGAGCACACACACACTATACCAGTAATAACAGTTTAAGATTTGATGATTGACTAGGAAATTGTTGATTGGTTTTGATATGAAGTATTGTCATGTTTATTTCATTTCGCCGAGGTCGGTTGAATAGACTTGTGTTTATCAATACTGCTGGATACGTAGGCATGTAGATTAGTTGCATTTCATTGCATTTTTGTTTTGTTTTTGCTTGAGGACAAACAAAGGTTTAAGTTTGGGGTTATTTGATAAGTAGGTTTTATACCTACTTATCCGGTATTTATTACTTGAATTATTTGCTTAAACTCGTGTTTCTTAGTTACTTTTCATGCATTTTGTATTCATTTTTTAGATTACATGTTTGGGACCTGTGTGAGCGACTATTGGTATGAAAACGCAAGGAAAAGCAATAATTTGGACATCGTTAGGGCTTTCATGTTCATTTCATATTCTTGGCTTGGAACTTGGACTATATTGTAGAACTTCTTCTTAGCTTTCCGGAACATCTTGAATCATTCCAATCGGAGTTCGGATGTAAGAGTTATGACATTTGTACCAACGGACGTTGAACTTCACTATTTTGGGTGGCCCTTTTGCATAGCAGTCACTTCCAGTCAAATTTTGACCTTCATCCGTTCGTTATTTCTCAATTCTCAAAGAGCTCGTCAATAGCTTCAATTTGATAGGTGGAAGGCCTTGTAACTCCTCCCGGATCAAACGTTATGGTCATTTTACCGGAGGACACAACAACAGAAAAATAACTAACAGCTTGTACCCAAGCCAGGGCTTGCTTTTTGCATGGCAATACCCAAGCTGGGGCTTGGGTATGCGCAGAAAGAGTAGTTTTTGTCAGAATTTGAGTCCAAGAAGGATTGGTTCGAGTTGATTGATTCAAGGACTTCTAAGAGGACTTATAGACATATAAAGAGGCATATAAAAGGAGGAGAATTACAAAGATTGGACGAAGTTAGAGAAGAATTCCATTAGATTAGATTAGAGCAGATTAGGATCAAAAACCTAGTTCTTATTAGTTTTGGATATTGAAGCAACTTGGAGACCATTGAAGATCAAGAACAGGAGCTTGAGGAGGATGGGGATTTGCTGACAACAGATTCTATTCTTCTCCTTAATCTTATTTTTGTCTTTTAATGTTATTTCAAGTTGTGATTCTTAGTTTTAATTCAATGAACTATTTCTTTGTTTGAGATTATAATGGATCTTATTGTGTAGTTTATTTTAATATACTTCTTTATCAATTATTGTGATCTATTATTGGGAGGATTGTCTATTGTGATTTGAACTTAATTCCTTAATTGCCTAGCTAACAATTACCGTGATAATCTATATGAACTCGAGAGATGAAGTATAGATTTAGATCTGATCATGACAGCATGTGTTTGTGATTTCTTCATAGATAGAATTCATGATTCGTGTTTAGGATAGAGATATGCCTTTACGCCATATGTAATCTTATAGAGAACTTGTGCTTTAAATCCTTTTGAATTGTAATTCACATAGATATATAGTGGATTAGTTAATTAGGGTGTGTTGCTTAATTCTATAAATTGTGGATTTAAGTGAGTATGAGTATTATGCGTCGAGAGGTGATTTTATCTGCTTTAGAGTTCTTTATTAACAATTCATGATAGAAAATAATTGATGAGAAGTGTGTTAACTTAAATAAAGCAATAAGTGAAGTTGTGATCTTAAATCTCCATAATCTGATTTTTAATTAGTGGTAATTAGAATTAGTGTAATTAGATAATTTAATTTATATTGTTAAATTATCTGTTTAAATAAAATTAGTTTGATTAAGAGTTAATATTTGGTAATTTATATTAATAATTTCTCGTGGGAACGATACTCTACTTTCACTGTATTACTTGTTGACCATGTATACTTGCGTGTTGTGCGTAATTAAATTTTACCCAACAAACACCCTTCCAAAGTTGGGTTCACCTAACCCTATTCGGTTCACCAAAATTGAATATCAAATGACGTATACAATACGACACACTTATATAAAGTTCTCAATAAAATTATTTCCATACTACTTAAGGAGAACCTCAACAAACTATAGAATTAACGTTTCTATTCCTCTTAATACCTGCTTTCGACCCAATGCTACACCTTTATTACCCGAAGGAATTGTGAAGTCAGAATTTTAAATTTTGGATTTTTGAGAATTAAATTTTTATTTTTATTATGTGGATTAAATGAATTTAATTAATTATTTATGAGAGTATGCTAATTGAAGGTTGTTCCATGACCTAGACATATTGGAATGTCGTAGTATTTTGGCTACGTTATAGAATTAAAGTGTTTAAATTTCCAAGACGAAAATAAAAGCTTTCCGAGAAATTTTTCAAAAAACACTATTCACGCATTTCTGCTCGCGAATTATTTTTGAACTTCTGAGAAATACGTAATGATAGAATATCGAGGTGAGATAGAATATTGAGGTGAGATAGAATATCCAATAATATTTCAGTTATGGCAAACACAGTGTTTCGCCTGCGGATTTAAAACATAACGATTAGGGAAAGTGAGTTCCGAGAAGAAAATGTAATACGTATAATGAATTAAAGTGTTGATTGTATAATACGTAGGTATTGTACGAGGTAATGAATACGAGGTGTTATACGAGTATGAATGAATGATGGTATGTCGTATGTGAATAAGTATACGAAGTGGAATACGAGATTAATACGTAAATTATACGTTATAAGGATTTAAGCCAAATGTAATGGACTTGTAGGATTGTGTAGAACATTGTAAAGTCCAATGAGAATTGATAAGGCCCAAGTGTAGAAATGGGTAAGTCCAATAGGAATTAATGTGTAAGCCCAATGCAAGCTAATGGTAAAGCCCAAAGAATTGTTAATGCAAGCCCAAGTATAAGTTAAGCTAAAAGCCCAAAGTATGAACTTATGGGTTATTGGATGGTTTAAACCCATGGGTGATCCAAAGTAATGAGCAAGTAATTAATGTGATAAGCAAGTAAAGTGCTTATGTGTGGTGAACAAATAAAGTTGTGATCAACAAGCAAAGGATAAGCTAGGTGATTAATAAGTAAACTTAAAGGCTAAGTTATGTGATTAGCAAGTATACTTAATGGTTAAGTATATGTGATGCCCAAGTATTGGATAGATGTTGTGATGGCCAAGCAAAGAGTGTGGTGGCCAAGTTAACTTAGTACTTAAGCTAGGAATAGTAAGGAGGTGATTAAGTAGGTGGGATTGGCTTTGGACTAAAATGCCCTCACTTTGGGTTTCCTATAAATAAAGAGCTCTCAATTCATTTGATGGCTTGATTAAAATTTCTCCCAACTCCTCTCAAGTTTAGCAACTTATTGGTTAGAGAGAATAAGCACTTATAAGTCAAACTTCCATTATGAGATTTTCAAGAAGCAAGAAGGAGATTAAAGCTTAGTCAAGTGATATTCAAGGGTAAGAACTTAAACCATGAATCTCTTTCTCTTCCAATGGTAGGGAGATGGGTAGTGGTAGAACATGTATGCTAAGAAATGATAAGAATGATTAATCAATGGACTTAAGCCGTATAAGTCATGAATAAGTAATTCAAACTTAATTAAGTTATGAATTTATGAGGAGCTTATATGAAGTACTCATATGTGTACCTTAATAAGATTGTAGGATAATAAGAAGCAAGAATGGTGGGTAAAAGACTTAATCTATAATAAGTCATGAGAAAGGAAGTCATAAGTAGTTTATACTTTTATAAGTTATAAACTCACAAAGAACAAGTAATAACTTATCATGTTTATAAGTTAATGAAGTATGTATGTCAAGATGTTAGTATGATGGATTGAATCCATTTGAAACAATAAACAAATCATAAGAAATGAAAATAAGGCGAAATTCACGAGTTTGGACGATAATCGTCGAATTCGTGAAAATCTCAGAATAGAAGTCAAATTTTGATATTGACCTTAGAAACATTGGTTTTCAATGGAGACAAGTCATATTTGGCATTATAGAGTTGTGGACTCGAAAATGACCGAATTCCGACTTAGAACGAAGAAAGAAAGCGTTGAACGCTCACTTAACGTTTATCGTTTTCGTTAAAAATGAACTAATAGGTGAAATTTTAGCAAACGAAGTCAAATAGATAAAATTCTTCCATGAACGCGTAGAGTAAGGAATTTGTGAACTGTAGGCTTTTGAACGAGCCAATTCGAACTTATAACGAAGAAGTTATGAGTCCGGGAAGTTCACAAAATTAAAAATCTGCAAAACTTTTCTAAGGCACAGAGTTGGCGCCGCGGTGCCAACCCAAGGCAAAATGGTGGCGCCGCATCGCCATAACAGTGTCAGGGAGTACTGCTGACTAGCGTTGCGGCGTGAGATGAAGAGCTAAGTGTGGCGCCGCGGCGCCAATCCCAGAGTTTTGACAAACAAGAATGTTTACAAGTATAGAATGAAAGATAACTCATTAGTAATAAACTAAGGTGTTATATAACATTGTTAAAACATTGTTAGACACTTAATGTATGATGATTAAAGGTTAATAATCAATTGAAGATGAACGTAATGTGTTAAGCCAACTATAAAAATTTGTTGACCAAGTTGATTATTAATCCAATGGTTTGCAATACAAGTATGGGTTATGTAATTACTTAATGAATAATGATAAGACCTTTCCTAAATCACTGTTATAGTGATGACTTTATGAATTTAATGTTGTTTAATGAGTAGTTAAATGACGAACTTAAAGTATAAAGAACGTGAACCGTATTCAATAATGATAAGGCCTCTAACGTTAAGAGTTACAACTAAAAGTTGTTAAGTAATACGTGAACGTAAACGGTATGCAATAAAGTGTACTTAACAAATGACGATCGAGTTTTGATTAATAATGTTAGTAAGCCGTGAGGAAGGATTATTAACTTAAAACGATTTCTATTAATGAAGTAAATCCACGTAAGACATAGAAGAGAAAGAAGTTGGTAAGAATAATGTAAAATATAATGGCAAGCCGGAACCAATAGTAACAAATCTAATATAAGATTAGATTGAGAAGAAGGGTAAGATTCATTAGGAACCATGTATGTTCATTCATGACCTAATGTGGTATGTTATGTGGTTATGTGTTGTAGAGACCGTAAAGACTGAAAGGAAAAGTTATTTTTACTGTAGCAAACGCTGAAGGCATGTTTTTCTTAAAACGCTTGTCTAACCTTCGTGTTAGCCAAGTTTTCTGTGATTCATGTTATGAGAAGCATGAAGTGTTTTAGTAAAGGGTTGATGCCAGTTTTATCAAGGCTAGACTAATCTTGAAGAGTTGATTGATTTATTTACAAGTCTGTCAATATAGAATTGTTAACTCTATCCTACGCCAACTGTTTGGTACGGATTCAAGGTAAGCCTTAGTATGAATAAACAAATGTATTTTTATCGATTATTCGATGGGCACGCGAGGTTGCAAAAACTTAAACGTACACACGTTTAATGGATGTAGTGTTGATCAACATAGAGTACTATGGGCTGATCTCACAAAAGTGCTCGTAAGAAATGTCGGACTTACGTACCTAATGCCGGGTTGTCCTTTTCAAAGAAATTATGAAAAGCTCATGGTCTTGAGCCAGAATTGATGTTTTACTGAATATTATTGTTGTAAAACTTTTTGGAGGAAAAGAAGTGTTATTTTGAATTATTAGTACTTCGTAACTATTGTTCAATTACTGAAGATATATGATTCCTATGTTTCAAGCATGTCGTTTAAAAGAAATTATTGTACTTGCTGAGCTAATTATGCTCACTCTTGGTTGAACCATATGAATGCAGCTAGGACCGAACGAACCGAGGGATCTGACAAGGATAGAGGCAAGACGAAGCTAAAAGATTAGTTTACCTTGTAATAAACTAGTAAGTTGTATATATTATAGAATGATGAACAAAGAATGTTATGGTTTTAGAACCTAGGAACGAGATGTAATATTATTAATGTAATAAGAATGTTGTTGATACACACATTTTGATGTCGTTTCAATAGAATGAATGTACAGTTATGAGTACCGTGTAACACCATCTGTCGGGTTGGAAGATACCCGGATTTGGGGGCGTCACAGGTTGGTATCAAAGCATTAGGTTATAAAACTTAAGGGGGGAAGAACCTTAGGCTAATAACCTTGTTAAGGAAGAAAAGTCCGAAGAAGTAATCTCAAGCTTTACTTCAGTCAAATGAGTTAATAAGGTATTGAGGAAACTCAGTACTGAAAGATTTAAAAGATGGAAAGTAACCCTAAATAAATTAAATGTAATTTGTGCTTATATTATTATGTGTTATGTACTAATCAACATATGTGTTATTGTAGGATGTCGATCGATAGCTTGATGTATAGAGATATACACGCGGTGAGCGAAGAAATTGTGAATAGAGTAGAGCCTGTACCTATGCCGGTGGAGGAGGTACCATTAGTGATTCTAGAGGAGTCAGAGACAGTGGAGTACTTTTATGATGAAGACTACTCTGAGGGAGATATGGATATAGCGTCATATCTTAATATGATGGTCTATGAGGAAGAGGAAGTGGAGGTAACATCGGTTAATACGATGGTACCTACACTAGAGTCAATACCTCCAGATGCAATGAGAGCATTGTATCTGGCAGTGCTTAACAAGAATGTGTAACTGAGTACAGTCGTGCAGAATCAGAGTGAAGAGATTAATTATCTCCATGAAGCTAAGGTGTCTGCTGCGAGCGATTTTGAGTCGAGAAGAGCGATGAGCAGGTGCTTATGACAGAAAGCAAAAGCTAGGGATTATAAGGAACAGGCCGATAAGCTTCGTAAGAAGCTGATTAAGAGAGATCGGAAGATAGCACGGATGTCTTACATCCATAAGAGTGCTCATATGGATTTCAAGCTGAAAGTTACTTGTCATCCCATGGAGTCAGGGCAAACTCGACATACTATTAGTCGGGATACTGTAGCAAAGATTGCTAATGAGAAACACGAGGACGCTGTTATGTATTATTAGAAATCTAGAGTTATAAATATGTGTGTAGTGACGTAAAACCCTCTTTTGTATAAAAGGGTAGTCTTTTTGTAAATCACAACTTTTGAGAAGTTCAATTGTGGGATAGAAATGTAATAGCTTCTGGCTATGGGAGCAGGGTGTAAATAGTTTCAAACTATGAAGAAGCATATGAATATAATGAAGTTTTCATTTAATAAGCTTTGTTATGGTATGAGTTGTTATATGGCGAATAATAACAAATTAAGTAAAAAGATAATAATGAAATTCTATTTAATCAGAAAATGCCGCCAAGTAGAACACAACATAATCAGGAAGCGGAATCACGTAATAAAAATCAAGGGGGTCTAAACAACCCTATGCAAGAGTTTGTTAATTTATTAACGGCTGCATTTAACTAAACCAGGGGTAGAGTAACCGCCAAACCTAGGCTATCTAGAATGACTACCTTTAAAGAATTTAAAAGCGTAGGTCCACCGTAGTTCAAAGGAACGACGGACCCATTAGCAGCTCGGACATGGGTAAAGGAAATAGAGAAGGCGTTTGTTATTACAAACGAGGGAGAAGCATAAAAGACTTCTTTTATGACTTATATGATAAAAGGGAAGCCAACTTTTGGTGGGAGGCTCACTGTGGTGGGGCTAGAAACGGATCTGTGTAACGTGGGAACAATTCAAGGAGGTTTTCTTGAGAATTATTTCCTTACAAGCATGTAAGGGAGGATGGAGATTACGTTCTTAGAACTTAAACTAGGGGAAATGACGGTTCCCCAAAATATGGCCAGATTCAATGAATTGGCAAAGTTTGCTCCACATCAAGTGGTCACTGAGGAGAGGAAGGCTCGTAGGTTTGAGCAGGGCCTGAAACCCTGGCTCTATAGTAGGATTTTAGTGTTTCAAATTATTTCCTATGGGACCAATTTGGTAAAGGTTATTATAGCAGAGGGTGGTAGTGAGGCGTTAACTCAATACCACAAAGAGAGGAAGAATAAGAGCAAGGGAGAGGGAGGAACTAAGGCAGAGAATGCTAGTGGCAGTATGTCAAAAAGAAAGAATTTTAACTCTGGGAATATTGGAGTGGGACAAGGGGATCGTAAGTGTAAGATCAAAGTGTGTAAGACATGTGGAAAAACTCATCTAGGAGTCTGTCTAAAAGGGATTATAAGTATCTTTAAACATTACGGTAGAGAATGGGGAAATAACTTTCGTTAATTATATTCGTGGAAATGGCTTCACGAATAAGGAATGTAAGCAAGTATTGGTAAATAAGTACCGATAAAGTCGAGAGAATTTGAAGTAATTCTCGGTATGAATGAGTTGATTAACCATAGAACTTTAATAACTTGTTAGAATAAAAGAATGGATCTTCGATTTTCTAAGTAACCCAAGATAGTATTTTATGGTAATAAAATACCGCGACGCTCTTGTTGTCTAACAATAAAGCAAGTTAGGAGGATGTTAAGGAAGAGGATGAGTCGTTACGGTTGTGTATCAACTATCCTAATAGGAGTAAGTTAGCGGTTAAGAATGAATACATATGGCCCAGGATCGATGATCTATTTGATCAGTTGAAGAGGGCAAATAATTTTTCTAAGATAGATTTGCGTACGGGGTATAGTCGGTTGAAAGTAAGGAAGAAGGAGGAGGTACCTAAGATGACATTCAGAACTCGTTATAGTTATGACAAGTTTCTGGTTATGTCAATTGGGTGGACTAATGTACGGAAGCTAGATTTTTTGTAAGAGGCGCTGAGCAAGTCAGGGGTAAATTGATAGGTACCGTTATGAGGTGTTATGATTAAAAGTACCATTAGCGTCATAGGTTGGTATTGTCAAAATGGGAAGTGAGAAAAATAGTTTTCAGGAACTAAAAAGGGAAGTTAAGTGAGGTACCTGTATTGTCTCTATCAGATGATATGGGGAATTTTGTAGTGTATCTCGATGTTTCGCATAGATGACAAGATTACGTGCTTATATAGCATGGCAAAGTCATTAGGTATGCATCATGACAGTTAATGAATTATGAGAAGGTCTATCCTACTTATGATCTATAATTGGCAGCTGTAGTTTTTGAATTAAAAATTTGAAGATAGTATTTATACGGTGAGAAGTGTGAGATATACACGGACTCTATGAGTCTGAAATATATCTTCACACAAAAGGAGTTGAATATGAGGTAGAGAAGGTAATTAGAATGGATAAGAGATTTTGACGTTGATATGCTATATCAATCCGGGAAAGTTTAACGTAGAAGCCGACGCGTTAAGTAGGAAGGGTAGGGAAAAGCTATCGATGTTAAAAACTCAGAATGAGTTAATAACGGAAATGGCAAAAACAGAGTTAGAGGTTAAATTGTGGAATGAAGTGGTAGAAATGTTAATCACAGCGTAGACTCAATCCATGATACTTGAACGAGTTAAGTAACTACAACTAGGTAATGAGGAATGTACGCGAATGAAGAAGAGGATACATGATGAAGAGAAGATCAAGTATAATCTTGTTTTGAAGGAGGAATTTGAGTTTCAAATAATTCTAAGTTAAAAGCTAATGAAAGGGTAATAATGTAATGTGTCAATAAGTATTTAACTTCCAACTCAAATTATTGATAGGAAGTGACAAGTCATGAAGAATAAGATAATACCTTCGGTGAAATGAAAGAACCTCAATGTTATAGAAGCATTGTAGGAATTTGAAATTAAAATGATGTAATTTTTTTTTTCCTCAATGGTGTATGTATTATTAGCATGATTCTGGGGACAAAATCCTTATAAGGGGGTAAGAGTGTAACGCCCCAGAAATTTTGGATTTTTGAGAATTAAATTTTTATTTTTATTATGTTGATTAAATGAATTTAATTAATTATTTGTGAGAGTAAGCTAATTGAAGGTCGTTCTATGACCTAGACATATCGGAATGTCGTAGTATTTTGGCTACGTGATAGGATTAAAGTGTTTGAATTTCCAAGATGAAAATAAAAGCTTTCCGAGAAATTTTTCGAAAAACACTATTCGCGCAAGATTTCGCCGTGGAATTATTTTTGAACTTCCGAGAAATACGTAATGATAGAATATCGAGGTGAGATAGAATATCCAATAATATTTCAGTTATGGAAAACACAGTTTTTCGCCTGCGGACTTAAAACCTAACGATTAGGGAAAGTGAGTTCCGAGAAGAAAATGTAATACGTATAATGAATTAAAGCGTTGATCGTATAATACGAGGTAATCAGACGAGGTAATGAATACGAGTATAATACGAGGTGTTATAACGAAAGTATGAATGAATGATGGTATGTCGTATGTGAATAAGTATACGAAGTGGAATACGAGATTAATACGTAAATTATACGTTATAAGGCTTTAAGACAAATATAATGGACTTGTAGGATTGTGTAGAACATTGTAAAGTCCAATGAGAATTGATAAGGCCCAAGTGTAGAAATGGGCAAACCCAAGGCCAAATGAGTGGCGCCAAGCAAAGGTCAGTATTAGTGTCGAAGCACACTTTGGTAGCTCTGCCTTGCAATACGAGATAAATAATAAAGTGTGAAATGCAGTCACAGATCCGAATGTTAGACATCGCTAACTTCGCCAAATTGCATGAGATGAAAGAAGCGATGGGTGGCACCGCCGCGCCAACCCTAGGAATTTGTCAGTAAAGAATGATTACTTGTATAACATGAATAGTAAATGAGTAGCAGTTAATTGAGGATCTTAATAAGGTATTATAAGGTACTTGTAAGACACTTAAGTATGATGATTAAGAGTTAATAATCAAATGAAGATGAATGAAATTTGAATGACGTAATGAAAGCCGGAAACCAAAATAGTAGATCTAAGTCAGGATTTACATTGAGATGAAGGGTAAGATATAATAGTATACATACTTGATCATATATGACCTAATGTGGTACGTTATATGTTCATGTATTGTAGAAACGTAGAGACTTAAAGTGTACGTGTGTTAATTAGTAAGCAGACACTAAAGGCAAGTATTCTAACCCTTGTTCCAGTTAAGTCTGGACGAGTTTTGTAATTTATGTATTCTTTCACATGAAGTCTTGAATGATGAAGTCAAAGCCAATTCTTTCAGCTAGACTTATGTTATGATGCTATCAAGCATGATTTATGTTTACCGAGTTATATTGGTATAGTTTTCAATCGAAGACCAAGTATGCTAAAATGTTTTTATCGTTTAACGACAGACACGTGAAATTGCCACAACTTAAACGTATACACGTTTCATGAATATAGTGTTGATCAACACATAGAAATCGTAGTAATGATCACCCAAAGTGCTCAGAAGCTGCGCTTGGGACTTACAAACGTAATCTTCGGGTTGTCCTTTTCAAAAGAAATTATGAACTGCTCATAGTCTTGAGCCTTAGTTGATATTCTACTAAATATTTTCATTGGAAAACGTTTTGAATGAAAATAAGTGCTATTTTGAATTATCTATAGTACTTCGTAACTATTGTTCAGTTACTGAAGATATATGAGTTCTATGTTTCAAGCATATTTTTTATTAAAATTGTTGTACTTGCTGAGCTAGTCATGCTCACTCTTGCTTGAACCATATGAACACTGACCAAGATCGAAGATCAAGGCTCGAGTGCAAGGACAAGGCAAGCGTAAGGCGAATCCTTAGATTTCTTAAGTAATAGAATAGTTGAATGTCTATAATATATTGAATAATATGACAAGAACAAACGAATGGGTTACAAAGAACCTGGAAAATGTAATATTATTTTGGATATTTAGAAGTTATATTAGTCCTTTTGAGACTATTCAATTGAATGAATGAATGAATGGTAGTACCGTGTAGCACCATCTGTCGGGTTGGAAGAGACCCAGATTTGGGGGCGTCACAGGTTGGTATCAAAGCATTAGGTTATAAAACTTAAGGGGGGATTAAAAACCTTAAGTCATAACTTTAAGAGAGGTCAAAGAAGTAAAAGAAGAAAGTAACCTTATAAAAATTCATTATGATTATGTTATATGTTTTTATTATTCTACTGACGTGTACTAATCAACTTAACTATTTTGTGTAGATGTCAAGAGTAAATGGAATGTATGTATATGGTCAAGCCATTAGTGAAGAATCGGTGAACCAAGTAGAGGTTATACCGAACCCCATAGCGGTAGAGCCTGAAGTTGTGATTCTTGAGTCTGGAGACTCGGATGAGGCTGACTACATGTCAGTATTCGATGGGATGATAGAGGATGAAGTAGTGACAGTGTCCTTTACTCCAGTGGCTATAGTAGCGGAAATAGCTCCTGGGGGGTCGATGATGTCTCTTTTCATGTCAGTGTTGGATAGAAATATCCATTACTGTCAGAAGTCAAGGAGCTGAAAGCAGAGCTCAAAATGGTTATAGAGGACAAGACTGATGTCGAGTCCATGTGGGAGCAGGAACATGACGAAAGGATTTTGGCTAAGGACAAAGTCCACAATTTAAAGCACGAGGTCTTTGAGCTCAAAGAGGAGCTAAAGACTAAGGTGCAGAAGATAGGGAGGATGTCCTATATCTATAGGAGTTCTCATATAGATTTCCAGCAACAGGTAGCTGGATATCCTGTGGAGGTGGGGCAAACACGACATACTATTAGCCGTGATATCATTGCCGGTCTTGCCAAGGTAGATTTCGAGAATGCCTCGAGGCAGATGTACACTAGTAGTAGTTAGAGTAGTATGTAAATATTTTGTAAGTTGTAGTGATGTAAAGCCTTTTTGTATAGTAAAGGGTAGTCTTTTGTAAATACCAATTTTTGGACAGCGATAGCGGGAAAGTAATGTAATCAACTTTTAGGTACGTGTATGTAACCGATGTAGTATTATACTACGAAGAATGAATATAAGTCCTTTTTATGGAAAGTAATGAGTTATGGATGTTGGAGTTATTGTTAATATTAATGATAACTAATAAAGAAAGGAATAATAACGAAATGTGTTTATTGTATCAGCAAAATGCCGCCAAGAAGAGTTCAACGTAATCAAGGTGCGAGCGTAAATCAACTGGAGGGAGGTCCGGTTAATCCGATGCAGGAGTTTGTTAATTTAATAATAGATCCCTTTAATAGAACAGGGGCTAATATCCTCGTAAATTCGGGAGTAGCACGAGCTACTACCTTTAAGGATTTTAAGAGCATGGGTCCGCCGGAGTTCAAAGGAACTACGGACCCTATTGAAGCCCAAACGTGGTTTAAGGTGATAGAGAAAGCATTTGTAATAGTAAATGTCGATGAGGCCCAAAAGGTTGCCTTTGCGACCTATATGATGAAGGGAGAGGCCAACTTTTGGTGGGAAGCCAATCAGGCTAGGGTTGGGATAGCGAATCTGACGTGGGAGAGGTTCAAGGAGATATTCTTCGAGAACTACTTTCCCACGAGCATGCAAGGGAGGATGGAGATGCGGTTTTTGGAGTTAAAACAAGTGGACATGATGGTTCCCCAATACGCCGCCAAGTTTAATGAACTGGAAAGGTTCGCTCCACATCAAGTGGATACTAAGGTGAGGAAGGCACGATGGTTTGAGCAAGGCTTGAAACCCTAGCTCTATAACCACATATCGATGTTCCAAAGTAATTATTTTGGGATAGTTTTAGAGAAGGCGATAATCGCTGAGGGTGGTAATGAAGCTTTAAGTCAATACCACAAGGACAAGAAGAGTAAGGTTAAAGTAGATGGGAAAGTAAAGATCGAGGGAGCCAGTGGTAGTGGCGAGGGTCAGAAGAGGAAGGAATTTAGCTCTCAGAATACAGGAGTTAAGCAAGGAGACCCGAAGAGAAGAATGGAGGTCTGCAAGACCTATGGGAAGACTCTCTTAGGAGTCTGTCTCAAGGGGAAGGCCGTCTATTACAACTGTGGATAGGAGGGGCATATTGTGCCTAATTGTCCGAGTCTGAAGAAGAACCACGGATGCTTTGTGTGTGGATCAACTAACCACATGGTAAAGAACTGGCCGAAGAAGGGGACGGATGGGAATCGGGGCGTTAATAGCGGTAAGTTAGCTATTAGTGGACCAGTGCAGCCGGGTAGGCCGATGGGTCGTACCTTTAACATGACATTCCAAGATGCAGTCGCATCAGGGGACGTCGTCGTAGGTATTATTCTGATCAACGATATCAATGCGTACGTGTTGTTTGATTCGGGTGCTACTTGTTCGTTTATAGCATGCGATTTTGCTAGACGATTAAGATTACTTCCCGAAAAGTTGCCTATACCTTTAAATATTAAGGTAGCAAATGAAGAAATAATTCATGTTGAAGATGTTAATAAGAGTTGTTGTGTAGATATACGGGGTTGTAAATTATCGGTAGATTTGTTACTGATAAAGTTAGGAGAATTCGATGTAATTCTTGGAATGGATTGGTTAGTAAACCATGGGGAAATTATAGATTGTCAAAATAAATGTATGAACATTAAGACGTTAGAACAACCTCGAGTAGTATTTTACGGTAATAGATCGTTGAGACGTTCGTGTTGTCTAACCATAACACAAACTAGGAAATTACTGAGAAAGGGATGCGTAGGTTATTTGTGTCATGTTGTTGATACCTAGAGAGTGGTAGCAACCATGGAACAAATACATGTAGTGAGAGAATTCGCCGATGTATTTCTGAGTGAATTGTCGGGTCTTCCGCCAGATAAGGAGACAGAGTTTGTGATAGACATTGTGCCAGGAGCGGCACCAGTTTCCAGGGCATCGTATCGTATGGTGCCAGTGGAGATGAAGGAGTTGATGGTGCAGTTGCAAGAACTGTTAGACAAGAAGTACATTTATCTGAGTGTTTCACCGTGGGGAGCACCGATACTGTTTGTCAAGAAGAAGGATGGATCATTAGGACTGTGTATCGACTAATGAGAGTTGAACAAGTTAACGGTAAAGAATAAATACCCATTGCCCAGGATCGATGATCTCTTTGATCAGTTGAAAGGGGCTAAGTATTTTTCTAAAATAGATTTAAGGATGGGGTATCATCGGTTGAAGGTTAGGAAGGAGGATGTGCCAAAGATAAAGATTCGTGACTCGTTATGGTCATTACGAGTTCCTGGTGATGTCGTTTGGGTTGACAAATGCACCAGCTGCATTTATAAATATGATGAACAGAGTGTTCAAACAATATTTGGACAAGTTTGTCGTGGTGTTTATAGATGATATTCTAGTCTATTCTAAGATGCCAGAAGATCATTCTGAACACCTTAGATTAGTGTTGGAGACACTAAGAAAGGAGAAGTTGTATGTGAAATTCACTGAGTGTGAATTTTGGTTGGAGAAGGTATAGTTTTTAGGTCATGTCATTCACCATGAGGGAATTTCAGTAGATCCAGTGAAGGTGGAAGCCATGATGAATTGGAACAGTCGAAAACGCCTACTGAGGTGCGGAGTTTCCTAGGGTTAACGGGTTACTATCGAAGATTCATCCAGGATTTTTCGAAGATAGCTACTCCGTTGACTAACTTAACAAGGAAGACAGTGAAATACGCTTGGACTGATAAGTGCGAGGACCGTTTTCAAGAACTAAAGAAGAGATTGAGTGAAGCGCCTGTTTTGTCATTGCCCGATGACACAGGAAATTTTGTAGTTTATAGCGATGCTTCGCATAGAGGACTTGGTTGCGTGATCATGCAACATGGCAATGTCATTGCGTATGCATCTAGGCAGTTGAAAGATAATGAGAAAGTTTACCCTACTCATGATCTGGAACTAGCCGCAGTAGTTTTTGCTCTAAAGATATGGAGACATTATCTTTATGGAGAAAAATGTGAGATATACACGGACCACAAGAGTCTAAAATATATATTCACACATAAGGAGTTAAATATGAGGCAGAGGAGATGGCTGGAGTTATTAAAGGATTATGACTGTGAAATCCTATATCACCCTGGAAAAGCCAATGTAGTTGCCAACGCCTTAAGTAGAAAGGGTCGGGAAAAGTTGTCTATGTTAACGGTTCAAACTGAGTTAATAACTGAGATGGCTAGGATGGAGATAGAAGTGAAGTTGCCAAGTGAATTGGAGCAGATACGTTTTACGACAGAGATGTAATCTACTATCGTAGAAAGAATCAAAGAGGTGAAGCTCAAAACGGATGAGTGTGATCGAGTAAAGGAGCGATTAACCAATAAAAAAGAGACTAAGTACAGTCTTGATAACGAGGGGTTATTAAGATTTCAAGGAAGAATTTGGGCTCCGAATGAGACGGAATTAAGGGAGCAGGTTCTACAAGAGGCTCATAGTTCAAGGTTTTCGATTCATCATGGTAGCTCTAAGATGTATCAAGATCTTCGACAGAGTTTCTGGTGGCCAAACATGAAGAGAGAGATCGCCGAATATGTGAGTAGGTGCTTGACTTGTCAAAGAGTTAAGGCCGAACATCAACGACCTAGTGGCTTTCTACAGTCATTAGAAATCCCGGAGTGGAAGTGGGAGAATATCACGATGGATTTTGTGGTAGGACTTCTGACTACTCAGAAGGGCTATGATGCGATCTGGGTAATAGTAGACCGATTGACGAAGTTGGCTCACTTTTTACCAATTAGGGTTAAGTATAACTTAGACCAGTTAGCTAGACTCTATATTAAGGAAATAATCTCCAGACATGGAGTACCTGTGTCAATTGTGTCAGATCGTGATTCAAGATTCACGTCAAACTTTTGGAGGAGTCTACAAGAGCAGTTGGGAACGCAGTTAAAGCTGAGTACGGCGTATCATCCAAAAATGGATGGACAGAGCGAGAGGACAATTCAGATGTTAGAAGATATGCTGAGATCTTGCGTCATGGATTTCAAGGGTAGTTGGGATAATCATCTACCATTAGTGGAGTTTGCGTATAACAATAGTTATCATGCAAGCATAGGTATGCCGCCTTACGAAGCTTTGTATGGGAGGAAATGCAGAACGCCACTGTATTGGGATGAGGTAGGAGAACGACGAATGTTGGGACCAGAGTTGGTACAATAGACAACGGACATTGTCAAGAAGATACAAATGCGTCTTCTAGCAACTCCAGACAGACATAAGAAGTTTACGGATTCGCATAGAGAGAATCGGGAGTTTGAAGTAGGTTCGTACGTATTCCTAAAAGTATCTCCCTGAAAAGGAAAGATACATTTTGGGAAGAAGGGAAAGT
This sequence comes from Panax ginseng, assembly GCA_020205605.1. Lineage (NCBI taxonomy): Eukaryota > Viridiplantae > Streptophyta > Magnoliopsida > Apiales > Araliaceae > Panax > Panax ginseng. The sequence continues at coordinate 140,191,611 of CM035132.1, read as the reverse complement.
TAAGTCCAAGGTTCATAGGACCTTTTGAGGTATTAAAACGGGTGGGAGAGGTAGCATATATGATAGCATTACCTCCAGACCTAGAACAAATACATAATGTATTTCACGTATCTGTGTTATGTTCTTATAAGCCAGATTATAAGCACGTGATAGAATATGAGCCTACTCATATCAAGAAGGATTTAACGTATGAGGAAACGCGGATTCAAATTGTTTATAAAAAAAAACAAGTTCTGCGAAATAAAGTCATACCTTCGGTAAAGGTGATATGGAAGAACCGCGATGCAGAAGAAGCAACGTGTGATTTAGAAGAAATGATGAAAAAGAATTACCCTCATTTATTTGTGTAATTTTTTTTAGCGAGATTCTGGGGACAGAATCCTTATAATAAGGGGGAGAGAGTGTAACGCCCCAGAAAATCGAACCTTTGTAAATACTTTTAATATTGAATAAAATTATATTATTTATTATTATTACGTGTGGATAAGATGAATGTCGTTCTATAACCTAGAAACGTTGGAATGTCGTAGTATTTTAACTACGTGGGAGAATTAAATTGTTTGAATTTCTAAGACGAAAATAAAAGCTTTCCAAGAAATTTTCTGAAAAACACTATTCATAGATTTCTGCTCGGGAATTATTTTTGAACTTCCGAGATATACGTAATGTTATAATATCAAGGTGATATGGATCATGTAATAATAACCTAAGTATGGAAAACGTAATATTTCGTATGCGGACTTAATTTTGGAACTTTAGGTTTAATAATCGTAAAGGAAGAAAGTTGTAATCGTATGATGTGTATACATTGTACGAGGTAATGAACGAAAGTATAATACTACGTATTGTACTAATATGTATGAAGAATGAAATAACGTATATTACGAATTAATATACGAGCTAGCATACGAGGATTATACATGATGTATATATGTTAAGTTGGTTAATAAGAGGTAATGGACTTGTAAGATTATTAGCCTAATGGAAGGAGTCCAATAGAATGTGACAATCAAGCCCAAGTGTTTGATAAGTTATGAGTCCAAACTATGGTAGTACAAGCCCAATAAGGAATTAGCTAGATTTAATTAGCAAGCCCAATGATAAGCCATGATCCATGGAGCAATCCAAGTATAATATGGGTAAACTTGATGGGCAAACAATTAGTGTGATGACCAAGTGTTGTGTTGAGCAAGGAATGAATAGTAAAGAGGTGGAGGTTAAGGAGGTTAATTGAGGAGGTGGATTAAAGGAGGTGGATGGCTTAAAGTCCATAATACCCTAGCTTTGGATTGCCTATAAATACCAAGCCTCATTTATTTTGTTTGTTGTTATTTCATCCAACACTTTCCTCTCAAAGATAAGCAACTTATTTGGCAGAGAGAATAAGCCACTTAAGCACTTATAAGCCACTTCAACTTTTACTAGATTTTCCAAAGTAAAGTGAAGTAATAGTCTTTAAGGGTAAGACTCATACTTTTTATCTTTATCTCTTCTATGATAGGATTGTTTGTTAAGAACATGTAATAAGTTATTAATGAATGAACTTAAGCTGAATAAGTTGAATAAGCAACTTGAACTCTAATAAGTTGATAGAATCATGAAGAACTTATCATATGTTTGTCATATGATGTTAGTATGTTGAATATAGTATGAGAACATTGATTGATGGACTTAAGTTCATAGTAGGTCATAAGCATGGAAATTTGTAGTTCATAAGTTAAATAAGTCATTGACTTATGAGAATAAGTCAAAACCTACTTTGACTGTAAGTTGGTATAATAAGTAACTTGTAATGATCATATGTTGATTAAAATCCATTTAGAATCATTAGGAATGAAGTTTTGCCGGAATTCACACGATTGGACGATATTCGTCGAATTTGTGAAATTCTTGGAATGGAAGTCGTATTTTGTGTTTAAAGTCAGAAACATTGGTTTTTGATGGAGACAAGTCATATTTGGCATTATAGAGTTGCAGACTCAAAAATGACTGAATTCCTACTTAAAACGAAGAAACGAGCGTTAAACGTTCACGGACGTTTATCGTTTTCGTTAAAAATTAACTAATATATGAAATTTGAGCAAACAAAGTCAAATAGATAAAATTCTTACATGAACGCATAGAGTATATAATTTGTGAACCGTAGGCTTTTGAACGAGCCAATTCAGACTTATAACGAAGAAGTTATGAGTCCGGGAGTTTCGTAAAATTTTCAAAAATTGCAAACTATCTGAGGCACAGAGTTGGCGCCGCGACGCCAACCCAAGGCCAAATGAGTGGCGCCGCAGCGCCGTAACAGTGTTTGAGCACACTGCTAACTCGTGCCGCAGCGCGAGATAAAGAACAAAGTGTGGCGCCGTAGCGCCAGATCCGGATGTTAGACACTATTAACTCACGCCGCAACGCAAGATGAAGGGCAGTGGTTGGCGTCGCATCGCCAACCCTAGGAATTTGTCAGTAAAGAATGATTACTTGTATAAAATGAATAGTAAATGAGTAGCAGTTAATTGAGGATCTTAATAAGGTATTATAAGGTACTTGTAAGACACTTAAGTATAATGATTAAGAGTTAATAATCAATTGAAGATGAATGAAATGTGAATGACGGAATGAAAGCCGGAAACCCATAATAGTATATCTAAGTCAGGATTTACATTGAGATGAATGGTAAGATATAATAGTATACATACTTGATTATATATGACCTAATGTGGTACGTTATATGATCATGTATTGTAGAAATGTAGAAACTTAAAGTGTACGTGTGTTAATCAGTAAGCAGACGCTGAAGGCAAGTATTCTAACCCTTGTTCCAGTTAAGTCTGGACGAGTTTTGTAATTCATGTATTCTTTCACATGAAGTCTTGAATGATGAAGTCAAAGCCAATTCTTTCGGCTAGACTTATGATATGTTTCTATCAACCATGATTTATGTTTACCGAGTTATATTGGTATGGTTTTCAATCGAAGACCAAGTATGCTAAAATGTTTTTGTCGTTTAACGACAGACACTTGAGGTTGCCACAACTTAAACGTATACACGTTTAATGAATGTAGTGTTGATCAACATAGAGTACTATGGGCTGATCACCCAGAAGTGCTCGTAAGCTATGCTGAACTTACGGACGTAGTGCAAAGTTGTCCTTTTCAAAAGAAATTATGAACTGCTCATAGTCTTGAGCCTTAGTTGATATTCTACTGAATATTGTCGTTGGAAAACGTTTTGAATGAAAAGAAGTGCTATTTTGAATTATCGATAGTACTTCGTAATTATTGTTTAGTTACTGAGGATATATGAGTTATATGTTTCAAACATGTTGTTTATTAGAATTGTAGTACTTGTTGAGCTAGTCATGCTCACTTTTTCTTGAACCATATGAACACAGCCAAGATCGAGCGGACCGAAGGCTCAGGCAAGGACAAGGGCAAGGCGAAGACGAACCCTTATATTTCTTATGTAATAGAATAGTTGAATGTCTGTAATATATTGAATACTATGATAAGAACAAACGAATGGGTTACAAAGAACTTGGGAAATGTAATATTATTTTGGATATATAGAAGTTATATTAGTCCTTTTGAGACTATTCAATTGAATGGATGAATGAATGGTAGTACCGTGTAGCACCATCTGTCGGGTTGGAAGAGACCTGTATTTGTGGGCATCACATGTGATAAGCAAGTAAAGTACTTATGTGTGGTGAAAAAGTAATAGTTGTGATCAACAAGCAAAGGATAAGCTAGGTGATTAACAAGTAAACTTAAAGGCTAAGTTATGTGATTAGCAAGTATACTTAATGGTTAAGTATATGTGATGCCCAAGTATTGGATAGATGTTGTGATGGCCAAACAAAGAGTGTGGTGGCCAAGTTAACTTAGTACTTAAGCTAGGAATAGTAAGGAGGTGATTAAGGAGGTGGGATTAGCTTTGGACTAAAATGCCCTCACTTTGGGTTGCCTATAAATAGAGAGCTCTCAATTCATTTGACGGCTTGATTAAAATTTCTCCCAACTCCTCTCAAGTTTAGCAACTTATTGGTTAGAGAGAATAAGCACTTATAAGTCAAACTTCCATTATGATATTTTCAAGAAGCAAGAAGGAGATTAAAGCTTAGTCAAGTGATATTTAAGGGTAAGAACTTAAACCATGAATCTCTTTCTCTTCCAATGGTAGGGAGATGGGTAGTGGTAGAAGATGTATGCTAAGGAATTATAAGAATGATTAATCAATGGACTTAAGTCGTATAAGTCATGAATAAGTAATTCAAACTTAATTAAGTTATGAATTTATGAAGAGCTTATATGAACTACTCATATGTGTACCTTAATAAGATTGTATGATAATAAGAAGCAAGAATGGTGGGTAAAAGACTTAATCTATAATAAGTCATGAGAAAGGAAGTCATAAGTAGTTTATACCTTTATAAGTTATAAACTCACAAAGAACAAGTAATAACTTATCATGTTTATAAATTAATGAAGTATGCATGCCAAGAAGTTAGTATGATGGATTGAATCCATTTGAAATGATGAACAAATGGAAGTCGAATTTTGATATTGAGCTTGGAAACATTGGTTTTCAATGGACACAAGTCATATTCGGCATTATAGAGTTGCGGACTCAAAAATGACCGAAGTCCGACTTAACGAAGAAATAAGCGTTGAACGTTCACGAACGTTTATCGTTTTCATTAAAAATGAACTAATAGGTGAAATTTTAGCAAACGAAGTCAAATAGATAAAATTCTTGCATGAACACGTAGAGTATGGAATTTGTAAACCGTAGGCTTTTGAACCAGCCAATTCGGACTTATAACGAAGAAGTTATGCGTCCGGGAAGTTAACAAAATTAAAAATCTGCAAAATTTTTCTAAGGCATGAGTTGGCATTATGACGCCAACCTAAGGCCAAATGGTGAAATGGTGGACATAATGCCGCAAATGTGATGTCGTAAGATCATCGCTAACTCAAGGTCGTGTAGTGCGAGATGAAGAAGCTAAGTATGAATGATATATGCTGCCCATTCCAGTCAGTTTTGATGAGATAATAATGTTTACAAGTATTGAATGAAAGATAACTCATTAGTAATGAACTAAGGTGTTAATATAACATTGTTAAAACATTGTTAGACACTTAATGTATGATGATTAAAGGTTAATAATCAATTGAAGATGAACATAATGAGAACAACGTAATGTGTTAAGCCGGCTATAGAAGTTTGTTGACCAAGTTGATTATGAATCCAATGGTTTGCAATACAAGTATGGGTTATGTAATTACTTAATGAATAATGATATCCTAAATCACTGTTATAGTGATGACTTTAGGAATTTAATGTTGTTTAATGAGTAGTTAAATGACGAACATAAAGTATAAAGAACGTGAACCGTATTCATTAATGATAAGGCCTATAACGTTAAAAGTTACGACTAAAAGTTGTTAAGTAATACGTGAACGTAAATGGTATGCAATAAAGTGTACTTAACAAATGACGATTGAGTTTCGATTAATAATATTAGTAAACCGTGAGGAAGGATGATTAACTCAAAAAGAGTTCTATTAATAAAGTAAATCCACGTAAGACATAGAAGAGAAAGAAGTTGGTAAGAATAATGTAAAATATAATGGCAAGCCGGAACCAATAGTAACAAATCTAATATGTGATTAGATTGAGAAGAAGGGTAAGATTCATTAGGAACCATGTATGTTCATTCATGACCTAATGTAGTATGTTATGTGATTATGTGTTGTAGAGACCGTAAAGACTAAAAGGAAAAGTTATTTTTATTGTAGCAGACGTTGAAGGCAAGTTTTTACTGTAGTATGTTATGTGGTTATGCAGGTTCGTGTTAGCTATGTTTTCTATGATTCATGTTATGAGAATCATGAAGTGTTTTACTAAAGGGTCGATGCCAGTTTTATCTCGGCTAGACTAATCTTGAAGAGTTTATTGGTTTATTTACAAGTCTTTCAATATAGAATTGTTAACGCTATCCTACGCCAATTGTTTAGTATGGATTCAAGGTAAGCCTGAGTATGAATAAACAAATGTATTTTCATCGATTATTCGATGGGCAGGCGAGGTTGCCAAAACTTAAACGTACACACGTTTAATGTATGTAGTGTTGATCAACATTGAGTACTATGGGCTGATCACTCAGAAGTGCTCCTAAGAAATGTCGAACTTACGGACTTAGTGTCGGGTTGTCCTTTTCAAAGAAATTATGAAATGCTCATGGTCTTGAGCCAGAATTTATGTTTTACTGAATATTATTGTTGTAAAATGTTTTGAAGGAAAAGAAGTCCTATTTTGAATTATCGATAGTACTTCGAAACTATTGTTCAGTTACTGAAGATATATGATTCCTATGTTTTAAGCATGTCATTTAAAAGAAATTGTTATACTTGCTGAGCTTATTATGCTCACTCTTGCTTGAACCATATGAATGCAGCTAGGACCGAACGAACCGACAGATCTGACAAGGATAGAGGCAAGACGAAGCTGAACGATTAGTTTACCTTGTAATAAACTAGTAAGTTGTATATATTATAGAATGATAAACAAACAATGTTATGGTTTTAGAACCTGCGAATGGGATGTAATATTATTAATGTAATAAGAATGTCGTTGATACACACATTTTGATGTCGTTTCAATAGAATGAATGTACAGTTATGAGTACCGTGTAGCACCATCTATCGGGTTGGAATATACCCAGATTTGGGGGCGTCACAGAAGCAAAAGGGTGAGCACAACTAGCCCAGTAAAGAATATCATGACTAAAGATAATTAAATTATCAATAACCTTCATCAGTAATAAATCAGAGATTTAGAACATATGGTAGATGATAAAACTTTTCAACCATAGTTACAGCAGAACGAGCAATCCATTAAAAGAGTCAAATAGACCATCAGGTCTATTATCTTCTCCATGTTAAAAGTGCACCAATAATGTTTTATCCCTGTAATATCAATCAACAATTCCTATCCACAATCATATGAATAACTCATAATCATAATTGTGATTCTAAATTCCTCTTCGCACCCAGGACGAAGATAATTTTCATCGCCTATCTTCACCTGAAATATCAAAAATCATGGTTATACCAAATCACAATTTTTGTTCATAATTATACTAATAAATTTATCTCTGTACTACGAGCCAAAGATATTCATCAACAATTCATCTTTGTTCTACAAGCCAAAGACATACAACTTTATATAGAAGAGTCAAGTAGAGCATGATATCTACTATCTTCTACGAATTAAAAGTCTATTATCAATATGTTATCGCTGAGACTCAGCTTAATAATTAATCCACATCATCGAATCATCCCTGCACTACGGCCAAGGATATTCATTAGTATTACGACCGCGAATTATCCATCCACTACGGGCCAAGGATATTCGTGTTTTCATCAATGGTTATTACTATACCGAATAATCCCTGGTCATAATCATACCAAAAACTGTCCATCAATGCACTACCGGCCAATGAGGACTTTTATCACATCATTCGTTACATTATGGTCATGATTATACCGAATAATCCCTGGTCATAATCATACCAAGTCCATCTTTGCACGTAAGTCAAATATAACTTTCATCACAATATAAGCATGAGGATGATGACAATGATATAAGCAATAATCAAATGAAATCAAGGATAAATATTAAAGACTTTAAATTTATCCAAATATTATCAATCACTTAATAAACTCATAATCTAATATTATTAATATTATAATAATATTTTAATCACTTCTTAAACTTATAAACAATTTATTTTAATTGTTTACACTTTACCAAATAATGCATTTTAATCATTCAAAAATGTCATACTCATAAGACTTCATCACCAATGATCAAATCCCTCATCAAAAATCTGCATATACCTATATAGGATTCCCAAGCCATAAAATCCCATTTTCCAATTTTGTTACATCACTTAACATATTTAATTCATTTACTTATAAATAGTTCATTTTCATGAATAATACCAAATCAGTTCCAAAAATATTTCTTTTTTTGGGATTTAGCAGAATATAGTCCCATACTGAACATATATTTTTCTCGAAATTTTACAATTCATTTACTTTTTTTCATATGGCCAAAACTGCCGAATATTTAGACATTTATCATAAATTGTACTTTTGTCCAAAAATTCCAAAATTTATAGGGTATACTCCTGTTATATACATGTACTCCCAATAAAAATTTCACCAATTTTGGAGTTAACCACAAGGAGTTATAAGGGTTTACTTTTAAAATAGTCTTTTCCCATAAAATCTATGACTCTTAATCTATACATCCAAAAATCGCCATCTTTGGACACAATATAGAAAACTCATCAAATTATCATTTTAAATTTTTCCAGAATTTTTAAGGGTCAGAAAAATTACGAAACTACAAATGGATTTTTCACCCGCCATGCGGTAATCCACGTAGACAAATCATTTCTACAATTTAATAAGGAATGAATACAAAGGATCATTCACCATGCATGCGGTAATCAGAGATAGACAAAGTTATTCCAGCAGTAATAATAAAGAATGGAATAATGTAAGAATTCACCATGCATGCATGCGATAGATCGCATGCATAAAAGTTATTCCACGTAATAATAAAGAATGGAACCTGTCATGCGCAGAATCCATGCATGCATGTGATATTTCAATAGAATAATAAAGAATGGAATAATAATGTAATTCACCATGCATTCGATAGATCGCATGATAGATGGTAATTCCAACGAATAATAAAGAATGGAACCGTGTCAATGCGTAATTACATGCATACAAGTATATTCCAACAAAATAATAAAGAATGGAACCAGGTCATACGTAATCCGCATAGACAGGATATTCCAATAGAATAATAAAGAATGGAATAATAGAAGAATTTCACCATGTATGCAGTACTTCACATAGACAGGTTATTCAAACATAATAATAAGGAATGGAATAACAATAGCTCTCTTCATGAATACAAAAGAAATAATACCCCTTACTATAATAATAATATCCCTTACCTTAGAAAGAAACTGGATACTGGAGTAGAGAGGTAGCAGACTTCTCTTCTTCTTTCTCTCTATAATTTCTCTCTATAATAATTGCTCTATAGCTTTAGTGAATTGGTGAGAAATGAAGGAAGAATGAACTTCTATTTGTAAAAAAATATAGTTCCGATAATTGCACGTTTTAGGGCTAAAAAAATTACAGTACAATTCCTCCAACTTTTCTTTCATTTTTAATTTAGTCCTGCAAGTATTATCAAACTTGCACCACCTCCCCTAATAGTAAATAATGTGAATCAATAGTTCAATCATGTGATTCAATAGTTATAATCATGTGAAAATATGAATAACAGTATAGTACCTCTATCTATACCTCCATCTTTAACTTAGTCATGCAAGTATTATCAATCTTGCACCAACTCCCCTAATAGTACATGAATGTGAATCAATAGTACACACATGTGAACAAATAGTTATAATCATGTGAATTAATAGCAATTAATTCCTCATTTATCCGATTAATTACCCGATAACTTCCAGACATCAATTATTATAGAAATAAATGTCGATTTTCACTAACACTAATAATTCCCACACAATGAAACTATCAATTTTATCTTTAACCAACACGAACTTATTCATCATTAATATTATAACTCACAATATTTAACAACCAGGTCGTTCCCAAGAAAGAGGGGGCTTTCCGATAAGGATTTCTCCTTATTGGCGTGCAATTAGGTGACCAAACCTCTCCTTGACAGAACTTCTAGACATTGTCAATATTGTAAATAATAATATGAATAACTTTGTCGTCTCAATTATTGATTCAATAATATATAAAATATTATGCAGATGATACTGTGATAATAACTGAATCAATAATATGAGAGATATGATGCGGAAATTACTGTAACAATAATTGAGTATAACTGAGTGACTTCTCACGTAAGCATCAATAATCAATACCGTGTGCTACTATGCAACCACGCATATTATTGTACTTTTACTACCGAGTAGTTCAATAGTTTTAACGGTAACACTTTCGCTGTTATTTTTATAAAAAGATAATTCTGACATTTTCTTACTACGACAATACTTCCGTTGTGGAGTCCACCAATGATTGTGCCGTCCTACGGATATTACCCGACAAAAAGAATATTCTCCAACCAAACGAATATTTTATAACAACTTGCAGACTTTGAAAAATTTTCACATATCACCCTTCACTTTAACCTTTTATCAATTTAACCATTTACTAAATAGAATAATTATAAGAAAATTTAATACTTTCATTTCATAAAATTCAGGGTCTCACAGAGCAGGTACAAGAAAATCAAATATATGGATAGATGATCAACAAACATCCTGGAAGCATACATGGAGCCAAAGAGGTACATCTCTAACTAGTTAGGTATGTTCTGGATCCAGGATGTAAAATGTTAGGGTATTAAATTTCACATCATTCATTATAAATGACATTCATGATTATCTATTTTAGAAATACAGCTGCTCACTATATATAAGATTCATTCATAACATGCATATGCACTTATTGTTTTTGTCATAATCAAATAGGGGGGAGATTGTCAGGAATATGCATGTGAATGATATTCCTATTTATATATGATTTAATTATGATATATATATATATATGAATGAATATGCAAGTATACTTGCATTAAGAAAATCTGTAAAGTCCTTTGATAGATTATAGAAACATATGTACAAGGACTTAGAATAAATTGATCAAATATGTTAAGTTAATCCTAGTAAAGTCCTTAAAAAGAAATAATGTACAACGACTATAAACATAGAAAGATCAAGCATGTTAGGTTTATCGTATAATGTAATAGATAGGCTTGTCTAATCATCGAGTATTGCACCAGAAATCATAGTTTGCCAGGAGAGTCAAGGATAACTCGAGAGCTATCGAGGCAGAATCGTAGTCTGCAAGATAGTAGATCTCGGAGTTCGTAGACTGGCAGGAGAGACGAGGAAGGATCGTAGTGTGTTGAGTAAAGCTTCCTGAAATGCGTAGTCTATTTGAGGAAGTCATGTTCGAGAATCGTGAGAGACAAATTTCGCTTTCTGGTACGAGCCGACCGAGCATCTGTCGAAGCTAAGTCAAGAATCGTAGACTACATTCAGAGTCGTAGAGTCTACTGATCGTATCAAAGGGAGAGATCGTAGTCGAGCAAGATCAGATGAAGACAACAAGCACAACGACAGAAATCGTAGTTTCAAGATCTGATCTTGGAGTCGTAGTATCTGCACAGCTGAAGCTGAATCGTAGAGTGCAGAGATAAGACCTCAACATATGTGCTCACCAAGCCAAGGTAGAATCGTAGAGCAAACATGATTCTCAACAATTGAGCACTCCTAGAATATCCAAAGGAATGAAGCCTCTGGTTGGTACTGCAAAGATACATCTCACCTAAAGGAAGCCAGAGAGCACTCAACGAATGGCATGCAAGCTAATAGAAGATCTAAGCATCAACCCAATCAGCATCCAGATTAAGTTGTGAAGCCATTCAAGATGAAGTCTTCCACAAGATGATCATAAGAATACTTTAGTAGCTGACTAAGGAAAGTCAGCATATGCAGTAGCTGTCAAGTGGAATGATGACAACGATTTTGAAAGTAACCAGGATCGTAGTATTTGCCAAACGAAGAAGGAACTGATGGAGTATACACAAAGATATTGGTCAGCCCCTGAAGAACAAGGCTAACGTGATTAAGCATTGGGTCAGTACATTGATGATAAGTGAACAGGAGATCACAAGGAGAAAGCGAGGTGGACACGCCATAAATCTGAAGTGTCTTGTTATTCAGAAGGGGCTAGAGCAAGGAGTCAAGCCATTAGTATCTGAGAGCAGTCGAGGCAAATAGAAGTGATGAAGCACTGCATGAAAGAAGGAAGAGATGTTCTTCACTAAAGATTAAGTGAACACTTTTCAAGATCGTAGTGCTGACTCTACATGTCAACAAGCATCAGTCAATAAGACACTACGATCAGGTCCAAGAAGAAGTGCATCAGAATCGTTGAGTTCGAATAACTGAGGATTGAAGCATTGGCAATGATTTAATCTTAAGGCTGGCATTTGAACAAAAGCTTATTGAGAGCATCAATGCAAGGAAAACCTCTAATCAAGAAATCAGAAGGAGGAAATAAAGTCGTCGACCTTCCCGAGACATCAAAGTAACATATCTAATGGGGTAGGTGAAATAGTAGACTGTAGTGTCAAAAAGTTAGAAAAAGATGTCATATCACATCTGCAGTCTGCACCAAATAACTCGAGATCTGTGAAGCAATTTGAATAGCTTTCAATGGCTACCTTCCAACGGGAAGATTGGAAAGTAGTATAAATCAACAGAGCTTTAAGATCAAGAGTTGCGTATGATTGCTATGTGGCAAAATCATTGAGTTGTTGAATGCTATTGTTGACTCTACGAGTTCCACCAAAGATCAACAGAACAAGTCTCAGTGACACTGAGACTACATAGGTGGAAGTGAAGCAGCTTTGAAGAAGGACTCAAATAGACTAGAGCTTCACTCAACAAAGATGAGAATGCCACTGAAGATGATAGCCATTACATGCGATATTCTTGTCAGAAGTATTGTTCTTTTGAGGTAAGGGATGTTATTTTCTTCCTAAATGATATTTTTTCTTTCAATATCATTATGTTGAAATATTGGTATGAATTTTATTGTGGAATTTCTATCTTTTTATGTCGGGGTTACTATTCATGTATACGGCACAATTCATGTATATGACACTATTCACGAATACGACACTAATCACCGAAAAATAAAATTTTCTCTTTTTCGTCCCAGAGTCAAGTATGATTACTATCTTTGATTGTATCCATGTTTTGATCTTTATTCTTGAATTTTACTCCATTATTGTTTATTATGGAGTATTTTTGAACTTGACTTATCTAAAGTACGAATCTCTAATCTTTGTCCTTTTATCTCACTGGATTCGTTCTCTAAAATATTTTTCATCATCCTCACTCTTTAATGGCGATACTTGATGAATATCTTTGGTCTGTAGTGCAAAGATGAATGATTACCTGATGAATATCTTTGGCCCGTAGGGCTAAGATGAACAGGTGTTGAGATGAACATGACCAACTGGTGATACAAATAAATATCTTTGGCCCGTAGTGCAAAGATGAATATTTGATGCAAGAGGTATGTTGATTGATATTACATGGATAAAATATTGATGATGGACTTTTAAATTCATAGATGATAATAGATTTCATTCTCTGCTTAATTCTTCTAATGAATTATTATTTCCGCTGCAGTTATTGATCTAAAACTTGTTGTATATTATATTCTATAAAAATTCTCCCTGTTGAAGACTAAGGATAATTTGTTGTATATTATCTTAGTCATAATGTTCTTACTGGGCTAGTTGAGCTCACCCTTTTCCTTTTTTTCCTTTTTTCTTCTCAAGAGGTGAGAATTTAGCAGGAACTAGTTAGGGTATGGAGTGATGATTCAAGATAGTTGTTTTACTAGTCCTCACTATTTTGTAAAATAGTGTATCAATAATTGTAATGAGGACTTTATCTGAGTGTGGATATTTTCTAGAAGACAATATTTGTATTTAAACTCATAGTTTATGTGTTGTCATATTTTGCACGATAATTATATTAATAAAGTTGTAGTTGTTTCTATACCATGTATTTGGCGACTCAGAATGGGTGGTGTGTACCTATTTTGGGGGCCTCACAGTCTCTGTTTGACTGGGAATTTGAACTGGGCGCTTGATGCCCTGATGATCCTTTCTTAACCCATGTGTAGGTTAAAAACCCAAGGATGTCATCTCTTGACTTGCTGACATTACCTCGGCAGAAACACTGGGTTTCAGAGGTGGCGCCTGTGACACCCCCAAATTCAAACCACACTTGTCTCAAATTTGGTTATCACGCACTAACTCTTAATAATAAATCAACATCTCACACAACGGAATAATAGAATAAATTACATTATTATAACATAATTATTCTTGTCCCAAGGGTTCGTATCTTAAACATCTCCTACATAACTTAATCATAATTAAACACCATTTGGACATAACTAATACATAATACAATACGACCAAAATTAAACATAACTTAATAAGTTCTTCTACAACAAAATAATAGTACATTTCTAGCAACATAGAAATAACTACTCCAAAGCCTTCTCTTTACCATTGTTCTTGCCAGAGGGTTCACCACGTTCTTCCTTAACTGAAAGTTTTAAGGAAAGAAAGGATGAGCAACAATTTTGCCCAACAAGAATTATCACAAAAGGAAAATCAATGTAGTATAGATTTCTTGAGGGTATATCAATAATGGTAGTTCAAGATAGCAAGAAGTACCAATGATTATCAACAATAGTCACCATGGACAGAAAATATCAATAATATTCAACGTTTAATCAATTCAAGATTTCAAAGTAATGAATTTTGAGAAGTCACTAAGGACTATGAACTTCTCCTAGAATTAACAGTAATAAACTGATAACTCTACAAAAACGAGTACAACATGTGATTAGCCTAAAGTATCCTATGTTGTATATTATCTTAGTCATAATGTTCTTACTGGGCTAGTTGAGCTCACCCTTTTCCTTTTTTTCCTTTTTTCTTCTCAAGAGGTGAGAATTTAGCAGGAACTAGCCAGGGTATGGAGTGATGATTCAAGATAGTTGTTTTAGTAGTCCTCACTATTTTGTAAAATAGTGTATCAATAATTGTAATGAGGACTTTATCTGAGTGTGGATATTTCCTAGAAGATAATATTTGTATTTAAACTCACAGTTTATGTGTTGTCGTATTTTGCACAACAATTGTATTAATAAAGTTGTAGTTGTTTCTGTACCATGTATTTGGCGACTCAGAATGGGTGGTGTATACCTATTTTGGGGGCGTCACAGTTGGTATCAGAGCTTTGGGATATGGTGTCTGGCGGAGATCGGGAAATAGAACTAGGAGGGGAGAGACGAGTAAATCCTTTGCTAGTGTGTCCTACCTAAGCTTATTTATTGGTCGGTCAAAATATAGGGGTATTATATGGTATGTCATTTTCTTTAATTAACCCTTATTTTGTGGCAGTATTTGAGAATGGCAGCAGAGAACACTAACAATGGAGTGAATGAGACCGTGGAGACACCTCTAATCACCAACTAGGATAATGTGATGTTAGGCGAAGAATAAATTAGAGATATTCTTGTGGTGAGGGAAGAATTAATAGTTGCACCCGAGCTAGTCATAGAGGTAGCAGCTGAGATTGAGGAAGAAGAGGAGCCTGAAGAGAATTTATTAGAAGAATTTTATGATCGAAATGTAGAAATGCAAAATCGTATCCATGAGTTAGAAGAGCAGGCTGAAGAACGGCAGGCGGTCGTTTTAAGACCCCGAATTATTAATAAATGAAATTTAAATTCCTCTATTTATTATTTTGAAATAGTAAAGGTTGATTTGGTTAATATAGTTAGTTATGGGTAAAAATGCATAAATATTTCAAATAAGCAAGTGGTTATAAAATATTCATTGTTGTTGTGAAATATTCGTTTAGTCGTGGAATATTCTTGTTGTCGGGGAATATTCGTATGACAGCGCAGCCTCGTGCAATTGGATGAAGAAAACGACAAGAATAAGTTGGTTATAAATAACAGCGTTGTTATTACCGTTGATACTGTTAAAATACTCGATGGTTAAAACACAGTAGCACACGGTATTGCACCAATTATTGATTCTTACGTAAGAAGGCACTACTCAATAATTGTTACAGTAATTATTGTTCAAGATTTTATTTTATTGATTCAATAATTGTCGCGTTGATATTTTATATTATCGTTGTTTCAATAATTATCACTACACAGTATTTTTCATTATCGAAGCAATAATTCATATTATCTGAATAATATTATTAGATAACATTATTGGCAATGTCTAGAAAGTTCTATCTAAGGAGAGGTTTGGTCACCTAATTGCGCGCCAGTAAGGAAAAATCCTTATTGAAAGCCCTCTATCCTAGAACTACCACGGTTGTCGAGATTGTGATTCTGTAATATTATTTATGAATAATAAATTATTGATTTATATGATGAGAAAAATATTGCTTTTATGTGGATATAGATGGAAAAAAATTTTAATGTGACAATTGTTGAAAATTAATATTTTATCTTTTTCTGATAAAAAAATTCATTTAAATATATTATTATATTTTAATAATATAATAGTGGTGATATTTTTATAATGAATGTGGGATATATGAGTATATAAGGAGGAGGAGTATTTTTGTTACTAAAAATATTTAAAACATGTTTTTCATGTCTATGGACCCCATTTCTTGATTGAAATTTGATTATAGCTTGTAAAATCATCCGTTTGTGGATTTCGGTCAATTTCTGTTTGGAATTTGGAAAAACTTTCTTCTGTAAAGTTGTAGATAATGGAATTTCCTATAAAAAAAGATGCGAGTTTTAAATTTTTCTGACAAAAGGGCTATTTATTATGAATTATTAAAGTTCTAGATTAATTAATTATCATTTTTTTGGAGTTTTAAGCCACTTTTGCATGAAAAACATTTTTGTCACTTAGGAGACGTGTTAGTGGCTGATTTCAGCTGGTGGTGTGCGTAGGAAGATATGGAAAATTAATATTATTAATTTATTAAATTTTCTGCTTTGGTGTTCTAAGCATTTTCCTATAAATAGGGTGCTTAGGTTAGAATTGAAAATTACACCAGAAACTGAAGTTTTCTCTCTCTTTCTCTCTCGATATATTGAGCGTATTCTTGTGAGTATTTTAATACTTTGAGTGTTGCTATATGGTGCAAGTTCAAGTCATAGCCTATATCCGGTGTTTCAACTAGAAGTACTGTCTTTGTGAGGTAAGGGATATTATTTTTTGTAAAAAATGATATTAATTCTTTTAATATCATTATGCCAAAGTATGATCTAAACTTTTAATCAAATTTGAAACTTTTTTGTGCCGAGTTCTTATTCACGATATCAAGACTATTCACGAATCATTTGACTATTCACAAAAAAATTAAATTTTTTTGTTTTCGTCCAAAATATCTAGTGTGGATACTAGCTTTGATTGTATCCACGTTTTAATCATTCTTGAATTTTACTTCATTATGATTATTTATGAAGTATTTTTGGACATGAAATAGCTGAAATACGAATCCTTAATATTTATTCTTTTGCTTCGCTTGATTCGTTTTTTTTAAAATATTTTTTATCATTCTCAGTCCTAAATGATGATATAATTAAATATCTTTGGCCTGTAGTGCAAAGATTAATGATTTTATGATGAATTTCTTTGGCCCGTAGCAAAAAGATGAGCAGTGTTGAGATGAACATGACCAACAGATGAATATCTTTGGCTCATGTAGTGCAAAGATGAATATTTGATTCAAGATGAATATTGATTGATGTTACTGAGGATAAACCTGTTAAATTCATAGATATTAGTAGATTTCATCATCTACGTAACTCTTCTATGAATTATTATTTTCGCTATGTAATATTGATCTAAAACTTGTTGTCTATTGTATTTTATCAGATTTTTCCCTGTTGAAGACTAACGATAATTTGTTCTATATTATCTTAGTCATAATATTCTTTACTGGGCTAGTTGAGCTTACCCTTTTCCTTTTTGTTCCATTTTTCTTCTCAGGAAGCGAGAATGTAGTGTGTACGAGTCGGGGTATGGAATGATGGTTATAAAGAGAGTTGTTTAGTAGTCGTCACCATTTTTGTAAAATAATGTATAAATAATTGTGATGAGGATTTATTTGGGTATAAATATTGTCTAGAAGATAATATTTGTATTTAAACTCACTGATTTCTTGTTGTTGTAATAATAAAGTTGTAGTTGTTTACATCATGTATTGACAACTCGTAATGGGTGATGTATACCTATTTTGGGGCGTCACAGTTGGTATCAGAGCTTAGGGATATGATCTCTGGTGGAGATCGGAGAATAGAACTAGGAGGGGAGAGACGAGTAAATCCTTCTCTAGTGTGTCCTACCTAAGCTTATTTGTTAGTTGGTCAGTATATAGGGATATTATGTGATATGTGATTTCCTTAATTAACCCTTGTTTTATGGCAGTATTTGAGAATGTCGACTGAGAATATTAACAGTGGAGTAAATGAGACCGTGGAGATGCATGTACTCACCAACGAGGAAAACGTGCAACAGGTTGGCAATGTTCCTCCTGTAAACAACACCACTGAGCAGATGATGAACGACGGGATGTTTAGAAGCTTTTTGTAGTTCATGCAAAATCAGACGAGGGAGACTCGTGTTCAAAATATAGGATGAAATAATAGCAATTAACGGGTTGTCACAGCCAAGCAGTTCAAAGAGTTGGGACCACTAGAATTCTGGGGAAAGCCGGATCCGATTAAGGCGGAGATGTGGGTCAAACAAATCACCAAGATATTCGATGTCTTGGGATGCACAGAGGAGCAGAAGGTGCCATTCGCCACCTTTATGTTCCGTAATGAGGCAGATTACTAGTGGGAGTCTGTGAAACGTACCCATTTAGCCGCACTCAGAATGTCTTGGGAGACGTTTCAAAAACTTTTCAATGACAAGTACTTTCCTAAAAGTATTCGTCATATGAAGGAAGTGGTGTTCATTAGACTGGAACAAAATAACATGATGGTATCCCAGTACGAGGCAAAGTTTGCAGAGTTATCCAGGTTTGCACCTCATTTGGTGGAGAATGAGGAACGTATGACGCGGATGTTTCTGAGAGGTTTGAAACCCGGCATATGTCAGTATCTCATTTCTCATAAATTTTCTCTCTATTCAGATGTTGTAAATAGGGCTCAATTGTTAGAGCGACATAATGAGTACGTTCAACCGAGGGACCATAACCAGGATCATACCGGAGATAGCAGTCAAAACAACGATAATCAGTGGAGAAAGAAAAAGACGGACAAAAATGGTAACCACTCTGGTGGTAATCATGGCCATGAAATTAGAAGAAGCGAGTCGAAGGGAGATTTTAAAAAGAGGAGATTTAACGATGACAATGCGAAGACGTCAGCACCAGCAACAACTGGTTCTAAGGGAGGAGAACGACCACCGGTCATATGCTATAAATGTGGGAAAGAGGGACATATCAGTCCAAACTGCCCACAACAGTTCAAGGTATGCTATAATTGTGGAAAGGAAGGACATATCGCTCGAGATTGTACGGTAGCGAAACCTAGTTCAAAGAGGGACGGTGACTCAAAAAAGTCATCCCCGAAAAAGTCAAAGTCAACGGTTCCTGGAAGAGCGTTTGTTGTGACTGGTCAAAATGGGAGGAACCGAAACGAGGTGATCACGGGTAAGCTAATCATAAATTCTTGTGAAGTTTATACATTAATAGATACCTGTGCAACCCATTCATTTATCTCTCCTGCTTGTGCTCAATGTTTAAACTTGACTCTAGAGAAATTAGACTTTGATTTATCTGTGGAGACTCCGTTAGGAGAAACTTTTATCACATCCACTGTTTATAAATCTTGTTTGATCCAAGTTGGCATCATCACCTTACCTGTTGACCTTATCTCTTTAAAGATACTTGCTTTTGATGTGATTTTAGGGATTGATTGGTTAACTACTCATCATGCCAAAATTGATTATTTTCGTAAGGTTGTTAGCTTTCATATTCCTAAACAACCGTTGTATTTAATTCAAGCAACTAAACCATTAAAATCAATCACTATCATATCTAATCATAAAGCTATTCGTTTATTGAAAAACGGATGTCAAGCTTTCTTAGCCCATGTTATGGATTTGAATAAAGACACGTCAAATTTGAATAATATTCCTGTTGTTATTGACTTTCCTGACGTATTTCCTGAAGAACTTCCCCGCTCACCCCTAACGTGAAGTTGAATTCTTCATTGATCTTGAACCCGTACAAAGCCCATTTCTAAAACCCCATATCGAATGGCTCCTATTGAACTCAGGAGTTAAAGGTCCAACTACAAGAGTTATTGGACACTCGGTTTCATTTGGCCCCTAGTACATCTCCTTGGGGTGCTCCCGTTTTATTTGTAAAGAAGAAAGACGGGAGTATGCGACTTTGTATTGACTATCGGGAATTGAACCATGTAACCATCAAGAATAGGTATCCTCTACCTCGTATTGATGACCTGTTTGACCAGTTGCAAGGAGCATAATTCTTTTCAAAAATCGATCTTCATTCTGGATATCATCAGCTGAAGATTAGAACTGAGGATATTCCAAAGACTGCCTTCAGAACTCGGTATGAGCATTATGAATTCTTAGTCATGTCTTTCGGATTGACTAATGCTCCTGCGGCTTTCATGGATATGATGAACCGAGTATTCAAGGATTATTTGGATCAGTTCGTTGTTGTCTTTATTGATGACATCCTTATATATTCTAAAAGTCGTGAAGATCATGAGCACCATTTGAAGCTGGTACTCCAAAGGCTTCGTGAAAACAAGATTTATGCTAAGTTGAAGAAATGCGAGTTCTGGCTTGAGGAAGTAGCATTCCTTGGGCACGTGGTGTCAAAACATGGAGTATCTGTTGATCCGGCAAAGATTGAAGCAATACAAAGTTGGGAGCAACCGAAGACGGTGACCGAAGTACGCAGCTTTTTGGGCTTAGCTAGTTATTATCGGAGATTCGTGGAAGGATTTTCTCGAATCGCTACTCCATTAACTCAGCTGACTCGGAACCATGCTATTGAGGAAATGACCTGGGAGTTGGAATCGAAAATGAAAGCGAGGTACCCTCACCTTTTCGAAACACCAGGTACGCACGTCAATTTCAAGGACAAAATTTCATAAGGAGGGGAGGTTGTAAGACCCCAACTTATTATAAATAAAATTGAATTTTCTCTATTCATTATCTTGAAATAATAAGGAGTTAATTTGATATAATGCTTTGGTTATGGGTGAAATGTGCAAATTTTGCAAAATAAGCAAGTGGTTATAAAATATTAATTTTTGTCGGGGAATATTCGTTTGGTCGTGGAATATTCTTGTTGTCGGGGAATATTCGTACGACGGCACAACCATTTGTGGGCCCCATAACGGAATAATTGTCAGATGAAAAAAATGACAAGTTTGAGTTTTTATAAATAACGGCAGTAATTGTTATTCAAGATTACACATTGTTGGATTACCGGTGGTTTAAAATACGAATACGCGTGGTTGCACAAAGAGCACAAGACGCACGAGATTTTGAATTATTGATTCTTACGTAAGAAGGCACTACTCAATAATTTTACAGTAAGTACTGTTCAATATTTTATTTTATTGATACAATAATTGCTACGTTGATATTTTATATTATTGTTAATTCAATAATTGTCACTGCACAGTATTTCTCATTATCAGATCAATAATTTACATTATTTGAATAATATTATTTGATAGCATTATTGGCAATGTCTAAGAAAGTTTTGTCTAGGAAAGGGGCTTGGTCACCTAATTGCGTGCCAGTAAGGAGAAATACTTTTCGGAAAGCCCCCTCTTTCCTAGGAACAACCTGATTGTCATAATTGTGATCTTGTAATATTATTTGTGAATAATTAATTATTGATTTATATGATAAGAAAATATTTATTTTATGTGGATATAAATGAAGGATAAGGAAATATTTATTTTATGTGATTATAAATGAAGGAATTAATGTTGAGGTGTTTTATCAGTATTTTGTCGGAAATAGAGGTATTAAAAAACATCTGTATATGAATTTCAGGCATTTTTCGTTTCGAATTTGGAAAAACTTAAAGCTACAAAGTTGTATAGAATTCGATTTCCTATGGAATGGACATAAAATTCATATGTTTCTGATAAAAAGGGCTATTTATTATGAATTATTGAAGTTTCAAAAATTAAATGTTTTTATTAAAATTATGGGTGGGACGCACTTTTGTTTTTTTAAAACATGTGCTGGAATTTTTATTCAAAGGTGGCTGGTCTTGATTGTCCAACTTAGCATGAGTAGAAGAAAGAAAAAGAAATAATATTATTTTATTATGTAGTCTCCTTCGGCGTTCTAGCATTTTCCTATAAATAGGGTGCTTAGTTAGAATTGAAAATCACACCAGAAACATAAGTTTTCTCTTTCTATATTATCGAGCGTATTTTGTGAGTATTTAGATACTTTGAGAGTTACTATTCAGTGCAAGTTTCCTTCAGCATTACATCCGATATTTCGGTCAGAAGTACTGTTCTTTTGAGGTAAGGGATGTTATTTTCTTCCTAAATGATATTATTTCTTTCAATATTATTATGCTGAAATATTCGTATGAATTTTATTGTAGAATTTCTACCTTTTGTGTCGGGGTTACTATTCACATATACGACACTATTCACATATATAACACTATTCACAAATACGACACTATTCATCAAAAAATAAAATTTTCTATTTTTCATCCCAGTTGTCTAGTATGGTTACAATCTTTGATTGTATCCATGTTTTGTTCTTCATTCTTGAATTTTACTCCATTATGGTTTATTATGGAATATTTTTGAACTTGAATTATCTAAAGTACGAATCTCTAATATTTGTCCTTTTATCTCACTGGATTCGTTCTCTACAATATTTTTCATCATCCTTAGTCTTTAATGGTGATACTTGATTAATATCTTTGGCCTGTAGTGCAAAGATGAATGATTACCTGATGAATATCTTTGGCCCGTAGTGCAAAAGATGAACAGTGTGTTGAGATGAATATGACCAATGGTGATATAAATGAATATCTTTGGCCCGTAGAGCAAAGATGAATATTTGATGCAAGATGTATATTGATTGATGTTACAGGGATAAAATATTGATGATGGACTTTTAAATTCATAGATGATAGTAGATTTCATTCTCTACTTAATTCTTTTAATGAATTGTTGTTTTCATTGCAGTTGTTGATCTAAAACTTGTTGTATATTATATTCTATAAAAATTCTCCCTGTTGAAGACTAAGGATAATTTGTTGTATATTATCTTAGTCATAATGTTCTTACTGGGCTAGTTGAGCTCACCCTTTTCCTTTTTTTCCTTTTTTCTTCTCAAGAGGTGAGAATTTAGCAGGAACTAGTCAGGGTATGGAGTGATGATTCAAGATAGTTGTTTTAGTAGTCCTCACTATTTTGTAAAATAGTGTATCAATAATTGTAATGAGGACTTTATCTGAGTGTGGATATTTTCTAGAAGACAATATTTGTATTTAAACTCATAGTTTATGTGTTGTCATATTTTGCACGATAATTATATTAATAAAGTTGTAGTTGTTTCTATACCATGTATTTGGCGACTCAGAATGGGTGGTGTGTACCTATTTTGGGGGCCTCACAGTCTCTGTTTGACTGGGAATTTGAACTGGGCGCTTGATGCCCTGATGATCCTTTCTTAACCCTTGTGTAGGTTAAAAACCCAAGGATATCATCTCTTGACTTGCTGACATTACCTCGACAGAAACACTGGGTTTCAGAGGTGGCGCCTGTGACACCCCCAAATTCAAACCACACTTGTCTCAAATTTGGTTATCACGCACTAACTCTTAATAATAAATCAACATCTCACACAACGGAATAATAGAATAAATTACATTATTATAACATAATTATTCTTGTCCCAAGGGTTCGTATCTTAAACATCTCCTACATAACTTAATCATAATTAAACACCATTTGGACATAACTAATACATAATACAATACGACCAAAATTAAACATAACTTAATAAGTTCTTCTACAACAAAATAATAGTACATTTCTAGCAACATAGAAATAACTACTCCAAAGCCTTCTCTTTACCCTTGTTCTTGCCAGAGGGTTCACCACGTTCTTCCTTAACTGAAAGTTTTAAGGAAAGAAAGGATGAGCAACAATTTTGCCCAACAAGAATTATCACAAAAGGAAAATTAATGTAGTATAGATTTCTTGAGGGTATATCAATAATGGTAGTTCAAGATAGCAAGAAGTACCAATGATTATCAACAATAGTCACCATGGACAGAAAATATCAATAATATTCAACGTTTAATCAATTCAAGATTTCAAAGTAATGAATTTTGAGCAGTCACTAAGGACTATGAGCTTCTCCTAGAATTAATAGTAATAAACTGATAACTCTACAAAAACGAGTACAACATGTGATTAGCCTAAAGTATCCTATGTCATGCATAACATTTAATCATTCTCATGAGCGCACGTCGGTTTCCTGATAAATATATAATTCCCCTACCAAGAGGGTTGTTCAACTCAGTTATAAGAGTTCGCACTAAGTTAATTTGGTTTGGATAGCTTTCGATCAAATATCAATAGTCTAGCCGAAGCAATGGCTTAGACATTTTTCTTTCACATCATATATATGAACAATTTTCGTTCGAATCAAGGTTTGTAAACCATTACATTTCTAGATTACAAAGTACTATACTTTCAAAGTTCTACTTGTACGATCGAGAATAACACAAGTTCAAGTAATGCTCAATAAAGAGTAGGGTTCGAGTACTTACCTCAAGCGTAGTTTACCAAAATATAGCTTATCAACACTCTTTCGAATCCTAACATAATATAGTACGCGTATAGGATATTCATTAGTTACATATGCTCATACATGAAATGTAAGTTTTAATGCATACATAAACATCTAACTTAGTTGTATACTCTTCACATACTTCGTCACACACCTTGCGTACTTATAGCACAAAATCAGTTTATAAGTCACCATGAAGTTAAATAACATAGTCTCTAAGCGTTGCTTTATAGTTTGCAAATAACTTTTAGATTATCATTTGAAAGTCTATAATCTCTTACTAGACATTCGATTTAATCACTTAGCATGCTTCTTAACACACTAGATTATGTACTGGTCATATAATACATGTTAAAGTAACAATACAAGCATGCAAGCACCTTCTAATTAACAACAGAAAATTGATCCCACTACAGACTGGCGCGACCGCGCTTGGTTTGTGACGCCCCCAAAACAGGTATACATCTCCCATCTTGAGTCACCAAATACATAGTACAGAATATGAATACAACCTTAAATATATAACATGAGCTGTGAGTTTTAATACAAATATTGTCTTCTAGACAGTATTCAAACTCAAAATAAGTCCTCAATAAATTTATTATCTCACTATTTCATAGAATAGTGAGGATTACTAATACTATCATCTAGAACGTCACTCCGTTCCCCGACTAGTCCCTGCAACGTTCTCATTTCCTGAAGAGAACAATGAAAGCAAAAAGGGTGAGCTCAACTAGACCAGTAAGAAATATTATGACTAAGATAATGCAGAAAATTTATCCTTAGTCTTCAACAGTGTTAAACTGATAAAATACAATAGACATCAAGTTTAACTGCAGCGGAATAAGCAATCCATTAGAAGAGTCAAGTAGAGCATGATATCTACTATCTTCTATGATTTAAAATGTTTTCATCAATTTTTATCGCTGAGACTCAGCATAATAAATAAACCACATCATCGAGTCATCCATGCACTACATGTAAAGTCCCCGAATCCGGATACTTGAAACCCGAACTCGGTACTTCACGATACCATTTCTATGAGCGGAATAATACTAATAATATTAACAATAATATAGATTTTCAAATTAATTTACATATTATCAGAGTTTAGTCCCAAGTACGAAACCTTTAAACATTCGTTACATGATAATAATAATAGTATTTATCATCCTTATCATAAAGTTAGACTATTACATAGAATAGCTTAAACATTCATCCAACAACCTTCCCTTTCCCCTTGTTCTTGGCAGATCCTTCAGGTTGATCACACTTAGCTGAAAACATTTAAATTAAGCAAGAATGAGCATTTGAGTGCCCAGCAAGTAATATCAACAATATCGTTAAATTGAAAGGATTAAATGTTTTCTTTGAATCGAAACTTCTACAACGGATCAATAGTTGTGAAGTAAACCGGACAAATAATCAATAACATGTCATTTAAATTTCAAATTTTTGAAAATACGCATGCACTATAAATGATGATCATTTGACGGACTATGAACATTGTTTTATATTTTTGAAAAGGTTTAAACAGAACTTCATCAGAAACCGTCATTACTTACTTACACACGGGTGATCACCTGTTATGCCTGTGATTGATCAATACTACATTGCTAGAACGATATTATCGTTTCATCCTTTGTCCGTAGTATTTATATAAAAATTTCCTATGATTGGGATGTTCATAATAGATTCTTGAATCCATACCAAAACAATTCGGTTGGATAAGTTTTATCTTGTTCAATAACAACTTTAAATATATGTCTATTTGGATCAAATAGCTTAGACGACCTTTATTTCAAGGTATACATACTAAGCAACTATAAGTATGTATCAACATGTGATAAAATATAATGATTATCCAAGTGGGGACACTTGTATAACCATGTTATAGAAATCAAATCTAATGTAATAAAAATAACTTGATCACTATTAATAGAATAAAGGAAATTGTACAACAATTATTGTTTAATAGCTTACTTATACGTAATCATTGCATAAGTGTATACAAAGGTTGAAATATTTGAACAATTGAAATGAATAGTTTAGATATTATCTTACGTATGTCCTGGCATAAAGTAAATGCAAAGGTTTAGATATCTTGCCTTGTCTCGCCGCCTACACAACTTAGATATATCTTTTCTATCAAGTCCTATCATTAAATAGATCATTGTCTGATTAGAATAATATATCATATCATATAATACTGCTTATTGTAGTCAGCACATTCCTAATCATATTGTCACATAATTTTAACACCATTGAATCACAAATAATTCACTTATCAAGTCAATCTATCTAAATCCAGATCAATTTCTGAAATATGTTCTATTCACAAACAACTTTATCGAGTAATTATCGAGTCTATGACTCTATCTGATTATATACAATATCCATTTGGATAACTTAAACACCGTCAGACTATTTTTCATGGCCTTGTAATAATTTTTAAACAATTATTACCATTTATCATAATTTTGAAATATCGTAATCATTATTAAATGATTTAAATAATAAACAATTATATTATCATTAATATTTAATTAATAATAAACTATTAATGAAACCATTGCCAAAATATTAAGTTATTTAAAATAACTTAAACTATTTTAAAACATTTATATTACCTTTAAATGATTTTTAAAACATTTAAAATCATTATTAAATAATTACCATTAATATTTAAATATTAATGAACTATTTATCTAAATATTAAAAGTCATTAATTATAACTTAAAATACTTTTAATTCATTTTTATCTCTTTTAAATAATTTTAAATTAATAAAACCATTTTAAAACTATTTATTTAATATAATTATTAAATAAATTTAATATCATTAATCATTAAATAAATATCATTAATATTAAATTATTAATGAAATTATTCTCTTAAATATTAAAAGTTATATTTTATAACTTAAAATATTTTTAAACACTTTATTTTCATTTAAAATGATTTTTAAAATAATAAAATCATTTTTAAACTAATTTATTTAATATAATTAAATAATTTTTAATATCATTATTAATCATTAATTAATGAAATTAACCATTAAATATTAAAAGTTATCTTTTATAACTTAAAATATTCTTAAATACCTTATTATTATTTAAAATGATTTTAATATAATAAAATCATTTTTAATTTATTTATTTAATTCATTTACTAAATAACTTAACTATCATTAATATTAATTTATTAATGAAAATTATCATAAAATATTAAAAGTCATTGTAGATAACTTAAAATATTTTCATATATCATAATATAATTTTTAATGATTTTTCATGTATTTAAATCATTTTTAAATAATTTATTTAATATTATAATTAAATAAATTAAATACTTTTAATATTCCAAAAATATTAAATATTTATGAAATATTATTAAAATAATTAAAATATAATTTTTGGACTTTAAAATAATTTTTAATAATTTATTTTGTATTTTAATAATTAAAAACCCTTTTTATCAATTTTTTATTAATTTTAAATTATAAATAAAATCGTCATTAAAGGGCTATAGCGACACTTTCTGTCGCTATAGGTGTTCTTGAGCCTTCAAGAACATTCATAACCGGGCCCAACTTACCTACTTTGACCAAACACATGAGACAGGATCATGATGTTTCAGGTGAATGTTTTAGACAGATTATGTAGTATACATGCAACACTACACCATTCAACAAGAAATATGATCAAATAACATCACAATCAGAAGATATAAAGCCTCAAAGTGGTCGTCGGACATGTTCTTCATTTCTGGGTTTCTCGGAAATGAAGAACAGTTCATGATGCCTACTTTGGGCTTCCACAACTTGCAGATCGCGAGACATTTTTGTGATGTAATGCGTGCAGTGTGTAGCCAACATGTAAGAGAATATATTTATCCCAAAACATTAACTAAATAACAACACAATCGACAGATCTAGACCGGTTAACCTTGTCGACGTCATGATCATGCGTTTTTCGGGTTACCCGGAAAATGCATTTCATTAACGTCCAAGTATAGTTCGACCGCCCATCGAGATCTACCGATCAATATATTAGTAATATAGTGCAATAATATTGTAGTCCAAACAAATGACTATATCCTAGATACATAGATCATTACATAAAATCATAAACACAATCGGATCTAAGGCCACAAAGATCTTGTCGAGCCTTTCGGGCATGATCTGGGTTTTTCAGAATTGAAAGTCATGGTCACAATGAGGTTTGACCACCCATAACTTTCATTCTCGAAAGCACGATCCGAGCTAGCTAAAAGTTCCAAATTACAGGGAACATAACAAAGCTACAAGATTCAAGCTTTAATCAACAAAAAAACAGTTAACATACAAAGATTAAAGAGGCACGACATTTGCTTGTCAATGACAACAAAAATTTTCAGATTTTCAAAACTCAAATCAAGATTTTGATGATATGGATCTATCTAAAACCAACCCAGATCGTCATAATAACTTATAAACAACATGCTTTAACAATAAATTCTAACATCTAACAACAAAATTTTGGACAGATTCAAGCTAAGGTTTTTATACCTTTGATGTCCAAATTCTGATTTTGTGTTGCTGATTTAGTATGGCTGATCGTGGGGCTGTGATTTAGGACTAAAATGCTAGATATTTTCGTTAGTTTGGGGCTTGAGAGAAAAGGTTTGAGTGTTGGACAATAATAATTGAACAAATGACATTTTCTCTCTCTCAAATCTATTTATATAATGTGTTGGATGCATGAATTTGAGATTTGTAGTCAAGTTCTTCGAGATTGTATGTCACCATTTGTCAACATAGTTGGTTACCAACTCCAACCTATTGTCAAAACCTACAATTTAGCCTAAATAATACACTTAGGGGCAAAATGGTCATTTGGCTAGAAATTTTTAAGGGCAATTTTGTCATTAGTCAAACCCTTAGGGTTTGACCCTTAGGGTTCAACCCTAAGGTTTAGCACAAATGTATTTTTAGGATTTAGCAACTAGGGTTTATAAAGAAAATAAAATTATTTTAGTGTCTAAAATTTTGAAAAATTAAGATTTGTTTATTAAATTAAGTTTGTAATTATATTATACATGGACATTAGGGTTAATATTACTAATCACAATTTAACCTTGCTAATTATAGCAATCAGATTTTATAATACCGATAATTAGGGTTTATAATTATCAATTAGGGTTTCGATTTCGCAATTAGGGTTTTATTCATTATGGTTTTAAATCACTAATTAGGTTTATTTAATAAGTGATATAAAATCTATTATACCTGTCCTTAATCACAGTAACACAATTCTTGACAAATCAAACCTCCGGGCTAGGTTTCCGGATTAGGGTTTATTAGAAATTCAGATATAATTAGGATTTTAAATTTAATAATTAGGGTTTCCTAATTATCATATCTTTAAGTAACACATACATAAATCATATAGCACAAATATATAACAATTTTAAATTTCCCATTTAAATTGATAAACAGAGTTAAATCAATTAATGCTAGGGTTTGGTCAATATACCATAATTGACCAACCATCAACAGTACAATTTTTTACAGTACATTATTATAGCACTGAAAAATCAAAATATTATAATATTATAATATTATTATCATTCCTTAATCAAAACCCAAAATTAGGGTTTGGAATCCATATCTCGATTTATCTCATTATCATTAAGTTAAAATAATTAACTTAATATCCCGAACAAATTTATATAATGAAATAATTATTATAATTATTCTAAAATCATTTCATATATTATTTGAATAATATAAACATATAATTTCATGGAAAAACAATTAATAAAACATTTCTAATATAGAATTAATTACTATAAAAATATCATTTATAATAACCAATATTTCAAAAATAAATTTATTTACAATTAATAATGTAATAATTAAATTTTATTTATCGAACAGATAATTATAATTACTCATTACCTTGGCACATATCATTCATAAAAAAAAAAAAAAAAAATTATACGCAAAATTTATGATTTATTTATATAGAAAATATCGGGTTGTCACACTACAGGCCGAGGATATTCATTAAATCATCAATGGTCATGACTATACCAAATAATCCCTGGTCATAATCATACAAAAAACTGTCTATCAATGCACTACATGCCACTAAGGACTTTTACCACATCATTTATAACATTACAGGTCATGATTATACCGAATAATCCCTGGTCATAATCATACCAAGTTCATCTATGCACGTAAGCCAAAGATGACTTTCATCACAATATAAGCATGAGGATGATGACAATGACATAATAATTCAATAAAACAAGTTCAAGGATAAATTTTAAAGATTTTAAAATTTTAGTTTATCCAAAAATCAATAACGTCCAATTGTCAACATGATACTTCTTTGTGGAGTAAAATTCAGAATGCTCAGAAGAAGATTTTCATGAAAAGATACTGGATGAAACGCAAATATCCAGGATATTATACTAATTTCATGGAGTATAGAAGCCAAAACTTTAACCGACTGAGTATAATAGAATATATGAAACTCGCAAATGGATTTTTTCGCCGCAATGCGGTAATCCACGTGATGCATCATTTCCACAATTTAATAAGGAATGAATATAAAGGATCATTCACCATGCATGCGGTAATCCACATAGACAGGTTATTCCAACAGAATAATAAATAATGGAATAATAGAATAATTCACCAGGCGTGCGTAATTTGCACAGATAGGTTATTTTAACAGAATAATAAAGAATGGAACCGAAGTCATGCGATATCGCATGCATGTGATATTCCAAATGTAATAATAAATAATAGAACCAGTCATGCATAATCAAGCACTGATGCATGGATGTTCCAACAAAATAATAAAGATTAGAACCAAAGTCATGCATAAACCACACGCATGGATATTCCAATGTAATAATAAAGAATGAAATAACAATGTAATTCAAAGATACATACGATAGATCAAGCAGCAAAGTTATTCCAACAGAATAATAAAGAATGGATTAACAAAAGAATTTCACCATGTATGCGGTACTTTGCATAGACAGGTTATTCCAACATAATAATAAAAAATGGAATAACAACCTTTACGAGTATTGAAAGAAAATAATTCTCTTCATGAATACGAAAGAATAATACCCCTTACCTTAAAAAGAAGAGTATTCTGACTGGTAGGTTGAGGATATTCTTGAAGAAAACTTATACTGTTTTCTACGCTCAAAGCTTCTTAAAACTCTAAAGAAATACGCTCAAGATTATAGAAAAAGAATTCTCTGAATTTCTGGTGTGTTTTCAATTCTAATTAAGCATCCTATTTATAGGAGAATGGAAAGGATACTATGCAATAAAATATAATATATTCTATTTATAATATATATATATATATATATTATTTAAAATCTAATAAAACAAATAACTTTATAAAAGTATTTTATTTTATATAAAAAGATTTTACTATGCAAACACTATGCAGGCACTATGCAAACACTATGCATAATAAAATATAATATATTCTATTTATAATCTAATAAAACAAATAACTTTATAAAAGTATTATGTTTTATATAAAAGATTTTACTATGTAGGCACTATGCAAATACTATGCATAATAAAATATATTATATTCTATTTATAATCAAATAAAACAAAACTTTATAAAAAGTATTCTATTTTATATAAAAAGTTTTCTGTTTTATTACATTTATAATAATAATAAAACAAAATTCATCATCATTATTATAATTCACACTATTAATCGACTAGGTCATTCCCAGGAAAGAGGGGCTTTCCAATAAGAATTTCTCCCTATTGGCGTGCAATTAGGTGACCAAACCTCTCCTTGACAGAACTTCTAGACATCGTTAATATTGCAAATAATAATATTAACAACTTTGTTATCTCAATTATTGATTTAATAATATATAAAATATTGACAGTAATTGAATCAAACAACGTGAGATATTATGCAACAATTACTGTAGCAATAATTGAACAAAACTGAGTGACTTCTCACGTAAGCATCAATAATCAATACCGTGTGCTTCTATGCAAACCACGCCATTATCGTATTTTTATTTTAACAAGTGTTTCAACAGTTAATGGTAAAACTTCCGCCGTTATTTTCATAAAAATATTTTTGTCGTTTTCTCAATCCGACAATAATTCCGTTGTGGGGTCCATCAATGATTGTGCCGTTGTATGAATATTCCCTGAAAAATGAATATTCCCCGACCAATCGAATATTATATAACAACTTGCATACTTTGAAAAATTTATAAATATTACCCACAACTATAACATTATATCAAATTCATTCCATAATATTCAAAAAAAATATTTTGAGAAATTAAATCTTTATTCGTAAAATTTGGGGTTTTACTATCTCCCCTCCTTATGAAATTTTGCCCTCGAAATTTACGTACGTACCTGGTATGCTGAACAGATGAGGATACCTCATCAAATTCTAACTCTTGAGGTATAACCTTTAAGTGTTGAATACGATCCTTCTATCTAAGATTTTAACACGTATCTCCTCATACGTTAAATCTTCTGCTATATCGTCTAGTTCTAATTTAATAATGTGGTTCGGCTTGTCAACATATTTACGTAACATCGATACGTGAAAAACATTATGAACACGTGACATACTTGGCGGTAAACCGAGTCTATAGGCCACAGTTTCTACTCGATCAAGGATTTCAAATGGGCCAATAAAATCGAGGGTTGAGATTTCCTCTCTTCGTCGATTCTTGCTTCTAGAATAACGCCCTCTTGAACTTTCTTCTTCACATTCATCAGCTCTGAGTCTATAGCTTGAGCAGCTTTTAACTTTATCGATTAAAGTCGATTCTACTGGTATATTTGTTATCTTCACGTGGGTCCCTAGAGTCTTTAACTCTATATTCATCATTTGTAAGTTATACAAATGGGTCTTTGTGTTAACAACATCGCACTCATAAACGCATACGATCTTCTACTCAACGCGTCAGCTACTACGTTCGCTCTTCCACGATGATATTGAATGGTATAGTCATAATCTTCAACAGCTCGAGCCAACTTCTTTGGCGCATTATACGTTCGTTTTGATTGAAGAAATATTTAAGGGTTTTAGAAATGGGTTTTGTACTGGGGTCAATACAAAATTCGATTTCACACTCTAGGGGTAGGCTAAGAAGTCTTCAAGAATATGTCAGGAAATTTATTAACAATAGAAATATCATTCAAAACTGTGACTCTCATCCAAGACTTGGATAGTACGTCACATTGACACTTATCAACTTACCATCGTCATTCACGACGTCGCCTACAGAAAGTATGGCTTCGGTGCATTCCACACAAGGAAGTCAACAACGAAAGAATCGGTGTTCTTTACTTATGGCTTGATATAACAGTGATTAAATTTAATGGTTTGGTTGCTTGAATTCGCATGATAGGTTGGTTAAGAATATGAAAGCTAACAACCTTACGAAAAACATGATGAGTAGTTAACCAATCGATTCCTAAAATCGCATCAAAGGCAAGTGTTTTCAAAGATATAAGATCGATAGGTAACGTGAAAGTGTCGATTTGAATCAAATAAGATTTATAAATAGTGGAGGTAACGAAGGTTTCTACTAACGAAGTTTCAATCGATAAGTCAAAGCCTAATCTCTCCGGAGTCAAATTTAAACGTTGAGCGCAAGCAAGAGAGATAAAAGAATGGGTAGAACCGGTATCTAATAAGGTATAGACTTTGTAGAAATTTATAATTAACTAACCCGTGCTAACTTCGTTTGGGTTACTCGCTTTTTGAGAAGTCACAAAAAATGCTCTTCCTGAAACCACCAACTTTGTTTTGTCTGTATCCGCCTTTGGTGCCACCATCCCAACTGGACTTGACTTCGATGCACGATAAAATCGAGCTAGGTGACCTTCTCTTCCACAATTGTAACACGTTTTGGACTGTTGCGCACAGTTTGGACTGATATGTCCCTCCCCTTTGCATTTGAAGCATATGATAGGGGGTCGTTCTCCTTCCTTAACAACGGGTGCTGATGCTGACGTCTTTCTATCATTATTGAATCTCCTCTTCTTGAAATGTCCATTCTTATTGTTTTGGCCATGATTACCACCGAAGTGGTTACCATTTCTGGCATGTTGATTCCCTCCACGCTTATTGTCACCGTTTCGATGACTGCTATCACTGGTATTATCATTTTGCCAACTGCTCTCTTTTGGTTGGGTTGACTCATTATCGTGCTCCAATAACTGAGCCCTATTAACAACATCTGAATACAAACACAGTTTATGAGAGATAAGATATTGACGTATCTCGAGTTTCAAACCTCTTAGAAACATTCGTGTCATTCTCTCCTCATTATCAACCAAATGGGACACAAACCGGGACAACTCGGCAAACTTAGCTTCGTACTGCGCCACGGTTATATTGTTTTGCTCAAGCTTGATGAACTCTACCACCTTCATGTGACGAATACTTTCAAGAAAGTACTTGTCATTGAACAGCTCTTGGAACTTCTCCCAAGACATTTTTAAGTGCGGCAGGTTGAGTATGCTTTACAGTTTCCCACCGAAGAATGCCTCGCCGCCGCAACATGAAGGTGGCAAAGGAACTTTTGCTCCTCGGAGCATCCCAAGACATCAAATATCTTGTTGATCTCGCTTTATCCACGTCTCCGCCTTTAAGTGGTTTTTGTTGGGCTTTATTTAAGACGTAAACGATAAATGAAATTAAAATTTTAAAGCAATTTCCGAAACACTAAAACAGGATCCATGCGAAAAATAAATTAATTCAGAGGTTTAGAAATTATACCAGATATAAACAAACGAGAATCTAAAACCGACTGCGCCTCGAATCTCCAATGCAATACAAACCGATCATTGCGCTTACTACAGTATCCACATGAACGCCGCATCTAACCGTCGAACGATTCTCAATAATAAGAAGGACTTGTCAGACTAGCCACCAAAAGGAATGGATTTTTCGAAACTATTTTCTCTCTAGTCTCTCTCTAAGAGCGGCTAGGGTTTTTCAATTATGATATCTTACCCTAAGTAGTTGCTATATATCATATATATAGTAGTTAAAAGTTATTAATCAAATCAAAACCTAATTTCATAAAATCCAAATTATATATATATATATATATATATATATATATATATATCTCTTAATTAAGTCTTACTTAATTAATATACATATATACAAATTATCCTTTTCATTTAAATTCGTGATTTAAATAATATTAATCATATTAATATATTTAAATCCTTAAAATTTAAATTAATTCCCTTTTAAATAACGTTCTATGTGTGTGACCCTATAGTTTATTATTACGTTGGCAATAATTTTAATATCATATTATAAAATTATAAACAGTGAGCGGCATCTAATAATGCATCACTGCTACCCAAGTAATAATAAGATCGATGATTCGATGCAACCTTTTCGTGACCAATGTTTCAATGTAATTTAATCCTTTTAACCTTAATATCCTAGATTAAACTCGAGTCATGGAATGTGTCATACTCTTCATAATTTAATCTTAGTTTTCTTGATCAATGAGTAGACTATATGAAACAAATAACTATTTGAGCATGGCCATGCATTTCATAGTCCTACTCAATCAAGAGGCCTATGGATATCACCCATAATATTTAGGATGGTTAAATTCCATCTAGATCACTCATATTTCTCACACGATTAATGATGAACCCAATAATCACCTTTATAGTCCACCCTATTAAAGGTGACATTTGATGATATCAAAGTACATAAATTCTCGTGTAGTAATATAGCGATTTCAGGTCGGAGGACCATTACATCATTGTCACTATGAGAATTGCTAATGACACTTCGCATAATGCTCCATATAGAATTCTCATGGTGGGTCTACATCCAAGACATCGTTTCTCAACATGTACCTATGCATTGACTTAATATCTCATATATTTATGACCAATGAGATTTGGTCATCAATCGATCCACATACTAGTCTCAATGCATCATTGTTGTCCCATCAACAATGATACTCGACTAGGGACATTTAAGAACATTGATACTAATGGTAATATATAATCTCATGTTCAAGTCACATACTTGAAACTATATAATTTATATCACTATTCTAAGGAATTTTATTATGTTAACAATTATATTACGCAGTAAATAAAACCATAATAAAATCATATATTTATTCAATCAAATATAATATCAAAACGTTAAGCAATTATATCAAATAATTGGCCTCTAAGGCATAAACTCTAACAGTCTCCCACTTGCACTAGAGCCAATCACTCATGTATCTAATACCCATGGAACTAGTGTGACCGTCGTGCTTCTGCTGCGACAAAGCCTTGGTTAGGGGATCTGCAACATTATCATCTATTGGCACTCTTCCTATATGTACATCTCCTCTATCAATGATTTCACGGATAAGATGGTACCGCCTAAGTATATGCTTGGATCGTTGGTGAGATCTCGGGTTCCTTTAGCACGTGCAATGGCTCCATTATTATCACAAGATAGAAAGCAACCGGATCAACAATGGTTGGAACAACACCAAGTTCGATGATGAACTTTTTAATCCATACTGACCTCCTCCTTGGGTCGCACTAGAAGCAAACAATATACTCAAACCTCTGTTGTAGAATCACCATCGCATCTCTTGCTTGAACTTTTCCATTAATGGCACCACCATTAAGGCAAAACACAAAACCCGATCGAGACTTATAGTCATCATTGTCAGTCTAGAAACTAAGCATCTGTGTAACCCTTTACCGCTAGTTCGTCTTCACCTCCATATACCAAGAATGAATCCTTAGTCCTTTTCGGTACTTGAGGATATTCTTAATCTGTCCGATGACCTTCACCGGATTCGATCGTATCCTGCTTCGTCATGCTCAAAACATACGAGACATCCGAACGAGTACATATCATTGCATACATGATAGATCCAATTGCCAAGTATAAGGGATCTTTCTCATACACGCTCCTCATCATCTTGTGATTTAGGACATTGGGCCTTAGAGATCTTTACACCATGAGTCACGGTAAGTTTCCTCTTTTCGCCTCTTGCATGTCAACTGCTTTCAACACTTTATCAATATATGTACTTTGACATAGGCCGAGCATTTTCTTGATCTATCTCTATAGATCTTGATACCTAAAATGTAGGCAGCATCGCCCAAATCTTTCATGGAGAAACATTTTCCTAACCATGTTTTTACAGCCTGTAAGGAAGGAATGTCATTCCCAATAATTAATATGTCATCAACATATAATACTAGGAATACAATGTGACTCCCACTAACCTTCTTATATACACAAGGTTCATCTTCATTTTTAATAAAGCCAAATTTTTTGACTGCTTCATCAAATCGAAGATTCCAACTCCGAGAGGCTTGCTTCAATCCATAAATGGATCGCTGCAGCTTACATACCTTTCCAGCATCCTTTGGAGTGACAAAACCCTCAGGTTGTGTCATATACACATCCTTAAGGAGATTTTCGTTAAGGAAAGCAGTTTTGACATCCATCTGCCAGATTTCGTAATCATAAAAAGTTGTAATAGCAAGTAAGATCCTGATGGATTTAACCATTGCCACTAGAGAGAAGGTTTCATCATAGTCAACACCTTGAATTTGTTTGAAACCTTTTGCTACCAGTCGGCCTTTATAGGTTTGTACATTACCATCCATGTCGGTTTTCTTCTTGAAAACCCACTTGCAACCGATTGGTTTTACCCCTTCGGGTGGATAAACCAGAGTCCATACTTGGTTAGTATACATGGAGTCCATCTTAGATTTCATGGCTTCAAGCCATTTCTCAGAATCTGGTCCATTCATAGCTTCTTGGTAGGAAGCAGGCTCATCTTGATCCATGAGCATCACATCGCCGTTTTGAGTCACAAGATATCCATAATATCTCTCAGGCTCTTGGCGTGTCCTACCAGATCTACGAATGACTTGTGTAATTTGAGTAGGTTCACTTTCCACAATTTCTTGTGGTTCCTGTTCATGTTCCAACTCAGGTTCAATGATATTTTGTGGTTCTCGAATTTCTTCGAGTTCTACTTTCCTCCCACTGTTTCCTTTAGAGACAAATTCTCTTTCTAGAAAAATACCAGTTCGAGCAACAACTACTTTGTTCTCAGAAGGTTTGTAGAAATAATACCCTTTTGTTTCCTTTGGGTATCCCACAAAATTACATTTGTCAGATTTGGGTCCGAGCTTGTTAGAATTCAAATGTTTTACGAATGCCTCGCAACCCCAAATCTTCATGAACGACATACTAGGACGTTTCCCAGTCCACATTTCATATGGTGTCTTCTGAACCGTCTTTGTAGGAACACGGTTAAGTGTGAATGCAGCTGTCTCTAGGGCATGACCCCAGAAGCTTATTGGAAGATCTGCATGACTCATCATTGATCGTACCATGTCCAACAAGGTTCGATTCCTCCTCTCAGATACACCATTCCATTGCGGTGATCCAGGTGGAGTGAGCTGTGATATAATACCACACTCCTTTAGAAGGTCATCAAAGTCTTGGCTTAAGTATTCACCTCCTCGATCGGATCGAAGGGCTTTTATGCTTTTGCCAAATTGGTTTTGAACTTCATTCTTGAATTCCTTGAACTTTTCAAAGGATTTGATTTGTGTCTCATAAGATACACATATCCATATCTACTAAAGTCATCGAGAAATGTAATAAAGTAATAAAAAAACCTACCTCTTGCTAACGAACTCATGGGTCCACATACATCACTATGTATAAGTCCCAATACATCACTAGCCCGATTCAATCGTGTCCAAAGTAAAAGGGGCTTTAGTCATCTTGCCTAATAAACAAGACTCGCATTTCTCATATGATTCAAAATCAAATGAATCCAAGAACCCATCTTTATGGAGTTTGGATATGCGTTTTCATTTATATGGCCTAAACGACAATGCCGGAGATATGTCTGATTTGAATCATTTGATTTAAATTGTTTTGTATTTATGTTATAGATAGGCATTTCTAAATCAAGAATATAGAGACCAGTTAAACAATTGTGCAACACCATAACAAATATCATTTAAGTAAAACAAACAACGATTGTTCTTTATTATAAATGAAAAACCTTTCTTGTCCAAACAAGAAATGTAAATAATGTTTTTGCTTATAGTAGGCACAAAATAACAATCTTCTAATTCTAAAACTAGCCCGAAAGGCAAAGATAAATGATAAGTTCCTACGGCCAGTGCAGCAACTTTTGCTCTATTTCCAACTCGTAGGTCAACCTCTCCTTTCGCCAAAGTTCTACTCCTTCAAGTCCCCGACATTAACACAAATGTGAGAACCACATCCAAAGATCCAATACCCATGATGTAGAAGTAGACAAGTTGACTTCTATAACATATATACCGAATCAAGTCGTACTTCCTTTTCTTTTCTTCACTTCTTCCGGATAAGCATGACGGTTCCTTTTCCAATTGTCCGTGTTTTCCATGTAGTGACATTCACCTTCTTTAGCCACCCCACCTTTAGGTTTTAAAGCCCTGTTTGGTTTTGGAATTAGGTTTGGCAAAAGATTTAGATCCTATCTTCTTCTTGCCTTTCCATTTCCCCTTAGCATCCCCTTTTGCACCATCATTATGGGAGCGGGTCCTGCGCCTTTTCATGTTGTTCTCGGCAGTTCTTAACATGCTCAACAACTCGAGAAGGGTTTCTCAATTTCATTCATAAGATAGTTCATAACAAATTGAGAGTAGTTGTTGTTCAAAGATTGCAAAACAAGGTCGGGCTTTTGGCTTAGGAGTGATTGGAAAACCCAACCTATCAAGGTACTCAATATACCCAATCATTTTCAAAGACATGTGGACCAACTGGATCACGTTCACCCATTTTGAGTTGATACAACGCCTTTTCAGATCATACCTCTCCTCTCGAGCATGCCCTTCGAACAATTTCTTGAGATGCTCGATCATCTCATAAGCATCCATCAACTCATGTTGCTTCTGAAGCTCAGCGTTCATGGTTGCTAGCATGACACAACTCACATCCAGAGCATCATCTTGATGCTTCTTGTAAGCATTGTGCTCCGCACGTGGTGCAGTGATAGCTGGTGCTGCAGGAATGGGCCCATCAAGGACATATAGCTTACGCTCTTGTTTGAGGACAATCCTCAAGTTTCTATGTCAGTCAAGGAAATTAATTCCACTTAGCTTGTCCTTTTCAAGGACTGATCGTAATGAAAGACTATTTGTGTTGTTGTTGTTTGCCATTTGATATCTATAATTTATAAGTGCAACAATAATAAGTCAAATTACAGAGTTGATATTATATAATTGATAATAGTACATTCAAAATATACCTCCCACTATTTTATTCAAATTAATAGCCCTCCCCATTAATTCGGAAAGCATTTTCTATTAAATCTTTCTAGTGAGCCAAGATCCATATTTCATTATGCCTTAAGTTAGCTTTGGCTATTCTCTCAAAACATAATTATTTAGGTAGACAACCCTTTGTCAATTATATCATATATAACTCCTGGATAGTTTGGTAAACAACATTTGTTTCTAGTCCATCTAATGGTACCAACCAAACTCTATGCCTCTAAGTTCACAATCCTATTGAGATAACTTAGTTAAGTCGGGCCCAATGATTTTAATAGTTTGGATATCACAATTATCCTATCGCATCTTACCTAGATAAAAAGGGTACTTTTCTTTGGCAAACCTACACATCTATTGATCAAGGTCTTGATGAGTGTTATTCATTGGAAGGCATCGATTTAGACTTAATAATTTAATGAGGATTTTATTAATTTAGATCTCACCAATTTTAATCTTATTAAGCATGCACATTATTAATCATATCATATCGCATACAAGTATAAATAAAGTGCAAAATTAAATGTGTCACGCTTATGGCCCAATCCAATCGTCAATCTTTTCAAGCTAATGAAAGATTGAAGGTCAATCTAAGGTGGTAAAAGATCTTAAAATAAATAGCTTCCTTGGATCTTCCTCTCAGCATCGCCTCCTCTCCATCATCATCTTTCCATTGTGTTCTCCATCTTGACATCTTCATCAATTCTGATTATTACATGACATAAAGAAACCTCGAGTTACATTCGAGGGGATTTAGATGAGAAAAGAATATTACATTAGAATTTATAGAAAGGCACGACATGCAAGCCGTATTTCAAAACCAAAAACCACTAACCCATGGGTCAAAAGGCCATAACTGTGCACCATGCATATCACAATAAGCACATAACAATTTATATATAATTAATGAAAACTATATATAAAATATAGGGGACACGACCATCATGCGCCTTCTGACGGGGGTCCAGGGGGTCTCCCTACGGTGGTCTCATTGATCCCAGAAATGAAGCGGGGTTGGGGCAAATACCGAAAAAAAAATTTTGAACTACATTCTGTATTGCAGAATTTTTCCATACGAATCTCTGAACACCCATAATAACAAATCATATATGTCCAGTTTCGATTTAATCATATTAAAACGAATAACAAAGACACCACCGAATTTATCATATATTTCCGGTTCGATTTAATCATATTAAAACGAATAACAAGACACCTAATTTATCATATATTTCCGGTTCGATTAATCATATTAAAATGATTCTTCATGCTTCTAATCCGATTAGAATAGTTATATTGTTATTCCACCGATTAAAGATACGATTAACGTGATCATCATATATATTACCGTAATACACATACAACGGAATATCATATATTCAATTTTATATCCAGTAAACATGCATCATCATATATCATATATATCGAATACAATTAAAACACGTAATCAATTAATCTTTTTCGCAAGTAGCTCGATACCCTTTGTTGGGCTTTGGTACGAACGCATAACAAATGAAATTAAAATTTTAAAGCAATTTGAAACCCTAAAACAGGATCCATGCGAAAAAATTAATTAATTCAGAGGTTTAGAGATTATACTAGATATAAACAAACGAGAATCAAACCGATCAAGCGCTTGAATCTCCAAAGCAATACAAACCGATTGCGCCTCTCACGGTATCCACACGAACGCCGCATTTAACCGTCGAACGATTTCGCAATAAGAAGGACTTGCAGTATTAGCCACCAAAAGGAATGGATTTTTAAACTGCTTTTCTCTCTAGTCTCTCTCTAAGAGCGGCTAGGGTTTTCAATTATGATATCTTACCTAAGTAGTCGCTATATATCATATATATAGTAGTTAAAAGGAATTAATCAAATCAAAACCTAATTTCATAAAAATCTAATTTATATATATATATATATATATATATATATATATATATCTTAATTAAGTCTTACTTAATTAATATACATATATACAAATTATCCTTTTAATTTAAATTGTGATTTAAATACTATTAATCATATTAATATATTTAAATCCTTAAAATTTAAATTAATTCCCTTTAAACAAATAGTTTCATGTGTGACCCTATAGGTTATTATTACGTTGGCAATAATTTTAAAATCATATTATAAAATTATAAACAAAGTGAGCGACATCTAGTAATGCATCACTACTACCCAAGTAATAATAAGATCGATGATTCGATGCAACCTTTTTCGTGACCAATGTTTCAATGTAATTTAATCCTTTTAACCTTAATATCCTAGATTAAACTCGAGTCATGGAATGGAATGTCATACTCTTCATAATTTAATCTCGAAGTTTTCTTGATCAATGAGTAGACTATATGAAACAAATCACTATTTGAGCATGGCCATGCATTTCATAGTCTTACTCAACCAAGAGGCCTATGGATATCACCCATAATATATAGGATGGTAAAATTCCATCTAGATCACTCATATTTCTCACACGATTAATGATGAACCCAATAATCACCTTTATAGTCCACCCTATTAAAG
This sequence comes from Panax ginseng, assembly GCA_020205605.1. Taxonomy (NCBI): domain Eukaryota; kingdom Viridiplantae; phylum Streptophyta; class Magnoliopsida; order Apiales; family Araliaceae; genus Panax; species Panax ginseng. The sequence goes on along the minus strand of CM035132.1, from coordinate 140,148,167 downwards.
GTGACATTTGATGATATCAAAGTACATAAATTCTCGTGTAGTAATATAGCGATTTGTGTCGGAGGACCATTACATCATTGTCACTATGAGAATTGCTAATGACACTTCGCATAATGCTCCATATAGAATTCTCATGGTGGGTCATCCGAAGACATCGTTTCTAACATGTACCTATGCATTGACTTAATATCTCATATATTTATGACCAATGAGATTTGGTCATCAAATAATCCACATACTAGTCTCAATGCATCATTGTTGTCCCATCAACAATGATACTCGATTAGGGACATTTAAGAACACCGATACTAATGGTAATATATAATCTCATGTTCAAGTCACATACTTGAAACTATATAATTTGTATCACTATTCTAACGAATTTTATTATGTTAACAATTATATTACGCAGTAAATAAAACCATAATAAAATCATATATTTATTCAATCAAATATAATATCAAAACGTTAAGCAATTATATCAAATAATTGGCCTCTAGGGCATAAACTCTAACAGTTTTGGCTCTCCAAAAAACTCTGATGGTCCCAGTTCCTTGAACTGTTTAGCGGTGACCGTCCGAGAGTTGCTAGTGTTTCCACCTGCATTTTGGACAAGAGCCACTCTCGCCTGATGTTGCATGAATTGCATAAAGCCTCTGAACATTCCATCGTTCATCATTTGGTCATGTTGTTTACCTGAGGATTATTGTCTTCCTGTTTCACATTATCCTGGGTATTAATCTGTGGTGACTCAACGGTTTCATGTGCTTCATTGTTTATCTCAACATTTTCGGATGCCATTTTCAAATACTGCCACAAAACAAGGGTTAATTAACATATCACATATTATCCATATACTCTGACCGACCAATTAAATACCAAATAAACTTAGGTAGGTTATACTAGCGAAGGAATTCCGAAATCTCTCCCTCTTAGTTCTTGTCTCACATCTCACCTGGGGATCATATCCTAAGCTTTGATACTAACCGTGGACGCCCCCAAAGCGGTATACATCACCCATCTTGAGTCGCCAAATACATGGTACAGAATAAAAATACAACCTTAAATATACAACATGAGCTGTGAGTTTTAATACAAATATTGTCTTCTAGACAGTATTCAAACTCAAAATAAGTCCTCAATACATTTATTATCACACTATTTCATAGAATAGTGAGGACTACTAATACTATCATCTGGACTGTCACTCCGTTCCCCGACTAGTCCTTGCAACGTTCTCATTTCCTGAAGAGAACAATGAAAGCAAAAAGGGTTATACTAGCCAAGTAAGAAATATTATGACTAAGATAATACAGAAAATTTATCTTTAGTCTTCAGCAGTGTTAAACTGATAAAATACAATAGACATCAAGTTTAACTGCAGCGGAATAAGCAATCCATTAGAAGAGTCAAGTAGAGCATGATATCTACTATCTTCTATGATTTAAAATGTTTTCATCAATTTTTATCGCTGAGACACATCTTAATAAATAAACCACATCATCGAGTCATCCCTGCACTACGGCCCAAGGATATTCATTAAATAATCAATGGTCATGACTATACCGAATAATCACTGGTCATAATCATACCAAAAACTGTCCATCAATGCACTACATGTTATTGAGGACTTTTACCACATCATTTATAACATTACAGGTCATGATTATACCGAATAATCAGTGGTCATAATCATACCAAGTCCATCTATGCACATAAGCCAAAGATGACTTTCATCACAATATAAGCATGAGGATGATGATAATGACATAATAATTCAATAAAACAAGTTCAAGGATAAATTTTAAAGATTTAAAATTTTAGTTTATCCAAAAATCAATAACGTCTAAATTGTCAACATGATTCTTTTTTGTGGAGTAAAATTCAAGAATGCTCAGAAGAATATTTCCATGAAAAGATATTGGATGAAGCGCAAATATCCAGGATATTCTACTAATTTCATAGAGTATAGAAGCCAAAACTTTAACCAACTAAGTATAATAGAATATATGAAACAGCAAATGGATTTTCGCCCGCCATGCGGTAATCCACGTAGACAGATCATTTCTACAATTTAATAAGGAATGAATATGAAGGATCATTCACCATGCATGTGGTAATCCACATAGACAGGTTATTCCAACAGAATAATAAAGAATTGAATAACAAAAGAATTCACCAGGCGTGCATAATTCGCACAGACAGGTTATTCCAACAGAATAATAAAGAATGGAACCAGGTCATGCGTAAATCGCACAGGATATTCCAACAGAATAATAAAGAATAGAACCAAGTCATGCGTAACCCGTATAGACAGGATGTTCCAACATAATAATAAAGAATGGAACCAGGTCATGCGTAAACCGCATAGACAGGATATTCCAACAGAATAATAAAGAATGGAATAACAACAGAATTCACCAGGCATGCGATAGACCGCATAGACAGGTTATTCCAACAGAATAATTAAGAATGGAATAGCAAAAGGATTTCACCACGTATGCGGTACTTCGCATAGACAGATTATTCCAACATAATATTAAAGAATGGAATAACAACCCTTACGAGTATTGAAAGAAAATAATTCTCTTCATGAATACGAAAGAATAATACCCCTTACCTTAGAAAGAAGAGTATTCCGACTGGTAGGGCGAGGATATTCTTAAAGAAAACTTATACTGTTTTTTACGCTCAAAGTTTCTTAATACTCTAAAGAAATACGGTCAAGATTATAGAAGAAGAATTCTCTGAATTTCTGGTGTGTTTTCAATTCTAACTAAGCATCTTATTTATAGGAGAATGGAAAGAATACTATGCAATAAAATATAATATATTTTATTTATATATATATATATATATATATATATATTATTTAAAATCTAATAAAACAAATAACTTTATAAAAGTATAATGTTTTATATAAAAAGATTTTACTATGCAAACACTATGCAGGCACTATACAAACACTATGCAAGCACTATGGAAACACTATGCATAATAAAATATATTATATTCTATTTATAATCAAATAAAACAAAACTTTATAAAAAGTATTATGTTTTATATAAAATTTTTTCTATTTTATTACATTTATAATAATAATAAAACAAAATTCATCATCATTATTATAATTCACACTATTAATCGACCAGGTCGTTTCCAGGAAAGAGGGGGCTTTCCAATAAGAATTTCTCCCTATTGGCGCGCAATTAGGTGACCAAACCTCTCCTTGACAAAACTTCTAGACATCGTTAATATTGCAAATAATAATATTAACAACTTTGTTATCTCAATTATTGATTTAATAATATATAAAATATCGACAATTATTGAATCAAATAATGTGAGATACTATGCAACAATTACTATAGCAATAATTGAACAAAACTGAGTGACTTCTCACGTAAGCATCAATAATTAGTACCGTGTGCTACTATGCAACCACACGTATTACTTTACTTTGAACACCGGGTGTTTCAACAGTTAACGGTAAAACTTCTGCCGTTATTTTTATAAAAATATTTTTGTCGTTTTCTCAATCCGACAATAATTCCGTTGTGGGGTCCACCAATGATTGTGCCGTTGTACAAATATTTCCTGTTAAAACGAATATTCCCCGACCAATCAAATATTGTATAACAACTTGCGTACATTGCAAAATTTATAAATATTACCCACAACTATAATTTATATCAAATTCATTCCATAATATTCAAAAAAAATATTTCGAGAAATTAAATCTTTATTCGTAAAATTTGCGGTTTTACATGGTTTGTACTAAGGAGTGGCACGACTGCGCTGCTCCTGGTGTAAACCAAGACATGGTTGCTTCTGTAGAAGATTAGTGTACACCCGTCTTGTACATATATGAATAATCATGCACAACACACATATTATTATATGACTAACTAGGTTTGACCCTACATCAAAACATTAACATAGTTCATTATCCATTTTCATTAAATCAAGACTTTAAGTGTTCATTTTACACATTCTCTTACGTTTATTTGTTATACACTTGCTATGTGGTCAATAGATCTCAACTATACATGCCTACATTAAATTAGTCATGTATTTCTTGTCATGAAATTTTACATCGTTTAGACTTGTCATATTCCCTTTTTACCATGCTCATGTCTAGATAGGCATTCATGTTAATCACATCCATAGACATACACACCTACTCATGATAGTTAATTTCAGAATACTTATGACGCATCTGTTATCAAAAACTAGTTTCTCATCCTTAAGATTTCCTTTGAGAATCTCATGTTAAGCCACCAAGCAAGCAAAGCCACTTTACTTGCTATACTTCATGCTCTCATATATACATATTAAACCATATAAGCATGCTCACAAATTTCTATATAGTTCATCAAGATTGTATTTATAACTTAAGTGTCCCTTAGTAAAATTTATTCAAGTATGCAAGATAAGTCCACATATGCTTTTATAATCACATAATAGATCACATGAGCATGTTTTGAAGCTTAAAACTTAGTATATGCATAGTTCATGTACACATATCTAGTATAGTCTTTTACTTGAAACATATTGCAAATCGTGCTTGGATAGTCTATATTATCTTCAACCATATAACTAATATATTGTTACATGTCTAGACATATCACGTATTACACCATGTTTATCAAATTAGTTTCCAAATCTTTACATTTTCTTTGAATGTTCATATTAACCAAAGCCAAAATAACTTACTATGTTCATAACAACATCTATTCATGTCCTAAGTTAATTTATATACATGTTCAAACTTAAATAGCATGCTCAAGACATATTAAGGAGCTAACACGAGTAACTGTGATAGTAACTCATGCTGTGCATGCAGTGAAAGACTAAGGAAGGAAGTGTCATGCGCATCACTCGCCAGAGAAAAAAATATGGCTCTGCTTCTACAGAGCCTCAGCACATGCATTGATAACCTTCTTCTAACTACAACTCAAACTGACTCTAATACTTCCAAACATGCATATCCACTCAGATTACACATACATGACAACTCAGAATCCAATTAACAAGTTATTACCAGAAATTCTAGAATTCTCAAATATCAAAATAAGAACACTGATGTTACCTTTATGATAAGAATTGGGCAGAGCTTCTACTCAAACTCAAATTACTCTCTATAACCACTAAGCAAGTAATCTTAGCAACATTGAAAATGAAGGGGAATGCTCAATTTATAGACAACTTACTAACCATGCCAAGCCATTGTCCAAGAAATTAAACCAAAAGATGGAAGGAGAATTTATTGGGTAATCAAGAGTTGGTGTAATAGTTTCCAACCACTCCCATCACCCACACCCTTCTTCATCATGGCTAGCTACTGTGAAGTTTGAGAGATGAAGGAAATAGGTAGCATTAGGCCAATGGCCCTTCACGTGTGGAAGAAAAGAGTGACTCTCAAAATGGGACAATTCTACTCTCAGCATTTAAATGATGAATAATGCCACATACTATATGTTTAATACATATATATGTATACTTAGGTTTTAAATCCAATTGGGTGCATACATGGATTTAAATGACATATATAGCAATATTAGGTTAGAAACTTAAGGTATAAATATACTCCATGTACATTAATCTAGTCCAATTAGTATTTATAACATGTATGGACTTAATTTAATTGGTCACTAATAATTCAATGTTTCCTTAAAACTTTGTTATTCCAATTAAACTCACTTATTGAAATAATTTATAATTCTTTGATATAGTACATCTTTAATGTTCCACACATATTTATTGTCACATAAGCAATTATTTATGTAACTTATAACTCCTTTCACTTTACTATATAGTTTTCTATATATTATATAGTTATACTAAAGTGTCACAATACACTTTATTTTTAATGTAGGAAATATATATTAACACATATCTTTATGCATTAATTAAATAGATAATACATACTCTAATTATGTAATGTAATTAATTATTCACAATAATAATTAATTAATAATATAATATTAATTAATTAATTTACTAAATCCTCATTCTATTGCCACACAAGGTATCTGACAATTCTCATCATCATTTCCACATTTTCTCAATTCTTATAAATTCAATTTAAATTAGTTGAATTATTCATTTCACAACACATCAATATCTATATTCAAATAAATATTCATTCTCTTATTTTATCAAAATAATATTTATTCATGAAATTCTCTGTTCTTACATCCCCCCCCCCCTTATAAAAATTCCATCCTCGGAATTAGTACAAGGTTACACGAATAAATGGGGATAATCCCTTCGCATTTTATCTTCTAATTTCCATGTGGCCTCCTCGGCATCGTGATTTCCCTAAAGTACTTTTACAAAAGATATACTTTTATTCCATAATGTCTGTTCTTTCCTATCTAATATCTGGACAAGAATTTCTTCATATGCTAGATTCTTTTCCACTTGAATAGGCTCATAAGAAATCATGTGTTTATAGTTAGGCTTGTACGGATGCAACACAGAGATGTGAAACACATTATGGATGTGTTCTAACTCAGGTGGTAATGCAACTTTGTACGCCACTTCACCCACTCGTTTTAGTATCTCGAATGGTCCTATGAATTGTGGAATAAATTTTCCCTTCTTGTCGAATCGTATTTTTCCCTTCCAGGGAGATACTTTTAAGAAATCGTGACTTCTGACTTCAAAGTCACGGTCCTGACGATGCAAGTCTGCGTACTTCTTCTGGCGATCGCGTGCCACTGCTAGTCTAGCTCTTATCACTGTTACCACATCTGCGATTTGTTGAACTAATTCCGGCCCTAGCATCTTTCGCTCTCTGACTTCATCCCAATACATCGATGTTCTACACTTTCTCCCGTAAAGCATTTTGTATGGTGCTATGCCTAAACTCGCATGATAACTATTACTGTATACAAATTCTACTAGGGGTAGGTGATCGTCCCAAGTTCTTTTTAAGTCCATCACACAAGTTCTAAGAATGTCTTCTTGCGTTTGTATCGTTCGCTCACTTTGCCCGTCTGTCTGCGGATGATAAGCGATACTTAACCTCAATTATGTTCCCATCCTTACTTGTAAGCTCTCTTAGAATTTTGATGTGAAGCACGGATCTCGGTCAGAAACAATCGATACCGGCACTCCACGTCGTGAAACGATTTTCTATACGTACAGATTTGCTAACTGATTCAAACTATATTGGATTTTAATCGGTAAAAAATGGGTCGTCTTCATTATTCGATCTAGGATAACCCAGATGACATCAAAACCTTTCTGCGTGACCGGAAGTCCCACCACGAAGTCCATCGTAATGTGCTCCTACTTCCACTCTGGTATTTCCAACGGTTGAAGTATACCTCTCGATCTCTGGTGCTCTACTTTGACCCGTTGACACATAAGACATCTACTAACGTATTCCACGATTCTCATTTCAGATTAGGCCACCAAAAATGTTTCCTTAAATTCCAGTACATCTTCGTGCCTCCTCGATGAACAGAATACGTCGTGTTATGTGCCTTGTGCAAAATTTCTTCCCTGAACTCGGTTACCGCTGGCAACCACACTCTCCCTTCAAATCTCAAAATACCGTCTCTATAAATATTTAATTTTTCTTCCTCATTTTCCGTGATCCTCTTCCTGATTTTCTCGCATTCTTCATCCTTTTCTTGTTATTCCTTTATTCTGTCCAACAAGGTCGGACGAGCTTCTACCGCAAACAATCTCTCTTCAGACCTTTTCGATCCCTTCAATTCTATCTCCAATTTTTCCATATCCCTTATTAACTCCTCTTGAGTTGTCAATTGAAATAACTTATCCCTTCCTTTCCTACTTAGCGCGTCGGCCACTACGTTAGCTTTTTTCGGGTGATAAAGAATATCGCAGTCATAATCTTTGATTAATTCTAACCACCTTCTTTGATGGATGTTAAACTCCTTCTGTGTAAAGATATATTTAAGACTCTTGTGGTCTGTGTATATCTCAAATTTTTCTCCGTACAAATAATGCCTCCAAATCTTTAACACAAAAACTACTATCGATAACACTAAGTCATGACTAGGGTATCGTTTTTTGTAATTCTTTAATTGTCATGATGCATACGTAATGACTTTGCCATGTTGCATTAGCACATAGCCCAGTCCTCTATGCGACGTATCACTATACACCACAAATCCTCCCGTATCATCTGGTAGTGATAATATATGTGCCTCACTCAATCTCTTTTTTAGTTCCTGGAAACTTTCCTCACATTTGTCCGTCCACACAAACTTCACAGTCTTCCTCGTTAAATTGGTCAATGGGGTTACTATCTTAGAAAAATCCTTGATAAATCTTCGATAATACCCAACTAACCCTAAGAATCTTCTCACTTTGGGTGGCATCTTCGGTTGATCCCAATTACTCACTGCTTCCACTTTCGCAAGGTCTACTGATATTTCATCCTTATCCACCACGTGTCCTAAGAGTTGAACTTTCTCCATCCAAAATTTACGCTTGGAAAACTTTTCGTACAACTTCTCCTTCCTTAACGCCTCTAAAACCATCTTCAGATGTTCGGTGTGTTCTTCCTCCGTCTTTGAGTAGATCAGTATATCGTCGATGAAAACTACTACGAATTTATCTAAGAATGGCTTGAAGACTCGGTTCATCAAGTCCATAAATGTTGTTGGAGCATTCGTTAACCCGAATGACATTACCAAAAATTCAAAATGTTCGTAACGAGTTCGAAATGACGTCTTTGATATATCATCTTCTCGCACCATCAACTAATGATAACCCGTTCGTAAATCTATCTTCGAGAAATACTTGGCTTCCTTCAGTTGGTCAAAAAAAACGTCTATCCTAGGTAACATATATAATCGTCACTCTGTTCAATTCTCGATAATCGATATAGAGCCTCATTGATCAATCCTTCTTCTTTACAAACAACACTGGTGCTCCCCAAGAAGACACACTCGGGCGTATGTAACCCTTATCTAGCAATACTTGCAATTGTATCATAAATTTCTTCATTTCTACTGGCGCCATACGGTATGGGGCTTTCAAAATCAGTGCAGTTTCCGGTGCTAAATCTATTACGAATTCGATTTCTCTGTCTGGCAGAAGACCAGGTAGATCGTCCAGAAATACATCTTGAAATTCACTCACTGCGGATATATCCTTTAATTGTACCCCCTTTTTTCGGGTGTCAACAATGTACGCTAAGTAACCTACACATCATTTTCTTATCAATCTCTTGGCATGCATCATCATAAGGCAACATGATTGATCACATACACACACACACATATATATATATATATATATATATATATATATATATATATATATATATTTTTGTCCCGCCTGGAGTTTACTTCGTGGCGGTTGAACATCTCTATATATATATTTATCACTTTTATATATATTTACATTTCCATCCCATCTGGAGTTTATTTAGTGGCGGTTGATCGTCTTTATATATATATTTACCGCTTTTATATATTTACATTTCTAATACCCATGGAGTTTACTTCATGGCGGTCGATCGCTTCATATATATATATATATATATATATATATATATATATATATATATATATATATATAGCTTTTATATATATAGCGCTTATGCCTTTCCTACAATCTGCGACATCATGTGAGCCTAGGAATCATGTGATCACAGATTCAGTTTCCTGAATCTAGATTTAGTTCCCGTGATGGACATTTTTAGCTGTAACCAGCTTGTAAATTATTCACGGTGTTTGACTTTACTTAAATGGCTTTAATGCCCACAAGGAGTTCGGCACTGCTTTGTATATTATTTTCTCGAAGATGCTTCACATCTCAAAAATAAAAGCAATCAAGTCGAACATATAATAAAATGGAAGTATCAAAGGCCTCAATTACTATTGAGCACAAGGGTTTGAAAAACCTCTTTTTCTAAACATCATTGCTATATCTTGTTAAAACTGAACTTTTATACAAAATTCAAACCCTTTGTATATAGGTACAAACGAGGCATATCACTACTTCCAAATAATTGCACATTGACATACACACACACATTCAGATATAAGTTTAAATTGAAAAGTGGCGGTCACCGTGGTGACACGGATGTCGGGGGGTTCCTAACACCTTCCCTCCACATAATCAAGCCCCCTGACCTTAACGATTCTTGGTTTCACAGACCAGTCAAGCAGTGTTACATCACTTGGTCAATGTGCAAACCTTTTCTGGGTTGAGTTGGTGCAACCATTTAAAAATACCAACTGGCGACTCTTATAATAAATCGACATATATATACATGTCGGACTTTTCACAACTTGTTTTTTCAAAAAAATCTCACCTAACATGAGAAAACCAAAATACAAGAACAAAAAAGGGACAATAAAAATCTCGACATCGACAGTGGATGATGATATACGGATTAAATAAAATTCGTATGACGTAAGTATGAAGCTAAGATTATGTGGGATTTCAATTGAGGACTCATGTCTGTAGCTAAGTTGTATGATTCCTTATATGGGCGGGGAATTTGTACTTTGTTTGAGAACCACTTAGCTTCCTATATTGATATAGTGGTTAAATTGAACAATTCTTATTATGGGCAGGGAATTGTCCTTGGTTTAACAATCGCTTAGCTTCTTATATTGATTAGTGGCCGAGTTGACCAATTCCTTGTATGAAAAAGGGATTGTGTTTGGTTTGACAACCACTTAGTTTCCTGTACTGATAATCATTGAAATGTTTGTGTCGCACTATTTATTATATATAGGCTAAGAAGGTGATTCTTTTCCCATGGGTATAACGGATAGGTTGAGAATATAAGGTTATGTGCGAGTTCTTAAAACTCATACTTATTGTAAGTTTGTGACTCAGAATTGTATGGTATGTTTTTGAACCCCTAAGCGTATGGACAGTTCTTGATTTGTTCTTGAACTACGTATGCTAGGAAAAGTTCCTAAACTTATATTATTGTGGAAAGTTCCTGAACTCATAACGTGTGGTAAGTTTGATGAACTATACTGGGGTATAGATAAGTTGTGAATGAAGAATTTAGGCTGATAGAAATAGATAGACTTATTAAGCAATGAATCATTATAGAAAGTATAATTGATGGTGGAAGCTTAGGTATTCCAAATCTTCTAGCTATGCTAGACTTCGAAATTTTTGACATCAAGCTAAATACGCACTGATGTGCCTTTTAAAATGAATTTTGTTATTCTCAACACATGGTGAAAAGTGTGTATGTGTGGACTTTGGGACACTGACACATCGTTACATGTTGAGGTATGATAACACTAAAATTAATTTTCAATTGTTTTTAACCGTTTAAAAGAAAAGTATGTGCTAATTGTTTTAACTAGATGAAAATGATTTGAAATATCAAAATGTATTTTATATTATTAATACATCATGTAACCTGGGCAAAGATGATAAAAATGATGGAGTTATAAATGCAGAATTACTTAGTATTAGATGTGATCTAAAGATCGTCAGCCCACTATGGAATGATGTAATATGACAAAGTCAAAAAAATGACAGAATCCTCAAATGAACTGTAAATATAGTGCGGTATCATGACGTCATAAAATTATTTTTAGAATTTCAAAGGTAAATTATTACCAATTAAATCTGGACAGACATGTTTCGATTGAAATTTGAATTATTGGTATGAGTCCAAGCTATTTGATTTAGCTAGACCAATGTTTATGAAAATTCAAAGTATTCTTTGAAAATTTATCCTGAACCAAATTGTTTTGGTGTGGAATCCTTTGATAAGACTGAGGTGAACATCCCAAAATTTGGAAACTTTTATGCGCCAAAGGCGGTTATGAGGAACGTAAATATCGTTCCAACATGTAGTATTTGATCAATACAGGGCATAACAGGCTGATCACCCAGCATGTCCGTAAGTCATGACGGTTTACAGATTAATTTTTGTACAAACCTTTTCAAAATTTGAAAATGAAAGTTCATGGTCTATATGATCCCTCATCATGATATGAAAATTTGAACTCTTTAGAGTGATGTTGTGGTAGTATGAGATGATGGATATGAAATAGTATGAACTCGTTGCGTACGGGTAAAATCTGATATGATTGCATAAAGGTTATTATGAAAACCTAGTCCAGGTGAATGAAAGGAGTAGAGTGTAGTAGGCTATAATTTCGGGGATGAAATTCTTATAAGAAGGGTTGAATGTGACAACCCGAGAATTTATAAGATTAATAAAACCTTAAATGATTAAATAAAGGTTGAATAATAAGACCTAGACTGAAAATAGAGTATGGATTTAAAAATTTTGTGAAGGATTTGTAAGATTGGATAAACTATAAGTGATTGTGTGATAGCAAAGTATATGGTTTTGTGTATAGTGATTATAAGTGTATAGTATATGGTTAAGGGTTAAGTATGAATCAGATAAGTTGTAACATGGGTAAAACCTAATGTTATATTAAGAACATTGTGTTCAGTTAGTAAACCCTAACGATCAGTTAGAAACCATAATTCCAACTTTGGAAACCCTAATTTCATTTCTACAAACCCTAAACCTTAATCAGGAATTTCTAAACCCTAATCTAGGAACCCTAATGCTAAGTATAAAATCCTAAGGGTTAAAAGTTTTGTGATATAAGTGAAATGACCAAATTACCCTTCGAATTGTTGGGGAAATGACCAAAATACCCATAGTATGTGTGAAATTACTAAAATACCCTTTTACTTAACAATTAAGTAAAAGATTTTGCCAAATCTTGTTGAGTCACCATCCAAGCTTGCCAAGTGTTCTATACTGACACCAATCAGCCAAATTGAACACCTAGCAGCATTTGTGTCCATGGAATCAAAGATTAAAAGCTTAAAAGTAAGAAAATATCTCACTTTATTTTCTAACTTAGCCAACTCTTTCTCTCTCTCTAACTCTCGAAATATTGAGAGGAACTAAGTCATAAGGAAAGCCAAGAACACCCTTTAGCTCTCCAATGTGACGCCCCCAAAATAGGTATACATCACCCATCTTGAGTCTCCAGATACATGGTACATAACTTAAATACAAACTTAATTATACAACTGTCGTGCAAAATATGACAAAACATAGCTGAGAGTTTAAACAAGAATATTACCTTCTAGATAATATCCACACTCAATGGAGTCTTCATTACAATTATTATCACACTATTTTATTAAAATAGTGAGGACTACTATAGCCACCATCTCGGACCATCACTCTATTCCCCGACTAGTCCTAGCTATATATTCTCATTTCTGGAAGAGAACAGTGAAAGAAAAGGGTGAGCTCAACTAGCCTAGTAAGAAATATTTTGACTAAGATAATGCAGAATAAATTATCGTTAGCCTTTAACAGTATAACAACTGATAGAATACAATAGACAACAAGTTTTAGATCAACAACTGCAGCGGAACAAGCAATCCATTAGAAGAATCAAGTAGAGCATGATATCTACTATCTTCTATGATTTAAAAAGTTTATCATTAATTTTATCGTTGAGACTCAGCTTAATAAATAATCCACATCATCGAATCGTCCTTGCACTACGGCTAAGGATATTAGTATCACCACCACGAATTATCCATGCACTACGGGCCAAGGATATTCGTGTTTTCACCAATGGTCATGATTATACCGAACATACCCTGGTCATAATCATACCAACAACTGTCCATCAATGCACTACGGGCCAATGAGGACGTTTACCACATCATTTGTAACATTACGGGTCATGATTATACCGAATGATCCCTGGTCATAATCATACCAATCAACAGTTCATCTTTGCACCCTTGGCCGAAGATGACTTTCATCACAATATAAGCATGAGGATGATGACAATGATATAAGCATTAATCAAATGAAATCAATGATAAATATTAAAGACTTTAAATTTATCTAGAGTTTAAAAATATCCAAATTGTCAACATGATAGTACTTTGTGGAGTAAAATTTAAGAATAATATTCATGTATCAAAAATAATTTTGGACAGAAAAGAAATCAATTTTTGTCGTGAATAGTACCCCGAGTGAATAGTAATTGAGTGAATAGTATCCCATGAATAGTACTTTGAGAATAGTACCCCGTGAATAGTACCCTAGCATGAAAAGTTCTCCGAATACCCGAGTGAATAATATTCGAGTGAATAGTAATTGGGTGAATAGTAACTCATTAATAGTAACTCGTGAATAGTACCCAGGTATAAAAAGGAATAACATACGAAACTGTAAATGGATTTTCACCTGTCATTCGGTACGTAATCCGCGTAGACAGATTATTCGCAAAGATTAAAGGATGAATACGAAAAAAAATATTTCTTACGAATACAACAAATAATATCCCTTACGAATACAACAAATAATATCCCTTACCTTAGTAGAAGACTGGATACTGCAATAGTGAAGTAGTAGAATACTCTTCTTCTTTCTCTCTATAGTTTTTCTCTCTATAGTTTCTCTTGTGAATCTCAGTGAATTGGTGAGAATGAAAGAAGAATTAAGCTTTTATTTATATGAGAAATGACCAAATAGTAACTAATTCACGAACGGTCCAGATTGATTTACTATTAGAACGAATGGTCCATATTGATTACTATTAAAACCACAACCGACAGTCCAGATTAATTTACTTTTAAAACCACCACTGACGGTCCGGATTGATTTACTTTTAAAACTACCACCGACGGTCCAGATTGATTTACTATTAAAACCATCACCGACGGTTCAGATTGATTTACTATTAAAACCACCATCAATGGTCCAGATTGGTTAACTATTAAAACCGCCATCGACGGTCCATAAAATTAGTAAATCTTCCTATGGAATACTAAGTCAAACTTACAACAAATGCCTCATATCAAATCCCTATATTTATATCAAAAATTGAATAAATATTTACCACAAATCATTTTTCTTTAATAAACACATTTTTAATCTATTAACAATTATTCATCATTAATATTATAACTCACAATATTTAACAACCAGATCATTCCCAGGAAAGAGGGGGCTTTTCGATAAGGATTTCTCCCTATTGGCGCGCAATTAGGTGACCAAACCCCTTTCCTCGACGGAACTTTCTAGACATCGTCAATATTGCAAATAATAATATGAATAACTTTGTCATCTCAATTATTGATGTAATAATATAAAATATTATGCAGATAATACTGTGACAATAATTGAATCAAATAACGTGAGATACTATGTAGCAATTACTGTAGCAATAATTGAGTAAAGTAAGTGGCTTCTTACGTAAGCATCAATAATCAATACCGTGTGCTATTATGAAACCACGCGTATTACTGTATTTTTACCTCCGGGTATTTCAACAGTTTGCGGTAAAAGTTTTTCCGTTATTTTTATAAAAAGTTATTTCTTTCATTTTCTAACTCTGACAGTTATTCCGTTGTGGGGTCCACTAATGATGGTGTCGTCGTACGGATATTCCTTGACAAAACAAATATTTTATATCAACTTTCTTACTTTGCAAAAATTTTCAAATATCACCCTTAACTTTAATGTTTTTTCAATTTAACTATTTACTAAATAGAATAATAATTATAAGAAAATTGAATACTTTCATTTCATAAAATTTGGGATCTTACATCGAAGATCAGAATCAAGGAGCAGAAATCAAGATTTGAACCAAAAAGGTATAAACCCTAATTCTATCTAGATACTTAAGATTTCTGTAAATTATGTGTTTTGATGTTTAGATATATATTATATGATGTTATTTATTGATCTATGATGATACATCATGGATCCATAACATTTAAGTGCATGAAAATAAGAATTTTATGAAATAGTCAAAAACCCTAAAAGGATGTCTAACAGTCAAATGTCATAGCCTCTAGATCTAAATCTGTTAGATGTTAGAATGGCTAAGTGTATCATTGATATAGTATGCCATGAGGAGAGTACACTGGAAGTAGAACCAAGTCCATAGCATGTCTAGATCATAAGTTATTAATGGTCAAACATGGTTGACCATTTGCCTGGTATGAGTTTCTGGAAAACCTAAATTTCTCAAGAACAATTTTTGGCTGGTACCTTGACTAAGCCATATCTTGTTTTTGTGATGTTGTTAAGCTACCTAAGTGTATTACTTTTTTACCTTGACATACATACTACATATGAGACCCCAGATTTTATGAATAAATATTTTTCTCGAAATATTTTTATATTATGGTGTGAATTTGATATAATGTTATAGTTGTGGGTAATATTTATAAATTTTGCAAAGTATGCAAGTTGTAATATTATATTCGATTAGTCATGGAATATTCTTTGTGTCGAGGAATATTCGTACGATGGCACAATCATTAGTGGACCCCACAACGAAATTATTGTCGTATTGAGAAAACGACAAAAATATTATTATAAAAATAACGGCGGAAGTTTTACCGTTAATACTGTTGAATTACTCGATAGTAAAAGTACAAAGAATGTCTGGCGTGGATCGCATAAGTAGTACAGTGGTATTGATTATTAATGCTTACGTGAGAAGTCACTCAGTTTTGTTCAATTATTTCTAAATTAAATGTTGCATGGTATCTCACGTTATTTAATTCAATTATTGTCGATATTTTATATATTATTAAATCAATAATTGAAATGATGAGTTAGTAATATTATAAATTGCAATATTAACGATGTGTCAGAAGTTCGCCAAGGAGAGGTTTGGTCACCTAATTCATGGCGCCAATAAGGAGAAATCCTTATTGGAAAGCCCCCTCTTTCCTGGGAACGACCTGGTCGATTAATATTGTGAATTATAATAATGATGACAAATGTTGTTAAAAATATTGAAAGGATTTTTATGAGGTAGTTGTTGTAAATTTGACGTATTATTTAGACCCTCATTTACCTATTTTTCAACATTATTGATAGAAAGTTATTTAAATATAATGGGACCCCTGTGATTATGACATGTTGGGGGAGGGGAACATGTGGGGCTCACGGTTTGAAAATGGAATGGGTGGGTGGTTTTGATTTTTAGTTTATACGGAGGGAGTATTATTGTTATCATTATAAATATATATATATATATATATATATATATATATATATATATTTATATATATAATATATATAATATATTTTATTTAAAAGATTTTGCTTTAAATATGGACCGTCCGATTAAAAGTAAATCAATCTGGACCGTTCATGAATTAGTTACTATGCAGTCCATTCTTCTATAAATAGAAGCTCATTCCATCATTATTTTTTTACGAATTCACTGAACTCTAGAGAGAGAAAGTTATAGAGAGAAATAAGAAGAGAAGTCTGCTAACTCTCTTTTCCTTTATCCAGTTTCTTTTACGGTAAGAGATATTACTCTTTTGTATTCAAGAAGAGAACTTTTGTTATTCTATTTCTTTATTATTCTGTTGGAATAACCTATATACGCGGAATACCCTATACTTGGTGACATTCTTCTATTATTCTACCTTTATTATTCCATTTGAACATCTTGTCTGTGCTTTACGCCGAACCTAGTTCCATCTTTATTATTCTCATTGGAATATCACATCATGTGTTTTACAATAGGACTGGTTAAAATCTTTATTATTCTGTATTTATTATTCTATTGGAACATCCTATCGGTGTGATTTTCACCTAACCTGGTTCCGTTATTATTATTATTCATTGGAATAACTTCATCATCATGCGGCACCGCATGCATGGTGATTTTGTTGTTATTCCATTCCTTATTATTCTCGGTTGGTTAAAATTTTGACTTCTATACTCCATGAAATTAGTGGAATATCCGTGATATTTGCGCTTCATCCAAAGATTTTTCATGGAAATATTCTTATGAGCATTCTTGAATTTTACTCTACAAAGCAATATCATGTTGACAATTTGGACGTTATTAGTTCCTGAATAACTTAATTCTTGAACTTGTTTTATTGAATTCTTATATCATTGTCATCATCCTCATGTTTTTATTTTTTTAAAGTCATCTGTGGCCTGTAGAGCATGGATGGACATGGTATGATTATGACCAGGGATTATTCGCTGTAATCATGACCGTAATGTTATAAATGATGTGGTAAAAGTCCTCATTGGCCTGTAGTGCATTGATGGACAGTTGTTGGCATGATCATGACCATTGATGAATACACAAATTTCCTTGGCCGTAGTGCATGGAATTTGTGGTCGTGACCCTAATGAATATCCTTGGCCGTAGTGCATGGAATTTGTGGTCGTGACCCTAATGAATATCCTTGGCCGTAGTGTAGGGATGATGTGGATTATTTATTAAGCTGAGTCCCAGCGATAAAAGTAATGAATAACCTTATAAAAACATAAAAGATAGTAGATTTTATTCTCTACTTGACTCTTTTAATTGATTGCTTGATTTGCTGCAGTTAAACTTGATGTCTATTGTATTTTATCAGTTTAACATTGTTGAAGGCTAATGATAATTTATTCTGCATTGTCTTAGTCATAATATCTCTTGCTGGGCTAGTTGAGCTCACCCTTTCTTTCACTGTTCTCTTCAGGAAATGAGAATGTAGCTGGAACTAGTCGGGGGACGGAGTGATGGTCCGAGATGGTGTCTTAGTAGTCCTCACTATTCTATAAAATAGTGTGATAATAAATGTAATGAGGACATTTTCTGAGAGTGGATATTGTCTAGAAGACAATATTTGTATTAAAACTCACAGCTTGTATTTTGTCATACTTTACACGACTGTTGTATAATTAAGTTGTATTTGAATTTGTACCATGTATTTGGCGACTCAAGATGGGTGATGTATACCTATTTTGGGGGCGTCACAGTTGGTATCAAAGCTTAGGGATATGATCCCTGGCTAAGATGTGAGACAAGAACTAGGAGGGGAGAGACGGGGAATTCTTTCGCTAGTATGACCTACCTAAGTTTATTTGTTAGTTAATTGGTTGGTCAGAGTATAGGGATAATATGTGATACGTTTATTAACCCTTGTTTTGTGGCAGTATCTAAAAATGGCATCCGAGAACGTTGAGAACATCAATGGAGCACAGGAGACAATTGAGCCTCCAAAGATCAATAATCAGGATAATGTGCATCAGGAAGGCGATAATCCTCAGGCAAACAACAACACTGACCAAATGATGAACGATGGAATGTTCCGAGGCTTTATGCAACATCAGGCGAGAGCGGCTCCTGTCCAAAATGCAGGTGGAAACACTGGAAACTCTCGGATGGTCACCGCCAAGCAGTTTAAGGAACTGGGACCACCAGAGTTTTTTGGAGAGCCAAAACAACTTAAGGCAGAAACATGGATTAAACAGATCAACAAGATATTTGATGTCTTGGGATGCTCCGAGGAGCAAAAGGTTCCCTTTGCCACCTTCATGCCGCTGCGCAGAGTGATTCATTGGTGGGAATCAGAAACGACTCAACCGCCGCCAGACCAAGATGTCTTGGGAGAAGTTCCAGGAACTTTTCAATGACAAGTACTTTCACGAAAGTATTCGTCACATGAAAGAGGTAGAGTTCATCAAGTTGGAGCAAAATAACATGACCGTGTCGCAGTACGAAGCCAAGTTTGCCGAGTTGTCCCGATTTGTGTCCCATTTGGTTGATAATGAGGAGAGAATGACACGAATGTTTTTAAGAGGTTTGAAACATGAGATACGTCAATATCTTATATCTCATAAACTATGTTTGTATTCAGATGTTGTTAATAGGGCTCAATTATTGGAGCGTGATAATGAGTCAACCCAACCAAGAGAGAGTAGGTTTAAAAATGATAATACTAGTGAAAGCACCATCGAAGCAAAGGACAACAAGCGTGGAGGGAATCAACAAAGCCGTAAATGGTAACCACTTTGGGTGGTAATCATGGCCAAAATAATAAGAATGGACATTTCAAAAAGAGGAGATTCAACAATGATGGAAAGACGTCAACATCAGCACCTGTCGTTAAGGAAGGAGAACAACCACCTATCATATGCTTCAAGTGTGGAGGAGAGGGACACATCAGTCCCAACTGTGCGATGCCATCCAAAGCATGTTACAACTTTGGACGAGAAGGTCACCTGGCCCGATTTTGTCATTCACCAAAGACAAGTTCAGCTAGGACGGAGGCACCAAAGGCCGTCCCAGAAAAGTCAAAACCAGTAGTGCAAGGGAGAGTGTTTGTTGTGACCTCGCAAAAAGCAAGGAACCCGAATGAGGTCATCACGGGTAAGCTAATCATAAACTCTAGCGAAGTTTATACTTTATTTGATACTGGTTCTACCCACTCTTTCATTTCTCCTACTTGCGCTCAACGTTTAAATTTGACTCCAGAGAAATTGGACTTTGACTTATCTGTTGAAACTCCATTGAGAGAAACCTTCATTACATCCACGGTTTATAAGTCTTGTTTAGTTCAAATTGGCACCCACACGTTACTTGTCGATCTTATTTCATTGTCCTAACCAACCTATTATGCGAATTCAAGAAACCAAACCATTAAAATCAATCACTGTCATCTTAAGCCATAAAGCTATTCGTTTATTAAAAAATGGATGTCAAGCTTTCTTAGCTCATGTCACGGATCTAAACAAAAATACGTCAGTTTTGAATGATATTCCTATTGTTAATGAATTTCCGATGTATTCTCCGAAGAACTTCTCGGCCTACCCCAGAGCATGAAATTGAATTTTGTATCGACCTTGAACCCCAAGACAAAATCCATTTCAAAGCCCCTTATCGAATGGCTCTATTGAACTTCAAGAGTTAAAGACCCAATCGCAGGAATTGTTAGACATTGGCTTTATTCGTCCTAGTACTTCTCCTTGGGGTGCTCTGTTCTATTTGTGAAGAAGAAAGATGGGAGTATGCGACTTTGTATTGATTATCGGAGTTGAATCATGTCACCATCAAAAATAGGTACCCATTTGCCACGTATTGATGACCTGTTTGACCGGATTTGTAAGGCGCCAAATTCTTTTCAAAATTGATCTTCGTTAGGATATCACCAATTGAAGATTAGAACCGATGACATTCCAAAGACGGCTTTTAACTCCTGCAGACGGGCATTATGAATTCCTAGTCATGTCTTTTGGATTGACTAATGCACCTGCTACCTTCATGGATATGATGAACCGAGTATTCAAGGAATATTTGGATCACTTTGTGGTCGTCTTTATTGATGACATCCTCATATATTCCAAAACCCGTGAAGATCATGAGCAACACTTGAGGCTGATACTCCAAAAGCTTCGTGAATATAAGCTTTATGCCAAGTTGAAGAAATGCGAGTTCTGGCTTAAGGAAGTAGCATTCCTTGGGCACGTGGTATCAAGTCATGGAATATCTGTTGACCCAGCAAAGATTGAAGCTATTCAAAGTTGGGAGCAACCTAAATCAGTGACCGAAGTACGTAGCTTTCTCGGTTTAGCTGGTTATTATCGGAGATTCGTGGAAGGATTTTCTCGAATCGCTACTCCACTAACTCAACTGACTCGGAAAGATACAAAGTTTGATTGGAGCGAGGAATGTGAGAAGAGTTTTCAAGAACTCAAGAGGAGACTCATTTCAGCACCTGTTCTGACAATACCATCTGGTTCGGAGGGATTTGTCATCTACAGTGATGCTTCGAGCAAAGGGTTAGGATGTGTTCTCATGCAACATGGGAAAGTCATAGCCTATGCCTCACGACAACTTAAAGAATATGAGAGGAATTATCCTACTCATGATCTAGAGTTGGCAGCTGTTGTCTTCGCACTAAAGATTTGGAGGCATTACTTTTATGGGGAGAAAGTGGAGATCTTTACGGATCATAAAAGCCTCAAATATTTCTTCACTCAAAAGGAACTCAACATGCGACAACGACGTTGGCTTGAACTATTGAAAGATTATGATCATACCATCCAATACCATCCTGGAAAAGAGAACGTGGTAGCTGACACATTGAGTAGAAGATCATATGCAGGTACAAGTGCGATATTGTCAACGTAAAGGCCCATTTTGTGTGACATGCAAAGGATGGAGATAGAGATAAAGACTCCAGGGACCCACATGATGATTGCGAACATACGAGTAGAACCAACTTTAATTGATAAAGTTAAAGCTGCTCAAACTATAGACCTGGAGCTGATGCGTATGAGGAAGAAAGTGCAAGAAGGTGATATGCCAGAGGCAAGAATCGATGAAGAAGGAATACTTCGAGTCAACTCCAGACTTTGTGTTCCTAACGACCCTGATTTAAAGTATAAAATCATGATGGAGGCTCACAACACACCATTTGCAATCCATCCTAGGAGTACCAAAATATATCATGATCTTCGTCATACGTTTTGGTGGAGCAATATGAAGAGAGAGATAGCGTTGTTTATCTCAAGGTGTCTAACTTGTCAACGAGTCAAGGCAGAGCATCAAGTACCAAAAGGTCCATTGCAACCACTTGAAATTCCAAAATGGAATTGGGAGCACATTACCATAGATTTCGTTATTGGTCTTCCCAAGGTTTCTCAAGGCATAGATGTAATTTGGGTCATTGTTGATAGAATGACCAAGTCTGCTCATTTCTTACCAATACGAGAAACTTATACACTTGAACGTCTTGTTCGCATGTACATAAACGAGATTGTAAGACTGCATGGTATGCCAGTATCCATAGTTTCTGATCGTGACCCAAGATTCACTTCACGATTTTGGGTTAGTTTACAAAAAGCTATGGGCACAGATTTACGATTTAGTTCAGCATATCATCCTCAGACGGATGGACAATCAGAGAGGACTATTCAAACTCTGGAAGATTTATTAAGACTTTGTGTCCTTGATTTGAAGGGAAGTTGGGACAAGTTCTTACCGTTGGTGGAGTTTTCCTACAACAACAGTTATCAAGCAAGCATTGGCATGGCTCCATTCGAGGCATTGTATGGAAGAAAGTGTCGTTCTCCAGTATGCTGGGATGAGGTGGGTGAAGCAACGTTGTTGGGACCGGAGTTGGTACGTATGACTACGGAAAAGATTCAAACGATCCGACAACGTATAAAAACCTCACAAGATCGACAAAAGAGTTATGTTGATCTTCATCGAAAGGACATGGAATTCGATATAGGAGATCATGTGTTGTTACGTGTTGCTCCATGGAAAGGGGTTACGAGATTTGGAAAGAGAGGAAAGCTCAATCCTCGATTCATTGGCCCATTTTTAATCCTCAATCGAGTAGGAACTGTGGCCTATAGACTCACTTTACCACCAAGTATGTCTCGTGTTCATAACGTTTTTCACATATCCATGTTATGTAAATATGTGAAAGATCCAAACCACATTATTGAGTTAGAACCGGACGAAATAGCAGAAGACTTAACGTATGAAGATGTTCCTGTTCAAATCTTGGATAAGAAGGAACATATTTTACGCTCCAAGGTTATACCTCAAGTCAAAGTTTTATGGAGGAACCACGATGTAGAGGAAATGACCTGGGAGTTAGAATCTGAAATGAAATCAAGGTATCCTTACCTCTTTGACATACCAAGTACGTACCCTAATTTTGAGGGCGAAATTTCTTAAGAAGGGGAGATTGTGAGACCCCAGATTTTATGAATAAATATTTTTCTCGAAATATTTTTATATTATGGTGTGAATTTGATATAATGTTATAGTTGTGGGTAATATTTATAAATTTTGCAAAGTATGCCAGTTGTTATATTATATTCGATTAGTCAGGGAATATTCTTTGTGTCGGGAAATATTCGTACGACGACACAATCATTGGTGGACCCCACAACGAAATTATTGTCGGATTGAGAAAACGACAAAAATATTTTTATAAAAATAACGACGGAAGTTTTACTGTTAATATTGTTGAACTACTCAAGAGTAAAAGTACGATGAATACGCTATGGTTGCATAAGAGCAATACCGGTATTGATTATTAATGCTTACGTGAGAAGTCACTCGCTTTTGTTCAATTATTGCTATATTAATTGTTGCATAGTATCTCACGTTATTTGATTCAAATATTGTCGATATTTTATATATTATTAAATCAATAATTGAAATGACAGAGTTAGTAATATTATAATTTGCAATATTAACGATGTCAGAAGTTCGCCAAGGAGAGGTTTGGTCACTTAATTGCGGCATAATAGGAGAAATCCTTATTGGAAAGCCCCTCTTTCCGGAACGACACGGTCGATTAATATTGTGAATTATAATAATGAAGACAAATGTTGTTAAAAATATTGAAAGGATTTTTATGAGGTAGTTGTTGTAAATTTGACGTATTATTTAGACCCTCATTTACCTATTTTTCAACATTATTGATAGAAAGTTATTTAAATATAACGGGACCCCTGTGATTATGACATGTTGGGGGGAGGGAAACATGCGGGGCCCACGGTTTGAAAATTGAACGGGTGGGAGGTTTTGAGTTTTGGTTTATATGGAGGGAGTATTATTGTTATCATTATATATATATATATATATATATATATAATATATAATATATTTTATTTAAAAGATTTTTCTTTAAATATGGACCGTCCGATTAAAAGTAAATCAATCTGGACCGTTCATGAATTAGTTACTATGCAGTCCGTCCTTCTATAAATAGAAGCTCATTCTTTCATTATTTTCTTACGAATTCACTAAACTCTAGAGAGAGAAAGTTATAGAGAGAAATAAAAAGAGAAGTCTGCTAACTTTCTTTTCCTTTATCCAGTTTCTTTTACGGTAAGAGATATTACTCTTTTGTATTCAAGAAGAGAACTTATGTTATTCCATTTCTTTATTTTTCTGTTGGAATAACCTATATACGCGGAATACCCTATACTTGGTGACATTCTTCTATTATTCTGTCTTTATTATTCCGTTGGAACATCCTGTCTATGCTTTACGCCGGACCTGGTTCCGTCTTTATTATTCTGTTAGAATATCCTGTCTGTGTGTTTTACACCGGACCTGGTTCCGTCTTTATTATTCTGTATTTATTATTCTGTTGGAACATCCTATCGGTGTGATTTTCACCTGACCTGGTTCCGTTATTATTATTCTGTTGGAATAACCTGTCTATGCGAAGTACCACATGCATGGTGATTTCTGTTGTTATTCCATTCCTTATTATTCTCAGTTGGTTAAAATTTTGACTTCTATAGTCCATGAAATTAGTGGAATATCCTTGATATTTGCGCTTCATCCAGTATTTTTCATGGAAATATTCTTATGAGCATTCTTGAATTTTACTCTACAAAGCAATATCATGTTGACAATTTGGACGTTATTAGTTCCTGGATAACTTAATTCTTGAACTTGTTTTATTGAATTCTTATATCATTGTCATCATCCTCATGTTTATATTTTTTTAAAGTCATCTGTGGCCTGTAGAGCATGGATGGACATGGTATGATTATGACCAGGGATTATTCGGTGTAATCATGACCGTAATGTTATAAATGATGCGGTAAAAGTCCTCATTGGCCTGTAGTGCATTGATGGACAGTTGTTGGCATAATCATGACCATTGATGAATACACAAATTTCCTTGGCCGTAGTGCATGGAATTTGTGGTCGTGACCCTAATGAATATCATTGGCCGTAGTGCAGGGATGATGTGGATTATTTATTAAGCTGAGTCCCAGCGATAAAAGTAATGAAAAACCTTATAAAAACATAAAAGATAGTAGATTTTATTCTCTACTTGACTCTTTTAATGCATTGCTTGATCCGCTGCAGTTAAACTTGATGTCTATTGTATTTTATCAGTTTAACATTGTTGAAGGCTAATGATAATTTATTCTGCATTATCTTAGTCATAATATCTCTTGCTGGGCTAGCTGGAACTAGTCGGGGGATGGAGTGATGGTTCGAGATGGTGTCTTAGTAGTCCTCACTATTCTATAAAATAGTGTCATAATAAATGTAATGAGGACATTTTCTGAGAGTGGATATTGTCTAGAAGACAATATTTGTATTAAAACTCACAGCTTGTATTTTGTCGTACTTTACACGACTGTTGTATAATTAAGTTGTATTTGAATTTTGTACCATGTATTTGGTGACTCAAGATGGATGATGTATACCTATTTTGGGGGCGTCACACTACATAAGTGTGACACTTTAACACACAATTAAAACCCAGAATCCAAGTTCTTAAAGCCCAAAAGTGGACCCTTAGCACTACCTGAGTTTCTGGGTAACCCAAAAACTCAAGAACAGCTCTGACAGCTAGTTTGATAGCTTATAACTTTTTGTTGTGTTGTAGTTTGACCCAGAAATGTGTTAGTACATGTAGTATTACATCAATACTACATCACTAATACAGCTACATGTCCAGAAATATCAAGATCAAAGAATTAGAGATGGTCAAAGTAGGCATCTCAACATTGACTTTGAATTTTCTTGAAGGCTCAAGAACACCTATGGCAAGAGTTTTCATCGCGATAGGCCCTTTAGCGACGGTTTAAATGAAAATTAATTATTTAATTAAAATAATTAGAATAAAATGGAAAATAAATATGAAAAATTCATAATTAATTTGTAAAAAATATTTTAAGGTATAAAAATTGACTTTTTTTAATTTATTTAAATATTAATGATTTTAAATTTATTTAATAATTATATTAAATAAATTACTTAAAATGATTTTAATATTTTAAAAACAATTTAAAATGATATTAAAGTGTTGAAAAATATTTTAAGTTGTTTTGAATGACTTTTAATATTTTGGTGTGAATTTCATTAATAATTAATATTAATGATAATAAATATATTTAATAATTATATTAAATAAATTATGTAAAAATAGTTTTAATGTTTTAAAAATCATATAAAAATGATTTAAAGGTTTTAAAAATGTTTTAAGTTATGAAATATAACTTTCAATATTTTAACATGAAATACATTAATATTTTAATATTAATGGCGAGTTATTTAAGAATGATTTTAAATATTTTAAAAATTATTTATAGGTGATATTAAGGTATTAAAAATACTTTGAGTTATTACAAATAACTTTTAATATTATGACATGAATTTTATTAATATTTGAAATTTAATTAAATATTAATGATAATAGAATTATTTGGTATTTAAATTATTTAAAAATGATATTAATTATTGAAAAATCATTATAAATGATAATAATTATCTGAAAATTATTATGAGTTACTAAAAAATGCTATGACTAATAAGTAAAGTATCTATGATAATTGTGGAGCAGTTAAGTATAGTTTTATTAAAAATAAACTCGATATTATCCGATTAGGCAATCGGGACGTCGAAATAGTACCGAACCCAAGTTAGTCTGCAATAGTTTGACTTGATACCGGGTCTTATGTGTTTTAGTGACTGTTAGGAATATGTGATAAGTGTTTAAGTTATATTATGACTGTAATTAACAGTAGTATATGTGATGATATTATGCTAATTGAGAGATCGATATTATCAATAATAGGTCTTTCAGATGAAGCTTAAATTAGATTACGTAGCAGTAATCGACGATACATGCAAGTTCCTATACTCTTTTATTGGGCAAGTTCTCTAACTCAAACTCGAGTAAGTGTTTTTTAAGGCATGTTCATGGTTAATCATTGTTGATTATATCACATCTATGAATTATTGATTCGCACGTTGTGCATGTTGAATGTGTTCATCAGGTATGAAAGGCCGATCACCTTCATTACCATATTATGCAGTTAAATTTGTTCATGTTCATTATTGGCCATTCATCATTATTGACTCGGTCATTCAGTTATGGAAATTGATTTATATTCTTTCACGATCATTATATTGTTGAAAGTTTGCCAGCTTATTATTCTTTTTAATCATGATATATCTTCCTTGTATTTAAAACTTGCTGGGCAAACTTGTTGCTCACCCTTGCTATATCATGATAAAAATTTCAGATTAAGACGTAATGTTAGATATAGGTAAAGTTAAAGGCAAAGACAAATTCCAGCATTGGATTTTGATGCAGTTAAAATTTCTAATAGTATTGGATGCTAATGATAATTGTAAGTCAAGTAGGATTTTGAATTCAGGTATTAAGTTAAGGTTATCAACCTTGGAGATTATGTGTAAAGGTTTTTGTAAGACCCCAACTTTTATGAATAAAAATAAATTTTCTATAAATATCATTTTTGAATATTATGGAATAAATTTGATATAATGTTATAGTTGTGGGTAATATTTATAAATTTTGCAAAGTACGCAAGTTGTTATATAATATTCGATGGGTGGGAGAATATTCATTTTAACGAGGAATATTAAATGACGAAGGCACAATCATTGGTGGACCCTAGCGGTAATTATCACGGATTGAGAAAACGACAAAAATATTTTATTAAAAATAACGGCGGAAGTTTTACCGTTAATCTTTGTTGAACTACTCGATAGTAAAAGAAATAAAGAATCTGGCGTGGTTGCATAGTAGCACACGGTATTGATTATTGATGCTTACGTGAGAAGTCATTCAGTTTTATTCAATTATTATCGATATTTTATATATTATTAAATCAATAATTGAGATGACAGAGTTATTAATATTATTATTTGCAATATTAACGATGTCTAGAAGTTCTGCCAAGGAGAGGTTTGGTCACCTAATTGCGCGCCAATATGGAGAAATCCTTATTGGAAAGCCCCCTCTTTCCTGAGAATGACCTGGTCGATTAATAGTGTGAATAATAATAATGATGATGAAGTTTTATTTTATTAGTATTATTAATGTAATAAAACAAAAAAGTTTTTTATATAAAATAGAATACTTTTATAAAGTTATTCATTTTATTAGATTATAAATAGAATATAATATATTTTATTGTAAACCAATCTGGACCGTCCGTTTAAAAGTAAATCAATCTGGACCGTTCATGGATTGGTTACTATTCAATCCATTCTTCTATAAATAGAAGCGCATTCCTTCATTATTTCTTACGAATTCACTGAAACCCTAGAGAGAGAAACTGTGGAGAGAATTCTTCTTCTATAATCTTGAGCGTATTTCTTTAGCGTTTAAGAAAGCTTTGAGCGTAGTGCAAGTTTCTTCAAGTATATTCCCGCCCTACCGTCGGAGTACTCTTCTTTATAAGGTAAGGGGTATTATTTCTTTCGTATTCATGAAGAGAACTTCTGTTATTCCATTTTTTTTATTCTGTTGGAATAACCTGTATACGCTGTCTACCCTATACTTGGTGAAATTTTTCTGTTATTCCATTCTTTATCATTATGTTAGAATAACCTGTCTATGCGAAGTACTGCATACATGGTGAAATTCTTCTGTTATTCCATTCTATATTCAGTTGGTTAAAGTTTTGATTTCTATACTCCATGAAATTAGTGGAATATCCTTGATATTTGCGCTTCATCCAGTATCTTTTCATGGAAATATTCTTCTGAGCATTCTTAAATTTTACTCTACAAAGAAGTATCATGTTGACAATTTGGATGTTATTAGTTCCTGGATAAATTAATTCTTGAACTTGTTTTATTGAATTCTTATATCATTGTCATCATCCTCATGTTTATATTTTTGTTGAAAGTCATCTGTGGCTTGTTGTGCATAGATGGACTTGGTATGATTATGACCAGGGATTATTCGGTGTAATCTTGACCGTAATATTACAAATGATGTGGTAAAAGTCCTCATTGGCCCGTAGTGCATTGATGGATAGTTGTTGGCATGATCATGACCATTGATGAATACACGAATATCCTTAGCCCGTAGTGCATGGATATTTTGTGGTCGTGATACTAATGAATATCCTTGGCCGTAGTGTAGGGATGATGTGGATTATTTATTAAGCTGAGTCCCAGCGATAAAAGTAATGAAAAACCTTTTAAATCATAAAATATAGTAGATTTTATTCTTTACAGTGATGCTTCAAGCAAATGGTTAGGATGTGTTCTCATGCAACATGGGAAAGTTATAGCCTATGCCTCTCGACAACTAAAAGAATATGAGAGGAATTATCTTACTCATGATCTAGAGTTGGCAGCAGTCATTTTTGCACTAAAGATTTGGAGGCATTACTTGTATGGGGAAAAAGTGGAGATCTTTACGGATCATAAAAGTCTCAAATATTTCTTCACTCAAAAGGAACTCAATATGCGACAACGATGTTGGCTTGAACTATTGAAAGATTATGATCATACCATCCAATACCAGCCTGGAAAAACAAACATGGTAGCTGACGCATTGAGTAGAAGATCATATATGGGTACGAGTGCGATATTGTCAAAGCAAAGGCCCATTTTGTATGACTTGCAAAGGATGGAGATAGAGATAATGACTCCAGGGACCCATGTGATGATGGCGAATATACGAGTAGAATCGACTTTAATCGATAAAGTTAAAGTTGCTCAAACTAAAGACCTGGAGCTGATGTATATGAGGAAGAAAGTACAAGAAGGTGCTATACCGGAAGCAAGAATCGATGAAGAAGGAATACTTCGAGTCAACTCTAGACTTTATGTTCCTAACGACCCTGAGTTAAAGTATAAAATCATGATGGAGGCGCACAACTCACCGTTTGCAATCCATCTTGGGAGTACCAAAATGTATCACGATCTTCGACATACATTTTGGTGGGGCAATATGAAGAGGGAGATAGCGTTGTTTATCTCAAGGTGTTTAACTTGTCAATGAGTCAAGGCAGAGCATCAAGTACCAAAAGGTCCATTGCAACCACTTGAAATTCTAGAATGGAAGTGGGAGCACATTACTATGGATTTCGTTACTGGTCTTCCCAAGGTTTCTCAAGGCATAGATGCAATTTGGGTCATTGTTGATAGATTGACCAAATCTGCTCATTTCTTACCTATACGAGAAACTTATACACTTGAACGTCTTGCTCGTATGTACATAAACGAGGTTGTATGTACATAATCAAGACCCAAGATTCACTTCACAATTTTGGGTTAGTTTGCAAAAAGCTATGGGCACGGATTTACGATTTAGTTCGGCATATCATCCTCATACGGACGGACAATCAGAGAGGACTATTCAAACTCTTGAAGATTTATTAAGACTCTGTGTCCTTGACTTCAAGGAAAGTTGGGATAAGTTCGTACCATTGGTGGAGTTTTCCTACAACAACAGTTGTCAAGCAAGTATTGGCATGGCTCCTTTCGAGGCGTTGTATGGAAGAAAGTGTCATTATCCAGTATGCTGGGATGAGGTGGGTGAAAAATGTTGTTGGGACCGGAGTTGGTATGTATGTCTACGGAAAAGATTCAAACGATCCGACAACATATAAAAACCTCACAAGATCGAAAAAAGAGTTATGTTGATCTTCATCGAAAGGACGTGGAATTCAATATCGGAGATCATGTGTTGTTACGTGTTGCTCCATGGAAAGGAGTTACGAGATTTGAAAAGAGAGGAAAGCTCAATTCTCGATTCATTGGTCCATTTTTAATCCTCGATCGAGTAGGGACTGCAGCCTATAGACTTGCTTTATCGCCAAGTATGTCTCGTGTTCATAACCTTTTTCATATATCCATGTTACGTAAATATGTGAAAGACCCGAACCACATTATTGAGTTGGAACCGGACGAAATAGCAGAAGATTTAACGTATGAAGAGGTTCCTGTTCAAATCTTAGATAAGAAGGAACATATTCTACGCTCCAAGATTATACCTCAAGTCAAAGTTTTATGGAGGAACCACGATGTTGAGGAAATGACCTAGGAGTTAGAATCTGAAATGAAATCAAGGTATCCTTACCTCTTTGATATACCAGGTACGTACCCTAGTTTCGAGGGAGAAATTTCATAAAAAGGGGATATTGTAAGACCCCAACTTTTATGAATAAAAATGAATTTTCTATAAATATCATTTTTGAATATTATGGAATAAATTTGATATAATGTTATAGTTGTGGGTAATATTTATAAATTTTTCAAAGTACGCAAGTTGTTATATAATATTCGATTGGTTGGGGAATATTCGTTTTAACAGGGAATATTCGTACGACGGCACAATCATTGGTGGACCCCACAATAGAATTATTATCGGATTGAGAAAACGATAAAAATATTTTATTGAAAATAATGGCGGAAGTTTTACCGTTAATACTGTTGAACTACTCGGTAGTAAAAGTACAGTAATACGCGTGATTGCATAGTAACACACGGTATTGATTATTTATGTTTACGTGAGAAGTCATTTAGTTTATTCAATTATTGTCGATATTTTATATATTATTAAATCAATAATTGAAATGACAGAGTTATTAATATTATTATTTTCAATATTAACAATGTCTAGAAGTTCTGCCAAGGAGAGGTTTGGTCACCTAATTGCGTGCCAATATGGAGAAATCCTTATTGGAAACCCCCCTCTTTCTTGAGAACGACCTGGTCGATTAATAGTGTGAATAATAATAATGATGATGAAGTTTTGTTTTATTAGTATTATTAATATAATAAAACAGAAAAGCTTTTTATATAAAACATAATACTTTTATAAAGTTATTCGTTTTATTAGATTATAAATAGAATATATTATATTTTATTGTAAACCAATCTGGACCGTCCGTTTAAAAGTAAATTAATCTGGACCGTTCATGGATTGGTTACTATTCAGTCCATTCTTCTATAAATAGAAGCTCATTCCTTCATTATTTCTTATGAATTCACTAAAACCCTAGAGAGAGAAACTGTGGAGAGAATTCTTCTTCTATAATCTTGAGCGTATTTCTTTAGCGTTTAAGAAAGCTTTGAGCGTAGTGCAATTTTCTTCAAGTATATTCCCGCCCTACCGTCGCAGAACTCTTCTTTATAAGGTAAGGGGTATTATTTCTTTCGTATTCATGAAGAGAACTTCTATTATTCCATTTTTTTATTCTGTTGGAATAACCTGTATACGCGGTCTACCCTATACTTGGTGAAATTTTTCTGTTATTCCATTCTTTATCATTATGTTAGAATAACTCGCGTCTATCGAAGTACCGCATACAAGGTGAAATTCTTACGTTATTCTATTCTTTATTATTCGTTGGAACATCCTGCTCAGGCGCGCTTTTACGTCGGACCTGGTTAAAATCTTTATTATTCTATTGGAATATCACGTCTGCATGCGTTTACGCCTGGGACTGGTTTCGTTATTTATTATTCTGTTGGAATAACCTGTCTATGTGAAGTACCGCATGCATGGTGATTTCTGTTGTTATTCCATTCTTTATTATTCTATTGGAATATCATGTTAGTGCGTATTACGCCTGACCTGGTTCCATTATTTATTATTCTGTTGAAATAACCTATCTATGCGAAGTACCGAATGCATGGTGATTTCTTTTGTTATTCCATTCTTTATTATATTCAGTTAGTTAAAGTTTTGATTTCTATACTCCATGAAATTAGTGGAATATCCTTGATATTTGCGCTTCATCAAGTATCTTTTCATGGAAATATTCTTCTGAGCGTTCTTAAATTTTACTCTACAAAGAAGTATCATGTTGACAATTTGGACGTCATTAGTTCCTGGATAAATTAATTCTTGAACTTGTTTTATTGAATTCTTATATCATTGTCATCATCCCCGTGTTTATATTTTTGTTGAAAGTCATCTATGACCTGTTGTGCATAGATGGACTTGGTATGATTATGACCAAGGATTATTCGGTGTAATCATGACCGTAATGTTACAAATGATGTGGTAAAAGTCCTCATTGGCCCGTAGTGCATTGATGGACAGTTGTTGGCATGATCATGACCATTGATGTATACACGAATATCCTTGGCCCGTAGTGCATGGATATTTTGTGGTCATGATACTAATGAATATCCTTGGCCGTAGTGCTAGGATGATGTGGATTATTTATTAAGCTGGGTCCCAGCGATAAAAGTGATGAAAAACCTTTTAAATCATAAAAGATAGTAGATTTTATTCTCTACTTCACTCTTTTAATGGATTGCATGTTCCATCAATAGATTAAACTTGATGTCTATTGTATTTTATCAATTTAACATTGTTGAAGACTAATGATAATTTATTCTACATTATCTTAGTTATAATATTTCTTCGGGCTAGTTGAGCTCACCCTTTTACTTTCATTGTTCTCTTCAGAAATGAGAACGTAGCGAGGGACTAGTCTGGGAAGCGGAGTGACTCGGTCCGGATAATAGCATTAGTAGTCCTCACTATTCATACATTAAATAGTGTGATAATAAATGTAATGAGGACTCAATTGAGTGTGGATATTGTCTAGATGACAATATTTGTATTAAAGTCGACAACATATGTTTTGTCGTATTTTTTTACTAATTGTTGTATAATTAAGTTGTATTTGAATTTTGTACCATGTATTTGGCGACTCAAGATGGGTGATGTATACCTGTTTTGGGGGCGTCACAGTTATTATATAAACAATTTATGTTAATATCATCCGCAATAGTTATAGAATTGATGTACTAGATTCGTGATAAAAAAGTACCTGGATTTGGGGAGACGCTACATAACTCCTAAAGAATCAAAATTTATGCCAGTTTTACCAAAGGACATTGCAATGAGAAAATAGAAGCACGGGGAAGCCAAAATGAACTAGGAGCGATGACGGGTGTACCAAACCATCAAATTTTCTACTACTATAGCACGGGGCGCGCCCAAATTGGCCTAGGAGCAGCGCTACGCACGCCGAACGACGGGGAGAGAGCTGATTTGGGTGTTATGTTGTCCAAGTTGAGCTAGAATAGGATTGTTAGTTGCATAACTTGCTAGGGTTTCCGCTAAGACTATAAATACGTGATTATAACTTAGATTTCAGATACTTCTTCTAGACTTTTGACTACAATTCATTGAGAGCCACCTTGTGGAGACTTGGAGATTGCATTGGAGAACATTGAAGGCAGAGA
The DNA here is from genome assembly GCA_020205605.1 of Panax ginseng. Taxonomy (NCBI): domain Eukaryota; kingdom Viridiplantae; phylum Streptophyta; class Magnoliopsida; order Apiales; family Araliaceae; genus Panax; species Panax ginseng. The sequence goes on along the minus strand of CM035132.1, from coordinate 140,113,404 downwards.
TTGAAGCTTGGAGATCATAGATTCTTGAATAGAGTTTTTCTTCTTCTCTTAACTTTATTATCTGTATTTATGATGCTATTTAGTTGTGATATTCTTGTTTCTATTATGATGATGAACTAATTTCCTAATTAGGGGTACAACGGAACCTTTTGTGATGCAATAATTAAATTATATTTATTCTCACTTATTGATTTTATTGAGTTGATTATTATATTTTGTGCTTGATTAAATAATTGTTTGGCCAGCAATTAACCCGATATCTTTGACGAAATTGAAAGAGGAAATCTTATATTAGATCTAAATATAATAATGCATGAATTTGTTGATTCTTCTTAAGGATAACATAACAATGTATGAGACGAAAGTACTTATATGTCATGCGTAACCTTGTTAGGAGTTTGTGCTTAATGAATCTGTTTTAATTGACTTGCACGAAAGTAAAAAAATAACTGAAATATGTCTTTTTATTAATCATTGGAAGATGTTAGTAAATTGATAAGAAATCATAGTTAGCAACTCGTTGGATTAATTAAGTGGGAATAAGATAAAGCGAATATTGCAAAATAAATGGAAAAATTGTATTCCTATGTGTTAATCATCTGGTAAAAAATATTCCTATGGAAAAAAATTTATATATGCATTATTATATTGACTTGTTTGGTTCTGTGGCCTTTACTACTCGTATAAGTAAGCCCTAGGGGTGTCTCTATGCACCCTAAAACCATCTAGTTTAGGAGTCGTTAGTCGAAAGTTCACCAAATGGGTAGTTCTGAAAAGCCTAAGAGAATCAGACATTTCACAGTCAAGTGTTAGCACGGGATGGAGCCTAAAACACACTCGTGAATAAATAAATTATGAATAAAACTCCACAAGGACCCTCGAGCTTAGTAAATATGTGGTTTTGGCTGAAATGGTTGTGTTTACAGAAATAGTTTCTTTGAATGGTGAGTTTTACCTCTTAAGAAGTAAATTATGAAATCCAATTTAATCTGTAGTCGGTTGGAGCTAGTATAATATCACACACACACACACACAATGCATGGGTAATGATTGGTTTAGATTGCCAGATTGATTTCATTTATTGGTTTGCATTGATGTGATGTTCTATTTAAGTTTCTTGAGGATATCTCAGAGGCTTGCTTTTAATATTCATACTGATTTATTGCCAAATTTATACGATTGTATAGTATAGTTCACATTTACATCATGGTTATTTTTTTGTAGTATAGCATTGTTTTGTTTTGCTTGAGGACAAGCAAAGCTTTAAGTATGGGGGTATTTGACAAGTGAGTTTTATACCCAAGAATCGAGTGCATTTGAGCTTAATCTTTTGGTTTGTTTTTAATTATTTTGTGTGCATTTTATACATTTTTATATTATTTTGTAGGCTATGACATGACATTGGCATGAAGAAGCAAGGAAAAGAAATTCAGACATCTTTTGTACTAAAATATGCAAGCAAATACAAGAAGGGAAGATTGCAGAGCTTTTAACTCAAGTTGGATGCATGTTCTTAGCTTGAAGCTTTGATTTCATTGTAGATCTACTTCTTAGCTTTTCAAAACATCTTGAATCGTCCCAATCGAAGTTCAGATGCGAGAGTTATGGCCTTTTTATCAGCAAAGATCAAAGTTAAGAGTTGTCATGCTAGCGTTTATATAGCAACCACTTGAAGTCAAATTTCGACCATGATATGGCCAGAAACTGTCAATTCTCAAAATAAAAGTTGTAGATCTCGTCGATATCTTCAATTTCATAGGTGGAAGGCCCCGTAACTCGTAGAGGATCTAAAGTTATGCCTATTTTACCAAAGGACGTCGCAGTAGAAAATAGATCGATGCGAGGCGTACCAGAAATGAACTAGGAGCGACGCGGGGAGCGCTAGACAATAATATTTTCTACTACTGTAGCGCGAGGTGCGCCCAAATTGGCCTAAGAGCAGCGTTGGGCGTGCCAGACGGTAGGGAGAGTGCTGATTTGGGTTTTTTTACTATCCAAGTTGAGCTAGAATAGGATTGTTAGTTGCTTAACTTGCTAGGGTTTTCATTAAGACTATAAATACTTGATTATAACTTGGATTTTAGATACTTCTTCTAGACCTTTGACTACAATTCATTTAGAGACACCTTATGGAGACTTGGAGATTGCATTGGAGAATATTGAAGGCAGAGATTGAAGCTTGGAGATCAAAGATTCTTGAACACAGTTTTTCTTCTTCTTTTAACTTCATTATCTATATTTATGATGCTATTTAATTATGATCTTCTTGTTTCTATTATGATGATGAAATAATTTCCCAATTAGGAGTACAATGGAACCTTTTGTGATGCAATAATTAAATTATATTTATTATCACTTATTGATTTTATTGAGTTGATTATTATATTTTGTGCTTGATTAAATAATTATTTGGCCAACAATTAACGTGATATCTTTGATGGAATTGAAAGCGAAAATCTTAGATTAGATCTGAATATAATAACACATGAATTTTTGATTCTTCTTAAGGATAACATAACAGTGTATGAGACGAAAGTACTTATATACCATGTGTAACCTTGTTAGGAGATTGTGCTTAATGAATTTGTTTTAAGTGTCTTGTATGAATGTAGCAAAATAACTGAAATAGGTCTTTTTATTAATCATTAAAAGATGTTAGTAAATTGATAAGCAATTATAGTTAGCAACTCGTTAGATTAATTAAGTGGGAATAAGATAAAGCGAATATTGCAAAACAATTAGAGAAATTGTATTCATATGTGTTAATCATCTGGTAATCAATATTTTTCAGTTTAATTAGTTCTTAATTACTTTATTTTAATCAACTTTCACAAATCAATTGGAGAGACTATTTAAGTGGGTTAAATTAGTAGAAGCTTGATAATTAAAATAATTGTTAGTAACTATTCTATGTGGATTAGACAACCTTTCTTATCACTTTATTACTTGATTGTCCGTGTGCACTTACGCGTATTTGTCATTATTTAAATCGGAAAACAATAAACATGAAGGTATAGAGACAATAAAATAGCTAAAGAAGGGTTAAACACCTGGAAAAGCTTTTAGAATCAAGGTGGGTTGCTTTATGTAAGCGGCGGAGCAAACAAGCCAACACCGCAGCTTCCCATGCATAATCATTTACTTTATTAATATCCTCAAAAAATAAAAGATACCTCGCATGTATAACGTTTCGGTTTGCTGATTTAAACAATACCTTCCCCAATATAAACAATACGTATGTTTTGGTGTAAGTCACCATCGTTTCCCAATCAGCATCTATCGGAGCTTGGCAAAATCTACTGCCCAACCACGACAATATAATTCCCCCTCGAGTATACACTTTCTCATCCCCTACAATATATTGACTAAATTTTCTATCAATAAAGTAATGTTTAGGGTTATAGAGTAAAGTACATGTAATAGGATGCCCTATAACTGGTAATCATAAAATGAAATTTACATCTTCAAGGGTGACACTGTCATTTCACCAGTCGAAAAGTGAAATATATTTGTCTTACTATGCCAGTGCTCCACTAATACTTCTATCAACGAAGCGTTTAATTGGGTACAAACATTAGTATTTGTAAATACCCCAAAAGCCCAGTCACGTAACAATTCTTTTTGGGTGTCACTTAAAACCCACACTTCCAACGAACGTCCACTCTCATCAGTTCTTAATGACATAATGTAATGGGGATTGTCCCATACGGCTGTTGAAATTGTTAGATTTTGTGAAAATCAAAGACGCAATCAAATTATAAAATTAGCGGAAGCAAAGTAAAATTAGATTTTAAAATTTTCATAAACCAATTACCCGGATCATCCTCTATGCATATTATTAATTATAACGAAGAACAAGAAGTTATGGAATCATACCCTTGTAGATATGAGCTTCCACATGTATGAGTTTAACTCCTACTTCTCCGTGATCTCCTGGTAGATTCCTTCCTCTGATCAATGTTAGCCACCCAAGTGTATGGCCTCTATAGGTGATCCACCAAGGAAGAAGAATTTTCAAGAAAAATGGTGTGTTGGCTCTAACCCTAGTTTTTCCCATCTCTATAGAAAAATGGGCGTACTCTCCAACAATTGGAATCACGTATTATTTTTAATATATGATATATGACTTCTCTTATAAAGATATTAGTTAACCCTTTTTAGGGTATTATTTAATTAATTAAACTCCTTTAATTAATTAAATTAATCTCCTTAATCTTATTAGGGATAATTAATTAAACTCTTTTAATTAATTTGCCTCCTAACCCTATTAGGATTAAATGAGAGTACTTATATTAAATTAATTCCCAAACATCTTTAGAAATTAAAATAATAATAATATTAATAAGACTTCTCTTATTAATTTACATTTAATGTTTTTAAAATATTAAATAATTAAGCTATTTAATTTGTTCTATCACCATAGATTAAATTAAATACACTTAATATATTATTACAATTATGTCATTAACTTCTTAAATAATTATTCTTCCTTTTATGGTGTGACCCTTTAGGTTCTCCATATTAAACCGATTGTGAATAAATCAATTAGAACAATTCTAATATCATTTAAATAAATAAATTAATCTATTAATTTTTTTAAATAAATAATATTTATTCTACAATAAGGATAAACCTCCTTAGCGATCAATGACTTTCCATATAATATATATTTCAACATTAATCATAAAAGAACCCTTGAGTAAATACTTACTGCACAATTCAATCCTTCCACCATACAATGTCCCAATTAAATATAAGACATGAAATTACTGTTAAGTCTTATTTTATTTAATTATATGTATTTCAATTTCCAAATGTACAACTCCGAATAAATGCAAATTAGAATCTACTTTCTAATTTTATTTCACCTGAGCCGATGATTCTTGGGTTGTCATTTATCGAATCACATAGGAAATTTCTATTCTTTTACTAGAAGTGGTCGATTCTATGTTGATCATTCATTATCTCCACATATAACTTATTACACCCAAGCATACTCTTTGATATACCCTAAGGGTTTTAAGGAATAAGTCAAAATGTAATTCATTACACATAAGATAATATGATGATCTCAAGTCAAAGGATCATTTGTACTACTATCACTACAGGAATTCCTATTGACAGGAAAGTAAAACTCCATTAGGTATTCCTTAGCGAGTCACGTTCAGTGAACTTATTCTCCAATAAGCATCTACATACCTGTTTTAGTGTCTTCACATAAATGATCATGAGATCAATCATCCTCATCCAATGAGCAAGTAACGTATGTGACGCCCCCAAATTCAAATCACACTTGTCTCAAATTTGGTTGTCACGTGCTAACTCTAATAATAAATCAAAGTCTCACACAACGGAATAATAGAGTAAATTACATTGTTATAATATAATTATTCTCATCTCAAGGTCTCACAACCGTTATTGTAACACCCCCAAAACAGGTATACATCACCCATCTTGAGTCTCCAAATACATGGTACAAAATTCAAATACATCTTAATTATACAACAGTCGTGTAAAATACGACAAAACATAATCTAAGAGTTTTAATAAGAATATTGTCATCTAGACAATATCCACACTCAATGGAGTCCTCATTACATTTATTATCACACTATTTAACAGAATAGTGAGGACTACTAATGCTATCATCTGGACCGTCACTCCGTTCCCCGACTAGTCTCGGCTACGTTCTCATTTCCTGAAGAGAATAGTGAAAGAAAGGGTGAGCTCAACTAGCCCAGTAAGAAATATTATGACTAAGATAATGTAGAATAAATTATCATTAGCCTTCAACAATGTTAAACTGATAGAATATAATAGACAACAAGTTTAACTGCATCGGAATAAGCAATCCATTAGAAATGTCAAGTAGAGCATAAAATCTACTATCTTCTATGATTTAAAATTTTTTTCATCAACTTTATCGCTGAGACTCAGCTTAATAAATAAAATCGAATTATCCCTGCATCACGGCCAAGGATATTCATGTAATCATCAATGGTCATGACTATACCGAATAATCCATGATCATAATTACACCAACAACTGTCCATCAATGAACTACATGTTAATGAGGAATTTTACCACATCATTCGTCACATCACGGTCATGATTATACCAAATAATCCCTGGTCATAATCATACCAATTCCATCTATACACGTAAGCCAAAGATGACTTTCATCATAATATAAGCATGAGGATGATGACAATGATATAATAATTCAATAAAACAAGTTCAAGGATAAATTTTAAAGATCTATAATTTTAATTTATCCAGAAATCAATAACGTCCAAATTGTCAACATGATACCTCTTTGTGGAGTAAAATTCAAGAATATCAAGGATATTCAACTAATTTAATGTAGTATAGAAGCCAAAACTTTAACCAACTGAGTATAATAGAATATATGACACCGCAAATAGATTTTTGCCAGCCATGCGGTAATCCATGCATCTTGGTCCGTTTTCCTAGCAAGGATCGGAGATCCATTTGATATATTGTCGTGTATAGGGATCAGCTCACCATACAGCTTCATCACTCATGCTCTGGCATGGATTATCCCCCTCTAGTTGGTTTGAGGGGTATGACTACTTACCACCCACTGGTCGTGATGTGTCAGTTTGACCAGTTCCAGGACTTCCATCATTTTGAGGGGACATTGAGTCAGCGCTTAGCTTCTCACCACTTATCAGCAGAGGATAGATCCAGGTTGTATGCCTGTTGGGATCAGTGTGAGCTAGCTGCGTTTTCTGTCAGTCACCCAGGTTGTTCTGCAGAGTATTCCGCATGCATAGAGACAGAGAAGACATTGACTATGGCAGTATCCATAGTGCAGGGGATTGATTCTGACGATGGGGAGTCTATGGAGGAGACTTATATTCCCACTGAGGAGGATTTAACTACTGGGTTACCAGCAGTTGTGATGGATTCTCCCAGTACGAGTGCTACTGTGATTTAGCATTCAACATAGTATTTAGAGCAGAGTCTTCATCTAATGACCTTTGAGAGAGATCAGGCTAGGGCCTTGATGTTGATAGATCTTGATGGGAGAGATGTCGCTCTATTGGAGAGAGACGAGACCATATCAGCCAGAGAAGCATTAATTGTAGAGCGGGATGCTGCCCTATCTACCCGGGATGTGGCCATCACAGATAGTGCTTCAGTGAGATCCCTTACGACTGACATCCTTGCCAATATGAGTGCATACATTGATGAGCATCATGCCACCATGCAGTTGGCCTCAGATCTGCTAGCTCGTGTAGATACCATTGGGCAGGAGCTTGCAGCGTTACCTCCTTATTCGGAGAGGGATGCTATGTTAGATCTGATAGTCCGCATATATACAGATCCGTAGATAGACTTGTATTTTCCTGCACAGACTAGCTTAACCATTTTGACATGTACAACAAATTTGTATATATCAAACAGTATTATATATGGTAGGGAAATATATTTTGATTCACTTCCCTTTTAGTTGTGCCTTGATACTTGCTTGATATTTGCCTGTTTCTTCAGGGCTTGTGATCTTGATATATTCTAAACTAATCCTTGATGTGTGGACATTGAGATGTCGCAGGATCTTTCAAAATGGATCATTGATCTTTGTGTATCCCTACCCTTTTTGGTGTCTTATGACTTGTTTCTGTATGGAAATGTGGAGAGAAGTGTAGCTTTTCCTCTCTGAGATTGACCGCACCATAGATGGTCGCCAGTACTCTTATTTAAGAGGAGCATAGGTAATTCCATCTCTTATGGATTAGTGTTGCTCTTTGAGGAACAACCACAACTTAGATGGTCGCCGGATCTCCTATTTGTGAGGAGAGGTCAGGTAGTTCCATCCCTTTGGTCTGAAGCCGATGAAATGAGGTGGATTGAAGTTTTATCCCAGTACCAGATGACAAGACTTTGTGTTTTGGTAGGGGTTAGACCGAACCATGAATGGCTGGCTACATACTCTTATTGAAGAGGAGATCAGGTCTGCGTAGTTCGAACCTGGTGTAAGAGGTTCAACGCTGAATGGTGTAAGGGTAGAAAGGTGTAGAAATGTTTTTGTTATTTTTTTTATTTTTGTAGAGAAAGGGCATAAGTGTTTTTGTTTTTTTTGTTTTATTATGACCGGTCCATATAGAATAAGGTTGCCTATGTACTCCCGGGTATCAGGGAAATCAGGTCGACGTAGTTCGCCCCTCAAGACAATTTGCTGCCAAAGAAAAGTTTGAATCCCATATGCAGGCTAAACTGCGGGGGAAAGAAAGTTTGATCCCATGTTTGGGACAAACTGTAGGTGTGAAAAGTTTAATCCTAAGTTCAGGACAAACTACAAGTGTGAAAAAGTTTGATCCTATGTTCAGGACAAACTGCAGGTGTAAAAGGTTCAATCCCTGGAGGGATAACCGGAATTGTATGAAAGGTTTGAAAGGAGGTGAAACCAGGCTGCTGACTTGAAGAGTATGTTTCCCTAAGGGGCATAAGAGTATGAAGAAGATTTTGTATTTAAGAAAAAGGTTAGAAAACCTGAATGACTGGTGATCTGATGATCCAAAACCAGGATGTTTGCTTAATGGTAACCTAAGACATAGTACCGTTTCACGGTGTCCGAGTTGATAAGTTGTGAAAATTCATCATCGTCCATTTCCTGTAATCTGAGAGCGCCTCCTGTCAATACCTCCTTGACAATAAACGGGCCATCCCAATTTGGAGTGAATTTTCCCTTAGATTGATCTTGGTTGTCAATGATCTTCTTCAAAACCAAGTCATGTTGTTTAAAATGCCGTAGCCGGACTTTTCTATTGTAGGATTTGGCGATCTTTTGTTGATATAACTGACCATGGAAGATAGACGCGATTCACCTTTCGTCTATTAGAGACAATTGCTGATATTTGTCTTATACCCATTGGTCTTCATCCAGCTGAGCATCCATCAACACTCTGAGGGATTCCATTTCCACCTCTATGGGAAGTACTGCTTCCATCCCATAGGCTAATGAGTAGGGAGTTGCCCCAGTGGAAGTACGCATTAAAGTTCTGTATGCTAATAAAGTTAGAGGCAAGAGGTTAGGCCATCCTTTGTGATTGGTGGACATCTTCTGCATGATCTTCTTGATATTTTTTATTAGCCGCTTCAACAGCACCATTCATCTTTGGACAGTAGATGATGGAGTTAAGGTGTTTGATGTGGAATTTACTGCATAACTCCTCCATCATTTTGTTGTTCAGGTTCTTAGCATTGTCTGACACAATTACCTCTGGTTGTCCATATCGACAAATGACATTGTTTTTGATGAAAGTAATGATGTCTTCTTTGGTAACCCTGGGGAAGGTGGCTGCTTCTACCCAATTGGTGAAGTAGTCGATCATGGTGAAGATAAACCAATGCCCAGTACTGGCTTTGAGCTCGATGGGCCGGATCACGTCCATTTCCCACATTGAGAAGGGCCAGGGCGAACTCATATTTTAGAGTTCCCTTGGAGAGGCATGGATAGTATTCCCATGGATTTGGCATTGGTAGCACCTCTTGACGTGATTTTCACAGTTAGCTATGAGAGTAAACCAGTAATGCCCTGTTCTGAGGATTTTCTTAACAAGTAGAGGTCCACTCATGTGTGCGCCACATACTCCACCATGTATTTCATCCATGAGACTCTAAGCTTGGTCTTTGTCCAGACATCTAAGGAGTCATAATTATGCATCTCCGCTCAAGTAGAATTTCATAGCCAATCGATGGATCCACCTTTTTTCAGTCGGGCTCGCCTCAGCGGGTGTAGATCCATCTCGTAGATACTCCTTGATATGCTGATACCAAGAGTGTTGGATGGGAGGTAGCTCATCCGATACTTCTCTAACATAATTCCCATAGGCTGGAGCCTTTTGTGGGGAAAATGGGATGCTTGACATATATTCCTTGTCATGTATGTTGACCAAGGAGGCCAAAGTTGCTAGCACATCCGCAAAATCATTCCTACTACGAGGAATGTGGAGGAATTTTACTTCTTCAAACTCCGAAGCCATCTATAAAACTTGTCAATGGTAAGGCAGCAAATGTAGCTCTTTAGTTTGATAGATTCTCGTGGTTTGTTTTATTACCAACTGCGAATCCCCAAAGACAGTTAACCGTCTGATTCCCATTGAGTGAGCAAGTTTTAGCCCCATGATACAGCCTTCATACTCGGCTGTGTTGTTGGTGCTGACAAACGGTAATTTGACGGCGACGGGATACTGCTTCCCCGTACCGGACACTAGAACTTCTCCAGCTCCAGAACCTTCCATGTTAACAGCTCCATAAAAATACATTTTCCACGTATGGCCTGCATCGTACTGATGGTGTTGCTAAATTACCATGACCCCTTCATCGGGTAAGTATGTTTCTGAGGGTTTGTAATCCCCTGCGGTTGCGGCGGACAGTTGATCCAGAATTCCTTGTCCTTTGATGGACTTTTGCGTCATGTAGACGATGTCCAATTGTTATAAAATCAACTACCATCTGGACAGCCGATAATTCAGTATGGGCTTACTGAACACATATTTGAGAGGATCCACGAGGGATATGAGATGGGTTGTGTGACCATGGAAGTAATGTTGTAACCTCATGGAAGCCCATGCTAAAGCACAACAAGTATTCTGAATCAGAGTGTACTTGTGTTCACTACTACTGAATCTTTTGCTGAGGTAGTAGATAGCTCGTTCTTGGCCTCTATCGTCTTTCTGTCCCAGCATGCAGCCCATGGCATTGTCATTAATGGACAGGTACATGAATAGGGGAACATCATCTCTGGGAGGTACCAAAATAGGAGCGTTAACCAACTGCTCTTTGATTATAAGGAAGGCTTTCTGACACTCATCATTCCATTTCATGGAGGAGTTCTTCCTTAACAGCTTGAAGATGGGCTCACAGGTTGCTGTGAGTTGAGAAATAAACCTGCTAATGAAGTTGATTCTTCCCCAAAATCCCCGTATTTCCTTCTTTGTCTGAGGAACGGGCATTTCCTTGATGGCCTAGATTTTGGTGGGATCCAACTCAATCCTTTTGTGGCTAACTAGGAAACCTAGTAACTTACATGATTTAACACCAAAGGCGCACTTGGCTGGGTTAAACTTTAAGTTGTACTTACGCAACCTATTGAAAAGATTTCTGAGATGGTCTAAGTGGTCTTCCTCCCTTCGGGATTTGACAATGATGTCGTCGACGTAGATCTCTATCTTTTTGTGCATTAAGTCATGGAAAGAGCCATCATAGCTCGCTGATAAGTTGCTCCGGCATTAATGAGGCCAAATGACAACTATGTACAACAAAAGGTTCCCCAAGGCGTGATGAAAACTGTTTTCTCACGATCTTCCTCAGCAACAAAAGGAGTACATGTTGTATTGAGTAGTATTGTCAATGAGAATGTGGATAAATGGTAAGGGAAAGCTATCCTTAAAGAAACCTTTATTTAGATCTCGGTAATCCATGAAAACTCGTACCTTTCCTCCTGGTTTAGGCACGGGGACTACGTTTGATAGTCATTCAGGGTATGTAAACACCATGATGATGCCCGTTTGAAATTATTTCATAATTTCTTCTTTAACCTTTAAACTCCACTCAAGTTTCAATCACATGAGCTTCTGCTTAATGGGAAGGCGATGAAGGATAATGTCAGTGGACAAACCCACCATGTCTTCACGAGACCATGCAAACACATCCTGGAATTGAGTTAGTAGCGCAACCATGTCATTCATTTGATTTATATATATGTTAGTCCATATATATAAATAAATATATATATATATATATATATATATACAAACATAAATGAAAACCACGGACCGAAGTCTGGGCCTACACACACAACACGACTCTCAACGTGAAGAAAAGTGTGCGCAAAGATGAAGAGAAAGGCTTTATAGTGTGTAAGAAGGCTTACAGTGGGCTGCCAAAGAAGACTTCTGTAGCTTTAAGTGGATGAACACTCGGTTCCCGCTGGTAAAAGTATAGCTATATGTGAGCTCACAAGTGTTTAAAATAAGAAAGCACTCAATATAGGGTGTGTACAGAACAAATTTGACAGGGCTTCCTCGCCTTTTTTCTCTTGACTATGGCCACCCCAAGCCCTCTATTTATAGAGGGGGGAGTCACAGGTGTACCTGCGGTAGTCGCAGATGCACCTGCGACAGCCCAGGGTGCCTCGGGCTCCGTGGGTCCCACTGTCTCGAAGTACGTGCACGCGCGCAACATGATATCCGCTCGAACTTTTAGAACTTCAATTTGGCATCCGATTGAGGTGTATAAGACTTGTTTTAGACTTCCGTTATCGAGAGCTACATAATGACATGGGATAAGAGGTTGTACGAAGTCAGGAAGATGGAACCATGTCCTATGTCTTCAAGCTTCAAATTTTATCTAGTGTTCTGCCTTTCATATTAGTCACTCGGGATTGCAACTCCTTGGTTCTTGTGGGACATTGTTGTGTAGAATGTATGTTGAGTGTTTGTTTGTTGAGACGACGCCATGTGAGGTTGAGGTGGAAATTTGACGATTTTTCCCTTCACCGAGGTTATCTCCTATTTTGGCTGATAAAGCAGACGTTGCTCAGGGTTATCTCAGAGATTTGGCTGCTGCAAGTGCTGAATGCTCTCAGGGTTGTCTCTGAGGTGTGCCTGTCCTCCCGGGGTTATCTTTGGGTTTGGGAATTGGGTGCCTCGGTGTGAGTCCCGAGGTTCAAGCTGACTGTATGGGTTGAAACGAGCATCTCCGGGGTTATCTCCAGAACTGCAACTACACTCCTTGGGGTTATCTCCAAGGTTGACATTGTCTTTCCTGGTGTTGTTTTTGAGACTAAGACTGAATATCTCGGGGTTATCTCCAAGATTACTCGGCCTTCTTCAGTGGAATTTCTTGTATTTATACTGCTATCCCCGAGGTTATCTCTGAGGTGGGTAAATGATACTCCCGATGTGTTTTCCAAGGTTGAAACTGAACTTCTAGTGGTATTTCCGGGATTAAGCTGAGCTGTCTTCCAAGGTTATCTCTGAAAGAAGATTCTGCAATTCCTGCAATGTTAGTAATAGGTAGGTAGAAAATTTCGAGTGTCTATAGTTCAACATCAGACCAAATTCGTGCTTTAACCTACATATAACAAGAAGTTATAGAGGCTCAAAGTCACTGTTAGAGCTGTTCTTGACTTTTTGGGTAACCCAAAACAGTGGTCATGGTCGATCAACGGTTTTGTATCTTCTATATCTTTCAATTCGTGTGATAGATTTGTGTTTTGTTTGTTGTAATATATAGTCTATATGTCAAGGTAAATGTATGTAACACTGATTTGGATAAAGTATGATTCTAAGGTCTCGATCTATATTGGTAAAGTACAGCCAAAGGCTGTTCTTTGTGTTCATCAATTTTTAGGGTAACCCAAAAAACTTGGTCATGCTCAGTCAACGACTTTTGACCATTAATTCCAGTAATCCTATGAATTGTTTAAGCAATTGGGTGTCATAGATATGTATTATGTATGTTAAAGTATTAATTCATTATAAAAAGTTATTATAACAACAAACAGAAAGCGATTAAAAGATTGGTCAAAGTAGCCGGTTCAACCTGTTCTTGAGTTTTCTAGGTAACCCAGAAAACAGAACTTCGTGATCGGTCAACCACTTTTGACCAACTATATCTGGCAATATATAGTTCTAATGAACCTGATACCTTTTCCAGATTAAAGACCTCATGTCATACTATAAATAACATACAATTAACAGACCTAACTATTAACATACACAAATCTACAGGCTATGACATTCGACTGTCAGACTTATTTTTCTAAAATTTTCAGATTACTTAAAACACTAATTTAATGCATCTAGATGTTATGAAAACATGTTCTATCAACTTAGCATACTATCTAACATGTTATTACATATATCTAAACATCTAAACAACAAATTAAACATAGCATTCAAAATCTAGTTATAAATTAGGGTTTGCACCTTTCTTACTTGATTTTGATTTCTGGCTATTGAATCTATTGTTGCTATCACCCAATCTTGATTTGGTATGTTTATAAGAGTGTCTAGACTTAGAGAATTTGTAGGTTTGGCCAGAGGATGTGTTGCTATTTATAGACTTAAGCAACTTAGGGTTTTGGTTCATTTTTCCCCCTACTTGCCTCCTAAAAGATCTGATCTGTGACTCTCCTGGTGCTTGGGAGTTTGGAAGCATGTCATGTGATGTTTTTGAACTTGTGTGGATGACTCTCAATCTACTTGTGAGCTAGTTGACCCAATTAGTAGCTTAATGTTTTCCCTAATCCTCACTAATCTTGATTAGGATTTTGGTTTTTATGATTAGGATTACTTAATTATATTTATTAGTACCTAATTGAAGTTTAGTAATCATGATTAGGTGTTAGCATAACCTAATTAGGGTTTAGTCTACCTAATTAGGGTTAAGGTTTACAAATTAGGGTTAGGGTTTGCTAATTAAGGTTAGGGTTTGTAATCTAGGGTTTTTGTGACGCCCCCAAAACAGGTCTACATCACCCATCTTGAGTCGCCAAATACATGGTACAAAATTCAAATACAACTTATTTATACAACAGTAGTGTAAAATACAAGAAAACATAATCTAAGAGTTTTAATAAGAATAATGTAGTCTAGACAATATCCACACTCAATGGAGTCCTTATTATATTTATTGTCACACTATTTAACAGAATAACGAGGACTACTAATGCTATCATCTGGACCGTCACTCCGTTCCCCGACTAGTCTCGGCTATATTCTCATTTCTCGAAGAGAATAAAGGAAAGAAAGGTGAGCTCAACTAACCCAAAGAAGAAATATTATGACTAAGATAATGCAGAATAAATTATCATTAGCCTTCAACAATGTTAAAATGATAAAATATAATAGACATCAAGTTTAACTGTAGCGGAATAAGCAATCCATTAGAAGAGTCAAGTAGAGCATGATATCTACTATCTTCTATGATTTAAAATGTTTTCATCAATTTTTATCGCTGAGACTTAGCTTAATAAATAAACAATATCATCGAATCTTCCCTGCACTACGGGCCAAGGATATTCATTAAATCATCAATGGTTATGACTATACCGAATAATCCATGGTCATAATCATACCAAAAATTGTCCATTAATGCACTTCAGGCCACTGAAGACTTTCACCACATCATTCATCACATTACGGTCATGATTATACCGAATAATCCCTAGTCATAATCATACCAAGTCCATCTATGCACGTAACCCAAAGATGACTTTCATCACAATATAAGCATGAGGATGATGACAATGACATAATAATTCAATAAAACAAGTTCAAGGATAAATTTTAAAGATTTATAATTTAATTTATCCAGAAATCAATAACGCCCAAATTGTCAACATGATATCGCTTTGTGGAGTAAAATTCAAGAATGCTCATAAGAATATTTCCATGAAAAGATCTTGGATGAAGCTTAAAACATCCGAGGATATTCTACTAATTTCATGGAGTATAGAAGCCAAGACTTTAACCAACTAAGTATAATAGAATATATGAAAGCGCAAATGGATTTTCACCGCCATGCAGTAATCCACGTAGATGATGATCATTTTCACAATTTAATAAGGAATGAATACATAGGATCATTCACCATGCATGCGGTAATCCACATAGGCAAAGTTATTCCAAATGTAATAATAAAGAATGGAATAATGAGAAAAATTCACGTGCATGCGATAGAACGCACAAACAAAAGTTATTCCAATGTAATAATAACTAATGGAACTGTGTCGTATGAATCGCTTACAGATAGGATATTCCAACAGAATAATAAAGAATGGAATAACAACGAATTCACTAGGCATGCGATAGACCAAGACAAACAAAGTTATTCCAATGTAATAGTAAAGAATGGAATAATGTAAGAATTTCACCATGTATGTGGTACTTGATGATGACAAAGTTATTCCAACATAATAATAAAATGGAATAACAACAGAATTCACTGCATGCGATAGATCGCATGCAGAAAAGTTATTCCAATGTAATAATAAAGAATAGAATAACATAAGAATTTCACCATGTATGCGGTGAGATTGATAGACAAGTTATTCCAATATAATAATAAAGAATGGAATAACAACCCTTATTAGTATTGAAAGAAAATAACTCTCTTCATGAATACGAAAGAATAATACCCCTTACCTTAGAAGAAAAGCTGGATATTGGAATAGTGAGGTAGCGATTTTTCTCTTCTTCTTCTCTATAATTTCTCTCTATAATAATTTCTCTATAGTTTTAGTGAATTGGTGAGAAATGAAGGAAGAATGAGCTTCTATTTATAGGAAAATATAGTTTCGATAATTGCACATTTTTGGGCTCGAAATATTACAGTATAATACCTTCCTCTTTTTCTTCATTTTTAATTTAGTCCTGCAAGTATTATCAAACTTGCACCACCTCCCCTCATAGTAAATAATGTGAATCAATAGTTATAATCATGTGAAAATACGAATTACAGTATAGTACCTTCAACTATACCTCTATTTTTAACTTAGTCATGCAAGTATTATCAATCTTGCACCACCTCCCCTAATAGTACAAGAATGTGAATCAATAACACACACATGTGAACAAATAGTTATAATCATGTGAATTAATAAAAATTAATTGCTCATTTATCTGGTTAATTACCTGATTGGTCAATATAACCTCCAAACATCAATTATTATCGAAATAAATGTCGATTTTCACTAACACTAATAATTCCAACACAGTGGAACTATCCAATGCATCTTTAATCAACACGAACTTATTCATCGTTAATATTATAATTCACAATATTTAACAACCAGGTCGTTCTCAGAAAAGAGGGGGCTTTCTGATAAGGATTTATCCTTATTGGCGCGCAATTAGATGACCAAACCTCTCCTTGATAGAACTTCTAGACATTGTCAATATTGCAAATAATAATATGAACAATTTTTTCATCTCAATTATTGATTTAATAATATAACATATTATACAGATGATAATGTGACAATAATTGAATCAATAATATGAGAGATATGATGTCGCAATTACTGTAGCAATAATTGAGTATAACTGAGTGACTTCTCACGTAAGCATCAATAACCAATACCGTGTGCTATTAAGAAATCACGCGTATTACTGTACTTTTACTACCGGGTAGTTCAATAGTTTTAACGGTAACACTTTCGCCGTTATTTTTAATAAAAGATAATTCTGTTGTTTTCTTACTACGACAATACTTCTGTTGTGGGGTCCACCAATGATTGTACCGTCGTACGAATATTCCCTATTAAAATGAATATTCCCCGACCAATAGAATATTATATAACCACTTGCTTACTTTGCAAAATTTTTAAATATTACCCACAATTATAACATTATATCAAATCCACACCATAATATTCAAAAAAATATTTCGAGAAATTTAAATCTTTATTCATAAAATCTGGGGTCTCACAATCTCCCCTCCTTATGAAATTTCACCCTCAAAATTTACGTACGTACCTGGTATTCCAAAGAGGTGAGAATACCTTGAATACCTTTATGGTCGAAAACATTACACATTGCATGCGTGCATGCCCGATGTCCTCTGATTGCCTCTAAATGCACATCAGTCCCTAAAATAGCAATTTTAGGCCTTGATACTGACCTCAAATCTCAAAATATAAAGAATGAAAGTTTTAGGTCTACTCGTTATCTTTTCGAATCATCTTGAATGACCTCAATCGAAGTTTGTATGAAAACGTTATGCCTAATTTACTAAAGGACGTCCGGATAGATTTAGGCTTAACACTTTACCAGCGCCTAGGCGCCCAAATTTGGCCTTGGGCAAGCGCTTAGGTGCCCAAGAACAGATTCTAAGCGCCGAGCCTAATGCCTAGGCGCTCAACCTTTGGCACTTAACTCCAATTTTCCAGATTTAGCACCTTTAAACACACATACTTCAAATCTTCATCCGTTATCGGAATTAGTCCATTTTTGAGGCTATGGAAAGCTTGTAACATGCTCTATAAAACCCGCATGATTTCATAATTTTTCATATTCATTAATTATTCTGAAATTTAGCTCCAAAGTCCCCAAAGACTAAGTTTTTACTAACAACGATACGTGAAAAACGTTATGAACACGCGACATACTTGACGGTAAAACGAGTCTATAGGCCACAGTTCCTACTTGATCGAGGATTTCAAATGGGCCAATTAAATCGAGGGTTAAGATAATTCCTTCTTGAACCTTCTTCTTCACATTCATCAGATTCGGGTGTGTAGCTTGAGTGGCTTTAACTTTATCGATTAAAGTCGATTCTACTCGTATATTCGTTATCTTCACGTGGGTCCCTAGAGTCTTTAACTCTATCTTCATCATTTATAAGTTATACGAAATGGGTTTTTGTGTTAACAACATCGCACTCGTAAATGCATATGATCTTCTACTCAATACGTCAGCTACCACGTTCGCTCTTCCACGATGATATTGAATGGTATAATCGTAATCTTCAACATCTCGAGCCAACATCTTTGGCGCATTTACGTTCGTTTTGGGTAAAGAAAATATTTAAGGGTTAAAGAAATGGGTTTTGTACTGAGGTCAATATAAAATTCGATTTCACACTCTGGGGTAGGCCAGGAAATTCTTCGAGAATACGTCAGGAAATTTATTAACGATAGAAATATCATTCAAAACTGCGACTCTCATCCAGGACTTGGATAGTACGTCACATTAATACATATCAACTCGCCACCGTTATTCACAATGTCCCCTACGGAAAGTTCAGCTTCGGTGCATTCCATATAAGGAAGTCACCAGCGAAAGGCTCAGGGCTCTTTACTTATAGCTTAATATAACAGTGATTGACTTTAGTGGTTTGGTTTCTCGAATTCGCATAACAGGTTGGTTAGGAATATGAAAGCTAACAACCTTACGAAAATAATCAATTTTGGCATGATGAGTAGTTAACCAATCGATTCCTAAAATCACATTAAGGGCAAGTATTTTCAAAAAGATAAGATCGACAGGTAACGTGAAAGTGTCGATTTGAATTAACAAGATTTATAAACAGTGGAAGTAACGAAGGTTTCTACTAACGAAGTTTCAACCAATAAGTCAAAGTCTAAATTCTCTGGGGTCAAATTTAAACGTTGAGAGCAAGCAAGAGAGATAAAAGAATGGGTAAAACTGGTATCTAATAAGGTACAGATTTCGCAAGAATTTATAATTAACTAACCCATGCTAACTTCGTTCGGGTTACTCGCTTTTTGAGAAGTCACAAAAAAAGCTCTCCATAAAACCACCGACTGAGCTACTGAGCTACTGAGCTAATCTGAATAAAGCTCACATGGCTGCTAATCTTTGTATGGAAGCAGGCCATTCAACAGAAGAAGAAAAGGGTCTTATATGCTCAATCATGCAAAGCATGTCATAAGAGAAGAATCCTCAAGGAAGCTGACTACAGAGGATAATCGAGCATCAATCATGAATAACTCATTATGAGAGCAGAACTCAGCAAGCACAAACTGACAAGGAATACCACGTTCGTAGTGCTGTCAAAGGATCGTAGAATGATCAACCCTGAAAATGACCATTTCTATAATACAAGAAGATTGAATGACTTCAGCAAGAATGAGATATGCATGGTTGCCTTCTTCTACACATGAAGAAGAAGAACTTAGGTCTCTTTGAAGAAGACAATATCAACTATGAGGGAGCGGTAATCTGCTAACAGTACAGAGGCTCTAAACCATCAGAGATATACTATGAAGCTGTGTACCAGCTATAGAGTCCCAAAACATTGTGGCTGATGAACCAAATGAAGATACATAGTCAGTAGGAACGTCTCAAAATGTAC
Organism: Panax ginseng; assembly: GCA_020205605.1. Lineage (NCBI taxonomy): Eukaryota > Viridiplantae > Streptophyta > Magnoliopsida > Apiales > Araliaceae > Panax > Panax ginseng. The sequence continues at coordinate 140,093,550 of CM035132.1, read as the reverse complement.
TACTGATAACCTTTTAGCCACCCAACTCAAAATCGTGGAGTACCTACGATCAAACATCTGATTGTAGTGCAAGAGCAGGAGACACCACAATTGCAGCCAGTGCAAATGTCTAAAGTTGGAAGAGGGACTCCCCAACAGAAAAAGGTCAAATGAGATATCAGTACAAATCACTTCTAAAGTATTTCATCTGGAAAGCGCCTCAGGGACAAACCTGACCCTTAGCTCCCTCTAAGAGGTTGGTCCTTCCTGAGCTATCTTGACCTAGAAGGAATGCTTAGTAAAGTTCATCTCAAGGACCAAGTCAATCAACGATTATAGAATAGAGTTTTAAGAGAACTCAACGATCGTGATGCAATCTCAATGATCGTAGTGAAAACTCAACAATCGAAGAAGCAGACTCGACGATCGCAGACTTACTAGAAGACACTCTAGCTCATAAGGAGCTTGGAAAAACGAGACAATTGCTCTACCATTCTGAAGTATGAGGAGATTAGTTCAAATACAGTTTGGAAAGAGATCTTGCAAATGCATATTAGAACTTAAGTACCCAAACTGGCTTGGGGTACATCAGTGGTTGAGCTATGCAGTTTCAATATGAGGAGAAATGTCAAAATCATCCACTGCAACATCTTTCATAGAATTTATCGTTGAATCAACAAAGGAAAACGTAGAGTCAATAGCTATCCTATCATGCTACTCTACGAACTCAAGAGGTCAAAGGTCAATCCACGCTAATCAAACGTCCACTCTTCTAAAAGAGACAGCTAACTGACAAGTTACTAGGGAATTACAGCTCGTTACTGGGCATCATGCAACCAATAACTAGTTGACACGTCATAGCGTATGCAGTGTAAGAAGGAACTGCCATAAAGACAAATTCAAAATCTGCAAATAGTTACCAAAATCCATTGAATCTCTTTCCCTCCCATTTTTAAACCCTAGAATTCTCTTCGAAGCCAAACCACTAAAACTTCCAAAGCTCAAATCACAATCAGCCATACTTCATAAATCTCCCTGAATCAATATCCATATTCCTCGAATCATTCAAATGGAAGATTGGCAAGTAATCACTGGCATTCAACTCGGAACCAAGTCATTTGAGAAATCCGAAAAGAAGTTCAGAGACATTCTTGAACTCGTGAAGAAAGATGGATTCTCAGAATGTCTTGAGGCAAGCACTCGAGTATACACTAAACTAGTTAAGGAATTCTACTCAAATGCATCTGTAAATGTCGAAACTCTTTCAACCAAGGTTAAAGGTCAGTCTCTAAAACTGAAATCATCCGATATCAACCAATGCCTAGATTTTCCTGACCTAGGACTGAAAAACCTTGATGACATTGACACTGAGAAAGCAAAGGAGATTATAAGATACCAAAGAAACCCTAGTCTGAAGGACATGAAGAAAAAGAAGTTTCCAGAGGAATTCGAGTTCCTTGCTGAGATAGTGGGAAAATGTATACTGTGCAAAGATACTGCACACGACACTGTACTTGACCAGCAGTTGAAGATTATGTCTGCCATAGTTCTGAAGAAGAAGATCTACTTTGGAGTTGTCCTATTCAACCAAATCTCCAAATGGATAAAAAAAAAGCTGAGTTGAAGAAATCTACAGATAAACCACTTACAAAAGTATTTCATGGCAGACTGCTGAGCATTGTGATGAAGAAGAAGCTAGGAAGCAAGATTGAGGATGCTAAGGGAGAACCTCTGATGTGCACAAAGTAATGTCTCCACAGCTATTCGTAAATTGGAAGAAAAACCCAAAGGAGAATAAAAGGTTGACAACTGGGAGTAGTAGCAAAGCCTCTGCAAAGAAAAGGAAGGCAAAAGAGGTAGAAAATTGTGAATCTGATGATTCTATACCAACGGCAACAGCACTAGCCAAGAAGAAATCCAAGAGCATGAGTAAAGTTGAGGCCACTCCAAAAAGTCTATCACAGAAGACAAGGTTGAAAATGAAAAGGTCTCAACTGCAGAGACTACTAAGAGAAGAAGTAACGGATTACTTCAAAGGCCATCCAGCAAGAAAGCTAAGATGATAGACAGTCCAATTTCAACTCACCATGAAGGTACGTCTAATGAAGAAAAGGACGTAGAATCAGAAGAAGAAAAGGCTGAGCCCCCACGGGCCAAATCTAGTAATGAAGGTGAAGCTGGATTAAAGGAAGAAAATGTAGCATCTGCTGATAAAGAAGAATGCACAAGCCCCTAGAGCATTCACTCTACTGATAAAGACAAGATACAAGTTGACGAAACTGCATCTCCAATTGCAAATGTTCCAACCAACCTAGATGATGGATCAAATGATGCTGATTCTGATAAAGAAGGACATGCCCCCACTATCGCTAAACATCAAGCTAGCATATCTCATGATGAACATGATAATGATTCTGAAGAAGAAGGAAATGTCCCCACCAATGATGAAAATCAAGAAAGTTCGTCTGCTGACTCAAAGACCTCAGAGTCTGAAGAAGAAGAATAAGTATCTGATTCACCCATAACTGAACCACCAAGAAGAAGAAGAAGTCACAGATTGATAACTCAATTTGCCTTAAAGATGAGAAATGATCAATCTACTGAAATCATTGAACTAAGTGATGGTGAATCCGCATCGGGGGAAGAGAATGCTGAAGATAGGATCAGCTTTGAAGGAGATGATTCCAAGGAAGACATTGCTGAAGAGGATTCTGAAAATAAAGTTCAGCAAGAAGAATCTATTAACAAATCTGATGAAAGGAATCAACAAAACTCTAGCTCAAAAAGGGAAGAAATAGAGAACGATTCAAATTCTACACATCAGGAATTTGAGGAACTAGAATATTATCCTGTTCTCTCTTCGGCCAGAATTAGCAGAAGAATTGTAGTGGAAGTCTTTGATGAGCCACCAGCAGAACCACCAGCAAGATGGATAAATCATGGAAATAAACAACTTCGAGTTGTAAGGATGACTACAGATGAAGTACTTCATAACTGGAAAAATATGGAGTTAGACTGCACAACGATACTGTACAATTCTGAAGACCTTTGATTAGGTGGTTCTTCCCATGGATGCCATGGTTAAAGGCACATACTGAAAGAGATAAAAGTTACTTCAGTTGGTGCTATTCTCAGTTTCCAAATCTAGAGTTGGTGTCACAAAACATCCCTAGAGTAAAGAAGTTTTCCACCATGATGATCAATGACAAGCCCCACTACAAAATCTACCGACATGATAAAAATCATTATATTCCTTATGATCGTAGAGTGGACTCTAATGGAAAAAAGAATATGGTCAAGACACTGATCATAGAGTCTGTTCACTCTACCACCGATGATGATCAAGTCCAGAATCAGATATCTCCATCTGCCCAAGCACAGCTATCTAAAGTTCCTTCATCCTCAACCAGTGATTTGAACTCAACAATTCTTCAAATTCTCAACACCTTCAAAAATCTGTCCAAAGAAGCAGATCGTAGAGTCCAATCTGGTGTTCAGCCAGAGACTACCCAACCAAATGACAAAGTCTCTATAGAGCAAGAGCTAATGAAAAACTTTGATGAATTGATTGAGAAGATATCTTTAATCCATGAAGAATCAAAGAGAGTGACAGCAGCTGGAGATAATTCAGTTCAAGATAGACTCCAAGCAACTATGGCTGATGTATCCCTCAAAATCAGAGAAAGATATCACATCTATCTCAAGGCTCTACATGATCAAAAGGCTGAAGTTCTACTAGCACAAAAGGCAAATGAAGAGCAACTCAAAGTCCTCTCCGATAAGATTGACAACATGAACCAGTCCTTCTCCATGCAGCTTGAGTTAAGCCAACAAGAACTCAAGATTGAAGTTGGTAACTCCTCCTACATGATGGAACAGCTTATGTCCAACATGGAGCAGCTCTCTCAAATGATTAATGACAAAAAGGGAGAGAAAAAGAGGCATAGAAAGGGGAAGAAAAAGAGGCACTATAGAAAGAGCAAGGAGAGAAGGAGCAAACAAGTCAAGAAGACGAAGAAGGAAAAAGCAGAAGAAAGAGATGGTTCATCAGGTGAGGGGGAGCCAGAGCCCAAACCAGGAAAAGAAGAAAGGAATAGCTCCACAACCCAGGGGAGCAGGAGCAAAGGAATTAACGGATGAGTAGCTGATCAACAGACATCCTGGAAACAATCATGGAGCCAAAGAGTTACATCTCTACTTAGTTAAGTATATTCTGGATCTAGGATGTAAAATGTCAGTGTATTAAATTCATTCCACATCTTATTAAATGACATTCATAATTATCTATTTTAGAAACACAGCTGCTCACTGTATATAAGATTCATTCATAACATGCATATGCACTTATTGTTTTTGTCATAATCAAATAGGGGGAGATTATCAGGAATAAGCATGTGAATGATATTCCTATTTACATATGTTTTGATTAAGATATATATATATATATATATATATGAATGAATATGCAAGTATTCTTGCATTATGAAAAGCTGTAAAGTCCTCTGATAGATAATAGAAACATATGTACAAGGACTTAGAATGAATTGATCAAATGTGTTAGGTTGATCCTACATAAGAAAAACAGCTTTGTAAAGTCCTTTAAAAGAAATGATGTTCAAGGACTATAAATATAGAAAGATCAAGCATGTTAGGTTGATCGTATGATGTAATAGATATGTTTGTCTGATCGTCGAGCACTGCACCAGAAATTGTACTCTGCCAGGAGAGTCAAGGAAAACTCGAGAGCTATCGAGGCAAAATCGTAGTCTGCAAGATAGTTGATCTCGGAGTTCGTAGATTTCCAAGAGAGATGAGGAAGGATCGTAGTGTGTCGATGAGAACTTTCTCAGGACCATAGTCTGCTGAGGAAGTCATGTTCTGAATCGTAGAGACAACCTGCCTACAAGCCGACCGAGCATCTGCCGAAAATAAGTAAAGAATCGTAGACTACACTCGGAGTCGTAGAATCTACTCGGTCATGTAAAGGATCGTAGACCACACTCAGAATCGCACAGTCTAATGATTGTATCAAAGGCAAAGATCATAGTCGAGCAAGATCAGATGAAGACAACAAACACAACGATAGAAATCGTAGAGTGTCAAGATCTGATCTCAGAGTTATAGTGTCTGCACAGCCAAAGCTGAATCATAGAATGCAGAACTAAGACCTCAACAGATGTGCTCACAATGCCGAAGAAGAATCATAGAGCAAATACGATTCTCAACAAATGAGCACTCCCTAATTATCCAAAGGAATGAAGCCTCTAGTTGGTAATGCAAAGATACACATCACTTGAAGAAAGCCAGAGAGCACTCAACGAATCGCATGCAAGCTAATAGAAGATCTAAGCATCAACTCAATCAGCATCCAGATTGAGTTGAGAAGCTATTCAAGGTAAAGTCTTCCACAAGATGATCATAAGAAGACTTCAGTAGCTACCTAAGGAAAGTCAGCATATGCAGTGGTTGTCAAGAAGAAAGATGACAATGATCTCGGAAGTAACCAGGATCGTAGTGTTTGTCAGACAAAGAAGAAACTGATGAAGTATACTCAAAGATACTGGTCATCCTCTGAATAAAAAGGCTAAAGTGATTAAGCATTGGGTCAGTCCATTAATGATAAGTGAATTGGAGATCACAAGGAAAAAGCGAACTAGACACGCCATAAATCTGAAGTGTCTTGTTATTTAAAAGGGGCCAGAGCAAGAAGTCAAGCAATCAGTATTTGAGAACAGTCGAGGTGAACAGAAGTGATGAAGCACTGCACAAGATAAAGAAGAGGTGCTCTACATTGAAGATCCAATCAACACTCTTCAAGATCGTAGTGTTGTCTCTACCAGTCAATAAGACACTACGATCAGGTCCATGAAGATATGCATCAGAATCGTAGAGTTCGAATAGCTGAAGACTGAAGCATTGGCAATAGTTCAATCTGAAGGGTAATATTCGGGCAAGAACTTATTGAGAGTATTGATGCAAGGATAACCTCTGATCGAGAAATCAGAAGGGTGAAATAATGTCATTGACCAGCCCAAGACATCAAAGTGACATATCTGACAGGGTAGGTGAAACTGCAGACTGCAGTGACAGGAAGTCAAAAAAAGATGTCATGTCACATCTGCAGTCTGTACCAAATAACTCGAGATCTGTGAAGCAATTTGAATAGCTTTCAACGACTACTTTCCAACGGGAAGATTGGGAAGTAGTATAAATCAACAGAGCTTTAAAGATCAAGAGTTGCTGATGATTGTGAAGTTGCAGAATCGTTGAGTTGGTGAATGTTATTGTTGACTCTAAGAGTTCCACCAAAGATCAATAGAACAAGTCTTAGTGACAGTGAGACTACCAAGGTGGAAGTGAAGCAGCTTTGGAGAAGAACTCAAATAGATCAAAGCTTCACTCAACAAAGATGAGAATGCCACTAAAGATGATAGCCAAGCTGAGAGCCGAGAAGGCCAAGAAGATAGCATTCAGGAAAGTTGTTGAGTACAAGGAAGATCAAGAGACCCACTCTATGAATCACCATTAATCGAAAGATGAAACTGAACAAGTGCAGAACCATATCTGCAAAGTATTCAAGAAGGGTTCAGGGATTGCTAAGTGCCAGACGAAGACTACTAAAAGCATAGAGACTTAGCAAACCCAGATGGTGATGGTGTACAGCTGATACCAGATGAAGATGAGCAGAAAAGAGAAAAGATCAGCTGCACCAACGAAGATGTGGTCCAAACTCGAAGCAGAATACAAAGAGGACCACACCAAGCTGCTAAGTACAAAAGATGTTTAGAGCTTAATGACATCTTAGCAGCTCAACACCACCAACAACAAGAAGCCAGTGCCTGAGGGGTCCTTGTCCGGAGGGACTAAATGAAGTTCCAAGCCTGTTGGGCTTGAAGAGTTCCTATGGAACTAAAGAAGTTCGAAGGCTGCTGGCCTTGAAGAGTTCTTAGTGAACTGAAGTCCCAAGGCTGCTGGCCTTAAAGGAATCTTAGTGATTAGTGGTGCCGCCTTCCTTAGTGGAAATCTCGCTAGTTTAAAAGCGGAAGAGTGGATTAGGAGCTTGAGTCTCTGAACCACTTAAAACCCCTTGTGTCTTTTACTTTATGTCATTTACATTATGTACATTAATTGCTATAACTGCTATGTATGTTTTAACTACTTACCACTGAACTAACTCTATGAACAATGTATGTATGATTATGAACATATCAATGAAGGGGATCTTTTACTTATTCCGCTGTGCTTGAAAAGATTCTTATGTTTGTCACATGCTAAATTATTAGCAATACAAAATAAATCAGAAAAGTATTTGAAAGAAAAAGGATCTATTCCCCCCTTCTAGATCTATTGTGCCTCATCGGGAACTAACAATAATCATACCTACAACTGTCCATCAATGAACTACAGGCCAATGAGGACTTTTACCACATCATTCATTACATTACAGTCATAATTATACCGAATAATCCTTGGTCATAATCATACCAAGTCCATCTCTGCACGTAAGCAAAGATGACTTTCATTACAATATAAGCATGAGGATGATGACAATAATATAAGCATTAATCAAACGAAAACAAGGATAAATATTAAAGACTTTAAATTTATCCAAATATTATCCATCACTTAAATAACTCATAATCTAATATTGTTAATATTATAACAATATTTTAATTACTTCTTAAACTTATAAACAATTTAATTTAATTGTTTACACTTTACCAAATAATGCATTTAATCATTCAAAAATGCCATACTCATAAGATTTCATCACCAATGATCAAATCACTCGTCAAAAAAGAGATATACCTTATATAGGATTTTCAAGCCCTAAAATCCTATTTACCAATTCTTCAACTTCACATAACATATTTAACTCATATGTTTGAAACTAAACCATTTTCATGAAAAATTACCAAATCAACTTATTATTTTTCTATCCTTTGTCCAAACAAATATACATATATTTCATACACAACAAGTATTTTTTTTATAATTTTTCAACTCTTTTAAGTATTTTTCAAAAATAAATTTCTAATTAATTCCTTAAGAAATTAGTTACCTCAAGTTTAACTCCAGAAATTCCCAAATCTTGGCAGAATCTTACACATGTTAACATGAGCTTCCAGTTTAAATTTCATGGTCATCGGAGTTATAGAACTCCGGTTATAGCATTTTTCGTCGGAAAAACCTAAATATTGAAATGGTCATAACTTGCTCATTTTAAGTCGGAATGAGCTCATTTTTAGATAGGAGGTACTTTATACCATATATTTCCATGTCCCAAAAGGCCGGAATTTTTCTCATAAATTAAGTGGCCGCAAATGCCCTTTTAAATTTATGGGCAGTAGCTTTTTGGTACTTTACAGTTTTTGACTCCTTTGCTAAAATCAGTCCACACGAAAATCTACAACACCTTTCCCAGTGATTTCACTTAGATAAGTTAGAAAACTCTATAACTTGACCACACTTAAAAATTCGAAATATAATAGGAGATAAGGTCAATTGAATTTCATGTTCGATTTTCACCAAAAATCTGATTTTTAACTCTTTGTGATTTCTAAGAAACTTTCATGTTTTCACATAATAACAAACCTAACTCATCATAACACTTACTGATACTACATATACCCATGATTTTCATCAGTCCAATGCTTTTATTATGACTTTCATCATAATCAACAAATTCAATGCTTATATTATGACTTTCCGAAATTTTGAGGAGGTCGGAAAATTATTTAAAGCGCAAATGTATTTTCACCCGCCATGCGGTAATCCACGTAGACAGATCATTTCCATAATTGAATAAGGAATGAAATACAAAGGATCATTTACCATGGATGTGGTAATCCACATATACAGGTTATTTCAACAGAATAATAAAGAATAGAATAACATAAGAATTTACCATGCATGCGATAGGCCATTTGCATAAAAGTTATTCTCAGCAGAATAATAAAGAATGGAACCAGGTCATGCATAAATGCACAGACAGAATATTTCGACAAAATAATAAATAATGGAACCAGGTCATGCGAAAATGCACAGACAAGATATTCTGACAAAATAATAAAGAATGGAATAATAGAAGAATTTTACCATGTATGCGGTACTTCGTATAGACAGGTTATTCCAACATAATAATAAAGAATGGAATAACTGAAGAATTTCACCATGTATGCAGATTACTTACATACTGAGTTATTCAACATAATAATAAAGAATGGAATCACAGAAGAATTTCACCATGTATGCGGTACTTCACATCTACAGGATATTCCAATAGTATAATAAGGAATGGAATAACAGAAGTTCTTTTTATGAATACGAAAGAGATAATACCCCTTACGAGTACAACAAATAATATTCCTTACCTTATAAAGAAGAGTACTCAGACGGGTAAGGCGGGGATATACTTGAAGAAAACTTGCACTACGCTCAAAGCTTTCTTAAACTCTAAAGAAATACGCTCAAGATTATAGAAGAAAAATTCTCTGAACTTCTAGTGTGATTTTCAATTCTAACTAAGCATCCTATTTATAGGAAAAATAGAAAGGATACTATGCAATAAAATATAATATATTCTATTTATAAAATATATATGTATATATATATATATTATTTAAAATCTAATAAAATAAATAACTTTATAAAAGTATTACATTTTATATAAAAAGATTTTAGTATGCAAATACTATGCAAAGCACTATGCATAATAAAATATATTATATTCTAATTATTGTCTAATAAAACAAATAACTTTATAAAAGTATTCTATTTTATATAAAAGATTTTACTATGTAAAAACACTATAGTACGAGCACTATGGAAATACTATGCATAATAAAATATAATATATTCTAATTATTGTCTAATAAAACAAATAACTTTATAAAAGTATTATGTTTTATATAAAAAATTATTGCATTTTATTATATTAATAATACTAATAAAACAAAATTATATATATATATATATATATATATATATATAATATATATATATATATATAAACTTCCATGACTTCATAAAAAGACACCTCAATATATTTAACAACATTTATCATCATTATTATAATTCACAATATTAATCGTCCAGGTTGTTCCCAGGAAAGATGGGGCTTTCCAATAAGGATTTTTTCCTATTGGCGCGCAATTAGGTGACCAAACCTCTCTTTGGTAGAACATCTAGACATCATTAATATTGCAAATAATAATATTAATAACTATGTCATCTCAATTATTGATTTAATAATATATAAAATATCGACAACAATTGAATCAAATAACGTGAGATACTATGCAACAATTACTATATCAATAATTGAACAAAACTAAGTGACTTCTCACGTAAGCATCAATAATCAAAACCGTATGCTACTATGCAACCACGCGTAATATTGTACTTTTAACACCGGGTGTTTTAACAGTTAACGGTAAAACTTCCGCCGTTATTTTCATAAAAAGATATTATTATCGTTTTCTCAATCCGACAATAATTCCGTTGTGGGGTCCACCAATGATTGTACCATCGTACGAATATTCCCTGTTAAAACGAATATTCCCCGAACAATCGAATATTATATAACAACTTGCATACTTTGCAAAATTTATAAATATTACCCACAACTATAATATTATATCAAATCCACACCATAATATATATATAAAAAAAATATTTTGAAAAAATTAAATGTTTATTCATAAAATTTGGGGTCTCACGAGTTCTGTCAAGGAGAGGTTTGGTCATCTAATTGTGCGCCAATAAGGAGAAATCCTTATCGGAAAGCCCCCTCTTTCCTGGGAACGACCTCGTTGTTAAATATTGTGAGTTATAATATTAATGAGGAATAAGTTCGTGTTGATTAAATATGAATTTGATAGTTCCATTGTGTTGGGATTATTAGTGTTAGTGGAAATCGACATCTATTCCGATGATAATTGATGTCCGGGGTTATATTGATAAATCGGGTAATTAATCGGATAAATGAGCAATTAATTGCTACTAATTCACATGCTTATATTATTATTTATTCAAATGTGTGTATTATTGCTTCACATTCTTGTATTAGGGGAGGTGGTGCAAGATTGATAATACTTGCATGACTAAGTTAAAAATAGAGGTATAGATGGAGGTACTATACTGTAATACGTATTTTCACGTGATTATAACTATTGATTCACATGATTGAACTATTGATTGACATTATTTACTATTAGGGGAGGTGGTGCAAGTTTGATAATACTTGTAGGATTAAATTAAAAATGAAAGAAAAGTTGGAGGTATTGTACTGTAATATTTTGAGTCCCAAAATGTGCAATTATCGAAACTATATTTTCCTATAAATAGAAGCTCATTCTTCTTTCATTTCTCACCAATTCACTAAAGCTTTAGAGTAATTATTATAGAGAGAAATTATAGAGAGAAAGAAGAAGAGAAGTCTGCTACCTCACTATTCCAATATCTAGTTTCTTCAAAGGTAAGGGATATTATTTCTTTCGTATTCATGAAAAGAGCTATTGTTATTCCATTCATTATTATTCTATTAGAATAACCTGTATACGCGGACTACCGTATACATGGTGAAATTCTTCTGTTATTCCATTCTTTATTATTCTGTTGGAATATCCTGTCTATGCGTATTACGCATGACCTGGTTCCATTCTTTATTATTCTGTTGGAATATCTTGTATGTGTGAATTATGCATGACCTGGTTCCATTCTTTATTATTTTATTAGAATATCCTGTGTGTGCGAATTACGCATGACCTGGTTTCGTTATTTATTATTCTGTTGGAATAACCTGTCTGTCCGGTCTATCACATGCCTGGTGAATTCTTCTGTTATATTCCATTCTTTATTATTCTGTTGGAATAACCTGTCTACGCGGACTACCGTATACATGGTGAATTCTTCTGTTATTCCATTCTTTATTATTCTATGGGAATAACCTGTCTATGTGGATTACCGCATGCGTGGTGAATGATCCTTTGTATTCATATGAATAGTATTTTCATTCAAAAAGGGTTTCTGTCAAGGGCAGTTTCATAATTTTTCTGACCCTCAAAAATTCTGGAAAAAATTGAAATGATAATTTGATGAGTTTTCTAGATTGTGTCTAAAAATGGCGATTTTTTGATGTATAGATTAAGAGTTATGGATTTTATGGGAAAAGACTATTTTAAAAGTAAACTCTTATAACTCTTCGTGGTTAACTCCAAAATTGGTAAAATATTTATTGGAATTACATGTATATAACAGGAGTATACCCTATAAATTTCGGAATTTTTGGACAAAAGTACAATTTATAATAAATGTCTAAATATTCGGCAGTTTTGGCCATATAAAAAGAAATATTTTTGGGACTGATTTGGTATTTTTCATAAAAATGAACTAGTTATGAGTAAATGAATTAAATATGTTATGTGAAGTAACAAAATTAGAAAATAGGATTTTATGGCTTGGGAATCCTATATAGGGTATATGCAGATTTTTGATGAGGGATTTGATCATTGGTGATGAATTCTTATGAGTATGGCATTTTTGAATGATTAAATGAATTATTTGGCAAAGTGTAAACAATTGAAATAAATTGTTTATAAGTTTAAGAAGTGATTAAAATATTGTTATAATATTAATAATATTAGATGATGAGTTTATTAAGTGATTGATAGTATTTAGATAAATTTAAAGTCTTTAATATTTATCCTTTTTTTCGTTTGATTAATGCTTATATCATTGTCATCATCATCATGCTTATATTGTGATGAAAGTCATCTTTTGCTTACGTGCATAGATGGACTTGGTATGATTATGACCAGGGATCATTCGGTATAATCATGACCTGTAATGTTATAAATGATGTGGTAAAAGTCCTCAGTGGCCTGTAGTGCGTTGATGGACAATTTTTGGTATGATTATGACTAGGGATTATTCAATATAGTCATGACCATTGATGATTTAATGAATATCCTTGGCCCATAGTGCAAGAATGATTCGATGATGTGGTTTATTTATTAAGCTGAGTCTCGGCGATAAAAATTGATGAAAACATTTTAAAATATAAAAGATAGTAGATATCATGCTCTACTTGACTCTTCTAATGGATTGCTTATTCCGCTGTAGTTAAACTTGATGTCTATTGTATTTTATCAGTTTAACATTGTTGAAGACTAATGATAATTTATTCTGCATTATCTTAGTCATAATATTTCTTACTGGGCTAGTTGAGCTCACCCTTTCTTTCACTATTCTCTTTAGGAAATGAGAACGTGGCGGGAATAGTCGAGAGAGAGTGACTGGTCGGATGATAGCATTAGTAGTCCTCACTATTACATTAAATAGTGTGACAATAAATGTAATGAGGACTCCATTGAGTGTGGATATTGTCTAGATGACAATATTCTTATTAAAACTCTTAGATTATGTTTTGTCGTATTTAACACAACTGTTGTATAATTAAGTTATATTTGAATTTTCTACCATGTATTTGGCGACTTAAGATGGGTGATGTATACCTATTTTGGGGGTGTCACAGTTGGTATCAAAGCTTAGGGATATGATCCCTGGCAAAGATGTGAGACAAGAACTAGGAGGGGAGAGACGGGGAATTCCTTCACTAGTATGACCTACCTAAGTTTATTTATTTAATTGGTCGGTTAGGGTATAAGGATAATATGTGACATGTCAATTAACCCTTGTTTTGTGGTAGTATTTGAGAATGGCAGCTGAAAATGTTAACAATAGAGTAAATGAGATCGTGGAAATACCGCCAATCACCAACCAAGATAATGTGATGTCAGGCGAAGAAGGAATTAGAGATATCCATGTGGTGAGTGAAGAATAGATAGTTGCACCCGAGATAGTCGCAGAGGTAGCAGCTGAGAGTGAGGAAGAAGAGGAAGAAGAGGAACTTGAGGAGAATTTATTAGAAGAATTTTATGATCAAAATTTAGAATTGTAAAATCGTGTTCATGAGTTAGAAGAGCAGACTGAAGAACGGCGGGCAATCGTGGAGCAAAAGGATGCAACAATTCAAGCTTGTGTTACCTGATATGTGATGCTTGAACAAAAGCACTCTTTGGCAGAGTATAAGATGATAAAGCAGGAATCTGAGCTGAAAGAAGAAACAACTGAACGAGTGAGAATGAGTGATGCATAGGTAAAAGTCGCACGACACGTTGATATTGTGGAAAGAGATGTCCGATCTAAGAAGGCTAAGATAGATGATATGTATTTCTCTTTTTGGACAGCAATTGAGAGAACCCAACATCGAGTTTTGAATTACCCTGTACATTACAGTCAACCTCAATTTGATATGGATCGAAGATTAATGATTCAAATCATGAAACTGGAGTTTGATGAAGCATTTGAGGGTGAAATATGCCCTATAGATTAGTCAATTTCAATGGTAGTGATGACACCAAATGCTGCCCCAGACAAGTCAAAGTCTGGTAGTTCAAGTGAGAGCGGTTGTCATGACTTCCCAACAAGTGAGGAACCCAAATGAAGTTATCACAGGTTAGTTAATTATAAATTCTTACGAAGTCTATACCTTATTCGATACCGGTTCTTCCCAACAAGTGAGGAACCCAAATGAAGTCAAGGGTTAGTTAACTAACCTGTTTTGTGAATTCAAGCAACCGAACCACTAAAGTCAATCATTGTCATATCAAGCCATAAGTAAAGAGCCCCGAACCTTTCGCTAGTGATTTCCAAGTCTTGGAATACACCGAAGCCAAACTATCCGTAGGGGACGTCGTGAATAACGGTGGCAAGTTGATAGGTATCAATGTGACATGTTATCCAAGTCTTGGATAAGACTCACAATTTTGAATGATATTTCTACTGTTAATAAATTTCCTAATGTATTCTTGAAGACTTCTTAGCCTACCCCTAGAGCGTGAAATCGAATTTTGTATTGACCCCAGTACAAAACCTGTAAGACCCCAACTTTTATGAATAAAGAATAATTTTCTCAAAATATATTTTTGAATATTATGGTGTGGATTTGATATAATGTTATAGTTGTGGGTAATATTTATAAATTTTTCAAAGTAAACAAGTGGTTATATAATATTCGATTGGTCGAGGAATATTCATTTTAACAGGGAATATTCATACGACGGCACAATCATTGGTGGACCCCACAATGGAAGTATTATCGTAGTTAGAAAATGACATAATTATCTTTTTATAAAAATAATGGCGGAAGTTTTACCGTTAAACTGTTGAACTACTTGGTAGTAAAAGTACAGTAATACGCTTGGTTGCATAGTAGCACACGGTATTGATTATTGATGCTTACGGAAGAAGTCACTCATTATACTCAATTATTGCTACAATAATTGTTGCATCATATCTCTCATATTATTGATTCGATTATTGTCACAGTATAATCTGCATTATATGATATATTATTAAATCAATAATTGAGACGATAAAGTTATTCATATTATTAAATTGCAATATTTACAATGTCTAGAAGTTCTGTCAATGAGAGGTTTGGTCATCTAATTGCGCGCCAATAAGGAGAAATTCTTATCGGAAAGCACCCTCTTTCTTGGGAACGACCTGGTTGTTAAATATTATGAGTTTTAATATTAATGATGAATAAGTTCGTGTTGATTAAAGATGAAATTGATAGTTCCATTGTGTTAGAATTATTAGTGTTAGTGGAAATCGACATTTATTTCGATATTAATTAATGTCTGGAAGTTATACTGACCAGTCAGGTAATTAATCTGATAAATGAGAAATTAATTGCTATTAATTCACATGATTATAACTATTTGTTCACATGTGTGTACTATTGATTCACATTGTTGTACTATTAGTGGAGTTGGTGCAAGATGGATAATACTTGCATGACTAAGTTAAAAATGGAGGTATAAATTGAGGTACTATACTGTAATTCATATTTTCTCATGATTATAACTATTGATTCACATGTTTGAACTATTGATTCACATTATTTACTATTAGGGGAGGTGGTGCAAGTTTGATAATACTTGCAGGACTAAATTAAAAATGAAAGAAAAGTTGCAGGTGTCATCTTGTAATATTTCGAGCCCCAAAACGTGCAATTATCGAAACTATATTTTCCTATAAAGAGAAGCTCATTCTTCCTTTATTTCTCACCAATTCACTAAAGCTATAGAGCAATTATTATAGAGAGAAATTATAGAGATAAAGAAGAAGAGAAGTCTGCTACCTCTCTACTCTAGTATCCAGTTTCTTTCTAAGGTAAGGGGTATTATTTCTTTCGTATTCATGAAGAGAGCTATTGTTATTCCATTCTTTATTATTATGTTGGAATAACTTTGTATACATCAAGCACCGCATACATGTCAAATTTCTACGTTAATCCATTCTTTATTATTCTGTTGGAATATCCTATCTGTGCGGATTATGTTAGCCCTGGTTCCATTCTTTATTATTCTGTTGGAATATCCTGTCTATGCGGATTACGCTAGACCTGGTTCCATTCTTTATTATTCTGTTGGAATAACCTGTTTGTGTGGTCTATCGGATGCATGGTGAATTCTTCTATTATTCCATTCTTTATTATCCTGTTGGAATATCCTGTCTGTGCAGATTACGCATGACCTGGTTCCATTCTTTATTATTCTATTGGAATAACCTGTTTATGTGGATTATCACATGCATGGTGAATGATCCTTCGTATTCATTCCTTATTAAATTATGAAAATGATCTGTCTACGTGGATTACCGCATGGCGGGTGAAAATTCATTTGCAGTTTCATATATTCTATGATACTCATTTAGTTAAAGTTTTGGCTTCTATACTCCATGAAATTAGTAGAATATCCTGAATATTTGCGCTTCATCCGGTATCTTTTCATGGAAATATTCTTCTGAGCATTCTTGAATTTTACTCCACAAAGTAGTATCATGTTGAAAATTTGGACGCAATTGATTTCAAGATAAATTAAATTATAATCTTTAAAATTTATTCTTGAACTTGTTTTATTGAATTATTATGTCATTGTCATCATCCTCATGCTTACATTGTGATGAAAGTCATCTTTGCCTTACGTGCATAGATGGACTTGGTATGATTATGACTAGGATTATTCTAGTATAATCACTTAATTGTAATGTTATAAATGATGTAGTAAAAGTCCTCGGTGATCCATCTTTGCATTGATGGGCGATTTTTGGTATGATTATGACCAGAGATTATTCGGTATAGTCATGACCATTGATGATTTAATGAATATCCTTGGCCTGTAGTGTAGGGATGACTCGATGATGTGGTTTATTTATTAAGCTGAGTCTCCGCGATAAAAATTGATGAAAACATTTTAAATCATAGAAGATAGTAGATATCATGCTCTACTTGACTATTCTAATGGATTGCTTATTCCGCAGCAGTTAAACTTGATGTCTATTGTATTTTATCAGTTTAACATTGTTGAAGACTAATGATATTTTATTCTGCATTATCTTAGTCATAATATTTCTTACTAGGCTAGTTGAGCTCACCTTTCTTTTCTTTTGTTCTCTTTGAAATGAGAACGTAGCCGGGACTAGTCGGGGAACAGAGTGATGGTTCAGATGATAGCATTAGTAGTCCTCACTATTCTATTAAATAGTGTGACAATAAATGTAATGAGGACTCCATTGAGTGTGGATATTGTCTAGATGACAATATTGTTATTAAAACTCTTAGATTATGTTTTGTCGTATTTTACATTTAATCGTTGTATAATTAAGTTGTATTTGAATTTTGTACCATGTATTTGGTGACTCAAGATGGGTGATGTATACCTATTTTGGGGGCGTCACAGTTGGTATTAAAGCTTAGGGATATGATCCCTGGCTGAGATGTGAGACAAGAACTAGGAGGGGAGAGACGGGGAATTCCTTCGCTAGTATGACCTACCTAAGTTTATTTTGTATTTAATTGGTCGGTCAGGGTATAGGGATAATATGTGATATGTTAATTAACCCTTGTTTTATGTCAGTATTTGAAAATGGCATCCGAAAATGTTGAGATAAACAATGAAGCACATGAGACCGTTGAGTCACCACAGATTAATGCCTAGGATAATGTGAAAAGGAAGACAAAAATCCTCATGTAAACAATAACACCGATGAAATGGTGAACGATGGGATGTTTAGAGGCTTTATGCAATTCATGCAACATCAAGCGAAAGCGGTTCCTGTCCAAAATGCAGGTGGAAACACTGACAACCCTCGGACTGTCACCGCTAAGCAATTCAAAGAGCTGGGACCACCGAAGTTTTTTGGAAGCCAAAACCACTTAAGGCGAAGACGTGGATAAAGCAGATCAACAAGATATTTGATGTCTTGGGATGCTCCGAGGAGCAAAAGGTTCCCTTTTCCACCTTCATGTTTTTGAGGCGTGATTTACGGTGGGAATCAGAAAGCGTACTCAACCTGCCGCACTCAAAATGTCTTGGGAGAAGTTCCAAGATCTATTCAATGACAAGTACTTTCCTGAAAGTATTCGTCACATGAAGGAGGTAGAGTTCATCAAGCTTGAGCAAAATAATATGACCGTGGTGCAGTACAAAGCTTTGCCGAGTTATCTCGATTTGCATCCCACTTGGTTGATAATGAGGAGAGAATGATGCAGATGTTTCTAAGAGGTTTGAAACCCGAGATGCGTCAATACCTAATTTCTCACAAACTGTGTTTGTATTCAGATGTTGTGAATAGGGCTCAGTTATTGGAGCGCGATAATAAGTCAACTTAACCAAGAGAGAGCAACTGACAAGTCGATAATACCAGTGGTAGCAGTCATCGAAGCGGTGACAACAAACGTGGAGGGAATCAACATGCCAAAAATGATAATCATTTCGGTGGTAATCATGGCCATGACAATAAGCATTTCAAGAAAGAGGAGATTCAACAAGGATGGAAAGTCGTCAGCACCAGCACCTGTTGTTAAGGAAGGAGAACGACCACCGGTCGTATGTTACAAATATGGAGGGGAAGGACACATAAGTCCAAACTGCACGATGCAGTCCAAAGCGTGTTATAATTATGGGAAAAAAGGTCACCTAGCCCGATTTTTTCATGCAGTAAGTCAAGTCCAGCTGGGATGGAGGCATCAAAGGGTGTCCCAGACAAGACAAAATATGTAGTTCAAGAGAGAGCGTTTGTCGTAACCTCCTAAAAAGCGAGGAATCCGAACGAGGTGATCACGGGTAAGCTAATCATAAACTATAGTGAAGTTTATACTTTATTTGATACCAGTTCTACCCATTCCTTTATTTCTCCTACTTTCGCTCAATGTTTAAATTTAACTCCGGAGAAATTAGACTTTGACTTATCTGTTGAAACTCCGTTGGGAGAAACCTTCATTACATCCACGGTTTATAAATCTTGTTTGATTCAAATCGGTAACCGCACGTTACCTATCGATCTTATTTCTTTGAAAATACTTGCATTTGATGTGATTTTAGGGGTTGATTGGTTAACTACTCATCATGCTAAAATTGATTATTTTCGTAAGGTTGTTAGCTTTCATATTCCTAACCAACCTATTATGCGAATTCAAGCAACCAAACCACTAAAATCAATCACTGTCATATCAAGTCATAAAGCTATTCGTTTATTGAAAAATGGATGTCAAGCTTTCTTAGCACATGTCACTAATTTAAATAAAGATACGTCAGATTTGAATGATATTTCTATTGTTAATAAATTTCCTTATGTATTCCCTGAAGAACTTCCTGGCCTACCCCCAGAACGTGAAATTGAATTTTGTATCGACCTTGAATCCGGTACAAAACCCATTTCAAAAGCCCCATATTGAATGGCTCCTATTGAACTTCAGGAGTTAAAAACCCAACTACAGGAATTGTTAGACATCTGTTTCATTCATCCTAGTACGTCTCCTTGGGGTGCTCCTGTTCTATTCGTAAAGAAGAAAGATGGAAGTATGCGACTTTGTATTGATTATCGGGAGTTGAATCATGTCACCATCAAAAATAGGTACCCGTTGCCTCGCATTGATGACCTATTTGATCAGTTGCAAGGAGCCAAATTCTTTTCAAAGATTGATCTTCGTTCCGAACATCATCAGTTAAAGATTAAAATAGATGACATTCCAAAGACTACTTTTAGAACTAGGTACGGGCATTATGAATTCCTAGTTATGTCTTTTGGATTGACTAATGCTCCTGCTGCCTTCATGGATATGATGGACCGACTATTCAAGGAATATTTGGATCACTTTGTGGTCGTCTTTATTGATGACATCCTCATATACTCCAAAACCCGCGAAGACCATGAGCAAAACTTGAGGCTGATACTCCAAAAGCTTCGTGAAAACAAGCTTTATGCCAAGTTGAAGAAATGCGAGTTCTAGCTTGAGGAAGTTGCATTCCTTGGGCACGTGATATCAAATCATGGAATATCTATTGACCCGGCAAAGATTGAAGCAATTCAAAGCTAGGAACAACCTAAGTCAGTGACTGAAGTACGTAGCTTTCTCGTCTTAGCTGGTTATTATTGGAGATTTGTAGAAGGGTTTTCTCGAATCGCTACTCCATTAACTCAACTGTCTCGAAAAGATAAAAAATTTGGTTGGAGCGAGGAATGTGAAAAGAGTTTTCAAGAACTCAAGAGGAGACTCATTTCAGCACCTGTTCTGACAATACCATCTGGCTCGGAGGGATTTGTCATCTACAGTGATGCTTCAGGCAAAGGGTTAGGATGTGTTCTCATGTAACATGGGAAATTCATAGCCTATTCCTCTCGATAACTCAAAGAATATTAAAGGAATTATCATACTCATGATCTAGAGTTGGCAGCAGTCGTTTTTGCGCTTAAGATTTAGAGGCATTACCTGTATGGAGAGAAGGTGGAGATCTATACGGATCATAAAAGACTCAAATATTTCTTAACTCAAAAGGAACTCAACATGCGACAACGACGATGGCTTGAGTTGTTGAAAGACTATGATCATACCATCCAATACCATCTTGGAAAAGCGAACATAGTAGCTGACGCATTGAGTAGAAGATCATATATGCACGAAAGTGCAATATTGTCAATGTAAAGACCCATTTTGTATGACTTAGAAAGGATGGAAATAGAGTTAAACACTCCAGGGACCCATCTGATGATGAAAAATATACGAGTGGAACCGACTTTAATCGATAAAGTTAAAGTCGCCAAACTACGGACACAGTCGATGCGTATGAAGAAGAAAGTGAAAGAAGGTGCTATTCCGGAAGCAAGAATCGACGAAGAAGGAATACTTCGAGTCAACTCCAGACTTTGTGTTCCTAACGATTCTGACTTGAAGTATAAAATCATGATGGAGGCGCACAACACACCGTTTGCAATCCATCCTGGGAGTACCAAAATGTATCATGATATTCGACATACATTTTGGTGGAGCAATATGAAGAGAGAGATACCGGGGTTTATCTCAAGGTGTCTAACTTGTCAACGAGTCAAGGCGAAGCATCAAGTGCCAAAAGGTCCATTGCAACCGCTTGAAATTCCAGAATAGAAGTGGGAGCACATTACCATGGATTTCGTTACTGGTCTTCCCAAGGTTTCTCAAGGCATAGATGCGATTTGGGTCATTGTTGATAGATTGACCAAGTCTTCTCATTTCTTACCGATATGAGAAACTTATACACTTGAACGTCTTGTTAGTATGTACATAAACGAGATTGTAAGATTGCATAGTATGCCAGTATCCATAGTTTCTGATCGAGACCCAAGATTCACTTTAAGATTTTGGGTTAGTTTGCAAAATGCTATGGGCATGGATTTACGATTTAGTTCGGCATATCATCCTCAAATGGACGGGTAGTCGGAAAGGACTATAGTTATCAAGCAAGTATTGACATGGCTCCATTTGAGGCATTGTATGGAAGAAAGTGTCATTCTCCAGTATGCTAGGATGAGGTGGGTGAAGCAACGTTGTTGGGATCGGATTTGGTACGTATGACTACGGAAAAGATTCAAACGATCCGACAACGTATAAAAACCTAACAAGATCGATAAAAGAGTTATGTTGATCTTCATCAAAAAGACGTGGAATTCAATATTGGAGATCATGTGTTGTTATGTGTTGCTTCATGGAAAGGAGTTACAAGATTTGGAAAGAGAGGAAAGCTCAATCCTCGATTCATTGGCCCATTTTTAATCCTCGATCGAGTAGGAGCTGTGGCCTATAGACTCGCCTTACCGCCAAGTATGTCTCGTGTTCATAACATTTTTCACATATCTATGTTACGTAAATATGTGAAAGACTCGAACCATATTATTGAATTAGAACCAGATGAGATAGAGGAAGATTTAACGTATGAAGAGTTACCTGCTAAAATCTTGGATAAGAAGGATCATATTCTACGCTCTAAAGTTATACCTCAAGTCAAAGTTTTGTGGAGAAACCACGATGTGGAAGAAATGACCTGGGAGTTAGAATCTGAGATGAAATCAAGGTATCCTCACCTCTTCGACATACCAGGTATGCACCCTAATTTTGAGGATGAAATTTCATAAGAAGGGGAGGTTGTAAGACCCCAACTTTTATGAATAAAGAATAATTTTCTCGAAATATATTTTGAATATTATGGTGTGGATTTGATATAATGTTATAGTTCAGGTAATATTTACAAATTTTGCAAAGTAAGCAAGTGGTTATATAATATTCGATTGGTGAGGAATATTCATTTTAACGGGGAATATTAAATGCGGACAAGACAATCATTGGTGGACCCCTAACGGAAGTATTGTCGTAGTTAGAAAGCGACATAATTATCTTTTATAAAAATAACGGCGGAAGTTTTACCGTTAAAACCGTTGAACTATCCGGTAGTAAAAAAGTCTGATGAATGGCGTGGTTGCATAGTAGCAAACGGTATTGATTATTGATGCTTACGTAAGAAGTCACTCGGTTATACTCAATTATTCACATAAAGAATTGTAACGATCATATCTCTCATATTATTGATTCGATTATTGTCATAGTATCATCTGCATAATATTTTATATATTATTAAATCAATAATTGAGACGACAAAATTATTCATATTATTAAATTGTAATATTTATAATATCTAGAAGTTTTGTCAATGAGAGGTTTGGTCATCTAATTGGGCACCAATAAGGAGAAATCCTTATCGGAAAGCCCACTCTTTCTTGGGAACGACCTGGTTGTTAAATATTGTGAGTTATAATATTAATGATGAATAAGTTCGTGTTGATTAAAGATGAAATTGATAGTTCTATTGTGTTAAAATTATTAGTGTTAGTGGAAATCGACATTTATTTCGATATTAATTGATGTCTGGAACTTATACTGTCCAGTCAGGTAATTAACCGGATAAATGAGCAATTAATTGCTTTTAATTCACATGATTATAACTATTTGTTCACATGTGTGTACTATTGATTCACATTCTTGTACTATTAGGGGAGTTGGTGCAAGATGGATAATACTTGCATGACTAAGTTAAAAATGGAAGTATAGATTGAGGTACTATACTGTAATTCATATTTTCTCATGATTATAACTATTGATTCACATGTTTGAACTATTGATTCACATTATTTACTATTAGGGGAGGTGGTGCAAGTTTGATAATACTTGCAGGACTAAATTAAAAATGAAAGAAAAGTTGCAGGTATTGTACTGTAATATTTCGAGCCCCAAAACGTGCAATTATCGAAACTATATTTTCCTATAAAGAGAAGCTCATTCTTCCTTTATTTCTCACCAATTCACTAAAGCTATAGAGCAATTATTATAGAGAGAAATTATAGAGATAAAGAAGAAGAGAAGTCTGCTACCTCTCTACTCCAGTATCCAGTTTCTTTTTAAGGTAAGGGGTATTATTTCTTCCGTATTCATGAAGAGAGCTATTGTTATTGCATTATTTATTATTATGTTGGAATAACCTATCTATGCGAAGTACCGCATACATGGTGAAATTCTTCTATTATTCCATTCTTTATTATTCTGTTGGAATATCCTGTCTATGCGGATTACGCTTAGACACTGGTTCCATTCTTTATTATTTCTCATTGGAATATCACATGCATGTGGGTCTATCGCATGCATGGTGAATTCTTTATTATTCCATTCTTTATTATTACTGTTGGAATATCCACATGCATGCGGATTACGCTAGACTCGGGTTCCATTCTTTATTATTCTATTGAATAACACATGCATGCGATCTATCGCATGCATGGTGAATTCTTATGTTATTCCATTCTTTATTATTCGTTGGAATATCCATGCATGCAGATTACACATGGCCTGGTTCCATTCTTTATTATTCTGTTGGAATAACCTGTCTATGTGGATTATCCATGCATGGTGAATGATCCTTCGTATTCATTCCTTATTAAATTATGGAATTGATCTTTCTACGTGGATTATTGCATGGAGGGTGAAAATCCATTTGCAGTTTCATATATTCTATGATACTCGTTTGGTTAAAGTTTTGGCTTCTATACTCCATGAAATTAGTAGAATATCCTGGATATTTGCGCTTCATCCGGTATCTTTTCATGAAAATATTCTTCTCAGCATTCTTGAATTTTACTTCACAAAGCAGTATCATGTTGACAATTTGGACGTAATTGATTTCAAGATAAATTAAATTATAATCTTTAAAATTTATTCTTCAACTTGTTTTATTGAATTATTATGTCATTGTCATCATCCTCATGCTTATATTGTGATGAAAGTCATCTTTGGCTTACGTGCATAGATGGACTTGGTATGATTATGACCAGGGATTATTCGGTATAATCATGACCTGTAATGTTATAAATGATGTAGTAAAAGTCCTCAGTAGCCTGTAGTGCATTTATGGACAGTTTTTTGTATGATTATGACCAGGGATTATTCGGTATAGTCATGACCATTGATGATTTAATGAATATCCTTGGCCCGTAGTGCAGGGATGACTCGATGACTATGGCATATACACTCACTTTACCGCCAAGTATGTCGCGTGTTCATAACATTTTTCACGTATCGATGTTACGTAATTATGTGGACGACCCGAACCACATTACTGAATTAGAACTAGACGAGATAGCAAAAGATTTAACGTATGATGAGATACATGTTAAAATCTTGGATAAGAAGGATTATATTCGACACTCAAAGGTTATACCTCAAGAGTTAGAATCTGAAATGAAGTCAAGGTATTCTCATCTCTGCGGCATACCAGGTACGTACGTAAATTTCGAGGGCGAAATTTCTTAAGGACGGGAGATTGTGAGACCCCAAATTTTATGAATAAAGATTTAAATTTCTCAAAATATTTTTTTAATATTATGGTGTGGATTTGATATAATGTTATAGTTGTGGGTAATATTTACAAATTTTGCAAAGTAAGCAAGTGGTTATAAAATTTTTGATTGGTCGGGAAATATTCTTTTTGTAGGGGAATATTCGTATGACGGCACAATCATTGGTGGACCCCACAACAGAAGTATTGTCATAGTTAGGAAACGACAGAATTATCATTTTATAAAAATAACGGCGAAAGTGTTACCGTTAAAATTGTTGAACTATCCGGTAGTAAAAGTACAGTAATACCCGTGGTTGCATAGTAGCAAACGGTATTGATTATTGATGTTTACGTAAGAAGTCACTCGGTTATACTCAATTATTGCTCTGAAGAATTGTCGCATCATATCTCTCATATTATTGATTCGATTATTGTCATAGTATCATCTGCATAATATTTTATATATTATTAAATCAATAATTGAGACGACAAAATTATTCATATTATTAAATTGTAATATTTATAATATCTAGAAGTTCTGTCAAGGAGAGGTTTGGTCATCTAATTGGGCGCCAATAAGGAGAAATCCTTATCGGAAAGCCCCCTCTTTCATGGGAACGACCTGGTTGTTAAATATTGTGAGTTATAATATTAATGATGGATAAGTTCGTGTTGTTTAAAGATGAATTTGATAGTTCTATTGTGTTGAGATTATTAGTGTTAGTGGAAATCGACATCTATTCCGATGATAATTGATGTCTGGGGGTTATATTGATAAATCGGATAATTAATCTGATAAATGAGCAATTAATTGCTAATAATTCACATGCTTATATAACTATTTGTTCACATGTGTGTACTATTGATTCACATTCTTGTATTATTAGGGGAGGTGGTGCAAGATTGATAATACTTGCATGACTAAGTTAAAAATAGAGGTATAGATTGAGGTACTATACAGTAATTCGTATTTGCACATGATTATAACTATTGATTCACATGATTGAACTATTGATTCACATTATTTACTATTAGAGGAGGTGGTGCAAATTTGATAATACTTGCAGGACTAAACTAAAAATGAAAGAAAAGTTGACGGTATTATACTGTAATATTTTGAGCCCCAAAACGTGCAATTATCGAAACTATATTTTTCAATAAATAGAAGTTCATTCTTCTTTCATTTCTCACCAATTCACTAAAGCTTTAGAGCAATTATTATAGAGAGAAATTATAAAGAAAAAGAAGAAGAGAAGTCTGCTACCTCACTATTCCAATATCCAGTTTCTTCTAAGGTAAGGGGTATTATTTCTTTCGTATTCATGAAGAGAGCTATTGTTATTCCATTCATTATTACTCTGTTGGAATAACCAGTATACGTGGACTACCGTATACATAGTGAAATTCTTCTGTTATTCCATTCTTTATTATTCTGTTGGAATATCATGTCTGTGCATATTACGCATGAACTGGTTCTATTCTTTATTATTGAAAGTAGTATGCATACATGCCAATCATGTTTGATGATAAAGTATATACTTTGTAACAATCTTATTCATTTATTAATAAAAAGTATTAATTTATTAAAGGCTTTTAATTATCTACATGATGCTGTTTTATAATATGTGATAAACCCATAGTTTTAAGCAATGCTTTTAGAATAATGATGATGATCATTCTAATGAAATCTAAATTCTTAGAAAGCTTAAAACTAAAATAGTTCCCAATCGTTGGATTACTAAATTGGGAATTAGTGAATCCGAATAGATTGGTACATACGTTACTTGCTCATTGGATGATGATGATTGATCTCATGATTATTTATGTGGAGACACTAAAGCAAGTATGTAGGTGCTTATTAGAGAATAAGTTCACTAAACGTGGCTCGCTAAGGAATACCTAATAGAGTTTTACTTGTTTGTCAATAGGAATTCATGTAGTGATAGTAGTACAAGAGATCCTTGGACTTGAGATCATCATAGTATCTTGTGTATGATGAGTTATACTTTGACTTATTCCTTAAGACCCTTAGGGTATATCAAAGGGTATGCTTGGGTATAATAAGTTGTACATGGAGATAATGTATGATCAATAAAGAATCTACCGCTTCTAGTAAAAGAAGAGATATGTCCTATGTGATTCGATAAATGACAACCCAGTAGTCCTTGGCCAAGGCAGAATAAAATTAGAAAGGAGTTTCTAATTTGCATTATTTAGAGTTGTACATTTAAGAGTCGAAATACATATAATTAAATAGAATAAGGCTTGACAGAAATTTCATGTTTTATATTTAATTGGGACATTGTATGGTGGAAAGATTGAATTGTACGGTAACTATTTACTCAAATATTCTTTTATGATTAATGTTGAAATCTATATTATCTGGAAAGTCGTTGATCGCTAGGGAGGCTTATCCCTATTGTAGAATAAATATTATTTATTTAAATAAATTATTAGTTTAATTTATTTATTTAAATAAGATTAGAATTGTTCTAATTGATTTATTCATAACCGGTTTAATATGGAGAACCTAAAGGGTCACACCATAAAAGGAAGAATAATTATTTAAAAAGTTAGTGGCATAATCATAATAATAAGTTAAGTATATTTAATTTAATCTATGGTGATAGAATAAATTAAATAGCTTAATATTTATTATTTAATATTTTGAAATATTAAATATAAATTAATAAGAGGAGTCTTATTATTATTATTACTATTATTATTATTTAATTTCTAAAGGAGTTTGAGAATTAATTAATAAAAGTACTCTCAAATATCCTAATAGGATTAGGAGGAAAATTAATTAAAAGAGTTTAATTAATTATCCCTAATAAGATTAGGGAGCTTAATTAATTAAAAGAATTTAATTAATTAAAATAAAACCCAATTTTTTAATTGTTAAGGAGGGTTGTCTACATCTATAAATAAGAGGAGTCTTATTATGTGTGTGAGGAGTTGTTGACTTTTTAACAACAGACGTAATTTCAATTGTTGGGAGAGTACGCCTTTTCTATAGAGATAGAAAACTAGGGTTTTGTCAAATACCCATCTTCTTGAATTCTTCTTCTTCCTTGGTGGATCACCTCTAGAGGCCAAACACTTGGGTGGCTAACGTTGATCAAAGGAAGGAACCAAACCCGGTAGATTCAAGTTGAACGCGAAAAGGATTGGAGGTAAACTTGTACCTGAGGAAGCTCGGATCTTCAAAGGTATGATTCTTGTTCTTTCTTTTTCGTTTAATTAATAATTGCGCATAAAGGGTGATCCGGGTATATGGTTTGTAAAAATTTTAAACTCTGATTTTTCCACGTTTCCGCTTATTTTTGTAATTTGATTGTGTTCTTGAATATTACAAACCTAACAGTGGTATCAGAGTCAAATCTTTATGCGAATTATTAATTGTTCAGATTTAATATATATATTGATATGTGTTTAGAATAATTTAATTGGGCATAAATTTTATTGTATAAAATTTATTTAAAAAAAAAAGTAATTATCCGCGAACTGGGAATTTCGTGATTGGCGTGGATATTAATTTCGCTGAGTCCTTGCGTTTATACTGTTGCAACGTGGCTTACTTTATTTTCAAGGTTCAGTGATTCACGTTTTTTTTTTTTAAGTTTCCTGCAAAGCTCCTTATAATTTATATATGATATAAACATTAATGATTACAATAATCATTAGCTTGTAATGATTAAAGTAATCATTAACATGTAATGATTAAATTAATCATGAGCATGTTATATATATAAAAAAAAAAGTAGTTACTAACGATTTCAAGGGAGAAAGCAGGCGATTATATATATAATATATATTAACGTAATATATATATTTATATATATATAATAATTTTATAATTTAAATAAAATATTTATTTTAATTTCAAAATAAAAGTTTATTTTAATCTTAAAATAAAAATATTTATTTTAATTTTAAAATTAGATTTCATGCTAACTAATTAGAGTTGGAATTTGATTCCATACTAACTAATTGGAATTGAAATTGGATTCTATTTTTCCTTAAATAAAGGAGTTTATTTAGATATGAAATAAGATTTTATATTATTCAAAATAAAAGAGTTATTTGTGAATAGGAAAGAGAATCCTAATTTACTTAAATAAAAGAGTTTATTTAGATATGAAATAAAATTTCATATTATTCAAAATAAAAGAGTTTATTTGTGAATAGGAAATAGAATCCTAATTTCCTTAAATAAAGGAGTTTATTTAGATATGGAATAAGATTTCATATTATTCAAAATAAAGAGTTTATTTGTGAATAGGAAATAGAATCCGTGTTTTTTTAATAAAGAATTTTTTTTACTCTAATTGGATTCCATAATTAATTAAAATAAAAGAGTTTATTTTGATTAAAAATTTTGATTAAAATAAAATAGTTTATTTTATTCAAAATAGGATAAATTAAAATAAAAGAGTTTTATTTTGATTTAAATTTGAATTAAAATAAAGGAGTTTATTTTGATTGAAAATTAGATTTTATACTAACTAAATTTGTCCATTAAATGATATCAATATATATATTAAATATTTATTATTCATGAGATGAATGTTATTTATTGATACATATGGTGATGTGTATGATAATAAATGAGATTGATTATGGACTATTAACCAATGTGATTGGATTTTATTTTAGTTGGATGTATGAATGTATGGGTTTTATTAAAATGGGGTCTGCGTATCTCGTCTTCTCTAATTTTTTTCTTAATGTAAATTCTATCTCCCTCCTATGTACTTCCCCTTGACTGCTGATCAAGGTTTCTATTTATTTTTTAAATAGTTTTGTAATAGGAATAGTTAGAATTATTTTTGAAGAATTGGAGATCAAGGAGCAAGGAGCGCGTGAAGACCCGTTTGTAATGGAGCCCGAGTTTAAATGTAATAGTTATATTTAAATATTAATTCTTGCACCCTGGGTTTTTGACCTTTTGGTTCACTTGGTGGCTCTAGTGAACCAAACTAGAATAAAAGTCCATAATCAATCGGGTAGAATATAGTATTCTATATGTGCATGCTTATACTATATATATTATATATTATTCAAACATGCTTCGCATGTTAATTAATATGACGTATTATATATATATATATATATATATATATATATATATATATATATATATATATATATATATATATATATATATGTGTGTGTGTGTGTGTGTGCATGCGCGCTAAACAAGATGAGACATATTAATAACAAACCCCTCAAATATTTTATATTAAGTTGTAACGCTCAAAGATATTTGGAATATCGAACGTCGCCTTCTAGCATGATAGAAACAATAGAGTATTGAATATTTAATATGAGTTTGTTGTGCACACACAAGGCAAGTATTAAATATTTAAGATGTTATTTTTTATTACATATGATGTTTATAAGGAATTGAACATTACTGCTTTGTTGTGCACACACAAGGGTTGTAGTTTTCTCTTCACTTATATGGAAATGCTGGGTCTGACTTAACTTAAATCATTTTAGTTCTGATGGGCACACACTTGACCATTATGATTTAAGAGACAAAATACAAAGAGTTACATAGTTGATGTAATTGACAAGAGTTGTCTACCTATTTATTTATATATAGTTTGTTGTGCACACACAAGGCTATATACATTTGAAATGAGATCCTTATTCTCACTAGCAAATCTTTAATTAGATTTTGTCGAACTATATAAGTGAGGGTAATATAGTTTGAAGAAAATAGTGGGAGATACCAATTTAAAACAAGACCTAGTTTATTTTGGTAATTAATAAAAGAATGTATGTTAAAATGTTGTTAATTAAAAATTCATTTACAGAATTTTACAATGTCTAAATTACTATCACTGCAAAACATATTAGATGTTATTTAACTGGACCGTATTAAACGGATTGGTTAAGGAATTGGAGAATAGTTCTCATGGCTGAAAAACTATCTTATGTCCTTAATACGCCTATCCCTGCAATGGTTGCAGACAATGCCTCTGAGGAAGAGATTGCTACTTTTAGAAAGTGGCAAGATGATGCACAATTGGCTCAATGCATCATGCTCACATCCATGAGTAACGTGCTTCAGCGTCAGCATGAAACTATGGATGCTCCTACTACATTCCTGCACTTCAAGCAGTTGCTGGTGAGGAAAGTAGGACTAATAGATATCAGATATCTATAGAGCTCTTCCGATCTAGAATGACCGATGACACTACAGTACAGATAAAAGTCCTTAACATAATCAATTTGATTGATCAATTAGGACAACAGGTTTTGTCATGGATGGAGAGTTGAACCAAGATTTGATCTTGCACTCACTCTCGGACTCCTTTCACTATTGTTGTGAATTTTTCATATGAACAAGCTAGATATCAGCCTCGCTGATTTGCTTAACATGTTGAAAAATGTTGAGAGTCACTTTCCAACCAAAAAAGACCATGTCTTACTGGTAGGGGCCAAAGGATCTTCTGAAAAGAAGAACAATTCAAAGAAGGTAAATAGAAAGGCAAAAAATAAAGGATAATAAGAACAAAACTGATATGGATAGCAAAGGAGTTTGCTTCCACTGCAATAAGCCTGGACACTGGAAAGAAACTGCGAGAAGCATCTTGCAGAGGCTAACCAAAGAAGCTTAGTGAAGTTTCGGTTACAATACAGTTTTTGTTCATGATTGAAATAAATTTTCCTAAGTCAAGGTTCTACTTGGGTATTGGATACCGACTTTGGTTATCATAAATATAGATTTATGAAGGGACCAAACAGAAGTAGAAAGCTAGACAAATATAAGTAAACCTATGTGTGGGAAATGAAGCAAAGGTTGCTACATTAGCCATAGAAACTTATAGTTTAGCAATGCCTACGGGCAAATCTATTAAGTCAATAAGTTGTTATTGTATTCCAGTTCTTGTTAGAAACATTATTTCTATTTTATTGGTAGACAATAAAATTTTTGATATTATAATTAAGAGCAATTGTTGCTCTATTTATAATAATAATATTTTGTATAGAACTGGAATATTACTTAATGGATTTTGTATACTTGACTTACGTTAAAATAATTTTGCAAATTGAACAAACTAGTATAAGAAAAGGAGATGATCATTCAAAGAGTTGAATGTGTGTATTTGCTAAAATACAAGTGTGAATTATTTGAAAGGTTCAAAGAATTCAGAAGTGAAACAAATTGGCAAAGCATTAAGATTCTTTGATTAGATCAATGAATAAATACTTGTGCAATAAGTTTCTAGATCATCTCAAATGGTTTTCTCATAATGGACGCCTCCTGATACACAATAATTGATTGATGTATCTGAATGGAAAAATCGTACCTTGTTGGACATAGTGCGGTCCATAATGATTTTATCGACATTTCAGTATCCCTCTAGGATCATGTCCTAGAAATGGCTGCATATCTACAAAAAAGGTAACCTCAAAATCAAGCCCCAAGACTCCATAAAAGTTATGGACAGGGAGGATTCCTAATCTTAAGTATGTTAAGATAAGGGGTTGTCCAGCTTATATGAAAAAGGTTTCAAAAGGATAAGCTTGGGACAAAATTTGACAAGTACAGATTTGTGGGACATCCTAAAGTAAGTTTAGGGTATATGTTCTATAATCCTACTTAGAAAAAGGTGTTTGTTGCGAAACACGCTGCCTTCTAAGATAAAGATGTTTATCATTGAAGGGCTAGTGGGAGGATAATAGATCTTGAAGAGTTCAAGAACAACAAAATGCTATAAGTCAAATAAGAGGAACCTGCAGATAGACCTATTGTACCTCACAAATCAATCAGAATTTGGAATAGTACCGAAGATACTGGAGGTATGGATTCATCATGGATGATGATGATGAGGTACGCATCATAGAAGATGATGATCCAGTTACATACGATGAGGTAAGAGTTGTAGACACTCAGAGAAATGGATTGAAGCAAGTTTCTCAAATATGGAACATTCATTTTGATGAGACAATCAAGAGACTTTGGTTTTATCAAAAACAAGAATGAACCTAGTGTGTACAAAAGGGTCAGTGGGAGCGTCGTGACATTCCTAGTATTATATGTTGATATACTACGCATAAGGAATGACATACCAATGCTACAATCAGTAAAGATAAAGTTGTCTAAAAATTCCTCCATGAATGATTTGGGAAGAGTATCTTAATTGGAGATACAAATCTATATAGATAGATTTAAGAGGATGCTCGAATTAACCCAAGGAACGTATATTCATTCGATGCTAAAGTCGTTTAGCATGGAAAACTCCAAGAGATATCTCACGTTGATGAGCCATGGAGTGTATCTCTCTTAATAGACCCCATAGACTCCAAAAAGAGAGATCGCATGAGTTACTATCATGTATGCAATGAAATGTACGAGACCTGATGTTGATCAGCCATATTCTGGAGAAGTTCACTGTGAGACAATGAAAAACATCTTAAAGTTCTTAACCGGCACTAAGGATGTGATCATACATGGTGGGTCTGAATTAAAACTAGAGGGCTTAACAGACTCAAGTTTTTCAGACGGACCAAGACGACAGAAAATCCACTTTAAGGTAAATCGTTACCTTGAACGGTGGTGCAGTGAATAGGAAAGGTTCCAAATAGCAAAGAGTTGCTGGTTTAGTGATAAAGACAAAGTATATAGCTATAAATGAAGCTGCAAGTTGATTGTTTGGATGATAAGTTCATTACAGAACTAGGAATAGTTCCTAAGTCTCATCTTGGATCTAAACATGTGTTGTGGCACTTTCATTTGATTATAAGAATCATTGAAAGATGGGAAACCACTATAGAGATAGTGGACTCTCAAGAACAACACTACATATCCATTAACTAAAGCTTATCCAACAGGAGGATAATCGTCACTTAGAGAAGAAGAGTCTGAGATACCATGGCGATTGGCTTTAGTGCAAGTGGGAGATTGAAAGTAGTATGCATACAAGCCAATCATGTTTGATGATAAAGTATATACTTTGTAACAATCTTATTCATTTATTAATAAAAAGTATTAATTTATTAAAGGCTTTTAATTATCTACATGATCTTTGTTTTTTATAATATGTGATAAACCCATAGTTTTAAGCAATGCTTTTAGAATAATGATGATGATCATTCTAATGAGATCTAAATTCTTAGAAAGCTTAAAACTAAAATAGTTCCCAATCGTTGGATTACTAAATTGGGAATTAGTGAATCCGAATAAATTGGTACATACGTTGCTTGCTCATTGGATGAGGATGATTGATCTCATGATTATTTGTGTGGAGACACTAAAGCAAGTATGTAGGTGCTTATTAGAGAATAAGTTCACTGAACGTGGCTCGCTAAGGAATACCTAATGGAGTTTTACTTGCCTGTCAATAGGAATTCCTGTAGTGATAGTAGTACAAGTGATCCTTGGACTTGAGATCATTATAGTATCTTGTGTATGATGAGTTATACTTTGACTTATTCCTTAAGAACCTTAGGGTATATCAAAGGGTATGCTTGGGTATAATAAGTTGTACATGGAGATAATGTATGATCAATAAAGAATCTACCGCTTCTAGTAAAAGAAGAGATATGTCCTATGTGATTCGATAAATGACAACCCAGTAGTCCTTGGCCAAGGCAGAATGAAATTAGAAAGGAGTTTCTAATTTTCATTATTTAGAGTTGTGCATTTAAGAGTCGAAATACATATAATTAAATAGAATAAGACTTGATAGAAATTCCATGTCTTATATTTAATTGGGACATTGTATGGTTGAAGGATTGAATTGTACGGTAACTATTTACTCAAAGGTTCTTTTATGATTAATGTTGAAATCTATATTATCTGGAAAGTCGTTGATCGCTAGGGAGGCTTATCCCTATTGTAGAATAAATATTATTTATTTAAATAAATTATTAGTTTAATTTATTTATTTATATAAGATTAGAATTGTTCTAATTGATTTATTCACAACCGGTTTAATATGGAGAACCTAAAGGGTCACACCATAAAAGGAAGAATAATTATTTAAGAAGTTAATGGCATAATCATAATAATAAGTTAAGTATATTTAATTTAATCTATGGTGATAGAATAAATTAAATAGCTTAATATTTATTATTTAATATTTTGGAAATATTAAATATAAATTAATAAGAGGAGTCTTATTATTATTATTTAATTCCTAAAGGAGTTTGAGAATTAATTAATAAAAGTACTCTCAAATATTCTAATAGGATTAGGAGAAAAATTAATTAAAAGAGTTTAATTAATTATCCCTAGTAAGATTAGGGAGCTTAATTAATTAAAAGAATTTAATTAATTAAAATAAAACCCAGTTTCTTAATTGTTAAGGAGGGTTGTCTACATCTATAAATAAGAGGAGTCTTATTATGGGTGTGAGGAGTTGTTGACTTTTTAACAACAGACGTAATTCTAATTGTTGGGAGAGTACGCCTTTTTATAGACATAGAAAACTAGGGTTTTGCCAAATACCCATCTTCTTGAATTCTTCTTCTTCCTTGGTGGATCACCTCTAGAGGCCAAACACTTGGGTGACTAACATTGATCAAAGGAAGGAACCAAATCCTGTGGATTCAAGTTGAACATGAAAAGGATTGGAGGTGAACTTGTACTTGAGGAAGCTCGGATCTTCAAGGGTATGATTCTTGTTCTTTCTTTTTTCGTTTAATTAATAATTGCGCATAAAGGGTGATCCGGGTATATGGTTTGTGAATGATCTTTTGAATTCATATGAATAGTTTCTGTCAGGGGCAGTTTTGTAATTTTTTTGACCTTCAAAAATTCTGGAAAAATTTTAAATGATAATTTGATGAGTCTTCTAGATTGTGTCCAAAAATGATGATTTTTGAATCTATAGATTAAGAGTTATGGATTTTATGGGAAAAGACTATTTTAAAAGTAAACCCTTATAACTCTTTGTGGTTAACTCCAAAATTGGTTAAATTTTTATTGGGAGTACATGTATATAACAGGAGTATACCCTGTAAATTTTCCAATTTTTGGACAAAAGTACAATTTATGATAAATATCTAAATATTCAGCAGTTTTGGCCATATGAAAAATAGTTAATGAATTTTAAAAATTCCGAGAAAAATATATGTTCAATATGAGACTATATTCTGTTAAATCCCAGAAAAGAAATATTTTTGGGACTGATTTGGTACTTTTCATGAAAATGAACTAGTTATGAGTAAATGAATTAAATATGTTATGTGAAGTAACAAAATTGGAAAATAGGATTTTATGGCTTGTGAATCCTATATAAGGTATATGCAGATTTTTGATAAGGGATTTGATCATTGGTGATGAAATCTTATGACTATGGCATTTTTGAATGATTAAATACATTATTTGGCAAAGTGTAAACAATTGAAATAAATTGTTTATAAGTTTAAGAAGTGATTAAAATATTGTTATAATATTAATAATATTAGATGATGAGTTTATTAAGTGATTGATAATATTTGGATAAATTTAAAGTCTTTAATATTTATCCTTGTTTTCGTTTGATTAATATTTATATCATTGTCATCATCCTCATGCTTATATTGTGATGAAAGTCATCTTTGGCTTACGTGCATAGATGGACTTGGTATGATTATGACTGAGGATCATTCTAATATAATCATGACTCGTAATGTTATAAATGATGTGGTAAAAGTTCTCGGTGGCTTCGTAGTGCATTGATGGATAATTTTTGGTATGATTATGACCAGGGATTATTCGGTATAGTAATGACCATTGATGATTTAACGAATATCCTTGGCCCGTAGTGTAGGGATGATTCGATGATGTGGTTTATTTATTAAGCTGAGTCTCAGCGATAAAAATTGACGAAAACATTTTAAAACATAGAAGATAGTAGATATCATGCTCTACTTGACTCTTCTAGTGGATTGCTTATACCGCTGTAGTTAAACTTGATGTCAATTGTATTTTATCAGTTTAACATTGTTGAAGACTAATGATAATTTATTCTGCATTATCTTAGTCATAATATTTCTTACTAAGCTAGTTGAGCTCACCCTTTCTTTCACTTTTCTCTTTAGGAAATGAGAACGTAGCCGGGACTAGTCGGGAAACGGTGTGACGGTCCAGATGATAGCATTAGTAGTCCTCACTATTCTATTAAATAGTGTGATAATAAATGTAATGAGGACTTCATTGAGTGTGGATATTGTCTAGATGACAATATTCTTATTAAAACACTTAGATTATGTTTTGTCGTATTCTTATTAAAACCTTAAGAAAACAACCGATTTTAGCATGATGAGTAGTTAACCAATCAACCTCTAAAATCACATCAAATGCAAGTATTTTCAAAGAAATAAGATCGACAGGTAACGTGCGGTTACCGATTTGAATCAAACAAGACTTATAAACCGTGGATGTAATGAAGGTTTTCTCCCAACGGAGTTTCAACAGATAAGTCAAAGTCTAATTTCTCTGGAGTCAAATTTAAACGTTGAGCGCAACTAGGAGAAATAAAGGAATGAGTAGCACCGGTATCAAATAAAGCATAAACTTCGCTAGAGTTTATGATTAGCTTACCCGTGATCACCTCGTTCGGATTCCTCACTTTTTGGGAGGTTATGACAAACGCTCTCCCTTGAACTACCGGTTTTGTCTTGTTTGGGACACCCTTTGATGCCTCCATCCCAGTTGGACTTGACTTTGGTGCACGACAAAATTGGGCTAGGTGACATTCTTTTCCACAATTATAACACGCTTTGGACTGCATCGTGTAGTTTGGACTTATGTGTCCTTCCCCTCCATATTTGTAACATACGATCGGTGGTCGTTCACATTCCTTAAAAACAGGTGTTGATGCTGACGTCTTTCCATCCTTGTTGAATCTCTTCTTCTTGAAATGTCCACTCTTATTGTCATGGCCATGATTACCACTGAAGTGATTATCATTTCTAGCATGTTGATTCCGTCCACGTTTGTTGTCACCGCTTCGATGACCGCTACCACTGGTATTATCGACTTATCGGTTGCTCTCTCTTGGTTGTGTTGACTCATTATCGCGCTCCAATAACTGAGCCCTATTCACAACATCTGAATACAAATACAGTTTATGAGAAATTAGGTATTGACGTATCTCGAGTTTCAAACATCTTAGAAACATCCGCGTCATTCTCTCCTCATTATCAACCAAGTGGGATGCAAACTGAGACAACTCGATAAACTTAGCTTCATACTGCGCCACAGTCATATTGTTTTGCTCAAGCTTGATGAACTCTACCTCCTTCATGTGACGAATACTTTTAGGAAAATACTTGTCATTGAACAGCTCTTGGAACTTCTCCCAAGACATTTTGAGTTCGGTAGGTTGAGTACGCTTTACAGATTCCCACCATGAAGGTGGCAAAGGGAACCTTTTGCTCATCGGAGCATCCCAAGACATCAAATATCTTGTTGATCTGCTTTATCCACGTCTCCGCCTTAAGAGGTTTTGGCTCTCCAAAAAACTCGTGGTCCCAGCTCCTTGAATCGCTTTAGCGGTGACTGGCCCAAGAATTGTCGTTGTTTCCACCGCATTTGGACAGAGCGACTTTCACCGATGTTGCATGAATTGCATAAAGCCTCTGAACATCCTATCATTCACCATTTCATCGGTGTTATTATTTACATGAGGATTATTGTCTTCCCGTTGCACATTATCCTGGGCATTAATCTGCGGTGACTCAAAGGTCTAATGTGCTTCATTATTTATCTCAACATTTTCGGATGCTATTTTCAAATACTGTCACAAAACAAGGGTTAATTAACATATCACATATTATCCCTATACTCTGACCGACCAATTAAATACCAAATAAACTTAGGTAGGTCATACTAGAGAAGGAATTCCCCATCTCTCCCCTCCTAGTTCTTGTCTCACATCTCAGCCAGGGATCATATTCCTAAGCTTTGATACCAACTGTGACGCCCCCAAAATAGGTATACATCACCCATCTTTAGTCGCCAAAATACATGGTACAAAATTCAAATACAACTTAATTATACAACAGTCGTGTAAAATACGACAAAACATAATCTAAGAGTTTTAATAACAATATTGTCATCTAGACAATATCCACACTCAATGGAGTCCTCATTACATTTATTGTAACACTATTTATTAGAATAGTGAGGACTACTAATGCCATCATTTGGACCGTCACTCCGTTCCCGACTAGTCTCGGCTATGTTCTCATTTCCTGAAGAGAACAGTGAAAGAAAGGGCGAGCTCAACTAGCCCAGTAAGAAATATTATGACTAAGATATTGTTGAATAAATTATCATTAGTCTTCAACAATGTTAAACTGATAAAATTTAATAGACATCAAGTTTAACGTCAGCGGAATAAGCAATCTATTAGAAGAGTCAAGTGGAGCATGATATCTACTATCTTCTATGATAAATAAACCACATCATCGAGTCATCCCTGCACTACGAGCCAAGGATATTCATTAAATCATCAATGATCATGACTATACCAAATAATCCCTGGTCATAATCATACCAAAAATTGTCCATCAATGCACTACATGCTATTGAGGACTTTTACCACATCATTTATAACATTACAGGTCATGATTATACCGAATAATCCTTGGTCATAATCATACCAAGTCCATCTATGCACGTAAGCCAAAGATGACTTTCATCACAATATAAGAATGAGGATGATGACAATGACATAATAATTCAATAAAACAAGTTCAAGAATAAATTTTAAAGATTTATAAGTTAATTTATCTTGAAATCAATTACGTCCAAATTGTCAACATGATACTGCTTTATGGAGTAAAATTCAAGAATGCTCAGAAGAATATTTTCATGAAAAGATACCGGATGAAGCGCAAATATCCAGGATATTCTACTAATTTCATGGAGTATAGAAGCCAAAACTTTAACCAAATGAGTATCATATAATATATGAAACTGCAAATGGATTTTCACCCGCCATGTGGTAATCCACGTAGCAGATCATTTCCACAATTTAATAAGGAAGGAATACGAAGGATCATTCACCATGCATGTGATAATCCACATAGATAGGTTATTCCAACAGAATAATAAAGAATTAAATCAGGTCATGCATAATCCGCACAGACATGATATTCCAACAGAATAATAAAGAATGGAATAACAGAAGAATTCACCATGCATGCGATAGACCGCACAGGCAGGTTATTCCAACAGAATAATAAAGAATGGAACCAAGTCTAGCGTAATCCGCACAGACATGATATTCCAACAGAATAATAAATAATGGAATAACAGAAAAATTTCACCATGTATGCGGTACTTCACATAGACAGGTTATTCCAACATAATAATAAAGAATGAAATAACAGAAGAATTTCATCATGTATGTGGTACTTCACATAGACAAGTTATTCCAACATAATAATAAAGAATGGAATAACAGAAGTTCTCTTCATGAATACGGAAGAAATAATACCCCTTTCCTTAGAAAAAAACTGGATATTGGAGTAGAGAGGTAGCAGACTTCTCTTCTTCTTTCTCTCTATAATAATTGCTCTATAGCTTTAGTGAATTACTGAGAAATGAAGGAAGAATGAGCTTCTATTTATAGGAAAATATAGTTTCGATAATTGTACATTTTGGGGCTCGAAATATTACAGTACAATACCTTCAACTTTTCTTTCATTTTTAATTTAGTCCTGCAAGTATTATCAAACTTGCACCACCTCCCCTAATAGTAAATAATGTGAATCAATAGTTCAATCATGTGAATCAATAGTTATAATCATGTGAAAATACGAATTAAAGTATAGTACCTCCATCTATACTTCCATTTTTAACTTAGTCATGCAAGTATTATCAATCTTGCACCAACTCCCCCAATAATACAAGAATGTGAATCAATAGTACACACATGTGAACAAATAGTTATAATCATATGAATTAATAGCAATTAATTGCTCATTTATCCGGTTAAATACCCGACTAGTCAGTATAACTTCCAGCCATCAATTAATATCAAAATAAATGTCAATTTCCACTAACACCAATAATTTCAACACAATGGAACTATCAATTTCATCTTTAATCAACATGAACTTATTCATCATTAATATTATAACTCACAATATTTAACAACCGTGTCGTCCTCCCTCAGAAAGAGGGGCTTTCCGATAAGGATTTCTCCTTATTGGGCCGCAATTAGATGACCAAACCTCTCTTTGATGTAACTTCTAGACATTATAAATATTGCAATTTAATAATATAAATAACTTTGTCGTCTCAATTATTGATTTAATAATATATCATATAATGCGATGATAATCTTGTGACAATAATCGAATCAATAATATAAGAGATATGATGTCGCAATTATCGTGAGCAATAATTGAGTATAATCGAGTGACTTCTCACGTAAGCATCAATAATCAATACCGTATGCTACTATGCAACCACGCCAGACATCTTGTACTTTTACTACCTAGGTTAGTTCAACAGTTTAACGGTAAAACTTCTGCCGTTATTTTTTATAAAAAGATAATTATTTCATTTTCTAACTACGACAATACTTTCATTGTGGGGTCCACCAATGATTGTGTCATCGTACGAATATTCCCTGTTAAAACGAATATTCCCCGACCAATCGAATATTATATAACCACTTGCTTACTTTGAAAAATTTATAAATATTACCCACAACTATAACATTATATCAAATCCACACCATAATATTTAAAAAATATATTTCGAGAAAATTATTCTTTATTTAGAAAAGTTGGGGTCTTACACTTACGACTAATCAATGTATACAACACATTCAAATCTATATTCCTGTGGTATCTGATTATATGTTTATATTTAATTGAGTGACTATACAATTTATATCAAGATACAATTCCCATAGATCTAGGATTCACAGTATCCCATAATAGATAATAATTCTCAAGAGAACTATTGTTGTATTTGGATACCCTCATTTGGATATATGAACTGTATCTGTGACTAGTATCTATCTATCCGAAATTCAGAGTATCAGTAATAACATGGACAGTCCATATTACCAATACCCTCACTCATATGTATAGTCTATGTCATGCGAATTACACTATTGTATCGATAGTACCTATCTATCCAAAATCTAGAGTATCAACAACAACATGAA
The DNA here is from genome assembly GCA_020205605.1 of Panax ginseng. NCBI lineage: Eukaryota > Viridiplantae > Streptophyta > Magnoliopsida > Apiales > Araliaceae > Panax > Panax ginseng. Next base: position 140,051,162 of record CM035132.1, on the reverse strand, counting down.
CAGTCCATGTTGTCAATACCCTCACTCAGATAAATAGTTCCCAAGGATCTCAAACTAAATTGGAAATTCTAATTACATCTATATATGTAAAGAAAACACGGTTGTGGAAGTAAAAGATGTTATATATATATATATATATATATCATTAAGGTTCGATTACATGATTCTTCATAAAGAATTTCTTATTACAAAGTATTACATTCAACTAGACAGTAATATAAACTAATCTAAGCATAGACGCTTCCCTTTATTAACTCCAGAAGTGCTAGGGTTACCATCTAATACTGCAAAGGGAATAATTTGCAAGGGTGAGCTATGACATGCTCATCAGGTTTTATATTTATAACAATATATGATTTAAAGAAGTATAACAATTTAAAATTTTAATTGATAGTTGCCACCATTTCTGAAATTTCTTTTTCAATCATTTCTGGACTTTTTATTTCTGCCAGTCACACAGACTTAGAAACTTTGTTTAGATATGAGATAGGGGATCAGCCTACTCAGTATCCTAGGAGTATGCATCTCATCCTAATAGTGCTCACATGCACCCAACGTCAATATATTATTAACCAAACATCGATCCCTTTTCGGGATACACAACTTCAGTATAAGATGTCTTACCAAAGCAATTTGGTTTGAAATAATAGTTTATGCTCAATAAACAATATTATATGAATAAACAATTCATTTCTGAGTTATGCTGAAACAATAGTAATAACTTTTCAACAATTGGCAATTCAAGATTAGGTTTGGTATAACATATCAATAGCAATTCAAGATAGAATCTTGTTCAACGAATAAATAGGGTTTGAGAAATTTGCGTACGTAATTAATAATTTGGGTTTAGTAAACTTGCCTGAGCGAAGTACAGTCAAGCAATGCTACTCGATTCGTTAATCAACACCGAAGATGTTCATTCATATAAATCTAACACATTAGTATTGACAACAATACTCCAATACATAAACTACATACGTTCGGGTTAAGTTTTAATTGGTTTCGGTGTCCAAAGACTTTACCTAGTATTTAATAAATTGACTAAATTTTATTTATAAGCTTTATTATATTTTTAGATAATTTAAATATCCTTTATAATAATTTCTGGAAGCTTAAAATAATTTTTAAGTATTTATTTATCTTTAAATGATTTTAAATCATTTATTTCTATTTCTAAATAATTTAATATTTACATAGAATATTATAAAAACTTTGTTTACTATTTTTAAATAATTTATAATCATTTATTATGATTTTTATATCATTAATATTATTTTTCAATAATTATTTATTATTTATAAGTAATTATTCTAATTACTTAATAATTAATAATATCCAAATAAATTAAAATATTTATTAAATTTATGTAAAAATATTTAAAATTAAATATTATAACTTAAAATAATTTTAAAACCTGCTTTTTGTAATTATTTATATTTATTTATTAATTATTTCTAATTTTTATTAATTAATTTATTAGAAAACATTTTTTGTCTGTCGCTAAAGCCCAATAGTGACAGGAAGTGTCGCTATAGTTGTTCTTTAGTTTCTGAGTTTCAGTCGGTCATGGCCTAGGGACCATTTTGACCTTGATCCAATTTGTTACTGTTATTGATTCTAGGGTTTGGTCAAGTATAGATTTTGTAGTACTCATACAGTAGTACAACATCAGACCAAATTCATGCTTTAACCTACATATAACAAGAAGTTATAGAGCCTCAAAGTCACTATAAGAGCTGTTCTTGAGTTTCTGGGTTACCCAAAACAGTGGTCATGGTCAGTCAACGATTTTGTAGCTTCTATATATTTCAATCCGTGTGATAGATTTGTGTTTTATTTGTTGTAATAGGTATTCTATATGTTAAGGTACATGTATGTAACAATGATTTGGATAAAGTATGATTCTAAGGTCTCGATCTATATTGGTCAAAGTATAGCCAAAGGTTATTCTTCGAGTTCATCAGTTTTCTGGGTAACCCAGAAAACTTGGTCATGCTCGGTCAACGACTTTTGACCATTAATTCCAGTAATTTTATGAATTATTTAAGCAATTGGGTGTCATAGATATGTAGTATGTGTGTCAAGGTGTTAATTCATTACAAAAAATCATTATAACAACAAACATAAAGTGATTAAAAGGTTGGTCAAAGTAGCCGGTTTAACCTATTCTTGAGTTTTCTGGTTAACCCAGAAAACAGAACTTCTTGATCGGTCAACCACTTTTGACCACCTATATCTTGAAATATATAGTTCTAATGAACCTGATTCCTTTTCCAGATTAAAGACCTCATGTCATACTACAAATAACATACAATTAACAGATCTAACTATTAACATATACAGATCTACATGCTCTGACAATCGAATGTCAGACCTATTTTTTTAAAAATTTTTAGATTGCTTAAAACACTAATTTAATGCATCTATATGTTATGAAAACATTTTCTATCAACTTAGCATACTATCTAACATGTTATTACATATATCTAAACATCTAAACAACAAATTAAACATAGTATCAAAGATCTAACTATAAATTAGGGTTTGCACCTTTCTTGCTTGAATTTGATTTCTGGCTATTGAATTTGATGTTGGTATCACCCAGGCTTGATTTGGTATGTTTATAAGAGTGTCTAGGCTTAGATAATTCGTAGGTTTTGCCAGAGGATGTGTTGTTATTTATAGACTTAAGCAACTTAGGGTTTTTATTCATTTTTCCACCTACTTGCCACCTAAAAGATCTGATCTGTGACTCTCCTGGTGCTTGGGAGTTTGGAAGCATGTCATGTGATGTTTTGGAACTTGTGTGGATGACTCTCAACCTATTTGTGAGCTAGTTGACCAAATTAGTAGCTTAATTTTTGCCCTAATCCTCACCAATCTTGATTAGGGTTTTGGTTTTTATGATTAGGGTTACTTAATGTTGTTTATTAGTACCTAACTGAAGTTTAATAATCATGATTAGGTGTTACGATAATGTGAGACCCCAAATTTTATGAATAAAGATTAAAATTTCTCGAAATATTTTTTCTAATATTATGGTGTAGATTTGATATAATGTTATAGTTGTGGGTAATATTTATAAATTTTGCAAACTAAGCAAGTGGTTATAAAATATTCGATTGGTCGGAGAATATTCTTTTTGTCGGGGAATATCCCTACGACGGCACAATCATTGGTGGACCCCACAATAGACGTATTGTCGTAATTAGAAAACGACAGAATTATCATTTTATAAAAATAACGGCGAAAGTGTTACCGTTTAAATTGATGAACTACCCGGTAGTAAAAGTATAGTAATATGCGTGGTTGCATAGTAGCACACTTTATTGATTATTGATGCTTACGTAAGAAGTCACTAAGTTATACTCAATTATTGCTACAGTAATTGTTGCATCATATCTCTCATATTATTGATTCGATTATTGTCACAATATCATCTGCATAATATTTTATATATTATTAAATCAATAATTGAGACGACAAAGTTATTCATATTATTAAATTGCAATATTTACAATGTCTAGAAGTTCTGTCAAGGAGGGGAAGCCCCCTCTTTCCTAGGAACGACCTGATTGTTAAATATTGTGAGTTATAATATTAATGATGAATAAGTTCGTGTTGATTAAAGATGAATTTGATAGTTCCATTGTGTTGGAATTATTAGTGTTAGTGGAAATCGACATCTATTCCAATGATAATTGATGTTTAGGGGTTATATTGATAAATCGGGTAATTAATTGCTACTAATTTACATGCTTATATAACTATTTGTTCACATGTGTGTAGTATTGATTCACATTCTTGTACTATTAGGGTAGGTGGTGCAAGGTTGATAATACTTGCATGACTAAGTTAAAAATGGAGGTATAGATGGAGGTATTATACTGTAATTCGTATTTTCACATGATTATAACTATTGATTCACATGATTGAATTATTGATTCACATTATTTATTATTAGGGGAGGTGGTGCAATTTTGATAATACTTGCAGGAATAAATTAAAAATGAAAGAAAATTTGGAGGTATTTTACTGTAATATTTCGAGCCCCAAAACGTTCAATTATCGAAACAATATTTTCCTATAAATAGAAGCTCATTCTTCTTTCATTTCTCACCAATTCACTAAAGCTTTAGAGCAATTATTATAGAGAGAAAGAAGAAGAGAAGTCTGCTACCTCACTATTCCAATATCCAGTTTCTTCTAAGGTAAGGGGTATTATTTCTTTAGTATTCATGAAGAGAGCTATTGTTATTCCATTCATTATTATTCTGTTGGAATAACCTGTATACGCGGACTACCATATACATGGTGAAATTCTTCTGTTATTCCATTCTTTATTATTCTGTTGGAATATCCTGTCTATGCGTATTACGCAAGACCTGGTTCCATTCTTTATTATTCTGTTGGAATATCCTGTCTGTTCGAATTACGCATGACCTGGTTCCATTCTTTATTATTCTGTTGGAATATCCTGTCTGTGTAAATTACGCATGACCTGGTTCCGTTATTTATTATTCTGTTGGAATAACCTGTATGTGTGGTCTATCGCATTCCTGGTGAATTCTTCTGTTATTCCATTCTTTATTATTTTGTTGGAATAACCTGTCTACGCGGACTACCGTATGCATGGTGAATTCTTCTGTTATTCCATTCTTTATTATTCTGTTGGAATAACTTGTCTATGTGGATTACCGCATGCATGGTGAATGATCATTTGTATTCATATGAATAGTATTTTCATTCAAAAGGGGTTTCTGTCAGGGGCAGTTTCATAATTTTTCGGACCCTTAAAAATTCTGAAAAAATTTTAAATGATAATTTGATGAGTTTTCTAGATTTTGTCCAAAAATGACGATTTTTGGATGTATAGATTAAGAGTTATAGATTTTATGGGAAAATACTATTTTAAAAGTAAACCATTATAACTCTTTGTGGTTAACTCCAAAATTGGTGAATTTATATTCGGAGTACATGTATATAATAGGAGTATACCCTGTAAATTTTGGAATTTTTGAACAAAAGTACAATTTATGATAAATGTCTAAATATTCGGCAGTTTTGGCCATATGAAAAATAGTAAATGAATTTTAAAAATTTCTGGAAAAATATATGTTCAATATAGGACTATATTTTGCTAAATCCCATAAAAGAAATATTTTTGGGACTAATTTGGTATTTTTCATGAAAATGAACTAGTTATGAGTAAATGAATTAAATATGTTATGTGAAGTAACAAAATTGGAAAATAGGATTTTATGGCTTGGGAATCCTATAATGGGTATATGCAGATTTTTTATGAAGGATTTGATCATTGGTGATGAAATCTTATGAGTATGACATTTTTGAATGATTAAATGCATTATTTGGCAAAGTGTAAATAATTAAAATAAATTATTTATAAGTTTAAGAAGTGATTAAAATATTATTATAATATTAATAATATTAGATGATGAGTTTATTAAGTGATTGATAATATTTGGATAAATTTAAAGTCTTTAATATTTATCCTTGTTTTCGTTTGATTAATTCTTATATCATTGTCATCATCCTCATGCTTATATTGTGATGAAAGTTATCTTTGGCTTACGTGCATAGATGGACTTGGTATGATTATGACCAGGGATCATTCGGTATAATCATGACCTGTAATGTTATAAATGATGTGGTAAAAGTCCTTAGTGGCCTTAGTGCATTGATAGACAATTTTTGGTATGATTATGATCAGGGATTATTCGGTATAGTCATGACCATTAATGATTTAATGAATATCATTGGCCCGTAGTGCAGGGATGATTCGATGATGTGTTTTATTTATTAAGCTGAGTCTCAGCGATAAAAAATTGATGAAAACATTTTAAAACATAGAAGATAGTAGATATCATGCTCTACTTGACTCTTCTAATGGATTGCTTATTCCGTTGTAGTTAAACTTGATATCTATTGTATTTTATCAGTTTAACATTGTTGAAGACTAATGATAATTTATTCTGCATTATCTTAGTCATAATATTTCTTACTGGGCTAGTTGAGCTCACCCTTTCTTTCCTTTATTCTATTCGTGAAATGAGAACGAAATAGGGACTAGTCGGGGAACGGAGTGGCGGTCCAGATGATAGCATTAGTTGTCCTCACTATTTTGTTAAATAGTGTAACAATAAATGTAATGAGGACTCCATTGAGTGTGGATATTGTCTAGATGACAATATTCTTATTAAAACTCTTAGATTATGTTTTGTTATATTTTACACGACTGTTGTATAATTAAGTTGTATTTAAATTTTGTACCATGTATTTGGCAACTCAAGATGGGTGATGTATACCTATTTTGGGGGCGTCACAGTTGGTATCAAAGCTTAGGGATATGATCCCTGGCTGAGATGTTAGACAAGAACTAGGAGGGGAGAGACGGGAAATTCCTTCGCTAGTATGACCTACCTAAGTTTATTTGGTATTTAATTGGTCAGTCAGGGTATAGGGATAATATGTGACATGTCAATTAACCCTTGTTTTGTGGCAGTATTTGAGAATGGCAGCTGAAAATGTTAACAATGGAGTGAATGAGATCGTGGAAACACCTCTAATCACCAACTAGGATAATGTGATGTCAGGCGAAGAAGGAATTAGAGATATCCATGTGGTGAGTAATGAATTGATAGTTGCACCCGAGATAGTCGCAGAGGTAGCAGCTGAGAGTGAGGAAGAAGAGGAAGAATAGGAACCTGAGGAAAATTTATTAGAAGAATTTTATGATCGAAATTTAGAATTGCAAAATCGTGTTCATGAGTTAGAAGAGCAGGCTGAAGAACGGTAGGCGGTCATGGAGCAAAAGGATGCAACAATTCAAGCTTGTGTTACCCGATATGTGATGCTTGAACAAAAGCACTCTTTGGCAGAGTATAAGATGATAAAGATGCAATCTGAGCTGAAAGAAGAAACAACTGAACGAGTGAGAATGAGTGATGCATGGGTAAAAGCCGCACGAAGCGTTGATATTGTTGAAAGAGATAGATGATATGTATTTCTCTTTTTGGACAACAATTGAGAGAACCCAACATTGAGTTTTGAGTTACCATGTACATTGCGGTCAACCTCAATTTGACATGGATCAAAGATTAATGATTCATATCATGAAACAGGAGTTCGATGAAGCAGTTGAGGGTGGAATATGCCCTATAGAAAAGTAAATTTCAATGGTAGTGATGACACCAAATGCTACACCAGACAAGTCAAAGTCGGGTAGTTCAAGGGAGAGCGGTTTTCATGACTTCCCAACAAGTGAAGAACCCAAATGAAGTTATCACGGGTTAGTTAATTATAAATTCTTGCGAAGTCTATACCTTATTCGATACCAGTTGTGAGATCCCGAATTTTATGAAATAAAAGTATTCAATTTTTCTATAGTTAAATTGATAAAAGTTCAAAGTTAATGGTGATATTTGAAAATTTTGCAAAGTAAGCAAGTTGTTATAAAATATTCGTTGTGTCGGGAAATATTCGTTTGGTCGGGGAATATTCTTTTTGTTGGAGAATATTCGTATGACGACACAATCATTGGTGGACCCCGCAACGGAATAACTGTCGAATATATAAAAATGACACAAATAATCTTTTTATAAAAATAACGGCGAAAGTTTTACCATTAGACTGTTGAAATACCTGATGATAAAAGTACAGTAATACGCGTCGTTGTATAGTAGCACACGGTATTGATTATTGATGCTTACGTAAGAAGTCACTCAGTTAAACTTAATTATTTCTACAGTAATTGCTGCATCATGTCTCTCATATTATTGATTCAATTATTGTCACAGTATCATATGCATAATATGTTATATTATTAAATCAATAATTGAGACGACAAAGTTATTCATATTATTATTTGCAATATTAACAATGTCTAGAAGTTCTGTCAAGGAGAGGTTTGGTCACCTAATTGCGCGCTAATAAGGAGAAATCCTTATCCGAAAACCCCCTCTTTCCTGGGAACGACCTGGTTGTTAAATATTGTGAGTTATAATATTAATGATGAATAAGTTCGTGTTGATTAAAGATGAAATTGATATTTCCATTGTGTTGGGATTATTAGTGTTAATGGAAATCGATATTTATTTCGATAATAATTAATGTTTGGAGGTTATATTGACTAATCGGGTAATTAACCGGATAAATGAGCAATTAATTGCTATTAATTCACATGATTATAACTATTTGTTCATATGTGTGTACTATTGAATCACATTCATTTACTATTAGGAGAGTTGGTGCAAGTTTGATAATACTTGCATGACTAAGTTAAAAATGGAGGTATAGTTGAAGGTATTATACTATAATTAATTTTTTTCACATGTTTATAACTATTGAGTCACATGATTTACTATTAGGGGAGGTGGTGCAAGTTTGATCATACTTGCATGACTAAATTAAAAATAAAGGAAAAGATGAAGGTATTATACTGTAATATTTCGAGCCCAAAATGTACAATTATGGAAACTATATTTTCCTATAAATAGAAGCTCATTCTTCCTTCATTTCTCACCAATTCACTAAGTCTCACAAGAGCAATTATAAAGATAGAAACTATAGAGAGAGAAGCTATAGAGAGAAAGAAGAAGAGTAGTCTGCTACTTCACTACTCCAGTATCCAGTCTTCTTCTGAGGTAAAGATTATTATTTTTTTTCATTCTGAAGAGAAATTATTTTTCATATTCGTATGAATATTATTATCGTTCAATATTAATTATATTTGTTTAATATTCGTAAGGAATATTATTTCCGTTCAATCGTTGTAAGTAAGGGGTTTCTGCCAGGGGCAGTTTCATAATTTTTCTGACCCTAAAAAATTCTGGAAAAATTTGAAATAATAATTTGATGAGTTTTCTAGATTGTGTACAAAAATGGCAATTTTTCGATGTCTAGATTAGGAGTTATGAATTTTATGGGAAAAGACTATTTTAAAAGTAAACCCTTATAACTCCTTGTGGTTAACTCCAAAATTGGTGAAATTTTTATTGGGAGTACATCTATATAATGTTGAAGATACCTGTAAATTTGAGAATGTTTGGACAAAAGTACAGTTTTTGATAAATGTCTAAATATTCGGCAGTTTTAGCCATATAAAAAATAGTAAATGAATTTTAAAAATTCTTAAAAAAATATATGTTCAATATGGGACTATATTCTGCTAAATTCCAGAAAAGAAAATTTGTTTGTAATGATTTGGTATTTTTCATTAAAATGGAATAGTTATGAGTAAATAAATTAAATATGTTATGTGAACTAAGAAAATTGGAAAATAGGATTTTATGGCTTGAGAATCCTATATAAGGTATATGCATATTTTTGATGAGGGATTTGATCATTGGTGATGAAATCTTATGTGTATGACATTTTTGAATGATTAAATGCATTATTTGGTAAAGTGTAAATAATTAAGATAAATTGTTTATAAGTTTAAGAAATGATTAAAATATTGTGGTAATATCAACAATAATAGATTATGAGATTATTAAGTGATTTATAACATTTTGGATTAAGATGTTATAAATATTGATATGGATTTTATTGTGAAACTTTATCTTTTTGTGTCGGGGTTACTATTCACGTATACGATACTATTCATATATACAACACTATTCATGTATATGGCAGTATTTGTGTATATGATATTATTTATGTGTACGGTACTATGTACGGATATGGAGTACTATTTATGAGTTACTATTCATGAGTTACTATTCACGAGTTATTATTCACGAGTTACTATTCACGAGTTACTATTCATGGGATACTATTTACCCAAAAAATATATTTCTTTTCTGTCAAAATTATTTTTGATACATGAATATTATTCTTGAATATTACTCCACAAAGAAGTATCATGTTGACAATTTGGATATTTTTAAACTCTAGATAAATTTAAAGTCTTTAATATTTATCCTTGATTTCGTTTGATTAATGCTTATATCATTGTCATCATCCTCATGCTTATATTGTGATGAAAGTCATCTTTCGCTTACGTGTATAGATGGACTGTTGATTATTGGTTTTACAGTTGTATATCTTTGGCTTACGTGCATAGATGGACTGTTGATTATTGGTTTTACAGTTGTATATTTTTGTCTTACGTGCATAGATGGACTGTTGATTATTGGTTGTATATCTTTAGCTTATGTGCAAAGATGGACTGTTGATTATTGGTTTTATAGTTGTATATCTTTGGCTTACGTGAAAAGATGGACAGGTGTATGACGATCATAACCACTGGTGATAATAACGAATATCCTTGGCCCGTAGTGCATGGATAATTTGATGATGTGATTGGCAGGATCATGACCATTAGTTAACAGTTGAATGTCTTTGGTCAGTAAAAGTAATTTGACAGACAATTGATTGGTATGATCATGACCATTGGTTTTATAGTTGAATATCTTTGGCGTAGGTGCAAAAGATAGACAACTGATTGGTATGATCATTGTTATTACATTTGAATATCTTTAGCCTTTGGGGTAAGGATATTGAGTAAACGTTCTATTAAGCCTTTGTGGCAAGGAGAAATTGTTGATTCACATTATTATGAATATGAATTGTGAATTTAATTAACATCTTTGGTGGTTCAGGTGAAGACAGGTGATGAAAGTTCTCTTTATCTTGAGTATAATAAAGAATTATTGTTAAGTATTACAGGAATAAAATATTAACGATGGAATTTTAATCTAAAGGAGATAGTAGACATTATGTTCTACTTGATTCTTTTAATGGATTGATTATTCCGCTGCAGTTGTTGATCTAAAACTTGTTGTCTATTATATTCTATCAGTTGTTATAATGTTGAAGGCTAAGGATAATTTATTCTGCATTATCTTAGTCATAATATTTTTCTTTGGGCTAGTTGAGCTCACCCTTTTCTTTCATTGTTCTCTTGTAAAATGAGAATATATAGTGATGCAGTTTAGGAAAATGGAGTGATGGTCCAGGATAAGTGGCTTTAGTAGTCCTCACTATTTTGTGAAATAGTGTGATAATAATTGTAATGAGGACTCTATTGAATGTGGATATTGTCTAGAAGACAATATTTTTTTTAAACTCTCAGCTATGTTTTATCGTATTATACACGACAGTTGTATAATTAAGTTTTTAGTTGAGTTCTGTACCATGTGTCTGGCGACTTAAGATGGGTGATGTATACCTGTTTTGGGGGCGTCACACCAGTTCTACCCACTCTTTTATTTCTCTTACTTACGCTCAATGTTTAAATTTGACTTCAGAGAAATTAGACTTTGATTTATCTGTTGAAACTCCGTTGGGAGAAACCTTCATTACCTCCACTATTTATAAATCTTGTTTGATTCAAATCGACACTTTCACGTTACCTGTCGATCTTTTCTCTTTGAAAATACTTGCCTTTAATGTGATTTTAGGAATCAATTGGTTAAGTAGTCATCATGCTTTTCGTAAGGTTGTTAGCTTTTATATTCCTAACCAACCTATTATGTGAATTCAAGCAACCAAACCACTAAAGTCAATCATTGTCATATCAAGCCATATGTAAAGAGCCCCGAGCCTTTCGCTGGTGACTTCCAAGTCTTGGAATACACCGAAGCCAGACTATCCGTAGGGGACGTCGTGAATAACGGTGGCAAGTTGATAGGTATCAATGTGACGTGCTATCCAAGTCTTGGATGAGAGTCACAGTTTTGAATGATATTTCTATAGTTAATAAATTTTCTGACGTATTCTTAAAGACTTCTTAGCCTACCCCTAGGCGTGAAATCGAATTTTGTATTGACCCCAGTACAAAACCCATTTCTAAAACCCTTAAATATTTCTTCAACCAAAACAAACGTATCATGCGCCAAGGTCGTTGGCTCGAGCTGTTTAAGATTACGACTATACCATTCAATATCATCGTGGAAGAGCGAACGTGGTAGCTGACGCGTTGAGTAGAAGATCGTATGCATTTACGAGTGCAATGTTGTTAAACAAAAAAACCCATTTTGTATAACTTACAAATGATGAAGATAGAGTTAAAGACTCAAGGGACCCACGTGAAGATAACGAATATACGAGTAGAATCAACTTTAATCGATAAAGTTAAAGTCGCTCAAGCTACACACCCAGAGCTGATGAATGTGAAGAAGAAGGTTCAAGAGGGCGTTATTCTAGAAGCAAGACTCGATGAAGAGAGGAGATCTCAACCCTTGATATTATTGGTCTATTTGAAATCCTCGATTGAGTAGGAACTATGGCCTATAGACTCGCTTTACCGCCAAATATATTGCATGTTCATAACATTTTTCATGTATCGATGTTACGTAATTATATGGACAACCCAAACCACATTATTGAATTAGAACTAGATGAGATAGTAGAAGATTTAACGTATGATGAGATACGTGTTAAAATCTTGGATAAGAAGGATTATATTCGACACTCAAAGGTTATAACTCAAGAGTTAGAATGTAAAATGATGTCAAGGTATCCTCATCTCTTCGGCATACCAGGTACGTACGTAAATTTCGAGGGCGAAATTTCATAAGGAGGGGAGATTGTGAGAAATTTTATGAATAAAGATTTAAATTTCTCGAAATATTTTTTTAATATTATAGTGTGGATTTGATATAATGTTATAGTTGTGGGTAATATTTACAAATTTTGCAAAGTAAGCAAGTGGTTATAAAATATTCGATTGGTCGCGGAATATTCTTTTTGTCGGGGAATATCCGTACGAAGGCACAATCATTGGTGGACCCCACAACAGAAGTATTGTCGTAGTTAGAAAATGACAGAATTATCATTTTATAAAAATAACGGTGAAAATGTTACCGTTAAAACTGTTGAACTACCCGGTAGTAAAAGTACAGTAATACGCGTGGTTGCATAGTTGCACATGGGATTGATTATTGATGCATACATAAGAAGTTACTCAGTTATACTCACTTATTGCTACAGTAATTGCTGCATCATATCTCTCATATTATTGATTCGATTATTGTCACAGTATCATCTGCATAATATTTTATATATTATTAAATCAATAATTAAGACGACAAAGTTATTCATATTATTAAATTGCAATATTTATAATGTCTAGAAGTTCTGTCAAGGAGAGGTTTGGTCATCTAATTGCGTGCCAATAAGGAGAAATTCTTATCGGAAAGCCCCCTTTTTCCTGGGAATGACCTGGTTGTTAAATATTGTGAGTTATAATATTAATGATGAATAAGTTCGTGTTGATTAAAGATGAATTTAATAGTTCCATTGTGTTGGGATTATTAGTGTTAGTGGAAATCGACATCTATTCCGATGATAATTGATGTCTGGGGGTTACATTGATAAATCGGGTAATTAATTGGATAAATAAGCAATTAATTTCTACTAATTCACATGCTTATATAACTATTTGTTCACATATGTGTACTATTGATTCACATTCTTGTACTATTAGGGGAGGTGGTGTAAGATTGATAATACTTGCATGACTAAGTTAAAAATAGAAGTATAGACGGAGGTACTATACTGTAATTAGTATTTTCACATGATTATAACTATTGATTCACATGATTGACTATTAGGGGAGGTGGTGCAAGTTTGATAATACTTGCAGGACTAAATTAAAAATGAAAGAAAAGTTGGAGGTATTGTACTGTAATATTTCGAGCCCCAAAACGTGCAATTATCGAAACTATATTTTCCTATAAGTAGAAGCTCATTCTTCTTTCATTTCTCACCAATTCACTAAAGCTTTAGAGCAATTATTATAGAGAGAAATTATAGAGAGAAAGAAGAAGAGAAGTCTGCTACCTCACTATTCCAATATCCAATTTCTTCTAAGGTAAGGGGTATTATTTCTTTCGTATTCATGAAGAGAGCTATTGTTATTCCATTCATTATTATTCTGTTGGAATAACCTGTATACGCGGACTACCGCATACATGATGAAATTTTTCTGTTATTCCATTCTTTATTATTCTATTGGAATATCCTGTCTATGCGTATTACGCATAACCTGGTTCCATTCTTTATTATTCTGTTGGAATATCCTATCTGTGCAAATTATGCATGACTTGGTTCCATTCTTTATTATTCTGTTGGAATATCCTGTCTGTGCGAATTACGCATGACCTGGTTCCGTTATTTATTATTCTATTGGAATAACCTGTTTATGCGGTCTATCGCATGCCTGGTGAATTCTTTTGTTATATTCCATTCTTTATTATTCTATTGGAATAACATGTCTACACGGACTACCGTATGCATGGTTAATTCTTCTGTTATTCCATTTTTAATTATTCTGTTGGAATAACCTGTCTATGTGGATTACCGCATGCATGGTGAATGATCCTTTGTATTCATATGAATAGTATTTTCATTCAAAATGGGTTTCTGTCAGGGGTAGTTTCATAATTTTTCTGACAATCAAAAATTCTGGAAAAATTTGAAATGATAATTTTATGAGTTTTCTAGATTGTGTCCAAAAATGGCGATTTTTGGATGTATAGATTAAGAGTTATGGATTTTATGGGAAAAGACTATTTTAAAAGTAAACCCTTATAACTCTTTGTGGTTAGCTCCAAAATTGGTGAAATTTTTATTGGGAGTACATGTATATAACAGGAGTATACCCTCTAAATTTTTGAATTTTTGGACAAAATTACAATTTATGATAAATGTCTAAATATTCGATAGTTTTGGCCATATGAAAAATAGTAAATGAATTTTAAAAATTCTGAGAAAAATATATGTTCAATATGGGACTATATTATGCTAAATTCCAGAAAAAAAAATATTTTTGGGACTGATTTGGTATTTTTCATAAAAATGAACTAGTTATGAGTAAATAAATTAAATATGTTATGTGAAGTAACAAAATTGAAAAATAGTATTTTATGGCTTGGGAATCCTATATAGGGTATACACAAATTTTTGATGAGGGATTTGATTTTCGGTGATGAAATCTTATGAGTATGGCATTTTTGAATGATTAAATGCATTATTTGGTAAAGTGTAAACAATTGAAATAAATTGTTTATATGTTTAAGAAGTGATTAAAATATTGTTATAATATTAATAATATTAGATGATGAGTTTATTAAGTGATTGATAGTATTTAGATAAATTTAAAGTCTTTAATATTTATCCTTGTTTTTGTTTGATTAATGCTTATATCATTGTCATCATCCTCATACTTATATTGTGATGAAAGTCATCTTTGGTTTACGTGCATAGATGGACTTGGTATGATTATGACCAAGGATCATTCGGTATAATCATGACCTGTAATGTTATAAATGATGTGGTAAAAGTCCTCAGTGGCCTGTAGTGCATTGATGGACAATTTTTGGTATGATTATGACTAGGGATTATTCAGTATAGTCATGACCATTGATGATTTAATGAATATCCTTGGCTCGTAGTGTAGGGATGATTCGATGATGTGGTTTATTTATTAAGCTGAGTCTCAGCGATAAAAAATTGATGAAAACATTTTAAATTATAGAAGATAGTAGATATCATGCTCTACTTGACTCTTCTAATGGATTGCTTATTCCGTTGTAGTTAAACTTGATGTCTATTGAATTTTATTAGTTTAACATTGTTGAAGACTAATGATAATTTATTCTGCATTATCTTAGTCATAATATTTCTTACTGGGCTAGTTGAGCTCACCCTTTCTTTTTTTTGTTCTCTTGTGAAATAAGAACGTAAGTGGGACTAGTCGGGAAGCGAGAGTGGTCCGGATGATAGCATTAGTAGTCCTCACTATTCTGTTAAATAGTGTGACAATAAATGTAATGAGGACTCCATTGAGTGTGGATATTGTCTAGATGATAATATTCTTATTAAAACTCTTACATTATGTTTTGTTGTATTTTACACGACTGTTGTATAATTAAGTTGTATTTGAATTTTATACCATGTATTTGGCGGCTCAAGATGTGTGATGTATACCTATTTTGGGGGCGTCACAAATAACCTAATTAGGGTTTAGTCTAACTAATTAGGGTTATGGTTTACAAATTAGGGTTAGGGTTTTCTAATTAAGGTTAGGGTTTATAATCTAGGGTTTTTAACTTAGGGTTTTCACAAATCCTAATAAGCACGACAAAGCTGCTTGTCAAAACAAATATACCGAAAAGCCCATTTTTGGAAGAAACTTTCTAAGCACGAGGTGTTAAGCATGTCATTTTTCGGACTAAAATTTATTTGAACTAATTTGTTAAACAGATCGAGTATACATTAACACAACACTTTCAGAATAGAGAGATTTTATTAATATAACTAAATTTACATATCCAAGTCTTATTAGGGTTTTTGGGTTTTCACATAGACACGGTTTAATCAGTTACTAATAATTCAGTATTTCCTTTTATTACTTACTTACACATAAGTATTCAAATAAACATTTTAATAATACATATTTATTTACTCCTATATTTTAGAATACACATTTAATTGTGTCATCACACATGATGAGGTAACAAAACTTATCTTAATCAATTTTATGATTTAATTACTTTTACTATATAGTTTTTTATAGCATTGTCCACAATCAAATGTAACACTTCATTTAATCTTATGCCGTAAGTAACTATATGATACTACTACCCACATTACACATAGTGGCATGAAATAATATTTAATAATAATGTTCACATTAATAATAATGGTAACTGATCTATGATTTTACTCATTCTTTATTAATGCTAACAAACCATATTTATAACTCATGCACACACAGTGAAACTTATTTTCGAAGTCTTACTATCTATGCAAGCAATTGCTACCGGGTTTATATGAGATAGGAATGATTAAATTTGTGCTAACTGGGAATTTCTCATACTTAGTTACTGCAACAAATAATCTCTTTATTTAATTAATAGTATACCCATTTTATTATTTCTCCATACTATTCACTCAAATACAATTATGTAATTTACTTTACTCATTAGTATTCTATTATTCACAATAACAATTAATTAATAATATAATATTAATTAATTATTGTCTTTTTAATTTATTTATTCCTTAATTAATTAAACCACTTTAATTTCCATTCCCATGCCACACAAGGCATTCCACAGATCTCATCACAACTTTACATTTTTCTTAATTCTCATAAATTCAATTTGAAGTAATTGAATTACTCATCTCACAACACATCAATATTTATATTCAAATAAATATTCTTTTTCTTATTATATCAAAATATTATCTATTCATGAAATTCACGGTTCTTACATCCTCCCCCCCCCCTTATAAAAATTTTATCCTCAGAATTGGCACAAGGTTACACGAATAGGTAGGGATAGTCCCGTCGCATCTTATCTTCTAACTCCAACGTGACCTCCTCGGCGTCGTGGTTTCGCCAAAGTACTTTTAAAGAAGATATAATTTTATTTCTTAATGTTTGTTCCTTCTTATCTAATATCTGGACATGAATTTCTTCGTACGCTAGATTTTTCTCCACTTGAATGGGCTAGTAGGAAATCACGTGTTGGTAGTCAGGCTTGTACAGACGTAACACGGAAATGTGAAACACATTGTGTTTGTACTCTAATTCAGGTGGTAATGCAACTTTATACGCCACTTCTCCCACTCGTGTTAATATCTCAAATGGTCCTATGAACCTCGGACTCAATTTTCCCTTCTTGCCGAATCATATTTTTCCCTTCCAAGGAGATACTTTTAAGAAAACGTAACTTCCGACTTCAAAGTCACGGTCCTGACGATGCAAATCTGTGTATTTCTTCTGGCGATCTTGTGCAGCTACTAATCTAGCTCTTATCAATGTCACCACGTCTACGGTTTGTTGCACTAACTTTGGTCACAACATTTTTCGTTCCCCAACTTCATCCCAACACAATGGTATTCTACACTTTCTCCCATAAAGAGCTTCGTACGGTGGCATGCCGATACTCGCATGGTAAGTATTGTTATATGCAAATTCCACTAGGGGTAGGTGATCATCGTAACTTCCTTTGAAGTCCATCACGTAAGTTCTAAGCATGTCCTCCAGAGTTTGTATCATTCACTCACTTTATCTGTCTGTTTGCGGATGATAAGCAGTACTTAACCTCAGCTATGTTCCCATCCTTTCCTGTAAGCTCTTCCAGAATTTTGACATGAATCGCGGATCTCGATCAGAGATAATTGATAGTGACACTCTATGTCGTGAAACAATTTCCTTTACATACATGCTCTCTAACTAATTTAAACTATATCAGATCTTGATCGATAGAACATGAGCCGTCTTCATTAGTCGATCTACGATAACCCAAATTGCGTCAAAACCATTCTGTGTGACTGGAAGTCCCACCACGAAGTCCATCGTAATGTGCTCCCATTTCCACTTTGGTATTTCCAATGGTTGAAGTAGACCACTCAACCTTTTTTGCTCTACTTTGATCCGTTGACAAGTAAGACATCTACTAACGCACTCCACGATTTCTCATTTCAGATTGTTCCACCAAAAATGTTGCCTTAAATCTCAGTACATCTTCGTGCCTCCTGAATAAACAGAATACGTCGTATTGTGCCTCGTGAAAAATTTCTTCCCTTAACTCGATTACCACTGGCACCCACACTCTCCCTTCAAATCTCAAAATACTGTCTTTATCCACCTTGAATTTTTCTTCCTTATTTTATGTGATCCTCTTCCTGATTTTCTCGCATTCTTCTTTCTTTTCTTGTGATTCCTGTACTCTGTCCAACAAGGTTGGACGAGCTTCCACTGCAAATAATCTTTCTCTAGACCTCTCCGGTCCCTTTACCTCTATTTCCAATTTCTCCATCTCCCCTAATAATTCCTCCTGAGTTGTTAGTTGAAACAATTTCTCCCTTCCTTTTCTGCTTAGCGCGTCGGCTACTACATTTGCCTTTCCCGGGTGATAAAGAATATCGCAGTCATAATCCTTGATTAATTCTAACCACCTCTTTTGACGCATATTCAACTCCTTCTATGTGAAGATATATTTCAGACTCTTGTGGTCTGTGTATATCTCACATTTCTCTTCGTACAAATAGTGTCTCCAAATCTTTAAAGCAAAAACTACTGCCGTTAACTCTAAGTCATGAGTAGGGTATCATTTTTTGTAATCCTTCAGTTGTCGTGATGCATACACAATGACCTTGTCATGCTTCATTAGCACACAACCAAGTCCTCTATGTGACGTATCACTATACACCACGAATCCTCTTGTATCATCTGGTAAGGACAATATAGGCGCCTCACTTAATCTCTTTTTTAGCTCCTGAAAACTCTCTTTGCACTTGTCCATCCACACGAACTTCACCGTCTTCCTTGTTAGATTGGTCAACGAGGATGCTATCTTAGAAAAATCCTGGATAAATCTTCGATAGTACCCAGCTAACCCTAAGAAACTTCTTACTTCAATTGGCATCTTCAGTTGGTCCCAATTACTCACTGCTTCTAACTTTTTAGGGTCTACTGAAATTCCATCCTTATCCACCATGTGTCCTAAGAATTGAACCTTCTTCATCCAAAATTCACACTTGAAAAATTTCACATAAAGCTTCTCCTTCCTTAGTGCCTCCAAAACCATCTTTAGATGTTCGACATGTTCTTCTTCCATCTTTGAGTAGATCAAGATATCGTCGATGAAAACTACTATGAATTTATCTAAGAATAACTTAAAAACTCGGTTCATCAAGTCCATAAACGCTGCTAGAGCATTTATCAACCCGAATAACATAACCAAAAATTTAAAATATACGTAACGAGTCCGAAACGTCGTCTTTGATATGTCATCCTCCCGTACTTTCAACTGGTGATAACTCGTTCGTAGATCTATCTTTGAGAAACACTTCGCTCCCTTTAGTTGATCGAAAAGTTCGTATATCCTTGGTAACAGATATCTATTCTTAATCATTACTCTGTTCAATTCTCAATAATCGATACAGAGCCTCATCGATCCATCCTTCTTCTTTATAAACAAAAATGGTGTTCCCCAAGGAGACACACTCGGCCGAATATAACCCTTATCTAGCAACTCTTGCAATTGTATCATTAATTCCTTCATTTCTACTGGCGCAATACGATATGTGGCTTTCAAAATTTGTGTCGTTCCCGGTGTTAAGTCTATTACGAATTTGATTTCTCTGTCTGGCGGAAGACCAGGCAGATCGTTCTGAAATACGTATTGAAATTCTTTCACTATGGATATATCTTTAATTTCTACTCCCTTATTTCGAGTATCAACAATGTAAGCTAAATAACCTACACATCCCTTCCTTAACAATTTATTAGCCTACATCATCGTAAGGCAACACGATTGCTTAAGCGATGAGCTACCATAAAACACCACCTTAGACTTATTCAGAGTTTGAAGATTTACATTTTTATTCTGACAATCAATTATCGTAGCATGGTTATACAACCAATCCATCCCCAATATTACATCAAACTCTCCCAATCTTATCGGGATCAAATCTACGCTTAGTTCATGGTTTTTAACGTTCGCGTGACAATTTTGATAAATATATTCTACAAGGATTACTTCCTTATTCACAACTTCTATGTTCAAGGGATTTCCTAATCTTTATAGATGTAAATTTAGTCTACTAGGAAATTCCTCATATACAAAAGAACAGGTGGCACCCGAATAAAATAATATATAGGCATTTATATCATTGATCGGGATGATACCTGACACCACATCCTTTGAAGCTACTGCGTCCTGGACAATCATATTAAATGTTCTGGCAGTTGGACGGTTGGATGGTGTCGATCCGCCAATCATCAGTTTGTCGCTTCCTCCATTACTTCCTTTCTTCGGGTAGTCCTTAATCAGATGGTCCGCCGAGCCACATGCATAACAACCTTTGATCTTCTTCGGCTTCGGACAATTTGGCAAAATATGCCCCTCTTGGCCACTGCTGTAACATACAATGTGCCCTTTTCAACACTTGCCCTGGTGATACCTCCCACACTTTGGGCATCCTTCTGCCTTTTTCTTAAACTCTCCATGGAACTTCCCCACTTGATTGTTATGATTTTTGTTGTTGCTTTTGTTTTTCTCCCACTTCCTTTTTCCCAAATTACTTCCGCCGCTGCTACTTCCTCCACAACTATCTCCTCCAATGCTATTACCCTTCTTTTCCTTGTTGTATAGACTCAAAGCTTCACTACCTCCTTCTGCAATAATAGGCTTTTCCAAAAATGTCACAAAAGAATCGATCTGAAGAATTGACACCTTGTTAAGCAACCAAGGCTTCAGTCCTTGTTCAAAATGCCTAGCTTTCCTCTCTTCATCAACCACTTGGTATTCTGCAAATCGGGCTAGTTTATTGAACTTAGTTTCGTATTGCACCACCTTCATATCTCCCTACTTAAGTTCTAAGAACTTCACCTCCATTCTATTTTTGATGCTCTTCGGAAAGTAATTCTTGAAGAACAAGGTCTTAAATCTCTCCCAAGTTACTATCCCTTCTCCTGCTCTCTGCTGATTCGCCTCCCACCAGTAGTTCGCTTCACCTCTCATCGTGTAGGTTGCAAACGCCATCTTCTAGTCTTCACCAACACGAGCGATGGTGAAAGCCTTCTCCATTTCCTTGATCCATGTTTGTGCCACGATCGGATTGGTAGTACCCACGAATTTCGGAGGTCCTACACTCCTAAAGTCCTTAAAATTTATGACTGGAGCTGCTTGGGGAATGGGTGGTACTTGTTCTTTTCTTCCCCTAAGAGATTCCCCTAACAAATCAACTAGACTTTGTATAAGGTCTACTAGTCCTCTCTCATCATTGACC
Organism: Panax ginseng; assembly: GCA_020205605.1. Taxonomy (NCBI): domain Eukaryota; kingdom Viridiplantae; phylum Streptophyta; class Magnoliopsida; order Apiales; family Araliaceae; genus Panax; species Panax ginseng. The sequence continues at coordinate 140,029,388 of CM035132.1, read as the reverse complement.
GACTCTTCTGGTGCAGTTATTCTATGTCTGGGCGGCATTTTTTTGCATCACAAAATTTTCATTTTTATTATTTAATTATATTACTTAAACATTTCTTAATGAAAAGAAATAAATTTATAACACGTTTCTGAATAAGATCATTTATATTCATATGCCAAATTATTACATCAATATGATCATCCCTAGCACACTTCTATAAATGACACAACATATCCCCTACTATCATAAAGGACGGGGACAAACCACTAATCATACTACCCCTCTAACATTTCAAAAGTTTGGGGTTTACAATTATCTCACATCTTACACAAAAGACTGAGATTACAACAACATGTTCTACATCTCATAAATGAAATACTACGACTACCAAGTTTCTACATCTAGACTCAATCTAACATCCCACACTCCACAACACTCTGGTACTCCCTCTAGCTAATGTGCGTCACCAAATCTTGGCTTATGGTGTGCCAGGTGATAAGTGGATTTTATATACGCGAATCAATGTACATTTCATGCTTATTTGTTGCTCATTTCTTGTTCATGTTCGTTTTCACTTATTATATGTTATTTTATATATAGGATGGTTGTTGTGGCGTTTAACGTGTATTTGGAGTTATTAGGTATGATATGGAGTCAATTAGTGCAAGTTTGGAAGAAATCATGAAGTGCAGCAAATCAGTTAGCAGAATAGAGGCCTGCCGGGGTGGGAGGGTCTTCATCGCCAGATTAATCAGAAGGGTAGCACGGGCGGGAAACTTGTTTTTTCATGAACCTATTACGGGCCGGGGTGTCGATCGATCTTTGTGTTCGCTTAGGTTGAAATTCTTATTGGACTTGGTTTCTAGCATATTGGGTTACATATGGACTCTAATTGATGGAGAATTTCAGTGGGCACTTGTGTGTTGGACATCTACTACTCAATTAACAACGAATTCAACAACACACAAGGCACATTACGAAGATTAATCTCAGTTTTTCTCAGCAAGCATTGGAGGAGTATTTTGTGGAGATTTTTAAGACGATTGCAATTCTAGGCTACGTGAAGGGTGTTTTTCAATATTCTTCATCTTAGGCTATTATTTGTAATTGAAAGAATATTTTCTATGATTTATTCAGTGTTTATTTTGTTTATGATGAACTAATTCACTTTTAAGGCTTATGATGGATGTTTGAGTGAATCGATGATTTTGTAAACTTTGATTTCCAGTTTAATAATTTATTTCCAGTTTATCTATATTGATTTGAGCTTGAATTTATGAATTGCCTGATCAACAATTCTTTGTGGATTTGTATGGAATCGAGAGAGGATATTTAAATTTAGACCTAGTTAATATAGCATGTGTTCATGAATTTTGTGAATAGCAGAATCTTGATGAATGTTAAGGTAGAGATATGCTTGACATCGCATGTAATCGGATAGAGAACTTACTCTTAAACCTTCTTTAATTGTAATTCACATAGAGATATAGTGAGTTAATTGATTAAGGTGTTTAACTTGTTTCTATCTTAATTGTGGATTTAAGTTAATACGATATTAGTGCATCGAGAGGTGGTTAATACTACATTCGTGTTCTTGATTAATAAACTGGGATAGTGAATTGAATTGGAATAAATGTGTTAAAATCAGAGTGAAGCTTAAGGTGAAATCATAAGTCTAATTCTCCATTGATTGTTTGAAATTCTAGATTTTGATATTTGTGATTGGTTTGTGGTAGTTTATTTTCTTATTTAATTTAGAATATTTAATTATAATCATTGAGTTGAATAGTTTAATAAAATTAGGATTAATAGGAAATTGGTACTTGTGAGTTTAAGATTATTGCTAGTTGATCTCTGTGGGAATGATACTCGACTTATCACTTTATTACTTGTTGACCACGTATACTTGCGTGTTGTGCGTATATAGATTTTACCCAACAAGTTTTTGGCGCCATTGTCGGGGAATAATTTAGTATAGATCTTAATAGTTTTACAATATCAGTTTAATTAATCTAGTTTTACTTAGACATCTTTATTTTTGTTTTGTTCCTTCTATTTCAGGCGTTTGAAGCAGTTTATGCAAACTCGGTCCAAAAATCCAGACTTGCTGCCTTTTGAGGACGACATCGAGAAAAGGTTTCAGAGGTTAAGTAAGTGGATCAAGGAAATGAGGCAAGAATTTGCAACATCTGAGAAAGAAGAGGAAATGGCAGCCAAAGATCAGAAAGCATTAAGGGACTTCACAACACCCAAGGTGACTGAATTGTAGTCAAGCATCACCAGGCCCGCAATAGCAGCTAACACATTTGAAATCAAACCTGGGACGATTCAAATGATTCAGAATTCAGTTCAGTTTGGGGGATTGGGAAATGACGATCTGAATGAACATTTAGTCAGCTTTCTGGAGATTTGCGACACCTTTAGGTACAATGGGGTGTCGGATGAAGCGGTTAGACTTCAATTGTTCCCATTCACTTTACGGGACAAGGCGAAAAGTTGGTTACAATCTCTACCATCGGGATCAATCACTACTTGGGAAGACCTAGCTCAGAAATTCCTTTCCAAATTCTTCCCACCGGCGAAAACTGCAAAGATGAGAAATGAGATAACAATGTTTGAGCAGCAACATGGGGAGTCGTTATATGAGGTATGGGAGAGATACAAAGAATTGCTCTGAAAGTGCCCACATCATGGATTACCCAACTGGCTGCAAATGAACACCTTTTACAAGGGACTACATGGGAATCTCAGAACAAGTATTGATGCAGCATCGGGCGGAGCATTCATAGCTAAGAGTTACGAGAAAGCTTACGATTTGATTGAAACCATGGCGGCTAATAACTATCAGTGGCCCACAGCTAGAATGACACAGGCAAAGGCAGCTGAGGTGTTAGAAGTGGATGGGGTGACAGCTATACAAGCATAGATTTCTACACTTTCAAAGAAGTTAGATTCTCTGACAGGGGCACAAGCACAACAAGCACATCAAGTGGAAGTTATATGTGAATTATGCGCGGGAGAGCACCCAATGGATCAATGCGCGATTAATCCAGCATCTATGCAGTTTGTGGGCAATTATAATAGAATTCCACAAAATACATACCAGAATACGTACAATCAAGGGAATAGGAATCACCCGAATTTCTCGTGGAGCAATAATCAGCAACATCAAGCTCCACGACAGACATATCCTACAGGTTTTCAGAATCACCAACAACCGGTTCAACATCATGAAAGGAAATCAGATTTCGAGGAATTGGTATCGAAGTACATAACTAGTAATGAGGCAACGATGAAAAATCAAGCAATAGGAATCAAGAACTTGGAAAATCAGATGGGGAAAATTATTTTAGCACTAAATAATAGGCCATAAGGGGCCCTACCAAGAGATACAGAGAGGAATCCGAAGAGTAACCACGAACAGTGTCAGGCAATTACATTGAGGAGTGGAAAACATCTTGTGTGATAAAGCAGAAAATTCAGCGACACCGAAGGAAAAGGTTGATGACAGTAACGTGGTTGAAGGAAACAAGGGGAAGGATAAGCAGAGTGAGGACACAAAGTTAAACAATAAGCCAATTGTTTATCCACCACCATCGTTTCAGCAGAGAGTCCAAAAACATAAATTAGACAAGCAATTTGCATAGTTTTTGGAAGTGTTCATGAAACTCCAGATTAATATTCCATTTGCAGAAGCCATAGAGCAAATGTCGAGCTACGCAAAATTTATGAAAGGGATCCTGTCAAGGAAGAAGAAATGGGAAGATTTTGAGACAGTTGCACTAACAGAGGAGTGTAGTGCAGTATTACAGCAGAAATTACCACCAAAACTTAAGGACCCGGGGAGTTTCACTATCCCATGCACGATCAGGAACATGCATTTTAGCAAGTGTTTATGTGATTTGGGGGTGAGTGTAAACCTTATGCCATTGTCAGTATACATAGAATTGGGTTTGCCCGCACCAAGACCTACGAATATTTCATTGCAGTTGGCGGATAGGTCAGTCACATATCCGAGAGGCATAGTAGAGGACATTTTGCTGAAGGTGGATACGTTTATATTCCCCGCGAACTTTATTATTTTGGATTTTGAGGAGGAAAAGAACATCCAAATTATCCTAGGGAGACCATTCTTGGCTACGGGGAGGACACTCATAGACGTACAAAAAGGAGAACTTACTATGAGGGTCCAAGATCAAGAAATCAAATTTAACGTGTTCAAGGCCATGAAATTCCCTACGGATGAGGAAGAATGTTTTCGAATGGATTTAATTGAGCAAATCATCAGTGAAGATATGAGCAAGAGTTTGGTCAATGATCCGTTAGAAACAACTTTATTGGGGGATGAAGAGGCCGACAACCCAGAATTGGTGGATTACTTACAAATGCTAGACTCATTGCCACAATTTTTAGATTCAGAACACCGTTTGAACCATTATACACGGAGGAAGTAGCCGCAGAAAAACTGAAACCATCATTGGAAGAGCCACCAAAGTTGGAACTTAAGCCACTCCCTAAACACCTCAGGTATGCGTATTTAGGCAATTCAAATTATTTACCTGTTATTATTTCAACTGCACTTAACGAATTGTAGGAAGAAAAGTTGCTGAGGGTACTTAGGGAACACAAATCAGCTATTGGGTGGACGATCGCGGATATAAAGGGAATTAGCCCTTCGTTTTGTATGCACAAGATTTTGATGGAAGATGAGGCAAAACCAATGGTGGAGCAACAACGGTGACTTAACCCTATTATGAAGGAAGTTGTGAAGAAGGAAATTTCGAAGTGGTTAGATGCTTCAGATTATCTACCCGATTTCGACAAGAAGTGGGTTAGTCAGGTCCAAAGGCGTCTTGAAAAAAGGAGGAATGACTATAGTGTGAGAATGAGGACAACGAGTTATCATTGACTAGAAACGCCATAAAGTTGGAGGGTTTGCATGGATTATAGAAAATTAAACAAGGCAACCAGAAAAGACCATTTCCCGCTACCCTTTATTGATCAAATGTTGGATAGATTGGCGGGACATGAATATTACTGTTTGTTGGATGGGTACTCGGGCTATAACCAGATAGTCATCACTCTAGAGGATCAAGAAAAGACTACATTCACATGCCCTTATGGCACATTTGCATTCAGGAGGATGTCATTCGTGTTATGCAATGCACCTGCAACCTTTCAACGGTGTATGATGGCCATTTTTTCAGATATGGTGGAGAAGAATGTTGAAGTCTTCATAGATGACTTTTCGGTCTATGGGGACAACTTTGATACTTGCCTAGGGAATCTGGTCATGGTGTTGCAAAATGATGTAAAGATCTGAACCTCAGACTAATTGGGAAAAATGCCACTTCATGGTTGAAGAGGGCATAATTTTGGGCCATAAGGTATCGGCTCGAGGATTGGAGATTGACAAAGCAAAGCTAGAAACTATCGAGAAACTTCCTCCAACGAGCTCAGTTAAGGGTATTAGGAGTTTTCTAGGACATGCTGGGTTCTACAGGAGGTTCATAAAAGACTTCTCTAAAATTGCAAAACCTCTATGCAATCTTTCAGAGAAGGATGCCACTTTCAGTTTTGATGAGGAATGCAAGTCAGAATTTGAATTATTGAAGAAGAAATTGACTACAACCCCCATGATAGTCGCACCAGATTGGAACATGCCATTCGAGCTAATGTGTGATGCAAGTGACTACGCGGATGGGGCTAATTTGGGCCAACGACAAGACAAGGTGTTTCACGCCATATACTACGCAAGCAAAACACTCACAATGACTCAAATGAATTACACAACCACAGAAAAGGAATTGCTTGCAGTGGTGTATGTGTTTGACAAATTCTGGGCATACTTGATTGGGACTAAGGTGATAGTATACACAGACCATTCGGCGATTAGGTACTTAATAGCAAAAAAGGATTCTAAGCCACGCCTTATCCGATAGATTCTCTTACTTTAAGAGTTTAATCTAAAAATAAAAGATAGAAAGGGGACGGAGAATCAGGTAGCTGATCACTTGTCTAGGCTACAAAAGCAAGAGAAATTAAAAGAAGACATATGTGAAATTAACGAATCATTCCCAGATGAGCAACTGTTTGGGATTTCTGCAGAGATTCCTTGGTATGAGGATTATGCAAATTTTCTTATGAGCAACATTCTACCACCTGATCTCACAAGACAACATAAAAGGAAGTTTCTTCATGATGTAAAATGGTACATGTGGGATGAACCATATTTGTTCAAGCAGTGCGCCGACAAAATGATTAGACGGTGCGTCCCCTATAGTGAAGTGAAGAACATTTTGAATGAGTGTCACTCATCTGCGTATGGCGGACATTATGGGAGTGAGAGGACAACGGCGAAGGTGTTGTAATCTGGTTTTTATTGGCCTACATTATTCCAGGATGCCCACCATTTTGTCAAACAATGTGATAGGTGTCAAAGGGTGGGCAACATTTCGAAACATAATGAGATGCCTTTAGAAACGATTCTTGAAGTGGAAATCTTTGATGTATGGGGTATCAATTTCATGGGGCCATTCACTTCATCTTTGAACAATCAGTATAGTTTACTCGCAGTGGATTACGTATCGAAGTGGGTTGAAGCTACATCACTACCATCCAACGATGCCAAGGTGGTCCTCAAATTCCTACAGAAAAACATTTTCATGAGGTTTGGCATGCTAAGAGCAATAATCAGTGACGAAGGTAGTCACTTCTACAATAAATCCTTCACAGCTCTTTTGGCAAGGTATGGGGTCAACCACAAGGTCGCTACAGCTTACCACCCTCAAACCAGTGGATAGGCTGAGGTATCAAACAGAGAAGTCAAGAAGATATTGGAGAAAGTAGTAAATCCAAGTTGGAAAGATTGGTCGCTTAGATTGGATGATGCATTATGGGCATACAGGACTGCATACAAGACACCAATCGGGATGTCACCATATCAACTATTGTACGGGAAGGCATGTCACTTACCAGTCGAGCTACAACATAAGGCTTATTGGCGGTTCAAAAACTCAATTTTGATCAAGCAACTGTAGGGGAGAAGAGACTACTTCAACTGAATGAACTCGATGAATTTTGCCTTCACGCCTATGAGAACTCCAAAATATACAAAGATAAAGTAAAAAGATGGCATGACCAGAAAATTATGCGTCGAACATTCGAGCCAGGGCAATCAGTCCTTTTGTTCAACTCACGGCTGCGATTGTTCCCAGGAAAGCATAAGTCGAGATGGTCGGGACCATTCACTATTAAGCGGGTATTCTCTTATGGCGTAGTTGAACTCTATAATTGCAATCCATTAGATACGTTCAAAGTCAATGGACATCGTCTAAAGTATTATTGGGGTGGAGAAGCTAACACCGATATGATTGCCATCACATTGGCCGACACAAACTGAACAGGAAGTAGTCAGGCTGAATGACTTAAAATCAAGCGCTAATTGGGAGGCAACCCAATCTTTAGTTTATTTCTCGTATTTGTAATTCATATTTGTTAAAATATAGTTTTTATTCAATTACTAGGTAGTAGCATACAATAAAAGTCTCGTTAATCTCTCCATAATACATCATGTCTTCAATAACTCACTAATTCTCATGTGTTATATCTTGCAGGATGGAAAATGGATCATTAAGTGAGTTTCAATGAAGCAAAGTGAGAAAACAGGAGAGCTTGGCAAGAATTATGCTTTCGTGGGGAGGGTATCCCAATTTTTTTGACAAGAAGCATGCCACGAAGTGGCCTCAAAAGCACTACAACCCCCACCGGGGCGAGGGTCCCCAAAGTCAGATAGCAATAGCCATGCCCGCCGGGGCGGGCTTTTCATGCTTAACACCCCCGTTGGGGCGGGGGACCAGGATTTCAACTGATTTTTTCGGCAGTTACATATGCTAGACTCAACAACTCCAATAATTTCTCCTTCAATTAAGAATCCTCATAACGACCACCCACCACCCACTACACCCACGATCTTCAATGCTCCACTACCCCTACCCACCTCTTTAATCCACCAATAAACACCCTCACACCACCTCTATATATTACCACATCTCATCCCATATTCCACACACCACTCTTCAACTACACTCATTAAATTTCGAATTAGGGCCTTCATAGAGGATAGTTGTGACCATTTGAGAAGCAAGCATATCATTATTCTTAAATTACTAAGCTTCATTCACCATATTGGAGGGTCAATTTCATAAGTGTGGGGGATAACCATTTGTACACATCAAGTGTTCGTCACTGTGTTTCAACCAAGTTTGGGGGAGAGCGAAGGTAAGTTAAGCAATAGAGAGAGATCATGGCTTTGCATTCAACATCGAAACGCCAAAGGGGAGAGAGTTCAAGGCCATCTCAACCAACCCGCACTTTTGATCACCGGAAATTCGCGAGTGCCGCCGCCGCCGACCGTTATGATTACATGCTCACCAAACCCCTTACATCGGAGCGGGGGTTGGCACCAGATCCTAACGATGGGGAGATGATGCCTCTTATCAAAAGGGGTGGAAAAAATTCACAGAAGAGCCGGAACCCGTTGTGGTCAACATTGTCAAGGAATTCTATGCAAACGCTGAGGATAAAGAACCATTCCACGCATTTGTGCGAGGTCGGTTGGTTCCATTTAGTGTCGATGCAATCAACACTTACTATAAACTGCGGGTACCTCACCACTGCAATTATGCTCACCTACGAAATTATGATCCGGACTATGATGCAACAATCACAGAGATGACAAAGCCGGGAACATCTTGGATGAAAGGTCGAAAGGGAGGCACAGTGTTCCATAGCAAGGACCTTAGCCGGTATAGAAAAATATGGTACGCATTTTTATGCGCTAAATTTCTTCCGTCCCAACACACCTCGGACATCACCAAAGAGAAGGCGTTGCTGTTGTACGCAATTGTGCAAGATTTCATTATCGACGTCGGGGCCATTATCTGTTTCTCCATCCGCCGGTGTTTACGTGGAAATTTTTTGGGCGGCTTGCCACACCCTTCACTCATATGTGGGTTGTGTCGCAATGCAGGGGTAAGATGGTCCGACGATGAGCCCACACAAATACCACTTGTGTTGTTTGATTCTAGAATGATAGCGTGGTATTCTGTATGTGCAGGAGACGAGTCACGTCCGTGTGGTCTGGGCTTTATTTTTCCGTCGGCATCGAAAGACGAAGTTGATGCTACAGAGGCATCGGAGGATGATGATGAAGCTATGGAAGATCAAGGGGCCTAGCAGGTACCACAGATCGAGGCCATATCCAGTCCTCAGTTCCTTGATTTCCAAAATCAAATGAATGCGCACAACAAAGTAGTATGTCGGGAAATGCGACAATTGGCAATGAGGCAAGATCACATATTTGATGCTATGAACACATCTTTCACCTCACTCAACACAACCCTTCAAAGTTTCAACCCGGTGGCTCAATTTCCATATTAGCAGCCCGGACCAATGCCGAGATTTCCACCAAGTGATTCTGATGAAGAAGAGCAACAACCACCTCCTCAGACTTATGCGATAGTAGGGAAGTCCTCACATACTTAGTTTTGATTAATCATCCAATGAGGACATTGTATTACTTAAGTTAGGGGGATTTACATACATGTTTGCATGCATATGTAGTACTTATATGTTTGCATTTTGTCATTTTAATTTTAGTATTGCATATTAAATTCGGTATTGCATGATAGCTTAGGTGCATACATAGTAGTTTAGGTTATTGTTGTCATTGCAAAGTAATTAGTTTTGTAAATAGTGCATTTTGTAAAAAAAAAAAGAAAAAAAAAGAATATATATATCGTGACTAGTCTTGTTTCGAGGCCTTTGTTACTTGAGCAAGTACACCCGAGGGGATTGTCTTTACACCTAGTTCCCTAAGGTCTTTTATGGTCTAGGAGTCGTTGGTCAAAAGCTCACTAAGGGGTAGCACTGTCAGCCTAATGGGATGAGACATTGCACAGTTATGTAGGTATATAGAAAAAAAAATGATGAATAAAGCGGGAAAAGAGCAAAAAGCCCCCGTAAGAAAAAAAAGAAAAAAATATATATAAATAAAGTATAAGTACCCTGTGTGAACCCCTGAGATTAGTAACTGCTTAGTGTTTAGTTGGAGCTGCCTATTTTTGAAATTTGTAAGTTTTCATTGTATGATTCCTTCTAAGAAATTGGTTATGTATTGAATTTGAATCCGTAGCAGTTATCATGGATGTTGAACACACACACACACACAGTTTACCAGTGATGATGGCTTGAGATTTGAGGATTAAGGTGGAATTGTAGATTGGTTTTGGTGATTGATATTGTATAGTTGCTTGTTTTCGCTAAGGCCGTTAAGATAATCTTGATTCTGCGATACTAATGGATTCGAAAGCATATAAATTAGATTATATTCATTTCATTTCATTGCATAGCATGTAGTTGTTTTGTGCTCAAGGACTAACACAGTTTAAGTTTGGGGGATTTTGATAAGTGGATTTTATATACATGAATCAATGTCTATTTCATGCTTATTTGTTGCTTATTTCTTGTGTTCATGTTCGTTTTCACTTGTTATATGTTATTATATATGTAGGATGGTTGTTGTGGCATTTAACGTGTATTTGGAGTTATTCGGTATGATATGGAGTCAATTGGTGCAAGTTTGGAAGAAATCATGAAGTGCAAAGAAATCGGTTTATAGATTGAGGGAATCATTGAATGGGCTTGTTTTAGATTTATATACCACGGGGAGGAGGGGGTCTTCATTAGTGATTAGCGGAGAAGGTAGCTGCGTCGGGCGGGCTTATTTATTTATGAACCTTCGCTAGGAAGGGGGTGTTGATCGATCTTGTGTTTCATTTAGGTTGAAATTCTTGTTGGACTTGGTTTCTAGCATATTGGGTTACATATGGACTCTAATTGATGGAGAATTTCAGTGGGGACTTGTGTGTTGGACATCTACTACTCAATTAACAATGAATTCAACAACACACAAGGCACATTATGAAGATTAATCTCAATTTTTCTCAGCAAGCATTGGAGGAGTATTTTGTCGAGATTTTTAAGACGATTGCAATTCTACGCTACGTGAAGGGTGTTTTTCAATATTCTTCATCTTAGGCTATTATTTGTAATTGAAAGAATGTTTTCTATGATTTATTCAGTGTTTATTTCGTTTATGATGAACTAATTCACTTTTTAGGCTTATGATGGATCTTTGAGTGAATCAATGATTTTGTAAACTTTGATTTCCAGTTTAATAATCTATTTCCAGTTTATTTATATTGATTTGTGCTTGAATTTATGAATTTCCTGATCAACAATTCTTTGTGGATTTGTATGGAATCAAGAGAGGATATTCAAATCTAGACCTAGTTAATATAGCATGTGGTCATGAATTTTGTGAATAGCAAAATCTTGATGAATGTTAAGTGTAACGCCCCCAAAATAGGTATGCATCACCTATTCTGAGTCGCCAAATACATGGTATAGAATACAAATACAATCTTAAATATACAACATGAGCTGTGACTTTTAATACAAATATTGTCTTCTAGACAGTATTCAAACTAAAAATAAGTCCTCAATACATTTATTAACACACTATTTCATAGAATAGTGAGGACTACTAATACTATCATCTTGACCGTCACTCCGTTCCCCGACTAGTCCCTGCTACGTTCTCATTTCCTGAAGAGAACAATGAAAGTAAAAGGGTGAGCTCAACTAGCCAAAGAAGAAATATTATGACCGAGATAATGCGTAATAAATTATCGTTAGCCTTTAACAAATGTTAAAAGCGATACAATATAACAAACATCAAGTTTAACTGCAGTGGAATAAGCAATCCATTAAAAGAGTCAAGTAGAGAATAAAATCTACTATCTTCTATGATTTAAAAGGTTTTTCATCACTTTTATTGGTGAGACTCGGCTTAATAAATAAACTACATCATCCCTGCACTACGGCAAGGATATTCATTAGTATCACAACCACAAATTATCCATGCACTACGGGCCAAGGATATTCGTATTCATCAATGGTCATGATCATGCCAACAATCGTCCAACAATGCACTACGGCCAATGAGGACTTTTACCACATCATTTGTAACATTACGGCCATGATTATACCGAATAATCCTCGGTCATAATCATACCAAGTCCATCTATGCACTCTGTGCCACAGATGACTTTCAACATAATATAAACATGAGGATGATGACAATGATATAAGAATTAAATAAAACAAGTTCAAGAATTAATTTATCCAGGAACCAATAACGTCCAAATTGTCAACATGATACTGCTTTGTAGAGTAAAATTCAAGAATGCTCAGAAGAATATTTCCATAAAAAGATACTAGATGAAGCGCAAATATCTAGGATATTCTACTAATTTCATGGAGTATAGAAGCCAAAACTTTAACCTACTGAGTATAATAGAATATATGAAACTGCAAATGTATTTTCGCCCGCCATGCGGTAATCCACGTAGACAGATCATTTCCACAATTTAATAAGGAATGAATACAAAGGATCACCATGCATATGATAATCCACATAGACAGGTTATTCCAACATAATAATAAAGAATGTAATAACAAAAGAAGTCACCATGCACGCGATAGATCGCATGCATAAAGTTATTCCAATGTAATAATAAATAATGAGATTCGTGTCACGCGTGAACGTTACGCATGTGATATTCCAATGTAATAATAAATAACGTAACGTGTCATGCGAACGCATGTGCATGTGATATTCCAACAGAATAATAAATAACGGAATCAGTCATGCGCGTAAACGCACGCATGTGATGTTCCAACAAAATTATAAAGAATTGAATAATAACAGAATTTCACCATGTATGATGGTACTTCGCATGTATATAAAAGTTATTCCAAAGATAATAATAAAGAATGGAATAACAATGTAATTTCACCATGTATGTGGTATCAGATAGACAAAGTTATTCCAAAGTAGAATAATAAAGAATTGAATAACAAATGAATTTCACCATGTATGCGATTACAGATGCATGCAAAGTTATTCCAACATAATAATAAAGAATGGAATAATGTAAGAATTTCACCATGTATGCGGTAGATTCAATAGACATGTTATTCCAACATAATAATAAAGAATGGAATAATGTAAGAATTTTACCAAGTATAGGGTAGTCTCTGAGAAAAAAGTTATTCCAACATAATAATAAAGAATGGAATAATGTAAGAATTTCATCAAGTATAGGGTAGTCCACAGATAAAAGTTATTCCAAATGTAATAATAAAGAATGGAATAATAGAAGTTCTCTTCATGAATACAAAAGAAATAATACCCCTTTACGGGTACAACAAATAATATCCCTTACCTTAGAAGAAACCGGATATAGGAGTAGTGAAGTAGCGAATACTTTTCTTCTTTCCCTCTATAGTTTTTCTCTCTAGAGTTTCAGTGAATTCGTAAGAAATAATGAAGGAATCAAATTTCTATTTATAGGATAATGGACCTGAATAGTAACTAATTCATGAACGGTCTAGATTGATTTACTTTTTGAACTGAGACTATCCATATTGATTTACTATGCAAGATAAATAAAATATTCTAATAAAACATGTAAATGTGACAACCCAAATTTTTATAATTATTAAAATAAGAATTTAATAATTAAAATTCTTATTATGAGATGTTTTGAGTTTGAGTATGTATATATATATACGCTATATATATGTTGAAATATATGATCTGGTGTGAAGAGAAATATATATTCATATATTGGAAAAGTGAGGAATTAATAGTCAAGTTAACTATCAAGGAATTAAATGAATTTAGTAATTAATTTTAAATATTTATTAAAGTAAATAAATATTTTAAATTTATTTATTTATCGAGATAAATAAATAATCGATGAATTGTGGTGAATTAATTTAATAACTAAATTGATTAATGATAATTAAATTGAGTGTTGATAATTTTATCTCAAGGATTTAATTTAAGAAAATAATTAAATTAAATCAATTGCTTAATATTTAAGAAGATAATTAAATTAAGTGAATTGTTTAATATTAAATGAATAAAATAAAATAAAATAATGTTTCTAATTTATTAAAATTAGATATATATTTATTTATAATTATAATAAGATTATAATTATTATAATTATAAATTATAAGATATTTAATGGGTCGTATGTGTGACAAGTAGTAACTATATAATATAATATTATTTAAATAATCTATTTGGGGGGAAAAAGGTGTTAGCCAAACAAGGCCTTGTGGCCTTTGGCTTATTCCAACCGACGCCTTTCTTATTTTTTATAATCAAGTGTGTGGGTGAGTGGCCAATTTATATTATCTACGATCTTATTTTTCCTAAGGCTAGTGGTGAGTGGGTGAGAAGAAGAATTACAAGAGGGTTTGCAAGAGAGAAGAAAACTAGTTTTTGGAGATGGCAAGAGGAAGAAGGGAAATTACTAAACCTAGTCACCATCTTTTGTAAAGATACAATCAAGAGAATGTATAACCTACTTCAACTCTAATTTTTTGATAATTTTGTGGAATTGATAAAAATACATGTATATATATGTTCTATAATTTGTTAATCCTCGCTTCAGGGTGTTATTTGATGATTAAAGGTATGGAATGGGGTCAGTAGTAGAAGGTTGTATATATATATCGTGTGTGTATGTTAAAAAGGGCTTTTAAAAAGTACGAGAATTGATGCCTTATATGTGTTATAATCTGTAATTTGTTATTGGATTGTGATAATATGTTAAGAAAAAAAAAACGGCGTAGTTTAAATCATGTTAATTGGTTAAGAAATGAAGTCGTGGCGATCGAATTCGCTAGAGATGTTAAAACATGAAAATAGAGTATGAACACGTGTTTTGGGTCAAAATTTAGGTTGGTTAATGTTTTTATAAATTGTTAGAATTCTAGTATGTTGTAGTTCTATGAATTACTTAATCCATAGAATCAAAAACGGACTAATTTGGATGTGTATAACTCAAGTTATGAAGATTAGTAGAGAGAAAAAGGGTCAAAAATCAAGAATAAGAGTTTGTGTCCTGCTTTGCTCTAATCAAGCAATTGCGTTGTGCCCTAAGTCATTTGGGGCAAAATCTTGTCAGAAGGATGTAGTTGCTACTGCGTGCCCAAGGCTTAATTGGGTAAGCTATGCCCAAAGTATGTCGTGTGACGCTTTGACCTATTTTAGTAAAATAGCATAACGCTTTTTCATACTTAACTCCGATTGGGGTGATTCAAGATGATCCTAAACGAGGACTAATAGACCTACAACTTTTGTTCTTTAAGTGTTTTAATTTGAGGTCTTTAAGAAGGGTCAAAATGGTCATTTGTAGGACTATTGTGTTTTTTGAGGCAATCTGAGAGGCTGCCAGCATGCACATATGCAAGTGTAATGCTCTTCGATTTAATAAGAGATGTTGTTCTAAGTTATAGAACATGAATATTATGAAGTATAATGATGCTTAACATTAATAAATGATATATTAGATAAGTTATATACGCATACTAAGCACACACAAGAGAGATAAATCAAGCGCAGTGATTTAATAAACTTCAAACGCCGTGATAAGTGTTAATGAACGTAAAAAGTGTTTTAAGTTAAACGAAATGAATATTATAAGGTATGAAATGGGTTTAATATAAAACCAATAATGATTCCTAGCAAGACTTAAGCACTTGAACGAACTTCAATATGAAATACAAAGTGAGATATAAGTTGAAAGTTAACACAATCAAATGAACATCAGGTATTTATGATAGAAGGGTTATGAGACATAAATTAAAGTTTACATTACAACTACTATGCATTGCTATGTGACTAATAGTTGATGTGCATGATTATATAATTGTGTAAGGCACGTGAAGTGCAGATAATCGTAAGTCGATTAAACCGTTATTGGTAAACAACAATCAAGGCAAGTCTTTCGCCCTATTTGTTATGTGAAATTTGATTAACCGTTTTAAATCTTTATTGCAAAAAGAGCATGATGTGTTATATATATGTTGAATGTATGAAATGTTAAAGTCAACTTATGACTACGTTGATTGAGTAAAGAATGTCGATTGAGTAAGGAACTCAATCTTTATACTTGTTATATGAACCGTAATATGATGTATGTTATGTTAGTCCAATGTTTATGAGATATATGTTGAGCATGTTATTATGTGATACGTGATGCATGAAAACCGTTAGATTTTGTTGGTGGTTGTTGAGCTCAACCTTGCAAATAACCATTTTTGCAAAAGTTAAGGTTTCAAGGTAACACTATGTGCTACTTGAATGACGTGGATCGTAAATAATACACTAAGATTAATATTTTAGCTAAAGTTGTTAATTCTTTATACCATGATTAAGACTCATGAGATGTACTAAATATTTTATGATGTATAGTTTTATGTTGAGTTGTAAAGCTAATGTTAGAGTTATCTCGATATGTAAAGGTTATCTGATTGAAATGTAAAATTTTATAATAATAAATGATAAAGTGAATCATAAAATAAGATTGATTCAAAGACATATAGATGATAAAGGTTTTGATTTCGTGGAATTAAAGTAAGAAGACATAAAAGTTTAAATTATTCCGCATTATATAAAGTTTATCATCGAATAATGATGTAAAATCAGAAGGTAGATGTGTTATTAACGACCGAAGTTGAGAATTATATTGTATAAATTTTGGGGTCGTTATAGTTGGTATCAAAGCCGTAGGTTATAAACCTTAGGTAGGAGTACCGTAGGCTATAAACTTAGAGAAGGAAGGTGAAGATAATGAAAGAATAAGCTCAAGTAGAGTTTGAACAATAAGAAATAATTTAAGAAATTTATAAAGAAGGGATTAAAATATGCGTGAGAGGATTCAAAGAAGAATCTCGCAGAGTTATAAGGAGTATGAATGTGGGGTTACCCAACTCCAAAAATAAGAATTTAAGGTGATTATAAATAGACAATGTCTATAAGAAGAGAGTGATAAAGAAGTTAAGAATCAAAAAGTTATATTTAAGTATGGTACAGTTGTACTCTTTAATAGTTGATGTATGATATCTGGGCTAAACGATTCCTTCATAGAGCGAAGGTATATACGAACTAGCAACTCGGAACCTAGTTTGTTGGTTGTTTGTGGGAAACCACGCAAGGTACCATATTGAAACTATTAGAGACTCGATGTGTACCACGTATAGAAAATGGATACGTATGATAAAAATGTGGAACTTAAATGAAATGTTGAGCAATGTAAATGAAGTTAGAGATTTTTAAAGGATGAAGTGTTATATAAACAAGAAGATTCAAAGAAAAATCTTGAAGAGATAAAAAGATAAGAAATGGGAGTTGCCTAACTCCAATAGCCAAGATAACAAATAAAGTCGTAAATGATGAAAAAGGAGAGAAAGAGGATAGTAAAACAAAACGATCACGAGAGAAGAAAAGAATTTAAAGGAGATGATTATAGAATAAGATAACGATGTGATATGTTTAAGTTATAAAGGAAAGATGGTCTATAATGTTTGAATAATTATAGCTTGATGCTATAAAGATGATGTACTATAAAATAGAACGAGATAACTCACGAGGAGTTATAGATGATGTGATACGAGGAATTCGTATCGAGCAAAGAGTAAGTTAAGAGTAAGATAGAGTTAGGTGGGATTTCAATTGAGGACTTATGTGATGGCTAAGTTGTACAAATCTTTGTATGGGTGAGGTTTTGTGCTTGCACTCACTTCAATTTATCACATTGATAATCATTGGAATGTTGGTGTCATGCTATCAATGTATATATGTGGCTAAAAGGTGATGCTTTTCTCATGTGTATATTTGATAGTTAGAAACTATTAAGATTAGTCAGATATTATTAGGATTAGGTGCGGTTCTTAAAACTAATGCATATAGTAAGTTCGTGACTCACAATAATATGGTATGTTTTGAACCCTCAAAGAATGGACGCCTATGGTCCGACCAGACAAGTTCTTAAACTCATATTATTGTGGCAAGTTCTCGAACTTCCAATGCATGCAGAAGTTTGATGAACTATACTGGGGATATAGGAGGATTATAAGTTGAAATACAAGAATATTTAGTGTAAAGATTGAAATTGATGGAGAAAATTAGGTATTCCAAATCTTCTAGCTTTGCTAGATTTTCAAAATTTATCGACTTTCGCGTGTCGATGGTTATACTTTTGATTTTTTGAAAAAAAATGTGGGTCACACTAGTGAACCAAAGAATTTTTAAAAACAATGTATATTATTCATATGTCTATGCTAATTGCTTTGGCTAGACAAAAATGATTTGAAATATATCAAAAATATATATTTTTTTATATATCATCAATGCATCATGGAACTCAAAAGTAGATGATAAAAATGATGGAGTCATCAATGCAAGATACTTAGTGTTGGATGTGATCTAAGGATCACAACCACTATGGTATGATGTAGTATGATAAAATCACCAAATGACTAATCCTCAAAACAGATTGTAAATGCAAAAAGCAGAGATCATGACATCATAAAAAGATTTTTGAGATTTTTTAAGATATGAAAATATATATATATATGTATATTTTGATTGATGTCCTGATTCCTGATTGTTGTAGAAGTCTATGTTATTTGGTTCAAATTTAGACGAATATTGAAAGATGTTCATGAAATTCAAGCGCTTTCTTGAGAAGTTATGCCAAACCAAATTATTTTTAAAAAGTGATTCAGATGTTAAAAAGTCGAGGTGAACAACCCCGTAAAAGGGGACATGTTATCGGAGACAATGGTTCCGAAAAGTAACGATATAGTTGTTACGATGTTAAGATGTAATACGTACAGTGCACGACGTAGGGGTACGATAGTCGATCACCAGAGAGTACTTGCAGAGAGTGTTTTCATCAGGTGATTGCTAAACATTCTGTTAAAGATGGTTTATGGTGGTGATGAATCGTTAAACCCGGAGAAGAGTTCAAGGTCCATATAGTCTTATGATCAAGTTAAAGGTTCAAGTCGAGATACTTGATAACCTAGGGACGTAGTTCAAGGTCTTATGACCCTCAAGACGATTTGGAATCTTTTAAATTTCGTTATTCATATCGCTCCCAATTATTGAGCAATTGTGGAAGATTCTTGTTATTCTAAAAAGTGAAAGTGGAAAGGATGAGAAAATTAAGCAAAACATAATAATTTCAAGAAAGGAATGAAATTACAAAAAGAAGAGAAATGGGGAACTCATAAAAGAGGATGGGGTGAGGAATATGATGATCTTAGAAAGATCCTTAGAGAAAGAATTTGGTTGCAGAACCTAAGGAATAAATAGATATTAACATAAAATCTATTTTGATAGATTGAATGAATGAAGATTAATAAATAAAATTTTGAGGACTAAATTTTAGAAAAAGGGGTGAATGTAATATCCCGAGTGTTTATGAGTTGAGTATATGATAACGATCCTTAGAAAAGGAAATGAATGGGTTAACTAATATATAATACTCAAAATATAATTGAGTTCAAGTGAAAGCTTATGAAATAAAACTTACAAGAATTTATTATAAATAATGGTGGGAGTAGGAAATATAAAACCTATATTAAGGTAATGTGATGAAGTTATTCAACGATAAATTTTGAAAAGAGATTTGGTGAAAACCGAGTAAAGGGAGGTTTCATTGATTCCGAGGGACGGAAATCTTTATAGTGGGGGAAAGATGTGACAACCCAAATTTTTATAATTATTAAAATAAGAATTTAATAATTAAAATTTTATTATGAGATGTTTTAAGTTTGAGTATGTATATATATGCTATATATATATGTTGAAATATATGATCGGTGTGAAGAGAAATATATATTCATATATTGGGAAAGTGAGGAATTAATAGTCAAGTTAACTATCAAGGAATTAAATGAATTTAGTAATTAATTTTAAATATTTATCAAGTAAATAAATATTTTAAATTTATTTATTTATCGAGATAAATAAATAATCGATGAATTGTGGTGAATTAATTTAGTAACTAAATTGATTAATGATAATTAAATTGAGTGTTGATAATTTTATCTCAAGGATTTAATTTAAGAAAATAATTAAATTAAATCAATTGCTTAATATTTAAGAAGATAATTAAATTAAGTGAATTGTTTAATATTAAATGAATAAAATAAAATAAAATAATGTTTCTAATTTATTAAAATTAGATATATATTTATTTATAATTATAATAAGATTATAATTATTATAATTATAAATTATAAGATATTTAATGGGTTGTATGTGTGACAAGTAGTAATTATATAATATAATATTATTTAAATAATCTATTTGGGGAAAAAGGTGTTAGCCAAACAAGGCCTTGTGGGCTTTGGCTTATTCCAACCGACGCCTTCTTATTTTTATAATCAAGTGTGCATGGGTGAGTGGCCAATTTATATTATCTACGCATCTTATTTTTCCTAAGGCTAGTGGTGAGTTGGGTGAGAAGAAGAATTACAGAGGGTTGCAAAAGAGAGAAGAAAAACTAGTTTTTGGAGATTGGCAAGAGGAAGAAGGAAATTACTAAACCTAGTCACCATCTTTTGTAAAGATACAATCTAAGAGAAGGTATAACCTACTTCAACTCTAATTTTTTGATAATTTTGTGGAATTGATAAAAATACATGTATATATATGTTCTATAACTGTTAATCCTCGTTTGTGGGTGTTATTTGATGATTAAAGGTATGGAATAGGTTGTAGTAGAAGGTTGTATATATATATTAGTGTGTATGTTGAAAAAGGGCTTTAGAAAGTATGAGAATTGATGCCTTATATGTGTTGTAATCTGTAATTTGTTATTGGATTGTGATAATATGTTAAGAAAAAAAAACGCATGTAGTTTAAATCGTGTTAATTGGTTAAGAAACAAAGTCGTATGATCGAATTCGCTAGAGATGTTAAAACATGAAAATAGAGTATGAACATGTGTTTTTGGGTCAAATTTTAGGTTGGTTAATGTTTTTATAAATTGTTAGAATTTAGTATGTTGTAGTTCTATGAATTTATGAATCCATAGAATCAAAAACGGACTAATTTGGATGTGTATAACTCAAGTTATGAAGATTAGTAGGAGAAAAGGGTCAAAAATCAAGAAGAACAAGAGTTTGTGTAGTGTCCCGCTTTTATTAATCTGGAGTAAATGCACTATGCCCTAAGTCATTTGGGGGTGCAAATTGTCCAAGGCTTAAGAGTGCAACAATGCCCAAAGTATGTCAGGTGTGACTGCTTTGAACTATTTAAGTAAAATAGGCATAACGTTTTCATACAAACTCCGATTGGGGTGATTCAAGATGATCCGGAATGAGAACGAATAGACCTACAACTTTTGTTCTTTAAGATTTTTAATTTGAGGTCTTTAGAAAGGGTCAAAATGGTCATTTGTAGGACTGTTATGTTTTCAGAGGCAATCAGAGGGCGTCGGGCATGCACGTATGCAAGTGTAATGCTCTTGACGGAAGAGATGTTGTTCTAAGTTATAGAACATGAATATTATGAAGTATAATGATGCTTAACATTAATAAATGATATATTAGATAAGTTATATATGCATACTAAGCACACACAAGAGAGACAAACCCAGGTAGGAGGAATAAACGTCAAACGCCGTGATAAGTGTTAATGAACGTAAAAAGTGTTTTTAAGTTAAACGAAATGAACATTATAAGGTATGAAATGGGTTTAATATAAAACCAATAATGATTCATAGCAAGACTTAAGCACTTGAACGAACTTTGAATATGAAATAAAGTGAGATATAAGTTGAAAGTTAACATAATCAAATTGAACATTGTGTATTTATGATAGGAAGGGTTATGAGACATAATTAAAGTTTACATTACAACTACTATGTGTTTCTATGTGACTAATAGTTGATGTGCATGATTATATAATTGTGTAGGGCACGTGAAGTGCAGATAACTGTAAGCTGATTAAACTGTTATTGGTAAAACAACAATCAAGGCAAGTCTTTCGGCCCTATTTGTTATGTGAACTTAGTGATTAATTATTTTAAATCTTTATTACAAAGAGCATGTTATGTTATATATATATATGTTGAATGTATGAAATGTTAAAGTTAACTTATGACTACGTTGATTGAGAAGTATGCCGATGATTGAGAGTAAGGAACTCAATCTTTATACTTGTTATATGAACTATAAATATGTATGTTATGTTAGTCCAATGTTTATGAGATATATGTTGAGCATGTTACTATGTATACGTGATGCATGAAAACCGTTAGATTTTTTTGTCAATATCGAGCTCAACCTTGCAAATAACCATTTTTGCAAAGTTAAGGTTTCAAGGTAACACTATGTGCTACTTGAATGACGTGGATCAGAAATAATACACGAAGATTAATATTTTAGCTAAAGTTGTTAATTTTTTATACCATGAGTAAGACTCATGAGATGTACTAAATATTTTATGATGTATAGTTTTATGCTGAGTTGTAAAGCTAATGTTAGAGTTATCTGATATGTAAAGGTTATCGGATTGAAATGTAAAATTTTATAATAATAGTGATAAAGTGAATCATAAAATAAGATTGATTCAAAGACATGTAGATGATAAAGGTTTTGATTCAGGAACTTAAAGTAAGAAGACATAAAAGTTTAAATTATTCCGCATTATATAAAGTTTATCATCGAATAATGATGTAAAATCGTAAGGTAGATGTGTTATTAACTAATCAAGTTGAGAATTATATTGTATAAATTTTGGGGAAGGTGTTTAACTTGTTTCTATCTTAATTATGGATTTAAGTTAATACCAGATTAGTGCATCGAGAGGTGGTTAATACTACATTCGTGTTCTTGATTAATAAACCGAGATAGTGAATTGAATTGGAATAAAGGTGTTAAAATCAGAGTGAAGCTTAAGGTGGACTCATAAGTCTAATTCTCCATTGATTGTTTGAAATTCTAGAATTTGATATTTGTGATTGGTTTGTGGTAGTTTATTTTATTATTTAATTTAGAATCTTTAATTATAATCATTGAGTTGAATAGTTTAATAAAAATAGGATTAATAGGAAATTGGTACTTGTGAGTTTAAGATTATTGCTAGTTGATCTCTGTGGGAACGATATTCGACTTATCACTTTATTACTTGTTGACCATGTATACTTATGTGTTGTGCGTATATAGATTTTACCCAACACTGGGTTTGTCCCTGCTCTGCCGGGTGATTTACCCCATTCATCAATTTCACCATAGCCGTGCGCAGAGCATAGCCCATCTTGTTCATCGTCCTCCTTTTGCATCTCACCTCATCTTCTAAGTCGTTAGCCCGATCATTAGATTCTTCCCACTTCTCCTCGAAATGGATCTGATCCATCACCTCCATCTCTAACTGAGTACGAAGAGCTTCCTTCTCTATCCTCTCACTCAACTGTATAGTGACGCCCCCAAATCTGAGTACTTTCAACCCACGGATATGGTTCTACATGGTACTCATCACTATACATTCATTTCATTAAAACAACATCAAAATGATTGTATTTACTACATTCTTATTACAATAATAATAATGAATCCTTTCCCAGGTTCTGTTAACCAAAAAAATTCTTCGTTTATCATAGTATAATTCATACAAACATACTAGTCTATTACAAGATAATCTACTTATCCATCTTAGCCTTGCCTTTATCTTTATTAGAACCCTCGGTTCGCTTGACCTTAGTTGCAATCATATAATTCAAGCAAGAAGTGAGCATAACTAGCTTAGCAAATCTAGCAATATATAATACAAGCACCACGTCGAGAATTATATGATTAATCTTCAATAACTGAATAATTAGCTAGGAAGTACTATGAAAAATTGGATAACACTTTTCATTTGCATAAAACCATTCCAAAGTACATGTAGTAACTTAGGAATTCTGAGTAGGTCAAAAGACTCTGAACATTCTCTTTCGGTTTTCATTCATGAAAAAGTACAACCCGACACTAAGTCCATAAGTCTGATATATATTACGAGCACTTCTAGGTGATCAACCTATAATACTCTATGTTGATCAACACTCATCCATTAAACGTATTTACATTTAAGTTTGGGAAACCTCACGTGCCCATCGAATAATTGATGTAAAATATATTTGTTTGTTCATACACAAGCTTACCTTTGAATCCGTACCAAACAATTGGCATAGGATAGTGTTAACAATACTATATTGAAAGACTTATAAACAAATCAATCAAACTCTTAAGATTAGTCTAGCCGAGTTATAACTGGCATCGAGTCTTTCATAAAACAATTCATGCATTTTATATCATGAATCACAGAAAACTTGGCTAACATGAAGGTTAGACAAGCATTAAGAAAACTTGCCTTCAAGCTTCTTCAATTAAATATTCAACAGTTCTTAATCTTTATAGTCTCTACATGATATATTCATATAGCACACTGAAATTAGCTACCTAACAATCTAATCACATTGTTTTTACCAACTTCTTTCTCTTCTATAACTTAACCGAATTTATTTCACTAATAAAACTCGATTCGAGTTACTATTCTTCCTTATGGCTTATTAACGTTCTCATGTCCCTAAACCAATACTCAATGACCATTGGTTAAATACCATAGTAATTGAATACGATTTACCTTCTCATATTTGCATTCTTCATTTAATTATAATTAAACAACATTCATTTCCTAAAGTCACCATTATACATGTGCTTTAAGAATGGTCTCATCCTATATATTAGATATATATATATATATGCCCCATAGTTGTTAGGTAAACAATTGGGTTCAAAAAAAACTTGGTCAAATTTTCTACATTACCGGTATTTGCAAATACCAACCTCAAGTGTAACATTAGCCGAGTTGCCACAAAGCAAAGACCTAAACCCTCATCTCTAATGACAAGCACAAGACTCCTATATACGAGTAGGGTCATGACGACGATTTAGCAAAGAGTTACTCCTCCGACGACGCTATTGTTGTGGTGCAAGTGTTATATGCTTGGGTGGCACTGCGGCGCCGACCCTGAGCCCTTGAGAAATTTTTATATTTTCCAGTTTAATTCTTTCCGGACTCGTAACTTAGTTGTGATAAGTCAGAATTGGCTCGTTCAAAATCCGTTATCTTACACATACCATGTACTTTAATTTCATCAGGATAAAAGTAGTTTTTAAATCCGTTAACAATGAATTCACTATGTAACTTTCTATTACGTATTCGTTTAATGTTCGTGAACGTTCATAACTTGTTTCTTCATTTTAAGTTAGAATTCGACAATTTTTTGAGTCCACAAGTCTTAAATATGTTGTTCAAAGAATCGCCATCGAAAACTAAGGTTTCTAAGTTAAACGACGAATTTTGACTGTTAATCCAGAAATTCAACGATTTCAACGTTTAACGCCTAATCTCGTAAATTTCGCCATAACTTTGTTACTTGAGTTTTATACGCCAAATCAAATGGAACCAATCCATTGTTTCATTGTCTATAACCTAACCAAACAATATGCACATACTCTATAATTACCAAGGTCAAGAAACAAGCCAATGAGTCTTTTCAAGAGTATGCTCAAAGGTGGAGGTGCCTTGCTGCTCAAGTTATTCCCTCTACGACTGAGTCGGAAATGGTGATGACCTCCAGAGACATACAAGAAGCTCCCTTCTATGAAAGAGTTTTAGCTGGCATTGGCGAGCCATTTTCTGAAATGATCATACATGGAGAGATGACTGAGATGGGATTGAAGTCAGGAAAGATCCAAGACCTAGCCGCTCTAAAAGCTGTTGCTGAGCACATCCAGTCCGGAACTTATGGAAACAACCCTCGGAGGGTCCATAAAAAGAAAGAGGACGATGTTTCCTTGATACTACAAGGCCAAAAAGGTAGTCAGAACTTGCCTATCCAGAGGAGAAATTACTCCTCCTTTAAAGCAAAGTCTTCAAACCCTCCATTGCCAAAGAGTGGAGAAGTCAGACGCAATTGAGTGTTCACACCCCTAGGGGACTCACTCGAGAATATTCTCATTCTTCTGACTACTCAGAAGAAAATTACCCATCTTCTTCCACCAGCCAACCCAAATGGGAAGGGTTTCAATGCTACCCAGAAGTGTGCCTATCATATTGGAGCTCCAAGACATAATACTCAGGATTGGCGGGCCTTGAAACACCAGATCCAGGATGTAATCGACAACGTGGAGATCGTGGTGACTAAACCCAACCAACCTCATGTGCAAGATAACCCTCTTCCTCAACACAAAGAAGAAGAGGTTAATATGATTAATTGGAGCAATGGACAGAGTTCCAATTATGGTTGTCGACGTCAGGATTTTTATTTATCCCTTTTCTGTTCTTGCCTTTTGGTGTTCTCATGTTAGGTGAGATTTATTTGAAAAAACAAGTTGTGAAAAGGTCCGACATTTATATGTCGACGATTGGACTGTAAGAGTCGTCGGTTGGTGTTTTTAAATGGTTGCATCAACACAACCGAGAAAAGGTTTGCACATTAACCCAGTGATATGATACTGCTAAACGGGTTTGTGAAACCGAGATTCGTTAGGGTTCGGAGACTTTATTATGCGGAGGGAAGGTGTTAGGCACCCCTTGACATCCGTGTTACCACGGTGACCGCCACTTTTCAATTAAACTATTATATAAATGTGTGTGTGTGTGGGTCAATGTGTAATTATTTAGAAGAAGTGCTATGCCTCGTTCGCACATATATACAAAGGGTTTGAATTTGTATAAAAATTCAGTTTTAAACAAGATATAACAGTGATGTTTTGTAAAAGAGGTTTTTCAAAACCTTATGCTCAATAGTAATTAAGGCCTTTGATACTTCCATTTTATTAAATGTTTGGCTTGATTGCTTTTATTTTCGAGATGCGAAACATCTTCGAGGAAATAATGTACAAAGCAGTGCCGAACTCCTCATGGGCATGAAATCCATCTAAGGAAATTCAAACACCATGAATAATTTACAAGCTGCTTACAGCTGAAAATGTCCATCACGGGAACCGAATCTAGATTTAGTAGACTAAATCTATGATCACATGATTCCTAGGCTCACATGATGCCATAATTTATATGAAAGCAGTAAGCAGTTATATATATAAAAGCTGTAAATATATATATACAGACATGATTAACCACCACGAAGCACCTCCATGGGGGATCAAAAATGTAAATATATAAAAGTAGTAAATATATATATAGAGCAAGATCAACCACCACGAAGCACCTCCATAGGGGATCAGAAATGTAAATAAAGATGTAAAAGACAATCAACCACCATGAAGTAAACTCCAGGTGGGACTAAATGTAAAGAAAGTTGTAAAAGGCATACACACGCAACACGACTTTCAACGTGAAGAACGGTGTGTGCACAGTAGAAGAGAAAGGCTTTAAAAAAAGTAAGAAGGCTTACAGTGGACTGCCAAAGAAGAATTCAATAGCTTTAAATGGATGAACAATCGGCTCCCACCGGTAAAAATATGATTGAATATAAGCTCACAAGTGTTCAAAATGAGAAAGCACTAAGTTTAGGGTGTATATAGAGCAAATTAGACAGGGCTTCCTCATCGTTTTCTCTTACAAAATGGCCACCCTAAGCCCTCTATTTATTGAGGGGGGAGCCACAAGTGTACCTGTAGCAGCCGTAGATGCCCCTGTTGTTGCTAGGGGTGCCCCAGGCTCTATAGGTCCTAATATCTCGAAGTACGTGCATGCATGCAACGTGATGTCCAATATATCTTTCAGAACTTCAATCCGGGCATCCGATTGAGGTGTATAATACCTGTTTTGGACTGCTGTTGTCGAGAGCTACACAAATGACATGGGATTAGAGGTTGTAAGAAGTCAGGAAGATGGGACCATGCCCTTGGTCTTCAAGCTTCAAATTCTATCCGGTGTGCTATCCTATGTAGTATTCACTCGAGATTACAGCTATTTGGCTCTTGTGGGACATTGTTGTGTAGAATGTATGTTGAACTATTGTTGAGATGGCGCAATATGAGATCGAGGTGGAAAAATAATGATTTTACCCCTACTGGGGTTATATCTGGTTTGGGCTAATAAAGCAGTTGTTGCTCAAGGTTATCTCTGAGATTGGTTACTGTAAGTACTGGATGTCCTCAGGGTTGTGTCTGAGGTGTGCCTGACCTCCCAGGGTTATCTCTGAGATTAGGACTGAGTGCCTCGGTGTTGTCTCTGAGGTTGAAGCTGACTGCATGAGTTGCAACAAGCATCTTCGGAACTGC
Organism: Panax ginseng; assembly: GCA_020205605.1. NCBI lineage: Eukaryota > Viridiplantae > Streptophyta > Magnoliopsida > Apiales > Araliaceae > Panax > Panax ginseng. The sequence continues at coordinate 140,001,173 of CM035132.1, read as the reverse complement.
AATTGCACTCCTCGGGGTTATCTCTGAGGTTGAGACTGAAACTTTTGGTGTTATTTCTGGGATTTAATATCTCAGGGTTATTTCCGAGATGAAATGGCTTTCTCCGGTGGGATTTCCAGAACTTGAACTGCATTCCTCGGGGTTATCTCCGAGGTTGAAACTGAGACTCCTGGTGTTGTTTCCGGGATCAGAACAGAGATTTCTTCCAGGGTTATCTTTGAAAGACAATTCTGCCCTCCTGCAATGTTAGTAACAGGAATGAAAATTTTTAAGTGTCTACAGATGCCCCTCTTTATCATATTCATGCAATGCAATGGCATGGATAGGATAAAGAATACTAGACACTTGAAATATGACACGATATCATGATGCAATATACAACAACATGATGCAAATGTATGTGTTTTGTTGGATTGTTCTCTAACATAGTGGGATGATTATCGACTCCCCTGACTTCTGCCGGGTAATTGGAATTATCACTGACCACCCTGATGAACTGCTTGGACGTGTGATCCAAAGCTACCAGGAACTTTCAGGATGTTGACATTGGGGTTATCACCAAAGTCCTGAATCCTTGGTACATACTTTTTCCTGAAGATGTATCTCTCATGTACAAGAGACTCTATGGGGATTTGTTTTGTCTATTTGAGAATGTGTATAACATATTCCATCATCGATCTTCCCCGATGAGGATGATCCTTCCTGGTTTGTATCACCAGGTCTTTTCATTGTATTGTCAGAATTACTGCCAACAGGCTATGTTGTCAGGGTTGCCTGACCTTCGCTGACATGTTCATCAATAGTTAAAATATCTGCTGAGGATAAATGTCAAGACTGGTTAACCTTTATTGACATGTACATCAATGGCTAAATTAAATGAATTTCCTCTGAGGAAAAAGAAGTGATTAGGGTTACAACCCTAAATTGATGTCATCGGACCTTCGTGAGTTTAGCTTGAGAAAACCAAGATTACAGGCTATTCTGCTCAATCACGTAGTATTTTTATTCCTGATTTGGCCTTTTTAGCTTGTGAGAACTCCTGTTCAACTCGAATTGGACCGAAATTTGTAGGGTGGGCCCCACCTGTGGGAGCCATGACGTACACTCATGCAGAATGCAGCAGTACACTATGACCAACTATGGGTACTTTAAACTTGCTGGTTACTTTCACAAGTCATTTATTTCACGTTGCGCCGCGAAGGAAATCCGAGAGCTCTTCTTCAGATTTCTTGAGTTCAGGCATCTTTCTGTAAATTTTGTCACCATACAAGTGTTCTACACTGTCCTGGTAACGTATGCATGTCTTCTTTTCCAGTTTTTATCCGTTGGAAAATGACTTATCATATGAAATGCATCTAAACACATAGTAGTGAATATGCATATTTATATGACATGATAAAAAATATTCAACATTGTGAGACCCCGAATTTTATGAAATAAAAGTATTTAATTTTTTTATTTTGGTAAATAGTTAAACTGATAAAAGTTTAAAGTTAAGGGTGATATTTGAAAATTTTTCAAATTAAGCAAGTTGTCATAAAATAATCGGTGGTAAAATACGCGTGGTTGCATAGTAGCACACGATATTGATTATTAATGCTTACGTGAGAAGTCACTCAGTTTGATTCAATTATTGTCGATATTTTATATATTATTAAATCAATAATTGAAACGATACAGTTATTCATATTTTTATTTGCATAATTAACAATGTCTAGAAGTTCTTTCAAGGAGAGGTTTGGTCACCTAATTGCGCGCCAATAAGGAGAAATCTTTATTAGAAAGCCCCCTCTTTCCTGGGAACGAACTTGTTGTTAATATTGCGAGTTATAATAATAGTGAATAAATGTTATTAAAAATCAAATTTGAGTTCGGAGTTGAATTTGGAGATGCGGACGTGATATTTGAGTTCGAAACGATGAAATTAGTAAGAATAGACTATAAACACAAAATTTTTTGGGGTTGACTTTTTGGTCAAAAAGTCAATAGTTGGCTTTTTCGGAAAAAGTCAAACTTCAAAATTTCAAAAATGAAATTGTTGAGAAAAATATTTCCATTGTGTAGAGATTATTGGTGTTATTGGAAATCAACATTTATTTCGATAGTAATTGATGTCTGGAAGTTATATTTACCAACCGGGTAATTAATCGGGTAAATGAGCAATTAATTGCTATTAATTCACATGCTATTAACTATTTGTTCACATGTGTTTACTATTGATTCACATTCATTTACTATTAGGGGAATTGGTGCAAGATTGATAATACTTGCATGACTAAGTTAAAAATAGAGGTATAGATGGAGGTACTATACTGTTATTCGTATTTTCACATGATTATAACTATTAAATCACATGATTGAACTATTGATTCACATTATTTACTATTAGGGGAAGTGGTGCAAGTTTGATAATACTTGCAGGACTAAATTAAAAATGAAAGAAAAGTTGGAGGTATTGTACTGTAATATTTTGAGCCCAAAAACTTGCAATTATCAAAACTATATTTTTCTATAAATAGAAGATTATTCTTCTTTCATTTCTCACCAATTCACTAAAGGTATAGAGCAATTATTATAGAGAGAAATTATAGAGAGAAAGAAGAAGAGAAAGTCACGCCTCACTATTCCAATATCCGCTTTCTTCTAAGGTAAGGGTATTATTATTTCTTTAGTATACATGAAGAGAGCTATTGTTATTCCATTCCTTATTATTCTATTGGAATAACTTTGTACGCTGAGATCACCGTATACATGGTGAAATTCTTACATTATTCCATTCTTTATTATTATGTTGGAATAACTCGCATACATCATAAAGATCGCATACATGGTGAAATTCTTCTATTATTCCATTCCTTATTATTCTATCGGAATATTCTATCTGTGCTTTTATTCATAACCTGGTTCCATTATTTATTATTCTATTGGAATAACCTGTCTGTGCAGTCTATCGCATGCATGGTGAATTCTATTGTTATTCCATTCTTTATTATTCCGTTGGGAATAACTTGTCTGTGCGGTCTATCGCATGCATGTTGAATTCTTCTGTTATTCCATTCTTTATTATTCTGTTGGAATAACCTGTCAATGTGGATTACCACATGCATGGTGAATGATCCTTTGTATTCATTCTTTATTAAATTGTGGAAATGATCTGTATACGTGGATTACCGCATGGCGGGTGAAAATCCATTTGCAGTTTCGTATATTTTATTATACTCGGGTATTCGGGGCACTTTTCGTGTCAGAGTACTATTCACAAGTTACTATTCATAGGTTACTATTCACCCAAATTACTATTCACTCTAGTATTATTCACTCGGGTATTCGGGGTACTTTTTGTGTCATGGTACTATTCATTTAGTTACTATTCACCCAAATTACTATTCACTCTAGTATTATTCACTACGGGTATTTGGGGTACTTTTTATGTCAGTACTATTCATTTAGAAGTATTATTCATAGGGTACTATTCTAGAAAAAATATATTTCTTTTCGTCCAAATTATTTTTGATACGTAAATATTATTCTTGAATTTTACTCTACAAAGCAAAGATTATCATGTTGACAATTTGGATATTTTAAACTCGGATAAATTTAAAGTCTTTAATATTTATCCTTGCTTTCGTTTGATTAATGCTTATATCATTGTCATCATCCTCATGCTTATATTGTGATAAAAGTCATCTTTGGCTTACGTGCATAGATGGACTGTTGATTATTGGTTTTATGGTTGTATATCTTTGGCTTACGTGCAAAGATGGACTGTTGATTATTGATTTTACAATTGTATATCTTTGGCTTATGTGCAAAGACGAATTGTTTATTAAAAGCTTTGGCTCTTAGTGCAAATATGGACAGGTGTATGATATGATCATTACCACTGGTGATAATAATGAATATCCTTGGCCCGTAGTGCATGGATAATTCGATGATGTGATTGCCAAGATCATGACCATTAGTTAACAGTTGAATGTCTTTGGCCGTAGTGCACTGACAGACAATTGATTGGTATGATCATGACCATTGGTTTTATAGGTGAATATCTTTGGCCCGTAGTGCAAAGGTAGACAACAGATTGGTATGATCATTGTTATTATATTTGAATATCTTTATCCTTTGGGGTAAGGATGTTGAGTAAACATTCTATTAAGCCTTTGTGGCAAGGTGAAATGGTTGATTTATATGATTATAAATATGAATTGTGGATTTAACTATAATCTTTGGTGGATCAGGTGAAGACAGGTGCTGATAGTTCTTTATGTCTTGGGTATAACAAAGAAATATTGATGAGTATTACATGAATGAAATATTAACGATGGACTTTTAATCTAGAGGAGACAGTAAACATTATGTTCCACTTGACTCTTCTAATGGATTGCTTATTCCGCTGCAGTTAAACTTGTTGTTTATTGTATTCTATCAGTTGTTATACTGTTGAAGGCTAAGGATAATTTATTCTGCATTATCTTAGTCATAATATTTCTTACTGGGCTAGTTGAGCTCACCCTTTTCTTTCAATGTTCTCTTCAGGAAATTAGAATATAGCTAGGACTGGTCGGGGAATGGATTGACGATCCGAGATGGTGGATATAGTAGTCCTCACTATTTTTATAAAATAGTGTTATAATAATTGTAATGAGGACTCCATTGAGTGTGGATATTGTCTAGATGACAATATTTGTATTAAAACTCACAGCTCATGTTGTATATTTAAGATTATATTTGTATTCTGTACCATGTATTTGGCGACTAAAGATAGGTGATATATACCTGTTTTGGGGGCATCACAATTGGTATCAAAGCTTAGGGATATGATCACTGGCTGAGATGTGATACAAGAACTAGGAGGGGAGAGACGGGGAATTCCTTCGCTAGTATGACCCACCTAAGTTATTTGGTATTTAATTGGTCGGTCAGAGTATAGGGATAATATGTGACATATCAATTAACCCTTATTTTGAAGATATATTCTAGAATGATATCTGAAATACAGGAGATGAGCAAGAAAAAAATCATGATACAGAAGATATAACCGGGAAGGTACAATCTGAAAAGAAAGCAAAGTATTCTCATCTCTTTGAATATCAGGTACGTACGTAAATTTCAAGGGCGAAATTTCATGAGGGGAGATTGTGAGACCCTGAATTTTATGAAATAAAAGTATTCAATTTTTCTATTTTGGTAAATAGTTAAATTGATAAAAGTTTAAAGTTAAGGGTGGCATTTGAAAATTTTTCAAAGTAAGCAAGTTGTCATAAAATAATCGGTGGTAAAATATGCGTGGTTGCATAGTAGCACACAATATTGATTATTAATGCTTACGTGAGAAGTCACTCAGTTTGATTCAATTATTGCCGATATTTTATATATTATTAAATCAATAATTGAGACGATACAGTTATTCATATTATTATTTGCATAATTAACAATGTCTAGAAGTTCTGTCAAGGAGATGTTTGGTCACCTAATTGCGCGCCAATAAGGAGAAATCTTTATTGAAAAGCCCCCTCTTTCCTAGGAACGAACTGTTTGTTAATATTGTGAGTTATAATAATAGTGAATAAATGTTATTAAAAATTAAATTTGAGTTCGGAGTTGAATTTGGAGACGCGGACATGATATTTGAGTCCAAAACGATGAAATTAGTTGGAATATACTATAAACACAAAATTTTCTGAGGTTGACTTTTTGGTCAAAAAGTCAACAGTTGACTTTTTAAAAAAAAGTCAAACTTTGAAATTTCAAAAATGAAATTGTTGAGAAAAATATTTCCATTATGTAGAGATTATTGGTGTTAGTGGAAATCAACATTTATTTCGATAGTAATTGATGTCTGAAAGTTATATTGACCAACCGGTAATTAATCGGGTAAATGAGCAATTAATTGCTATTAATTCACATGCTATTAACTATTTGTTCAAATGTGTTTACTATTGATTCACATTCATTTACTATTAGGGGGGTTGGTGCAAGATTGATAATACTTGCATGACTAAGTTAAAAATGGAGGTATTATACTGTTATTCGTATTTTCACATGATTATAACTATTGAATCACATGATTGAACTATTGATTCACATTATTTACTATTAGGGGAGGTGGTGCAAGTTTGATAATACTTGCAGGACTAAATTAAAAATGAAAGAAAAGTGGAGGTATTCAGATCGTAATATTTTGAGCCCCAAAATGTGCAATTATCGAAACTATATTTTTCTATAAATAAAAGCTCATTCTTCCTTCATTTCTCACCAATTCACTAAAGGTATAGAGCAATTATTATAGAGAGAAATTATGGAGAGAAAGAAGAAGAGAAGTTTGCTGCCTCACTATTCCAATATCAAGTTTCTTCTAAGGTAAGGGGTATTATTTCTTTCGTATTCATGAAGAGAGCTATTGTTATTCCATTCCTTATTATTCATTGGAATAACTCAGATACATGGACTACTGTATACATGGTGAAATTCTTCTGTTATTCCATTCTTTATTATTATATTGGAATAACCTGTCTATGCGAAGTACTACATACATAGTGAAATTCTTCTATTATTCCATTCTTTATTATTCTGTCGGAATATCTTGTCTGTGTGTTTACGCATGACCTGGTTCCGTTCTTTATTATTCTGTCGGAATATCCTGTCTGTGCGTTTACGCATGACCTGTTTCCATTATTTATTATTCTGTTGGAATAACCTGTCTGTGCGGTCTATCGCGTGCATGGTGAATTCTGTTGTTATTCCATTCTTTATTATTTTATTGAGAATAACTTGTTTGTGCGGTCTATCGCATGCATGGTGAATTCTTCTGTTATTCCATTCTTTATTATTTTGTTGGAATAACCTGTCAATATGGATTACCACATGCATGGTGAATGATCCTTTGTATTCATTCCTTATTAAATTGTGGAAATGATCTGTATACGTGGATTACTGCATGGCGGGTAAAAATCCATTTGCAGTTTCGTATATACTATTATACTCGGGTATTCGGGGAACTTTTTGTGTCGGGGTACTATTCACAAGTTACTATTCATAGGTTACTATTCACCCAAATTACTATTCACTAGTATTATTCACTCGGGTATTTGAGGCACTTTTTATGTTAGGGTACTATTCACAAGTTACTATTCATAGGTTACTATTTACCCAAATTACTATTCACTCTAGTATTATTCACTCGGGTATTTGGGGTACTTTTCATGTCGGGGTACTATTCACAAGAAGTACTATTCATAGGGTACTATTCACGGGGTACTATTCCCCCAAAAAATATATTTCTTTTCTGTCCAAATTATTTTTGATACAAAAATATTATTCTTGAATTTTACTCTACAAAATAGTATCATGTTGACAATTTGGATCTTTTTAAACTCTGGATAAATTTAAAGTCTTTAATATTTATCATTGCTTTCGTTTGATTAATGCTTATATCATTGTCATCATCCTCATGCTTATATTGTGATAAAAGTCATCTTTGGCTTACGTGCATAGATGGACTGTTGATTATTGGTTTTATGGTTGTATATCTTTGGCTTACGTGCAAAGATGGACTGTTGATTATTGATTTTACAATAGTATATCTTTGGCTTACGTGCAAAGATGAACTGTTGATTGAAAGCTTTGGCCCGTAGTGCAAAGATGGACAGGTGTATGACAAGATCATGACCACTGGTGATAATAACGAATATCCTTGGCCCGTAGTGCATGGATAATTCGATGATGTGATTGGCAGGATCATGACCATTAGTTAACAGTTGAATGTCTTTGGCCGTAGTGCACTGACAGACAATTGATTGGTATGATCATGACCATTGGTTTTATAGTTGAATATCTTTAGCCCGTAGTGCAAAGGTAGACAACTGATTGGTATGATCATTGTTATTACATTTGAATATCTTTAGCCTTTGGGGTAAGGATATTGAGTAAACGTTCTATTAAGCCTTTGTGGCAAGGAGAAATAGTTGATTTACATGATTATAAATATGATTGTGGATTTAACTATAATCTTTGGTGGATCAGGTGAAGACAGGTGATGATAGTTCTTTTTGTCTTAGGTATAACAAAGAACTATTGATGAGTATTACAGGAATGAAATATTAACGATGGACTTTTAATCTAGAGGAGACAGTAAACATTATGTTCCACTTGACTCTTCTAATGGATTGCTTATTTCGCTGTAGTTAAACTTGTTGTTTATTGTATTCTATCAGTTGTTATATTGTTGAAGGCTAAGGAAAATTTATTCTACATTATCTTAGTCATAATATTTCTTACTAGGCTAGTTAAGCTCACCCTTTTCTTTCAATGTTCTGTTCAGGAAATGAGAATATAGTTGGGACTAGTCGGGGAATGGATTAACGATCCGAGATGGTGGCTATAGTAGTCCTCACTATTTTTATAAAATAGTGTTATAATAATTGTAATGAGGACTGCATTGAGTGTGGATATTGTCTAGATGACAATATTTGTATTAAAACTCACAGATAATGTTGTATATTTAAGATTGTATTTGTATTCTGTATCATGTATTTGGCGACTCAAGATGGGTGATGTATACCTATTTTGGGGGCATCACAAACATAGTAAATGTTAGTATTAAACTATGCTGAACATAATGATGTAAAAAAATTCAACTTTTGAAACAGTCAAATTGGCACCTTTTTTCTGCTATTTCTTATCCTATTTGAGGACAAATGAGCTAAGGTGAAAATGCAAAGTAATCTTGGTAATTAGGCTACCCTTATGGATTGTGACTTTGATGTACAAATGCATATAAGATGTTCATAACTGTGGGTAGGTGTGCTACTGAATGGCCACCTAGTCATGACTATGTGCATGTGCATAGTCCTATTTATAGAGGAAACTCTGGAAAAAAATTTCAAAATGTAGGCATTGGATAGTCATGCATTTTTAACTCTACTGTAGGCGTATGTTAAAGCAATGTATGCATGCATGTAGTCATAAAAATGCATTTTGAAAAGCTCCAGGTTAGATTTTACCACACCCTTTCCGAGGAGATTTGGAGACTTATTATCTTGATATATGGATCCGGATTAACCGAGTAGTTCCCATAGGACCACTTCTGGTGTGCGGAGGAGGGCTTCTAAAGTGCCTCGACCCCATTCTATTAGACAGCCTCATCGTTTGGCGGAGGCGGTGATAAGTCCTGTTCGAGTTGAGGTACCGGATGTAGAGGACGAGGAGGAGGATGTACCGGTTGCGAACCCCGCTTCTGCTGCTCATGTTCCCTGTAGGGATTTCACAAGCATTCAGGTGATAATCCCAGAGCTTCTGGGAGATTTGAGTTGACACCCCTTAGTTTACTTGCATGCAAATGAGGTAAAAGATGGATTTTTATCTTCCATTTTTCCTATTAATGAGGAGTAAGGATTCTAATGTTGATTTGCTTTGTAATGCAGGTTCCCGGCTTCACACAGCTTAGAGGGAACTGGTTCAACATTCACTCTACATATCAAGCTCTACATCCTAACTATCGAGCGATTATGCATGGCTGGGGTTTTCGGGCATTCTTTTCCATCCTTCCCCATCGTTGTCCCTGGGGTTATCTTAGGGCATTGTCTGAGTGCTGGTTTCACCAGACTCATTCTCTCCATTTATTGGACTATGAGGTGATGATGACGCCGATGGATTGGCGTTTTATCACAGGGATGGAGTTTGGAGGGGTGACGGTGCCATGTACGGCGGATATTACCTCGACTATCGTCAGATCCTTGTTAGGAGTCTCGGCTGAGGCACTCAAGGGTAGGACCATTCGTACAGGTCCTTTGGGCGTAAATGCTATGAGCGGGCTGTTGAGTGAGCTCATACCCGATGACGTGAGGGTCAGGGATCACATTCTTCGGCGATTGTTCCTGATAATCATTATGGGCTGCTTTAGAGCTGATAACTCTTCTACGGTGTCATTCTCTTTAGTCAGCGCCACTCAGGAGGTGGACTATATTGGAGAGTATGACTGGGACTCCTACACCTTCGCCTATTTCCCCAGGGTAATGCGCATGCGTTCACAGGGCTTGACAGAGGTTTGGCTATGATTTTACCCATTTCTGCTGGTGAGTATTTCTCTTATGATTTCCCATGTACAGGTTAAGAGTGTTGACTGACAGCAGATGTTTGCCTTTGTGTTGGTAGTTTTGGGCCTACGAGAGGCTCCCATGTTTATGTCCTGTGAGTGAGCTAGGCTTGGAGACCTATCCACGAGGATGGCGATGTCATCATTCCATCATGGCGGAGGTCACTGTAGCTGAGGGTTTTACTCATTGTCTCCTATAGTTTGAGTTATTGACAGCTGATGTCATCACTTGGATTCCCTACTCTGGGTAGCATATAGACATTGGGTTTGAGGATGGGTACCCGAGTGGTGTTGAGTACGTGATATCCACCCGTAGGGTTACTTTCTTTATTGATTGAGGATGGGAGCTCTATTTAGGAGAGCGTGCTATCAGGAGCACCACAGGAGAGATTCATATACCGATCTTGCCTCATGCCAGACATTATTGGCCTGTTTCATAGTCGCCCGCCATTGATATCCCATTAGTGGGTGTTGACGGCTTTACACTATCAGAGGGTCCACATACCCAGGAGATGTTCCAGTATTGGTGGTCCCCTCGTACAATTGGAGCCCAGACCCGCGCCACTCAGTTTACAGGGGATATGATTTCTGGATCCGTGATGATGACGGATTAGATGGCCTATTCTGATATCCAACTCATTTGACACAGATTAACAGTTTGACCTGGCAATTGGACCAGGCACATTTCTTTATCGGGCACTTGGGCAGAGATCCATCAGAGGCAAATACTTTTAATCCTTCCAACTCAGGTGGTGGCCCCTTAGGTGACCCATATGTCTTTGCTAGTGCATATCCTCCCTTGTGTAGGCCTGACATCCCCATTGATGGTGATCTAGTGACTCAGGAGGAGTTACATCAGGTGGATAGGATAGATGATGTAGACATTGACACCATTATCTTCTTCTGATGTATATTCTCGTTATATCTTTTGATAGGCCTCTATTAGATACTGGGTGGCTGTGCCCCATTCTCGCTATATCTTTTGATAGGCCTTTGTTAGTTGTTGGGCGTCTATTCCTCATTTCCCTGTATTTTTAGCTATACAGAGATGTATTAGATGATGATGTACTTAAGAATGTATGTACTATTATTCCCTACATCATATTGTCATCTAATGTTTATCATGCATGTATTATGTTATGCATATCTATGTATGTCCAGAGATATTCAGTATTGACCCCTGGATGGTATTATGATACGGCACATACAGATGTCTTCCTCGACAGTTAGCCGCATTGATCATACCCCACCAGTGTTGGTGGCATCCCGTCTGAGATCGTGGTTTGATAGTATGTCACCTTCAGACAGGGTGACTATAGATCAGCTACTACAACATTCCATGAAGTTACTGATGTTTCAGGTTCCCACAGGCTTTGTAGAGGGTATGCTAGAGCACTGGATACTGGAGAGACAGGTTTTTCGGTTTGGTATCTATGAGTTGATTCCTACCTTAAAAGAGTATACACGGTTGACGACACTGCCATTAGACAGACCTTGCGCGAGGATGGCTATTGGCGACATGAGCTGGCAGTTTATGACCCTCACAGGGCTGAGGTGTAGAGTTGTGCAGGATGAGATCACATCCGGCCACGTGGTATCTCAACATTTTTTAATGGAAAGATTTGGCTCAGAGGATAGTTATACATGGTACTCCGTGTACAGGGCTTAGTTCACCCTACAGCTTCATCACTCATGCTCCGGGCATGGATTATCTACCTCTGTCTGGATTGAGGGGTATGACTACTTACCACCCACTAGTTGTGATGTGTCAGTTTGACCAGTTCCAAGACTTCTATCCTTTTGAGGGGCATTGAGTTAACGTTTGGCTTCCCGCCACTTATCAGCAGAGGACAGATCCATGTTGTATGTCTGTTGGGATCAGCGTGAGCTAGCTGCATTTTCTGTTAGCCATCCGGGCTGTTCTGCAGAGTATTCCGCATGGATGGATATAGAGACTATATCGGCTGCGGTAGTATCCAAATCACTAGGGATTGATTCTTATGATGGAGAGTCCATGGAGGACATTGATATTCCCACTGAGGAGGAGCCATTCACTGGGTTTCCAGCAGCTATTGTTGTAAGACCCCAACTTATTATGAATAAAATTAAAATTTCTCTATTTATTATCTTGAAATATTAAGGAGTTAATTTGATATAATACTTTGGTTATGGGTGAAATGTGCAAATTTTACAAAATAAGCAAGTGGTTATAAAATATTCATTTTTGTATCATTTGGTCGTGGAATATTCTTGTTGTCGAGGAATATTCGTACGACGGCGCAGCCATTCGTGTGCCTTATAACAGAATAATTGTCAGATGAAGAAAACGACAAGTTTAAGTTTTTATAAATAACGGCGTAATCGTTACCGTTAACACTGTTGGAATACCCGGTGGTTAAAATACACGAATAATGCTGCGTGGTTGCATAAAGAAGAATACCAGATTGGTATTGCACAAGATGGTTGAATTATTGATTAAATGCGTGAAGGCACTACTCAATAATTGTTACTGATGAGTTCTTGCTCAATATTTTATTTTATTGATTCAATAATTGTTCGTTGATATTTTATATTATTATTGTTGTCTCTGTACAGTATTTCCCATTATCCGATCAATAATTCATATTATTTGAATAATATTATTGGATAGCATTATTGGCAATGTCTAGAAAGTTCTGTCTAAGGAGAGGTTTGGTCACCTAATTACGCCCCAGTAAGGAGAAATCTTTATTAGAAAGCCCCTCTTTCCTAGGAACGGCTTGGTTGTCATAATTGTGATTCTGTAATATTATTTGTGAATAATTAATTATTGATTTATATGATAATGAAATATTTATTTTATGTGGATATAATTGAAGGAATTAATGTTGATGTGTTTTATCAGTATTTCTGTCGGAATTGAGGTATTAAAAATCAAATCAGTATTTTTTAGATATATTGCGTGAGTTATAATTTTTAATCCGACCGTTGGATCGTTGTGATTTTTGGATATGTTAAACATATATAAGTTGAGTATATGTCCACAAATTTTGAACCGTTAAAAATGAACGTATGATTTGTTATGAATTTTAAGAGGTGACTGATTCGGAAATTATGTTATAAATGATTTTTTGTGGAAAATTCTAGAATTGAGTGGGCCCCACTTTTGGTTGGTGAGAAATGTGCTCAAATTTTATTTCAAATGTGGTGGGTGGCAATAGTAGCAGGTAAAGCCATCAGGTAGCAGGTCAAGTCTACTTCGGCGTGCTAACATTATCCTATAAATAGAGGGCTAAGTTAGAATTAAAAATCACACCAGAAACAAAGTTTTCTCTCTTTCTCTCTCTATATTATCGAGCGTATTTTGTGAGTATTTAGATACTTTGAGAGTTGCTATTCAGTACAAGTTTCATTTAACATCACATCCGACCTTTCATTAGAAATCTTTGTCTTTTGAGGTAAGGGATGTTATTTTTCTTCTTAAATGATATTATTTTCTTCAATATCATTATCTTTGAGATATTGTTATGAATTTTATTGTGGAATTTCTACCTTTTTTGTGTCGGGGTTACTATTCACATATCTGGAACTATTCACGATATCTAAGTATTATTCACATATATGACACTATTCACGTGATCATGATACACAGACCTTATTGTGGAATTTCTACCTTTTTGTCCCAAATGTCTTTTATGGTTACTATCTTTGATTGTATCCATGTTTTGATCTTTATTTTTGAATTCTACTTCACACTTGGTTATTATGGAGTATTATTGAATTTGGATAAACCGAAAAATGAGTCCCTAATATTTGTCCTTCTGTCTCACTGGATTCATTCTCTAAAATGTTTTTCATCATCCTCAGTCCGTAATGATGATACTTGATGAATATCTTTGGCCCGTAGTGCAAAGATGTATGATTACCTGATGAATATCTTTGGCCCATAGTGCAAAGATGAATAGGTGTTGAGATGAACATGACCAACTGGTGATACAAATGAATATCTTTGGCCCGTAGTGCAAAGATGAATATTTGATTCAAGATGTATATTAATTGATGTTACATGGATAAAATATTGATGATGGACTTTTAAATTCATAAATGATAGTAGATTTCATTCTCTACTTAACTCTTCTAATGAATTGTTGTTTCCGCTGCAGTTGTTGATTTAAAACTTGTTGTCTATTGTATTCTATCGGATTTTTCCCTGTTGAAGATTAAGGATAATTTGTTTTATATTATCTTAGTCATAATGTTCTTTACTGGGCTATTTGAGCTCACCCTTTTTCTTTTTGTTCCATTTTTCTTCTCAGGAGGTGAGAATTTAAAGGAGGACTAATGGGGTATGGAGTGATGATTCAAGATAGTTGTTTTAGTAGTCCTCAGTATTTTGTAAAATAGTGCATCAATAATTGTAATGAGGACTCTATTTGGGTATGGATATAGTCTAGAAGACAATATTGTATTTAAACTCACAAGATGTCTGTCAGATTTTTTACGACGACAATTGTATTAATAAAGTTGTAGTTGTTTTTCCGTACCATATATTTGGCAACTCAGAATGGGTGATGTATACCTATTTTGGGGGCGTCACAGTTGGTATCAGAGCTTAGGGATATGGTCTCTGGCGGAGATTGGGGAATAGTACTAGGAGGGGAGAGACAAGTAAATCCTTCGCTAGTGTGTCCTACCTAAGTTTATTTGTTGGTCGGTCATAATATAGGGATATTATGTGATATGTTAATTTGTTTAATTAACCCCTATTTTATGGCAGTTTTAAGAATGGCAGCTGAGAACGTTAACAATGGAGTCTATGAGACTGTGGAACAACCTTTGATTACTAACCAAGAGAACGTGCAATAGGAAGGAAATATTCCTCATGTAAACAACACTACTGAGCCAACGATGAATGATGCGATGTTTAGAAGCTTTTTGCAGTTCATGCAAAATCAGACGAGGGAGACTCGTGTACAAAATACGGGTAGAAATGATAGGAACACATGATTTGTCACAACCAAACAGTTCAAGGAGTTGGGACCACCAGATTTCTAGGGAAAACCCGATCCGATTAAGGCAGAAATGTGGGTTAAGCAAATTACCAAGATATTCGATGTCTTCTTGCATTTGACGGAAATGAAGGTTCCATTCGCCACCACCTTATATTCCGTGGTGAGGCGATTCTTTGGTGGGAATCAGTCAAAAGCGTATCTCAACCAATTTGCACTCAACATGTCTTGGGAAAAATTTCAGAATCGTTCAATGACAAGTACTTTCCGAAAGTATTCGTTATTATATGAAGGAGGTATAGTTTATTAGATCGAATAGAACAACATGACATAGCGGTGTCCCAAAGACGAGGCGTAAGTTCATGAGTTATCTAGGTTTGCACCTCATTTGGTAGAAAATGAGGAACGATGACGCGAATGTTTATGAGAGGTCTAAAACCCAGATTCGACAATATCTTATCTCTCATAAATTTTCTTTATATTCAGATGTTGTAAAACAGGCTCAATTATTAGAGCGTGATAATGAGTATGTTCAACCGAGGACCACAAACGAGGTCATACCTAAGGATAAGTGCAGAATCGGAGCGATGATAACCCAATGAGGAGGAAGAATACTGGACAAAAGCCAGAACCACTCGGGTGGAAATCGTGGCCATGATAATAGGAGAGGTGAGTCAAGTGGAAATTTCAAAAAAGGAGATTCAACAATGACGGGAAGACATCAAAGCAGCAACACCAACAACAAATTTTAGGGGAGGAGAACGACCGCCGATTAGATGCTCTGAGATGAGAGAGAGGACACATAAGTCCAAACTGTTCACAGCCTTTCAAGGTGTGTTTCAATTGTGGAAAAGACGGTCACATAGCCCGATTTTGTCCGGTAGTGAAGTCAAGTCCAACTGGGACGGTGGCACCAAAGGCGACTACGGACAAAACAAAGTCGGTGGTTCAAGGAAGGGCATTTGTCGTGACTGGCCAAAACGCGAGAAACCCGAATAAGGTGATCACGGGTAAGCTAATCTTGAACTCTTGCGAAGTTTATACCTTACTACATACCAGTTCTACCCATTCTTTTATCTCTCCTGCTTGTGCTCAACGTTTAAACTTGACTCCGGAGAAATTGGACTTTAACTTATCTGTTGAAACTCCGTTGGGTGAAACCTTTGTTACATCTACAGTTTATAAATCTTGCTTGATCCAAGTTGGCACAATCACATTACCTGTTGATCTTATCTCTTTAAAGATACTTGCATTTGATGTGATTTTAGGGATTGATTGGTTAACCACTCATCATGCCAAAATTGATTATTTTTCGTAAGGTTGTTAGTTTTCATATTCCTAACCAACCTGTTATACGAATTCAAACAACTAAACCAATAAAATCAGTCACTATCATATTAAGCCATAAAGCTATTCGTTTATTGAAAAATGGATGTCAAGCGTTCTTAGCCGATATTATGGACTTGAACAAAAACACGTCAGATTTGAATAATATTCTTGTTGTTAATGAATTTCCTGACGTATTTTCGAAAGAAATTCCTGGTCTACCCCCAGAACGAGAAGTTGAATTCTTTATTGATCTTGAACCGGGTACAAAGCCCATTTCTAAAACCCCATATCGAATGGCTCCTATTGAACTTCAGGAGTTAAAAGTCCAACTACAGGAATTGTTAGACATCGGTTTCATTCGTCCTAGTACATCTTCTTAGGGTGCTCCTATGTTATTTGTAAAGAAGAAAGACGGGAGTATGCGACTTTGTATTGACTACCGAGAATTAAACCATGTCACCATTAAGAATAGGTATCCCCTACCTCGTATTGATGACTTGTTTGACCAGTTACAAGGAGCACAATTCTTTTCAAAGATCGATCTTCGTTCTCGATATCTTCAGCTGAAGATTAAAACTGAGGATATTCCAAAGGCGCCTTGAACTAAGAGACGGACATTATGAATTCTTAGTCATGTCTTTTGGATTGACTAATGCTCCTACTACTTTCATGGATATGATGAACCGTGTATTCAAGGAATATTTGGATCAGTTCGTTGTTGTCTTTATTGATGACATCATCATCTATTCCAAAAGCCGTGAAGATCATGAGAACCATTTGAAGTTGGTACTTCAAAGACTTCGTGACAACAAGCTATATGCCAAGCTGAAGAAATTCGAGTTCTGGCTTAAGGAAGTAGCATTCCTTGGGCACGTGGTGTCAAAACATGGAGTATCTGTTGACCCAGCGAAGATTGAAGCAATACAAAGTTGGGAGAAACCGAAGTCGGTAACCGAAGTGCGTAGCTTTTTGGGTAGCTGGTTATTATCGGAGATTCGTGGAAGGATTTTCTCGAATCGCTACTCCGTTAACTCAGCTGACTTGAAAAGATACAAAATTCGTATGGAGCGAGGAATGCGAGAAAAGTTTCCAAGAGCTCAAGAGGAGACTCATTTCGGCACCTGTTCTAACAATACCATCTGGTTTGAATGGATTTGTTATCTATAGCGATGCTTCAGGCAAAGGGTTAGGATGTGTTCTTATGCAACATTGGAAAGTCATAGCCTATGCCTCACGATAACTCAAAGAATATGAGAGGAATTATCCTACTCGTGATCTGGAGTTGGCAGCAGTCGTTTTTGCGTTAAAAATCTGGAGACACTACCTGTATGGGGAGAAAGTGGAGATTTATACGGATCATAAAAGCCTCAAATATTTCTTCACCCAAAAGGAACTCAACATGCGACAACGACGTTGGCTCGAGCTGTTGAAGGATTACGACCATAGCATTCAATATCAACAAGGAAAATCAAACGTTGTAGCTGACGCATTGAGTAGAAGATCATATGCGGGTACGACTGCAATGTTGTTAACACAAAAGCCCATTTTGTACGACTTACAAAGGATGGAAATAGAGTTAAAGGCTCCAAGTACCAACGTGATGATAACAAACATACGAGTAGAACCGACTTTAATCGATAAAGTTAAAGCTGCTAAAGCTACGGACCTGGGGCTGATGCGTATGAAGAAGAAAGTGCAAGAAGGTGTTATTCCAGAAGCAGGAATCGATGAAGAAGGAATACTTCGAGTCAACTCCAGACTTTGCGTTCCTAACGATCCTGACTTGAAGCATAGAATCATGATGGAGGCACATAACACACCATTTGTAATCCATCCTGGGAGTACCAAAGTGTATCATGATCTTCGACATACATTTTGGTGGAACAATATAAAAAAAGACAGATCGCGGAGTTTATCTCGAGGTGTTTAACCTGTCAACGTGTAAAGGCAGAGCATCAATTGCCAAAGGGTCCATTGCAACCACTTGAGATTCCAAAATGGAAGTGGGAACACATTACTATGGATTTCGTTACGGGTCTTCCCAAGGTTTCTCAAGGTATAGATGCGATTTGGGTTATTGTTGATAGATTAACCAAGTCAGCTCATTTCTTGCCTATACGTGAGACTTATCCCATTGAACGTCTTGCTAGTATGTATGTGAATGAGATTATGAGATTGCATGGCATGCCAGTATCCATAGTTTCAGATCGTGACCCAAGATTCACTTCACGATTTTGGGTTAGCTTGCAGAAAGCTATGGGCACGGATTTATGATTCAGTTCAGCATACCATCCTCAAACGGATGGACAATTAGAGAGGACTATTCAAACTCTTGAAGATCTATTAAGACTCTGTGTTCTAGACTTCAAAGGGAGTTGGGATAAGTATTTACCACTAGTGGAATTCTCCTACAACAACAGTTATCAGGCAAGTATAGGTATGGCTCCATTTGAAGCCTTGTATGGACGAAAGTGTCGCTCTCCAGTATGTTGGGATGAGGTGGGTGAAGCAACATTGTTGGGACCAGAGTTGATACGTATGACTACGAAAAAGATCCAAATGATTCAACAACGTATACAAACGGCACAGGATCGACAAAAGAGTTATGCGGATCTTCATCGAAAGGACGTGGAATTTGGTATTGGGGATCATGTACTGTTACGTATTGCTCCATGGAAGGGAGTTACAAGATTCGAGAAGAGAGGAAAGCTCAATCCACGATTTATTGGTCCATTTCAGATTCTTGATCGAGTAGGAAATGTGGCCTATAGACTCGTGTTACCTCCAAGCATGTCTCGTGTTCATAATGTTTTTCACATATCTATGCTTCGTAAATATGTGAAAGACCCAAACCACATTATTGAATTAGAACTAGACGAGATAGCCGAAGATTTAAGTTACGAGGAGGTACCTGTTAAGATCTTGGATAGGAAAGAGCATGTTCTACGCACCAAGGTTATACCACAAGTTAAGGTTTTGTGGAGGAACCATGCTATTGAAGAAATGACTTGGGAATTGGAATCGGAAATGAAAGAGAGGTACCCTCACCTTTTCGAAACACCAGGTAAGTGCGTCAATTTCGAGGACGAAATTTCATAAGGAGGGGAGGTTGTAAGACCCCAACTTATTATGAATAAAATTAAATTTTCTCTATTTATTATCTTGAAATATTAAGGAGTTAATTTGATATAATACTTTGGTTGTAAGACCCCAACTTTTTGAATAAAGATGAATTTTTCTATAATTATCATTTTTGAATATTATGGAATGAATTTGATATAATGTTATAGTTGTGGGTAATATTTACAAATTTTGCAAAAGTATGCAAGTTGTCATATTATATTCGATTGGTCGGGAAATATTCTTTTTGTCGGGGAATATCCAAATGCGACGCATACAATCATTAGTGGACCCCACAATGAAATTATTGTCGATTAAGAAAAGCGATAAAAATATTTTATTAAAAATAAGCGGTAGGAAGTTTTCCAATTAATCTTGTTGAATTACTCGGTAGTAAAAGTATAGTAATAAGTGTGGTTGCATATAGTAGCACTGCAGTATCGATTATTGATGCTTACGTGAGAAGTCACTCAATTTTGCTTATTAGTTGGACCCCATTTACCAATTTTTTTGAAAAATAATCCCAGAGGAAGTTATTAGGTGTGTGTGTATATATATATATATATATATATATATATATATATATATATATATATATATATATATATATATATATTGGTGGGGGGGCATAAGTAAAAGTGTTGCTTACATGTTGGTAGAATTTGGGAGGTCTCGGATGGTGGGAGTTAGCATTATTAGCTAGTGTTGTTATATATATATATATATATATATATATATATATATATATATTTATATATATTATATGATATATTATACATATATGCAGTAATTTGTTGACATTTGGGACATGAAGAAGAATCAAATCGTGGGAGTGTATCCCATGAGATTGTATCACATGCTATATATATATATATATAATTATATATATATATATATATATATAATATTTTATTTAAAAGATTTTTCTTTAAATATGGATAAAGTGATTAAAGTAAATCAACTGGACCGTTCATGGATTAGTTACTATGCATTCCATTTTCCTATAAATAGAAGCTCATTCCTTCATTATTTTCTTACTTAATTCAATTTGAACTCTAGAGAGAGAAACTATAGAGAAAGACTATATAGAGATAGAAGAAAAGTTTTACGCTACTTCACTACTCTTATATCAAGTATTATTTTACGGAAGGGATATTATTCTTTTGTATTCATGAAGAGTACTTACATTATTCCATTCTTTATTATTACATTGGAATAACTTTGATATGCTGTGAATACCATATACTTGGTGACATTCTTCTATTATTTTGTCTTTATTATTCCGTTGGAACGTCCTATCTGTGCTTTACGCCGGACCTAGTTTCGTCTTTATTATTCTGTCTTTATTATTCTGTTGGAATATCCTTCCTGTGTGTTTTACACCGGACCTGGTTCCGTTTTTATTATTCTGTATTTATTATTCTATTGGAATAACCTGTCTATGCGAAGTACCGCATGCATGGTGATTTCTGTTGTTATTCCACTCCTTATTATTTCTCAGTTGGTTAAAATTTTGACTTCTATACTCCATGAAATTAGTGGAATATCCTTGATATTTGCGCTTCATCCAGTATCTTTTCATGAAAATATTCTTCTAAGCATTCTTGAATTTTACTTTACAAAGAAGTATCATGTTGACAATTTGGACGTTATTAGTTCCTGAATAACTTAATTCTTGAACTTGTTTTATTGAATTCTTATATCATTTTCATCATCCTCATGTTTATATTTTTGAAAGTCATCTGTGGCTTATAGAGCATGGATGGACTTGGTATGATTATGACCAGGGATTATTTGGTGTAATCATGACCGTAATGTTACAAATGATGTGGTAAAAGTCCTCATTGGCCCGTAGTGCATTGATGGACAGTTGTTGGCATGATCATGACCATTGATGAATACACAAATATCCTTGGCACGTAGTGCATGGAATTTATGGTCATGACCCTAATGAATATCCTTGGCCATAGTGCAAGGATGATGTGGATTATTTATTTAGTTGAGTCTCAACGACAAAAGTAATGAAAAACTTTTTAAATCATAAAAGATAGTAGAATTTATTCTCTACTTGACTCTTTTAATGGATTGCTTGATCCGCTGTAGTTAAACTTGATGTCTATTGTATATTATCAGTTTAACATTGTTGAAGACTAATGATAATTTATTCTACATTATCTTAGTCATAATATTTCTTACTGGGATAGTTGAGCTCACCCTTTCTTTCACCGTTTCTCTGTGAAATGAGAATATAAATTTGGGACGCAGTGGGAAGCGAGTGATGTTCTGGATGATAGTGTTAGCTAGTAGTCCTCACTATTATGTTAAATAGTGTGACAATAAATGTATTGAGGACTTATTCTGAGAGTGGATATTGTCTAGAAGGAAATATTTGTATTAAAACTCACAGCATGTATTTTGTTGTACTTTACACGACTGTTGTATAATTAAGTTGTATTTGAATTTTGTACCATTTATTGGCGACTCAAGATGGGTGATGTATACCTATTTTGGGGGCGTCATAGTTGTTATCAAAGCTTAGGGATATGATCCCTGGCTAAGATGTGAGACTAGAACTAGGAGGGGAGAGACGGGGAATTCTTTCGCTAGTATGACCTACCTAAGTTTTTTGGTATTTAATTGGTCGGTCAGAGTATAGGGATAATATGTGATATGTTATTTAACTCTTGTTTTATGGCAGTATTTAAAAATGGCATCCGAGAATGTTGAGAACATCAATGGAACACAGGAGACCGTTGAGTCTCCGCAGATTAATAATCAGGATAATGTGCATCAGGAAGGAGACAATCCTCAGGCAAACAACAACACTGACCAAATGATGAACGATGGAATGTTCCGAGGCTTCATGTAATTCATGCAACATCAGGCGAAAGCGGCTCCTGTCCAAAATGCAGGTTGAAATATTGGCAACTCTCGGATGGTCACCGCCAAGCAGTTTAAGGAACTGGGACCACCGGAGTTCTTTGGAGAGCCAAAATCACTTAAGGCGGAAACGTGGATTAAACAGATTAACAAGATATTTGATGTCTTGGGATGCTCCGAGGAGCAAAAGGTTCCCTTTGCCACCTTCATGTTGCGTGAAGAGGCAGATTATTGGTGGGAATCTATAAAACGTACTCAACCTGCCGCACTGAAGATGTCTTGGGAGAAGTTCCAGGAACTATTCAACGACAAGTACTTTCCCAAAAGTATTCGACATATGAAAGAGGTAGAGTTCATCAAGCTGGAGCAAAATAACATGACCGTGTCGCAGTACGAAGCCAAGTTTGCCGAGTTGTCCCGATTTGCGTCCCATTTGGTTGATAATGAGGAGAGAGTGACACGAATGTTTTTAAGAGGTTTGAAACCTGAGATACGGCAATATCTTATATCTCATAAACTATGTTTGTATTCAGATGTTGTTAATAGGGCTCAATTATTGGAGCGTGATAATGAGTCAACCCAACCAAAAGAGAGCAGCCGACAAAATGATAATACTAGTGAGAACAGTCATCGAAGCGGTGACAACAAACATGGAGGGAATCAACAAGCCAGAAATGGTAACCACTTTGGTGGTAATCAAGGCCAAAACAGTAAGAATGGACATTTCAAGAAGAGGATTCAATAATGATGGAAAGACATCAGCACCAGCACCCGTTGTGAAGGAAGGAGAACGACCACCTATTATATGCTTCAAATGTGGAGGGGAGGGACACATCAATCAAAACTATACGATGCCATCCAAAGCATGTTATAATTATGGAGGAGAAGGTCACCTAGCCCGATTTTATCGTTCACCGAAGACAAGCTCAGCTAGGATGGAAGCACCAAAGGCCGTCCCAGAAAAGTCAAAGTCGGTAGTGCAAGGAAGAGCGTTTATTGTGACCTCCCAAAAAGCAAGGAACCCGAACGAGGTCATCACGGGTAAGCTTATCATAAACTCTAGCGAAGTTTATACTTTATTCGATATTGGTTCTACCCACTCTTTCATTTCTCCTACTTGCGCTCAACGTTTAAATTTTACTCCGGAGAGATTGGACTTTGATTTATCTGTTGAAACTCCGTTGGGAGAAACCTTCATTACATCCACGGTTTATAAGTCTTGTTTGGTTCAAATCGGTACCCTCACATTACCTGTCAATCTTATTTCATTGAAAATACTTGCATTTGATGTAATTCTAGGGATTGATTGGTTAACTACTCATCATGCAAAAATTGATTGTTTTCGTAAGGTTGTTAGCTTTCATATTCCTAATCAACCTATTATGCGAATTCAAGCAACCAAACCATTAAAATCAATCCCACATCATCTCAAGCCATAAAGCTATTCGTTTATTGAAAAATGGATGTCAAGCTTTCTTAGCTCATGTCACGGATCTAAACAAAAATACGTCAGTTTTGAATGATATTTCTATTGTTAATGAATTTTCTGACGTATTCCCTGAAGAACTTCCTGGCCTACCCCCAGAGCGTGAAATTGAATTTTGTATCGACCTTGAACCCTGTACAAAACCCATTTCCAAAGCCCCATATCGAATGGCTCCTATTGAACTTCAGGAGTTAAAGACCCAACTGCACGAATTGTTAGACATTGGCTTTATTCGTCCTAGTACTTCTCCTTGGGGTGCTCCTGTTCTATTCATGAAGAAGAAAGATGGGAGTATGCGACTTTGTTGAATCATGTCACCATCAAAAAATAGGTACCCATTGCCACGTATTTGATGACCTGTTTGACCAGTTGCAAGGCGCCAAATTCTTTTCAAAGATTGATCTTCGTTCTAGATATCAGTAATTGAAGATTAGAACCGATGACATTCCAAAGACGGCTTTCAGAACTCGGTACGGGCATTATGAATTCCTAGTCATGTCTTTTGGATTGACTAATGCTCCTGCTGCCTTCATGGATATGATGAACCGAGTATTCAAGGAATATTTGGATCACTTTGTGGTCGTCTTCATTGACGACATCCTTATTTATTCCAAAAACCGTGAAGATCATGAGCAACACTTGAGGCTGATACTCCAAAAGCTTCGTGAATATAAGCTTTATGCCAAGTTGAAGAAATGTGAGTTCTAGCTTGAGGAAGTAGCATTTCTTGGGCACGTGGTGTCAAGTCATGGAATATCTCATTGACCCAAAGAAAGATTGAAGCTATTCAAAGTCGGGAGCAACCTAAATCGATAACAAAGTCGTAGCTTTCTCCGCTTGTTGGTTATTATCGGAGATTCGTAGAAGGGTTTTCTCGAATCGCTACTCCCTTAACTCAGCTAACTCGAAAAGATAAAAAATTCGGTTGGAGCGAGGAATGTGAGAAGAGTTTTCAAGAACTCAAGAGGAGACTCATTTCAAAGACCTGCTCGACAATACCATCCGGCTCGGAGGATTTGTCATCTCTGATGATGCTTGGGCAAAGGGTTAGGATGTGTTCTCTCATGCAACATGGGAAAGTCATAGCCTATGCCTCTCGACAACTCAAAGAATATGAGAGGAATTATCCTACTCATGATTTAGAGTTGGCAACTGTTGTCTTCGTACTTAAAATTTGGAGGCATTACTTGTATGGGGAGAAAGTGGAGATCTTTACGGATCATAAAAGCCTCAAATATTTCTTCACTCAAAAGGAACTCAACATGCGATAGCGACGTTGGCTTGAACTATTGAAAGATTATGATTATACCATCCAATACCATCTTGGAAAAGCGAACGTGGTAGCTGACGCATTGAGTAGAAGATCATATGCGGGTACGAGTGCGATATTGTCAACGCAAAGGCCCATTTTGTAAGACCCACGTGATGATGACGAATATACGAGTGGAACCAACTTTAATCGATAAAGTTAAAGCTGCTCAAGCTATAAACCTGGAGCTGATGCATATGAGGAAGAAAGTACAAGAAGGTGCTATGCCGGAAGCAAGAATCGATGAAGAAGGAATACTTCGAGTCAACTCCAGACTTTGTGTTCCTAACGACCCTGATTTAAAGTATAAAATCATGATGGAGGCGCACAACACACCGTTTGCAATCCATCCTGGGAGTACCAAAATGTATCGTGATCTTCTTCATACATTTTGGTGGAGCAATATGAAGAGAGAGATAACACTGTTTATCTCAAGGTGTCTAACTTGTCAACGAGTCAAGGAGGAGCATTAAGTACCAAAAGGTCCATTCCAACCACTTGAAATTCCAGAATGGAAGTGGGAACACATTACCATGGATTTCGTTACTGGTCTTCCCAAGGTTTGTCAAGGAATTGATGCAATTTGGGTCCTTGTTGATAGATTGACCAAGTCTGCTCATTTCTTACCAATACGAGAAACTTATACACTTGAACATCTTGTTCATATGTACATAAACGAGATTGTAAAACTGCATGGTATGCCAGTATCCATAGTTTCTGATCGAGACCTAAGATTCACTTCAAGATTTTGGGTTAGTTTGCAAAAAGCTATGGGCACGGATTTACGATTTAGTTCGACATATCATCCTCAGACGAACGGACAATCAGAGAGGACTATTCAAACTCTGTAAGATTTATTAAGACTATGTGTCTTTGACTTCAACGGAAGTTGGGATAAGTTCTTACCATTGGTGGAGTTTTCCTACAACAACAGTTATCAAGCAAGCATTGGCATGGCTCCATTCGAGGCGTTGTATAGAAGAAAGTGTCGTTCTCCAGTATGCTGGGATGAGGTGGGTGAAGAAACGTTGTTGGGACCGGAGTTGGTACGTATGACTACGGAAAAGATTCAAACGATCCGACAACGTATAAAAACCTCACAAGATCGACAAAAGAGTTATGCTGATCTTCATCGAAAGGACGTGGAATTCGATATAGGAGATCATGTGTTGTTACGTGTTGCTCCTTGGAAAGGAGTTACAAGATTTGGAAATAGAGGAAAGCTCAATCCTCGATTCATTGGCCCATTTTTAATCCTCGATCGGGTAGGAACTGTGGCCTATAGACTCGCTTTACCGCCAAGTATGTCTCGTGTTCATAACGTTTTTCACATATCCATGTTACGTAAATATGTGGAAGACCCAAACCACATTATTGAGTTAGAACCAGACGAAATAGCGGAAGATTTAACGTATGAAGAGGTTCCTGTTCAAATCTTAGATAAGAAGGAACATATTCTACGCTCCAAGGTTATACCTCAAGTCAAAGTTTTGTGGAGAAACCACAATGTTGAGAAAATGACCTAGGAGTTAGAATCTGAAATGAAGTCAAGGTATCCTTACCTCTTTGATATACCAGATACATACCCTAATTTCGAGGGCGAAATTTCTTAAGAAGGGGAGGTTGTAAGACCCCAACTTTTTGAATAAAGATGATTTTTTCTATAATTATTATTTTTGAATATTATGGAATGAATTTGATATAATGTTATAGTTGTGGGTAATATTTAAAATTTTTGCAAAGTATGCAAATTGTCATATTATATTCGATTGGTCGGGAAATATTCTTTTTGTCAGGGAATATCCGTACGACGATACAATCATTGGTGGATCCCATAACAGAATTATTGTCGGATTGAGAAAATGACAAAAATATTTTATTGAAAATAACGGCGGAAGTTTTACCGTTAATACTATTGAATTACTCGGTAGTAAAAGTACAGTAATACGTGTGGTTGCATAGTAGCACACGGTATCGATAATTGATGCTTACGTGAGAAGTCACTCAATTTTTCTTATTAGTTGGACCCCCATTTACCAATTTTGAAAAATAATCGGTAGGAAGTTATTCAGTGTATATATATATATATATATAATATTTGTGGGGGGGCATGAGTGGGGCAAGTGTTGCCCACATGTTGGTAGAATTTGGGAGTTCTCGGATGGTGGGAGTTAGCATTATTAGCTAGTGTTGTTATATATATATAAATATATATATATGTTTATATATATTATATGATATATTATACATATATGAAGAATTTGTTGACATTTGGGGCATGAAGAAGAATCAAATCATGGGAGTGTATCCCATGAGATTGTATCACATGCTATATATATATAATTAATATATATATAATATATTTTATTTAAAAGATTTTGCTTTAAATATGGACCGTCAGATTAAAGTAAATCAATCTGGACCATTCATGGATTAGTTACTATGCATTCCATTTTCCTATAAATAGAAGCTCATTCCTTCATTATTTTCTTACGAATTCACTGAACTCTAGAGAGAGAAACTATAGAGAAAGACTACAGAGACATAGAAGAAAAGTTTTCTGCTACTTCACTACTCTTATATCAAGTATTATTTTACGGTAAGGGATATTATTCTTTTGTATTCATAAAGAGAACTTCTGTTATTCCATTCCTTATTATTCTGTTGGAATAACATGTATACGCGGAATACCCTATACTTGGTGACATTCTTCTATTATTACATCTTTATTATTAGTTTGGAACATCCTATCATGTGCTTTCTGTGGGACCTAGTTCATCTTTATTATTACATCTTTATTATTACATTTGGAATATCACATGCATGTGTTTTACAGGACTGGGTTCATCTTTATTATTACGTATTTATTATTCTATTGGAATAACTTTGTCCATGCAATACCGCATGCATGGTGATTCTGTTGTTATTCCATTCTTTATTATTCTGTTGGAACATCACGCTTGATTGTAATTTTCACGACTGGTTAAGATTATTATTATTCTGTTGGAATAACCTGTCTATGCGAAGTACCGCATGCATGGTGATTTCTGTTGTTATTCCATTCCTTATTATTTCTCAGTTGGTTAAAATTTTGACTTCTATACTCCATGAAATTAGTGGAATATCCTTCATATTTGCGCTTCATCCAGTATCTTTTCATGGAAATATTCTTCTGAGCATTCTTGAATTTTACTTTACAAAGAAGTATAATGTTGACAATTTGGACGTTATTAGTTCTGAATAACTTAATTCTTGAACTTGTTTTATTGAATTCTTATATCATTTTCATCATCCTCATGTTTATATTTTTAAAAGTCATCTGTGGCCTGTAGAGCATGGATGGACTTGGTATGATTATGACGAGGATTATTCGATTGTAATTATGGTAGTAATGTTACAAATGATGTGGTAAAAGTCCTCATTGGCCCGTAGTGCATTGATGGACAGTTGTTGGCATGATCATGACCATTGATGAATACACAAATATCCTTGGCCCATAGTGCATGGAATTTGTGGTCGTGACCCTAATGAATATCCTTGGCCATAGTGCAAGGATGATGTGGATTATTAATCTAGCTGAGTCTCAGTGACAAAAGTGATGAAAACTTTTTAAATCATAAAAGATAGTAGAATTTATTCTCTACTTGACTCTTTTAATGGATTGCTTGATCCGCTGCAGTTAAACTTGATGTCTATTGTATATTATCAGTTTAACATTGTTGAAGACTAATGATAATTTATTTTGCATTATCTTAGTCATAATATTTCTTACTGGGATAGTTGAGCTCACCCTTTCTTTCATTGTTCTCTTCAAGAAATGAGAATGTAGCTGGGACGAGTCGGGGAACGGAGTGATGTTCTGGATGATAATGTTAGCTAGTAGTCCTCACTATTCTGTTAAATAGTGTGACAATAAATGTATTGAGGACTTATTCTGAGAGAGGATATTGTCTAGAAGGCAATATTTGTATTAAAACTCACAGCATGTATTTTGTCGTACTTTTACACTTAATCGTCGTTATAATTAAGTTGTATTTGAATTTTGTACCATGTATTGGCGACTCAAGATGGGTGATGTATACCTATTTTAGGGGTGTCACATTGGTTATGGGTGAAATGTGCAAATTTTACAAAATAAGCAAGTGGTTATAAAATATTCATTTTTGTCGGGGAATATTCATTTGGTCATGGAATATTCTTGTTGTTGGGGAATATTTGTGCGATTTGACTTGACCATTCATGGGCCTCACAATAGAATAAGCGCCGGATGAAGAAAAGCGACAAGTTTAAGTTTTTATAAATAACGGCGTAATCGTTCTGCTATTAACCTTTGTTGGAATACACGGTGGTTAAAATACGATGTCTGGCGTGGTTGTACAAGATGTATACTGCAGATTGCAGTATGGTTGAATTATTGATTCGTAAGTAAGAAGGCACTACTCAATAATTGTTACAATAGTTACTGTTCAATATTTTATTTTATTGATTCAATAATTCCTGCGTTGATATTTTATATTATTATTGTTGTCTCTGCACAGTATTTCCCATTATCCGATCAATAATTCATATTATTTGAATAATATTAATAGATAGAATTAT
Source organism: Panax ginseng (assembly GCA_020205605.1). Taxonomy (NCBI): domain Eukaryota; kingdom Viridiplantae; phylum Streptophyta; class Magnoliopsida; order Apiales; family Araliaceae; genus Panax; species Panax ginseng. The sequence goes on along the minus strand of CM035132.1, from coordinate 139,971,372 downwards.
TGGCAATGTCTAGAAAGTTTTGTCTAAGGAGAGGTTTGGTCACCTAATTGCGCGCCAGTAAGGAGAAATCCTTATTGGAAAGCCCCCTATTTCCTGGGAACGGCCTGGTTGTCATAATTGTGATTCTGTAATATTATTTGTGAATAATTAATTATTGATTTATATGATAATGAAATATTTATTTTATGTGGATATAATTGAAGGAATTAATGTTGAGGTGTTTTATCAGTATTTCTGTCGGAATGGAGGTATTAAAAATCAAATCAGTATTTTTCAGAAATATTGCGTGAGTTATAATTTTTAATCCGACCGTTGGATCGTTGTGATTTTTGGATATGTTATACATATATAAGTTGAGTATATGTCCACAAATTTTGAACCGTTAAAAATGAACGTATGATTTGTTATGAATTTTAAGAGGTGACTGATTCAGAAATTATGTTATAAATTATTTTTGGTGGAAAATTCTAGAATTGAGTGGGCCCCACTTTTGGTTGGTGAGAAATGTGCTCAAATTTTATTTCAAATGTAGTGGGTGGCAATAGTAGCAGGTAAAGCCATCAGGTAGGAGGTCAAGTCTGCTTCGGCGTGATAACATTTTCCTATAAATAGAGGGCTAAGTTAGAATCGAAAATCACACCAGAAACAAAGTTTTCTCTCTTTCTCTCTCTATATTATCGAGCGTATTTTGTGAGTATTTAGATATTTTGAGAGTTGCTATTCAGTACAAGTTTCATTCAACATCACATTCGACCTTTCATTCCGAAGTACTGTCTTTTGAGGTAAGGGATGTTATTTTCTTCTTAAATGATATTATTTTCTCAATATCATTATGTTGAGATATTGTTATGAATTTTATTGTGGAATTTCTACCTTTTTATGTCGGGGTTACTATTCACGTATATAGCACTATTCACATATACAGTACTATTCACAAATATGACACTATTCACCAAAAAATGAAATTTTCTCTTTTTCGTCCCAAATGTCTTTTATGGTTACTATCTTTGATTGTATCCATGTTTTGATCTTTATTTTTTGAATTCTACTTCACACTTGGTTATTATGGAGTATTATTGAATTTGGATAAACCGAAAAATGAGTCCCTAATATTTGTCCTTACTCTCTCTCATTTGGATTCATTCTCTAAAATGTTTTTCATCATCCTCAGTCCGTAATGATGATACTTGATGAATATCTTTGGCCCGTAGTGCAAAGATGTATGATTACCTGATGAATATCTTTGGCCCGTAGTGCAAAGATGAACAGGTGTTGAGATGAACACGACCAACTGGTGATACAAATGAATATCTTTGGCCCGTAGTGCAAAGATGAATATTTGATTCAAGATGTATATTGATTGATGTTACAAGGATAAAATATTGATGATGGACTTTTAAATTCATAGATGATAGTAGATTTCATTCTCTACTTAACTCTTCTAATGAATTATTGTTTCCGCTGCAGTTGTTGATTTAAAACTTGTTGTCTATTGTATTCTATCAAATTTTTCCCTGTTGAAGACTAAGGATAATTTGTTGTATATTATCTTAGTCATAATGTTCTTTACTGGGCTAGTTGAGCTCACCCTTTTCCTTTTTGTTCCATTTTTCTTCTTAGGAGGTGAGAATTTAGCAGGGACTAGCCGGGGTATGGAGTGATGATTCAAGATAGCTGTTTTAGTAGTCCTCACTATTTTGTAAAATAGTGCATCAATAATTGTAATGAGGACTTTATTTGGGTGTGGATATTGTCTAGAAGACACTATTGTATTTAAACTCATAGTATGTGTTGTCGTATTTTGCACGACAATTGTATTAATAAAGTTGTAGTTGTTTTTCTGTACCATGTATTTGGCGACTCAGAATGGGTGATGTATACCTATTTTGGGGGCGTCACAATTATAGATTGTCCTAGTACGAGTGCTACTGTGTTTCAGCATTCAACATAGTATTTAGAGCAGAGTCTTCATCTGATGACCTTCGAGAGAGATCAGGCTAGGGCCTTGATGTTGACAACTCTTGATGGGAGAGACAACGCTCTATTGGAGAGAGATGAGGTTGTAGCACATAGAGATACCGCTTTTGAGGAGCGGGATTGGGAAAGCCTCGAATCTGGGTCCCAAATCACCGCGGATCCGGTACAATCATTCTATCACTATTGCATAAGATATACACATAAATTGTTTATACAATAAATATACACATAATTTCTCCAAAATTGAGTAACCTTAACTTATACACAAATCATAACTTGACTAACACATAACATTATTATCAAACTATACTATTACAAATTAGCTGCACATTTTATCCCAAGTTGAACTTGTCTTTATCTTTTCCTTGTATCCGATGCATTCGTCTTAATCTGCAATGTTTATCATGATATAGCAAGGGTGAGCATGAAAGTTGCTCAGCAAGTTTAAATTTATTTAGATATATCATGATTGAAAGAGTCTGAATAATAAGCTGGCTACAATTCATCAATATAGTTGTGAATTAGCACGAACAAAATTTTGACAGAACAAGTATTGAACATGAACAAATATATCTGGACCAATTAGTAATGAAGGTGATCAGCCTTTCATACCTAACTTATACATGCAATGTACAAAATACAATTCTACAATGGCAATCAGCAATGATTAACCATAAGCATATCTAAATGAAACAACTCTTAGTAGAGTTAAGTAAAACTTGCCTGTACCGTTGATTACCGTTACACATTCTATATCGCTTTATCCGAAGACCTAATATTAGTAATATAGATCTCCAATATTAGAATAATATCATCACAATATAATACTGATATATATTTATATACATAGAATAACCTAAACACATAGCACATAACCCTATCAGTCTATTCAGCACATAAAACTTAGCATCAAGTAAATTTATTTAAGTGCGAGTTGAACCGAAACAAAATTATAACATCCCGAATGATTACAGTGGGACAATTATCGAGTTTAAGTTCAATTAAACTCGTCTAAACACTTAACAAATATCTTAGATAATCATATTATCGGTCAAAATAATTTTCAAAGGCTTGAAATAATTTTAAATAATTATTACTATTTATCATAATTTTTCAATCATTAATATCGTATTTAAATAATATAAATACCACATAATTCCTTAATCATTAATATTTATTTATTATTAGATATTGATGAAAATTATAGCATAATATTATAATATAATTATAATATATCAAAGTATTTTAATACCTTAAAATCATGATTTTAAACACTTAAATACATTATCCAGATAATTGATATTAATATTAAAATACTAATATTTTCATGACAAAATATCAAAAATTATATTTTATAACTTCAAATATTTTTATAACACTTGAATCATTTTTATATGATTTTTAAATCATTAATTCTATTTTCCATAATTTATTTAATATAATAATTAAATAAATTAATTACCATTAATAATAATTTATTAATGAATTTTATCACAAAATATCAAAAGTCATCAAAAACAACTTAAAATATTTTCTAACACCATAATATAATTTTTCATGATTTTCATGAATTAAAACCATTTTTAAATAATTTATTTAATTTTATAATTAAATAAATAAATACCTTTATCTTCCAAAATATTAAATATTTTTGAAATATACTTAAATTAATAAAAAACTATTTTTAGGGCTTTAAAATATTTTTTCGTAATTTATTATGTATTTTTAATAATTAAAACCATTTTTATCTATTTATTAATTAAAATAAATAAATTTCGAATTTAAGTGTCGCTAAAGGTGGCTTTAGTGAAACAACCGATATTTGAAAGTGTTCTTTAGTCATTTTTAAGGAAACCCGCAATCAATGTCGACACGAGGTGCCACTTTGACCGATCTTAGATCGTTGATCAAAGGATTTCTGGACTAGGTTAAGTGTTATAATTATAGTATAAGTGTAATAATATAACTATCAACAAAGATCCTGGCCAATCCACCACAAAACAGCAAGATCTTGGCAAACTAAAACCTTGACAGACGTTACCTGGGTTCTTTAGGAACCCAGGCAGTCCGAGTAGCCTTCTTGTCACTCGATTAATTTAATGTTCCGGTCAAGTTTCATGTGATGTTAAGGTTCTAATATGTAGTAGATATGTCAGACTACAAGTCTATACCATCAGATCATCACAAAAACATCACAAATAACAAATAATGGCTAGTCAACCCTTGTCAGGACGCCTGTTCTTCACGATTTCTGGGTTTTCCATATTTCGTTCCAGGCTGGTGGTCAACGTGGTTTGACCTTTCATAACTTTGATTCTGGTATGGATCTAAGTATTTTAAGAGCATGAATTGATATTCAACATGTCAGGCTACAGTTCTATTACAACAATATGGGCTAAACATCAAAATTCAGTAAGATCAGAGGCCTTAAATATCTTGTTAGAAATTCTGGAAATTTTTTGGGCTGCCCAGAAAGTTGTTTCGTGCTTGGTCAACGCCTTTTGACCGGTCATATCTTGCAATCTACTTAGGATATGGGCTTGCTTCAAGTTCCATATTAAATCCCTTACTAGAAAGAACAGATCTATAACATAAAATACACCAAACATCAAACACACATATATCTAAGAGGTATGACATATGGCTGTCAGACAACTTTTTTCTAACTTTTTTAGATTTGATAAATCTTTAATTTCGAGCACTTTGATGTTATGGATCTGGGTCCTAGCAACCCAGATCACTAAATGACACCATATTACACATATCTATCCAACCAATTACAACATATAACCTCAGATCATAAGATTTCTAAGATTTAGGGTTTTTATACCTTTTTGAGCCTTGATCTTGATTCTGACTTCATGATTCTGTTATGGGCTTGCTATGAACTTATCATAGTTTAGTTTCTCACTCTCTCTCACTCTAGATTTCAAAAATTATAGAGAGAGGATGTCTTGGATAATATGAAGAGTAAAGTAACTTACTTTTATTTAGTTTTAGGTTTAATCTTTGGATTCAATGAACCAAGAAGTTGCTAGCTGGCCCAAAATTGATCTTGTAATTATTTTATGGCACATGGCTACACATTAGGCTTGATGACTCACAAGATCTTGCAAATCTAATTACTTAACAACTAAGAAAAAGGCTATTTTGGACATTTGGCTTTTAAAATTAATGCCATACTTGTCATTTACCCCAACCCTTAGTGTTTAGTGTGACGCCCCCAAAATAGGTATACATCACCCATCTTGAGTCGCCAAATACATGGTACAAAATTCAAATACAACTTAATTATACAACAGTCATGTAAAATACAACAAACATATGCTGTGAGTTTTAATACAAATATTGTCATCTAGACAATATCCACACTCAATTGAGTCCTCATTACATTTATTATCACTCTATTTAATAGAATAGTAAGGACTATTAATGCTATTATCTGAACCGTCACTCTGTTCCCTGACTAGTCCCTGCTACGTTCTATTTTCGTGAAGAGAACAATGAAAGTAAAAAGGTGAGCTCAACTAGCCCAGTAAGAAATATTATGACTAAGATAATGCAGAATAAATTATCATTAGCCTTCAACAAAGTTGTTAAACCGATACAATATAACAAACATCAAGTTTAAGCTGCGGTTGAACAAGCAATCCATTAAAAGAGTCAAGTAGAGAATAAAATCTTCTATCTTTTATGATTTAAAAGGTTTTCATCACTTTTTATCATTTGGGACAATTTTAATAAATAATCCATATCATCCCCGCACTACAGCCAAGGATATTCATTAGTATCACAACCACAAATTATCCATGCACTACGGGCCAAGGATATTCGTGTATTCATCAATGGTCATGATCATGCCAACAACTGTCCATTAATGCACTACGGGATAATGAGGACTTTTACCACATCATTTGTAATATTACGGTCATGATTATACCGATTAATCCTTGGTCATAATCATACCAAGTCCATCTATGCATTACAGGCCACAGATGACTTTCAACATAATATAAACATGAGGATGATGACAATGATATAAGAATTAATAAAAACAAGTTCAAGAGTTAATTTATCCAGGAACTAATAACGTCCAAATTGTCAACATGATACTTCTTTGTAGAGTAAAATTCAAGAATGCTCAGAAGAATATTTCCATGAAAAGATACTGGATGAAGCGCAAATATCAAGGATATACCACTAATTTCATGGAGTATAGAAGTCAAAACTTTAACCAATAGAGTATAATCACCAGGCATTCGATAGACCGCATAGACAGGTTATTCCAACAGAATAATAAATAACGGAACCAGGTCATGCGTAAATGCACAAACATGATATTCCAACAGAATAATAAATAACGGAACGAGGTCAGGTAAAATTTTGCAAGCGGGATGTTCCAATGAATAATAAATAACGGAACCGAAGTCATGCGTAAACGCACGCAGGTGGGATGTTCCAACAGAATAATAAAGAATGGAATAATGAAGAATTTCACCATGTATGTAAAGATTACTCCGATGATAGATGAGTTATTCCAACATAATAATAAAGAATGGAATAATATGAAGAATTTCACCAAGTATAGGGTAGTCCACAGATACACGAGGTTATTCTAATGAGAATAATAAAGAATGGAATAATGAAGAATTTCACCATGTATGCGGTACTTGGCATGACAGAAAAGTTATTCCAACATAGTGATAAAGAATGGAATAATAGAAAATTTTCACCAAGTATAGGGTGTTGGGCTGATATCGAGTTATTCAACGAATAATAAAGAATGGAATAACTGAAGTTCTCTTCATTAATATGAAAGAAATAATACCCCTTACCTTAGAAGAAACTAGATATAGAAGTGGTGAAGTAGCAGAACACTTTTCTTCTTTCTCTCTATAGTTTCTCTCTCTAGAGTTTCAGTGAATTCGTAAGAAATAATGAAGGAATGAGCTTCTATTTATAGAAGAATGGGTGAATAGTAACTAATTCTAACGGTCCAGCATTGATTTATTTTTTAAAGCAGACGGTCCAGATTGGTTTACAATAAAATATAATACATTCTATTTATAATCTAATAAAACGAGTAACTTTATAAAATTATTACATTTTATATAAAAAGATTTTACTATGCGGGCACTATGCAAACACTATGCATAATAAAATATAATATATTCTAATTATTGTCTAATAAAAAAGATAACTTTATAAAAGTATTCTGTTTTATATAAAAAGATTTTACTATGCTAAACACTATGCATAATAGAATATAATATATTATATTTATAGTCTAATAAAACGAATAACTTTATAAAAGTATTTTGTTTTATATAAAAAGCTTTTCTGTTTTATTACATTAATAATACTAATAAAACAAAACTTCATCATCATTATTATAATTCACACTATTAATCGACCAGGTCATTCCCAGGAAAGAGGGGGCTTTCCAATAAGGATTTCTCCATATTAGCGCGCAATTAGGTGACCAAACCTCTCATTGGCAGAACTTCTAGACATCGTTAATATTGCAAATAATAATATTAATAACTTCGTCGTCTCAATTATTGATTTAATAATATATAAAATATCGACAATAATTGAATCAATTAACGTGAGATACTATGAAATAATTACTGAAGCAATAATTGAACAAAACTGAGTGACTTCTCACGTAAGCATCAATAATCAATACCGTGTGCTACTATGCAACCACGCGTATTATTGTACTTTTTAACACCGGGTGTTTCAACAGTTAACGGTAAAACTTCCGCCGTTATTTTCATAAAAATATTTTTGTCGTTTTCTCAATCCGACAATAATTCCGTTGTGGGGTCCACCAATGATTGGGCCGTCGTACGAATATTCCCCGACCAATCGAATATTATATAACAACTTGCGTATTTTGCAAAATTTATAAATATTACCCACAACTATAACATTATATCAAATTTATTCCATAATATTCAAAAATGATAATTATAGAAAATTTATTTTTATTCATAAAAGTTGGGGTCTTACATTTAGGGTTTAACCCTTAGTGTTAAAACCTAAGGTTCTCAAAATCAATTTTTTAATATTTTCAATTTAGCTTTTCAAAATAGAAAAATTAATATTTCTAAATTATAATTAAGATTTTCTAAATAAATTTTAATTTCCCAATCATAATTTAAATCTTGCTAATTAGGATAAATAATTCCTAATTAAAATTGCTAATTTAGCAATTAGGTCCATTAGGGTTTTAAACAGAATAATTAGGGTTTAAAACTTTAAAAATTAGGGTTTTTTAAATTATTAGAAAATCTATTTAATCATTAAGGTTTTAAATTCCCGAAACTGAAATTAAGGTTTCTAGAACCGATTTCTAGGATTTGCTTATAAATTGTAAAAATTTTCTAACTGAACGTGGACGTTCTAAATATATACATAGGGTTTGGACACTGAAAAAATTTATCTGGTCAACCCATGACTCTTAACACACATTCTGTACACATATAATACCATATTCACAGAACATATACACATATACCCTTAATCCTGAATAATTCACCAAAAGCCTTCACAAAATTTTGAAATTCTCAAAATTCCTTCACAAAAATATCAAACGTATACACTAATTTTCTGTCTAGGTTCTAATATTGAACGCTAAATAAATCAATTCAGAAATTTTATTTTTTTTTTTAAAAAAAATTCTAAATTCTCGAGTTGTCACATTCACCCCTTATTCTAAGAATTTCGTCCTCGAAATTCAACTTACACTGTATACCATACAACTTACACCATTCATACACATCATCACATGCTACCCAATACACCACTCACAAGAGTAATATTTTAAAATTGTGCTGAGGAGTTACATATACTATTTGCCTGTCACTTTCGCAAAGGTTTTATGAAAATTCATCAGCAAACCGTCATAACTTACGGACATAGAGGGTAATTAGCCAGGTATGCCCTGTACTGGCCAAGTACTGCTGGTCTGATCTGTTTCTCATCATTGCCATAGGCACAATATTTTACCTCAGTCTTATTATAGAATTCCGTACCAAAACAATTTGGTTCGGGAAATTTTTCTCAATGAACACTTAGAGTTTTCATAACATTAGTCTAGCTGAATCGAATAGTGTAGACTCATATTAATAATTCAATTTAATCAAATTATTTAAGTGTAGCCAAACCCCGTTGGCAAATTAAAATTTTGAAAACATTTTCGAGAATGACGTCATGATGACGTACTGTATTAGCAGTCCGTTTAAGGATGCCGTCATCGTATGACTTTGTCATAACACATCATACAATAGTAGAACAATGATTTTAGATCAAATTCACACTATGTATTCCTGTATTTATAACTCCATCACCTTTTTATCATCTCTGCTCCAGGTTCCATGGTACATAAGTGATAAATAAAAATATATTTTGATATATCAAATCATTTGTGTCTAGCTGAAATAAGTAGCATAGACTATACTTTAAATCGTTTCAAAAATGATTACGAGTCTACATAATTTTTTTTAAAAGCACATAGTGCGTATTTAGCTTGATGTCAAAATTTCGAAGTCTAGCATAGCTAGGAGTTTTGGAAAACTTATGTCTCCACTAATAATCATTTGCTTAGTAATCTATCTATTCTTATTATCCTCAATACTCCATTCACATAAAACTATACCCAGTTTGTCAAACTTACCACACTTATGAGTTTAGGAACTTGCCACAGTCATATGAGTTTAAGAACTTTTCCTAGTCAGACCTTTCACGTCCATTCGCTGAGGGGTTCATAAACATTTCATATAATCATGAGTCACGAACGTACCATAAGTATGAGTTTTAAGAACTCGTATTTAACCTAATATTCTCTACTTAGAACCTATCTATCTGTTATACACCTAAGAAAGGAATCACCCTCTCAACCTGCATATAACAAATAGTGCGACACAAACATTTCAATGAGTATCAGTGCCAGAAACTCAGTGGTTGTTACACCAAGTACAATTCAACTCCCATACGAAGAATCATACAACTTAGCTGCTAACATGAGTCCTCAATTGAAATCCCCACCTAATACTAACTCCATTCTCAATACGAATTTCATTTAATCCGTATTCATAATCTTTTCCTAAATCTGTACCCATTCATAGTACAACTAACACACAGCAATCCTGCTGTAAACTTGTTAATCATTAATTTGCTTGATCCATATCAGATCACGGGGTGATCTCATCGTATATGTTACGATTCATTTCTATACTATGATCATTTTATTTTACGATCTCCTATCCCTGTACCTTTAGTCTTTTAGACTCTATCTATACACCACTACTATTAACTTTTATTATCAGAGTTAGGATACTCTGTATCTTATAACTCGCCGAGATTCGTTTTTGAATCTTACCGACACACTAACTCTATTTGAGTTAGTACTTATCCTAATAACTGTGATTATTAGACTAAGGTATCACTACCCTAGGTTTATAACCAACATCTTTGATACCAACTGTGAAAGCCCTGAGTCCGGGTCCCAAATCACCGCGGATCCAGTACAATCATTCTATCACTATTGCGGAAGATATAAACATAAATTGTTTATACAATAAACATAAACATAATTTCCCCAAAATTGAGTAACCTTAACTTATACACAAATCAAAACTTGACTAACACATAACATTATTATCAAACTATGCTATTACAAATTAGCTGCACATTTTATCCCAAGCTGAACTTGTCTTTATCTTTTCCTTGTATCCGACGCATTCGTCTTAATCTACAATGTTTATCATGATATAGCAAGGGTGAGCATGAAAGTTGCTCAGAAAGTTTAAATCTATTTAGTTATATCATGATTGAAAGAGTCTGAATAATAAGCTGGCTACAATTCATCAATATAGTTGTGAATTAGAACGAACAAAATTTTGACTGAACAAGTATTGAACATGAACAAATATATCTGAACTAACTAGTAATGAAGGTGATCAGCCTTTCATACCTGACTTATACATGCAATATGTACAGAGTACAATTCTACAATGACAATCAGCAATGATTAACATTAAGCATATCTGAATGAAACAACTCTTAGTAGAGTTAAGTAAAACTTGCATGTACCGTTGATTACCGTTACACATTCTATATCGCTTTATCCGAAGACCTAATATTAGTAATATAGATCTCCAATATTAGAATAATATCATCACAATATAATACAGATATATTTATATACACAGAATAACCTAAACACATAGCACATAGCCCTATCAGTCTATTCAGCTCATAAAACTTAGCATCAAGTCAGACTATTTAAGTTTGAGTTAAACCCGACAAAATTCTAACATCCCGACGGTCTAGTCGGACAATTATCAAGTTTAAGTTCAATTAAACTCTACCTAAACACTTAACAAATATCTTAGATAATCATATTATCAGTCAAAATAATTTTCAAAGACTTGAAATAATTTTCAAATAATTATTACCATTTATCATAATTTTTCAATCATTAATATCGTATTTAAATAATATAAATACCACATAATTACTTAATCATTAATATTTATTTATTATTAAATATTAATAAAAATCATAGCATAATATTATAATATAATTATAATATATCAAAGTATTTTAAAATCATATAAATATGATTTTTAAACACTTAAATCCATTATCCAGATAATTGATATTAATATTAAAATATTAATATTTTTATGACAAAATATCAAAAGTTATATTTTATAATTTAAAAATATTTTATAACCCTTAAATCATTTTTATATGATTTTTAAATCATTAATTCTATTTTCCATAATTTATTTAATATATTAATTAAATAAATTAATTACCATTAATAATAATTTATTAATGAATTTCATCACAAAATATCGTAAGTCATCAAAAATAACTTAAAATATTTTCTAACACCATAATATAATTTTTCATTAATTAAAACCATTTTTAAATAATTTATTTAATATTATAATTAAATAAATATATACCTTTTATATTTCAAAAATATTAATTTTTTTGAAATATACTTAAAATAATAAAAAAAACTATTTTTCAGGCTTTAAAATATTTTTTCAGAATTTATTATGTATTTTTAATAATTAAAAACCATTTTTATCTATTTATTAATTAAAATAAATAAATTTCTGAATTTAAGTGTCGCTAAAGGTGGCTTTAGTGACACAACCGACGCTAAAAGTGTTCTTCAGCAGTTCTTGAGGAAACCTAGAATTCAATGTCAGACACCAAGGTGCCCACTTTGACCAATGCTAGATCGTTGATCAAAGGGTTTCTGGACTAGGTTAAGTGTTATAATTATAGTATAAGTGTAATAATATAACTATCAACAAAGATCCTGGCCAATCCACCACAAAACAGCAAGATCTGGGCATACTAAAACCTTGTCAGACGTTACCTGGGTTCAACCCAGGTAGTCCGAGTAGCCTTCTTGTCACTCGATTAATTTAATGTTCCGGTCATGTTTCATGCGATGTTAAGGTTCCAATATGTAGTAGATATGTCAGACTACAAGTGTATACCATCAGATCATCACAAAAACATCACAAATAACAAATAATGGCTGGTCAACCCTTGTCAGGACGCCTATTCTACACGATTTCTGGGTTTTCCAGATTTCGTTCCAAGCTGGTGGTCAACGGTGGTTTGACCTTTCAAAACTTTGATTCTGGTATGGATCTAAGTATTTTAAGAGCATGAATCGATAGTCAACATGTCAGGCTACAGTTCTATTACAACAATATGGGCTAAACATCAAAATTCAGTAAGATCAGAGGCCTCAAATATCTTGTCAGAAATTCTGGAAATTTTTTGGGCTGCCCAGAAAGTTGTTTCATGTTTGGTCAATGCCTTTTGACCGGTCATATCTTGCAATCTAATCAGGATATGGGCTTGCTTCAAGTTCCATATTAAAGCCCTTACTACAAAGAACAAATCTATAACATAAAATACACCAAACATCAAACACACACAGATCTAAGAGGTCTGACATATGGCTGTCAGACAACTTTTTTCTAACTTTTCCAGATTTGATAAATCTTTAATTTTGAGCACTTTGATGTTATGGATCTGGGTCCTAGCAAACCAGATCACTAAATGACACCTTATTACACATATCTATCCAACCAATTATAACATATAACCTCAGATCATAAGATTTCTAAGACTTAGGGTTTTTATACCTTTTTGAGCCTTGATCTTGATTCTGACTTCATGATTTTGTTATGGGCTTGCTATGAACTGATCATAGTTTAGTTTCTCACTCTCTCTCACTCTAGATTTCGAAAATTATAGAGAGAGGATGTCTTGGATAATATGAAGAGTAAAGTAACTTACTTTTCTTTAGTTTTAGGTTTAATCTTTGGATTCAATGAACCAAGAAGTTGCTAGCTGGCCCAAAACTGATCTTTTAATTATTTTATGGCACATGGCTACACATTAGGCTTGATGACTCACAAGATATTGCACATCAAATTACTTAACAACTAAGAAAATGGTTATTTTGGACATTTGGCTTTTAAAATTAATGGCATACTTGTCATTTACCCCAACCCTTATGGTTTAGGGTTTAACCCTTAGGGTTAAAACCTAAGGTTCTCAAAATTAATTTTTTAATATTTTCAATTTAGGTTTTCAAAATAGAAAAATTAATATTTCAAAATTATAATTAGGATTTTCTAAACAAATTCTAATTTCCCAATCATAATTTAAAACTTGCTAATTAGGATAAATAATTCCTAACTAAAATTGCTAATTTAGCAATTAGGTCCATTAGGGTTTCAAACGGAATAATTAGGGTTTAAAACTTTAAAAATTAGGGTTTTCTAAATTATTAGAAAATCTAATTAATCATTAGGGTTATCCCTAATTAGGTTTGAAATTAAAATACAAAAACCTTATACATAGCATTTAAATTCCCAAATTAGGATTTTAATATCCGAATTAGGGTTTTAAATTCCCGAAACTGAAATTAAGGTTTACAGAACCGATTTCTAGGATTTTCTTATAAATTATAAAAATTTTCTAAATATATACATAGGGTTTGGACATTGATAAAATTTATCTAGTCAACCCTTACCCTTAACACACATTCTGTACTCATATAATACCATATTTACAGAACATATACACATATACCCTTAATCATGAATAATTCACCAAAAACCTTCACAGAATTTTGAAATCCTCAAAATTCCTTCACAAAAATGTCAAACACATACACTAATTTTCTGTCTAGGTTCTAATATTGAACCCTAAATAAATCAATTCAAAATTTATTTATTTTTTTAAAATTTTCAAAATTCTCGGGTATGATGGAAAAATATAGTTTCAATAATTGCACGTTTTGGGGCTCGAAAAATTACAATACAATACCTCCAACTTTTTCTTTATTTTTAATTTAGTTATGCAAATATTATCAAACTTGCACCACCTCCCCTAATAGTAAATAATGTGATTCAACAGTAAATAATGTGAATCAATAGTTCTAGACATGTGAAAATACGAATTACAGTATAGTACCTCCATCTATACCTCCATTTTTAACTTAGTCATGCAAATATTATCAATCTTGCACCAACTCCCCTAATAGTAACAAGAATGTGAAACAATAGTATACACATGTGAACAAATAGTTATAATCATATGAAATAATAGAAATCAATTGCTCATTTATCCGGTTAAATACCGATTGGTCAATATAACCTCTAGAAATCAATTATTATCGAAATAAATGTCGATTTTCACTAACACAAATAATTCCAACACAATGAAACTATTTTTATCAAAAATATAAATTTTGAAATTTTGAAGTTTGACTTTTCCCGAAAAAGTCAACTGTTGACTTTTTGACCAAATAGTAAAATCAGGAAAATTTTGTGTTTATAGTCTATTTTTACTAATTTTATCGTTCCGGACTCAAATATCATGTCCGCGTCTCGAAATTCAACTTCGAGCACAAACTTCAATTTTAATAACATTCATCATTAATATTATAACTCACAATATTTATCAACCAGGTCGTTCCCAGGAAAGAGGGGGCTTTCCAATAAGGATTTCTCCCTATTGGCGTGCAATTAGGTGACCAAACCTCTCCTTGACAGAACTTTTAGATATTGTAAATATTGCAATTTAATAATATGAATAACTTTGCCGTCTCAATTATTGATTTAATAAAATAACATATTATGCAGATGATACTGTGACAATAATCGAATCAATAATATGAGAGATATGATGGAGCAATTACTGTAGAAATAATTGAGTATAAGTGAGTGACTTCTCACGTAAGCATCAATAATAGATACCGTGTGCTACTATGCAACCACGTGTATTACTATACTTTTACTACCGAGTAGTTCAATAGTATTTGTGACGCCCCCAAAATTCAGACACCCATATCTCGAATTCGGTGCATCACGTACAACTACGAATATCTTGCTAAATCATTAACAACGGAAATAATAGAATAATTACATTGATATAATATAAATATTCGCGTCCCAAGGTACAGTAACCATTACTATTACAATTCTGTGATTAGCTTAACATAGCTTAATCATTCTTGAATACATCATAATAACGATAATAATAATACTTCTAGTCTTAAGGGCTAAATTTTTCTGTCGCCTTGCCCTTTCCCTTGTCCTTTCCTGAAGTGCCGCCTTGCTCTGCCTTAACTGTAATGTTTTAGGAAACAAGAATGAGCAACAAATTTGCCCAAGCAAGTGAGGGACAAGCGATTACAACATTTAGAATTCTCGAGATTTCAAAAATGATAAGTAGTTCGAATATCAAGAAACATCAAGAGTATTCAATAGGTGTCGTTATAGGATGAAGTATATCACAATTTCGAGATTTACTCCTCTCGAGGTTCATCATGAATGAGTCTTGAGCAAATCACTAAGGACTAAGAACTCTTACTAGAATTAATAAAGATATTACTTTGTAATCCACAATAAGCGAGTACATCGGTGTGATCACTTAAAGTACCCTATGTTATGCATAACATTTAATCATACTTAGGTGCACGCGTCGGTTTCCGACAACATATCATTCCTCCTATGAGGGTTATTCATCTCGGTTTAACGTTCGGGTCCGCACCAAGGAAGTTTGGTTTGGATAATTCATCAAGGGTTACGAAATTTAGAGCGCTCATCAACTATGGACTAGGCGAATCAATAGGGGTTCGCTAGTCTAACCATGTTTAACAATAATGAGATAATTCAACTTGGATAAAATCTCAAAGGTATACAATAGAATAATTATTGTATATCAACATCACCTTGAAGGATTAATAAACTTTAATATACAAGACATGCTAGATTTATAATAATGATAACTTGCTCAATGTAGAAAGATGAATCAATCAATTTATATAACGATAACAAGTAGGGATAATAAACTTGGTCAACGAGGTTTAGGGTAAGAACTTGCTCAATGTAACAAGATAAGGTTTAGAAACTTGCTCAATGAAATTTGAGTAAGGTTAGGGAACTTGCCTTTAGCGCTGATTACCACTTATTGTAAAAATCACCTCAATGAACTATGTTGTCCTATTTACATAAGTATAGGTATTCATTAGCCAAACACACTTGATATATACATATATAAATAACATGTACTCATTATACATTCTTCTATCTATGAATATTGCATCCATTAACATCTCTTTAATCATACCTACTGACGAATGACCTTTTCTACGCATGCTTGCAGGTATTAGAATTGTTTTCCCGAAGCTAGTAAAACTTTATATTTTGGTTCGGGTGATAACAGTTTATAACAGTAAGGGATATACATAAGTTCATCCTTATTTCAAGTTATGGTGCTGTCTCCGAGTCCCAAGACATCTCACCCTATCCGAACCCGAAGTTATCCTGTCATCTCCGAGGGCATCTGGCCATATCCAAAGACGTTACGACTCGTCCGAGGACATTACGTTTTGTTCGAAGACAACATTTTTTGTCCGAAGACAATACTTCTTGTCCGAAGATAACACTTCTTGTTTCATGGCCTCACACGCCCAAACCCAATTATTACGTTACTCTATGATCAACAATATTACTCTACGGTCGACAATCAGCCATTACTTCTACGATCAACAATATTACTCTACGACGACAATCGGCCATTACTCTACGATCAACAATCTTACTCTCTACGATCGTAGTCGATTCGGCTATCACTTTACGATCAACAATCTTACTCTACGGTGCGTAGTTAGTGCATCTATCACTCTACGATCAACAATCTTACTCTACGGTGCGTAGTCGATTCGGCTATCACTCTACGATCAACAATCTTACTCTACTATCGTAGTCGATTCGGCTATCACTCTCTACGATCAACAATCTTACTCTACTACCGTGGTCATCTACATGGTGGACCTTTCCGAGAATCGTAGAGTAGTCCGGTTACTTGCGGATGTTAAGTGAGCAATCATAGTGTTTTCCAAAAGATCGGCACCAATATGACATGACACTATGATTTGGATAGTAGAGTGTCATCCGACTTATGTCGGAAGCATCAAGTCCTAACTTTTAATTCTAACAATTTTTTATTAACGTGTTCATGCATGAAAGTGAACTTCCTAACGCCTTATAACATGCTAGTTCATCATACTTGACCTATTAATTAGGAAAACCAAGGATCAAACCGGACTCAAATTAAGAACGAAGTAGAAATTTTACCTTCTCAACCTTGATATCTCACACATCGATTTGGCTTGAAATGCTTAGCGACTAAGAATTCTTCACTCGGATGTCTCCAATACTCTTAACAATATAACGATGATCGCAAAAGCATTTCGTATTTATAGAGGAAAGCATGGACTAGACCATTGCTTTACACAATGTGGGGATCCATGGGCAATGATAAAGGAACAATGGTTGCTTAAGGAGTTGTTTAACCACTTCATACCGACCCTTTCACTAGCCATGATTACCTAGGATTAGCGACTTGAAAGTTTACGTAAAGAGAGTTTAGGCTCTCGTCCTTTGTACTTGGTGACCCCTAACTTGAGATAAGAGAAGCGATCTCAGACATAAGCATGGGGTGGTCGGTCAGGCACACTGCCCTACGCCATATTTTAAAAATTCAACCCTTGTACCAATTGTTATGTTGGGTTCCGAATTGGTCTTTAAATGTTCCAAGTTATTGGGCTAACTCAAAAGTCCATCAATTAAGTTATTGGGCTAGACTCCCAATCTACATACTAAGGTTGGGCTCGGATAATCCTAGATCCAATATTAAGTTATCCCTCAATTAATAATTCCACTCACATAATAAATTGTATAAGTTAAGCTTATCATCATATGCAATAATTATTTACATCTCAATGCCACACTAGGCATAATCTTCCAAGCTTAAACTAAGCTTCTCAATGCACATTGATCTAATACGAATCAATTGATCTCAATAAAATGTGAACACTTTTATTCATATAAATATTACCTTCATTAGCATATTTATTTAATAATATGAGGAATTTCTCAGGTATTACAGTATTAACGATAAAACTTCCGCCGTTATTTTCATAAATATATTTTTGTCATTTTCTTAATCTGACAATAACTCTGTTGTGGGGTCCACCAATGATTGTTCCATTGTACGAATATTCCCTGCTAAAACAAATATTCTCTGACCAATCGAATATAATATAACAACTTGCATACTTTGCAGAATTTATAAATACTACCCACAACTATAACATTATAACAAATTCATTCCATAATATTCAAAAATGATAATTATAGAAAAGTCATCTTTATTCATAAAAGTTGGGGTCTTACAACCTCCCATTCTTATGAAATTTCACCCTCAAAATTAGGGTACGTACCTGGTATGTCGAATAGGTGAGGATATCTTGACTTCATCTCAGATTCTAACTCCCAAGTCATTTCTTCCACGTCGTGGTTTCTCCACAAAACTTTGACTTGATGTATAACCTTGGAGCATAAAGTATGATCTTTCTTATCCAAGATTTTAACAGGTAACTCTTCATATATTAAATCTTCCTCTATCACGTCCGGTTCTAATTCAATAATGTGGTTCGGGACTTCCACATATTTACGTAACATAGATATGTGAAAAACGTTATGAACATGAGACATACGCCAAAGCACTTTTACAGAAGATATAACTTTGTTTCTTAGCGTTTGTTCTTTCTTATCTATTATCTGAACAGGAATTTCTTCACATGCTAGATTCTTCTCTACTTGAATGGGCTCATAGGAAATCACGTGTCTATAGTCAGACTTATACGGACGTAGTATGGAAATGTGAAACACGTTGTGGATGTGTTCCAGTTCGGGTGGCAAAGCAACTTTGTATGCCACTTCGCCCACTCGTTTCAATATCTCGAATGGTCCTATGAACCTCGGACTCAATTTTCCTTTCTTTCCGAATCTGATCTTTCCTTTCCAAGGAGATACCTTCAAAAACACAAAACTACCGACTTCAAAGTCTCGGTTCTGGCGATGTAAATCGGCATACTTCTTTTGGTGATCTTGAGCTGTGACCAATCTACCTCTTATTGTTGTTACCACGTCGACCATTTGCTGAACTAATTCGGGTCCCAAAAGTCGCCGTTCTCGAAACAAATCCCAACATAATGGTGTCTGCATTTTCTCTCGTAAAGAGCTTCATACGGCGGCATACCGATACTCGCATGATAGCTATTATTGTAAGCAAATTCTACCAATGGTAAATGGTCGTCCCAATTCCCCTTGAAGTCCATCACGCAAGCTCTCAGCATGTCCTCCAACGTTTGTATGGTTCGTTCACTTTGCCCGTCCGTTTGAGGGTGATAAGCAGTACTTAATCTCAATTGAGTTCCCATTCGTTCTTGCAAACTTTTCCAGAATTTTGATGTGAAACGCGGATCTTGATCGAAGACAATTGGCACTGGCACTCCATGTCACGATACGATTTCCTTCACTGACAAATTCGCTAATTTGTTCAAATTGAATCGAATCTTGATGGGTAGAAAATGAGCTATTTTTGTTAATCGGTCTACAATAACCCAAATGGCATCATAACCCTTATGTGTAACCGGAAGTCCAACCACGAAGTCCATCGTGATATGCTCCCATTTCCATTCTGGTATTTCCAGCGGTTGAAGTAGTCCACTGGGCCTCTGGTGTTCCGCTTTGACTCTTTGACAAGTAAGACATCTGCTAACACACTCCGCAACTTCTCTTTTCAATTTAGGCCACCAAAATGGTGTCGAAGATCCGGTACATTTTTGTGCCTCCTGGATGAACAGAATACGGCGTATTGTGTGCTTCGTGTAGGATTTCCTCTCTCAGTTCGATTACATCTGGCACCCATACTCGACTCTCAACCCTCAATATACCGTCCTTATCTACCTTAAACCTTTCTTCCTTATCTTCTATTATTCTCTTCTTTATTTTCTCACATTCTTCATCTTTCTCTTGTGCTTCCTTTATTCTATCCAATAACGTCGGGTGAGCTCTCATCATGAGAAATTTTCCTCCTGCTTCTTTTGGTTCCTCCACCTCTATTTCCAACTTTTCCATTTCTCTTATTAATTCCTCTTGAGTTGTCAATTTGAATAACTTCTCCCTTCCTTTTCTACTTAAAGCGTCGGCTACCACGTTTGCTTTTCCCGGGTGATAAAGAATTTCGTGATCGTAATCCTTGATTAGCTCCAACCATCTTCTTTGTCGCATGTTCAACTCCTTCTGTGTGAAGATATATTTCAGACTCTTGTGATCCGTATATATCTCACATTTTTCTCCATACAAATAGTGCCTCCAAATCTTTAATGCAAAGACTACCGCCGCTAACTCCAAGTCATGGGTAGGGTATCGTCTTTCAAAATCTTTCAACTGTCGTGAGGCATATGCAATGACCTTGCCATGTTGCATTAGCACACAACCAAGTCCTCTATGCGATGCATCACTATACACCACAAATCCTCCCGTATCATCTGGTAATGATAATACAGGCGCCTCGCTCAACCTCCTCTTCAATTCTTTGAAACTCTCCTCGAATTTCTCCGTCCACATGAACTTCTCTGTCTTCCTTGTTAGATTGGTCAGCGGGGTTGCTACCTTAGAAAAATCTTGGATAAATCTTCGATAGTACCCGGCTAGACCTAAGAAACTCCTAACTTCTGTTGGCGTCTTCGGATGTTCCCAGTTACTTACCGCTTCCACCTTTGCAGGATCTACGGAAATTCCATTTTGATCTATCACGTGCCCTAGAAATTGAACCCTTTCCATCCAAAATTCACATTTTGAAAATTTAGCGTACATCTTCTCCCTTCTCAATGCTTCTAATACAATCTTCAGGTGTTCGGCGTGCTCTTCCTTCTTCTTTGAATAAATCAAAATGTCATCGATAAATACTACTACGAACTTATCTAAGTATGGCTTGAAAACCCGGTTCATCAAGTCCATGAATCTTCTTAGGAGCATCAAGTTAACCCAAATGACATTACTAGAAATTTGTAATGTCCGTAGCGAGTTCAAACGCCGTCTTTGGTATGTCCTCCTCTCGCACTTTCAACCGATGATAACCCGTTAAGTAAATCTGTCTTGGAAAAACACTTCGCTCCCCTTGGTTGATCAAAAGGTCGTCTATCCTTGGCAATGGATATCTGTTCTTAATTGTCACTTGGTTCAATTCTCGATAATCGATACAGAGCCTCATCGCTCCATCCTTTTTCTTTACAAACAACACTGGTGCTCCCCAAGGAGACACACTTGGCCGAATGTAACCCTTATCTAGCAGCTCTTGCAATTGAATCATCAATTCCTTCATTTCTACTGGCGCCATACGATATGGGGCTTTCGAAATTGGTGCGGTTCCCGGTGCTAAGTCTATTATAAATTCGATTTCTCTGTCTGGCGGAAGGCCAGGCAGTTCGTCTGGAAATACGTCTTGGAAATCTCTTACCACTGATATAACTTCCATTTCTATTCCCTTTTTCTGAGTGTCCACTATATAGGCTAAATAGCCTACACATCCTTTCTTTAATAATTTCTTGGCCTGCATCATCGTAAGGCAACACGACGATTGCTTGGCGATGAGCTATCAGTAAAACACTACCTTAGACCGATTTGAGGTCCGAAGGTTCACACTTTTCTTCGACAATCGATTATCGCGGCGTGGTGGATAACCAATCCATTAGAATATCACATCAAATTATCCCGGTTTAATCGGAAATAAGTCTACATTTAGTTCGTGACCTCTAATGTTTGCTGTGTTTGATGTAAACAAACTCTATGGGAATTACTTCCTTATTCGTAATCTCTATGTTCAATGAGTTTTCTAAATGTTAGGGAGGTATGTTTAGTCGATTAGCAAATTCTTGAACACTGAAAGGAATAGGTACTTTTGAATTGAATAATACATACGCATTTATATTATTGATTGGGAGAATACCTAACACCACGTCCCTTGCGATCATTGCGTCTTGGGCGATCATGTTAAATGTTGAGGCGATTAAATTCGGTTGGATTGCGTTGGTCCACCGATCATCAGCTTGCTGCCCCCTCCCTGTTGGCCGCTTCCTCCGTTGCTCCCCTTCTTTGGGCAATCCTTGATTTGATGCTCAGTTGAGCCACACGAGAAACATCCCTTGATCTTTTTCGGCGTTGGGCAGTTGGGTGAAATGTGCCCTTCTTGGCATGATTGTAGCAGATGTTGCGCCCTTCGGCATTCCCTTGATGGTTTTTCCGCATTTGAGCAAGCTTCACTACTTTTCTTAAATCCTCCTTGATAACTTCCTGACTGGTTGATGTTTCGTTGGTTGGTGTTGTTGTTGCGGTTATCCCATTTCCTCTTTCCCAGATAACTTCCACCACTGCTACTGCCTCCACGAGTTTCTCCCCCAGCATTCTTGTTCTTCTTCTCTTTGTTGTATTGGCTCAATGCCTCGCTACCTCCCTCAGTAATTACCGCCTTCTCCAATAAGGTGGCGAACGAGTCGATTTGAAGGACTGACACCTTGTTGAACAACCAAGGTTTTAGTCCAAGTTCGAAGCGTCGAGATTTCCTTTCTTCAGTGTCCACTTGATGTGGTGCGAATCGTGCGAGTTCGTTGAACTTGGCCGCATATTGTGCCACTGTCATCTCCCCCTATTTTAGTTCTAAGAACTTTACCTCCATCTTATTCTTCATGCTCCTCGGGAAGTAATTCTCGAAGAACAAGGTCTTAAACCTTTCCCAGGTTATAGTCCCCTCTCCCGCTCTCTGCTGGTTTGCTTCCCACCGAGAGTTTGCTTCACCCTCATCATGTATGTAGCGAACACGGTTTTACGGTCTCCACCCACACGAGCAATGGCGAAGGCTTTCTCCATTTCCTTGATCCACGTTTGTGTGCTCTGATAGGGTCGGTGAGTACGCATAAATTCTGGAGGTCCTACACTCTTAAAGTCCTTAAAGTTTGCGGCCAAGAGCTACTTGGGGAATGGGTGGTACTTGTTCATTTCTTCCCTAAGAGCCTCCCTAACAAATCTACAAGCCTCTGAATGGGATCTACTTGTCCTCTCTCATCATTAACCGACTCTTCCGGTGTAGTTAATCTACGTCTGGGTGGCATTTTTCTGCATCACCCACTTCTATTTTTTTATTATCTAATCATATTACTTAAACAGTTCTTCATAGAAGGAATAAGATTTCAGAACACATTTCAGAACAAGATCATTTATATTCATATGCCAAATTGTTACATTACATGTTATCTCCAGTATACCTCTATAAATGACACAACTAATCCCCTAATATCACAAAAGATGGGGAAAATCATTAACATACTACCCCTTTAACTCAAAAGTTGGGGCTTACAACTATTTCACATTCTTCATAAAGGTCGAAATACAACAACAGATAATACACCACATAACGAACTACCACTAATAACTTTTAACGCCTAGACTTAATCCATCATCCCATGATCCACAGTAGCTCTGGTACTCTCTACGAGTTATGTGCACCACCAAATCTCGGCTTATGTGTGTGTCGTATGCATCCCTGCTCTCTAGGGTAGCGATTCACCTCATCAATCAGTCTCCCCATGGTAAATGCGCCTTTGTATAGCCCATCTGTTCAT
Organism: Panax ginseng; assembly: GCA_020205605.1. Lineage (NCBI taxonomy): Eukaryota > Viridiplantae > Streptophyta > Magnoliopsida > Apiales > Araliaceae > Panax > Panax ginseng. The sequence continues at coordinate 139,947,302 of CM035132.1, read as the reverse complement.
CTTCCTCCTTTTGCATCTCACTTCATCCTCTAGATCGTTAGCCCTATCATTGGCCCCTTCCCACTTTTCTTCAAAATGGGTCCTAACCCTTACCTCCATCTCTAACTGAGTACGGATAGCTTCCTTCTCTGTCCTCTCGCTCAACTCCCTCTGCTCCATTTCTTCCAATTTCCCTGCCAATTCTACATTCCTAGCCACTGCCTTGTGAAACAAAGCCCCCATCTTGATTCCTGCCTCCTTACGGTGAGCAATCTCTACTTCCATCTCCTGCATCACTAACTTTCTCTAGTGGTCTTCGTCCTTGACTTTTGGAATTCGGACTCTCTGTCTTTGGCCTCGACCTCTAACTCCTCCACTGCACCCTAACTCTAAAATCTGCTCCTCATACTCCCCAACATCCTATCCTCAAAAAGTAGCCTCGTCGGAGTCCCCATGGGCTCATCCACCCATCGCTCCTCCTCTGGATCGAGACACTTGGTGTGGCTCTATCTCCTCTTCCTCGTCATCATCATCGATAGGAACTACAGTTGATATAGGCTCTGCTTATCAATGGTGCCTCATATACCACGTGTATGTCACATGGCTCCTCTTCTACTACTCGGCTAGGTCCTCCCATGTCGGTCATCCTACAATCACAAGCACACAAGACAAAACAACCAACAACTCCATTAGAATCATAAGTTCATTGTATAGAATGAAGTTATATTACATGTAACATTAAGCCCATCTCTATGGAAACTCTATATGAATTTCATCCCTTTCATCTTACGAGTTCTCCTAAGTTATAATCTAAGGGCTCTCACTCTTAAGGTTTATAACTATAGCTTTGATACCAACCTGTGACGCCCCCAAAATTCAGACACCCATATCTCGAATTCGGTGCATCACGTACAACTACGAATATCTTGCTAAATCATTAACAACGGAAATAATAGAATAATTACATTGATATAATATAAATATTCGCGTCCCAAGGTACCGTAACCATTACTATTACAATTCTGTGATTAGCTTAACATAGCTTAATCATTCTTGAATACATCATAATAACGATAATAATAATACTTCTAGTCTTAAGGGCTAAATTATTCTGTCGCCTTGCTCTTTCCCTTGTCCTTTCCTGAAGTACCGCCTTGCTTTGCCTTAACTTTAATGTTTTAGGAAACAAGAATGAGCAACAAATTTGCCCAACAAGTGAGGGACAAGCAGTTATAGCATTTAGACTTCTCAGGATTTCAAAAATGATAAGTAGTTCCAGAATATCAAGAAACATCAAGAGTATTCAATAGGTGTCGTTATAGACTGAAGTATATCACAATTTCAGGATTTACTCCTCTCAAGGTTCATCATGAATGAGTCTTGAGCGATCACTAAGGACTAAGAACTCTTACTAGAATTAATGATTATGATTACTGTAATCCACAATAGCGCAGTACATCGGTGATCGACCTAAAGTACCCTATGTTATGCATAACATTTAATCATACTTGAGTGCGCGCGCGTCGGTTTCCCGACAACATATCATTTCCCTCCTATGAGGGTTGTTCATCTCGGTTTAACGTTCGGGTCCGCACCAAGGAAGTTTGGTTTGGATAATTCATCAAGGGTTACGAAATTTAGAGCGTTCATCAACTATGGACTAGAGCGAATCAATAGGGGTTAGCTAGTCTAACCATGTTTAACAATAATGAGATAATTCAACTTGGATAAAATCTCAAAGGTATACAATAGAATAATTATTGTATATCAACATCACCTTGAAGGATTAATAAACTTTAATATACAAGAGGCAGGCTAGATTTATAATAATGATAACTTGCTCGATGTAGAAAGATGAATCAATCAATTTATATAACGATAACAAGTAGGGATAATAAACTTGGTCAACGAGGTTTAGGGTAAGAACTTGCTCAATGTAACAAGATAAGGTTTAGAAACTTGCTCAATGAAATTTGAGTAAGGTTAGGGAACTAACCTTTTACTGATTACCACTTATAGCAAAAATCACCTCAATGAACTATGTTGTCCTATTTACATAAGTATATGTATTCATTAGCCAAACACACTTGATATATACATATATAAATAACATGTACTCATTATACATTCTTCTATCTATGAATATTGCATCCATTAACATCTCTTTAATCATACCTACTGACGAATGACCTTTTCTACGCATGCTTGCAGGTATTAGAATTGTTTTCCCGAAGCTAGTAAAACTTTATATTTTGGTTGGTGATACAGTTTATAATGATAAGGGATATACATAAGTTCATCCTTATTTCAAGTTATGGTGTTGTCTCCGAGTCCCAAGACATCTCGCCCTATCCGAACCCGAAGTTATCCTGTCATCTCCGAGGGCATCAAGCAATATCCGAAGACGTTACGACTCGTCCGATGACATTTCATTTTGTCCGAAGACAACATTTTTTTTCCGAAGACAATACTTCTTGTCCGAAAACAACACTTCTTGTTTCATGGCCTCACACGCCCAAACCCAATTATTACGTTACTCTACGATCAATAATATTACTCTACGGTCGACAATCAGCCATTACTTCTACGATCAACAATATTACTCTACGGTCGACAATCAGCCATTACTCTACGATCAACAATCTTACTCTACGATCGTAGTCAGTCTGGCTATCACTTTACGATCAACAATCTTACTCTCTACGGTGATGTAGTCGATTACGGCTATCACTCTACGATCAACAATCTTACTCTCGGTTGGTTGTAGTCGATTCGGCTATCACTCTACGATCAACAATCTTACTCTACTGGTCAGTAGTCGATTCGGCTATCACTCTACGATCAACAATCTTACTCTACTACAGTGGTCATCTACATGGTGGACCTTTCCAGGAATCGTAGAGTAGTCCAGACACTTTGCGGATGTTAAGTGAGCAATCGTAGTGTTTTCCAAAAGACCAGCACCAATATGACATGACACTATGATTTGGATAGTAGAGTGTCATCTGACTTATGTCAGAAGCATCAAGTCCTAACTTTTAATTTTAACAATTTTTTTATTAACGTGTTCATGCATGAAAGTGAACTTCGTAACGCCTTATAACATGCTAGTTCATCATACTTGACCTATTAATTAGGAAAAACCAAGGATCAAACCAGACTCAAGTTAAGAACGAAGTAGAAATTTTACCTTCTCAACCTTGATATCTCACACATTGATTTGGCTTCGGAAATGCTTAGCGACTAAGAATTCTTCACTCAGATGTCTCCAATACTCTTAACAATATAACAGACTGCAAAGGCAGCTCGTATTTATAGAGGAAAGCATGGACTAGACCATTGCTTTACACAATGTGGGATCCATGAAGCCATGATAGAAAGGAACAATGGTTGCTTAGGAGTTATTTAACCGCTTCATACCAACCACCACTCATTAGCCATGATTACCTAGGATTAGCGACTTGAAAGTTTACGTAAAGAGAGTTTAGAGCTCTTGTCCTTTGTACTTGGTGACCCTAACTTGAGACAAGAGAAGCGATCTTAGACATAAGCATGGGGTGGTCGATTGAGCACAACGCCTACGCCATATTTTAAAAGTCAACCCTTGTACCAATTGTTATGTTGGGTTCCGAATTGGTCTTTAAATGTTCCAAGTTATTGGGCTAACTCAAAAGTCCATCAATTAAGTTATTGGGCTAGACTCTCAATCTACATACAAAGGTTGGGCTCGGATAATCCTAGATCCAATATTAAGTTATCCCTCAATTAATAATTCCACTCACATAATAAATTGTATAAGTTAAACTTATCATCATATGCAATAATTATTTACATCTCAATGCCACACTAGGCATAATCTTCCAAGCTTAAACTAAGCTTCTCAATGCACATTGATCTATCTGAATCAATTGATCTCAATAAAATGTGAACACTTTTATTCATATAAATATTACCTTCATTAGCATATTTATTTAATAATATGAGGAATTTCTCGGTATTACAAAGATTATTAGCAGTAAAACTTCCGCCGTTATTTTCATAAATATATTTTTGTCATTTTCTTAATCTGACAATAACTCTGTTGTGGGGTCCACCAATGATTGTGTCGTTGTACGAATATTCTCTGCTAAAACAAATATTCTCTGACCAATCGAATATAATATAACAACTTGCATACTTTGCAGAATTTATAAATACTACCCACAACTATAACATTATAACAAATTCATTCCATAATATTCAAAAATGATAATTATAGAAAAGTCATCTTTATTCATAAAAGTTGGGGTCTTACAACCTCCCATTCTTATGAAATTTCACCCTCAAAATTAGGGTACGTACCTGGTATGTCGAATAGGTTAGGATATCTTGACTTCATCTCAGATTCTAACTCCCAAGTCATTTCTTCCACGTCGTGGTTTCTCCACAAAACTTTGACTTGAGGTATAACCTTGGAGCATAGAATATGATCCTTCTTATCCAAGATTTTAACAGGTAACTCTTCATATGTTAAATCTTCCTCTATCACGTCCGGTTCTAATTCAATAATGTGGTTCGGGTCTTCCACATATTTACGTAACATAGATATGTGAAAAATGTTATGAACATGAGACATACTTGGCGGTAAAACGAGTCTATACGCCACAGTTCCTACTCGATCGAGGATTAAAAATGGGCCAATGAATCGAGGATTGAGCTTTCCTCTCTTTCCAAATTTCATAACTCCTTTCCATGGAGAAACACGTAACAACACATGATCTCCAATATCGAATTCCACGTCCTTTCGATGAAGATTAGCATAACTCTTTTGTCGATTTTGTGAGGTTTTTATACGTTGTCGGATTATTTGAATCTTTTCCGTAGTCATACGTACCAAATTCGGTCCCAATAACGTTGCTTCACCCACCTCATCCCAACATACTGGAGAACAACACTTTTTTCCATACAACGCCTCGAATGGAGCCATGCCAATACTTGCTTGATAACTATTGTTGTAGGAAAACTCCACCAATGGTAAGAACTTGTCCCAACTTCACAGAGTCTTAATAAATCTTCAAGAGTTTGAATAGTCCTCTCTGATTGTCCGTCCGTCTGAGGATGATATGCCGAACTAAATCGTAAATCTGTGCCCATAGCTTTTTGCAAACTAACCCAAAATCTTGAAGTGAATCTTGGGTCTCGATCAGAAACTATAGATACTGGCATACCATGCAATCTTACAATCTTGTTTATATACATACTAGCAAGACGTTTAAGTGTATAAGTTTTTTGTATCGGTAAGAAATGAGCAGACTTGGTCAATCTATCAACAATGACCTAAATCGCATCTATGCCTTGAGAAACCTTGGGAAGACCAGTAACGAAATCCATGGTAATGTGCTCCCACTTCCATTCTGGAATTTTAAGTGGTTGCAATGGACCTTTTGGCACTTGATGCTCCACCTTGACTCGTTGGAAAGTTAGACACCTTGAGATAAACCCCGCTATCTCTCTCATCATATTGCTCCACCAAAATGTATATAGAAGATCACGATACATTTTGGTACTCTCGGGATGGATTGCAAACGGTGTGTTGTGCGCCTCCATCATGATTTTATACTTTAACTCAGGGTCGTTAGGAACACAAAGTCTGGAGTTGACTCAAAGTATTCCTTCATCATCGATTATTGCTTCCGGCATAGCACCTTCTTGCACTTTCTTTCTCATACGCATCAGCTCCAGGTCTGTAGCTTTAGCAACTTTAACCTTATCGATTAAAGTCAGTTCTACTCGTATATTCGCCATCATCACGTGGGTCCCTAGAGTCTTTATCTCTATCTCCATCCTTTGCAAGTCATACAAAATGGGCCTTTGTATTGACAATATCGCACTCGTACCCGCATATGATCTTCTACTTAATGCGTCAGCTACTACGTTCGCTTTTCCAGGATGGTATTAGATGGTATGATCATAATCTTTCAACAGTTCAAGCCAACATCGTTGTCGCATGTTGAGTTCCTTTTGAGTGAAGAAATATTTGAGGCTTTTATGATCCGTAAAGATCTCCACTTTCTCCCCATACAAATAATGCCTCCAAATCTTTAGTGCAAAAATGACTGCTGCCAACTCTAGATCATGAGTAGGATAATTCCTCTCATATTCTTTGAGTTGTCGTGAGGCATAGGATATGACTTTCCCATGTTGCATGAGAACACAACCTAACCCTTTGCCCGAAGCATCACTATAGATGACAAATCCTCCGATCCAGATGGTATTGTCAGAACAGGTGCTAAAATGAGTCTCCTCTTGAGTTCTTGAAAACTCTTCTCACATTCCTCGCTCCAACCAAATTTTTTATCTTTTCGAGTTAGCTGAGTTAAGGGAGTAGCGATTCGAGAAAACCCTTCTACGAATCTCCGATAATAACCCGGCTAAAGCCGAGAAAGCTACGTACTTGATTCATTGATTTAGGTTGCTCGACTTTGAATAGCTTCAATCTTTGCTGGGTTAACAGATATTCCATGACTTGACACCACGTGCCCAAGAAATGCTACTTCCTCAAGCCAGAACTCACATTTCTTCAACTTGGCATAAAGCTTATATTCACGAAGCTTTTGGAGTATCAGCCTCAAGTGTTGCTCATGATCTTCACGGTTTTTGGAATAAATAAGGATGTCGTCAATGAAGGCGACCACAAAGTGATCCAAATATTCCTTGAATACTCGGTTCATCATATCCATGAAGGCGTGCGGCAGGAGCATTAGTCAATCCAAAAGACATGACTAGGAATTCATAATGCCGTCTGGGGAGTTACGAAAGCCGTCTTTGGAATGTCATCGGTTCTAATCTTCAATTGGTGATAACTTAGGAACGAAGATCAATCTTTGAAAAGAATTTGGCTCCTTGTAACTGGTCAAACAGGTCATCAATACGTGGAAATGGGTACTTATTTTTGATGGTGACATGGTTTAACTCCCGATAATCAATACAAAGTTGCATACTCCCATCTTTCTTTTTCACGAATAGAACAGGAGCACCCCAAGGAGACATACTAGGACGAATGAAATCGATGTCTAACAATTCCTGTAGTTGGGTCTTTAACTCCTGAAGTTCAATAGGAGCCATTCGATATGGGGCTTTGGAAATAGGTTTTGTACCGGGTTCAAGGTCGAAACAAAATTCAATTTCACGCTCTGGGGGTAGGCCAGGAAGTTCTTCAGGAAATACGTCAGGAAATTCATTAACAATAGAAATATCATTCAAAACTGACATATTTTTATTTAGATCCGTGACATGAGCTAAGAAAGCTTGACATCCGTTTTTCAATAAACGAATAGCTTTATGGCTTGAGATGATAGTGATTGATTTTAATGGTTTGGTTGCTTGAATTCGCATAATAGGTTGGTTAGGAATATGAAAGCTAACAACCTTACGAAAACAATCAATTTTTGCACGATGAGTAGTTAACCAATCAATCCCTAGAATCACGTCAAATGCAAGTATTTTCAATGAAATAAGATCGACAAGTAATGTGAGGGTACTGATTTGAACTAAACAAAACTTATAAACAGTGGATGTAATGAAGGTTTCTCCCAATGGAGTTTCAACAGATAAGTCAAAGTCCAATTTCTTCGGAGTCAAATTTAAACATTGAGCGCAAGTAGGAGAAATAAAAGAATAGGTAGAACCGGTATCAAATAAGGTATAGACTTCTCTAGAGTTTATGAAAAGCTTACACGTGATGACCTCGTTCGGGTTCCTTGCTTTCTGGGAGGTCACAACAAATGCTCTCCCTTGCATTACCGGCTTTGACTTTTCTAGGACGACCTTTGGTGCCTCTATCCTAGCTAAACTTATCTTCGGTGAACGACAAAATCGGGCTAGGTGACCTTCTCTTCCATAATTATAACATGCTTTGGACGGCATCGCGCAGTTTGGACTAATGTGTCCCTCTCCTACACATTTGAAGCATATAATAGGTGGTCGTTCTCCTTCCTTCACAACGGGTGCTGGTGCAGACGTCTTTCCATCATTGTTGAATTTCCTCATATAACTAACCATGGAAGATAGTCGCGGATCGCCTTTTCGTCTATTAGAGATAATTGGTGATACATCTTGTACCCATTGGTCTTCATCTAAGCGAGCATCAATCAATACCGAGGGATTCCATTTCCACCTCTATGGGGAACCTTTGCTTCCATCCCATAGACTAATGAGTGAGGGGTTGCCCTAGTGGAAGCTAGCGCGTGGAAGTTTGTGTAGGCTAATAAAAGTCGGAGGCAAGAGGTCGGGCCATCCTTTGTGATTGGCGGACATTTTCTGCATGATCTTTTTGATGTTCTTATTAGTCGCTTCAACAGCACCATTCATCTTTGGATGGTATATGACGGAGTTGAGGTGTTTGATGTGGAATTTTCTGCATAACTCCTCCATCATTTTGTTGTTGACGTTCTTAGCATTGTCTGACACAATGACCTCTAGTTGTCCATGTCGACAAACAACATTGTTTCTAATGAAAGCAATGATGACTTCTTTAGTAACCCTAGGGAAGGATGCTGCTTCTACCAAATTGGTGAAGTAGTCGATCATGGTGAATATGAATTGATGTCCATTACTGGCTTTGGGCTCGATAGGCCCGATCACGTCCATTCCCCACATTGAGAAGGGCCATGGCGAACTCATATTGTGGAGTTCCCTTGGAGGGGCGTGGATAGCATTCCCATGAATCTGACATTGATAGCACCTCTTGACGTGATCATCACAATCAGCTTTGAGTGTAAGCCAATAATGCCCTGTTCTAAGGATCTTCTTGACAAGTAGGGGTCCGCTCATGTGAGGGCCACATACTCCACCATGGATCTCATCCATGAGTCTATGAGCTTGGTCTTTATCCAGACATATGAGGAGACCTAATCCAGCATCTCTTTTGTAGAGTCCATCTTCGCTCAGGTAGAATTTCATAGCAAGTCGATGAATCCGCCTCTTCTCAGTTAGGCTCGCCTCAGCGGGTGTAGATCCATCTCGTAGATACTCCTTGATGCATTGATACCAAGGATTGTGGATGGGAGGTAGTTCATCCGATACTTCTCCAACGTAATTCCCATAGACTGGGGCTTTTTGCAAAGTAAACGTGATTCTTGGCATGTTTTCCTTGTCAGGTATGTAAACCAAGGAGGCCAACGTTGCTAATGCATCTGTAAAATCATTCCTATTACGAGGAATGTGTAGAAAGGAGATTTCTTCGAACTCCAAAGCCATCTGTAAAACTTGCCGATGGTAAGGCAACAATTATAATTCTTTAGTTTGATAAATTCCTGTGGATTGTCTGATTACCAATTCGGAATCCCCAAAGATAGTTAACCGCCTGATGCCCATTGAACGGGCAAGTTTTAGGCCCATGATACAACCTTCATACTCAGCTGTGTTGTTGGTGCTGACAAACTGCAATTTGATTTGAAGGGATCTGCTCCCCATCTGGCTATTAAAAGCGCTCCAGCTCAGAGCCTTCGTGTTATGACTCCATCAAAATACATTTTCCACGTGCGGCATGTATCGTACTGATGTTGCAGCTGAATTGTCATTACCCCTTTATCGGGGAAGTATGTTTCCAAGGGATTATAGTCCCCTGCAGGTGCGGCGGCTAGTTGATCTGCAATTCCTTGACCTCTGACAAACTTTTGCATCACGTAGACGATGTCAAATTGCTGCAGGATAAACTGCCATCTGGACAGTCGACAATTCAGTATGGGCTTACTGAACACATACTTGAGAGGATCCATTCAGGATATGAGATGGGTTATGTGACCATGGAGGTAATCCTATAACCTCATGGAAGCCCATGCTAAAGCACAACAAGTCTTCTCAATCAGAGTGTACTTGTGTTCACTAATGCTGAATCTTTTGCTAAGGTAATAGATAGCTCATTCTTGGTCTCTATTGTCTTTTTACCCCAGCATACAGCCCATGGCATTGTCATTTATGGATAGGTACATGAACAGGGGAACATCATCCCTAGGAGGTACCAAAATAGGAGCGTTAATCAGTTGCTCTTTGATTGTAAGGAAGGCTTTCTGACACTCATCGTTCCATTTCATAGATGATTTTTTTCTTAACAGCTTGAAGATAGGCTCACAGGTTGCTGTGAGTTGAGAAATGAATCTGCTAATGATGTTGATTCTTCCCAAAATCCTGTATTTTTCTTCTCATCGGAGGAATGGGCATTTCCTTGATGGCCTGGATTTTGGTAGGATCCAGTTCAATCCCTTTATGGCTGACTAGGAAACTTAGCAACTTGCCTGATTTAACACCAAAGGCACACTTGGCTGGATTCAACTTCAAGTTGTACTTACGCAACCTGTTGAATAGCTTCTTGAGATGGTTTAGGTGGTCATCCTCCTTCCGGGATTTGATGATGATGTCATCCATGTAGATCTCTATCTCTTTATGCATTAAATCATGGAAAAGAGCCATCATAGCTCGCTAATAGGTTGCCCCTACTTTGATGAGGCCGAATGACAACCGTCTGTAGCAAAAGGTTCCCCAAGGCATGATGAAAGCAGTTTTCTCACGATCTTCCTCAGCGACCATAATTTGGTGGTATCCCGCAAAGCAATCAGCAAAGGAGTACATGCCGTATTTAGCAGTATTGTCAATGAGAATGTGGATAAATGGCACGGGAAAGCTATCTTTAAGGCAAGCTTTGTTCAAATCTCGGTAATCCACGCAGACTCGCACCTTTCCCCCTGGTTTAGGCAGGGGAACAATGTTGGATATCCATTCCGGATATATAGACACCATGATAATGCCAGCTTGAAATTATTTCACAATTTCTTCTTTAACCTTTAAACTCCACTCAGGTTTCAATCGCCTGAGCTTTTGCCTAACTGGCTTGAATCCTTCTTTGATGGGAATGCGATGAAGAACAATATCCATGGACAAACCTACCATATCTTCATGAGACCATTCAAACTCTTAAAGATCTATTAAGACTCTGTGTCCTATACTTCAAAGGAAGTTTGGACAAATACTTACCATTGGTGGAATTCTCCTACAACAACAGTTATCAAGTAAGTATAGGCATTTCTCCATTCGAGGTGTTGTATGGACGAAAGTGTCGTTCTCCAGTATGCTGGGACGAAGTGGATGAAGCAACATTGTTGGGACCAGAATCGGTACGCATGACTATGGAAAATATTTAAATGATCCGGCAACATATACAAACCTCACAAGATCGATAAAAGAGTTATGTTGATCTTCATCGAAGGGACATGGAATTCAATATTAGAGATCATGTTGATGTTCATAACATTTTTCACATATCTATGTTACGTAAATATGTAAAAGACCCAAACCACATTATAGAATTAGAACCAGATGAGATAGCAGAATATTTAATGTATGAACTGGTACCTGTTAAAATCTTGGATAAGAAGGAACATATTCTACGCTCAAAGATTATACCTCAAGTCAAAGTTTTATGGAGAAACCACGATATTGAGGAAATGACCTGGGAGTTAGAATATGAAATGAAAACAAGGTATCCTCACCTCTTCGACATACCAGGTATGTACATCAATTTCAAGGATGAAATTTCATAAGAAGGGGAGGTTGTAAGACCCCAACTTTTATGAATAAAGATTTAATTTTCTCTAAATATTATTTTGAATAATAAGGTGTTATTTGATATAATGTTATAGTTATGGGTGATATGTGCAAATTTTTCAAGTAAGCAAGTTGTCATAAAATATTCGTTTATTCAGGGAATATTCTTTTTGTCGGGGAATATTCGTACGACGGCATAATCATTGGTGGACCCCACAATGGAATGACTGTTGGATATAGAAAGTGACAGAAATAACATTTATATAAAAATAACGGCAAAACTTTTACCGTTAACTATTGAAATACCATTGATAAAAGAACAGTAATACGCGTTGTTGCACAGTAACACACGGTATTGCACAGTATCTCCGATTATTGATGCCTGCGTAAGAAGTCACTCAGTTCATTTAATAATTATCATAGTAGTTGCTGCATAGTATCTCATATTATTAATTCAATAATTGTCACAGTATCATCTATACAATATTTTATATTATTAAATCAATAATTGAGACAACACATTTATTCATATTATTATTTGCATTATTGACAATGTCTAAAACGTTATGTCGAGGAGAGGGGTTAGGTTATTTAATTGCGCGCCAATAAGGAGAAATCCTTATCAAAAAGCCTTGTATCCTGGGAATGATCTGGTTGTCAATATTGTGAGTTATAATATTAATGATGAATAATTGTTAAAAGATTAAAAATGTGTTTATTAAATATAAGTGATTTGTGGTAAATATTTATTCAATTTTTGATATAAATAGAAGGGTTTGTCATGAGGCGTTTGTTGTAAGTTTGACTTATTATTCCATGGGGAGATGTACTAATTTTTCGGACCGTCGGTTGTGGTTTTAATAGTAAATCAATATGGATCCTCGATTGTGGTTTTAATAGTAAATCAATATGGACTGTCGGTTGAGGTTTTAATAGTAAATCAATATGGACCGTCCGTTTTAATAGTAAATGTGACGCCCCCAAAATAGGTATACATCACCCATCTTGGGTCACCAAATACATGGTACAGAATACAAATACAAACTTAATTATACAACTTTCATGCAAAATACGATAATACAATAGTTGAGTTTCAATACGAATATTGTCTCGTAGACAATATCCAAACTCAAACGGAGTCCTCATTACAATTATTATCACACTATTTTATAAAACAGTGAGCACTACTACAGCCACCATCTCGGACCGTCACTCCATTCCTCGACTAGTCCTGGCTACGTTCTCTTTTCCTAAAGAGAAAAATGAAAGCAAAAGGGTGAGCTCAACTAGCCCAGTAAAGAATATTATGACTAAGATAATTCATTTATCAATAGCCTTCATCAGAATAAATCAGAGATTTAGAACATATGGCAGATAATAAAAGTTTTCAACCATAATTGCAGCGGAATCAACAATCCATTAGAAGAGTCAAGTAGAACATAATGTCTACTATCTCCTCCAATTTAAAAGTCCATCGTTAATATTTCATTCCTGTAATACTTATCAACAGTTCTTTTTTATACCCAAGACAAGGAGAAGTTTCATCACCTGTCTTCACCTGAACCACTAAAGATTATAGTTAAATTCACAATTTATATTTATAATCATGTAAATCAACAGTTTCTCCTTTCCCTAAGGGCTTAATAGAACGTTTACTCAATATCCTTACCCCAAAAGGCTAAAGATATTCAAATGTAATAACATTGATCATAGCAATCAGTTGTCTATCTTCGCACTACGGGGCAAAGATATTCAACTATAAAACTAATGGTCATGATCACACCAATCAATTGTCTGTCAGTGCACTATGACCAAAGACATACAACTGTTAACTAATGGTCATGATCCTGCCAATCACATCATCAAATTATCCACGCATTATGGGCTAAGGATATTTGTTAGTATCACCAGTGGTCATGATCATGTCATACACCTGTCCATCTTTGCACTACGGGCCAAAGCTATCAATCAACAGTTTGTCTTTGCACGTAAGCCAAAGATATACAACTGTAAAACCAATAATCAACAGTCCATCTTTGTACGTAAGCCAAAGATATACAACTGTAAAACTAATAATCAACGGTCCATCTATGCACTATGGGCCAAAGATGACTTTCGTTACAATCTAAGTATGAGGATGATGAAAATGATATAAGCATCAATTAAACAAAATCAAGGATAAATATTAAAAAAATTTAATTTATCAAGAGTTTAAAAATGTCCAAATTGTCAACATGATACTACTTTGTGGAATAAAATTCAAGAATAATATTCATGTATCAAAAATAATTTGGACAAAAAAGAATCAATTTTTGTTATGAATAGTACCTCAGGTGAATAGTACCTGAGTGAATAGTAACTCGTGAATAGTACTTTATGAATAGTACTTTGTGAATAGTACCCCGTGAATAGTATCTCGTGAATAGTACTTTGTGAATAGTACCCCATAAATAGTACTCCGACATGAAAAGATTAAAAATTATCAATAATGTTCAGAAAATATCCTTGTGAAACGATACTAGATGAAGCGCAAATTTCAAGGATATTCTACTAATTTCACGGAGTATAGAAGCAATACTTTAACAAAATGAGTGTAGAATTAGGAATACAAAACGAAATAATATTACTTACATACTACAGAGTATGGAAGAATATATTATTTCATACGAGTATTGAACAAAAATAATATCTCTTACCTTAGTAGAAGGCTGGATACTGCAATAGTGAAGTGGTAGAATACTCTTCTTCTTTCTCTCTATAGCTTCTCTCTCTATAATTGCTCTTGTGAGTCTTAGTGAATTGGTGAGAATGAAAGAAGAATGAGCTTTTATTTATAGAAAAACATAGTTTCGATAATTGCACGTTTAGGGGCTCGAATTATTACAGTATAGTACCTTCATCTATACCTCTATTTTTAATTTAGTCCTTCAAGTATTATCAATCTTGCACCACCTCCCCTAATAGTACATGCATGTGAATCAATAGTTCCATACATGTGAACCAACAGTAATTTTCATATGAACTAATAGTAATTAATTGTTCATTTATCTAATTAATTGCCCGTTTGGTCAATTTAACATCCAGAAATCAATTATTATCAAAATAAATGTCGATTTCCACTAACACTAATAATCCCAACACAATGGAAATATTTTGTATCAACAATTTCATCTTTAATCAACACAAACTTATTCATCATTAATATTATAACTCACAATATTTAACAACCAGATCATTCCCAAGAAAGAGGGGGCTTTTCGATAAGGATTTCTCCATATTGGCGTGCAATTAGGTGACCAAACCCCTTTCCACGACAGAACTTTCTAGACATCGTCAATAATGCAAATAATAATAAGAATAAATTTTTTGTCTTACTTATTGATTTAATAATATAAAATATTATGCAGACGATACTATGAAAATAATTGAATCAATAATATGAGAGATATTATGTAGTAATTACTGTAGCAATAATTGAGTATAACTAAGTGACTTCTCACGTAAGCATCAATAATTAATACCGTGTGTTACTATGTAACCACGCGTATTACTATACTTTTAACGTCGGGTATTTCAACAGTTTAACAGTAAAACTTTATCCATTATTTTTATAAAAAGATATTTATGTCGTTTTCTAACTCCGACAATAATTCTGTTGTGGGGTCCACCAATGATTGTGCCGTCGTATGAATATTCCCTATTAAAATGAATATTCCCCGACCAATCGAATATTTTATAACAACTTGCTTACTTTGCAAAATTTGTAAATATTACCTATAAGTATAACATTATATCAAATCCACACCATAATATTCAAAAATATATTTCTAGAAAAATTAATCTTTATTCATAAAAGTTGGGGTCTTACACATCATGCCATCATTTCAAATCCCAACATCATTTAACCAATGATAATTTGCCAGAGAGAATCACACCATCCTCCTGAAAACTGACATCTTTTATCAAATCATTAAATTTCCCGAGTGCATCACGTCATCATTCCGAAACCCGACATCTTTTAACCAATGATAATTTGCCCGAGTGAATCACGACATCGTCTTGATACCCGTCATCTTGTATCAAATTAATATTTGGCCGAGTGCATCACGCCATCGTCCCAATACTCGACATCTTTTAACAAATTAACATTTGTCTGACTGCATTACGCCTTCGTCCTGATACCCGACATAAAAATAATAAATCAACGGGGATGTGATTCGGTTAAGGTAAGAAATTAATTGTCCTGTGTTCCTTACATTTTGTCATCTACCTGAATCAATAGTATTTATTTCAATTAATGCAGAGTTATTTGAGCTTCACATAAAATCTTATTACATATTCAATGTGGATATTAAATTTGACAATGTACAAGTTAAATATATTTCATCTCCCTAGCCCTATTTTTACGCAATTCAAGGTCAATTCTATACCTAAATAATTGGGAGCTATCGTTTACACTCCTAAATTAACCTCACTTTCACTTTACAAATTCAAACGATTAACATAGTAGTAAGCAAGGATCAATCCCACAAAGAGTGATTTGTTTTATATGTATCCTATAACTTCTAATGAAAAGGGGATTTGAATTAATTAACTAAATTAACAAGAATAAACTAATAAGAATAAACAATTAATAAAAAGCTTCAGTTCTTCAGTTCAGTAGCACCTTTTTACAGCAATAGATTAATAGTGTAACATTATTTACCCTTCAATGAAACTAATAGCCTTAGGTAACAACAAGCTCTGCTACCCGAAACTCCCTTTAGATTGTCACTCAATGAAACAAGCTCATCACAAGATTCTAACCATTATATAACCTAGAACAAGCTCTCTAGATTTAATATAACAGTAACATTAAGAATTAGGGAATTAGATTATTCCAAACAACAAACATATAAGCTCGAATTATTTAACTTGTCTTCTAATAATCATTGCAATACTTAAAAGCTTGTCCACAATCAGGTATTACTAATTACTACTTGTGATTAGGAACAATATCAATTACATATAATATTATTCCTTGATCTATCATATGATATTCGTTAACCAACTCAATCCTGTAGAAATCAAACCAATTAAGCCAAATAGTATTCAGAAATTAAATCAGATTATCAAGAATGAATTTCATGTGAGAAGGAATAAATAATGAATACTCAATTAACCATTAATTATAAATAAGGTTCAACATCCCTTAGAACTGAATAAAAAGAACTTAGCTCATGTCGTCAATCCTCCAATGTTGTAGATGAGAGAATGTAGTAGATGATTGAATGAATAAAACCCTGACTATCATCCTCTATTTATAGTGCTAGACAAAGTCCTAAATCATATGAAAATTAGAAATCCAAATCCTAAAAGGAATTATAAATCATAACTAGTTTCCATAAAGAAATAGAATCCAATTTGGAAATAAATCTCAGTCTAAAGATATCCTAAATCTAATAGAAATATCAATCCAATTCTATGTAGAAAGCTGTCAAAATCTGCATTTAGAAACTTTCCAAAAATGTAAGATTTCTAAGATTTTTTAGATTTCCCACACAATTTCGCCCATATTTCTTGCTGCAACGTCCTTTGGTAAAACAACCATAAATTTTGATCCGAAATGAGTTACGGGGCCTGCTACCTATCAAATCGAATCTCTCAGCGAGATCTACAACTTTTATTCTTTGAGAATTAATAGATTTGGGCTGCATCAAGGTAAAAATCTGGCTTCAAGTGACTGTTATGTAAATTACAACTTCCAAACTTTGAGATTCAACTTTCATCTGGTAAAAAGATCATAACTTTTTCATATGAATTCTGATTGGGATGATTCAAAATGTTCCAGAAATCTAAGGAAGATCTCTACAAAAAAATCTAATTCCTAAGCCAAGACCAAGCGTGACGCCCCCAAAATAAGTCCACACAACCCATTATGAATCACCAAATACATGGTACAGAAATCAAATATAAATTTCATTTATATAAAGATTAATTGTCATGTAACATACGACAAAACATACGCTGTGAGTTTTAATACAACTATTTTCTTGTAGACAATATCCAACCTCAAATAAAATCCTCATTATAATTATTGTCACACTATTTTACAAAATAGTAAGGATTACTAAAATAATCATCTTGGACCATTATTCCACTCCCCGACTAGTCCCAGCTATATTCTCGCCTCTTGAGAAGAACAATGGAACCAAAAGAAAAAGGGTGAGCTCAACTAGCCCAGTAAAGAATATTATGACTAAGATAATGTAGAACAAATTATCCTTAGTCCTCAACATGGAAAAAATCTGATAGAATACAATAGACAACAAGTTTTAGATCAACAACTGCAGTGGAAATAACAATCCATTAGAAGAGTCAAGTAGAACATGTTATCTACTATCTTCTATGATTTAAAAGTTCTTCATCAATATTTTATCCCTGTAACACCAATCAACAAAAATTTCACATCAACTAATTATCTATGCACTACAGGCCAAGGATATTCGTTAGTATCACCAGTGGTCATGATCATGCCAAACAACTATCCATCTATGCACTACGGGCCAAAGACAACTTTCACCACATCATTTGTCTTTAAAATTATAGGTCATGATTATACCAATATAAAATTCCTGGTTATAATCATACCAATCAACAGTCCATCTATACATTACGGGTAAAATATGACTTTTACCATGTTAAAGAATGAGGATGATAATAATAATATAAGGAATTAATCAAGTGAGATCAAGGATAAATATTAGAGATTTATAATTCAATTTATCGAGAGTTCAAGAATGTCCAAATTGTCAACATGATAACTAATTGAGTAAAATTCAATAATGATATTCATGTATCAAAAATAATTTAGACAGAAAAGAAATCACTTTTGTCGTGAATAGTACCCCATGAATAGTATCCAAATGAATAGTACTCCATCATACAAAGTACCCCAAATAAATAGTAACCTGGGTGAATAGTACCTGAGTGAATAGTACCCCATAAATAGTACCCCAAATGAAAATATTGAAATTTAATAAGAAAGTTCAGACCAATATTCCAATGCAACGATACTAGATGAAGCGCAAAACTCAAGGATATTCTATTAATTTCAGGGATTATAGAAGCAATACTTACCACAGTAAGTTTAGATTTAGGAATATGAAAAGAAATAATATACGAAACTACAAATGGATTTTCACCCGTCATGCGGTAATCTGCATAGACAGATCTTTTCCACAAATAAAGAATAAGTATGAAGGGTTATTCACCATGCATGCGGTAATCTGCATAGACAGGTTATTTCCATAGATTAATAAATAATATCCCTTACCTTAGTAGGAGATTGGATACTACAATAGTAAAGTAGCAAAATACACTTCTTCTTTTTCTCTATGGTTTCTCTTGTGAGTCTTAGTGAATTGGTGAGAATAAAAGAAGAAATAAACTTCTATTTATAGGAGAATGGACTAAATAGTAACTGATTCACGGACGGTCCAGATTGATTTACTGTAAGACCCCAACTTTTATGATTATGAATAAAGATTAATTTTTCTCAAAATATATTTTTGAATATTATGGTGTGGATTTGATATAATGTTATAGTTGTGGGTAATTTTTACAAATTTTGCAAAGTAAGCAAGTTGTTATAAAATATTCGATTGGTCGGGAAATATTCGTTTTCACAGGTAATATTCGTACAACGGCATAATCATTGGTGGATCCCACAACAGAAGTATTGTCGAAGTTAGAAAATGACAGAAATATCTTTTTATAGAAATAACGAAGAAATTTTTACCGTTAAACTGTTGAAATACCAGATGGTAAAAGTATAGTAATACGCGTGGTTACATAGTAGCACACGGTATTGATTATTGATGCTTACGTGAGAAGTCACTTAGTTATACTCAATTATTGCTACGAAGATTCTTTGCATAATATCTCATATTATTATTGATTCAATTATTGTCATAGTATCATCTCGCATAATATTTTATATTATTAAATCAATAATTGAGACGATAAAGTTATTCATATTATTATTTGCATTATTGACGATATGTCAGAGAAAGTTTACATCGAGGAAAGGGTTTGGTCACCTAATTGTGCGCCCATAGGGAGAAATCCTTATCGGAAAGCCCCCTCTTCCCTGGAATTGATCTAGTTGTTAAATAGTGTGAGTTATAATATTAATGATGAATAAGTTTGTGTTGATTAAAGATGAAATTTTTGATAAAAAAATATTTCCATTGTGTTGGGAATATTAGTGTTAGTGGAAATCAATATTTATTTCAATAATAATTGATTTCTGCATGTTAAATTGACCAAATGGGCAATTAATTGGATAAATGAGCAATTAATTGCTATTAGTTCACATATAAATTACTGGTTGTTCACATGTATGGAACTATTGATTCACATGCATGTACTATTAGGGGAGGTGGTGCAAGATTGATAATACTTGAAGGACTAAATTAAAAATGGAGGTATAGATGAAGGTACTATATTATAATAATTCGAGCCCCTAAACGTGCAATTATAGAAACTATGTTTACCTATAAATAGAAGCTCATTCTTCTTTCATTCTCACCAATTCACTAAGATTCGCAAGAGCAATTATAGATATTGAAGTTATAGAAAGAAAGAAGAAGAGTATTCTGTCACTTCACTATTGCAGTATCCAGCCTTCTACTAAGGTAAGGGGTATTATTTATTTCATATTCGCTTACGATATTATTTTTCGTATTCGTAAGAAATTTTATTTCGTTCAATATTCATAAGAAATATTATCTTCGTTCAATATTCGTAAGGAATATTATCTCCATTTAATATTTATAAGGAATATTATTTTTGTTCAACAGTTGTAAGGGATATTATTTTTGTTCAATTCTCGTATGAAATAATATTTTCTTCCATACTCTGTAGTATGTAAGTAATATTATTTCGTTTCGTATTCCTAATTCTACACTAATTTTTTTAAAGTATTACTTCTATACTCCGTAAAATTAGTAGAACATCCTTGAAATTTGTGCTTCATCTAGTATCATTTCACAAGGATATTTTTTTGAACATTCCTGATAATTTTTAATCTTTTTATGCCAGAGTAATATTCATGGGGTACTATTCACAAAGTACTATTCATGGGGTAATACATAAAGTATTGTCGACGTCGGGATTTTTATTTATCCCTTTTCGTTACTTGTTCTTTGGTGTTCTCATGTTAATGTGAGATTTGTTTGAAAAAACAAGTGAAAAAGGTCTGACATGTGTAATGTCGACGATTTAACTTTAAGAGTCGCCAGTTGGTGTTTTTAACTGGTTGAACCAACGCAACCGAAAAGGTTTGCACATTGACCCAATGATGTGACACTGCTAAACGGGTCTGTGAAACCGAGATTCATTTGGGTTCGGGGGCTAGATTATGCGGAGGGAAGGTGTTAGGCACCCCCCGACATCCGTGTTTCCATGGTGACCGCCACTTTTCAAAGAAACTATTATATTAATGTCTGTCTGTGTGTGGATCAATGTGCAATTATTTGAAAGTAGTGCGAGGCATCGTTCGCACCTATATACACAAGGTTTGAATTTATAGAAAAATTCAGTTTTAACCAAGATATAGCAATGAAGTTTTATAAAAAGAGGTTTTTCAAACCCTGTGCTCAATAGGAATTGAGACCTGTTCATACTTTCATTTTATTATTAAAATGTTTGGCTTGTTTACTTTTATTTTCGAGATGCGAAGCATCTTCGAGAAAATAATATACAGCAATGTCGAACTCCTTATGGGCATGACAGCCATCCAAGGAAATTCGTACACTTTAAATAATGCACAAGCTGCTTACAGCTGAAAAAGTCCATCACGGGAGCCAAATCAAGATTCAGTAGATTGAATCTGTGATCACATGATTCCTAGGCTCACATGATACTGCAGTTTGTATGGAAAGCAATAAGCAGTTATATATATATATATATATATATATATATATATATATATATGTGTGTGTGTGTGTGTGTGTGCATGATCAGCCACCACGAAGCAACTCCATGGGGGATCAGAAATGTAAATAAAACAGTAAATGCTATCAACCGCCACGAAGTAAACTCCAGGCGGGACTTGAATGTAAATAAAGCTGTAAAATGATCAACCGCCGCGAAGTAAACTCCAAGCGGGACGAAATGTAAATAAAGTTGTAAAAGGCCACGAAGTGAACTCCAAGCCTGACAGAAATGTAAATACATATATATATATATGTACATATATATATATATATATATATATAAAAGTAGTAAATGCACCGGATATAATTTCAGGCTCATCGGATATGTCCGACAACAATTATATATATATATATAAGCAAGTAAACGCTCCAGACATAAGTCTAGGCTCAATCGAGGCATAACTCGATAATGTTAGTCCATATATAAAATATATACATATATAAGTATATATATATATACAGACAAAAATGAAAACAACGGACCGAAGTCCGAGAATATGCACACAACACGACTCTCAATGTGTATAACAGTGTGTGCAAATATGAAAGGAAAGGCTTTATAGAGTGTGAGAAGGCTTACAGTGGGCTGCTAATGTAGGCTTCTATGACTCTATATGGATAAACACTCAGCTCCCGCTGGATAAAAATGTAGCTATATGTGAGCTAGCAGATATTTAAAATGAGGAAAGACTTAATATGGGTGTGTATAGAGCAAATTGGACAGGGCTTACTCGCCTTTTCTCTTTCTAAAATGGCTAGCCCAAGCTCTATATTTATAAAGTTGCTAGTCAGCAGTGTACCCTACTAAGACTGTGGTCGCCTAAAATTTGCCCGGGGTTCCGCGGGTCCTATCGTCTCGAAGTGCGTGCACTCGTGCACTGTAATATCTGCTCGAACTTGCAAAATTTCAATTCGAGCATCCGAACGAGGTATATACGACCTTCTTCGGACTGCTTGTGTCGAGAGTTACGCAATGACATGGATTAGAGGTTGTACGAAGTTAGGAAGAGGGGACCATGCCCATAGTCTTCAAGCTTCAAATTCAATCTGGTGCACTGCCACGCGTAATAGTCACTCGGGATTATAACTCCTCGATTCTTGTGGGGCATTGTTATATGTATGTATGTATGAAGTGTTGAGACGACGCGCATCTGTTGAGGTGGCAAGATGAAGTTTGACTCTTCACCGGGGTTATCGCCGATTTGAGTTGAAAGCAGACGTTGCTCAGGGTTACATCTGAGATTGGACTACTTGTTTGTATGCCGAAATGTCATCTGTGAGAATGTCTGTCTGCCCAGTATTAGCTCCGGGTCTGAGGTATGAGTGCCTCGGTAGGAGGTCTGAGCTTGAAGCTGATAGCATGCATTTGAAACAAGCATTTTCGGAGTTATCGTCGGAACTGCAATAGCATTCCTTGGGGTTATCGCCAAGGATGAAACTCTAGGTTAGCTCCGAGGTTAGAAATGATCCTCTCAGTGTGTGTTCTGGGGTTGGAAATGAGGTTCCAGGTATGTGTTCCGGTTTTAGAACTGAACTACCGGTAGTATCCGGAATAGATGTGAGCTATCTTCCAAGGTTATCTCTGAAAGACGAATCTGCCCTCCTGCAATGTCAGTAAAAAGTGTGTAGAAAATTTCGAGTGCCTACGCCCCTCTTTATCATATTCATGCAATGCAAGGCATGGATAGGATAAAGAATCCTAGACACTTGAAATACAACAAGATAAACATGATGCTATGTGCAGCAACATGATACAAATGTATGATGCATGATGGAAATGATTGTCGGTTCCCTTCTAATCCTATAGGGATGACAATCAATGATGGCTTGGACATGCGATCCAAGTCTTCAAGGATGTTGGTGTTGGGGCTATCACCAAAGTCTCGAATCCTAGACACTGGCTCTATTCTGCAGATGCGTCTCTCGTATTTAAGAGATCTGTGGGGATAAAGCTTTGTCTATTTGAGGATGTGTATAACATATTCCCTCATCCTGTCAGAGGTACTACCAACAAACTGTCATTGTCAGGGTTGCCCGACCTTCGTTGATGTGTGTATCACCGGATAAATCCATGTTGGGTGCATTGTCAAGGTTGTTTGACCTCCATTGATGTATGTGTCAATGGTTACATTGCGTTATAACCCCCGTTGAGGAAGGTTGCTTCGATGGGTTTACTTGCCATCGGCTGACATGACGTCAACGCTGCTTGACCCTCATTGATGTGTGTATCAATGGTTGAGTTGCGTTGTAACCCCTGCTGGGGATACGTGGATGCTTGAAAGATTTGTGTTGTGACCCCCACCGGGGATACTTAATTAGTTCATAACTTTGGCGTTGTAACCCCCGTCGGGGATACATTAGCATGTCGTGACTTCGGCGTTATAACCACCATCGGGGAAGGTTTAGGGTTGTAACCCTGCAATGACGGCATCAAACCTTTGTGGGGTATTGCCGAGCATGATTTGTGAAAGCTGAGCTCATTGGTATAGTATACCCTGCATTTAGGCGAATACCAATGAGATGACGGGAGTTTAATTCTGACCTGTAAAAACCAAGATTTAAGGCTATTTTGCTCAATCACGTAGCATTTTTATTCCTGATTTGGCCTTTTTCAGCTTGTGAGACCTCCTTTACAACTCTAACTAGAGTGAACCGGAGGTGTGGGACCCTCATAGGAGTGCCGCAGGTACACCTGCAGCAGCCGCAGGTGGACCGGTGGCCAACCGTGGCTATACAAAGCCTGCGGGTTGCTTTCATAAGTCATTTTCAAGCTACGTGACGAAGGAAATCTGAGAGCTTCTCTTCAAACCTGTTGAGTTCGGGCAACTTTCTGCATATTCTACCACCATACAAGCGTTCTTCACTGTCCTGGTAACATATGCATGTATTTTTTTTCCAATTTCTATCCGTTGGAAAATGACTTATCACATGAAATGCATTTAGACACATAGTAGTGAATATGCATGCAGATATGACTTGATAAAAAATATTCAACATAGCAAATGTTAGTATTAAACCATGCTGAACATAATGATGTGAAAAAATTTAACTTTTGAAACAGTCAAATTGGCACCTTTTACTGTCATTTCTTATCCTATTCGAGGACAAATGAGTAAAGGTAGAAAAGCAAAATAATCCTGGTAATTAGACTACACTTATGGATTTTTTACTATGATGTATTAATGTATGTAGGGTGTATTGACTGTGTACAGGTGTGCTACTGAATGGCCACCTAGTCATGCCTATGTACATGAGGATAGTCCTAGTTATAAAGGGGGCTATGGCAAAAAATTTCCAATAGGCATTAGGTAGTCATGCATTTTTTAACTCTACTGTAGATGTATGTTAAAATAATGTATGCATGCATATAATCATACGATGCATTTTGAAAAGCTCCAGGTAAGAATTTACCACACCCTTTTTGAGGTGATTTGGAGACTTGTTGTCCAGATATTATGGATCCGGATCAGCCAAGTAGTTCCCGCAGGACCCCTTCTGGTGTATGGAGGAGGGCTTTCGAAGTACCTCGACCCCGTTCTATTAGACAGCCTCATCGTTTGGTGGAGGCGGTGATACGTCCTATCCAGGTTGAAGGGTTGGATGTTGAGGACGAGGAGGAGGATGTACCAATTGAGGTTCTTACTCCTGCTGTATGTGTTCCCCGTAGGGAGTTTCCAGGAATTCAAGTGGCGAACCTAGATCTTCTAGGTGACTTGAGTCGACATCCTTCAGTATACCTGCACGCAAAAGAGGTATGAAGTTAGATCTTAATCTTCCTTGTTTCCTATTAATGAGGAGTAAAGGATTCTGATGTTGATCTGCATTTGATGTAGGTTCCTGGTTTTACACAACCTCAAGGGAACTGGTTCAGCATCCACTCTATGTATCAGGCTTTGCATGATGACTATAGAGAGATTGTACATGGCTGGGGATTCGGGACGTTCTTCTCCATTCTTCCCCGTCGTTGTCCTTGGGGTTACCTCAGGGCATTGTCTGAGCGCTGGTTTCACCAGACTCAGTCACTCCATTTGCTAGACTATGAGGTGATGATGACGCCGATGGATTGGCAATTTATCACAGGTATGGAGTTTGGAGGGGATCTAGTTCTTTGCACGGCGGATATTACCCCTACTGCCGGCAGATCCTTGTTGGGAGTTTCGGCGGTGGTGCTCAAGGGTAGGACTATTCGTACAAGTCCTTTGAGCGTAGATGCTATGAGCGGGATGTTAAGTGAGCCTATACCCGATGCTGTGAAAGTCAGGGATCGCATTCTTCGGCGATTATTCCTAATTATCATTAGGGGCTGCATCATAGCAGATAACTCTTATATGGTGTCCTTCGCTTTGATCAGCACCGCTCGACACGTGGACCATATAGGAGACTATGATTGGGGTTCCTACACCTTTGCCTACTTCCTCAGGGGAATGCGCATGCGATCACAGGGCTTGACCGAGGCGTGGTTAGGATTTTACCCATTTCTGCTGGTGAGTATTTCTCTTGTCTTTTCCCATGTACAGGTTAAGAGTGTTGACTGACAGCAGATGTTTGCCTTTGTGTTGGCAGTGTTGGGCCTATGAGAGGCTTCCATGTTTACGTCCTGTGAGCGTGCTAGGTTTAGACACTTATCCACGGGGACGGTGATGGCATCATTAAATACTAGCGGAGGTCCCTGTAGCTAAGGGTTTCACTCATTGCTGCCTACAGCTGGAGTTGTTGATAGCGGATGTCATCACATGGGTTCCCTATTCTGGGGAACACTTTAGTGTTGGATTTGAGGATGGGTACCCGACTGGAGTTGAGTACGTTATGTCCACCCATAGGATTCCTCTCTTCACAGATGGAGGATGGAAGCTCTATTTAGGAGAGCGTGCTATCAGGAACACTACAGGAGAGATTCGCTTGTCGATCTTGCCTCCTGCCAGGTGTTATTGGCCTGTTTTGCAGTCACCCGTCATTGACATCCCATTGTTGGGGATTGACGGTTATACATTGTCAGAGGGCCCCTGCACTCAGGAGATGTTCCAGCATTGGTGGTTCCCTCGTACTATTGGAGCTCAGACCCGCGCCACATAGTTTATGGGGGATATGGTTCTAGGATCCGTGATGATGATGGATTGGCTAGATTGCGTCAGAGATCCAACTCATGTGACACAGATTGACAGTTTGACCCAGCAGTTGGACCGGGAACATTTTTTTATCCGGCACTTGGGTAAAGATCCTTCAAAGGCAGATACTTTTGATCCTTCCAGCTCTGGCACTGGCCCCGTAGGTGACCTATATGGTTTTTCCAGTGCAGATCCTCCCTTGTATAGGACTAACATCCCTGTAGATAGAGATCTAGTGACTCAGGAGGAGTTACATCAGGTGGACATGATTGACGATGTAGACATCGATACCATCGACTTCTTTTGATGTATATTTCTCGTTATCTCTTTTGATAGGCCTTTGTTAGATGTTGGGTAGCTTCGCCCCATTCTCGCTATATCTTTTGATAGGCCTCTGTTGAGATGTTGGGTTGCTTCGCCCCATTTCCCTGTATTTTAGCTGTACAGAGATGTATTATATGATGATATACTTAGGAATTTATGTACAATTTTCCATTCCCTATATCATATTGCCATCTATTGTATCATGCATGTTATTATGCTATGCATATGTATGTCCAGAGATATTTAGCATTGATTGACCTGGATGGTCTTCTTATGACACGGCGTCATGCACGTCTTCTTTGTGATTAGTCAGTATTGATCATACCCCACCATTTTGGTGGCATCTGGTATGCGCTCATGGTATGATAGTATGTCACCATCAGACATGGTGACTGTAGATGATTTGCTGCAGCATACCATGACCCTATTGATGTTTTAGGTTCCCACAGGATTTTTACAGGGTATTCTAGAGCACTGGGTATCGGAGAGGCAGGTTTTCCGATTTGGGACCCAAGAGTTGACTCCTACTTTAGAGGAGTATGCACGGTTAATGATGTAGCCACTGGACAGACCTTGCGTGCATATAGCTATCGGAGACATGACTAGACAGTTCATGACCCTCACCGGATTGAGACGTAGAGTGGTACAGGACGAGATTACATCCGGCCACGTGATATCCCAACATTTTTTGTTTGACAGATTTGGCTCCGAGGATAGTTATGCACGGCATTCCGAGGATTTCACCACACCGGAGGATCATTGTTGTCCAGCCAGAGTGGATGTACTATTGCTGTGCGTATTGTCATACGTCTACATGCCACGGTACATGGATGAGTTGGATATCGGCATCATTATGGCAATGAGAGCTCTCAGGGAGGGTCATACCATTATACCGATGATCATTGCAGAGACTTTGAGGTCAGCTACATATTGCTGCACTTATCCAGAAGGAGTGTTTACAGGTAGCTCAGTCATGCTGTACATGTGGTTTAAGTCACACATTAGACCGATTGGCACATTCAGACGGCAAGGATATTGTTTCACCCATGATATAGCCATGTCATACTCCTTTCAGCCTGCAGAGTGCACAGATGTTGCGTCTTGGTCAGCTTTCCTAGCAGGGATCGGAGATCCATTCGCTATATTGACGTGTACAAGGATTATCTCACCCTACAGCTTCATTACTCATGCTCCGGGCATGGATTATCTACCTCTAGTTGGTTTGAGAGGGATGATCACTTACCACCCACTGGCCGTGATGTGTCAGTTTGACTAGTTTCAGGATTTTCATCCTTACAAGGGGGCAGTGAGTCAGCGCTTCGCTTCACACCGTTTATCAGCAGAGGACAGATCCAGGTTGTATGCCTGTTGGGATCAACGAGAGCTGGCTGAGTTTTCTATCAGTCATCCAGGTTATTCTGCAGAGTATTCAGCATGGATGGAGATAGAAACTGCATCGACTATGGTAGTATCCACAAGTGCAGGATGTTGATTCTGACAATGAGGAGCCTATAAAGGAGGCTGACATTCCCATCGATGGGGACTTACTCACGGGTCGCAAACATTTGTGATGGATTTTCCCACCTCGAAAGTGCCATGTTATTTCAAGATTCAAAGACAACATTTGGAGCAGAGCCTACATCTGATGACCTATGATAGAGATCAGGCTAGGGCCGCGATGTTGACAGCTCTTGATGGGAGAGACGCCGCTCTCTTAGAGAGGGATGAGGCTAGATCAGCCAGGGATGCATTGATTATGGAGCGGGATGTAGCCCTATCAACTAGGGATGTGTCCATTGCGCAGATAAAGATGCTTGTTGAGATCCCGGATGATCATTACTCTTTGGCGACATAAGTGCTTACATTGATGAGCATTATGCCACCATGCAGTTAGCCTCTGATCTGCTAGCTCGTGTAGATACCATTGGACAGGAGCTTGCATCGTTACCTCCGTCTTCAAAGAGGGATGCCATGTTAGATCTGATAGTCAAAGATACATACGAGATCGTAGATAGCTTTGTATTTTTCCGCATGCACTAAGCTTAGCCATTTTGTCATGTACAGAACATATGTATATATCAAATAGTATTATGTATGGCAGGGAAATATATTTTGATTCACTTCCCTTTTAGTTACGCATTGATAATTGCTTGATATTTGCCTGTTTCTTCAGGGCCTTGTGATCTTGATGCATTCTGAACTTATCCTTGATAGGTGGACATTGAGACGTCACAAGATCTCTCAGAACGGATCATTGATCTGTATGCATCCCTACCATCTTTGGTGTCTTAGAACTGGTATCTGTATGGAAATATGGAGAGGAGTGTGACTTTTCTTCTCTGAGATTGACCGCACCACAGATGGTCGTCAGTAGTTCTATTTGTGAGAAGCCTAGTTAATTCCATCTCTTATGGATT
Organism: Panax ginseng; assembly: GCA_020205605.1. Classification (NCBI taxonomy): domain Eukaryota; kingdom Viridiplantae; phylum Streptophyta; class Magnoliopsida; order Apiales; family Araliaceae; genus Panax; species Panax ginseng. The sequence continues at coordinate 139,917,917 of CM035132.1, read as the reverse complement.
AGTGTTGCTCTTCGAGGCATAACCGCAGTTTAGATGGTCATCGAATCTTCTATTTGTGAGAAGAGGTTAGGTAATTCCATCCCTTTGGTCTGAAGCCAATGAAATGTGGTAGATTGAAGGTTAATACCAGTACCATGTGACAAACATTTTTTTTTCTGGTAGGGGTGAGACTGAACCATAAATGGCTGCCTACGTACTCCTATTGAAGATGAGATCAAGTCTGCATAGTTCAAACCTGGTGTAAGAGGTTCAACACTGAATGGGAAAGGCAGATGGGTGTAGAAGTTTTTTATCGTTTTTTGTTTTGTAGAGAAAGGGTAGAAATGTTTTTGTTGTTTTTTGTTTATTGCGACCAGGCCATATAGAATATAGTTGCCTACGTACTCCCATGTATCAGGGAGATCAGGTCGACGTAGTTCGCCCCTCAGGACAAATCGCAGCCAAAGAGAAGTGTGAATCCCATATGAAGGCTATACTACAGGGAGAAAAAAGTTTGATCCCATAATGGGGAAAAACTACAGGTGTGGAAAAAGTTTAATCCCGTCTTCAGGATAAACTGCAAGCGTAGAAAAGTTTAATCCCGTCTTCAGGATAAACTGGAAGCGTGAAAGGTTTAATCCTGTCTTCAGGATAACTAAAATTGTATGAAAGGTTTGAAATGAGGTGAAACCAGGTTGCTGGTCTGAAGTGTATGTTTCCCTAAGGGGCAGAAGAGTATGTAAAAAGGGTTAGAAACCAGAATGACTGGTGATTTGATGATCAAAACCAAGATGTTTGTTTGATGGTAACTTCAGACATAATATCGTTTTACGGTGTCTGAGTTAATAAACTGTGGAAATTCATTGCCATCCATTTCCTGCAATCTGAGAGCACCTCCTGTCAATACTTCCTTGACAACAAATGGGCCTTCCCAGTTAGGAGCGGATTTTCCCTTAGATTGATCTTTGTTATCAATGATCTTCTTTAAAACCAAGTCATGTTGTTTGAAATGTCGTAGCCAGACTTTTCTGTTGTAGGATCGTGCGATCCTTTGTTGATATAACTAACCATGGAAGATAGCCGCGGTTCGCCTTTCGTCTATTAGAGACAAGTGGTGATACCTATCTTGTACCCATTGGTCTTCATCCAACTGAGCATCCATCAAAACTCTGAGGGATTCCATTTCCACCTCTATGGGGATCACTGCTTCCATCCCATAGGCTAATAAGTAGGGGGTTGCCTAAGTAGAAGTACGCATGGAAGTTCTGTAGGCTAATAAAGTCAGAGGCAAGATGTCAGGCCATCCTTTATGATTGGCGGACATTTTCTGCATGATCTTTTTGATTATTTTTATTAGCCACTTCAACAGCACCATTCATCTTTGGATAGTAGATGGCGGAGTTAAGGTGTTTGATGTGGAATTTACTGCATAACTCCTCCATCATTTTGTTGTTCAGGTTCTTAGCATTGTCTGACACAATGACCTCTGGTTGTCCATATCGACAGACGACATTATTTTTGATGAAAGCAATGATGACTTCTTTAGAACCCTAGGGAAGGAGGCTACTTCTACCCATTTGGTGAAGTAGTCGATCATGGTGAATATGAATCGATGTCCATTATTGGCTTTGGGCTCGATGGGCCCGATCACGTCCATTCCCCATATTGAGAAGGGCCATGGCGAACTCATATTATGGAGTTCCCTTGGAGGGGCATGGATAACATTCCCATAAATTTATCTTTGATAGCATCTCTTGACGTGATCATCACAGTCAGCCTTGAGTGTAAGCCAATAATGCCCTGTTCTGAGGATCTTCTTGACAAGTAAGGGTCCGCTCATGTGAGGGACACATACTCCACCATGGATCTCATCCATGAGCCTCTGAGCTTGGTCTTTATCCAGACATCTGAGGAGACCTAATCCTGTATCTCTTTTAATAGAGTGCATCTCTGCTCAGGTAGAATTTCATAGCAAGTCGATGAATCTGCCTCTTCTCAGTTAGGCTCGCCTCAGCGGGTGTAGATCCATCTCGTAGATACTCCTTGATGTGTTGATACCATGGGTTGTGGATGGGAGGTAGCTCATCCGATACTTTTCCAACATAGTTCCCATAAACTGGGGCCTTTTGCAGTGCAAATGTGATGCTTGGCATGTTTTCCTTGTCAGGTATGTGAATCAAGGAGGCCAACATAGTTAGTGTATCCGTAAAATCATTCCTATTACGAGGAACGTGTAGGAAGGAGATTTCTTCAAACTCCAAAGGTTTGATAGATTCCCGTGGATTGTCTGATTACCAACTCTAAATCCCCAAAGACAGTTAACCGCTTGATGCCCATTGAACGGGCAAGTTTTAGCCCCATGAGACAACCTCCATACTCAGCTGTGTTGATGGTGCTGACAAACTGCAATTTGACGACGATGATACTGTTCCCCCGTACCGGATATTAGAACTGCTCCAGTTCCAGAGCCTTCTGTGTTAACAGCTCCATCAAAATACATTTTTCACGTACGGCATGTATCGTACTGATGTTGTTGCTGAACTGTCATTACCCCTTCATCGGGGAAGTATGTTTCCAAGGGTTTATAATCCCCTACAGGTGTGACGGCCAGTTGATCCGTAATTCCTTGACCTTTGACAGACTTTTGTGTCACATAGACGATGTCAAATTGATGTAGGATCAACTGCCATATAGACAGTTGACAATTCAGTATGGGCTTACTGAACACATACTTGAGAGGATCCACGCGGGATATGAGATGGGTTGTGTGACCATGGAGGTAATGCTGTAACCTCATGGAAGCCTATGCTAAAAGCACAACAAGTCTTCTCAATAAGAGTGTACTTGTGTTCACTGCTGCTAAATCTGCTGCTAATAAGAGTGTACTTGTGTTCACAACAAGTCTTCTTAACAAGCTCATTTTTGGCCTCTATCGTCTTTTTTCCCTAGCATACAGCCCATGGCATTGTCATTTATGGATAGGTATATAAACAGAGGAACATCATCCCTTGGAAGTACCAAAACCGGAGCGTTAACCAGCTGCTCTTTAATGGTAAGGAAGGCTTTCTGACACTCATCGTTCCATTTTATAGAGGAATTCTTCCTTAACAGCTTGAAGATGGGCTCACAGGTTGCTGTGATTTGAGAGATAAACCTACTAATGAAGTTGATTCTTCCCAAAAATCCTCGTATTTCCTTGATGGCTTGGATTTTGGTAGGATCCAGTTCAATCCCTTTGTGGCTGACTAGGAAACCTAGAAACTTGCCTAACTTAATGCCAAAGGCGTACTTGGCTGGATTCAACTTCAAGTTGTACTTACGCAACCTATTGAAAAGCTTTCTGAGATGCTCTAAGTGGTCTTCCTCCTTTCGGGATTTGACAATGATGTCATCCACGTAGATCTCTATCTCTTTATGCATTAAATCGTGGAAAAGAGCCATCATAGCTCACTGGTAGGTTGCCCCGGCATTGATGAGGTCGAATGACAATCGTCTGTAGCAAAAGGTTCCCCAAGGCGTGATGAAAGCAGTTTTCTCATGATCTTCCTCAGCGACCATAATTTGATGGTACCCCACAAAGCAATCAGCAAAGGGGTACATGCCGTATTGAGCAGTGTTGTCAATGAGAATGTGGATAAAGGGCACAGGAAAGCTATCTTTAAGGCAAGCTTTGTTCAAATCTCGATAATCCACGGAAACTCGCACCTTTCCTACAGGTTTAGGCACGGGAACAATGTTAGATATCCACTCCGGATATGTAGACACCATGATAATGCTAGCTTGAAATTTTTTCACAATTTCTTCTTTAACCTTTAAACTCCACTCAGGTTTCAATCGCCTGAGCTTTTGTCTAACTGGCTTGAATCCTTCTTTAATGGGAAGGCAATGAAGAACAATGTCAGTGGACAAATCCACCATGTCTTCATGAGACCATGCAAACACATACTAGAATTGGGTTAATAGTGCAACCATGTCATTTCGCTAGTTTGGTGTAAGGTCTGAACCAATTTGGATTAGCTTAGGGTTTTCTAAGGTTCCAAGATTAAAAGAAGTGGTTTGGTCAAGGTTGGGTTTAGGTTTGTCTGCGACCCATTCCTTAATCTCCTGAGGTGTCTCAATGTCCTCTTGTATGTCCATCAAGTCTGAGTCCAACTTTGCATCAAAGTTACATCCCTTGTGGAGAGAAGGCACCTCATCAGCAAGTACAAGCACATCTAAATTCAGAGTCCTGAAACAAAGTATGCTTTCACTTAATATATGCAATTGTTTGATCATACAGAAGTATTAGCATGTACTTGATAAAATAACTGCTAATATTGTAAAAAAGCAAGCAATTAAAGTTATCTACAGGGCAGAGGGATTTTCTTCCCATTTTACCCTTGTCGACCAATGCATGGAGTGCTGCTCCAATTGTCGAAGGCAAAGTCCTGAAGGACTGCAGTGATGGAGGGATCATCATTGTCCTCCTTCTCTCGAATGATAACCATGACATCTGGGAAATCATCGTCTAGGGTATATCTATTTATATGTTCATCATGAACAATGACGCGTACACCTGACATCATCAAGGCGATGTCATGTTTACATTTCCGCTCCTTTTCTTCCACTTCGGGATCAGGAATTAGCACCTCTTTTGCTTTGAATGGTACTGGTTTAGGAAACAGCATGGCCACAACATGGGTTGGTACCTTTACTAGAGATTGTATCAACTCATGAGGTAAAGGTTGAGAAAATTATCGTGAGGCGGAAGCCTGAGGAATCTGTTTGTGCTTATGAAGATTCCTGTGACTGGAACTGGCAGAATAGCCTAGTCCGACTGTTCCAATTTGACTAGACACTTGAACAGGGTGCTTAATACCCTACTGATTTTTACCAAGCCCTTGTCCAGGGTGATGACCCAATGACATCATTTCTTGAGTGGCTGACATAACCTCGACAGAAATATTGGGTATGGGAAGTGGTGCTTCAATAGGATGGTATTGAGTGTTACTCACTTCCAAGGTATGAAAACCGGTCGGCTCAACTTTTGAGTTGAAGCTGATGATGGGCAGATCTCCTTGTTCAGGAGATTCAGGTTCAGCATTAACAGTGACTAGACTGTTGTTGATAATGTATTTGAGTTGTTGATGTAGTGTGGAGGGAACAGCTCTGGCCATGTGTATCCATGGTCTCCCTAATAGCAGGTTGTATCCTGAATCTATCCTGAGGACGTGGAAGGATACATTGATTGTATTTGGGCCAATCTCAATTGGTAACTCAATCTTTCTAACGGAATTTCGTTCGGATCCGTCAAAAGCTTTGATAATCGTATGCTTTGGATCCGTTTGATATTGACATTCTTCTTCACCAAGGTGGCATAAGGACAAATATTTAGAGATGAACCTCCATCTATCAAATCTCTAGCTAGCATATACCCTGAAGACAAAACTGCAATGTACAATGGCTTGCAATGACCGATCCCTTCGGGTGGTATGTCGTCATCAGTAAAGGATATAACATTGTTGTTGAAAATGTGATCAACCAGATGTTGAAATTTTCTACATCCATTGATTTTGGCAAGTAGGCTTCTTCCAAAACCTTTAATAAAACCTTCCGGTGATCCCCGGAAGAGAAAACCAAGTCCAGTATTGATATCTGATGTGGAACTTCTCAGAAGCTTAAAACCACCATGGCTTCATTATGGCCCATAGTGCGGAGGAATTTTTCAATCTTCTCCATGGGAATCTTCCCCTTTGCTTTGCAAGTAGGCTTCACAACCCGTTGAGGAAGATACAGTGGATTTTCCTTCGACATTGTAGCAGTAGTATGAGACGTAGATCCTTCAGCTTTTCCATAATTCCATGGAACTTTGTGTAAGATAACAACAGGATATTGTAGTCTGAAAGGTAAAGAAATTGGCTCTGGTGTGGCCACTTTCAAAGGATTGTCAGCTCTTTTGAGTTGAATTTTTTATAGGGAAATGCTTTAACATTTTCATAATCCTTGTCTGATATAACTGCTACTGATCCCTTCCATTTGGTAGGACATGTACTCCCACCCTCAAGTTGCATAGTGTCATTGTCTGCCATTTGCAAGACACCGCTATCAATAAGATTTTGAATGAGATGGCGGAGTGCCCAGCATTCGTCTGTGCTGTGACCGCGAGAATAGGAATAATATTGACACACTCCATTGGCGTTAAATCATCTTGCACGGGGATTGATTGGAGGTAGAAGGGATGCAATTATTCCTTCATTGATCAACATTTGAAATATTTCCTCCATAGATTGGCCCAGATAGTAAACTCCCTCTGATTGGCAAAATCCCAACGAGCTTTAGCATTTGCTCTCTTTGCAACCTTATCCTCTATAGCTTCGCTTTCTGAAGGTGATGGTGGAGCATTCATAACAAATGGAAGGAGATAGGCATGCTCTTGTCTAATTAATTGGCGTATGACTTGATGATGGTGGGTCACCAGTTCTACCAATTGCTCAATTTGCTTGCAAAGAGCTTTCATCTTTTGTTCCATAGTAAATTGGAACTTTGTATAATCCCATTTGTCAACACCGTCTTGGATGGTCGGGGATAATTTGCTGTTGAAACTGGAATTTTGTCCAGTGCTCCAACTAATCATGTTGACCTCTTCTTCTTTGTGTTGAGGAAGAGGGTTGTCTTGCACATGAGGTTGATCTGGTTTGGTGACCATGATCTCACCATTGTCTATTAAATCTTAGATCTTGTGTTTCAAGGCCCAACAATCTTGAGTATCATGTTCAGGTGCTTCGGCATGATAAGCACACTTCTGAGTAACATTAAAACCCCTCCCATTAGGGTTGGCTGGTGGAAGAAGACGTGTAATTTTCTTCTGAGTAGTCAGAAGAGCCAGAATATTCTCGAGCGAGTCCCCTAAGGGTGTGAATGTTCGAGGACGCTTTACTTCTCCACTTTTAGTTAATGGAGGGTTTCAAGACCGTACATGCTTGAAAAGGGAGTAGTTTTTCTCCAGTATAGGCATGTTCTCGACCGCTTTTTCCGTCCTTAGTATCAAGGAAACATCCTCCTCTTTCTTTTTATGGACCCTCCGGGTTGTTCCCATAAGATCCGGATTGGATGTGCTCAGCAACTGCTTTAAGAGCAGCTAGGTCTTGAATCTTTTCGGACTTCAATCCCATCTCAACCATTTCTCCGTGTTTAATCATTTCAGAGAATGGTTTGCCGATACCAGCTAAAACTCTTTCATAGAAAGGAGCTTCCTGTACATCTATGAAAGTCATGACCATTTCTGATTCCGTCATGGAAGGAATAACTTGAGCAGCAAGGAGCCTCCACCTTTGAGCATACTCTCTGAAATACTCATTAGACTGTTTCTTGACCTTGGTAATTTGGTGCTGGTCAGGAGCCATCTAAGATTGAAAATTATATTGAGTGGGGAAGGCGTGAGCCAGCTCTTCCCAGCTATGGATCTTGGAGTTGTCTAATCTGGTATACCATGAACGGGCTTCTCTAGTCAAACTCTTCTAGAACAGCTGCATTATGAGCTTTTCATTTTCCGGGTAAGATCCAAGTTCTCCAATGAACACCTTTAAATGTGCATAAGGATCCCCTAATCCGTCATACTTTTCAAAATCAGGGGTTTTGAATTTCTCTGGATAATGAACCCCAGGAAATATGCAAAGGTCAGCATATGAAACACTTCCATGTGTTCTAATCCCTTTGAGAACACGGATAGTTTCCTCCATTTGGAGGACCTTCTTCCTGATGTCACCGGTGTCTGGATCTCCTTTGAGATGGGTGTTTTCAGGGTCTTTGTTGATTGTATCCAACTGAGGTTCCAACTGAGGTTCTTGAATTGTTTTTTCTAAACCTTGAGCTCCTCCTTGTGAAGAGGATTCTGTATATGTAGGCATCTTCATACCCTGAGTGGATTGATGCAATTCTTTAAGCAAAATAACCAAATTTGTGATTTGCTGACTTAATTCGTCAAATTCATCACGAGAAACAGGATTAAACTAGTAAGATGAAGATATGATTGGTTGTAGGCTCGTGGCCTTTTTGGATTTTGAGCGGGTAACAGGCCCAATGATTTCCCTACAAAAGACTTATGTAGTTTAGTCTTAGGGTAATGTAAATGTTATCATAATGTATCCGTTCTAGGAATATGGTCTTGCAAAAATGGGTGTTAATTGATAACATGTATGCACAAATAATATTCATATTTTCCATTACATAAAGATGAACATGGAATAAAATTACAAGTAAATGCTTTTACAAGTAATTGAAAATGGAAAGCATGAACAGACTTTCCTCTGCGTTTGGTTTATCAGAGGTTGACCTATCTTAGGGTTACTCTCGCGGCTTTTTGGCATGAAGGTTCCCAGATCATCGCAATCTACTTGACGGGAAGTTAATCCGGTCTTTCAACAGGAGCAAATCTGGGTGGTGCCTTTCTTGAGCCTCGTTGGAATTATTCTTCCTATATGTCCAGTAATCAAACACCGACAGGATAGCCTCCTAGTGGAGGAACCACACAGCATACATTCACATACAACGTGTCTCACCGTTCATGAAAATAATGACATGTGCGAAGCACTAATATCACAGATAGATATTTAGCAGTGCAGTAAGTAACATGCATTCGTACACATTCATCACAAATGTAAATGCAACATTCACACACAAGCATATAACAATTTTGAAAAGCTTGTAATAGCGGCTTAAGCCCTCTTACTGGAGTCCCCAGCAGAGTCGCCACCTGTCGACGTCGGGATTTTTATTTTTCCCTTTTCTTTACTTGTTCTTTGGTGTTCTCATGTTAATGTGAGATTTGTTTGAAAAAATAAGTGAAAAAGGTCCGACATGTGTAATGTCGACAATTTGACTTTAAGAGTCACCAGTTGGTGTTTTTAACTGGTTGCACCAACGCAATCGAAAAGGTTTACACATTGACCTAGTGATGTGACACTGTTAAACGGGTCTGTGAAACCGAGATTCATTTGGGTTCGAGGTCTTGATTATGTAGAGGGAAGGTGTTAGGCACCCCCCGACATCCGTGTTGCCATGGTGACCGCCACTTTTCAAAGAAACTATTATATGAATGTGTGTGTGTGTGTGTGGATCAATGTGCAATTATTTGAAAGTAGTGCGAGGCCTCGTTCGCACCTATATACACAAGGTTTGAATTTATAGAAAAATTCAGTTTTAACTAAGATATAGCAATGAAGTTTTACAAAAAGAGGTTTTTCAAACCCTGTGCTCAATAGGAATTGAGACATTTTCATACTTCCATTTTATTATTAAAATGTTTGGCTTGTTTGCTTTTATTTTCGAGATGCGAAGCATCTTCGAGAAAATAATATATCTGACAGATCTTAGAACTCCTTATGGGCATGATGACCATCCAAGGAAATTCATGACATTGTAAATAATGTACAAGCCGCCATACTAAAAAAGTCCATCACGGAATCGAATCTAGATTCAAGAGAATTTGAATCTATGATCACATGATTCCTAAGTCGACATGACATCATAGTTTGTATGGAAAGCGAAAGAAGCAATTATATATATATAAAAGTCGTAAATATATATATATATATATGATGATCAAGAACCACGAAAGCAACTCCATGGGGATCAAAATGTAAATAAAGCAAGAATGTTATCAACCCACAAGTAAACTCAAAGGGACTTAAATGTAAATAAAGCTATAAAAGCGATCAACCGCCATGAAGTAAACTCAAAGGGATGTAAATATAATAAAAGTCAGAAAAGGCCAATAAGTGAACTCTGTGAACTGACAAATGTAAATATATATATATATATATATATATATATATATATACGCATATATATATATATATAAGTAGTAAACGCACCGGATGTAATTCCAGGCTCATCAGATATGTCCGAAAATATATATATATATAAGCAAGTAAACGCTCCAGACATAAGTCTAGGCTCAATCGAGGCATAACTCGATAATGTTAGTCCATATATAAAATATATACATATATAAGTATATATATATAGATATAAATAAAAACCACGGACCGAAGTCCGGGCATACGCACACAACACAACTCTCAATGTGTATAACAGTGTGTGAAAATATGAAAGGAAAGGCTTTATAGAGTGTGAGAAGGCTTAGAGTGGGCTGCCAATGTAGGCTTCTATGACTCTATATGGATAAACACTCAACTCTCGCTGGATAAAAATGTAGCTATATGTGAGCTAACAGATGTTTAAAATGAGGAAACACTCAATATGGGTGTGTACAGAGCAAATTGGACAGGGCTTCCCCGCCTTTTCTCTTTTTAAAATGGCTAGCCTAAGCTATATATTTATAGAGTTGCTAGTCGCAGTGTAGTGTACACGCTCGTTCGCATGCCCATTTCCCCATGATTCATGAGTCCCGTCCTCTCGAAGTACATGCACTCATGCACTGTAATATATGCTCGAACTTGTAGAACTTCAATCCAAGCATCCGAACGAGGTATATACGACCTTCTTCGGACCGCTTGTGTCGAGAGTTACGCAATGACATGGATTAGAGGGTGTACGAAGACAGGAAGAGGGGACCATGCCCATAGTCTTCAAGCTTCAAATTCTATTCGGTGTGCTGCCACGCGCAATAGTCACTCGGGATTGTAACTCCTCGGTTCTTGTGGGGCATTATTGTATGTATGTATATATGTATGAAGTGTTGAGACAACGCGCAGGTGTTGAGGTGGAAAGATGATGTTTGACTCTTCACTGGGGTTATCGCCGGTTTGAGTTGAAAGCAGACGTTGCTCAGGGTTACATCTGAGATTGGACTATTTGTTTGTATGCCACAATGTCATCTGTGAGAATGCTTGTCTGCCCGGTGTTAGCTCTAGGTCTGAGGTATGAGTGCCTCGGTAGGAGGTCTGAGCTTGAAGCTGATAGCATGCATTTGAAACAAGCATTTCTGGAGTTATCGTCGGAACTGCAACAGCATTCCTTGGGGTTATCTCCAAGGACGAAACTCAGGGTTATCTCTGAGGTTGGAAATGATCCTCCCGGTGTGTGTTCCGGGGTTGGAAATGAGGTTCCCGATATGTGTTCCGGTTTTGGGACTGAACTTCCAGTAGTATCCAGAATGGATGTGAGCCGCCTTTCAAGGTTATCTCCGAAATTTAATCGCCTCTTGCAATGTCGAATAAGCGTGCGCAAGAGAAAATTTCGAGTGTCTACAAGTACTATTCTTAAAGTACTATTCACGAGGTACTATTCACAAAGTACTATTCATAGGATACTATTCACGAAGTATTATTCATGGGGTACTATTCACAAAGTACTATTCATGAAATAATATTCCTGAAGTACTATTCACGGGGTACTATTCACTCAAGTACTATTCACCCGGAGTACTATTCATGATAAAAATTGATTTCTTTTCTGTCCAAATCATTTTTGATACAATATTATTTTTGAATTTTATCCCACAACGCAGTATCATGTTGACAAATTGGATATTATTGAATTCTGGATAAATTAAATTATAAATCTTTAAATATTATCCTTGCTTTCATTTAATTGAATTCTTATATCATTGTCATCATCCTTATACGTATATTGTGATGAAAGTCATCTTTGGCCGTAGTTCATAGATGGACTGTTGATTGGTATGATTATGACCAGGGATTATTCGGTATAATCATGACCCGTAATGTTACAAATGATGTGGTAAAAGTCCTTATTGGCCCGTAGTTCATTGATGGACAGATGTTTGTATGATCATAACCATGCGTTCTCTTCGGCCAAGGGTGCAAAGATGAATTGTTGTTTTGCATGATCATGACCATTGGTGAAAACACGAATATCCTTGGCCCGTAGTGCATGGATAATTCGTTGTTGTGATACTAATGAATATCCGTGGCCCGTAGTGCATGGATAATTCAGTGATGTGGATTATTTCTGTACCAAGTATTTGGTGACTCAGAATGGGGGATATATACCTATTTTGGGGGTGTCACATGATGCCTCAAGCAAATTACTGATTTGATAAAATATGTTGGTTTTCGGGACGATGGCGTGACTCACTCGGACAAATTACTGATTTGATAAAAGATGTCGGTATTCGGGATGATGGCGTGATTCATTCGAGCAAATTACTAATTTGAGAAAAGATATCGGACGATGGTATGATTCACTCGGGCAAATTACTGATTTGATAAAAGATGTCGGTATTCGAGACGATAACGTGATTCACTCGGGCAAATATTAATTTGTTATTTTTATTTTGGGTTTTGGGACGATGCCATGATTCACTCGGGTAAATTACTTATTTGATAAAAGATGTCAGTTTTAGGGACAATGATGTGATTCATTCGGGAAAATTACTAATTTGATAAAAGATGTCAGTTTTCGGGATGATGTCGTGATTCACTCGGGTAAATTATCATTGGTTAAAAGATGTCGGGTTCGGAACGATGGTGTGATGCACTCGAGAAAATTACTAATTTGATAAAAGATGTTGGTTTTCGAGACGATGATGTGATTTACTCGGGCAAATTACTGATTTGATAAAAGATGTCAGGTTTCGGGATGATAGCGTGATTCACTCGGGCAAATATTAATTTGTTATTTTTATTTCGGGTATCAGGAAAATGGTGTGATGCACTCGGAATATATTTATTTTTATGTTAGATACCATCACTTGTTAAAAGAAATCAGTCCTTACTCAAAATTAACTCCATAACAATTCTTAGCATTGACAATTATATGTTTAAAAAAACTAACACTAAAATAGTTCTTTACACAAAAGCGAATTTGATATCGTTCAAAATATTAAAATTTATAAAAATTATCAAGTGTGGATGTCATGCATTGGGTTCATCCTCGTCGTCAGAGGAATCTAAAATTTTGGGATCGATGTCAGTCGCCCGAATCCTTTCCGCCACCCGAGCTTTAGCTTCTTGGTATCCCTCACCGAACTAGTGAATGATGTTTTTGGTAAGCTCTTCCAAATTCTTATATCCGTCGATAACCTGTTGCCGGATGGCGTCGGTTAGAAGGCCTTTTTTCATTATTCTTTTGTAATACTCTTCTAATTATTTTTTAGCTTCGACCAGGTTTATTAATTTCAATTTAGAGACTTTATCGTGCTCTTTGAGATCAAGATTCTATTTCTGAAGATCATCATTCTCCGCATTGACTTCAACTAATTCCCCGAGTAGTTGATCAGTTTCATTTTTTATGGTTTCAATTATTCGCACTAGATCTTGGGAATGGCTAATGGTGTTGGCATGGAGACTTTTCTTGGTTTCCAAGCTGATCTTCATATCTTTAACTTCAACATTTAGGCATTCATTTTTAGCCTCCAGTGTCTTCTCTTTTGCGCTGATAGTTGTAAGACAACGAAGAGCTCGGGTGAGAGTAGTTGTGGCCTGATATATGCAATGCTGATTAGGAATGATAGAATGACTTAAAAGAGAACAATATATTATGCATAAATACTTGTTTATGGACTTACACGTCCTTGATATTTGGTACTCTTGCTCATGAGTTGTTCGATAGAATCCTCTTCGAACCTCTGGTCCTCTGTCGGAAGGAAGAGCATATCGTGAAGGTGGAAGGAGTAGTTCTCGGGTTCATCAGGCCACATTGTCAGTGGCGTTGGTTTGGTTAATTATGGTGCAGAAGCATCTGTAGTTGATGTAGACGTCGGTTGGGGCACGTATATGGTTTTGATGGCTTGTTTCTTCTAGGGAGGATCGACGGTAGGTGTTTCAATCTCTTTCCTTTTAGCGATCTTCTGGGGAGTTGTGTGAAGGGCGGTATTGGTGTTGGTGGTTTGTTTGGATGAGTATGAAGGGATAGTGAGGGCAGATGCTTTATTTTTCTTGAGTGTTTTCTTCTTGAACACTATGTTTTTCTCCGTGGCGGTTAGTTCTTCCACATTCTTTCCCAAAGGTGGTCTGGGCAATGGGATAGAGGAGATCAACTATACAAAAAGAGGGGGCTAACGGGTTTTTCATGTTGTTTAGATGAGATGACGAGCTACATGGAGCTTTTATGTGACGGATCGAATTTAGATTCAACTTCATCTTTGGCGATATATAGATCATCCTCAGTCTTTGCCAGACTATTCGGGATGATTTGCCAACAACAGGGGTTGGTTCATTCTTGAAAAAGGATACTGTGGAAAAGAATATGTTAGTTTCGTTGGTGGTTCGGAAGTAGTTTAAAGTAAATAACAAAGTTAGGACTTACAAGTGTGGTTGAATAACCAATTCTGATCAGATAGAAGGTTAATGGACAAGTATTCTATTGGCATCTTGGCAAATATGCCATCGAGTTCTTCCTGTCGATCTTCAGAAACCTGACTGCACATGACTTTTACCGTTGAAGGATTGACCCATATGGTGAGGAGTTGTGTGTCGAGTCCTTTAATATAAAACTAGAGTTTGTGCCACCCCTTATTGTTAGAAGGGGTTTGCATCTAAGTATGCTTGTTGTGATGTTTCTTTAACTACATGAAGCCTGTTTCTTGTGATTTCTGGAGGTCGAATATCTAGAAGAGTAGGTCATTGCATGGTGGGAGGCCACAATCGTGGTAGAAAGTGATGAAGCATATGTGGTGAATATATGAGTTCGGCACTAGTCGTGTAAACCCGATTCCTACGAAACTGAGGAAGGAGAAAATGAAATTATGCAGAGGAAAACAAACCCCGTATTTGAAAGTATGTTGCACAAAGGCCACCCATTCCTCTAAACGTTGATACATTCTTTCATTTTCCTCCGGTACGTGAAGATCATAGTCGATCGAGATTTGATACAGTTCGCAAATTTGAGAAAGTTTTTGACTGGTGATGGTAGACTTTTGTGTTGTTGTGGGTGTATTTTTTCTGGACGAATATTGATTCAACATATTCATTTCGAATTTTTTAATATCGGTTTTATGGTGCAAAGGGGTGTGTTGAGGGCTCTGACAATTTTTAGCCCGGCGACAGGTTATGTAACAGTGTCATTGATAGCTTTTTGAGGTTGTGAGGAGCCGAAATCAGCCATTTATGATCGATCTGGAGTTAGTAGGAGCTGTGTTGGTGTGACCAAAGAAGGGGAGTAGTTTTAAAATATGAAAATAGAGAGTAGGTAGTTGTTTTTGGGGCGAAAGATGTAAGACCCCGAATTTTTATTTTTTTTATAAATAAAATTGAATTTCCTCTATTCATTATCTTGAAATATATAATAAGGAGATAATTTGATATAATTCTTTGGTTATGGGTGAAATGTGCAAATTTTGTAAAATAAGCAAGTGGTTATAAGATATTCATTGTTGTCGGGGAATATTCGTTTGGTCGTGGAATATTCTTACTGTCGGGGAATATTCATACGACGGCGCAACCATTTGTGGGCCCCATAACAGAATAACTGTCGAATGAAGAAAATGACAAGTTTGAGTTTTTATAAATAATGGCGTAATTGTTACCGTTAACACTATTGGATTACTTGGTGGTTAAAATACAATAATACGCGTGGTTGCACAGTAGTACACGGTATTGCACAGTATTTTTGAATTATTGAGTCTTACGTAAGAAGGCATTACTCAATAATTGTTATAGTAATTACTGTTTAATATTTTATTTTATTGATTCAATAATTATTGCGTAGATATTTTATATTATTGTTGTTTCAATAATTGTCATTGCACAGTATTTCCCATTATCAGATCAATAATTCATATTATTTGAATAATATTATTAGATAGAATTATTGGCAATGTCTAAGGAAGTTCTATCTAGAAAAGGAGTTTGGTCACCTAATTGCGCGCCAGTAAGGAGAAATCCTTATTGGAAAGCCTCATCTTTCCTGGGAACGACCTGGTTGTCATAATTGTGATTCTGTAATATTATTTGTGAATAATTAATTATTGATTTATATGATAAGGAAATATATATTTTTATGTGGATATAAATGAAGGAATTAATGCTGAGGTGTTTTATTAGTATTTTGTCAAAATGAAGAATGAAAGTTGGAAATTTTCAGAAAATTAGTTTATTACTTGATTTTGTAAAATCTATAACTCTTTGTGTATAATGATTTAGGAGATGAGTCATATATCAAAAGAAAGCCCTCGAAGTAAGCTAAATGTAAAAATTTGATTCACCCAAAAATTCTTTGTGAATTTTTGTGGTGGTATTTATTTAAATCGCATACGAGTGACTTATAGTCCGAAAATCAAATCAGTGTTCTTAAAGCTCTATTGCGTGAGTTATAATTTTGATCCAACCGTTGGATCGTTGTGATTTTTGGATATTTTATACATATATAAGTTGAGTATATGTCCACAAATTTTGAACCGTTAAAAATTAATGTATGATTTGTTATGAATTTTAAGAGGTGTTAAAAATCGTCCGTATGTGGATTTCGGACATTTTCTGTTTGGAATTTGGAAAAACTTTCTTCTACAAAGTTGTAGAGAATTCGATTTCCTATGGAATGGATATAAAATTCGTATTTTTCTGATAAAAGGGCTATTTTATATGAATTATTGAAGTTTTAGAAATAAATATTTTTTATTAAAAACATGGGTGGGCCCCACTTTTTGTTGGTGTAGAAAACATGTGTTGAATTGGTGGGACCCACTAGAGGTGGCTGATTATTTGGGCAAAGATGGTGGGCGTAGAAATTTTTTATAAAATATTAATTTATTAAATTTTAATATCCTATGACGTTCTAGCATTTTCCTATAAATAGGCGCTTAGGTTATAATTGAAAATCACACCAGAAATAAGTTTTCTCTCTCTATATTATCGAGCGTATTTTGTGAGTATTTAGATACTTTGAGAGTTGCTATTCAGTGCAAGTTTCCTTCGACTTTACATCCAATATTCCGATCAGAAGTACTGTTATTTTGAGGTAAGGGATGTTATTTTCTTCGTAAATGATATTATTTTCTTCAATATCATTATGCTGAAATATTGATATAAATTTTATTGTGAAATTTCTACCTTTTTGTGTCGGGGTTACTATTCACGTATATGACACTATTCACGTATACGGCACTATTTACAAATACGGCACTATTCACCGAAAAATGAAATTCTCTCCTTTTTTTGTCTCAGATGTCTATTATGGTTACTATCTTTGATTGTATCCATGTTTTGATCTTCATTCTTGAAGTTTACTCCACTATGGTTTATTATGGAGAAATTTTAAACTTGGATTATCTAAAGTATGAATCCCTAATCTTTGTCCTGTTATCTCATTGGATTCATTCTCTAAAATATTTTTCATCATTCTCAGTCCTTAATGGTGATACTTGATGAATATCTTTGGCCTGTAGTGCAAAGATGAATGATTACTGATGAATATCTTTGGCCCAGTAGTGCAAAAAGATAAGCAGTGTTGAGATGAACATGACCGATTTGGTGATACAAATGAATATCTTTGGCCTGTAGTGCAAACATGAATATTTGATTCAAGATGTATATTGATTGATGTTACAGGGACAAAATATTGATGATGGACTTTTAAATCTTAGAAGATAGTAGAACTTATTCTGTACTTAACTCTTCTAATGAATTGTTGTTTCCGCTGCAGTTGTTGATCTAAAACTTGTTGTCTATTATATTCTATCTGATTTTTCCCTGTTGAGGACTAATGATAATTTATTGTATATTATCTTAGTCATAATATTCTTTACTGGGCTAATTGAGCTCACTCTTTTTCTTTTTGTTCCATTTTTCTTCTCAGGAAGCGAGAATATAGCAGGAACCAGTCGGGGTATAGAGTGATGGTCCTAGATAGTTGTTTTAGCAGTCCTCACTATATTTATAAAATAGTGCATCAATAATTGTAATGAGGACTTTATTTAGGTGTGGATATTGTCTAGAAGACAATATTTATATTTAAACTCATAGTATGTGTTGTCATATTTTGCACGACAATTGTAATAATGATGTTGTAGTTATTTCTGTACCATGTATTTGGCGACTCAGAATGGGTTGGGTGGATTGGACCTATTTTGGGGGCGTCACAAAAGAGATATATATGATGTGAAAAACTTTTTATCATATACACGTTTTGATAACTAGGTTTTATACCTACTTATTGGGTGCTAACTTACTGGAATTATGCTCATCTCAAGTAGCTTTTAGTATGTTTTATTTGTATTTTATGTTTGTTTTGCAGTTTATGTAGTTGGAACCCCTTTTAGAAACATAAGGCATGAAGTGACATGAAAGCATGGATTGGCATGGTGGCATGAAGCTAGCAAAAGCATGGCAAGGCGAACATGAGTAGATGAGGAACTAAAGTAGTGAAGGAATGAAGTGAAGTAAAGAAGGAATGAAGAACAAACAACAACAAACAAAAAGCAGCAACAACAAGATAGCAGAAGACAGAATGTAGTAGCAGTGCGACCGTGCTGCCATTCAAGCGTTACATGGCGCGCCCGCGCCACATGAATACAAAGACTAATGTTCACTATCGCGCGGTCGCGCCCCAACAATACAGGGCTTTGGCGCGCCTGCGCTAAGACCTCGACAGATAACCCTATCGTGCGCCCGCGCCCGTAATGCAGTTTAATTCCGCGCAGCTGCACAATTATTCTACAGTTACTTTTCACTGACTTTTTGTAATTTGAATTTGAGCGCATTTAGCTCAACAAACGATATGGTTGGCACCAAACGTGTTTTATCAGTAGTCTTTTGTGACGCCCCCAAAACAGGTATACATCACCCATCTTGAGTCACCAAATACATGGTATATAACTCAAATACAAACTTAATTATACAACTGTCGTGTACAATACGACCAAACATAGCTGAGAGTTTAAACAAGAATATTGTCATCTAGATAATATCCACACTCAATGGTGTCCTCATTACATTTATTGTCACACTATTTTATAAAATAGTGAGGACTACTAAAGCCACTTATCCTGGACCATCTGTGAGACCCCAAATTTTATGAATAAAAATTTAAATTTCTCGAAAATTTTTTTTTACTATTATGGTATGGATTTGATATAATGTTATAGTTGTTGGTAGTATTTATAAATTTTGCAAATTATGCAAGTTGTTATAAAATATTCGATTGGTCAGAGAATATTCGTTTTAACAGGGAATATTCGTACGACGGCACAATCATTGGTGGACCCCACAACGGAAGTGTTGTCGTAAAATGACAGAATTATCTTTTTATAAAAATAACGGTGGAAGTGTTACCGTTAAAACTGTTGAACTACTCGGTAGTAAAAGTACGATGTCTGGCGTGGTTGCATAGTAGCACACGGTATTGATTATTGATGCTTACGTGAGAAGTCACTTAGTTATACTCAATTATTGCTACAGTAATTAATGCATCATATCTCTCATATTATTGATTCAATTATTGTCACAGTATCATCTGCATAAAATGAAATATTATTAAATTAATAATTGAGACGACAAAGTTATTTATATTATTAAATTAAAATATTTATAATGTCTAGAATTTCTGTCAAGGAGAGGTTTGGTCATCTAATTGCGCGCCAATAAGGAGAAATCCTTATCGAAAAGCCCCCTCTTTCCTGGGAACGGCCTAGTTGTTAAATATTGTGAGTTATAATATTAATGATGAATAAGTTCGTGTTGATTAACGATGAATTTGATAGTTCCACTGTGTTGGGTCTATTAGTGTTAGTGGAAATCGACATCTATTCCGATGATAATTGATGTCTGGGGGTTATATTGATAAATCAGGTAATTAATAGGATAAATGAGAAATTAATTGCTATTAATTCACATGATTATAACTATTTGTTCACATGTGTGTACTATTGATTCACATTCTTGTACTATTAGGGGAGTTGGTGCAAGATTGATAATACTTGCATGACTAAGTTAAAAATGGAGGTATAGATGGAGGTACTATACTGTAATTCGTATTTTCATATGATTATAACTATTGATTCACATGATTGAACTATTGATTCACATTATTTACTATTAGAGGATGTGGTGCAAGTTTGATAATACTTGCAGGACTAAATTAAAAATAAAAGAAAAGTTAGAGGTATTGTACTGTAATATTTCGAGCCCCAAAATGTGCAATTATTGAAACTATATTTTCCTATAAATAAAATCTCACTCTTCCTTCATTTCTCACCAATTCACTAAAGCTATAGAGCAATTATTATAGAGAGAAATTATAGAGAGAAAGAAGAAGAAAAGTCTTCTACCTCTCTACTCCAGTATCTAGTTTCTTTCTAAAGTAAGGAGTATTATTTCTTTCATATTCATGAAGAGAGATATTGTTATTCCATTCCTTATTATTCTGTTGGAATAACCTGTGTATGCGAAGTACCGCATACATGGTGAAATTCTTCTGTTATTCCACTCTTTATTATTTTGTTGGAATAACCAGTATATGCGAAGTACTGCATACATGGTGAAATTCTTCTGTTATTCCATTCTTTATTATTATGTTGGAATAACCTATCTATGCGAAGTACCGCATACATGGTAAAATTCTTCTGTTATTCCATTCTTTATTATTCTGGTTCAATTAATTATTATTCTGATGGAATAACCTGTCTGTGCGGTCTATCGCATGCATGGTGATTTCTGTTGTTATTCCATTCTTTATTATTCTGTTGGAATATCATGTCGGTGTGTATTACGCCTGACCTGGTTCCATTATTTATTATTACGTTGAATAATAACTCGTCGGTCTTGATCTATCGCATGCATGGTGATTTCTGTTGTTATTCCATTCTTTATTATTCTGTTGGAATATCCTGTCGGTGCGTATTACGCCTGACCTGGTTCTATTATTTATTATTCTATTGGAATAACCTGTCTATGTGGATTACCACATGCATAGTGAATGATCTTTCGTATTCATTCCTTATTAAATTGTGATAATGATCTGTTTACGTGGATTACCGCATGGTGGATTAAAATCCATTTGCAGTTTCGTAATTTTTTGGACATTCAAAAATTCTGGAAAAATTTGGGAGGATATTATGATAAGTTTTCTAACATCTCCAAGTGGAATCACTGAAAGAGGAGTTGTAGATTTTTGTATGGACTATTTTTAACAAAGCATGAAAAAGTGAAAAAAAAAAAAGAGATTAAGCTACTGCCCATAATTTTGTAAGGGATGTTTTGGCCACTTAATTTGTGAAAAAAATTCTGGCCTCTTGGGACATTAAAATATATGGTATAAAGTACCTCCTGTCCAAAAATAAGCTCATTCCGACTTAAAATGAGCAAGTTATGACTATTTCAATATTTAGGTTTTTTCGACGAAAAACGCTATAACCGGAGTTCTATAACTCCGATGACCATGAAATTTAAACTGGAAGCTCATGTTAACATGTGTAAAATCCTTCCAAGATTTGGGAATTTCTGAAGTTAAACTTGAGGTAGTTAATTTCTTAAGGAATTAATTAGAAATTGATTTTTGAAAAATACTTAAGGGAGTTGAAAAATTATAAAAAAATACTTGTTGTGTATGAAATATATGTATATATGTTTGGACAAAGGATAGAAAAATAATAAGTTGATTTGGTAATTTTTCATGAAAATGGTTTAGTTACAAACATATGAGTTAAAAATGTTATGTGAAGTTGAAGAATTGGTAAATATGATTTTAGGGCTTGAAAATCCTATATAAGGTATATGCAGATTTTTGATGAGTGATTTGATCATTGGTGATGAAATCTTATGAGTATGGCATTTTTGAATGATTAAATGCATTATTTGGTAAAGTGTAAACAATTAAATTAAATTGTTTATAAGTTTAAGAAGTGATTACAATATTAGATTATGAGTTATTTAAGTAATGGATAATATTTGGATAAATTTAAAGTCTTTAATATTTATCATTGTTATCGTTTGATTAATGCTTATATTATTGTCATCATCCTCATGCTTATATTGTGATGAAAGTCATCTTTGGCTTACGTGCAGA